>CM033343.1:18340070-21065851 GCA_019395295.1 Osmanthus fragrans | reverse complement strand
ATTTTTCATAAAATAGATTTTGGAAAAAAAAAAAAACTAAGTCAAATAGGCTTTCAACAAAACCAGCCTTCAATATTGGTTTTGATATTACCGGTGGCAACTACAGAGAATGAGACAATCAAGCAAAAATGGAGATGAGACAATCTGGTTTATATGGAGCAAGAGAGTTTTGAAAAAATTGAGAATGAAACAATTTTGGAAAGCTTTCAAAATATGAGACCCTGAAGAATGTAGTTGTCGATCTTACAGTTATGAAGTGAGGTTGTATCATATATTTGTTATTGTATTTTTTTTCCTTAATATTTGAGGTTGTATTGGATTATATTTTCATATGTATATAATTGTTACGTTTTAGTAAATTTATATATCGATTGAATTTTTTTTAATATTATTTAATTAAATATTAATAAACGATTTTGCTAATGCTTTGTCAATGCCTACCCTATCTCAGATCAATTCTTAGATTTGTCACTGCTGGTACGGATACTAAAACTAATATTACTATGCACTGTTACTCAATAAAGGATACTTATTTATGTTTTAGAAGAAACTTCAATTCCCAATAAATACTATGCCCATGTTAAGTGGGGGTTTAATTTTATTGCTATTATTTTTTTTTATAAAAGTGGATAAAAAGTATGAGTGAAAAGTTGTGAATTTCATGAAATATATGATTAAAAATAATTTTTAACTTTATTTTAAATTCAAATTTAAATTGTAATTCTTACTAAACATGGACTATATTGATATATACTCATGGCATGCAAGTGCATGTCAAATTTTGTAGCTCGATCTCAAATTTAATCTTGGATCCGTCCTTGTCCTTATCTATTAGATGTCCTTATCTATTAGAATGATTTATTAGAGAAATTTTATCATTATACATTCTGTATGTGCAGGGTAGGGTAGGGTAGGGTAGGGGAGTGGGTGGGAATTGTGGGACGATATAGGGGAATAAAGTTGGGACGCAACACTATATAGTACCAAGCAGTTAGGGTTGAGTAAAAAGATGATATGAGGAAGGTGATGATAGTTTCTAATGGTATTTTCAGAATATTACTTAAAAGGAGACCATTTTAAAGAAAATTATTAAAATATTTCTCATTTTCCTTTTTCTTTTTTCATTTTATGATTTCGAAGAACTTAAAATCTTTCTTGGTCAATGCACAACCATATGAACATCTCATAATTTGAGTTATTTATTGTTAAAAAAGTACTACTTCTCTCTAATTAAATCAACTTCACTAATCACTAAATCTAGTCTTCAGCGTGTGAAAGAGACAGTGTTGTCTTTTAAGAAAAAGAAGTTAGTTCGTTCCAAATACAAGCAATCCAAATCAAATCTCAAGAAAAGTGAAGCTTTGGAATAATACCAATTGGATCCACCAATGACTTAACATAAAATCTTACGCATAAGATATAAAAAATAAACAAAAGCAAATGTCACCAAGAGTAATCAAATTGTGTCATACTATCTTAATCTAAGCAGGCATCAATGCTCTTGATACAACGTGTAATCAATATCAACTGTGCTCAATTTGCCCCAATAGTTGGACCTAATTGTAGGGACATGAAGTCTACAAGGACATCCATTCAACTCTATACTTTAAAGAATGATGATGCATGGCAACTCACATTGAGGGGGTGGGTGATATATTTGTTCCAATTTTTTAACACACATGGGTCCCACGACTCCCACCCACGTGTGAGGCCCTATACAGTCACTGATAATAAGGGCATGTACACTAGGTTTTATTCTACTTTAAAAAATAGAAGTCCCTCCAGATTTATGATATAAGATCTACAAGTCCAGCATTGTCTATGTCGTGCAGAGCTGTGTTGTGATCTTAGAAAGGGGATTGCGATGGACTAAGAGTACCCTAGCAGGAGCCACTTCAAAATTGACTATAGTATACCTCAATTCACACTTCTAAAGTCGACCTTCCTATATTCTTGTAGGCTTATACGTTGAAGAAAGATGGAGAGTGAAGCAAATTTCAGCAAAAGAAACAAGGAAAAATAAGGTTACCATCATCGAGCATGTCAATTTCCATTCCCGGCAATGGATATCCAACTCACTAATCGATCCACGTGTCACGTTTCCCATTAAATAAACAAAAATTGCACACCATCCTTATATTAAGGATGAATATATATATATATATATATATATATATATATACTCACAAAATGTATAAAATTTTTTATTCATTTTCACAAAAATTGTGGACCCCACGTAAATTAAAAACTATCGATTGTGTGGTCCATATCTATAGTAAGTAAAGAATTTTGTACAAATGTGCGAGGCGTCCCTATATTAATACCCCATTTTGCTACGAGACACTCTTCCCCCATCTTTCTAATTTCTCATTATTGTTATCATAAACTTTTCTTTCTCATTATTGTTATCATAAACTTTTCTCTCTTCTTTGCACCATTAAAAATAACGAGAACAAACCCACCCCCACCCCCACACCCACGCCAAAAAAGAAGAAGCAGATTTTGTACAGAAATTGGAGTGAAAATGGATATGATAAGTAAAGAACACACGAAGGAAAACTTGGGGTTTGAGGAAACTGAGCTGCGTTTAGGATTACCTGGCGGAAGAGAGATTGTTAATGGAGATTTGGTGAAGAATGGTAAAAGAGGGTACACAGAAACTGTGGATTTGAAGCTCAATCTTGCTTTGAAGGAGACTGTGAAAGGGGAGAATTTGCAGAAAGAGAAGAATCTTATTTCTTGCTCTAATGATTCAGTCAAGCCCCCTCACAAGTAATTAATTTTTACTTCTCTTTTTTCACTTTCTTTATTCTCAAAACATGGTAATTAATAGATTTGGTTGTCGTGTTTGGCATGTAGTAGTAGTAGTACTGGATATGCTCAAGTATTAGTAATGTTCATTCCTCAACAAACATGTCAGTGGAGTAAAATCATAAAAATAAACACAAAAATATAGGTGTTGAAAGAATAACAAGTGGAGAATATTGAGATTTACTTGAGATGATAGTATATTGGAAATATAGGAACAAATTGAGGAAAATGTGAATTAAATTGGTTTATCTCTCCGGCAGAGTGGATTAAATATGACTCTTTTTCGCCTAAGCTGTTTTTTAACCTTTCTGCCTCAAATTCTTCTTTCAAATGAAGTAAAAAGCCCCTTAATTGGTTCAAATTTTCAGTGCTTGCAAAAACTAAATATGAACCAAGTTCTATTAATTCAGGGCACAAGTTGTGGGCTGGCCACCAGTTCGGTCCTTCCGAAAGAGTATTATGGCTGTTCAAAAGAGCAACTCCGAGGAGGGAAGTGGGGGTGCTGCCTCCTTTGTAAAGGTTAGCATGGATGGTGCACCTTACCTTCGCAAAGTTGATTTGATAATGTACAAAAGCTACCAAGATCTTTATGGCGCCTTGGGCAAAATGTTCAGCTCCTTTACTATGGGTGAGTAGAAAAGAGAGAAATTTACTTCATCAAATTAAATGATCTATGTTAAATGCATAGACGTTCGTTAATGTTCAAGTATTCGTATTGCATACTACACGTTCAAGTCATAAGTCTTCATTTTTAAGTAAAAGTACGATAAAGTTATACGAGTTTGATACATGGAAGTACTCGTTTAACTTCCTTTTTGGGCCGAGCTTAGCCGTCTAGGTGCATAATTGGGATTATGCTATTTGATCTAATATACATTTATTGATGTACTGATCTTGATTATATTGAAGGTAAATGTGATTCTCAAGGAATGATGGATTTCATGAATGAGAGGATGCTTATGGATGTTCTGAATGGATCTGATTTTGTTCCAACTTATGAAGACAAAGATGGTGATTGGATGCTTGTTGGGGATGTCCCATGGGAGTAAGTCTCTAAAATTTTCACACATTCATTTTCTCCTTTGGTATTGGAGGTGAGGGTTGGGGCGTCCAAGACAAGATTGTTAGGCTTTGATGTGGAAAATGATGTGGGGGGCTTGCCAAAGACGAGATTTAAATGAATGCATTTGGCTCGCCTCTAGCAGCTTAAGCTCTTAGATGAGTTGGTTAATAGGAGGATGGGGTACAAATACAGGAGTGTATATATACTAAGAATAAATTTGAATGAAACAGGATGTTTGTTGGATCATGCAAGCGTCTCCGCATAATGAAAGGAACAGAGGCAATTGGACTTGGTTAGTATATCCTCGAACAATTCTATTCATCTTCCTTTGATGACCTAGTCACCTTAGTGGGTTGTTGTATATATTTAAATGTTCATATTATTTTACGGTATGCTGGACAGAAAAGAACTCTGGATAACACAACTTTTAGATTTTGTCGCATGCCTCTCTTTCTTAATCTGGTTCAATCATGTCATGTCAAACATGCCGTTGTTTCCCTACTTAAATGTTCATGGGGGTGTTTGACTTGATTGTTGCATCCAATGGGTCGAATATACTTGTGCACGTCCATATGCATTTCAATAATTTCTTATTACAAAATAAATGAAACCACGAATTTGAGTTGCAGCTCCTAGAGCCATGGAGAAATGCAAGAACAGAAGCTAAAGCAGTGAATTACAGCACAGCCTGCTGTCTTAATCTTTGTGGTCCAAAGGCACAAATGCAGGAGATGAATGGAGCAGGATGTTGGATTATGTCTCTATTACATATTATGGTTTGTTGTAATATATTATTAATCAAGAGTGAAAGTTTTTAAGTATTCATTATTATGGACAGAAACAATAAATATATTGTGCCTCAAGACTGTTTATTACTAACAATGCTATAATCATCTACTTTTGTAAGTGTATTAAACTGTGTTTTTCTATTCCTTGATATCTTTACTATGTGAAGTTCAATCATTTTTAGTAATGCGTGCTATACGACCTTAAACTACTCATTATTTTCTCCTCGTGGCCTTTTCAGTAAAGTATAGATTACCTTATTTATCTTCATTATACTGTCTTTTATTTCGCCTCTATTTGGCGTTCATTCTTTTTAATATATATATGTGTGTGTGTAATATTTTATTGTGTAAATATAAGTTGAAAATGATCCTGTAGAAAAAATAAAGTTTAAAAAAAAAATGAAAATCAAACCAGCTTCATTTCTCTGCCCATTTTGTAGGTGGATTAGTTGATTAAGTGGGGGAGATTCCCATTTCAACTTCAATGAATACGTAATAAATAGTAAGAAACAAGATGGGTGTTAACCATTTATAACCAAATGTCTTGTTGGCTCCTTCTGGTCCCGACTCCCAAGGCCATATAGCCTCCACTTGACAACTAATTTATAAAGGGCGACTTAAAAAAATACTCCTAAAATTAGGTGCGTTTTGAAAAATCATATGAAAAATATTTTAGAAAAAAAAATACTTCGTAAAGTTATGTGTCACTTTTTTACATACAAATTAAAAAAGTGACATACAAATTAAAATTTGATGTTTGTCATTCAAAAAAGTGATAAAATTCAAAAAAAAAAAAAAGTAACAAACAATAAAATAAAATGACAAAAAAAGTGACAGAAATTAAAAATAGTTTCATATACTTAAAAAATGATACAAATTGAAAAAAGTGACAAACATTTGAAAAAATAACAAAAATTCAATGAAAGTGACGTGCTCTAAAAAAAAAAGTAACACATTCAAAAAACATTCGAAAAGGTGACTCACACACTAAAAAAAGTGCACAAATTAATAAATAAATAAATAAGTGGCAAGAAATTAGAAATGCAACAAAATTTTAAAAAATGACGAACATTCAAAAAGTGACAGAAATTCAAAAAAGAAAAGTGATAAATACTTGAAAAACTAACAAAAGTTCAAAGAAAATGATATAAACTCAAAAATTGGCACAAATTCAAAAAATAGCAACAGACTCTAAAATGACGGAAATTCAAAAAAAAAGTAATAGAACTATAAAAAGTAACAAATAATCAAACAGTTACATAAATTCAAAAAAATGACACACTATCACCTTTTTTAAGTGACACAATGTCACTGTTTAAAATTATGAGTGACATACTATTCACTTTTATTAAAAAATGATATTTGTCACTCAAAAAAAATGACAGAATACTATTCATTTATAACCAAATGTGTCTTGTTGGCTCCTTTTGGTCCCAAGGCCACATAGCCTCCGTTTGACAACTAATTTATAAATCAAGTTGGGGGTAACCAGATTCAAGGGCTTAAAAGCACATATCTTCCATCTGATTGATGTTATCCATCCCTCCCTGCCTCTGTTTATTATTTTAAATGCTTAAAATTTTAATAATCGAAAAATAGATAATTGATATGCTGAATTTGAGGCATTCATTATTGAATTTTGCCACTTTGTCAGCCCCCTTGACAGAGGGGCTGATACCGTAGAATCATCCATTTTTTTTCCCAACTTTTTCTTTCTCACTCACTTTGAGTCTAAACTCGTGTTCAAACTTGAGAGATTTTTTTTATTAGTGCCAAGACTTTAAATCTCGATCTCCATTCAATCTCTTCTCTTCACTATAAAGAGAAATGAACACAAAATTTCATTCTAGTAACTCATAATTCAGGACACTAAGTCACTGTTCAATAAGAACAAATTGTATTGTATTCACGGGATATCAGTACTAGACCACAATCACAGCACATTGACGCTTCCTAGCCCTCCATTTCTTCTCATCGTCACATACCTGCGCCTGCGAAATGCAAGTTAAATCAACTTCAAAGACAGAAACTTCATTCATTATGTACTTACCTCTAATTTTGTCATTCCAGCGTACACAGAATAAACCAAGCAAATGAAGAACAAACATAAAAGCTTAAAGAGTTCACTTTCTCCCTGTTTCCCAGCTTCAAAATCTTACCTGAGGGCTGAATAAATGTGGAACCCGGACTCTTTTGGAGCCACTTTTCGATGGAAAATGATTTTCAAGGGCTCCAAAATTGTTGGAGACCTGCACATTATACACACAAATCACAAATGACATTAGCAGTTTAATTTTAATAAAAAAATTTAAGCATGTCAGGCAGAATGCCAAGTAACATTTCTCAGTTCTTCAACTAAATTTAATCAATTACAATAAATCGAGTTAAGCTAAAATTTCCGAATGCTTCTTGTCATGTGAAAACGTGAGGATAGACTGACGAAAACCATTAAGGGTGCGTTCTCTTTACTATTTTCGGGCCGTTTTCTATTTTTGATTTTCCAAAACATTGAAAAAACGTTCTCTTTCCCATTTTCGAAAACGAGTTTTTGAAAACGGCTAAAAATTTTGTGAAGAAAATAGAAAACAATTTTTTTACGTTTTGACTGTTTTCTTCACAAATTTGTCAAAACTCAAAAAACACGGGTTGAGAAATATTTTTTCAAAACGACAAAAAGAACGAGTTTTCAACAATTTCAAAATGAATGCCCAAAACACAAAATACAAAACTAATTCAAAGCTCAAAACACAAAATTAAAACACGAAGAGAATGCCCCCTAAATGTTCACTTTTCAAATTTGAGGGATGTTATGCATATCAATGAAAAAATCTCCAGACGTTACAGGGAAAAAAAAAAAAAATTAAAACTGCTGCTGTAGAACATGATTAAAAGGGACGTAAATTACAGCTAAGAAATTATTAGTTTGGCCATTTACCTGATTCTGAATAGTTGAGACCAACTTTTCATGGCAACTTAATGCGTGCACACTTTCCAAATTGGGGCACTCAAGTAGTAATCTCTCTGGGGTCAAATGAAATAAAATTATCGAACATAAGTTTGAAGAAAACGCTTCAGTATTTTAGATTGCGCTGCAAGAACATTGAAGTATCTACCTGGATGTAAATTTCCACAAGAGTTGAGGTTCAAATTGTTAAGTTCAGGGCAATTCAAATATAATGCCTGCAATGAAACTTCTCTTTATTCAGAACACAAAATAAAATTAATGAAAAAGATCAACACTCTAAAATAGAGAATGTCAAACACAGAACTCTTTAAACAAACAGAATCTTACATCTAAGCCAGAACAACCCCATAAGCTGAGCTTCTTCAACCTGCTGTGTTTGATAATTAACTTCTGGTATACAAGATGCAGCTTGCTGTTGGGTGTTTTATGTAACTCCTCATCATTTTCCTCATCGGTAAGGATTTCTGAATTGTGATCGCATATGGTCATTCCACAATCCATTAGTTCTAGATGAGGCAGTTGAGCAGCAGCAAATTGAATGCCACCTAAAGATCCAGAAGGCATAAAAGTTAACCAGACATGTTATACAAAATTGATGAACTCAGAAGGTTTCAAAACAGGATTAGAAGGTTACTCGAAGTGATGTTGGGACAGAGAGCAAGAAGTAGCTTTGATAGTGTTTCGGAAAATACATTGCAGATCATTCCAATGCCACTGTCACTGATGCTAGATCTGAAATAAAGTAATAGCATTGAGGGAAAATTTCACTTCTCAGCTAAAGTAAAAATAATTATGGAACCACCACATTCAGCACAGTTTTCCTTGAGCAAATCTAAAGTAGAATCTATTATATAGACTTCAAATTGCCAGAAGAAAATTGGGATTCGGACAATTGAAATCTTCAACTCCATATTCAATACTCATAACAATACCAGCACTAAGGCCTGAAACATACCCACTCAAATCAAGCAACTCCAGGTTTGAGTAGCTTGAAGCAATAGCTGCAACTGATGCATCAGATATCTCTGATCCTAGTACAAGAGAAAGCATTCGCAATCCCCTGAACATAGACATAATGAATTTTTTCAATCAAACTCCCAATCATTGTTTTATTTGCTTCATAATAAACTTTGCAAATCTCTTACTTTTTTTAATTTTAAAAGGGAAGTGCTCATAGAATCACATACAAACAGTAATACTGACCTCAAACTTGCAGCTGTAAGAGCAAGTACCACAGAATGTGAAAGCCGAACAGAAGCAATGTGGATGTTCTGTAGCTTTGGGCAGCTTCTTCCCAACCCATCAACAATTGTGGTAAGGTCAGTTCTATCATTTTCTTGCCGAGAAAAACCCAAGGAAATCTCCTTCAAATTTGGGCAGTTGAAAACCTGAGCAATATAATGGGTGCCACGCCATCAAGAATAATATATAATAAAACCCAATCAGAATATAAAAGTGGTAGCAAACTCAGAACACTGTGAGAAGTGCAATACCATCTTAGAGAGGGAGTGAAGATCTGAAAGCCAAACAGTAGACAGACTGGAAGAAGAAAAACTAGAACCACCAAGGTTACAGCAGCCTTCCATTTTGAGACTGGTTAGGCATCTTTTCTCAGCAATGAAACGGCTTAACTCATCCCTGCATGAGGTCATATCTTTTAAACTTATATAGTTCCACAACAATTTTATAACAAAAACAATTATCCTATGACAAATTAAGCCATCTACGGTATCAGTGAAGAACAAAAATTACTTCCCATTTTTTTTAAGATTTGGAAGATTTGTTTTCTAAAGATTTACAAATCTTCTGTGCTGTAAGGAAAGAAAATTTTCTAATAAACTTGAAGTTAATTACATGTATATAAAATTCAGTTATTTACTAAATACCTTGGCCTAAAAGAACTACAACTAAATAAAAAGCAGTTGGCATTTCAATACCATGCAAGTTGAAATTTCATTTCTATAAACCATGGAGCACAAAGTGATTGAAACAACTAGAGAAACTTCAACATCTCCACCGATGTAGACAAACATATTTCAGGGGAAAGTCACAGGTGTTCCATAGGCAACAATCTAAAATTAACGACCTCTGCAACATGTACATCACCATACAATTCCACATAAAGAGGTGTGTCCAGATTTCTATTAGCACTTAATAAATTATCAGAATCAAAGCTAACATTAGTACACTCATTTGTACATAAAAGATCACTCATTTGTACATAAAGATCTCACAAAAGGGAATGAGTCTGTCAACTAAGACATACAAAATTTACACCATGCATTAACTATATGCTTCACCAATCAAATTCAATTAACTTGGGGCAAAGTGATATGTTCCTGAATTTCATAACAAAAGATCTGTAACTAATGGACATGTCACAACATGTCATATTAAAACATAAACAGAAGTATATATCACTGTTGAAGGTTGAAAGTTAATACCCAGTGATCCGATTGGCCGAGGTACCGGACACAAAAATCTCCAGTGACTGTAGATTAGGACAGGAAAATGCTATGCAGGCCAGCATCGTTGCATCCACATCGCTGTAACACCAAAAGCAAAAGTGAAAAAAGATCCGTAATTTATTTTTCCCGTCAAATGTTTAATCAATGTTTTCTTTATTTATTATCAGTGCATTTCATTTTAAAGCCAAATTTTAAGATCCCATATATAGATTAAACATTTGATTGTGCAGTTTGTGGTCAGCATTCTTGGATAAACTGCCTCTTGTGGAGAACATTTACACTGAATCTTCAATAATAATATAATTAATTAAATTATTCAATAAAACAGTGAATTACTGAGTAGATGGCTGAGTTTTAAAGTGATCCATTCAATAAAACCTTAGATCTGATCATCATATTAGATTAACTCTAACCTCTCCATCCTAAGAGACAGTCTTACAAGTCCAGGACACTTCTGCAACATGGATCCAAAAAACCCAATCTGAGCACTGGACGGAACCCGTAGCCGGATCTCCTCAGCCGCCCGCCAAAACCTTCTGGTAATATCACTCCACCCTTTACAAACCCTCGCCGCCGACAACAATCCCTTCGGCGGCAGCCTCCTTAGTACCTCCCACAAAAGACTCCCGGGCAATTTCCCCGATCCAGAAGCATCAACACACATATCCATTCCCGGTTCAATTTCGTCCCTGACATCCTCCACCACCGAGTCATCAACACTAATATCCTCAAACGATAGAGCTCGACGGAGCCTCGGAGGAGGAGGAGGACGAACTGCCAATTGAGGTGACATCAAAACCACTGAATCCTCCACAGACGCAGAGTAGGTAACGGTGGTGGAGGAGGCGGCGGCGGCGGGTGTGGAAGCGGGACTGAAGTCTTTATCGTTTTCAGTAAACGGACAAGTATGCCCCTTTTTGGGCAACCCACATTTGCCACAAGAGTAATTTCCCCGTTTCTTGCCACGCTTTATTAGGAAAGCAGCGTCGGCGTCGGTGATGGGGGTGGCTGGGTGGGGTTGGTGGCGGTGCATTTTCGATTTGTGCTTTACACAGCCAAACAAATAATGCACCACCAATATAATCTTGCTTATTGCTTATATATTTGTATGTGCATATATACTACTGTATGTATAGGCAGCTCGAGTGGGGGAATGGGTGGGGTGGCGTGGGGTGGGGTGGCGTGAGAAATAAAGAGCGGGGGGGGGGGGGGGGGGCGGCTGTAGGGAAAGGCGCGGGAGCATAGAGCGAAATTGGCGCCTTTATTTCAAAATTAATTTTAATTGGCGGAGGAGCGTAACGGAGCGTTTGGCGCATTTTAGATTCCACCCTAAATCTAGGACTCTTAAAGGTACGTTTGATTGCAAGATGTAATTTGGATGAAAAGAAAACGAATTGCATGAAATTAAATTGTTTAGAATTTGTTTTTCTGATAATTGTCAATTAATTATGTTTGATTTGTATAAATTTTCACCCGAAAATTTTTAAAATTTTGAATCTTTTGGTATTCATTTGTCTTTATTTTTATGAAAATTGTTCATTTAGTGAATAAAATTCGTTTCAATTGCCAAAAAAAATTGGAAAACCCATTATTTTGGCTTTATTTTTTTATGAAAATTGTTAATTAAAGAGATAATTTTTTTACAATTGATGATAAAATTTGTTTGGATTGCCAAAATTAAAAAAAATAAGGTGAAAACAAATTCCCACCAAAAAGGTGGGAATTGAAATTCAATAAAATGAATGAAAATGGACCATCCATGAAAAAAGAATTCCTTAGAAAAAAATGACTATCAAACAAGTCATTTGTGGAAGTTGAAATTTATTTTTCAACTTCCAAAGAAAATAAAAGTGTATCAAACATGACTTAAGAGAAAAGAAAAGTAACATCAGAATCACATCACATTGCCCAACGTGTAACAATACATTTCAATTTTATTGTTCAATGTCACGCTATTATGTAGATCAATATGAATGTCTAAATTCTAGATGAACAAAATTATTTATAAAATTTTGTCATAAATCTAGGTGATGCTAGATGGATTATGATATGACTAATTAACTGGGTAATAATTATGAATCTATAAAATGCATAAAAAAGAAGGTGATTTGAACAAAAATGTATTTTAACTAAAGTGTTTATAAACACTTAAAAAAAACCTTGCTTCCCAAACAAATTATTAATCTTTCCTTTATCTGTCTTAAGGACCCTTTTTAACATTTTATAATTTTTAGTATGTCGCGGAAGCTTGCTACAAGGGTCGTCAAAACAATATTTTTCAGGCTCAGTTTAATGTACATTTCTCTACCAATAACCAATGCTCCCATCCGCAACCAATATATTCCTCTCAGTTGCTTCTCAATCTCACCCACACAAAAAAAGAGATAACAAAAGAAGGCAAGTAAGAGACTAAAAGACCACAAAGGAATCCATCGATTTTTAAGCACCAAGCTGGCCAGTTTTTCTCTCCTATGTGATGCGATCCCGGTTGGGGGAATCTCATGGAACTCGCGGAATTGATTGAAAACATCGAAAAAGCCCAAATTCAGGTTGTAGACGATAGGATCTCGACCCGAGCCTCACGAACCAAAAACCTAAGGTATATTAAACCTTAGACTCGTTTATATGCGAAAACAAGAACCTCGATTTGCGAACGTCACAAATGATGTCTAATCCTTTGATAAGTTCTAGGTTTTGGACTTGAACCCAACGAAGTGAAACAAAAAATTCAACGATAACAAAGATACGTTGAACTCCTTGATTACACAATGAAGAACCTACGATCTGATATTTGAACGCCCAAATATAATTAAATATTTGATAAGTTCGATTTGTCCATCAAGAACAAAGAGAAAAACAAAACTTTAATTTAATTCATTTCAAAAGTTAATGTTTACAATGAATAATAAACATATTTATACTAAAGCAATAAATCCTAAGAATTATGGAAAATACAAAATCAAAGAGTTCTAAAATAACAAACTTCCCAAAAATAAGAAATCTAGAAAAAAAGGAAATAAATAGCGTGAAAAACAGTTCTACTGGATGACCCTTTTTCGGACGTCCTATACGGTGCGTCCGAATACACAGAGAATTCTACCGGACATCCGATATGACGCGTCCGATAAGCCATTGCTCATCCAATTGGGCAGGGCAATCTTTGATCAGCTTTATCACGTGGATCCAAGTCTTTTTGGTCTTCGACCCCAACATGAAACTTGTTCATTGACATGTTGTCTTCAATCTCATGTGCCCCTTTTCCCGAGCATACATTTATATGATTTTGTGCGACATCATTAACTACGTTACTGGTCTTAAACACCTTCGAACGAGCCCTCAACTTGTTCTCAATAAACATTGCACTTTTGATTGTGCGAGGCCTATCCTGCCTCATATCACTATGGCTGCCACACATTTTTTCACCTCAATACACACACAAATCACACTACAAAATAGCTAGGGTTATTACCTTATAAGTAGGCTAGGTGAAGCTTTAAGTTGGACCTAAAAAAAAAGGCTAAACAGGAAAGATTCAAGTCATTCAAGAAGGAATACAATTGGGTTGGATAGAACCATTGGAATTGGTTGTTGATAATTATTTCATTCATCGGGCTAGGCCTATGAAATATATAGGATCTGTTTGTTCTAGATTTTAATCTAGGTCAAAGTCAAACAATTAATATCAATCACATTTTTTTTTGGGTCCCATAACTTTTTAACCACACATTTCAAAATTTCTATCACAATCTACTAAAAATCTGATTTTAATCCCCACCAAACAGCCTCATAATCTCACGTTAACATCATAGTCTGAAATTTATTGGATATCAAAACCCAACAAATCTTCATCTTGATTCCCAATAAATCTGCAAACAATCAAAACACACAGTTAATACTTGCATAATCAAGGCAACCAATCAAATTGATATCACAAACCTTACCTCGTGTTTTCAATTTGAAACACATATCATACATGCTTCATATACTCACTAGGGTTAAGGTCAAGAACACCCAAGTAGAAGCAAATAATTACAGTAATTAATCAAGAACAAATAAACTCGCGCTGAAGATATAATATAGGATAACACAAGGATCTTTCCAAAATCACATTCACATAGAACAACATATTAACACTAAGTTAATCAATTAAACGGTCAGAATATATGTAACAAATTCATAAATAACCCCATGAAAAGATCTCACCACACTTATCATATCTCATTTCGTGTTGCTCACACCTCAAGAACACATATCTCATCTCATCTCATCGCCCACCATGCTTAGTAGATGATCACTAAACTCAGAACTAACTAGTAAACCACAATAGATCCTAAGTTATCGGAATAATCCTTTATCACCACATCACTTCTCCTAACCTACATGAATAATGGGTCTCCACCTAACAGAAGTGATAGAAATGTCTTTCTCACACTCCACCTGATTAGGGTCTCTTTATAGATAAATGATTCTAGACATTTAATCACATCTCCACTTGTGATCCAAATGCCACACTCCACATTACCTGGTACAAACCACAATGTACCTCTATGCATCTATACTTCACTTCACCAATAGACATCCAACACACTACTAATGCATCTTAACCCATTATACATGCAAACAATTACACCAAGTAATCAGGTAGCCTCAGATTCATGCAAATGCACATATCAAACACATTGAAATGCATCATATAATCATGCAACAAAATTAAGCAATCACACACATGCAGAAATGATTACACATAGATGCAATACAGTAACTAGATTTACTCTCAATAAACCTCACTAAGGTCATCACTCAACCCTATAGCCAAATTCGTTTCACCTCTCATCTTACCCTTCTGTTCATCCTTCTTCTTGGGATAGTTCCTAATAAAGTGTCCTGACTTACCACAACTTTAACACCGTCTACCACTAGGCTTTTCCAGTCATTGGCCCTTCTTCTTACCACATTCATCACTCAAGTCACTACTCGAATTGCTGTTGTCTTGAGCTCTACCCAAATTCATTTGCTTAAATTTCATTTTACTCCTCATCATATATAACTTAGCTCTTCTTTTAATCTTCCTTTTCAGTTTTAATCTCCATTTCCTTACTCTTAAAGAAATATATGACAATCTCAGGAGTTAAGGTGTCCTTACCATACTTAATTGCATTATTAACCTCTCTATATAAATCAGGCATTTACCTAAGTAAAATAATCGTCTTATAAGTTTCAAACATCTTCTCATCACAATTAACAATAACTTGCACTAGTTTGTTAAAAACATCCAAGTTGTCATCAAGATCCTTTGAATGATCCATTTTAAAACTAAAAAATCATTCAAGCACGTATAATTTATTAGGAGTGGACTTAAGCAAATATAAGTCCTCCAACTTTTGTCAAAATTCTTTTGTGGAGTTAAATTTTCCAACTTTCCTCAAAATAGTATCAGATAAATATAAAATGATTGAAGTGTAAGCAAGTTCGGCATACTCTTATTTTTGTACTTCTGTCAAATTTGCAGGAAATTTGTCGTTTATGGCTTTTAAAACCTTTTGTTGAACTAAAATCATCTTCATCTTTTGTTGTTAAATTGAAAAATTCTCTTTCCCATTGAAAATTCTAACTTCGAAATGCAAAGACATTTTTAGAAAATAAAACAACCAAAGTATACAATTAGATCACACAAAGTAATCCTAAGGCTGTAATATACACTGTTCTAAATTTCAAGGGTTTCGTAAAATTCACGATCTTAGATCAATGTAATGTTCGAACGGGGTTAAGTATAGGTGTTCTAATAGGATAATTAATGCAACACGAATGTATGTTAACAAAAAATCAAATCCTCACGCAATGCAGTCTCACACAGTGACTAGATGATAGTTAGAGCACAAAATCAATTACCAACTTGCGATAAATTCAACACTTCAAATAGAGCAAATAATACTTAAATTTCTAGTACAAACAATGATTACCCCTTCACGGTAACCTCAATTCTATTTTCACCCCACACGATGATGCGCTAATACTAAAATTTAAATTGAGATAAGTCAATCTACTTGAGTGGACCATTTAGAGTCCGTAAATTACAAGAGATGCGAATTTATCACTTTAGGACCACCACTATTCGTCCTAAAATCTCCAGTAATTTCAAGAATCAACCAACCATGATCGAATCCAAAATACGCGAAGAACAAAATTGTCTAGTCTTCTCTATATAACCTGAAACAGAAAACTAACAATACAAAAATGTCAGAAATAATGTTAGGAACAATCTGTTAGAACAAACCTCCTTGAGATTCGATCTCACATGCCCTCACGTGCCGCTTGGACTCTTTGTACGTGGTTTTCACGCACCGCCACACGCGGACACGCGCCAAATCTCCTTGATCGCCTCCGCCTGTATGTCTCACAAGTGGTCTCCGTTTCACCAAACTCTTTTTTGATTGCCGAAAATCATGAAAATAGGGGCTCATATTAGGCAGTTTTTTGGACAATTTTTGGATCTGATTTCTGCTTCGTTTTTGCTGATTTCTTGGACTTTTTTGGTATGTTTCACAAGCCAAAACCACCACCTTAAAGTTCTGATACCATTTGTCTTGGAAGCTTACTCAAAGGGTCGTCAAAACAGTGTTTTTCGAGCTCAGTTCAATGTACATTTTTATACCAACAACTAATCCTACCGACTCTGATCTACAACCAATATATTCGCCTCGGTTACTTCTCAGTCTCACCCATAAAGGAAAAGATAATGGTGATGATTTGTAGCCACAAAGGTAAGGAGAAAACACCACAAAGAAAGGCAAGTAAAAGACCAAAAGACCGCAAAGGAATCCAACGGTTTTTGAGCCCAAGCTCACCGATTTTTCTGCTCACCGATTTTTCTCTCTTGTGGCTGCCATACGTTTTTTCACCTCAATATACACACAAATCACATTACAAAATAGCTAGGGTTATTACCTTATAAGTAGGCTAGGTTAGACTTTAAGTTGGACCTAAAGAAAAGGTTTAACGGGTCAAGATTCAAGCAATCTAAGAAGGAATACAATTGGGTCGGATAGAGCCATTGGACTTGGTTGTTGATAACTATTTCATTCACCGGCCTAGGCCTATGAAATATATAATCTCACATTAATATCATAGCCCGAAATTTATTAGGTATCAAAACCCAACATAGTAACAATGTGTTTTAGTTTCTATATTATTTATTTTCCTTTGAATAAATCAATAGTGGTTGAGATTGCTTTATCTACTATTTGAAAATTGGATCATATGAATTAAGTAGTAGGGAATTGCCATGCCATTTCCTATCCATGGTCAATATTATTAATGAAAGGAATATTAATTTTTCAATATTTGGAATGTAGATCTTCTTGAATCTTTGGGAAGTTTAGAGTGTGTTTGATTTGTCATTTTGAAGATATTTTTAGTTTTCAATTTTCTAAAATACTCAAAATGTGTTTTGTATGTTATTTTCAACGAATTTTCAAAAACAAGAAAAAATTTACAACATAAAACTCAAAATGATTTTTTGACATTTTGAGTATTTTCAATGAAAAAACTAAAAAAACTCAAAACAAAAAAATGAACTTAAGAATTTCTCAAATTAAAATAATTAATAAAATCACACAAAACTCATCCAAATACAAATGTCTCTCTCTCTCTCTCTCTCTCTCTCTCTCTCTCTCTCTCGTCTCATGCTCTTCTAGGAACCCTGGTGGAGAATTCATATCTCCGATGCTATCTCTCAATCTTGCAAGGATTCCTATTTTTTACCAAACTTAAAATTTATATTTTTTTTTATCACATAATGCATAAAATTGATATGATTTACTAAATAATCAAATTAATTGAAAAAAAGGTCATAAAACTATTTCTAAATTTTTTAAACCAAAATTTTTTTCTAGTTTTTTGTTTTAAGAAACAGTTTTTCCAAATGACAAATCAAACACCTTTTTTGCCATCTTAAAATAGTCCCTCAAAATGAATTCAAAATTGAAAACAGAAACGCACCTTTAGATTTTCTAAATCGTAGCTAACATAATTCTCTTTTCTTCTTCTTTTTTTCGAACAAAATGTATTTGTAAATAATCTAATAAACATTTATTACTATTTACTTTTTGGTTTTCTCTCGAATTTTTAGATAAAAATCATTATTAATTTTTTTATGCTCTCTTTCCTTTGAAATTTAAAGATTCACATTGGAAAATTAATAATGTACATCCACCATCCTTATATAGGTAATTTATTCACACTACACTCTTTGCTATGTCCACTACAACTTAATTGAACGCAAGTTCTTCATTCTTTTTTCATTGTAACGTTTAATGATTTAATCTTATAACTTTCTGTCAATACATTTTTATTCTCAACTGTTCATTAATTAGTAAATTTAACTCTGATAATGGTTTATCTAAAAAGTCATTGGGACGGCAAAACTGACTAATTTATCCATCATATTTTTACAATATATGCAAAATTATGACGCAATGCAAAACAAGACTAGATCCTTGTTCATCAGGTTGAGATAAAGCTTCCGATCAAGTGCATGACATCGGACGATGGCGCGTGGTGGAGAAGCGTAGGAGACACGCGTAGTGACGGTTTGGGTGCGTGAATGAGTTTTTCGGGGTGATTCCAAAATGCAGTTTGTTCCTTGGTAATTTTTTTTTATCTTTTGGTGGTATTACTTTAGTTATACATATATTGTGCAATCTATTTCAATTGTAGTTTGTGGTGGTACGTTGGTTATCTTTGGTTTCCTTGAAAATTGGGTAATTTCACTGATTCATAGTTGATCATTTTATTGACTTTATGATGGCAACTGAAAGAGACGATTCACTTCAATCTATTAGTGTCAGATTAAATGGTAAAAATTACTCATATTGGAGTACAGTGATGATAAATTTTCTAAAGAGAAAAAGATTGTGATGTTATGTTAGTGGAACTATTGTGAAACTGGAGAACACTACTCAGAATTATGTAACAAAGTTAGTTTATTGGAAGTCAAACAATGTGAAAATTCTCACTTGGATTCATAATTCTGTTGAGCAATCCATTGATACACAGTCAGTGAAATTTGAAACAACAAAGAAAGTTTGGGAGCACTTTCAAAAGTTATACACTAAGTCTAACTTTGCAAAAGTTATGAGTTGGAAATTGATATACGGGCTCTACATTATAAGGATATGAGTACTCTTGAGCTTTACGCCTCTATGAATTCAATTTGGGATGAGTTGGCTCTTACGGAATCAGTAGGACTGAAAGTATGTGAGAAATATATTATTTTTAAAGAAGAGCAATGATTAGTTCAATTTTTTTATGGCACTTCGCAGTGACTTTGAGGGACTTAGAGGCTATATCTTGCATCGCACTCCACTTTCCTCAGTTGATTTGGTGGTTAGTAAACTTGTAGCTGAGGAAATACATTTGAAATCTCTTACAATAGAAGTATCTCTTCCTCCATCTAGCACCTCAGTGTTGGTTGCACTCTCTCGATTGTCCACACAGAATCAAAATAAAGGTTATGTGCGAGTTGCTAGTGATGAGTGTAACTTTTGTAAACAAAAAGGACAATTGAAGTTTCAATGTCCTAAACTATTGAAGAAGTAGCAACCTCAATCACAATAGTGATCCTATCATCCCAATGTTAACATAGTTGTCACCATGCTACATAGTAACTCGTTTATACTTGGAGTACCAAATTCCTCCAATCCCATGTTGATAGACTTAGTATAGCAGTTTCAGAAGTTCTTAGCCACACAACCACATGCTATGTCAGCTTCCACTCATATAGATTTGTCATCTCAGAGTCACTCATGTATTTCTTCTTCATGGATCTTTGACTTGGGTGCTTCCAAACATATGTTGTCTAACTTAAAAAATTTCAATGACTTGCATCCTTCTAACCTGTCTATGTCTGTTATGATTGCTAATGGCACACCATTGCCTTTAACAAATGTTGATTCTGCTAATACACATAATTTATCACTTTCAGATGTCTACTATGTTCCAACTCTTACTTTGAATCTTATATATATTAGCCAACTGTGCGATTTTAGATGCTTAGTTCAGTTTTCTTCTACTACTTGTCATTTGTAGGATCCTCAATCTCAAAAGTTGATTGTGATAGGCCGTAGACAAAGAGGGTTATATGTTCTGGACAATCTAAGACCACCACACGTTGCAGCCTCTGGTGTTGATTTGTCATATTTCTCTTTAAATTCATCGTCTTCTAGTTTTTATTTGTGGCATTCTCGCATTGGACATGTTTTCACTAGTCGTTTGAAATATTTAGTTTCTAAAAGTCAATTGGGAAATATACAAACGCATGACATTTCTGATTGTAGTGGTTGCAAATTAGCAAAATTTTCTACTTTACTTTTTCCTCGGAGTATTTATCATTCTGTTGCACTATTTGATCTTGTGGACTCTGATGTGTGGAGACCTGCTTCTATTGCTACAAAATGAGGGTCTCGATATTATGTGTCATTTATTGATGATTATAGTCATTATTGTTGGATTTATTTTATGAAATGACGAATGCCGATCTAACTTTCTTTCTATTTATCGATCATTTAAAGCACTTATTGAAACTCAACATTCCACTGTAATAAAGTGCTTTAGATGTGACTTTGATGGAGAGTACACTTCAGTCTATTTCTCTGAATTGATTGCTCTTGACGGCACAATTAATCAAATCTCGAGTATTAATACTCCACAATAAAATGGTGTTGCTGAACAAAAGTATAGGCACATTGTAGAAACTGCTCGTTCATTTCTTTTGTCAGCCAAAGTTCCCAGTGAATTTTGTGGAGAAGCAGCTCTTATTGCTATTTTTTAATTAATAAGATTTCATCTTCCCACAATTCAGGTTTATCACCCTTTGAAACATTGTATGGACGTCTTCCGGATTACTCATCATTGAGAGTTTTAGTTGTACTTGCTTTGTTCTTCGTCATGAAGTCGAAGGTAGTAAGTTGACATCTCGTTCTGCTATCTATGTTTTCTTGATTATGGTCAAGGGCAAATGGTTTATCGCTCTTTTGATCTCAATTAATAATAAATTATATGTTTCTCGTCATATCGCATTTTTTGAGCACATTCTGTTCTTTTCTATTCCTGATAATACTCGTGACATGACTAAAATTGACCTCATCCGTATTGATCCATTCTCTGATGATATAAACAGGTACACATGCCCCCGCACATGATACCCATCCCCATTCTATGGCATCTCAAGCACTACCTGAGATCGTTGATTCAACTCTTGCTCCATCTCTTCCTCGATATCCTCAACGTATTCGTAAGCCCACTCAATTACCCGATTTTGCTTATTCTTGTTATTCTGAGTCATTTTGCTGCTTTCTAACCTCCATTCACAAGTTATCTGAACCATCTTCCTATAAAAAAGTTATTCTTAACCCTCTTTGGCAACAGGCTATGGCTGATGAACTCTCTACTCTGCATAAAACAGACACTTGGGACTTGGTTGCATTGCCTTCAGGTAAACATGCTATTGGTTATCGTTGGGTTTATAAGATTAAAACCAAATATGACGATTTCAGTTGAGCGCTACAAGACTAGATTGGTTGCTAATGGTTTCAATAAATAGTATGGCTTGGATTATTAGGAGACTTTTGTTCTTGTTGCCAAGATGACCATTGTCCGTACACTTATTACAGTTACATCTGTTCGTCAGTGGAGTCTCTCTCAATTGGATGTGAAAAATGACTTCTTAAATGGAAATCTTCAAGAGAAGGTTTACATGGTTCCTCATCCTAGTCTTTCTCACTCTCCTGGATTTGTTTACAAGCTCAAGAAGACATTTTATGGCTTCAAACAAGCCCCTCGTGCCTAGTTTGAGAAATTTTTCAATGTTGTTACATTTCTTGGTTTTACATCCAGTCATTATGACTCCGCTCTATTCTTTAGATGCACTTCAGCTGGTCACATTCTATTATTGTTATATGTTGATGATATGATTATTACTGGAGACGATGTTGATGGAATTGCAGGTTTGAAATCAGAATTGGCTCGTCATTTTGAAATGAAGGACTTGGGTACATTATCTTACTTTTTGGGGATCGAAGTTGCTTCTTCTCCTGGAGGTTATCTTCTCTTTCCGTCCAAGTATTTTATGGATGTTATTGAGTGTGCCCGTCTTATTGATACTAAAATTGTTGATACTCCTCTTGAGTCCAACGCTATATATTCATCCTCTGACAGTGTACTCTTGACTTATTCCACTTTGTATCGCACTATTTTTGGATGTCTAGTTTATCTTACCATCACACGTCTTAATATTGCTTATGTTGTTCACATTGTTAGTCAGTTTGTTTCAGCTCCTACTATAGTTCATTGGACAGTAGTTGTTCGTATTTTGCGTTATCTTCGTGGTACATACTTTCAGAGTCTTTTGTTTCCATCGACCTCATCCTTAGTGCTCCGTGCTACTCTGATACCGATTGGGCCAGCCACCCTATTGATCGCAAGTCCACTTTTATTTTTATATATTTTTGGGTGATTCTCTTATCTCTTGGAAAATTAAGAAGCAGACTGTTATTTTTCGTTCCTCTATTAAGGTAGAGTATTGAGCTATGGCATCCACTACCATTGAGATTGTGTGGTTGCAATGGTTACTTGCAGACATGGGCGTTCATCATTCTTCCCCAATCCCTATGTATTGTGGTAATACTAGTGCTATTCAGATCTCTCATAATTCTTTATTCCATAAACGCATAAAGTATATTGAGATTGATCGTCGTCTGGTTCGTCATTATCTACAGACTAACACCATTTCCCTAAGTTTTGTTTCTTTATCGTTGTAGCTTGTTGACTTCTTCATTAAGTCTCATCCGATTTATCATTTTCGCTTCTTGCGTGACAAACTCCTGTTGCTTCTTGCAGAGCATTGTGAGTTTTGGGGGCTGATAATATATGTATAATATTATATATTTAGCATAATATTTAGTTTCCTTATTATTGTAGGTTTTCTTGTAATATATAAAATATTTTTGTTCATTGTAAACCCTAATTTTTGTGCTTAGTAGATTATTATTTTCTCTTTTTATTCTTCTTCTCTTCTCTTCTGGCGGGGATGGAATGTATATAGTATGGGATTTTACTTGATGGCAAAACAACATGGACGAGATTGTCTATAAATGTGCGGGATTTCTCAGCAGCATATGCAAGATTTTTCTATGGCTAAGCACAGATTTGGCAGCAAGTAAGTGGTGAGCTTCTTATTTAGGGATTTCGGTCCATACTTAAGTGGCATAAACAAGCACAAAAAGATAGCATATGACCAACGGTTGAGGACGGTTGGCTGACTGCTTGAAAATGGGGTAATTCGACCTTGTAGGATGAACAATTGTGTGTGAAACTACCTTGCAATTAGGGGTATCAATTGCAATATGAATTTGTTGAAGATACAACATCGACTTTAAGGAAAATTCCAATTTTTCGTGGATTATTCATCCCATTTATTGGATTCTCTTCTTCTTCAAGAAGTTGGGAACAATCTACAATTTACATAAATAATATCATCCGCCATTTGCAGAAAAATATGGAAAGCTTTCGAAGTTACAATCACCGCCATATTGGAAGAAGCTAGAAATGTAGCCCACCGACATTTTTGTCTATAAATATAGTTGTTGTATGTATTGTGCAGGTATGAGTGAAGTAGAGAAAGGCATCATATATAGTGTGCAATAGAGTAAAAAGAAAAGGAAGAGTGAGCAGAGAGATAGAAAAAGAGAGGCACACATTTATACAGTGGCGTGAGAGAGAAATTGTGGAGAAAAATTGTTGATATAATATTAGTTAGTGCATTTGGTGTGTATATTTAAATTTGTACAAGTCTCTTTGGTAATAAAAGATTGTCCTTCAAACTCAACATCTGTGTCATAACTTCTAAGTGTTGAGGTAATAAAAATAAAGTGTGTTGATCATTCATTGCTTTGTATACGAGCTTTATTTGTTTTAGAGAAATAAAATTGAAACGGTTCCATAATCTTGTATTATTCATGTCTTAAATCTCTATAATTTCTACAAATATTAGGCAATTTCGGCCTATTTTTATTAATGTAAGTGCTTGCAATGTTATTCATAGAGATAAGCTAACTGGGATGAGAAACCTCAATGCCATCACAGTTGAAATATTTGACAACGCTTGTGATAATTTTGTATCAAGGCCATGTTTTGTCATGTGTTTACTGAAAATCGAAGACGTGGAGAGTTAAACTTTGAAACATCGAGTTGTGTTATGAAAAGTGGAAGATGATATCGAATTAAATCAATTCCAAATTGTTGGGAAAAAAAAAGAGATTAAGCTACAATATGACAAGAACAATGTAATTTTATAGAGAATTGAGATGTTATTATAATATAGAGAAAGAATACAAGGTTATGTGTTTACAATATTTCTAACTTCTTACTAAATCATAATGAAAAGCCAGCTATATATATGGAACACATAGAGGACGTAAAAATCCTCATAGTAGAATTGTAGTTGAAGTAGAATGCAAGAAGCAGAATCCAAAATGGAGTAGAGGAGGAAAAAAATTGCGTAAGAAGCGAAACAGACAGGTGGTGCAACAGTGCTTATAGCCACTCGTGTGGCGTCGCAGTGTCCACTTTCGAGTCCTTTACTCCAAAATCTTGATTTTCTCCCGATGTCCTATTCAAGTCCAACACAAATCCCTACTCATAATAGTCTTCTAAATAGAACTTTAATTAGAATTCGCCAAGTGAACTTAAATAGGATTTCACAATAGCATTTCAAATAGAATTCATGTTAATACGCACTTTAATTAGAACTCTCTTCAATAAAGAAATCGGGTCACGCCCAAATTCTAACAATCTCCATTTTGACACGAATTTCACTGGAGATAAATTCCACTACAATAAATAAACTATAACACTTCAATGAAAAATACAAACGAATTTCTCCATCAACAATTCTAACTGAAAATATTCTCCACCTCTACTACCCCAACTAGGGACAAAAGTGATCTAATGACAACCAAACAAGGCCGAAACAAGCCATGTAATATAATCACAATCGAATGCATCAAAAGAAGGATCTTGGCTAATATCAACACCCTTAACCGCATTCAAACCATCAACAAAATCAACAGAATTGTACCTATGAGGAATCTTATGCCAAAAATGGGTCTATTTCTAGAAATTAAATACGATGACACCGTCGATAATGGTGGAAAGATGGATGTACCTATATCTTGAAAATTCAGTTGAGATATATTCTTAAAAGAAGATCCCAAATTAGACTCCAATGGTACGAAAGTCAACTCTAAATCCACCCGAATTCTTAAAATATGCTGATTACTCGAAGATTCGGTATTACTCTGCAAGATAATTAAATGGAATTTTCTATGTCACATCAGCATAATACATGCTCATTTGTAACTTTCAGGACTCCGCCTTCAATAATATGCATGTACCATTTAAATTAATAGTACATAAGGAGATAAGATTTCTCTTCGGATTTGGAACATGTGTCATTGCATCAAACATTCTAAACGTCCCATCAAACATCTTTATTCTGACCTGACCAATACCAGCTATTCGACAAAGTATGTTATTATCGGTCATCACAATACCTTTTGAAATTTCTTCATATGTTGAAAATAATTTTCGATTGGGTGACATATGAGAAGTGCAAGCTGTATAAAAAATCCAAGCCTCATCAAGTTTGGAGTTGTAGTGAGACATAAGTAGAAATTTTCCATCACTGCTAGGATTTTCTGCAATACTTGCTTCTTATGAAGTTTTTGATTGTTGATTTCCAGTTGACTTCGATAAATTTTGCAAATTATAACAATGGTTTACCAAATGCCATTTTTCTTGCAATAATTACAAAATTTGAAGTTAGATTTTGACTTGTCCCTCGAACAAACACAATGAACAATGAGACCATCTCCATGATCCACAAATACTATAAGATACTTCATCTTCTCCTTTGAATATAGTGCATCATAGACTTTTTTGATGGTGACAGTATCACAACTATATAGTATCTTGTTTCTATAAGACATGTACGAAGCGGGCAATGAACACAACAAAATCAATATCAAGTCTTCTTCATCATATTTGACCTCTAAAGTCTCTAAATTAGTGACAATTTCTTTAAAAGTGGCTTGGTGATCCTTAAGAGATGTATCTTATGTCATACAATGAGAATATAGACGTTACTTTAAATGCAATTTGATAGTATGACTCTTCGTCATGCATAATTGCTCCGATTTTAACCATAATGGAGCGGTTGACTTCTCCTTCAAAATGTCCTGAAGAATATTATTTGAAAGATGAAGATGTATTTGAGATAAAGCCTTTCGATCCATTTGTCTTTTTCCTCCATAGTCCAAGTTATGGAAATCTCGTCATATCCCAATAACGTGTCGTCTAAATCTATCTGAACAAGTACTGCTCACATCTTTACCTTCCATAAAAAGAATCTTGTATTGTGATCTAATAGCAGAATTTCATACTTCATTACTGCAATTACAAAAGATCAAGTTGGGGTATTAATTTGATCAAAACCTTGATCTTCCCAAGAATTTCAACACCAAAGACTCTAATACTAGTATGTTGTGAAAATCGGAAGATGATTTCGGATTAAACCAATACTAAATTGTTGGAGAAAATAAGAGATTAAACCACAATATGAAGTAATTAATCACAAGAACATAAGAACAATGTAATTTTGCAGAGAATAAAGATTTTATTATGAGAAAGAATACAAATATTATGTGTTTACAATGTTTCTAACTTCTTACTAAATTATAATGAAGAGTCAGTTATATATAAGAAACAAATAGGGAATGTCCAAATCATCATAATAGAGTTGTAGATGAAAAAGAATACAAGAAATGGAGTAGAGGAGGAAAAATAGCGCAAGGACGAAAAATGCCTTGGCGCCGCAATGTCCACTTTCGGGTACTTTACTACAAAATCTTGATTTTCTTCATCTTAATGTCATTTTCAAGTTCAACACAAATTCCTACTCCCAAGGCCTTCTAAATAGAACTTCAATTAGAATTCGTCAAGTAAACTTGAACAGGATTTCGCAATAGCAATCCAAATAGAATTCTTTTTAGTGTGCAACTTAATTAGAACTCTCAATTATTTTCAACAAAGAATTTTGGTCACATCCAAATTTTAACAAGTTGCTATGTCAGAAAACTTTGGTGGTGCATCCATGATAGAAGACAATGTGAGTTTGGTAGCTCAATTATTTGAACAACGTAGGATATTGGCCAAATTGAAGTAAGAGTTTGGAGGCCATTGTGAATGAAAATTGTTGTTCAAACCAATAAACAAGTGTGTGGAATGAAAGAAGAACTCAGAGCCAAAATATGTTGGCTTATGTGGTTGCATGGGCAAACCTGCCATGTGACCGCATGGCCATCACAGGGTCTAAAGGTCCCGTCTTTTAGTAACCTATGCGGTCACATAGGTTTACTCTATGCGACCGCATAGAGTTAAAATGTAGTCGTTGGATAGTTTTCTAGTTGATTTTTTGGCGACTTTTGGAGGGAATCTTGCATCTCTTCATGGTTTTTTGGCACCAATTCGTGGGGTATTGATCAAGGCCTATAAATAGGTGATGAGATGATCAATAAAATTAATAACAAACAAATGAGAAATATTAATTTATTCCACGAAGAAGAAATAAAAGTCTTCCTCATCCATATTCAAATTCTCTTGTGTTCTTAAAGTTTTGAAGAATTCCACAAGTGCTTAAGTGATGAATTCTCTACAATGCTTCATTAATTCTTCGAACCATTTGCTGGAAAAATCCTTTAAGCACTATTATTCAACCGAGAGGGGGCAAATATCGTTTGAGGATAACGATATAATATCGTATTTGAGCCTTCATGTTCGTGATGATATTCTTCTCAATTTCATCTTCTTGTGATTCTGTTTATATGGTTTCTTCTCCAACCCTTGGTGATGATATTTTCCCAACAATCTCAAATGATAATTCATCGATGGAGAATGGAACTACTTTGGCGAAATCAAGTTAATGAAATCAAGATCTTGTTTGGATCGGATGATGGGACGAATTTCGCAAAAAGATTTGGAAGGATTGATTTTAATTTGGTAAGTTTCGCACATGCAAAAGATTATTCGCGTGAGTTTTGACTGCATATTAAATCTGATTTTTATATGCGTTAAAAGTCTGATTTTTTACTTGTGTTAATGGAAAAGAACAAAACTCACTAAATGATGTTAGTCTATATGGTGTGTGAATATATATAATTGTCATATTGTTGAATGGCAACATATTTGTTGTGAATTTGAATGACAATCATTGTGCGAAAGACACATGTTTGTTTTATGAACATTATTTGTGAAACATCTATGATAAATATTTGATAGCATTAAATATACAATTTCATGAGAATTTATAGAATCTCTACTAGTGGAAGAAATCTGAAAATTATGTCCATAATTATAATCCATTTGTCAAATTGCATAGTTATATAAATTATG
Source organism: Osmanthus fragrans (assembly GCA_019395295.1). Lineage (NCBI taxonomy): Eukaryota > Viridiplantae > Streptophyta > Magnoliopsida > Lamiales > Oleaceae > Osmanthus > Osmanthus fragrans. Next base: position 21,037,252 of record CM033343.1, on the reverse strand, counting down.
TGCATGATATATTTGGTTGGAATATAACATGAATTCATTTGTGTGAAAAATGCATGAGTGTGTGTGTCTTTATGATATGCTATATGTTTTGAAGTAAATTGAAAATAACGACGAACGGTTTCATTTTGATGAAATGTTACTGTATGTGGAAATGAAATAAATTGGTTACTCTCATTTTATTGTGACAATTGGAAATGATTCATATGCATGTGATGATAATGTTGGAAGAATGCCAACTATTTGTTGATAGAATATGAACTTTCATGACTATTCATTTCGTTGGAATATGAAAATTGACATGGTAAGTGAGTTGGTTAAATTTTCATATCTTGTTTGACAACCTCAATTAATTTGATGAAATTAAATGAGATGATTTATGCGAAATTACATTTGCACATGAGTATGACAAAATGTTATTTGTCCGAATATGAATAAGGTGTATGTGTGCCTTATGATTTGATATGATATAATTATATCATCTTATGAAATGTCACAAAAGTGATAAAGTTACATAAATTTGAGAAGGTTGCGATTAGTTTTCTTCATTGTTGAATTAAACTTCAATCATGGAGTCAATTGGGTTGGTTTATTCTTGAAAAAGCATTGTTGGTCTATCATATGACCTTGATCAAATTGTATGCGATCAAAATTAAAGATGGTTGGATTGAAATATATTGTAACTTAACGACTATTATCATAAAGTACTTAGACTTTCACGTATATTATCCAAGTGATAAGTGAATTGAACTATGAAAGAGTTGATGAACTCTAAGTTCAAATATAACCCAAAATGTGGGGGTTATATTGATACTTGTGAACTTATATGAAAAGTTCTAGATTGTGGATGCAACATTACTATATTGCATATGTAATTCCTAATTGAGGAATTGTGGGGGTAACTTAATTAAAAGTTACATTTCTCTATACCTTTTAATCATAAAAAGATATCTATGAAGGAGAAAGGGTAGAAAATCCTTATACAATTATAAGGATGATATACACTAGAAAAAGGGTCTAACTAGTGTAATAATTTGATGGAAATCCTCCAACCGTGTTTGGAAATAAATAAAACTTTAGATAAAACTAGTGAGAAGCATGTAGCTTCATAAGTGGATTTATTGGTAGTGACAAGTAGTACCTATTAAATGAACCGATCATTGGCTAGACACATTTAATAAAATACCAAGTCACATGAAATAGAAGTCTAAACATATGAGTCTTAAACATGGCTTCACAAGAAATTATCAAAGATGGAATAATTTCCATAATAGACATAGCAGATCCTATAATTAAACCACTAAATAGAGATTTAGTGATGTCTACTTCTAGTAGGATGGGGTTGATACTCCGAAAATAAAGGTTCACCAATGATAGCAACCCTACATATCATTACTCAAAAAATAATCCATAGGTTCAAAGGGTAATAACAAATCATTCGATATGTGGATAGTTGCAGCATTATTCAAATCCGCGATAATCTTATCCTAATTAAAATAATGTTAGTTATTACTGAAGTGAGGATTGAGCTTCAAGCTCTTAGTGGAGTTCAGTACTAAAGTACAAGCATCTCTAAAAGTAACAAAGATGCTAGAAGAATTTCATCTAGATGAACCTCGAGGTGGTGCCGCCTCAATAGAGAGTTGGAGTTTCTCTCTTAAAGATTTGTTGAAAAGGATGAGCGCAAGGCCATAAAAGCGCTAAGCGAGTTTGAGAAACTTGAGAACACGTAATACTTGTGTGTGTGTGTGTGTTTTTTTTTACCGATATTGTCACATGGAATAACTGGTTCAAAGCTTCACGCTACCTTTGATTCCGACTTTACTTTGTTTAAATTACACTATGGTTAGATTCAAATCGAACGATATCTAATTTTTATGCATGCGTATTGTATACTTTGAATATGAGAGTTTATTGGATTTTGAACAAGTGAGGGATTAATGAAAAAATGTTGTTCAAACCAATAAACAAGTGTGTGGAATGAAAGAAGAAATCAGAGCCAAAATATGTTGGCCTATGCGGTCGCATGGGCAAACCTGCCATGTGACCGCATGACCATCACAGGGCCTAAAGGCCCCGTCTTTTAGTAACCTATGCAGTCGCATAGGTTTACTCTATGCGACCGCATAGAGTTAAATGTAGCCGTTGGACAGTTTTCTGGTTGATTTTTTGGCTACTTTTGGAGGGAACCTTGCATCTCTTCATGGTTTTTTGGCACCGATTCGTGGGGTATTGATTTTATCAATAAAATTAATAACAAACAAATGAGAAATATTAATTTATTCCACAAAGAAGAAATAAAAGTCTTCTTCATCCATATTCAAATTCTCTTGTGTTCTTAAAGTTTTGGAGAATTCTGCAAGTGCTTAAGTGGTGAATTCTCTACAATACTTGATTAATTCTTTGAACCATTTGCCGGAAAAACCCTTTAAGCACTATTATTCAACCGAGAGGGGGCAAATATCGTTTGAGGACAACGATATAATGTCGTGTTTGAGTTTTCATGTTCGTGATTATATTCTTCTCAATTTCACCTTCTTCTGATTCTGTTTCTATGATTTCTTCTCCAACCCTTGGTGATGATATTTTCCCAACACATTGTTATTGAAACAAATGATAAACTTAGCCCTTGTTTGAGCTCCATTTAAAAAAAGAAAATCATTTTTAAAAAAAATTCATTTTTAATCACACATTTTACAATAAAATGATTTTACACGTAAATTTAAAAAAAAAAAAATCTTACTTTTTAACCACACATTTTTCAAAAAATTACCATTCAAAAAATTTTTTTTTCCACAAAAAATGGTACTCAAACAAGGGCTTATTGTTCTAATAGATTATGTGATGACCCTTCACTGGAAACATAGAGGGGCACAAAGAGTGAAATTCCATTGTTGAGGCGGGCGGGTAATATGTAACCCTGCTTCAAAGGATTTGTCGATTGTTTCAAAAATCAAAATATTGGAACCAAAATCATTTGATCGTGTCCTGAATGGAAAAAAGTTAGAAAAATTCTTTCAGGATGTGGCATAGTGTTTCGAAAAATTGCATATGTCGAAGTAAGACTTGTTGACATCGCTAGCACGTATCTAACTTGTGACACAAAGCTGTGGTGGAGGATACGACTACAAGATGATGAAGTTCTGGGCGAACACAAATTATGACTTGAGAAAGGCTATAGAAGAGCTGTAAGATCGGATCTTTCCGTGCGATACTATACAGATTGCAAGAAAGGCATTGAGAAATTTGAGACAAACGGATATAGTGTAGGCTTATGTGAAGCAATTTTGTTCTTTGATTCCTTCTACTACGCATTGAGTGTTCCTTTGGCAAAATCGGGAATCAAATGCAGTTGTCAACAAAAATGAATAGTTTGTATCTATTGAGATAATATGTATAACAAATTAACAATATCAGAAGGTTCAAGTCCAAAATGTTCAGTGAATTGTGTCATTTCACCCAAATTGAGTGACAAAAGGGAGGCTACCCAAGTAATGTGACAACCCCCTATTGGAGGGGGTGGCTGGGTGAAATAACATTTCCCATGTTCTTTTTTAAATATTCAATTGCAGAGCAAGTAGCTACAATGGGTATATGTTGGAGACCAACGTCTACAAATTTTTCTTTCTTTTCATTTTTGCCTGATCTTATAGCTTAATAATTTATTTTTTCGTATTTATATTTATATCGCATTTTTTTACAAAAAAAAAGAAGAAGAGAGATTTCTATCAACTAAATGCCTAAAACAACTTATATAACAATATGAAAATGTGAGAACTAGAATGGTACGGTCCAAAAGTTAACTTATTTGGGATAGCTTAAAAAGTTGAGGTCAAAGTCAAAAAATAATTTTAATACAAATTTTATGAGATCCACAATTTTTATTAATTTTTTCGACCGTACGTTCATAACTTTTATTAAAATCAACTAAAATTTTTATTGAAAGTTTTTTCAAACAACATTTAAATCAACTTACTACAAAACATGTTCGAACTATAGTTTTATAAGTGGAACACCATCTTACTAAAATCATAAGTTGGAGCCTGGACTTTTAATTTTTTATTGTATTAATGGATAAGTAAATGTGTCTCCCAAGTCTATAGGCTATAGTTGGATGCTCTTGAAAGCAAAGGGACAAGACTTGCAATTGGAAGCAACGAAATTGATGCGAAAATTAGAAATCATAGAATCAAAGCAAATCACTGACAAAAAAAGTCATTCCCTTGAAAATTAAAAGATTAATTTACAGGGTCCAAAGTGAGGTCCACTTTGAAATTGGTGGCAGATATATGGCAGTTTCACAACTTTTGTGTGGCTTTATGCCTTTATCTCTCTAATCTCCGCTGCTTTCTCTCTCATCTCATAAATGCGATATTAAACTAATTATTTGCAGTAGTAATTGTTGTAGTAATGTATATTTATTAAAGATTGCATTTTCGGTTCTTTTGGCTGCGTGAATTCTCTGCAAAACAACGCAGAAGTCTTCTCCTTTACACCTTTCAAACTTTTTTTATTGCTTTCGTAAACGCTCTTATGGAGACGGGAAGAATCTAGGGTTTTACAGCAATTCAAAATCCCAACTGAGGTCGTCTTTTCCAATCTTTTCCTTATTTAATCTTAGTCGATAAAGTTGTTGTTTGCCATTGGATTTTACCCGGGGTTTTGTTGTTTTCGATTGATTTTCTTGTCCAGTTCAACCTCATGATCTTTCCTTTGCTTGAATATCTTTTGATTTCTATAATAGAAGCTTTTTGGTGAACAATGTTTTTTTTTTTTTTTCCCTGAAATGGGGTTTTTAAATATATGGGTTTCAGCTTTTGATATTTATGGATAATTGAAGATCTATTGAATCAGTAGTTATGAAGGTTTTTCTTTTTCACCCCTCAAGTTGCACTTAAATTTGGAAATTTTGGGAATTCGGTTTTTTCCTTTTTTTTTGAAATTTGTCTAGTTTTACTGTGGTTAAGGGTGTGAGATGGAAAAGATAGAAGCAGCAAATAGTGCAGCTGTTGAGAGTTGTCATAGAGTGCTTAATATTGTATCATATCCCCAAGATGAGCATCAGTTGAGGAGGTTAGTTGAACAAACAGGGGAGACAATACACAAGTTTAAGAAAGTTGTTTCTCTTCTTAATACTAGTTGTGGTCGTGCTAGAGTGAGAGTGAGAGTATCGAAGAAAATTCCGTCCCCTTTCCCTCAAAACCTCTTTCTTGAAAACCCAATCTATCGATCAGATGATCAACCTAAACCCCTTCAGCTCCTTCAAATAAATTCTGTTGAAAACCACCCAGTTCAAGAAAGGGGATCCAACGTCAAGAGTGATCTCACATTGAGAAACTATTCTTTGGAATTGAGCTCACACGGCAAGGATATATCTAACCAATCCCAGCAAGCATCATTTCGAAATTATCATTCTCTCGAACAGCAGCTGCAGCATCAACAGCAAAGATACCAGCATCGGTTGAAACAGCAGGCTGAACTCATGTATTGTTGTAGTAATAGTGGCATTAGTCTGAATTTCGATAGCTCTATGTGCACTCCTACTATGTCGTCCACTAGGTCTCTTATTTCTTCGTTGAGCATCGACGGGAGTGTTGCTAATTTGGAGGGAAATGCCTTCCATTTAGTTGGGGCAGCTCGATCTGCCGATCAGAACTCATACCAGCTTAAGAGAAGGTGTTCTGGAAGGGGAGAGGATGGAAGTGGGAAATGTGGAAGTAGTGGTCGATGCCACTGCTCAAAGAAGAGGTGGTTACTTTTAGCCTCTCTTATTTTTATTCTAACTATCACCATTCATGGTATTTATACCATGCAACTGCTTTTCTTTACCTTTTCTCCCTAATTTTACAGGAAGCATCGTGTTAGAAGATCAATCAGAGTACCTGCCATAAGCAACAAGTTAGCTGATATACCCCCTGATGAGTATTCATGGAGGAAGTACGGGCAGAAGCCAATCAAAGGTTCTCCTCATCCAAGGTATTCTTCAGCACCTGCTCTGGTGATGCAGCTTCATTGTAATTTGCAAAAACTTGCTCACTGGATATTCATTTCTGGTTATTAGCTTAGATAGAATCAATCTTGCATTTTGACTAGTAGCCTCTATCATTGTTTTGATATATGATATTTGCTTCCATTTTATTGCACGAGACTGGATATTTTCTTATGCTATGTGAAGAAATTAAATCTTCTTTAAATTTGAGTAGACTCACTACCAAGCTGCAGGGTTTGCTGTCTTATGGACTAGTGTCGCTCTCATCGGTATTTTTTTCATTGTAGATGGTTGTGTTTCACGATGAAAATATGGCTTGTTTCCATGAAGAATTGTATCAAATATCACGTTAAATAATAACTAGGATTCATTGCTTCTTAACCTAAAGTTGGAAGTAAATTGTACTAGATGGTCCGTCCAGGGATTGTCTTTTGTCAGAATATCCGATCGATGCAGGCCAAAAAAAGTTGAATGCTAGTAATTTCACCAAATCATTCGTACTTGTTTGTCTTAATTATGCACAATATAAAGAAAAATCTATTTAAATGTTAATTTCAATGCACAAGGAAATATGTGAGATACCCTTTGATAGCATGGCTTAGTAGTTTCACGGTTTTGCTGAGTCTAGTTCTGTGTTTTTGTAGGGGATACTACAAATGTAGTAGCATGAGAGGCTGTCCTGCTAGGAAACATGTCGAGAAATGCATGGATGATCCTTCAATGCTGATTGTTACTTACGAAGGTGAACATAACCACCCAAAGTTTCCGTCACAATCTGCCAACACTTGAAATTTGGGGAAAGATTTGTAGAGACTGCATCATGCCTTTGAACTTTCGACTGGCTAGAACTGCTCCTCTACTTGTTTACTTTGTTTAAGCTTGTCGTTCATATGGGGTTGGATTCTAGTTCTGAATGCCTTTTTTTTTTTTAACTCCTAAATGTTGCTAAGTAAAAAACAAAATCCAGAATAGAAGAGTTATTTGGATGTTGAGATTGACTCATTGTCGAAAAAAAATGCCCCCAGTCTTAATTGACATTTTTTTTTCCTCCAAGAATTTAGAGATTCCTGCTGGTTCCCTTGTGTTTCGACTGTTTACATTTTGATCCGTTGGATTTACTGATGCGGTTTTGGTGATTTAAACTGATATCATATTGCTTAGGCAATTTGCAAAGATGATCAAATTTAGCAAAAATAAAAAATAAAAATAAAAAAGGGAAAAAATGAGGCACAGGCAAAGGTTTGTGCATGAAATGTTATGATTGCTGCGGGTTAATGAGAATCATAGAATCTGTTTGCTGTTTGTGGAAAATTCGAAATTCGACCAATATGTTGGGATAGAATTTGAAATCTGATCTTCATGAGTATTGTATAGAATTTGTTCAGTATTTGTGGGTTCATATTCTGATTCCACTTTTCTGGCATCTATGCTACCTACTCGAATGGAAATGGGACAATATCCTCCAAGGAGATGCTGTTGTCATGACCATGTTCTTCAACTCTTTCTTGAAAATTGTTAGTTTTTCTCTCTTTTTAAAAAAAATGTTGAATCCCAACCTTGAGGGTACTTACCGTCCCGCTCTTAGAGTTGTGGAGGAGATAAATTGTAGGATGTGCCTCAACAGGTCAGGGTACAAGAGCTATCATACTGATGCCCACAAAGAGTCCAATTTCAAACCTTGTAAGAGGTAGAAATCGAATTCTCACACTGCGACTGTCAGCTCAGCTGAAATTATCTCACACCTGTCATTTGCACCCGTCTTTGTTTTTTATAGTTAGGTCTCAGTCGAGAACGAGCGAGGCTTGCGATAGTAGATTGACAATAAGTGTAAAATTTTGGCCAATTTTATTACAAGAATTCTAATGTACACTTCGTCTCTTGTTGTTTATTGAAATTGAAATAGAAAGAGATACGAGGGAGGAGAATAGACACAATAATATCAATAGTTTCGACTCTTTATTTGGTGTAATATTCGGGATTGCATAGCTCTTAGCCTCTCTTTGACAACAATTAGCAACACTTTATTTTTATTTTTTTAAACTCATTTTCAATCACATTTTTACAATAAAATATTTTGTATGTAAACTCAAAACAATTTCCAACCTTTTAACCATTATATTCTCCAAAAAATTACTATTCCAAAATTTATTTATCCTAAAATACTCATTTTAATGGTTGTCAATCAGGGTCCTACGAACAAATGAGCAAAGGACACTAATGAAAGGGCCAGACTTTTTCAAGACACTACGGTGGAGAATTGTCACGAGATAACAAACTATTTAGATTTTGACAATATATCAATAGTGTCAACTTTTTTTGAGTAACACTCCATATTGCAACACTCTTATGAGCAAATGACGCTAGCTCATTAAACGCTAAAGATGAAATGGCTAATCTTTTTGAAGACATGATTAAGAAAAAGAGACACGGGAATTCATGACAAGATTCTCAACAGCGGAAGTGATTATTTCAAAAGTGATTTTTCTTTTGTAAATCATCTGGTTAAAAGTAAAGAAAAATTACGAAAAAATAATTTTTTAAAAGAATGTATAACTGAAGTGAGTATGGAGAAAATTGACTTTCAATTAATCACTTCTACACAACCCTAAAAATATATAACAAATGAATCTAATCCCTTATAATTTATTTTTGTCAATTTTTTCCCTATAAAATATATGGATTCCTATTGTAATGCCTTTATATGGTAAAAATACATGAATTTTCTTTTGGAAGGCAAAAACTTTTCCTTTTTATCCCCATCAAAAGCACAAAGTTTCACATCGTGCTAATCGGACAAATTCCATACCTAGAATATGCTCACAAACACAAATAGCATCCAAAATAATGCTTTGAGAGTACTATTATTGCTTTGGATTCGAGAAAATTCAGACAGATATTTGACAATATTCTTTCCTCGGAATAAATATTTAAGCTTAAAAAACATATAGATTGATGCATGTGTGATTGTCGTTGTTTACAATTATGGTTTATGCGTTAGTACGAGTCTCAATCAAAATCTTTATGATCTATATAAGAAAAAATGAAAGTAGTGTTTCCAACGTTGTATATGGTCTTCAATCTCTATTTTGACACTTAAAAAAATTCACTACAGTTTCAATTTGGTAGCACTCGAGTTCCTAGTAGGTGAGCGGAGATCCCGAACTTGATATCCATTGATTGTCTCAAGCAGTGTTCTAAAAAGAGTAAAGCGTGATTATGGGTGAAATTGAAGTTTCAAGCTTTACGAGTTTAGGTGAAGCATAAGTGTTAAAAAAAAAAAAAAAAAAAAATTTTTAATATTATTTTTAATTTTTAATCATTTTTATTAATTAAAATAATATATATTAAACATATAAAATTATAAAATACAATATTTACTTAATAACTCTTACAATTAGTCAATTATACAATTTTCAAGTTTTCAAAATGCAAAAATTAAAATATTTTTAATAGTTTTAATTTTCAACTAAACAAGTCCTACTTAATAGATTTATAAGAACTTCACACATGCTTTAAGAATTTGTAATAAAATGAGTCTTAAGATCATAATTACATAATATAAATAACATCATAACTTAAATTTTATTTAACTAGTTAGATAATGTCATTTTAACTTTGAAGTTTGTAATAAAATGAGTCTCAAGATTATAATTGCATAATATAAATAACACAATAACTTAAATCTTATTTAACTATTTAGATAAAGTTAGTTTTAACTTTTGTACAAATAAAATATTTTGAAATTTAAAGTCAAATGAAAAGTTTTTTTTTTTTCTTTTCAAGTAGTAATAAGCTAAAGTCAAATAAAAGACTTTAAAAAAAATAAAAAATAAAAAACTGAATGTCAACTGAAGACAAAAAAAAATGAAGGAAAATAATTCAACCGTTTAAGAATTGGAAAAAAAAGTGTCTAGACGTGAAGTGAGACGTTTTGCCAGAGGTTTGAGCCTAAGGACGCCGACTAGGCGAGCTTTTTAGAATATTGGTCCCAAATACATTCTATATACCTAGATATATTACTTCTCTTGCAAGTAGGAAGACGTTAAGGCCTAATGTCTTGTATCAAAAATGTGTTGACATCTTTTTATTAAAAAGATATGTCCAAATGTAAAAAATGTATAGAAGTGACTCTGACTATTAAGACAACAACAAATTCTCCTTGATAGATGAGTTCCTATTTGCTTGAGAATCAAAGAGGTCAGCCTCTTATAGAGAAGAAAAGATAATTACTCTGATTATTATTATTAATTAAAATAAAAATTAAATGAATATTTGAAGAAAGAAACTAAACTAAATACCTGTTTGGTAGTCATTTTTGGGGAGAAAATGTATTTTTGAATAGTTGATTAATGAAGAATGTGTGGTTAAAAATTAAGTAAAAGTTTTGGGTTTGCGTGTAATATTATTTTATTGAAGAATGTGTGATTGAAAAGAAAAGAGAGAAAAATATATTTTGAGAAAAATGACTACCAAACAAAGGCTAATTAAAGAAAGAAAATATTGGTCGTAGTCCACTAGTCTTCTTAACATATCAAGACGACAATGCTTCAATTTGATACTCTTCGTATTGGTCACTTTGAACAAAAGTGGCCAATATATAGAACCAAAACTAATGATTAGTGAGGTTCATGCATCAGACTTCTTCAAGTTAGGTTTTGGTGCAATTCAAGTCCATGATAGATGTAGTAGCTATACAAAGCGGCAACAGAACAATTCAAAGAGATGAAGAATTACCATTAATTTCTTCATGCTCGTTTTCTTTCCAAACCTGGATGCTTTCGAGTAATCTGGAGAAGACAATCAATGATTTTATGACATTCAAGTAGAAGAATTATGAATTGGAAAAAGTTACAAATGTTACTCCTATATTCAGAGTCGGCCCTGTGATTTTCGAGGCCTGAGGCGAATTTCGTAAATTAGGCCCCCTAAAATCTGTCGGGGAGCACGGGGGCTGCCCTCGAAATTTTTTTTTGAGATACCTTATTAACTTCTAACCAAAAATTTGAAAGAAAGAAACAAAGAGCGACAACACAACAAAATCTGGAAGAATACACAAAATGGCAGAAATTAGAACGTGACCTAATAGGGCATCTAATGTCATCATTTATATGTTTCATCTCCAGCCATTGATCTTATTCTGGATCCAACGGCTCAAGACTTCTCAAAAATTAAGGAAAACAAAATTTAACTTGCTTTATGCAACATATTGCTAACTCCAAAATCAACGTAAATGCAAAATTCAACAGTGTTTTATGCAACATATTGCTAACTTTAAATTTAAGTAAAACAACAAACAAATATAGTATACAAAAAATTAATATTATAAAATAACAAAACTAACAACGATTCAAACAATCACTTAAATACTATTCGCCTTGCTGTTTTAGAAGGAAAAACATTAATCAAATCTGAATAATTTAGTTGTTCAACCATTTCTTTCTCTATTGATAACATAGTCAATCCATTCAATCTTTCTTGCGACATAGTTGATCGGAGATAAGTCTTGATCAACTTTAATTTGGAGAAACTTCTTTCTGCGGATGCAATTGTAACCGGTATGGTTAACACAATTTTGTAAGCAATATAAGCATTTGGGAAACAAACATCCAATGGCTTCAAATATTGTAGCATTTCAATTGGTCTCGTTACTTCACTTGGTATATATTCCTTCAACGATATTAACTCCGAAAATAAATCATCTCCACTAATGTCAGAACGCCCGTTATGTTCGAGATATTTCTCAAGGTTCATACAAGACTTCAACAAATTTGAAGTCGTTTCACCCCTTAACCTCTTCAAATTAAACAAAAATCCAAATGTGCAATCATATTGTTTGAATTGTTCAAATCGAGTTCTTAGAGAAGATAGAGCTTGATCAATTATAAAAACAAAGAACTCAACTCTAAAAGATTCTTCAGCTGATTGCTTTACCTCATCACTGCCACTTTCATCAAATTATTTTTTTCTTCGAATTAAGCGTTTTTCTAGAAATACAGCTTCAATTCCCATTTCGCTTGCCTTTTTTGTGCTTCATCCATGGCAGTAGCAAATCCAATTTCTCTATACTTTTCAAGAAATGAAATAAGTCCTTGCAAGAGGTCGATTGCATGATCAATATCCATATTTTCGGTTGGAAGAAATTTGCTAACAATATTGATTACACGCAACAACTTGTACCAAATAGTCATGCCAAGCAAGAACTCATAATTCTGAAGTTCATGTGTTGCTAATGACTCGGCTTCACTCTTTACTTTAGGATCTTTGTTACATTCTGCCAAATCAAGTAAAGCATCTCTTATTTGTGCAGTTTGCTCCATTATAGGCTTTACACTCTCAACATGACTTTTCCAACGTGTTTGTGACAATGGCTTTACTGTCAACCCTTGTACATTATCTTTGAAAATTTTCCATCGCTTGGTAGAAGAGGAGAACAATGTGTAGATACGTTGTATCACTCCAAAAGGGGTTTAGGGTTTACCATTTGGATGCAGAGTAGAGACAGTGGTCGCTTAGTGGAGGTTCGACTATCGCCGTTCTTGGGCCTGGGTGGGTGGAGAGGAAAAGAAACCCCTTGTGTTCCTTCTTTCCCTTTTACGGGTTTCAAAAATTTAAAAAAAATTTTGGGCCCCTGAAATTTTTGGGCCTGAGGCGGGCGCCTCTTCTGCCTCAAGGCAGAACCGGCCCTGCCTATATTTTTGGAGGCATACATGTGAAAAGTGTTCGAAATAATAACTTCAAGTAGGAGAATAAACAAACCAAAACAACAACAAAGATTCTAGAACAAAAACTTCGATGCAAAGGCTCAAACGCGTGATCGCTGTCCTCAAACAATATTTGTCCCCTCTCCGGTAAATTCGAGATGCTTAAAGGTTTTCCGGCAAATGGTTTGAAGGATTGATTAAGTCTTGTAGTAGAAATATAAAATACAAAATATCTCTATCAAAAAACTTGAGAAACACAATAAAATATGTAAGAATATGAGTAAGAAATGGTTTGATCTTGTTTGTGGAGATTGTGTTGATCTAAAAATGTTTTCTCATTGAACATGACTCCACTATATATAGGTCTTGTTCATATGCACGAAATGGTGCCAAAAATCAAGTGAAAAGTCTCCAAAATTAAATTACCAACGACAGAAAATCGCCAAACGGTCACAGATTTCGGTGGACCGATTGGTCGACCGAAACCTCCTGCAGCTTCCTGGTTGAACCCTGCAGAGTTTCGGTCGACTGCTATGCAGTGCGGTCGATCGAAGTTGTCAGCTATTTTTCACTTCTTCCTTTGTTGATTTTGAACAACCAATTTCTCAACAAAAAGATGAGCCTCATACTACTTAGTTTGAATATTCATTTTTTACTAGATATTGATGATGCCAATTTGATTGGATCGGATCAAATCATATCAATTAAAAGGGGCAAGTTACACAAATAGGGATATAACATGAAGTAAGTTGAAAAATTGGTTTTTATTAAAATTTTCGAAATTACAACTTCAATATATATATATATATATATATATATATATATATATATATATAGGGGCCAGTTACACAAATAGGGATATAACATGAAGTAAGTTGAAAAATTGGTTTTTATTAAAATTTTCGAAATTACAACTTCAATATATATATATATTGAAACTACCGTGAATGTAATTTTTTTGACATATATATAACTTTTGAAAATTTACAATCCATGTAATTTTTTTTACGGTGATTGTGGCTTGTACTCTGTTTATATCGTTATAATTTTTGTAACTTTATTAAATTGTTAACTTACATCGTTATGTCTCGTGTTGTCTGTGTATAATTCATATTACAAGTTGTGTAATAAACATATTATATCTCTTCAATCTTTAATTGGTTGATAATAAAAAATTAAAAGTGATGCAATTTTTTGTTAAATTCATGTAGCTTAAGTGATCAAACGGCGATTAACATTTGAGAAGCAGCCTAAGTATGTTGGACTGAATTTTTTACAATACCCCAAAACAATGAAAGTGTGTTTGACTTGTGGGCTGATAAATCGAAGAACACAGCAATATATTACAAAATAATAATAATAATAATAAATAAATAAATCCATATAGCTTCAGAAAATTCAAAAGTTCACTGGACAACTTAATACTCAAATATGATTACCAAATTCAAATCATGAAAACTGCAACAGCAAAACTTAGCCCCTATTTGATGTCAATTTCTTAAAGCTCATTTCATTTTAAATTCATTTTCAATCACATATTTCATGAACACTAATAAATTTTTTTTTATTTTTTATTAAAATGTACTAAAAATTAAATTTTTATCCAATCCAAACAGAGACATGTACAAAACAATTTTTTTTTACATAAACAAAATCTCGAGCAAGGAATGCACAACAAGAAAGTTCCTCCTCATGTTGCAACCATTTGAAGCATATAGTAACATTTAGCTCCTGTTTGGGAGGCATTTATTCACCCCAGAAAAATGAAAATTTGTACCGTTGTCCCAAAGCTAGCCAACAATTGTTGACTTTTTATCTCAGGTCGGGTCCCACGTGAAAGCCTTGTAACGGTCAAGAAATGCATTTTTGGAGTGAAAAAATACCTTCCAAATTGGGGCTTAGTAAGTTACAGTAATGATTCAAATGAAATGGAAGTGATATGAGTGAATAACGTTTGACCTCGAGAAGGGATCCTTGAAGATCATAACAGATGAGGACTGGCGAATTTCACCACTATTGAATGCTTCACGGATTTTCTAAGTCTACAATCATCTAAATTGACATGATGGTTGACCGTTGACATAATTCTTAACATGACAACATATTATTAGACTACTTAAAATACAATCAATTTTTTTATTCAATCACATCTTGCCAATACTTATTATATCACTCTATCTATCACCTACTTTCTGACAAAGTAACATTATTCTTCTAAAAAAGCAGAGTCTTAAGTAATTGAAATTTGAGATCCCCATGAATGGATGGAGGAATTCAAGAAATATCCTGATTGTTTTATTACTATGATTTCTTGTATTTGTTGGAGGCAATTGTTTCAGAAAATACATCATTGTAAAGATAAAGAGATAGGGAAAGCGTGAATGATTATGCCAAATTATTTAAATATATTAAAAAAAAGTCGTTTTCCCTTTACACAGGTCCAACTACAGTGCTAGACTTATAAGAAAAATACTACTCAACCAGTTGTATGGGTGACCGCATATGAGTTTACAGGTTTTACGTGAATAAAATAATTTTTTTCACACACTCATATGTGGTCATTCATATGATCATCCATAATATTCGTGTAGCAAGGCTCAGACCTATAATTAACCCTAATTAAAAATTTAAAAGTCCTAGGCAATCTTCTCCTGAGCTTAGATATAGGCATCTAGCTACCAAGTTCATTTTCACTTATGACCCCTATACTTAGTTATTTCATATTTTATAATTTTGACAAATGATTTGATCATTGAAGTGCAAATAATTATCGAGCTTTTTTTTTAAAAAAATTTGAAAGGTAGCCCTTTCTTCTAAGAGGGTGCATGCTATGTATAGATGGGCGAAAAAGCACGAGGACTGAGGTCATTTATTCTAATTTGTGATCAATAACAATTGCATGAAAAGTTTACTTTTAAACTTTATACATTTTTTGGTCATTTTGATGATCGATAACACTTTAGCTCTTCTTTTCACTTTTTCTAGATAAACCTTTATTGATTTCCCAATCACACTCTGAATATTTTGCAAAAACCTTAATTCACACGATTTTTTCAACATATCTGAATCTGATAATATTTTCTTAAGTCACGTCTTGATCCATAACTCAAGGAAATGAAAACAAATTCTAAAGCTATTAAATGTTGGATTTTGATGTTTCTATTTTAATTAATATATGCCAAGAGTTAAAGGGAATTCTTTAAAAGCTATTGATGATTAAGTCAACTAGTGTATTATAAAGTTATTTAAAAATTTATCAAGCCCCTGTTTTGGTGGCTTTTATTTGTAAATAAAATTATGTTTTGAATAGTATTTTTCTGAGAATGTGTGATTAAAAAGTAATAATTTTTTTTAGATTAACGTATAAAATAATTTATTATGTGAATGTGTAATTAAAAATGAGTATGAGAAATAATGTACGATAAATTAAAGATAATCAATTAGGGGCTAACTCTTACATATTATAAACTCATTAAACATTTTAATCATATGTAGGTTGACTGTAATTTAAACTCAGTCAATGGGGATGTAATTGCAGTTTATAGAAGTTATTACCCAACTCTATAACTAAAACCCACAAATATAGGGACTAAAAATGAAATTATCCAAACTTTACACCATTCCTGCATATAAAACCTACGTGATAATTCGTTGAGCAGCCTCCGTAATCTCCCGCTTGCTCTCATTTGCGAATCTCCTCAATCTCTCGCTCTTCAATTCAAGACTTCCCCAACTCCGTAAGTGTATGTATATGTATAACCACTTATTTATAATATCATTGTTGAATCAAGTTCGAGTATAATTTACTAATTTTTTTATTTACACGATATTATTAATATTTTTAGTCGTTATTTTTCTAGGGATTTTTTTTTTGGGGTTAAATACCCGTGTTGAATGCGGTTAAAGTTTAGGTGCATATGATGGATCTATGGCTTTCTGATGTTGGGTTTTGGCTGCACTTTTTGGGGCTATTTTTGTATTTTATGGTTTGTTGAGTTACTTATGACAGGTATTAATGGGTGAAACGATAAAGTAGTTTAGGCAATTTTTAAATTTTTGTTTTTGAAGGGATTTTCCAATTTTTGGGTTTCGATGGTAACTGACTTATTTTATTTTATGGGAAGAACATTATTAAAGATTTTAATGTTGACAGGTTGTTGATGTATTTCTTGAGTTTTTCAATCAACATGTATGATACTCTTATTTTATTCAGTGATTCTGTTTATTTTTTGCAGCTTTATTATATCCAAAATGTTTAGTGCATGTGTATGATTTCAATGAAGATTATTAATATATGACTTCTGTGTTCTGTCACCATTGCTAAAATAAAAATAAAAAAATAAAAAATCACGTGTCAGGCTTCTGATGTAAGTGAGCACGGTGAAGATAAACCAAAAAATAATTTTTGTTTGGGGCGCATCAACAAAAATTAAGAGTTGCAAATCAAAATGTATCACCCATGTGACAAGAATGGAGAAATTTTTTGAGAGCTTGCTTATGTGTGCCTTTCTTTATAAACATCTTGAATGCTTGACTGTCGAGTTAAAAGGTATATTCGAACTGTTGCTTGCAAACTCAAAGCTCTTTTAATTTTGATACTGTTATTGAATTGTATGTACTATACTTGTTCATGCATTTGAAAGAAATCTCGAATCTTAATCCTGAATGAGAGAGTGATTCCTTCCCTTGTTGGCTGCTAATTGTTTATTAATGTAGAAGATGTTATAAGCAGTAAGTAGATATAGTTTATGATGTGTATGTTTACGTACTACGCTTGTGACCTTCTGATAAGTTGTGCATAATTTATTTCATTTTTGGTGTAAAAGTTGGTTGTATATTTTCCTATAATCTTTAATCTCTGAATTTCTGATTTTGATCAGCTCATTTATCATTCCAATACATGGCTGAGGAAAATTTTGAGGAGCACAACTTAGTTGATATTCAAGAAGAGATGGAGAATGTTATTGAGACCCCACATCCTCCAGAAGAAACACTGGAAGCTGAAAATCATTCCAGAGGCAGTGAGGAAAAGAGATGGCCTGGATGGCCTGGAGAAAATGTATTTAGGATGTTAGTTCCTGTTCAAAAGGTTGGCAGTATCATTGGACGCAAAGGTGAATATATCAAGAAAACTTGTGAGGAAACCAAGGCTCGCATTAAGATTCTTGATGGTCCTCCTGGGACCACTGAAAGAACTGTGAGTTCTTAATTATACTTTTAGGTTTTATGCAAGTCTTACTAGCATTGTTTTCTCAAATTGATTGGGATGTGTGAGGTAGTGTGTTATGTGCTGATGATTTGGAGGAACATCTTACAAATTTGCAACTAAAAGTTGTTCTGCTTGGATGCATGCTCTGATTCTGACATGGTCCTGTCCACCCAATTTTGACTTTCCAATTTCTTTCATTTTTTATTACTTGTCTTGAATACATATTTTGACTATGATGTTACTTCTTTTGCTTTCTCTGTAATCTAATTTATAGTCCGTAACATTCTATGTCTTCTAAGCATTAATATTCTGTTAAGTGTGATGTATGTGGGAGCTAAATATGTTGGATGCATGAGAATTCTTATTGTCCATGAACTAGTTTGAGTATTTGGGATTCTTCCTGAAATTTCTCTTTTCATCCTTTTAGCAGTCTACCTTAGTACATGATAATAACAACTTAGGAATTATTATTATAACTGTCTACATGTATTCTTGGAACTAATGAAATGCATTAAATGAACCAGACACTTTTGGCTAAAGGTAAGTGCAAAGTTTATGCATGCAGAAACCTCACATATCAGTGAAACAGAAAACAGAGAAGCTTATAAAGCTCAAAAGTATCATCATATCAATTTATTAACAGAGAGAGAAGGGGGGAGGAGGATATTTGATTTTCTTAAAAAGAATGAATGGAAAATTAAAGAACAGATCATTATAGGACAAGTTGAATTTTAATCACATCTAACATATTCAATATAATATCCATAAAAACCACCAAAATGAAAATATAAGTTCTATCTATCTAGTGACCGCAATGAATCCATGCAGGTATTGCAAATTAAGCAACATTTCAATCTATCAGGTGGCTTCAAACCAGAAGAATCAAAGATCCAGATTGCAGCTATCAACATTGAGCATTAGAAGTGCTGAAATGTTTTTCTGATTCGCTGTCAGAAATGCATTGTGCATACATCTGTACAAAGGAGCATTGCTCTATATCTGGTAACTTCAGAACTTGGTTGATTGGTGTCTTGCCAAAGTTGTTAAACTCTACTCAAAAGAATAATATGACAAATGAAACTAACAAGAAGTAATAACAAATAACAAATTACTTATTTCAAATAATTAATGAGTAACAAGGGATAACTTGGAAATTGAAAAGAAGAAATTAACGCCTGTCTGGGTATATGGTACGATATAAAATCTGTTGGTAATATAAAAAATCTATTATTTATATCTGTTAGTTCCTAAGCTGAACAGTTGTTTTTCCCATTTCATGGAATTAGGTCTATATTATATAGTTTCTCAGAAACAAACTGTAAAAATATTAAATTTTACGAATCCA
This sequence comes from Osmanthus fragrans, assembly GCA_019395295.1. Classification (NCBI taxonomy): domain Eukaryota; kingdom Viridiplantae; phylum Streptophyta; class Magnoliopsida; order Lamiales; family Oleaceae; genus Osmanthus; species Osmanthus fragrans. The sequence goes on along the minus strand of CM033343.1, from coordinate 21,018,011 downwards.
TCTGATATAAGATGTTGGAGTCTTAAATGACATCTTTTAGTCGTTAATGTGTAGTATAGGGATCTTAGAAATGAGCTGTTTTAGTTATTTTTAAAACTTGATGCTACCTATGTTATCGACTCTAAAAGTTGGATTAGTTTGTATGTTTAATGTGAGACTCGTAATACACAATTTGCGGTAATAGTGTAGAAAGATAGAAATGCTTTTAATATAGATATGTTTATTCGAGTGATATGCTGGATGAGTTTTGTTTAGGGCTGACTACTTTAAATGTCAGGTTTAGATACGACCTTATACCTTGATATCCGATCATAATGTAATGGTGTATGGATGATCAGTAGATGTTTTTGTTACATTGTCTGTATGTTCTTGATACTAGTTTTAATTATTTCTGCTGAACTGGTTCTAGGCATGTTTGCTGGAGGTGGCTTGAATACTTTATGGTAACATGAACACCTGAGCTATATATGTTAAGACTGCTATCTTGCGATCATTTTTCTCTCTCCCTATCAATCCAAGTTTATTTCCTTCCTCATCTGATGTTTGTTAGCATGATTAGCTTAGACCAAGTCTGAGAAAATGAGCTTCCTTACTCCCTCCACCATTTAACTGACATGGTTGTATCCTATTTTAAAGAGGTGCAAAGGCATTTGTGTTAATCTTGCTTAAACTGTGTCATCATTGCATTTTTCTCAATATGATTCCTGGATTTGACAGTCTGTCCAGGCATCCATAAATATGCAATACACCTTAGTGCTAATTCAAGGTGCTGCATACAGAAGTATTATTGTTATTATAATTTTTGTTGGCCGTAGAAAAGAAGGATTGATGTATAGTCGTGCTCAACTGAATCATGTATTTCCCCTTTCTTATAGGTAATGGTTTCTGCAAAGGAAGAGCCAGATCTTCAAATTCCTCCTGCTATAGATGGGCTACTTAAAGTCCATAAACGAATTGTGGATGCGGACAGGGATGCAGCATCAGGAGCAGGTGGATCGGCCAGCACAAGGTTACTCTTAGCAGCTACACAGGCTGGAAGCTTGATTGGAAAGCAGGGTGCCACTATAAAGTCTGTACAAGATGCTTCTCACTGTAACATTCGAGTTCTGGGTGGAGGTAAGTTTCCCCCTTTCTTTAGTGGCATCTGTTTCTATAATTTTAGTTGGGGAATTAAGTCCTGTGCCTTTTGCTAGTTCTCATTTTTCATTTCTCATTTTCCACTTGCTCTTTTGGCTTCATATGTATATGTGAATCAGAGAATGCAACACCGCCAACGCGCTGTTGTCTAAACATCATTTGAAAACTTTATAGTTGTAATCACATTTCATTTATCAGTTAACATTATATTTGGTTCTCTGCATCAAACTGAACTACCTACCTAGTTTTAATACCTTTTAGACGTAATTTTTCAAAATTTGACTGCACTACCTTCCTAGTTTTAATACCTTCAAAGTTTAAATTTTAAAATTTTAACTGAATTCTCTTTCATAAAAAAAATGCAGTAGCAACGTTTAAAAAGGCTGAATTGTGTATCGAGGTGTTTTACCTTGCAAGGCAAAGGAAAAGCCTCAAAGAAAATCAGTAAACATTTTTTTTATGAAATTACAAAAAATACTAGTATGCCCCTCATAAACCAAGAACCATAAGCCATCTTGAAAATTTTTATTGGCACAATTTAACAAAATCAAAAGTCTAACTTGTTATCAAACATGAGATACATAAAAAAATATCAAATAATAGATCATCAAATTAGTAATTGCATAACAAAATTGATAATCATTTCTAGAACCAGAAGTAGCATAAAAGTCTTCCATAAAATCATCGCTATATTTGATTCCTCTATGAACCTTCTCGTTATTATCCCTTTCCTTACGCTTCTAATTCATCATCCTCTACTTGCAATGGTAACAAATGCAGAGACAACAAGAAGAAAATTGTAAACGAAATAAAACTTTGAAGTTATGCATTGTATGTCTCTTGTCACTGGTGGTCTGCAGCTGAAAGCTGCAACTTCACGCGGGATGAGGTTTATTGTACCTCAATTGTAGGAGACATGACACGCTTGCTTTGCTTTTCTCTTTAATTATTTTTTGTAGTTACGAGGGTTTGAGTTGTGTTTAAAATAGCATTAAAAGGCCTTTAAATATTTTAGGCTATAAGTGCAAGTTTTTCACAAGTATATGGAATACATGCACATCTTAGTCTTGTTGTACAAAACCCTTGAACAAGTTCTCTTTTCTTTCTTACCTTTGGCAGGGAGAGAGTTCTTAAATGTCGGAGTTCCCATTTAAGCTGACGATCTCTTTTGATTATATTTTCTTATAACATGTTACCTCTTATGTTAGCAGAGCACTTGCCAGTATTTGCTCTACCGGACGATAGTATTGTTGAGATACAGGGGGAGCCTGAAGGTCTGCAGAAGGCAGTTGAATTAATTGCTACACATCTTAGGAAATTTTTAGTTGATCGAAGCGTTATTGGAATATTTGAAACGCAGGCAAGTAATAAGCATATAATTTTCTGATTCAGTTTCCTTTTTGTGGATATTGATGCGTATTAGTTCTTCACATTGTCAGATGCAAATGCCAAATGCTCGAGGGAACCAGAACATGCTTCCTGACCAATCTTGGGGACCTCCTCCTCCGGCTTTTTCCATGAATCCTGGTGGACATGGTTATGGGCCCAGTCCCATGCACATGCCTCGTCCACATCAATACGATAATTACTATCCTCCAGTTGACATGCCTACTTTAGACAAGCTACCTCGTATGGGTCCTCCTACTTATGGCAGAGACGTGTCAATGGGTGCTCATATACCAAATGTGCAGCCACAACAAGCAGTGGTTGCAAAGGTGGAATTTCTTTGCTTTGATCTGCATTTCAATTTCTTGTCTTTTTTTGTATTGGTTTTTATCTAGTGTAGAGTATGTTTCTGTATTCAAATACAGCCTTGTATTATTTCAAACTTTTCAGGAGTTTGTATTCTTTAATCGTTGGAAACGTATTTTTGGATCTCTACTTGTATAGTTGGAAATATATTTTTTTATATCCAAATCTGCTTGATTGGTTTTATACTATTTGCGTTAATCCGACTGAATGTCTTTTATATCTTTTGCTTTGTAGGTCACACAGAACATGCAAATTCCTCTATCATATGCTGATGCTGTGATTGGTGTGAATGGTGCAAATATTAGCTATATTCGTCGTGCAAGTGGTGCAACAATTGCAATACAGGAAACTAGAGGCGTTCCTGGTGAGATGACTGTTGAAATTAATGGCTCTGCATCGCAAGTCCAAGCAGCACAACAGTTGATTCAGGTATTTTCTAGTGTTTTAGGAATCTAATTATTGTACTGCCTGGTTTTCTCACTTTCATGCTTTGGACGTTAGAAGGGGATCCTAATTCCTAATCATTGTGTTCTTATGCTGTTACATATATAGATAATTGCAAGTTTTGCTCCTTTTGGGCTACATATTCTTATGCCATTTTCATTATAATATGCTATTATAATGTCATCTTTGTTATCAAGAAGTGATATAGAAATTATGTGCAATAACCGTGTCATGGTTCGTTGGGCTGTAGTTGAGATGGGTAACTTGTAGTTGTAGATATAGATAGGCCAGCATAGACATTCTTAAATAATTTCCTTTTATGATGCAGAATTCTCTTGCTGATGCTGCAAGCGGTGGTGCACAGAACGCTGGTGGCGGACTGCATGTCCAAGGTTATAATCCCTATCCATCTCATGGACCTGTGTACACTTCCCCTTCAGCAAATACTGTGGGTCAAGCTGGCCATGCACCACCTCCTGGAGACTATGGTTCTGTCTATGGGTCTAGTTATGGGTACTAGGAACACAGATGCTGCCTATTTTGGGTTTGGACTTTGAGTTTCGAGAGAACAATTCGTGTTACAATGACCCCAAGATTCTTGCGATGTTATTGGTACAGTGTTGTACTGAAATGTGCGTGATTAACAATAGCTAGTTTTTATTGCATGAAAATGTTGGATTGAGATTATGGTACAGTTATATATGGTTCGCTCGTAGTTGTTATGTTTTTTTTTTTTTTTTTTTTTTCAGTAAGACATTTATATATGGTTCGCTCGTAGTTGTTATGATGTGTTCTCCTTGTCATGCCTTTTTTTTTTTTTTTTCAGTAAGCAATTGGATTATTTATTCTTACTTGGTGTTCATCAACTGTCGAAGGAACTGGAGTGTACAACACAAGAAGTCACAAATAATTAGCAATTGAATAATGCTATCTAACACTACTAATCTAGGTGACGACGTGATGTCAAGTGATAAATTCAATAAAAAATAGAATTAAGTAATTCAAATAATACTTTTCATTTAATATTACATTAATATCACATAAATTTGTATTTTAACACTAGTGGTGGTTTAATAACATTACTCTTAACAAATAGCTAACTATTAAAGGATATCATAAGATGAAACAAATAACTAATAAAAATTAAAAGAGGCCTTTAGCACAGGATTTGTTAATTCATAACACACATAATCTCCATTTGATAAAGAATTCACAGCCAAAAACTAATCCGCTTTACCTGCTGTAAAAAAAAGAAGCAGAAACAGATATCCTAGTTATCCAATAATGCGCAGAGATTCTCTTAAGAAATAGAAAATAAGACATATAGGTAAAAGGAGAACCAAATTGCCTGATGGACTACCTATATGGGCGCTGCACATGTCGTTCTAAAATGTCCACTCTGGTTACATCGGCTACAACGCACAACTCGTTTAAATTGATCACGATCTTTAGTACGAGTTCTCCTTTTTCTTGTCTGTCCGAGTGGCCGAAGTGTCTTCGGTGGATTCACAACATCTTCACTACTTCCTTCATTTTGAGATCCCTCAGACATCTCCTGATAGAGGGTTCTATCTGGGAGACTGGGATAGTAGGATGTATGGTTTGTAAGTAAGTTTTGCGATATGTTGCCACAGTGAAACAACTCTCAGCAAAGCGGTGAACATTCTGCCTGCAAGAAAGGAGAGCAGCCACAGACAGGGAAGACCATATAGCTGCCATCCTCTACATAAACAACAGCGGTTGCGGATATCCACAGTGATTGTCCCTTCATGAGATATAACTTCAAAATCAGCTTCATTTGCTCGGAGAACCTGGTAATTGCGTGCTCGCTCATGGGCCTCTGAGACGTGCCTTTCAGCAGAGGGAACAAGTAGAGATGTCCACTGCATGCTTGCTTCACGTCGCTCATTGAACCAAGTCATCAATTGCCTACGTATGCACTCCATCATCTGAACTACTGGAAGCCCGGAAGCTTCCAGTATCCAAGAATTTAATAACTCAACTATGTTGGCTGTCAGATGCCCAAAGTGTATTCCCTCAAAATGCGATGTAGCCGACAAGCGAGGAGGAATTCGTCGAACCCAATAAGCAGCATCTGGTGACATTTCTTCTATCTCTATAAGTTTAGTATCAAACTCCATAACAGTAAGAGCATTAGCAGCTTCCCAGAAAAGGTGGACAAGAACACTATTGTTGAACTCCTTCCGGAAATTCTCACTTAGATGATGGAAGCAGAACCGGTGAAAAGCTGTTGGGAAGTTCGACTCTACTGCATCTACGATGCCCTTCTGCCTATCAGACAAGAAAATAAGCCTTGGCATGTTCTCAGTGTTGGTTTCAAGAAGGTTATGTAGCTCAGAAAGGAGCCACATCCAGTTTCCGTCATTTTCCTCTTCAACAACACCAAATGCCAAAGGAAATAGTGCCCCGTCACCATCAAAACCTGTAGCAAAAAGCAGGGTCCCCATGTACTTGCTTTTCAGAAAAACTCTATCCAGCCCAATAAGTGGCCTGCACGCATTCAGAAACCCATATATTGATGCCTGATATGAAACAAAGAGGCGCTGAAAACAATTATCCAGTGGATTCACATAAATTGATGCCATACTTCCTGGATTTGTCTGTCCCACTTGGTCACAATATTGGGGTAAAAGGTGATAATCTTCCTCAAATGAGCCACGAAGAGAAGCCATGAACCGCTCCTTTCCTCTCCACGCTTGCTTGTATGACAAGGTTATACCATGAACACGGTGAATCTCCTCCAGTATCTCCTTTGGCTTGTAATGTGGGATTTCTCTGAGGCGTTGTTCCACAGAGTTTGCTACCCACTGGACCGAGGCTTGCTGATGACCAAGATAAGCAATACCACCACATGTATGGTCCGCATGGATGGTCCTAATGGTAAAAGTAGGAACACCTGGAAGCTTCGCGGCATGAATTCGCCATGGGCATCCTTCACTAGCACATTTGGCAGTGAAACGGGTTTTGTCAGACTTGACTGTCTGTAACTCAAAGTGAAGGGCTATAGCCGCGTCCCTTGGTGCTCTGCGACAACTCTTGACATCAGGGAACTCGTCTTGGCCCACACTAAGTTCATGCGTAGGAGCAGGAGTCATCATCCGCGATTGGACAATAGAGGAACTTATTACGAACTGAGGCTGCTGAACAGACAGATTGGGTGAAGAGATAACAGCCATTTCACGATTCTGGTCAACAATGAGATCCAAGTTGTCATCAATATCATGGTTCTCTATAATAGCCAATTCATTATTCTCTGACAGGCCCAATTCATGTTCCTGTGAGGTAAAAGTCAATTGCCTATCATGGTTATCCAACCCACTATCATATTGATCGATGCCCATTTGACCATCTTCAAGTGGATCCAATTCATTCGCATCACCCACATTATATTTACTCTCGTCATCATTCCCCTGATCATACTCATTTTGAAGTTCTTGACCATGTGTAAGAGCCAATTCCTGGTTAATGGCAGGAACCAACAAATAACTGCAACTTACACCCCCTCCTAAACCTATCTCACTATCATCTGCTCGTTTTAAATCCATATCTAGTTCATGTTCATGTGTCTGTGCCAATGCTCCTAAGGAAGGATTCCGTTGAATTATCAGGTTATGACTATGCTTTAGACCAACATGTGGATTTTGAACTAATGAAATAACTTGCCTTTTTCCAATAACTGGATGTTGGTTGTCCATTAATAACACAAGATCAATGAATTCTCTTATACTTCAAAGTATTCTTCGTCTTTGCAATCTGCCTGCAGAAAAGAAAATTCAAAACTAATATTAATAGTGCAAGCATATCAATAATTATCCAATGGCCAATATTACCATCGCCATAGCTATTATCGTTTAAACTATCTGCAGGTGTCCAAGGCTTAAGTAACATTAGTGGGGAAAAATGATATATAAAAAACTCTCTCTAAGGACACAAACCTTCATTTAGAAGAGTAGAAGAAAATTTAAAAATCCCGCACAAAGTTAGAAAAGTATTCAAAAATATGGTTTTGGCTAACTTACCAAAACATTGTATACTGATTTGAATTTATAGGAGTACAATGTAACAGAGTAACCGAAGCAAGAGGAAATGTAGGAACTAACTTAGCTTACAACTGTACATGTTAGTCTACTAAATCAATTACAAAGATTCATAATTCAAATAATTCAAGTGGTCAAGTAACAGTAGAAGGAGATAATGTAACAGCAAAATCTGGAGAGAAATTTATAGCAGATGAAGGTTTGGGATCTTCTTTAACAGACATCTTAACACCCCCTTGCAAATTGATAGGGAGATCAAACACCATCAATTTGGATAGTAAGAAAGCAAATCTAACTGAAGTTTGACCCTTTGTAAAAACATTAGCTAACTGATCCTATGTGGAGATATGATGCACCAGAATATCTTTATTCACAACCTTTTTGCGGATGAAATGATAATCAACTTCCACATGCTTGGTGCGGGCATGAAACACTGGATTGGAAGCAAGAGCAATTGCTCCAATATTATCACACCATAATACTGGAGGCGATGGTAGAGAAATTCCAAGATCACAGAACAACATTCGCAGCCAATATAACTCAGCTGTAGCAAGTGTCATAGAGTGATATTCCACCTCTGTACTAGACTTAGACCAACATTCTGTTACTTTGCACACCATGAAATAAGATTCTGGCCAATGAAAATCCCATAGCCAATATTAGACTTGCGATCTTCCTCAATGAGGCTCTCGTGGATTATGCATAAACTGGCACAATTGAATGACCGCATAGCTGATATCAAGTCTAGTTAGAATACAATACTGAAGTGCACCAACGACCTGCCTATATTCAGTAGGATCTGTTAATAGCTCACCATCATGAACTGAAAGTTTTGAACCAGAAACAGTAGGAGAAGCAAAGGGCCAAGCACTAACCATAAGAGTCTTCTCAAGTAAATCTGAAATATACTTTGACTGCCTTAGTTGTAAACCATCATGATCACGAGCAGCTTGGATTCCTTGAAATTAGGAGAGATTTCAAAGGTTTCGAACATGAAAAGAGGACTGCAAACCAGAGATAAAATTTTCAATTTTGAAATAGCTGGAACCAGTGACTATAATGTCATCCACATATATTAGAACAAACAATTTAAAGTTGTTTGTCTATAAAGTGAATAGGCTGTAATCAACTTCAGATTCTTTAAAGCCAATATCGAGGAGATGTTGAGAAAGTTTCCTTAACCAAGCCCGAGGGGCTTGGTCGGGCTTGGTTAAGTCCATACAACGATTGATGCAATCTGCAAACAAAATTTTGTTTGGAATCATCAACAAATTCTTGTAGTTGTTCCATATAAGAAACCATGCAAGAAGGCATTAGAAACATCCAGTTCTTTAATAGGCCAATTAAATGTTACCGACAATGATAAAACCAGTCAAATGGTGGAAGGCTTGATTACAAGAGAGAATGTCTCATGGTAATCTATGCCACAATGTTGATCAAAGCCCTTAGCCAATCAGGCCTTATACCTATCAATGTTGCCTTTAGGTGTTCTCTTGATCTTATAGACCCATTGGACAATATGATGGTGTGACGGTTGAGGACAAATAGACCAAGTCCCATTAGCCATTGGTACATCAAATTCTTTGCCCACTGTTGCTCTCCAATTTGGATTTGAGATTGCTTTACTGTAGGAAGTAGGTTCCTACTCACTAAAAACACTAGAAAATATTTTTAAAGGATGACGTGTGGAGTATAAAACTTTGTAGTCGGAAAATTGTTTTGGCTTGGAATTACCAGTTTCTAACATGTGAGCACATAAGGTATAGGTGCAGGGTTCAAACTACCTTATGGGTGGTGTATTTGGATGGTTTGCTGGACATTGCAAGGTAGAATGTCTAAAGTTGAGGCTTCGACTATTGGTGAGTCAATAGGAGAGTGGTCTATTGAGGTGGAGGGTCTGTGCACGGGAGATATCTATGAAGTTCAGGAAGCAAAGGAACTAAGGTGTCACCTTCAGTGTTTTGAGGTGGAATATTGGTATTGGACACTGCATTAGAAATTTTAGACAAGAAGTTAATAGAGAATCCTGCATTTGCCAAGTGTTTGAAGTTACCTGATGGTAGAGCACTACTTGAACCAAGTAAATCATGATCTTTATCTTTTGCAGGAAGCATTGTTTCATCAACAAGCACACTTCTAAAGATATAAACCTGATTGGACTCTAAGTCTAAACAACGATATCCTTTTTGATTATTGGAATACCGAGAAAGATACAGCGTTTACTGCGATATGCAAGTGTATGAGGTTGATAAAGCCTCACCAAAGGATAGCATGAGCAGCCAAAGACCCTTAGTTCGGAATAACTAGGAGCTTTACCATTTAAAACTTCAAAATGACTGCGATTTAATAGAACTTTGGTGGGTAATCTATTGATTAAGTATACTACTGTTTGAAAAGCATCAACCCAAAAATATCCCATGTATTTTTTTGGAGAACATTCGATGTGATTAGTGTATCTTAGGGATTGTGGTTGAAACAAAAGTGTTCGTCAAAATTTCGCAAGCGTACGAGTTCGTTGTACAAGTAATAATTGTGATGAGAGAGTTATCGGCCCACAATGAATACGGTTTAATTCTAGTGTATTTGATATATTTAAATTCGTATTTGTAACTAAGAGAAGATTCGTGAAATTGTGATTAAACTTAGAAAATCTATGAAAACTTGGTTTAAAATTCAAATGTGTGAAAGTATTGGATTTCTGACTCCACTGATCAATTCTTAATTTTAATTCTCGACTAGTGTTGAGTTTTTCAATTCATGCAACTCCGACAATCGATAATTCCACATTTATTTATTATTCTTTTCCAAGATATAAAAACCTATGATTACCACGAGATGATCCTATTCCCAGTCCGAATTCATATGGAAAACACGCATTAATATTTAGGATTATCATACATGATCGCACATACCACAAATATTAATCCTAATATTTCTTGCCCGTGTGTCCTAATAACAATGTTCTACCTACCGTGAGTTTCAACACAACGACTAAGCAACTTTATTATCATAATGGTGCGCAAGCATTAAAATAATATAATTATGCATATTACTGGAATCACAATACAAGAATTAATAAACAAAATACTAAATCTCGAATTAAAACTAAGATTCAACCAGTTTCATCATCCATCCAATACAAAAAATTTAGCCTAACATATTCATGTAGAAATTACAAAGAAAATAAAAGAAAGACATCACTCGAATCATAAAATGATGAAGAAAATCTGGAAATCTTCAACTTTGCCTTCAAATCCGGATCCAAGCGATGAATTCTCTCTCTTTCGATGTAAAAGTCTCTCTTTTCTCTCAAAAGTAGGCTTACAATCTCCAAAATTAGGTCCCTCTTCTTTTTCGACGGCTTTTTCGATAAATAGGCCTAACCAAAATCCTCCAAACATATTTCCAAAACTGAATAAGGATACTGGAATTTTTACCGGGTTCTAACCATGCGTACGCATGGTTCTATATGTGCATACGCCCAATGCAATCCAAATGACTTCAGTCGAGGATTTTTAGCACCTTGCGTACGCATGGTACAAATTTTGGGGACCAATTTGCCTGAACTTTTTCATGTACGTGTTTTGATCATTTTTCAAAATTCCTTGTCTTGTTGACTTCTCTTCAATTCCAATTTACTTTTGGCATTCCCAAATCATCATTTAGCACTCCGACTCAGCTTTTGAAGTATTGCATTTCAGTCCCTGAACTTTGCATTTGACGCGAATGAGTTCTTTTTCCTGCTCATTTTCATTGTTTCTGCATCTTTCGTTGATTGTTATCTACAAACAATATATAGATAGGATTAAGTCATGTTTCATCAAGTTTGACAACAAATAATCAATTTTAAGTGCTCAAATAATTGTGTAAAATACCCTTATCAAATACCCCCAAACTTGAACATTTGTTTGCCCTCAAACAAACTATAGCCTAACCTATTCTTCATTTTAGTTAGATGGTATGCCGGTAGTCTCAGGATTGGATATTTATATTATTACTCCAAATAATGTCCAAATTACACAATTGAAATTGATTTCCACGTATTCAATATGAAACTTAAAGTGTGTGTGTGAATATTCATGTAGGCATCACAAGATCATAACTGGTTTGATTCCCGCCCTACAGTAGTAAGTTATTTTCTTTCCTCACTCGTAAGATACACATCCCCAAACTTGTTTCACTCATTTTTCCCCAGGTATGTACTAAGTTGACTTTTAGTTGATTCTACTTCTTACCCTCTCTAGTTTGGATAGATTTTAGCTAGTACAGGTCAACATCTCAATGAATAATGATTCTCCTTTATTTTTGATCACTTTGGCCTTCAAGATTCAATTTAACTAACAACCCGTTGTTGATAGTGCAAGTTTCCAAAACAAGTGTTTGAGGCTTAATCTTGGTACTTGATGCGTCTTCTGTTTCATGCTCCTGCTTTTTCTATTTTTTTCTCTCCAATAAGCGACTTAGTGACCCCTGTAGCGAGTTTTCAGCCGATGACTCCCAAGTCAGATGACCATAGGGCACCAGGTTTTAAAGACCCTTGCAGGCTTAATTGCTCGAGTAAAAAGGGCTCCGAAGTGAAACATTTTTTTGCCAAGATTAGTGCAGTGCCCCTTATTAAACACTTATTCTTGAAATCGAACTCTAACTAGAGGTTCTCGCCTCGTTTCATCTTGTTAGCTTTAGAAAATCGACACAACAATTTCACACACGGAATCTTCACTTATCTCAATGTTCCCCAGCACTAGTTCAATTATCTCTAAACTCTCCTAAAGGAAGTTTTATGGCCATATGCATTTGTAAAGTTTCAGGTTTTCATCGATTATATTCAACTTTCTCCTAAAGGAACGAGTCATCAACTCATAATGCAAAACATGAATATAGTGCTCAATAAGGATCAAGTTTCACATAAATAAGTGTCAATCAGCTCAATACATAATTTTTTCACTGTTCTTAGTTAAATATAGAGTTCCAATGTATGTATCATCGCCAGCAAGACCATCTAACTCACACAAACACACAAAAGCCGAAAGGAAGTCTTTTTTTTACTCATGCAAAAAGCAATAAACTACAAAGCAATAAACTAAGACCAATAAACTACTTAAGACAGACAAAATCACCCCCAAACTTAACATGTGCATTGCCCTCAATGTACCACAAAATGAGAATTTAATACAAAAGTAAGGGCAAGAGGGGAACCGGGAACTCCCCTGATCAATCGGAAGGGACGGTGGAGGTAGACGGGTAAGAATTTTCCTCATCAAAGTAGACTGCTGGCCCATCTCGACTTGCATGTGATGAGCCATGTCATATGTCTGATCAACCCGAATCTGCATGCTGTTCATCATCCCAGTATAACGGTCTAATCGCCCAGTGAGCTTATCAATACTTCGACGTAAGGCAAATACATCCTCCTGTGTCCTGCTAGAGTTGGCTTGTTCAATCCCGTTGTTGGTTTGTGTATCCTGTACCCGTAAATCCATGGCTATAAAGGCTTGTTGCAACTGCTAAACACCCCGAGTGACTCCGGTCATCGTCGCAAACATCTGACGTAGTACATGGTTGTTTTCTAGTGGCTCATGTTGCGGGCGCGAGGTGAAGGTCATCATCAAATTCATTACCTTCTTCATCCTCGTCATCTTGCCGACCCCGAATATATTGGTTAACCTTTCTCCATGACTTTCTGGCAGTATGAATGTTGATCGAGGCAGCAGGACGCATAGTCTGTTCAGTAGGTAGGAGCCGCACACCATAAGCTCTGCATATCCCACAGATAAGGCTAGGAAACAGGAGTGAGTGGTGTATGTCTTCCTTAGCTGCTCGGGCACAAATCAAATTATAAATGTGCAATCCCAAATCAATTTTTAATCCTCTGGCCAGATGATAGAGTAAGAAAGCTTTCGTATGGTCGAACTTGTTCCGATGCATGGATGGGTCCACATTATGGCATATGAACATCATCAAAACCATACGGGATTCAGTTAAGTGCTTGTATAAGAAATGAGGTCGACAAAGCGGCCAAGCATCTGCTCTCCCATATAAGACATGTGCCAACTCTGGCCAATCATGCTCTAATGGTATCAGATTGATCCTGTCTCTGTTTAACTCGAGGTATTCATTAATTACCTCGGGTGTAAAAAAGATCCATTTATCTCGCACCCAAGTGTGGTGTTCGTGATCGGTGTCGGGCTCATCAATAGAGAAATTGAAATTTGTGTAGAATTCTTGGACAAGTGTAGGATAGATGGAAAATGGTTTAGCTATCACCTTGTTCCAACCCACATGATGAATTAATGTCTCTATCTCAAATCCCGGGAAATCCTCCAATATCACTTGTCGCTCGGGTAAAACGGTCCATTTTGTGACTACTTGTTCAAATCGAAGTTTATGCTCTGGGCTAAGAAACCTTCGCATGCCACTGTCATCAACACCACGAGAGCGTGTCGGGGTAGAAGAGGAAGAAGCCTTGCTTTTCCTTCTAGAAGTGGAGGGGGCTTCTCGTGTTCGTTTAGGAGGCATACCTGTCAAAATCGGGAACTAAGCAATATGAGATAGATATACTAGATACAAATGATCAATGAAATACCAAAATCCAAAGTGGTGGGGCAATGTGTGGATAGTATATGTGGGGAATGCACATAAGTGATATTGGTAAACATATGTATGAGCATTTATGCTAGTAAATCCATGAGCATTCTAATGTGTATTTAGTCCAAGTGTATTGCAAAAATCAAGTCAAATTGTAGACAAATTTTCCATTGGGGCAATTGATCAAACATGTAGTGGGCATAAAAAATGACAATGGTGCCTTCTATTTCATGTAAGTGATGAAACTAACAAATTTTTGTCAACACATTCAACAAAATCCATCATCTATCTAAGCCCAACCTCCATAATAATCTACAGAGGTCAACAAATTGAAAAACAAAAGGGGAAGAAGGGAACTTGAGATTTTTGAAAGTGAAATCCTTACCTTTGATTTCTTGTCAATTGAGGGAGGAAAGTGATTGGACTTGGTGTTAATGATGCTCTAATGTCCCTAATTTGTAGTGCCCAAGTGAAAAGAGGGAAGAAATTGAGAGATGAGTCGTGGTGTAGATGAGGGAGGCGAGGGCTTGTGTGGTTTGGGAGGAAAAATTGAGGTTATGTTCGTGGGTGAGGGATTAAAATCCCGCACCCGGCTGTACCGTGCGTACGCACAGCTTTGTATGTGTATACGCACATCAAGAGAAGATTGGCTTCAGTTAGCCAATTTGCCAACTCTACGTACGTACGCCCTGCAGGCCTGTGCGTACGCATGGTTTGGAACCTTTTTTTAATTCTCGTGCATAACCTATGTTACGAAAAAATGCAGAAAAATTCAATACTAAGCTTGGACGACTTGTTTTTGTGTAAAAAGAGCTCGAGCACCTCGTTTTCACCTAGATATTCGTGATTTTCCCTCCCCCCCAACGCATGCAAGTGAGACTTGAACACCCCCAAACTTATGCAAAATAACTATGAACTTTTGTGACTCGTGCATTGACCTAAATTACCTAATTGATGAATGGATGACACTAAAGTGTACAATAACACGTTAAAGCATAAAAATTCTAATCTAATGCATCAAAGAACAATAAATAAAAGGGAAGAGAGTTGGGTTGCCTCCCAATAAACGCTTGTTTATAGTCTATAGCTTGACTTTATTGTTCAGACTACTTTGCACTGTCAAGTCGCACGGCCGTCTTCTCACTGGAGTAGTCACCTTCCCAATACGCTTTCAACCGTTGTCCATTTACTTTGAACCTCCTCTATTGATCTTGAGATACCACCTCTATAGCACCATGTGAGAACACGGACACCACTGTGAATGGGCCTGACCACCTAGATTTTAGCTTTCCTGGGAAGAGCCTGAGGCGTGAATTGAACATCAACACTTGCTAATCAACCTCAAATTCCTTCTCTCTTATATGCTTGTCGTGCCATTTCTTGGTCTTTTCTTTGTAAATTTTTGCATTCTCATATGAATCCAACCGAAACTCATCTAGTTCATTAAGTGGTAGAACTCTTTTTCCTCCTACTGCTCTCATATTGAAATGTAGTAAGTGTATCGCCCAATATGCCTTGTGTTCTAACTCAACTGGCAGATGACAAGCTTTTCCGATTACGAGCCTATATGGAGACATGCCAATTGGAGTTTTAAATGCTGTTCTGTATACCCAAAGTGCATCGTCCAACTTTTTAGCCCAATCTTTGCGTGATGCACTGACAGTAGCTTTGAGAATTTTCTTAGCTCCTTGTAGGAGATTTTCACCTGCCCACTAGTTTGAGGATGATATGGAGTTGAGACATGGTGTTTCACTCCATACTTAGCCAACAATGAAGCAAATAGGCGGTTGCAAAAATATTTTCCACCATCACTAATAATAGCCCTTGGGGTACCATACCTTGTGAAAATGTTCTTATTCAGAAATTGAGTCACCACTCGGCCGTCGTTAGTTGGCAAAGCCACTGCTTCAACCCATTTAGAAACGTAATCCACTGCCACAAGTATGTATTGTTGACCGTAGGACGAAGGAAACGGTCTCATGAAGTCGATGTCCCATATGTCGAACATTTTAACCTCCAAAATGCTGTTTAAGGGCATCTAGTTCCTCCTTGAGATGTTTTCGGTCCGTTGGCATTTATCACAATTTTTCACTATATAGTGTGCATCCTTGAATAGGTAAGCCAATAAAAACCTAACTGTAGTACCTTTGCTGCTGTTTTGACTGCTGCGAAGTGACCTCCATATGGTGTAGAGTGACATGATTCCAGTACTTGATGTTGCTCTACTTCGGGCGCACAACGGCGTATAAACTGATCTGGACCCCGTCTGTAAAGAAACGAATCATCCCAAAAGTAATGTTTCAGGTCACTGAAAAATTTCTTCTTCTGATGACTTGAGTAATCCGGTGGGATGAGGAGCGGGCCAAATAATTTACATAGTCAGCATACCATGGCGTAGTGATGATATGAAAGAGCCTCTCATCCGGGAACACTTCATTTATTTCCTTTGTCGGGTATGATTCATGTGATTCAAGGCGAGATAGGTGATCCGCAACAACATTTTCACTCTCCTTTTTATCTCTGATCTCCAAATCAAACTCTTGCAATAAGAGTATCCATCGAATGAGTCTCGGCTTTGCATCCGTTTTGCTCATTAGGTACTTCAAGGCTGAATGATCGGTGTAGACAATCACTTTCGACCCAATCAAATAAGATCTGAATTTGTCAACGGCGAACACTATTGCAAAAAGTTTTTTCTCTGTGGTCGTATAATTCATCTGAGTCTCGTCCAATGTCCTGCTGGCGTAGTGAATGACGTAAGACTTCTTTTCCTTGCACTAACCCAACACTGTTCCCACTGCGTGCATCACACATAAGCTTAAATGGATAATCCCAATCAGGAGAAGCCAACACTAGAGCAGAAACCAATTTTTCCTTTAAAGTGTTGAAAGCCGTCAGACATTCATCGGTAAACTGAAATAGAGCCATTTTTTCCAATAGATTATACAGTAGCTTGGAGACTTTGGAGAAGTCTTTGATGAATCAGTGGTAGAATCCGGCATGACCCAAGAAACTTCTAATTTCCTTCACTGTTATTGACGGTGGTAGTTTCTCGATGACCTGTATCTTAGTTTTATCTACTTCAATACCCCGTGCTGATATCAAATGTCCCAACACGATCCCTTCATGAACCATGAAATGACATTTTTCCCAATTTAATACAAGGTTGGTGTCCTCACATCGCTGCAATACTTTTCCCAAATGATCGAGGCATTCTTCGAATGATTTTCCAAAGACTGAAAAATCATCCATAAATAACTCAATGATATTTTCCACCATATCCGAGAAGATATACATCATACATTGCTGAAAGGTGGCTGGAGCGTTGCAAAGACCGAAAGGCATCCTCCTATAAGCAAAGGTGCCATAGGGGCATGTGAATGTGGTTTTTTCTTGATCATTCGGGGCTTTAGAAATCTAGTTGTACCTCGAATAACCATCGAGAAAGCAATAGTAGGCATGCCCAGCAAGTCTTTCCAACATCTGATCAATGAAAGGAAAGGGAAAGTGATCCTTCCTTGTGGCGGTGTTGAGTTTGCGATAATCAATGCAAACTCTCCAACCTATGACTGTGCGTGTAGGAATGAGCTAATTATTTTCATTTGGAACCATCGTGATTTCCCCTTTTTTCGGCACGACCTGTATTGGACTTACCCAACGACTATCTGATATAGGGTAAATGATCCCCGCATCCAGGAGCTTCAATATCTCTTTTCTTACCACTTTCTGCATAGTAGGATTTAATCTGTGTTGATGCTCGACTGAAGCTTTGTAATTGACACGCCCGAAAGGGGGGTCAAATAATATTCCTTACTTTTGTGAAATTTATCGTTCAAGTAGTAATGTGGTAAGTAAGGATCATTCCTGCAGAGGATTGTTTTCAATTACGCCAATTGCAATAAGAAAGTAAAAATGTACAAATAAGTAAATGGGGGGGGGAGGGGGTTTGGTTGTTTAACTAATGAAGCGATAAACTAAAAATATAAAAGTTTAAAATGACAAAGAATACAAGGAAACGAAAATGTGATAGAGGGATATTTCTTCACCGCTAGAATGAATTTCTAATCGATATTCGCAAAGGATTTTCGTTCAAAAGATCAACAACAATTCGAGAATAATCACAAGCTCGATTATCTCAAACTCTCCTTATATTTTAGTTGAATAAAACAAGCTCTTTACCCAACCATATTCATTAAACAACCTAGGATAAGCTCGCTAGATTTAATTTAATAAAAGCATTACGACGAGAGAGTTTAATTGAATTAAGCGCAAACACATAAGCTCGGTTTGTTAGCTTAAGTGATAATCCACCTACATTTAATAGAAAATTCTTCATAATCCATCAAAGTGTAGTTGCTACTAGATTTTGGTTAAATTAGCGAATACGTACTAAAATTCCCAAAATAGCATATATTGTAAACAAATCAATCATCTAGTCGGCCCGCTAAATAATCGAGAAGAATAATAAACACATTAAACACAATGAATTAATCACATTAATCAAAAGAACTTTAAAGCACAAATCGATAGAAAATCATTATAGGGTTCCAAAATAACCCCCAATCACATACAAGTTAACCATCCATAAATAGATTCACAAATAGCTAACAAAATATTACTACACAATGATAAAAACGAGATTAAAGATGAGAAAGGACTTATTGAAGGAGATGTGGCCTTCTTCATTAATGGAGTCTTCTTCTTCATCTTCCCATTTCCACCATTGTTGTAGAAAGTGGAGCTCCCAAGTTTTCTCTCATTTTTGTGGTCAGCTCCTCCCTTCTTTTCTTGCCCTAGAAGTGGTCTTCAAGTAGTATTTATATTGTAGGAAGGAAATGAAATAAGTTGGATCGAAAATAAGCCCAAAAGGGTAAAAAATCGGGTTTCTTGCTACCCGGGCGCTACGACCCCTATGACTGAAGCTTGGGATCCGCGACGCTACAGTAAAATTTAATTTTTTTTAATTTTATTTTATTAGAAACACTTCCCTAAGTCCTCTTTTTTGCACCATTAATCATTTCTTCCTTCTTTCTTCCGTTTTTCCTCCAATTTAGGGATTTTAGCCATAGAACACCTACAAAATAGAATGTAAATATATTAAACAATAATGCACAAGAAAACTCACAAAAAACTTAAGTTTAATGGTATAAATAAGTGCAAAATCCACACTTATCAGTAATCCTCTTCCATTAGTATCATGTGCATACAAAGCGAAGGGCTTATTCCCTTTATATCTGAGATGATCCATCATATTGCTGTCTTGTGCTCCCGAAGTACTCTCAGCAACTGATCTTCCTCTATTTCTGTAAGTGTATTCGAGATAATTACCGGAACTGAACTCTTTTCTCCCAAGTATGCATAGCGAAGGTGAGTGGGGAGCTGTTTAAGTTCAAGTGTTGGAACTTGTTGTATAGATGGTAAAGGTTTTGTGGGTCCTTTACCTTGCTCTAAACATGGCTGCTTAAAACGTGGAGGTATGGCTGTTAGATAACGTGCACATTCTTCTGCTTCCTCCTTTTCTAATGGTAAATCCTGAGAATGAACAAAACATGCCTCAAGGGGTTCCTGAGGGTGATCAAGTCTGAATGTCTCCGACACTGCTTCCTTTATTATATCGACATGCATGTAAGAATCCGTTCACTCTGAAATTTAAAAGCTCTGAACACATTGATTTTCAGCTCTTCTTCATCTAACCTCAATATCAACTGTCCTTTTTGCACATCTATCAGAGCCTTTTCTGTAGCAAAAAATGGGCGACCCAATATGAGAGGGACGTCCCTATCTTCCTCCATAACCAAAATAATGAAGTCTGTTGGGAATATAAACTTGTCGACTTTCACCAATATGACTTCACAAATGCCTCGAGGGTGTCTTATTGACCTGTCAGCCAGCTGCAGTGAAACTGTAGCAGCCTTTACTTCTCTCAAACCCAATTTCCTGAAAAGAGATAAATGCATTAAATTAATGCTAGCTCCCAAATCACATAATGCTTTATCTATATACAAGTTACCAATGTTACAAGGAATAGTAAAACTCCCTGAATCTTTTAGCTTTGGTGGTAACTTATGTTGGAAAATTGCGCTGCATTCCTCAGTAAACATGACTGTTTCATTATCCTCCAGTTTCTTCTTATTTGATAGAATGTCTTTCATGAATTTGGCGTAACTGGGCATCTGAGCTAAAGTTTCAGCGAATGGTAGGTTGATGTGCAGTTTCTTGAATACATCCAAAAATTTCTGGAATTGCTTCTCAAACTTGTGTTTTTGCCGCCTCTGTGGGATTGGGATCGGAGGCACATATGCTTTGACAGGAGCGATGGCCTTCATCTGTGGATTATCCGACGACTCAACTTCATTTTCATTTGTAGTCTTGTTTAACTCATCCACATGCTCCTCGCCTGTGGTAGGTACATTTTCTGTGACAGTTGCTGGCCGTTTTACGTGTATTTCTGGTAACTGGACTCCGCTACTTGTATTAATGGCTATGACTTGTTCCCTAGGATTTGTCTCAGTATTATTGGGTAAAATCTCTCGAGCTCTACTTGATAGTGCGGCTGCTATCTGTCCTACCTGTTGTTCCAAGTTCTTGATCGAGGCTTGTTGATTCTGAAAGTTGGTCTCAGTTTTAGTGATGTACTGAGATAACAAATCTTCCAACGAAGGCTTTCTCCCTTGTTGTTGTTGTTGGAACCCTGGTGGTTTAGTCTGATTACTTCCTCACTGTCCTTGTCCCTGATTGTTAGACCATGAAAAATTTTGATGGTTTCTCTAGCTCGTATTATATGTGTTGGAGTAGGGATTATTTTGTTGTTTCTGAAAGTTTTGTGCGTAGATTACATCCTCATGCTGACTAACATGTGTAGAGGCCAAGGGACATCTTGTAGTAGTGTGATCAGCCCCACACCCTTTCGTAAACATGTGGTAATTGGTGTACCATATTAACTGACTGAGATAGGTTGTCCATTTTCATTGTAAGAACTTCCATTTGCGCAGCTAGTGCTGTAACTGCATCT
This sequence comes from Osmanthus fragrans, assembly GCA_019395295.1. Taxonomy (NCBI): domain Eukaryota; kingdom Viridiplantae; phylum Streptophyta; class Magnoliopsida; order Lamiales; family Oleaceae; genus Osmanthus; species Osmanthus fragrans. The sequence continues at coordinate 20,997,023 of CM033343.1, read as the reverse complement.
ACGATGTGCATCCCTGCTATTTTCTTTGGAGCTTCCCTATCAGTTGGCCACATCGACTGATTTTTGGCTATTTTTTCATAAAGACTATAGGCCTCATCGACGTCAAGTTTCATCATCGATCTTTCCGTTGAAGCATCTACCATATTTCTGAACTTTTGTTGTAGACCGTAGTAGAAAAGATGCTGCTGAGCTTCTTTAGGAATGTCAAGGCTAGGGCATTTTCTGAACAAATTCTTGAACCTCTCCCATGCCTCAGGATAGCTCTCTAAATCTTTCTACTTGAAAGTGTGGACTTCATTCTTGATTTGGTGAACTCGAGAAGGTGGGAAGAATTTCATCGTGAATTTTTGAACCATTTTAGTCCATGATTGTATGCTTCCTGGAGGTAAACAAAGAAACCATTCTCTAGCAACATCCTTCAAGGTATGAGGGAATAACCGCATTCGGAAAGCATCTGCTGATACCCCTTCGTGACTGACCATTTCACTTAACATGAGAAAGGCCGAAATGTGTTCATGGGGGTTCTCCGTGGCTTTTCCAAAAAACCTGATGTCTTGGTGATTTTGAAACAAATTTATGACATCCGGTCTAAGGTGAAAATTTGGTTGTCCGAATGGAGGGTACACCACGGCAGGTTGCACTGGTGCAGGAATTGGGTTTACATAATCTCCAACTGAAATAGGAGCTTCATCTTGGATGGCTCTCTGTTGATTTGGCTGTGGTATTTGCCCTTGAGGTCGAACATGATTTTGTGGTTGATTATTATTATTGATCATTCTCCTTGCTTGATGTTGTACTCTTCTGCGATTTCTGAATGTCTTTTCGATTTCGTGATCTATCAGAATGAGATTTGGTTCGTCAAGATTTTGCATAAACCAAATTCGCCTGAAGAAGTCAAGACACAAGAGAATTAAGCAATGTAGTAATAGCCTAGAAACCATAAAATTAAAAATAAAAACAAATCTAAAATATCTAATAACCTAAAGTAAAATTGTTATTTCCCAGCAACGACGCCAAAAACTTGTTCGTCAAAATCCCGCAAGCGTACGGGTTCGTTGTACAAGTAATAATTGTGATGAGAGAGTTATCGCTCCACAGGGAATACAATTTAATTCTAGTGTACTTAATATATTAAAATTCGTATTTGTAACCAAGAGAAGATTCGTAAAACTGTGATTAAACTTAGAAAATCTATGAAAACTTGGTTTAAAATTCAAATGTGTGAAAGTATTGGATTTTGGACTCCACTAATCAATTCTTAATTCTAATTCTCGACTAGTGTTGAGTTTCTCAATTCATGCAATTGTGACAATCGATAATTCCACATTTATTTATTATTCTTTTCCAAGATATAACAAACCTATGATTACCACGAGACGATTCTATTTCTAGTCCGAATTCATATGGTAAACACACATTAACATTTAGGATTATCATACATGATCGCACATACCACAAATATTATTCCTAATATTTCTTGCCCGTGTGTCCCAATAACAATATTCTACCTACCGTGAGTTTTCCAACACAATGACTAAGCAACTCTATTATCCTAATGGTGCGCAAGCATTAAAACAATATAATTATGTATATTATTGGAATCACAATACAAGAATTAATAAACAAAACACTAAATCTCGAATTAAAACTAAGATTCAACCAGTTTCATCATCCATCCAATACAAAAAATTTAGCCTAACATATTCATGTAGAAATTACAAAGAAAATAAAAGAAAGACATCACCCAAATCATAAAATGATGAAGAAAATTTGGAAATCTTCAATTTTGCCTTCAAATCCGGATCCAGGCGATGAATTCTCTCTTTTTCGATGTGAAAGTCTCTATTTTCTCTCAAAAGTAGGCTTACAATCTCCAAAATTACGTCCCTCTTCTTTTTCGACGGCTTTTTTGATAAATAGGTCTAACCAAAATCCTCCAAAAATATTTCCAAAACCGAATAAGGAAATTGAAATTTTTTACTGGGTTCTAACCATGCGTACGCATGGTTCTATATGTGCGTACACTCAATGCAATCCAAATAGCTTCAGTCGAGGATTTTTAGCACCTTGCGTACGCACGGCCTGGAGGCCTATGCTTACGCATGGTACAAAATTTGGGGACCAATTTGGCAAATTGGTCCCTGAACTTTCTCATGTACGTGTTTTGATCCTTTTTTCAAAATTCCTCGTCTTGTTACTTCTCTTCAATTCCAATTTACTTTTGGCATTCCCAAATCATCATTTAGCACTCCGACTTAGCTTTTGAAGTATTGCATTTCAATCCCTGAACTTTGCGTTTGATGCGAATGAGTTCTTTTTCCTGCTCATTTTCCTTGTTTCTGCATCTTTCGTTGATTGTTACCTACAAACAATATATAGATAAGATTAAGCCATGTTTCATCAAGTTTGACAACAAATAATCAATTTTAAGTGCTCAAATGAGTGTGTAAAATACCCTTATCAAGAAGACTAGCTCTATGGACTAAACTCCTATGCTACGAAATTGAGAGAAGTGATACATGAAGATATGATTCTATGGATTGTCAAGATCATTATTTATCAAGTAATTAAGTTATGTATGATGGCACGTTCAATATGATCATAATGTTGAATTCAGAAAAAAAAATGATTAATAATGTCACGAGGGGCGATTTGCCTTTATCATAACATAATGTGCTGAAATAGTTCGTATAAATGAGGACTTTTATGAAAAAATAATAATTTACAAGATGATTGTATTTGAATAAAACGATCTTTATTTGTTGAACACGACTTATTCATTGTAGCATTTGCTTTGTAGGCATGAGCTTAAAATTCTTAGTTGAATTTCTTCTATATTTACTTGTAAATACATAATACTTTGGAATAAAGTTGAGGTGTCACGGTTGCCTCCTTTGTGTAGTTATTGGTTTTTTATTTTATTTTTATTTTTTTATATGGCAATTGTATAATAATAGAATTATTACTTTTGTGGTTCTAAAAAGTTTCTGACTTTTTGGACAAATTGGTAAACTACATTCGTTGTTTTTAGAAAACAACAAATGTCAAAGTTCAATTAATTGAAGATGGCTTGTCGACAATTTCATTTTGATTCACATACCAACATCTTTGTCAAGTGAAAAAATCGAATGACAAAATTTTATGTAAAGCAATTAGAATTTCGTATACATTTAAAAGTTTCACCACGTGTATTTATAGGGGAATCACTAGAATAAGGTTCTATTATAAGTTAAAGTCTTATTCATTTTTGTTGTGTGAAAAATGCTCACGGAGCTACCCTTTTATAACACAACTCATCAATTATAGGACTCTAATATTCCCTTTCCTATCATGTTATTGAAAATGTTTGTCAAATGTGATTGCTATAATATTTGATTGGATATTTAGCTACACACAATTATGAGTCGTACCCTTTCCACATTGGGGACTTGTGAGCACAAATTTGAGGCCTCCAAACTGTGTAAATGAAAAGATAATTTTTCTTAATACAAAATCAAGTGAACATTGTCTCTTTATATAATGATAAAAAAGAGAACATCTCGTCTCTCGTCTAGATTACCATAATTGGGTAACAGTATCAGAAATGTAAAATAAAAAATTACAAAAATTTGAATTTTTTGAATTAATATTTGGTTTAACAATTTTTTTGTTAATCACCTAATTGTCAAAAGTAAAAGTTAAATATTTTAGTCTATTTTTAAAATTTAATACTTAATTAATTGAGTGCCCGTCTGAAAAAATGAATTGGAATTCAATTGTAGCCCATACTTTTATATTTTTCTGTAGGAAAAAAAATTGAGGAAATTACATGCACACGCACACTTACTTTTCAACTTCTCATTTCAAAAATCAGATGCTAAGGTTTTTTCTTTCCAAAATTAGGTGCACCCCCCCACGCACCCACTCCACAAACTCTAATTTATTCTTTAACCCATTCCTAACTCACAATCACACCTACACCACCATAACTGCAGCTTGCCACCATTGCCCGCTATCACAACCACTTTACCATCGTTGCCCGTTGCTACCACCATTTTCTCTGTTGTAGCAGCAGCATTGGCTATGCATGTGGCCGAACGCGATGTCTGAGGGTGCCAACATCGCAAACAAAAATGGATAGGAAAAATTAGGGCTTGTGAGAGGATTTGGGAGCGATGGCCTTCAGTACAATTTGTGAAATTGCAGGCACCTACTTGCAATTTCAAATCGAGAGTCAGTTTGGAAATGATGATTGTTGGTGGTGGAGTAGAGTAGGGTGAGATGAAGAGCGTTTGTGATAAATCATTTGGGTAATTACCATAAAATGAATAATTTGTGATCAATAAATGGTATATGACCGATTAAATGAATAATTTGTGACGAATAAATAATATATGACATAAAAATGTGTGATTGTGACTATGTCTTTGTGATTATGATCATAATTGTGTGTTTATTGTGAATTGACTTGTTATTAATTACTTAATTTTTGAAACTTTTTTTATAAATTTTTTATTTTTGAAAGTGTATCTTGAAAACATTGTAAATATGTAGGGGTCATTCTGTTCATATTTCAATTTTTAGTTTTGAATTCATTTTATATTTTGTATTTTGAGTGTTTGTTTTGAAATTTTTAAAAATACGTTCTTTTGAGTGTTTGTTTTGAAATTTCTAAAAATACGTTCTTTTTGTGATTTTGGAAAACTGTTTCAATGAAGGGCGTTTTCCGTATTTTCCAAATTTTTCTTGTTTTGTGAAGAAAACGTTCAAAACGTGGTTTTTCACGTTTTGCGTTTTCTTCATAAAGTTTTATTTTATTTTATTTTTGTTTTGAAAAATTTATTTTTAAAAATAAGAAAAAAAATACATTTTCGCTATTTTAAAAAATTGAAAATAAAAAACGAATTGAAGGACTACCGTGTATTTTTTCCAAAAATATTTGTAAAGCCCAATTGGAAGCCATGCATATTCAACTATCACCCATGCCTGTTTAGTCTTGGTCAAATAGCAAAGGGGCAAAGCGGCTAAGGGTGTCTTCCTCTATATTACTCTAAAAATTGGGAACAATTTAGTGTAAAGGAGAGGCAAAGAGAGAGACATACTCAACACCCCTCGGCTCCAATTTGTCTGGTGTTGCAGTGATTTCTACTCAACTTCTTCCTCACCAAACTGGAAGGTAGTATCGATTTTTACTATTGTAAAAACGGGATTTATATGATGAAATTGCACTCGATCTGGTTGTTGTGAATGATTTAATTTCAATTCAAACCTTTATTATTCATTTAAATTTCCAAAATTTTTGTTTCTTGATGGTAATCTTCCTCTAGCAACCGTGATTTTTGCAACAGTTCTCTTGAATTTTTGATGCCATTGTTTTCTCCTTGCCTTAAGACTGGCTGCCCCTTTAGTGAAATAGGTGAAATCAGAAATACCCAGGACCAAAATCCAGTGAGGGCAGTTTCTCCGACTATACCCAGTTGGCTCCGCTCCTGTGAACAATGACTTCTTTACCAAACCAAATCCGAATTGAGGATAGGGATGTGGAGTTTTCAAGTATTTTTCCTGTTTGCATTTGGGAGGACTGCTTATTTGGAAATCACGGGAATTTTTTTTATTCCAATGATATATGTACTCGAGTTTGCTGACCTGAAATATTATGTTTTTGAATTAATTTTTGATTACAACGGTACCCACAACATGTCTGCAATAATGAGATAGTCAGAGGAGCATACCGCATACAGTTGATTTTCCATTATGCAACTCGTTTTACCTTAGCTACTGGGATTGATCATCTTTATATCCAAGATTCAGTTTGTAAACTAGAGCACTTTGAACACCGCTCTATTCATTTTGGTCCTTTCAGTCTTTATATTTAAGGAACATGAAACACTTTGGACATTTACAATTTCAAAATGAGTTTGGTTTAAGCCAAGAACTTGGCCACCCAAACTTATTTTGCCCACTCCTTGTTGCTTCTATAGTAATTCAAATATTTTTGTTTTTTTATTGTTATTTCATTGGCTTTTCTACATTTTGAGATCCCCTTGTTGAATGCGGTGAAAGTTTAGGTGCATATGATGGATCTATGGCTTTCTGATGTTGGGGTTTGGCTGCACTTTTTGGGGCTATTTTTGTATTTTATGTTTTGTTGAGTTACTTATGGTGGGTATTAATGGTGGAAACGATAAGGTAGTTGATTTGGCAAGTTTTTTTTATTTTTTATGGGATTTTCCAATTCTTGGGTTTCGATGGTAGCTGATTTATTTTATTTTATGGGAAGAACATTATTAAAGATTTTAATGTTGACAGGTTGTTGAGTTACTTATGGTGGGTATTAATGGGGGAAATCATGGTCACATATGTATTCTTTTATTTTTAGGAGAAATATCATTTGTAAAATAGCACAAAAAAATCAATTTTCACAAAACAATGGAATCAAATAGAAATCCTAACCCATTCCAATCACTATTGCAATAGAACCGAATAAATGTCTCAAATGTCCAATACATCCTCAATACTTCTTACACATCAATTTTTGAATTCCTACATATAACTCAATTAAAAAAAAAAAACCTTGTTTGAACGCAGTTTTTGCACGGTCACAGACGACGGTGGGGTTTGTTTGTGGCTCTCCTCAGACTTCCTCAGCTTTCTTCTTTTTAGAGTGTCTTGAATCTTTATTCCCCTTTTTTGCACCCTTCACTTTTGCCATTTTACGTAGATTTTGGGTTCTTCGATTTTCACAATGTAATGGAAGAGATGTAGAGTGGAATAGATAATGTTGATAATATAGAGATGAAAAGTATAAAGTTAGATGAAATGGTCGGGATATGGAGCGAGTCGATCGGTGATACATGGAGTCGTGGGGAGGAGTTTGATAGAGAATGGATTTGGATAATAATGGATGTTAAGATAATGGGTAATTTGAATTACGCTATTTAAGGGAATGCACCTTCTGTACTTAATATAATTAATATTTATTTATTAGCTGTAATTAATAACTAATTATTAGATCAATGCCTAATTTCTACGTAAAAAACCTTCTCACCCGAAATTTGGAATGTGATTTTGATATACCTGAACCGTGTAATTTCCATTAAAAATTGTTCATGCGGTCTTTTCGACCTGCTCTAAAAGTTTAGAAGTCCATCCTCTATTTTTTGAAAAATAATTAATTGGAAAATTGCATTGATAGATATTATTTCCTTTTTATCTCGTTTCCAAATTTTTTATTTTATTTTTATTTTTTATGACTGTGGATGTTCGGACCAGTTTACGCGCACCTCGACTAATCCCACGGGGCCCTGACATTTACAATCGGATACTTACTTCAGTGGCTGAGGGGACTTGAACTAGTGATCATTGGGGACGTGTCCAAAATTTTCAAACCCTACATTTAGATATCAAAACCCTAAAGCCAATTAGGTGAAGAAAGTAGAGCCCAGTTATACAGGATTCATCTTTCACCTTGCTTTAAATTCGATTCTCCTTCAAATTTTTGTCTTTAAATTTCTCTTTTTGGAATTTATATTTCAGTTTTTACTTCCGCAGATTGAAGAAAATGTTTGTGATGGTTGAAATAGAGCACACATTGAGATTGCCACCTCATCTCCTAAATAGTCCTCTCAATGTGGCCATTAAAGGAGAACTGGAATCTCTCTTCTTAGACAAGGTCTGCATCCTTTTTTTCTTTTTAATTTAATTTAAATTTTTTATTTTCTATTACTGATGACTGTCTATTTTCCCTGATTATGATAGGTGATTGATAAATTGGGGTTATGTGTAAGCGTGTATGATATTCTATCTATTGATGGTGGATTTATCTTTCCAGGAGACGGTGCTTCCACTTATACGGTATATTTCTCTTAATGTTGTTTGTTTGTTTTGAAAACTTATGTCTTGTACACTACATGATCTGAAATTTGTGTTTTATTTAGAAGTTCATTAAATAGTGTGCTATACAATTTTTTTCTTGTCCTTTTATAAAAAAAAAAAAAAAAAAAAAAAAAAAAAAAAAATCCTTTTTACGACCAAATTATCAGTGCTTTGCTTATCTGCCTTAATCTTTTGATTAGCTGAAATTCTTTTATATATGTCTAAATTATAGTGTTTGGGTGTGTCATCCTTGTAGGCAAATTTTTTTTAATGTCTATTTGATTGGATTAAAGTATTGCTATCTGAATCAGAATGTTTTTGAGAAGTAATTGAAATCTAAGTGTGATATATGACATGCTTAGACTCAAGAAAGCAGCCGACCATATAATGTTAAAATGTTTCTTAGTGAAAATTACATATACTGTTATACTAATTATGTGCTCTATATTTGAAACTCTTTGGGGTCTTTTCAATTTGGAACTTGTTCAATTTTCCTTCTAAACCTTTTTAAAATGGTATCAGAAGATGGATCTTATCGAAAGGAAAGTTCAACTTTCCTCGTCAACTAAGGAAGCAAAACGCAAGGTAAAAGGATGTTGGTAGCATGAGCTTGCTTTATGAAATGAGCGTAATCTTCACTTGAATGGTTTAACGTGAAATGTGTCTTCCAGTTCCAGTTGTTATGTGCTTATCCTAATGATTGAACTTCATTGTCTTCTTTTGCAGGCTAGGTTCAGACTGGTAATGTTTCGCCCATATGTTGGAGAAGTTATATCAGCTAGACTGAAAGAGTCTACTAAAGATGGTTTATGCTGTATGATCTACAAGTACTTTGACACTTTCTTTTTGAATATTTTTATTGGTCTTTGATTATTTTTTCCTCCAGTATGATCTTCGTATCAAACTATCAATGGATAGGAAATGTGATGTCTATTTACTAATGCTCTAAGCAGAATGCTGTTTTTTACAAAAAGTAGAGAAATTGAATTGGAAGGGGAACTCTTATTTGAATAACTAAGGTCTAAAACTAAACTGAAATGAGGCTCATTATATACCTAACATATGGAAGTCTTTTGTTGGCTACAAGTTAAAATCTTGATATGGCGATTTCTATTGTCTTGGAAATTGTTCTCTATATAATTGTTTACTAACTTAATTGGGCTGGTAGGTATGCTGCCAGATTGAGAACTGATGACTTTTTATTACATGATGAATGATATCCTGGATTTGGTATTATACATGGTCATTTCCCATAATCTATATCAAAAGTTGGTTCAAGGCCTGGTGGCATAGTTAGTAGAGAGCAGGTAGTTTTGTTGAGTGTGTTATGTTTGAAACAGAACTTAGGTTCAAGTGGTCACCATTTTTCCCTTTTGAAGATCTGAAACTTGTGACTGTGCAGGTGTGTATGTTGATAATGATGTTGTTACCTATGATTTTAGGTGAGATATTGGTAGCTTGTGGTTTTTACATGTCAGAAAAACATCTGCTTCTTTTAGATGTTATTGTTGCTTTTATAATTCGCAGAATCAACATTTAAGGATATCAATTTTCTGAAATGCAGATATTCTAATTATGTGAAATTCTAGGATGCTTTTCCCATCTCCTTTATTATACTTTGGAGTCTTGATCGTTTTTTCCTTCCTAGAGTCCCTTTCCCAGATGTAGTTTTTACTCTTACATTTTGCGCATTATGATGGAAAGGCTGAAAGGCAGCTGTGTTTATCTGTATGCTATATATTTTGATCGATTAAGGATATTATTTATTATTTGTATCAATCTTCAAGAAAAAGTTTATTTTTCTGCCTAGAGCGTAGTTTAATATCTTGAGGCCAATGTAATATAAATCATATGACAATATATTTAAGTTATTGCTTATTTCTTTGATAAAATAGTTTCGGAAATCTATAGTTCTTTCTGTAGAATTGCATTTGTATCTATCATGCTGATTTTAATTGTATTCTTGGCAGTGACACTTGGATTCTTCGATGACATTTATGTACCCATCCCTTTAATGCCAAATCCTTATCATACTGAACCTGATCCAGAACATAAGTAAGCATCTCAGCTGTCATCAAATTTATCATGGAATTATCGATGTAACCAAATGCTTCTGACGAGAAGCTAAACTTTTTCACTCATATATGACCTTTCTCTTAACTCTTGTCCTTCTCAGGAACGGAATTAAGTGGGTGTGGGAGTATATGGGAGAAAATTACCCAATAGATTGGACGGATGAGGTTGATCTTACTTTTGTTAATTTGTTTCTTTCTTCTACATCAATTCAAACTTGTGAGTTGCTATTGAACTTCAACTCCCTGTTTCTCACTGCAGATAAGATTCAGGGTTCACAGTTTAAATTATCCACCTATACCTATAGAGCAAGGGATAGATTCAGAGCAAAAGGATTCAGAAGAAAAGGATTTGAGGCAAAAAGATTTAAAGCCATTTGCCCCAATGGTTATCACTGTAAGTTAACTGTGCTCTTTCTATGATAATTGTGCCACTATTTGTGGGGTTTCTGAAGTAGGTGCTATGTGTTTGTTAATGCTATGAAGTATATGTCAGGATTCTTCCTAGTGGAGCTTGCGAATAATTTCTCATATCTCTATTGTATGTTTGTTTATGTTCATGCCATCAGAAATTTTAATGGCGTATTCTTCTTCTCTCCTGTCATAAATGGGCTGAAACAGTTGGGGCAGGTGTGCCCTTCTGAAAGTCTTTCTTCTTTTACCTTTTGTCCTTCTTGAACTCCTTCATGGTGTATACCAGTGCAACATGTTACACCTGTTACTGTATACTTAGTCCTTGCTATAATCTCTCTGGTTCTTTGGAACTTGTGGTGATTTTTTCATAACAGTTCAATTTATATTTGAAATTCTGCTGAATGTGTTGATAAATAGCCAAATTTTGAAAGCTACACATTACACATGTGATGGGTGTGTTTGTACAGGTGCACATTTTTTTTTTCTATTTTTTTTCCTTTCTCAGGTGGCGTGATGTAGGTTTGTGCATTCTGAGTTTGCTTAACCTAGATCACGCGTTAATTTTGTATGTTCTATTAAGTTGACTCTGACCCCTATACATTACAAAAAATTGTAAAGGATCCTCTACATTCCTATGATAAAATTTCAAGAATATTGAACCCCTCCTAGGGCTTGATTTCATCCCTAGTAATTTTTACAATGTCAGATATTGATATTTACGTGATTGCTTGCTTGTTATAAGAAAAGTACATTTTTAAAAATTTATTTTTATGTTTGTCATGTTGAAAGGATAGGTTTCAATTAATCAACTATGCAACTTTTTATTCAAGGTTCAAAAGAATTTGAACTCCCATGAATGTTATAATAATCCTCTACAGGTGCTGCGATTTCTTGTCTCAGGTTTTCCTTTCGAATTGGACTAACAACCCTCTTTGTTCTTCTGTTCTGTTGGTTGGCGTGAGGGAGGAGGGGGTGCATTATTAAATTGCCTTCCCCACAAATTATATGAAATTTCCTATGTTTTGTCATGTTGAGCCCCTGTACATTACAAAAACATCTTAATGGATCCTTTGCGTTCCTACAATAAAATTTCAGTAATTCTTAATTCTTCCAGGGGTTTGACTCTGCCCTTGGAAAAGAAGAAGAAGAAGGGAGGTCCTCCCCTAGCTCCGCCTCCATCCCTAGCACTTCATTGCACTCATTCAACTATGCAAGTTTCAAAAAATTTGAATGCTGCATGAATTTTGTAATATTTCACACTAACAGTGCTGTGATCTCTCATCCCTAGCTTTTCTTATTGTTTTGCCAGCATATATTTGTTTCAGAAATTAAGTTACTAATGAGGCCCTTGTACTTTGTGGCAGGGATCACTTGATGCTGATGGTTTAGGTCCCACTGCATGGTGGGTATAGATGGGGATGGTGATGTTGATTAGATGAATTTTTACTCTGGAAGTGAAGAAACTGTAGATATTTCAATCCCATTAGTATATTATGTGGAAGCAGAAAATAGATGGCTGATAAACACCCCCACCCCATCACCACCACCACCCAACTGGAAAAGAGGAAGCCAGGAATGAATTTTATTTATTGGTTGATTTCTCCTTCATTACATTGATAATAATTTTTTTCATTTTTAAACTTTGTGATCAGTTTCTTTGTACAATACAAGGAATGTTTTTTTCTTTTTTTTCTTCTTCAAAGACTAAAATCAATACCAATTTGAAATCCTCACACTTGATCTCCATACCTGTGCAAAACATAACTGACATGTTTGATACTCTAAACAGGACAAGACGACTTTTTTCACAATCTCGATTTTTTAAACCATGATCAATTCAAAACCTTTGACATCAAGATCAAAATTTGAATTGGTTCCTGGTCTGGGTTAGATACTACTGTTTTTGTCGCCAGTCCGTAGTATAAGACAGGCACATAATCAAATTGTGTCAATGGAAATGTGTGAACATCTTTTGGCCGATTGTAAATTTTAGCAGCTTAAAAACTGATGATCTTAAAGTTTGAAAAAAAGAAAAGCAAAGGGAATACAGATTCCAAAACGATTTTAAGACTTTATTTGGACATGATGTCTAATCCAGGGTATAAGAACCAAATAAAACTAACAGTTGATATATATTAGGTACCTTGATGCAAAACAAATCGAGTCAGTGCACAGTGCAATGAGATTTATCGCTACAAAACTTAAGCATCAATGTCTAGCTAAATTAACCAAGCTAAGCATAGTACAATATATATTAGTAACAGAAAGCAGTTTGAGCTCAATCAGCTCTAGTCTAAATCTAAAAGAACTTTAAAAGGGAAAAACACAATTACAGCAGATGTTATCTGCAGATTGATGGAAAAGGTATCTCACTAAACTGTTAAACCAACAACAATTGATATATTATTGGAAACTCACTATGCATTATGATGGTGATGGAGCTTGTATGGTAACACTTCCCCAGAAGCATTTCCCAGTGCCATAAAACCTCCATTAGGACTGAAGTCTAGACAGTTCGTATGATGCAGAGCCTGATCTAACAGCGGCCAGTTAGAGAACATAGAAAATGATGGAACATGAACCAATTTTAAGCTGCTCTTCTTCATGTTCGAACAGATGGCCAACATTTGAGAATCAGTGTTGAGTTTCATGAAATTTACTTCAGTGTTCAGGTTATGAAAGGTCTTGAGGGGTTTCCTCTTCCCACCTAAGAAGTCTTCCATGTCATATATGTTCACAGCCCCCGTGTCTGTATCAGCTGCAAATAAATTTCCAGTCGGGGAAGTGCATAGAGCTGTACCAGTTATGCAACCATCATCGACGCCTTCGTGGAAGCATGTCTTTGTTCTCAGGTCTCAGTGGTAAATATGCCCATCCCCACTAACTCCGCATCCTCTTCATAAACAGACAACTTAATATTTGCTGACCTGTCTGTGAAGAACAATGCGGAACTATTGCCAACCTCAATTATTGTTTCTTCATTGTCCTTCCCAAACTCGATGGCAGAGTACAAAGAGCCAAACAAAAAGTTCTCTAGCTTCTTCATTTCCCTCTCCTGCTCAATCTCTAATACTTCATCATTATTCTTTCGTTCTCTCCTTCTCTTTCGGTTCTTTATGGCATCCAAATCAAGATCATGTCCATCCTCAACCTCTTTGATACCATCCTCAATGCGCGCAGTCTCATCCTTATATGCATTCTTTTTCACCTCTTTTAGTATAGCATTTTGAGAAATCAAATTCATCATATCTAAGACACCAACTTCTGCAACATGATGAAAATGCATCATCAAATATTTCACAGTATCAATATATAAACCCTAAAAATTCCATTCATTTATTGTATGGCTGACCCAACTTAATAATGGAGCAACGAGTAATAGTTGAAAACCAATAACATCAATGCCAAATATGGATGTAAGAATAATTAACTTCAGAGACTAATGACTAAAAATAAACCAACCAAATAAAATATTTTTAAAACAAATCATGATATAATCCAGTCAAATAACAAGGCAAACAGTAGAAAAGCCAATGAAGTAACAATAAAATAACCAAAATATTAAAATTATTATAGAAGCAACAAGGAGTGTGCAAAACAAGTTTGGGTGGGCAAGTTCTTGGCTTAAACCAAACCTATTTTGAAATTGTAAATGTCCAGCGCGTTTCAAGTTCCTTAAATAAAAAGACTGAATGGACCAAAATGAATAGAGCAGTGCTCAAAGTGCTCTAGTTTACAAACTGAATCTTGGATATAAAGATGATCAATCCCAATAGCCAAGGTAAAACGAGTTGCTTAATGGAAAATCAACTGTATGCGGTATGCTCCTCTGACTATCTCATTATTGCAGACATGTTGTGGGTACCGTTGTGATAAAAAATTAATTAAAAAAAAAAAAATATTTCGAGCCAGTGAACTCGAGTACATATATTATTGGAATAAAACAATTTCCTGTGATTTCCAAAGAAAAATAATTGAAAACTTCACATCCCTATCCTCAATTCGGTAAAGAAGTCATTGTTCACCAGAAGCGGAGCCACCTGGGTCTAGTGGGACTGGGAGAAACTGCCCTCACTGGATTTTGGTCCTGGGTATTTCTGATTTCACCTATTACACGTGAGGGGCAGCCAGTTTTAAGGCAAGGAGAAAACAATGGCATCCAAAATTCAAGAGAATTGTTGCAGAAATCACCGTTGCTAGAGGAAGATTACCATCAAGAAACAAAAATTTTGGAAATTTAAATGAATAATAAAGATATGAATTGAAATTAAATCATTCACAACAACCAGATCGAGTGCAATTTCATCATATAAAGCCCGTTTTTACACTAATAAAACCCGAAACTACCTTCCAGTTTGGTGAGGAAGAAGTTGAGTAGAAATCGCTACAACACGAGATAAATTGGTGCCGAGGCTCTCTCTTTGCCTGTCCTTAACACTAAATTGTTCCAAATGTTTAGAGTATACCGAGGAAGAAAAACCTTAGTCACATAGATACAGCTGCAGTCACATATTTGTATGTTATATGTTTTATTTATTCTTTACAAATTACTCATTTTATCGGTCATATACTATTTATTGATCACGAATAATTTATTTTATTGATCATAATTATTCAAATAATTTGTTACAAACGCTCTTCATCCTACCGTACTCTACTCCACCACCACCAACCATCATTTCCAAACCGACTGTCAATCTAAAATTGCAAGTATGTGCCTACAATTTCCTCAATTGTGGTGAGAGGCAGTTATGGTGGTGTAGGTGTGATTGTAAGTTAGAAATGAGTAAACGAATAAATTAGGGTTTGTGGAGTGAGGTACACCTGATTTTGAAATAAAAATCTTACTACCTGATTTTTGAAATGAGAACTTGAAAAGTTAATGTAGGTGTGGGTGTGGGTGTGGGTGTGGGTGTAGGTGTAATTTCCTAATTTTTTTTCCTACGGAAAAATATAAAAGAATGGGCTCCAATCGAATTCCAATCCATTTTTGAGATGGGCCCCCAATTAATTAAGTACTAAATTTTAAAAATAGACCAACTGGATATTTATCTTTTACTTTTGACAATTAGGAGATTAATAAAAAATTTGTTAAACCAAATATTAATTCAAAAATTCAGATTTTTGTAATTTTTTATTTTACATTTCTGATATGTTACCAAATTATGGTAATGTAGACATTAAAAAAAATGTGTATAATAAAAATTAATGGATTGTATCAGCCCACCCAATTTTAAATTAAAGCCGCCCACGTAAAAAAAGCTCATAAAAGAGATTCATCCTACTTTTAAAATTCAATAAATTAAATTAAATTAAATCAAAATCAAATAAAAAAAATCAAATCATGGGTGGTTACAAAGTGGTTACCATTTTCTCTATAAATAGGACCAAATGTCCATGAAAAATATACAAGAAAAAAGTTACAGAAAATTTCACAAGTGCAGAGAAATTCAAAGTCGATGGAAGAGAATAAACTCCCTCAAGCCAAGTCTAGAAACACCAAGAAAATTAAAGTCTTCTTCAAATTCAAAGAAATCCAAGAAGGTCTAAGTCTTCTTCAATAAAATCCAAGTCCAAGTCCCGAAATTCAAATCTAAGTCTCCAAATCCAAATGTCAAGCAAGTCAAGTTCTCCATAAATCAAGTCTGCAACAAATCTTGAAATCCAAGATCCAAGTCACATGGCACCTCGTCTTCAAATATTCAGATCATTAATTAGAGGATTTTGCAATGTTTGCTAACACAAGAAGATCAATATTCACTTGTATTTTCTTAAAATACAATTTGTAATGATTTTTGTATTTTAATACACAAAATTTGTCGTACAGGTAATCTAAACTAGAGACGAGATGTTCTCTTTTTTTTTTAATTGTTACATAAAGAGACAATGTTCACTTGATTTTATATTAAGAAAAAATATCTTTTCATTTACACGGTTTGGAGGCCACAAATTTGTGGTCACAACTCCGCAATGTAGAAAGGGTATGACTCATGATTATATGTAGCTAAATATCCAATCAAATATTATAGCAATCACATTTGACACACATTTGCAATAACATGATGTAGGAATATTAGAATCCTTTAATTGATGAGTTATGTTATAAAAAGGTAGTTCCGCGACATTTTTCATACACCAAAAATGAATATGACTTTAACTTATAATAGAATTCTATTCCCCTATAAATACACGAGGTGAAACTCCTAAAAGTGTACGAAATTCTAATTGCTTTACATAAATTTTTGTTATTCGATTTTTTCACTTGACAAAGAAGTTGGCATGTGAATCAAAATGAAATGAAATTGTCGACAAGCCCATCTTCAATTAATTGAACTCAGACATTTGTTGTTTTCTAAATTAATATAGAGCTTACATAGAAACACGTTAAATGACATAAGTGGCACTACTAAATTGGGGAATGTCACAATATTTATGAATTAGCTTATGTGTAACTAGAAAACAATGAATCATGAATGTAGTTTACCAATTTGACTTTTTAGAACCACAAAATTAATAATTCTATTATTATAGAATTGAAAAAAAAAAAAAAAAACCGTGACACCTCAACTTTATTCCAAAGTATTATGTATTTACAAGTAAATATAGAAGAAATTCAACTAAGAATTTTATGCTCATGCCTACAAAGCAAATGCTACAATGAATAAGTCGTGTTCAACAAATAAAAATCGTTTTATTCAAATACAATCATCTTGTAAATTTATCTTTTTTTCATAAAAGTCCTCATTTATACGAACTATTTCAGCAAATTATGTCATGATAAAGGCAAATCGCCCCTCGTGACATTATTAATCATTTTTTTTTTCCAGAATTCAACATTATGATCATATTGAACGTGCTATCATGCATAACTTAATTACTTGACAAATAATGATGTCACTTCTCTCAATTTTGTAGCATAGGAGTTTGTCGATAGGGCTAGTCTTCTATTTCAAACATAATCCCCAAGATGCACTAATCACATCGAATGTTCTCCAGAAAAACATGGGATCATGTATGAAAGATTTAATAGCAATGTATGCATATTAAACATAGTAAACTCATACTGTAAACAAAGACCAACTTATTCTAATGCACATCTAAATATTCTTGTGAGAGGTCAATGTTCAATTCAATGTGAGTTTTGTCTCGATTATCATGACTCGAGGGATGAACTCAATAGGTCTGACTCCATGTTATAAAAAGAGAGGATGGAGAATCCAATAGCGTAATAGCTATGTAATAAAACATGAGTATATTTAATAAATATTTACTATAAAGGACTTGCCACTAAATTTGAAAGTAAATCTGTTTATACTTCAAGTAGTGCATGCTCAATGTTCTTGCTATGAAATATGTGTGATGACCTTCAAAAAAGGGTTAGAAATTTAATAGTCTTACATTGTTTTTTCAATTGATGTCAACTATTGTGATGCCAATCAACTATCAATCTGTTCCGCTCTAGCACTTGGCTTTTTAAATTCTAAACTAAACTTTTAATAATATTTTCCATTCATATTATCCAATTTTGATTGTGCTATTGTATAATTATTTAAACTCTTTAAATCCATACTTCAATTTTGTCAAATGGCAAAATGCTAAAAGACAATAATAACACACCATAGAAAGAAGCGTTGATGTGCATAATCTAGTGCGAAATAGAATTAGATCCCTAAAGTTGAAGCTACAGTTGAAGACAAAACGATTTTCAAAATTTTATAATCCTCCACCCTTTTTTCATGGGCTATGCAAAGCATATGAAGAGATGTATACTATACGACAATAATGACAACTATAAGAATTTAATTTATTTCATTGGATTGTATCTCATAAATCTGATTATAGGAATTTAATTTAATTTATTTTATTGAATTTAATTTAATTTAGATTGATGCATCCAAGTTTAGGAGCTAATTAACCGAGAAGGAAAATATTTTGATTGCAATTTTTGTATTTGTGATATTGAAAAAGACCATTTTTTTTAATAGAAAATTTGAAAATTTTTGAGTCATTCTAATGGCATCGATTAGAAGAACATTGTCTCTGGTCACGACCTGGAAGTTTAATGAATGGGGAAGCATGTCAATTTGTCATCTTCTCTAAGTCATCTTCAAATAGTCTGAACCCTCCACCACATAGCAGTCTCTTTCTTCATCACTAGGTTCACTCGACTATGCATTGTGTAAAGTACAAAATTTTACACTCAGCCTTTTATCACAACAATCTTCTCGATCCTTAGATAGGTCGAGGGTAAATGAACAAGTTTGGTAGAGAGCTCTTTTCCATTTCTTTATATATTCTGTTGCCGGGATTTTTGTTGGATTTACCCATTTTGCTTCATTGAATTTATCCATGAATGTCATGTCCAAACACCAAGATTTCTACTTCGAGGTGGTCTAACCAGTTGCCAACAATAAGTTCATGGTAGGGAAAAGAAATGAGACATCGGTACTTGGCAGATTGTTTGTAAATGAAAATGAAACATTAGATTCTCACGAAATGAATAGTGAACCAAAAGACATGAACTCCGATGACCTTTTTTTCTAATGCTTCTTCAAGTTCTATTAATCAGGTTCAGGTTTGGCATTCCTTAAGCTGTGATCATTGTGACTCCGACACACGCTCAACCCCTTCTAGCGGATTATCTCAATCGTTTATTGCACACATTAAAATTGGTTCCACATCATTTCCTATGGGTCATTGTGGAAATGAACTCGCAATCTGTGGAAATGGCTGACTTAAGGAGGAAAAGTGGTGTCATTTCCAGGCATCTATTTTGCAGTAAGAACTCGACTGTCATGAAAGACAGAAAAGTGCACTGAGGAATGTGGCTCGTGATGCAAAATTATAGAATATTCTAAATTTTATTTCTTACAGCAAGAACATAAAAACAGAGAATGCAAACTGTAGAAATATATGAACCGTTGAAAATACTGTTAAAACTGTAGAAATATACAAACTACAGAAATATTATTAATCTGCAAATCGAGGCATGTGCGTACGTAATTTTCTTAAAATAGATTTGTCCCCTCACTGTAGGTGCTCGATGTTAGTTTGGACGTCTATATCTCAGGATATAATGGATGAACCACTAGAATCTGAGCACTTCAATTTCTACTCTGGCAAAATGAATTTATGTCAGAACAGTACCCCTAAGACTTGGCCGAAAATCGAAATTTTTTCTAAGAACTAGAAATTATGTAGAGATATGGAACTGGAGATTATGTAGGAGCGTGTAATTTTTTGGAGTTGAATGGTGGAAAAACGAGCTAAGTTATAATTTTTGCCCCCATGAATGTTGAGTAAATTTGTCCATTATCTTAATATTATAATAGTAACAATCATTGGAGTTTCAAAAGCTAAAAAGTTAGTTGGAAAAAGAAAAAAATTATCAAAACGTGGACATTTCTAAGAGGTCAATTTTTACTCTGTTTAGTCCGACATTCGTGTACGCAGGTCTCGCTCGCACATAAGTTCAATGCTCAACGTACAATTTTGGTCCTTTATTTGCACCCCCTCTACGCTGGCACGTGGGGAAAGTTTCTATACTACACATGATTACATCATTTCAAAGTGTTACCATATATATAATGGTCCTTGCTTTTTTCAACTTCTCGTGTGGGATAATTTAATATAGTTTTCCCTCCAATATAAACCATATTCTAATGGTCCATTTTGAACTCCAATTTCTCATTAATCCATCTATCATTTTTGGCAAGTAAATATATGATTTTGATATTCTCACGGAGAAGAATACGGATCAACTTTGATCTTCCAAATTGAACCAACAGGTCTCACCTAAAATTGTGCCAAAAGTAAGCTACAAGCTATTTTTCCAACAATCTCCTACATAAATGAAAATTGGGAGCGACATAGAATTGAGACAAAAAGACTTGGTGATATAATTCAATCGTTAAAACCTGCATAGGATATGTAGGTATTATCCTTTGAGCCTTCTCTCGTGAAAGAATATTTGCTTTACTAGCTGACCACTAGACGCATTGTCTTTGAGCTGTCTGCCTTTATGTAAGCGATGCTATACCCCACACAGAATTCTTCCTAAGATAATCCAGTTTTCATTATTATGTTTGTTTTGGCCATGAGCATATGCTTGATTCTACGAGAGTTCCTAAGAATTTCACCCCACACAATTCTCTTAGAAGTAACTTTTTGTGCTAATTACCCTTTTAATAATTTATTTGGATTCATTCAAAAAATTTTAAAAAAGTTTGGGAATATAATTGCAATTTGTTCTTTATTTGTTCTCCTTTTGTTTTATTTAAATAGGGGGGTATATTTATCATTTTATATTTTTTTTATTGAGAATTTGGATAAAAATGAAATTTTTCGCAATAAAAGGTGAAAATGCCAAAAATGAAAGGTAATGACGTTTTGCACAATAACATTAAAAAATAATGACGTTTTGTGCTAATTATCCATGTTTCAAAAAGTATTGGGAGAGTAACAATGCCAGTCTTAAGTATGTGGATTGGGCTACTCAAATGATGGTTGTTCGAATGCCATAAAAAGTTCAACATGCTTTCACTGGACACCAAATAATTTTCAAATGAGATGGATAAAGTTTGATCCTAAAAGTTGAATATAGTTTTCATGAATCTTAACAAGAGGGTCCATCGTTTGCTCTTAATTTTTTGGAAAAATTATAGTTTTGATCCCCGAATTATTAGAAGTGTAGTAAGTAGGTTTTCAATCTAATATTATGGCTGTTGTAGTCTCCCAATTTTTTTATTTATTTATGTAGCACTTAAGTCTCAAATGGACAATTTTACTATAATCTTTACGTTGAAAACTCAATTATTATTATTATTATTATTATTTAAATAGGAAAATGAATTTATCCTTATCTTCATTAAACAAAAAATAAATAAATAAAAGAAATTCAAAATACAGTAATATGATGTTGACCTTGTTGATTTCGATCGTTGTCCGACATGAAGTTATTGGATTAACATAACCACAACTTATATTGTTATCAAATATGGTTAATTTCAGAAATGGTCACTGAAGTTATAGGAAAATTACAAAATGGTCACTGAAATTCAAAACTTTCAGTAACGGTCACTGAAGTTTTGGGCGCTTTCAAAAACGGTCACTGAAGTTTGAAAAACTTTCAAAAACGGTCACTGACTTTCAAACACTTTTTCAGTTTTTTTTTTACTTTTGCGGCAACTTTTTGGCCACTTCCGACCACCGAAATCGCCAAATTTTGATACCGTTGAAAAGCCCACAATGTCCTCTTCAATTACCACCCAAAATCTTCTCGTAACTCTAAGGGATTCAACCGAAAAATTGCCGCAAATGTCGCCTAAAAAATCTGGGCAGATTTTTAGATTTTTTGGGCGACTTTTGCGGTAATTGTTCGACGACTTCCGATCGTCAAAATCGTCGAATTTTGATATCGTTGGAAAAGCTGACAATGTCCTCTTCAATTACCATCCAAAATCTCCCCTCAAATGCAAAGCATTCGACCGAAATAAGACCACAAAGTTAGCATCCCGAATCTGAGCAGATTTTCGTCTTTTTGGGTAGCCGACTTTGTGGGCTTATTCCGGTCGAATGCTTTGGAGTTGGGGGGAGATTTTGGATGGTAATTGAAGATAACATTGTCAGCATTCCAAAGGTATCAAAGTCCGGCGGTTTTGGTGGTCGGAAGTCGCCGAAAAATTGCCGCAAAAGTCGCCCAAAAAATCTGAAAATCTGCAAAAATCTGAAAATCTGGACAGATTTTCAGATTTTTTGGGCGACTTTTGCTGCAATTTTTGGTCGAATCCCTTGGAGTTAGGGGAATATTTTGGATGGTAATTGAAGAGGACATTATGGACTTTCCAACGGTATCAAAATTTGTCGGTTTCGGTGATCGAAAGTGGCCGAAAAGTTGCCGCAAAAGTGTTTGTAATTCAATGACCGTTTCTGCAAGTTTTTCAAACTTCAGTGACCGTTACTGAAAGTTTTGAACTTCAGTGACCATTTTGTAATTTTTCTGTAATTTTAGTGACCATTTATGAAATTAACCCTTATCAAATAATAAGAAAATTGAAAAATGTGGTGGATAACTAATTTATTGTGCGATATCAATTATTTTTGCAAGGTACTGTTTTTGGCCATAATGGGTGGATTAATCTATGTGAAAAATTACATAATTATTGTACTTTCAAATTAACAAATTTGATGAAATCTTTCAAAAATCAAGTGGTCATATTTTTTGACATCTGATAACACATAATTTATAGTCATGATCAAAATCACATATGATCACGGTCCCATACATGATACCACACTATTTATGGGTTGCAAATCTCAAATTAAATCACAAATCACAATCACACTTAATCACCGTCGGTCACAATCACACTTCATCGTATTAGTCCAATAAGCTCAAAACAAACAAGGGAAAATTAGACACGGTACCCTAAAAATAAGAAGGAATTGATTAATACACTTAAATAAACTTAAAGTTTTAATAACCGTAGTCAATTAAAAAAATGAAACATTTGAAAGTCAGCAAAATCTATTTGAACTCCAATAGATTTGGCCGGACTTTCCAATCAAAGTAGGCTGTCGACGCAACCAAAAACAGTTGGAAATGCCATTTCCGACGACACCCATCACCTGCCTAGCCTCAAGCTTGACCATGTTCTTCATCATACACCAACATATGTGAATATAACAGCAAACAATGCAAAAAAATCCAATTCTTCAGCCTTTTTTACAATAGTGAACTAGACCCTTCAACCACGATTTTCGGCACCGACGACATAATCTACAGTCGTGAACCACCACCCCTAGCACCGCCTCATCATGACGCATCCATTAAACCCATGGATCATCACCAATTTCGAATCAAGCCAAGCAATTCACGCACGAGTTGGGCCCTTTCCATAGTCCAGTGAGAACTCACTGGATGGAAAATGTCTTTTTTTTCTACAGTATTATTGTAAATTACAAATTTTTATCCAGTCTCAATATTTTAACTTTTTTACGCCTCTATGAAATTGAATCTTATTTCGTACTTTGGATGATCTTCAGCTGGGAGTGTTTTTTTGTCTTTTTTTTTTTTTTTTGGCAATTATTGTTGTGAATTTTCTTGCACGGATAATTTCAAACCAGTAAGGTCGAATCAAGCCAAGCAATTCATGCACGAGCTCGGCCATTTCAATTGAGAACTTCACAACATTTCAACCCAACAATTTTAGCATCCAACATTCAATTAATGTTATTTTGGTGTTTGTCAATTTTATTATTATTATTATTTTTTTTGAGTTTGTCATTTTTTTTTTTAATTTTGTCACTTTTTTCAATTGTGTTAAAAAAAGTGACATTATGTCACTTTTAAATTAACATAGTATTTTTTTTACTTCCATTTTTTTTTTTTTTTTTTTTTTAAAGATTTTGTCACTTTTTTTGAGTTTGTCACCTTTTAAGTTTGTCAATTTAGTGTTTGTCACTTTTTTTATCTTCTTAAAAATGTGATATGATATGTAATATTTTTCTAACATAATCAGCATGTGGATTGTGGACTGTCATGGACATGTTGATTATGTTAAGAATCGTCACTATGCTCACGTGGATTGTTTAGGGCATGCTAATTATATTAAGAACATAATTACTGGTTTTGTACAAATGGATAGTGTTATTTTGATGTTTGTCACTTTTTTTGAACGCGTCACTTTTTTTATTTTTAATTTTGTCACTTTTGGAGTGTTTTGTGTCATTTTTTTAAAATTTTGTCACTTTTTTTTTTGTTAATCATCTGTCACTTTTTTGAATTGTGTTAAAAAAGTGTCAATTTTTATATATAAAAAAAAGAGTTTGTGTCACTTTTTAATTTACACAATATTTTTTACTTCCAAAAAAATTTTCAAATGATTTTTCAAAACACCCATAATTTTAAAGATATTTTTGTAAGTTACCCAACAAACAATTCAGTATGTCTAAAGCTCAATCTATATATCATTCAAATTTCAAGTTTTGAGCCACCATCTTGGGAAGACATATTAATGATAAAAATTAGAGTTTAATCTGCTATTCTTAATGTGTGTGATATTTAAGATGAAAGTTTAATGTTAGTCTCTGTACTACATACTATGTTCGATATCTTACAACAATTCTCTGCAAGAAATCATGAATGTTATTACTCAGTAGTGGTCTTCAATCTTCATGTTAGGGCATGGACGGCAAGGATTCCTTTTTTGTCATAAATTCTTAATCAACTAAATAGTTTCCTAGTATAATAATTGTGATGTACTTATCTATCGACGTATTTTGTCAACTTTAATACACATAAAAAAAACGTGTTTTTAGTTGGTTTATTTATTGGCTAGAATATGACTTATCACGCAACTCTTTATTGACATATGTGTGATGCTTCCCCCCCCCCCCCCCCCCCCCCCCCCCCCCCCCCCCCCCCCCCCCCCCCCCCCCCCCCCCCCCCCCCCCCCCCCCCCCCTCCCCTTATTTTGGGTGATAATATTAGAAATAAATTGATACTAAAACATGTGTATTTAAAGAAAGAATTCTTTACCCTTGTCGATTTAATATACTTCTACTTCTCTTGATCAAAATAAGAGAATTGGATTTACTTTTAAGTTCTTTTCTTATTATTTAAAAAAAAAAAAGAATTAAAATAGTTGCGTAAAATGAATTTAATAAATCTAATTAGTAGGCATAACAATTTTTCGATCTTGGTAGATTCTTGATATAGTTTTCGAGGAACTTGCAACCAGCTATGCAACATATATTTTGAAATGAATTAAACCATTGACTTCAAACAACTACCAAAGATGGCTACTTAAAATGGGTTTATAATTTGATTTCATTCTGGCTGACTCCAACATCAACTTAAATCATTCGATTTCATTGTATGATTTGAATAATTAAATATAAGAACATAACTAATTTTTTGGTCCTTTTCCCAATTTCTCCCCTCTAAGGTTTAGACTTTTACCTTGCAACGAACAATTTATCTTGACATGCCATTCCTAATAAAATTTTATATGTCCCAAACAAGCCCTAATAAGATTATTAAAATCGAAGTTGTGTAATATCAAGATGGGGACAAGGGTACTTTCAAATTAATGTGCTGTTAGTTTGGAGAATTGAGTTCATCGAAAATTTATGGTGAGAGTGGTTGGCTATGCAAGTAGAGGCCCAGCAACGAAATCTTAGCTTCATTTGGTGGGGCCCAGCAAGGAAATCTTTCCAAAACGGTGTACAAACGTGAAAAATGTCGACTGACAATCAAAACGTCTGATTTTATAGATAACATGACTAATGATATATACTAGAGAGACACACGAGAAAGGAAAAATCTTTTAAGATTGTACATCATCCATACATTTATTTCATATTATTTTAGAGAGATGTCTCACGTACACGGAATTTACACGGCACTCACAACACGGCGGGGACCTGCGCTCAATAAAAAAATGAACGGGTCCCGCCTCTGTGAGAGTCGTGTAGTCCGAACTGTACATGAGGCGCTTTTCATTATTTTAACAGTGAGACGAGTAATTATTAAAATAAGTATTTTTTTGACTTAACAGTGAAAAATAAAACATGTTCAAACATTTTTATTTATTTTTTTTCCAGTGGAGGAGGGAAGATATCAGTCTTTGAACCCTTAACTTTGATCCCGAAAACAACTATCATTAACCAACCAAAAACAAGTCTATCCAAACATTTTTAAAAATAAAAAGAAATTTAAAAGCAGCTCTTAGTTTTATAAGTTTAGTGCAGGTTTGGTCAATAAAAGTTTGTGTTGCTTATAAGTCGTGGATTCCACAATTGTTTATTTTAACTTCAATTATATCTCGAAACTTACGTGAGTCTAATGTTTCCCACGAAATGAGTAGTAATTATGAATGTGTGGTTGAAATTAATATTTGCCTTTCTCTGAATATAAAAATGAAATTTTTAGTAACTTTTAGTTAAGACAAAGTGCTTACTCTGTGTTTTGGCCAACCAATTTTGAGCTTAAATGTGAATTGTGAAATAAGAATTTTATTTCATCTAGCGTCTAAAATCAAGGTGTGAGAAAGTTTGTTACTAGATCAGTTTATGGTATATATGTATTTTATATCTTTAAACATCAAAAGACATTTTTGAAATTTCAACAATTATGTGATGATAAACTTGATAAGTTTGAGTAAAATCAAATCTAATCAAAATTTTGAATTTTAAGGTAATAAAAGATGTTAATTGCTCAAGACAATAACAGAGCCATGTCCAAAAATTTAGGTGTTTAGATGTGATGTTTAAATCGTGTCATTGTCGCGGAAAACCCTCAAGAAACTTTTAATTCGAAGTCAAAAATTAACCAAACGAACACTAATCTGCTGAGACTTGACCCAACAATTCTCTACACAATGGTTGCCATTCTCTTCCCTATTGGTTGCCCTCTTTTCCCTCTCTAGTTGTTCTCTATTTTATACACACAAAGGATACTAGGCCGTGACTACAATAGAGAAGAAACAAGATGAACAACAATGGTGGAATCTCTCCCAATTCCCCCAAGACGGTTGCCTCATTTTCTCACACACTCCCTTCACCTGTAGCATACTGAAAATGACTAGGTTTCTACCATATAAATAGGTTAGGTTTAGGTCACTCCTTTGGGTCAAAACTCACTCATAATGGACTAATGATAACCAATTTCATCAATTAACTAAATTACCAACACAACCAAATTTAGGCCCTCCAATGTGTTTAATTGTTTCTGAATCGAGCTGTAACTTTTTGGTGTAGATAAAATATCCGACATGAATTTTTCATCATCGTCGAATTTATTTGGTATATAAAACCCAACAATCATAACAAGATAAAATATCGTGTTTTCATCACCTCTTTATGAAAAAAATGTTCAATAATAAAAATGAATTTGATTTGTAAATATAGCGACATATTAAAGACAAGATTCACACGAATATATATACTAAATGAAAAGATTAATATTAACTTTAAGTTGAGTTTTTATTGATTTTAATATTATCCCGTAAAAGTAATATATTCATTATGACTTTTCACAACTAATAAAAGGTTCTTATAAAGAATTAAAAGTTGCCCATAGCGATGGGCTATCATAATTTATGCTTCGTTTTGCTTATTTAAAAATACGTAGAAAAATAAGTTTTTTATTTTATTCTAAGGGCTTATTTGATAGGAGGCACTTTCCATGAAAAATGGAAAAAAAAAAAAAAAAAAAAAAAAAAAAAAATTCTATTTTCAGTCAAATGAATTGTTTGATTGTAATTATTTTCTTGACCAAACATTTTCTCAGCCGTCAGTCCACGTGCCTTATTTTCCACTTTTCAGTTAATGAAGTCAATTCCAGCTAGCTGTTTAATTTTTTTTTATTTTTTTTAAAATTTTTTGGCAATAGAAATTTTTTTTAGACCCAATGATAAAAAAAAAAAAGTTATTCATTTAATTGACAATTGTCATAGAAAATAAAGTCAAACGAATGGTATTCGGTATTACTTTTTAATTAATTTTTTAAAAAAAGATTTTAAATTTTTTTTGGCAATTGAAATAAATTCTAGACTCAATGGTTAGTAATATTTATTATTTTAATTGACAATTTTTATGAAAACAAAGTCAAACGAACACCATAAGTATTACATTTTCTAGGTGAAAAATTATACCAATCAAACACAATTAATTACAATTCTCAGTAAAAAAAATTCTAGACAATTCAATTCGTTTTCTTTCCACCCAAATTTCATTCCTTCCTATCAAACGGACCCTAAATGATCAATATTTGACTGCCACCATAAATAAAATGTGCTAATTGAAATAAAATGAGATTAAAATACGCTAAAGTGGGGTCCACTTCCATATGAGGGTGTGGACACCTTTATGAACAAATTATTATGTACAATAAGAATTATGTATATTATAATATAATATAATTAAAAAAAATTGTGATGTGGATATAAATATTTAATTTTCAAATGAAGTTGCTTTTGGCCAGCGTTTACGTTTTAGCCCTCTTTCATCATGTTATCTAAAACACCATATTTTTGAGTTTATGTTACTTCAGTTTTTCAAAATTTTGAATTTAACATTCAGATCCTGTTTGAATTCCATTTTTTTGGAGATAATGTATTTTAGAATAGTAATTTTTGGAGAATATGTGGTCAAAAAAATTGAAAAAAAAAAAATTAAGTTTATGTGTAAAATTATTTATGAGAGAATGTATAGTTGAAAATGAATTTTGAAAAAATAAATTTTGAGAAAATGGGGGCTCAAACAAGGGCTCATTCAAATATTAAAAATGTTATATATATATATATTTCATATATTCATGATTTAACACACTATATCTTCCGTAAAATAATTTATTTTTTAAATAAAGACCTGAAATTTGAAATAAACGTAAATTATATTGAACGCGAAATAAGAAATAAATCGGCCGCATTTCAGTCGGCAGCCTGCTTGGAGCCGTCCACCGATTTTTTCAGATTTTAAAATCAAACCGCACCGGTTTGAGAAAAACTCAAACCTAAACCAAACTTTTTTGAACTTTTTTGAAAAAAATTTAAACTAAACCTAACGGTTTGGTCCGATTTTAAACCGCCGGTTTCGCCGTATATTTTTTTTTTGCCCGTCGTCCGTTTTTAAACCACCGATTTCGCCGTATATTTTTTTTGTCTGTCTACTTTTATGCCATTTTTTGGACAATTTTTCAAGAACCGGTGGAACCGGACCGGAACCATTTAGAAAAATAATTTAATTTTGGGACAAATTATTAAGAACTAACCAGTTTTTCTCAAGTTCTCGGTTCTAGTATGAGAACTGCTGGGAACCGGATGATTCTCATATGATTTTTTTGGTAAAAATATATATTCAATCTCCAATCACTTTTTATAAAAAATAATAAGATTCCTTCTTCATTTTAGACCTTAGCACTTTCATTTTCTCTTTGATTCTTTTCTTTCCCTTCTTATAATTATTTGATTAATTGATTCTCAAGCCAAATTAGAATATTGGGTAAATCTATACCTAAATAAATTTATTTACAATATATAATTTCATTTCTAAGATCCGAAATTTTTATTTTGTTTTCACTTTGATTACATAGTTGTTGATCCGATCAAAACTTTTCATTTAGATTTCTACAAATTATAATCGACAGAACCAGAAGTTGCAATAATTTTTAAAAGGATATCCAATTCAATGTAGGATTTTGATTGAAGTTTATTTAATCATTGGAGTACTATGCAGTTTATATAAGTTGTTGATTGTTTATGATAGTAATTTATATGGAATATAACGTGGGATTTCTTGATGAATCGTTTCAAACTTTTAGTTTAAAAGCTTATGGAATATATGAACCTCATTTAAAAATAAATAAAAAGTCTAACACAAAAGTCTTACAAGTTACAATTTAGAAAATTTCATTTTTTTTAATTTTTTAATTTTTATATATTTTTTCACCGGTCCGGTTTGGTTTTAAACTGCCATAAAATTTCTCAAACCTAAACCAAACCGTTTTCGACCGGTTTGGTTTGGTTCAAAACCATTTCGTTGACGGGTCCACGTGACACCAAACCGACGGTTTCTAAAATGTGGTTTCGGTTTGATTTTCCGGTTTGACGGTTTTTGCTTACAGCCCTACTTGGAGCAGCAATTCAATAAAATCCAGCCGCCCGCGCGAGCATTTTTTTCTTTCTTTCTTTTTCTTGAAATCAAACTGTCACCGACATTTGTGGTCTTGTTACAAAAGGCTTTGAATTAGGGTTTTTGACTTTGTTTTTTTACATCCCTTTTCTCGTCACTCAATCCTAGTGTTTAATTTAATTCAGTTGAAAAGATTAATAAGGTTTCTTTTCCAATTTTTTTTTTTCATGAACCATTCAACATTAATTCTTGATACATAACAACATCGTGGTTTATAACACTACTTTTTTTATCCGTCAAAATATCGTCTTTTGTTAGTGAATGAGAACACGAAAATATATTTTTATATCTTGTCACATTACACATTAGCATCTTTTTATTTACTAAGAAAATGTGATGTACCAAGGTATTAAAATATGTTACATTCCAAATATCATCTTTTCTTAGTGAATGAGAAGATGATAATATATATATATATATATATATATATCTATATCTTGTCGCACAGTTTTTCATTT
Organism: Osmanthus fragrans; assembly: GCA_019395295.1. Lineage (NCBI taxonomy): Eukaryota > Viridiplantae > Streptophyta > Magnoliopsida > Lamiales > Oleaceae > Osmanthus > Osmanthus fragrans. The sequence goes on along the minus strand of CM033343.1, from coordinate 20,966,530 downwards.
ACTAAGAAGATATGATGTACCAAGTGTTGAGAGAATAGCAAGTTTGAGGCATCAAATATCTATTCATGTTTGATATGCATTATGCAGTATAAATTGAATTTGATAACTAATTCATCTCACAAACATCCTGCCTTTAGCATGGATTTATTTTAGCCCAGTTTGACAATCATTATTAGAATTTTTTTTTTCCATACTTATTTTGAACTACATGTTCACGCAATAAAATATGCTACACGTAAATTCAAATATTTTCCTTCTTTTTAACTACATATTCTAATAAAAAATTTAATTGAAAATATTCTTTTCCTCAAATAATAATTGTCAAAGATGGGCGTAATTAACAGGGAAATGCTACAAGTGTACAACCCTTCACATGAGGGGGCCCACAAATTTTTTATTCATGATGGAGCCCCCCTCATGAGGATGACTGTACATCATGCTATATAGAATGTTGTACAAAAAATATTTCCCTAGTTAACAAGAATGCAAGGGAATAACTATTAATTTAATTTTTTCAATAACTTCACATTTCGGCTTAGAATTGAAGTCAATGAAGGTTTCAAAATCAAATCACTTCACAGTTTCATTATGACAAGTCAGTGATAAACCCTAGTTAGTGTACTTTTGAAAAGAAATGCCAACCAACAATAGAAAAGATTTCCTGAACAGAAAATAATTATGTCCATAATAAATTAAGTACCTGTTTGGTTAGGATAAAAATTAAGCTTTGAGTGATTGTGAACTTATCAACTTTTTCGGAAGAGAAATTATAATTCTATAAATAGACGCCTCCATTTTCTCCTAATACTCGCAAACTTATCTCTGGTCCACGTATAACTCCATTTCTTGTTCCTTTTGGATCGAAAATGTTACACACCGAGTTCTCCGCTTCGATTCTCTTGTGCATAATTCTTCCCTTTTTGTTCTTGATCTTGGCAAACTTGAAATCCAGCTTCAAAAATCTTTCTTCTTCCTCTAGTGCAACAAATCTTCCAAAATCGTACCCTATTTTCGGTTCAATTTTCACAATCTTGAAAAACAAGGATAGGCGCGTCCAATGGACGTCGGAAATGGTATTATGTACACCCAACCTGACGTTCACTCTCTACCGCCCTTTTGGCTACCGGCAAATGTTCACGGCCAACGCAGCCAATGTCCAACATATGCTCAAAACCCACTTCTCTAATTACCGCAAAGGAGATGTTTTTCGAAAAACATTGAAAGATTTTCTTGGCGATGGCATATTCAATGCTGATGGTGACAATTGGAAATTTCAGCGACAAGTTTCGAGCCATGAATTCAACACCAGATCTCTGCGTAATTTCGTGGAAACTGTAGTTGATTCTGAACTATCCGATCGCCTAATCCCGGTTCTCAAAAATGCTGCAGCTACCAAAATTGTGCTTGATTTTCAAGATATACTCCAAAGATTTGCCTTTGACAACGTTTGCAAGATTGCTTTCGGGTATGATCCTGCATATTTGTTACCATCTCTTCCGCAGGAAAGGTTTGCTGTTGCGTTTGGAAGTGCTGTTACACTCATCAGTGAAAGATTCAACTCAAACATCCCTTTTATATGGAAAATCAAAAGGGCTTTCAACATAGGATCTGAAAAGCAGTTGAAGATTGTTGTAAACGAAGTCCGTGAATTTGCAAAATCACTAATCAAAGAGAAGAAACACGAACTTCAAGAAAAACCCTCCGAAGAATCTGTTGATCTTCTGTCCAGATTCTTGAGTTCTGGCCATTCTGATGAAGATTTTGTAACTGATATAGTGATAAGTTTTATACTAGCTGGCCGTGACACTACTTCTGCTGCATTAACATGGTTTTTCTGGTTGCTTTACAATAATCCGGAAGTGGAAAATGAGATTCTGAAAGAGATTAAAGAGACATCAGAAAGGACAGTTTATGAGGAAGTGAAGGATATGATTTATATTCACGCTTCGCTTTGCGAAAGCATGAGATTATATCCACCAGTCCCTGTGGACACAAAATCAGCAGTGAATCATGATATTTTACCAGATGGGACTGTGGTGAAGAAGGGTACGAGAATAAGCTATCATCCCTACGCAATGGGGAGGGTTGAGAAAGTGTGGGGGCCTGACTGGGAGGAGTTCCACCCCGAAAGGTGGCTAGAGGCGGCAAAGGAAGCTGCTGGAAAGTGGAGGTTTGTGGGCAAGGATAGCTTTACATACCCAGTGTTTCAGGCTGGGCCTAGAATTTGTTTGGGGAAGGATATGGCTTTATTGCAAATGAAGAGGATTGTTGCCGGTGTATTGCGGCGTTTCAGGGTGGTGCCGGTGGTGGAGAAAGGCTGTGTGCCGATATATATATCAGACTTCACATCAAAAATGAAGGGCGGTTTTCCTGTGAGAATTGAAGAGAGGGAGGTTGATCTTCTCCAACACTAGTTGTTGGATTATTTCAAATGAATTCGAGCATATTTGGCTTTGCTTCTTTTGTAGAAGAAGCCGCGTATTTCAACAGACTTGCGGAAATAAGTCGACAAAGAAGCAACAAATGCCAGAAGTGATGTTTTGAAGTTAAACTAAACATGCTACAAGTGTGATGTTTTCTTGTCTGTATTTTGATTTATCCATATGAATTTCCACATTTATAAGTTGCAAGTTAATTATAAGCTAATATATCCTTCTCCCAACATGAAAATCAGATTTATTTATTTTTTTTTTTTAAACATTTTATCACACGTACAGGCAGGGTCAACCCTGAAAGTATTGAGACCCTAGACGAAAAATTATCATGAGTTTCCTATACATAATTTCTTTTACAAGTGTATTAGTATTAAACTTGGTCGAATGAAACAATTTTTCATTATGAGGAACATTATATCTATGGTCCTCACTCACCATTTGATTCGTCTGATAATCAATTTTCGTGTTGAAAAGGGAAAAATCACATTTACCATTAAATTATTAAAAAAAAAAAAAAAAATTATGATATACTATAAAAAAAAAAAAATTATGTATCATATATATACTACATATTATATAAAACAACACCAAAATTATCTTATTGTAACTAATTAGTCTTCTTGAAATTCCTTAAACAACCCGTTAATTATTCTTGTATAAATGTTCCATAAATCAAGCTAATTTATGCTATTTTGCTTTATTAAATTAATCATTTTTCCTTAAAATCTAAATATACATTCAGAATAAAAAAAAAAAAAAAGAAGAAGTGGGTAATAAAAATGAAATTAGAATTTATATTAGTACCAAATATAATTTGCATATTTCATAAAGGATAATTATTTTGGGCTTTCAAAATTTTTTTGAGGCCCCTTGTACCTTGAGGCCCAAGGCCACTGCCAAGGTGGCCTTGGGCCAGAACCAGGCCTGTGTACAGGTGCAAAATTGCTCTAATGAGACTTACAGTTCCACGATAACGAAAGATCCAAAAATTATAACTCAAAGAAAGGAATGTAAATTCAAAATTATTCGTGTAAGAAAAAATAGAAATAAAATGCTTAAAATTGCCTAGTTATAATGTGAAATTGGAGTTATACTTGTCATTGAAGTGTGTTCTGCAACGAAGATGACGGATCATATTTGAATATCATGAATACGAATGACGATCACTTAAATCTTGGCCATCATCGTGCACATATTTGCTATTTGTACTTAAATCTTGACAATGTATCACTAATGTTTGATGCTATTTATTGGGTTCAAATATTGTACAAGAAAAATAGCTTTTTGCAACTTGTAAACAGCAACGTTCATTAATTTCTTGTTGCTATCGCAACCATCAGTAGAGGTACTGGAATTGCATTATGCAATTTACCAGTGCAGTTTTTCCAGTCTATTGGAATTGCTCGCTTGGATCGAGCTTCAACAGAAAAATGGCAAATCAGATTTAAACCTATGCTTCAGCTGTAGCATATGCTGGATTTGATAGAGTTTTGAGCTTAATCTAGTTAGATTTCTAAAAAAAGGTTGAACCCCAACCTTGAAGGTTTCCCACCGTCCTATCTCTAGAGTATTGTGGAGAAGGTAAATCGCAGGATGGGTCTCGGCAGACCAAAATATAAGAACTGTCATACTGGTCTTCACAAAGAGTCAAATTTCATACATTGTAAGAGGTAGGAATCAAACTCCCACACTATGGCTGTCAGCTCAATTGAGACTGTCTCACTCCTATCTTTTGCACTACTAAGTTACGCCCCGAGGGGCTAATCCAGGGGCGGATCCAGCTATAGGCGAGCTAGAGCGGCCGCTCTAGCTGGATTCGCCGGAATTTTGGACGAATTTTGGAGACCTGCCGGAGCTGGATGGAAGGCTGAAGAGTTGGCTGGTTTCTGGCGAGTTTTATCTGAAGAAGAAGACGGCAAATGGTTGGGCGCGGGCTGGGAGTTTTAAAAAAAATTGGGCTCTAAAATAGGCCCAGCTCCAAGCCCAATTTCATACCCATTACCCTTTCAATTTACCCAACCCAATTACCCAAACGAATGAAACGAAACGATCCAATTTCATTTCTCCCCCCCAACCGGCGATTCAATCTTGCAGACCTAAGAGGAGCGGCGCGACTGTGTGTGCGACTTGCGAGTGCAAATCGTTGCCTCTTCAAAGTTTTCTGATTCTGGAGAGTGGAGAGTGGAGTGTGTGTGGCTGTGGACTGTGCCCTGTGGTCGGTGGAGTTGGAGTTCACCGGCGTCTGAGTCGGACTTCGCGAGTTCGCGACTCTTCTTCGCCAATCGCCAGAATCGCCTCATCTTCGACTTAGGAGTTAGGAGGTAAGTTCGATTTCTTTGTGTGGCTGACTGCCTGACTGCGTCTGCGACTCTGCGTGTGTGATTTGTGCGTCTTCGACTGTGTGAGTGAGGGACTGAGGGAGTCTGTGATCTTGATTCTTGATTGTGTTTGTGTGATTGTGTGATTGTGTGCGATAGTGCCTTCTTCAACTGAAGTCTGAAGGCAGAATGCGACTATGCGAGAGTACGAGTCTATGATTCTTGACTGTGTTTGTGTGATTGTGTGATTGTTTGCGTCTTCAACTGAAATTGGGTTCTGCGAGAGGGCTAGTCTGTCTGCCTGTGAGGTTGTGACTCAGTAGTGTAGTGACTGTGTTTGTGCTTATTCCCTTATTCAAGTTATTCGGTGTTTCAGTTTGTGAATTGTGAGTCTGTGACTCGTTACTCGTAGTCGTAGTCCTGAGTTCTGATTTCTGAATGTGTGATTGTGTGAGTGCCGTGTGATTGTGTGAGAGACAGTGGTTCTCTATTTGTTTTTGTAATATTGGATATTGGAATTGATAAATTGTATATTGTAATTGAGTTCATTGTGAAATTGGGTATTTTGCAATTGTGAAATTGTTTAGCTATTATAATTGAAAATTAAATTGGGCATTTTGGATATTGGATATTGAAATTGATATATTGGATGTTGTAATTGTGAAATTGGATATTGAAATTGTGAAATTGGGTATTGAAATTGTGAAATTGGATATTGAAATTGTGAAATTGGATATAACGTTTTCAAAATATGAGGTCTCGTAGAATTCAATTGTCTAAGCTTACAATTACAAAGTAACGTTGCATTGTATTTTTTTTAGTATTTTGGGACTTGGGTTGTATTGAACTATATTTTCATATGTATATAATTTTTACGTTTAGTGCATTTACATATATATTCAATAATTTTTATATTATTTAATCGAATTTTCATAAACGACCGGCCGGATCGGGTGATTGTCGACGGTCAACAGTCAACGGTCAACAGTCAACTTCCGCTCTAGCTGAACTTTTATGCTGGATTCGCCGCTGGGCTAATCTAGTTAGATTTCTACATGTATGCATGTCTAGAGTGGCTAAAAAATTTTAACTTATATTTTTTTAAATAGTGACAGTCCATCCTATTGAACAAGTAACAAAAGTCACTCACTGCATGATAAGTGTGAAATTTACACTTATCTAAGCTATCAAAATTGACTTTTGTTAGTATTATTGTGAACTTGAAAGTTAATTATTTGTATTTTTGAAATATGTTAAGTAAAACTCGAGATCGGAGCAAATATTGATCAAGGAGGACAAATTTTGGGAAAAATCGAAAGTTTTGGGATCATATTCTATACTTTGAAAATTAAAGGGCTCGAAATTGTAATAAAGAAAGACATGGGCTTCACAAATAAATGGATCCAAGGACTAAATTTCACTTTCTTAAAGATGTGTAGCATGGACGTGAATGAAATAAAATGTGGCCAGAAAATGACTTGCCTAATGGGATTGAAATTCCAACTTGGAGGAAGTACAATGAAAATCAACTTCTAGAGGTTTTGAAAAGGAAGGATAGTATAATTGAAATTGGAATTTTTTGGGGGCAAACAGAAAGCTGGCAGGAAAATGAAAGAAAGGCAAGCAGAAAACGCACGCAGAGGGAAAAAAAAAAAAAAAAAAAAAAAAAAAAAAAAAAATGGCAGACGGCGGAAATTGGAAAAAAAAAAAAATAAAAATTGGGAGAAATAATTTTAGATTTGTGTACATAAATCATCTGTTGAGTATATATGAAATTTAAAATTTACAAACTTTACATAATTGTCAAAATCTTCTTGTCAAATCATCTAGATAAATAATTAATAAGAAACATACCTTAATCCATTGATTTGTATATTGAATAATAAATCTTGGATTATAATTTTTGAATTTTGTCTTTCGGTGCTTCAATATTGATTCTTGTTCTTGATTATTGAATTCATTTTTGTGGATTTTTGGATCTTCCTCTTCAATATGTTTTTCCTCTAAATTCTTGTGTTGATGGGATGACACAAAGAATAAGAAATTACATATGAATTGTGAATCATAACCATATATATAGTTTCATTATGTATTTCGTCCATCATGAAATACAATTTTAAAGAAAACTGATCTCTATACATATAATCTGGCTCACACTTTGTTTAGATGCCTTAAGTCCAATTACTTAATTCTTTTATTAGAATACTTTAATTTTTGGCTTAACTTTAAAATAGTCTTTATACACAATTCATTAATTATATATGTTGACCCACATGATAAATTAATAAAGGAAAATTAGGCACAATATGCTTCAAAAATAAAAAATTAGAACAATAATTTTAAAACTAATTAAAACTCGTAATCCCGTAATGAATACGATTAAAAGCCCCCAACTTACCAAAACTCCAGAAGCCTTGAATCACTCGCCAGTGATAATCGGGATCTTACAGATGAAAATTTAGTCGAGGGTTCTTTCACCGTATTTATGAGTGTCAACGAGTCGAGTCGAGTCGACTCATGGGCCGAAATTTGAGGTTCGAGCGAATCTGCGGACTTTTTTGTGAGCCCAAACCGGGGTTTTGCTCGTCTAGAAAAATAGGCTCGGGCCGAATTTTCCTCTATTCATGCCAAAATTTTTAAAAAATTTATATATTTTCGAGCTCGGCCCGTTTCCCTAAAAGAGGGCTCGGCCCGAGCTTGGGCTTGGTTCAACCGAGCAGTGAGCGAGCCCAACTCGAGCTTTTTGTGGGCCAAGCACGGCCGGCCAGAGCCGCAAGCTTTTTGGCCACCACTAACCGGATTAGGTATGGATTTCTCTCTAAATTTTTCACTTGTAAATTTGATTTTATACTCGATTCTTCCTTTTATTGTCATGAAAGATTAGTCTTTAGGTCTAGCTTTTTTCATGCCTAATTATTATTATTATTATTTTTTTGCGTTCATTTATTCCAGTTCTTGAAAATTAAACTTGGATTAATACCCTAATTTAATGTCAGAACATCTAGTCAAGTGCATGAACTTGCTTCTACTTTTTGTTCATTTTCCACTTTTTGGATAATTGATAAATATGTAGTATTGTTTCCTTGAAACACATTTACTAATTAAGAAAGCTGGGTGATTTATGCACTTGGGGATTATTTTTCCGTTGATTTTTTTAGTGGATTCGTTTATACTAAACTGCAATGTTCATTAATTCAGGATATCAGGTAAGAGCTTAATTGGTATAATTGTTTTTGTGCATAAGCTGCTGCTTTGGAAAAATTGTTTCATCCCTATGTTCACATAATTATTCATGTATTTAAATGTACTACACTCATGCTCTGCTTTCTCGTTTATGCATGCTTTAAATGTTCACATATGTTAAATGAAACTGGATTTCTTTCTTATCTATTTCAAAGAAGAATAAAGCTCCGTTTGATAGACGAAAATTTTCTCAGAAAGTTGGAATCGAATTTCAACTTCCATTTTTGCGCTGTTTGATAGCGTGTTTTTTTTTTTCATGGAATTGGTTTCCAACGTTTTCCAAAGTACAACCATTTGAAGCGTCATTCCGTGGAATTCAATTCCTTGCTATATGATGGGAATTGGTTTCCACCTTTTTTTTATTTTTTATTTTTTTTATAGCAATAGAAACAAATTCTAAGATAAAATAAAAAAAAATTTATCCATTTAATTGACAAATTCTATATAAAATAAAGTCAAACATAAAAATAAAAATAATTTTTATTTTTATTTTTATTTATTTTTAATTTTTTTTGGCAATCTAAACATATTTTGTTCCCAATGGTAAAAAAATTATCCATTTAATTGACCATTTGCATGAAAAACAAAGCCAAACGTATTATAATAGAAAAGTGGAAAATTATACCAATCAAATATCTTTAATTCAATTTTCGGTAAAATAATTTCAAGCAATTCAATTCCCTGAAATCCAATTCCTTTCCACCCTTGGAATCAAACGGACCCTAAGTGAAAATACTACATCATGATGATCGCTATGATAACACAACACGTCTTTATGTTGGCCATTTATCTTCAAGGACCCCGATCTCGTGATCTGGAGGACATCTTTCGCAGATATAAGCCCCGTTTGATTCCCATTTTGGGGAAGAAAATGCATTTTGAATAGTTGATTGATAGAGAATGTGTGGTTGAAAATTAAAGAAAAATTTTGGGTTTACGTGTAATATTATTTTATTGAAGAATGTGTGGTTGAAAAGAAAAGAGAGAAAAATAAATTTTGAGAAAATGAGAATCAAACAGGGGCATAGGATGTAATTAACTTAGCATAGACTTATTTGATAATTTATGTTTAGTGCTGAAAGAGGTTACAACTGTAATCTACTGCAAGTACTCAGTGTTGTTTATGTGAGTTCTTGGTTTTTGATTTAGATGCAATTCTTTGCTATCATTTAGACCTTGTCAAGTTGGTTGTGGTCTCCGTCCTTGGATGGGCCTACGTCAAGGTGTTGCTGGGAATTAAGTTCATTATAACGACCTTTTTTCTGACATTAATAATTATGACTTCTATGTTCAAAATCAAAGAAAACGTCCTCGTGTCCACATGATTTTAACTTGACTGGTTTTTTAAAGGTCTTTGAAATTTTTAGCCAACAAGGATATTCTGAAAGGTATTCTTAGTGGTTGATAGGTTGGAAATTTACTTAATATGCACGATAAAAAATAATTTAAATTTAAATTTTCAATCGAAGATTTGTTTTGTGTTTAAATAGAAATTGTGATAGAAATTATACATTTTTTTAGATCTACAAACTCCTTTGTTATCCCTGTAGTTCCAGCAATCTTGATCTGCCTCCCACAGCTGTCCAATTGTTCAACCTCCAACGGTGTCCACACAGAGAACAAATTGAGAGAAAAACTAGGGTTTACTTTTCTTGTGTTAACAAGAATAATGAAAATTCATCAACTGTTTTCAAACCCTAGCAACTTATTTATATAAACCCAAAAGGGCTTGGCCCGTCCTACAACTTAACCTGGTTCAATATTTAATTAATCCAATTAATTAAATTCAGTCCATGAATTAATTAATTCGGGCCCATTAATAAGCAATCCAATTAATTAATTATCCAACGTTTGTCAATTAATTAATTGGTAGATCTCAATATTCTAATTCTCCTTTTGTGTGTGACCCATTAGGTTTCTAGTCACAATATCTAACGACATGAATTATTATTTTGATCTAATCAAAATCGATAAATCAAAACACCCTTTTGATTTGTCACTAATTCACATCCATCATCCCAGATTGACATCTAGCAATGTGTCAGGGCAATACATGTGACGAAAAATGTCACGTGGTATGACAAAATCAAACTCGTTCGTTTATCGTGAAACTATAATACCTTCGTCAATATGATCCGATCAATTACGAGATATGAATTTGTATCAATCTCAATTATTGATCATATCTTTCATTCTACTTATTAAGTCAATATAAGTCGAAAACTCCTTTTCGACTTATAGGTACACAGTGGTCAAGGATTTCGTTATCAACTTAACTGGATGAAATGTAGACCATAAACTCTTACTATCTAAGAGTGACGAATCCTCTATTGATCATTCACAACCTTCATACGATTCTTGACATATCCAAACGATGCCGTATTAGCGGCCCTTGACAGAGCAACTTCCGGCATCACCAAAGCATGAGTGTCCCCACATAAGGTATTATAATGATCTCAAGTAGAAAGATCAATTCCACTATCGAACGTTAGAGATTAATCACTAACACTCAAATAGTTATCCATGTGGAATCTCTCAGCGGGTCTCCAATGTTTTGTTCTATAACAAAATATTCACGTGTTCATTTAAGTGTCACTACACTTTAACTTGTGAGATCAACTACTTATTTCACAAGTAAGGAATGTCACACGTGATGGTCATCCGTAATAACGATATCCGTATCTCGTTATTACTTATGACCACGGATGATTTAAGATTCAATCATATGTAATTTGTATCTCACAATCACAACTCCTTGTGATTAACAAATTACCGAGATTTGAATCTACGGACTCTATTATTTAATATAATAGATCTTGTCATAATAAATGCATTAAACATATATCAAAAGTACTTATGCCCAAAGTTGATTGGACCTAGGGCACAATACTTACAAGATATTCAGGCAGAGTTTCTGGTGACTTCGACGATTCTTGTGATTAATGATAGACTCTGAAATGATCAACAATCAAAATTCTATAATGATCAACAATCAAAACTCCAAATCATTCCCTTTGTTGGGATAGTTGAGCAATAGCAGTGAGTTGATTTAATGCTTGACGGGAAATGGAGAAAAGAGATGGACATTGGCTGTGTTACCTTTTTTTTTTTTTTTTATTAGTGTTTATCATTTTTTGGGGGGACAAGAAAGGTTGGTATGAGGACACTCAAAAAATTATAAATTTGTTAAGATTGTTATTCCATTAAATAGGCAAATATATCGTGTCTCACTCAAATTCTATATTAGTGCTGATAAGGAAGTGGATGGACTTTTAAACTCTATGAGAGCTGATAATTTAGCTAAATATGAAGAAACAAAATATCTTATATAAAAAAAAAGTGACACCGTGTCACTTTTTATAAAAAAAAAAAAAAAAAAAAAAAAGTGACATTGTGTCATTTTTGAAGTGTTTGTCACTTTTTTTTTTTAATTGTCACTTGTTTTTTTTAATTGTGTTAAAAAAAGTGACAATGTTTATAAAAAAAAGTGACATTGTTTCACTTTTTTTTTTTTTTTTTTTTTTAATTTGTCACATATTTTGTGTTTGTCACTTTTTTTTTTCAGTCGCATTCTTGAAATTTTTATCACTTTTTAGTGACAAGCATGATTTTTAATAAAAGTGAGATTGTATGTCATTGTTTAATAAAAAAGTGATACTAAACTTTTAAATGTGACGTTGTGTCAAAAAAGTGACAATTTTCATAAAAAAAAAAAAAAAGTGACAAATTTTATTAAAAAAGTGATATTGTGTCACTTTTTAATTTTACACAGTATTTTTTATTTCCAAAAAAATTTTCATATGATTTTTCAAAACACCCATAAATTTAAGGGTATTTTTGAAAGTAGCCCAATTAATAATTTCCCAACAATCTCCCACTTGGGCCACATATTACCTTATATTGTATAACCTTATAAGTTCAATACTTTTACTATCTTAACCAAAAGGCAACTACGAACAATCTCATCAATTAATTATGCTAAGGATCAAAGTGATTTTCGTTACAAATAACATATTAAACCATCAATGATCACGATCACGTATATCAACACAATCGAATGATATAGATCAAGTATAGATGTTAGTGTGAAAATTACATGCAATGTGATCTAAACATGCATACTTTCAATTGGTCCTACTTTATTCTTTAATAATTTATACTTTGATGAGATCAAACCAAAAACTTTAATTAGAGTGAAAATCGAACTGAATACTTTATTACTGAAATAAACTTGAATGTGCACAACCAATATCATATGTCAAAAAATACTACATTCAAAATTACAAACTCCCACTAAACTAGCATATCATCAAAGTGTCCCTATCATACTTAATCGTATTTTTTAACTTCCTTATACATGTCAGACATAGAATTAAGCAAAATTATAGCCTTGTAGGTTTCAAACACTCTCTCTTCACAATTAACAATATCTTGAACTAGTTTGTTAGAAACGTCTGAATTTTCGTAAAAATCTTTTAAAAGATCTATTTTAAAGCTTAAAAAACGTTCAAGTAAGTAAAGTTTGTTCAGGGTAGATTTGAGCAAATACAAGTCTACAAATGTTTTTCCAAAGTTTTTTGGTGGTTTTCAATCTACTTACCTTTCTTAAATCATCTTCAGACAAGTATAAGATGATTGAGGTACTTTTTCTTTTTTCTTTTGAAAAATCAGCAGGAAAATTGCTTTCAATGCCTTTTGAAACTTTTTGTTGGATCAAAATACTCCTCATTTTTTGTTACTAGATTGAGAAATCACATTTTTCTGTTAAAAATCCCCAAATCAAAGTTTTGATTTGTCATTTTTATGAATCAATAAAAAAGGGCACAAAATCACAATCAAAACCATACAAAGTAGTCCTAGGGTCAAAGACAATTTATAACATTCTAGATTCTCAGGGTTTCGTAAGATTCACGATCGTAGATCAAGGAATGTTCGAATAGATAAAATCTCGGTATTCTAACGAAATTAACGATGCAACAAATATTTATGTCCAATCAAAAGAATATTTTACTCACAATAATGACAATTATGTCACAAAGAACAATAAGCTAATTTATCAAAATAAATACTCAATCGTAATAATTAAGAGCAAGTAATCATAATTTCTAGTACAAACAATGTTACCCCTTCACGATAACCACAATCCTACTGTCACCCCACTCAATGACGCGCTAATATTGAAATTAAATGATATAAGCCAATTTACCAGAGTGAACCTATCTGAGTCAGTAAATTATGAGAGATGCGAATCTGCTACTTTAGGACCACCACCATTCGCCGTAAATAATCTACAAATATACCAATGCAATCGGCCACGAAAGTAGATTGATATCCAGGGGCAAAATCATCCAAATTTTCCTGCGTAACATGAAACACAAAACAAACAATATTAGTGCATTCAATAGGTCAAAATAAACAAATTGCTCGAAGAAAGCTCGTCGGAATTGCTAGTCACGCGCTGCCGTCGGAACCGCTACTCGTCACCGTTGCTAGGATTGGGCAAAACTCCCGACCCGAACCGGACTCGAACCGAATCGAGCGATTCTTCTTAAGCTAAATACCCGAATGTGTATTTAAATCGAGAACCGACAAATTTGGTACGGTTCTCAGTTTTAGATCAAGAACCGAATCTCCCTAATTTTTTAAATTTATTTATGTTAAATAAGTCAAGTTATTTTATTATTTTCTAAATAAATTTTCTAACCCAAAAATATGATTTTCCTATTTTTAATTTTTAGTTCAAGCCCAACTTAATCAAATTGACCTAAATTTTATCCAAATTTGTTATTCTACCATAGTGACGTTTCATCTGAAGAAATCGAATTGATGCTCAACATCGTCTCTCTTAATTATTGTAAGTTCGTTATCACCCTCTTCCTGTAATTTTCACTATCAAATCTATGAAGAACCCAACAAAGAGAGACGTAAAATACACATAAAATTGGACTACGTAATTTTGTAAGAGCAAAAATTATATAAGTCATTAGTTTAATTAATGTAGCTTTATAAATATTAAAAATGGATAATTACAGCCGCGGTCCCTAACCTTTCGCTTTTTTGTAGACTTTACCCTAACTTTCAATTTGTACCACTCAAAATCTCAAACATTTAATAAACTCGCACTTGGGGTCCAAATGGATGGAAACATTTTACCGTTAGTTGACCAAAAATGTCAAATTTTGATCAATTTTGACCAAATTAAAAAGGGCAAAATGGTAACTATACAATTTTCTCACATTAAATAATTTAAAATAAATAAAAAAAAGTTTGAAAAATTCATCATCTCCCACAGTTTCCTCTTCCATGTCCAAACTCAAGCCTACCCTAAAATCAATATCACTGTGACCACCACCACTGTCGTTGCCGCCGCCACGAAACCCACTGTCACCATATTCTTCAATCTTCACTACCAAATGGAACCGAAACGAAAATCACTTTCAAACCTAAAAATTTATCTTCGCCTACGTTTCGCCTACCTCACGGCTCTGGTTCAAACTGATTTTTATATAATGGTATGTATATCACTTCTCCCGTTTACTGTTGATAGTCATTTGCCTCAACCCAGTTTGGTTCTTTTCTCAAATCTACAAAAAATTTCCCCAAAATCACTTGCGAAATCGGATTCCTCAAAAGACCTACAAATGGTGTCAACATTTGAACGGGTGGGTTGGTCGTCATCGCCATCGTAAACCAGAGCTTCCTCTTCCTCAATAACATCAATCTCACTCTCGAGATCCCTTTGGCTCCCTCATCTTCCTTAACCAACACGGCAGTTTCCTCTACTTTAAAGTAATTTTGGGTTTTCATTTGTATTGTTAATGTGGTAAATGGGTTGAAGGTGTAGCTGTGGTGGTAAGTGAAGTTGGCGACGCCGGTGTAGTTGGTGCGGTAGTAAATCGAATTTGATTTGTGTTGTTAATGAGGTTGATGGAACCACCACTCTAGATCCGAAGCAAAATAAAGAGGAGCAATGAAGAAATTGCTTCTTTCATCAAACAAAGTTGAAGAAATAGGAAATGGAATAAGTTAAAATCACTTCCTCCATCATACGGTAGTGGTGGTGGTTTGATGATTTTCTGGTTTTGATTGGGTGGGATGGGGTGCATTGTGGTGGAGTGGGAAAGAAGGTTGGTTTATAGTTTTTTTCTTTTGATCTTTTAATTTAATTTTTAACTTAATAGTGTGAGGAAAAATACAAAGTACCATTTTGCCCTTTTTAATTTGGTCAAAATTGATTAAAGTTCGACATTTTTGGTCAACTAACGGTAAGATGGACGGTTTTCATCCATTTGGACCCTATGTGCGAGTTTATTAAAGGTTTGAGATTCTAAGTGGTACAAATTGAAGGTTAGAGTAAAGTTTACAAAAAAACGAAAGGCTAGGGAACCCGGCTGCAATTATCCCTATTAAAAATTAATTATAGTACAGAATTTGGGAATCGAACAGAATGGAATCGAACTCGAACGATTCTATAATTAAATTTGGATCCGACGATTCCACTTACTAAATATCCAAAAAAATTGGGTCCGATTTGATTCTTGTTACAACTGAACCGAACCGTGCCCAACTCTAGCCGTCGCCACCACGTGCCTCACCACTAAAGGCGCCTCCACCTGTTGGTTATGGGTCTGGCCTCCATTCATTCAACGGAGGTTTGGTTTGGCTGGAATTGTCAATTTCAGATTTGGGAAAAAATTGAAAATCGCGTCTCCTTCGCGATTTTAATATGGTTTTTTGCTAAATCTTCCACCCCTCGTTCTTTTTTAAAATGTCAACTTGAAAAGTCTTTTGAAACATAATTTTAAAGGTTAACTTTTTAAAATTGAGAGTATTTCACTTTTAATAACATCACCAATAGGCTCTTTAACAATGAAATACTCTCCATTTAAAGAGCCAAGCTTTTAAATTATGCTCAAAGAGACACTTCAAAATGACATTTTAAAATTGAAAATGACTTGGAGAGCCAAAACTCACTTTCTATAATTAAATGCATTAAAAATATTTCAATTTTCAATGCTCCATATATTAACCTAAATAAATAGTGCATAAAAAATTGTGAAAAATAATATATTAATTTAGAGGAAGGTTGGTGAAAATAAAAGATAGGGAAAAATAATAATTATATTTGGGAAGTAGTAAAATTAAGTGTTAAAGATAAAGAGGTTATTGGAGTATTTAAAAAATTTTACTCTCCAAATTTATAAATGCTCTCTAAATTTACAAAATATACTCTTTAAAAATTGAGAGTTTTTTTAAAGAGGAAATTACACAATACCAAGCCTTTAAATATCACTTTTTAAAAATGAGGACTGAAGTTTCATTATGCATAAATCAGGTCTCAATATAAGAATTATTTTCCCCAATTATTCTAAACTCTAGTCACTTTCACTCTTCATCTCGACTGTCTCTCTTCTCTCTCTCTAACCCCCTCTCATGTCTCTTTCCATTGGACGATGCAGCCGTCGTCGTCGGAGCATCCTTCGACGATTCTTCTATAATGAAGAACACGGTGAAGCAGATTCACAGCGCTGCCGCACCTTTCCCTTCGCGAATCACCACGAGTTGCGGTGGTGAAATTACACCGCGAAGTAGATCCATCAGTCCGATTTGGGTTGATGGCGATTTTGTGGTGTATTTGCAGTTTTTGTGGTTTTGTGGTGTATTTACAGTTTGGGTTGATAACGATTTTGTGGTGGTAATTGTGGTGCAAGCGGCGGTGTGTGGTGGCTATTTTGTAGTGCGGTGGATGTGGCTATGGTGGTGCATTCATGGAGGTTGCTGATAAGGAACTCAACGGTATCTTATCTGTGTGCAATGAGCAGCTCGTGTCGGTGGACTTCAGGTGCACTGATGTTTCATCAACGGTCGATTCTTCAATGACAATGGTGATGGGAGATGACATGGTTAATTTTTTGATTTGTGACCAATGAAATAAACTGTGACTAATAAAATTTTTGATTTGTGATATTGATATAATCTGTGACCTATAAAAATTTTGATTTACGATCTTGAAATAATCTATGACCTATAAATTTTTTGATTTGTAATTTCGAAATAATTTGTCATCAATTAATTCGATAATATGTAACCAGTAAATAAGTTGTGACCTATAATTATGTATCTGTGATCATTAATTGTATATTTTTGACCTTATTATAATTAATTAGTAAAATATTTTTAATTAAAAAATGAAAACCTGATTTTTGCATTTGGGCAACTTGAAACATGAAAATTGAAGTGTGTATACTTAATGCCTTACTTTTGAATTCTTCCTTTTTTTTTTTTTTTATTATACTACTCTTAAATCTAAAAGCTTGTGCTTTTTGTCATGTTAAAAATTCATAATTAAGGTGTATAGTTTACACCAATTCGAAAATCAGGTATATAGTTTAAAAATTCAAAAATCAGGTTTATATATAATTAATTAAATATATTTATTAATTAAATATAATAAAAGTTATAATTATATAATTATTGGTCACAGATTTATAATCAAGGTCACCAATTATTTATTGGTCACATATAATCAAATTAATAAGTCATAGATTAGTTCGAGAAAATTTTTATAGGTCAATTTATTTCGAGGTCACAAATTGTATGTCACAATTTTTCAATTAGCTGGTGACAGAAATTTTTCGGTCACACATTATCAAATTTGGTCTCATTCACCAAATAATTGGTCACATTCACCAGAAACCCCGAATTCAAACCCCAATAATTGGTCACAGATCGACCAATAAGAGAAACTCGCCGTTACCTTCAAATACCACCACCACAACCGTCAATCACTACCTCGCCACTGACAACACCACCACCACCACCACCATCAGCAGTTCCACTACCAACAAATTAACCGAAGCCTCTACCACTTGGACCACACCCAAAATCACCACTTCTCCCTCCACTCCATCACCACCATACAAACCTGCCTGTGAAGATTCGTCGGAGTGAGTGGGTCCACAATGAAACAGATCCAAAATCAAGCTAAGCATTGAATTTTGGGACTACGATCAAAACTCTTAAACAGGAATAAGATCAAAACATCACAATATCTCAGTAAATGAGAGAACAAGGGTCAAAGTCTCATATCACATTGAATTTTTCAAAACAGCAACTAAAAAATTGAAGGTTCTCTTGCGACAAAAATTCATTAAAATGTAAACCTCTGGATAATAAAACAATACGCCTTTCAAAACCCTATTATCAAATCTTAATCTGGAACTTGGATCCGTCAACTCTTATGCTGCGGTCTCTTTCTTAATCTTTGCAAGCTCCTGCCTCACAGCGCCAACTTTCGTGGTGGCGACGGCGCGGTGTGCTTATTTGAAGTGAAATGGGTAAGTCTCCGACGGTGGGTGCGCCGGCGGCGGAATAGCAGAGGGAATGAAGACGGCGCAGCAGAGGAAAGAGGAATGAACGGCGCAGTAGAAGGAAGAGAGGGAGGAAGATTGTGAGAATAAAATGAAATGACTAGGGTTTTTAATTATTATATTGGTACTTGATTTTTGAATAATAAAATTTGGTCCCTGACTTTTGAATTCTAACATTCAAATACCTGAAATTATGTAATTTTCCCTTTTGCCATTTTGTAGCCCATTAACTTGGCCCAATCCAATATCACATTTCTGTTTCCGTTTGCAGCACTTTTAATCAGATTCTGTCTTATTGCTTCATAAGGAGAATAAAGAAAGAATTTTTTTGATTAATCTAACATACATTCATAAATAGTACTTAAGCAATTGTCAAATGACAAATTTAGAAGATGAAAAGTACAAAATTGTTTAATTTATGTAAACGTTACAACAAATAACTTCATTTTTTTTAAAGTTTAATTTATTGGGAACAGAATCCTAAGTACCATAAATTAACTATGAGTGTTTGGAAGAAAGATGAATTGAGGATTGACGGTGGACACTATTACTAAAGGAAAAAAAATGTTATAATTATTGTTTAAAGATTAAAATTGGGCCATTTCAATGAAATTAGCAGTAAGCATGTACGTTGTACGTCTTATGTATCGGAATAATGATATGTATAATATTTTTTTAAAGTACTAATAATATATGTATATATTTTTAAAATAATTGATGTAATAGATATTGTTAAAGGAGAAGACATTGAGTTTAGCAAATGATTCAACCTCTCGTTCGTACGACATGCCCAGCGATCTGTACATTTAGAGCCTATAACCACTACAAAATCTCATTTTCCCCATGGCTCCGTTTTAGCAACCAATCCCTATCTTTGTACTCCATGAGATCTCCATCAATTTTCAAGTAATTGAAAATTTCGATCGATTAATACACTATCTACACTGTAGATATGGTGATTATTTTGAAAATTATTTTTTCTCTAAATTATAACTGTTTTTTTTATAAAAAATTTCTAAGTTAAACAAACACTATATACATTATTAATTGTATATATAATTTTGTTATATTTATAAATTTTATATATTAATATTAATTGAGTTAATAGTCTATGTCATTTCATGTTAATTATATACATAATATTATTGTAATTTTTATTTTGATTTTATATAAGTTTTTATTAATCATATACTGGTGATTAGTAATAATAGTGTTTAGTTGAATTTAATTGGCTTGATTTTAAAAATAAATAAAATTTTAATTTTAATAATAATTGAATTTAGTTGAAATAAATTTAATTTTAAGGGTATTATTGACCATAAACATAAAAATGTAAGAGTAAAATGAAAAATTAAAGATATAAGGATAAATGAGAGTATATTGGACATATAACTAAATGAGTAATGGTAAATTTGGTAATCAAAAGTTTCTCCTCAATCCACACTTTAATATATTGTAGATAGATAGATGTAGATGTGATAAATTTGGCCCAAATGAAATGAATTGGTTTTGAAATCAAAACTGAGGAAATTTGAAATTTTTTTCATGCGTATGAATGACTTGAGCTTGTAGAAATTGAAGCAAAAATGCTTCTACCCTGCGTACGCATGAGGCTAAAAAACTAGCCGTTAGGTTGGTTTTTCTAGTTTGATTCTAGTCAACTTTTCGTGACAGATTGACACTATTTCGGGGTTGGTGAATTGAAATCTATAAATATGTGATAGATTTTTGAATTAAAAAAAATAACAAATTAATAATCAAAACCATAATATAGTGCCTTTAAATCCAATTCATTTACATATTCAAACATTCAATAGTGTTTTTCAAGTTTTGAAAGATAAATACAAGTGATTAAGTATATTCTTCTTCAAGACTTCATCAATCTTGCAGACCATTTGTCAAGAGTCCTCCCTTTAAGCACTAATTAAATCCTAGAGGAGACAAATATCATTTGAAAACAACGATCTCGTGTTTGAATCTTTTTACCAAGTTTTGGTATTCTTGATTCTTTCTTTTGTTCTCTTCTCCATTCTCCTTGATGGATAATAATTCTAACAAAAAAAGTTTAAAAAATTATTTCATTGTTCAATTATATTCAGTACTACATAGTAATTATGTATATGCACATAATTATAAAATTGATAGGCCAAGTAAATTATCTTGTCTCGAAGCTTCATATAAGAATTTACCGTTAACTAACTATGAATTTATTTGAACTTTTTGAGCTCGGAAGGCTAGACTTTATTGGAGAGATGATTTTTCTTTTAATGTAAAATCAGTCTCATGAAGAACATAGCCGCATGTCTCGTTGTTCATGAAAAAACTCCAACGTTTTGGTAAAAATATTATATGTACAAAGCTGAAAGTTGATTTTGGATACAGATTTAAATATTATACAGAAAAGAATGAAAAAAAAAAAAAAAAAAAGGTTTGGTTTTTGAACCAAACAAAAAAGGGCAAAAAAAAAAAAAAGAGTTAAAATTGTTGTTAAGTTCTTTCAAGGGATTATCATCAATACTTCTATAATGCAACTGGCATTTCATCTACCATCAGTAGCCACCCCAAATTGAACCATTTTCATCGGGTATGAATCAGTAATAACTCGAGGCGGGGGAGGAGGAGGAGGAGCAGCCACAACACGGCCCGCAAAAGTTTTCTCACCGATAGTGTTTCGGCATGGGCTGCCACCACCACCAGGGGTGTAGGTACATCCATTTGGTGAAGGTGGTCGAACCTCCAAGGATGGCAAGAGAAGATGTACCATTCTCATCCATTCTTCTTCTTCTTCATGAAGAACTCTTGCACCTTCATATGATCTAATGCTCAGGAGAATAACTAATATTGCTATGACAGCAAAAATAACGTTGGACATTTTCATGTTTAATTGTTGAGAATAAATGCAACTGGTTGAGGAGTGCTGGTATATATAGTGCATTAATTGGAAAATTAAAAGCTGTGACTTGAATATTTAGTTTTATTCACAAGCTTTGAATATTGACTGAGGATTTGTGAAGTATTAAAAGTTGAATGGGTCATAATAGGATAAAAAAAAAGTTATTTTAATCTGAGAGGAATTTCATGCAAAATATATTTGCGTGCACACACATATACGGGTTCGTTCCTCCTATTCATAATTTAAATACACTTATTTAACAAATAATCGTGACCCTTAATTTAAGTTAATTTAACGTTCAATATTAATTTCATTAAGATCATTGAAAATTTTGTTATAACCACTTGATATCCACAGGATATTGAGTGTTTGATTGACTTAAATTAAATGTTACGATTATTTGTCAAATAAGTGTGTCAAAATTATGAGTAGGATGGACGATTCCGATATATATAAAAGTTCCTATTGTCATGGACCATAATAGCTTAAATAACTTGGACACCAAGAAGTACGTTAACAATGTAAATGAAAAAACAAGAAGTAAAACATTTTGAATAAACATGAAGAATAACATGGTGGGGTCGAGTAGGTGGGTTTGTGTTACAATTTTGTTTTGTCAAAATTCAAGATGTAACAGTGTTACACAATATGCTACACAATCCAACCTGAATAATGGGGTTACGGATTCTTTAAAGTTTAAACAGTTGGCTTGAATATGAATGGTGGTGTGTCTCTTGAGAAAAGCATATAAACTTATGAAGTAGTATAAATTTAAGTCTAGTCGATTATTTCTAGTATAATTAATAAAAAAAAAAAAATTTAAATTTTACTTGAAACCAAATTAAACCCTATAAAAAGTGCAATCTTGAGTCAAATTTTCTGTAATATTTTGTCAAAATATTAAAATAAGAATAAGAAACTTAAAAAAAAAAAAAAAAAAAAATTCTTAAATGTTACCAAAGTATGGCTAAATGTCAAACTTGAGGTATCTATTTCAGCCCTATTTATTTATTATAATTATTATTATTATTATTTTTTTTTTTGTGAAAAGTGAGTCTTGTAATATCAATTTTTTGGGAGAAAGTGTGATTAAATTATAAAGAAAAAATTTAAGTTTAAGTGTAAAATTATTATTATTATTATTATATATTAGAGAACGAGGGTCAAACATGGAACGAGGGTCAAACATGGACTTACTTTGATTACATGGTAATGAATTGAGCCAATTTACAGACTTTCCTCAGCAGGCACCAGGAGATAATAGGGAAAGAATGCATGCGTTTACTTCGAGGAGGCTTTGAATATTTGAAGTTTTTAATTCCAAACGTTTGTGTTTGACAACAAAGGAATAATAATTCATTGGGACAATTACTGTAGCGTTCAACTCTTCCGGCCTCAAAATTATCAGTCCACTACGCTATCACCCCCGTATTGGAATGAATTGTGCTACATGTACACAATAGTGTACATAATACCCTACACCCCCCTCACATGGAGGGGGACCCACATATAATAAAATAATTGTGGGCCCCTCTCCATGTGAGAAGTGTGTAGGGTGTTATGTATACTATTGTGTGTACAAGTAGATTTATCCTATTGGAATAGAGTTGAATAAGCTCCAAGTTTACGACACTGGTTAATTTGTTGATCTTAAAATATATGCCCCGGTTGATTTTAATTTCTATTTTCAGTTTTCATTTTGAATATATAAAAAATGTGTGTGTGTGTGTTTTTTTAAATTTTAAAACAGAAAACTGAAAAATGCACTTGATTTGAAATATTTAAAAATTTTAGCATGTTTTATTCAATTATTTTGATTATTCAGTAAAATAAAATATTCAAATATTTTGATTATTTCGTAAAATATATATTTTAATATATATTACTTGAGAGGAGAATGCAACAATTTGACTTTGAATCTTTTTAAGTTGAAATAATAAAACCATTGTCCAAATTAAAATTTGACTTGAATGCAATGTTCTAAAAAACGTAAAACGTGGTTAGACGTGGAAGCCAAGTTTCAAATTTTACGAGCTTAGGCGAAGATTATGTGTAAAAAAACGTATTTTAATTTTAAATTTTTAATCATTGTAAAAAATATTCAATAATTCATATAATATATACCAAATATCTAAAATTATAAAATATTGTATGTACTTAATAATTCCTACAAAAAAATATAAGTTTCAAAATCTTAATTATATAACATAGATAACTTGTAATTTAAATTTTATTTAACTCTTTATCAGATTACAGTTTAATATCTTCTTCTTCATCTACAAAAAAAAAAAAAAAACAAAAACAAAAAAAAAAACGTACATTTAATGATGATGAAAATATTTTTATTAGGAAAAAAATAATAAATAACAAAGAACTATTCCACTTGAGCCTAAGCGAAAATTAAGCGGTCAACGAGAATATTAACCGCTTAATGCGCTTAAGACGCGCCCTAGGTTGCCTAAGGCGCCCATTAAGCGATTAATATTCTCGTTGACCGCTTAATTCTCATTTAGGCTCAATGTGAAGCGTTTTCGTCACACTTCACGCCTAGGCGCACTTTTTAGAACATTGCTTGAATGTGCTAGATAAGATAAGTGAATGGATTGTTATATTGACATAACAATTTTTATTTGTTATACCATATTTTAATTGCAATTAAGTTCATTAATCTTTGTTCATTGTAGCAAATATTTTTTAAACCTTTTTCGTAAAATTTTTATTTTCAATCTTCTATTAATTAGTACATCTAATCCTTGATGATGATTTATATTGGAATAGTTTGTTTTCATGTTTTAAAATGAGGGATAAATATTTTTTCGCACTTTTTGAGGGACATTTTTTAGCATGCATAATAGTTTAGGGATTGACCTTATAAAAGCATAAATTTAACACCCGCTTACAACTTCAAAACAAATTATTAAATAGAAAATTACCGTTAACTTGACTTTAATTTGGATATCCAGAATTTGCAGCTACATGGCAGCAAGCCTTGAAGTTTTGAACAAATTCACTTGCCCTGATTAGTTAATCAACACATTGTCAATAAAATGCGTTTGATTGCGAGCATAGAATTTGTATGAAAAGAAAATAAATATTAGGCAATTAAATTGTCTAGAACTTATTTGTATGAAATTTTTTAATTAAATATGTTTGATTTAATTAATTTTCAACCTAAAAAATATTATGTACTTGTTCACTTTTTATTAGTGGGTAGACGATAGAGAAGAGATAGATGAGAGAGAGTGAATTACTTGGAAAATGAAAATCACTCCTTCCTAATGAAAATATTTTCCATGTTTTTGAGAAAAATGCAGTTACATGACCAAAAGTTGAAAAATATTTTTCATGAAAAAAATTATCAATCAAATGCAACCAAAGTAGAAATTTTGGTGAAAAATTGACATTTTAAAAATAAAAAAATAAAGTCAATCAAATAGACTCTAACTAATATGGAAAACATTATTACCTTCTAACATTTTATTACTTTTTAAATCTCTCTAAAACTAGATACGTACCGAACTTGATGTCACAATATTGTTATGTTGTTGGCGAATACAAATAGATGCCTACACTTACGAAGATGAAAAGAGCAATGACGTCTCTCAAGTGGACGATTTTGCTATATTACAAACTCAAGCATCAACGTCACTTTTAAAGGTTGTTCTTATTGATGTTTATTTTTATTTTTTTTGTGAACTTTATTTCTAAATAAATTCAAGCTTTGCCTGAATATCTTTATTCTCCCCCTGGAATACGGTAGATCTACATATAATAGAGAGTCAGTCATTCAAACCTTTATCCTTCTTTGTGAAAGTTAATGCATCAGCTGGGAACTAACACAAATATCATAATTGCCTCTTGCTGTCAAGTGCTGTTTAGAGGTATAATAATATCAGGGTGCTAAACATCCACTAGATTTCACCTTCTTATGGGAAAAAAGGAACCCCACTGGGACCTCAAGCTTTTCCACTCATTGTTTAAGCAATCTCTAGATATAGTAACACGCTATTTGAAGGTGAGTTGTAAAATTAAATACTTTACAATCTCACTAGCTAGTAGAAACTTGACTATATAAATTAAGCTACCAGCAGCTTTTTTTTTTCTCTACCTCTGTAAAAGGAAGTGCTTTTGTGTTTTCTTTTGAACTGGGCTTTTCTATTTTCTTGTTATCTTGATCTTGTTGAATAGAGTTGTATGGAGAAATTAAAGTGGAGTTGTGATAAGTTTAAAGAGAAATGTAATTCTACAAACTTAAGCTTTGAGAAAGATCGAACACAAGGATTTCTGTGGCCCCAAAGAAACTACAACTGCAGCTTTTGCAAGAAAGAGTTTAAGTCTGCACAAGCTCTTGGGGGTCATATGAATGTTCATAGAAGAGATAGGGCAAGAATGAAGCTGTCATCATCACCAGATCGTCCAAATTCAAACCCTAACCCTAACCCTATTTTTTCCTCTTCATCATCATCACCACCTTCTACAGCTAGGTTTTCACCTTATATGACAAGCCATTCCTCTTTCAATTTTTTCTCTTCACGGGCCTTCATTATTGATGAGAAGATGGGAAAGAATCATAACGGAGAGGGCTTGCTTCAAGTGGAAGAGTTGACAGGTTGCACAACAAGAAAGAATTATATGGTTTGGAAAACCAAAGAGTTTGTTAGGTTGGACATGGACAAGAATTTGCTCCAAGACGCCGCTGTGGAAGATCTGGATCTAGAGCTTAGACTTGGATACTCTTAGATAATGATCTTCCACAGTTAAATTTTTAACAGGGTTATTTTTCAATATGTTTATCTTCTTTTACCTTGAGATTTGTTCTGGAAGAATTAATGCATATGGTTGTATCATTATCAATGAATTTTCTGCTGTGTTTCTTTTTTGTGTCAACTTCCATGATTAATTCTGTGTTCTGAAAGAATATTATCTTAATTTTAGCTAATATGCATTTCTCCTTAAGATTGCTATTTGTTACTTTCACTTGCAGTCTAGTCATAGTTCTTTTTAACTTTTTACTGTAATTTAATCAGAATTTAAGTAATACCAAAAAATGATGAAAAAGAGGAAGTCACTAGTTTCCCTGAGATTTTTAGGGAGGATAATGATTAAGTGAATTTTCACTGGCTCCTACTGGCCTAATTAATTCTGAAAGGAATAAAAACTTTCTCCAACTGTATTGAGAGGTAATAAGCTGGACGCCAGCTTCCAATCGTGATTAGATTACCAGCTTCGCAAATGAGTTAAGACCGATCTGCTTTTTAGTCTACTACTAAAATTTTGACACCTTGCTGCTTTGTATTTCACTAAAAAAATTTGACAACTCAAAATCGTAATGAGGTATCTAAGTTTTAGCTGTGGCAGAGCAGAAGTGGACTCGTTGTGAATAAATCTAGATGCTCAGTATGAGATTCCTCTTTCTGTTTGTTTTTTCAAGGATTCAAAACATGACAATGTACTTTCAAATAAATGAAATCAGCTATTTCTATATTGATGTGAGTGTATTAAAACAATAAAAGTCATGTCCATCAACATACCACTGTGTTTAACTATTTCGTTTACATAGACACAAATAATGCATCGACAAACACACATTCAGTACACCCGTTGATTCTGCTGAGTACCTAGATCAGATGAAGAATAGAAACAAAACTTCAATATTTTGTATATTTCAATCAAAATAAAAGTCAAGAGAAAAGTAATATTGGCTGCAACCAAATTGCAAGCTCATAATTAAAAGATATGAATAGAATCTGCAATGGTTAAAGAATAGCTTCTTATACATGTTTAATTTCCAAGATAATTAATTGCATTCTCATCTATATAATGTACATCCCTTTCTCTTTGCCTGTTGAGCACAATAAGGATAGGTTATTTTAGCAAAGGCAATGATGAAAGCATTAATGGTGAAGAATTATAGACTATGTTTAAGTTAGGTGTCACTCTTTCCAAAAGAAAGCAGAGTCTTCCAACTCAATAAATTTCTTTCAAGAAAATGAATAGGACGTACACCGCATATTCTATCATGAATGCAGGTGCATGCATTTAAGAAAAGTCTTCACCTGGTACTCATGAAATTTAATTGTCCCTTTATAATTTATTGTGTGGAAGCATATGGGATATAATATTTCATTTTCCAACACCTTCCCTTTGCTTGTTCCCAACAAATGTCTGGGTTTAAGTGATTTCATGATGGTCTTTCCCTTTTTAGGCATATATTTTTGGCCACTTCAAACCCAATCAATTTCACAGTTGTTCCTCTTCTTCTTCCCTTCTTGTCAATCCATGTTCATATTTTTATATATGGCTTAACATCAATTATGCACAAGAGTTTTTCCACTATTTTTACTCGTGTCTGTTTCATTTAGGCTCCCATCAAGCATAAGTATTAGTGTCAATTGGTCTCGGAGCATGAGAAGGTCCAAATTTAAATCTCATTACCACTCGTTTGTGGAATGTATACCTTTGTTAAGCTTTTAATTTTGAAATGAATTTTGTCGACTCCTAAGAGAAGTATTAAAATGATGCTACCCTCTTAAAGAGAGAAAGCTAAATAGGCTGAGGTGTGAGCCATTGCTGTCATCTCTTTTTGTTGACATGAATAGTTAAGTCGGAATGTTTCGTGCTCCAACTCCTGGAGCATGGTTAATCGTGCTATTTGTCATGTCAAGTGTTATCAATAAACCTTAAGGTTCAATGAACAATACATTACCATCTGAGCTAGCAATTTGTATTGATCATAACTTTGATTCCATTTGTTGTGCCCACGACACGTCACACATTTTTATAGGTTTATTCTGCGATCAAGTTTTAATTACTTGAATTCAAATTCAAACTCATGATTAAGACATTTCATGTATTCAATATCGAACTATAATCATTACTTGATTTAACTTGTTATTGAAAAATGACAACTTAGATTTAATACAAATACAATCATTTCATAATTGTTTGTAGCTAAATAAAGTCTTAAATGTATGAAGTGTGAATAATACAAACTCATTTGATCAATTAAATAAATGAGAAGAGCAAAGAGATGGAGAAAGAAAACCGATTGTAAGAGCCTAAAAAATTAGGGTAAATAATGGACCAAATTAGTTTATATATTACTAGAAAACCTACAAAAATAGAAAACTAAAATAATAAGGAAACTAAATATAGCCTCTGTTTGGTAGCCATTTTTTCCAAAATGCATTTTTCTCTCTCTTCTTTTCAACCACACATTTTTCAATAAAATAATATTAGACGCAAACCTAAAACTTTTCCTAAATTTATAACCACACATTCTCCATCAATCACTTATTCAAAAATGTATTTTCTCCCCAAAAATGGCTACCAAATTGGGGCATAATATTATGTTATATTATTATGCCATCATTCTCCCTCAAACCCACGATGCTAAAGCAAGAAGCAACGAGAGTTTGTCAAGCAAGAATCGAAAACGATGAAGAAACAAAATGTAGGAAAATGGTGCCAATCTGCAGATGGTGACGAACCAGATGACTATCAATTTCAATATGCTTCGTGCCCTCATGAAACACAGAGTTATAAGAAATCTGAATAACACTTGTATTATCACAATACATATGGGTTGGAGAAGAATGATGAACACCCATGTCTTTGAGTAACCATCACAACCACACAATCTCAGTGGTAGTGAATATCATAGCTCTATACTGTGCCTCAATAGAGGAATGGGAAAACAACATTCTATTTTTACTTTTCCAAGAGATAAGAGAATCACTCAAAAATATACAAAAATCAGTAGTGGACTTACGATCAGTAAGATTACTGGCACAATCAGCATCAGAGTAAGCATAGAGTGCTAAAGATGAGGTCGATGGAAACAAAAGACCTTGAAAGCAAGTACCGCGAAGATATCATAATATACGAACAACAGCTGCCCAGTGAACTGTAGTAGGAGTTGAAACAAACTGACTAAAAATGTGAACGGCATAAGTATTATCGGGATGTATCATTATGAGATAAATCAGACATCCAACAATAGTGCGATACAAAGTGAGATCAGTTAAGAGTACACCGTCAGAGGGTGAATATCGAGCATTGGTCTCAAGAGCAATATTAGCAAATTTTGATATCAGTAAGACAAGCACGCTCAATAACATCGATAGTATACTTAGATTGAGAAAGAAGATAACATCTAGGAGAAGCAGCAACTTCGATCCCCAAAAAAAATAAGATAATGTACCTAAGTCCTTCATTTCGAAATGACGAGCCAAGTCTGATTTCAAATAAACAATCCTATTAATATTATTACCAGTAATAATCATGTCGTCAACATATAGTAAAAGAAAAATGCTACCAGTTGAAGTGCATCTAAAAAATAGTGCAAGTCATGATGACTGGATGTAAAATCAAAAGAGACAACAATGTGGAAAAATTTCTCAAACCAGGCACGAGGTACCTATTTGAGACCATAAAGTGCATTCTTAAGTTTGCAAACAAGTCCAGGGCTATGAGAAGCACCAGGAGGGGGAAACCATATAAACATCTTTCTGAAGATTTTCTTTCAAAAAGGTATTTTTTACATCCAACTGAGAGAGATCCCCATGACGAACTGATGCAACTACAATAAGTTTACGAACAATGGTCATTTTGGCAAAGGGACAATGTCTCTTCATAAACTACTAACTGAATCCCTTTGCAACCAATCTAACCTTATAAAGATCAATTGAACCATCAGATTTGGTTTTGATCTTGTAAATCCAACGAGAGCCAATAGCATGTTTATCTGGAGATAATACAACCAAGTCCCAAGTGTATGTCTTATACAAAGCAAAGAGCTCATCAACCATAGCCTATTGCCAAAGATGATCCAGAATAGCTTCTTATAGGAAGATGGTTCAGATAGTTTGTGAATAAATGTTAAAAAATAGCAAAAGGATTTTAAACAACAGGAGTAAGTAAAATCAGGTAACTGATTAAACTTACGAATACGTTGAGGATATCGAGAAGAGGGAGGAGAAGAGCATGATAAACAATCTCGGATGGTGCTTGGAAAACCATAGGAGGATGAGAGATATCATGAGCCGACGCATGCGTGCCTGAAGGTATATGAAGGATCAACACTACATGAGATATAGGACTGTGATCTATCAATATCATCAGAAAATGAATCAATATGGACTGTGAGTATTATTTGGAAATAAAAAAAAAATAGAACATGCTCAGAAAACACAAATGACAATAAACATATAATTTTTGAGTGATGAGATCAAAAAAGCGATACCCTTTTGGCCCTACCCATGACCTAGGAAAACTCAAAGAGCAAAGCGAGATGTTAACTCACTGCATTCAACTCTAGGACGAAGGACAAAGCAAGTACAACCAAAGACTTTCAACTATGAATAATGAGGAGGATGCCCAAACAATGTTTCAAATGGTGATAAACCCGAAGTGTGAGAATATGGAATCTTATTAATCAAGTAAACAACGATGAGAAGTAGACAGCGGTGAAAACTACTTCTCACCAAAATTGATTGGGAACTTTGACAAATAAGAGAAGAGAAAGAGCAGTTTCCACAATGTGTCTATGCTTTCGTTCAGTAACATCATTTTGTTGTGGAATGTTGTGCACGAGGTTTGATGAATTGTGCCATCAAAAGCAAGTAATTTAGAGAAATCAGCAAAAGTATACTCCTCACCTAAATCATATCAAAAGCTCATAATTATAGCAGAATGTTGAGTTTTAATAAGTGCTCTAAAAGAACGATAAACACAAAGAAAGTAGAACGTCGTTTCATAAGATATAACTAACAACAACGACTATTATCATCCATAAAAGACACATAATATCTAGACCTTCATTTTGTAACAATAGGAGCAGATCCCCACACATCAGAGTGAACAAGATCAAACGGTGCAACAGAACGAGAAACACTTCGAAGATAAGGTAAAGAAGAACATTCAGCTAGTTTGCAATCACTACAATCAGAAATATCAAAAGTTTGCAAATCTCCCAATTGACCTTTAAAAACTAAGAATTTTAAACAACTAGCGAAAACATGTCCAAGGCGAGAATAACAAAAATAAAAACTAGAAGAAGATGAATTCAAAGAAAAAGATGACAAATCAACCCTAGAGGCTGCAACATGTGGTGGTCTTATACAGTCTAGAACATATAACCCTCATTCTCTACAGCCTATCCCAATCAGCTTTTGAGATGAGAATCCTACACATGACAAGCAGTAGAAGAAAATTGAACTAAGTATCTCGAATCACATAACTGGTCAATAGAAATAAGATTCAAATTAAGAGTTGAAACACAATAGACATTTGGAATCGATAAATTATGTGTGTTAATAGAACCGACACCCGCTAAAGGCAATAGGATGCCATCAATAGTCATAACAGACATAAATGAGTTAGAAGGGTGCAAGTCATTAAAGAATTTTGAGTTAGATGACATGTGTTTTGAAGCTTATGAATCAAAGATCCATGAGGAAGAAATACCTGAGGGACTCTGAGATGACAAATATATATGAGTAGAGGCTGATATAGCATATGGATGTGCGGCTAAAAACTTCTGAAATTGCTCTGCTAAATTAGTCAACATGGGATTGGAGAAAAGTGGTGTTCCAAGTATGGACGAGTCACCAGGTGGCATGGTAGCAGCTATGTTATTATTGGGACGATAGGATCGTTGTTGTGGCAATTGCTTCTTCAATAGCTTAGGACATTAGACTTCCAATGTCCCTTTTGTTTACAAACGCTATACTCATCACTAGCAACTCACACAACCTTTGTTTTCACTCTGTATGGATGATCAATAAGGCACAGTCAATACTAAAGTGCTAGATGGAGAAAGAGATACTTTTCCTGCCAGAGATTTGAAGTATGTTTCTTCAGCCATAAGTTCACTAACCACGGAATCAATTGAAGAAAGTAGAGTGCGATGCAAGATAGAGCCTCTAAGTGCCTCAAAATTACTGCGAAGTACAATAAAAAACTGAACCAACACACTACTCCTCTCTATAAGTAATATATTCCTCACATGCTTTTAGTCCTACTAATTCCATAAGAGCCAACTCATCCCAAAGTCAAATTCACAGCAGTGTAAAACTCGAGAATACTCATATTCTTTTATTGTAAAGCATGTATGTCATTCTCCAACTGATGCCTCGTTGCAAAATTAGACTTAGGGTGCGTTTGATTGCCCAATGTTTTTCATGAAAAATGTATTTTTCCATTAAAATTCCACTTTTGTGCTGTTTGATTGACACTTTTTTCTGTGGAAAATATTTTTCTACTTTTGATCACGTGACTACATTTTTCACGAAATCAGGGAAAATATTTTCTTTGGGTTCAACAGGATTTTATTTTCCACGGAATTCACCTCTTATCCTTCTCTCTCCTACTCAGCCACGTCTCCCTCTCTCTCATCCATCACTCACGGAAACATAACCTCCTTGTTTTCTCTCTCATAAACCCAGCAAATAAAAAAAAAAAATTCAGGAAGAAGGTTACACCATTGCTCACATCAACTAGTATATTTTCCCTTTCCTTTTCGTTAGTGTGCATTTTAATATTCAGTTGCATCTGTATGGAGTTTAAATTTGAACAAATTGGTTGATTTAGATTTTGCATATTTGATTTGAAATTTTGCTCTTCCATAAGAGATAGAAACTGGGGATCCATTCAATCGATTTCGAGATCTAGGGTTTTATTTTATACCGCGTATATACATTTCTTTTGGGCTGAAATGAGTGGATTTATTGAAAGAATTTTTGAGAGCCAATGTTCTTGCTCACTCTGCAGACTCTATTCTGCAGCTCCAAGAAGCCTTTTCCAAATTCCTTACTATGTATACCCAAAGTATCAGTCGTGTGAGAAGTGAGATGATTGATCAGCTAAGGTTGAACAAGTATTCACACCTCTCTAGTGCCGGTTCGAAGGTATGCCTTGATTGTTCTGGATTTGGGGAATATACAATGTCTTTACAACTCACATTTGTTTCTTCTAACTAGACCAATTTGTGAGTGCTTATACGGATATGCATATTTTTGCTGCAGACCTGGTTGGAACTCTGGAAAAAAATGCAGAAAGCCATCCAGAATGGCAGGAAACTTTAGAGGACTTACTGGTTTTGGCTCGGAGCTGTGTCATGATGTCGCCTGGAGAATTTTGGCTGTAGTGCGAAGGCATAGTTCAAGATTTGGATGATAGGCGTTAGGAACTTCCTATGGGCATGTTAAAGAATCTTCATTCTCGAATGTTTTTTATACTCACTAGGTGCACAAGATTGTTGCAGTTCCACAAGGAAAGTGGGTTGGCTGAAGATGAACCTGTTTTTCAGCTTCGGTAGTCACTTCAGCCAGCAGAAAAACGTGTTTCTATTAGCACAGGGAAGGAGGGGAAGGTTTCTACTGATGTAAAATCCTTCCACGTTCTCATAGATTTGTATTTAAAGAACTTTTTCTTTCGTTTATTTACTGGCCTAATTTTGTTGTTTTTGACAAATTTATTAGCAGCTGGAAATACTTATAAACCTATGTTGCAAGTTTTCATATCATACTAGACTTTTCACGGGATTGGTGCAACATAATTGCCTCAAGAAATTGATGGAAGAAAGCAACTTAAGGGAATATTGTAGATTATTCAGATTGTATTTCTGTGGTCTTGTTAGCCCATTTCTTTTAAAAACAAAAAATTTCTTGTCCAGGATAAAGATTAAAGCCAATAAAGTCTACGCTATGGATCTCTATGGGTGACTCTGCAGAATTTTTTTACAGGGAACAGAGGGACATTGACAAGGCGGAAAAAGTTGTATTGGAGTCAGGAGAAGTGTTAATATTTTATGGAAAGTCTAGGAATATAATGTTGGAAAAATGGGCTGCCCACATCAGCCATAGTAGGCAATTCAGCACCCAAGCCTGGTCCACTGGAGAAAATGATCTTATAGCATGCAATATTAATTCATTTATGAAGACGCCATTGTTTAGTATTTGTAAAAATTGATTGACTAATTTTCGTGGAAAAACTTACAATTTTCATGGAAAAAGTGACAATTTTCATCGAAAAAAGTGGTTGTCAAACAAGTAAAGTTGGAAAAAATGACTAATTCCATGAAAAATAATGGCTATCAAACATCAAAAGATGAAAAATTGTAACATTTTCTGGGTGGAAAATTAAGTCAATCAAATGCATTTAATTGACAATTTTCATGGAAATAATTTCTAGGCAATTCAATTACCTAGAAAATATTTTCTTTCCATGCAATTTTCATGCTTGCAATCAAACGCACCCCTAGTGTACAACTTCTGAAAATGATTCCAAATTTCTTTTGTTGTTTTATACTTCGCCAAATG
Source organism: Osmanthus fragrans (assembly GCA_019395295.1). NCBI lineage: Eukaryota > Viridiplantae > Streptophyta > Magnoliopsida > Lamiales > Oleaceae > Osmanthus > Osmanthus fragrans. The sequence continues at coordinate 20,931,949 of CM033343.1, read as the reverse complement.
TGTACCAATTGACTATTCAACGGAATTGTGAATCCAAGTAAGAATTTTCGCATTGTTCGACTCCCAATTATTTAACTCGGTCACATAATTATCAGAATTGCTCTTAGGTTTCACAATAGTTTCACTAACATAACCCCACAATATTTTTCCTTTAAGAAAATTTCTCATCACGATACTCCAATATGAGTACTTTTTACCATTTAATCTGACATTATTAGATTGAAGGGAATCATTCCTTTCAGTTGCCATTTGAAATCAACAAGGAAACAACAATTGAATAAACCCAACAGCCCACCGTTGTCGTCAAACTAGCCCAAAATAATAAATAGTAGCCCCAAATATTTCAAGCCTATTTGTCAATTTATTTAAAAGGGAAAATTACCTAGAAACCTACCTTTAAAAACTAATTTTCATAAATAAAAAAAAATTAATTTTAATTTCATAAATCAAGTGTTAATTAAAAATTATTATTTTAATAATTACAGATTTATTATAACAAACCCACTCACCCCAAAATTTCAATCCCACTCCCAGAATACAACCCCAAATTTCATATATATCTCTCTCTCTCTCTCTCTCTTCATCACGCTAGAAGCCTCGACCTCGATGGCGACCTCCTCCGGGCCGCATCGCCGGCATCTTTTGCGGCGTTTGCTTCCACCCTTGAGAAGACTCCGATGAGTAGCCACTCAATCCTCCATGGCAACCCTTGTCTTCATCAGAATACCTTACAAGCTACATTCCCCGATCTCGATTTCGGCAGGTATTCCGTTGAGCACATATTGCATTTTCACCAAGCGAGGAGTACTGAAGATGAGGAGTACTGAAGAACCGTTGGTCGTGGCCATGGATTTGCCACGTGGCGGCGGCGGCGGCGGCGGATTTCCAGCGAGACATATACGGCGATACTGACCGAGGAAAAGCAAGAGGGGGTTGTTGTGCATCAAATTTCAAGCGATCTTCTCGATCTCGGGTCTGGGTTTGTTTTCAGTTTTAAGATTTAATATATCTAAAGTTTGTATGGTTCATGGGTTACTGTGGTGAACATTTATTGTGCTATTCGATTGGAAATTCGTAGTCATCAGGAAATAAGGTAAGATGATGCTATCCTTTTTACTTCTGTATCTGATTTAAATGTGTCTGTTTGAGTGATTCACAGTGTTTTGTCTCTGTAATCTGTAGAAGGGTGGTAGAGCACGAGCCGTGGAAGGTCAACAGGGCGATCGTCCTCCAGAGTGCAAACAACAGTAAACCAATGTTGAATTCAATCTTTGGATAAAACGTGAAGACTAATTTTCAATGGAATTTTTTTTAAAGTGTTTGAAAGCTCAATTTACTTTGGCTGCTACTATTCGGACAGGATTGTAGCAAGCTCCTGCATTGTAAATAGGAAATATCTTATGTTTTTTGGTTGATAAGTATTTTTCGAGAAATGATTTTTAAAAAAATATCTTTATTTTGTGAATGTGTTATATATTAAAAATATGAAAGGTTATGAAGAAAGGTGGAAGTGCTTTTTTTGACGATATGCGATTAAAGGTGGTGGTGGTCGTGGTTAGGATTTGTTAAAGGTGTTGATGGTGGTGGTGAGTTGTCGTGGATTGTGGTGTTGGTCTTTGGTGTATCCAGATTTGTTTGTGGTGACCTTATGCGACAAAGTATGTATTTATTGTGTCTGTGTGTGACCAACTCCGTATTCATTGTGACCGTCTGTGATCAGATTAACAGTGAGTCACAAATTAGACTGACTTGGTCACAGACGGTCACACTGAAAATAAATTTGGTCACAATTAGTCACATATAATATAGATCAGTGATGGTAGTAATTTTGGTCGTAGATTTGAGTTGAATGTGGTAGTGGTGGTGCATTGTAGGTTATGTTTGTAAATGCAGGACGAGTCCAGCCCGCGCCAGAGGCATTTTGATCATTTATTGTGACGGCGTCGGAATGGACTGAAATTTGGTAGTTTGATTGGAAACAGGCCGAAAAATTGGACTCAGGGCAAAGTCCCGAGATCTCAGGATTTTAGTCAAATTCCTTCATTTAAGTCTTTAAATTGTTATATTTAGTATAATTCATTTTGATTTTCCGCTATTTTTGGCATGTTTTGATATTTTCTATTTTTAGGGTTTCTTGTAACTCCTATATAAAGGTCTTTTAGTTATTTCCGTCTTGCTCAATTAAATATGTGTTAGTTGTGACTGGTTGTGACCAATTTTGTACTAATTGTGACCGACTGTGACTTGATCACATACGGTCACAGTTAAAATTGAATTAGTCACAGAGAGTCACACTAAACGCAAGTTTGGTCACAATCAGTCACACTGAATACAAATATGTGATTATAAATAAATTTGTAATTGTGACATACAATTTGTGTCTCGTGGCTAATAAATAAGTTGTGATAAATTAACTTGATGATTTATTATCACACAATGACTTGTAATCAGTTAATTTAATAAGTTGTCTCATATCATTAATTTTTCTTGGCGCAAATCAATTAATAGATCACAGTCATTGGTAAAAAATAATGTCACAATGTGCACAAGTTACAAATCCAATAGAACTAATCACAGGTAAAAAAAAAAAAAAAAAAGTTCGCCGGAGCGGCGCCGGACCGGGGCAGTCGCCGGAGTAGCCGCCGGAGCAATCGTCGGAGCAATCACCGGAGTCGATGAAGAGGTGGAGGGAAGGTGGTGTAGTTGGGTGATAGAATGGGGTGGGTGAGATAGTATGGGGTAGAAATAATTAATATATATTATATTATAATTTAATATTTAATAAATTTATTTAGCACCTGATTTTTGAAATAATTTAACAAATTTATTAGTTTTGAAAAGTAATTTTTAAATGTATGGTTTGTGTGGTGTTCCCTATTTAAAAAGCAATAATCCAAAGCGTAGCCCAATATAGTTTGAGCCCAACTTACTAAACTGTTTAAAATAATCTCATAGAAGCCCGAAATTAAGTCCAAAACCTTTGAATCCAATGAAATTTACCAGCCCTAATCCAATCTCAATGACGCTTGCAGTTCATCCACCAAAAGAATACGCCAAAATCTGCAAAAGAGGAAGTCGGAATCTACCAAAAGAGTACACCAAAATCCGCCAATTAAAACCACTATGCCAACAGCTAGAGGAGTAATTGCCATCTATACAAGAAGCAACCAGAGCTACCGACAATCAATCCAAAACAAAAAGAAGATGCAAAAGTTTAGAGATGGCAACGGGGTGGGCTTTCCCCGTCCCTGAGCCGATGCATAATTCCCCACCCCATACCTGCCTCATTACCCGTTTAGGGCGGGCCGGGAATGGGGCGCGTAGGGATCCCTACCTCGTGTATTACCTTTTTTATTTAATATAATAAGGGTGTTTGAAAAACAAAAGCTCTTTTTGTACAATTCAAAGTTTCAAAAAAATGATATTCTCTTCTTTGTCGAATGTGAAGAAGAACAAAAAAAGAAACGACAAAGGAAAAAAGAAACATAATGATCAGATAGACATGAGAATTAAATAATGAGTAATATAGCGTTTACTAAAGAAATTTAATTGATCTTTAAATACAAATAAATGACCAAGAACAAAAAACGAAAATTCAAGGAAGAAGCAATTTTTATAATTACCTTGGATTGTAGACTGAAATAGTGTTCTTGAGAGAGAAAAAAATAGAGGAAATCTTAATATCAATTGACAACCCCTCAGTCCAACGGTCATAGAAACTGGAAGGCCAAGATATTTGTTTGATTCTCTAGATTTTCAATAGTGGCATGACAAGTGGGAGGTGGCGTGAGAAATTGAGCAAGTGGGCATTGGTTGGGTTAAGGGTTTAGTTGTGGGTTTGGGTCTGGGTTGGAAAATTGGGTAGGTTATATACTGAAACAGTCGCGCAGTAAATTAATTAATAAAATGTTAAAAATAAAAGTTACAAATTTAAATTTTTTTCGGGGCGGGAACCTTAAAACCCTTCCCCGCCCCATACCCCACCCATGGTCGACGTTCCCTAACCCACCCCTACCCCGAATACCCAATTAAACAGGTAATGACGGGGTCCGCAGGTATCGGATTTAATAAGTTTTTTTGCCATTGCTACAAAAGTTAAAGAAAAACCAAGAAGTGAGTTTCTTAAACCCGAGGAACCCCAGAAATTCAAAAAGAGTTATGTTTGTGGCTCTGGTACCATGTGAATAATACAAACTAATTTGATAAATCAAAATAAATGAAAAGAACAAAGAGATGGAGGAACAAAACCCATTGTAAGTGCCTCAAAAATTAGGGTAAATAATGGACCAAATTAATTTATATATTACTAGGAAATCTACAAAATTATGAAACTAAAACAACAAGGAAACTAAATATAATATTATGTTATATTATTATGCTATCATGAAGTACACATTATATTTACTAGACATGCCCATATATATTATGCTCAAAAACTACAATTATACAGTTCAATCCAGTAGACAAATATCTGAACGACTAGTGAGGAGGTCCCCCAACTGCAGGTGAAAAATGAAAGACCAAAAAAGATGTATTTCTGGGAAGGATGAGCACCTGTCAAAGTGCATGTTTTAGTGAAAAAGAAGAGGGTATGTGAAGAAAAAGAGGGCAAATGTCACCACCATCATCTATTCGTTCATTTTAAGTCACTTTCAATTCACTTAAATTTTCATCTTTGTTGCTTTCACTTATCTGACAGTGACACCCACATAAGCAATATATAGCGAATTCATTATTCATTGAAGACTTCAAAAATAATAAAAATAAAAATATAGTAGCATTTAAAGCCTCTTTTTACTTTCTCAACCAGTTTTTGGTAATATATATATATATATATATATATATATATATATATATATACCTAGAGTTGCTCTGCTAACACGGAAATGAATTTTTTTGACACTCAATTAGAGGGCACGATTAAGTTCAAATATTACATGTGATTGGCTCATATACAATAGGTGCAAATTATGAATTTTTAATTTTAAATGAAATATATATCTTGGTCCAAATATATTATTAAATAATAATTGAGCACTAGTGGTCTAGTGGTAGAATGGTACCCTGCCATAGTACAGACCCGGGTTTGATTCCCGGCTGGTGCAAGTTCATTTTTGCTATAAAAAATTGCCCCTTATTATTTGTTTAATTTAATTTACATAGTTCACCAACTCAAAATAGAATAATTCCATAAGTACATGAAATTATTTACAGAAATGATACATGTGTTGTGTTGGCAACATCTGTATGGTGTATTTTCTGTGTTTGTTATGTCAAAAATCAATGAAAAACTGTTATGTGTTTTTTTGGAAGAATTCTGTCAATTTTTTTTTCTGTACTTATAGCAAAATTGTTCGAAATTATTTTGCCCTTCATTTTTATGCGATTGTGTCTTGCAACTTGCAAGACCTCAACTTCTCATTATTCTTCTGGCAAAATTGATTATTGAAGTCTTTGTTTTGGGTTCATTTTTAGCTGTTCACAATTTAATTTACCAAATCAAACGAGGCAAAATATTGCATCATTGTAGTAGAGTCACCATTAACAATACATTAAAAAATCTTAACGGTGAAACGGAATTATGGTATAAAATGCAAGAAACATTTCACATACTTATCACAATCATAAGAAACATACAATTTTCAATAAATTACATAAACCTCGTTTGAGATTCTTGACAATTAGTGAGCCTCCATTTAATAAGAGAATTTATAAATGGCCAATTTTATTTTCAATTTCACATTCCAATGATCTAACAAGTATTATACACTTATTCAAATAATGTTATTTGTACATAATGAAGTTATATAATAGTTTACATATAGATGAAGTGTTAGCAACTTGCTCTACATATGTAGCCCTTTGTATAACTCGTTTTTATTAAGGAATACATCAAAATGTAGCTTCTAAGCTTGCTCTTCTCCTCTATATGTATGTTTACATGCTTATTTTTGCTGTGTAAAATATGGTATTCACCTCCTCCTTGACCATGAAAACAAATATTTTAGAGCTTTATTTGTAAAGCTTTAAACCCAAAAATCCAACAGTGGTATCAGAGCCCAAATGATCTTAGAAGGGCAGAAAATGAAGCTGAAAAAAAAGAACCAGATGAAGCTAAAAAAAAGGACCAAGAAGAAGCTAAAAAAGGGCAGCAAAAAAATGTTGAAATCTGGTTTGATGCAGAAGTTTCAGCAGCAGCCCTGGGAGTCAGATTTGATCCTTGATGGTGTTGAAAGTGGCTGAAAATGAAGCAAATACCGGCATGTTGAAATGGTTGCAAAGTAGTTGTGAAAAGTGCCAAAAATGGTGAAAGATGGCTATTGAAGGTGCCAAAAAATTGATGAAAAAGGGCTGTTGAAGGTGCTGAAAAAATTGATGAAAAACAGATGTTGAATGTACTGTAAAGGCCAGAAAAAAATGAAGAGGTTGCTGTAAAATGTCTTAAGAAAACAATGAAAAAACCAGTAGGAGAGCTGAAGAAGAAAGCAGATGAAAACCAGTATTGAAATGTTGAAATACGGTAAGTAAAGGAATATTCGTTTTTCTCATGTCTGGTATTTCAAAACCCGGTATTTGTTGTGCATACACGGTAAGTTCTAAAACTCAAAATCCGATAAGCCAATATCTGGTATGCAAGTCAAAGCTAAATTCAGTATTCTGTTCAAAATTGAAATCCGGTATGCTGTCTAAAATCTCTGAAATTCGATAAGCTCACACCAAATACGGTAAGCCTTCTGAAATCTATTAAGACCATATACGGTAAATTCTGCCTAAGCATTGTAAAATTCGATAAGATCTGATGAAAGCCAGTAAGCTCAATCTAGTTAAATTTTTGAGGATGTGATTATGCAAGTTGAAGGTTTATTTGTATGTGGTTGGTCCTAGGCTAAAAAGAGTTGACCAACTACGAAAGAGAATTGCAACCATGGTGAGCTTGGATTAAATAGAAAACAAAGAAAACCAAAACTTGTAGTCATCAAAAAATGGCTGCAAAGAAGATGAAAATGTTGTCTTTTATAAGTGCTAAAATGGCTAAAAGGAGAGTGAATCTAGTTAGCGAAGAATGAGCAAATCCAGTAGAAGCTGGTGGGCTCGAAACCTGGTCAGCTCAGCCAAGCCAAAAAATCAGCAACTTCCTTTGAAAAATCTGATATGATGTAGTAGCCTTGATCTTAAATTCAATATTAGCTTTCGAAAAAAAAGCAGCAAACACCCCTGATTTTAACAAGAGCAAATCTGAGGAAATGATGCAAGATGAAATATTTTTTTGGGTAAGGTTGATTCAAGGCTAAAAGAGTTGATCAACTACGAAATAGAGTTGCAACCAAGAGAGCTTGAATCAAATAAAACCAAATGAACTCGAACTTGCAATCACCAAACCAGAAAAATGAAAAAAAAAAAGAAAAAAAAAGGCGTGAGCATTAAGAAGAATGCTTCGATGGTTTCCAGCCACGGTAGAAATTTTTGAAAGTTCCAACAAAATGTCATGAGGGAGTGTTGAAGTTTTGACATTTAGTTGTCACTCAAAAATATATTTTAGATTTGGTTACATATTTGGTTGATGTCTAACTCCTTTGATAGATGAAAGGCCTATTTTGTATACTAATATGCTAAAGTTTGCTATTATATGGTAGTAAGCATTATATTGTCTAAGTATGGTATGGTACTTATGTGTAAGAGTAGGTAGTGTAGTTGATAGAAGTCTAACAACTTGCTCTATATATGTAGCCCTTTGTATAACTCATTTTTATTAAGGAAATACATCAAAATGTAGCCTCTAAGCTTGCTCTTCTCCTCTGGTTTTCTACCAGAATACCAGAGTATATATGTATGTTTATATGCTTATTTTTGCTATGTAAAATCTGGTCTTTACCTCCTCCTTGACCATGAACTTAACAAATATTTTAGAGCCTTATTTGTAAAGCTTTAGACCCAAAAACCCAACAAAGAGCCTAAAAATGTAACTGAGGCATGATGAATAACGATTGAGAGAAGCAATGAAAGAATATTTCAATGCACTAATGAAGAGCAAAACTTGGAAACTTGTACTTCATCACCATCTTGTAACGTAGTGGGAAACAACTGGGTTTTTAGGCTGAAACACAACTCAGATGGCTCAGTTCAAAGGTTCAAGGCAAGATTGGTACCTAAAGGATTTCATAAATCCCCGGAGTTGATTTTTATGAAACATTTAGCTGAGTTATCGAAGCATCAACTCTTAAGAGTAATTCTTACCTTTGCAGTCTCGCAAGGATAGAAAATTAGGTGAGTTGATATCAACAATACCTTCCTAAATTGTGAACTTTAAGAGGTAGTATACATGAACCAACCTGAGGGCTTCATAGACAGATAAAAACCATCTCACGTGTACAAATTAGAAAAGGCACTCTATGGGCTAAAGCAAATAACTAGAGCAAGTTGGAAATTCAAAAAATCAAGAGCTGGCACATCATTGTTATATTTCAAGGATGAAAAACAGAATATATTTGCACTTATCTATGTAGATGATACCCAATTGATTCCCATTTTTATGAAAAAAAATGTATTTTTGAATAGTAGATTGATTGAGAATGTGTGGTTAAAAAATAAGGAAAAGTTTTTAATTTATGTAAGAACTATGGTTCTCTTAACTCTAGTTCTATTTTAGACCCTTGGATGAGATGGGTGGTTGAGATTGGGTTTTAGGAGAAATTTTATTTTGACTTGTTAGAGAAGCCATACATTATTTTGAAAATAAAGCTCTCTCATTGGACTCTCTCTCTCTCTCTCTCGACTCTCACTCTTCAATTTTACTCTCTCTATTGGTGAACTCTCTTGGCTTCCTTTCTCTTCTCTTCTACTGTGAGATTCTTGTGTATACTTAGGCATAAAATAGGTTTAGATTACATTGGTGATTCTTGAGTGATTAGTGAAGGAGAAGGGGTTGTTACTTGGCTACATTTGGTAGATCTTTGGATCAAGGACCCAAGCCAAGTTTGAGGGGTTCTTTTCCAATTTCTTGTACTCTCTATGGACGGTGATTTGCATGACATGGAAGCCACTCCTGAGCCTATAAATCAGCCATAAAGAAAGGGAAGAAAACTCCAGATTTTCGGCCAAAAGATTTGCTTCATTTTTGGTTTATGTTTCTTACTTTTTTGCCTTGGAATGTTTGATTAAATGATGTTTATTGTTGATTGAACTTCTAGATCCCAACAAACTGGTATCAGAGCTTTGTTGGGGGGGTGTGTTTTTCGGCCAAGAACAGACCAGAAACGACCCAGAATCGAAGCAAAAAATCGGAGGAAAAAGCTGCCCAGAAACTGTGCGAAAATTGAACCTTTAAACCTGATTTCTGAGCAATCCAGACTTCCATTGGTGATACGGACATCGGGGTTGGAACGTGCAGGTTGAGGAGCTTCAGGATGACTAGCGCGTCTGGCCGGCGATGACGCGTGAATTTTTCGACGATGGTGCGTGGGGCGTGTGGGCGAGATTCCGACGAAGGTCCCTTCATGCAGTTTGCTTATTTTGATGTCCTGAACGTATTGATGTGTTTATTTTAGAGTTTCAGGTTATACATAAAAAGTTGGATAATTTTGCCCCTGGCTTGATGTTTGTAGCGGTTCGATTCTGAAACTGGTGGAATATTTACTGTTTTTCAACAGTAGTTTGGTAAGATTATTCTAAACTCTCCATTAGGTTAGGTTTGGTATCCTTACCAGTTTATGCATGATTGCTTGGTTGCCTATTTGTGAATTCTGCTGATTGAATTCTTGTGATTAATTCGTGACCTGAAAGCATATTTAATTGTATTGTACCCGTGTTTCATCGTTGTACTTCATTTCTGGATATTTGTTTTAACTCTGCATTTATATTTTATTTGATCATCTGGAAAAGATTTTTTAAAACCCTTTTTGTTATGTCCATGAGTACAAGCCACTCTTTTATAGAATTTGTAATGGGTTCGATGGTCGAATTATCGCAATTCGATGGAAAGGGGGATTACTCGATTTGGAAATAGAAAATGAGGGTCATTTTGATCCAACAGAGAGTTGCTAAAGCTCTCGATGATCCTGCTACATTTTCTGATGAGTTAAAAGCTAAACCAACTAAAATTGAAGACATGAATGAAATTGCTTACAATTCTATAATTTTGCATCTTTCTGATAACATTGTAAGACAAGTTGATAATATCAAAACTGCTAAAAGTTTGTGTGGACTGCTTTAGATGCCATGTTCTTGACTAAAACTTTGTCTAATAAGATATATTTGTTGGAAAAGTTGTTTAGCTTTAAGATGGACCCGGGGAAGGATGTCGAGGGAAATTTGAGTGATTTTAGCATAATTGTTAAGAGTCCGACTCATAATGATAAGAAATTTGATGATAAGGATTTAACTGTCATATTGCTAAACTCTTTGCCCAAATCTTACAGAGAAATTAAAAATGTCATAAATATGGTAGGGACACTCTCACTCAAGCTATTGTCGCAGATGCTTTAAAATCAAGAGAACTTGAATTAAAAAGAGACAACAAAACTCATTCTCGAGAAGAGAGTTTATTTGTTAGAGGAAGATCTGAAAAGAAAGAATATAACTTCTATAACAAGAAGGGGAGAGGAAAATTCAAAATGAGAACAAAATCTAAGATAAAAGCGGTAAGAAATATTATCATTGTGGAAAGTTAGGACATTTCAAGAAAACTACTTTGAATGGAAAAGAAAACAAATGTGACATGTCCTAAATGTGTCTGAAGAACAATACTGATCAAGATAATGCTGCCATTGTTTTTTAATTTGACAGTTTACATGTCCTAAATGTGTCTGAAGAAGATTTGACAAAAATTGGATCCTAGACATAGGGTACACATTTCACATGTGCCCTGAAAGGTCTTGATTTTATAACTATAGAGAGATTGAACCTAGGAAGGTCTACATATGAGACAATAATTCTCAGAATGTGATTGGAGTTGGTTACATAGCCATCAGAATGTACGATGGGGCTGTCAGGCAACTCAGAAATGTTAGATATGTCCATAATTTAAAAAAGAACCTCATTTTCTTAGGTTCTCTTGAAGATGAGGGATATACCTTCAAATCTGGTAATAAAGTTCTGAAAATTATGAGGGGTTCTCTAGTAGTTATGAAAGGGTCTAAGAGGAATTGACTATACTATTTTGAGGGTAATATTGAAATACCACTTGATTCTAGCTTTCTTACTGTGAATAAAGACAAAATTGAACTTTGGCATAACAGAATAGGTCACATTGGGTTTAAAGAGCTAAAAGTTTTAAATAATCAGAAATTGTTTGGAAAGGATGACATTGAAGTTATGAACTTTTATAAAACCTGTGTTTTGGGTAAGTCCCATAAGGTGAGCTTTGAAACTAGCTCTCATAGGACCAGCAGACCTTTAGACTATGTCCATGCTGATCTATGGGGTCCAGAGAAACACTCCACATTTGGTGGAAGCAAGTACTTCTTGTCCTTAGTGGATGATTACTCAAGAAAAATTTGGATTTATCCTTTGAAGGCTAAGTCGGAAACTTTTGAAAATTTTAGAATTTGGCTGAAATCTGTTGAGAATAAGTTTGACAAGAAACTTAAAACGTTAAGAACTGATAATGGGTTTGAATTCTGTAATTTCGAATTTGACAACTTCTGTAAGCAGAAAGGTATAACAAGACACAGAACTGTTAAATACACACATGAACAGAATGGAGTCACTGAGAGAATGAACAAGACCATAATGAACAAAGTTAGGTGCATGTTGATTAGCTTTGGCCTAGCGAAAGGCTTTTGGGCTGAAGCTGCAAGTACTGCAACTTATCTGATTAATATGTCTTCGTCCAGCAGTATAGGGTTTAAGACCCCACAGAAGTTGTAGACTGGAGAGCCTCCAAATCTAGAACACTTGAGGGTGTTTGGATGTGCTGCATATACACACCAATCTGAAGGAAAACTTGAGCCGAGGGCTGTCAAGTGTGTGATGTTAGGGTATTCGGAGGGTGCGAAGGGCTATAGGTTGTGGGTTTTAGGGGTTCAAGACATTAAGATTATTAACAGCAGGAATGTAGTCTTTAATGAATCTGAGATGCCATGTCTAAAACAGAAAAACTGATGAAACTAACAAATCTGAAACTGAGAAGAGTGTTCAACTGAGGTGAAGCTGACCAAGCTTAATTCACCTACACTTAGGAATGAAGTTAATGACCATATACATCAAGAACCTGAAAATGAAACTGAAACTGAAACTGAACCTGAAGAGGTAACCGATCTTCAAGATAACATTGAACCAGTTGAAGTTGAACATTTTAATGATCAGCCACCTAATCAAGATTATCAGCTTACTAGGGATAGGGGGAGGAGGCAGATCAGGCCAAATCCTAGATATGAATCCCTAAACATGACTGATTTTTCCTTAGTTTCAAGTGAAACCCTTAAACAGATAAAACCTGATAGTTATGAAGAAGCCGTTAATGGAAAATATTCTGAAAATTGGTTAAAAGCTATGCAAAAAGAAATGAAATCTTTGAGTGATAACAGAACCTGTAAACTCATTAAAAAACCAAAATATTAGAAATTGGTTCCGTGTAAGTGGATTTACAAGTTAAAGGAGAGTTTGAGCCCTACTGATCTTGTGAGGTTTAAGGCGAGGTTAGTGGCTAAGGGTTATACTCAAAGGGATGGTGTAGACTATAATGAAATATTTTCACCCGTGATTAAGTACAAAACAATCAAATTGATGTTGGCTCTTGTGGTTCAATTCAATTGGGAACTTGAACAACTCGATGTAAAAACTGCATTTTTTACATGGGGAGTTGGAAGAGGATATTTTCATGAGCCAACCACAAGGTTTTGTAGCTAAAGGCAAATTTGATTATGTGTGTAAGCTAGAGAAATCTTTGTATGGGCTGAAACAGAGCCCAAGACAATGATACAAGAGATTTGATACTTATGTGCTGAAAATAGGGTTTAAAAGAAGTGAATTTGATGCTTACTTGTATTTTAATGACGTAAAGAGCAATTGTGAAATTTACTTGCTGCTTTATGTTGATGATATGCTATTAGCTGGACCTAACAAGTCTCAAATTAATAAACTGAAAAATCTTTTAAAATCTGAATTTGACATGAAAGATTTAGGGAATGCTAGAAAGATTCTCGAAATTGTGATAACAAGGGACATGGCTAAGAATAGGTTAATTATTTCACAAGAAGCTTACTTGAACAAAGTTGTGACAAAATTTGGAATGAAAGATAGTAAAATTGTGAATGTGCCTCTTGCTAGTCATATGAATTTATCACATGCTCATTCGTCTAAATCTGAGTTTGAATTGAAAGAGATGAAAAATGTGTCTTATGCTAATGCTATAGGTTCTGTCATGTTTTCTATGATTACTACCAGACCTAATCTTGCTTTATGTTGATGATATGCTGTTAGCTGGACCCTTGGATGAGATGGGTGGTTGAGATTGGTTTTTAGGAGAAATTTTATTTTGACTTGTTAGAGATGCCACACACATTATTTTGAAAATAAAACTCTCTCATTGGACTTTCTCTCTCTCTGGACTCTCACTCTCGGTTTTGCTCTCTCTATTGGTGAACTCTCTTGGCTTCCTTTCTCTTCTCTTCTGCTATGAGATTCTTGTGTATACTTAGGCATGAAATAGGGCTAGGTTACATTGGTGATTCTTGAGTGATTAGTGAATGAGAAGGGGTTGTTACTTGGCTACATTTGGTAGCTCTTTGGATCAAGGATCCAAGCCAAGTTTGAGAGGTTCTTTGCCGGTTTCTTGCACTCTCTATGGACGATGATTTTCATGACATGGAAGCCGTTCCTAAGCCTACAAATCAGCCATAAAGAAAGGGAAGAAAACTCCAAATTTTTGGCCAAAAGATTTGCTTCATTTTCAGTTTATGTTTCTTGCTTTTTTGCCTTGGAATGTTTGATTAAATGCTGTTTATTGTTGATTGAACTTCTAGATCCCAACAATTTACATAAAATATTATTTTAATGAATAATGTGGGATTGAAAAGAAAAGAGACAAAAATGCATTTTCACAAAAATGAGAATCAAACGGTGAGGATTTTATGTCATCTCAACACAAACTCTTGCATCCCAGTAGTTTGAGTGCCAATAAATTCTAAATGACACACCTTTGTACCCAGAATATGGCATTCAAGATTGTGCCCACGGGATGGGCAGAATCATATTATGCCATAGCAGAAAATTGTTTTTGTCAAGCTTGACTAACACCAGTTGAGTTAGATTGAAATGAAATGGTGCTTGAAGTTGATATGGGTGGAGAATTGGAGTTGGTTTTATCTCGTGTATCATTGGCGTTGGCCATTCAAAGCTCTGATACCAAGTTTGATTTCTAAGAATTTTAAATGTATATATCTTGAGCCACAATTGGATGTATATATACATTTTACAATTGAGAATAATTGCGAAAAATAAAATACAAAGAGTATTCTAGAATGTGCAGCTGGAGTCATTTCCATAAATGTTAGACGAGGCTTTGTTTCCACCACTAACAAAATGCAACAGCAGGGTCCGGCGCACAGATGGATGGATTTATCACTAATGAGTAGATTAAATCTTAACAGTCTTAGGTGAGGTTTACGAGCAAATAAAGGCAAAGGTGGACGATGATATTGTGCTGGAGCCGGTCAAAGTATGAAGATATTTTGTCCCAAATCAATGAATCTTTTGAAGAATTTAAATTTGGTCAAGTGGTGAAGGGAAAGTTGAATAAGTTGTATTTTCTAACAGTTGCAAACCAAACTGTAGTAAATGCTGCTGATTAGTAAAACCTAAATTGCTAACTTGATTTAGAAACTGATGTTATTATGCAGGTCCATATGCGGTTCTTATTGAAAGTGTGGCATTGTGACGTAGCGCGATACCAAAAATTCAAGCGAAAACCTTAAGAATGCGAAAACCTTAAGACCAATTCGGATTGGCTCTAGTTCGTTTAGAAAATGTAGTTCGAGGAACTATATGTGGAACAATTCAGCATAAATTGAAACCTAACCTAGTTTAAACAAACTAAATTTGCAAAAAAAATAAAATCAAAATAAGCTAAATGACAAAAATAGCATTAAAAACTTTAAAAGCAGTTTTCCATTTCTAAACAAACTGGTATGGCCAAAAACTATTGTATGTAATGGAATATCAAAGATTCGTACTCATCTTGCCGTTCTTTTTTCAGAATGGTATTATTGTCCCAAATTGGAGCTCGACTGCCACACCTGCAATATTACATTTTTCTCTTTTCGATCTAATTCTTCTTCTATCCATTCAATCATTTGTTCTACATCATATTGCTCTCAAGTAGATAACGAATGATGTGCATCGTTTTGCATTCGGCTCAATCTCAATTATCCTAGTCAAACACTTGGATATTGTTAAATCTTATTTTGGGGTTTTCAGAGATCCAACTTTTGTTTTCTAAGTAATGGCATGATACTGATCATGTAAATGGTTCTTTGAGGATTATATACAGTTTTTCTTTGCAATTATTTCTTTCATTTCTGTTAGGAAATGATGCCCAAGCAATACCTTGAGACAATGTTGAAGCAACCACTTGTTAATGACAATTCAAGAAAATGAACAAAGAAGAGAATTGGGGAAGAAATGATTTCCAATAGAATGAAGAACAAATGTTTTGATTACTTGTACAAGCCACAAGTTAATCAAATAAGAAAGAAAAATAGTCTTTATATCAACCAAGGAAGAACAAACCTCTTAACCTTAGGAAAAACTCTCAAAAAACTCACTTTTCTCTCTATTTTTTGAACCAAGGGAAATGGGGAAAACAAGGCATATATATAGGTCTTGGGGCGCCGCGACGCCACCTCTTCAGGTGGTAGCGCCGCGGTTGCGGCGCCACCCTGTTTTGCCCACAATCTCCACATCGTCCATCATTTGATAGACCTCAAATTTTGGACGAATAATCGATCACTCGGCTGCACCATACAAACCATGGTTGCCTACGTACCCAAAACTCGGGATCAAGCCTCCGTAGTTCACCTTCGTCTTCACATTCACTCCACCTCATTCCAACCCCGCCCTGAAGGGCCATGCCCTCATGGGCATATCAACACGAGCTAATATGAAGCAAGTCCAAGCAATGTTGGAACTTGCTACCCGTTACCACTTTGGTTAACATGTTTGCTGGGTTCTCATTTGTGTGTACATTTAGAAGAGAAATATCACCTTCCTCTTTGACATCCCGCACAAAATGATACCTGACATCAATATGCTTGGTACAAGGATGATGAACCTGATTCTTAGCCAAGTGAATTGCACTCTGGCTATCACACCACAAGTCCACACAATCCTGCTCAATCCCCAAATCATCTAGAAGACCCCACAGCCACAATGCTTCCATCACTCCCTCTGCCATAGCCATATACTCGGCCTCCGTAGTAGAAAGTGTCACTGTAGCCTGTAACATCGATCGCCAACTAACTGGAGCACCGTGTATACAGAACACATAACCAGTAGTAGACCGTCGTCTATCTAGATCACCTGCATAATCTGAGTCCACAAACCCACTAATATGACAAGTATCTCCACCAAAGCACAAGCCCGTATCCGCGGTACCTTTCAAGTACCTCAGTATTCACTTCACAGCTTCCCAATGTGTCTTCCTCGGATTCGCCATGAACCTACTGACCACACTGACTGCCTGTGAAATATCTGGGCGAGTACACACCATGGCATACATCAAACTGCCAACTGCACTAGCATAAGGTACACGATCCATGCGTACCTTCTCATCTGCTGTAGTGGGAGATTGTTTACCAGAGAGCCTGAAATGTGGAGCCAATGGAGTCACCACTGACTTAGCACCTTGAACCCAAACCTAGCAATAACCCGCTCAATGTAGCCTTTCTGACTCAAGAACATTCGCCGGTTCGACCTCTCTCTTCTAATTTCCATACCCAATATTTTCCTAGCAGCTCCCATATCCTTCATCTCAAACTCTTTACCAAGTTGAAATTTCAACCTATCTCTCTCCACCATACTTTTTGAAGCTATAAGCATGTCATCCACATACAAGAGAAGATAGATAAAATTACCTCCACGAAGTTTTCGAATATAAACAAAACAGTCATACTCACTTATGGAGAAACCTTGTTTAGCATGAAGGAGTCAAATCGCTTATACCACTGCCGAGGAGATTGCTTCAATCCATATAGTGATTTTCTCAAGCGACATACCTGACGTTCATTATTCTCAACCTTGTAGCCCTCAGGTTGATGCATATAGATTTCCTCATCCAAGTCCCCGTGCAAGAATGCCGTTTTGACATCGAGTTGTTCTAGCTCAAAATCACTATGAGCAACAATACTCAATAGCACCCGAATGGAAGTGTGCTTGACCACCGGAGAGAAGATCTCATTGTAGTCAACTCCCTCTCTTTGTGCAAACCCCTTAGCTACTAGCCTTGCCTTGTACCTTGTACCACCGAGCTTAGAAGGATCCTCTTTCCTTTTATACAATCACTTGCAACCAATAGCTTTCTTACCTATGGGCAATGGGACAATCTCCCATGTTTAGTTCTTATGAAGTGATTCCATCTTCTTCCATCGTGCCCAACCAACTCTCACTATTGCTATTAAGAATAGCTTCCTTGAAAGTGACAGGCTCATCATCCTCCCCCGAGAGTGCATACTCCACCAAATTTGTCTGCCCATAGTACCTCAAAGGCTCATCTGACCCCAACTTCAAAACTTGCTTGTATGTTCGCCGTGGCCTAGAGGAAGCCAAGTTATCAACAAGTTGTTGTTGTTGTTGTTGCTGTGCCTGTACATTCTCTTGCTGAATCGCCTCATGTTCAAGCTCATCATCTCTCTCATCTTGAGTGACTTCATGATGCTCCTCTTGAACCTGACTAGGACCCGATTTATCTGTAGGTTCTATGTCAATAGCTTGAGACTTTGAAGTCTCAACTTCATCACCACCGGGCACTATAGCTTTCAACGAAGCTATCATGGAGTTCTCATCAAAAGTAACATCTCTGCTGATTATGAACTTAGACTTTTCTACACACCATAGGTCATAGCCTTTTACACCCGCTCCATAGCCCAAGAATATTGTCTTCTTGGCTCTTGCATCAAGCTTTCCCTCGTTGATGTGGTAGTAGGCTGTGCTTCCAAATTTTTTGATTTTATCATAATCTGAATGCTCTCCTGTCAATACCCTGAAAGGTGCATCTCCATCTAACTTAGAATGTGGGGACCGGTTCACTAGGTAGCAAGCATTAGCAACCGACTCTGCCCACCATTCTCTGCCTAAACCAGCATAGGATCGCATACACATCGATTTCTCTCGAAATGTGCGATTCAGTCTTTCTGCGACCCCATTCTGTTGCGGTGTATTCCTAACTGTCCAGTGTCTCGCAATGCCTTCCTTATCACAGAACTCCTTGAAAGCACCATCTGTATACTTTGTACCGTTATCATATCGCAGTCTCTTCAACTTCTTTCCTGTTCTGTTTTCGACCATTGCCTTCCACTTTTTGAAAGTGTTGAATACCTCATTCTTATGCTTTAAAAAATAAATCCAAGCATATCTAGAATAATCATCGACAAATGTAACAAAATACCTAGAACCGCTTTTGGAAGTGACAGAGGCCGGACCCCAAACATCTGTATGCACATAGTCTAGTATCCCTCTGCTTCTATGTTTGGTTGACTGGAACTGAACCCGGTGTGCTTTCCCATACACACAATGCTTACAAAAGTGCATGCAAGGCTTCTTCAAGTTCTTCAGCAAACCTTCCTTACTGAGCAGATATAGACCCTTTTCTGACATATGCCCAAGCCGCCTATGCCATAGCCGAGTGCACTCACATGGGTCTCCACCACTTCCACTAGTTCCAACTGCCACATCGTCTGTAACTGTAGTACCCTGAAGGACATGGAGATTGCCTTCACGAATACCCTTCATCACAATCAAAGAATCCCGAACAACCTCCTTTACTCCATTCCATGTCACAATCTTGCAACCACCGGAGTCTAAAGCACCAACAGAAATAAGGTTCTTCCGTAATTCAGGAACATGCCTAACATCCATCAAAGTTCTAACCACTCCATCATGCATCTTGATCCTAACCGAACCAAGCCCCTCCGTTTTACAATAATGGTTATTACCCATCAATACGGTTCCACCATCAGTGCTTCTATAGGTAGTAAACCACTCCCTATTTGGACACATATGGTAGGAGCAACCAGAGTCAAGAATCCACTTACCGGAGGATTCTTCATCACAAGAGATGGTGTAGCATTCATCGCTTTCTCCTCCATCTGAGGCATAGCTAACCTCCTATTTGACTTGCACCTTCTCGTTGTAGTTTTTGTTGTTCTTATTGTTCTTCTTTCAACCCACTCTTTTGTTGGTACAGTTTGCCTTGAAGTGCCCGAGCTCGCCACATTTGAAACAAGCATTTTCTGAAAGAGGTCTAGAACTGGATCTAGATTTTTCCCCTTTGCCCCTTGCTCATTCATTGCTCCTCCCTCTCACAAACAATCATTGAGCTTGCTCCTTGTTACCAATGGTAGACATGCCACTATTTGCAATCTTTCGAAGATCATCCGCTAGAAGTGACGTTCTAGTATCCTCCATCAAAATTTTATCACCCACAAGCATCAATGTTTGAACAAGGTTCTCATAGGACTTTGGCAAAGAGAGAAGAAGTAGGAGTGCTTGATCCTCATCATCAACTTTAACATCAATGTCCTTCAAGTCCGATATGCACCCATCGAACTTGTTGACATACTCCCGGATTGGTGTACCTTCATCCATCTTGCATGTATACAATTTGGACTTCAAGTAGATCCTATTAGTTAGAGTCTTCGTCATGAAAGTTTGTCTCTAACTTGGTTCACACTTCCGCTACCGTTACCTCACCATCTACCAAGAAAGCAACATCTCTTTCAAGGCATAGGATGATCGACGCCCGTGCTTCAAGATCAAGCTCCTCCCAATCCTCGTCCGACATATCTTTGTGTTTCTTCTCCTTTCCCCCAAAGCCTTGTGCAATTTTTGAGAAATGAGCACATTCTTCATTTGCATCCTCCAATATGAAAAATCATTTTTTCCATTGAATTTTTTGATATCATACTTCCCAACCTTCACCGTTCCACTAGTAGACATGATCTATCCACTTGTTTCGATAAAATTCGACAACAAAGTTCACTCAAGAATTTTCACAAACACCTTGTGTGCACAATTGACTCAAGCCTAACTTCCTCAAATCGAAGCTTGACCACATTGATTTGAT
Organism: Osmanthus fragrans; assembly: GCA_019395295.1. Lineage (NCBI taxonomy): Eukaryota > Viridiplantae > Streptophyta > Magnoliopsida > Lamiales > Oleaceae > Osmanthus > Osmanthus fragrans. The sequence continues at coordinate 20,911,674 of CM033343.1, read as the reverse complement.
ATGTAGCTCTGATACCAAATTGTTGGGAAATGATGCTCAAGCAATACCTTGAGACAATGTTGAAGCAACCACTTGTTAATGACAATTCAAGAAAATGAACAAAGAAGAGAATTGGGGAATAAATGATTTCCAATAGAATGAAGAACAAATATTTTGATTACTTGTACAAGCCACAAGTTAATCAAACAAGAAAGAAAAATAGTCTTTATATCAACCAAGGAAGAACAAACCTCTTAACCTTAGGAAAAACTCTCAAAAAACTCATTTTTCTCTCTATTTTTCGGACCAAGGGAAAGGGGGAAAACAAGGCATATATATAGGTCTCGGGGCGCTGCGGCGCCACCCTGTTTTGCCCACAATTTCTATAGCTGGATCCCTTGTGTATACTCAAAACATTTGGTCAAGTAACTATTGGTTGTGTATGCTCGGTTCACGTGGTCCTTCGAGCACATAATCTGTACAGGTACTTGCAACATATGAATGTGCTCATGTGCATTTGAGATGCATTTGAAACATCCGAAGTTAATTATAATGTTTGTAAGTGAGAAATTATAATGTGTGGGTACTTGGCGGTGGAAGAAGGTATATAAAAAAGAGTATAACATGTGAATGAGCTTAAAACTGCCATTTTCTTTAGTTAAGCTGACGAACCTATACGCTCTGCTTTGCCTTTCCACTAGGGTAAACGTGATGCAGCTGTAACTCGTTTACGAGTTCACCCATAAAAAAAAAAAGTTTCTCACTGATCGATTCGAGCACTTTTTAACCATAAGTCGTGTGATTCATCGCTCGCAAGCTTGCTATGAATGCTACACAAAGCACGTTGATGTTGCATATGGAATTGGATGCACCTAAAGTCGTTATGGATCTAACTTGTAAGAATAAAAATTTATTTATTAACTTGTAGTTCATTGAATTAATGTAACATTTTACACGAGGCGGCCCCAAGTCAATAACTTGAACACTTCTCTACTTGTTAAGCTAATAAAATATTTTACAAAAAAAAATGGCAAAACAACCACTGATTTCACGACCATTTTGGTGACCCAAATTCCAATTACATTAACTTATGATCCCAAAGCAAAAGTGGCAACTTTTTCTTCCCTAATCTTCCAAGTCAAAGGTTCATAAGTGACCCTTTAATGTATAGTATTTAAGTAACTTATTTTATGAGCTAGTCATTTAGAAATAGAACAAAATTAGTGAATGTGTCTTTTATTTTGTTTCTTATTCAAATCCAATGAATGGTGTGTAGTCGGACCAAATCACTATCTAGTAATTATTCATTTTATTAATTAAAGGGTGTAATTGATTTGTTAATTTCACCGATACGTGTCAACTTTCAGAAAGCAACAAAAAAATTTGCAGCAGTTCCAAGGTGCGGCGTTCGGCGCAAATATTATTTTATAAAGTGATTGAAACAAACTCATTTTCAACAAAGGACAAATTTTATGTATATTATTTCATTAAGGGTGCCCCTCAGTCTTGCCCATATGCACTGGTCTAGCATGATATAGCCAGTGGTTGCATGCTAAAAATTCGAGTTCTTAAATTCAATACGTTTGGGATCAATTACGTGAATTTTTAACTTTATTTTCGAATGATATAAAATAATTAGATTCTTAATAATTATAATAAAATACGTGATGTAGGGTATTTTCACTATTTTGTCAAAAAAAAAAAAAAAAATTGTAACTTATGACGGAGGTGCAATTCACCTCAAACACGAAACATCCACCTTTGATACCAACTCATATAGGATGTTATCATCATTTTATCCAAAAAGTTATATCTCATGGTGTAAATGCAATCCAGCTATACCATCCAGAATCAAGTCCAAGAATTCACTTCGAGCTCACTCCCTTATGATAGACCCTGTTTCAAGCATGCTCATGCATTCTATGTTAATTTCGATCTACCATTTTTCCTTATGATTTGTTCTACTGAAATCATCTCTCTTATGAACTCAAGTTAGAGATTCATGTCATAAAATTTGATAAAGGTTTACAGCGATGGTCGACCTACTGCAATCCTACTATTTTCAAGTGGTGATGATCTCGGATCAATTACATAATTTAATATTCTAATATTAAATTAATTCTCAATATTACACCAAAGAAAATATTGGTCTAAAGGCCTTGAACCATTAAAGAAGCACAACCACATTGCATAACCCATTTATAAATGTTTCCTTGGAACCGTACACACATACCTTCCATGTCCCCTCTTCAGCCCCTTTATAAGAACAAGAAACCCCACTTCACCCCCTACCCCATATTCATTTCTCTTCATATCTGCACCATTTTCTAGTGTGCCCGTGTGCTTGTATTGTTTTAAAACTTTAAATCTTGTTTTGTCTCTCCATATATTCTGTCATACAAATATGGCAACTGGTACTGGTACTGGTACTGGTACTAGCTCTCCTTGTGGTGCATGCAAGTTTCTCCGTCGTAAGTGCGCGGCTGATTGCATATTTGCCCCTTATTTTTGCTCCGAGCAAGGACCGGCAAGATTCGCAGCCATTCACAAGGTATTTGGTGCCAGTAATGTGTCGAAATTGTTGCTGCACATTCCTGTGGCTGATAGATGTGAGGCTATTGTTACTATTGCTTATGAAGCTCAAGCCAGGATTCGAGATCCCGTTTATGGTTGTGTCTCTCATATTTTTGCCTTGCAACAACAGGTAATTCATTTCCCTCTCTATCTTTTGTGCACGGAAGTGTGAAAAACACGTCCCCTCATGTGCAGACTGAATTTATTTTTTAACCAAAAACTCGAAAAGTTTCAAACTTTTTTGGGCTTGAAATTTTGGTAGGTGGCATATTTGCAAGCTCAACTGATGCAAGTGAAGGCTCAGCTAGCACAAAACCTGATTGAATCAAGGAATCAAGAAAATCAATGGCCAGGCTGCAACATTAATGGTGGAATGACATCATCATTTCAAAATTTTCCAACAAATTACATGAATTCTTCTTCAATCTCTCCTCAGAGCTCACTTGACTCAATTGATCATCATCACGGAAATATCAGCATGCAAGATTTTGAAAGCACCAGAGATGAAGTCACATTCCAACCCTATTGTAGCAAGAAAAGACCTTCACAGACTGACTTGAGTGAGCTTCAAGCACTGGCTCTCAGAATGATGAAACACTGATGTTTTATTTTGATGTTAACAGTTGAAATCTTTTTATTAATGGTTGTATATATGGAGATTATGACAAGTTTGTCATAGTATAATATATTATGAAGCCTAAATAGGAATTTTTCCTCTTAATTCAGATTATAATTCATCTTATCAGCTGAGAATTTAGGTACAGATCTCTCTCTCTCTCTCGATTTCTCTTTATTGGTCTTTCTTTATATATACTCAAACTTTTAACAACATAAATTTTGGTTGTAAATAGTCATTGTTTCATCGAAAAACGTTTGTCCAGAAACTTTTCAAGACACAATTTTTCTTGGCTAAAAGTGAAATTTAGTTTAGTATGTACTAACTCGTGATAATCTAGATTTGATAGTATAAACAACAAAAATTGGGGCACTCGACTTGACATTTTGGAGTGGAAACCTTGGTAGCTGAGTTGACTTAGTCACACATGAGCATTTTTCAAGTTAATAATTAACTAAAAATTGAATAAATTATGTAATGGTAAGTACGTTTAAATAAGTAAAAATTACATGCATTATTGAAGTTTGAACCCTCCTCTGTCGTATATGGAAATGAAAAGTGACACATACACACGTGAAGTGAAGATTAATAAGAAAGCGATCAAGATTCAAGAACCCACATATAATCAAATCAAGACCAATAATGGAGAAAGTCAAGAGTATGTGGTCAAGTTGATAAAAGGGGGTCGCCTAGGAAACTGGGTATTCCTTCAACAAGGGTTCAACCCACACTTGAGACATCCGCCTTCCTTTTGGGGGAGATTTACCCGCCGTGATTTGCGGGTATTGCTCACAGTTTTACTCTCTAAGAGTGGTCGGACTCCGTTAATGGAGAAAAAAGTTTTTAATTTATCCTTCAACAATGAATGAAAAGAGAAAAGTTTAAATACCAACGAAAAGCAAAAGACCAAATCGTCCCTAAAATAAGACAGAAATAATAATAACAAAATATCTAGATAATTAGACGGACCACCAACGGGTCGGCCATCCATGCTGGCCATCCTACGGTGCTGAGCCATGCCCCTTCAACTCATTTGATGCAAGGTCCCATTTGTCCAGAAAGATCAATGTTGGTTTCATCCCCATCATTCTCCTCCGAGCTGTGCTGCTTTTACAGTGAAGGTTTGACACCCTCTCCTAACAGAGCACTCACAGTAAGGGGGAGGGGAGCATTTTTTTTTATCATTCTTTTCACACGGGTCCCACGGATCCCACGCAGCATGTATGTATCTGTCAAGAAGGTGGTAAACCATTTTTCTATACAAATGATTTTTTTCCTTCTCCTCAAGGTTAAGATGATTTTCTCTCAAATCAAAATTGGTTTCATCCCCATTCAAAAGAATTCTTATTAATATTTTAAAGCCATGTCATAACAAAATTTAGACAGAGAACAAATTCTTCTGTGTTTTATTTAGCTTTAAATGACACACTTTAATTCATGGTTATTAAAATTTGAGGTTTCATCTTAAAATGTTAACCTTATTAAAATGAATAACATCAATTCTTATATATTGGTGTATATTTATGTATTTAACGAATGTGGATTATCCCTTAATATGCCCCCACAAAATGATGACTCGTCTGAGTAGATCAATTTTAAAATTCATATGGTTGAATTTTAATTGAATCAGATTGCTCATTTGTGCTTAATGAAGTTTGATATAGTATTAATAATTAGGGTTCCTTCTTAAAATTTCAACTTTGTTAAGAGAAATAACTCAAACTTTTATATGTATATGTATTGGTATTAAATTGATGTAGATTTCATCCTTGACAATGGTTGGTGTATTAGATTAGTTAAAATTGAATAGAATTAAGCATGAGTATCATATAAAATGTTTGCTCATTTTTGTTTCTAGTCGAGCTCAATATAAAGTATTGAGCATGTTATTGGTCTTGTTAATGAATATGGATGAAGCAATATTAATACTTCATCCGTCCCAATTATATAGGCTTATTTTGTTTTTCACACAGATTAAAAAATATTCTTTAATGTCATTGAAAAATTAATTTTTGTCAAGATCTTACTGCTAAGTGCGTTTTACGCACTTATTTAGGTCACAAAATATGGACAATTGAGTGCAATTATGTTGAAATATGGCTTAATTCTATGTAAATTGTGTTTGCAGGACTATATCGATGGAAACAACGATAAGTGAGTGAAAACGAGCAAGAAAGGACTAAAACGGAAGAAAACCAAAGTTCAGGGACTAAGATGCAATTATTCGAAAGTTGACTCGAACTCCAAATCAAGAACAAAAGTGAACTAAATACGAGATTGACGAAATCAATGAGTGATTTGAAAATAAGTCAAAATTTCGGGGGCCAAAACGACAAAAGTGGAAGCTGATTGTAGCATGCGGCCGCATGGTGCAATGATCCATGCGGTCGCATGGCTTCACCAGAACACCAGCTCGAGCCAGAATTTGAACCATGCGGTCGCATGGTTATTTTTGACACAGAAATTTCTGGTTTCCGTTTTTAAGTAGAACTCTTATGGAAATTAATGGGGGACGACTTTAAAACCCTAGACTCGACAGAAAACGGAGGCTACGCACTTTTAGAGATTAATTTTGACATTGGAGAGCAAGAACACGGGGAATAACGCGAAGATTCATCAAGCACTTCAAGGAATTAATTGAATATCTATTCGGGTGATGGCGTTTCTTCACTTATTCTTTTGTTTTTCTTTCTTTAGCATGTTAGGCTAGTTTTTCTTGTACTAGGAGATCGATGAACCTTGTAACATGATATTTGAATCTTTAGTTTTACGTTCTTGACATTAAAACACGTTTTTGGATATTTGAACGATTTATACGTATTTATTCCATACGGTTATTGTGCGCACGTTAATTGTATGAATGTGGTGATCTATTTTATGCATTCGAAAGAAGGGAAATAGATTCGACGTAGTATAAATTGTCATAGGGTCCGATAGGGGATAGAAATATACCGCTATGCTCTATGTGAATCTTTAAGTGTTCATAAAAGTTAATGCGTTCTTTTATGTTTGTATTCGTCATAGAAATATAGTCGGATCGCATGATAGAATAGGTTTAACATTACTCGAAAGAGATTGTTAAATTTAATAGGAACATTGATTTTTCAATATTTAATCGTGTTGTCAAAGTGTAAAATTAGGATTTAAATGGATCGTTGCATGGGGATTCGTGATCCTAGTACGTTTCTCTCATCTTAAGTAAATCAATTTGCATTCAATTTCATATTCATTCTAGTATAATTTGCATTTAGCTTAGCCAATTCATCCATATTAGTTTTCATAGTTAGTTTGGTTAGCAATTAATACAAAACTCATCAAAAACTCATCTAGTTTCGGTTAAGGTCGAGATAATTAATATTAAACTACTCAATCTCTGTGGGATCGACAATCCGGACTCTAAAATTCCACTTTATTACTTGTAACGAACCGTACACTTGCGGTGATTTTAAATCGAACATATTTTCGTGAACACTTACCTAGTTTACCCTCATTTAATTTTCAGTATATAAAAGTAAATTATTGTTGGAATTAATAAAGATTTTTGATGATTTCAAGAAGTTGACATATTAAGGAGGGAAATGAGAGTTGTTCCATGTTTCCAAGAAGTGAAAAATGTGTGTATTTGGATGATTTCAAGAAATTGACATACTAAGTGAGGAAAATTTAATAAGGGTATATTGGTAAATGAACACAACAAAATATTATACATTAGGAAACATGATTATATATTTGGGATAAGTGAAAAATGAAATTCAATCTATATAATTGGAATGGAGTGAGTATTATTTTTTGTAGGTTTATAGAATTAGAAAGATATTTCCAAGTCCAACGAATAGATTTTCCCAGACACACGTGAGGTATCCTAGCAATTATTTTGCCTAGGAAAGTTATATTCATAAAACATTTAATTGTCGACTGAATTAGGAACCAAAATTTGAAAATTACAGAAAAAGGTTAATGCTATCATTGTTGTCGAAGCAAACAACGTTTAGATGAATTAAATATAATTATGGGCCCAATTGCTTAGGGTTTATGTTCTATAAAGTAGGTTTACCAAATGGCATATTATATGACTAATTTATACAATTTTAACATTATGATTAATATGAACTTTGTACTCAAATAAACAGACCAAATGTTCCTTGATTGAGTGCACTTTTGTTGAGTAATTAAGTTGATTGGGAAAGTTTACCAACTTAATCGAGTAAATTCTGTAATTTAATTAAGTGATTGTGAATTTTGGTGATGAAATAAACTAAAATTAAATGATTAATCTATATGTTCTTCCTCTCCTCGATTATGTTTGATTTAAATATTAAACTTTGATTTTAATCAAAAAATATGTAAGATACACAATTATTATTTACATATTCATTAATACTCATTTCTATCAATTTATAATTTGAGCATCTCATTATTTCTTCCAATAAATAAATAAATCCCTTGCATGCAAATTGAGGCACACGCCTTGAGGTTTTGTGGGAACATCTTATCTTCCCTCTTGTAAATCCAAGTTTCCATTTAGAGCTCTAGAATTGCAAAAATTTCACACGTGATCGCGGAAGAATCTTGTAAAAGGTATTATGGAAGAAGTCATGTATATAAATTATATACGTTTATACAAGAAGAATGAACCCACGATATAAAAAATAAATGTTGCATTGCTCTATTGTGTTGGCTTATATATGTACATTTTTTGGGCCCGTGTTTGATATCTCAAGGGCCTCTCTACAATGCTCATTGTGAGGTTCATTTTTTTTTTTTTTTTTTTTTTTTAATTTGAGACTTGGTGGTTTGATCGTGTTTGGTGTATGTTTGTTGTGACATGAGCTCATAAACTTTCATCTTGTTTAAATTCGTTGTTTTAATTTGGGACTTACACCATATCAAATTTGTAGTCAATTTCTAAGAGTAATATTTTCAAGTTAGGAAATCAAAAATAATGTTGGCTAGAAACTAATGGTACTTAGTAATGACCCCATATCCCACAATTGATGATAAATTGTGTTTTTTATTATTATTTTAACGAAGCCCCTGTTTGAGCCAAATTATTTCCTCATTTTGTAGAAGAAATCCAACTGTTATGGACTCTACCCAGGCGAAATGTTTGACTTGCTTCTCACATTCTGCAGCTAGCAATGGTCATTTTTCTTCTATTACTGAGCACAAAATGAAAAACAAACAGACCCTAAGTATAGAAAGTGAATTTACTATCACGTAGATGAATACCAATTGTGTTACATAACATCACTTATGTAAATCAAAGGTAACAAATGAACCCACGTGTAGGTAAGTTACCCCTCCCATTAATATACATGGGGATGGGAGCAAATTTACTTTAGAAATTAAAGTATGGTGTACTGGGCGCCCATGAACGAAAGCAGCAGGCAATGACTTTCGAACCTAATTTCGGCGTTAAACAATTAGAAAAGATAAAAAGGTTTCAAAAAAAGATGTTATTCTGTTTACTTAATTAATCAATCCCTTGTGTTCTTTGCTCCATTAATTGAACTTGAAAAGTTATTCATTCGATTTAACAATTGAACCATTTATTTAATTGGGCTATTTTGAATTCAAGTTGAAAAAGCAAAAGTTGTCAAGAAAAAGTTGAACAATGGACCAAAAAAAGTGAGCACAAATAAACATCTTTCCCATTAGACACAATTTTATAGTTATTATTTCTTTTTTATTTATTTAAAAATACAATGGAAAATAAATCTTTTTATGCCTTTGTTGAAAGAGTTTTTGGACGAAAACTCACATTCCCAAAGCATTATAGCCTTTTTTTTTTTTTCTTTCTAAATTGTGATTTCTCTTGGAATGTTTGTCGACTTCTTTCCATATAAAAAAAGAAAGGGTAAAGGGTGGACAAAATGTACAAATTAACAGAAGGCTGATGTTAAAATTGCGATGAAAAAAAAGTTGAAGACGCAAGTATGAAAATAAGTAAAGGTTAGAAATATTTAATGCAATTAAAAAGTGGTGATTAATATGGAAACCCCTATAAAATTGTCTAAATACTCTGTTGCAATAGTAAAAAATAAATAAATATATATAAAATATTAGTTTGTTTGGTATCCAATACTAAAAGTTGGGATCTATTGTTACAAACTTGCTATCATTTCAATGCATTTTCGACACATCAACTCATTATCTCTTTTAAGCAAATAGGAAGATGTCAAATAATGTGTTGAAGTCTTTCAAATAAGAGGTTATAAAAAATGTATCGAGAGAACAAATGAGAGTACACTAAATTCGAACAAGGTCAAGACTCATACTAAAACATGTTCTTAAAATTTTTGATGTTTGGTATAAAAGTTTTAACTCAATTTCGGGTTAAAGAAAAAAATATGGCAAATGAAATTGAGGGTTGAATCATGTTAGTTGGTTCCTTGAGAGGGAAAAGAAAAAAAAATGAAAAAGAATGAGAAATCCCAGTATATAAGTTTGGAATTGTTAGTTTGAATGCAGTGGCGGACGCAGAGATTTCGTATTAGTGGGTCACACTCAAACATGTCAAAAAGCTGACAAAAAATTTAACTATTCGATATTTTATTACAATTGTTCTCTACGAGTTCTCATTCATTGATAACGTTTCATAATGACGTCATTTTCAATTTTGGCAAATACATCATTCTCAATATATGCAATCAAACTATCATTCAACCACTGATCCCCGATTCAATTACGAAGACGATTTTTGACAATTGACATCGCAGAAAATGCTCTCTTGACTGTAGCAGTAGCAACAAGAAGAACTAAGGCTAATGTGACAAGCTCGTAGACTGATACATAAACTTCATGTTTATTTTTCACAACCAACTTGTGTGCAAGATTATTAAGGCTTTGCAATTCTCCAAAATCTTCATGAGTGTGCATGTCCGAGATATATGTATCTAGTTGATCATCAAGTTCCATGATATCTGTCGCGTCAAAATCTGCTGGGTAATACTCACATAGTCGAATCAATTTGTTCTTGTCAAAAGCAGCAAATGCATTATTTGGACACAAACACACAATACAAAGGAGCAAGTCACTATTAATCTCAGAAAAATGATCATTTATCTCTTGAAGTTGCATATCAATGATGCCATAAAACATTTCCATACGAAAATAACGTAGATTTGTCACCGTTAGACGTCGTGATCGACCTATAGTTATGAACATATCATCTATATTTGGAACATTTATCTCATGGGTTTCACAGAACGAACGAACAATTTCAAAAAAAGAATCACATCCATCATCTCTCATGGTTTGGAGCTGTGTTTTACATAATTGTACCAATCTCATTGCATTGACAATATCTTGATCTTTTCTTTGTAATGATTTCGACAATTCATTTGAAATTCCCAAGATCTTTCTCATGAGATGTAGATTAAATGAAAATTCAAATTTTAACATCGACTCCAATAGAATAACTGCATCACCTTTTGTTCCAGTACTTGTAGTGTCAGTAGCAATCATCTCAACAACATCAACTGTGGTTGAAAACATGATAATCAGGTTAAGTAAACAACTGTAGTGAGATCCCCATCGTGTATCACCAGAACGCTTAAGAGTAGTTTCTTGATTGAGACCCCGTCCGCTTGATATTTCACCAACACTAAGTGATTCAAGAATTTTCGATATTTGTTTCTCTCGAATAAGATCACTTCGTTTAGCTTATCCTCCTACAACATTCACCAATCTGTGTACTGGAGTTAAAAAAAAAACTTCAATCTTTGGATGTTTCTGTGTTACAGCTACAAGAGCTAGTTGAAGTTGATAAGCAAAGCAGTGAATGTAGTAAGCACTTGAATTTTCTTTCAAAATAAGTGTTTTAAGACCATTATACTCACCTCGCATATTGCTAGCTCTATCATATCCCTGACCTCTCAAATTAGATGTACTTAAACTATGTGTAGAAAATAATTAATCAAGTGCAGCCTTCAGTGAGACAGCTTTAGTACTCAGAACATGTATAACACCGATAAAATGTTCCAATATATGCCCATTTTTCACATAACGAATGACAACTGACATTTGCTCCTTCACTGAAATGTCCCGGGATTCATCAAGTAGAATAGAAAATAAGCTATTATCCATATCTTTGATAATTACGTTCAGAGTTGCAGAAGCAATAACCCTGACGATATCTTTTTGAACTCGTGGTGATGTTAATTTGAGATTTTCAGGTGCATCCTTTAAAGCAACAGCATTAATCTCGGCATTGTGATCACACAACCAATGTAGGAGTTCAAGAAAGTTCCCTTGATTGTTTGAATCTTAAGATTCATCGTGTCCACGAAAGGCCAACCCTTGTCGTAGGAGAAATCTCACACAATCAATTGACGCATTCAAATGAATTCGATACTCTGTTCGATTTTGATGTGATCGCTTGAAGAGACAAGATTGAATGCTTTGTTCTTGATTGATGAATGATTCATATTGGATGCGAGCCTGATTGTGTGCGCTATTTGATGCCCCCAACATGTTTTCTAATAATCTCTTGCCTTCCCAATTTGAGAACCCACCATTAATAAATGAATCACCACTTGAGTTGAAAAGATAATAATATAAGCAAAATACAGCATTTTTTTCTATACTGTATTCCAACCAACTAGGATACTCATTATACCATAAAATGCAAAATCGTCTATTTTTGTTAGAAATTTTTGTGGAGGGAAATACATGATTGCGAGGTTGACAAGGACCTCGTTGTACATCTGTTCTTCAAATCTCGTCTCGGACATTAACATCATAAATTTGTATTGGAACTCTCAATCCAGGATCTGAAGGAAGCTGTGCAACATCAAATTCATGACTTCCATCGACATTTGTTTAAATCGGGACATCTCCAAGATTAATTCCATCAATCTCATTAATTTCATCCCCAGCATTTATTTCATTCCTTTTATCTCTAACATTCATTTTGTTAGCATTTTGCTCATCACCATAACACGCTGATTTACGTTTAAAGAACTTTTTCATGACTGATAGAAACAATCAATTTCTATACATAGTCTATACACAGGCAAGTCCACATCTGTACAACAATCTATACACAGGCAACGCTGGCAAGGCGACAAGATATCCAAACCAACAGAACAAACAACGCCGACAAGCCTACAAGATATCCAAACCAACAGAACAAACAACGCCAACAAGGCTACAAGATATCCAAACTAAAAGAACAAACAACGTCGACAAGGGACAAGCAACAGTGAACATTCAACAAATCAATTAATTGTAACTCTAAAATAGAAGAGATTTTAAGGGTTAAAGAGCTTACTTGGGTTGAGATTGAAGCTCAAATATTACAACAATTTCATCAAAATCTCTAGTCTCTGCTTCTGAAGGTGAACGGCTACAAAAAAGCGAAGGATAGCAGTTAGCGAGAATACGAAAGCATAAATGAAGAGATTGAAAAAATCCTTGCATATATGATATATAAACATTAATCTAATGATAAAAACAATACACTTAAAATCATAATAAATCAAAGGCCAAGAATGTGTATATTGAACTATAGGCTGTAGCCGAGCTTCAGCTCATAATTTTTTAATTCCTTTTACTAAATCCTATATCTAATACTCCAACTCTCTCCAGAAATTCAACATCAAATTAATATAATGATAAAACAAAATCTGCAATTCCACATTAACACATTTCAACAACAATGAATTCGGAAACCAGCAACTAGATTTTTATGAAAAGCACATTTCGTTTCCCATGACAAGATTTAGAGTATCAAGTGGTTTCTCAAACCACCTCTATAATGGTAACCACACATGAAATCATGAATACAACTACAAGCGCACGTGCTTGGCAGCAGAAAATGGCAATAGCAAGCTCATGAGTCATGAATCAACGCTGTTTTTCCCATAAGAAAAATGGCAATACCTTAAGAGAAGAGGCTAGAGCCTGGAAGGCGACAGACGGCAGTAGATGAAGGGTGATGACGGACGGAAGATGAAGTGCGGTTAGGGCGGCGTCCAGTCTTCGACTCTCATTCTCAGACCTTAGTTCGTCTCTTCGATCTCGGTCTCTGGCTCTCTCTGTGTTAAGACTCAAATGGACACCTGGTTAGGTCACAAATTTGGGCCTTGTAAGTTGTAATGGCCCATTGCCCATTGGCCCCAAAATTATACAGTATTTTAAATTAAAAAAAAAATTTGTTGGTCATAGAACCCACCAGGTCCATAGGTGGGTCCGCCCCTATTTGAATGTATACAAATTTCAAATTTAGCTTCACTATACCAAGAAAATTAATGGGAACCATACTTAAGTACCCTCGAAAACTTTATTAATTCCATACCTTCCTTTTAACATTTTTTATTACGAGATATTTTTTTTAAAAATTTTTTAAAAATAAGTTTTGTGATACATTGTACTACATTTTGTAAAATTATATAGCACACATTTCACCATCCCGTTTTAACCACCATCGCACCATCATCTCCACATCTCTTGTAACAACCTATGGGCTATGTTATGTATACTTAATTTTTCCTTTCTGAACAATTGATTTATGCTTGTAGATTAATTCTTTCCGCCTATGGACTATGTTATGTATACTTTACTCTTTCTTTTCTTTTTAAATTTCAATGTTTTTATGCTGTTAATATAATTTGGGGGAATTTTTTTGGATAAAAGCCAGTGAATCACTGCTAGAAAATGGTTGTAGGTGAAAATGTTAAATATCGGGAAAATAGAGATTGAGAAAAAGATTAATTTCTCGAGAGCATAACTAGAAAAGTAATTTCTCAATTCTCCATATTATCAGAAGGGTTCAATTTGTTAAATTGACAAATTAAAGTTTTGGGTTTTGTAAAAATGATTATGTAAAGTTTTAGGTTCAACTTGTAAAATTGGCGTTAATTCTTCTGGTTACTACTGCTACGATAGAGATAGTATTTCCTACAGAGAAAATTGTCAAGAATCAACTACATAATCAGATGGAAAATCAATGGTTAAGTGATAGGTTGGTGGCATACATTGAAAACGACATATTCGACAATATTGATAATGATGTATTGATGTAATTTTACGACGTTTTTCTAAGTATGAAAACGCGTAAGCTACAATTGTAGTGTGTATTAACTAGTTTTTATTAATGTTATGTTGTTTTTAAAAAAAAAAATTGTATTTAATATTTTAACCCCCACAATATAAAAGGTCTAAGTCCGTCCTGGTAGGAGGACTAGGGCTAGGGATTATTACATTAATGAAATGTATATAATTTAATAAATTAATATTTGAAATTATCTTGAATGGCTCACATATTTTTAGCAAAGATAATAAGGTGGCCCGGGTTTTTTGCAATTTCCATTATAATTTTTTCGGATAATAAAAACTAGCACTTAAATGCCACAGTTAAAGGCTAAAGCAGTCCACTTCCAACTTCCAAAAATCGTGGCCTATTTAGACTAGTTTGTAAATATGTATTGTATATATGTATGTATGTAGGGAAGACAACAGGACGGATAGGTCAAGTCGGATAGCGGGTAGACATTCCATCGAATATTTTTGTCACCTTGTCCCTTTTCCATATCTATTTATGTTTTTAATATTTTTATTTTTTTGCTTTAAAATTTTTCATGTCTTTAGTTAGTGAAAATCAATATTTTTATTTTTTTATTTGTAGAGCAACTTAGGTTTCTTTTAGAAATGATGATGATTCTTTCCTTTTTGTAGTATAAAAAACTTAAATTTGAAATGAACTTTAAACGAAACAAATAATGGAATAGGGACCATGTTCTTCGTCCCTGCTATCAGGGGAGAATCTAGGGTCAGAAGTCAGCTAGGATGGAGGTCAACCGTTTATTGTTGACTCCAAAATACCTAGAAAATGGAGTGAAATATGGGTGGATGTCGACACCATGGAACCAACGCACAAAATACGCGAAGAAATTAGAGTGACAATTAATATTGAAGTCTCCACACGTCATATAATACATTATTGAAAAGTTTAGCGACGTATGAGTGTCGATACCCTTAGACACCCTTCACAAAAATGATAAGGTCGATAGCTTTGGGCATGGGTGTCGATCTCTACATCTAAAAATCATTTATTTATTTTTTTGCGCTTATTTAAAATAATTAAGAATGCTATATAAAGGGAACCTTCCCCAACCGAGAAGCCTACTTCCGATGAAATATGAAAACCTTCAAAATATAATTATAGTTTTCTCAATCGTAATTAGGATAAATCTCTTATTTGCATTTTAAAATTCTAAAGTAATTCGAAACAAAGCAGTTCAATATTATTGGCATATCGCTTGTAAAGGAACTTCTATTCACTAATATTAAAATGAAAAAGATGCAATATTAGTAGGTTGGTCTTCAACATTTTATGATAGGTGCACAATCATTTCCTAGCACGAAAATTGTCCAAAACTCTATAAAATACTCGTGTAACTTTAAGTCTAATTTATGAAGTCCGAATTTATTTTTCAACTTGAATTAGTGTTTCAAAATTTTAGGTGAACCATGAAGAAAATAAAGGTTAAAACACTATAGACTCTAAAACTTTAATAGACAAACAAACAAGCAATCACATGGAGACTTCGTTTTCTCGTCATAAATCTACTTTTGAGGGAATCATAAAATCCTTTTATCCAAAAATTGCGGGCAGACACTTATTTACAAAAGCAAGAAATCTGTTGCAATTTGCAAAACGCAGTTTATGAGAAACACAGTTTTGGCGGAAAAACACATTTCCTTCAGGACGGGACCACAGATATCGAGTTAAACGAATTTCTTTGTCATCCTTAGTCAAGTGTCAATGCTCGATAATTCTCTTGTTATAAATAACTTCTCGTTGCAAACCATT
Source organism: Osmanthus fragrans (assembly GCA_019395295.1). Taxonomy (NCBI): domain Eukaryota; kingdom Viridiplantae; phylum Streptophyta; class Magnoliopsida; order Lamiales; family Oleaceae; genus Osmanthus; species Osmanthus fragrans. Next base: position 20,895,688 of record CM033343.1, on the reverse strand, counting down.
TCCACCATGTCAATTGATTGATTTTGGCTCGAGGAACTAGATATAGTTTTTATCCTTTGAATTTTATTACTAGTTATTTTAGTGAATTTTTCTCTTTCAAAATATTTTATATGCCTCGTTATTGTATGGGAAAATATGTAACATGAGTAAAATAAGCAACCTTATATATAAGCCCATATAAACTTTGATTACAGAAGGAGAGAGAAAAAAAAATAAATAACTTCCATGAAAGTATGCAGAAAAGCATGAAAAATCAGTGGATGACTATTTTAGTGTTCTTTTCTGTTAGTTGTCTTCAGTTTTCCATATTTAACCAAAAAGCTTGGGACCATAAGAATTGGATGAACTATAAGACTTGGGTAGTCTATAAGAGAATCTCTAATCCATTCTATAGATTGCAGTCTATTTAACAAATAATTCGGAAGATTTATAGTTTGTGGCGGTGATGTCTAAATTCTAATAATAGAACGCCAAATTCAATTTTTATTTTTTAAATTGGAGAGAAAAAAATACAATACTGGAGTGAGAGAATAACAAGCTTGAGAGATAAAATTTATATTTTGTTAACTCACTATGTCTAATTGAGTCTTTAGATCTAGACGGATATCTAGACATTATCTATTTTTTACTCTGCTACATCACTTGACGAAGTGTTAATTAACATGCATTGGAGATGAATTTTCAATGGATGTGGGTAAATATTTACACGAATTGAGTCTTTAGATCTTTATGAATGTGGGTGAGGAAATTATACCACACAATTAATTTTATTCTGAAATTATTACAACATTGCAATTAATTTTTTATATTCTAATTTAGTATCTTTAATTCTCATTTACTTACTTTCAAAACCTAAAAACACTATCATCCATTGCTAACAAAAGCAATAATGCAGTCACAAATATGGTTCATGAGGCAAAAAACCAAATTTCAGCCTGTACAATTTTATTCTTGAATAGTAATTAACTTGATTATATGATCATGTTCTTCAAGATATTGGATTCTAATTCTATCCATAGTGATTTTCTTCCATTTTCTCTTTTTGGTTCTCTTCTCTGTGTTGGATATATGCCCAAATTTTTTATTCGACATTATGTTACAAACAAATATTAATTCATATTCATCGATTATTTTTATTAATAGCATTTAATTTTTGGGCAAATAATTAAATGTTCTATAATCATATATATTATTATGAATTGATTACTTACATTGTTAAGTAATAGATTCACTTAAAAATAATAATAATAAATAAATAAAAATAAAAATTCTAATGAACAATTTAATAAGAGTTCAGTACTTTAACATTATTAATTATCAAAATAGTCACTTATAATTATTTTAATGATTGAAAGGGATGAAATGTTAACAACGTGTCACGAGGAATTAATTATTGAAAAGCTTCGATAATTTTGATTAATTTAAGAGAGCAGTTTCAACCATTAGTGGTATAATCGAAATTAATTAATTAATCTTGAATGGTCAAGATTTAATCAATATAAGAATTAATAAATTTGAGCTTAAATCAATTGTGTCCAATTAGGTCCTTTTGATGGCTTCAAATTAAGAACTAAGGTTAAATTATAAGTTAACGAGGACTACACAATTAAATATCTAGAATTAATATGGACAGGATACGTGATATTGTAATTACCAAAATTATTGCAATGTATTCAGACATCAATATTGTCGAGAGATGTGTAGATACATTCCATGAATTAAACTACTTTGTCATCATGGGTGACCTCAAGCATGATCTCGGCCCCACCACTCTCCTCACATGGAGGGAAAAAATATTAAATTTAATGAGGTGGGACCCGACCTCCATGTGAGAGGAGTGGTGGGGCCGAGGTCATGCTTGAGGTCACCCATGATGGTAAGGTAGCATGATTGATATTTTAAAGAATAAAATTATGGAAAATTAAAAGAAGAAAAAAAAAAGTTTTCTTTTCTTTTGTAATTTTCTTTTATTGAATAGTATCTAACTAGTGTCCACACACTAGAAAAATATAGAGAAAATATGTAGTATTCTTGGAGTTCTTGAGGTACGAAGTTGTGTTGAGTGCAAGAAGATTAAAACGTGCGATTATATTAATTAAAATTTCAGTTACCACCCATGAGTAATATTCTATCCAGTTTTTGGATGACTAGTATCCCATATACATATATGATGGCGCTTTGAATCCAAATCCTAACACTCTGCTCTTTGATGGAGGAAAGAGAGTATTATTTCTGCAAAGTTGCAGGTCCAAGGTTTTTGTTCATATATATATTTTGATTATAAACCAAACTGCTGTTTTTTATTAACCTTTCATAAGGTTAATATATATAAGTTGTGATCGTAAATTGAAAACAAGTAAAGAATGTAATGACACTTATTTTCAACCAACGATTTTATAGATCTAGCTATCTCTGATGCGAACTGCTATGTCACTAACCTTTTTTAGGTGAGAGCATAGCTTATCACTTACTTATAACTTATTCAACTGATCGAGCATTTTTGGCCTGGAGATTGCTGTTCAGCTGTTCCCTTGGTAGGAGAAGAGTCAGGGCAAGCATTCAGACCAATGGGAATTGAATCCGAATAATAGCTTTCAAAATTGTATATATCAAGAAGTGAAACACGTAATAGAGTTCATGGTCGGAAGCCTAATTAGTATTCGCAGTTTGTAACAAGTTGACTATAGGGGAAAAAAAAAAAAAATTGCACAAGCTAATATAGGATATTAAAACAGCCAACCTTTCAATGTTTTTGAATACAAATTTGATAATCTTCTGTATTAGATTCTGATAACTGAAACAAGATCAGCTGCATACACAATATTAACCTTTTGTGGAGAAAATTAAATGAGGACAATCTATCCTAGAAATTTGAAGCTCATCCAGTAATGAATCTATGAGAATCTATGATCAGTTTTAAGTCATTCGCAAAACTTGCATCAACGAAAGGTAAAAAAATGTTAATAATGTTTATAATCTCAGGTTACTATAGGGAATGTACAAGTAGAATCCACTAGGTTAGAATAGACTTGAAATATTTTTCTCCTTAAGCATTAGCTATTAGGATATTAGAGACAGGATCCGAAACGAAAAGTTAAAACCCTTCAAATATTTGATCTTGATGGACGGAAAAATTTATAAATGAAATCTCATTTTTGTAGTTGGCTGCCATAGTTGAAAATCACAATCTCAAAAAGCTGTAGGAAATAATGATCAGGTTAATATAAAGAGAATGTATAGTAGAAGCAATTAGGTTTTAGCATCTTGATTAGGTCTAAGATTTAGGTCTTAGTTAAACGATAAACCTTTTATTATAAAATAATGCTAGTGATTGTGCTAATTATATCCAAACCTTAAGCAAGATCCAAGAAAACAATTATAGGGTCTTCTGACAGCAGAACATTTCTAGGGTTTCCAGCTCACAAGTGGCTGAAGAAGTGCTTGCCTTCATACTTTGCATTTATAATATACAAAATTGAAAGAGTATACTAGAATAAAACCCTAATTATTACTTGTGAATTTTGAATTTATTTGAAGGCAAATGACAGAGCACCATCTTGAAATGACTATTGCCTGTTATTTGATAACATTTCAAATGAATCCATGCTCCCAAAGGAGATGTTATCCATATGAAAAGCTGAACTTTCATTCTTCAGAAAAGGGTTCAGATTTGTGTTTTGATTTTCAAAATAGGGCACATCTCCAGTTGTATTTTTCAAGTTAAGATCAAACTGGGACATCATGCCTTGATTTTGGAAGGACTGGGAGTACCAATTTTGAACATCTTGCAGAAAAGAAAGGCCATCCCTATGGTTGGCAGTAATATTGGAGCTATTTTGGATGCACTGAGCTGCTTGTTCCTTGAGAGAAGCCAGTTGGGCTTGAAGATTGACAACCTATAAACCAGCAAAATAAGGAGAAAGAATTTGAAAACTCAAGGTATAAGACTATTAGTTCCTTACTAAATATGAATAGGAATAAAATTCAATTTCAATATAAACATTGAGTAGAAAAGGGAACTACCTGCTGTTGGAGGGCAAAAATATGAGACACGCAACCATAAGTTGGATCTTGTAGCCTAGCCTGAGCTTCATATGCGATAGTGGTGGCAGCTTCACGCCGATCACTTTCTGGCAAGTGAGCAAGGAGTTTCGACACATTGCTAGCACCGAAAACCTTGTGAATTGCTGCAAAATGAGTAGCACCTTGTTCATGGCAGAAATAAGGAGCAAACACACAACCCCTCACGCATTTTCTTCTCAAGAATTTGCAGGCACCACATGGGGAACCAGACCCTGTCATCTTGATCTTAATGGGGTTTTACTGATAATCTGCTCTTAGTTAACTCAATTAGTACAAGAATTAATTATCACCATGTTTTTAAAGACCAGATGGGGAGGAAGGTGGATCTTATTTTATTCTATTCTTTATCATATGATGTTTCCTTATTGGGCAACATATTTCATACTCTTTTTAATCCCTCAATCAAAAATTTTATATTCTGATTTAAGAATTCCATTCGGTATCCTTAAAGGTCAAGAGACCTAACATAAACCAAACCAAACCAAACCAGTTCTGTTTGTTCTATTATTGGATTTTTACTTCAGGGTCCATATTTCTTGAATGTAACATTAATTTTTATACTTCAATATTCAAAACTCTTCTAAAGTTATTTAAAGACTCTTCATAAAGATGAAAATCATCAATGTATATAATATTTGAGAAATAAGCTATATTCAACAATCTATAATATGGTATCAAAGTGAAAAGAAAATTGTTTATGGTATACCAGTTTATGATATATATGGAAACTTTGGATTGCTCCATTACTCAAGCAATATATAATTTGGAAGCTAAGTTTCTGCATATTTTACCATGTGAATACATATTTTTTCCATAACCAGATACTTCCATGGATCAGATTTTTAGTATTCAGTTTGTAATCATTGTGAGTAGACTGTGACAGTATGTATGTAATTACTAATTAGTAGAGCTGGGGATAAGACATTATTATGAACAAGATTTTGCTTATTTAGCTCTTGTTTGGTTCAGCTAAAAAAACTTATTAAAATATAAGTTAAAATTGACAATTAATTTTAATCATACATTTCATAGGATGCACAACTTTTCAACCATACATTCAATCAACTTTTATCAAAATTTTCTAAAGATCTGTTTTTTTATCTAAATCAAATAGGGGCTTAATACTATCTAGTATCAAAAAATTTGGAGGGGGGGGTGGGGTGGGGGATTTACTCAATATTTTGCCACGGATGGTTTGAAATGAGATCTAGATTAGCATCCAATGCCAAAAAAAACATGAAAAATTTAGTGTGCATAAGATCACAATATTTCAAAAATTGAATATGAATAAAAGAACCTTTAACTAATTTACGATGGGCACATATTCTCGATTGAACTATAAGTGTTATGTTTACCATCAAACCCTTAATTAGTTTACTAGATTAGAAGAGGCGGATTTCAACATAATAGGGCTTCGCTGGCACAACTAAAACTAGTTAATTAGGTACATGACTACAAGAGATCATAAGATAAGAACAGGCTATCAATAATGGAAATATATTCCAAAACAGAATGAAAAAAGATATGAATTTTGTTATTTGTACATCCGGGATGACATTCCGGATGACATTCTCCCTCACAAGAAAGGGAGTCCACGCTCCAATAAAAAATAATCTGACCCCCCCCCCCCCCCCCCCCCCCCCCCCTAATTGTGAGGGGAAATGTCATCTCGGATGTACATGTAGCAAAATCGGAAAGATATATAGTGACACTGGAATAAAAGTATAAAACCATCAGACAATAGGGCAAGTATGTGTGGTATGAGAGAGAGAGAGAGAGAGAGAGAGGCTTACTTTTTGGTTTGTTGATTTATTTGTCTTTGGAGTTCACAGTTTGTCAAGCATTAATAAAAGTATTTATATACATTTATACAATGATAAATTAATCTTGTAGATAATAATGTTAATCACTAGATCTCAATCCCTTTCATGCGTCACGAAGAGCCGCCAACATTTAGGCCTAGCAAATTAAGCCCTACTTCCAAAAACCCTAAGCATACCCTAACTGAAATCGTCTCTCGAATTTAAGCATATAGAAACTATCATTAGCTTAGGAAATTTTGAAGATGTTGATCAGCAGGTACAATCTAATGGGAGGTGCTCGGAAATTTAAGCATTCTCAAGTTTCAAGTTTTACGAGTCTATGTGAGTTTAGACAAAGCCTAGACATAAAAAAAAAAAAAAAACTTTATTTTTTATTATTATTATTTTAAATACTTAATCATTCTAAAATCATTTAATAATTAAAATAATATATATCAAACATTAAAATTGTAAAATACTATATTTACTTAATAATCTTGCAATTAGTCAATTATTCAATTTTTAAATTTTCAAAGTGCAAAAGTTAGACTATTTTTCCTAGTTACAAATTTCAACTTGAGAAATCCTACTTAACATATTTATAGGAATTTCATACATATTTTTTTAAATTTTTAACAAAACAATAAGGGTGTGTTTGATTGTAAAAATTATTTGCATGGAAAATTGTCAATTCATGTGTTTGATTGATTTTTTTTAACCTAGAAAATATTATACTGATCCATTTTTTTATTGGTACGTAGATGGGAGAGAGAGGGAGTAGAGAGAGAGAAAGTGAATTACCTGAATAATAAAAACATACTCCCCCTAAAAAAATATTTTCCTTATTTTCAAGAAAAATATGGTCATGTGACCAAATGTAGAAAAATATTTTTCATGAAAAAATATCAATCAAACAATACAAAAGTGAAATTTTGGATGGAAAAATATTGGCAACCAAACACATTCTAAGTTTCAAAATCATAATTACATAATATAGATACGCCATAGTTTAAATCTTATCTAATTTTTTTATCGGATAAAGTTGACTTTTGTACAGATAGAGCCAATTTGAAACTAAAGTCAAATAAACGATTTTTAAAAAAGGGGGAAATAAATAAATAAATAAATAATAATAATAACTTAATTGGTGTTTACCGTCAAGGCAAAACGTTTTGTCTACGTCTCGTGCCTAGACGCACCTTTTAGAACATTGATTATCACACATGTCCATAAGTTTTTTACTCACATTCTTATCATCGATCTTCCATTTATTGACACATTGTTTTAGATGGCAATTCTCGTCCGAAAATTATGTTATCGTGCTTTAAAATAAGGGACAAATATATAGTAATACTTTTATGTTATTTTATTTGCTTATTTAAAAATACGAGGGGCAAACAAGTCTTCTTATACCCTCTTAACATAATTTTAGGACGGAAATCATCAAGTACAAAGATGTGTTAATAAAAAGTCAATGATACGAATGTAATAAAAAAAAGTTGAAAATATAAGTATGATGATAAGTAAAATTTAATGCCATTAAAATGTATTGCGCTTATTTAAAAATATGGCATCAATACAGCCACCATAAACATTTTTCAAATGCAATGGAATATATTGGAGGATGTTTTTGATTGTGAGGAAGATATGAATTTTTTGAACTTAAGATATCATAATAAATTTACTCAATATCCTTCAAATAGCGAGTCTGAAATGGACGACGAGTCAAAAAAATACTACCCTCTCGACGCTTGACCATGTGAAATATGGTTAGATCATACATAGTTTTTACAATTTTCTCCTTGTCGTTTAGGATAAGATATTCACTTTTGTACCTTTAACTGGAGATCCGACCGAACTCCATGTACAAAGTGTGTACCTCGAGTGGTTCAATTAAAAAAATTTATTTAAATTTTGTGAACTATAAGGAATACTTAATAATGCTACACAAATAGTACTTATAAGCAGCAAAAATTGAATATCATATTGGATTATTAAAAAAAATTCTTATCAAGAAATGAATAAATATGAAAGAAAGGAATAGAATTAATTCAACTTAACTAAGGAGATTCTTTGAACTGTGCTATAAGATTGACAACTGATGATAAGATAGATTATTATCTTATCATGCCATGTAAGTGACGTATATATATATATATATATCCTTCAACAAAAAGCGGCTTTGGGTATTGCCGAAAGGGTTGATTATAAAATTTTGTGGTGTAATTGAAAGTATGAACAGGGATTAAATTGACAAGTCCACATGAGGTGTCCTTTTAAAAAAATTAATATTATTGACTGAAAGTTGATTATTTTAAGAATTCCAATTAATTGACCTGCCTTCTTGTCTGCAATATTATTTTCTTCTTTCTTGCCACTCAAAATCAACCTGCCCTATGTTTAATTTTGAAGCTCTTTAGTTAGAAACAAATAAATGACAAAAAAAAGTCTTACTTGTGACAAAATGCAAATTATTTGTAGCTAATTAAGCCCCTTGTTTGGTAGGATTTTTAGTAGATTTTAATAAAAGTTGATAAAATATTTGTTTGAAAAGTAGTGAATTTCATGAAATGTAAAATTAATTGTTAATTTTGACTTAATTTTAATCCACATCAAACCGGAATATTTATCTTTGTTAATTCTTTGCAGTAACCAAGTAAGCAAGACAATTTTTCTTGCCCATAAACAAGAAACGTGTTATCATAAGTACGACGCATTAGTAATATTTTTTTCCCAATTCCGTACAGTCACCAACTCGTATGCATGTAGAGGTAGACAAGAGATGAATATTTAAATTTTGTATTTTTGCATATGATTCCATGCATTCTATCTTTTTGCAACCAAATATATTTCAGGTGAAATCGTGTTTCCTGTTTAACCTTTACGAGACCACCGAGGAATATGTTATTAGCGTCATTCTTTCTTAAGTGAATTACAACTTCGCGTGACTTAAAATCAATAATTTAGTTGTTGCATAAATTGCATAACCAAACAAGCAAAAAGAAATTAACGTTTTACAAAAAATAAATCTAAATTGTGTTACATGTACAAATATTCATCTTATTCTTCAGTAGTGGCGGATCCAAGATTTTGAGTGAGCACGACCGATCATTGAACCTCGACCGCAATAAAATATTAAAAATTAAATATATCAATTACTTTTGCTAAAACTGAACATATAAAATTTTATTATAGCTATTGTCAATATTCACCAAATGATGTAGTGGTCAAGTTTTGCATAATTCAAAAGAATAGCACAGGTTCGAATCTTTCAAATTGCATTAAAATTGGTAAAATTGAACATATAATATTGTGTTACATTCACTGTCAAAATTCATCAAGTGTCATGATGGTCAAGCTTTTCATAATCTAAAGGAGAGCACACAGGTTCAAATCCTCCCTATTGCATTAGTTTTGGTAAAAAAAAAAATGTTTAAGTAGTAAAATGCCTCGTTAAAACATTGTCGAGAAAATTTAATGGAAAAAACTTGATCGAAGAAAAAAGAGTACAACTATTCTCCCTGATTTCAATTCTTGTATTAATTCATCATTGCCTTGCAAACCAATGTCTTCAATATTGCAATTTTGGTGAAGTATGTCTCATATTATTTTGTAGAGTGTTCAAATAACACCGTCTTCATAAGAGATATTTTATCAACCTTTGGTAACTTTCGTAACATAATTATTCAAAAAGCATCTCTTATTGATCTCTTCAAGAGTTACATATACATCAGAGTATTATTTTGAGGGTAAATATCTTGAATGTTATGGACATTCGTCACACAAAGAATACACTTCATTAAAACCTTATTAGGAAAAATCATGTGGGAAAAATAGTACATTTATTCTTTTGAGTATGTAACAAAAGTTGTCTCATCATTAAAAACATTGCCAAGAAAATTCAACGGGACAAAACTTTGGTAAAGAAAAAAAAGAGTACAATGCGTATTTACTCCCTCTCATGATAATATCACTTGAATTAGTTTCAAGCATATTAAATCTTTCAAAGATAACAATAATAGCCATGGCAGATGAATTTACTATAATGTATTTCAAATTTCATATATTATCAAAATAACATGATATGGACCGTGATTTCATCTACCACAATCTTTGTGAAATTCACTATGTTGAGAATCGTGAATTATATATTATGAATTTACTTTTTCTATTTTCATTTCGCATAAGTATGGACATTTAGGTGTTTGGACTAAAGATTTAGCAATTTCAAGTTTCTCTAGTAATTAATTTGTTGGGGTTGCACCCATTTAATTTGGTCAATTATTATTTTTTTTGATCTATATATTTCGACGAATTTATTTCGATTCCTCGCTATTCATATACGATGCAGTACATCATGTATAAAAGTATTGTCAACAACGTTTTCCTTTTAATTCTATTTCTTTCTCCATAATGACATACTATATTAAGCTATCTCAATTTTCAATACATCAGGTACATGAACCTCTTGTTAAGTTTTATAATTTGTTATTTCTAAATACTTATCAAGAGTATATACATTATTAATGAGATCATCTTTGCTAATTGCTCAATTTTCTTTTAGAGATTTTTTGTATTAAAATCGAATACTATCATGCTTCTGTGCCATAAATATATCAAATATAATGCTAACGAATTGTCCTCATAGGACATCAATTCGTATTGGGGCATTTAAAGTTGGTGTGTGAGATATTGTTAATCTCTTTAATCAGTAAATGCATCTAAATATATTATCTTTCGAACTTCTTATTTGAATTATCTTTTGTAAGGATTTAGATAATAATGCACTTGTACATTATTTTCAGCTTCTTAACTCCTCTTTCAATACTGAAAGAATTGTTCTAATCAATTGATAATCATTTTTTTAGCATTATAAAATATCACTCATTTTGGATAAAGGTTCAAACTACGCATTTATTCTCAACATTCTTTATTTTCCATCTCAAGGCAATATGATAGATCAATATTACATATACTGCACCGTCAAAATAATTACATGCAAAAAATTTGCTCAGATCATAAGCCAATTATAACAAGAAGAACTATGTTATTGGTATGATATGTAATAGCGTTCTCTAAACAAAAATGAGAAGTACTTTATTCTCAATTAAATTAATTACAGGTGTTTAACCAGCAATGACATTAAACCATTTATCGAGAGTGAATTGCCCAAATAATCATTGAACTTTAATCATGCTTCCATAAGGTCACTGAACTTTAAAAATTATCCATCACATCACTGAACTTCCCAAAAGGTTTCCACGGGGTCACTGAATTTAAAAAAATCTTCTCATTCATCACTAAATTTTGCAAAGAGTTTCCCAAGGATCACTAAATCAATGATCCCTGAAAACTTTTTGCAAAGTTTAGTGATCTCGTGAGGATTTTTTATAAAGTTTAGTGATGAATGTAATAGTTTTTAAAGATCAGTGACCCCATATAAACTTTTTGAAAAGTTCAGTGATGAGTTGGGTTATTTTAAAAGTTCAATGACCTTGTGGAAGTATGATGTAAAGTTCAGTGACTATTTGGACAATTCACTCATTTATCGACATCTCAACTAACACTTAATAAAAATGTTGATATTTATGCTCACTAGCATTAACAAGACAATCTCTTAGTTTTATAATCTCAAAATTTTGCTCATAATTTGAGCTATAATTTCGTAAATTTCAAGTTGTGAACATCATGCAATCATCTAATATTTATATCAAATATCTATTAGATACAAATAATATTTAGATGATCAATGTGGAGGATAATAAGGTCCTACTTATGACCTTGATTAACTTTTAGAAATGTAGGTAATTCGGTCTCTATTTTAGCTAGTGATGATTAATGATTAATTTCCATAAAAGAAAAGAAAACATTACATATGATTTCATTGGATTGAAAAATATTTTGGTTCTTCATTGAATATTCATTTTGAATTTTTTAATTTCACATTATTATTGATCTAGCGATGATCCAACTGGTCATACCAAATAATAACATATTTAGTAATTGAACTTCTAGTTCAATACGATGTTCAAATTTGAGTAATTATTTAATCAAACAAAAGATATAATTAATTCTTAAAAGCATGATTAACTATGACATGAGTTATATAATTTCCTTCAGTAATAAATATAAATTCAAAATGATACATTTTTCAAGAGTGGTATGTGCTATTTCGAAAGAACGTTATATTTTATTATTGATCATTCAAAAGCAATATATCAATACTCTTCTAAAATATTGAAAATTATAATTCATGATGTTCAAGAGCAATCAAATATTATTATTTTTTAAAATAATAAATTATATAATAATTTACCATTTGAAAGGTAAAAACATAATTTTTAATTTTGCTCTTCGGAATCAAGTAAAATATAACTACAACATTAATGTATAAATACTTACACCGAAGAATGGACATGTAAAGAAATAGAGTAATGAAATCAATCAATATTCTTCCGAAATATTGCTATATACCTGGTAGTGGCGTGCTCTTCAGGAACATATATTTCTTTTTAGAATATTTATATAAGGCATGTTGTGCTTCTTTAGGAGCAATATTTTAATATTCTTCTAGAATATTAAAAATTATAATCCACGCTCTTCATGAGCAATTAATATCATTTTAGAATATTGATTAAGATTGTATTTTCTTTCAAGAATAATATAATATTCTTCTAAAATATTGACGAAAATTATTTCCTTTAAAGAATAATATATAATATTCTTCTGAAATATTACTGTAAATAATTTGGTTTCATCACTAAAAGGTTGAACCTCAACCTTGAGGGTCCCTCATCGCCCCACCCCTAGAACATTGTGATGAAGGTAAATCGCGGAATGTGCCTCAGTAAGCCAGGCCAGGGTACAAAAGCTGTCATACTGATGCCCACAAAGAGTCAAATTTCATACTTTTGTAGGAGGCATAAATCGAATCCTCACACTGTGGCTGTCAGCTCAACTGAGACTACCTTACTCCTGTCCTCATCATTGATTAACCAAATAGATGCATAAATTGTGTCATCATTGAATTTACATAAAATTCACGCAAACGGGACATACAAATAGAATATAGATACAGATATGAAATGATATATATATATATACACACAAAATAATCATGATTATACTACAATAAAATAATCATGATTGATTAGTACATACATTAGTGAAATAATCATTATAAACTCCAACAAATTATAATGTGAAATTACAAGGGAAAATTAGGGTTGAATTTCTTAACATTTTACGTAATATGATTATAAAAAAAAAAAAAATAAAAAGCTCTAAATCTTTGATTTATTTAATTATCTAAATTATGTCATTTGTACACTCCCTTCTTACACTATAGATGATATTTGCTGTATTGTCAAAAAAGAGATTGGTTGAAAAAAAAAAATTTAATCATCCAATTAAATGATGTCATGTGGAAGTGTGTAAAGAATGATGTACAGCAAGCGTGATTGTATAATGTATCTAGATATACGTTTCTCTTTTTATATATATTTTTACTAAGTGGAAATTGGATCAAATAGTCTATTTACTAATTTCATAATTTTTCTTATAAATATTCTCCATTTCTATTTGTTTTAATCCCAACGATTCTTATTACAATTATTTTTATTTTCTTAAATACTTTAAATACATATATGTTGTTTTGAGTTTTGAAAAATAGTCATTCTCAATCTCCTAAATCAACTTTTGAATAAAAAAGTATTGTTTAAAGTCATTAGATCAATAAACATTGCAGAAAACTAAAGGGCAGTTTCTAAATTGCACGATATATAAGAATACTGGTAAACTTCCTGTTGAAAGTAACAATTAGCGATTCATATAATATAATGTGAACTCAACATTTACAAGGCATGTAAAATATGATAGACAGACCATTGAGTTGGATATGGATAAAATTATCCTAGAATTTAATTCTATTCATTGTGTAAGTCGTAGCAAACATGCCTAGGATGTAGATTCTGCAACTTGCAATTCCGACAAGGCACGAACAGTGAGATAATGTCATTGCTCGATGATCGAATTCACCGACGTGTTTACAAATTAAACTATAAGATGCAGTTTGAACTGGAGGCAATTGTTCCCAGTCCAAGCCAGAAATTTGGGAATGATGTGAAATGTGTAAATTTTGCGAAAATTGATTTGTTGAAGAATTTACATTTGAAGAGTAGGAAAAAATTATTGATCGATGTTTAAATTTATTTTATTTTAAGAATATTTTGGTTAAAAATGAATTTTAAAAAATCTCGACCAAATAGGAGTTTAGAATGAACCCTAAGGGACACTGAAGAGAGGTAACTTCATAGGGACTGCTAAAGGTGATGCCTTTATTTCTATTACATTACAGGCTAACTCGAGTTCACTTCTCTTCAAATCAGTGTTCTTGAGTAGAATAACGTGATAAAACTGCCTGTGAGTAGAATAATGTGATAAAATGCACACTACCACCTTTTTCTTGAATGCTATATCTAATGGCCTGGTGTGAACATATACTCAATAATTCCCTAGCATCATTTTTCACTAAGGTAGACACAAGTGGGATCATATCATTACCCCAATAATTACTCTCAAAAGTAAAAAATAATAATAATAAATAAATATGACAGTAACACCAAAGCACACATTCTGACTGTTTCTCAACAAATGCTACAAATTTTACATCAAAATTGTGCAAATGCAAAACTAATTACAATATACTTGAAAAACAAAACAAACCTTATTCTTAATGAATTTGAGATTAAAGAATAAATGGAACAAATTTATACAGTTCTATAGATGAACTAACATTTCAAATTTATTTATTTCAAATTTCTGTCATCAAAAGAGGCAGGCAAGTACGTCCCTGAGAGCATAATAATGGATATCACATTTGTGATCTGAAATTATGTTGCTCGAAAGCAACATCCTCTGAAAATGTTCACCTGGTTCTCTCTTGCACAGAGTGTAAAATTCCTCATGTTTGTCGTGGCTTTGTGCAACCACGTTCCTCTTCAAATAATAGAGAGTTCCAGGTATATATAACTCAGCTACTTCGCAGGCAGTTTTATCACGTTTCAAAATATCACAGCTTGCACCTGCAGGATTAGAAGGTTGAGGAATGCTCTGAATCACGTTAACTTCCCTCTTCATGGACAACTCTGCATAATTTTAAGGAAATTCAAGGTTAGCTTTCTTGAGTTCTTCAGGACTTCATATTATAAATGAACAAAAAGGAAGTTTTAGAAATAAGGGGCAAATGACACTTAGCTCTAGAAGACCAGAAAGGTATACATAAAAGTACTAAAAATTACACATTCAATCTACTCCATCAAGATGTTGAATCGCTTGATTCAAAAGCTTAAATTTGTTAGATAGGACCACATATATCATTTAAATATTATCTTCAACACGCCCCCCACATGTACACGGGATTATTCTCATCAAAGCTTCACATGTGCACAATTTCATTTAAATAGATAGCGGCGAGATATTTGCCTTCTATGATACCATGTTGAAGCACTTCATAGTAAAAAATTTAACCGAAAAAAATTGATGGTGAACTGACCAGTTTTAAGGTAAATGAGCAGGATATAAAGGCCTGTCTGATTAAAGACTCGAAGCATTCTCGTTCAATACTAATAAAAAGTCATTTGGTTTAAATTTTAAGATTCTTTAAATGCTAAGTAACGCATGTGTCAAATCTGTCTTTTGATAAATAAAACATCAGACATTTCAGTTGCATAAAGATATGTTAACTAAATAACTCATGTTACAGAAATTGAATTCTGTTTCACAGTTCTATAATTTCCAGTACCCCATTCCTATCACAACTTGTGTGACTAAGAAGGAAGAAAATAATAAACTCTTGTTATACTGTCCTTTGGTACATAATTTATCCAGTAATACATAATTATTTCTTTTATTGAATATAAGTTGGCCCAGCCCCATCAAAAAAACCCTTAATGCAGTTTTAAGCTGTCAATGATTCATCCTTGACGATGATCTAATAAACCCGAGAATGAAGTAACCTCAGGGAATTGCTTCACCCTCTGTTTTTTCATTTTAGTTGGGGCAAGCCTATCAGTTAAATTTATACAAACTATCGTTGTTTACAGTTGCTAGATAAAAAAAAAAACGTCAAGGAACAAAAGGAGCAAAAAAATACCAGTAATTTCATGTAAATGACATTATAAAAAGGGCAATTGATCACAACTATTATGGGATAAGAATCCAGATACGAAGCCTGATTTTCATTACTGTTATTAGAGATCCCAACAATCTGGAAACAGAACATACCAGAATGTTTTGTCTGCCCTCTGAACTTGGCATTTTCAGCAAATTTTCAAGCCACATCTTGTACAAATGACACAACCTGCCTAGCATTATTGACTAGATCTATGATGCCTTTCCAGTCTTCCTTTTCAAAAATACTTACCCTGCCAAAGCAAAGGAGAAAAAGAACAGAAAACTCTTCCATTATTAAACCAACAAATGCCAGCTAGTCAGTCAATTGCCAAAACCATCCACACCCAAGAAAGTAAAAGAAAAAACAAAATGTCTATTTTAATAAAATGACTGAAATTATCTTCGAAAAGGGGATGGAAAGGTGAGCCCAGCAGGGCTCCTCTTCTTCATAAATTATTTCCAATGCACTCAAAGAAACAGAGAAGAAAAACAGGATGGCATTTTTCCATCCGTCGGCAGGCTGTTAGGAATAGCTTTAACTTGTGCATTGAACTTTTACTTAGTGGAAAAACAGAGTTGTCTAAATTCTCATTCAGTCCACCCAATGCCTTATTCTGAGAGACGTGGTTTTAGCTAATGAAACTTAAATAGGAGTTAAAATGTAAGTCAAAACTATGGAAGATTACTTCTGAATTAAAAGGTCTTATGTTAGGCAGAAGCTAGATAGAATATCAAACAATGCGATGCTAGTAATAGTAGGAATAAGAATAATAATAGAGTTTCTATGGAGGATAGTATCGCCTCAACAAGTGACTGTTCTAGACATTTAGGTTCAATTATTAACAAGAGACAAGATGGACCCGAACCGACTAATCACTAGAGCTCACCCCCAAAAAGAACTAATTGAAGAGGATGTAATTCATAGGATTATAGTAGGATGGATGAGATTGAGAAGTGTTATAGAAATCCTGTATGATAAGAAATCACTATAAGGTAAAATAGAATTCTGCACAATAGTTATTAGACCTGCTGTGCTTTGCGTCATTTTCTTCATTTTTATCTCGAATATCCCTTTCATTAACATTGTGATCATTAAAAAAAAAAAAAACGCATATTTATGTTTAAATTATTTTAGTGTCACAATCAATTCTAAATGTTGCATTATCAATTGCATTCGAGACCAAACAAAGACAAAAATCGCAGCAAAAATCAATTACCATAAAATCGCCAAAACAAGATAGAAATTGGAGCACTTATGTGGATCCCTAATTCCATTTCATAAGAAAATACAAAAGAAATCATCAAAAAGAAATAATTTCCTGAAGAATGAGGTATATAACTTTTCATGAATAAATCTATCACGTTCTTTGAAAAATTAAAACTTCTTTCAAAGCTTTCGAATTTTTGGGGCTTGGGTTCTTCCGCTTCAAATCTGATTTCTCAAAAAAAAAAAAAAAAAAAATTTGGTGGGTCACTTGACCCGCAGGACCCGTTGTGGGTCCGCCAATGGAAATATAAGCATTAAAAAATGAGAATGTTAAGATAAATGTGTGGTTATACTAGAAATGATAAGATATTGAGGGGTAACTTAAGGGAAAGATAACTTAGGTGGTTGAAATATGGCCTAGCTAAACGTAAATTGGTTCGCGTTCATAAGAATGATATGACCTCATAGATTATAAAAGAGAGGGAGACCAAAACTATCATTGTCTGTGCTTACTAAAAATCTAGCTGATTTAGATATTGTAGTACATGTAGCAATAAACCAAATAAAGTGATGGAGAAGGATTCATGTAGTCAACCCACTTAGTTTGGCGTCATTGTTATTGTATTAACCTAGGCAAGAAGGTGCAAGAAAATGCTTAAGTAGCATAGATAGTGGAAACTCTAGCCAAAGGGACTTCGTAGCACCAGTTCCAAAAACACGAGGGTGAGCAAATTTCGTAAAAATACAGGGGCGTACTGATCCAAAAATCGTGGGGAAGAAAAGGAAAACGAGTTCATTTAAGATGATGCAAACCTAATATAAACGATACCCAAACATGGAAATACCAAAAGCTTCTCTTACTGACAAACTACCAGATGAAACAGAGCAAATTTCAATTTTATACAAGAATTATAAAGAAAATATTATTTAAAGTGATTGGGCATACGGGGAAGAAAAACATGTTGCAAGTGTATGGAGATAAGGTTCTTCACATTTTCTACTGGTATTATCAGCAACAACCACACAATTTTATTTTCCAAAGAAAGGGAAAAAAAAATCTACTTGCACTTTTTACCGAACAAAAGAAAAAATATCATAAAAACCTTCAGTAATTGGATGTAAGAAGTTTTTCATCCAGATACTACTCACTATAAGAATTTCAACTGCCATACTATGATTAAAGGTCAGAGAAAGCTTCCAAATATTGTAGGTTTCTTACCAATCAGTTTGAAGAATTTCATTCCTCAGTCTAATTAAAGAAGCAACACTTAATCCTGGGATTATATCATCCTGCATTGCCAAGAAAAAGAAAATGTTTGCTTACGTCTTATTGTTGAATAAAAAATGTTGTAACATGTGTGTGAATAATTCAAAAAATAAATGAGTGGGTAGGTGTATTGTGGGGAAAATGTTACAATGGACCTGGGCTTTGTGCTGAAGATGGGCCTGTTGAAGGAAAGTGGGCTGGAGCCTTTACCAAAGCCTGACCCGGTTGCTGCCAAAAATTGCTGATCTCGTGTTTGTACCTTAAAAACACGATTTCTTCTTTTAATTGGACGGCCAAGATGATAGATCAAGATACCAAATGGATGGTTGGATCTAGTGCTTCTCGAGACTTCTATAAACAGACCTAGGACTTGAGATTATCATTCGACTCTCTCATTTCTCTCACAGAACACGCTGCTCTCTCTCTCCTTTCTCGCGACTTCCTTGCGGTTTCTCTCAACCCGCCGCCTAATCTCCCTCTCTTCTTGTGTTCTCTTGTAAATCAATTAGTGTAGGCTTGTTATACCATAGTTCTTGTGTGAATCTGTGGAAAGCTTGTGTTGATTCCTTGTGTGGATGTTTGATTTCGAGTTCATAAGAGTGTTGGTTAGGGCTTCTTCTTTGAGACCGAATCTTGAGTGATTCGAGTGGTTCTTTGTGGTGTAACCGGTTTGAGACTTTGATCTTTGGCTAATATAGTGATTTCTTCCGGTTTGGCGGAAGCTCAAAAGGGAATTAGAGATTTATCTCGAACCTCTTGCCTTATGGCGAAAATCTTGTGTTTTTTACTTTATTTCTTGTTGTATTTTTGCATTTTGCATTCGATTTTCGTGATTTGTTGTTGGTTGAATGTTGCTGAATTTTTGATCTATTTACATGTATGGATAACAGTCTACAAAGGTATAATAACAAGAATAAATGTGTAGTTCATTACAATTTTGAGAATAAAAGTCAACGAGTGTCTCGCAAATAATGGAGTGGGGCCAAATTGAATTTGTTGAAATGAAGTGTCCGGTTGGGTGAGAAGAGTAAAGAGACGTTAATGAATTTGGCATTGTAATGGGTTGTTGGGGGCATGGTGGAAAAAAAAGGTAAAACTTAGGTAAAACTTAATTTACGTTGTTCACTTTTCACATGCAATTGTCTTTTGTTGTCAGAATTTTAATCTATAACTTTGTGACAATGTATAGGAGCCGATGAAACTCGCTACTAGAGCTACCGTTGTGACGAAAGATGCAGATTGCTAGAATTTTATGTTTGAGATATAACCCTTGTTTGAGCGCCATTTTTTAAAACCTCTTTAAAAAAAAAAAAAAAAAAAAAAAACCCTTATTTTCAACTACGCATTCTTTCAATAAAATAATTTTGCATGTAAATAAAAAATTTATTCATACCTTTTAACCATACATTCTAAAAAAAAAAAAATACTATTACAAAATATATTCATCAAAAAGTAGGGCTCGTCGAAAGTGTTCCTATAAAAAGTAAAACATGATTTAGAAGAATGGAAAATTGGATACTAAATTTATTGATACACTATAGCTAAAAAAATGTGCACGTCCTTCTTCTATGATATTCCAGCACCAATCATGATATATGTACATCACGTTTTTACATTGTGACACGTGTCAATACGTTATTGGACAGTCTAAAAAAAACAAATTTTCCTCAATCAAATCATGTCAACTTGAATGATGTCAAAAGTGATTTACACTTTTAATGTACAACTGGTTTTACGCTTCCCGCATAGCTTTCAATCTATTAAAATAAAATATTCTTTCTACGTTATTAACAATCTTTGTTTTAAAAAAAAATTAAAAATTAAAATCTAAGGTCAATTACCCAAGTTTCAGTCTCATTTAGGGGTCGAAGAATTTTCAAACTGCGCCGATTGTTTACATTTTTTAATGCACTAAAAGTTAGAATAACTCATGGTATCATACTGGGTTGGTGGAGAACGTAGTAGGCCAGTCGAGGTGCCTATGGACTTGTTGGTAGCCTCCCATTGCTTTTAGCCGCGACATATGGTAATTCTACTTCTACATGCCTTGGATGGTCGCCCACTAGCTCAGGTCAGTAGCCTCGACACCTAGGCGGTCGCAGTAGTACAATGAGACGATTGCCCTTGTACAGATCAAAACGAGTGCTTTCTCACGATTAATGATATTTTCCTGCATAATTGCATTCATCTTTTTCAAAGTTCTATTCATGTTTTGTAATTCAAATGTTCTACAAAACATAAGGGTGCGTTCTTTTTACTATTTTCGGGTCGTTTTTTGTTTTCGATTTTCCAAAACATTGAAAACGCGTTATGTTTTCCATTTTCGAAAACGGATTTTTGAAAACGGCTGAAAATTTTGTGAAGAAAACAGAAAACAATTTTTTTATGTTTTGACTGTTTTCTTAACAAATCTGCCAAAACTTAAAAAATACGGGTTGTGAAATATTTTTTCAAAATGACAAAAAGAACGAGTTTTCAACAATTTCAAAATGGACACCCAAAACATAAAACGAATTCAAAACTCAAAACACAAAACTAAAATACGAAGAGTGTGCCCCCTTAGCCTCTCTAGATTAGCTTATTCTAGATAGCTTCTGCAGACAATACATTTTGATTCCATTTTATTCGAGAGACATTTTCGTTAATCTGAGCATAGAGCTCAAATATCGTCTCAAAGAAAGTGCTACCTTATTAAACATTGACTTCACCTACAATTTGTCTCGATCGATAGGAAAGTAGTTCCACTAGGGGGGAATTCAAAAAGACAAAATGTTTCTTAAACATCTTTCTTGGAAACATAGTACAGACACACCTAACCTTCCAGAAACCAAGCCAAAAAATTTTGACCACATTGCTCATCTTTTAAAATATATATATATATATATATATATATGTATATGTATGTATATATATAAACAACTTCTTCAATAAAATTCGACCAATTTTCTACCTTCAAAAGTTTTCTTGATTCGTCCCGATAATATTTTTGACACTTTCGTGATAAACTTTAAATTGTCAAATCTCTGATAAGGGGGAAAAAACTATCAATTTATTTTCTCTTCATTTGACTTTAAAAAAAAAATCACTTTGGGTCAAAAACTATGTATGCACCAAAGACAATTACTAATTAAAAAATCTAGTACAACTTTGTCAAAATTTTCGCTTCAACTTAGTCAAGTACAATAAAATGTGAATTAAGTATTAAAGAGAAATCGACAACTCCAATCTATCCTCCTATATCGAGCAAACTAATATTTTATATTTTCAGAGCCGCAATTTTTAGACTTACATACTCAATTAAAATCGATCATCAAAATTCAAATGCTATACATAATTTTAGTAATGGATTATCCTAAAATGTGGGTACAGTATCTAGAAGATGTAATAATTGCACTTGTACAACTTTGACAAATTTTAAATTATTACACACTTTATTAAGATTACTCAAAAAATCCTAGTAGTGAATTTTCCTTGCGCGTTAAAATAAAACATATAATATTTACGTGCATCTAGAACATGTGCACGTACTTCTTCTCTCTAACATAAAAGTCCTCAATTTATTAAAATAAAAAACAATTTTCTCATAAGGTTTTTCTCGTACTTTTTAGAACCGTTCCACTAATTTCACAGCCTCTTTAATATAAAATTTTTCCTTGTTGTTGATTAACTATGCTTAGATGGATTACACTTGCTGCATAGCAAGGCACACAGCCCCCTCACAATGGGGAAGGCGTGCCTTTTTTTTATTGGCGCGGGCCCCCTGTTTTGAGGGAGTTGTACATGTATAGTTTCATCTGGATTGTACATGTATATTTATCCATGCTTAGGTACGTAAGTAACTTTTTAGAACCATACCAACAAACAATTTGACTGCCCTAGTAATTTTCTTGCTCATCTTTAGTCAAAAATAAGTTAAAATTAATTTTTCAAAGTTCAAACTACCGCAGAGATTAATTATTTATTATACTAAACTGAAAAAGGAACCCAAAAAAAATTAAATTAAATTAGAAAGGGACATATATAACTAGTTTGACTTCAAGAAACTGAAAATTAATGTAAACATTTAACAGATTGAAGATAAAGACAAATTAACCTATGCTATATTTCATGTGTGCTAGTCATACTTTGCGAAATCATCGTTAGATATTGAAAAAATCTAAACGAACACTCCGATTGACCACATGAATGATCGCATATGAGTGGTGGGATCCCAGTGAATAAAATAATATTCCTCCCTGCACTCACATGCAATCATCCATGCGATCAAGGGAGATGTTCGTGTAGCAAGGTTCTTAGATATTTTTTTGATTCCTATTTTACTCTCCAATACCATCCACGAGTTTCAGGGTTTAGCCCACAGTCAACTTCTTCAGTCAAATGCTGCCAAATTTTAGCCTTCAAAAGTTTATCCCTTCTTCCTGGTTGTTACTTGTCACCTCATTTTCTAGTGGTCCCCTTCCCTGGTATTAGTAGCTTTCAAGAATTAATATTTGCTTGTAAATCTAATACTAAATCTAGAAGACCGAGAAAAACAAACCTGAATTTTGAAAAATGTGACTAGTAGCCAGAATATGTGTGCATTCAATATTTGCGTTCTGAAGTTTCAATGTAACACGTAATATGTTCTCACTAACTTGAAATTGTTCCACATTGATCAACTTCTCTACCACTATATAAATGCCATACATGATCACTAATTTCATCTACACTTATTTTTTTTATATATACAAGTGGGTATACATATAAAGAACTTTTTTCATAATGGTGGTTACTATCAATGGAAAATATGATTGGGCTAAAGAAGTGATTGAATTTGATGAAACAAAAGCTGGTGTCAAGGGACTGGTGGATGCCGGAGTATCGAAAATCCCTCAGTTCTTCGTGCATCCACCGGAAAGTTTGGGAACACCAACTAAAACCGCCAAGAATGTTCAACTTGAGTTACCCACAATAGACTTTGAAGGGGTCGAAACTGGTGGTGCGAGGCGGAAGGAGGTCGTGGAGGAGATTAGGAAAGCGGCGGGGACGTGGGGCTTTTTTCGAGTAGTGAATCATGGTGTTCCATTACATATAATGGATGCCATGTTGGAAGCTGTTAAACGATTCCATGAACAACCAACGGAGGAGAAAAAGCATTTGTATTCTGCTGATAGTAGGCTAAGAGTTAGGTTCAACAGTAATGGACCCCTACGTGAATATGATTCTGCATGTTGGAGGGATATCTTGACTTGTGTTTACCATGATGATCAATTGGATCCTGAAGCTATTCCTCTAGCTTGCAGGTACCACATAAACTCGACTACTACTACTCATCATTAGCAGTGATTATCACCAGTTTAGTTTATAGTGGCCCCTGATTCATAATTCAACAGGATTGTGATGCATTTTATTGCATTAGACAATTCAAATGAATCAAGGGCGACTGTCACCTTGACTGGTGCCGACCACCGATAATATTCATGTAGTGAAACACAAATTTAGCCCATGTTTGTCTCCCATTTTTTTCAAAACTTTTTTTTCTACGTACTCGTTTTCAACCACACATTCATACAATAAAATATTTTATGCCCTCCGAAACATAGCTCGGTGGTGCAAAGGATAGGAGTGAGGTAGTTTTAACTGAGCTGATAATTGCAATGTGAGGGTTTGATTCATGCCTCTTACAATATATGAAATTGGACTTTTTGTGGGCATCAGTATGACAACTCTTATATCATGGCCTGTTTAGACACATCCCGCGATTTACTTCCTCCACAATGCTCTAAGGACGGGACGGTGGGAGATCCTCAAGGTTGGGGTTCAACCTTTTTAATAAAATATTTTAGACGTAAACCTAAAACTTTTTCCTACTTTTTAACCACACATTCTCTAAAAACTCACTACACAAAACAATGTTAAATGGCCACCAAACGGGCTTATTGAAAATAAAACCTCAATTTGAAGTACCACGTCACTTTTTGCAGGGAGGAAGTTCAAGAATACGTGAAATACATGATCCAAATGAGGGAACTAATGGCCGAGTTATTATCAGAAGCTTTAGGGCTAAGCAGTGATCACCTTTCAAGAATTGAATGCATGAAAGGTGAAGCATTGGCTTGTCTCTACTATCCAATATGTCCTGAACCTGAGAAGACGCTGGGCACAAACAAACATTCAGACACAACTTTCTTAACATTGCTAATGCAAGACACTATCGGCGGCCTCCAAATTCTTCATGATGATCAGTGGGTCGACGTGCCTCCAGTGCGCGGGGCCCTCATAGCCAATATCGGTGATCTGATGCAGGTGAGTTTGACAGAACTAAACAGTATAATAAAAAAGATTTTGACTAGATCATATCGTGCCTGGGAAACTAATTCATTGATTGAATATTTCCCTTTCTCAGATTATAAGCAATGACAAGTTCATAAGTGTGGAGCATAGAGTATTGGCTCAACCGGTCGGGCCGAGGATCTCAGTTGCATGCTTCTTCAGCCCAAGTCTTAGAGCAGGGGCAAAGCCATTTGCACCTATAAAAGAGATTCTGTCTGATGAGAATCCAGCCATATACAGAGAATTCTTATTCAGGGAATATTATGAGTATTACAAGACAAAAGGACAAGATGTTACCTCGGCTCTTCCTCATTTCAGGATTGAACGGAGCCTTCCATAGTGAAGAAAAAAAAAAAAAAAACCAAAATCTTTTATCGTTTATATGAATATCTTTCTACTGTTTGGGTTTGTTTTACTGTATTGCGTGAATAAAAGACGTATATTCCAAAATATTCATTTCGTTGTGCATTATTTATGATCTGACAACTCCTGCCCAAAAAATAGATTGGCGGGTTACGAATTAAGATTTGCTACTGCCAAAGAGGCCAGGAACGAGCTTCGGCATCTCCTGTCCTTTTGGTTCTTGTAAACGGATTCTTGATTTTTTTTTTTTTTTTTTCTCTCTCTCTGCTTCTTTCTTGTTCTGAATTTTAAAACTTCTTAACATGAATTCACCTGTCATACGTATTATTGGCAAAACCAATCCATAATAGCAGTAGAACACAAACTATAATTTGCCTCAATTTGACAGAATTTATATATCATTTATTAATTATCAAACATCATTTTTAATCATAAAGCTCAATAGATATATTTTATAAATTAAACCATTTATAAATTCCTCCAAAACGGAATATAAAAGACAATTTAATTTTTCTTTAATCAATTTAATGTTAATAAATTTGTGTAGTTGACCATGAAAAGTAGCCATGGACGTAGAGAATTTGTGTTGTTAAAATGTTTCACGTTGACTCAAATTAATTTTGTTTTATAATTTTTCTTTGGGAGAAAACAAGAAATTTCCAAGCGCGTGAGCAAAGCAAGTTTGTTTTATCTTTTAGGTAGTCTTCCCCAAATAAGAAAGGAAATTACAAAGGAATATACAACATGTACACCTCATACTCTACATAATGTCCTACACTCCCCTCACATGAAGGAGGGCCCACGAATATTTTATTATGTGTGGAGACTTTATATAGGGCATTGTGTACATATAACATTTTCCAATTACAAATCAAAAGCACAAAGAATAATGTTATTCATAAATAGTGATATTATATTTAAATTATTGGCCATCTTAATTGTATCTTAAATATCAGATTTAAGATGTCAAATCAGTTAATGTCATATCCTCTATCATTGCGAAGCACCGATTGCAAATAACAATACTCTTAAATTAGTATCATTTTTTGTAAATATGTGAGTATTGGATTTCACAAATAAGAAAAATTAGGATTGACCTCTCTGAGCTTTTTTACATGATGTGGTTATGGATCTTTAATCTTTAAACTTGAAGTTTTGAATCCTCGACTTATTTAAATATGTTTTGAGTCCCGACTTTTAGTTGAGAGATAATTATATTTGTACTATCATTTTTGTTCGTTGCTCTATATTTTAATTGCAATGAAGGTCCTCAATTTTTATGCTCATTATGTCCTTAAATTTTTCTCGTTAAATTTTTATCATTAACCTTTAATCAATTAGTACATTTTGTCCCTAATTATAGTTTTTTTTTTTTTTTAATGTTCTGTTAGCTTCTTTATTACAATGGGCAAATTTTATCAATTTTTTTGTATTTGTTGTGTTGTTTGCTTTTTTCAAAAATATAAGGAGTAAATAATTCTTTTTATATCCTTTTAATGGATTATTTAGACATAAACATCATGAACGATAAGATACCCTAACTAATGGAAGATTAAAGATAAGAATGCAACAAAAAAATTTGAGAAAAATAAATACAACAATAAGCAAAAGTTGAAGACCTTTATTGCAATAAAAATATGGTGCAACAAACGAAAACTGTAGCATGAATGTATAATTATCCCCATTTACTGCTCGTTTTATAATTATAATTTTATTTTTTAAAATATATGAAAAACATAAAAATAAATTAAAATACAGTGAAATAAAAATATACGAGCATGGGTCAGGGATTCCCAACTCCATTCAGAGCAGGGCACTCTGAAGCTGAATCAGGACGAGAATTTTGCTGTTCTTTAATAGAACCAAAAAGAGGGAGAAGGAAAGAAGAAAAAGAGATGGAGAGGAAGCCTACATATATCCACTAGTCCAGATATACTTGATCTCGTAATGTAGGGTATTACCATTACTTTGTCGAAAAACTATAGTTCATGGCACAAATACAATTCACCCCACATCATTCAGAAACAAACCTGAGAATCCACTTGAAGCCTAGTCCATTAAGGCAACTCCAGTTGCAAGGCTGCTACTACATTACCTCCTCAAGTCTACAATCCACAATTCAAGAACTTCTAACTCCACCAACCATCCAAGCTACTCTTCAGTTAGAATTCTGGCAACGGAGAACCCTTTTTCAGGAGAAATATAGTCAGAAAGCACTATGGTTTTAAAGCGATTATATTATCTGGGACCTGAAAGTATCCAGATTCTTGGCCATCATTCATCTCTCGATAGGATTTTTCTCAACTGCCATTAGTATATTCTTTAAGATAATCTCAGGGATGGCCTTGCATGGAAAAACAACCAGCTTCTGGGTTCTCTTTTCTTAAAGGTAATGGATAAGAATCAAGGCACACGTTCAACATTATGCTTCCTAAATATCAGTTTATAACCATTTCTCCTAATGATACAATGCAATAAGTCAAAGAGGTGAGATAAAGATAATGCTATGACGATATGCAACAATCTCACTGAAGCTTGGTCAAGTAACAAAAGAACTCAACCTAAGGAGACAGTCTATTTCAAATTCAATTGTAGATTTCGTGTTTCACTGGTACATTCCACAAAAGTGAAAGGCAACATAATAAACTACAAAATAATAAAATTTCACATACAATTCTTCAGTGAATCGCCAGCTCCCTGAAAGAAGCAACAAGAGAGAGCGAAATCAGCAATAAAAATGCCAACAAGTGAGATAACCACAGCAGAAGTAGTGGATTCTCCAACCCCTTTGGCACCTCCCAATGTGGTTACCCCCCACGCACAGCTCACAACAGATATTATTGCACCAAAAACCTGTGATTTGATCATTGCACTGATTATATCCCATGATCTTAGAGCTCTCTGAGCAGAATCCAAGATAATGTTTATGCTAATTCCATAAACAGCATCAGAGAGAAGAGCACTAGATGCCATGCCTACCGTAAAACATATTAGAGTTAAAAGCGGTAAAGAAACACAGGAAGCAATCACTCTTGGTGTCACCAGATAATCAACAGGGTTTGCACCGAGAACTATCAATGTGTCAGTTTGCTCAGAAACCTGCATTGTGCCCAGTTCCGCAGCAAATGCACTTCCAATACGTCCTGCAACTACAATTGCTGTAATAACGGGACTTAGCTCCCTTGCGAAGGCAAGAGCTAAAACCCCACCAACAGATCTATTTAGCCCTAATCTGGTGAATTCCCTCACAAACTGGATAGTGAAAGCCATGCCCACAAATGACGATGTCAAGAGACAGACACCAACAGATTTTGGACCAACCCTCTCTAGCTGTTGCAGTGTATTTTTCCAGTGAACTTTGCCCTTCAGAATCCTAACAATCACCTGCCCTGCCAATATAAGTACAGACAAGCCCCTCCACAAGTACCTGGGTGGAGACCATTTACTCAAGAATGTCTCCGGTTCATGATTTGGCAAAGATTTTTTAATTTTATCTTCTTCAGACACTGAGAAACATGGGTGACCATCACTCGAGTCAAAAGCCAAGAATAATCTGCTATGTTGAATGGGAACAAAAAACTTGTGACTCTTGGAACCCCTAGCAAAATCAACTTTTCCAGCAAGCCGACAGGATCTCAATGATAATATATTTGCTGGACAGCTTAATATGACCGAGCTATCTCTGCAATTTGTCATATATATAAGTTAAAAAATGGGAAAAAATAAAATAAAAAAATAAACCAAAACTTAGAAGTTCTATGCATTTGCATCGAGACCTATTACAGAAGTAAAAGGCTGGGCGAATTTGGGCAGCTGCTAACATGTTAGGCCCCTGGCTATCCAAGTGAGAAAGAAATAATCTTCTGACGTTTTTGCACTGAGAAGAGAATGTTATCTAGCCTTTCTGAGCTAAACCCATGCTATAGCATCTCCAAGAAACAACGGAACATACACAACCAAGCTACAAATGCACTCCCAGGCTACCAACCAACCAGATTGCACTATAGTGTCTTCAGGGAGAGGGTGGATGGAAGATAATCCCAGCAGAAAATCAACCTATTAAACAAGTGGACTGCAAGCGGAACAGATGACAGTCAGGGACGAACATCTTAAGCAGTTTTAATCTAGTTGAAATGAACAAGAAAGCTCAAACTTTATTTATCGGAAAGCTACCATATAAACCTTCCAAATTATCTACAAACAAGCCTTCTTAAAATTCTAATATCCAGGAACCGCGTGTTAGTAAAGCCATCGACAAATACACCACAATTTGTATTCTTAGCATTTAGTTTATAATCGCGTTATATGTTATAATGATTCCTCGAGGAGTTAACTCCTTCTTCTCGATTCACACCAAAGACGAACCCAAACCCATATAATTTTATAAATGACAAACAATATTAACCACGTTATTACGGAGCCAACGAGCATTTAACATGAAGAATCACTCAAATCCCCAAACCCAGCAGTCGAATCTGGGGCAATAATCAAGATCCAAACTAACGCAGAAAATCGGCAGTAAAATAAAGAAACCATAAAATTGAAATTTTATACATCACAAACACACAAAATCTAAACTGAACTGTTGAGGGTTACTCAGTGATGCCCTAAGAAATATCCAAAACATTAAAACCCATGAAAGAAGATAACAAAACACAGTAACCTGAAGACCTTTAAAAGCTGAAAATGTATTTTCGAGAGAGACGAGAGTTTCCTGAAGTTCTTGATTAAACTGATACTTAACAGACGGATAATTGGGATCTATAGGGTTGGTCTATATCGGAGAGCTGGAGTCGCGGTTCAGTTAAAAGATAGTAGGAAAATATTAGAGTTAATTAAGCCCCAATTTGAGTTTTTTTCCCTAACATTAGCCTAGTTTGCCCTTCCTTTTTTCAATAATCAGTTTTACAAAATTCATTTTCAATCACAGGACTTAAATTTATATTAAACAAATTTATAACTACAAATTTTTTAATAAAATAATTTTATTCTTAAATTCAAAATTTTTCTTACGTTTTAATCATAAATTCTTCAAAAAAATTCACTATTACAAAATCTATTTTCAAAAAAAAAAAAAAAAAATTGAATTCAAAATATGGAAAATAAAAAATTTAATAACGTTGATTGAGAATATTTTATCCGTTTAGAATTTTTATATAAATAATTATTAAGAGCTTAAACTATTTTTATTTTTTATTCTTTATAATTTTTTATTTTTTTATTTTTTTATATTTTAGAATTTTAGATTTTATTTTTTCAAACTTTTATTTTTTATTCTTTATAATTTATCAATTTTATCTTTTTATTTTTTGTTTTTATAATTTTT
This sequence comes from Osmanthus fragrans, assembly GCA_019395295.1. Taxonomy (NCBI): domain Eukaryota; kingdom Viridiplantae; phylum Streptophyta; class Magnoliopsida; order Lamiales; family Oleaceae; genus Osmanthus; species Osmanthus fragrans. The sequence goes on along the minus strand of CM033343.1, from coordinate 20,865,155 downwards.
TATTTTTAAAATTTATATTTTAATTAAACGATTGTTTTCGTGATTTGAGTATTTTAGGTATTTTCACTGAAAAAAATTAAAATGTCAAAAATGCATTTTGAATTTTATGTTATAAGTTTAAACTTATTTTTGAAAATGTATTTTTAGAAATATCAAATCAAACACGTTTCCAATGTTTTGCAAAAGTGAAAACAGCTTGAAAACAGCACGCTAAACACATTCTAATGTATTTACTTTATCTTATATTTAAAGCTCTTTATATTCTTAGACTTCTAAATGCATTAAACTCACTAAGCGAGATGAAAATGCGAAAAACATATTTTCACGAAGTTCAAAGAGCCAAATAGATTGTGAATCAATTCTACCCCTATTTTCTAGATATGAATTCGGATTAAACTTTTTAGCCTGATTATTGACTTGAACAAATTGCCTGCAATTATGACTTCTTGAAAAATTCTAAAGAGTGGACTCTACAAAGTGATTAAGAACGATTTTAGAAATTTTCGGAAGGTCATGAATGCAACCAATTTGTTCAAGTCCGTTATCAAGCTAAAAAGTTCAATTTGAATTCATACCTAGAAGTAGAATTGGTAAAAGTCGCATTTGGAATAATATATTGAAGAAATATGTAGAATGATATAATTATACTAGAATTGGACAGAAATAATTCAAATAAGTAAATTTAAAGACAATAAAATATTAGATAACATTATAAAAAAAAAAAAAATTGGATCCTTCTTAAAAAAAAAAAAAAATTAAAACCCTCTTCTCTTTCTTTATTTTTTCCAGTGATGTGTATTGTATCATTCAAGACCAAAAATATTTATAGATAAATTCAACAATCTTTTGTCTAGCGCCTTGAGTCATAGATTTTTGTGTTTTAACCAAATAAATATTCTACCACTTATTCCATTTGTACAATTTTTATTTTTGTTACAAAATTGGAACAGAAATCTCAAAGTGCGGGTCCTATATTGTAATAAAAAAATACCAAAAAATCACCCAACCCACCCCCAATGTGTCTAATCTGTTGGCATTCTGTCAACTACAATTTTGTACCCGCGGAATTGCTCATATTCTAATACACAACAAATGACATAATGCAAATTACGATTATGCTAGCATTGTGATTGCCCTCTTACATTATGAAACTCCTCAAATATTAGAACCTTTATTTGATCAAGATTCAAGAATCTATGACTCAACGGGCTACAAAAAATTATTGGAGTAATTACGAATGCCTACACATAAATCTTACTATTATAACATGAGAAGCATATATATTGATGATTGTGATAAATGTTGCATTTACTGTTTACTATACCCTAATTTCGCAACTTAATCCAATAAAAAATATTGTTGAATTAATTTTTGGGTATTTTGAACTTGAAATATACTACAGATCATTGGAAAAACTAAAGAAAGAGGAGAAGTCCTCTCAAGTATTTATATTGTGCTCCGTGCTCTGTGAAAAAAAAAAAAGTAATGAGTATATAGAAAAAAAAACGTAACATAATAATAATAATAATAATAATAATAATAATTTTGATGACATGCCAATTTGACTGTATGGTTCAAACGATCATAGCTTGTGGCCCACGAGTTCAAGACGAGCCAACTCATGAACAAATTTTGGAGCTCAACTCGGCACTAGACTCATCTAAAAAATGAGTTCAAGTCATCTCTAGGCTGGGCCGAGCACCCAAGTGGCTCTTTCTGCCTCTAATTGAATTTGATAGAGCAAAGAGAAAAAAAAAAATTGACATAACGAGAAAAAAAATTGCTACCATTCCTTTTATTCTATTCTTTTTTTTTTTTTTTTTTTTAGCTAAATTCATGTTTGGTTCCCATTTTTTAAAATTCAGTGTTCTTCAATTTTGTTTTAACTATATATTTCGTGAAATAGATAATTTTTATTAACTTTTCAACTATATATTTTATCAACTTTTATTCTATTCTATTTTTTTTTTAGCTAAATTCATGTTTGGTTCCCTTTTTTTAAAATTCAGTCTTCTTCGATTTTGTTTTAACTATATATTTCGTGAAATAAATAATTTTTATTAACTTTTCAACTATATATTTTATCAACTTTTATTCTATTCTTTTTTTTTTTTTTTTTAGCTAAATTCATGTTTGGTTCCCATTTTTTAAAATTCAGTCTTCTTCGATTTTGTTTTAACTATATATTTCGTGAAATACATAATTTTTATTAACTTTTCAACTATATATTTTATCAACTTTTATTCTATTCTTTTTTTGTTTTTTTTTTTAGCTAAATTCATGTTTGGTTCCCATTTTTTAAAATTCAGTCTTCTTCGATTTTGTTTTAACTATATATTTCGTGAAATACATAATTTTTATTAACTTTTCAACTATATATTTTATCAACTTTTATAAAAATCTACAAAGAATCTAATTTTAGCTAAATCATTTGCATGTTTACCAAGTAACTACATGAGACTCTAGTGCATATTTTATGAATTTAGTGAGTTTTGGACCACGGTGCTATTAAACCCTTGTTTGGTAGTCATTTTTTAAAAAAAAAAAATTTCTTTCTTTTTTTTAACCACACATTCTTTAATAAAATAATATTACACGTAAACTCAAAAAATTTCCTTAATTTTTAACCACACATTCTTCATCAATCAACTATTCAAAAATATATTTTCTCTTCAAAAATGGTCACCAAACAAGGGCTAAAAGCAATAAGCCGAGGACTTGTTTGATAAAATTAACTAAAGCCGCCAGCTAAAAATTAAATTTAGTGAAAAAGGAAAAAGTCACAATGAATTTCGAGTTTAAAGTACAAATTGTAAAGCAAGCAAGACGCACCTTCAGTCCTGACGTCTTCTTTATAATTTATAAAAATAAAATAGACGATTGGGAAAACTGATACGAGAGAGAAAGAGAATTGAAGAAACAATTAAGAAATTGAATGCAAAAAAAGACCCTTTGCTCTACGCAATCTATTACTGAAACTTGTTTCTTTTCTGTATCAACTTCCTGGACAAACTACACCTTTATCGAATTTCTACGAGTTTTTTTTTTTTTTTTTTTTTATCTGCATCATATTCAGAAAAATCTCAACTTGTAATACATTCATTACTTTGTGCGGTGGTGAAATTTGGCTTCAGAGGAACCATTCTTTTGGGGTCGCAGGTAAATTATCTTCTTTCTATTTTATCATCGGCAAACGATGCTTGTTTTTTTCTTTCTATAATTCAAGGTTGTTCTTTTTTCAATTTTTTTTTGGGTTTGATTTGTGTGGTAAAGTTTGATTGTTTTGACTTGTGAATTGTCCAGGGAAGTTTCTGTAATTTTAGCTGGTTTTATTTGCCCTAAAAGGTCAAATCTTGGAATACACTGCTGTGTTATTGTTTTGACATAATCGACGGATTATAATTAGGTAGAGCTTAATAGTCATTCCATGCTTCATTCCTGTTGGCTAAACTTATTATTTTTACTTAAAGTCATTTTCTTGAGTTGATCAAATTGTTTCTAGTGTGGCATGCATTTTTTGATATGAATAAGAAATCATGTAATGGCAGATAAAGCTGTGAAGGCCTGCCCTTGTTCTTTGGTTGGTTTGCTATTGTCTTTGGTTTACTCAAAAGGCTTCTTGTGTTGGCAAAATGTGAGTCCTTAAAATTCTCTGTGCTGAAATGTGATTGTCATTCACTGAAATTTGAGGCTGGTGATTGGTATAGGTTCTTTATAGCTCCATAGGTAAATCTTTGCTGTCCGCGGTTTGAATAGAAGATAAAGAAGTCAAAGAAACGTATAGCATGCGGTTTCTGTATTTAACTAGTAATATGGTAGTTTAAATTTGGTCATTATGCTTATGCCTAGCTAAGAAAAGTTCTCTTATGATCTGTATATGTTCTCAGTTGGTCTAACAAAATAATTTTCTAGTCCATTGATGATTTTTTTCAATTGTGAGCTACATAGATTCATTAGAAAGAAATATTATATTACTAATTGTAGGCAAGCATCGATTAAAAGTGGCTGGAAAAACTGTCTGCTTCGGGTCGGAAATCCCTTCTGGGAATTTTCTTATCTATCAACTAATGCTACCTTGGGTTAAACTGTTCTGATTTCGTTAATCAAATTTAAAAGAGTATCACCCCTAAAACTGGCATCAAATTCCTGACACGGATCTTGTGGATCACTTAGATTACATGGAGGTATGAGGAAAATTGATAAAGGGAAGAAGAACATAGGAAAAGTTAAAATGTTACTATTTCTCTGGAATTTTACAATGGAAGCACTGTGTAAATATTAAATCTATAAGCAAAATGACCATCTCACCTATACCCAATGACACCTGGACATATGGAATACTCTAGAATCAGGATGGTTATAACTTATAGAAAATATGTATTTATACGACGCTAATTACAAATAATTGAGCTAAGTGATTTTGTCTTCATGTCTAGCAAAAGCCTACTGTAATTCTCAAATTCTGTCTTCAAGAAGTTGTTTGGCTTTACATTTCTTTTTGAAATAGCTACATAATATTCATTATCACTTTTATTAAGTTGCAGATTTGGAAGAGGCATCGGCTAGTTTTCTTCAAATTTCTTTCAACAATAATCTTTAAATCAGCAAGGATTGTTTATGATGAGATACTTCTTGGATTTTATGATCTTCGGAGTAAATAAATTCTTTTTCCAGTGTGCGTGAGTGATGGTCAGTGGGCACAAAGGTGTTCATGCTCTACGCATATTCAAATGGAAATGGCATGCTAGATCATCTCTAACTACTAGTTTGCTTGATGAGATACCTCATGGAATTGAATTGTCTGACTATCATAAAGCACCAAGCCACAGTAGTGAAAGCCCTTCTGGGCTTCTTGATGGGGATACTTTAATTTTGGAACCAATTGGTGATCTGGACCTGTTTTTTCAAAGGATTTACAGCTACTACTGTGAGAAAGGCCTTTGGTGCATTATCATAAAGTGGATATTTGAGCTTTTGAGCCTGGCTTTTACCATATGTTTCTCGGGGTTCTTCTTGTTGTATGTTGATTGGAATGGCCTTCGCAATGCAAAGTGTGGGATGGTTGCAGTGGAATCTGGAATTAAGCCTTGTGATCTATCCAAGGAAGCTTTGCACGAGCATCCACTGACTCCTTTTACCCTTATCAAATCCATAATTGTGGGCTATCTAGGAATATTTTCCATCTATTGGATTTTTTGTTTTTTAAGGTTCTTTGCACAATTAAAGGAGACTCTTGAGATCCGCCACTTTTACTACAACAGGTATATTCACATGTGATATAGGATTTTATCAGAAAGCAGAGATGACCCCTTTTTTTTCTTATTTGTCTTGGTCGCAATTCATTTTAGTGGAGGCAAGTTGTGTGGGCCATGGATTGCCATTTGCCAAAATATTATATATCAGAGTGATTGAAATTCTTTTGTTCATAACTGATTTAAAGAAGTTAATATCTTTTTTCAGACTCCATGTGACAGATAACGAGATACAAACCACCCCATGGGCTTTAATTTTTGAAAAAGTTGTCAAGGTTCAAAGTGTGCAACAACTAAGCGTGGTCAAGGATCTTTCTATTCATGATGTAGTGATGAGATTGATGCGAAAGGAGAATTACTTAATTGGAATGCTCAACAAAGGAGTGCTTGCATTACCTATTCCTCGGTGGGTCCCAGGTGCTGGTTCAACTGCCAGTGTTGGTCCAGATGGTTTGCAACATCGTCTAGTACTGCCTAAGACCCTTGAATGGACCTTGAACTGGTGCATTTTAGAGAGTATGTTTGACAGGTAAGCCATGATCTTCCCCCACTGCACAATAACATCTGTAAAGTAGAATATGGGAAAAGATAAGTGGAATAAATCCTGCATGTTAGGTTGCTGTCTGTGTTGTTTCTTCTGTGTAGTCCAATTTAACCATGTCCACCATAAAAAATTGAAACCTTTTTGATTGCACAGAAACCATGGAAGTAAAAGAATTCCCATGTACAACCTCCCCCCTCAACCTATAGAAAAGAAAAGAAAAACAATGAACACATGGAAAAAAAAAAAACAATTTGTAGGCTCTTTTAGTTAAGAGCCTTTATCGTCCTTGCTTTACTTTCCTTTTTCCTTTCCATCTGATTTCCTTTATAAAAAGCACACTCTATGTGTACCCCCTACCTTCCATCCTCTCGTATGATCCATCGCCAGATATTTAGTCCATTTTTCCTTGGGGCCCACTGAACACCTATGCATTCTACAATTTTACCATCTCATCTTAATTTTATACCAATGACTTCATTTTCCAAGTTTTTCCCTCACATCTTTATCAAAACCTGATGACTTTCAGTCGATATCATTTCCTGAACACTTGTGCAAATCCAGCTTCTCGCATTGTCATGAAGCACTGCTAAGAGTTCTGTTGTCAGATTTGGAGACTCGGGAATGGTTAACTCATTCCGTTTCTCCTTGCTACTGAAGTATCTTCGAGGGAACCATGCAGTATATAATTGCACGTAATTTTTTGTCTATCTGTAACTGAAACCATGCAGTAGAACTTGTGTAACCAATCTTTCCTCCTGAATTTTACTAACCCCATTAAATATAGTTATTGTAATGCTCCAAATTTAGGGACATCTCTTCTCGTCTCGTTAAACCTAATATGAACTCTTTCCTGATGTGTGGAACGATTTTAAGGAACTTAATATACCAGCTTGGCTCATGGTTTTAATACAATAAAGAAACAGAAGCTTGATGGTGTAAAAAAAAAAATATATATATATATATATATATATATATATATATATGAGAATGGGATACAAAAATATGCATAGATAGATGATTAAACACTTGACACACATATTATAATAAATGGATAAAGTGTCCATATTGGCTGATGTGGTGACCATGTATATATTCAGACAGCTATACCGTCCTGGCAGACGATGTTGAACATATATTTATTATTTGGGTCTCAAGTTGGAATAGTCTCCTTGACTACTATGATATTTTTTTTAATTGTCATTTGGTATCACTTAAACTTTTGACTACTATATCTATTTTCTCATCTGAATGTGCTTATTTTGACAGAAACTTCTGCATACGGAGGGATTTTGTCTATGATCCTAAAACATTGAAGAAAAGGCTTATGATAGTTGGCTTTGCAATGCTGTTACTCTCTCCATTCCTTGTTATATTCATGCTAGTATATCTCTTCTTGAGGCATGCCGAACAGTTCTATAATCATCCAAGTACAGCATCATCTCGACGATGGTCAAATCTCTCTAAGTGGATGTTCAGGGAATTCAATGAGGTATATTTGTCTAAAATTTGCATGCCGAAGCAGCTTGCCTTTTCTCCATGGGTGATGCCCCGAGAGGAGAAGGATTCATGTGAGGAAGCTGCTTCATCCAATTTATGGATTCGACACTTTAGTTGTATACAACTGCTAGTGCAACCTCGTCTCATTCATATTTACACAATTATACCTCACAGCTTGTTTCTTGGAACTTATCAGATGATTTCTATCTTCGACTTACTTAAATCATGCATAATAGCATCCTCTTTGAAAGAGTGTTTTATCACTTGCAATTTCTCGTCCCTCTTGGGCAGGTTGACCATTTGTTCAAGCACCGGATGAATACCAGTATAGTACATGCTTCCGATTATATAAAGCAATTCCCTTCTCCTATCTTGACCATTGTTGCAAAGTTCATTTCGTTTGTTTCTGGTGGCTTTGCTGCTGTTCTCATTATCATTGCATTCCTGGAAGAATCTCTGCTAGAAGGCCATGTAATACTACTTGACTCTAGCACCACATAGAGGATATGACTTTAACATTTCCTCCTTTTAACTAACAAAATTTGTTCTCACTTGCGCAGATATTCGGTCGAAACTTATTGTGTTATGCTGCAGTTTTTGGAGCTATAACAGCTATAAGCAGGGATGCAATGATTGATGAGCTTCTTGTCCTCGATCTTCAAGGGGCAATGTTACTTGTTGTCCAACATACACATTATATGCCAAAAAGATGGCGTGGGAAAGAGAACACTGAAACTGTACTGCTGGAGTTTGAAACTCTGTTTCAGGTATTTGCAGATTATATGCCTGATGATCTCAAGTCTTTCAAGAAGAGTAACTCGAAATATGGGGTCCTTTATTGCATTACTGCATTCTCAGATGTCATGATCTTGGTATTCAGATAATTATAGTTTACTGCTTGTGTGTTGATTAAATAGTAGGGAAAACTAAAGCATTAGTCCCCACTTCATAGCACCTGTAGCAATGTGGTAAGGTTGATGGTTTTCCTCCACAATGACCACTGCAGCAACTGAATTGAGGATTTAAATTTAAATGTCTAGAATTAGAGGTTGGGGACCCAGTTATTACAAGCACAATAGGATGGGCACTAATGCTGAAATTTTCCCTAAATCAGTTATGTTGTTTTAAATAATTTTATTATGACACGTTAACAGCCTTACTTGGCACTCCTCGTCTTCTGGATTAATAACATGCCTACCAAATTTTATAGCTAAACTGAGGTCAAATCTTGCATGTGCTGCTACATTTCTTATCCTCTTGATTGACGGTGATAATGTGATGCCTAGATTTCATATATTTTCTGTCAAACTGAATCCAGAGGATTTCATTCTTTTGTAATAAAATGTTTTGCTATAGAACTATAAATTTATGAGTTGTGTACAATAAACGGGCCATCTGCTATATCTTTGTTACTGTGTAAGCTAACACAAATGATTTTCCTTGAGCAGTACACTGGAATGATGTTGCTGGAGGATATGGCCTCGATCTTTCTCACACCATACGTACTTCTATTTATTGTCTCAAAGGTTGTCATTCTTTTCAATCTCTTGTATGCTTTTCATGGTACTAAAATTAAAGATACAGAATTGCTGATACGTTTAGTGCTGCAGCGGGTGGATGATATTTTGCAATTCATTATGGACTTCACTGTGGATGTTGAAGGTGTAGGTCATGTTTGCAGGTTTGTATTACACTGTTTAGCTTCACTTTTACCACATATTCTGATGGTTGCCATATGGATATATTTTTTTTCAACTCTATCGTGCAAAATTTAGAAGTTTATTGTTTACCTATGGCAGTTTTAGTCTCTTTGATTTCGAAAATCATGGCAACAGAAAATATGGTTCACCATTTAATTCACCTCGCAACCAGAGGAGTTCCCAGGGGAAAATGGAAAAATCATTCTTGAGGTATGACTATTGCTATTTAATACACCTTTGTTCAATAATAATAATTTCAAATATTTCTGTCATGGCCTAGTTTATCAAAATTTAAGGTGGAGAATTAGATCATTGGTCCTTGACCTATTGCCTAAGTAGCAAGTTGTTAAAGTGCAAGTTGATCCTCAACTTTCTTCGTAGTTGCACTATCAGTTCTCAACTGTGGAAACCATCTAAATCTCCATTTATCATGTGTTTCTCATGGAAACATGATTTACATTGAATTTGTGGACACCGTTTCAGTTGGCCAGTAAAATCTAAACTTTATAAAATTAGACATAGAGATTGGGATTGTTTCCGTCATTGAGGATTAATTAAGAGGATCAACTCACTACTCGGGCAATAGACTAGGGACCTATAGTGTAATTTTCCCAATTGAAGATGGTTCTGGTTTCCTCGAACATGTTTGATTTCAAATCTTGATATACTTGCAGCTTTCAGATAACCTATCCTTCATGGGAACCAGATGCTCAAGGGAAGCAATTTATTGTATCACTCAGAACGTTTAGAGATCAAAAGTTGCAAGGTCAGGAAATGAGAGTTGCACATTTACCTTCTGGGTTGCAGCAACTATCGAATCAAAATTTTAGAGGCTTAGGTGACAGAGACAACAGCTTCTTGTGGGAAACGCCTTTTACTAACTGGGGAACTTGTAATCAGTTTGGTTCAATGTGGCTTATAGATGGTGAACAGAAAACCTTTCCATATATTCTTGACTGGTTTTATACCTCTCAAAATCATGAGAGTGCTGATAATCTAAGAAACGTTCCACCAAGACGAGATGAGGAGGAGAACTCTAAAGATTTCTGGGTCCCACCCCACTTTACGCGAAATGAAGCACAAAATGAAGAAAGATATTTTGATAATTGGGAGAGACCAGTCGATGATAGAATGCAGAGTCAACTCGAAGAATCCACGTCAGCCCCTCTTTTCCAGGAAAGTCTCCTACAACATCATGACTTAAACAATGTGGGAGATCCTACAAGGAGACATTGGTGGGCAAGAACTAGTCCACAGGGTGCAGGTCTGCAGACTAGTTTTCTAGAGCCTCCTAATTTCTTTCACAATCCTTCTCGTGATCATTATGATCATTTCTTGGAAAGAAGTGAAGAGGAGGAACCGGAACCGGAACAACTCTTGGACTGGAGAAATTCAAGGAGATTATCACGGACTTTCTACACGGACGACTTAGAGGCTGGAGAATTTAATATTGCTTTCGATGATATATATAGAAGGCCTTCGGAGAGTCCCTCCGAGGATGCTGATCCTGCAAATGTTGTGTGATATGTTCGCTATCTAGTAACCATTGAATTTGTAAGACTTTCCTCGTCTGGGTCGTTCTATCATTAAAAAAAAAAAAGTGAAAAAAAGAAGCTCTACATTCTTTGCTATATAACTAGATTAATCTAGACTGGCTTAATCTGGAAGGTGAGTGGATGCTAAAGTCACCACTTACCTGTACAAAATTGTAAAGACTGATTGATTTGTGGATTCATCTTTAATTCAAGCGTACCATTTCGTGTACTGTTCAGGTTTCATTTTCCAATGTTTCTTCTTGTTCGAACTTTTGTCGGTAAATCTTAAACCAGTAGATTTTGACTTCATTACTCCATGTTACGAGTACTAGGCACCAAGGCATGGCGACTCCCAACTTGTAGCAAGCAATTAAGCCGAGTGAGGACTGAGCATGAAAGAAAGTCAAGTTGGCGATCTAAAACATCAAACCACAACCAAAGAAAAGTCAAAAGGCCTATTATAGCATCAAACTTGGGAACTATTGTTACGTCTCCATTTTACATGGAATCCTAGTCGATGCCACATAGAAGTCACATGGACAAGTTGAGGCTGATGAACCTCAAGGGCTGAGCCCTAGCCTCAATGATGTGGGTGACCCTCATGAGTCCTAGCCTAAATGACAAGGCTAACTAACCCACGCAATGTAGAAGAAGCCAAAGACTATAGCTTACATCTCACACTAGGGCAAAAGTAAGTGTTGGACGCCGAACAAGCACAATGACTAAGTTGAAGCCTAAGTCGAGACTGAACCAACTTCATGAGGCCCAAGATGGACCGACTTTCACCAGTGGTCACTCGGGAAATCATTGGAAACTCTACCACGCCTTAGAGCATAAGCCGAGGGTAGGCATCCAAATATTATAAGGCCTTGTTAGGCTGGGGAAGAAAGTATGTAAACAAGTTGATTAGTTTTGGACAGTGAACCAAAGATACTCCATTATACAAAATCTATTAGCAAAGACCAAGTATCAATGAAGCTCCCGTATGTGTCATGCTATCAACCAGAAATGATCACACGTCTCATCACCCCAACGGAGAAAGATGAGTGATTAAACGTAGCAAAGTAGGATTAGGTAGATTGGTGTCTCCAGATAACCATTATTAGAGGAAATGCTACAGAGGGGATACTCTATTATACAAAATCTATTAGCAAAGGACCAATTATCAATGAAGCTCCCGTATGTGTCATGCTATCAACCAGAAATGATCACACGTCTCATCACCCCAACGAAGAAAGATGAGTGATTAAACATAGCAAAGTAGGATTAGATAGATTTGTGTCTCCAAATAACCATTATTAGAGGAAATGCTACAGAGGGCTTAGGCAAAATTGACCTTCATCAAACCACCCACTTCGGATAAATGATGTGATGAGTCATCCACCCGGCTTATGGGGTGGGAAAGAGCCCGTCTAGGGAATAGTGCCGGATCCATCCATGAGTTTGGACACAGCTGCAATACCAATGTACATGAGTTTATCTTAAAAAAAACAAAAAAAAAAAAAAAAAAAAAGAACAAAGTGGACAATTGCAGAGGCAGATACGGGCTATAGTTCGATCAAGCCTGTGCCTGCATCCGCCCCTGCTAGGGGATGTAGTCGCCCCTTTTGCTCCTTCAACCCTATAAATACCCACATAACCTTTCAAATAAAGTAAGTGAATTCTACACTAGCCAAAGCTCTCTCAATTTGTCTTCACACACCCTATTTCTATATTTGACTTGAGGTTCGGAGTGTATACGACCATTGCACCCCCTTTTGTTTCAATGGTCTTGCATTCTAATGTTTCCTAATTCTGCAGGTATCACATGAGTGGACAAAGAGTGATCGAATTTTGTTGACTTTGGATCGTCCGTGTTTTGAGGTCAATCTACTCATAGTCATAGACAGATTCGGTTTGAATGCATTGGACTGGAGAGTGCATAGTAACTGAGGTGTGCAAATGTTTTCTCGGGCCAGATAAAGATCGTCTCGAGTGCAAATTGGACACATTAATTATGGGTATGGGTGCTATAGTGCAGATTGGTGTCAGAATTTCGATCAAATTTAACTGATCTGGTTAAGCTGAAATTCAAGTTCGATTTGATATAAGAATTAGTCACATTAAACAACTGAGCAAACTTGGCTTCATAAAAACTATATTAAATTATCATGAATTTATAATCAAACGTCGTCCATATTTATTTTGGATTAAAATTAAATTTTTAGTAGATTTTGATAAAAAAAAAAAAAAAAAAATATGAAACGTGTGGTTAAAAGTTGATGAGAATCATGGGTTCCATGAAATATATGATTAAAAAATGAGTTTGAGGAAAATTAATTTTAAAATATGGGGTGCTCAATTTGTGCTTGTATTCGGGGCGGATGTAGGGAGGTTAGGCCGGATTACAACCCGGCTCAATTCCCAGCCTATTGATGTATTTATTATTATTATTATTATTATTATTATTATTTACAGATTAGCCCCACTTGAATTTATTTTTTTTAGTCCAATGTTGAATTCGTCCCTATTTATATTGGCGTGTTTAAATTATAACGGCAGGTCATACATTATGTGTACTAAATTATGAGACCGTTAAAATCGTGTTTATCAAATTAAATTATAACTAAACATTGCAAATATTCAAGAATGACGAAGGAAGTAATTTATCTTTTTTACAACTTTGCCATTGGTATGATTCAAACTTTTGAAATGTTGCTATCAAAACAGCTCCCAGTTCCAGTTTCCAAAAATCTAGAAGAATAGACTATAGTTATATCAAATTACTAGATTACCATCAAAATCAATTCCAATTCAAACTTCTACAAATAATTAGCACTAATAAATTTCATAATAAAAGTTATTTTGTACAAATTTTTTTTAGTTTTCTTCCAGTTTATACCATTTCCGAAAGCTCGTTTTTTCGTCTATATTCATGAAAACTTAATCTAGCTAAAAACTTAACTTATTATAGAGTGATCACATGTATTCGTTCCAATTTTGTTTTCAACAAGCCATTCACGTGCAAATCGAATTATTTTTTGATTAAATACTCGACACATGCATATTTTTCCATTCAATGATTCAATGCAGTTGTTTTATCATATCACATCGAGTCTAAAGATTCTATCTTTGAAAGTCTATTCTTGGGGTGATACCAATTTCGGAATCCGATTGATTGTTTGAACATTTTGAGACCACGTAAAAGTCTAAAAAGTAATAAAATAATTGACCCCGAAGTATAGTTCAGTGGTGCAAAGGATATGGGTGAGGTAGTTTTAGTTGAGCTGACAATCACAGTATGAAGGTTCGATTCTCGCCTCTTATAAGGTTTGGAATTGAACTCTTTGTGGACACCAGTATGACAATTCTTGTACCTTAACTTGTTGAGACACATCCAACGATTTACCTCCTCCACGATACTCTAGAGACGGAACGGTGGAGGATTCTCAAGGTTGTGGTTCAACCTTTAAGTAATAAAATAATGGGTGTTTCTAAAAATCGTTATCATGCAAGATCCCTGTCAATAATATAGAGCTCAAATCCTGCAGCTTCCGGGAAATAGAGATCCGCCTGCTTTAATTGAATATAGATGAAATTGTATTACCGGATTCAATGAATCAAACAAAATCAACAAAAGTTGAAAATTCATAACATTGAAAACCCACAATTCTACTAGTTTCATTACCAAATGGAAAATATCTACTTTTGCTTATACGACGTTTATGCGTATAAATATGGATAAATTAAGGGTAATTAGTAGAAATGGTCTCTAACATTTACATTTATTGTTAAAATGATCTCTATCGTTTTAAATTTGACATTTGTACCCTTATTTCAAAGATTTGTTGCGGATTTAGTCATTCTATCCACTTTCGCTAAATCAGCCGTTAAAAATTTAATGGAACTTATCAATAATATTAGGTAATTAGCAGAAATTGTCTCTAACGTTTATACTCATTGCTAAAATGGGCAACCACTTGTTTGAATCTAATTAAATTTCATTTTATTTCATTTTTCTCTCTACTATTTTCAACTGCACAATCTTTCATAAAATAATATTATACGTAAATCGAAAAAAATTTTCTTTTTTTTCTTTTTTTAACCATTCATTTTTCAAAAAAACACTATTCCACATATTTTCATTCACAAAAAATGGGGGCCAAACGGGGGCTAAATTAGTCAACTTCCCATATTTTTCTTCACTTAAAATTTTTGGTGAATATAATTCTTATGATTTGATGTAATTTATAAGTTTAGACCCCAACTCAAAACGTTGTCGGCAAATATCATCCTTAACCCTTTAACCATTTAGAACTTTATTGCTTTATATTTGGATTGTTACAAATATATATTAATATTGTGATGTTTATGTTTAGAATGTTTTTATTTAAGTACTAATATATATTTTTTATTTATTTTAAAGATATTATTTTTATGTCGTTAAAATCTCGTATGAAACCAAGTTGAACAAAAAACAAAACAATAATAAAAAATGATTTTATTTGATGATTTTTTTTTTTTTTTTTAAATGTAGAAACTGAAAAATGTTCACCCAGGTCAGCATTGCACTGTTGCCTAAAATGCTGACTAATTACAGACATCATTTTTAGTGGGCCCACCATATTTTTTAACAATACTTCAAATGCCACGGAATACTCACATGGGGAGTGGACGATTTTTTGATTTTTTTTTTATTACACCATGGACCTACTCATGTAAGTGTCTAGAAGAATTCTATAAGGCATCCTTCTGTACACACAATAATTTTGATTTTGTGAAGTAGAATTGACTAAGAAGCAGTTAACAGATGTAACTAAATAATTAGTGCAATAATTTTACAATTGACGGTGGTCTTATTTCATATGAGGACTTTCAAATATTCCTGTACGAACTTGAATTTGAATTTGAATTTGAACGGTTAGAAGAAAGTGCAAAGATATACTTATTTACTACGTCTCTACGAACTTCTCACTCTAACCTCCGAATTTAAGTTATTTCAAGATTTAAATGAATATGCCTAACTCATTTTTAATCGTATAAACTTTTAACAAAATAGTTAATCATAATATAACTGAACAATTTGTAATACATGATCGCTTATTGTGGTATGACAATCATTTATCACGAACTTGTAGAAACTATTTAAAAAAATTACTACTTTCTCCCAACCAGCATTTCACGCTTGCAATGTAAATAACTTTACTTTTAAAAAATGCTTTAATAATACTTTTAGATAATTTTAGAAGTCGTAACCATTCTTGACATCTAGTGATTTCGAATATTTATCAAGATTACTAAGTTATATTTTAGATAAAGAACTTGATCCTAACTTAGAAAAGTAGCGTTCAAACTTTTTTATCATTTGGGCACACATAATGGCTGTTGCAAATGAATTGAGATTACGATAATTTAAGTTTTTCGTTCGAGCCCATAAATTTTTTACGATTAAAAAATAGTCAAATTATATATGTGAATCGATCATGTACCATGAATCTGTAACTATCAAATTTGCCAATAGACAAATGATTATCGTTAGTACAACGTTAGTATAAATCGAGTAAGACCACAAATGTAACAATTCAATTTATTGTATTATAATTATGAGAAATGAACATGGAACAATCATGTTTTAAAACTTAATGGGTCATTCTTATGTATAATATATTCAACTATTTTTGTGCTACTTTTGTATCATTTGTTACTATCATCTAGACTGCTGACTTTTAGATAAAGAATAGAAGTTACTGTGGAAGTTGGATTTGGTGAAATAGTTATCGACAAGAGGGAAAAAATTAAAGATTTTACACATCATAGATTCACAGTGAAAGTTGTAGCACACCATCAGTTTGTCAGAGCCAGAAAAAAAATTAGTACGGACTAATACGAGAAATATTTTTATTAGAATTTGGACTAGAGGATCGGACTGTAGCCCGACCCAGCCCGACACTAAATCCCCCCTAGTCGAAGCAGATAAAATGAGTAATACTATTTAGAATCACTGATATTACAACATCAGTCTAAATAATATCAAGTGTCATTAAATTAAACGTACAATTAAATAAATCACATAATTTCATTTTTAATTGAACCTATCACATAATCTCACATAAATTGGTGTTAGATAACATTATTTTAATAGCATTGAACTAAAATTTTGTTTACTGAATTAATATATAAAAGAAATTTTACAAAAAAAATAAAATAAAATAAAATTCACAGTACATTTCCACAAAGGCTTGTTTGAGTCTCGTTCTTGTCAAAAAAAAAAAAAAAAAAATTGAATAGTATATTGATGAGAAATGTGTGATTAAAAAATAAATTTTTTTTTTTTTAATTTGTGTGTAATGTTATTTTATTGAAAAATATATAATTGAAATAAGGTCAAAATAATATTTAAGAATGGATTTTTTTTTTTTTTTTTTTTTCCAAAAAATGGGCTCAAACACGAGCAAATATAAAATGGACTGAGGCTCCTTCATCAAGGCCCAGAATAGGGTAGATGAGGGCGCCAGTAATGAGGCGTAATTAAAAAAAAAAAAAATGGATTGAGGCTATCCTAGGTATACCCGGCATTTGCTCGAGGATAGGGACAAGGTTGGACTGATGTCACATAAATTTCCAACTGAGGTTGGCCCTGCTTATTTCACCCCCTGAGCAAACCATTTGTTTGTCTTATACTCACACAAGAATCAATACTAATTAATTCTTGTATTATTTAGCCCGTGTGGTCGTGTCTCTATTTTTCAAATCTCATTTTCAATAATGCTACCTTGCCCCTTTTCTTGATCGCACACCTGACCACATGACCTGGAAAAGAGTTAAAAAAAAAAAGAAAAAGGAATTGAAATTGAAGTAAACGCCACCAAAGTCTACCCGGTTATTTGTAATTTGAATTCATTTGAAAATTTAACCCGTTTGAAAATACCCGGTCCAAATCAAACAATTACCTTATTGTTAGGGGAAAATCGTATTATTCACTCCATTTCTTCCTACTTCCCGAAATCATCCCTAGTTGGTCCCTAACCCTAAATGATGGAACTACCCGTTCGGCGCTGAAGTTGAACCATCTCCAGTTGAATCGATGTTGTCGTTACCGCCCAGCGTCCATAACTGAGAGATTCGGTGGGTTTTAGTTGAAGAGGAGTTGTTTACGCCATCCCTCAATAATTGTTGAATTCAACGAGTTTTCGGGGT
This sequence comes from Osmanthus fragrans, assembly GCA_019395295.1. Classification (NCBI taxonomy): domain Eukaryota; kingdom Viridiplantae; phylum Streptophyta; class Magnoliopsida; order Lamiales; family Oleaceae; genus Osmanthus; species Osmanthus fragrans. Next base: position 20,847,451 of record CM033343.1, on the reverse strand, counting down.
CGAGGAGTCGCTACCGCACAACTTCCACTTCTGAGACATTCGGCGGATTGTCATTGACGAGGAGTCAGCGAAGCCCTATTTCGGTGACCAGATCTGGAAGTGGATTTGGAAGGGATTTTGGTGACAGCAATTAGTTACATTTGTGGTTGTCATTTGCATAAATTTGGCTGGGTCTGCAACAAATTCCTTTGCAGCATATAGTTTTGATTGTGTTTGGTAATGTGGTTTAGGCACAACACTAAATTCTTCTGGGTTCTGCCTTTCCTCTTCAACTAAAACCCATGGTAACTTACATGCAAAAATGTGTATTTGTGGTTACATTTGAGTTAACTTACATGTGAAAATGCCAGTAGAGTGACCTTTAGTGCGAGTTATGCACTGGCGTTGATTTTAGTGTTTGCGAACCATAGCTAGACAACCAACCGAATCCTTAAATGCATTTCTTTGGCAGCAATTTGCAAGTATTCTGCGTGTTGAGTATTGGTGATAAATTTATGTCCACTGTTTGGTGTCATATGTGGGAACAACTAGTAAATTTTTCAATCATCTATTACGACAAATTAATTTCCCAAGTGCAGAAAAAAATGGCATTTCATGCTTGGTTATTACTATCGGTTATTACTATTTTGTTCCAGCTATTGTCTTCAAACAGCAGAAGGAAATAAGGAAATTGTATTGGAGCTTGTTGAATATAATTGACACTGTATTTATTTGGTATTTGCATCCCAGGAAACAATGAGAGGAAAGAACTACGGAGTATGCCATAGCTGTCGACTTGAGGGTCATTTTTTCGCGGAATGCCTGAACAAACGACCCTGCCCATGGTGCAAACGTGCCTTCGTGAAGTGCTTCGAGGTGGATAAGAACACCGACAACAAAGGAAAACTATTCAATACGTGTAGCGTTAAATGTGGTTATTGGGAGTGGGTGAAGGAGGAGGAAACGGGTGCTGAATCAAGTTCAGGGACGAGTTCTCAAGATTTATCGTGCATCTTCGAAGCACGATGTCGAGTAACTGATGATTCAACAACGGAGATTTCTATGAACGTGACTGTACGCAAAGGACGACACTAACGCTACTGATTTTGAAGTGTTTGGATGACTGAACTTGAAATGTAATTGATGTAAATATATGGTGTTGTAAATTGGTGATTGCACACTAACTATGACTGTGTTTTGGAAATCTAATTCGGTCGTCGTACTGTATGGAAATGGCATTTGTGTTCTACTTATATTCATCGTAACAGGAACCCTTATCCACCAAATATCATAGTTGTTTCTACATCATGGCCTTCTCTCCCAATTAAAGAACATTCCCATTAAAGTTGAACTACATGGAGATGATTTTTTATTTACTTATTTTTAATATTTAATATTTTTAATTTTTAATTTATGACAAACCGCATTCTTTAGTCTTATGTGTATGGGTCATATGTCGACATTTATTTTCCTATGATCATTTATTGCCAAAAGTTTTCATTCATGATGGACGTGTGGCCTAGCGCTCAGTTGCTTATGAAATCGGGTTAATTTCTAAAAGGGTCACTGAAGTTACGTAAAAAACACAAAACGATCACTAAAGTTCAAAAGTTGCACAAACGGTCACTGCAGTTTCAAGTGGTTTCACAAATGGTCACTAGAGGACCAAAGCCATTTTTAGCCCAATCAGTCACCTTTGAACCACCATAACTCTAATCTCGGGCCACGTTACCCATCGACCAATGTACCTTCTTGAAGCTCTCAATGCCCTCTTCGCAACCCATCCAACCACTGGCCGTAAACCCGTCGAAATTGGCCGAAAAATCGAGCCAAAGTTGGCTACTTGGCTGAAAATCCCGGAAAATCAGTCCAACCAGCCACCTTTGGACCACCTAACTCTAATCTCGGGCCACGTTACCCATCGACCAACGTACTTTCTTGAAACCCTCAATGCCCTCTTCGCAACCCACCCAACCACTGGCCGTAAACCCGTCGGAATTGGCCAAAAAATTGAGCCAAAGTTGGCTACTTGGGATGAAAATCCCGGAAAATCAGTCCAACCAGCCACCTTTGAACCACCATAACTTCAATCTCGGGCCACGTTATCCATCGACCAATGTACCTTCTTGAAGCTCTCAATGCCCTCTTCGCAACCCACCCAACCACTAGCAGTAAACCCGTCGGAATTGACCGAAAAATCGAGCCAAAGTTGGCTACTTGGGCTGAAAATCCCAGAAAATCAGTCCAACCAGCCACCTTTGGACCACCATAACTTTAATCTCGGGCCACATTACCCATTGACCAACATACCTTCTTGAAGCCCTCAGTGCCCTCTTCGCAACCTACCCAACCACTGGCAGTAAACCCGTCGAAATTGGCTGAAAAATCGAGCCAAAGTTGTCTACTTGGGCTGAAAATCCAGAAAAATCAGTCCAACTAGCCACATTTGGACCACCATAACTCCAATCTCGGGCCACATTACCCATCGACCAACATACCTTCTTGAAACCCTCAATGCCCTCTTCGCAACCCACCCAACCACTGCCCGTAGACCCGTCGGAATTAGCCGAAAAATCGAGCCAAAGTTGACTGGAAAATTGCTCCAAAATCCCTGTGCGCGCGTATCATCTTGTTTCAATGTATACAATATTTCATTCGATCTCACATGACTTTTTTACATGTTTACTAAAGTTGAAGTCTCATTCTCAATTAAACTCTCGACATACGCATGTGCTCTAAGATTTTGGGCAATATCATAATTATGTATTTTACATTTCACTTTCAATATCCAATAATCACCATTTATCAAATTTTGTCCATTCAAAGTGAATGCATCAGCACTTTTTTTAGTTTCACTGCCTCTACGTGTAACGTGTGATTCCATTTTTGTTTTCTCTATTGTCATTCTTACACTTATACAAATCATATCTGTGTTCTAAGTACGGACAAAGAAAAATATTGTCCGAATTAAAAAAATCGAAAAAAGGGAAATAAATGGTCATGAAATGTGGATACCGAATCATAAGTTTTTACATGAAATCTTGACAACCTAAAATTATAATACGTTAATCTTCCAAATATTGATAGCTGCTAATACATAAACTACTTCCTGCACATCAAATGGACTATATTGAAATAAAATGGCATCGTCATGAGCAATGATAAAATCTATGTCGACCGCAAAAATTGCTGTACTGTCTCATCGTTCACCTAGTGTGAAACAGAAATCCATGAATCCTGAAAAATTCAGATAGAATTAGTTTATATAAATACAACACAATATCATCAAGTAAGATGGATAACAGTTTCTTTGATGCTGGAAAATTGCTCCAAAGAATATTATCAAATTTTTTTCCCTTTACCAGATATTTACCAAACCCTCATTACTTGATTTATCCATGTAAAGAAGTTGTGAAATGAAGTACCTCAGGACAAGATGCCAAGTCCAACATAAGTAGCTCCACAAAGAAATATAAAAGATATCATTTCCCTGCAAGACAAGCACATTGATAAGAAGACAATATACATTGGTAATCATAATAACAACGAATTGTTGCATATCCCATAAAATTTCATCCCGTTACCTTGCATACTGAATGTAAAAGTCCCTGACGATGGTGTGTACATATGTGGGCTGCAATTGATTTGAGAACTGGTGATATTGGTCGCCGCCCTAGGTCAAATAACATTATTGGTAAAACACATAATATCCTATAAAAGTAAAGTATTCTAGAATGCTAACCATAATGAGGTTTGTATATGAGAAAGGCATCTGCATTTGTAATTGTTGGGGTGCTTAAATGACTGGTGTGACATTTCCCACCCCACTTGTGCGAACATTCGATTTCTTCCCTTTTCCAGAACTCGAGGTTGCCTATAACACATAAAATTTCGAATGGGCAATATATATGTACATATATATAATTTTTTGCAAACCATATTGATAATTAACAATTTAGATAGTACCTTGACTTTGTTAGAACTCGATTCCAGGCCACTCTTCCTTCGAAGTTTCTTAGGGGCACCTTTTCTTTTCGCACATTCGGGGTTCCTTATCTACAAATTCCAATATCCTGTGTTGCTCCACAATCGGATAATAAATGTGTCATATGTGTCGACAAGATATTACTATTACTGCTGGACTTCAACGTGGACAATTGTTGACATTCATTGTCGATCCATGATATAATGGTGTCAGATTTGACCTCATCATCTGTAGTTAGGTTCGCCAACGACCGTTCACACATCTTCTCGTACTTCTTTTGACCAGGAGTTCTAACCATACCATCGTAGTTCATTACAACTCTCGTGTGGGCTCTACTGACATCTCGACGCCAACTCCGTAAAATATACATTTTCGGCACTGATTTAACATCATTTCGAATCAATACTGCTATCGAATGTTTACAAATAATGCCTTGAAACTTAAAGTTGTGATAAATGCAGGTGATTTTGCAGTTTTCTCTTTGGAAAGATACAAAGAACGTTTTTTTCTTTGAACGTTCGTCATAAATAATATCCTCTTATATCTCATAAATCGCCTCCGATGATCCCTCAGATGTAGATATGACGTCGCAATAGACCTTACCCGTGAATTCCTCCTAAACTTCCTTGAATTTTGAAATTGTGTATACTGCCTGGAATTGCTTCTCCAATGCATATCTCCTTGCGCACGATACCATTTGCGAGAAGGATTTGAAGTCCGCTTGAAACTCTTTCTCAACCTTATTTCTCAAAGCTCTCTCATATTGTTCAACAAATTGTGTCAACGTCGTCTTCGAATGTACGTAACCGTCAAAGAATGCGTTCATACTCTCACTGCGTTGGGTTGTTGACATCCCTGCCCAAAATGTGGTTTTCAAATAACAAGGTACCCAACGGTATCTATTCTCATACAAACCCGCCAACCAATCGTTACCATACAAGTTAAACCTGTCGAGTATCACTCTCCAACCATTTTCGAACTCTTCAGTAAATTGACAATCGTAAACCAAACAGTGTATAACATGAAATATTAAACCCTTATCTTCATAGTATCCAAACTTCTCAGGCAACTTCTTCATTATGTGCCACAAACACCATCTGTGCTTAGTATTGGGGAACACGATCTGGATTGCATTTTGCATAGCTCTGTCCTGATCTGTTATTATCCCGTGTGGAGCTTGTCTGTGCATACATTGCAACCATGTCCGAAACAGCCAAACAAATGTCTCTGTATCTTCATTCGACAGAAGCCCACATCCAAGGAGAGTCGACTGTCCATGATGGATAACCCCAACGAAAGGGGCAAACAGCATCTCATATTTATTTGTGAGGTACGTGGTGTCGAAGGTGACAACATCTCCGAACTCCCTGTATGCTTGGATACTCCTATTATCGGCCCAGAAAACATTCTTTAGACGCAAGTCATCATCCAAATCCATACTAAGTAGAAACCCGAGCACTGAGCTTGCATTTTATAGAAATATGATTGTATTACAGCTGCGTCCCCTTGTTCAATTTGCAAGCGCCTGACTTTTTCGATATAATTTCTATAATCCTTTTCGATGTAAGTCAAATTCTCATATCCACCTACTTCAACAACTGCGGAATTGTAACTCTTGTGTAACGGAATCCCGGCCATGTCATTCACTTCCAGTCGTCGTTTCACCTGTGCAGTTAACTCTCGGTTGCATCTATATAGCCGGGATTTCGAAGGACTTGTCTTATGATTGTGTTCCAGGCATACTGTGTTAATCCTTCATATACCATAAGCAAGAGTGGATGTTGTGATCCTTGCTTTGCATCCACTCTGAATGGTTACTTGTGGCTTAAAAGAACCGCCTGTATTTGCAAAATTTTTTCTTTCACGACTACAAACAATTGTTATAGATCTGAGTACCCCATCATCGTCCTTCTGTGAATTTCTTTTTGGAACTGGAAAACCAATTTCGTGTGCATTTTTTTGTAAAACTCAAAAATTTCATTTTCATCGTTAAATTTCATACCCACTTTTGGCACATTCTCACCATCCCCAACTAACATAACATCACCCGGTATGATCGTATTATCCACAACATTTTCATTCTCTAACTCCAACGATCTAATCTCCTCTCCAAATTCCAAAATTTCTTTCCCTGCAACGCAAAAAACAATTACCGAACTCCATAATAAAAACACTTAAAATTAGGACATGCTTAATGTCATTTTTAATAAGTACCTAAACAGTCAGAAAAATGAACAAATCTAAACACACCCCTTTAAAGTCTACCTTTACAGTGTTTTTTTATACCAAGTTGCATAATTTTTGTTCATAAATCATAAGTGCATGATAAATCGTTGATCAATTAACGGACCACGAAAACAATATATGCAGTAAAATGAAACATCAGCATTCGAAACGTTTCTCCTCTTGTAATAATTTAAATCTAATTCGCATGTATTTTTCTACTCTTCCGAAGAATTCATAATTATCTAAAATTTGCATCAAAGCTCTTGATAAGTGTGTTTTTACACACTTATTTTACACTTTTTCTAATTTATTATTGATAAAATTGAGTTGATTTCTATGCATAATTGTGTATTTTGTACTTTTGTAGGCTAAAACCCTGAATGGAAGTGAAAACGACCGAATAGAGAAGAAAAGGGACTAAAAATGAACAAAGTTGTGAAGCTGGGGACTTAAGTGCAAAAGTCTAAAAGATGAAGGACTTGAAGTGCAATTAAGGAAGGGCTAAAATGTAATGAAAGTCAAAGTATGAGGACTTAATTGCACTAAATCAAAGTTGAAGGACTGCATTGCACTAGACCAGAATGCTGAAGGACCTGAGCTGCAAAATAGAGTTAAAACGTGCGACCGCATGGATTTAACCATGCGGCCGCACATGCTAACCCGAGACCTTTGCATGGATTGTATTTTCTTCTATGCGACCGCATGGGATTTAACCATGCGGCCGCATAGAGTTAAATTTCATATGGCGGTTTAAATTTCTTCTCGCGAATTTTTTGGTCAATGTTTGTATTATTTTTGGCTTATTTTAATGTTGGATATTTTGTTTGTCTCACAAAATATCCTATAATATCTAAGATATATTAGTATTCTATTATTTCCATCCCTATTATATACTACTTTGGTCCTCATTTGCACATACACTTGCACACACCTCTCTCTCTATTTTCTCTCCCTCTCTAACTCGAAAATCTCTCTCTCTCTTTCATTTTGTCTTTGTTTTAATTTATTTTTTGTTTTGTAGGTTAATTGGTTGAAGGAAGAAGTGGAAAACAAGAGATTACAAAAAGAATATTTGGAGAAATTGATTGAAGAAGTGCAAAAATCCATTTACAAGGGTTTTATCTTTAGTTTTTGTGTTCTTCAATCATATTTCCATTGTTTGTAATGTTTTGTATTAGATAATCTCTTGTTATTTTTTGTTAGAATGATGAACTAAACCATTATTGTTGGAATTTATGTATTAGTTTAACTTATTTTCATTAATATCATGTTTTGAGTTATTAAATACATTTGTTATCAAAATATTGGTGTTTTGATTATATTGTTTAAACTTGCAATATTTATTTGATATCCATAGATATTGTGGTTAGGTGGATGTGTAGTTGTTGAAAAATAATTGCACATATTAGACCGAAATAATCAATTCCCTAGGTTTGTATGGTTCCGACTATACGCGTTTAGGTATATAGAAATATATACCTACCCTAGGTGACCCGTTGAGTATTTTCACAAAAATTTAATGCAATTGATTAATTTTGTATCGACATAGAAATATGTGGTATAATTTAATTGATTAGGGTTAATATCGCTCGAAAGAGGATATTAATTTAAAATTGGAAAATCGGGTCTGACTGATTATTTTGATAATTTGTATAAGCGCGTTTTTGACTTGATATTAATGAAATAACGGTTAAATGAAATCATAAATTCCAACATCCTTTTCAAATCAAATCTTCCTTCTTTTCAAAATTTTAAGTAATCTTTTTAATTAAAAATTGTGTTTTTACAGTTTATCGTCCTTTTAATTTCAAATTTTAATGTGTGTGTTTGTTTCGGGAATTTGAAACAATATACTCGTAATTGAAAACAACACTCTTCGAGGGATCGACATCCGGACTTAAAAGGTCCACTTGTACTACTTGTTCCCGACCCGTGCACTTGCGGCATCGTTTCGAAATTAGCGAACAAGTTTTTGGCGCCGCTGCCGGGGAGTGTTTTTATCAAATTACTTGTTAATTTGTCAATCAATTTTTCGAACTTTACTTTTTGTTTTTAAATTTCCCCTTTCGAATCCAAAAGTTACTTAGTCTTCGTTTTTTGTCGAAGTCTTAACTTGTTTTTTGTTTATGCATCGTTCGCGAAGTCTCAACCTTCTTGAATTTGATCCTGAAATTGAAGGGACTTTCCGAAGGAGGCTTAGAGAACAAAACGAGTTGAGGAGACAACAACAAGACATGGAGCATCAAGAAGGTCTTCTGGAACCTTTTCCTAGACCTGACCAAGCTCCTCGGGATGGTGCGCCGCCTGGCTTCGATAATCACGCGGGCAGGGTTCAAAATCCGGTGGTTAATGAAGAAGATATGCTCTTCCGGATTTTTTCTGAATCGCCCTGTCGTTGAGAACCAGGCTGGTATCATCTACCCCTCATATGGACATCCTAATTTTCAACTACGTCCGGATGTCATAAATCTATTCTCCAATTCTTTATCATTCTATGGTAGAATAGATGAGAATCCTCACGCTCACATTGCAAGATTCATGGAAATTGTGAGCAATTTCACATATGAAGGTGTGAACGTTGAGGCGATAAGAATGAGGTTATTCGTGCATACTCTAAAAGATAAGGCAAGAGAGTGGATTGACACTCTACCTTCGAGGAGTATCACGAGTTGGGTGGAGTTGGTACAAAAATTTACAACTAAATTCTTTCCACCTGCTCGTGTTGCCAAGTTAAAGCACGACATAACCACCTTTCAACAACTTGACTCTGAGACCTTTCACGAGGCATGGGAGAGGTTCAAGGATATGCTGAGGAAGTGCCCAAACAATGGGATTACTTTAGCACAGCAAGTCCAGTACTTCTACGCTGGGTTGACTCCTCCTCACCGTTCAAATGTTGACTCATCGTCAAACGGATCTGTCCAAAATAAGAGTATCCGAGAGGCGTATGAGTTATTTGAGGTGATGAGTGAACAGAGTGCTATGTGGCCAGACAGACGTGCTAAAGTGGGAGTAAGTGGAGCCCGAGAGAGTGAAGCATACTCTCTTATGTTATCAAAGATAGACTCTCTAGCACGAAAGGTAGAAGGACTTTCTACTTCATCATCTGGTTCACAGACAGCTCATATGGTTCAATCCCCACCAGTCTGTGAAATGTGTGGAGCTAATCATTTGAGCTCAAGTTGTCCTTTGATTGCCAGCGGTTCGGGATCGTCCGAGCAACTGGCATATGCACAAAATTTTCAACGCCCCGGGTATAATCCATATTCACAAACCTATAACCCTGGTTGGCGTAATCACCCTAATTTCTCTTATGGGAACAACCAGAATGTGTTGAATCCTAAACCACAAGAGAAGAAAGAGGGTTGGGAAGAGGCCATTGCTAAATTGGCAAATCATCAGCTGCAATATCAAGAGCGCAATGATGCCTCACTGAAAAATCTGGAAAGGCAGGTGGGCCAACTTGCAAAAATTCTCTCTGAGAGGCCTCAAGGGGCTTTACCAAGTAATACAGAAACCAATCCCAGAGAGAATGCAAAGGCCATTACTACCAGGAGTGGGATTCAATTGACCGAACCCACGGTAGTACAGCCAAAGGCTCGAGCTGACAAAGAACCGGTCGTTGAGAATGAGGTTTTGCAAGCACCTCAGGAGGTAGTGGAAGAAGGTAAGGCAGAGGAACAGGAGCCATCAACATCGAAGGCTCCAATTCCAGTCAAAGCCTATGTACCTCCTATTCCCTTCCCTCAGAGGCTCCAGAAACATAAGCTGGACGTGCAATTTGGTAAGTTCCTGGAGGTGTTTAAAAAGTTACACATCAACATTCCGTTTGCAGATGCTTTGGCTCAAATGCCGAGTTATGCAAAGTTCATGAAAGATATTCTTTCCAACAAAAGGAAACTTGAAGATCATGAAACGGTGATGTTGACGGAAGAGTGTAGCGCCATTCTCCAGAACAAATTGCCTCCAAAGAGCAAAGATCCAGGAAGCTTTACTATTCCATGCGCTATTGGTAATTTAAGCTTTGGTAAAGCTTTATGTGATCTAGGAGCGAGCATTAATTTAATGCCATTATCAATTTTTCAGAAGTTGGGAATAGGGGAACCAAATGCCACTACGGTATCGCTGCAATTGGCCGATCGGTCAATTAAATATCCTCGAGGTGTTGTTGAGGACGTACTGGTAAAAGTAGATAAGTTCATCTTCCCTGCTGATTTCATTATTCTTGATATGGAAGAAGATAATGATATCCCTATCCTTCTGGGACGACCATTTCTTGCTACCGGTCGAGCCTTGATTGATGTGCAGGAGGGTAAACTCATTTTAAGAGTACAAGACGAGCAAGTCACTTTCAACATCTTGAAATCCATAAAGTATCCGTCGGAACCCGATGATTGTTTTCGGGTGGATATGATTGATCACATGGTTTCCGACTCTCTTTATGGTTATTCTGAGGATAATCTTGAAAGATGCCTAGTACGATCTTCTCAGATAGGAGATGGTGACCCCGATCTTGAGGGTATGGCAAATTGTTTGGAAGCTAAACCTTTCCGCGCCTTCAAGAGGGCACCATATTTTGAGGAGTTAGAAAAAACCTCTTCTGCACCACCTCCATCTCATCAAAAAGCCCCTACTCTTGAATTGAAAACACTTCCACCTCATTTGAGGTACGCATATTTAGGTGAATCATCTACACTTCCAGTTATTATCTCCGATTCTTTAACCAAGCTAGAAGTAGAGAAGCTACTTCGAGTTTTGAGAGAGCATAAGCAAGCAATTGGGATGGACGATAGCTGACATTCGAGGGATTAGTCCGTCATTTTGTATGCACAAAATACTGATGGAGAATGACTTTAAGCCATCAGTTGAGCATCAAAGGCGGCTAAACCCAAACATGAAGGAAGTGGTGAGAGCGGAAGTTGTTAAATTACTTGATGCAGGCATCATTTACCCAATTTCAGACAGTCCATGGGTAAGTCCTGTACAGGTTGTACCTAAGAAGGGTGGGATAACGGTAGTGGAAAATGAGAACAATGAACTCATACCCACTAGACCGGTAACTGGTTGGCGAGTCTGTATTGACTACCGCAAGCTTAATACTGCGACTAGAAAGGATCACTTCCCTCTTCCTTTCATCGATCAAATGCTTGAGCGGTTGGCAGGGTATTCACATTATTGTTTTCTTGATGGATATTCGGGCTACAATCAAATTGCAATAGCCCCCAGAAGATCAAGAGAAAACAACATTTACATGTCCGTACGGTACTTTTGCGTACAGAAGAATGCCCTTTGGCCTGTGCAATGCACCTGCAACCTTTCAGCGGTGTATGATGGCGATTTTCTCCGACATGGTGGAGAAATGCATTGAAATTTTTTATGGATGATTTCTCAGTTTTTGGTACCTCTTTTGATAGATGCCTTAACAATTTAGAGATGGTACTTCAACGTTGTGAAGAGACCAATTTGGTTCTAAATTGGGAAAAGTGCCATTTCATGGTCCAAGAAGGCATCGTTCTTGGCCATCGAATTTCTCTGAAAGGCATAGAGGTAGACAAGGCAAAAATTCAAGTAATTGAAAAAATTGCCCCCACCAAAGACTGTGAAAGGGATTAGAAGCTTTCTGGGACATGCAGGTTTTTACAGGAGGTTTATAAAAGATTTTTCAAAAATCACAAAACCTCTCTGCTCCTTACTTGAGAAGAATAATACTTTCAATTTCTCTCAAGAATGCCTAAATGCTTTCAATGTGCTTAAAGGAAAACTTATCACAGCTCCTATCATTGCAGCTCCAGATTGGAGTCTTCCATTTGAGCTTATGTGCGATGCTAGTGATTATGCTGTTGGAGCAGTTTTAGGGCAGAGGAGAGACAAGGTCCTGCATGTTATCTACTACGCCAGTCGAACTTTGACCGATGCGCAACTAAATTATGCTACTACTGAAAAGGAGATGCTAGCAGTAGTATTTGCATTTGATAAATTTCGGTCATACCTCATTGGTTCCAAAGTAATTGTCTACACTGATCACTCGGCCATCAAATATTTGTTGGCAAAGAAAGATGCCAAGCCGAGGTTGATCAGATGGGTACTCCTCTTGCAGGAGTTTGACCTCGAGATCAGAGATAAGAAGGGAACTGAAAATGTCGTTGCTGATCATTTATCTCGTCTTGAGCAACCCCAAGACATTGTGGAAAGGGAAATCAATGAGGTATTCCCTGACGAGCAGCTATTTAAGATCATCCATTCATTCCAAATCAATCATGCACCGTGGTATGCTGACCATGTGAACTACATTGTAAGTGGCATCACACCCCCTGATATGTCTTATCAACAAAGGAAGAGGTTCTTCGCTGATGTGAAGCATTACTTCTGGGAAGATCCTTTGTTATTCAAACGGGGTCCGGATCAAGTTATCAGAAGATGTGTTCCGGAGGAAGAGATGGAGAAAATTCTTGAACGATGTCATTCTTCTCTGTATGGTGGTCACTTCGGTACTATGAAAACTGCATCGAAGGTCCTTCAATCTGGTTTTTACTGGCCAACCTTATTTAAGGATGCACACACACTTGTATCTAAGTGTGATAGATGCCAACGGACGGGTAATATTTCCAATCGGAATGAAATGCCGTTGAATTCCTTATTAGAGGTGGAAATATTTGATGTTTGGGGTATTGATTTCATGGGGCCATTTCCATCCTCATTTTCAAATCAATACATACTGGTGGCGGTTGACTATGTGTCAAAGTGGGTAGAAGCGGTAGCTTTACCTACTAATGATGCTCGGGTGGTGGTAAACTTTTTAAAGAAAAAAACATTTTCTCACGCTATGGCACCCCCCGAGCCATCATTAGTGATGGTGGTAAACATTTCTGCAATCGCCTCTTCGACTCACTTTTGACTAAATATGGAGTCACTCACCGTGTAGCCACACCATATCATCCCCAAACAAGTGGCCAAGTTGAAATATCTAACCGTGAGTTAAAGAGAATTCTCGAGTTGACGGTCAATGCATCAAGGAAAGATTGGTCCAAGAAATTGGACGATGCATTATGGGCTTATAGGACTGCTTTTAAAACGCCGATTGGAATGTCTCCATTTCGGCTTCTATTTGGAAAAGCATGTCATCTACCGGTCGAACTCGAGCATAGGGCCTATTGGGCTATCAAAGCTCTGAATTTTGATGAAAAGTTGGCCGGTGAGAAGAGATTGCTCCAACTGAATGAACTTGATGAACTCCGCCTTGATGCTTATGAAAGTGCTCGTCTCTACAAAGAAAAGACAAAGAGATGGCATGATCAGAACATTGTCAAGCGTGAGTTCTCTGTTGGGCAACAAGTTCTTCTTTTCAATTCTCGACTCCGGTTATTCCCTGGTAAGCTCCGCTCCAGATGGTCTGGTCCATATACCATAACAAAAGTTTATCCACATGGAGCGGTTGAACTTTATTGCAAAACAGGGGATTTCAAAGTAAATGGCCAGAGATTGAAGCCATATTTGGGAGGTGACTTTGTGAAAGAAAGTTCATCTTTTCTTCTTGCAAATCCGGTGTAAAGATGCCCTATAGTCGAGTTAAGGACTATAATCAAGCGCTTGTTGGGAGGCAACCCAACTGTTTTAACTTTTGTTTTCTTTACTTGTTTTAGGTAGTGTTATTATTTCTGTTTACTTCTTTTTTGTATTATATTGAACACTAAAATACTCATTTTTTGTAGGACATTTTTGTAATCCCCGCCATTAGTTGATTTCTCAGGTTTTGAAAGAAATGAATTGCACACTGGTCTATTGCTAAACTACTCAACTGAATCTCAAGTCCAGTACACGCACTCGTTCCACTTCACAAAGGGCTACTCAGGGAAGTTTCTTTATTCTTCTTTACTTTTGTTATAATTTACACATTGAGGACAATGTGTGAATTAAGTTTGGGGGTATTAGCCTTGCCGGCTATTGTTATTTGCTTGATGTTTAGCCTTGCCGGCCATTTTTGCGTTTGTACATATTTCATTTGTTATTAACATATTAGTTGAGCCTTGTCGGCTTTGAAATGCGTGATGTTGAAATTGTTATTGATTCATAAGCTATGCATGCATTCCAGATATGCTATTTATGCCTAAAATTTTTCGAAAATTGCTTATTCTATGTGAGATCTTGAGTTATATTGAGCACATAGTCACGATTGATTATCATTTAGATGCGGAAATAGGTGTTAGATGTGAAAATTTTGAATTGGTAGAACTTAGGTTGTGAGCAGTTTTGAAAAAATTTATCAGCCTATACTCTTTTTCTCTTTCACTTTACCATCTACTGTGAGAAAATTTTGAATCAACTAGTGTGTTATTTTTATTGAAGAGGTAGTAACTGAATTGTGTGAACACAAAAACTGGTGAGATCTTGAGCTTATGGACTGACATTTATTACAGTTTCATTTCTTTCATGTGTGATTATTCCATGATTTTGTTTCTCTAGAACTTGCGTTGATTCTCGTCAAGATCACATTGACACATGTATGCATGAACATGATTAAGGCCATCTTTGACTTACCACATTATCCAAATAGCTTACCCTGAAGTTAATATTTCCTGTTGATAACCCTATTGAGCTTATTAACCTTTTCTTTGGTTACCTACATTACAAACTTTCATATACTGAAAAACAATAGTCTTAACCAGCCTTCAAAGCTAGTGGAGTATTGTTAGATTTCTGAATGTTGGGTGGCGATAGAAATGAAGTTTGGGGGTATCAATATTATTGAGGTATTCTGTTTGGGTTATGTTGTGTTGAAAAAAAAAAAAAAAAAAAAAAAAAAAAAAAGATGATGAAAGGGTTGTAGAAGTGTATGGAGGAGATTGATTTGTATGTTTATATGTATAATTCCTCCTGATATTCAAAAGAAAAAGGTGATTGTTTTGAAGTGATGATGAGTGAGAAGTTATTATTGGGAGTGGTAGGATTGTGTACAGATCCTATCTATGTTAAGTTGAATATCTTTTACTCCATAGACTTATTTGAGGCTTCATAGTCACTTATCTAAATATTTCCACACCTTAACCTTAAGCCACATTTCAACCCTAAAAGTCCTTTTGATTTATGTAATGCATGTGATCTAAATGGTGGCGATTGAGAAAATATGCAAGCTTATGGTAGAACATTTTCACAGGAATGATATTGAGCGAAACAGTGACCTGATCTTATACACTTGAGAGTGAGTGTTCATACTATACTATTTCTGTGAGAATCTACATGTTCAGTTACTTTATCTTCATTTGAAATGCATGCTAGTGATTATATTTTTGAGCTTTTAAAAGAAAAGAGTGATTGAGAGCAACCTTTAGATTTACACTTGGGGGATTGAAATGAATTATCTATTTTAGTGTGAATTTTACGAGCGTGTAAGGATATATTTGACCACTGAGGGTCGGGTTGAGACCAATTTACATATTTTTCCATCTTAACATTCTTTTCCTAGTTTAGATAATAATTGAAAATGGCTATGCACACACACACAGATCGAACGTTGGATAAGCTTAATCTGTTTTCGATAGCATTATTTGAAATGTATGGCTGTGAATTGATATACAATTTTGAACTCTTGATAATTTTTGGCAAGGTAGCTAATATATTGATCATGAGTGCATTTGCATGATTAGGTTAGAAGTCAATCTTGCTCGAGACGAGCAAGAACTCAAGTTTGGGGGTGTGATAAGTGTGTTTTTTACACACTTATTTTACACTTTTTTCTAATTTATTATTGATAAAATTGAGTTGATTTCTATGCATAATTGTGTATTTTGTACTTTTGTAGGCTAAAACCCTGAATGGAAGTGAAAACGACCGAATAGAGAAGAAAAGGGACTAAAAATGAACAAAGTTGTGAAGCTGGGGACTTAAGTGCAAAAGTCTAAAAGATGAAGGACTTGAAGTGCAATTAAGGAAGGGCTAAAATGTAATGAAAGTCAAAGTATGAGGACTTAATTGCACTAAATCAAAGTTGAAGGACTGCATTGCACTAGACCAGAATGCTGAAGGACCTGAGCTGCAAAATAGAGTTAAAACGTGCGACCGCATGGATTTAACCATGCGGCCGCACATGCTAACCCGAGACCTTTGCATGGATTGTATTTTCTTCTATGCGACCGCATGGGATTTAACCATGCGGCCGCATAGAGTTAAATTTCATATGGCGGTTTAAATTTCTTCTCGCGAATTTTTTGGTCAATGTTTGTATTATTTTTGGCTTATTTTAATGTTGGATATTTTGTTTGTCTCACAAAATATCCTATAATATCTAAGATATATTAGTATTCTATTATTTCCATCCCTATTATATACTACTTTGGTCCTCATTTGCACATACACTTGCACACACCTCTCTCTCTATTTTCTCTCCCTCTCTAACTCGAAAATCTCTCTCTCTCTCTTTCATTTTGTCTTTGTTTTAATTTATTTTTTGTTTTGTAGGTTAATTGGTTGAAGGAAGAAGTGGAAAACAAGAGATTACAAAAAGAATATTTGGAGAAATTGATTGAAGAAGTGCAAAAATCCATTTACAAGGGTTTTATCTTTAGTTTTTGTGTTCTTCAATCATATTTCCATTGTTTGTAATGTTTTGTATTAGATAATCTCTTGTTATTTTTGTTAGAATGATGAACTAAACCATTATTGTTGGAATTTATGTATTAGTTTAACTTATTTTCATTAATATCATGTTTTGAGTTATTAAATACATTTGTTATCAAAATATTGGTGTTTTGATTATATTGTTTAAACTTGCAATATTTATTTGATATCCATAGATATTGTGGTTAGGTGGATGTGTAGTTGTTGAAAAATAATTGCACATATTAGACCGAAATAATCAATTCCCTAGGTTTGTATGGTTCCGACTATACGCGTTTAGGTATATAGAAATATATACCTACCCTAGGTGACCCGTTGAGTATTTTCACAAAAATTTAATGCAATTGATTAATTTTGTATCGACATAGAAATATGTGGTATAATTTAATTGATTAGGGTTAATATCGCTCGAAAGAGGATATTAATTTAAAATTGGAAAATCGGGTCTGACTGATTATTTTGATAATTTGTATAAGCGCGTTTTTGACTTGATATTAATGAAATAACGGTTAAATGAAATCATAAATTCCAACATCCTTTTCAAATCAAATCTTCCTTCTTTTCAAATTTTAAGTAATCTTTTTAATTAAAAATTGTGTTTTTACAGTTTATCGTCCTTTTAATTTCAAATTTTAATGTGTGTGTTTGTTTCGGGAATTTGAAACAATATACTCGTAATTGAAAACAACACTCTTCGAGGGATCGACATCCGGACTTAAAAGGTCCACTTGTACTACTTGTTCCCGACCCGTGCACTTGCGGCATCGTTTCGAAATTAGCGAACAGCTCTCTTCATTTGAGTCTTAAACTACGTTCTTCGGTTGAACAGTACATCGCTGGATTCAAAATTTTCGCCCACTACATGGTGCATAATCTAAAATCAAGCTACAACTCCTAAAACTAACCAAAAATAACACAAACCAACATCAGAAGAAATCCTACTCACAAATTTCTTAGAAAAGCCTATAAAAACACCGCATTGATAATTAACATGTGTAGTTGCACTCGACCAACACAACATTCAAACATAAGAATATTATCAAAATCTTGTAAAACAATTCTACAAATAATATCTAAAATACTAAACATTGTGATACTAATCAACAACTAGTCCATCGCGCATGAATCATCTTCCTAGGCCATCACGCATGAATCAGAAGCTCAACCATGAAGTCTAACAGAATTGAAATTGAAGAAAAAATTTCAGAGCCCGCCCTCCCGCTATTAACCGAATTAATCCCTCAAAATCTTACAGTTGTCGGTCATCTCTTGGCGGAATTAATTTCACTCCAGTGCATATGCCAAGTATATGTTTGATGCAGTCCTTTCCCCTGTTTCGACATCGCCGGCAAAATGATAAACAAAGGTAATGAATAAATTGGTCACAAAGGTAATGTCGTGGAAGAAGAAAGAAAATAAAGGGACTTACGATTCTTGAAGAAAGCCAGAAACTTGGTATGGTTCTCAGTCACCGTAATGGCAGTGGAAGCAGCCGAGATTGGGATTTCCAAATCTCACTCACAGGGTTGAAAGACGAGTTCCTAACGCTGCTTCTACAAATGGTGGTAAGCAAAGCTATAATCATGGGTTTTTCTTCAGACCACCGGTTTCCGACTGCTGCTTCTACTACTGGTCGTCGTTTGAAACCGCGCCAAGAATGGTAATGCTCTACAAAATCGCGCCTCAATATTGGTTTTGCCCTAAAAATTGTTTGAAAATGTATTTACCCACATCTTCATTGTGACCCGGTTACAAGCGTGACCCGGTAGGTGGGTTTGATTTGGGCCGGGTAATTGTTTGATTTGGGCCGGGTATTTTCAAACGGGTTAAATTTTCAAATGAATTCAAATTACAAATAACCAGGTAGACTTTGGTGGCGTTTACTTCTATTTCAATTCCTTTTTTTTAACTCTTTTCCAGGTCATGTGGTCAAGTGTGCGGTCAAGAAAAGGGGCAAGATAGCATTATTGTACTAATTAATTCTTGTATTATTTAGCCCGTGTGGCCGTGTCTTTATTTTTCAAATCTCATTTTTAATCTAACGTTCTTCTTTAAAATAATTTCTGATGTGAATCCATTGTTTCTTTTCAACTATTTAAACCACGTTCTACAAAAAAAACTAGTGGGCGTTCTATTCGTATTTCAATTTTGTGTTTTGAATTCGTTTTGTATTTTTTGTGTCTATTTTGAGATTGTTGAAAACTCGTTCTTTTTGTCGTTTTGAAAAATTATTTCTCAACCTGTGTTTTTTGAGTTTTGGCAGATTTGTGAAGAAAACAGCCAAAACACAAAAAAGTTGTTTTCTGTTTTCTTTACAAAATTTTCAGCCGTTTTCAAAAACTAGTTTTCGAAAATGAGAAAGAGAACGCGTTTTCAATGTTTTGAAAAATCGAAAATAGAAAACAGCTCGAAAACAGCAAAGAGAACGCCCCCTTAGTTTTCACAATATATATTCTAATAAAATCTCTATGAATAGAGGTTTAAATGAGCTATCCGTATTTAAGTTGTTCGAAATATGAAATTTGATACTAAGAGATACATATAAAAAAATTAAATAATCGTATATGAAAAGTACTTTGTTATCGGACCATCTTTGGTTCCCATTTTTTCAAAACTTCTTTTCAACGTCACATTCTTTTATAAAATAATTTTACACATAAATCGTAAGCTTTTCCTTCTCTTTTAACCGAACAAAAAAAAAAAAAAATTAAAATAATTTTTTTTTATCAAAATGGGGTTCAAACATGGGCTATATACTGTTATTGATAAAGATTTTGAAAATGCTTATTCCAAGAATTGTATAATTAGAAATTAGATATTTTTTATGCTCACATAGAAATTCAATTTAAAAGGAAAATAATTAAAAACATGAATTTACAGAGGCAGTGATTATTTTAAGTTGCGTAGGACCCGCGCCGCCGTGCGTCATCAAAAATGGTTTGACCCACGTGCCAAAGACAGAAATCAATTGGACCCCACATTAGAGTGATCCAAATGAAAATTTCTAATTATGTATAGTATTATTACCAACTCTCTAATATTTTAATCACTGCCTAATCATATTAATTTGATTTCTATTTTTCTTTTTGCTGAAATTTCCCTTTACTTCAGGTATATAAAGACCCCCATGTTCGAAAAATATTGCCAAACCTTCAATAACCAGAGCAGGTGAAATTGTTCGACGCAGCTGAGTGAACCACTTTAAATCATTTCTTCTTTATTCTACTTTCGATCTTTTAATTCGTGTTATTATGAATTCTAGCAATAGTAGCACCCAATTCCGACATCAATATTCACCCGTTTCGTCGTTTAATTCACTCCAAACATTCTCTTGGGAATGGGACAATAAACTTGTTTTGGAGCACAATTCACTTCCATTCAATGTCAATGACTCCCAAGAAATGCTACTATTTGACATCCTAGCGGAAATTGCAAGTCATGACTCCAATTACAATTCTTCACTAAGTTGTAAAGAAGAGGAGGTTACATCAAATACGAAAGTCGAAAAGAAGGAAGAAAAATCCTATATCGGTGTCAGAAAGCGGCCCTGGGGGAAGTACGCAGCCGAGATAAGGGATTCGACTAGAAAAGGAGTACGTGTTTGGCTTGGAACATTCGATAGTCCGGACGCTGCTGCGTTAGCGTACGACGAAGTTGCATTTGCGACACGTGGTCCATCTGCAGTGCTCAATTTTCCCGTGGAGAGAGTGATCGAGTCGCTTCAAGATATGAAGAATGGTTGTGATCAAGGAGAGTGCTCTCCAGTGATTGCACTGAAGAAGAGGCATTCAATGAGGAAAAGATCATTTATTAAGAAAAGGAAGACAAACGAGGCTAAGGCAGAAAATGTTATTGTAGTAGAGGACTTGGGAGCTGAATATTTAGAGAAACTTCTGAGTTTTGGTGAATAATCTTCCGATTTTCTTTTTTCTAAGCCAGTTGTATCAATTGTGATTGCTAGATGAACTTGACATTTTGTTTTGTTTTATGTCAACTATTTATGATTGGAACGGTCCATGCATCATGGTGTGCTATGTCAACCCTTTTTGTGTCTATTGAGGGTATTGAACATGGTGGTGGGTAGTGCAAATCTGATGGAGTCATGATTTTAATTCAGTTGGGGGCAAGATTTACATTAAATAAATAAAAAAGGTCAACCAATACAAATAAAGGGATGGATCCAGGATTACACTACTTAATGGGATGGGGACTGGACCGGGTTACACAATATCATTAAGAGCAAATTTCGTACCAAAATAGCAAGTGCATTGCAACATTTCATCGAACATGTGGCAAGCCTCTACATTTTACTACATGAGAGGAACAAACTAGAGTGGTATGGTCGAATGGACGCAGTGAAATATTAAGAATTATCTTACAGTAAAGGGAGTCTATTCAAGTAATATAACAACAAAAAGATCGTGCATTGTTGATTCTTTCCACAATTACTAATAGCTTCAATTTCTCAACATAAAAAACTTCAAAAGCTAAAAACAAGAGGGACTAAATTTTTTTATTAAATTACAAATCGTATGTCATATAAAACATGTGGATAATAAATGGATAAAAGTAATGAATTCTATAAAATGTTTAGGCTAAAAGGGGGTTTGATCAGTTTATAAACATAAACTTTGCCAAATATGTAAGTAAAAATAAAAAATGTTAAAAGAAGATAGTCTACAATTTTCATGTAAGTCCTCAATTTACAAATTGCACCACATTATATTTGCAATGAAAGTCCTCAATTTCTGCTCATTTTTGTACTTGTATTCCCAACTTTTTTTTCGTTTTTATATTCAACTATAAATTATTAGCATATCTTGTTTCTGATTTCTAAAAAACCAGTTAATACAAAATAAAAAGACTTATTTGCTCATCATGGTTTAAAATAAGAAATATAAATAATAAATACAAAATTTGACAATATTTTTTACCCGTGTTTGGGAAGAAACCATCGTAAAAAACAAACATGGTATTTAAACATAATAATACGACGAAAATGGTTAAAAGACACGAGTGAAAAAATGAACAAAAATTGATAACCTTCATTATAATTATTAATGTGGCATAATCAACGGAAACCAAGGTGTGAATATAATTACCTATTACAGTAACCACCATTTGATGGAAAAGGACGCATTTACGAAGAAAATGTTGGACAGCGAAAGGAGGAGTTTCGAACTTGAAGCAAAGATCAAGGACTCGAGAAGATTTGAAAAAGAAAAATAGACAATTTATTTTCAACAATAATGACTTCTCACGTTTGAAACTATTACACACTTGTTCCGTCTAAGATTTCACAAGTTCAAATCTTTTTGTTGGGACATGGTAGAGAGATATACTATATTATATTATAGGTCCGTAACTTTTATTTATTGTCACGTTTATATTATTAAATTTTATCATATTCTTATCCTTAACTTTTCATTGAGTACTGCAAATTTTGTCTTTAATCATTATTTTAGTCCAAAAATGTTAACATACGTAGTCATTGGCAGACCCACTTAGGGTCCTAGTGGGTCAAGTGACCCACTAACTTAAGGATTTTGTTTATTTATTTATTTTTTATTTTTTGCCTTTAGAGCCAAAAATCAGAATTGAGCTGTAACGACAGTTGAGCTTTTTTATTAGACTAGTGGGGAAACGTGTGTTGCACGTTATTGTTAAAAATAACTGCATGTAAATTTTAGAAAAATTCATTTGTAAACGGCGTTGTAGGAAAATGCCTAAAGCACAATGGAATAGAGCAAGACAATTTTTTATATTTTAGCCATGAAGCAGCACAAATAAGCTTATTTGAGTCAACAAAACAACATTTTTTTCACCAAAGTCAGCACAAATCTCTTTGTGAATCTCTACTTGTCTCTTTAGAATTAGTTTTATTAGTTCTAAGCACCAAATCACTCAATTCTTTCAGTGTATGAAAGCTTTGACAACCTTTCTTGAGCTTTCTCCTTATCAAACAAAGCAGTACTCTTCTCCATGGTTGTTCTTAGTTGTTCAAATATACTAAAACCTATCAGTATCTTACTTATTCGATCAAAACTACTTCACATGCTTCAATCAAAATCTAAGTGAGAAATATCGTAAGTAACCCAACAATCTTCATGTCCAGATATGTTCCAAGAAATACTATTCTTTACTCGTCAGAATATATGGCTGTGAAGACAATATTGCATGTTGAAATGCTTGCCAGCATTTTAATAAGTTTAAAAGAAAATGGAAAGAAATTATATATATATATATATATATATATATATATATATTAATTGAAGAAAATATAGTTTGTTGAAATCACAGAGTTTTTTTTCCCCAAGAAAATAGAGATTACCTGTTATTTTCTTTATTGAAACGTGTCAGGTGGAAAGATGTTACGTGCTTCTGTTTGAGAGCGCGTAACGGGTTTGTTAATAGGTAAAGCACAAGGATTGGTTTTACATAATTTACCTATGTTTAATTTATCTAGGATTCTTCGAGGGATCCTTGTCCTCCTTTAATGGTTTGTTTCGAGGCAAACCGGCCTCCTAGATGTTAACCATGAAGAGAAGGTTTTTGATACCCTTTATTCATGGCATAAGGCCTTTAAATAGAAATTACAAACAGAGATTATCGTACCTCTATGGAATGACTGAGAATTAAAATGAATGACAGGAAAATAAAAAGGAAGGGATAATCATTCCTGATACAAACATAACAATTAAGGAAAATAGTAAAATTGTCTGCTGGGTTGAATCCTTCTCTAACATGGTAATTAAAGAATATATTCACTCCCATAACTTCCATAAAACAGCCCCACCTATGAGTTGTTCTTGTAGTGCACATATCAGATACTTGGCATCAGCACATCTAACAGAAACCATAAAGTTCAATCATAAATTCCTATACATGCACTCTATGAAATCACAAACGGCTCATAAATTATCTACCTACACGAACAATTACCTTTAGACCTGCACGATGCTTGTTGATTATAAGCATAGTCAATGCCTCACTTTCCACATCTTCAGCCACAATTAATAGAGAACTTCTTCTCTATTTTTTTGTAAAAACAAACCAAGAGAAGAAATCATCGATAGCAAACTTAATTTTTAAGATTCTGGCAAATTATAGGAAGACAAAAATAAGAACCCTATGCATTAAAAAATCAATCCTAGCTTAATGAAGTTCATTACCTTTACAGCCATCTCCAATACTCTCACAAGTAAGTTTATGTTCGAAATTTTCTTGTCGTGAATTAGAATTAAGGGATTTTCCAGTTCCTGTCTAAATAAAATCAAAACAATCACACATAATAGATCATAAATGAACAGACACATGCAATATACAAGAGCTTCATATCAAATGAACATTACAATTTACATGACTACTTGAGAAGAAAAATAGGAGGTCCAGATGCAATGGCACAAAACTTACAATTCAATCTCATAAATATCTAATTATTTATTAACATCCACTCATTTACTCTTTTTGGTGATAAGCTAGAAGTTAATTAGTTAGGGAATGAGCTTCATGTGTTTTGAAAAAAAAAAAATCGTATTGTGTATTCGGATTCTTAGATTTGACAGCTACTTGATGTTGCTAATTATAAGAGTATAAGTATATCATGATTAGCCACTATCTATATGTACACATTTCCGAGTCTTCTCATCTGTAACAAAATAAGGAGATATATAACCACAGGCTAGCTTCATCCCTTCTACCACTTCCAACTCATCATCCAGAGTATTTCCATCCTGCATGATTGCTGATCACTTACAATCCATCATGCATAGATCATTACAATTTACAAGTTGAAAGTTCTAAATTGCAACATACTTACAACAATAGTGATGATTCCTTCCTTCCCGACTTTCTCCATTGCTCGTGCTATCAGTTCCCCAATTTATCGTTCACCATTTGTAGAGATAGTGGCCACCTAGAATTCAAATGCACGAATTAGAGCAAAAAAAAAATGAAGAACACCAGTATCCTAGCTAAGAAATTGCTTGTTGATGTGATTAGTAATCAGAAAGTAACAAGAATGGTGTGCCAAATAAAAAACCAGTAACAATTTCAAGCATGCATTTCTTAACTTCATGGAATCAATCTCAGAAATTGTGAAAACCAGGTTACATTGGACAAAGTGAATGGCTAAAAGTTAAAGGAACACACAGGCAAGCACGTTCCTTTTCAATTTTACCAATATTTTTTATGTCCCAACAACAAATTTAAGCACAACCTTATTTTCTTCAAACATTATTATAAAGCAAGGTTTCAAACCTAGTGGTCACTTCTCTAGCAAATTCATTCAAAAGAGCTAAAAAAATTCTTCCTGAGCCACTCACTTGTATAATCTCTTCAGGGGTAGTAATCATAACTGCTTTGCTCTTCAGATCTGCAATAACAACATGGTCATATTTACCGGATTCTTCACTTAACAAATGGTATGAAAATACGGTATGAACGAAAATACTTCACTTATGGGATTCTTTGTATTATAATTACATCTGATTGCTCAATAACCTCCTCCGGCTTTGCCAGCTCGAAAACCATGATGCACAATATCAGTGACATGTCTCCATTAAGAATGATAGAGGATATCTCCATACTCAATAGAGATAGAGGCTATCTCCATTAAGAATGGAGATAGCCCCCTATCTCTATTGAGAATGGAGATAGGGCCCTATCTCCATTGAGCATGGAGATAGCCCCCTATTTCCATACTTAATGGAGATAGGCCTATCTCCATTAAGTATGGAAATAGGGGGCTATCTCCATGCTCCTATCTCCATTGAGCATGGAGATATCTCCTATCTCCATTAAGTATGGAGATAGGGGAGTGTCTCCGTACTTAATGGAGACACAACATATTTAATTCCAAAACTAAGAAATAATTAATTTACTTCTACAACGAAAAAATGCAACTAACACTTGGCTGAATCTATATGCATTGTTAGCATACACTACACTTCCTACAACCTTTAAGAAATGCTTCTCATTTTCTTATCCATATATTAAAGAATAATATTTTAACATAACCAAATAAAAGGGCAGGGTCCTTTTGCTTCAGTTAACAGCCATCAGAGTCGACCTATGAGCTGATAGGAAATGTAGATTGGCTTTCCCATTAACATAACAAAATGCTTAAGATGTTTGATATGGGTTCAATGATACCGAACTTCTTCTTTTAATTTTGGCTTCTACTTTGTTCTGTTAAGTGTTACCTTCTAGTTTATACCGATATATAATTTTGGCTCCTGTTGTGCTAGTTCATTGGGGTTGCACTAAAATTTCTGGCAAAAAAATTTTCATTTGTTAGAACTTCTTTTCTTACACATAAAGTGCCTCTCTTTTTCATTCTTATTTTCCTTTCTCTCTCACTCTTTCATAAGGAAACACAAAGCTACTAATACAAATTTCAAAATACTTCTTTTTCTGCTTGGGGTTTACAGTGAGTTAAAATTCATTAGATAAAGCACCTCAATACTCATAATTATAAATCCAAGCAACAGAGAACACATGCATTAGGACTACAAACTGGATTCAAAACTCATATGGTCAGATAATCCTGAAAACAGGTTTTTGAATCTAACGTTCTGATGACATAGAGATCCCCTCAATGAAGTTTGGACCTCTAGCACTGGTTAAGGTCTTTGTTGGACTTGTGCTGATATCAGACATTGTAACATCCTGATCAAAGGCAATGCTTGGCCCACTTTCTTTAGAAATATGTTCCAATAGACCCTTATTTCAAATGCTAATTGACTTAGAATAACTAATAAATTAAGATAAGGCCCAACTTTCAAGGAAATAAACTTATGAGAATTTCAGCACTTTCAAAGTAAAAAATCTTAACCTGGTGGGTAAGAGGATCGTGCGTAGAAAGCACATAGCATGATTTTTAGCAAAATTGACAAAAAAAATGTCCAACTCAATTGTGCAAAAACTACAGCTTGCAATAAATTATCACAACCAACAAACTTGAAAATGAAACAAGTGATCTAATATATTTTGAAGCACAATTCACCTATAAAATGGACAGAAAGAAATTGCATGGGGATGAATCTAAGGATATAAGAAAAACTTTTTGGTAGATTAGTCATCAGTTGCAAGTTAGTTGCATGGGAAGCATGTATGAGATATGTTTGTAAAAGAGTTGAACAAATGCATATGCTGGAACTTTTTACTCAATTATTGCAACAACATATTCAACACCACCATCATATTTGACAATTAAAAGGTAATTTCAGGAGGCAATTATGTTATATGTCGCTCCTTTGTAGTAAAACATTGTACAGATACACTTTAACTTAAATAGTCGAATCTCCATGAAAAAAAGAATTCTTATAATAATTGAATCAAATGCATAACGCATTATCAAAGTACCTCATGGACAAGAAAATGAAATAGAAGCATTCACTTTGCACAGCATTAAATATCAAGTTTACTTCATTTTGTATACTATTTACTCACTTTTTTGTTCACTTACTTATACTTTTAATTGAAAAAAAAATTGTTATAGATATCGATAGCCATTCGATGAAATTATAAGGTACCTTGAAACAAAAAAATAAACGCAACTTTCATCTCCCATTTACTAACTGCAGTAATCCATCCTTGCTAATTCTTGATACCACAATAGCAATGAAAATTTAACTAACCGTGAATTGTTCGGCAAGCTTGCCTTAAAGAACAAAGATTTTTAACCGCATTGATGCAACTCTTCCATATTTCTTATAAAGCATATAGCAAGTCCAAAAAGTAAATAAGTACTCCATTGATATATGGATGAAAAGCCTGATATTCACCCATACCAACTCTTCTCATAGGTACGAAACTTGATGGAAGACATTAAGAAAAACTTGATTAGAAGAAAAGGGCTATCGTGAAATGCTAAAAGGATTTTATACCTAGAATATTGTGCTCTTAATCATCCTCATAGATCCATGCACATACTGATGAATTCTATATTATGGTTTTGGACTCCAAGCCTTTTCTTTTTTTACTAAATAGTTTTTCATCATTGTCTTTAATGACACCGTAAATTAATATATAAATACTGACTCATCACTTACATTTAAGTAACATTTTTCAGCACTTTTCTTTAGTGAAGAAATATCAGAATAAATTGCAACATGTAATTATCAAAATGCTTAGTATAACTTCTCTTCAGTGAAGGATAATTTCAATTATAGCATCTAGCTTATACTGTATAAATTTTAGCTGTAAAAAAGATATGATTCATATAAGATACAAAAAAATCACATCTTCTATAGTGAAAGGACATTTAACTTATTTATAAGATTTAGGACGAATGTTTGTCATCGATAGCTTGTTGATTTTGCTGAAAACCAAGTTATGACATAGAAAGAATAAAGCTCCACCAGATACATTCATTGGAATAAGAACCAGAAGTGCCGCGATGGCTATCGACAGAAATAAATTCAAGTTGTTAGAACAGAAAAAAATAAACAGCTAAGTTAACCTAAAAGAGATATTTCTGCGATTCCAATGTGAAATCTTGCATTACAGAATTCCAAGATTTAAAATTTTCAGCTCCCACGACCCACAAAAAAAGAAAAAAAATCGACCGAAACCCAACATTTTGTTTCTCTCATTGTTTCTTTACACACACAAACCTGAAATTTAGGCACGGCCTCTTGAGCCCAAACTCAGCCTGGTTTTCAAAGTCACTAATTTGATTTATTTTCTTAAAAAATGAAAGTATTAAAGCAGCCTATCAAGAATCAAGAATTTTAAGCACCTTCAATATCCTTGAAGAAATTTTTGTAAGATGGAATGTGTAGAGAGAATGTCCAAATTATGAGTTAGCCATGAAGCACAAAGAACTCAACAATAAGCAAACACTTTGAATTGTTATATTATTGATTAATGTGGAATATTGAAATAGCCAAGTAAGTGTAAATTCCAATTTAAAATTTGAAAACAGTAGACGGGAAGAGACATGGTTTAGTGTGAGTAACCATGAAATGTGAATATCTAATCAAAATAAAAGAAACATAACAAACATATGAAAAATCGTAATTGTGGTATGAATTACTAAATCAAATACACGTATACAAGAATGATATTAAATAGGCTGAATAAGGCAGAACAGAGGAAACCTAGACACAGAATCTATAAATATTTAATAGAAAGCCTTACTTGTCACCTCCATGACTCTCATTATGCAAGCTTGCAATCAGGACAATCACAATAATTATTCCATGAACTCATGATTCTGTCCACCCTCTGGACACCATCCTTTTCCTCCTCCTCGTTCGGCTGTAATCTTCCTAAACAAGTTGAAGTAAAGGTAATCAATGTAGTGTAAGACATTTGTCAGATGGTCAAAGAATGTAAATGTCTACATGTAAGTAGTAGTCTTAAACAAAAGATAAAACAACCCTACAATTTATTTCAATCAAAAATCATGTACACACTGTAGAATAGAATGATTTTGAAGAGCTTCACAGAGCATGTTCGAATTGCATCAACTCTAGTCAATAAATAATGAGGCAAAAAAACTTTTGATGTTTAGATGCAAGTCAAGTGCAAACGACATAACAATGTCACTTACGAATGGAAGTATACAAGTGTAGACACGGTGCCTCCATCTACCACGGAGACACACACGGTGCCTCCGTTTGAGACGGAGATACCACCCGTGCCTCCATCTACCACGGAGACACCGCGTCTCTCTGTGTAAGATGGAGGGAAACCATTAACTTCATTTTTCATTTTCCCTGTTATCACACCAATATTCCATTCAAAAAATATACAAAAAGAACACATAGGAGGAAGCAAAAAAAGAATGCATACAACATTCAAACAACGTACCTATAAAATATTCACAACTCACCTTAATTTTACGCACATGGAGTCGGGATTTTTTATTTTTATTTTTGGGCATTTTCTTCCTCTATCAAACTCAAGCAAAATATATGATATTTGATTTTTTTTTAAAAATTGAACGCCCAAACAAATTATACCTTCCCTGAAATTTCTAATTCAAAATTACCTGGACGGCATAGAAGAAGTGATGGTATTACAAAGCTCCTACACTCATCGCACACTATGTGGCTCGCTTTGCATTCCTGGAAGCATTTTAAATAATCACATAAAAAAACACATCAGTAAAATTAACAAGAAAATAAAATTGGAACAAAATCGAAGTTTCCATACTGAAATCAATTCTTTTATACCCAAAAATCCAAGAACAGAATTAGATATTTCTAGAGAAGAAGCTTAAAAACGATGTAATAGAGAGATAATATAAATCCAAAAAAAAAGAGAGCGAGAGAGCTAAATTACAATGGCGTGGTAGAAAGGAGAAATAGTAGATGGAATGGCCGGTTGCGTGGAAGAATGGAGAATGGGAAAAAATGGGTAGTGAAGGAGTGGCCTCACACTTACACCTACAGAGTTTAAACAAGAGAAAGAGAAAAAAAAAAAAAAAAAAAGAAGCAACCATTTCCGTACAGGACGATGTATATGTTTGGCACGTACCCTGCCTTTGTTTTGCCTCTTTTATTTTATAGTGATAGTGATCACCTGTATTTGTTTTTTTATAATACATAACTTTTTTGTATGTTTAATAAGTTTGATTGTGTCACATTAACTTCAAATGTTTGCGTCCACCACTTACGTATGACAAATATTTAATCTAATTTAGTATATGTTTTTTTTTTTTTGCTTATTTCAAAATATGAGAGCCAAATAATTCTTTTTATTCTATATTAACGAAAAATTTGAACAAAAATGGTCCTCAGAAACATATTGTTATTGATACTTGATAGTTGATTAAGATTTAAGATACCATAAAACGTTAACTAGCAGAACTAATGATAGAGGCAACATTTTTCTGAATCATTTCCGTGACACTCGTACTATGTTACTTATTAAGATATATTAACGAAAATATACATGCAGTCAAATGGGGATGTAGCTCAAATGGTAGAGCGCTCGCTTTGCATGCGAGAGGCACGGGGTTCGATCCCCCGCATCTCCATTTTTATCTGCTCTTGTGCTTTCCTTGTATTACATTTTTTTTTCCCCTCCAAAAACTGAATTGCAGAAATGTGAAAAGAAACAAATTGAACATAATACAAAAGGTAGAGATAATTTTGTTTTATTATTCCAAGTTGAATAAATTTCTTGACCTACAATAATAACTAATCTAGTGAATAATTATTTTTTGAATTACCTAGTTTGTCTCTGAGGTTGGAATTTAATTTTAATTATTTTCTCCTACTGCTAAATGATGTTGTAATCACAGGCAGCAGTTCTTCACAGATTACCACTTCAATTTCATTTCTAAACTCCTAGTTTGCATTTGGAAAGACCATGACCCTATTCATTTTTTTTTTGGGAATTTGAATCCCACCAAACTACATCTAGCATTCTTCTTTGTCAATCTAAATATGTTTAGGATCTTTTGAGCACAGCTGAAATGCTGGAGTGCTAGCCTTCTCCAACCCCTATGGCTTATAGTTCTTCCTTGTCCACTCAAGATGGTAGCCTACTATCTGATGGATTGGTTTCTTGGACTTGTTCTAACCAAAAGTGGCTTTTATATCGAGCAGAAAATCTGAATTTCGTACCCTTGCTAATGCTAATGCAGAACTGCAAATCTTCTTACTCATAGCCCCACTCATCTTACGCGATAAAGTCTGTGTACTTGGGCATCCAATCATGTTCTTCATGCTCGAACACTTTCTTTTTTTAGGTAAAAAAAAAAATATGGATTTGGGCCTACCTGGTCTGGACTATAGCCAAGGCCAGCCCAAGATTAAATCCGCCTTTGGTTGAATTTTGATACACAATAAATTCGGCTGATGATGCTAAACATTTTTTGATTAATTATATTAACACCATTATTGATTGGTTTGACTCAAAAACAAATTGGGTGACTGGAAGCAACCATTAATTTGTGTTGTTCGTGATCTGGACGACCCTTTATGAGTTAGCACACTTTCTCATTGGGTTGTTGGCCCATCTCATGTATTAGCAACTTGGCCCAATTGTGTTTGGGCCCCTTCCTTTGTTTCATGCTATATATATATATATATATACTAGTTTTTGCCGTGCGATAGTTACTTTGAAGGTAATGTTGGTGCATTAAATATGTTAAATTATGTTAAATTATCGTGAATTACATTTTGAATGTTAGATATGGGCTATTTAAATCATCCAAGTTAAATTATTAGTATTATATTGAATTTCAATTATGTTCTAATGTCAATATTATTAAATTTTCATTTACGTAAATTTGGATGGTGTTGATCTCATATATATATAAGCTGGACAAAAATTTGAGCCTTTAGAGACTCCCTAATTTTATTTTATTTAAAAAAAAAAAATACCAAAATTGCACAAAAAGATGACTTTGAGAACCAAAGTGTGCAAGTGTCAAAAGTTTAAG
This sequence comes from Osmanthus fragrans, assembly GCA_019395295.1. Classification (NCBI taxonomy): domain Eukaryota; kingdom Viridiplantae; phylum Streptophyta; class Magnoliopsida; order Lamiales; family Oleaceae; genus Osmanthus; species Osmanthus fragrans. The sequence continues at coordinate 20,815,247 of CM033343.1, read as the reverse complement.
GATCTAGGATTGCAACTTTTGAATGATGAAATTGAAAGAGTTAAATTATGAGGACTAAAAATTACAAGATGAAAATTGAAAGACTGGACGCTCAAATACCTCGAGTACTTAACTGCAAGAAATGAAAACAAAAAGAAAAAAAAATCTCTCCATGGTCTGGAGAGTTCTCTCCAAACCACGAAGAGATGGCATTCAAGTGCTCCACTTAATTTTATTATTATTTTTTACCTTCTAGCTTAAGATGAAGAAAGTAATTTTTTTTAATTTTTAAATTAGATTATTTATCATCAAACAAACATTCGCCTAATACAAAATTTTACTTGAATATGATTAAAAAAAACAATACAAACAATGTTTCGATTTTCATTTCTAGCTTAAGATTAAAATACTATTTCTTTCCATTTTTAGATTAGATTATTTATCATCAAACAAACATTTTCCTTTTTACTTGTGAATAAACATTGTCCTAATACAAAATTTTACTTGAATATAATAATAAAAAAAAACACTATAACCAATGTTTTGGTTTTGAAATACAAAATTTTAGAAAATGAATTTATAAAATGAAAGACAATCACCTTATAAGGTAAATGAAATTTCAATTTTGAAATTCTCCCAGAGAAATTCTTTCTTCTTTGCAATACCTAAATTGCAAAATAATTAAATGATAAACTGAGGAAGGGTTACTTGGCAAAACGATAAAGGAAAATACAAAATATAATAATAGCATTTTAAATGAAAAAGTCAACTGCAATCTCGAATAAATTTGCTTAACCTTAAACACAATGACAAAATCGAACACACATGAGATTTTGGAAAGAAAAAAAATAAATCGAAAGGATACTAGTTCAAATTCGTTACCCTTAAATAGCATATCAGAAAATTGAAAGAGTAACAATAGAAGTGTAAATCTCTGAACAATAATACGCAAGAGCAGCTCGGAATTTTTTGTAAGAGGTAAATGATGATGTTTTGGATTTTTTTTTTTTAAGAGAAGAAACAGGTGCCAAATGAATGAGAAATTAGTAGAAATGAGTAGATTGCCTCTTTTAAGTAGACATATTTATATGAATGACATTTTACAAATGAATAATAATTCTCAATGTATCCGTGTAATCATGTTACTTATTCTTTAAGAAATAAAACTTGCATTTTTTTTGTCCGTATATGGACTCAAAGTCTCTTAAAAAAATAAAGGATAAATAGTACAGCCTCAAATTGTCAACAATAGGAGACATGTTATTTTGTTCTACAATAAATGATTAATTAAGTCAACAATAGAGGCAAGTAAATGATATCCATGAACTAAAAAATCTCAAAAGGCGGACGAGATTTTTGAGATAAGTCAACAATGGAAGGTAACCACATTATTTTCATTTGGCTGAATGAACAATAAACAAATGACATGCCTTCTGAGTCAATAGTGTAGAGCTAGTTCAGCTTGTGTGAAATGGAGGATTCAAAATGAATAATAACTTTGACATCATCTCTTTTAAGTTAAATGAGGATATGAGCCCCTGTTGAGTGAACCGTGTGTTTGCAAAGAGATAAAGTGAGGTAGCCATTAATTCTATATCTTCTGTCAATATAAATTCAGTATACTCTATGGAATTATTGAATGTTAGTCACTAGGGTGTGTATTTACTTCATGAACTAATATTGAATTTCAACTTTCTAACTTCATTCAACATTTTAAGCATGCAATAAGTGGCCAGTAAATTGCAAGAATGAACACCAGAATCATCAAATTGCAATTAACAAGAATATTAAATACAACCATAATCAAATCATATAAAAAATTCAATGACTATATCCTAACTCTAGAATAAGAAAATTAACAAATCATGACCAATAAACTAATCAAATCAATTCACAAACATCCATTCGAATTCAACATCCTGCGGCTAAAGAAGTTGAGAGAGAAAAAGAACTCCAGAATTTGATGAAATCCTTAGCCCCGCACTTAGTGGTGGCAATGGGTCGAGTGGAGTCGCCTCGACTCGTTATCCTACAAACTCGACTCGTGCTCGGGTTCGTTGCCCAACGAACTCGTAGTCGGCTCGGTTCATTGAAAAAAAGTGAGCTCGGCTCGGGCTTGTGGGCCGGAACAAGCTCGGCTCTTGAACTCGCCTATATATATATATATATATTTTTTTTTTTTTTTACACGTTTTCTTTATTAATATTTAAAAAAAAAACATTTTCGGTAAATTTTTATCTTTTAAGTATTTTTATTTTGTAAACAATTTATTTAGATAAAGTATTTTTTTACTTATAAGTCATAACTTATAATTTATAAGTAATTTTAATTATAATGTATTTTTTATGATTTTATCTTATAAATAATACTTACTTAGTTACTTATAAGTTTTTTGTAATTATAATTTAATTTTTTTACTTATAAATAATTTTGAGTTAATATATTTTCATTTTCAAGTTTGTTTTGAAGAAAACGTGTTGATTGAAAATGATTATTTTATAAATGATAAAAGTAAAAAAAATATGAGAAATTGTCAAATGATTTTTCAAAATATTTTTTCTTTTTAAAATAATAAAATATAAACCCTCCTCCTTTATCCGAGTTTGGGACCGGCTACTTCAATAGTTCAATTTCGAGTAAACGGAGTTAAAAATTGTACACAAACAACTTGTTACATGTACAATTTTTTAAAAAAAAATTATAAAGGTATTAAAATAAAAATTCGTCGTAAATATAAAATATGGTTAAACTAAATATCACTTACTTGACTACATGCAATTTCGACATATTTATCTTGCAGTCGAAAATGAGCGTCTTGCCAGTCCTTCACACACATTAATACTTCCAAAATATATTCTTTTAGTCGACTACTAATATCAGAGAGAATCCTAGACCCTACACTAAAAGCATATTCCGAAACTACAGTGCTAACCGGAGGTATTAGTAGATCTTTTGCCATTAAAGAAACTATTGGCCATCGACGTTCAAATGCAATATCAATTTGATTGCACCTTCAAATCCAATTTCAATCAATCTAGAGACCAGATGGAGAAATGGAGGGCATATCTCAGGTGTGACGTGTGTAGCACCGTGTAAAAGCCATTTGCAGAGGAGTTAGCGGTCCATGAAGACAGTGTTTCTCCTAGTAGTTATGTGGTGCTGTTGGTGGTGTTTTTGGACAATATTTTCGTTCTAGACCATTTTGTCCCTGGTTCAGATTTCAAGCTCTAGTAATCGTGTTGCTACAGATGCTGAAAGCTTTGAGGTGAATAGTAGTAACCCTAAAGCTATAAATTCTCATCTCTACTTATTTAAGAACCCGTAGATTTGGTTTGTTGATAAATTGACTTATCATTTTTAATTTTTTGTGCTAACAGCGTGTGGGTTGGCTATTAGGTTTAGGTTATCGTGTGGGGTAACCATTTTTCGTTGCTAGAATTTAGAAACTATTTGCCTTATTTTACATGTTTGAAGTGTTTTAAAAAATTATTATGTTTGATTGGTAAAAGTTGCTTATTGATTCTTTGATATAATTGTCGATTAAGTCAATATGTGAGACTTGCATTGAATGAAAAATTGGTTTTGATAGCATAACTCTTTGTTTACATTGATTACTCCGTTAGAACATATGAACTTTACTCTTTTGACCATTTATTTGATTTGAGATCGCGAACCTCATGTAACCTTGAGAATCTATAACGGTGTATATTGTAATCTTAGGATTGCTTTGTATGATTTAATTGTCTATTTGTGTATTTGGGTTGATTTGTGTCCTAATAATGACAACACATTTTGATTTGAAAATTTTTAGTAGAAAATGAAGATTTTTTTCATTTGGTAACAAAAAAATTAGAAAATTTTTGGTTTAACAAATAAATTCAAAAGCTATAGATGAATTTTTTTCATTGACTTGTCAAAAAAAAAAAAAAATAGAAAGAAGAATCCGATGAGCACACGTAGACTTCAACTATTTTACACATGTTAGATGTTGTTTTGAGAAAAGAAGACAAACTCAAAATCACAAAGGAACTTTGAAAAAGTTGGAATATTTGTATTTGCTAAAATCTATTCTTAACAAACTTTACTTACTTGAGAGATTTTTCAATTTTTAAATGGATCCTTCAAAGGATCTTAATGAAATCTTTACGTATTTAATGAACTTGTACAAGGAAACAATTGTGATGAAACTGTGTATGAGACATATAAGATCATAATTTTGCTTAATTCCATACCTGTCACTTATAATGAGGTTAATAATATAATTAAGTATGGTATGAACACTTTAAACACCGAGACTATCACAGATTCCCTTAGGAGTAAGAAAATGAAGATTAAAGCTGAAAGACATGAAAGAGAAGTGGTAGGGTATACATGATGAGGAGTAGAAAATATATGAAGCAAAAAAGTCATGAGGAAAATCAAGACAGCGATGACTCAAGTGATAAGGTGATAAAACGAAGGATAGAAGTTGGGATAAGTCTAAGTTCGGTACAAATGGTAAGAAATGTTACAATTGTGGTAAGTCTAGACATTTTATAAAAGACTGTCTTAAGAAGAAAAATAAGCAAAAAGAAAATGTGAGAAGTGAGACGAATGTTGTCACTAGATCTAGTTATGACTCGCGTGACTTGATTATTGCATTTGTATTTGAGTTAAATCTCATTTGTACGGATGATTGCTTGATTCCCGTGTTTGTTCTATGTAACATTTAATTATGTTTGATGTGTGTGTGTGTGTTTTTTTTTTTTTTTTTTTTTTTTTGAAAGTGCTCATATCCATGTATAATGTGTTGCATGCATAGTGGTTAGGATTACTATTGTGGGATTGACATTGGGTGTGTTCTTACTTTAGTAGGTGCATTAGCAATAAGTGTCACTGGTAATATGGAGTATGATACCTGAGAGTGCATTGGTGATATATACGGTGGGTGTGAGGAAATGATATTTGTATCACGAGAGGTGACGTTATTAAATATTTCTTTTAATAAGATGAATTGAGAGATTGACACTCTTATTATCTTTATTAGGTAGAGACTCATTATATACCTATGTTGAGAGATATGGGGTTGTGATAAAGGAACATCCCATGGACTTAGGATTTGTAGTATTACTTTAGTGAGTATGGTTGGCGATGAGAGGATATATATTCTCTATATACGAGTTACACGAATTGGGTTAGGATAATTGTTGTGAGATATTTTATTGGGGTCACTTATGCATTGGTTGTATATATTAGTCATTTACTTCATTAACTTGGTGTTAATATGATGTTCTCTGTACGTTGAACATGTTAAAAAGATCTGTGTATTATCATACGATGTCTTCATTGCATGTCTTATAACTATGTGTTATTGTGTGTTCTTGATTGATTACTAAGAATATCTTATTGTACTTAAATTCTTGATTTTAGTCCTTGGTGAGTACATGGAGTAGGTATAGTATGTGTATCGAGTCCGAGACACAGGTAAGGTGATATGATCCAGGATGCAGGAATCACAAATGCAAGTTCAAATCGAGACTCGTTGATTATCGAAGAAGTGGCGATAGTGGTGGCAAAAAGGCTATCGGGCTTAGCCTGCGAAAAGCCTAAGTCAGGCCCACTTGCAGCTCTAGTCGAGCCCATTTTGGGATTTCGGTTCGAGCCGGGACCGGTCCGGGGGCTTTTTGACCCGTAAAGTTTTTTTTTTTCTTTTTTAAAACTTGAAAAAAAATTGGTCAAAGCTCTCTTTGTTATAGCTCCTCTATTAAAGGCTTAAAGCCTTAAAGGTAGTAATAGAGTTGTCTCAACAGACAGCTATTGTTGAAAATTTTGGTTAAATATTTGAATTTAAGAATGTAAATTGTACAAAAAAATTACAAGATATAATTTTTTTATTTGACAATTCAAAAATTCAAATTTGAAAATTTAAATTTGAAATTTGAAACAGTTATTTTTTTTTGTTATAACTAAGAGTTAAATTTTCTAATTCATATCAATTTTCTTGAATCAGTTTTAACTTGCAGTATTCTAATTTCAACTTCAATATCCAATTTGTTTGTTCTAATATTCACTTTCCTAATATTTTAGTGACCTAGTCTCTTTGCTCTAATATTCACTTTCTTAATATTCTAGTTTTTTTGCTCTAATATTCATTTTTTTGCTCTAATATTCTAGTTTCTTTATTATTCTAGTATATAATAATCATTATATATAGATGGATTTTACTAGTGATGAGATTAATCAGTTTAGGGGTAGTTCGAGTACTCCAACCGGCTACGAATACGCAACTCAAAATATTCCAATTGATTTGGAAGATATCGAAAAGGAAGAAGTATTTGAGAAAAAAATGTCGAAAAAAGAATCATCGGATTGTTGGCAACACATGACACGTAAAAAAGTTGGTGTTCAAAATGGAGTTAATATTTGATATTTGGAAAGAATGTTGCAATTACGGTGGCAAAGAACTTAGTTGAAAGACTGGTTCAAACACAACGCATTTGAATAGGTACATAACAACGAGTTGCAAAATAAAACCAGTTGATAACGACCTAAAACATACTAAACTAGTGTTTGACGGCTCTAATAATACTCTTTCCACATTTGTATATTCACATGAAAGATTTTATGAAGGAATGACCTCATACGTGACTGTTGCAGAGATGTCGTTTACGATGATAGAGTCAAAGCACTTTACCCAACTTGTGCAGTAATATCTTCAACTCAAGTATACTCGTTATTGTAGAAACACTCTTCGTTCAGATTCTATAAAATTATATAATAAAAGAAAACAAACTACTATTGAACAACTAAAGAATTTTAATAGTATTATATCGTTTATCTTTGATTTATGGACCGATGGTAATAAAAAAAAGTTATATTGATGCTACGACTCATTACATTGATTACATGTGGATTTTACATAAAAAAAATTATTGCATTTAGATGTGTAGAATATCCTCATAATGTCACTAATATATACATAGTTTTAAAAGAAATTAAGAAGAATATGGTATATAAGATATGGTTCGAAATTTCACTTTTGATAATGCTAGTGTGAACAAATGTATTATCGAAAAATTTATTCATGATCTTAACCCTTCATTTGGAAGTTTATTTTTTCATCAACATTGTGTATGTCACATTATCAACTTGATTGTTAAAGATGGATTAGAACATATAAAATCACCTTTAGACAAAATTATACAAGCAATAAATTTTATTACTGTGTCACCATCAAGAAAGCAAACATTTAACAATTTATGTGCAGAGTATGGTTTAGAAGAGAAATCATTTGTAACTGATGTAACACATAGATGAAACTCTACATATCTTATATTACATTCGTGTGAAAATCATGATACAATTATTTTAATGTATTATTATGGTAGGCATACAAATGGACCCGAATATAATTTAGAAGATTGTGAATGGTTTATTGCATTTTATGTTAAGCAATTTTTAAAACCTTTTTTTGACGCCATAAAGGAATGTAGCGCCGTTTATTATCCTGCATCTTCACTTGTTTTACATCATTTTTTCTACATTTCACAAGCATTTCATAAATATAGGAGTTTGTCATTGTTTGTTGATGTAGTCCGCTCTATGGAATTAAAATTTCGTAAATATTAGGACGAATTGTCATCATTATTTATTTTTGTTTCGGTGATGGACCATCGACTTAATTTACGTGGCACAAAATCTATTATGCATGTGCATATAGAATCAACATTATATGAAATGTATAACTATTATGTTGAAAAAGAAGGTCGTGTCAGCTCTACTTTCCAAAATCCTTCTTCAAGTAATATTTCAAGAAATTCAGATAATTTATGAAATTATCTAGACACCAATACTAGTGTTCCTTCATGTAGTTTTAGTTCATTAATAACTAGAATGATAAATGTTAATGGCACAAATGTAGAAATTCACGCTGAGTTAGCTAGGTATTTGTGCGTGGACATTCGTAGTTTGTTAAATCCAGAAGAATTGCAAGAATATAGTCTTTTACCATGGTGGAGGTGTAACGAAAGACAATATCCAATTATATCAAAAAAATTATTTTTAAAAAAAAAAATGTTATAGTAGTATAGCATAAGATGTATACTTATTCCATTAATATGCTAGACATAGATAATTAAATATTAATGCAATTTAAGTATTGGTCATGGCTCAAAGAATTTTTTTTTAAAAAAAAAAAAATAGGATACTTTTAAAGTTGTTATAAGGACAAAATAACTATAAACATTGATTGAAAATCATAATTTGTGGATTACAATGACTTTAGTTTGTTAGGGATGTCAAAAATCAAATTAGTAATTTAATAGCATTACACGAAAAAAATGGTCTGCCCGGCTCGGTTCGGAAAGGCCCGAGTCGAAAGCTCGAGCTGAGCCCGATTCGTTCCTGCGACCTTTTGCTCAGTTCGACTCGTCTCGGACTCGTAAAAAGCCCGATTCGTCGAGCCCAAGCTAAAGATTTGGGCCTGACTCGCTAACACCCCTAAGGGGCGATGACGCGATTAAGAATAAAACGAGTTAAAGAGGCGTTGGGGATACTCATCAAAATCAGTATTTATGAAATCATATTCAAGACACAAAATGGAGCAAGTTTCATGTTGGGGTCGAATGCCGAAAAGACTTGGATTAACGTGATAAAATTTGTCGAAGAAAGTTCTGGAGAACCGGACACACAAGGGGCAATCAGACGCGCCCACCGGACGTTCAATAGATAAAGTTATAAAATCTCTGCCAAATCGGACGCGCTCTACCGGACGTCCGATAGAGCACTTCTGTCCATCCAGACGCTCATAACCGGACGTCCGGAAGGTCGTCTGGTACGATCTGTTTTTACGCGATTTTATTCCTTTTGACTAGAATTCTAATTTATTTCCATATTTTGTAATATTTATTTCCTTATGCTCGTTTTTAACTAGGTTTAGGATTCTAGTATGAATACTTAACTCTTTTGTTACATTTTAAAAAACTTTTGACATTGAATTAATTGAAAGACTTTGCTTTCTTCCTTGTTCTTTTATTGAACAACAAATTGAACTTGTCAAGATCTATTCTTGTGATGTTTAAATATCGGATCGTGGGTTCTTCATTGTGTAATCAAGGGGTTTAGCGCATGTTCGTTATCGTTAGATTTTTTGGTTCATTTTGTTGGGTTCAAATCCAAAATCGAGTTATTAACTGGCGTTTTTGGGTTTCGCATCAATCTAGTTGTGAGTTTTGTAATCACCGTTGCTACGAGGTTCGCTTCAGTTGGTGTTAAAATTTTGGCTCCAATTTAATCAGGTTATATCTCTTAATTTATTGTTGAATCATTAAATTTCTTTTTTTTCTTAGTTTCTTCTTGATTCTTGAGTCGTTCTTCATTTTGGATTCCTAGATCCGTATTTTCTTTTTCGATAGTACAATCTTGTGTTAAAAAAAGGTTACTGTTCATCCAAAAATAGTTATTGTTCATGTACGGTACTGTTCATTCGTACAGTATTATTTTTTTTTTTTAGTTTTGTTTGATTTGCTACCAACACTCCTACAATATTGTTTCATCACTTAGATCTAGTCATCCAAATTGTGTCAAAATTCAAAGTTGAAATTTTCATTGGGTTCTTTAAATTTTTCATTCCAAATTTCAAATTTCTATAATTCTCTTGAGTGACATTCCTTATCATATTCGATTTTTGAATTCCAAAGTTTGATTCGGTAAGTTCTTTATTGTCTTTGGAAGCACTTGATGAAAGTATTGAGTGATAAAAGGTCGAGGGTGAGATTATTCGAGGGTAAAAGTCAATTGAGTGATTCCGAACGAACTTGGTGAGGCAAAAATTGAGAGAATGTCCGATATGGAAGGCTTGAATTCAAGCAAGTACGGTAATCAAACCAACAAGAAGAATAATAGGATAGATCGGTTTGAGCGGTTATTGTTGGATATAGTGGAAACGATGGAGAAATTGAGTACTTCAATGACAAATATTAGTAGGGCACAACCGGTAGATGAACCTCATGATAGGGGGATGGGTAGGTGAGTTCTTAGGATGAATGAGCATGAGATCGGTAGTGAATGGAGTGAAGATGAGTATGAAGGGGTTGAGATGGAACGAATAAGGCATAGAGGAGATATGTTTGAACGACGGGGTAGAAATAATCCTGAAGGTGAAGTTGATGGTAATTTGGGTAATGTAAAAATGACAATTCCACAATTTAAGGATAGAAGTGATCCCGAGACATATTTAGATTGGGGGAAGAAGTTGGAACTGATTTTTAATTGCCATAACTATTCGGAGGATAAGAAGGTGAAGGTTGCGGTGTTGAAATTCACCGACGCCATCACTTGGTGGGATCAAGTGGTTACTTTACGGTGTCGGAATCGGGAGAGTCCTATCAATCCTTGGGATGAATTAAAGGCGGTGATGAGAAAACTGTTTGTACCTAGTTATTACTACATGGAATTACATCAGAAACTACAGAGTTTATATCAAGGGTTGAAGAGCGTAGAAGACTATCATAAGGAGATGAGATTTTGATGATTAGAGCAAATGTAGAGGAAGATCGAGAAGCTACTATGACTAGATTCTTGAATGGATTACAAAAGAGATCGCTAATGTGGTGGAATTGGAAAACATGTTGCATGTGGTCATGAAGGTTGAGAAATAGTTAAAGAGAAAGGGAACAACTAGGCAACCATTGGGTACTTCGGGTTCTAACTCAAATTGGAAACCGAGGTTGGATAAGAAGGGAGATGGAGCCGATTCGAAAGGGAGAACTGAAGTGCCAAAATGAAGGAAAGAAAATGCTAGCAAGACAGTACCAAAGGCAGACTTACAACCAATCAAAAATCGGGATATCCAGTGCTTTAGATGCTTAGGATAATGACTCATCTCTTCTCAGTGTCCAAACAAAAGGACAATGATTCTACGCAATGAAGATGTGGTGACTGACAGTAAGGATGAATTTAAGGGGATGTCGGCGTTAGAATAGGTTAGTGATCATGGAGACACAGTGGAATTTGCTGTTGTTGGGGAGCTGATGGTCATAATGAGAGCTCTTAACACTCAAGTTATAGCGGATAATACGGAGCAGCGGCGGGAGATCATATTCCGTACACGATGCCACATCAAGGATTAGGTATGTAGTATGATAATTGATGGATCTAGTTGTACAAAGGTAGCTAGCACGACCTTGGTCGAGAAATTGAGATTAGTATTATTAAAACACCCTAAGCCTTATAAATTACAATGGTTAAATGAAAGTGGAGAAGTTAGGGTGAATATCTTATTGTGTTCTCTTGATTGATTACTAAGAATATCTTATTGTACTTAAATTCTTGATATTAGTCTTTGGTGAGTACACAAAGTAGGTATAGTATGTGTATCGAGTCCGAGACACAGGTAAGGTTTTTGATTTCTAATTTTATTTGGGTATCTTGATTAAGCAAGTATAAAATTGGTGTTGTTTGCTTGCAAGTTTACTGGTTATCAAAGTAGAGATTTGTTGAATTTTGATATTTAATAAATTTGAGCAATGATGTTAAATGATTTTGGATTAATTATACAAACATCACACTTGATTAACTCGACCTGAAAATAAATTGGGCCACTAGAAGCAACTATTAATTTATGTTGCTCATGATCCATTCATTAGTTGAACGACCCTTTATAAGTTAGCCCACTTTCCCTTTGGTTTATTGCCACATCTCATGTATTGTTACTTGGTCCAATTGCGTTTTGGCCCATCCCTTTGTTCCCCACTAAATCTATGAGCCCCTTTTGTTGAGTGAACCATGTGTTTGCAAAGAGAGAAAGTGAGGCAGCCATGTTTGAGAGAAAGTCGTGAGTTGTGAGTTTTGTTTGCTACCTCTTTTATTCTCCATCGATATTTGCGGCCACCTTTCTTGATCTTTTGTGGGTTAAATCAACTAGGCAACCGTAGTGAAATTATTGTGGGTTAACCATAAAAATGGTTGGTGTTTAATTTAATTTACGTAGAAATTGAGCCCGATTGCACGTATACAAGTCCTTGGTATATAATTTCCACGATAATGACAAGATTGATTTTCATTTCATCCGAGGAAAAATTACTTCACTCTAGAAGTCTATTGTACACCATCAGATGATCAACTGGTAAATACATTTACTAAGGCTTTCCCTACTAGTTTTATTGCTCTTAGTTCCAAGCTCATTGTGCTTGCTAGCCCCCTAAGTTGGGGTGGGGGGACAAAGGGATTAACATATTAATTACGTATCATAATGTGTAGTTTCTACATTATTGATGGTTTTCTGTTTCACCCTTTCAAATTTCTTCTTGGACTCTTATGCTTAGTATATATGAACAAGGATTGTACATTGTTCAAGAGGAACATCCACTACAACTACCTTTCCAAAATCTCACTCTCAATCTTGTTCTTCTTTCTTGTTCACAGACTTGCAGTTTTATATAATCCTTCTGTTGGGTTTTGATACCCAATAAATCCCCCGGGTGATGATGTTAACTCGGTTATTATTTCAGTCGGCTTTAGCCAAATGACTGAACGTTAAATTAACACCACATATGAAATGCCCCGACCCCAGAGATTTAACGGGCCATTGGAAGTAATCTAATTAATTAGTGTTGCTCATGGCCCGAGCTTCTTTCAATTGGACGGTTATTCAATTGGAGGCCTACCTATCTATTTGTTAGCCTACCTTAATTGTTAATTGGCCCAATTAACAATTAACCTATACCTAACTTACCTTTGTGGACGTGAGCTATATATAGTTGGACTCTCCTCTCTTTATGAGACTTACACGCCATTCTCGCCTCTCTCTCTCTCTCGCCTCCAACTCTCTGCCTTCTCCCTACATGATTTCTTCTTGGTTTTTGCTCCTGCTTTGTGTTACAGATATTACCCCATTCTCTTTGTGATCATTCCTGTGTGGTTTGTGTGAGTGGGTACTATTGAAAGGCTACCAATTGAAGAAAGTATCGAAGGGGTCGAGTTTGGTGATTCTTCGTGGTGTCGATTGGAGAGCAAACTGAGCTCGGAATCCACGTTGGAACGGAGATTAATTCTCACAATTGGTATCAGAGCGAGGTTGGTGGTGGATTTCCGGCTAAAAGCCTACCAGAAACCGGCAGAAAACGCAGCAAAAATCAGAAAACGAATCTGTCCAGAAAAACAGTGAGAGAACCGGACCTGAAAATGCGATTTTCGGCCAATCTAGAACGAATTTGGGGAAACGGACACCGGGGTTGGGTCGTGCAGGCTGAGGCGCTCCTGGGTAAGTGGCGCGTCTGAGCTCCGGCGACCGGCGGCGGTGGCGCGTGAGGCTCACGCCGGCCGATTCAGGCGGAGGTTCCTTGAGACAGAATCTTCATTTTGATATTTCTAACATTTTAGTGTTGTTAGTTTTCGATTTCAGGTATTGTAGAAAAATTTGGACGATTTTTCCCTTGGTGGAGCGTCGGTCGGAACTTCTGAATATTTACTGAATTACTTTAGGCCAAGATTGCGGCCCTAAAGCAGTAAATTCGCATCTCTCCGATTTACGGACCTCAGAAGTGCTCCGCTCTGGTAAATTGACTGAAACCTTTACATTATCGCACTAGCAGATCATCGTGTGGGGTGATCACATAGGTTTGGGGGTTGCCATTGCTTGGTAACCATTGTGTGTTGCTAGAATCTAGGATTACCTGTTTAATTTCTAAGTGAAATTATTTGTTTATCGTCGTTAGCTTAAATTGTTGAACGTTGTTGTGTTATCTCATATCTTTTTAGAATTCTACCCACTCCTATTCTAGTTTCTTCCCTTGACCTGAGAACGTGATTCTCACGAAATCCTGGGGTTCTAGAATAGCGTATTATTGTGAAACCATAGGAATCTTGTTACTTGGTGTAATCTGTGTAACCTGTGACTTTTACAAGTTTTGAGTTTGTGTTCTATGCATTTTTTTGTAAGATGTCGACACATTACTTTGAATTGGGTATCTTTAATGGTAAAGGAGATTTTTCTATTTGGCAACAAAAAATGAAAGGTATTCTTGTTCAACAAAAGGTTTCTAAAGCTATTGATGATTCTTTTTCTGAAACCTTGATTGCTGTAGAAAAAGAGAATTTGGACGAACTGGCATATACTTGTATTATTTTACACTTATCTGATGCAGTTTTAAGAAAAGTTGGTAAATTAAAAATTACCAAAGAATTTGGGAAAAGTTGGAGAGTTTATATTTGCTTAAGTCTACTCCTAATAAGTTATATCTGCTTGAACGCTTTTTTAGTTTTAAAATGGATCCTTCAAAGGACCTTGATGACAATTTGGATATTTTTAACAAACTTGTTCAAGATATCGTTAACTGTAATGAAAAGGTGTCTGAAACTTATAAAGCTATAATCCTGCTTAACTCTATGCCTGATTCATGTAGAGAGGTTAAGAATGCCATTAAGTATGGTAGGGACACCTTAACACCTGAGATTGTTATAGATTCCATTAAGAGTAAAGAAATGGAAATTAAGGCTGAAAAAGAAGATAAGATGAATGGTGAGTTACACTTGATGAGGAGTAGTGACTCGAGTGATGATGGTGGTAAGAAGAAGAGTAAGGGATGGGTCAAGTCTAGTGTTAAAAGGTGTTATAGTTGTGGTAGAACTGGACACTTTATTAGGGACTGTTCTAAGTGTTCGCTGAAAAGTGTACCGCAAGCGCACGGATCGTGAACAAGTAATACAGTGGACTTTTTGAGTCCGAATATCGATCCCACGAGGAATGTTACTTTCAATTACGCACTCTAATCGATTTTAGTTCTAACAACGACGGACACACAAACACAATTAATATTGAAAGTAAATTATAAACTAATAACTATAAAACTAAACTAACAAACTAAAAAGACGTAGTTGCATCTTTGGTTTGAAAAGCGGTTGGAATTTATGATTTCACTTAACCTTTATTTCATTAACATCAATTCAATAACGTACATGCAAATTACCAAAATACATAGTTAGACCCGATTCTCCAATTTTAAATTAATATCCTCTTTCGAGCGATATTAACCCTAATTAATTAAATTATACCACATATTTCTATGTCGATACAAAATTAACCAATTGCATTAAATTGCTGTGAAAATACTCAACGGGTCACATAGGGTAGATGTCTATTTCTAGATCATCTAAACGCGTATAGTCGGAACCATACAAACCTATGGTATCAATTATTTCGGCCTAATCAGTACAACTATTTTTCAATAATTACACCAAATACCTAACCACAACATATTGATCAAATAAATGAAGCAATTTTAAACTAATAATCAATACACCATTATTTTGATAACAAATGCATTTCTAACAATATATATATCCACATTAATGAAATTAAAGTTAAAATTTAACATAAACTTCAACACAAACTTGTTTAACTCATTTTATAAATATAATAGCAAAGGAAAATCATGATCCAATACATTACAACAATAGAAAAATAATGGAAGAACACAAATATGTAGATACAACCCTTTTTTTAGTAGATTTGCCTTCCTCCAATGATTTCTCTAACTTCCTTTGATGTTAATCTCCTTGCTCCATTGATCAAGCATCACAAATGAGTTAAAACCAAAGAACAACTAACTAAAAAGAAGAAAAAGAAAAGAAAACAAGAAAATGGAAGGAAAACTAGAGAGAAACCTAAACTAAACTAACTATTATCTATCTCCTAATGCCTTGAAAATGAGAGAGAGATAGGATATATTAATGCATTGTGAGACACACCAAAATATCCCAAAATATCTTCATTAAACAAGTCCAAAATATTGCCAAAGTTGACCAAAAACGCGTGGAAAGAAAATAGACCGCCATTGATTTTTTATCTCTATGCGGCCGCATGGTGTAATTCCATGCGGTCGCATGGAAGAAACAAAATATTCATTTCACGTCCATGCGGTCGCATGGTTATAATCCATGCGGTCGCATGGACTTTTTCATATTTGCGGCTCAGGTCCTTGAACGTTCTATCCTTGCGCGTTTTCATCCCTCATCTTTGAATTAGTACAATTTGGTCCTCATACTTTGAACTTTCTTTCATTTAAGCCCCTACCAAATTGCAGTCAAAGCCCTCCATCTTTTGGTCAAGTGCAAGTTAGTCCCCAACTTCACATTTTTGTGCAATTGAAGTCCTTTTTCACTCGTTTTGCCTCCGTTTCATTCCAATTCAGGGTTTTGACCTATAAATACAAAAAGTACACAATTATGGATAGAAATATACTCAAATTTATCACAGTTAAATCCCAAAAAGTGTCTAATAAGTGTGCAAAAGCGCACTTATCACACCCCCAAACTTGAGTTCTTGCTCGTCTCGAGCAAGATTACTTCTAACATAATCATGCAAATGTGAAAATAATTAACATATTAGATACTTGCCAGATATATAATAGAGTTTAAAATTGTATACCAATTCACAGCCATGCATCCAAATAATGCTATTAAAAAAATATTTGCAACTTATCCAACGTCAGATCAGTGTGTGTGTGTGTGCATAGCCACTTTCAATCATCATCTAAACTAAGAAAAGAATGTCAAGATGGAAAAATATGTAAATTGGTCACAACCCGACCCTCAGTGGTCAAAATATATCCTTACAAGCTCGTAAGATTCACACTAAAATAGATAATTCATCTCAATCCCCCAAGTGTAAATCTAAGGTTGCTCTCAATCACTCTTTCTTTTAAAAGCTCAAAAATATAATCAGCTAGCATGCATTTTCAAGTGAAAATAGAGTAACTGAACAAGTAGAACCTCACAGAATAATGTAGTATGAACACTCAACTCTCAAGTGTATAAAATCAGGTACTGTTTCGCTCAATATCATTCCAATGAAAATGTTCTACCATAAGCTTGCATATTTTCTCAATCGCCACCACTTAGATCACATGCATTACATAAATCATAAGGACTTTGCAGGGTTTATATGTGGCTTAAGGTAAAGGTGTGGAAATATATGGATAAGTGACTAAGAAGTCTCAAATAAATCAGCGGAGTAATAAATATTCAAATCAGCTCAACTGAGATAGGATCTGTACACAATCCTATCATTCCAAAACAATAACTTCTCAATCAACATCAATTCAACTCAATCACCTTTGTGTTTTTTTTTTTTTTTTTTAACAGGAGAACTTATACATTCAGACATTACAAGTCAATCTCCTCAACACATCTCTTCCCTGTCACTCATTTTTTTCATCTTTTTCTTTTCATTTCATTTCATTTCTTTCTTTTTCCTTCTTTCAACCACTACACCAAACAGAGTACCTCAATAATATTGATACCCCCAAACTTCTTTTCTATCGCTACCCAACATTCAGATGCCCAACAACACTCCACTAGCTTCAAAGGCTGGTTAAGAATATTGTTTTTCAGTATATGAAAGCTTGTAATGTAAGTAACCAAAGAAAAGGCTAATAAGGCACAAAGGGGTTATCAAAAGGAAAGATTAACTTCAGGGTAAGCTATTTGGATAATGTGGTAAGTCAAAGATGGCCTTAATCATGTTCATGCATACATGTGTCAATGTGATATTGACCAGAAGCAACGCAAGTTCTAGAGAAACACAATCATGGAATAATCACACATGAAAGAAATGATAAAACTGTATATAAATGTCAGTCCATAGGCTCAAAGTCTCACCAGTTTTTGTGTTCACACTATTCAGTTACTACCATTTTCAATGAAAACAACAAACTAGCTAATCAAAATTTCCTCAGACTATGGTAAAGTGAAAGGGAATAAAAGTATAGGTTGATAAAAATTTTCAAAACAACTCACAACCTAAGTTCTACCAATTCAAAACTTTCACATCTAACACTTATTTCCGCATCTAAATGATAATCAATCGTGACCATGTGCTCAATGTAACGTATGATCTCACAATGAATAAGCCATTTTTGAAAAAAAATTCGCCACCAATAGCATATTTGGATTTACGTATGCATAGCTCATGAATCAATAACAATTTCAACTCATGCAATCCTGAGCCGGCAAGGCTATCTAACATACCAATCATAATCACCAATGTAAGCTCAAAACAGCCGGCAAGGCTGTAACATCAAATTAAAGCACACAATAGCCGGCAAGGCTCAATACCCCCAAACTTAACTCACACATTGTCCTCAATGTGTAAATTCCAATATAAAGCAAAGAAGAATAAAGGACTTCCCTGAATCCATTGTGAAGAAGAACTAATGCATGAATTGGACTCGGAATGCAATTTAGTAGCCCGGGCAACAGACCTCATTGTACTCCAATTCAGCTCCAGACTCGTGAGGAATCATGCAACTTTGGACTTCCAAAAAGCATTACCTACAAAAAGTTAAACTATTAAACAGAAATATAACTAAAAACATAAAAGACAGAAAAGTAAATAAAAACACAAAAGGTTTAGAAAAGTTGGGTTGCCTCCCAACAAGCGCTGTTTTATAGTCTTAGCTCGACTATGCAAAATATTATGGGCCCAACAAGTAAGCTCTGGATGCTCTGCCCATCTTTATTCGTTTGGCTTTCATCCACTCCTCGTTTGATCGCCAAAACTCATCAGTGCCCTTTTCAACATGATAAAACCTATCCATTCCACCCGATTCAAACTCAACACTGTAGATTTCCACCTCCTCATTGGAGTTAATCACAAAATCAAACTCTATGCAATCACTGAAGTCGGCCGAATGATCTTCAATGATTTCTACATCTTCACTCAAGTCATTTGTGATTAAATCAGCACTCTCTTCAGGTTCTTCTACAATCGTTGATATCTCCTCGGATTGAATGACCGGTTCGCAATCCAATGCTACGGGCAACGAGAAGTCGGTCTCAATGACTTCCTCGAGTGGATAAGACCCCCATTTCCTAAATCCATCCCAATATTTGTAATCTCCTACTAGCATATCTTCTTCATCCAACTTGGCAAGTTCATTGTAATACTTTGCAAGTACCTTCTCATTCAAACATGGAGGACCATCTCCTAGGAATTTGATGTCCTCATCCCAATCATCAGGTACATAGTCTCCCGGGAGCATGTAACTTTCATCTAAATTGTCTAGTGCTTGTCTCCGGCATTTCAAATAATATCGAAACTTTAGAAGTTTCAACATTGCAGCTTCGGTACATGAATACAAGCACATCCTTGTACAATGCTCCGCTAAACAAATATCGCATCTTGAACCTCCAAGAATATTTGTATAGTCACCGTAGAGACGAGATAGTGCAAACATTTTGTTACTTGACCAAGATTAGAATCCTGCAAATATCAGACAAGTGCAGGGTGCGAGAAAAAGACTACAGATACAAGAAAGATTAGTAATACAGGGTTAGCCAAAAAAAAACACAAACAATAAAAACAAATAAAAACAAATAATTACAAGTTGCTAAAACTAAAATTAACTAAAGCAGTAATCAAAGTAAAAACATTCCCCGGCAACGGCGCCAAAAACTTGTTCGCTGAAAAGTGTACCGCAAGCGCACGGATCGTGAACAAGTAATACAGTGGACTTTTTGAGTCCGAATATCGATCTCACGAGGAATGTTACTTTCAATTACGCACTCTAATCGATTTTAGTTCTAACAACGACGGACACACAAACACAATTAATATTGAAAGTAAATTATAAACTAATAACTATAAAACTAAACTAACAAACTAAAAAGACGTAGTTGCATCTTTGGTTTGAAAAGCGGTTGGAATTTATGATTTCACTTAACCTTTATTTCATTAACATCAATTCAATAACGTACATGCAAATTACCAAAATACATAGTTAGACCCGATTCTCCAATTTTAAATTAATATTCTCTTTCGAGCGATATTAACCCTAATTAATTAAATTATACCACATATTTCTATGTCGATACAAAATTAACCAATTGCATTAAATTGCTGTGAAAATACTCAACGGGTCACATAGGGTAGATGTCTATTTCTAGATCATCTAAACGCGTATAGTCGGAACCATACAAACCTATGGTATCAATTATTTCGGCCTAATCAGTACAACTATTTTTCAATAATTACACCAAATACCTAACCACAACATCTATTGATCAAATAAATGAAGCAATTTTAAACTAATAATCAATACACCATTATTTTGATAACAAATGCATTTCTAACAATATATATATCCACATTAATGAAATTAAAGTTAAGATTTAACATAAACTTCAACACAAACTTGTTTAACTCATTTTATAAATATAATAGCAAAGGAAAATCATGATCCAATACATTACAACAATAGAAAAATAATGGAAGAACACAAATATGTAGATACAACCCTTTTTTTAGTAGATTTGCCTTCCTCCAATGATTTCTCTAACTTCCTTTGATGTTAATCTCCTTGCTCCATTGATCAAGCATCACAAATGAGTTAAAATCAAAGAACAACTAACTAAAAAGAAGAAAAAGAAAAGAAAACAAGAAAATGGAAGGAAAACTAGAGAGAAACCTAAACTAAACTAACTATTATCTATCTCCTAATGCCTTGAAAATGAGAGAGAGATAGGATATATTAATGCATTGTGAGACACACCAAAATATCCCAAAATATCTTCATTAAACAAGTCCAAAATATTGCCAAAGTTGACCAAAAACGCGTGGAAAGAAAATAGACCGCCATTGATTTTTTTATCTCTATGCGGCCGCATGGTGTAATTCCATGCGGTCGCATGGAAGAAACAAAATATTCATTTCACGTCCATGCGGTCGCATGGTTATAATCCATGCGGTCGCATGGACTTTTTCATATTTGCGGCTCAGGTCCTTGAACGTTCTATCCTTGCGCGTTTTCATCCCTCATCTTTGAATTAGTACAATTTGGTCCTCATACTTTGAACTTTCTTTCATTTAAGCCCCTACCAAATTGCAGTCAAAGCCCTCCATCTTTTGGTCAAGTGCAAGTTAGTCCCCAACTTCACATTTTTGTGCAATTGAAGTCCTTTTTCACTCGTTTTGCCTCCGTTTCATTCCAATTCAGGGTTTTGACCTATAAATACAAAAAGTACACAATTATGGATAGAAATATACTCAAATTTATCACAGTTAAATCCCAAAAAGTGTCTAATAAGTGTGCAAAAGCGCACTTATCACTAAGAATAAGGATAAGCAGAAGGATAGGATGAGAGATGAGGCGAATGTGGCTATGGGGTCGAGTGATGACCCTAGTGAGGTTTATTGAGTGTAAACCTAGTTACTGTATTGCATCTGTGTGTAATCCTTTTTGCATGTGTGTGAGTACTTGATTCTGTTGCATGTTGTATGTTACGCTTTCAATGTGTTTGATGTGTGTAATTGCATGAATCAATGTGACTCGTATACTTGGTGTATGTGTTTGCATGCATAGTAGGGTTAAGATGCATTAGCAGTGGGTGTGTGTGTTGGATGTCTATTGGTGAGGTGGAGTATAGATGCCTAGGGGTACATTGTGGCTTGTACCGGGGGATGTGGAGTGTGACATTTGGATCACGAGTGGAGATGTGATCAAATGTCTAGAATCCTTTATCAGAAAGAGACCCTGATCAGGTGGAGTGTGAGAGAGGACACTTCTATCACTTCTGTTAGGTGGAGCCCTATTATCCACGTAGTTTGGGAGAGTGATGAGGTGATAAAGGATTATCCCAAGAACTTAGGATCTATTGTGACTTACCTTTTAGACATGAGTTGAGTGATTACTCTAGTGAGTATGGTGGAGCGATGAGTGAAGATATGTGTTCTCGATGTGAGAGTAACACAGAATGGGATAGGATAAGTGTGGAGAGATCTTTTTGTGGGGCCATTTATGCATTTGTTGCATATGTGTTGACCGTGTGTTGATTAACTGGGTGTTAATCTATTGCTCTGTGTGAACGTATTTGAAAAGATCTATGTGTTATCCTATAGTATATTGGCATCGCATGTTTATTTGCTCTTGACTGTTTACTGTAATTATCTGCTTCTACTTGGGTGTTCTTAACCTTAGCCCTGGTCAGTATACGGAGTAGGTATGGTTTGTGTTTCAGGTTGAAAGCACGAGGTAAGGTCTGTGATCCCAATTTTACCATTTGCTTTGATTAGGCAAGTATGAACTGTGTGTTTTTTATTGCTTGCAGGTTTATTGGGCATCAAGGTGGAGATTTGTTGGATTTTGATACCCAATAAATTCCCCGGGCGATGATGTTAACTCGGTTATTATTTCAGTCGGCCTTAGCCAAATGACTGAACGTTAAATCAACACCACGTATGAAATGCTCCGACCGCAGAGATTTAACGGGCCATTGGAAGTAGCCTAATTAATTAGTGTTGCTCATGGCTCGAGTTTCTTTCAGTTGGACGATTATTCAATTGGAGGCCCACCTATCTATTTGCTAGCATACCTTAATTGTTAATTGGGCCAATTAACAATTAACCTATACCTAACTTACCTTTGTGGACGTGAGCTATATATAGTTGGACTCTCCTCTCTTTATGAGACTTACACGCCATTCTCGCCTCCAACTCTCTGCCTTCTCTTTACGTGATTTCTTCTTGGTTTTTGCTCCTGCTTTGTGTTACAGATATTACCCCCTTCTCTTTGTGATCATTCCTGTGTGGTTTGTGTAAGTGGGTACTATTGAAAGGTTACCAATTGAAGAAAGTATCGAAGGGGTTGAGTTTGGTGATTCTTCGTGGTGTCGATTGGAGAGCAAATTGAGCGGAATCCACGTTGGAACGGAGATTAATTCTCACACCTTCAATATATATATATATATATATATATATATATATATATATATATATATATATATATATATATATATATATATAACAAGCTCACAGGGGTGAATTCAGGGTTCGAGTTCAGTTAGGACGGATCGCAAACAATGAACGCTTACTGTCAACGGTCAACTTTCGTGATAGGGATGTTGTTTATTAATATTTAATTAAATAATATTCAAAAAAATCATACGGATTAGAAATGGAAGAACTAAATACACCACTAGATCTAGAACTAGGTAACAACTTTCATTTCGGATGAAAAAATTATTCAATAATCTACCAAATGTTTTAATTTATTTTTTAATCAAACATGCAATATATATTAACAAAATGTCAATATTCAGTTTACAAATAAAGTTAATTAAACAAGCATTATTATATTAACAAAATTGAAATTATTTATGTGCTTATATCAATTTTATGTGCTTGTGTGATCCCACTTTTTCGCAATCAATTTTTTGTGAACAAAAAGTGGAACATTCTATTAATTAAATAAGTTTTGTTAAAAAAACTCCTCATGACACTAAGGCCAATTTTTTAAAAAATTCATTCCCCATTAATTGACCAAACTCTTAAGTCAATTCATTAGAGAAAAAAATAATCAAGAGGGACAAATCACCGATTAAAATGTTTCTATTTGTATTAAAAGTTAAAACCGGTAAAATGAACATATATATTTTTTGTTTTATTGAGTGTTAGAAATCAATATTTGTCATGATGATAAAGTTGTCAACATCCTTTAGGGAAGGTCTCGAGTTTGAAACCACTTTGCACTTATTGCTAGTAAATATTGTTGAAATTCAAAAAATACATAATATGTTGCCATTGCTAAGTTTCGAACCCGGAACCTCCGATTTATAAAAAAGACGCGCTAACCAACTGAGCTACCAATGTTGTTTGTATATAAAATGAATTATAAGATATATATAATATAAACATTTTATCTATTCCTAACAAAAAAAATTCTTCCCGACAGATCCAGCACATGCAACCGCGAGATCTCGTCGGGTGCTGGATCCGTCATTGCAAGCTCTTGAACACTCAATTAAACATCTGAGATCTTTGCTCATCTTCAAAAGAAAAAAAGTCTTCTTGTGGGAGTCAATTCTCTTCATTCAAACACTATGATTCCAAAAAGAAAACCATGAAATTTTCAATCTAGAGAATTAGAATGGGATTTTGAGAATGCTCAAAGTCCAATTCTTCCTCCTACTCGTTCATTTCCAAATAATATTATTTATTTTCCCGATAGACATGTCAAGATGATTTTTAAAGGATCATCATCCAATAATCTTCAAAAAATCATATTCTTCTAGATCTGATACACACGCACACACTGGTAGACATCTTTACACTTCAGGGGTCACGATGCAAAGGGATTTAATAAGGGTTTTGTTATGTGTACATAATATTATCCATAGATGTTGAAATAATGTGAGTGGGGTGGGGACCCATGCTACAATATCGCGGCCCACACTCACATTATGTCAAGTTCTATGGATAAAGCTATGTACACATAGCATTTTCCATTTAATAATTAGGTAAGTTAGAGCATCTTCAAGAAATTTTTTATTTATAAGAAGTATCTTATACATAACAGAGATCATCTTTATAAGTAAAGATTAAATTTTTTGGGACACTTGGGACACTTCAATAAACTCTTTATTTTACTTTTTCAAAAATTATTAATTATTTTTCTTTTATATTTTAAATAATACGTAGTATAAATGTCAATAGCTAAACTATTCAAATATAGTGATGGAGCATTAAAATTTGCAATTCATTAAATATAATTATTTTAAATTACAAATAGAAAGTGAGTATAGTTCTCCAGTCGTAAAAATTCAAACTCGTTCTATATTATAAAAAAAAAAATTAAAATAAAGAGCCTAATTAAACCTACATTTTAAAATAAAGAACAACTTATGTTTAAAGAATCTCTCAAAAATCCTTTTAGGCCATATTGTCAACTCTTTTACTGGGATAATCAAAATCCAAAAAGACCTATAACATGTGGAAGCTTTTAATTAAATTTTCTATGCAATTTGACTATAACAACAATCGATAGTCAAACACATAGCAATTCGCAAGCATCCACAATAGAACTTGAAACTAAAAAAGTTAATTTTTTTTTTTTTTAAAACAAAAAGGTTCTGGCTGCTGTCAAGTCTACATCATATTTTGTTAACAAAAATTTAGACATCAATAACCCAAAAAAAAATAAAAATTTATTTATGAATTTAAATAACCAACCTCACCCATGAGAAAAAAATTTGAAAAATAAAAATGGGTGGGTGTGAGTGTGTGACTGTCCACGTTACCACTAAAATATTTGTTTTGACATTTCAGCAGCACATCACATGTATTAATTAATCTTCCATTTTGCCGGTTTGAATAAATTGTAAGTGGAGTAAGTGCGGCAAACTTTTCTAGACCATATCACTAATAACTAGAAAATGCCCACTTTTGGTGTCGAAAAGTGAATATGAAATTGCCTATATTCAATTTATTTTTGCATATTTTTAACTATTCTCCCCACTTCAGAGTCGGATTTTTTTGACAATTTCCCACTTATGATTACTTTGTACAGAATATTTTATGGGTTTTCCCTGTTAGGACATCAATATTTGTTATTGTTATTCATGGTACTGAAAATTTATACAAATATATATATATATATATATATATATATATATATATATATATATACACACGAAGCTTACTTTAAATTAGAGCCCTTGAGATTGGGCATGCATTAAATATTCAACTGATTTTGAGATCACATGGAACCAAACATCATCATTGTATTGTATAGTGGAATTTAGGCCACATTTGGAGCACTAAAGTTCATTCTTCTTCACTTCAAATGCTAGAATGCGAAATCGAATAGAAGTTACAATATTATCGATTATATTTTTCAGTCATAAAAAATAATACATATTTACGTCCTGTTTGTTTCCCATTATTCATCCGTAAAAATAAAAAATATGACTGTTATTCATCACATCCAGCCATCATTTTTTATTTTACATTTCTTATGTGGAGTCCATAACGGCTATATTTTTCATTCTCATTCTACAAAGAATGAGAATCAAATAGGACCTAAGTGTGAAATTTCACATTGCTTAACTATGAAGTCCGTAAGTTATATATAGCCCCTGTTTGATTTCCATTTTTCTAAAATTTATTTCTCTCTCTCTCTCTCTTTTTTAACCACACATTTTTCAATAAAATAATATTATGCGTAAATTCAAAATTTTTCTTTAATTTTTAATCACACATTATCTATCAATCAACTATTCAAAATGCATTCTTTCTCTCAAATTGGGAATCAAACATGGTCATAATAAGGTCAGTCTTCTAAGATAATTTCGAGAATGATATGGTATTAGAATTCAAAATTTTAAATGAATTGTTGAAATAAAAATATTGGCGTTTTAAAATGAGCTACCATATTGTAGGCATCCTATTATTGTTTGAGCTAACTTCCAGTGGTGATTTCACTCATCAAATCTCATTGAAATCCAAATTATTCAATTATTGTTGAGTATACATTACCTTTGAACTAGGGTTCAATAAGTTTTATTTCATTCTTTGATTTTAACTTTGCATTATCACAACATAACACTATATCGTGTCTATTAAAACAAATTAAAGATGGTAATTAACTAATAAATACCAATGCTCGATCTTTTTTTTCAATTGTAAGGCTATTATAACTATAAATTCCTAATTCTCCAACAAATTAAACGTTAATAAGTAATTGTTTATGTTGTACCAATAATGGCGACTAACTTCTAACTCTATATCTTAAAACAAATAATATTTTATATTCTTTTTTTATCATGCCAATTGCATCTTTCTATCTTTCACTTTTGTATGAGTGAATATTTTTGTTTTTATTATATATTTATTAAGTTACATAATATATCCATATATTACAAAATATAATCATTTTATACTAGTTATTCTAGCCGAGCCACTTAAAGGAGTCTCTTTCGAGTTTTGTCTCTATGGTAAAGAAAGTTTCATATTACTTTCAGTTAGGATTTAATGTAATTGACGATTCTGTGAACAAAAAGAATTAAATTGAACACATGTAAAAGTCAAGGAGTAGGGTGCAATTTTGTATAGATGACTTAGGTAGGTTATGGTTTGAACTCGGAATAAGGAAAGAAGAGTTGCCGCAATTTTACTCACATCTCGCCAAGTTGTTGCTTGAGCGACAAAAATAGGATGGACTTCGCTAGCTTGCCACCAGGCTTTCGCTTGAGCGAAACACCGTCGCTCGCTTGTTGCCGAGCTTTCTCTTGAGCGACGATGCTATTTGTCAAACCCTAATTTTCAATTTTCGAAAATTTTAATAAGCCCATACTACCAAAATTATCAATTATATAAAAACCCGCGCCACTTCACGAAAAACTTTGGATTGAGCATTGTGAGAAACCACATATACTTTTTCTATATCCTTCAATCCATTCATCCTTTAGTGTTGCAATTGAAAAATATCAAAACATATAAATCAAACACCAAAAACCCATACTTCCAGAGTATTTGTCAAAGGTTGAAGATCAAGGAAGGTGACCGGAGTTTGGGTTGCTGGAGAACAAGGAGTTCTTGGGAATCCACAAGAGATAGACGAAATCAGAAAGCCGGGAGTTGATGCAGGAGCACGCAATCCATGAGGGTTTTGAGCAGGGACGAATCCAGACTCTTTGCATTGTGGGGTCAAAATTTATATAATTTTTTTTAAAAAAAACAATTATTAATGAAATAAGTTAATACGTATTTTGAAACTTTAAAAACATCATATATAATTATATCAGTATCGATATTATTAAGTGAATTTTGCTACTTATATAGTTTTGCTTACAATTTCGTTGACAAAGATAAGCCGAAAGTGAGTAAATCAAATTGAATGTAGAAAGTAAATGAATTGAAATAAAATCCAAGTTTAATCGGAAAAAAAAGTATATGAAATTTAAATTTAAAGCAAATATAATTTGAAAGTAATTCAAATTACATTTAATCCATAACGATCCTAGAATTTTGGATGTCATATTCTATGTATAATTTCTTTATAAAATAATATAAATTATATTGAAAAATTTATTGTGTAAAAATAATAAACGCTAATAAAATAATTGAATTTTTTTAAAGAAAAAACGAATTAAATGTCTATTTTTAGACGTTCGTTTGACGCTTATTTAACTATTTTCGATATTCGTTTGGATCATTCAATATGACAACGATGTAATTTTCGAAATGAACTTCTACATGACATAGACGATTTTTGGATTCGGATAGCATATGATCATCGACGAATTTTGAAAATTAGCATATTATCGAAACTCTCTTTACGAATCAAAACAACTATTTTATATAAAAAAGGGCAAAAAAATGTGGGGTCATTTGACCCCACATGCACCCATGTGCATCCGTCCATGGTTTTGAGGAATTAGAGTCAGGAGTTCAGAAAGTACTTGTGTTCGCTGCGTCTGGCAGTAATGTAAGTTGATTCGTTTATAATGGATTCATATTGGTTTGAGCCCGAAGTTTTTAATCGCACAAGGGGTTTTCTCCGTCAGCAAATATCATGTGTTATTTACTTTTTCTGCAATTTACTATACTGCGACAATTCAACATAGAATAGATTGCATATGAATTCATCTAGACAAATTAATAACTGTGACTTGTTGCAATTATTAATTAAATTGTTTAAATTCTGCACAAACACCTATTCACCCACCTCTAGGTGTTAGTTAGGTCAAACCATATTATTTTCAAGTAGTATCAGAGCTTAAAATTTGATCCTTAACCCTTTTTGTCTAGATGAGTCAGTCATTATCTGTCACGCCGTATTTTGATAGCAATAACTACTCATATTGAAAAGTTAGAATAATGGTCTTTCTAAAATCGATGGATGAGCGAATTTGATTTAGTGTAGTAAATGGTTGGATTGCCCCGTCTAGCACCGTTAATAGTGTCATTACATCCACTCGTATTGCCAATTGGACCAAGACTAATTTAAAAGAGTGTATTGGAATAGTAAAGCCCCACACGCATTATTTATTGCATTGTCCCCTGAGAAATTTAGGCGTATGTGTGATGTAGCTAAAGAGGTTTGAGATATTTTATAGACCACACATGAGGGAATTCAGGCTGTTAAGAACTCTAAATTGTAGATGCTAACCACTAGGTTTGAAGATAGTAGGATGAAAGAGGATAAGATCTTTGATGAATTCTATGCGAGCCTAAATGACATAGTTAATTCTAACTTCAACCTAGGTGAGAAAATCCTGGAGCCTAAGATAGTCCGAAACATCCTTAGATCCTTAGTTGAGCGATTTAGGCCTAAAATCACGGCTATTGAGAAGAGTAAGGATCTAAACTCGATTAAGGTGGAAGAGCAAGTTGGATCTCTCCAAACTTATGAACTGACCTTAGCAAAACCTGCACACAATAAATCTTTAGCCTTAAATGTTGTGAGGAATAACAGGATTGAATCTTCTTATTTAGATTCACCAAATGAAGAGAAGTTAGCCTATCTTACCAAAAATTTTCGAAAAATATTTAGGAATAAAAAGAAACTTTAGGAAAGATACAGTGGTGTCTCAAGTGAATCTAGAAGAAGATCTAAATCTGTGAGATGTCACAAATGTCATGGCTTTAGCCATGTGAGGAGTGAATGCCCTACCAACAGTAGAAATCAGGATAAGGCTATGAATGCTACTCTAATTGATGACGAGTCTAGCTCAGATAATCGAAGTGAGAAATGCACTCATGAGGAAAGTGAGAAATATGTTTTCTTCATTGTTAGGACTAGGAGTGGATCTGACAAGGGAAGTGAGAGAAATGAGGGCATAGACAGTGATGAGCAATATGTAGAAGATTCTGACAGTGAAAAAGATATACATGAATAGGGCTAGGCAAAATTCCCGAACTAAACCGAATCAAACTAAATATTTGTGCTTTATTTTTATGTAGATCAGATAACTAACCTGTATCTGCATATCCTATTAAAGTAGATCCCAACTTTTGAGAATAAAATAATCACAGACCAATAGTACTCTTTAGGTAACGAAATATATGTTTAACACAATTCTAATGTCTTTGAGTTGGTGTAAAGCTATATCTTGTGAGGAGATTTACAGAAAACGTTATGTCGAGTCGAGTGTAATTTGCAACATAGGTTAATGCTCCAATTGCACTAAAATATGGTATTTCAGGACCAAAAATATTTTTTCTATTTTTAAGTGGATGAAATAGATCTATTTTCACATCAAGTGATTGAACAACCATATGTGATGCCAATAGATGTGCATTATCCATATAAAAGCGTCATAAAAAAATTTCTGCATATGTAGATTGATGAACAAATAATTTTTTTACGAAATGTTCAATATGCAACTCGAGATAAAATTTGATTTTTCCCAAATCCTTCATCTCAAATTCATTTTTCAAATAATCATCAGTTTTGTTGAACTCTTCAGGAGTTCTAATTAAATTTAAATTATTAACATAAGCTGTCACAACTGCAAATCTAAAATTTATTTCTTTATGAAAATACATGGGAAAATATCATCATTTTTATAACCATCTTTCAACAAATATTTGCTAAGGAGATTATGCCACATGTGTTCAGATTGTTTCAATTCATATAATGATCTTTACAATTTAATTGAGAACATAGTTTTCGAGCATGTATCATTTGTTACTAACACTTTAACTCCTTTAGGAACTTTCATAAATATGTTACTATCAAGTGAACCATACAAATATGCAGTTACTACATCCATAAGGTGCATATCAAGCCTTGTGACACAGTCAAACTAATTAAGAATCTAAACGAGATGATGTCCATTACGGGAAAATATGTTTACTCATAATCAATTCCTAGTCTTTGTGAAAAACCTTGAGCTTGAGTCAGTTTTTGTATCTTGTAATTTCATTATTTTCATTTATCTTTCGTACAAAAACTCATTTGTATCCTACAGGGATTACATTTTCAGGTGTTCGAACAACAAGTTCAAACACTTTTAGTTTATCCAAGGATTTCAATTCTGTCTGTATGACTTCTTTCTATTTTGATCAATCATTTTTATTTTGACAATATTTAACTGACTGTACTTCAGGATTCTTATACTGCATAATATCAAAAGTCGTGTTAAAAGAGAAAATAATGTCTATAACAACATTATTATGTTCTCATAATTTAAGAGATAACATATAATTTATTGAAATCTCATTATTCTTGGACATTTGTGGTTTTTCAGAAACCATATTTTCAATATTTGATTGATCAATATTTTCTAATGTTCTTTTAAAGTTTTTGGTTGGTTTTTCTCACGTACCTTTCATAACAAGGTTTTAATGAGACAACATTTTTCTTATGCTCCAAAATATTGACAATTAACTGTACTCTTTTTTCATTTGTTTGATTTTTTTTTCACTGAATTTTTATCAAACAAGATTTTTAACGAGATAGTTATTGTACAAATAATCATCAAGGGGAAGTGCTGTAAAATAATGAGATAATTGTTGATGATTATTTAATATTGTCGTGATACATAGATAAGTCTTAACTAGTTTAGAAGATTTATTTAATTTCAATTGTACTCTTATTTTGAACTTTATAAATATGGATGTTGATTTCAATAAAGTACACTTGAATTTTGACTCTTATATTCGCTTCTCTTTTCTCTATTTTCATAATAAAAACAATATTCCTAAAATTATTATATATAAAAATTTAGGGTACATTTTATTTGTTGTTTTCAGTTTATTAAAAAAAAAAAAACCCCAAAACGTATTTGGTACGATATTTTTGAAATTTCATTTTTGGAAACAATATTAAACTTATAGCATAAAATTCAACACATTTTTTTTATGTTTTGAGTGTTTTCAATCATGGAAAACGAGGGCTTAAATAAAATTCAATTTTTTTTGATAAATTCCAAAATAAAAAATCATTTAAAAAATTCTCAAAAAAATGAAATATATGATAAAATAAAATTCTAGAAAAATAAAAATAGTTCAAGCTTTTGATGATTATCTACAAAAAATAAAAAAAATAAAAAAATATCAATCCTCGCCGTAGTTTTTATTTTCTATGTTTTGCCAACTCAATCTATTATCTATTTTTATTTTATTTTGTAGCACAAAATAATATTGTAAAATTTACTAAATTTCGGGAGTATCCTCAATTAAGATTTTAAAATTTTATAAATTTTAATGAATTTCGTGAATTTGAATAGATTTTCACAAATTTCATAAGAATATCATTAAAAATGGTGAAATTTCAAAATATATATATATATATATTGTTATATGTTTTTTTAAGTTTGAAATTCATCCTTTTTCAAAATCCTCTTTAATGAAATTTTTATAAATCCCCTAGTTATTGAATATAACTAATTTTTAAATGATTTCATTAAAAGTTCATTTGAGGATACCTAAATTTTCATGAATTTCATTAAAAATCTCAATTGTGAACAACTGAATTTAGAAGAATTTTAAAAATTCATTAATATATTAGTTGAGGACACTAAAATGTATATAATACTTGATAATATATTAACATAAAATCATTCTATTTTACTATATAATCAAATTTAATGGAATAAAATGTCATTAAATAATTTTTCAAAATTTCAAATCAAACGTGATTTTTAATTTTCTGTTTTGAGAAATATTCTTTCAAAATAACAAATGAAGCTCAAATTTAAAATGCAAACCAACTGGCCACTATACCTCTTATGAAGCATTAACACAATATTTATTTTAAATATTAACATTTAAAGTCTTGCTTGTTCAAAAGCAATTTCACAATATTATTTTACGATATTGATATGAAAATTATACTTGTTCTGAAGTAAACATAACATTCGGCGTAAATATTCTCAAAGTATAAAGTTGTTGTTTTTTTTTTTTTTTCCAAGAAAAACAACTTAAGATTCTACAGAAATATTAATAATTGATATAAAACTAGATTTTTTTAATGACAAATAATATAACACTCTTTGGAATATTTATTTATGTGTAATTTTGATAAAAAAATATTTAAAATTTCACTAAGGATTTAGATATGTGTCAATAAACTAAGAAATATATTTTTCAGAAATTAGCTCCAAACAATTAAAAAAGAATTACCTTCTCTATGCACCATATGAATAAAGATAAATCACATGGCATTAGAGATCGACATGAACGAGAAATTTATTACCATTGGGATTGCTTTAGGAATATAGACATAGCCACGTATCTTTTCCTTCAAATAGAATATATATGAATGACTAAACTTGTATTTGAATTGTACAATTCGTGTTACAAAATTATGGGAAAGGAAAGATTCGTAAGAGTAATTGAGTTAGAATAAAAACTCTAGTCTATTTTTTAAGGAAATAAAATCTTATAGTTATATATTTTAATTAGGATTGCTAAAATGGTTATTCATATAGTGTAATTAATTTATAACTATTAGGAAATTATCTTAACAAAAATAATAAATGAATTATGCTGTCGATGATGTTACAAATTGGACCACTCTATGATACCCGACTTTTTTAAGAGATTGGCGGACCGACACTCATAATGGAGGAGGTCCCACTTCTTTTTTATTCACTCGCATGTGACAGGATGTCAACTATTGTGACAAAAAAAATTCTGACAAAGTAGTTTAATCCTTGTAAATGAGGAGTTGTAACTTTTAAGTAAATGTGGGATGACCAATTGCAGTCCACTTCTGTAAAGTATATCGTATATTGGAAAGGAGTCCGAAAGATCTCAACAGCTTCACGAAAGATCGACATTGAATTCTACCTCTGTTCGGTAATTAGAGGGAATATGCCGGCGAAGATCCTGAGTTTGCGGATCTATAAATACCCTCTACTTCCCTTGTATTTTTTTTAACCTACATTCACAGAATTTTTCTCTCTTTCTATCAGCGCGCCGGTTAGTTCTTCCATTATTCTTCATGTATAATCTTCCCACATTGTTCAATTCTTTTATGCTAGTTTTTGTCGATTATCCTTCTCTTTGTTTATATATGTATAATTCGATTGATTTCTTCGTAGCGTTTTATATAATAAGAGCGTTTTATATAATAAGAGACGTGCATGCTTCTCTTCGATATGAAATGTATTGGAAATAAAACTTGGTTGAATTGTTTTTGAACTAATATTCAAATATTGTGGTAAATTGATCGTCCAGTTTTGTTTTCTTGGTTTTTGGAATAGAATTAGTAAAAGATTTTATAATTAATCGATATATCTAAAGTTCTGAAAATAATTTTTTTTTCCCCGGTTAGATCGAGGAAGTTGTTGAGGAGAAGGAGAAGAAGCGATGGCAGGGGAGAATTTGAAGGTGCTTAATGCTCTTGATGTGGCTAAAACACAATGGTATCACTTTACTGCAATTATAATTGCTGGAATGGGATTCTTTACGGATGCGTATGATCTTTTCTGCATATCTCTTGTAACTAAAATGCTTGGCCGGATATATTACCACGTTGAAGGATCATCAAAGCCAGGAAGTTTGCCTCCCAATGTATCTGCTGCTGTCAATGGTGTTGCCCTGTGTGGAACACTTGCTGGCCAGCTCTTCTTCGGCTGGTTAGGCGACAAATTGGGCAGAAAGAGAGTGTATGGTGTCACACTCATGCTCATGTCTTTATGCTCCATTGCATCTGGCCTTTCTTTTGGCAAAGATCCTAAATCAGTAATGACTACTCTCTGTTTTTTCCGATTCTGGCTTGGCTTTGGCATTGGCGGTGATTATCCACTTTCGGCAACAATTATGTCTGAATATGCGAATAAGAAGACTCGTGGTGCTTTCATAGCTGCGGTGTTTGCAATGCAAGGTTTCGGGATTCTGTCTGGTGGTGTATTTGCAATGATAGTCTCGGCTGCATTTGATGCCAGATTCAAGGCTCCAGCCTATGCGGTCGATCCAATTGGCTCGACTCCCCCACAGGCAGATTATATTTGGAGAATCATTTTGATGGCAGGTGCTCTTCCGGCTTTGCTCACTTATTATTGGCGACTGAAGATGCCTGAAACTGCTCGTTACACTGCCCTCGTCGCCAAGAATGCGCAACAGGCTGCATCAGATATGTCTAAAGTTTTGCGAGTGGACATTGAGGCTGAACAGCAGAAGGTGGAGCAAATAGCCGAAAAGAAGAAGAATTCTTTCGGTTTATTCACAAGGGAATTCCTTCATCACCATGGACTTCACTTGCTCGGTACCACAAGCACGTGGTTCTTGCTCGACATTGCATATTACAGCCAGAATTTGTTCCAGAAGGATATTTTCAGCGCAATTGGATGGATTCCGTCAGCAAAGACAATGAATGCTATTGAAGAGGTTTATACAATTGCAAGAGCACAAACGCTTATCGCCCTTTGCAGTACTGTCCCGGGATACTGGTTTACAGTGGCTTTCATTGATAGAATGGGAAGATTTGCTATTCAATTACTGGGATTCTCCATGATGACAATCTTCATGTTTGCTTTGGCCATTCCTTACGACCACTGGACACACAAAGGCAACCACATTGGATTCGTCGTTTTGTATTCCTTAACCTTCTTTTTTGCAAACTTTGGACCTAATGCGACAACCTTTGTCCTGCCTGCTGAGATTTTCCCGGCTAGATTACGATCCACCTGCCATGGAATCTCTGCTGCATCTGGAAAAATGGGAGCAATAATTGGTGCTTTTGGGTTCTTGTATCTGGCTCAAAACCAAGACAAGGCAAAGGCTGATGCAGGGTATCCAGCAGGAATCGGCATGAGAAATTCACTCATCGTGTTAGGCGTGGTGAACCTTTTGGGCTTATTATTCACCTTCTTGGTCCCGGAATCGAAGGGGAAATCTCTAGAGGAGATGTCAGGTGAAAATGATGATATGAATGAGGCAAGTAGCAATAAAACAGTTCCTGTAGTATAAAGGAGATGCTTGCTGCTACAAATACTCTCCTTATTGCTCTTTTTTCTTTGGGATTTTCGTTTTTTCTTTTGCAAGGTAATTCGTCGAGTTTAAGCTTTTGAATTTGTAGTTGCGTCACAATTTATAAAAACTGTAATACTTTTTTATGATGTTCACAAAGGTTCCCTGTATGTCAATTGTCAAACGGCCTTCTACGTAGCAACTAGCAAGTGCAAGATTGAGCCAGTCGCCCAGGGTACACCTGGACCGGATCGGGCCGTTCAGGCCCACACTTTTGTATCATGATACAGTTTTAATTAGGTCTCAATATTTTTACAAAACATTTTTTCTCCTTTGGAAAAGATGCATTACTTTTATTTATTCTTGATGTGGACTCAACTACATATAAAATAAGTCAACATAAAGTATAACACTACATTAAAAATAAGTAAACATATTTGGGTGGCATATCTTAAATATACGTAATGAATGTTACATTCACAATAAGTCAACACAAGCCATCTCCAATGATGCTCTAAATTAGATATAAATTGTGATTTAAATCTTCAAAATGGTCAAAAAACTCTCCAAAGGAGAGATACAAAGGAAATGTAAGTTCTTTTCGACAGAATATAAAAAAGATGTAAATTTACATATTATTTTAGATCCACAAGAGATAAAAAGCTACCCACCCACTTGCATCCAATTTTTTTAAAAAAATTCTCATGGGCGTAGAATTTGAATTTAGATCCACCGAAATATAAATTAGGATGCAAAAGCGATTTTGAAGATGTCACTTTACAACCAAATTTACACTATCATTGAAAATGCCTTCAGAGCTTTGCTTTAAAATAAGTCACCCCAAACATGCACTTTATCCAACTTTGACTTCACATTTCACTCTTTTATTGTACTAAAACTATTCAATCTTTGTTATTATCATTAATTAGTGTAGTTCAAATATTTGATTAGGATGTCGCAATTTTTTTTATTTATATTATTTCTTTACTTATTTAAAAACTTGAAGGTTAAATAAGATTAGTTTTGCTATATGTACCCGAAGTTTCAAACTCCGGGTTACTCTACCCCATCCGCTCTTTCATCTTGGGGGCGGGGGTCCCACATTTGTCGGAAGTGAGGCCCAACCCACATGTGAGGGCACCAGTGGAATCGGGTAACCCAAATGCCAAATTTCCAGTACAAATGATTTAATTCAAATAAAATTTTTTTTTTTAGTACCTTTTTAACATGACTTTTTTTGGATAAATCGTCATCTGGGTCAAAATATGCTAATTAGAGAAAAGTTGAAGATAAGAAATATTGAGAACATAATATTTATGTAAAAATGTAATTTCATTTTTGGGAAGCCATGCAAAAGTAAATTTTAATTCAATGATATAGTTGGGTGTCCTCAATTAAATTTTTTAAAATTCAACTACAAGCAGTTATTAACAAGACAACCAAACGGATGGATCATGCAAATTTCGCAATAGCAAAGCTTCCACACCAATTTCAACCTTCGAAAATGGCGGATTAACTCTCTTTCTCTCACCCTATATTTATTTATTTATTAATTCGATAAAATATTTGTTATGTCACATTACCTGTTGCATTTCAAGGATCTGGTTTCTCTCTCTCCGACACAGATTTGGCGGTAGGCCGTTCATTCTGCCTGTTGATTTGCCTCTTCAGATATTTCTGTCGCAATACTCCTTTTCTCCATTTTTATTGAATCGTATTCAGTATTCTCCGCTGTATATAAAATTCATGAATTATATGTTGGAAATATGACGAAACAGCGTGAGTTTGAAATTCTGTGGAATTTGATTCGTTACCTTTCATGGTTTGTGACGGGGCTGTTTAATTTTATTCGTTTTTTATAACTTTTTTTTATCTTTCTTGGGATTCGATGTATTGCCATGATCGTCATCATATCCATTCTTCTTTTCGCTTTTTTCAGTTCCTTTTCTGATTTTGATTTGTTCTATTTGCAAAATTTTCAGTATCGATTTCAACGACATTTTTCTGAAATTGCTCTACTTGTTAGGAAAATCTTTGTGTTTGCAACGAATCATGTGTACCTGTTTGTGTTTTTGTAACATGCAACAACCTTCATTAGTTTTACAGATCCAAATTTTCTCAATGTGTATAGGATCTCTTGTTATTGATAGGTTTTGAGTTTTAGACAAGTATAAGACATGTTTTTTATTGTTATTTTACACAGCATTCCGCATTAGATACATTTTACTTAAGTAATCTTTTGTTATTGGAAGGTTTTGAAATTTGGGGAAGGAAATGAATCGTGTCAATGAGAGGCTTGTTTAGATGGCTGTCTACATATTGCCTCTTAACCCGAGGGAAAGAAATTAATGGATTCAGCGAGGAGTTGGTTTCAGAAGTTTCAATCGCAGGATCGCTTGAGGTCGTCAAGTAAGAAGGATTCAATGGGAAGTGGAAGAGAAGATTCAAAGACGCTTTCCTCTGAGGAAGCTTCAATTCTCACTAAACAGAGAGTTGCTGCAGCGAAGCAGTACATAGAGAATCATTACAAGACGCAGATGAAGAATCTGCAGGAGAGGAAGGAGCGGTATGGCACATGACCTGAATTATCTGTATTTAATTATATTGTGAAACATCCATACATCTTATTTTGGTATTCATTAGTTTTTCTCAGCTTAATTCTACTCGGTTAGTATAATTAGCATTTGCATATCAATGGAATGCTTAATCACTGTTCAATTGATCCTCTGAATGCCTACAAGTAAATAGTTACCTTCAAAGTGAAACTTCATATTTTTTTCGTTTACTATGTATTGAACAGCTACTTGAGAACTCCTGTAGAAGAAATGGTACTAAAATTTAGTTCTGATGTATGAGGTCCATGCTCATAATCACCCTCAGTAGATTTCCGAGTACCAACACGTTTCAAGGCCGAGATTGATGTATTTCTCATCACAACTGCTTTCTTTTATCATTACTCTGGCAAAGTTTTTAACTAGAAACAGCAAAAATGAATTTTTGCCTTACATTGATATTTTATTTTTTTTAATTGTAGTGTATTGCACTGTAAACCTTCTCTCATAATTTTTAGTTGCTTAGTGACAATATATTTTCAGACTTGTACAGTTTTCATAAAGTGACCATCTTCTACTCCTGGGTACATGCAATACTATTTTTTTTTTTTTTAAAAATTTGTGCAAACAGGCGAAATTTACTTGAACAGAAGCTAGCTGATGCTGATGTATCAGAGGAGGATCAAAATAACCTATTAAAATTTTTAGAGAAGAAGGAAACTGAATACATGCGCCTTCAGAGGCACAAAATGGGTGTTGATGATTTTGAGTTATTGACAATGATCGGGAAGGGTGCTTTTGGGGAGGTAAAGATCATTAATGAAAAATGTGTCTGTCTTGATTTCATTTAAATTTGATTATTAATTTCACAATTTGTTATTCATATCTGTACTTCAATTTGTGATAGTGCTATTTATCTAAGAATTTGTTATTTATATAGATTGTTGCTAAGAATAATAATTAAACAAAGACACTAAAGAAGTCTTGACCTTTCGCCTTTACTAAACAGGAAGTGCTTATCTTGGTGAAACAAAGAAGCATGAATGGTTTTCACTTCGTAACCGTTCATTACTGATAGACATGAGGTGAAATGTCAGATCATAGGTCCTTCTTGGGTTCAGTAGGCTGCATGAGCAATTTTAGTAACAACTAACAAGTGCTTATAAAATAAAGAATGGTATTGACGTTGCTGAAGCTGTCCCATGCCCCACACCTTGCACAGATCATGGATATCTGAATCAATTGAACTAAGTTTCCAGAACTTCTTTTTAAGTTTCCACTTTGATCAATAATTTTCTTCTTGGTTAAGTGTTGAGACATTCATAATATAGTTTAGAGTTCCTAAGCGTATGCAATTCCTCATCAATTATTAATAAAATTAAGAGAGGCTTCCAATCTTCATGTAGATCGTTATTGTTTCACAAGTTACTGTTGCATTTTAACACGTTTTTCTTGTAAAGTTTAAAGGTTAGCAAGCTAGATAAATGTTACAGTACTACATTTTAGTATGTTTACAAATTCATGGTTCATAAAGAGTTTACTGTTCCATAATTACTCTGTTACTGTACATAAAACAACAAAATGTTAGTTTATATCTGATTATTTCCTTGAGTCATTCCCTTAGTTAATTGTTTATAAGGTTGTGTATTTAACCTAATTAATACCAGGTCATATTTCCTTCTTGGATCATGGCTTGTGCTACAGCTGATTTTAGTGGCAGAGTTGACTCATATATATTGATTTTCTGTCAATTTCATGATGTTTAGAGAAATTTTGTGGCGTTGAGATGCTTTAACTACTTTATATTTTAGCTATTTTTTTTCGAAAAAGGCTTAAATTACACCACTTCACTGGAAGAACGGTTTGGTATAATTGCCGGGATTTCAATCAAGATGAAATCCTTTAGTTTGAATGCCTGAAAAAAGACTGAATTTCAAATTTGTATTATGCCATATGTTATAAAAACACGCCCCAATTAGTACCTTTAACCGGATTATGGAAGCAACCACTTAGTTGGATAATCCCACTAGTAAATATTAAAGAGGAAGAATTGGGTGAAATGGAGATTTCAATATATATAAGAAGAATTCAACTACTTGCACAACCCGCAAGTTAGTCTCAAGAATAAAGAAAGGAGCTTGAATTTATACCCAAGAAATAACTTGTAAAATTCACTCTTGCTTTCTCTCGAAAAATTCTCACTTTTTCTGGCTACTCAAACAGGTAGAAATGCCGGTATATATATACCGGGTGAGTGGCGTCTTGGCGCCACGATTCCTGTTGGATTGCTGTGAGGATGCTGGCCGCCTTGGCACCCATGACCCTGCTCCCAGGCCTTGGCGTCCAGAGCCATACTCCCAGAACCCTACTCCCACAATTCTCCACCTCATACATTATTTGATAGACCTCAAATTTTGAACGAACACCAGAAGAAACCATCGTAAAATAGGGATCAAGCTTCCGTAGTTCATTCTACCTCCATATAAATCTCCACCTTACTCCAACGCCGCCCCGAAGGGCCATGCCAACTTGGGCACATCAACATGGACTGATATGAAGCAAGTCCAAACAATGTTGAAACTTGCTATCTGTTACCACTTTGGTTAACATGTCTGTTGTGTTCTCATTTGTGTGTACCTTCATAAGAGAAACATCACCTTCCTCTATAACATTCCGCACAAAATGATACCTGACGTCGATATGTTTGGTACGAGCATGATGAACCTGATTCTTAGCCAAGTGAATCGCACTTTGACTATCGCACCACAAGTCTACACAATCTTGCTTAATCCCCAAATCATCTAGAAGACCCCACAACCACAATGCTTCCTTCACTCCCTCGTCATGGCCATGTACTCGACCTCTGTAGTAAAGAGTATCACTGTAGCTTGTAATATTGATCGCCAACTAACTGGACACCATGTATACTGAACACATAGTCAGTAATAGATCGTTGTCTATCTAGATCACTTGCATAATTTGAGTCCACAAATTCACTAATATGACATGTATCTCCACCAAAACACAGATTTGTATCCGTGGTACTTTTTAAGTACCTCAGGACCCACTTCACAACTTTCCAATGTGCCTTCCCTGGGTTCGCCATGAACCTACTGACCACACTGACCGCTGCGAAATATCTGAACGTGTACACACCATGGCGTACATCAAACTGCCAACTGTACTAGCATAAGGTAGACGCTCCATGCATACCTTCTCTTCCATTGCAGTAGGAGATTGTTTACCAGAGAGCCTGAAATGTGGAGTCAATGGAGTAACCACTGACTTAACACCTTGCAACCCAAACCTCGCAATAACCCGCTCAATGTAGCCTTTCTGACTCAAGAACATTCGACGGTTCGACCTCTCTCTTTTAATCTCCATACCCAGTATTTTCTTAGCAGCCCCCATGTCCTTCATCTCAAACTCTTTACCAAGTTGAAATTTCAACCTATTTATCTCCACCTTGCTCTTCGAAGAAATAAGCATGTCATCCACATTCAAGAGAAGATAGATATAATTACCTCCAAGAAATTTTCAAATATAAACACAACAGTCATACTCACTTTTGGAGAATCTTTGCTTTAACATGAAGGAGTCAAATCGCTTGTACCACTGTCGAGGAGATTGCTTCAATCCATATAGCGATTTTCTCAAGCGACATACCTGACTTTCCTTATGTTCAACTTTGTAGCCCTCAGGTTGATGCATATAGATTTCCTCATCCAAGTCACCATACAAGAATGCTGTTTTGACATCGAGTTGTTCCAACTCAAGATCACCATGAGCAACAATACGCAATAGCACCCGAATGGAAGTGTACTTCACCACTGGAGAAAAAATCTCATTGTAGTCGACTCCCTATCTTTGTGCAAACCCCTTAGCCACTAGCCTTGCCTTGCACCTCGTACCACCGAGCTTGGAAGGATCCTCTTTCTTTTTGTACAACCACTTACAACCGATAACTTTCTTTCCTACGGGCAATGGGACGACCTCCCATGTTTGGTTCTTGTGAAGAGACTCCATCTCTTCTTCTATCGCAGCCAACCAACTCTCAATATTGCTGTTCCGAATAGCTTCCTTGAAGGTGACAGACTCATCATCCTCTACCGAGAGTGCGTACTCAACCAAATTTGTCTGCCCATAGTGCCTTAGAGGCTAGTTTAACCCTAACTTCTGAACTGCTTATATGCTCGCCTTGGACTAGTGGAAGCCAAACTATCTTCGAGTTGTTGTTGTTGTGCTTGTACATTCTCTTGCTAAATCATTTCATATTCAAGCTCATCATCACTCTCCTCTTGAGTATCTGTATGGTATTCCTCTTGAACACGACTAGAACCTGTTTGATCTTTAGGTTCTATCTCAACTATTTGAGATTTTGAAATCCCAACATTATCATCACCGGGCACCGTAGCTTTCGAAGAAGCTACCATGAAATTCTCATCAAAAGTAACATCCCTGCTGATTATGAACTTAGCCCTTGTTTAGTAGCCATTTTTTGGGAGAAAATGCATTTTTGAATAGTTGATTGATGGAGAATGTGTGATTAAAAATGAAAGAAAAGTTTTGAGTTTGCGTGTAATATTATTTTATTGAAAAATGTGTGGTTAAAAAGAAGAAAAATGTATTTTGAAAAAAATGGTTACCAAACAGGGGCTTAGAATCCTCTACACACCAAAGGCGATAGCCTTTTACACCTGTTGGATATCCCAAGAATATTGTCTTCTTGGTTCTCGCATCAAGCTTTCTCTCGTTGACGTGGTAGTAGGCTGTGCACCCGAAAATTCTGAGTCTCTCATAATCTGCATGCTCTCCTGACCATACCCTGTAAGGTACATCTCCATCTAACTTTGAATGTGGAGACCTGTTCACTATGTGGCAAGTAGTAGGAACCTACTCTACCCATCATTCTCTGCCCAAACCAGCATATGATCGCATACACATTGATCTCTCTTGAAATGTGTGGTTCAGTCTTTCTGCGACCCCATTCTGCTATGGTGTTTTTCGAACTATCCAGTGTCGAGCAATACATTCCTTATTACAAAACTCCTTGAAAGCACCCTCTGTATACTCTGTACTATTATCAGATCGAAGCGTCTTCAATTTTTTGCCTGTTCTGTTCATCAACAAACGTGACAAAATACCTGGAACCATCTTTGGAAGTGACCAAAGCCGGACCCCAAACATCTGTATACACATAGTCTAATATACCTCTGCTTCTATGTTTGCTTAACTTAAACTGAACCCGATGTGCTTTACCGTACACCCAATGCTCGCAAAAATCTATGCAAGGTTTCTTTAAGTTTTTCAGCAAACCTTCCTTACTGAGCAGATCTAGACCCTTTTCTGACATATGCCCAAGCCACCTATGCCATAGCCGAGTGCACTCACATGGGTCTATACCAGTTCTGCTTGTTCCAACTGCTACATTTCCTCTAACTGTAGTACCCAAAAGAGCATAGAAATTACCTTGACGAATACCTTTCATCACTACCAAAGAATCATGAACAACCTTCTTTACTCCATTCCATGTAACTATTTTACAGCCATTGGAGTCCAAGGCACCAACAGAAATAAGATTCTTTCGCAAATCAAGAACATGTCTTACATCTATCAATGTTCTAACCACTCCATCATGCATCTCGATTCTAATTGAACCAAGTCCCACCATTTTACAAGAATGATTATTTCTCATCAACACGGTTCTACCATCAGTGCTTTTATAGGTAGTGAACCACTTCTTATTTGGACACATATGGTAAGAGCAACCAAAATCGAGAATCCACTTACCGGAGATTTCTTCATCACAAGACATGGAGTAACACTCATCGCTGCTCCCTCCTTCCGAAGCATAG
The DNA here is from genome assembly GCA_019395295.1 of Osmanthus fragrans. Classification (NCBI taxonomy): domain Eukaryota; kingdom Viridiplantae; phylum Streptophyta; class Magnoliopsida; order Lamiales; family Oleaceae; genus Osmanthus; species Osmanthus fragrans. The sequence goes on along the minus strand of CM033343.1, from coordinate 20,771,187 downwards.
CTAACTTCTTGCTTGACTTGAACTTTTCCGTTGTTGTTGTTCTTGTTGTTCTTCTTCCATCTCGCTTTTTTGTTAGTACAATTCACCTTGAAATGCCCAAACTCGCCGCATTTGAAACGCGACATTTCTGCAAGAGGTCTAGAACTTGATCTAGACTTTCCTTCATTGCCTTTTCCTCGCTCATTGCTCCTACCTCTTACAAACAACCCTTGTGCTTGCTCCTTGTTACCACTAGTAGTCATGCCACCAGTTGTAATCTTCCGAAGATCATCCGCTAGAAGTGACGTTCTAGTTTCATCCATCATAAGTTTGTCACCCACAAGCATCAATGTTTGTACAAAATTCTTATAAGACTCGACAATAAAAGAAGTAGTACAAGTGTTTGATCCTCATCATGGTTTAAAAAAATGGAAACGGGTACCGAGGCATTTTTTCTTTGCGAGGCGAGGCGTAAGCCTCACCGTGAACCATTTTTTTAATAAAAATATAAAAAAAAAACATGAAATAACATAAATAAAATATAAGTCTAAAAACCATAAATTAACTTAAAGTACCAATGCAAACAAGTATAAAATAAAGTCAAATAGCCACTCAAATCCAACAGATAATAAAATGGATAAGTTTTCATGTGAATCCTATTCACTATCACCAAGATTTTGCATAAAATCTCTAGCTTCTATATCATCTTCCTCGTCACTTTCAACATTTTCCCACTCATCCTCCTCGTCTTGCAATTGTATTACTTTTCCTTTGCTCTTCGTTGTAAATGAAACAAAATACTATGAATAAATATAGTGAATAAATGTAGAAACTTAAAATTTAATTTCACAATTTTATAGTACATTTTTCTAAATCCGAAAGTTTCCTTTTACGTTGGCTTCGTGAAGTTGTAGCAGCTTCATTTCCTTGTGCTCCAAAAATATCAATATCGAGATCATTGTCCTCCATATTTAGTGTGTTTGATTGATCTTCACCACTCGGTCCACTCTCATCAATGATCCATTCATCATCAGATGGCAAATCAACCATGATTAAAGGATCTTCATCTTCTTTGAGTTGTTGTAATCTCAAGCGTCTGTCTTTGAGCTTCTTATTGTACATGACATAAACCAACGAATTCATCCTTTGTGTGGTCAAACGGTTTCTTCTCTTTGTATGTACTTGATTGAATGAGCTCCAATTACGTTCACAAGCGGAAGATAAACATGTTAAGCTTATAACTCTAATTGCAAATTTCTTCAATGCCGGGGTACCGTCACCAAATTGAGTCCACCAATGAACTAAGAAAAATAAGAAACATAAAAAATGTCATAGACTCATATTTTATACTAATTTTCTTGCAAATAGTTAATATTTAAATAATTAAATGTCAGGTAAGAAAAACTTTGAAAATAAATATATACCTGGAGAACGTTTCTTGCACGATGTTTTCGCTTGTTCTAGACCAAAGAAACTTTTTTTGTTTCGAAATTCGTCTATTTGAAGATCCGCATCGTTCCTTTCATTTCGATCAGGAATGAGTCTCTCCATGCAACTATATAAATCCAAAGTAACTTTAGAATGACAAGAAAAGTTTTTGTCATATTGAAAATGGGGATTCAAAAAATAGGCAGCCGCATGCAGATGTTGATGTAGCTGAAAGTCCCACTTATCATCTATGATACTCCATATCTCCTTAGATGATGCTTCATCACCACCCAAGTTTTTTGCCATCTCCTCTTTCGCGGAATCCATTGCACCATAAATGAACCCCATAGTAGGCATCTGTTCAGAATCAACAAGTCTAAGCACCGAAAATAAAGGCTTCGTACACTGTAATGCATAGCACACACTCGGCCAAAAATACTTATCCTTCACAACTATTTTTTGTATCTCTTTACCATCAGATTTATTAGCATAAGAAGATTTTACCCACTTTTCTGAAGTAAATATAGACTCCAACGGTTGCTTCAATTGCAAGATTCTCTGTAATGTCAGATATGCTGTGGCAAATCTAGTAGGACCGGGTCGAATAACCTCCAAATTTGTGAATTTCCTCATCAAAGCTAACACCCATGCGGCCATGCATGGTTATAAATGTAATTGCTCACTTTCTTTGCCTTTAGTAAGGCATTCTTATGTTGTGGCAGCTCTCCAAGTTTTTCTAGCATCAAATCAATGCAATGAGCAGCGCAAGGGGTCCAGTATAGATGTTTTCATTTTTCCATCAATTTCCTTCCAGCTGCCTTATAAGCACTTGCGTTATCTGTCACCACTTGAACAACAATATGTTCTCCCACTTCTTCAACAACATCATCGAGTAATTTAAACATTAATTCTGCATCCTTAACTGCATCAGAAGCGTCAATTGATTTTAGGAAAACCGTCCCGTTTGGATTATTCACCAAAAAATTAATCAAACTTCGATTTTTCATATCTGACCAACCATCAGATAATATTGAAACCCCAGTTTTCACCCATGTCTTCTTTATCTCGATGACTATACTCTCAGTAGTACTCACCTCTTGCCTTAAAATCCAAGTGCGGAGTTTGTACATTGTAGGCGGTTTAAGACCCCTACCATATGAACCAACCTATCGAATCATATTCATGAATGAAGGACTTTTTGCCGCATGAAAAGGGATAGCATTTTCAAAAAAGAACCTTCCAATATCAAGACAAGTTTGATTGCGCAATTCTTTTGCAGTAAGTGCAGTCGCCTTTAGGTTCGGGACTAAATTATTGGCTTCTTCATTGTCATCATTGTTTCGTATGAATCTGTCCATAGGCCCTCTCATCCCTCTTGCATGAACTCTTTCACCATGAGAAGGATCAAAATCATCAAAAGCTCCAACCTTTTCCAAAGTAAGAACCGGACTCGACCATGTCTTCGAAATTTTGTTCTTGCAATTGCTTTTTCATGTTTCCGGTTAACAAGTAATCACTAATCTCCTTTTTCACTTCTTGAGGAACATTAGGACACGACGCTACATTTCTGTGCGTGCATGCCAAATGATCTTTCATTCTCATGACACCTCCAGTGATAGTTTTATTGCAAAATACGCATTGAATATATTTATAACTTTTTTTCTCCGTTTCTGATCCAATGACTTCCTTCCCATATTTCCAAGCTGGATCCTTTCTGTTGTTACTCCTCATATTCTACATAAGGATTTACACAACAAATTTCAATATAGGTTACTGACCATATAGCGACATGGAATGTTAGTCTTTACACAATTAAACCTACTGACCATATAGCGACATGGAGACTCGTAATACAACTACTGGGTTAACTAACTAGTAACTACTATCCCTGAAGGAGGTCAAATCGCCATATCAAATATCTATACAACAAGACCAGATTTCAATGCAGTTAGTGAGCAACAAATTTCAATATATATATATATATATATATATATATATATATATATATATATCTCTATTTCATCCTTCATTCCTAGTTAAAAGCAGCTCATGAACAAATTTTTGAAAATAATGGTAAAAAAATAAACATCTATTTGTCACAACCTAACAAAGAAGGTAGATTTTTTTTCCCTTTACTCTTCTTTAGTTCTTCAAGTGTTTCCAAAATCAAAAAGCCTCAGGAACACTCCCACAAAACGTTTTCTCATTATTCCAGAAACATGTAAATTGTAATTTATTAACACAAAACGGCATACAACTCGATTCCCCAAGATCCAACACTAATACAATTCGCTCACAAAAACTAAAAGCTCGACTAACAAAATCAATGCATAAAAGCTCGACAACAGTTACCTTCGTTGAAAATAAAGGCCTGGTTTCTCTTCCTTCTCCAGCAAAGAATCTAAAACCGTTTTGCTGGGGTATCAACCGAGTCTTCTACGAGGAGAAAGGTAAGAAGCAAGGTAGGAAGAAGATAGAGAGACTAAGAAGATGGAGGAAGAAAAGGAAAAAAGTTACCCGGCTGTTGGTAGCTTGCGAATCCTTCTTATTCTCAGTTGCTGCAGCCAGGTTAATAAACTATTCCTCTTTCCATGCATATTTAAGGTAACGTTGATTCCCAAAGATAGATTTTTTTGGGATTTGACAGATTACGAAGTAACAGAGGCTCGTTAAAAAAAAACAGAGGCGCACGCCTCATATTTGATGAGGCGTGCGTGCTGGCTCGTACGCCTCATTCACTAGAGGCGGTCGCCTCTCGAACACACAGAAAAAACTCGCCTCAGTACTACTTTTTTGCGCCTCAAGCTGAGGCGTGCCTCTTTAGTGCGTTTTTTAAAACCATGATCTTTATCATCTACTTTCACATCAATGTCCTTAAAATCTGATATGCACCTATCAAACTTGTTGACGTACTCCCGGATTGGTGTACCTTCATCCATCTTGCAAGTATACAATTTGAAATTCAAGTAGATCCGATTAGTTAGAGTCTTTGTCATGAAGTTTGTCTCTAACTTTGTCCACACCTCCGAAGCCGTTGTCTCACCATCAACCAAGAAAGCAACATCTCTTTCAAGGCATAGAATGATCGAGGCTCGAGCTTCAAGATCTAGCTCTTCTCAATCCTCATTGGACATATCATTGTGCTTCTTTTCTTTACCCGCCAAAGCTCTGTGTAATTTTTGAGAAATCAACAAATTTTTCATTTGCATTCTCCAATAGGAGAAATCATTCTTCCCATTGAATTTCTCTATCTCATACTTCCCAATTTTAACTGTTCCACTAGTAGACATCATTTATCCACTTGTTTACAAGAATTTTGCCAACCAAGTTCTCTTAGAAATTTTATCAAACACCTTGTGTTCAAAACAAGACTCAAGCTAACCACCTTAAATCGGAGCTTTACCACCCTGATCTAACAAGAAGCTCTGATACCATATTGTTATAAAACACACCCCAAGTAGTACCTTTAACCGGATTATGGAAGCAACCACTTAGTTGGATAATCCCACAAGTAAATATTGAAGAAGAAGAATTGGGTGAAATGGAGATTTCAATATATATAAGAAGAATTCAACTACTTGCACAACCCGCAAGTTAGTCCCAAAAATAAATAAAGGAGCTTGAATTTATACCCAAGAAATAACTTGGAAAATTCATTCTTGCTCTCTCTCGAAAAATTCTCACTTTTTCTCGCTACTCAAATAGGTAGAAATGCCGGTATATATATACCGGTAAGTGCCTTTAAAATACTGGTAAGTGCTTACCGGGTGAGTGGCGCCTTGACGCCACAATTTCTGTTGGATTGCTGCAAGGATGTTGGGTGCCAAGGCGCCCATGACCCTGCTCCCACGCTTTGGCGCCCAGAGCCCTGCTCCCACACCATATATTATATTTTTATGAATTCAGAAGTGCAATGTTGATCAATAGACTGTTGGACAAGAGAGTTAAAGCTCCTTCATTAACTTAATTAGTGCCTTTATTTTTTTTATATTGGTGATTTACATGTATATGTCTGCTCAAGAAATTATGTTATTTTGGCTTAATGGGAGCCTTTACTGGGCAAAAAATTATATATTTTACTGTATAGTTTTTTTGAACACTGAGATTCACTGTGTAAAGCCTCCTATGAAAAAATGGCATTTTATATATTGTTGTATTTTACTGCGAACATTTTCCTATTTAAGTATTAGGACCTCCTGAGCTCAAGTCCTTTTCGACTAAAAAGGAGGAAATTTAATTCTAATGATTCGCTTCCGGTTTATATACAGGTTCGAGTTTGTAGGGAAAAGACAACAGGTAACGTGTATGCAATGAAAAAGCTTAAGAAATCCGAAATGCTTCGCAGAGGACAGGTATGTGATTACTGGTCTTCGTACAGTTGTCATGTGGTTCTGTTTTACAATATTGCTGGCCCTTTGATTCTGGTTCCCATTAGGTTGAGCATGTGAAAGCTGAAAGGAATCTGCTAGCAGAGGTGGACAGTAATTGCATTGTCAAACTCTATTTTTCTTTTCAAGATGAAGATCATTTGTATCTCATTATGGAATATTTGCCTGGTGGAGATATGATGACCTTACTTATGAGAAAGGATATTTTGACTGAAGATGAGGCAAGATTTTACTTAGCAGAGACAGTTTTAGCCATTGAATCTATCCATAAACATAATTATATACACAGGTTCGTGGATTACTGATTTTACTGCCTGGCTTCTATTTATTCAGGTACTTCAGATAGTCTGACTTCCTAAATTTTTAATTTGGTACAGAGACATTAAGCCTGACAACTTACTACTTGATAGATATGGACATTTAAGACTGTCAGATTTTGGCCTTTGTAAGCCATTAGATTGTAGTACTCTACAAGAGGACTTTTCGGTTGGAGGAGATGAAGCTTCAAGAGGTGATGAACGTTCTGCACCTCCAAAGCGTTCTCAGCAAGAACAATTACAACATTGGCAGAAAAATAGGAGGATGCTTGTAGGTTTCATTTTATTTTGACAGAAAACTGATTGGGATTTCTTTTTCTTTTCTTTTTTACTGTTAATTTAATGAGAAATATCCTGTACTGTTCATGTATTTAATAAACAAACAGGCATGCACTGTTCAATGTTCATCGCTCTTGACATTAAATTATAGTGGGAATAAAATTTTCTTTTGTGTGTTGTTTTGCAGACTAGATCTTGTTCTCTGAGCCAACAGTTCTCTAATATCTCATATTTTGGTACTGCAGGCTTTTTCCACAGTTGGTACACCTGATTACATTGCTCCAGAAGTTTTGCTGAAGAAAGGTTATGGAATGGAATGTGATTGGTTAGTTTTTCATTTATATTTATTCATTTAACATTTGTATTTCATTTATATTTCCGTTTATTTATACTTTTAATATTGTTGACTTGAATGACTTTTCAGTTTTCACAATGTACATGTTGGTAAAATCGGATTTATTTTTTTCCCATGCCCTTCGGAGCTTGAATATGAACTTTGAAAACAAGAACATTATTTCAATTCCGAATTGAAATTAAGGCTCAAGTTACAGAAAGTGACGCGTGCTTTTGTAGATTGTTAAAATCTTCTGTGTGCTCTTGTTCCTTGAGAAACCTCATCGTATGCCATCATTTTTTCTTAAAGAAAATGAAGTAATATTTTTCAAAGAAGTCCTGATCTTCCCTGCACCCTGCTGCTTTGTCCCCAAATGAAGGGGAAAGTTGAACAGATTATATATGCTTATGTTAATATACAATAAGGTTTGTCGTTGTTCTGTAGGTGGTCTCTCGGTGCTATAATGTATGAAATGCTTGTGGGATATCCACCTTTTTATTCAGATGATCCTATGTCAACATGTAGGAAGGTAAGCAGAGGAGTGATGGTAATCCTAGATGTGATCATTTTACCACTATAAATGTGCATTCTTGTCTTGGACTTTTCATAATTTATGTTTTCTTTGTTAGTAACTTTTGCTAACATGATTATTTTGAAACATTTTCTCTAATAACTCATCCGATCTTTATCAATTTCATTGATGCTACTGGAAATTTATTTTTTGATCTTTTTTTTTTTGGTTTTATGCCCTGTAATTATTTAGGCTCTTGGTTAGTTCTTAATAGTTAAAGAATTCTAGTCTAACTGTGGCCAGACATATTTTAGAGATAACAAACATATGTGTGTAAGGAAAATATTGCATAAGAATCGATAGTTTAACATAATTCTCATCTAGATTTTATGTAATTCTATGTGGTGAATATAATGGTTTTGTTCCTTTCCAGTTTCTTCTGTTTTGTGGTTTTTGCTGCTTGAACAACAAGCCACTTTCTTTCCCAAAACGTCTTGGTTCACCTCAGTGTATTACGATTCATGGACTCTAAACAGTTGAAGAGGAATGATCTTAGTGTTTAGTCGGACCATAAAATTTTAGGTGATTATCATAATTATGTTCCGTATTTAGGCTGAATTTTTAGTGTAACTACTAATTAGTAATATTTACTTACTGTTGCTTGTAGTTTCTTTCTTTTCTACAATGTTATGTATTAGCACATACATTATACTTAATTCTTTTATGACTTCAGCATTGCCGATTTCCTTTCTCACTGATTGGATTAAAACATGCATGTTATTATTCTCTCAAGGTTTTATTTGTCACTGTCCCTTCCCGGCAATTTGAGTGCAGTACCATTCCCCCGTATCCACCCATTTACATGTGATATAGGAAAAATGAACTATATTCACCAACTCGTATTTTCTTGGACTTAATAATTTCTTCTTATCGTATATGTAGATAGTGAACTGGAGAACACATTTAAAGTTTCCTAAAGAAGCAAAACTTACTTTGGAAGCAAAAGACTTGATTGGCAAACTACTTTGTCATGTCGAGCAGAGGTTTGGTTCAAATGGCTCGGATGAAATAAAGGTGTTTTGTGGTTTGTTTTATGCTATGCTCTTGATTTCTAGGAGCCAATGGAAAATTGTCTCAATTACCTTGCTGCTTGTTTAATTAGGCCCATCCCTGGTTTGAGGGAATTGACTGGGACAGAATATTTCATATGGAAGCTACAGTTATTCCTGAAGTCAATGATGAGTTAGACACCCAAAATTTTGAGAAATTTGAAGAGGTATTGGCGCCCTCACAGCAAATATATGTATTTTCTTTGTGATTTTCTACGAAAGAGACGTGTAGTTGACCACTATTTTTCTGCTGGCTGCAGTCTGAGCATCAAGCTCAATCTTCATCAAAATCTGGTCCATGGAGAAAGGTACTAATGCCGGTGAAACTTTGTGAATATAAATTTGGACGCATCTACTACTTTTTCTCCCCTCAAAAAAATATAGATGTAGTGCAGTTTTGGAATTGTGTGTGATATTGAGAGCTCCAAGATAATCATTATTATACCTTTGGCATTTGTAGTGCTTTCATTCTATCACATTGGCAAAGGAAACTAGGTTACCAAAATAAATTTTGGACATAAGCTGGTCTGGTGAAATATTTACTTTACACTCATTTTCCTCAAAGCTGTTGTTTGTTTGACTTGGAAAGTCAATCAAACTTTTAATCAAAGCAAAAAAAGTTATATTTATTGAATTAATTGAAAAAGAAATAATAGAAATGCTAATCCACCACCTTGATTTAAACGCCCCCTTTTGAGTTGGCATGGAGTTTTTGGTGAGAGTTGAAAAGGCAAGTATTGGATATAACTTTTCAGTTTTGCTCTTAAAACTAGTGTTCAAGAATCTCTCTTAGTCAAAACATATATATTAGAAAACTGCTTTTGGCAAGAAAATGTTTATGTTTGGGAGGAGGACAATAATTCTAGACAACCAAGAAGGAAATAAGTAAATAACGTTGTTTAATCTTGGTCAGATGGATTATTATGTTGATGTAATTTCGAAAAATGACAAATTTTAAGAAATATTATTAAGACATGCTTTGAATAAAAGTTAGGATTTCTTTGAAAAGTTAAGTTAGTGAATGGAATTGTTATGTTGGAGGGTATATTTGCATAGTTTTAAGACCTCGCAGATCATATGGTAACACCATCTTTAACCCAAATTTGATTTGTTTGCCAGATACATGCTTCTGCCTGGAGTACTATTTATCATTAAGCCCCTGTTTGATAGCCATTATTTGGCAAAAAAAAAAAAAGTTTTGAATAGTAAATTTTAGGAGAATATGTGGTTAAAAAGTGAAAAAAAAAAAAAATTGGGTTTACGTGCAGAATATTTTATTGCGTGAATATGTGGTTGAAAATGAGTATGTAGAATAAAGAGTTTTGAAATAATAGTTGGGGCTAAATGTTGTGGCCTGATATAAATTTCTCTAGAATCCGATCTACAATAGAACTAACCTCACACAAACTTGGGCATGACTTGGATATGTCATGTAGCACTTGTCCACAGTTACTTTTTCGTTTTGAGAAATAGTGCCAATTTTGTACAGTGTCTGCAAAACATTGTTAAGTCAAGTCTAAGTACACCAAGATACCGACTTTGATTGCCTGCCTTAAGGTCTTTTATGCTATTTTTTTTTATATTTGTAGGTTTTTCTTTTTTATTGCTTACATGCCATTATTAGTGGCCTGAACATGTTAAGATCTTTTATTTTTCTGGACCCCCATGTTCTTCATTCAAGCTTATTTTCTTTCTCTGTCAGATGCTTTCATCCAAAGACATCAACTTTGTTGGTTACACATATAAGAACTTTGAAATCGTGAATGATTATCAAGTACCAGGAATGGGTATGTCTTTTCCTCTTTCTTTGTGTGTAATGCACATGGTGCACTGACTGTGTTACTAGTGTTCTCTAAAAAAGACTTTAGATCTCTTTTCTTTTTTTCTGTAGCTGAACTGAAGAAGAAAAATACCAAGACAAAAAGGCCAACAATCAAGACGCTGTTTGGTATGTATATGCCTTCTGTTTACTTCTGCGACAGCATATTCAAAAAAATTATGCAACCTTGATGCGTTTTCAGTTTTCTAATTATTTTGAGATTTCTCTTATAATATATGCTTGGTGAGTTATGTTTCAGTTTAATACATGATTTTATAATTTTAGTCCTTTCCGTAACAATGCTTTGATAGCTGGACAGGATTATAAAGGAAAAGGAAGGAAATAGAGGGATAGTGACTGTTCTTGTGTCTTATTGAACAATGGAAGCAAAACAATAAAACTTATATTTTTAAGAAAAAAGATAGGATACAAAATTTAATTTTGCATGCCTTCAATTCCCTTCTCCAATTTTCCTTTCCTCCGTCGAAAGACGGGTTACCAGTTCCGTTTCTTTCCTTCCTTTAGCATCAACCAAACCGGGCTCAAAATTCCCATATAAAATTAGATTCCTCGATCAAGAAGTTAATTGTTGCTGGTATCTTCACACAATTTATAGTTGAACTTGTCGGTTCTTCAAATACTTCCTATGGAGTATGAAATCACTTTTATCTTTTTTATTGTTTCTTTTTTCCTATTGCATCTGGTTTCTGTGTTTCTCATTAACAGAGGACGAGTCAGAAACATCAGAGCGAGCAAGTCAATCGTCTCAAGGAAGCTTTAGGAGTCTCGGTCCTTCCCAACTTGATGAAGTTTCTGAAAGGTGAAATGACAAGTCCGTGTAATTTTGCTGCTCGCAACTTATTCCCTAACGTCTGCATTGGCCCAGTTCTTAAACCAAATACACATTGACATTAGAAGAGAACTTTTTTGCATCATATTAGTGGTTCTCACGCCTTTCGTGGATCTACCCTTTGTTCAAAAAGGCTGTGGGAAATTGCATGGTCGGAGATATCTTACTGTTCAGAGTCAGCTTGATAGAAGTTTTGGATGCTTTTCCATGTATTGATCTTAACCATAACTGAAATGTGATCAACACTTCTTTGTTTTCTATCCCTTATTCAAACCACAGTATCTTCTTATTTTGCTAAAATGATAGAATTTTCATTTTACTTGTTTGGTTAGGGTTAGATTAGACTTTTTGCTTATTAGACTGTTAAGCATTTATATTCACTTTTGCAAGACAAGATATAGCATCATGTACTAAAGAACATTCAATGTAAATTTTGTATGAAATTTTATTCAAGGTAATAATACTTTACTGAAATTTCGATGTCCTAGTTTGTCAATGGAGGTAAAATAGGAGGCTAATTGGAAGGAATCAAATTTCTTTAATGGCCGTTAGTTTACATGAAGGTTCAACAACTACCATGTGAAATGTGGAGTGACCAATTTGATATTTCAGTTGAACTTGAGTGACCATTTGTAAAATTATCTCCAAACACAATTATAGACACACAGCGATGACCAAAAAGGAATGTAAATTTAGTTTGCCACTTACATATAAAAGAGCACCATTTACCTTTGCCTTTTCCATTAAACCCTATTTCAAGTTTGAACATCGAAAGATTGTGACACTTCTCTGAAGACTTGATTGTGAACTTGAAGAGGAATCTAGATTTAGTTTGCAACTTGCATAAAAAAGAGCACTATTTACGTTCGATTTTCCCTTCAAACCCTTTTTCAAGTTTGAACATCATAAGATCGTAATCTTTGGCACTTCTCTGCACACTTGATTGTGAACGTAGGCACATGTTTTCCCCAAGCGATACGCTAAAAGCTATTCTATTGAGCAAATATACATATGCTCAAAGGTTATACAATCACACATATGTTCACGAGTCATACACTTAAAACAAATTGCGCGAAGACTTGGGCGGGGCAAAGGTGTTTCAACCGCTCTTGGTTTGGCAGACGGGCCCCACTTTACCGAGCTAAGCTTGATATATGATTTTCCGAGTCAACAATCTTTTTATTTATATTATCCAGCTAACATTAGACAATCGGATAAACCAAACTATGGGCAGTTGTTTTGCACATAGGCGTATTTGAAATTCATTTGACACTCGTAGTTTGGAAATATTTCTCCAATAATTTCATATTTTATTCTATACAGGGCATTAGACCAAGTACATCAGAGCTTTCATTAGTTGCTTATATATTATATTACCAATAAGGCAATAAACTAATTGTAGAAGTTTATAGTAATTACATAAAATCACTACCAAACTGACGTTTTTTTTTTTTTTGTTCTTAGCTACTTATCTTCATCTTTCTGTCTGACTATGCCGGCCAAGTTTTTGGAATTAAATATTCAAATTTGCTCCTTCTCAACGTTGGTTTTTCACCTTCAAATACTGGCGAGCACGTCCATTTTATGCCTCCTCGCTCCTTGATACAAATCTTTGATCAATTTTGTATATATAATGTTAAATAGTGGGCAAATGATCGAAAACCGGTGTGCGAATTTGGAGACAAGTGAGCTCTCTCAATGGGTAGAGCATGTCACTAAGCAGCTTATTGAAGACTTGCCCGATAACGAAACTGATGAAGTGGTTTGTGATCATGGTAGTGCCTCGACTCTGTTGAGCGAATTGAGGTCGAAAAGTATTCGAAGAAAAAACTCTGGACCAGTTCAATGGTGCAATGATGATGAACTAGGAGATGAAAGTGTTTTGATCAGTACTGAGACTAAACCAGATGAGCAAGGCTTAAACTTGCTTACTCTTTTACTAGAGTGTGCAGTTGCCATATCAGTTGATAATTTCGGTGAGGCTCAACGAATGTTGCTGGAGCTGACTCAAACGGCATCTCCATACGCCCCTTCTTGTGCAGAAAGAGTTGTGGCTTATTTTGCCAAAGCCATGGCTAGCAGAGTTATCAACTCATGGATAGGGGTATGCTCCCCTTTGATTGACTACAAAAACGTGCATAACTCGTTCCAGATCTTCAACAACATCTCGCCATTCATTAAATTCGCGCACTTTACTTCTAATCAAGCGATCTTGGAGGCATTCCTTCGACAGGATAAAGTCCACATAATTGATCTCGACATCATGCAAGGATTGCAATGGCCGGCTCTGTTTCACATACTAGCAACGCGCATAGAGGGTCCACCTCAAGTTAGGATGACAGGAATGGGGAGTTCAATGGATTTCTTGGTCGAGACTGGAAAGCAATTGTCAAGTTTCGCCAAGCGACTGGGGATGTACTTTGAGTTCCACCCCATGGACAAAAAGTTTGGGAACATCGATTTGTCCATGTTGCAAATCCGTAAAGGAGAAGCACTGGCCGTGCATTGGCTTCAACACTCCTTGTACGACGCCACAGGGCCTGATTGGAAGACAATGAGGCTCCTTCAGTGCTTATCCCCAAGAGTTATTACATTGGTGGAGCAAGAAATTGCACGTGGGGGCTCGTTCTTGGACCGGTTTGTAAGCTCCCTACACTACTATTCCACCATTTTCGATTCGCTTGGAGCCTTCTTGGCTAGTGATGATTCAAACCGTCATGGCGTGGAGCATTGCCTTTTGTATAGAGAGATTAACAATGTAGTTGCAATTGGAGGGCCAGCACGGAGTGGCGAAGATAAGTTGAGGCAATGGAGGAGTGAACTTTCAAGAAATGGATTTGTACAAATTCCATTGAGTACAAACTCCATGGCTCAAGCACAATTAATACTCAATATGTTCCCTCCTGCTCATGGCTATAGCCTTGTCCAAGGAGATGGAACCCTCAGACTTGGGTGGAAGGACACTAGTTTATATACTGCTTCTGCTTGGACTTCAAGTGCTTTAAGATAATTACTCTGTGCATTGATGCTTGTTTTGCTAGTCTTAATTAATTATGTTGATTAGTGATCTTTAATTATGTCATTAGTAATATGTAGTATCAAAGTACTTGGATGGATAGTTTCTCCTGCATTAATCTACCTAATTAATTTTCTTCTAATTTGCGTCTATCGTGTTAAGATTCTTCGTTGAGGGATTTCTTACAATGTTAGATAATTCAATAATTTGGAGATGTATACAATCAACATGGTAAGAAATGTGTCTTGGCTCGAAGCGTTTACTTGGGCCAATAGCATAAATATTGGGAATTTCAATCAATTTTCGATTTCACAATCAGATCTTTCTTAGAAATATATAATGAAAATAGATAATAACAATTATTATGTGACAAAATTATTACAATAATACCACGTCTATCATCTTACTTTGTAAGCTTATGTAGTGGCACTTGAAACTGTTACAAATTCTAATTGAAATCATGAAATTATATCGAATCTCTGTCATTTGCTCTTACTTTGTAAGTGTATTTAAAGGCTCTTGAAACCGTTACATATCTTAGGGTCCGTTTGATTGACCCGAATTCCATGAAAAATGTCACATTCGGGAAATTCGAATTCTACTTTGGCTGTTTGATACAAAAGTGAAAATGAAGTTCGAATTCTAAAGTACAATCACTTTAAACTTGTTTTTAACCAATTTCATGAAAAATGATTTCCTATGGTTTACGTGAATTTTTATTTTTCAACTTACATGAAATTAATTTGCCTTCCCATATTTGTCAATCAAACGGATCCTTAGAGTTTATCAAACCTATAGAATTACGAAATTGCAACTTAATATTTTAACATTTACAAATCTTCAGTTGTAACACAACACCATAACTACATATTGAAATTACAGAATGACGTATCACTCGTCTCTATTTTCACCAATACTAGGTTGAAATCATCGTCTCCCTACATTTTTCTTATATTACTCTTTTTCTCCGGTGATGCGTTCAAAACTTCGATAGTCACCTCCTTCATTAAACGTTCTTACTACAAAAATTTCTTTTCAAGATGGCCTTGGTAAACAAACATAAGATAAAAAAAAAAAAAAAATCTCTACATATTTATTAATAGTGATACAACTTGAGTTGCATAGGGTGTTCACAAACAGAGTTGTGTTTTTCTTTTTTTTTTAATAATTCAACGAAAAATAGTTATATTGTCATACACTTGACCAAGCAAAATTATTCAAGGACATGAGTGCTAATCCAAATATAGATTGAGACTATCCATGCAATTTCCCCTTTTGATTAAAAATAAAAACTGGGTAAATTACTCTGTTTCCCAACTTTTCATAGGTGTGTCAATTATATCCCCAATCCTTTATTTGTGCACCCACATTCGCATTTTTTTTTTTTGCTCACACCAAATTTTTTGGTAACTGCACCTCATTTTAACTGTCATCAACTTTTTTTTGGAGTGATTTTCTCCTCAAACTTTATTAAATAGCATATATTGTCTCTGATAACAGTTAAAAAATCATTAGAAATGAATAAAAACACTTATTTACTCCTTGTATTTTTAAATAAGTAAAATCAACAATAACTACAAAAATTCAATACCATGATAACAAAATCTTTGGATAGAAACCATTGTTAGAAATAATATGTGCTAAGTTATTGAAAGTTCACTATAAGAATGCGACAAAAATCAATCGGGCTACGGGTACAGGGGGGTTAACAGGTACTCACATTGTGGGGCCCGCTAATTTTTTTTTTTAATACATGGAGGGGCCAGCTACAGTGAGGGGCATGTAATCCCCCCTGTCAACGAGCCCCTGTACAAGGGGCTTAAGTCGACAAAAATTAAGGATTTTTCTTCTATTTTACTGATTGTTGATCTCACATTGTTACTCTTTAAGACGATGTCACATTTCGGTCGGATCATGTTTTGTGACTCGCGTGGCAATAAGGTCGTTTAACATTTAAGGAGGATACCCGTGCAAAATGTTAAAAAGTTCGGGATATAATGCCACAAATGAAAGTTCAGGGATTTTATTGTCACGTTTATGAAAAGTTGGAACCTCAGAGTAATTTACTGGAAAACCTACAAGATAATTATCATATTCTTCTCTCCACTCTCTCTCACGCACATGCACACAAGAACACGCACCTGCACGAAATCTACTGTCTCTCTCTATACAATTCACTCCTTTTCTCTTTTCTTTCTAACCCCTCAAATTTCGCTCATTTGTCTCGTTCTTTTTCTTTTTCATCGCCGTTGTCACTCTTTGATTCATCCATTCCCAGTAAAAAATTAAGCAACACCACTCTTGCTTTTCGAATGACATTAGATATTGATTGCTCCTGTTTAGATTTCTTCAATGAGAATCAACTACGATTTCATGCGTTAGGGTTTCAATTTAGGGTTTCAATTATTTCGAGGATGTAGTTCGAGAAAAAAATCTTGATCGTTTTGTTTTCTAGGATCGGCTTCGAGTGTGGTAAACTTGTAATTTGCTTATACTTTTTGGAGGAATTGGTAGTGATAATCTTGTATATTAGTGGTGGTATTCTGGTTTTTTTTCTTATATCCCAAGTAGCTGTTGAAGTTGAAAATTAGCCTCTGGGAGTTCTGTGGGGGTATTGTTGGAATTTGGGATTTATTAATTGAATCAATTGCCATGGATCACGTTGTGGGTGGAAAATTTAAGCTTGGAAGGAAAATTGGGAGTGGTTCATTTGGTGAACTTTTTTAGGTACTCGCGTCATTTAATTCCTTGTTGGGTGCAATTGAGGTAATTTTTGTCATAAAAAAATTAATTTGTTTGCTTTTACTGATGTAGGTGTGAACATACAAAATGGAGAAGAAGTAGCCATCAAGCTGGTATGCTTTTTCATATTTTTCTTCTGTTTTTAACTTTGTATAAGTTCCGGGCGATGCAATTCTTTGGATTCAATATTACCGTTTTTTACCATCCGATGAGAATATTGGATATAGTGTCAAGATAAAGAGTTCTAATCACGGGAGATTGAAAGTATTAAAAAACCACAGGGATGATATTGTTTGCAGCACATTTTTATTATGAAAGCAATTTCTTTGTAATGTCTTGAAGTTTATTTAGGGCTTTAGGACTTCTTGAAATTCTACAAGTTCTCCAAGTCAAGAAGCTACAGTTTACTAATGGAACGAAAATAGTCAAGAAGATATGACTTGATATGAGTTATTGCAGCAGATTATATGATTCTCACCCAAATATTTTATTGTGTAATTCCCAGGAATCTGTGAAGACCAAGCACCCTCAGCTTCACTATGAGTCTAAAATTTATATGCTTCTTCATGGAGGAAGTGAGTCTCTATCTCTCTCTTCCTTTCTCAGATAAGACATGAAAAAATCTAATTAAATGCTGTAATTTTATTCTGTCGTTCTTGTTAGTTTTTACTTTTCGGCATTTTTTTCTATCAATAGTCATTTTGAGGTTTTAAATAAAACTTCGTGTAAGATGCTTATCTGGCTTTATAATCTGTGGAGATAATAGTGCAGTCAATTCCCCCTTTAAGAGAGGGGTCTTTTCTTTTCACTTTTCTACTCCAGGTTTTTGTTTTCTTGTTATTTTTTTAAATTTTTTTTGGAGGGAGGATTCTGATTTTCACCTTTCTTAAAGTTAGAAAATCTCTTCTAAATTCAAGATGATAGAAAGATCTACTTTCCTTTGTCTTTTGTTTTATTTCATTTTTTAGTTCCTGGTTATGTATCTCAACTGCATTTATATACTAATTAAGTGGGTTTAAAACACCCCATTAAAGTATTAGTGCAATTTTGCAAAGCAATGTGATTTTGACATGTTAATCTCATTGTCTGTTGCTTTCTATTGTCATACAGCGGGCATTCCCAACCTGAAATGGTTTGGAGTTGAGGGGGAATATAATATTATGGTTATAGACCTTCTTGGACCAAGTCTGGAAGATCTCTTCAACTATTGTAGCCGGAAGTTCTCCTTGAAAACAGTATTGATGCTTGCAGATCAATTAGTAAGTAACTAGAGATTTTATCTGTTTTTATTTCTTTAATTAGCTGCTAATTTCTTATTTACTTTTAGATTAATAGAGTTGAATACATGCATTCAAGAGGTTTTCTTCACCGTGATATAAAGCCTGACAACTTTTTGATGGGCCTAGGGCGTAAAGCAAACCAAGTATGCCTTTCTATCATTCTTATACTTCGCACTCTATTGGATGAGCATTTCTAGGTTGTTACTAAGCTTATGTTTGACTCATGTTTATAAGCTCTTAAAAAAGCACTCAAGCCACTTTGTATCATACATTTCAAGGGACCCACAAGTAGTACCCACTTATCCACCACTCATTCTATCTATTTATAATTTAAACTGTTTATAAAACTTCCCTAACATGCTCTTAATTATTTTGGTTTCATTTCATCAAATATACAACTCGTAGAGCTTGTTACCTTGTTGCTACTTATTTGGCTTAGTTATATATTTTGTTACCTTGTTGGAACCTAGTTGGCATAGTTATGTATTTTTGAAGCTTGAACACAATTGGTATCATCTTTCTATGTCCCATGGTATTCTTATCTTTCAGGATTCAACATTATGGAAAACTTTTTCTCATTCCCACCCCCATACAAATCATAGAATGTATACATAATTTGCCTTTCATTGTCATTGTAATATACCATATTTGTATAACTTTTGATTTAATTCTTACTTTGGTTGACAGAAATTGTTAAAAGAAATAGTTTACTCCCCTTTTCATTTTCCTCTTCCCTTCTCTTCCTGAAATTCATTAGAAGCTTAAATGATCGTGAAACACTTTACTGACTTGCTGATTGCATTCCTTGTATTAGTTAAAGGATATAAATTTGACCGTATAAAATATTGTTCAGAAGGATTTAGCCCCTGTTTGGTTTGGATAAAAATTAGATTTTTAGTAGATGTTAATAAAAGTTGTGTGCCCCATGAAATGTGTGGTTGAAAATGAATTAGGAGAAAAATGAGCTCTAAGAAATGGGGGTCAAACAGGGGCTTAGTATTGGTTTTAATGATTTACTGCTGGATTTATTACAGCTTTTAAGATACTTTGGAGAGTTGTGACATGGCCTTATTCTCTTATCTTTGGTTGTTGTGCCCATGGAATATAAGTTATGCGGTGAATATGTATCACTTTAGAAACATGTTAGCATTTTACTTCTAGGCAATTTATCTGTTATAAGGATAATTTTTTCGCATGTGAAATTCATTGGTCCTTACATGTGCTGTATATGCTCTGCTGCTTGGTTTATGTTGGCATGTAGTTTTAATTCTAACAATGTTGAAAATTGATGGATACCTAGTTATTTGAGGATCACAGAAGTAAGCTGTTAAGTTGTTTTCCTATACTGATAAGAATTATCATTTTTTATTGAGAATAAAATCTTCATTTTTATACATGCATAGAAAATTAAAGAGACGAGACAAAGCATCTTAGAGAAGCTTTTTATATGGCAGATTGACAATTTTGAGTTGGGGTTAATTTGAGTGTTCTTGCATATTGTTTTTACTGCTTTGAGGGTATATATTCTATATTAGATTAATTTGTTGCTACAATCTTTCAAGTTTTATATATTATGAGTGATTGCTGGAGGCATTTGTTCCCATAAATTTAAGGTAGACAATTTCTGACACATACTTTGTATGGGATATCAATTTTAAATGGTTAAATATGATAGTTGATCTTGTCTTGATAAATGATGGCAGTATCTGTTTGTGGGTGACAGTAATGTTAATTATTGCAGATTTACGTTATCGATTTTGGTCTTGCCAAAAAATATAGGGATCTCCAGACTCATAAGCACATACCTTATAGGTACTTTCACTTCAAAATTTAATTAGGTGAAATTGCATGATTGTATTCTTTTTGTGATACGTTCTATGTCATCAAGTCTTCGACACTGATTTGGATTGTCCAAAGTGAAAATTAATTGCAAACTATAATAACGCATCTTGTTATTGGATCTGACTAATTAGTAGTGCCATAGGGATGCAAGAGAAGCATGGCATCTTTATAAAAGTTTTACATAGGGAAATTAATTGTAAAGTTTATCCTATAACCAATATAGAATAAGCTTGGAGGCAAAATTAAGTGCGGGGAAGGAAGAGAAAGATTATCTTGATGCTAAGATTATAAATTCTAATGGTTGTCCAATTGATTTTGTTGGGTTTTGCTGATTTTACTTACCACATAAATGAGCAAAAGCTTGTTACCCAAGATATCTTTTCTTTATAAAAGCATCTATGCGACTCAATTGAACTGCTGAGTGCTGACTCCTTAGAAATATTTTACCCAAATGTATGTATGGATTGTTCAGATTGGTTGAATGCCTACACTTGAGCATAGAAGTAATTGCCGACATAGATAATGCATTTGAGCATTTTCATTTTCTAATAACATTATGTCATTAACTCTATACATTTTCATGATTAATATAATTGATAAACGGTTTACTTTTACATTCTCTCTTTGTTTCTGTTACTTGATTCTGCTCTTAAGTTTGGCTCCCAAGAGTATCCTAATCTCCCAAGAACTCCTAACCCCCGACCCCACATTAAAAGGAGAGAAAGTGGGACCAAAAAAGGAAGAAAAAGAGGGGTTCTCAAAATCCCATTAAAATAGAATAAGCTGTGCTTTTAAAAATAAAGGCCAATGAAGGGTAGAAAGTTGTATGCCTTTGGTGATCTATCTTCACGCCTTACGGTCTCAACTAGACTAGGCATCAGGACAGCATAATATGAATATATTCCTTGCTAATAATCTTATTAAATATCTTCGTCTCGTTAGTGGATCCTTGTCTCTATGGCACGGGATTGGAATTAGTGAGGACTTTTTGAGAATGACAAACCATGTGTCTTTGGATATTTCTAATTGTGTCTTATGTCTGATATTCGCAATTGATCAGTCATAGCCTTGATTTACTTGTTGTGCAAACTTCCTAAACATTCTGATCCAGGGAAAACAAGAATCTCACAGGTACTGCTCGTTATGCCAGTGTTAATACACATCTCGGAGTTGGTAAGCAGTGTAATATATTATGATAAATTGTCTCTAATAAAGAACTTGGCCGTGTCTTTCTTTGATGCAAGCTAATTTAGTTCAATCTGTTCATCTATAATTTTGTGGCAGAACAAAGCCGGAGAGATGATTTGGAATCTCTTGGTTATGTCCTTATGTATTTCCTGAGAGGAAGGTTTGTTAGATATGAGGAATTCAACTTCCCTTTATATTTGTTGGGCATTTTTCCTACCAAGATGAAAGTTTTACCTGAATATTATTATTATTATTATTTTTTTATCTCAGCCTCCCCTGGCAGGGACTTAGAGCTGGCACCAAAAAGCAGAAATATGACAAGATTAGTGAAAAGAAGATGTTTACTCCTATAGAGGTACATATGTGATGATTTCGTATTACATGTAAGGCATTCCCTGCTTGAAATATATGTGTTCCAAAGCATCTCCAAAATGGTACATTAGTTAGGGTTCTAAGTAGTAGTTGACCATGTTTGGCCTCAGTGTACGATAACTTATGAGTTTAATTTGAAGTAAATAAGTTTGAAAATAATTTTTTCAACTATCAGAATTAGAAATAAGCAGCAAGGTAACCATGACTTTCAAAATTGGCGACTTTTTTTCCTTACTACATGTTTGGATGGGGCTCATTTGGAGCTTAGCTTTATAAGCATGAGAGAGAAAAAGTATGCTCTCACATACTTTTTTTTTCAGAAGGCAACTTATCTGAGCACATTTGGAATTAAAAAGTTACTTACCCAGTTCATTTGAATAACTTGTCTGCTTAAAAATCTATACCTGCTGTGTTTTTGCGTCACTCGTTTCTAGGCTGATCTTGGTTATTGACATATGAGCTAAGTTTGCTTTCCTCAATTGTTTCTCATCAGTGATGAGGAATTTACTTCTGCACATTTATGCATAAGATGCATAAAGGTTTTTCTTTTTTATGCTCTGTCTGTAATTTATTTTGAAGGGGTGGATTTGATTTAATTAAATATTAGTTTCCCCCCTTTCTGGATGCTAAATCCGATCCAAGTTTTGTCAACTTGGCCAAGATGGTTGTGAACATTTGCACAAAGTTCACATGATTCCAAATTTTCATAGGTGCTGTGCAAATCATATCCATTGGAGTTCACATCATATTTTCACTATTGCCGATCATTAAGATTCGAGGACAAGCCGGATTATTCTTATTTGAAGAGGCTTTTCCGAGACTTGTTTATTAGGGAAGGTAATGACTGTAAACTATGTTATTCTGTCTCAGTTTCCGACTTCTAGTTTATCTGTACCCACAAGATTTTCTTCCATTGATATACTTCCTCTGATCTGTGCTTATCGAATACCTTGTCAAGTATCTTGTTTTCAGCATGCACGTGTTTCCCTATCTGCATTTTGACTTTATTGCTGCAGGTTACCAATTTGACCATGTGTTTGATTGGACTATATTGAAGTATCCTCAGATTGGTTCCAGTTCAAGATCACGAGTAAGTGTTTGCATAAGTGTCAGTTTGCTTTTTCTTCTTTCATATGATTTTATAATACTAGCTCGTGCATTTGCTTCAGAATTCCAGTGGAAATGCCGGGGCTGGAACCTCTAGCGAAAGACCAGGAAGAACATCAGGTATATTTGTTTAACTAAAATTAGCTCCTGGATATGAAAATTTTATTGTTCTCTTCCTTCTGTTTGGCCACGCACTGATATCTGCTTCAGTTTCAAATTATGCTGTTTGCGGGGAATGGGCAACTTGAATTAAAATATTTTCTCACAGAAATTTAAATAGTGATGCAGCTGGTTCCTGTAGATTTATTGTTGCTTGTTTTTTATTTGATTTGGTTATGTTATCCAGTGGGGCAAGACATTCGAGATAGATTCTCTGGTGCTGTTGAAGCTTTTTCCAGAAAAAATACTTCGGGTTCAGGTTGGCATGGCGAACATTCTAGACACAGGACATCAGATGTACCTTCATCCAAGGATGTGGTATTTTTTCCTCTATCCACATCAAATTATTCATTCGTTTATTTGTAAGTCAATGGTTGTGAGAGTGAGATTTTGGGTGGCCAGGGGGAATTGGTTGTAAGGGGACAAAAAATCTGCTTCTGGTTCGGTATTTGAAAATAACAAATTTTTGACAGGGTTTGGTAGATGTCTATTATGTAATATTTGCATCACAATTTCTTGGCAGCACTGTTTCTCTCGTCTCTCTCTTATTGGCACTTCTTGTTGGGGAGTTGGGAGTTGTAGTGGCTAGTGGGTCTATTTTGATTTGTGGGTTATCTCTGATTAAAGTCTGATAGCTAATTAACCTGGTGCTGCTACCAGGCTGCTATTTGATACTTTGTTATGCAAGGTATGGCAGATAGGTCCTTGTATTGGCTAATTGTTGTTTTCTTGTTTGCAGCAACCAGATTCAGAAAAAGGCCAAACTTCTCGAAATGGAAGCTCTTCAAAGAGAGCTACCATTTTGAGCAACTGGCCAAGTTCCTCTGGTGAATCCAGATTGGTATCAAGCATTGGTCATTTGTCTTCCACGCAAAGGATTCAACCTGGGATTGAACACAAACCATCATCTTTCTCTCGTGCTGCACCCACTAAAGGTACTCGCAATGACCCTCTTCGAAGCTTCGAGTTTCTCTCAATCAGGAAATAAGACAATGATTTTTTGTAAAAAGTTAATATAGTCCAATGGGCAAATGTCATCCATCTTTTAAGGAAATATTTGCATTCTCATAGTCTTCTAAACGGGAATGTGTTTTACACCACAATTAATCCCCTTCTGACTTTCTTCACAAAAGTATTATTTCTTGTCTCGTGTTGGTTACGAGTTCTTTTCTGTTGTGTACTCTCATCCATGGAATTGATGAGTTTTATGTGCGAGATTTTTCTGTTTCTTGAGATGAGGATAGCTGTGATAAATGTTTTTATTTTTTTGTATGGATCCATCCTTCATGTATTTTTGTCCATTTTTTTTTTTTATTTTACTGAAAGTTCTATATGGGTACAAATTGTATTTGAAGATGCAATGGAGTAGATGATATGATTAGTTGTAGTTTTTGGGAAATGGGAGTTTTGGACTCGAGAAAATTAAAGTTTATACTTGACTCAATCTGTTTAATATGATATTTGTTTGATTGGATGAGACCAAAAATTTATTACCATCGAGTTCCTTTCTTTTATTGTAAAATGACAAAATTTAGTTAGTATGATATGATTCCAATATATTAATATTATTTCTTGGCATAAGCGCGTCTTGATTTTGCATGTAAATTACATATTTTCATGAAATTAAGTAGTATGATATGCTTTAGAATTCTCATATTTGATTAATTGAAGTTTAACATTTTTTAGAGCATCGATATAAGTCGCGCTTCTTTACAATACCACTCTTCTTGAATAGGGCCGGCCCTTAGGATTTAAAGGCCTAAGACGATTAATTATTTCGAGACCCTTCAACATAATATTTTATTTTGCATCACAGCATAACAAGTTTCAAGCACTGTTTCTTCACTTTTCCATCCAAACTCTCGAATTTCTCAACCATTTTCAACACTACTTCCTCTTCCAGTTCCATTTTTTCTGGAGCTATATTTATCAATTTTGCTTAAAATTATAGACTTATAGTTCCTGCAACCTTAGACTCTGTAGTGGTATTAGGCTTCAAAAATTCATACTCTGGCTATAATTTGTCCTTAATTGAATTTGAAGTTGATTTTCAGGGTACAAGGCAATCAAAGAAAAACCCACAGTCCGCACTCCACACTAACATAATTTAGAGGAATCCTACATCATAACATCATCTTCATTCTTCAAAATCAAAACGGCAACACCCAGTTACTAAACTAACTGGAAGAAAGATTGAAAGAATCACACACACAGAGGAAAGACAATGAGGAACATAAGAAATCAATCCAAAAAAGAAAAGCAAAGTAAAACCTGAAAACGAAGTCGAAGAGATTAGAGACGGAGATCAACCCTTTCGCCCTAATATGATTTATGGTCGGAATTTTTGCTAATAGAATGCTTGATTTGGTGTCGTGACTCATGAAGATGATTGCTTGCGCAGGTTGGGGATTTGAAGGGTTTCGTTTCATCTGAGGCCTTAAAAATCGAATTTGAGGGATTTGGGGATTTGAGGGAAAAAAAAAAATTTGAGGCCCTAAAAATCGGAGGCCCAAGGCAGTCGCCTTAGTAGCCTTGGGCCAGGGCCGGCCCTGTTCTTGAATATCGATGTGATAATGTCACATTAGCGTAACATAACTCTAGATGAACTAAATAGCATTACTCTTATTTGTACTTTGAAAAGTTTAGAAACTTTGATTGCAATCTTTCAAAAAATGTATGCCTCTTAAAATTTGTTGACACGCCAAATCCCAGTAATTTCGCAAGATTCTCACCGTCCAAGGCAAATCCGAACCTTATAGTCTCCAAGCGTGGATGTATTGCCGGTTTTCCTCAGATTCAATGTTTTAATTGTTTATTTATTGTCAACAGAACTGCTCTGTTGCCTACTGTGGGTAAGTTTTATGTTGTCCATTACCGCTTAGACATTATCAAGTGTTCGACTTTTTAAACATGACTTCACTAGTCGGACAATTGTCACACACTCATTGACGGTGGGCATATCTTATATTTCTTCCTTTGTTGAATTTATATCGACATATTTCCATTTTTTAATTAATTAGCATAAACAATTCCTAGTTACGAGCGCCATTTTAGATAGAGTAATATTATTTAACACTATTGGTGTTTAACATTAGACATTAAAGTATAAGTTCAATTAAATATAAGGAAATTCAATAGGACATATGATATGTTAGACATCTAAATCGGTGTTCAACACTACTAGTGCTAGATATTTTTTTTTTTAATGAAACGGTCCCAAATTTTAATGAGATGCAGTTGTTTAGTGACATGATTAACAATATTTTTCTAAACAGTGGGAAACTGGTACAGTAATTATATATTAATTTACACGAAAACATAGTTTTTCAAATTTTTGTCAATTTTTCCACTTCAGGATATTTTCCTGCACAAGTTTTCCATTTTCTGACATGGCTTGCTAGAAATTTAGGGCGTATTTTGTTTGTTATTTTCAAATTTGTAAAACACCCTTATTTATTAACTTGGTATTGCTGAAATGTATTTTTGAAAATAAAGTTAATTTATAATAATAATAAAAAATAAACATGTTTTTAAAAAATTGAGTGTCGAAATATTAAAAATTATAAGTAATTTAATTCCTACTTCCTCGATTTTGGAGACGATGAAAATTTATAGAAGCTTTTGATGAGATTCGCGCGAAACCCACCATATAGAATTTTTGTTTGCAAACTGCGATCAACGTTGAATTTTCAAATTTATTTCAATTTGGTCCGTACTTCATGTTTTCGTTCATTTTTATCATTTTTTTTTTACCTAACCTTCAATATTGACCCAAAAGTTTCAAGTTGGTCCCCAAATCTCAATAATCTTCAAAATTGGTCTCCACAAGTTCCAAAAATATGCAATTTAGTCACCATACCTTTGATAAGTTGAATTTCACTCCTGAAATTTGTGAATTTTCTTAGGTTCCTTCCTAATTTTTTTTTCTTGTTAATCTCGTGCAATCTGGTTAGCCATCAATTGCTCCAATTTAACTCCAATTAAATTAAAAATTTGTCATTTTTGCTTCAAATGCCTCAAAATACAAGTTTTGCCTACAATTACAATATTCATACTAAAGTAGATTTTCACTCAAATTTGTAAATATAATTTAAGTTTATAAATAGAAATGGGAGTTTATCACTTTCTCCAACACCAAAGGTAGAAATACAGTAGAGGAATTTTATTTTTTTATTAGGAGAATACACGTACGTGTGAAAATGATGGAGGCTACTCATACATGATTCTGTAAGATTATTTTATTGTTTTAATTACTATCAATATTCAAGCATGTAATCCTAGTACATTTATTATTGAATTGTTTGCATCAATATTATCATTTACAATAATATTCTATAATTCTCACTTCACTCCACGATCCCCTCCCATGTGAGTGATTGTCAACTTTAGGTTCTCCTAAGAAACTAAAGTTTAGTTTTCACTTTTCAGAGAAAGAAATACAGGAGGAAATGGGTTCACATTGGGGAAGAAAGAAGAAAAATAATGAGAATACCCATCACTTAACTAAGAATTGGATTAAAATAGATGAGAATGATTTTTTGCGCAATCAAATGTATAATTAATGATGAAAATATCAAAAAATGGAATGTGTGAATGTTTTTTTTACAATAATAGTGAAAAGTAGAAATATTTTGTGTTAATTACCAAAAAAGTACATAAGCTTATCTCTTAAGCAAGCATGTTTGACTAAGCTTAAATGCAAGTAAAACATGATTATTTATTTATTTTTATTTTTTTGAGTAAACAACGTTCCATTTAAAATAAGTGATTATTTTTATTTCAAATTTCATCTATAAAATAGGTTAATTATTTAGACGCTTAGCCAAACATGACATCCGCAGTTTACACGTAGCTTGCAATTCTGCGCTTCCTGGATACACGTAACCTTCATCTCTGTCTTCATCAGTATAAATCTCTCTCTCTCTCTCTCTCTCTCTCTCTCTCTCTCTCTCTTCAACTGAAAGTATTCCAGTAACAAGAAAGTGAGGAGTAATGGGTGGCGATACAATCTTTTCTCCAATTTCTGCAATTGGTACTTGTAATTTTTTTAATATTACCCTCTATAACATGATCCATCTTTAAAAGCGTGCATACGCACATAGTTGAGATAAATAAAGTGGTAAACGTGTCGAATATATTTAATAATTCTGAAATACTGTGTGATTCCAATTGGGTTTTACGATTGCAGAAGAAGAATCATTGTCAGAACAAGATTTTCCACGTGAATCTGTTAAACCCGGTTTATTCAGGTACTCGATTTTGTTTATTAAATATTTGTGAAGATCATATGTAGAAATGTTGGTTTTGATGGAAATTAGAGTTGATTTATGCTGTTTAATTATGGGTTCAGTGAGAACGAGAATGATAAAGCGATCAATGGAGAAAGTGTACGGGATTTTATGGATTTTTCCCCTGCAGAGAGGCAGAGGCGCAAGGTCTATGCAGAAGTTTTGAGGAGTTACGAGGAATTACAGCATAAGAGTGAGAGATTGGAGGAGGCCAAAAGTAAAATCTTGAGGTATGATCGCGCTTGTTCTTGTAATAAACCCCGTTGCCTCATTTATTGATCTTATTGTCAATATCATGTTCACTGAATCAGTGTTATTAATTTTCTTTTACTTTGTTTACTATTGGTGCGGTCCGCGCAACTTTTTGCTAGTGGAATAAGTTGATTTTGAGTGACCAACTGACCATGGCAGGTCTTTTAGCTCCTGGCTTTTAGAAATAGCTAAGGCTTTGTTTATTGAGCAACAGCTGGTTCCTGAATCCCTATAAGTATGATGACTTGGGGCTAGGAACAAACGGCATACTATCAAAATGCGTAATTGTTTGAATGCGGGGACTCCTAATAGCACAGTAGGAACATTATGGAATGAGAAAGAAAGAGAGGGACAGCAGTGTATCATTAATTGTGTGACTTTGGGAATGAAATGAAATGGAATCAATATGAATTATCCGAGGCCATAAGGCCCATAACTGTTAAAGCGACTAGTTTAATTTGACAATTTGAAATATATCAAGAGTACAACTTCATATAAGATTGAAGTGTCAAACTCTGGCCATAACTATTCAAATATCCGCAAGAGAGATCTTATAGCAACAGAGATTACCTCGCTTTGGTGCCTTGTCTACATGTGCAGAATAAACACTAATAGCGAACTGATTCTTCTCCTAAGAGTCGAACTATTACATAACCATGTCCCTACCCCTTTTCACCTGCAAAAATGATTCCTATGCTAATTTGGTAAAGAGCAGAAGAAGACAATAGCACTTTATCAATATGTTTGTGCTTAGATAGATTTGTGAATAAGCTTCCGTGAACTTATTCATTGGTTTATTTCCACAGCTATACCCCCGGTTCATGGATTGAAAAAGTTGCTGGCATAGACTTGAGTGACTATGATGTCCCAAAGACTACAACACTCTTATTGATTGGTCCAAAGGGTTCTGGAAAGAGTAGCCTTGTCAACAAAATTTCTAGGGTGCTTGAGGATGACAATTTTGCACCAGATAGAGCACAAGTATCGTGTACGCTTCGTCACTTTTTCTCCATTTTTGTCAATGTGTATATCACCAAAGATAAAGTCATCTATCATCTAATCTGTGTGTGACTTTTTGGTTGCATTGACATGGTAGGGTGTGGAACTTAGATTATCCAACTACAGCTTCATTTTCTCTGTCATTTTTACTTGAACAGATGACATATCTACTGGAAATGGGACCTATTTCCTCCAGGAGTACTTGATCCCAAGAGGTTCAGGTTCTTTTTGTCTGTATGACACACGCAGTTTGTCCAATGATTCTTCAGAAAACCTGAAAATGCTCGAGCGTTGGATGACGAAGGGTGTTTGCCATGGAGAACTGGTCAAGAGGTCAATATAAAATCATAAATTGCATAATACTATCTTATTTGGTTTTTCAATCGGGCAAACCTGGAGTTTATGTTATCATATATTTTTTGTCAGAAAGTCTGACTGTTCAAGTTTAAAAGGCCAATTGAAGTGCAAGGAACAAAAGAGTAGGTGTAATCCCAGTCAGGTCAGGAAGATTAACTTTGTCGTATTTGTTGTGAATGGACTTTCCGTGTTAGAATCGATGGACGGTGACGATGAAACAAAGAAATCATTTACTGATATGATAGCTACAACTTTCAACAATCCATTATTGTCATTCAAAGGTAGGTTTTACAACTTCTCTCACTCTCTGTAGAAGGGAGGGAAGTATGCGACACAGTGATTGAAACTTTAGTCCCGACACGTTTTATTTTACTCAGGCATGCATGATAGAATCAAATATTGCTGTGTAGGTGATGCATCATATCATAGTCACCTTTCCTTGTTGCCTCATCTCCTGGGAGATAGATCCATGGAAGCTCGTGTTTTTTTCCTAGTATTTTTTCTTCTTTTTCTGGGTTTGGATTGTTAATTGTTTTTATATTTCTGTCTTAGATGACAAGCCAGCTATTGTAGTCACACATGGAGATTTACTGTCGCTTTGTGATCGTGTGAGAGTACATGTCCATTTGGGTAAGTTGTTGGGTGTTCCTCCAACAAGACAAATTTTTGACATCCCAGGTAACACATAAATTTCATAATGATTCTATGTGCAAAATAATATTTGAGATATGATTCTTGACTCTTTACTATTTAAGCTTTATGATGGGTACAGAAAGCAATGATTCAGCTGTTGCATTGGCAATAGTCGACATGCTACGCTATAGCCTTGAGCATGCAGACAGAAACCTTCCTGGCAAAGATCAGTTTACGAAGAAGGTTTGGTTGGCTTTCCTAGACTTACCCAGACAAAATAGCAAAATACATTCTTCGGAAGCTGTATTTTTCTTGTGGTGTATGGTTGTTCCTACTTATTTTCAGACTTTGAACTTGTACCTATATTTCAGTGATATGAAACTTTGTGGATAGTCAGTCAAATGTTTGTTAGTTGCCTGGCTTATTTAGATGAACTTGGATCGCTCAGATCTTCTTGGTGTGGTATTCCCCAAATGTTATGTGATTATTTTCATAGAATTTGATTGTCTAATTAGTGTAAGAATCTTCGTTTACAGTTATTTATAACTCGGTAAAAATATGGTCTTTCTTCTCGTTATTTTTAGACAGAATACTTATACAAATCCTACTGTTGCTTTAGCTGTTTCTCAATTGTTTATGCTAAATTAGATGCGTAAACACTCAGAACTCATCATTATGATCCTATCTTGGTTAATGAAATTGTCAAGACATACTGTGTAAAACAATTGAGGAGTCATGTATGAATAGGGAAATAGTACAATTTGTTTGCAATTTTTACTGACTTTAAAAGTGACTTGCAGATTTATAAAACCTCCTTACCAGCATATTTACTTCTCCTGTTGGTTCTGGGGATTTCCATTGACTACAAATTTCGTGGAGTCGGTTCCCATTCTGATCCACTGGAGATTCATTTGAATAAAGCAACTGGATTGATTCCTAACAATAGTAAGGAGATTCATTTGAATAAAGCAACTGGATTGATTCTTGACAATAGTAAGGCAACTGGGGGAGCCAGTTTTCATTCTCATT
The DNA here is from genome assembly GCA_019395295.1 of Osmanthus fragrans. Classification (NCBI taxonomy): domain Eukaryota; kingdom Viridiplantae; phylum Streptophyta; class Magnoliopsida; order Lamiales; family Oleaceae; genus Osmanthus; species Osmanthus fragrans. The sequence goes on along the minus strand of CM033343.1, from coordinate 20,739,909 downwards.
CATCACTGATCAATTTGAACGAAGCAACTGGATCAATTCCTAACAAGCCAAAGGAAACTGGAGTCATCGATTTTCATTCTCATTCATCAAAGACTCATTTGGATGAAGCAACTGGATCGATTCCTAACAAAAGAAGGGAAACTGGGGGCACCGATTTTCATGCTCATTCCTCGAAGATTCATTTGGAGGAAGCAACTGGATCAATTCCTAACGGAAGAAAGGTAAGTATTTCCAGCAAAAGAAAGGAAACTAAGGGAGCTGATTTTCGTTCTCATTCATCGAAGATTCATTTGGGTAAATTGGACTGGGCTGCAACTCGGCACTTGTGGTTAGGCTCGGATGATGAATAGCCCCTAGTCCCTACTTCCATTTCATATCAAAATCAGGAGATTATCCAATTTATACTACAAGTATTTTAACTGTTCTTCATAGCTGTTTTGTCTTTCTGCTTTTGATGTCAACTGTCTGGTGTAAATAGTGGCAGGAGAACTTGCAAGTATCATAGTAGTTTAAACAAGAAATCAAACTTCAGAAATGCTGAATCACATAGACTATAAGCTTTTTCGAATAAAAATTAATGTATGTATAGACTGGCTTGTTGCTTATTCATGACTTAATTCTTAATGGTTTGTGTGTCCAAGACCTTGATATGGTAATGTGATGATACTGGTTACTTATTTTCTTAATTTCATCAATTTAGTAATATTTATTTACTTTAAAAACCTGTTTTTAAATATCAAATTACTCTACTGAGACTAGGATGAACTTGTTGGGAAACTGCCAAGTTAATATCACAAAAATTAATTTCTTGTGATTACAGTAGGATTTAATTATTTTGTGTATTTAGTAATAATATAATGATTTATTCTAAAGAGGGGTTTTAAAAATTATTCTTGTAGCTTGTTTTACAAAAATTCTTTTTGCATTGTTCTTCTTGATTTTACATTCAAACACTTGTGATCTTCTTTGGTGTTCTTCAAGAATTCAAAATTGCATCAAAGATTTTTATATTCGATCACAATAATTAAAATAATCTATAGAACTTCGACGTATGATATTATTTGGATATGTATATAATTCATAAACAAGAAAGAAACTTTTAGGGAGCATTCTTTTCGTGTTTCAGTTTTGTGTTTTAAGTTTTGAATTCGTTTTATGTTTTATGTTTTGGGTGTCCATTTTGAGATCATTGAAAATTCGTTCTTTTTGTCGTTTTGAAAAAATATTTTTCAACCTATGTTTTTTGAGTTTTGGTAAATTTGTGAAGAAAACAGTCAAAAACGTAAAAAAAGTTATTTTCTGTTTTCTTCACAAAATTTTCAGCCGTTTTCAAAAACTAGTTTTTGAAAATAGAAAAGAGAACGCATTTTCAATGTTTTGAAAAATCGAAAACAAAAAACAACTCGAAAACAGCAAAGAGAACGCCTTTTTACTTTTTCTAGTATTTCAAAGTACTCCCCATATATGAGTGGCAAGCGTGAGCAAAAGCCACCATCACGTATCTAGTACATGTGGTTACTGGTTGGCACGTTAGTTAATGTCCCAGTGAATTTAATTACTTGCATTTGTGTTTACGATAATTCTACTCTTATTTTGAAGTCATTGAATGGATTTAATCGGATTGAGTTAAATTAAGCTTATATAAAATAATCGTGACTCGGTCAACAATTGACAGTTTGTCGAGATAATTTATTAATCTCGTTCTACCATTAAAAGAATAAGATTGCACTCTCAATCTAATTGAAGTTACTGAAGTTGTATAATTATATTACCTGACTTATCGTTTTTACATTTTACTCCATTAGCATTGATCATGTCAAATATTCTTAACAAGGTTAAAATAATCAGAAATCATTTTCTAAATATATACATATCCTTAAATTCTACTTTCTATGATTTTATTGTCCACTAGAAAATCCTTTGATGTCATGACTCATGAGACCATGCCTATTAAATAGGTCACTGTTGCAAATATATGTTCCAGTTATTTCACTTTAATTTCCAAGACATCAAGATGTCAAGCAGCAATTTGATCTCACCCTTGATACTCAAAGAACTTTAATTTAGTAATTGAAGTCCAATAAACACTCGGAATCAGAAAATCGGAGACATATAAATTGAATAAAAATATAACTTTTTTGGTTGTTCATCCATCATGGTGAAAAAGGAAGTTTCATTTTTATATTAACTGTTATCAGTTCATCATATTTCGAACTTTGCATAAAAAGATTGAAAGAGAGACAATAGAAACATTAAAATAAATTGACAAAAAAAATTAAATAAAAGTACAAAAGTGTTCAAATTAGTACCAAGATAACTGAGGTCGATTTGATTTTTTTAACTTATCTCCCTTCATTTTCTTTAATTTCATATTTCACAAAGATCGCTTTAAGAAAAAAGAAGTTGTTATTACTTAATAATCGAACTTAAAAATGTATTTCAATGGTCACTGAACTTTGTTAAGTGTTGCTACTTTATAATTGAACTTAAAAATTTATCTTTATTACTTTATAATTGAACTTAAAAATGTATCTAAATGATCATTGAATTATATACCGTGTTACTAATTCATCGTTCAAGTTGACTTCGTTTGTTGTACTTAAAAAGATTTTTTCATTTGAGTGATGAATAGATATTAGTAACACGATTCATAGTTCAATAATCATTGCGATATATTTTTAAATTTAATTATGAAGTAATAACAATTGGTGAATTTCAATGACCAATAAAATACATCTTTAGGGGGTATTCAATTGAGACTTTTAATAACTTTTTGGGATTTAAAAAGTTTAGATGTATTCAATGTAGATTTTTTGAGATTCTCTAAAAACTATGATGTATTCAATTAAGACTTTTATAGACTTTTATTTCAATGGTCACTGAACTTTGTTAAGTGTTACTACTTTATAATTGAACTAAAAATTTATCTTTATTACTTTATAATTGAACTTAAAAATATATCTCAATGATCATTGAATTATATACCGTGTTACTAATTCATCGCTCAAGTTGACTTTGTTTGTTGTACTTAAAAAGATTTTTTTCATTTGAGTGATGAATAGATATTAGTAACACGATTCATAATTCAATAATCATTACGATATATTTTTAAATTTAATTATGAAGTAATAACAATTGGTGAATTTCAATGACCAATAAAATACATTTTTAGGGGGTGTATTCAATTGAAACTTTTAATGACTTTTTGGGATTTAAAAAGTTTAGATGTATTCAATGTAAACTTTTTGAGACTCTCTAAAAGTTATGATATATTCAATTAATACTTTTATAAACTTTTAAAAAGTCTCTAAAAGTCACAGTGTATTCAATTAAAACTTTTTAGAAGTCTCTATAAGTTTTGGGGTATTCAAATTTTAATGACTTTTGGAAACTTTTATAAAAGTCTCTGGAGTACTAATTTTTAAGCAGAATGTACTCATATAAAATCTCAAAATTTGTCTCTCATTAATCATGAAATTATGAGACTTTTACAAAATATATATATATTAATATTTCTTTCCATTTTCCTTATACAAACATTAAATGTATGATTAAAATTTAGTTTTTTTTTTTATTGATTCTCTCCTACTTTTCCCTCTCTTATCGTTTATCTCTATTTTCTTTGGAAAAAAAATTTGAATTATTGTAAATTTTTTTCATTCATTTTTTTTTTATGAAAAATATCTATTTTTTATTAAATAATAAAATTTTATATGATAAATTTATAATTAAATGTAAATATTTTTATTTTTATTTATTTTTAAAAGTATATTATATTAATAATGTATAATTTTGATTATTATTTATTTAATTAATGTCTACAATTTTTATTCTTTTTAATTATATGAGGAGAGGAGTAATAGAAGGAAAATTGTGGGAACTACAATCTCGTATGTGATAAATTTATATTATTGTATTGGATCCACGTGAATTTTATTTCGAATGAAAGTTTTTAAAAAGTCTTTTGAATTCTACAAAAGTGTATAAAAATTTTAAAATAAAAGTCTATAAAAATTTACGAAAGATTTCCACTAATTTTATATAAATTTATCAAAAATTCACGAAATTCACGAAAATCTTCACTTAGGCTCCGTTTGATAGCGAAAATTTTCTTGGGAACTTGGAATCGTTTTCCAACTTCCTGCTTTTGCGCTATTTGATAGCCTTTATTTTCCATGAAATCGGTTTCCAGCGTTTTCCAAGGTACAACCACTTGAAGCATGATTCCATGGAAATCAATTCCTTATTATTTGGTGGGAATTGGTTTTCACCTTTTTTTTTTTTTTTTTTTTTTTTTTTTTTTTTTTGCAATAGAAACAAATTCTAAGATAAAGTGTAAAAAAAATTTATCCATTTAATTGACAAATTTCATGCAAGTAAATTTTTTTTATTATTTTATTATTTTTTTTGGCAATCTAAATATATTTTGTCCCTAATGGTAAAAAAATTTATCCATTTAATTAACAATTTGCATGAAAAATAAAGCCAAACGTATTATAATAGAAATATGAAAAATTATACCAATCAAACACCTTTAATTCAATTCCTCGGTAAAACAATTCCAGGCAATTCAATTCCCTGAAATCCAATTCCTTTCCACCCATTTTTCACCATTGCTATCAAACGGACCCTTAAAAAAAAGTCCATCAGAGTTTTCAAAAGGCCCAATTGAATAGACTCTCTTAAGTTCAAGGGAAAATTTCTTAAATCCTACTTGAAGAATAGTGTATTTCCAAAATCAAAAATTAACTTTCAAATTACAAAATCAGATATTCTTTTAAAAAATATTCATAATTTATTCAATTAATTATATATTTTATTCATTAAACAAATTAAGGTCACATATTTACACAATTTGGTCACAGATTCACAGTTTGGTCACAGATCAAAATTTATTAGGTCACAAATTTTTTTCAAGATCACAGATCGAAATTTTAATAAGTCACAATTTATTTTCAAGGTCACATGTCAAAATTTATTAGGTCATAGATATTTTTCGAGGTCACATATGTGAATTTTAATAAGTCACAGATTTGTTATTGATCACAGATTAGCCAATTTAGTGGTCACAGTTAATCAAATAATCTGTGACCACCGCCGGACAACCATCGTCGCCCCGCCGCCACCACCACCACCTCACAAGCTGATCTGAAAATCACTACCACCACCACCATTACCGCACAAATCAACAGAAAAAGTCTCAAAACCATCACAAATCGCAAACCTCCATCGCACCTAAACCACCTACACCAAAAACTGCCCCCATCCACCAACGCTGCAGCCACCCAAAAATTGCCCCCGTCCACCAATGTTGCTGCCTCCACCATAACCTCCACCACCAAAAATTATCACAATGACCAATCCACCGCAACACAATCCCCAGATGCATGACCATCACCGCCATGCAACCATTGTAGTAGCCTAAGACCGTTCTCACCTTCACCAACACATTACCACCACCAACATCGCCACCGTAGCCGTTCCCACCTTCATCACTCCACAAACCAGATTCCAACCCATCACGCCACGAATCAACGAAGTCACCCCATCACCTCACGAATCAACGGAGAAAAGTCCCAAAAACGCTAGGCGGTGCTGCAGATCGGACAGCAGCAGCGCCGCACTCGCTATGCCCCCTACAAGGTCGCCGGCACCACCACCCCATCACCGCACGAATGAGGTGGGGTGGCGGGCGTTTTCCTCTAGGCTACAGACGACGAGGGAGGAAAGGAGAGGAGAGTTAGAGAGAGAATGTCGATGGTAGAAATGAGGTGAGGGTGATGAGACGTAGGGTTAGGTTATAAATTAATTTAATCTAATAATATATTTATTTAATTATCATATTTTAATTAACACATCATCTGATTTCAGAAATTACAAACCTGATTTCGGAAATTACAAATCTTAAACCTGAATTAGAAAATGAGATCTCTAAAAATAGGATGGGGTGTAATTTCCACTAAGTTCAATTATTAATCAGTCACTTCGCAAAGTTCAATAAGCATTCGACTAATTAACCCTGTTATTAATATATACACACGACGCGATATATTATTATTTTATAATAATAATATTTTATCGAATTATATTAACGATACATCAAAAAATGTACATAAAAGTATTCATCCTTTTCACATGAAGAATGGGATCCACTTGGATAATATATTTTTTATTTAAGTGAGTCCCACCGCATGTGAGGCGTGGATATGCATATGTACATTTTTTATTTGCAAGTGGAATTGTCCTATTTTATCAGACTTACCCTTGTCGGCGATGCAACGCCGGTGAGCACTGCACGGCAGTGCCTAATGGAGGAGGCAGCGCGTGCATTGGACAACGCTATTTCAGTGGCGAAGCGTCGGAGCCACGCGCAGACCACCTTTTTACATGTCCTCTCTGCTCTATTTGCCCTTCCTAACTCGATTCTCCGTGAGGCCTGTTCTCGCGCCAGACGAACCGTCTACTCTCCACGCCTACAGTTCCGAGCTCTCGAGCTAAGTGTCAGCGTCTCGCTTGATCACCTCCCATGTTCTAAAGAAGCTTCCGATGAGCCGCCGATTTCGAACTCGTTAATGGCTGCGATTAAGAGATCCCAAGCTAGTCAACGGCGGCACCCCGATACGTTTCATTTGTATCAGCGGTTGAATTCATTTCAGTTGTCTATTTCTGCTGTGAAAGTGGAACTGAAGCATTTAGTGCTGTCAATTTTGGATGACCCGATCGTGAGCCGTGTCTTTGGTGAAGCCGGTTATTGGAGCACGGATATAAAATTGGCCATTCTAAACCCTCCTACCGTTTCAAGATTCTCCAAAACCCGGTGCCCGCCTCTTTTCTCGGGTAATTCTAGCGATTTAGACTCAAATAAACGTGGCTTTAATTTTCCATTTCCTGGGGTTCCAGAAAATGTTGACGAGAATTCAAGAAGAGTAGGAGAGATTCTTGTGAGGGGAAGCTTGAGAAATCCATTGTTGATTGGGGTATATGCTACTGCTGCACTTAAAATTTTTACAGAGTCTTTGCAGAAGGGTAAAATGAAGTCTTGCCCAAAGAAAATCATGGCGTGAGTGTGATATCTATTGAAAACGAGATTTATGAGTTTATTAATGGAGGTTTCAGTGAAGACATAATGAGGCTGAACTTCAAAGAATTGAGAGACATGGTGGCAAAATGTGAAGGACCCGTGATGATTCTGAACTGTGGAGATTTGGGGGCATTAGTGGACGTTGAGTCAGTGGATACTGTGAATTATTTGGTTTCAGAATTGAACAGATTGTTAAATAGCTCTGGTCGGAAATTATGGTTGATTGGGGCTGTGGCAGACGATAGTAGTTATAAGAAACTTTTAGCGCAGTTTTCTTCTATTGAGACTGACTGGGATTTGCATCTGCTGCCCAATACTTCTTTCAAATCTTCTTCCATCGAAGGTGTGTGCTCCAAGTCCAGGTGAGCTCTGAATTTTTATAATGTTCCTTCATTATATATTTTAAAGTGATGTCGCAGTGCTGAACCATTAATGTTTAAATGATACAAAGTATTGCTCTTTTTGTAACTTTATTCTGAAAATAATTAATATGGAATTATGGAATGATCAATTTTTGTAGAGTTGCTTGTGTAATTGGGAAGAGATCGTAGGGTGTGTGTGTGTCTTTATTCTTTTTCTTGAGATACTGGCAAGCACAACCCTTGGGCGGGCTCAGGTCTTTAGTTGGTAGTACAGACCATTAGATTAAAAGGTCTGAATTTGAGACTTCCATTTAATTTCTCCATACTTCTTTTTTTCTTTTTTGTTGGCAGTGAATTTGAGAGGAATGGGAATTCTGGCAGTGTAATCCGTTATCCTTTGGCAGTGAATTTCAGAGAAATAAATCATTTAATCTCTTGTTATTCTTCTCTCACTACTTAACCAGAAAACTTAGATTGACATTTTAAATTTTAAGCTAGCTGCTTTATTTGTGGGATGGTGAATAGTGGAATTATGAAAGGTCATTCCTAAAATAGCATTGGATTCTTGTTTTATTACTTATTTGTAAAAGTGTAAAAATTATAGAAAAACAATATAAAGTAGAATTATAAAAATTTGCACCTTATGTATAGGTAAACTTCTTTTCTTTAACATGCTTGTTTTACTTTGTAAGTTTCCTTGTTGCAGCCATAAGTTTTTTCCCTTTCTTTCAACAAAGGTTTAACAAAGTTTGTTATATTTTTTATCTCTGATGAAATCGCAGTATATAAGCATAATTTCCAAAGTTGCAGTATGTAAACTTTAATTACGTCTTCTTTGCATGGTGTGTTTTGTAAATTTTTCCCACCTCTTTTGACAAAGACTTGTTGGAATATTATTATTGCTTTTGGCATCGTAATATGTAAATTTTAATCTTCGAAGATACGATATGCAAAGTGTAATTACGCTCCATCTACATGTATGTTTTGTAATTTGTATATTTCATTATTTTTTACTGTTTTTCCAACTTCTACAAAATTCCCATATATAAGATCCCTAACTTGGATGTATGCATCATTAACTTGATCGTTGGTCATCCAAAATATGTTTATTTGACCTAAGCCATCTATTGTACAGTTTGGCTTATAACATTCTTACAATTTGAACTCACAGTTGCATGCTCGCGATATAATTAAAGCTTGATGGGAGCATTTGTTCTATTTGGTGGATTTTTTTCCTATGCCATCTGAGTTTGAGCCTCTACAAGGAAAAGTGCGAGCAAGAAGTTGCTGATCTGAAGGGAGAACCCACTGATTCTGTCATAGGTCAGCAATCAGAAATTGTATCTTCTTGGCTGCAAATAGCTGAACGTGACATGAGCAAGGGTTCAGTTTCTGTAGAGGTTTATCACTACTTTAAATCCGAACTTCCTCGAAGAAGCTAAACAAAGTTGCTCAGACTACTTAAAATATGCCTATGAGTATTTGGTGAAATAGTTTTTGTTGAACCACTTGATGTAAAAACTTAAGCTGATAGTTAAGGTCACACGTATATAATTTAAGAAATAAGCTCCTTGTATAGATGAAATGTACATGGATTTTTACAAATGGTGAGGTGAAAACACTGGATTGACTGGTTTGAAGTTATTTTTTGTCCAATATCCAATAAAATTGTGTCAGTTGACAATCTATCAAGCTGTCTGACATAAATTCCTGTACACGTAGCATGATCGATAATTTAAATTTGTCACCTCACATGCAGGTGTGGTTCATTTTTATCCATCAAAGCCTAACACACACATTTTCGTGTCGGTGAGATTTGAACATAGAATCTCTACTTACTCTAGTACATGTTGAACCACTTTAAGCCCCTGTAATTGTTCGATAAGGTCACGTGTATTGGATGTATTGTAAACATGAACTCTATCATTTCAGTGCAGGCCAAAGATGACAAAACTGTATTGAATGCCCGATTATGGGACTGCGGAGAAACTGGAGTGACATATGCCAACGTCTCCATTGCACTCGGTCATTTGAAGAAGTTTCTTCACAAAGGTCACAATTTTCTGGTGATCGGCCTTCTCAGGTTGTTTCTGTTTTGGGGGAATGTACTCATGCAGATTTATTATTCGACAAGGGCAGAGTCACCAATCTAAGTCCTTGCATTTTATTGGACATGCAAAACAAGCTCAAACCTGTCGCATCAGACATCAATGCCAATGCAAAGGCTGAACTACCAGTGCGAGGTTGGAAGATTCACCAGCCAGAAACAAACGTCTTGAGGAGCCCCTCCTGTGCTCCGCATAATTTGAGTTTGCCTATTGATTGTACGTTGTCAGCCTCTATTACTCGTGACCACAGATTTGGGGCTGGGAACGCTTTATGCATGTGCTGTGGAAGAATGTAGAAACTTTAACCCTCAAGAGCATTACAATTGCATTCAGTACTTCTCTGGTTCATCTAAAACTAACGAGGATTCCTCCCGTCAAGTTACCCAATCATCGTCCTGCTCTTCTGGTCAACTGGAGAAGCCAATCGGTGGAAAAAGTACCCATGGAAAGTTCTTGCCGAAAATATATACTGGCAGATTGAAGCCATTCAAACTATTTGTCAAACTGTTTCCTGATGCAGAACTGGAAATGGGAGTGGTCATGGCTCAGACAAAAGAAATGTTTGGCTCAGCTTTCTGGGACCTGATAAAGTGGGGAAGAGAAAAACTGCTGCGTCACTTGCTGAGACAATATTTGACAGAAAAGAACACTTGCTATCTGTGGACCTGGGCTCTCAATTTGAGATTAGAGCTTGTAACTCTGTCTTCGATCATCAAGATTCAAAATATTTTCATTTGAAGTTTGGGAGGAAAATGGTTGTTGATTACATTGCTGAGGAGTTGAGCTAGCAAACCCATTCAGTTGTACTCCTTGAAAATATAGAAAGTGCCGATTTCTTGGTGCAGAATAGTTTGTCTCAAGCTATCAAAATTGGTAAATTTCGAGATTCCCATGGGAGGGAAATTGGCATCAACAACACCGTCTTTGTCCTTACATCAAGGCTCCTAAAAGCCCACAACGTTCTTTTTTTTCTGGAAAATCATTCTCTGAATTTTCAGAAGATATAGTATCCAAGGCCAAAAAATTTCAAATGAAAATTTTAATTGGGTCTACTAGTAGAAATTACAGTAGAAACAGTACTTCAAATGTTTTAGTTACTCCAAGTAAGATAACCGCTATCCCTTGCTCTGTAAATAAAAGGAAGTTGGTCGATAATGAGTCTACCAAGACTGGGATGCCAAAAAGAATGTGTAAGATGTCAAGATCCATTCTTGATTTAAATTTGCCAATAGAGGAAATGGAACAGGACAATGATACTGATATTGATAAATGTGATGGTGAGACCAAATATGAAGTGTGGTTGGAAGAATTGCTCGGCCGCGTTGATGAAAATGTGGTTTTCAAACCATTTGATTTTGATTCTCTGGCCAAGAAAGTTCTGAACATGATCAGCCTTGGATTTCAGAAAGTAGTTGGACCTGATTTTTTCCTTGAAATTGATCGAGAAGTGATGCTTCAAATACTTGCAGCTGCTTTGTTAACAGACAAGGAGAATGCTGTTGAGGACTGGATTGAACAGGTTCTTTGTTCGAGCTTAATGGAAGCCCATTGGAGGTGTCGTGTTAATGCTGTTCTGTAATGAAATTAGTAGCTTGCAAAGGCCTTGTTGTGGAAGAGCAGTTTTCTGGAGTGCGCCTTCCAACAAGAATAATTCTGAACTGATATTTGATCAGGTATGCATCTTGTATCATTGAATGTAGTTAGCAGCTTGAATCCCACAGTTTCATTAAGTCTCTTTTTATATAATAGAGTTGTAAATAAGGATTAGGTTATTTCTAATATTTATTATACTTAGCTTAAATTTTTGTTGTTAATCCATCATAAGACCCTCTCTCAAACTTTTGTCAGCATGGTTACGTTCAGAAAACTTGTTTCTTTAAATAGTATACGAATAATGTACCAAAGAAACGCAAAGATTTGTTTAATTTTGCTTTTAATTGAAATAATGTACAGGTTAACTACTTGCCAGAAAACTAAAGAGAAAAAAAAATGTCAGTACCATATGTTAAATTAGTCGAAAAGCTGACTTGAATATTAAGGTGGTATGTCAAAACTTTTCATAGGAATTTCCAAGTTGCTGAGTAGCTCAGCCAACAGTAAATCAAGAATTTGTTGACACAAATATATTCCAATCGCTTCGAAATCTTCAGCCTCCTTTACTATCTCTTTGAATATCCAATTGGATTGTGATGTCTCCCTTTCAACCAGTTGGCAAACTTCATCCCACTTCTCTTTACTTCTCTTAGTATCATAATCATCTCTGATCAACTTTATTTTCTCTGCCTTTCTGTAATTCTCAAGTTCCTCTGATAACGTCCTCCTGGATTTTGTATTTGCTAAACTTGAAACTTTCCCTAGTATATAATTCAAACAAGTTACACCTTGAGTAAAATATAATTATTCATGCAATCTAACAATTCATGACTGAGGAATCTAACCTGAATTAAGAAAGTGTGGATCAGGTTCAGGTGGGACTTCTGCGAAATCAAGAACAAGAACAGAATTCGGGCTTGAATCTTTTGAATCGCAACCTGTACCCAATATGGTTACCTTGGATTTAGCTTTCTTTCTTATTGTTCTTCCTCTTCCTTTGTGATCAGAGTCAACTAATTCGTGAACAACATACGACTTTTGACAGGAATTCTCAAGTACATTACATGGATACCTAACCTCACAGTCGCTGTAAATCTTTTTAGAATCAATCAAGTTATCCTGCCTTTCGCCTTTTGGAACTTTATGTGGATCTTGATTTTCTTTATTCTGTTCTAGCACAATCTCTCTAATATTTTCCTTGCAAATAGCTTTCCTTCTTTGCTTCTTCTCACCAGAATTCAAGTCTGATTTCATTCCTTGCCAAATTTCACCTGCATTCTCAAAGCTAATAATGAAAAAGCTCTCATCTTCTAGCTCTTTATAGCTAGAAATTTCACGAAAGCTCTCTGCGTGTCGTCGGCTCCATTGTATTGACTTCAAATTCGTCAATGAATGTATGGCATTCATCGACTGGCTTCGCCCAATTGTATTGGGACTTTTCTCCGTAATATGTGGCTGTGATTCTAATCCCATGAGCCTAGCCACTACTCCTGGTGTGTTGAAGTCGTCGGGGTAGTTTGCTTCTTCCACAAACGGTGGCTTGTCACTGACCAAAGGCTGTTTTTCTTCTTCTTTGAAATGATCACGAGGGTGCGTCGGAAGACCATTAAGGCAAAGAAGCCGGCGTAATATCCCCATAAGACACCCTGGATTGCCATTCTTGGAATTGTATGCTTTGCCATCGACAGAGGGCGATGTGGTGGTGGTGGTGGTGGCGGTGGAGGAGGAGGAAGAGGAAGACAAGGATGAAAAAAAGGAGGGTTTCATCGACTTGATGGATGGAATGAGTTGTTTGAATCCCAACAATTCTGAAAAGAAGAAAATTAACAGAAAAAGCTTGTAGGGAGTGTTGAATGAGTGTGCAGAAAAGTGAGATTTGAATGGTGTGGAGGGATGGAGGCATTGGCTGCATTTGAATGTGAGTAGCTGATTTTGATTGTGAGAATGAAAAAGAGTGATGCTCCCACAACAGTCGAGAGGTGATTTTTTTTTTTGTGGAATCTGTCGGTTTGAACATAATTTCGTGGGAAGAATGTCGTATTGCTGGTAAAAAGAACAGTGATTGGTAGAAAAACTAGTGCAGAAAAGTGCAATGTGAATGATTGAGTGTGGTGGGCACTACAATTTGAATGTTAATAGGAATAAAGACACTTTTTCTAGCTTAAATTTAAAAAAGAAGAAGAGTAATGCTACCTAGTACCATGCACTGATTTAGGTAGCGGCGGACACCACCATTTATTATCCAATGAATAAATAAAATTGTAATCTTATACCTTATTGACTTAGTTCCATTTTAAAATAAAAATTTGAACTTATGCCTTATTTACTATCATTTTTAAAGTTCCTAATGATATTTTTTTAATAAATAATTATTTTCCATAATATTTATATCAAAATAAAAATACTTTATATATAAGAAAAGAAATTAGTCAACAGAGATATAAAGATATATTGTTAATTAGATAATATTTACTAAGTCCTTGTGCTCCATAAAAATCAAATTTGGGGAAAAATGTATTTTGGAATAGTGTTTTTGGAGAACGTATAGTTAAAAAATAAGAAAAAAATTTAGATTTACGTGTAATATTATTTTAATAAAGAATACGTGGTTGAAAATATATATATATTTTTTTAATAAATGGAGCTTAAACAGAAGCTAAAGTAAATTTAATTATAAATGCATAATATAATAAGTCTACGTCAGTCTCAAATTCTAGAAAGAATAAAATAAAAAGTGAACTAAATGGAGAAAAATAAGTAATTAAAGGGTATTTAAAATTTTTAAGTACTTGGAGTTGTATTGAAAGTTGAAAAAAGCAAGGGAGACTCCTCGCATGGGCCTAAATTAACAAAGCCTAAAGCAAGAGGGTCCATACAAAAGGAACCCTAATCACCTGGCTTATTTTAAAGAGATTATGAATCTATGATAGAGAAAATTTGGGGATACTTGTACATTATATTTGACACCAAATTTAACATTGTACCATATGTCGACACATGATTGATAAGTTTTTGAATTCAACACATTTTCCCGCCACACAACATTTTAAATTTGTAAAAGATATCAAACTTCATGTCATTCATAAAATATACAAGAAGCATTATTCAATTTTTTTTATTCATTGTCTTTTTCAATAAATATTTGCTTAATTTTGTATATGTTAATGGATAATCAGTTCAAAGATGATTTGAATAATTTAAGAAGTAGCTTATTATTAAATGTACTTATTATAAAGTAGAGAGAAAAACTCAATCGATTTTAAAAATTTAAAACATAGTTTCTCGGAGCTCATTTTTAAAAATTGACGCGGAAAATATTTTGTATTTAGAGTCTCTTGGGGATGATTGAACATGTTGTGTTTCTTTTTATTAAAATTTGACTGCAAAAAACTCTATTGCAACATTAGTATCTCAATAAACATAAGAGAATAGAACATCTATAACAAATTCATCTAAAATTATCTATTATCATCACATGATGTGGAGACTAAATACAAATTTTAGAGCACTTTCCTTAATATTATTCTTCTTTTTTCTATTGTCAAGAGGGTACCCTTCTCTATCACTATTGTCTTCTTCCAAGTTTTTGGTATGTATAAACGGTTTCAATATTTTGTGAAATGCACAAAATAGTATTAGAAAAGGATTTGATTTGAATTTCTTATTTGTAAGAAAGAAAAGTAGAGCATGCCGATGTCAAAAGAGTATTTTGATGGTCCTCGGTCCTCAGTCCTCTTCACAATTTCAATTTTTTTCTTTTCCCGTCAACTAGACAGTTTAATTTAGGTAGCATTCGAGGTTTTATAATAATAATAATAATAATTTACAGCCCAGATATGTGCCAAAATTTTAATGATAAATCATAAACAGACTGCATACTTACAGAGAAATTACAAATGAAATAATGCAGGTAAGGTACTAAAGCTGTTATATACATTGCTGTCCTAATGGACCATACGACTAGGTCCCCATATACGAATTGTTTGATCGTCACTTGCAGAAGCTAACATCTGAGGCTTTCTTGGGTTCCAACTAACACAGTTTACAGTCTTCAAGTGCCCCGACAACACCTCAATTGGATAGGAATATCGTCGATTCCATATGTATACCTGCAAAAATGCACAGAATGTTTTTTATTCATCTTTATTCATTTGAAAATACAGATAAGAGATGGAGAAACCCAGCAGAGGAAGAGCATACCTTGGAATCTTCACTTCCACTGGCGATAAACAAGCTGTTAAAGCCACCAAAGCAAGACCGAATCACATATTTCTTTTGCTTGTGGCCCGTGTACTGAAATGGTTCCGACCCTTTTCCAGCAATATCCCAGACATGAATCTCTTGGCTATTAAGGTTGACGATTAGGAACTTACTATCCCTCGATGTTGAAAGGGATGTAATCGAATGGTTCTCTGAAATAACACGCTCAGCATTTGTTGCCACATTTAATATTCTTATTTCTTTGTCAGAAAGTATGCTGATGAGTCTTTCTCCATCCGCTGTCACAGCGAGATCCAATACCTTGGGCATCCGCATTCCTTTCCATGCCTTTATCTCATTACCGTCACAGTCCCACATATAAATTCCCTTTTCAGGAACTGAGCTGCCACAGACAATACGCTTAGAATCGGGAAACCAAGCACATGAGCTGACAATGAAACCATCATTGCCGAATGTATGTTTACATGTGCCTGTTTGCACATCCCAGAGTTTAAGGACTTCCAGATTTCCACAGGTTAGCAACATGGTGTCATCGGGACTCCATGCTACAAAGGAAACAGGGTTTTGGTGGCTACGTAATATGTGCTTCAATGATACTTTGTTATCATCCTGCACCTGAAAATAAAATAATTATAATTGCACTCAGAAACCAAGGCATGTTGAAAACCAGAAAATTCAGTCAAGTTGTATTTAAAATACAATACATACACACTGAAATCAAACATGTGAAATTCACACACCCAACATAACAGGTATACGAGTTGTAAATATGAAGAGTTCTTGTATATTGCAAAGAAATAAGTTAACTTGCACCAACTCGCAATTAAAAAATCAGTAAAGCGTGCAGCAATTTAGTCTCTTTACTAGTTTTTACATGTCATATAAATTGCCTAAGTCGTATTTGATTTATAGGTTCATTACAGAGGCAGGTATATATTTTACGTCACAGTATCCAATTATTACATATTGCCGTCAAAATACTAAAAATTATATGTATCTTTGGATGATAAACAGGGTTCTCCTTGCATAAAGACAATAATAGCACAAACAAACTTTTATATAGAAAATGTCTCCATGTATTAACTGATATTACTCCTAATCT
Organism: Osmanthus fragrans; assembly: GCA_019395295.1. Lineage (NCBI taxonomy): Eukaryota > Viridiplantae > Streptophyta > Magnoliopsida > Lamiales > Oleaceae > Osmanthus > Osmanthus fragrans. The sequence goes on along the minus strand of CM033343.1, from coordinate 20,723,442 downwards.
TGGAACTTAACAGGTATGCCTCACCTGAGTTGACTATTGGAGTCACTCAAGCCACTAAGAGATTAAGTGTCCAACTTCACCAGGAAACATGCTTAAGAAGGTTTAACTTCCTGAACAAGGGAAAAGAAGTGTGAAAATAGGGAATAATAGTTAGTTCCCTAAATTCTGGGTATCACAGCATGTAAAGCAAACACAAATTCCAATAACTTTAACCAGTCTGCACGGTTTTTTTAAGCATCCATTACTGTTCTTTATTCAGGATAAAACTTGAGTTTTAGTATAAGTTACAAAATTGAAAACTATTTTTCTTTATGTAAAGTCCGTGACCTAGGGATAACTAAAAACTCAAAGCTCCAAATGCTGCAAAAGTTTCCTGGGTAACCTGGTGCTTCAAAAACATTCCAGATGGTTCCAAGAAATGTATTTAATCATCCTACATTTCTAACATAGAAAAGAATTACGTGGAAAACCATGTTTTGGGAGCAAGTTGAAATCTAGTTTCTTTTTTCATGGAAGTGGTGAAAGGAAATACAGCAAAATCATCTATGAAATTATCAAACATGTGATCCTTGAAATCAGCATTTTTAAATGCTATAAAATTAACACAGAACATAGAGCTATATCTATAAACAGTAAAGTTAAAAACTAACAGCAATTCTTGAAATGACGACCGTGATCTAGAACGTTAACTAATTGATTTGAAAGAAAACAACTTATTTGGCGAGAACCAAGCGCTACGGATATAATCAACTGGTGCTGCATACTTGTTACATTTTATAGAACTTTTTCTTCGTGTCTCATCGCATGTTTTGTATTATAGTGGCTTCAACTAAAAAACTGAGAATCAAGAAAAATTTGGTGGTTGAAGGAAATCACATATCGAAGTTGCCTAAGCTAAATATCATTCTGACCAATTTGAATCTAACTCAAGTAGAGACCGTTTGGAATTCTACCCATTGATGTCCGTTCCGTCTTGTAAAACAGGAACTAACAAATAAACGTATGCAAAAAACATGATTCCCATATCAGGAGGGCACATGAACATAGTTTTAGAGATAAATTTTGTCTTTGAGGGGTGTGGAGAAACTCATAGCAATTTTAGATGCTCTATATAAACTTAATTGGTGCCGCTATTTCATTATTTTGAATGTAATATAATATAACAATAGAAATGGATTGTGGAAACTATTTGTCAATGATGCAAGTACTTAGAAATTCTCTTCAAAATGAAACAATACTTACAAACAAGAACCAGACGTTATCAAAAATCTGCAGCTGACTCAACTAAAATAATCAAACACGGTTTACAATTGGAATTGAGCTGACAAAATTTCATTGTCAACCAATACTAATTGGGGAGGAACAGTGTAGGATACAAATGAAGGGATCGAAGAGATTAAGGCAGGTCCTGTTCACCGAGAAATGACTCCAAAATTGGATCTTGGTCTATTTGAGATTGTTCCTTTGGAGTCCTGAACTAGCTGTTGCTTGTGATGTATGGAAAGAGATCAGATTTGAGTTTATTGCATGGATAGGAAGGCATTTCTTCGATTAGGTGTCTCGTGGCAGGGGCTGTGCACGATCAATTACGATAAATGGGATCGGATTTTGCATTTTTTTTTTCTGCAGTAAGGTCTACTCCTGTTGTTTGGACTTCTGACTTCATACTTCATTCATTTACTTCTGTTAGTTCGAGGGCAGCTAGCCAGTGACTTGATTGAAGCAGTAGGCCACAGTTCATCACGGAAGAAAGGACTCACTAAGCCAGGATCACTAACTAATACTAATCTAATCTAATAGAAAATATTAATAATATCTATGTGAATCTGATCAACAAAGAAATGGAGAAGACCAGACAAGAGTTGGATTGGGGTAAGAGCTTTGCTCGGTTGGCCTTCCTACACTGACAAATGCCTCTTTTCTCTTCTCTCTCTAGACATAATGGTCAACAAGTATTAGCAATTTTACAGAAGATATAACAGAATGAATATATTGACTCCAAATATGAGAAACAAGGGACAGTTGTCAACTCAAGCAAATCACTTGCATGTACTACTGCTGCATTTCATTAAATGGTATTTGTTGCGATCTTTAATCAAGCACCTATCAACTATCTTATTGGTCCATAAACTCCAAATTGTGATGTAGATTCAATGTATTACCATTTATAACGAGATTAAATCAAAACTGATTTAAACATTAATGAAAAAGGAACAAATTCAAGTTATTGTAGAGAGGCATCCGTCATCTTGTGCCATTCATTGCCAATCTCTTCATATTTAAATGCAATTACCTATTGGTATAGAGATATTTAGGAAGACATAATAAGATTTTTTTTTTTTTTTTTTGGCTCAAGAAATGATAAGATTTGAAAAATTTTGTAGTGCAAATATTTGCATGTAGTGGATACTGACAAAAGGATACACAAAGAGAGACATTTAAAAAAAAAAAAAAAAAAAAAAAAAAAAAAAAAAAAAAAAATCTAGAATAATAAATGGAAAATGTGGGGAGCAGCTCAAATAAGGGGGGAAAAAAGAAAAAGAAACAAACTCAGCCCCATTCTCTAAAAATTCATTTTTTCCACCAATTCATTTTCAACCACATTATCCCAATAAAATATTTTTGCACGTAAACCCAAAACTTTTTCTCACTTTTAACCACACATTCTCTGGAAAATAACTATTAAAAAACTCATTTTTCACAAAAAAAAAAAAAAAAAGGGGGCTTAAATATAGCCTCAATGTATCACCATTCACCCACTCTTCAATCTAATGAAACATGAAAAATAAAAAAGGGAAAACACATGCAATACGTAGAGAGAGAACAATTATGGAAACTTAAGTGTCAATAAATAGTTAAACCATTACGTGTTCTATAATTGATCACCTCAAAATTGATAAATTTTACAATCTTAGAGGCAAAAACCTTAAAGCTACAGCATCATATTGATATAGAAAAATCAGTAATCAAAGTCAGAAGACCAGGTATTAATAACAACTTATTTATATACTTTGAATGAACCTTTGGAGGAGGGTTCTCAAAACTTACCTTCCATATAATGGCTGTGCAATCACTTGATGATGAGGCCAAATACTGCCCATTGTTAGAGAACTGGACGAACCATACTTCATTCATATGATTAATTAAAATCTGCCATAAAGACACGAAATGCAGCATACAGAGTCAATAATTTGACGGTAAAACAAATAACCTCATGGTATCTACAATAGATGTGAATTTTCTGTGTTTAGTTTCCCTTTAGGATATAAAGATTTTTTAAAGAAGATGCTTCAAACCAACAAATAATTGTGACGAATAAAGGTTAATATTTTACATTGTATGGATTAATTGCTAATCCTGTATTAGATAGAGAAATAATAACTCGAAAGAGAAAAGGAAAGCTAGAAAAACAAACTATTTAAAGTAGTTCAATATAAATGCAAGAGCTACGTCACTCACTCAATGAATCAAGTGATGAATTTTAGAGCTTTCTCATCATTAAAAAAAAAAAAATTAAATAAATATCTGTCCCATAATTCTTTTAAGCAAGTAATTTCTTACAAGAGTTGAACTCTCTATCTGAATATCCCTCTTCCCCCTTTCTGTAAGTATTACAAACCTAGTTATTTCCATATTCTAACAATTATTTTTCATTTCTTATATAAATATCTCACTCTGCCATTCTCAGCTAGTCACCTTAAAAAGAAATTATTAGAAACTCTAGCCCCATGAATTTAACGTCTCAACATACTACAATATATTCCAATCTTCTATACTGAAAGATTCTTCATAAAAAAATTATGGCAAAATGAAAGCAAAAAAATTGAAATTAACCTCACTTTTGGGCGGGGGTTTATGAGGAATACAAATAACATCTGGTTTTTTAAGATTTGGCGAGCATATGGAATAACTAGTGAATTACAATAGCATGTATAAGAGCCAAAATAGGAGTAGGTCCCTCCATAGCATCGGGTAACCATACATGAAGGGGAATTGTGCAGATTTAGCAACTGCACAGGTAAATAATTGAGCAGCACACAAAGTAACAAATGAAGAATTGACTTTATTATTATAAATCAGGACTGACCGATAAAAACCCACCACATTGTTCCTTGGCTTTTGTTCTAGAAAGTTTTATTGGTGTCAGAGGTTCCATACTAAAGAGGAACTAATAGAAAGTTAAACAAAAGGATTAAAAAAATTGACTCTGCTACCGATTGTAAAAAAAACAATAAAACAAAATAATTTTCTCTGCTACCTGATAAGGCTCGAGACAAAAAGGTTTTTACACAAACTCCACATTAATGGAATTGCATATTATAGAGCATGATATGGGAGCTTCACAGCAGCACTTTGGCAGGCCAAAGAATTGAAAATTTGAAACTGTATAAAAGCCGTTTTCAATCATATGACAGTAAACTATCAAATAAGATTTACTCTTTCTCGATCATGCCAAACTTATGTTTCACTTACTGGACTGTCAATTAATACTTTAAACTCTATTAAGGGAGAAAAAAAAAAGTCAATCTGTTTCTAACTTGCAGAACATGGAAACTAACAATTCAAAATACACACCCATTCATGTCGAAATGTGTGACATACTTAACTTCTGCATATTTGATGAAATAAATGGGAAAATGGATCTTTCTTGGACTTTCAGCAACATTTTTCGAAAGTAACAATTCCACTCAGTTTTGTTTCTGAAAACTTGCAATGATGTATTAGCTCATGCTTGACTAGCCAAACATATGATTTATTCCTTCTCACGTTTGTTTTGTGCATATTTAACATTTATGAAGAAATTTATGAAAATTAACCCACTGTGTATGATTAGTTAGCAGTCAATGGATGGAAGTTAAAAAAGTTAATTTAGGCATTCTTAAGGTAGTGGATAAATTTCCAGACTAGAATATTAAAAGCTTAAAGACATAATCTTTCAGTTGCAGCCAACAAAAGTCAGAGATGTCTATTAGTCAACCTGAATGGTCTCAGTAGGAAACTGATCTCGATCACAATGGTGGTCTTCATACAGGGATAACATGTCAGAACTGTGGTAAATACAATTATCAATCTGAGCACTGACAACTGTTTCAACCAAATGCTCCAGCCTGCGCTCAGGCAATGAAATGGGTGGAGGCAAAACTTTCTCCAGGTCCACGACCAATCCTTTTCTCAACTCATGAATGACACTGCAGTCAACACTACCCATTCCCCGTTGCTTCAAAGAAAGCATCTCAAAAGCACACTTGTGAACCTTTTCTTTATCCACCTTCAAACAAGCAATCCGTTTTCGTAATATTTCCAAAGCCAAAGAATTGTCCCCACAGTTCAAACATTCAAACAAGAACTGCTCAAGAACAAGGAATAATGCAGAAGCTCTAACTTCATCAGTCATGCCATTGATTCTATTAAGAGTCTCAATGCAATCATCCCAACTCGCACAGAGAACATTTGATTCAAGGGACTCGAGTTCCCATGATTTGCATGAAATGTTGGACTCAGTTTCTAAACAAGCAGCAGACTTCTCATAGCCTAAAGAATATAAACATTGAATGATAATTCTTACAAATTCATGCTTCTTGATTCGTCCTTTTGTCCCTATCATTATTCCTAAACTCTCCATTATCTAGACAGCTGCTCACAATTCCAGAAGAACTATTGCCAATTGCGCTACAAAATTACCATTTTTCTCCCATATACTTCAGATTCCAACCCATAACAATAACATACAAACTGAAAAAGTATCTGCACAATAAAGAAGGTTAATCAACATTTAACACACAATATCCCATAAACCTTGAACGTATCATAAAGATATACATATCCATGTTGACAATTAAAAAAATAATTATTTATATAAATGAAAATTCACATTGCCCAAAAAAACGAATATTAAAAGAGAATTATGAAAGACATAAATACCTGAAAATCGTCATAAAAATTTAACAGCCATGTTCTGTGGAGCAGCTCTTTGCCAGTGACGAGTGTGCCGTTCGGGCGAGGAGCTTGAAGCTAGGGTTTGATCAGCAGAGTGAAATTGGACTGGTGGCGAAATTGACGATGTCATTTCTATCCAAATACTTTGAGGTTATTTTTAATTTTTTACTATTAGGCTGTGTTTGATATGCAACATTTGTCATAGAACTAAGAAAATATTTTCCTAGTTCCTACTTTTGGCTGTTTGATTAGCCAAATTTACCCTGAAAAATGTTTGCCACCAATTTCTAATGTACAATCCTTTGAAACACAAAAGTAGGAAAATATTTTTTTATGATTTTGGTGGGAAATTATTTTCCACCTTGTTGGATATTTTTTTTTTTTTTATTTTTTTTTATTTTTTGGCAATGGAAACATATTCTAAACTCAATAATAAAAATTTTTATCCATTTAATTGACAATTTGCATGAAAAATGAAGCCAAACGAACATAAAAATTTTATGAAATTTTTTTTTAAATTTTTTTTTTTTACTTTTTGACAATCCAAACAAATTTTAATACAGACTATAAAAAAATTATCCCAAAAAGTAATTATTTGCATGAAAAACAAAGCCAAACGAATTAGGTGGAAAATTATACCAATCAAACACCATTAATACAATTCCCTCTAAAACAAATTCTAGACAAATCACTTCCCTGCCAAATATTTTATTTGCCATTCATTTTCCATCTTTCTATCAAACACACCCTTATTATATTATTCACAAAAAATAAAAGTTTATTCACTAATTAAATAATGTCTATTGTGCACTTTAGTAAAATTTCCAAAATTTCTTTAGTAACACACACACACACACACATACATATATATGCATTACTCTTGCTTGCTTTACAAATTCAAAAATCTATTATTTCATAAAAATAATGTCTAAATATTGTGCACTTATAAGCCCTAGAGATTATTTAAAATTCATTTTTTCTAAAATTTATTTTCTACTACGTATTTTTCAATAACAAAAATTTACACGTGAATCCATTTTTTTTTTATTATAAATTCTAAAAAAAATCACTTTCACAGAATCTATTTTCAAAAAATTTAAATCAAACATACTCGAAGTAAGATTTTTCTAAAAATATGTATTTTAAGTTTCTAATATTATAATGTTATTTTTTACATATTATTTGTTGATGAGATATAACGTTCAAAAATTATGGGATTTTCATTTAATTGGCCTAGTCAAACTAAGTTTTTATTTAAAAAGACCACCAACTAAGTTTTTTAGTTAGAAGGCCTAAATATATGAAAAGGGGAAAATATAATTTGTTAATGTCCAAAATGTCCTTGTATATAAAAAGACATTATTGCCTTCATTCTCATTCCAATTTCCATTTCACTCTTCTTCTTCAAGAATCGGTTCCAAGGTGGGTTTTTGAGCTCTCTTTCATTTTTCTCTTCAATATTTTTATCTACTTAATAAAGAAATCATAAACTCTACATTCTCTTTCCCTTGAACACTTATTTAGTTGAAGTGAGTAGTAAAATCTTGCAACATTGGTGATTAGCAATTGGAGAAGAAGAGGATTTTGTGAATTCTAAATTTTTGGGTTACTTTCTTTCTCTATTTTTTGTCAATAATTTCTCCATGTTGTATACATGTTTGGGGTGTTTATTTGTGAATAATGATTTTGATTTCAATTTAACATTACATTAGAGTTTTGATATGAGTTAGTTTTCAACCCATTTTCTCATTACCGGTTTATTTGCATTAATTGAAGTGAAATGTAAGTTGAAAAATGTATGTTTGGCTATGCTTTCCATTTTGGTACCGTAAAACACAAATTTGGTTTTATTATCTGCATAACGACTTACACGTCGTTTTCTGAAGTCCATAACGACTTCTATATCGTTATCAGTTTTGTACTATGTTCGAAATGAAATGTAAGTTGGTGAATGCATGTTTGGCTATTCCTTCATTGTTGTACCATAAGTTGAAAAATGTAAATTGGGTCTATTTTGTACATAACGACTTTGTTCAAACATATGTGTTGTACTAGATTTTTGTTTCATAATGACTTTAGAATAACTTATAAAGACAAGTTTATGAAATTTTGGGGCCATTTTTCATTGTTGACCCCGTCACACTTTATGTACTTTTGGGGCCATTTTGCATAATATGAATGGATAACTTATTATCTAGTTTTTTATTTTTTTGGGATAAATTTGAAGATATGATTAATCATGTTGAACTTTTCCCTTTGATTTTGACTTCTTCAGATAAACAAAAAATGAATGGGGTCAGCTGTAGCATTCGATTTCGCCTTCACTTTCTGCTAGCCACTCTCCTCATGGTGGGCTTATGAAGTTTGATGTTTCAAAGACTAGTAATATGGGAAAGCTTCATGTTCTCAAACTAGTGCGAGAGAGGAATGTTGTCCTTCTGCTGCAAAGGATAACCTGAGCCCAATAAGTGGTAGCAAATTAGTAAATTCCTCCCTTTCGATGGCTCCATCATCTTCTACGGCTAGGAGCTTTGAGACCCTCACTTGTGAATGATGAGTAAAAAATCGGTCATGTTCGCTCCACTTGTAATGACCAAACAGTTGATAGCGAAACTTGAATTTGTCATATTATCATGACTTATAACTTTATTGTTTAGTCATTATGTTATTAGAACAAAAATTAAAGCCATTTTTCATTGCTGAAATCGTTATTGGAGCAAATAACGACATACATATCGTTACAATAAAAAAAGTGACTTTTTTCATCATAACGACATTGAAATCTTCCATATCGTTACAATATAAAAACTACACTGGTTTTCCAAAACTACCATAACTAATTCGAAATCGTTCCTGGAGCAAATAACGACATACATATCGTTACCGTAGAAAAAATTAACTTTTTGAACCATAACGACATTTAAATCGTTATCGTGCTTCGATAACGACCTCAATATCGTTACAATATAAAAACTACACTATTTTTTAAAGACATCCATAACGAGTTCGAAATTGTTACTGTAGTAAATAACGACATACATATCGTTACCGTAAAAAAAAGTGACTTTTTGAACCATAACAGCATTGATATCGTTATCGTGCTTCGATAACGACCTTAATATCGTTACAATATGAAAATTACACTGTTTTTCAACGACGTCCATAACGAGTTTGAAATCGTTCCTGTAGCAAATAACGACATACATATCGTTACCGTAAAAAAAGTGACTTTTTGAACCATAACGACATTGATATCGTTATAGTGCTTCTATAACGACTTCAATATCGTTACAATTTAAAAACTACACTGTTTTTCAAAGACTATCATAACGAGTTTGAAATCGTTCTCGGAGCAAATAACGACTTACATATCGTTACAATATAAAAAAGTGAATTTTTCCACCATAACGACATTTAAATCGTTATCGTGCTTCGATAACGACTTCCATATCGTTACAATATAAAAACTACACTATTTTCGAAAAACTACCATAACGAGTTTGAAATCGTTTTTGGAGCAAATAACGACTTACATATCGTTACAGTAGAAAAAACTGAATTTTTGAGCCATAACGATATCTACATCGTTCTCGAAAAAAATAACGACTTACATATCGTTACAGTACAATTAATAAGGAAAACGACATTTATATCGTTTTTTTTTTACATAGAAAACGATAAGTATATCGTTATGCGTAGTAAAACGTTCTTGAACATCCACGATAATCCGACATACCTCCGACATATGTATATGATGACCAAAAATAGGTTGTCGAGCGAGTTTAATCACATTCCAAAGAAACTTAAGGAACAATTGTATTTTTTATAGTAATCCAACACATTGGACTAGTTTCGATATATAAAGAAAGTATCTTTGTTGGCCCGTTCTAAGCCATTCGAGTGCTATCAACCCACCCACTTAATACCCTCTTTCTTTCGGTCATTATACATATATCGAAGGTATGTCAAATGATCGTGGATGTTCAAGAACACCTTACTACGCATAACGATATACTTATCGTTTTCTGTGTAAAGAAACGATATAAATGTCGTTTTCCTTATTATTTACACTGTAACGATATGGAGATCGTTATGTCTTTCGGGAACAATGTAGATGTCGTTATGGTTTAAAAAGTCAGTTTTTTTCTATTGAAACGATATGTAAGTCGTTATTTGCTTCAAGAACGATTTCAAACTCGTTATAGTAGTTTTTGAAAAATAGTGTAGTCTTTATATTGTAACGATATGGAAGTCGTTACAGAAGCATGATAACGATGTAAATGTCGTTATGGTGGAAAAAATCAATTTTTTCTATTGTAACGATATGTAAGTCGTTATTTGTTTCAAGAACGATTTCAAACTCGTTATGGTAGTTTTTGAAAAACAGTGTAGAGTTTATATTGTAACGATATCAAATGGGTTCGATCCCACTTAAAAGAAACTATGGGAACGTTTATGTTCCCATGATTGTGTACCACTTTCGAACTACACTTTCGAACTATTCAGATAGAAAGTATCTTCGTTCGCTCTTTCTAAGCCATTCGAGTGATATTAACTAGTTTTATGACCTAGCTCGATCGTCCTATGTATGTTGAAAGCATGACGGGTGACTATGGACGATCGAATCGTTATTTTTAGTTAGAACGATATAATTATCGTTTTCTATTAAAAGAAACGACATCTATGCCGTTGTAGTTATAATTTGAATTGGAACGATTTCAAATTCATCAAATTTGTATTAAAACGATATGAAAGTCATTATATTATTTCGTGGGTTTGATACATAACGATGTTATTATCGTTTCAATACAATTTTGACGACATTGATATCATTTTAGTTTTAATCTTAACTAAAACGATTTATATATCGTTATAGTTTATATAAAACGATAATTATATCGTTTATGTTAAAAATGATGATTTGACCGTCCACGATCATGAGACATGCATCTGACATATTTAGAATGATCGAAATAGATCATCAAGTGGGTTCGATCTCTCTCTAAAGAAGCTACGGAAACATTTGTGTTCCTATGATTATGTACCACTTTCGAACAATTATATTATACAATTTGTGTTCATTTTATTTACAATTTTATAACATGTTTCTAATCGAACAATTATATTATACAATTGCCAATTTAAAATTTTACATAACTAACAATTGTTTATATAATTTATAAATTCGGTTATTCAATCTTTTTATTATAATTAAATTATATAATCTGAAATTCTGAATCATGATAGTTAAATAAATATTTTTTACTTTTGAAAAATTTATACCAATTAATTAAATTAAGTTAATATTTTGATCGAAAAAATTAGAAAAAAATTTAAAATATATGAAATGACCTTTAGGTTTTGGGTTAAGGGTTGAATTTTAAATAATAACATAACTCGAATTTTGAAAATATACTTTAAATATATGGAATGACCTTTAGTTATATATCGTTTTAGAGCATATGAAACGACAATTATATCTTTTAGAGTATATAAAAAGTATATTTTGCACGCCATAAAAAATTTACGTAGGGGATGAAAGAGAAAAAAACAAAAAATTTTGTGGTCAGTTGGTCATTACTTAAAAATTATAAATAAATATAAAAATTATTTGAAATAAAATTAAAGATTTTAAGTTAAATGTCACTAACTATTTATATATTTTGAAATCATAAATTTTGTTAAACATTCAATTCATCTTAATTAAAATTAATCTTTCAATACATAATACATATATAGAATAAAGTGAAATATTTGACTCTAACTTTTTAAGACATTCAGAACTATAAGATTATATATAGGTTATTGAATTAAAATAAATAATATTGTTCAATGTCCTAGTGGTGAGGGAAACATAAATTTTTTTTAAGAGGTTGAAGGTTCAAATTCTTGGACATGAAAATTTGGTTATAATTTTTAAAGATATATATATATATATATATATATATATATATAGGTTATTACAATAAAATAAACAACATTGGTCAATGTCCTAGTGGTGAGGAAAACATCATTTTTCTAAGAGGTTGAAGGTTCAAATCCTTGAACCTTAAAAATTTAACTTTAATTTTTCAAGATATATATAAGTTATTACAATAAAACAAATAACATTGTTGAATGTCCTAGTGGTGAAGGGGTACTTTTCTTTCTTAGAGGTTCAAGGTTCAAATCCTTGAATCTTGAAAATTTTACTCTAATTTTTAAGATATATATATAAGTTATTGCAATAAAATAAATAACATTATTAAGTGTCCTAGTGGTGAGGAGGGTACTTTTTTTCTTAGAGATCCAAGGTTCAAGTCTTTGAACCTTAAAAATTTGATTTAAATTTTTTAGATCCAGTCAAACCCGTTTGACCGGGTCGGGTAGGGTCGGGTTTAATCGGGTCGGGTAAAATAAATTTGGCCCAAATTCATCATTTATTTGGTTATAAAGGAAGGGTAAAATGGATATTTGATAATTTTAAATCATTAAATTTTCTTTTCTTTTAAACAATTTGGTCAAAGGCCATTTAAACAAAAACATTGTGAAGGGTGGCCATCTCAACTCATTCCCACAAAAATTATGTTGTCTACATCAACTAAATGGTTGACAAGACAAGTGGTGCATAATGAAAGCCTTTATTCTCTATCAATATTTTCAATTGTAGTGTAAAATAAATTTAAATTAGAATAAAGCTTTTTGTACACAATCTCCTACACAATACCCTACACCCCCCTTACATGGAGGGGGGCCCACACATAATAAAATATTTGTGGGCCCCTCTTCATGTGAGAGGGATGTAGGGCATTGTGTAGGGGTGTGTGTGTACATGTAGCATTGTTGTTTAAATTATGATTTAAATCTTTAAATTGAACAAAAATCACTTCAATGAAGAGATGCGAAGAAAATAAATTTTGTATTTTTCGACAAAATATGTGAAAAAATATATAAATTTACATTTTTTTACATCCACAAGAAGCAAAAAAAATGGATTTAGATATTTTCATTGGAGCAAAATTTAAATTTAGATATATCGAGGTATAAATAAGGATGCCACCATAATTGAAGATGCTCTAAAAATAATATAGCCACTGTTTGATTCCATCATCTAAAAATTCTTTTTTTTTCTCAAATTCATTTTCAACTACACATTCTCACAATAAAATATTTTACACGTAAACTCAAAAAAATTTCTTACTTTTTAATCACACATTCTTTAAAAAAATCACTATTAAAAACCCATTTTCAACGAAAAAAAAAAAAAAAAAAAAAAAAAAAAAAAACTTAAAACACATCCTAAATGGAAGGAGAGATCTAAGAGCGGTTGATTGCATCATAAACCCTTTCACTTAAAGATAAATAAGTGAAGATTTATTAGAAGTTTTTAATGGAAAAAAAAATGTATCCCTAACTTATTTAAAATTAATTTTAATAATCCTAGAGGTTGTAGATGTGTTGACCAAAATAATTAAACCTGAATATGAAACAAAAATATTTTACACACGACAAGTTTTTCATATAAAAACATAATTGTATAAACGGAAAATTATATTTTTCTACTAACATTGTTATAATTCATGATAAATGTGTTTTTACATACTTATTGGGCACTTAATTCAAGCTATTATTGATTAAATAAAAAAAAAAACTTACAATTGGATAATACTTACTAATATAGGTGAAATACCACCAATTGAAGGAGAGAGGAAGAAAAATGGACCAAATGCGTACAAAGTCTTGAAGTTGGGGACTAAATGCACAAGTATCGAAAGTTGAAGTCGAAAGTTGAAGGACCATGGATGCAATTTATGAAAGACATAATTGAAAGAAAATACAAAATTCAAGAACTAAAATGAAGAAAATCATAGTTGAGAAACTTGGCACGCAATTTTCTTGAGGACTGAATTGCAAAAAGGGTAAAAGAGGAAGCTCGCATGCTTGTGCTTGAGTCGGAGCTCGGGCTATTGAGCATAATTGAGAGATAGAGCTAGCCTATTCGTTATAAGGAATCAATGCTCCGGACTGAATGTTACCCGATTACCAAAAGCGATAGAATCATCGTTACATCTTTCCTTTACGCCCTAAGAAGAAAAAGGTGGATTGGTGGGTTTTCATGCTTAGGTGTCTGTCATTCTTGGTGTGCTCAATTCGGATTGAGAGGAAGGTAAGTCTGGATCTAATAAATGAAATTATTAATTTCATGGTATGATCTTTTACATCTTAGGTCTTTCCGTTCCGTCACCTGACTTATGTTTTTCATGTAGCATTAGACAACCATAGCCCAGTATTCACCCTTTGCATTGAATTTGGGAATCCGCCCATCTTGTCGGTAGAGTAAATCACTCTTCTTCCTTTATCAGATATGTCAGCAACAATAGCAATCTGCAAGAATAGAGAAAGATTCGATATGAACATCACGAACTTTGAATCCAAAGCAAATGTTGCCACAATCACTACACGAGATGAACATTGGTTTGGTAAATTGAAGTTGGCCTTAGTCAAATCTTGTCAATGAAACGGCGTGAAATACTATTCCCTGGCGCATGGGAAACCTCAGAAGAGGGGGGAAAAGGAAAGGAAATGAAGAAAAACCAAGCAAAAATTGAGGAATTTGAAGGAAGAATTAAGGTTTCATCACACCATTTCCTCAATAATCCATCCAAGGGATTATGTATTATCTTGTATTCTTCCTTTATTTTATTTTATTTTTATTTTGTAATGAGTTTCTTAACCATTTCCATTTTGTGCCTATGTTTTAATATGATCTAAGTTTTTGAAGTTGACATTTATAATGTATCTTGACTATAATTTCATTAATGTCAAAGTTTGCTACTTAATGTTTAAATTACAATTGTTCTTGTGCATTTATTATTGTGTTTCAACTCCTATCATGTAATGGCCAACAGCTGATTCAGTTAGGCGATTTGTGCAATTATTGAAAGATTTTTGTGCATTTTAGAACAAAATAGCTAATGCCCTAGGTTTTCACAGAAGATAGATATATACTCCTAACTTTAAGTGACACACTGAGTTATTTTCACAAAAAATTAATGCAGTTGTTTGGATTTTAATTAACATGAAGATATTGTATGTTAAACCAATCAATTATGGTTAATTTCATCCAAGAGAGGTAATTAGCTAAAATCGAAAAATCAAGTCTAACATTATAATTTATGTAATTCACATTTTGGCTATTTTGAGATATTAATGAAACGACAATTAAGTGAAATCATGAATTCCCGCTCATTTTTATCCAAATTTCCATCACTTGTTTAATTGAACTTTAAAATCATTTTTTATTTTCATTTTCATTTTCAATTTCAATTTCAAATTTTATGTATTTAATCGTTAAAGTTGACTCAACTATTGTATAATTAAAAGAAACATTACTCGAGGGATATATAACTTGGACTCAAAAGTCCATGTTATTACTTGAACATGTTCGTGCTCTTGCGATTTGTAATTTTAGCGAACAGTTCATCCTAGGAGGCTTAAGTCAATGTTTACGTGATAGCCAACTAAAGAGTTACCTTGGGTCAACACTCTCCGTCACCAACCTCTCTAACCTAAACAAGCTCATCAAACAGGGATAGTAGAAGTGATGCCACCACTTTCAGTCGAGACGTCATGTAGAAGTCGATCATTTGTAACAAGGTTGACCAAGAAAGTTAACTCGTGAAAATTCCTCTTCGGAAGGAGTTTTTGGATCCATGCAGACAACTCCCAAGACTTCAAAAAAAAAAAAAAATTCTCTTCCACGGCAGACAAATGCACTTCCCATTGTATTTCTTTATTGTCAACCCACTCAAAAACAACTGCCCTTGTGATGAACACCATGCTTTGAGAATAATGAAGCGAACGATACAAAAATGGAAGATGATTGTTAAAACAAATTGACTTGGACTAGTAGCGTCCAAATTCTCTTGACATTCACTAATAATATGCAAATGCAACTTCGACAAAGGCTCAAGATGTGAGAAGAATGATGTATCGATGCCTTATAGATGCTAAGTTTAAGTTCACCTCATATGTTGGACTGGACATGATACTGTACATCAATATCTTTAAAATAACGGTAACTTGTGCCTTGAATTTTAATCTAAATGATTTCGTGTATATTTGAATACATTTTTTATTAGAGTTTGTCCCAACCATTCTCGAAAAATAAACAAGTAGAAAAAAAAGAGAGAGAAAATTAGTAAACAAGATGTAAGTGATAAAAAAAATTCTAATTTAAATTGACGTTAAAATTTATTGTCTAAAATCACAAGTCTTCCAAATATATGAATAGCCTGCACTCTTGGACTTTGAAAGGTTCCGATCCTTGTTCTTTAACATAAATGCTTTGACTGTTATAGGTCAGCGTCCTTGGTCCTGCTTCTGCATTTTATATAATCCTTGTTTGGGCTACATTTTTGAAAAAAATATATATTTCATTTTTTTTTTTTCTAAAAATCACTATTCTAAAATACATTTTTTTTTCTCACAATCTATTTTTAATGGAGCCCAAATGGGAGTTTAATAAAATATCAATATTTTTTTGTTAATATTGGTCGATGGCCAAAACTATGTTGAAAAGCGATTAATTATATTGAATAATGAATGTTATACCATCTCATATGATAATAAACCATATTTCTACTATTCAGTGATGGAAAAATGTATTTAAACAATTTATAAAAATAAATCACTCCCTTTTAAAAAATATAAATCATGAAAGATTTTTGATAAATGTCCTAAAATGCCAAGATAATTAAATTTTATAGCTTGTATGAATATAAAATAAAAGAAGATAGAAAGAAAATTAAGTCATAACACTACTTCCATGGGGGTTGAGATCTGTTGTCCAAAATTGACGGTCCGACCTGCTATATATCCAATGATTCATTGACACGTCACTTTAAATTGACATGTCCAATTTTTCAATAACTGTCACTTGTGCTTAAAAATAAATGTAAAATGATGCATTAATAAATCATCGTGGACGGCAAGTTCGACAGTTAATTTTGGACAACAAATCTCAACTCCTTTCCATCAAGCCTCAAATGTGCCTAGGTTCACGAGTTCGAAACTCAAGCAACATCATTGAAAGTCTTAAATACACCGCAAGTACTCTACCTATCTCGAGCTATATCACTCTTAAGAAACCAAAAAATTTAGAAAAATACCAGTTCTTTACGAGGTAATCAAAGCAATGGAGGAACTCATTCCGACGATCTACTTTATAGGCATCATCAAAACTTAAAAATAAACTAACCTCATAATAATTTACAATATATAAAATGATTGTTATATTGTCACAATGAAATTATTGTTTTACCAAGTTTTTGACATGATTGTTATATTCTCGTAATGAAATTATTGTTTTACCAAGTTTTGATATTTTTCTTATTTATTTGAATAATCTAATCCCTTTTTTGGACTCTGTTTTTCAAAAAATTATTTTTAACCACACATTCGACCATAAAATAAATTTACTCGTGAGCCCAAAATTTTTCCTTATTTTTTTACCATACATTTTTTTTTTAAAAAAAACCACTACTTCAAAACACATTTTAACCCCCCCCCCCCCCCTTCCCTTCTTTTGTCAAGCGACTCAAGCCTATTTTGTTCTTCCACAATTTTAGTTTCCAATTAATTGATAAAAAAGATAATATTATTTAATACTACTGGTGCTACAATATTAATTTAGGTAACGCTAAGTAATACATTCAATAAAATGTGGATTTAAGTAATTAATTTAATTATGTCTCTAATTTAATTTTACATTAGTGTCATAGATTAGTGTTTTAACAAGTATGCAAAGTTATTGCCTTGTGATACTTACATTGACAGAATTAATAAAATATGACTCCACAAGATCTTCAACATTGTTATTCTCAATGGAGAAGATTTGTACAAGGCAACCACAGGCCGGGAAGATTTGAAACTTTCTGTGCTTCCTGAAGCATTTTTTTGTAGCAATCTAACAGTACTAAAAGTGGGCGGTCACCTTATGGTTGTACTTTCTTGTATATGGTATATTAGCTTTTATAATTGTGTGACTTATAGTTTGGGTCTGTCGTCCTGCTTTCCTCTGGACTGTTTATATAAGTTCTACATATTATTTATAAACTTGTTTATGTACAATTTGCTGCACATATTTCTTGTTATATATTTTGTTATATTCGAACGCTTAATGAAATTAAGAATGTTAGTGACACTCAGAGAGATGTCTATGTTCATCACACAAAGTTCTGTTAAAAACGAGTATCTTTCTAATCGCAGATTACCCGGTCAAGAATAAAATGTGCAGGGTTTTGTAAAGAACGAGCCTTTCATTCCATTGATATGGTAATACGCACAAACTTGCTTTGCCCCAAAAGATAACATAACCAAAGGACTGTTCAAGGACTTGAAAATAAAGAATGTCAAGGTAAGTTATAGAGTCAGTATAGATCACAAGTTCTTTTGGTGCTACATACTATTTGGTAAACCCCAATTAGTTGGGAATAAGAGAAATTCTTCTTCTAAACAAATACACAGACAAAAGACTATCAAAATGCGACTGGCTTCACAATAAATATATATTTATGTATGCTGCGGTTTATCAAAATTCTTGCTATGACCTCAAGCAGGCAACTCAAGCTTCACATTATTCTTCCAGCTGCAACGGTGATATGAAAATGATTTAAGTTACTAGATCAAAATAGAAAGTTTATATAAAT
Organism: Osmanthus fragrans; assembly: GCA_019395295.1. Taxonomy (NCBI): domain Eukaryota; kingdom Viridiplantae; phylum Streptophyta; class Magnoliopsida; order Lamiales; family Oleaceae; genus Osmanthus; species Osmanthus fragrans. The sequence continues at coordinate 20,704,816 of CM033343.1, read as the reverse complement.
ATGTGACGATGCTTGACAATTTTACCTTTGGAAGTAATAATAAAAGAAATCGGCATAAAGCAGTGTCTGAACAAGCCCCGAAATCCAAGCTGCATTCGCAGGAGCACAAGTATGATGTCAGTTTAATTGCAGACGGTGATAATTTTATTTTACATATATACAAAAGTAAAGCTGCTGCAAAAAAAGTATTATCAAACATGATGTATTCAGAGAGAGAGAGAGAGAGAGAGAGAGAGAGAGAGAGAGATACTTATCCAGTGAACATAGTGTGGCTCAGTGAAGTAGCGATAAATCCAGTTCAATATGTATAATGACCGGTATGCGCTGCGACAAGAAAAGGCAGGATGGATAAATTCGAGTTTCATCATTCATTTAACCAGACAATGGCTTAAAACTGGGCATTTTGACACCAAATATTGGTAGTACATTATTGGACATTGATGCCGATGGTATGAGTGTCACGGACAATTTTGTTAACATGAGATGTAGACTGGATTAGCCATGAGATACCGAATTAGTCTTTTGTTAATGATACGCATGCTGCTCATAACTGCTGTCAAAGCCAGCTAAAGAATGTCAGGATGAGGATACTAAATTAGTCTTTACCCTAACTTAAAGAAAATTTGCAGAAAAAAAGGTTGTAGAATGGCTAGGTGTGCCCACAAAGTTATTCTCTTCGGGTGATATCTAATTTTGCATGTAAAGTTCTAAACTAATTCAACAACTGACTCATGATCACATCTTCTGCTGGAAGAAAGAAACATATAACATAATAATGGAAATGAAGAAATGAACCAATCGCCAAGAAACCATATTAGTTCACAACGGTTAACTCATCAAAGAATTTTATAGAGAGTAGATAAATTATGAATTCTGTTTCAGAACATGAGTCAGTGACAACTCCAAGGAATAAAGCCTTTGTGATACCTTTTTCTTCTCATTTTTTCCCACCAAAACAAATTACTTACTCTTCATACATCAAAGAAACCTGGATCATAATCCATATGGCCTTCTTCATATTTAGCATCTTGCAAAACTTTAATTATTTACGGCAATGACTTTGACGTTTAACTAACTTTTCCCATGGACTTTCTTTTCATTTTGCCCATTAATTTTACCTCATCATCCCCATGTTACATGGATCTCCACATTTTTTAATTACCAAATATCAATTTTCATCTACTATATTTCTGAAGGCAAAGAACCCCATAAGCATCAAGAACAATGTTACCTCCCCATGCTTCAGGATCTCTCTTTCATCTTCTCAGCAAACAAGTTCCATTAATTCATCCATGAATCAAGTACAAAAACTCTTAGCAACAATTTGTTTCAGTGATTGAATGAATGCTGAAAAATAGTAAATTTTGAGTAAATCATGCCCTTACCGAAGGAATACTAGGAGAAAATGCATTTGTAGACCATAAGGTGACAGAAAGAATAAACACGGACAGATAGCAGATAATGATTTTCTAAAGCCCAGATTAAAATGTCAATATCCTTGGCTTATACTCATGTAAATTCAGCAAGGCCCGCAGAGGAAATAGCAAGCAGATGTTAAATTTAAGAGTCGTAAGATTCACTTCAGTATATAAATTGTACATGTAACCATACTCAAGATTGTTAATATAACAAAATGTCATTTCGAGTCAGATATAAGAATAAGAATCTGGTAAATAAATTACCCCAGAAGAAAAACATATTGCCCAGTCAAGTTGTCAATATTTCTAGTCCTCTGCAGCAGGACCAGCTGAGGAAGGATGGCCACAGCTTCCAAGTACAAGGAGAATGTCCACATTATCTGATCACACAAATAAGCCAAAGTACAAAGGTAAGTAATAAAACAAGAAGAACAGGCAAGACTGCAGTTTTCTGCAAAGAATATTATACAAAGTCATGATTCACTTTCATAATTCGGAGAAGCGAAGTTATTTTCCACAAGTAATTAGCCATGTACAATAATGAAAATTAAGGCATGAAATAATGGTCCAATGGGGAAGCCTGAGTACCTCTTTGACAGTAAACTTCTCGTTAATGACTACGGCCAACAGAAAACACGGCAGCACAAGGAAATAGTGGCGAAACGTGTCCTGGTCTTTGTCATAGGATCTGCGGACAATCTTGTGATGCCTTATATACCAGACAATTGAGAAAGAGCTCACCAAGAAAATTAATTTCATTAGAGTATTATAGAAGGAAATGTAGTCGGTAAAAAGATCCAAGTAGCGTGTAGCAAAGACAAGAGCATAGAGTTCCTGAGTCTTCAGAGAAATGCCTGCATATGAAAGAGGAAGTGAACATCAAATGATGCAGGCATTGATATAATTTTGGTGCAGCTCTCAATTACGTACGTAGAATTTCATCATACAACTTCTCACTTCAATATTCAAAAAAGGAACAAAAAATCAATAGCAACAAAAAGATCAGAAACTTATTTTAAGCGCCCCAAGATGAGTAAGACTATTAATTTATAGAACGCATTTTATACGAAGTAAAAGTATCCACAATACCACAATAATTCAGGTGCTTATTTCCCAACATTTTCAATTTGAGATGCATAAACACTCTTCCATCAGCAGAAACAAAACACAGCTGTTCAGATTACTTCTACATGGACATAAGTGGAAAAAAACTTATTAGTACCGAAAAACTCTTGCCAGAATTGAGATTTCCATTTTCTTAGGTGTAAACTAGGAAACACGTTCAGGCACACAAGGATCCAATTCTTTTAGAGCAGATTCTTTAGAAACATTATGATCAGGCAGGACCTGTAAACATACCTTTTCGAAGTGTCTCCTGACCGAGTCAACAGTGCGCAAGAGAGCAATTCTAGGTTATTTAGTAGATTTGTAAATCAGAATAGATCATACTGAAAGACATTCAGTGGATTCAAGACTGACAGAGTACTTAGCAGGTCTTATGTTGATTTTTATGAATGATAATATTTTAAGTGAGCATGCATGTATCACGCTGAAGACTTGAATGCCTACGTTGAAAAGAGTAGAAATTCATGAGTGTAATTCAGAAATCCACCACAAATTAGACATGCCAATTGCCAAGCAAAATGAATCTTAAACCAAAATATGCTCAAACAAGACACCTGTACCTAGAAATCTAGTACAGGACTAACTGCAAATTACGTGCCCATAGACATCTGATTGAGTTTAGGCAACTATATTCTCATTCATCTCCCATCCAAATGAAGACAAGTCTTGCAAGTGCACAAAATGACACGTACTTCTGTTTAGTCAAGAAACATGTTTGGATATGATATTGGACTTATATTCTCAAGTATTAAAGGTGCATCGACCAATCTCTAGAGTTTCACCATATTATCTGCTCTTGTCCATGTCTCCCTCAAATCACCAAAAATGGGGACCAAACATAGAAACATAGAACACTAATGATATTTTTTTCGACAATGGATATCGTAGTAAGCATTGTAACCCATTTCAAGAGCAGCGTTGTTAGTGATTCAATCAATTTGAGAAATCTCAAGCAAATTGCTAAGCAACATAGAAAATGATACCAGATCCAAATTTAGGATTCAAAATGACAAAGAGAACAGTAATTCTATTACTTCAAGAAGTGATATAATTCAAAAGTAAACCACTGGATTATAAAGTGAATACCCATGACCAATAAGGGTAATGAAAAAAAAAATTGGAAAAGAGGAGAAAACTGAAATAAGAAAAAAAAGAAAAAGGTTGTTACATGCCAAATGTGACTGAGATTTGAAGGTCACGTAATAAACAAACATATAAAAACATAGACCTTGCCAATTCCTTGACACCTCGAATTTCTAGAAACTGTATCAAGTCTGCCAATACAATTATTGTGTGCCAAATATCCGTGATGAAACTACTTCTAGCTTTAGAAAATTTCACTTCAAGTTCAGTCTCCTAAAGATTCTCAGCAGGCTCAAAAACCTGATAACTAGAAATCTTTCTCACTATATGCCCAATGTTCTTTCTTAAACCAAATTAGTTAATATAAATCAATAATCATCCCAAATAAATTAGTTAGCTAAGACAACAGCTCTTTAGCGCCCAGACAAATCCATACAATTTACCTTTAGTAGCTGCAATATACAGAAGCATTAACATATTTGAAGCAATACCACAAATTTTTTTTCCCCAAAAACCAGTTACATTAACTCAAAAAACATGACTGAAATAACCATAAATGAATCTTTTCCAATTTACAAAACCAATGCGATTCAAGATTCAGCACCGTGCAAGTTCATAATTTCACGAATTTATAGATGTATACATATGAAAGCTTTGGAAACGGGAAGCATATAGAAATGCGTACCAGCACAGGATTTGATTGTATGGATTTTCAGGAGCAAAACAAGGACGCTTGCCAAATGGGTCATGTCCCCTGCTAATCTAAATATATTCATCTTTCCCTCCTGTATCGATCAACCAGAAAAAAAGAAAATTGAATATCCCAGAAAACAGATCTGCCCACAATTTCTTTCTTTCTATTATTTCTTAAAACAGATCTCTGGGATGCTCTAAACAAAGGGGAAGAAAATTTGCTTTTACTATTCTACTTTCCTTTTTTGTGCCTATTCTATTATTTCGTTCACGGTTCATTTCCTATAATAAAAAAAAAAAAAAAAAAATGCTACATTTTTTTTTATTACGCTTTATTACTGACCCCCCCACCTACTCTGCTCTGAATCTTGGTGAAGGAAGTAAATTGTAAATTATGTCTCCAAGAGTACATGGTGAAAGACTACTTGTATACTTACACTTACCCAACAGTCAAATTCATATTTCAGGATTCAAACTCTTGACGCGACAGCGTCAAGTAAATCTGGATTTCTCCACATTTTTTTTTTACCACTTAGAGATGTGCCCTGGGCAAAAAAAAAAAAAAAAAAAAAATGCTACATTTCTTTGCCGAGAAAGGAAGTGGTTAAAAACAAATTGAAAAATTGACACATATACCACTAAATTGATCTAAAATTATTTTTAGATTATTCTATATGTACAAAATTATTTACAAAATCTCTTATACACTACACACAATAGAGGTAGGGATCACATAGTCAATATTTTTGAATTCACGTAAGGTCCACATTTTTTGTGAGGAGTAACACATTTTGTACAAATGTATTTGTACATATATCTTTATCCATTATATTTTATCACTATATTTTTAGCAGTTTGTATATGTCACGTCACTACTTTGGGTGGATTATCCTTATAATATTAAAATAATCCTACTTAATTCGAAATTATAATTTCAATCTATGTATTGATTGGTAATAAGCTAAATAAAGTATGATATTAACATCATATAAACTGAATTATAACCCCCAATTAAACTAAATAATATTGTTCATAATATTATAATAAGAACCTTTGAAAGTTATTGTTCACGTTTTTTAAGAAAAAAAAAATGGCATCATTTCAATTATTTTAGGATAATAAGCACAAAATGTTTTCATCATTTGCACGCATTCTACAAATTGTCCATATCATTTCAAATTTGGCATTTACGCCTTCATTTCAACATTTTCTTGCGAAGTTGGTCATTTTCATCTAATTTCGTCAATATCTTCTGTGAAATACGAGTAATTTATGCAAAACGTTCCTATAATTTGTCTTCGTTGTACAAAACTTCCCTAACTTTTACCATTAATGTGCAAAAGGTCCTTGTCGTCTATTTTCTCCATTAAAACTTTGTAAAATCATTAATTTACCCTCCTCTCTAATATAAAAATAAATAAATAGTTGTAGTCAAAATCTTAACTCGCGGTAAACTACAATTGATTCTCTTATAAGCATGGAAACACCAAGTAAAATTTTAGCACAATCAGTGCTTCTCTGTGGTTTTTTACTTTTCACGTGAAATCTCTTACAAAGAAGTGTGTAAATTTGAGCAAGTATAGATCTCGAGAGATTCATACACTGTGAGAAACCTATTCCTTTTACTTATTTTCAAAGACTAACTAGTATTTGTAATCTATTCCAAATAGACCAATGATATTAACCTGCAATGGTGATGAACAACCATTTACATGTTATTAGTCGTTCGTTCACATTGCTATGATTCAAGATTGGTACCTCAAATTGTGAAGCATATTAGAAAAGATGAACTATCCAAATTAGTGGCCTGTTCTACATAATAATCCGCTTTATTTGTGGTTAATTTGTCACGTCTTAGGATTTACCACCTAATGTCACTTCAAATACACTTTACATTTTTATAAAAAAAAAAGTTGAACCCCAATTTTAAGGGTCTCCCACAGTCCTACTCTTAGAGTATTGTGAATGAGATAAATAGCAGATGTGCCTCGACAAGGCAGGGTACAAGAGCTATCATACTAGTGCCCACAAAGAGTCCAATATCAAACTTTGTAAGAGGCAGAAATCAAATCTTCACACTGCGTCTACCAGCTCAACTGAGACTACTTCACTATTGTCCTTTGCACCACTGAACTATGTTCCGAGGGCAATACACTTTACATTCTTCTTTGGGTTTAACTGTGTGCATGGCTTGAAATCCTAATAAATTATGGCGAGTATTGTTAATATCAAATTTGTTTGTTTTCTTTTTTAACTTAAATATAAATTACTTAAATAATATAATAACATAATTAATTATTATGAGCCTTAATAATTTCAAATATACACGAACTAGCTAGCTTATCCATCTTCTCAAGAACACATGTTGGATGAATTAAACGCAAACATTATGTCAACAATAAGTTTACGATATCAATAATTTGTAGATATAGAATTATAATTTATAAATATAAAAATAATTAGTGATAAATAACTTTAAAACTTTAATTTTTCCTCAAAGAAAAAAAATTATAGTCTGAAATTTTTTTAAATAATTTTCTAAGGATTTTATCACATTGTTTCGACCACTAACTTGATAACCCTATGTCTAGTCAGGTTGATGTACATGTCAAGTCTATTAAAATTTATTGGAGTCCTCTCTTAAGAGGTAACATCGGACAGAGCGTGGAACCACTTCAAATGTACTTAAAGAAGCTAATCACTCGACGTTCATGCTAGTAAGATTGGACCGAAGAACTCGACAAGTTGGAACACTCAAAAGCCACCGTCATCTGAAAATATCATTATGAATACACTGGAGGAATGTTCCCCAATGAAATCACATATCCCATAACAATCAATTAGAGACACGAAGGTATTGTCTCAGATGTCAACATAGTCATACTTATTAATCAAAGAAAAATGTTACTCAATCACCCCGGTTGACAGCATGGGTGACCACCATGTAAGTGTGTGAGCCCTGTGAGAATAAAATAACATATCTCCCATGTGAGTGCGGTGTCACACCAGGGTGTTCATGTAGCATATCTCTTAATCACAAGAAAGTAATGACTGTCTAAGTTGCATATAATGATGACCTAGATTACAAATTATGATATAGGTATATGATAGTGTGACGTGGCCGAATTTCTCAATCAATGAAATCCCTTTAAGCAGGATGGTGGCAAGCAATTCGAAAGCATATGTTGTAGCTTGACAAAATAGAGGGACGATGAGTCTTTATTTTGAAGCCTATATAACGAAGCAAAGCCCCGACAAGAAGGACCAAGCTGATCCTTCTCTCGGTATTACCTACAAAATCTTACTCAATAAAATCTTTCTTTTTCCTATGATATTTCAGTACATACACAGTTATTCCTCTAATTTTCTTTGAAGTTGATCTATAATGATCCCGTCAATTTTAAGCGTCAATAACAATGGTCTTAGCACAATATAGCGAGGTACAATCCAACCTCGATAGGTTAGAGCCAACCCTTAAAATTATTTTTATTTATTTAATTTTTTATTTTTATTTTAAAGAGTCAACTCTTAAAATTATGTTCCAAAATATTCTTTAAATTAATATTTTAATTTAGAGAGTAGGTTAGAGCCAAACCCACTCTTTATAATTAAATGCATTAAAAATATTTCAATTTTTAATGTAGAAAAATAATATAATAATTTAGAGAAAAATTAGTAAAAATAAAAGATAAAGAAAAGTAATAAATATTTTTTTAGAGTAGTAAAATTAAGTGTTAAATATAAATAATTTGTTGAAATATTTCAAAATTTTTACTCTCTAAATTTATAGATACTCTCTAAATGATAAATATGCTATTTAAAAATAGAAAGCCGATTAGAGATTCTCTAATAAAACAAATTAAACTACTCCAACAAATGCTTTTTTTTTAATCTCGCTCATGGCATTGCGCAAACGTCCGGGGTAATAATCTATTTATAGCATTATTCATAGTAAATTATGTTGGAGAAGAACTACCTAGGGTAACTTGAAAAAGGGTAAAATGCAAAAATAGAATTTATTGATTGATCGAGTCTCGTGACAGCACAATATTTTAAAGTGAAATTGCTCGTCGAGAGCTACCACGTCTCTGTGGACAATCACTACCCGGATACAACAATCAAACAAGCCACCAGTGCAGCAATCACGAATGATTTCAGAACTTTCAAGTTTACTTTAGAAAATATATAAAACTCGAGTGTGAAAATTACAGAATATGAAAAATTATAATTTCATTTTTGACGTGATTTTTTCTAAAATCAAACGAGTGATTATATGCAGAATAGATATAACTGCCTACATCATGATTCAGAAAGATTTGCAATTTTTAATAGAATGTGGATGATGGGTTGTTGAAAAATGTTCATATTATGCTAGCTAGTTTGACTCATTAACTAATTTCAAAAATTATTAAAATAAGTAAAAAATATTATTTTAAGTAAGGAAGCTTAAGAGCCCAAAATCAAATACTTTTTAACTATAGCGTGTGATGTGGACAATTATTCAAATGATACAACGATCAAACAAACCACTTTGTGTAGTAATCACGAATGATTTCAGAACTCTCAAGTGTACTTCAAAAAATATATAAAACTCGAGTGTGAAAATTACTAAATATGAAAATTATAATTTTATTTTCACATGAGTGATTATATAAGCAAAATAGATATAACAGCCTACACCATGATCCAGGAAGATTTATAATTTTTAATGGAATGTAGATAATGAATTGTTGATAGTGGGTTGTTGAAAAACGGTCATATTATACTAGCTAGTTTGATTCATTAAATAATTTCAAAAATAATTAAAAATAAATAAAAAATATATCATTTTAATCAAGGAAGCTCAAAAGCCCAAAGACTTTTATTATAGCGGGATGTGACTCGGAACCCCGACCTTCCATACAAATTTCACACTTCCTATCAATTGGGCACTTTATCTAAATTAATTACTTTTTTCGCATATTATATTTATTGTATAAATATCTAACAAATTAAACTTCATTGATCAACGTGTAATTTTACATATGTTTTATAGCCAATCCAATTAAAAAAAAAGGTAAAAGAACAAAGTTATTGTAAAATAAATCCTTCTTTAGACAGTTCATCGCCAATTCAAAGTTTTAATTATTTTCTTTTTCTTGTGGTCTTATCTTATGTCGTCTTCTTTTCTCTTTTGTTTTTGCAGTATAATGGATTTTCAAAAATATTCCTCGAGAAAGATTTCCAGTTTTTTTTTTTTTTTATTCGAATTCTGATGCATATTTAGCATCAGTAGACGCGTATTATGTTTCTTATAATTCAATTTTTTTTTTTTTTGATTACGTTCCATTAGTGGCGCCCCCACCTGCTCTATCCTGAGCATTGGTAAAGGAGGTAAATTGAAGATTATGCCTCTAATGGTACAGGGTGGAAAACTGCTTGTACACTTGCACTTACTCAAGAGCCAAATCCATATTTCAAGATTCGAACTCTTGACGCGACAGCTTCAAGGAAAGTTGAATTTCTTCACCTTTCCCCTTTTATCACTTGGAGATGTGCCTTGGGGGCGTTTCTTATAATTCATTTGTTCGTGAATTAATATTCCATCTTTGCACAGTCCCAAAAACCCTCAACTTCGAATTTATATATAATATCACAATAATGTAAAAATAATAATAATTTGCATATTTAGAAGCAACAGACAACAGTAAAAAGGAAAGTATTACTAACAAATTTGAAATTATTAAGGTTCGTAATAACTAATAAGGATTCTATATTATTTCCTTATCTACAAGTAATAGGCAATATAAACTTACCAATTAACAGCAATCCTCTTGCCACAGTACTGTCGGATCCCTCTCTGATCTATATATACCTCAAGCTTTGAGAAATTTTCTCCGACAAATAATTCTTATTCCGTTCTCTCAAACATGGATTATCAATCCAACAAAGTTATATACGTTGAAATTACAAAGAGGGGCGAAGAAGAAGTTGCATGCCAGAACCCGCTCATGTCCTCCTCAGTTCAAATCATGTACGACTTTTCTTGGCAAACCACGCTTCGTTACACCAAATTCGAATATGGTGAACAAGTTGAAACAGAAATTCAACAGGGAAAGATTTGTGATTTCGTATACTTGGAACCTCAACAGATCTTGTCCTATACGAAGATGCAAAAAATCGTGAATGATGCACTCGGAGCTTGGCCAATATGTAATGGTGTTCGTAACAGTTTGATCAACGAAGTGTTTTCGAGTACACAAGCAATGGCGGAATCAATGTCTTCAGGTCATTATGCTTTACATCTCGACGTTGACGTAAACGCGGTTTATCATTACACTATCAGTGAATCACAAACGTTAAATCATGTATTGCAACAGTCAATAGAAGAAAATAATGACTATAATATGGTTCCGGCAAGTAAGTCGTCAATCAAATCACTCAAGAGAAAGAAAATAGATGACGAGAATAATAATTGTGATTCTTGTACAATATGCTTGGATCAATTCTCTAAAAGATCACGAATCACGTATATGCCATGCTCGCATATGTTTCATGGTAACTGCATTAAAAAATGGCTAAGAACAAGCCATCATTGTCCAGTTTGCCGATTCGAGATGCCAACTAGTTAGAGATGTGTAGCATGAAGACAAATATTTTAGGTTTAAATATACACTTTTTTTTTTTTTTTTTTTTTTAAATTTATAATGTTTTGGAGGGTGTATTCAATTTATATTTTTAATTGAATAAAATAGACATGAATTTACTCATTGGATTATCTATCAAGTGTTGAGAATATGCAATCGTAACAACATGACTAACATTGAAACTAACCAAATTCGAATACGGTGAACAAGTAGTAACAGAAATTCAAAAGCGAAAAATTTGGAATTACGTATACTTAGAAACTCAACGGTTCTTGTCCTATAGGAAGATGCATAAAATCATCAATGATGCTCTCATGGCTTGGCCATTATGTAATGGCACTTCATAAAAGTTTGATCAAGTGTTTTGGAGTACACAAGCAATGGTAGGATCAATGTCTCCAGGTCATTATGTTTTACATATTGATGTTGATGTAGATGTAAACGCGATTTATTATCATACTATAAAAAGTGAATCACGAAGATTGCAGCCGTCAATAGAAGAAAACAATAACTATAATATGGTTCCGGCTAGTAAGTCGTCAATCAAATCATTGAAGCCCAAAAAAATTAGATGTCGAGAACATTAATTGTGATTATCGTCATCATGTTGCCTCCTATTAGAGAAATCAACGTCCGATTTATACAGAAAAGTTAAATATAATGGATCGTTAATGATGTGTGATGACATGGTTAATACCAAATTTGGTCAATCTTTATTGAAAAATTCAATTGGGTCACTCATCTTTAATTTGTCTCAATCAAATTATTGAACTTTATGAACATGTAGATTTAAATAATTACACGAGTCACTTGAGATTGTAACATTATTTTGCACAGGAGGCGCCTTTGGTTATAGCACATACTGTCATAGCACCATATTGCGAAATACCAATATTGAAATATCGAAGATATCGTGGCAGCTGTCTAACCCTAACATAAGATTTCTTAGCTGTAATAAATTTTGGGCAAGTGTTTTAGACGGCCTATTCTCTTTGAATAATTCGATTATGTAGTGTGTTTGTTAATAATCTACCACTTACTTAGTTTTTCAAGTTGGAGGGTAGTGAATATAAAATTTGGAATAAAATGCAACTTCAGTAACTAATTCGGAATTGAAACGTAACTTTAGTGACTAGTTTGAAACAAATCAAACTGTTGTGCTTTAATGACAAATGTGCTTTTTATCTCTCACATGGCATTGCACCTACGTTTTGTTTGTCCACGTCAGAATAATTGCTAGACACGTAAGATTGATATTGAACAAAAAATTTATTGACCAATATATTTTTGAATAATGCTATGTAACATTAGTCGTGTTATAGTTATAACACCAGTTTAGGTAGCATTAATTAATAGGTTCAATGAAATGAATAAAAGAAACTACTTTTTTTTTTTTTTTTTTTTGTAAAAGTTAACCCTTCTTTCGACAGTAAGTAGTCAGTTTTATGTAATCCATTTTTCCTTTTTCCTGTCTTTTCTTAAATTTTTTCCCCTTTTTTGAGAGAATTATAATGGATTGTCAAACAAACTCTTCGAAAAAGTTCCCAGTTTCTATATTGAAACTCATTTTTTTTTTAAATATCAAAACTCTTTTCTTTTAGATAAATTCATTTTCTCTTGTTTTTCCCTTTTTTTTTTTTTTTTACACTATTTGAAAAACCCTTGACCTCGAAGTTAAGGATAACTTCAACAGTAAACTAGTTTTTGAAGTTATTAAGGATTCTACAAGTAATTGTAATTTGTCCTTACCAATTAACTAGAATCCTCGTGCCACCCGGATCCCCCACCCCAAATGCCCTATATATACCTCGAGTTCTGAGAAATAGATTTCTAGTTTTGTCATCCCAACAGTACATCTTATTCCTCTCTCTCTCTCTCTCTCTCTCTCTCTCTCACATGGATTATGGACACCAATGCCTCGAAGTTGAATACCTTCGAAATTGCAAAAGCGGGCGAAGAAGTAACATTCCACGCCCAACTCAGGTCCGAAGTTCAACTTTGGATTGAGTTTCTTGCCACAAGCGCGCTTCGTCTCTCGTATGGTGAACAAGATATAATGGAAGGAATCTCAAATGACATACGTGTTCATTGAATTCGATGAATTCTTGAGCTTACAAGACATGTGAAATCATCCACAAACTCTTTGAACTTGGCAAATATGTGATTGCCATCGGGAAAATGTGATTGAGAGGGTGATTGAGATCGATGTCCCCTAGTTATAGCCAGGGGCGGCCTAGAATTATGGTCCAGTGAGGACAAGATAGAAAATGAGCTAAAATAAATTATGAAAGAAACCAAAAAAATCTGAAAATTTAAATTTAAAAGAGCTCAATCGAAGGTTTTTGAAAATTCAGTGAGGGCGGCCGACCTCGCTCGGTCTTTACTGGGTTTGCCCTTGGTTGCAACCTTCTACTTCTCAAAATTGAAGTAAAGGTAGTTTATGATTAAATCACTATTGAATCACGAACGTTTAATGAGATATTGCATCTTTCAGTAAAAGAGAATTATGACTATGATACTCTACATTTTCGTTTGAAAAGCTAGGAGTTGTACACCAACTCTTAGAAAAACCCAATGAAATTTCTTGGACCATCAAACATATAAATTTTAACACAAGATCAATAACTTTACTGTATCAAAATACTTTCTTGTAATTTTTCTTAACCGAATGAGGTTGAGATGATCTTCAAAATTGCACTGCAATGCAAATCAAATTTCAGAGACTGAACCAATGGCTATGGTATTTCATTTACAAGTTGGTCATTTGCCCGAGCCACTATACTAGCGTGCACGACAATAGCCCATAGTGTAACGAGCAAAGAGTAACGATATTTAGCATTACTCGTGTTATAACATTAATGTAGTTGGCATTAAGTGACGTTGAATTGACAGTTTCATTAAATGAGTCACGTATTCACTACTAATAAATAGCTTTTTACCTACGAAAAATTATCAACGGAGAAACGGATTATTTGTTGTTACAAGTAATTCACTTTCAACTATGATAATTAACAACGAATTTTTCATTGGTAACGACAATATTTCTTTATCAACGGATATTCTGTGCCTCATATAAACGTTTAACATTTGGATCTTTCACTTACGAATATTCCGTAAGTGACGTACCAAATATTACCAACGGATGCAATCCGTTGGTAATTAGAAATCGATTATCCGTTGGCAAAAGTAATTCATTTCAACTATAATAATTAGCAACGAAATGTCCGTTGTAACGATGATATCTCTTTACCAACGAAATATTCGTAAGTGACGTACCAAAAATTACCAACGGATGCAATTCCGTTGGTAAAAGTGGTAGCTCTTCTCCAACGGATATTCCGTGTCTAATATTATTGTTTAATGATTTCATATTACCAACGAGATTGTCGTTGCTAATATTAATCAATTTCAAAAGAATTCTTATCCCACATCGGAAGTTCACAACAAAGTCTTTGGAGTTGTCCTCAATAAATTTGTGGTCCAGTAAGTGATTAAACAATTTTTTGCGTTTTTCAATTCAGTTGGCTAAAAGTTAAAAAATTACAATTATTAAATAAATAATAATAACAATAATAATAATAATAATAATAAATAAATAAATATATTTTTAAAAATTTTTACAACGCCTCAAACCTATGCGACTATTTACAACACTGATTTTTATCAATTGTAAAGGTAGACATTTACCAACGGAAAGTCGGTTGGTAAAATATTCATACTTCACCAATGAAAAATTCATTGATAAAAAGTTTACTCTTTACCTATGGCGCGATTCGTTGGTAACTATCAGCGACCCTCAAAATAGCAACGGATTTGTGGTTGCTAATATTCCGTTGATAAAGAGTAATAACAATGAATATCGTGGTTTCAAGAACGAAAAATCTGTGCCTAAAGCTATGTTTTTTGGTAGTGATTATTTAGACTGATGTTATTGAATTTATCACGTATTTTTTGCACTATTTTAAAAGAATTAATCTACTTGTACAATGATGGTTGACAATATTTGTTGACAATGTTTGATGTGGCAAAATCTAGACAGTTAATTTAAAAAATAGTTTTTGAAAATTTTGAAATAGATGAACATGATGATGTCAACAAAACTTGTCAATCATTATTGTACATGTAGCATGATTGATTTTAAAAACCCTTGACCTGACGTTAAATTTATATTACACAATATATTATTAAAAAAGATCTTGAATGCTATATTATTTATATACATCTATTGAGAAGATGCAACGGTAAACTAGTTTGTGAAGTAAAAAAGGAAAGTATAACAAATAAATTTGAAATTATTAAGATTCGTAGTAATTAATAAGGATTCTATATTATTTCCATATCTATGTACTTACCAATTAACTGCAATCCGGTGTCTCGTCGCACGAATCCCAAATACCCTATATATATAACTCCTCTCGAGTTCTGAGAAATAGACAGCAGATCTCTTATTCCTTCCTCTCTTTCTCTCTAACATGGATTTTAGCCATGTATCCCACGACCTTAAATCCTTTCGAATTGACCAGGTCGGCGGAGGAATAACATTCCTCGGCCAACCCAAACTCGCACTTTCGATTAAGTTTTCTTGCCACCGGTTTCTTCGTGTCCAGGTTGACGAAGAACATAGAAGGGAACTTCCACTGGAAGGAGTCTCAAATCACGTGTTCATCGAACCCGAAGAATTCTCCAGCGATGACAAGATGCGCGAAATTATCGGCCAAACTGTCAGGGCTTGGCAAATATGTAACTGTCGTCGGGATTTTGTGATTCAGCGTGTGATTCAACGTGCACAAGAAATTGCAAGAACACTGTCTTCTAGTCACACCGTTTTATATATTGACGTTAAAGTAGAGGTGGTTTATGGTGAAAGCCTCATTGAGGAATATGAACGAATGTACAATGCGCTATTGCTGCAGTCGATGGAAGAAGATAATAACTGTAATATGATTCCGGCTACTGATTCGTCGATCAAATCGCTCGAGATGAAGAGATTAGATGACGAGAGTAATGACTACGATAGTTGCAGTATATGTTTGGACAAGTTCTACAAAGGATTTATAACTGCACGTATGCCGTGCTCGCATATGTTTCATAGTAATTGCATTACAAAATGGCTCAAGACGAGTCATTATTGTCCAGTGTGCCGTTTTGAGATGCCGACCACTGATGCATGATTCGATAGGTAGACAATATGTTTTAGGTTTTAAGAAAGATGTTACTTTTTCAAATAATCAATTTTTTTTTACTGTTCTATATTGTAATCGACTATTTCCTTATTTTGTTTCTCACCAGTCATACACAATTTTTAGTACAATCCACACTCCATTGGAGATGCTTTTAAGTAGTCCACGCCAATTCAGTGCTGTAATCAAGTTTCTAACTGTAATTAATCGTGTTTCTGGGCACTATGATTTAAAATTTGAGATTTCTATTCTCATATTCACCATTGGAACAAGATTCAGAGGAGAGGAATCACAGGACTAATTGTAGCCAGAAGAAAATGCTTATACACGTGAATTCGATGAATGACTGGCATGTAGATTTCTAATATTTATCCGTGCTAGCTTCGTCTGGGCACTTGTGTGGTCTAGCACCAATATATCAAATTTGAATAATTTGTAAGCAGCAATAACCTTAAAACAGTCGGAAATCCAATGGTTGGATTTAAGTAAGAATCACTTTGATTAGAATTTGCATATCTTTAGGCCAGTGGCTCCCAAAATATGCATCTAATCTGGATACAGCTGAGAAGGGAAGTTGTAAGATTAATCAAGACAAATAGATTATAACAAAGTAGAGAATATTGCTGGTAAAGGATCACTTTCACATTTTTCTTTCATAAGACTTTTCCCTCCGATAAACATTCATAACTGACAAACTTCTAATTCTTACAATGATATAGGGCTTCGTTACAATGCCAGTCATTCATCGAATTCACGCGTATAAGCATTTTCTTCTGGCTACAATTAGTCCTGTGATTCCTCTCCTCTGAATCTTGTTCCAATGGTGAAAACGAGAATATAAATCATAGTGCCCAGATACACGTGTGTCGATTTACAGATTTTAAATAGCGATTTTTTTGAAAAATGTGTGGTTAAAAATTTGGGAATTTTTTTAAAAATATTTTATTGTATAGATGTATAGTTAAATCCAAATTTATAATGAGCAATAAAAGACTTTTTTTTTTTTTTTTTTTAAAGTTTAATGGCCAAAGTTCGACTTTTTCAAAGTTCATTTGCCAAAATTCGATCACTTCAAAGTTCAATGAGCAGTAGAAGACATTTTTCAAAATTTAGTGGCCAAAATTCGACCATCTCAAAATTTAACGGTGTGACGAGGCGTCACGTGTGCATTCCATCAACCACGTCACAAATTATATTAGAGGTTTGAAATGAAAATTATGCTAGTGAGTAAAGTACAATATTTTTCAAAGTTCAGTGGCTAAAACCCGACATTTTAAATTTTAGTGGACAATCGAAGTCATGGATCTAAGTTCAGTGACAATTGAAAAAAATTAACTCGAATATAATGGATTTCTGATGATTAATATCAATTTTATTCAATGAGCTCTCATGAATATTTTAGTTGGTCGACTCATCTTTAATTTGTGACAATTCAATCACTAAACTTCCAATTGCTTTTAATGTTAATCACTTTATTTTCCCCTGTTAGTGGAATTAACCATTTCTGACACGAATGATAAAACATTGTGGATCGTCATGTATGTAGATGGTTAATTCTTCAATTTTGGTCACTGGACTATCATGAAATTGGCTCATCTTTAGTTTGTCTCAATCCGAAGTCACTAATTTTGCTTATAATTTAAAAACTTGATGAAAAAAAGAACTTAACACAAACGTAACTAAGCAAAAAAAAAAAAAAAAAGCATTTGGTCGTTGGGGGAGTAAAAATATTAATTTCACCATCATATTAATAAGCAAAAAATAACAAATAAAAGTGCGACAAAATATTTCGCCTAATTTCAAAGCGCGTACAAAAATCATCATCAACATCTAAAGATAAGTCATAGCCTATTTGTTTCTGATTAAAATCTGATTTTAATCTAAATCAAAGTCAAACAATCAATATTAACATCTTTTATGAGTTCCACAACTTTTCAATCACACATTTCAAAAATTTCTATCACAATTTACAAAAAAAATCTGATTTTAATCCTCACCAAACACTCTCTAATTTATAATATTACTGAATGCCAAAAAGTAATAGCGTTGAAAATTTCCTGCTACAAGCTCTTAACTTTTTTTTTATTCAAGCACTCAGACTATATAATGCATAAAAAAACAAAATTCTTAAAGTTTTTTATTGATCCGTCTCTATTAACCTGATTTTATGTGTTAGTCAATATTTTTTGTAATATAAAATTATTTAATTATTTTAGTTCTTGTAATCTAAATAGACCAAATTTCAGACAATTTTTTTTTTTTTTTTTTTTTAAATATTCAATTTGGTCTGAAAGTCCAAACGAACTAACCGAATAAACCAATCTGCGTCCAGGTCTATTTGGGATTCTTTTAATTTTCTCGAACCTTACTACCCCGTTCTGTCCTGGTGTCTGAAGTTGGAGTATACGTCTCCTTTCTTCCTTCCTCGCTGTTATAATTTCCTCTCATGTTCTGAGTTGTTTGATCATTCTGATTTTAATCGAAATTGTAGAAAGACGATGCTAGAGAAAATTGGGTTGCCCCCAAAACCATCACTGCGGGGAAATAATTGGGTGGCCGATGCTTCACATTGCCAAGGATGTTCCACACAATTCACTTTCATCAATCGCAAGGTTGGGTTACTTTTTTTTTTTATTTTATTTCTTTCTAGTTTTTTTGATTCTTGAAGTTTCATTTTAATGAGATTCTATAATTGATACGTGTGATCTTGGTGCGTGAAAATATGATTATGCAGTGATGATTTTACTCTTTTCGTTAATACCCAAATCACAAAATCGGTTCTTTGACTATTAAATTTACGATCTTGATTTTCGAGGGTAAGCTTTACTAGTTAATTCACCAACTGGTAGCGTCTTTTGCAATTGAAGAAATATGATCCTTGGAATTTAGGGGTCGTTTCAATCATTATTATTTTATTATACCAAAATGTTGAATATTTTTTGGCATTGTTTTTGATACGCATCATTAATTGAATTCATATTTTGTTGTTTGGATTCAGTACCTCCAAGTGATATAGTACGGGATTTTATCTTATAATTTCCTGATTAGATATGTTTAGTTTTCTTGCTTTGAAGATAGTCACTGATAAAAAAAAAAAAAGTAATTTCTTGTCCCGCACATCATCTTCATTGAGGATTAAGAAAATAGCAAATCGGCGGAAGCAGTGGTATGAAGTTAAGGAGAAGCGTGTAATTTATTGACTATTGTTTGCAACTAGCCAGTTTATAGAGTATAGTGGTTGGCTATTCATTGCCTATGACATCATTTAGAGATTTAGCCCCTGTTTGGTACATATTCTTATTTTCATTTTCATTTTTATTCTTCTATTCATTTTCAACTACACATTCTTCAATAAAATAATATTTTTCATCACATCAATAAATTTTCCTTCTTTTTCAACCACATACTCATCATCACATCAACCAAAAAAAATACATTTCTACCAAAATAATGTGTATCAAATGGGCTATAGGAAATCTTATTTTTAAGTTCTTTTTTCAAGATATGGAATACCGAAATAGGTATATTTCATATGCTGTTCCTGTGAACAGTGTGATCAGATAAGTTGGACGGTGAGTGGTGAAGTGATCAAAATGTCCTATCAATGATTCAATAAAGTAAGGGTCCCCCCCTCCCATCCTTTTCAGTAGATAATAAATAAACCCCACACCCTAAGGTAAAGGCAAAGAAGAATGATGAAAAACCAGCGACTTTCGGCTGTCGAAACAGAAATTGGAAAGGGTTAAAATTAATATCAGAAATGGGAGAGGCTGCTTGAAGATCAGTGATGGTGTAAATGAGATGTCTTTTCCTTCTAAACATGAGAATGGAAATTCTTGTAGACTCATAAAATTGAGCCCTTGTTTGAACCTTATTATGAAGAGAAATTTTGGTAAAATGTATTATGGAATAGTATTTTTTGGAAGAATATGTGGTTAAAAAGTAAATAAAATTTATTGATTTGTGTGTTGAATATTTTATTGTGGAACTGTGTGGTGGAGAATGATATTGTAGCAAATAATTTAAATTTTAAAGGTTGCCAAACAGGGGCTGAGTTTAGACTGGAAGATGAGAAAAACCCAGTTAGAGATGCTTAGGAAGAAAAAGGAATATAGTCTTACTAGAGTCATGTGCTCAATTGTTTTCCTAAAATACGAGTCAGTTTGTACTTTAATATTTCACATGTTAAATTGCCACTATGAGGTGATTAAGAGACTAATTAAAGGGAGAGAGAGATGAAGAAATAAGATTGTAATATAGCCATGTATCCACAAACATTCTTCTGCTAAGAGCTACTTATGGGTTGGATACGTTAAGTTATCACACTCTGAAGTACAATAAAGTATTGCAAAGATGGCTGGTGATTAACTTCTGCTGAACCTTTTGTTGGATGTATACACACAACATGCAGATCAATTTGCTAATTTTCCAAAATAGTTGGGGCTCAAAAATTTTGAAGAGAATTCACGGTTGCTGACACATTTTTTGACATCATTTTCTATATTTATCAAATTATTAATAGCCCTTGTGATGTCTTGATGTTCTCGATGGATCTTCAGCACCACTGTCGCAGGTGTGGAGGCTTATTCTGCAATAGCTGTACCCAGCTAAGGATGGTGTTGCGTGAACAAGGTGACTCACCAGTGCGTATTTGTGAACCCTGCAAAAAGTTAGAAGAGGCAGCACGATTTGAAATGCGGCATGGGCATAAAGCTAAAGCTGGAAAAGGTACGCTTTTTTAGATTTATTGCTGTCTAAGGTTTAAATAATGGCTCCGTGCACAGCCGCTCAAGTTCTTTTATGTGATGTTTCTTCTTGTAAATGGAAAGCTAAAATCTTGCTTTGAAGTTCTGTGTGATGCATAAATTCCACTTCTTTTTCTGTCTCCTTTGTTCCTTTCTAAGGAGCTCTTTGTTATTATCCTTTAATATGAGGATGCATGCATTGCACCATATGTGATTTAGAAAGGGATTCCTTCAATTTATACAAAAAATAAACCACTCCTGCATTTTTAGGTATGCTAAGTTGATGAGAAGTGTCACACTGTCACTTTCTAGTTTAAGAAAAGGGCAGAGGAGACCTTGAAAAATAAGGTGAGCTAACTTTTCTCTTCTATTTGTCATTTGACATTGAGTTGAAAGAATTAGGTAAATGGTGGTTGGAATAACATTACAGATCTGAATATCTTTTCACACTAAGATTTTAGTTTTTAAAGTTGTCATGAGACCAAACATATTACTAAATAATAATATTTTAGTGTTGCAAGGGTGTGGATGAAATGGTAAGCTCTCAGTGATTTAAATTTGAAGTCCTTGTGGCAAGCACAATGTCGCATAAGGAACAAGCTTGCCAATACTTTATAAGAAATTAGCATTATATTTGACATTTACCTGAAAGTTTCCGTTTTCATACCCCTTTCTTTCTTATACCCATAGTAAGAACATTGACTATCTTTCAGAATGAATTTCTTGATCTGTTCTTCATGAATAGGTTATAATGGAAAAAAAGATGACCCAAACGTTAAGTGTATTATTCGATTTGAAAGCAACAATTGATTCAGCTTGTTGAATAAATTTTGCTGCTCTTTGTATTTCAGTGATAAAGATAATAAAAAATTACCCTATGTTATGCATTCTACAATGTCTGAATCCTCAAGTTTTATTGTCTCTTCTTGATCTCCTTAGATATTTGATTTTTACCTGATGAAGATAAAATAAAATAAAAGATCTCTTTGGCTATTTGAGGATTTTTATGATGTGTTGACATATTATATCTAGAATTTCATTAATTAGTCATTGATTGCTTGAAAGAAAGGTGTGTCTATCAAAGTGTGAAAGTGGAAAGGATCAAGTTTTAGACCTTTAAATTTCCCCTACGATCTGCTGTTTCGGTATTTATTTTTCATTTTAAGAAAAGAGGTGAATGCAAAGAGGAATGCATTGAAAAATCGAGATGTGGCACATTCCAAAATGCTCTGTGACTCAATACACGGGATAGCTATACTGTTTCACATAATATAGTCCCCACCTTATTGCTTTAGCTCCTTGCAGGTGGTTCCAAACTTGCATCAAAGAAAGAGGATGAAATTTTGAATCAGATTCTGGGTAATGAAGATATGCTTTCTGGTCGACAACTGACAGGCAGCGCGTCATGTTCGAATGTTAAGGAAATATCCCCTGCGAATGGAGGAGATATAGGTAGAAGTATTTCTTTTGATCAGCCTGCTCAAGCTTTAGCAGAAGTGGGATCTGCTACTCCTGAAGACGTTTTTTTTTTTTTTGATCGGTAAATGTGTAATCTATAGATCAAAACGTGTACAATGTACAAGTACTACGGGCATACCCGAGCAATCTAAGATGAAGAACATAAGACAATTACAACGGGCATACCCGTGCAATCAAAAGACAAGTGAAAGATACAACTACTCCGGGCATTTCCAAGCAAAACAAAAGAAATGAAGTAGAGACATAATTAGTAACATGCTAACGACTCATAGTGAATTAAAACATACGGATACAAAGTAAAAATGTCTTTGTATATGTGTGTTTTAATCCAATAAACAACATTGTCAACATGTTGAACAATGTGCTCAAAAATAAATCTATTTCTAACCATCCAAATATAGTAGACGGTAGTGGCAAGTGCAATCTTCTTCACTTTGCTTTTCCAAGTCGAGTCCCTCGCCTCCTTTTTCAACCATTTCAATGCACTAGGTAAAGTGGACATTGCCCGAGTAATGCCCAACCATTTTCGAATTTCTCCCCACACGGCATTAGTGAAAGGACATGCAAAAAACAGGTGTTGTACTGTCTCCTCCGTACGTTCACAAAAAATGCATTTTCTGTCCATCTCAATATACTGAATTTGGTCCTTTGTTAGAAGCTTTGATTGGGCCCCTAACCAAAGAATGAAAGCGTGTTTCGGTGTGTTACCTGTGCTCCAAACGGCAGCAGCCCAGATGGCCTTAGCAGCTTTCGGTCTGAAGAAACAGTAGGCTGCCTGTGTGCTAAATCTACCTTGCAGTGACCAGCCTTGCAGCCTGTGACCAGCTGCTTGTTTCGTCCCTTCAGCAACCAGAATTAAGTCCCTGATTTCCAGCACTTTTTTGAGAAGTGGGGAATCATCCTTAGCCATCTTTCGTTCTCAAACATCCATCCCTCGAAGAAAGTTGAGGTTAACCCATTTAATCCATAGCGAATCCTTCTTCTTGTGTATGTTCCATAGAGTTTTGGCAAGAAGAGCCAAATTCCAGCTTTTGATGTTTCTAAACCCAAGCCCACCTTCAAGTTTAGGTAGACAGATATTCCTCCAAGCCACCAATGGTTTTTTCGATCCCCAAAGGAAATTCCGGCATAAGCTAATAAGTTTTGAAGTGACGGCGGCCGGGATAGGAAAGATAGATAACCAAAAACATTCCACACCTTGAAGAACGGCTCTAATGAGTTCCGCTCTCCCCGCATAAGAGAATGTAACACAAGACCAAGCTCCAATACATGTAGAAAATTTATTGATGAGGGAATCATATGAGCTTACTTTCAATTTTTCCGCCGCAAGAGGAATACCCAAGTAACGGAAAGGCATGGTACCAATATGTATATTAATAAGACCAAGAATATTCTCCAATTCAAATCCATGAACACCCGCGGTGTAGATACAAGATTTATCAACATTCATCTTGAGCCCCGACATATCACCAAAATTAGATAAGCAATTCAACAAAATTTCAACCGACATAACATCCCCTCTAGCAAAAAGCATAAGGTCATCCGCAAAAGCCAAGTGAGTAATTTTAAGTGAAGCACACTTAGGATGGAAATTAAACTCACTATTAGAAGTAGCATCCTTCAACATTCTAGAAAAATATTCAAGGCAAAGCACAAACAAGAATGGGGAAAGTGGATCACCTTGCCGGAGGCCTTTCCTTCCTTTAATGAAGCCATGTAAACTACCATTTAGAGAAATAGAATATGTAGGAGTGGTAACACATTCCATCACCCAATCAATGAAAATGGTAGGAAATCGCAACCCCTCAAGCACTTTCTTAAGAAATTCCCAATTCACCGAATCATATGCTTTCTTCAAGTCAATTTTGAGAAGACATCTCGGAGCAACCCTTTTACGATTATATTGTCTCAAAAGCTCTTGTGCCAAATGAATATTTTCCACCATGCTTCTCCCCTCAATAAAAGCCCCTCGAGCTTGATCCACAATGGAATCAAGAATAGGCCCCAATCGAGAAGATAAGATTTTTGTAATTACTTTGTAAAAGATATTGCAACAAGCGATAGGTCTATACTCTTCAACGGAAGAAGAATGAGTAGTCTTCGGGACTAAAGCAATAACCGTATGATTTGTTTGTTTGAGGAGGGATCTCGAAACAAAAAATTCTTCAATAGCCTCCATGAAATCATCTCCAACAATATGCCAAGATTTTTTAAAGAAGCATGAAGTGTAACCATCCGGCCCCGGAGACTTGTCCTCTCCAATACTAAACAGAGCATCTTTAATTTCATCTCTCGTGACATGTCGACCAAGAAAATCAGCATGTTCTATTGACAAAACAGGGCCATTTTCCATAAAATCAGCAATGAAATTCTGTCCACAGCAACTTTTACCCAGCAGTTCACTATAGAAATCAACAAATTCAGCCGCTACCTCTCTTTGGGAAGTAGTATAGGTGCCATCCTTCTTCAAAACAGCTGGAATGTACTTTTTCTTGTTGTTTCTATTAGCCATAGAGTGAAAAAACTTAGTGCATTTGTCGGAATCCTTCAAGTAAACACACTTAGCTTTTTGGTAATAGAACCTCCTCTCCGCTTCACAAAGATTATTAACCACTTTCCTCAATTGTGCAACTTCACTTTGCAATTCAAGATTTGTCGGGTCATTTTGCAAGTCAACTTGTAAACCTTCCAAGTTTGTAGAGGCAACCTTGGCTCTAGAAGAAATATGTGAGAAATGCTTAACATTGAGTTTCCTAAGCACACCCTTAAGATATTGTAATTTCTTACAAAGTGAGTATTGCTTAGTACCTCTCACCACATGATTCCAACCATTCTCCACCTCCCCAATAAAGTCTTCATGATTAGCCCACATGTTGAAGAATCGAAAAGGAGTTTTTTTCCTGTCAACTTCTTCTAGAAGCGAAGCAATGCACGGCGAGTGATCGGAATGCCCACCCGAAGGTAGAAAGTTTGCAAAACTATTAAAGCCCCCTTGCAACCAAGCTTCATTTACCATGGCTCTATCAAGCTTACTCCAAACCGAGTCATTTGTCCAAGTGAGAAAGCAACCAATATATCTCCAGTCGGAAATACCAAGATTAAGACAACAATTTTCAAAGTCCCTAACTTCATAGGGAGTCACATCCGCCCCATTACTCTTTTCATCAAAATTTAGAACATTATTGAAATCTCCCAAAAGCAACCAAGGCAAAGAGCAATTTGAGCCAAATTCCTTAATATTGTTCCAAAGGGGCCTACGGCTAACAATAGTATGATAATCATAAACAAAACTCACAAGGAAAGTAAGGGAGGTAACCTTGCAAGTAACGGAGCAATGAATGACTTGTGGCGAGTTGCCAAGTACCACAATATCCACTTTCGAAGCATTCCACAAGACCAAAATACGACCCGCTTGATGTGTATGGAAGTTGTTAAATTGTGAAAATCCACCAAATTTATTTCGCATAATCCTCTTCAACTTCGGTTCATCCACCTTAGTTTCCAAGATAGCCATAATATCAATATCATGTAGATTCATGAAAGTTCGAATCCCATTTTGTTTACGGGGGTGATTCAGTCCCCGAATATTCCAACAACTTATCTTCATGATGTAGGAGCGGGGTTACCCCTCTTACCATCTTTTTTTGTAGTAGTGCCCCTCCGATCATCAACCCTTACCTTCAATTTATCATTGCACACCGTCTCTGAGATCTGCCTATCACAAGCAGAGGATGATACCTGCCGAAAACTGTCATTAACTGAAGTTTTCTGCTGGCCGGATTTGCTTCTGCCCTCATTGGCAACCGTGGCCTGCTGGCTGCCTTTCTCTCTAGCTACAGACAGCTGGATGGAGGAGCCTGTTTCCTGACCCCTAGTCGAACATTCCCCAGCTGAGTTCCCAGCTTTGCCTATGCCATTGGCCGAACCTGGGGTGGGTGTGATTCGTCCCAGCTTTTTCACAAGTTGTGGCCCTTTGTTTCTGCTGCCTACCACAGTGAATGGAGCTTCATCTATTGGCATTTTAGCTGCATTAACAGATGTATTCTGGTCCCCTGAATCAGACTGTGGCATAGCTTGTGTTCCAGCCGTATCAGCCTTACCCGATCCATTTCCAGCTGCCTTACCCTGTTTGGCAGCCTGTAGTTGAGGTTTCTTACGGCCTTCAGCCTGAGCCTGATTAGTGTCCGAAGCAATTGCGGGGCAAGTAGCTGTAGCGTGCCCAAAAAACTTACAATTTCCACAGAATTTAGGCTCATATTCAAAGATAACATTTTGAACTCTCAATTTACCAGTGGGCATATTCATGTCAACGGTTCGAACCAATTCCTTAGATGCATCGATTTCCACAAGAACACGAGCATACGATAATCTCCCTTTGTTAGATGTGAGCTTATCCGTGCAAATGGGAGTTCCAATTTTTGAAGCAATTCTAGACAAAATTTTCGAATTCCAACACTCAAGTGGAAGTCCCGGAAGTTTTATCCACACCGGCATGATACTAATATCATCATCCCCAAAATCAAAGCAACGGGGCATAATTTTTAGCATCAAAGGTCGACCAAAAACTAGATAGGGGCCCCCATGCAATACAAGATTCCTAGACTCTTCATCCACAAACTTAAAGACAAGCCAACCACTATCATGAACATGATATTGGTAGCGGACTTTCCAAGTATCACACAATTGCATTAATGCCTTCCTCCCAGGGAAACGACCAGCAAAATAACCAACAAGGCCAAAGCCCCATGATTTTTCCACATTATCCATTTCATGTTCGACCACATTAATAGCATGGGGTTGGCCATCAATCAATTCCAATTTAATCCCTTCATCAATATTACGATTATCCTTAAAAAGATTAACCCACGGGGCTTTGGAGTCTTTAGCAAGAGGTTTCTTTCCAGATGGAATATTAAAAACCTCAGCAAGAGGCTTATCCATCGAGTCATCAACATCTGTATCATCCTCTCCAAGTGTTCTAGAGACACTTGGTGACAAGGGATTAACCTCCTCAGTAACAAATTCATCCCCAACCGAAGCATCATCTTCGTTATCAATAATAAAATCAATATGATTATCCTGGACTGCCATAGAAATATCCTGGGCAACAGTAGGTGAATTCAGATTGGGCCGCCCACCAAGTTGCCCTCCTTTTTTCTTCTTGGCCATCTACGGTGGAAGATGAATAGAAGTCCCAAAAGGGACCAAGAATCGGTCCAGCAGCAGAAACAAATAACAGGCCCACTAACAAATATAGGCCTACAATGAAATTCAAATATAACACCCACGTGCAGTAATCCAAAAACCAATAGAATAGTACCCACTATGTACTAGGCATAGACCAAAATTCTCAGCAGAAAATCCGGCAGAGCAGAAGACGTGAATCAGAAACTTCCACACCAATCAAATCCAAAGAAAACAATAGCTACGAACAATCCAGAACTCAGAGACGATCAGATTCCAACTAGAACCAGCCAAGTAAAGAACCAGAAACTGAGCAGAAAATCAAATCGAAGAAGAATCCGAATCCGAATCCCAGGACCAATAGCAAACTGGCCGAAACTGAAGAGCAAAACCAGTGGCTACCAAAACGGAAACCAAGCAACACCAAAAAAAAAAAACCAGAGCTGAGTTGGGCCGTAACCAGAACCAGAATAACCTTGCTCTATTCGAAACTGAGCACAAGACCCAGAGTTAAGTAGAACCAAGGTCGAAACTGAAAGATACCCAACCCGGAGCTGGAAATAAGTAAACCCAACTGGCCGGAACACAGAACTGTAGCACCCAAAGTGACTGGTCAAACTGAAAATCTTGTGAAAAAGATGTTAAATCTGACCAAAAAACCTTATCAATAGCTACTTATTTGAAAGCTACTGAAAAAAACTGAAAACAATAGCTACTCCTGAAGACTTGCGTCAACAAGCCCTGGTTGAAAAAAAGAGATACAGAACTTTGAAAGCAGAAGGAAAATCTGAAGAAGCCTTACGAGCTTTTAAACGGGGAAAGGAGCGTGAAAAACAGGCTGGAGCTTTGGAGGTATATCTGAAAAAAAGACGTAGAGTGGTTTTCTCTTCAAGTTCTGCGAATGACATTCAACAAATTAAAGATGATTCTACATCATCTGGTGAGAATATTAAGCTCCCCATCCAGAAGAGCAAAGAAAAGGATGATCTTGCCTCCGAACTCAAAGAACTGGGATGGTCAGATGTCGACCTTCTTGATAGTGAAAGAAGGCAAGCAGTGATGAGTTTGGAGGGTGAGTTTTCCTCGCTTCTTGGAGAAATCTCTCAAAAACCTAATACAGAGAAGGGAATTGTTGGCACTGATAAGTCCCAGGTCATTGCTCATAAGAAGAGGGCTCTCGAGCTGAAGCGTGGAGGGAAACTTGCTGAGGCCAAAGAAGAATTAAAGAGAGCGAAAATTCTTGAAAGGGAAATTGAGGAAGAGGAATTTTTGGGTGAGGCCGAGGATTCTGATGATGAACTTTCTGCGTTGATACGTAGAATGGATGATGATAAGCATGATGATTTGTCGGCACAGTATAAACACAATATTAATTTTGATTTTGATAACTCAGTTGGCATTGCTGATGATGTTGGCGTAGATGGCATAGTCGAGGTGACAGATGAGGACATGGGTAATCCAGAGATTGCTTCTGCCTTGAAATCATTAGGCTGGACTGAGGACCCTACTTATTCAGAAGACACTGGTATTGAGGTTGTACCTATTAACGGGGAATCGTTATTAACCGAGGTCCAATCCCTGAAAAGAGAAGCTCTGAATCAGAAAAAGGTGGGAAATACTAGGGAGGCATTGGCACTGTTAAAGAAGGCAAAAGTACTTGAAATGGAACTTCAGAGTTCTGATTCTCATGGAACTGATTCAATGGCTCAGGATTCTGCAGAACTTCAGAAAGTTCCAATCTCCCAATCTGCAGAAGAACCTTTCATTCCTATCAAGGTGGGTGTTGAAAATGTAAATGACAGGAAAGATACAGGTCGAAAATCAGCACCAAAGAGTAAATTAATGATCCAGAAAGAGCTTATCGCCCTGAAAAAGAAGGTTCTTTCTTTGAAAAGAGAAGGGAAATTAGATGAGGCAGAAGAAGAATTGAAGAATGCAAAGGTCCTTGAGGAGCAGCTTGAAGAGCTAAATAAAGCTTCCACAGTCGAGCACCCAAGCGCTAGAGATAAGCAAAGTTCCAATACTACAACAAATGATCTCGGAAATGAAGCAGAAGTGACAGATGTCACAGATCATGACATGAATTATCCTACTTATCTTGCACTTGAAGAACTTGGGATGGGAGGAGGAAAATAATGAAAAAGTTCCATCCACTTATTCCAAAGAAAATAAAAGTGCTTCTAAATACACTGGCCACTCCTCTGTGACACAGGCCAATGCCAACTTTGAGACTGGGACATCTAGAAAAAGTAATATTCAGAGAGAACTTTTAGGGTTAAAAAGAAAAGCTCATGCCCTGAGACGCCGAGGAGAGGTTGAGGAGGCAGATGAAGTGCTAAAAATGGCCAGGTTATTGGACGTGCAGTTGCAAGAGTTTGAAGTACCAATACAAGAAGAACTCTTGGCTGAAAATAGTGAAGGAAATGCTTCCGTGGATGCTTCACAAAATGCCCTTTCTCTTCTTCAGATGGATGGCCTCAATAGTCTCACTGAAGATTTAGGAAGCAAAAATAAGATCACAGTGGAGAAGCCAGAAGTTGTTCGTGAATCCGTGCAGCCACATATTCGTGAGCCAACCTCTACTCAGGCAACTATGTCTCAATGTGAGTCAAGTTCCTTTGAACCAAATATCATGGCACATAAGCGGAAGGCTATAACCTTGAAGAGAGAGGGGAAATTAGTGGAAGCGAAGGAGGAGCTTCGACAGGCAAAGCTCTTAGAGAAGCGCATGGAGGAGGATAGATCTCATCCTAACACTAGCTCTAGTGATACATCAACCTCTGATGTCTCTTCTGTAGAAAAGAAAGAGGCCAGTCCAAAGTCAGTCTCCAAGCCATTGTCTGGCCGTGATCGGTTTAAACTGCAGCAGGAGTCGCTTAGTCACAAACGTCAAGCACTTAAGCTACGAAGGGAAGGTAGAACCGAAGAAGCTGATGCTGAATTTGAATTGGCAAAAGTTCTTGAATCCCAATTGCAGGAGTTGGATGCACATAATAACACAGGGACTTCTGAAAATGCTGAATCAGTAAATAATGTTAGTGTTGAGGATTTTCTCGATCCACAACTTCTGTCTGCTTTGAATTCAATTGGAATAGAACACACCAGAACTAAGCCCCAAAGCATTGAAAGACCCGAGTCAAATAAATCTGTGACAGTCACAATTGGCAATGCCAATGAAGAGAGAGAGCAGTTAGTTGAAAGGATTAAGGCAGAGAAGGTGAAGGCAGTGAGCTTAAAACGTTCTGGAAAGCAAGCTGAGGCCTTGGATGCTCTTCGGAGGGCCAAACT
Organism: Osmanthus fragrans; assembly: GCA_019395295.1. Classification (NCBI taxonomy): domain Eukaryota; kingdom Viridiplantae; phylum Streptophyta; class Magnoliopsida; order Lamiales; family Oleaceae; genus Osmanthus; species Osmanthus fragrans. Next base: position 20,673,995 of record CM033343.1, on the reverse strand, counting down.
TTATGAAAAGAAGTCGCAGTCCTTAACTTCCCAGTGATAAATTATCTTAAGATTATTTCAAGGTTGAGATACTTTCCACTACAATATTTTGCACATTGGCTGCAAGTCAATTAGATTCTTGAGGTTGGTGGCAAGACTATATGCAGATGAAAAGAATATACAGTGACTTGTTTTTCAATTTCTCTTTGTATTGTAGGACATCTATGATTACTATTTGTAACTCAATTATGATTGAATAAGTGAATGGAGTACATTTTAATTGTAGATGGCATTCGAAATAGTCTTGTATGTTTGCGTTTCTTGAAAAACATATTCCTTCTGTAGGTATCAAGACTTAGCATGGTGAAGGCCAGCTTTGCCAAGCGAAGGAACCATCTTTAAAGATATGAGCTTGACACAAAATCAAGACTAAGTTGAATAAACTTGATCATAGTTGCGTCAACCAGGTTAAAATTCGATATTTTGGTAGAATTCGTCATAATAGGTCCAAATGCATGCTGTTTTTATTGTACTGGAACCACCTCTAGTAAATATCAATGCCTAACAAACTTCATAGATAATGGAACTAACTCAAATACACCTAAGCTAGCAACTCTTGCGAAAAAAACATTAGACCTTCTAGAGAAAATCACGTCAATTATAAAAGCCTATATCTACACTTACAATTAGTGGGACACGTTTGTTTGCACAACAAGAAGGCAATCCCACACTATATTATAATCAATATGTTACGATAACTAGATCATATAGTACATTTCATTCAAATAAAATCTATTGACATGTAGTAAAATGCTTGTTGAAAGAGACACTATTCACCATTAGTAGAGATTATTAGTCTAGATGGCTGTAAAATCTCTAATTTATTATACATTTTACTGCATGGAACAGTAAGTTGAAGAAGGGACAACTGTCCGCTACAGCTATGGAGGTATCTACTTATGAATAAACATTATCTTTGCCTTCCTAAATTTCACATTTTTCTATCTTAAAATTCGTTACTGATAGTGACGAAGACAAGTCTATATCAGATTTTTGCATTTTAGTTGATGCTAATCTTGTTGCTTGGAGATGTACACAAGGGGTAATGATAAGTAAACATTTAAATAGGCTTGTAATTCCATGAAATTATTCAACGCCTACATCTTCGGTCGATCCATGTTAGTGCTCTGCAATGCAAGAATAACAAACAACAAATTTAAAGAAATCAGCCTCTTCTTAGATGCGAAATCCCGATTAGCCAATACTCGAATGCACCACGCTACTACTCTATATCCATTAAATAGCTGTTGATACAATAGGCTAAAACTCGAGAAAACAAAGTTCACTCCAAAAATATTTTTCCAGGTCAAAAAACTGGAAGTAGAATATGACTTAAAAGTTTAAACCCAGTCTCAGACTAGAGCAAACCAATAGATGAATGAAGAGAGCTTTTCTCGGTTATTCATGAGAAACTATATCTCATATCTCCCATGTCATGATCAAGATATGGAGTTGACTATATATATATATGTATATTTTTCCAGAATTACAAAACCTGTGGAGGAGATATATTTATCAAAAGGAACTTACTTATCAAGTGGTACATACAGGGAAACTATGTAGCGTTTATGGCTATACAGACAAGAAAGAATTGGCACTCTCTTTAACTCTTCATTACCATCCTATTATCCCAACCCGGAATCACTCTAAGACGCTTCATTAACAGAAAAGAACCTCCACGTTCTATTTTAAGAAAATATGCAAATGTTTTAGCAATTGAGTAAATGTACATCAACATATTGTTTGTCCATAAGCTAATATTCGTAGCTTAGGTGCTCCTCCGGAGTCCTAGTCCTGAGGAAACACTTCGGCATCGCCTTTTCTTCGACATGCCCTGCATTATTGTTTTTAGTGTCACCAAAACTTCCGCATGAAACATTAAATTTATTAAGAGCATGAGCACTGAGAAAAATACTGAAGTAGTGAAAATAGGAATTAAATGACATAGTTATGCTTCTTATACCGTGCATCACTAATAAATATCCAATTTTTGACCATTATAGTATGATTAATCAAGATCATATTGAACAACTAATAAAGAGACAAAATTAGAAGACAGCCAATTTGGTGTGGATTAAAATCTTGACAGAAATCTAAGTCAAAGTCAACAACTAATTTTAATAGCACATTTCATGGGACTTACAATTTTTCAACCAAACATTTCATCAATTTTTATCAAAATCTAATAAAAATCTGATTTTTAGCCATACCAAACAAGGGCTAAATGTTGGAAAAACAGTAATGTGACACAAGTTACAGTCAGAGGACACAGAAAATCAACCATGGCTTTGCATAATGTGGATCCAAAAAGAAATGAACTTCTAGTTTAAGTCAACTTACATTTTTAAACTAGTCTAATAAGCACAAGTGAGTTCATTGCTAGCAACGAATAACGCTACGATTATATCATATTTGCAAGGGAAATTTGTAGGGGAGGTCCCAAACCTCTCAAAACAGTACATATAGGTCCTGAACCTTTACATCGGAGTAGATACGTTTCAAACCTTTTAAAAATGTATGGTATATATATATTGTTATTTTGAATTATATAATCTGAAATTGAATTTGTAGCCATGGCCAATAGCTCCTCCATCAATTGAAACTAAAACTGAAACTGAAACTTGAAACCTTGGAGGCTTGGACAGTGTTTTGGCCTAAAGTGGAGGAATCCAGGGGTGATTGTGCACTGGCTATTTGGAGATTAGTTTGCTTGGAGATGGTGGTGATATCCTGCCAATTTCAAAATTGGATCTATTAGATCATAAAATTTCACTTTCATCTTCATTTTTTCATCTTGTTTTATCGAATTTACTAAAAGAAATAGAAATCTAACTAATATTTAAGCTAATTTGATAACGTACTTTAGTTTTGCCTGAGGCGCAAAGGGGAGAGGATGGTGCACGATTTTTTGTTGAAGATTTTGTGGAGATTGATGACGGGTGAGGGTGGGAGAAATTTTCTATGGAAGAAGGTGAAAGGATGTATTTTTTTTTTCTTTTTTCCTTGCACATTTTTGGGTTTTTTTATTTAATTATTTTAATTGGAAAAATGTAAAAGCACCATTTGCCCTTCTAAATATTGGTCAGTTGCTTGACTTTTAGTCAACTAACGAATTTTTGAACGTGAAACTGTCTACAGGTCCTACAACAAATTTTTAAAAGTCTTGGGACGTATCTGTTACGATTTAAAGGTTTAGAACATATTCACACTGTTTTGAAAGGTGTGGGACCTCATATGCAAATTTCCCCATTTGCAATTGTCTTGTTCAAGCTTGGTCCAGAGGCAGTAACAAATTTAACTGGAGTAGAACATACGTACACTTCTTTTTTTATGGTTTGCTTTTCTATAGATTATCGAAATAATGACTGGTTTGATAAGCTCCAACAAGCTATGACCAGTTAGTTAAAAACAAGTAGACATAGTTACAAAATTAACACCGAGAATGCAGTACGACAACATCAATCTCCAATACTTTCATCATATGGACGTAAATCATGGCTTGTAAAATAATCTTGACTAATATACCTTTTTGCTCAATATGTTTAGATCACCTAGGATAGTTAGTGCATATCTAATTATCCTCATCCACTCTAATCTTAAAGCATTAGATGCTCTTCAAGTCCTTTTTCCTTATTGATAACCAAACCTAAAAATATAAAACAAGGATTATGCTACATGTACACCGAGCCTTACGGCTCGGTGTACAAGTGGCAAAATCCATAAAACAATGACTGAACAGTATGATCTTTTATCATGACCCCACTATCATCTTATTCTTATAACTACTATGACTAAACATTTTATGTATTTTATCTCAATTTTAATTGGCTAAATCCTTCTTGCTCTAAAGCTCAGATTTACAGTTTATTCCCTCCTAATCTCATCAACTAAAACTGTCATCGATGAATAACAGACACTAAGACCTAATCGTAGTCATCTTTCTTAAAGTCATCCAGGACTAATACAAAATGATAAGGAATTACAGTAAAACTTTAATAGAAGCCTATAGTGATTAGAAATCCTCCACTTCTAAGCTGACCGAACTCCACAGCTATAATTGCTTATAGCTCTACCATACATATCATTGACAATATTGATTTACCTAAATAATTTCTTTCTCCCCAACATAAAACTTCCCTCACTACCCTCTCACATTAATAAATATAATTGTTTCTATTTTCCTTCACCTATATAGCTTATAAATAGTTTTTTCATCCTTCTTTAAAGATAAAGATACTAATTCTTCTCATGAGTATCCAACTCTGACCCAAATCACCCTCTTCAGTTCCCGTTTAACTAACTTGTCAAAATAATTAGCAACGTCATATTACTGTACACTTTTGGATCATTCTCTTTTAACCTTAACAGCTATATGAACCTTCTTCGCGACTATTATATTTCCCATTTTATGTGACTCCACCACTAGACATTTTAAATACCTCATCTTTTAAGTTGCTAATTCAACTAGCCATCTCATTCCACGTCAACTTACTACCTGCAACTGCATCCCACTTTTGTTCCTTCAAAATTCTATTATTGAAAGTCCCTTGAATTTCACTCTGCAATTCCAATATCTTGTTCAGTGAAAAGTAGTTGTAATTAACATAAACTTAGATGCTAATTGCATAGTTGTATTATCATAATTCTAGGAGTTGATAATTACCATAGTAGTAGGAGCTGATTATAAAGCTTAATCCTTAGAGCGAATACAGGAGATTAATTATAGGAGCTAATCAGGTTTCTTGTATGCAAAGTGCAACCTAGTAATGTTTTATTGTATGGAATTAAATTATATTTTTCCACATGGTATCATAGCAGCAAAAGATCTAGGTTCAAGTCTTGAAATCACCCATTTATAAAAATTTTGAGCTTGCCAGGCCATTAATCAAATGAAAATGAACTCGGCCTACACTAGGAAGTTGCTTGCAAAACTCAAATACCAGTAGAAATTTAAGATATTGGGGTTAGTGGCCTGGAAGCTTGAGATTGACGGGTACTTGAACCAAGCTGGAAGTTGTGTGATTGTACACTCAAGTTGCGGCGGTAGGGATGTACAGGCCAGCAGTGGCCAGTGAGAAATGACTTTTGTAATTTTGGATAAATGAACATAGATTTAAGAATTGTTCATGAAAAGAACGCTTCTTATGTACATTGAATAAGGATTCTTCCAGGTTAATGCATAGGCAAACTTTCGTAAAGAGATAAAAAGCTCAATCAATAAGTGTAAGGAGGGCATTTTGGTGAAAGAAAATCAGGAGTGGAAAGAGAAAAGCTCAATCTAAGAATCAATGGGGAGAACAGAAGGGCAAAAGAAAAGGCAAATCAAAACCTGCTGAAGGTGGTGACCAAAGCTACTAGGGTGAATGCCCAAGGGACAAGTAAAGATGCAACCACTAAGAACGTCTCATGAATAATGTAGTCTTCAATGTTATGGGATTAAACATGAAAGAGAAAAATACAGTCATAGTTTTCAAAAAGACTGACCAGATGTAAAAATTGTAATTTAACATTAGGCAATTTTTAATACTCTGTAGACAAGTTAAAAGAGATCACGGAAGAGCCCCAAATCTTGAAGAGTAGACACGATCCAATTATGCATCTGATATTTTAAACAGATAAAGCAAATAAAGGTGAAATACAAATGCTGTACCTTAGAGGATGGAGGGGGCAGAGAAGCCTGACGCACAGCCTTTCCTGGCTCTGTTAGCTGCCGAATCTCATGAAGCTGGCGTGCTAAATTCTCCAAAAGTTCCATCTGTACTCTTTCCCTTTCACGATGTTCAACAGATACGCTAAGTTTCTCTCTCCCTTCCTGCACAGTTCTTAATCTTTCTCGAAGCCTGATAATTTCACTGTCGATTTTTAACCTTTCAGCATCCACTGCAGACATGGAACTCCTCCGCATATCTGAAAGCAAAGGTTTACACCTTGGTCCCATTGGTGGAAGCCCGCTAGTTATGTCTGAACTGCTTCTCTTAATGTCTAGTTCAATGTTCAAACCACCAGTGCCAGGACAGTTGGTGATAGCAACAACCCTCTTTGCAACAGAGGCCTCCAAGGGAACATCACTTTTCCAATTAGCTTCTGAAGTATCCCTGACCAAAAACTGCTCATCTGTGCTTCCATTTACGTAACTACATAAGTTTGATCCATTTCCAATGACATGAACATCATAGACATGAGAGTCGTTATCAAAAACTAAATTACATGAATCATGAAATCCATGATGTGCATCTTTCCTATGCTGCTTCAAATGTGGAGCATCATATGGATCACCTGTCTCAGTTCCATTATTAGTGTCAATCTTATTTTGCCCTAGGTTGAAGTTCTCAGTTCCCTCATGCATTTTCCCTACTAAAGGGATAGTTTTCTCTGGAAAATTAATTCCTTGAGGGTCCCTTGGCGGCATGTACAAGTTATCATCTACAGATATCATCTCTTTCTCCTGCAGCTCCACAATGCAATCTAGACTGCATATTGACATCCGCAAAGGTAGTCTGCCTAAGTCCTCTTGTTTCTGGAAGTTAGCATTTCCGCACGATCCTTGAACTAGGGATTCGTTTCCAATAACTAGTGTACAATTCTGCTTATCAATAGATACACTATCATCCGAACCTTTGTTTTCTATCATTACCTTCTTGTCAATAGACGCGCTAAGCTCGTGTAGCATCAGAACAGGATCCTCATTTGGATCAATCAAAGAATCAAAAAGTAGTTGCGGATCATATTTCTCTCCGCCATCATAAGCTATCTGTTTGTCTCCAAGAAAATTCATCTGCATGTACACTTCAACTTCCTTTTCCAAAAAGTGCTTCTCCCTCTCTCTTCTCACCAGGATTTCTTTGAGGATGTTCATTTCTTCAGCATCGTAAGCAGATTTTTCTTCTAATATCCTTTGGTATTGCCGAGCTTCCATTTCTATGGCTGCCTTCTCCTCCTGTAAGCGCAGAATCATAGCCATAGCCTCATCAGCAGCAGTTGCAGCAGCACTTCTTTCCTTTTCAAGCTCATGGTAAAGAGCCAAACCAGCAGCATGCTCTTCTTCAATAGCCCGTTTGAAGAATCTTATTGCATTTTTCTCATCTCCATTGGAACCCAGGTCCCCTTGGCCATTTTCTTTTAGATCTTGAACTAATGGTACATTTTCCTTTATGTGCATATCTTCAACAGGGCATTTATTCAATTGAATGCTGTCAAAAACTCCCTGCCTCAATCCCATGATTGTGGGAGCCTTCTCATCAACTATATTCATGGATAAGACGTAGTGTTAGCATGTGTGAACCATAATTACAGATAATACTGCACACTTGGATCCTTTCAGTTCATTTCCATTTTCAAAACTTCCAAGATTTCAAAAAATCAATTCATAATACTGTGTCAATGCATGTATGAAATTTTCCTGATTGAAAAACAAAGCTGCAAGTAATCTTTGAAGGCTTGAAACAAACAGAGATTACAAAGAATTTCTTGGAACATGTTAAAACCTAAATTAACAGGTTAGAGAAGAGCAAAAGCTTTGTGTTACAAAATGTTACATTGCAAACTGTATCAACTTTGTTATCCACACGCTAAAGATGGCCTCTGTTGCTAAGAACTCCATTGGGACTTAAAAAACATAACAGCCGAACTACTCTATGAAAAAAATTACATATTGACATTCAAGATCCGTACACCTTGATCATATGACTCCTCCAGCTTCATTCTTGCAAGTATGCAAGACATTATTATCTGATCTGAGGCATGCAAGCATGTTCATTCATATTGTTTTACTCTTTCACAATCTTATTTAAGACTTACAAACTGGTCTTTATTTAACTTCTGTTCCATATACAAAATCCTGAAGCTTATTCCTTCTGAAATTATGAATGACTTCTTCTTTGCTATACTTTGTGATACCGGTTGCTGGGCAGTTAAAGGACATATATAGGACAAATATAGCAAAGAATGAAGGCATTAAAATGGATTTGGTAAAATGCTAGAATGGGTTAAATAAAAATATATGCAAGCAAGTGAAGGTGGTACCAATAAAGGATAAATTAGTGGAATGTCTGTTTAGGAAGTTGGAAATATGTCTTGGGTGGACCCAAAATAAACCCCCGCGAATGACGAACACTGAAGACTGATTGGACCCCCAGTACGTGTTAGAAGAGGCGAGCTGAACAAAAGTAGCGTGACCACAAGCAGTTGTGAAGGATTAGATTGAATGGGTTTTCCAACAGATGTAATGACGGATCAAACGGAGTGGCAAAGAAGATTTATGTAACCGTCCCCAAATAATAGGAAATATGGGTGTTAGTGCTTGTTTGGTACTTGGTAGTTCTCATAAGTTGCGATGCCTAAGGAATGTGAGAATAATAAGTGGTAGTAAATTGTGGATCCTACAAAACGTGGATAAAAAGTATGTTTAGCATCTTAAATTATAATTTAAGCTTTGCAAAGATGCTCTTATTTTGTAACTGCTAGAGTTGAATACTTACTTTTTTTCACAATATTGCAACTTTTCTTGAGATAACAGGTGCTGACAACTTCAAGAACAAAATTCATTTATTTTCTCTTTTCAAAAGACAACGTAATAAGATATTTAGCAACAACAAATCATGGCCATATTCCTATTATATTTTAGTTTTATATCGATTTTGAATATAAAGATTTCTAAATTAGGTGGATCATTTCCACTCTTATAAGAGACGAGGGAGTGAAATTTCCATGAGTACAAGGTCAAATATCGGATTATCTTTCAAAACAAGTGGGCAGCAGAACTAAAAGGAGTTCTTTAGAATCAAATGACATTCAACTCGTGAAATAATGAAAACAGTTTTTACAGATGAAAGTTCGTTTAAGATGGTTTGGCATGGTTGCAGAAGACAAATAAACCTCTAGATGAACGACCAAACTTACCTTATACGAGATTACAAATAAAGATTTGTTCACTTGTCAATTAACACAAGAATAAAGAGTGACTGCTTTGATCAATAAAGAAATACGACCACAACAGATATTCTCACTCAAAATTAAAACAAACAGTTTTTTGTTGGGAGTTAAGCCCTAATTCCAATCATCAAAGCAATAGAGACTTGTAGTAGTTCAGTCTCAACACGAGAGCTACGTGAGCTACTTCCACGTCCCAAAAGGTAAAATATATATTTATATATATATATATATATATATATATATATGTTTTTTAGAGCTACCAAATACGTGTACTGAATCTATAATATTAGGCGTCCAAAAGTGCTTGCAATAAATTGCAACATAAGATGTGCTAGAAATAAAATAGCTATTGATGTAACTGATAAAAAGAATACAAGCAAAAACGGAATTCAGGGACCAAGATAACTCACATTCAAAGTTGTGAGCATCATCTTCATTATCAACAGGCAATGAGATACCTTCACTCAATTCATTCCCTCTCATGTTGATGCTAGAAGGAGATATAGGAACAGCACCATCTTGCACCTCTACACACAGGGAAGGATCATAGGATGAAACCGAAGAATAATTCCCACGATCAATACCCCCTCTTCGACGCCGCCTCAATCCACCTCTTCTAGTAGAACCTACTACCCTTTTCCCCTTCATATCAGACCTATCATTCCTCCAATTCAGTAGCCTCCTGGGTACATTCCCTGACCTCCTTGTATCTGATACTGAACTACACGATGCCTCACCTTCCATTTCAAGAATACCCTTAATATTATCATTATTAACTTTACCCTTTTGATTATTTGCCCAGATGGAATCATTGAAAGGAAACTTTTGCTTCACAGAAAGTTGGACATTAGATACTGTTTGAGTTGGGAAATCAACTAATAGCTGTTGTAAGCAGTGATTCCTATTTGGGGTAGTGAAAAACAGGCCATTACAAGGGCATGGTAAGCACAATCCAAAAACTTCAAGAAATTTTGATGCTAAATAGGCCAGTGCTGATGCACACAGTAAGAAGTAGGCAATAGCAAGATCGAGAAAAGCACCAACTAAACCACTCAAAGTCCACATCTGAATGGCCCCGCATCCCATTTTCATTGATGATTAAACTTGATTTAACTGTATATTCAACCTTTGAAATCAATCAATCAATCAAAGGGATGCTTATTTCTTTGGAAAATAAAAGAACCCAATCAAAGAAATGAAAAGGGAAAATTCCAACAACACACATGATAGGTGGGTGAGGGAGGTTTTTTTCCATTATTTTATTCATGTGAAGTTAGATAAAATTTAAATTCTTGTACAGAATTAAAGGATTCTTTACTCAAGGAATTTTCCTTTTAAAAGGAGGGCAATAAAGGGCCTCGAGGCGAAAAAATCAAGAAACCCAGCTGCATTGCTGCAACATGAAGAACATTGGGCAAACTTCGTTGCGGTCACTGGACTTTCAGAAAAATTTCAACTGGGTTATTGAACTTTAATTTATCTCAATTTAGTCACTAAGCTTCAATTTAGTTTTAAATTGGTTTACTTAACTTTGATAGTTTCAAATTTCACCACTTGTCATATACCATTTCTCAAATTGATGAAATTTGCTTAATTGAAAGTAATAACATCATGGATTTTTCACATAATCAATGTGTAGCATGTCAATTTATCACTGTATCACATTTTAAACATGTTTTTTTTAAAAAGAAAAAAGAAAAAAGCATTTTAACATTTTAATCGAAGATATTTTCAGAATACTCTTTTTATGAATTTTTTTTTTCATCTAAGGTACTACATAGCGAAAACATGGAAGATCAATTATGGTATGAGGTCAACTAAGTAAATTATATCAATCTAGGGGGTGAAAGGTGGTGGAATAAACAGAGTAACAAAATTTGAAACAAAATTGAAGTTAATTGACTTAATTAAGATAAATTAGAGTTCGGAGACAACTAATATTTCATGCGAAGTTAAGTAACCATGAATGAAATTTATCCAAAGAAGTTCTTGAAAAGGAACTTTAAATTCCTGTTTGGTGAGGATTAAATTCAATTTTTTAGTAGTTTTTGATAAAAATATATGAAATGTGTGGTTTAAAAATTGTGGACTCCATAAAAAAATGTTGTTAAAATTAATTATTGATTTTAACTTAAATTAAAATCAAAATTTTACTCTCCACCGAACAGAAGCTTATATATATATATATATATGAGAATCATGATTTTAGAAATGATTTCCCTATTTCTATATCTCCTCGACTATTCCATGTATCAAATTTTGATACATAATCATAATTTAGAAGTGTCAAAAATTTTAGTATGACATATTTCAGTCTTTAAGAAAAATAAAAATAAAAAATTGTAACCCACTAAAAATTTTATACTTCAAAATTATGGTGTTATGTCACAATTTGATTTGGTGGGAGAGTCAAGGTGATGGTGCTCCCTTTCAATGTGTATTAACCTTTTGATATTATTTATTGAATCATGCTCTGCTGCCAGGAAGCACAATCATAATGGGGAGCATTTTTTGACATTTTTTTATTCACACAAATTCCACGCGTATCTGAGTGTAGGTCAATCAAGCGGGCAAGAGATTAATTCTATTTTATTCACAAGTAGGGATAATGGTGTTTGGACAGTCCAAATGAATAGTAATAAAAATCTCACATCCTCTAAATACAAAAATAATGATCAGTTGGACCATTCCAGTTCACATTTGAAATTGAACCCAAGCACTTGGTGAGTGCTCGACTTTTAAGTATGATCAGAACCTTTTATACATTTGGATGAAGTAACAAAGTTGTCTCATATTATAGCCTTTAAGTGATAGTGTACCAAGATTTTTTATGGCAAATCAAAAACGAAGTTGGTGGGACAAAGTTACCAATGTATTCACATGTATTGCTAGTGATGATTAGGCTATCAATATAGACAAAAGTGTATATTTTTAGTTAATAAGAAATTAGAAAATTGCATTGTTAAGTATACCCAAGGCCGATTTTGCATAGAGGCGAATTTGGCTCGCCCCTCATGCTCAACATTAAAGGTGGCATTTTTTGTTAATATAAATTTGATAAATTAGCTCAAATCCATTTCATTCATAAATAAGGCCTAATAATGACTTTTCGTTGTGGGAATTTCATTTCTAAATTAGCCTCATTTTAAATGCAGCTGAGGGAGACAAGCGGCTTAAGATTTCTCGAACTCATGTTCCGGTGATTTTTTAATTCTACTCAACATATTCATCACATAAGTAGTATTCAATTTATTTGTTTAAAATAAGAGACGTTTTATTTGATTTGATAAAAATTGGCGAAGATCTTAAAATAAAGAGTAAAGTTGATTGACTAATGACATGTGAACTTCAGACTTTTGAATTTTTACTTCGCATGATAATTTGGTACAGGTTGTTGTATGCAATCAATATTATGAGTAAATTTCTTCAAATCGAAAACATGGATATTGATGGTGTTATCGACCTCTTATGAGGAATTGTTTCATTTCTCGAATATTATAGATAAATTGAATTTGTTATTGTTATGGATAAACTGACAAAAAGGCCAAGTAAAATGGAAATTGAAGTTGTATTCCAGAAAAAAAATGTATAATTTGAAGAAAGAAGCAATTTGACAAAAATAGTAGTGATAAAGTAAATCAATTAGCTAAAGAATCTTTTAGAGTTGAATACTTCATTTTACAATTAATCTAGCTCTATCTTTTCTAAAATTTGATTTGAACAATTTAAATAATATGAAGAGATATTTGAATTTATGTTCAATTTGGAGAGGTTAAGGCGTACAATTTTTCTAGTTTGTTGAAACATTGTATGAATCTTGAGAAGTATCTGGAACATAATGGGCATTCGAATATTATTGGAGACGATTTATGTTTTGGATTTTATGTCTTGAGATGGTATATACCAAGTGAAGCAACAAGAGTAGTTGACGTGCTACAATATTTGAAAACATCTCAAATGCCTATATTACTTACAAAATTGATTAACCATACCTTATACCTAATCAATTATATCAAACGAAATATTGAATGGATTGACTATATTATCAACTGAGAAAGAAATGGTTGAACATGTGGATTATTCAAATTTGATTAATATTTTTGCCTCTAAAATCATAAGATAAATAGCATTTAACCAATCATTTGGAACATTGTTGGTTTTGTTATTTGATTATAATATAAATTTTATTTGTTGTTTTATTGTTAAATTTTAAATTAGCAAGTTAACTATTGACTCCATAATACACTTCTAGATTTTGCATGCATACTACAATTTTGGGGCATAATTTATAAAATTCACATCAAGTCCCAATCACAGAATCGGCACTGAGTACACAACGCTCACAAGTAGGGATATAAATGGATCGGATATTGATCGGATATGTCCAAATTCGATTCGATCCGATCCGATAATACAACAGATATTTGATTGTTAAATCCATATCTAATATGCTATGCCATCAGATATCCGATAATCCAATCCGGAATTAAAAAAATTAGAATGATAAAATTTTTATATTAGTCAACTTCTAAACCCTAAAATTAAAATGCTCATATAACTTTTTACCCAATTATTGGCCCACGTATTTATAAATTGTAAATTTTATGATATTCTAGCGAGTATACGATGTGAAAAGTGAGAAGTTTGAAATAATGAAAGTAACTTCAAATATTGGCTCCTTTGGTTGTTTAATTTATAAAATAAATTAATTATTATTTTTTATCTTATTTTAATTAATAAAAAAATTAAATATCTTCAAATATTTCAATTAAAAATATTATACTATTATCTAATATTATTTATTATTTGAAAATTATATGTCAATTATAATACAATTTTCAGAATGGAAAAAAATGGTATAATAAATTATGCGATAATATATAAAATATATTATATTATTATAATAAATCGGATAGGGTTGTTATCGTATCGGATCAACCTATATTTATATTTGCTTCATTTAGTTAACGGATTATCGGATTAAGATCTTGATCAGATTATCGAACTAAGACCCTAAATCATCTTCCATTAATTTCATTAAATTCGAATCAAAATTCAATCCATTGAGACCTCTACCCGCACAGCTTGCTTGAGCCATATAAAGCATCTTATTAAGTGGCAAGCATAATTAGAATGGCCATGTCAATAAAACCAGAAAGCCGGACCATATAAACGTCCTCCGACCACCGAGCTTCTGAACACACATTGGCATATAACGGAGCAAAATTGAGGTTAAACACCAAAATAATAATATTAATAATAATAATAAATAAATTGGAACTTTGAAGAGAACGCAGGAATACTCATGTATTTACACCTGATATATAATGATGATACCAAAAATAGTACCTGATGATTTCCGAACTGGAATGCTATGATCGACCGCGAACAAGATCTCCAATGACCTGAAACAAAGGCGTCGAGGTTTGTCCTCGTCGCCCCTCCGATGCTTAAGTTAGAGAGGGAAAAATATGCGTAAGGCTATAAAGCAGTAAAGTAATAATAATTCTTGTAACCTGAAAAATGAGCTTGGATCACCTATTTATACAGGCGAGTAGTTGCGTTGTAGAAGGAGTCTATCGCTCGTGAATCTTATCTCGTAAGGAGTTTGTGTTTCGCTCAAACTGTTCTACCGGTATTTGAGTAAGGTTAGGTAGGGTCTTTGGACAAGGAGGATGCTGACACGATCTATAGGATTAGTGCAAGGACCTAGCCCGATCTGAGACGCAAAGCACGCTTCATTTGTGGCCCCCGACCTTACGACCCCGAACTCATCGGTATGATTTTCCATGTAGCCCAAGGTCGGGCCTCTTAGGTCGGGACTCGTCGAAGGTATGTCTTCGGGGTTGCCATTTATCGCCTCATCATAGGCCCCCGTGCATCAACATCGTAGCTGGGATAAGCACGCGCAAGCGTCGAGGTTGGATGCAGAGGATGGTCTTCTGCACGACATGTACTCGAGACGAGCTTGGTTGATAGGCGCGAGTTAAAAAGTAAAATTGATATGCGCGAGGTGGGAGACGGAACGCCAAGAGTTACCTCGTGGAGGACACGTGTCACGTGCCCGTTGGAGTTGTCAGAACCCGACCATTGATCGTCGACAACTGTCCAGATTCAATGGCCCAGATGAAGCGACTGTTGCACTCCCAGGGGCCACTATAAATAGTCTCCCTTTTCACTCTCATTTTTCACTTTTTCACTCTCAACTCTCTGTGCAAGAAGCTCGAGCTTGGGGATAATAAGTTTGTGAGCGAGCGACCATATTAAGAGGTAAGTGTTCGAGCCCCTCAGTTTATTATTCGACTAGCATAATGTCAAGTTCTAGCAGTAGTTCGGGGTCGGGCAGTAGCAGTAGTAGTAGTCAGACATCTAGGGACACGAATCCTAGGCTCGAGGATACAGGGGCTTCCATAGTACCAATGGCCGTACCTATAAGTTCCCACTACGGGGAAAAAGTCGAACTCACTTACCCAAAAAACTCGAGTAAGTACAAAGAACATGTAGTTATTAAGATTGCGAGAGAGTTCGGGGTAATGCCAGTATGTGATGTGAGGGCCCCCGGGCGTAATGAGATGGTGTTGGGAGCTCGGGAGGGGGAAATGACAATTTTCAGGGACGCCCTTAAGGCCGGGCTTAGGTGGCCCCTTCACCCTTTCTTTATTGAGTTCCTCACCTCCTTCTTGATTTGCCCGGGCCAGTTGGCCCCGAACGGGTGGAGACTCCTCGTGTATTTTTTCATTTTATGTAGATGTCTCGGGGTAGAACCTAGGATCGACCTCCTGAAAATGGTCTTCGACCTTAAGTTTTCCCCGGGTTATAACTGTTTTGTGTACCTATCCACGAAAGGGGGTTTTAAGGTGCCAGACACCCCTAGTTCACTTCGAGGTTGGAATGAGCGTTTCTTTTTTATCAAACCTCAGGACCCTGACTACCCGTTTAGCCCGAAGTGGGAGAGACCCCTTAAGGATATGTTCAATGAGGGCCAAGCTTACTTCGAGGTTTTGGAGAGAGATAGGTTGAGGTTAGTGAACCACGATCCCCTTGCTGAGAAGATCAATTACTTACTCGATGATGACACCCTCGACCTTGCAAACGTGAGAGGCCTCGAGGGTACGATTTCTTGCCATTATACTTTTGTATCCGTATGTATCCAAGGTCGAGCTAATGCCTTTGTGTTTTTTTTTTGGCAGATTTAGAAATGTCTTTCGATCCATAAAAGCTCTTGTCGAAGGTCCAACATAAAGCTAAAGGCCCGAAGTCAAAGGCCTTCGTGCAGCCCAAGGGGAAGAAGAGGACCCGGGTTGAAACACCGAAGAGCGTTCCGAGTGGGTCGGGACAGACGTCCAAAACCCGACCTCTCCACAAGGATCCGTGCCTCCGACCGAAGCTCGGGCTTTTGCAGGTCGTCCTCCACGTTTCTCCTTCCCCGAACTCGACGACGAGGATGATGCCCTCATGACCGACGAGAACGTGAAGGATTACGCACAATGTTCCTTGATCAAGGACATTGTCGAGAAGTACGAGAGGGTAGTGAACCTTCACGACGGGGTTGGAGTCCTCGAGATGCTGACGCTAAAGGTATGGTCACATGATCGAGTTGTTTTTGTTTCTATTTTTTGTAATCGAACTGACCTCGAGCTTTTCCCTTTTTGACCCAGACGTTGAGCGTTGCTCGGGGGCTGTCCCTCAATGGATTGGACCTGTCGAACAGTGTTCGCGAGCTCGAGGTCCAAAATGAACATCACAGGGTACGTATTCGTCAGCTCGAGGAACAGCGTAACGCTGCCAAGCTCGAGGCGAAACAAGCCCGGGAGGAGGCATAAGCTGCCAACAAGCAGGCTGAGGGTGCAAGGGAGGATGTCGAGCAAACATTGCTGCACCTCGAGGAGGCGAAGAAGGGCTTCGAGGAGGAATTAGCCCAAGCGAGGGTTCAGGCTGTCGAGGACTTCAAGAAGTCTGGGGAGTTCGGGTCGATGCTTGGGGACTATGGTTCGGGGTCTTACGCCTATGGGTTGAGGCTTGCTCAATCCTATTTGCGGACCCAGCTCCCCGAAGATCAAAAGCACGTCGTCGAGGGTCTGAAGACCGTGGCTGATCTTGCGAATGACCTCGAACTTTCTGCATCAGAGGTCGAGGATGAAGAGGGTAACGACGATGCTGGCGACGACAGAGGGGACGATGAAGGGGACGATGGAGGGGACGTGGTTGGTAACCCCGAGGATAGGAGCAACAGCCCAATTGACATAGATTAGGCCCCCAACCCCGAACTTTATTTTTGCTTGTAACCACATGTATTTTGCCCGAGCATTGCCTCGAGGATTTTGTAATGCACATAGCCCGATTTGGGCGTTTTAATGGAATTTTCTTTTTAAAGATCGATGTTTTCTAGTCGCGTGTTTGTCTTGATTGCTTTGTATCGAATCGAGGTCGTGGTTTCGGGTAGCTCGTGCCTTATTGTAATAACTCCTGTTCGCTTTATGCTCCCGAGCTTTATGCTCTCGAGGCACGGCCATACGCTAGGTTTTACTAGCTGCGTGCTCGAGGCACGGCTTTATGCTAGGTTTTGAATAGCTGCGTGCTCGAGGCACGACCATACGCTAGGTTTCGACTAGCTGCGTGCTCGAGGCACGGCTTTATGCTAGGTTTTGAATAGCTGCGTGCTCGAGGCACGGCCTTATGCTAGGTTTTGACTAGCTGCGTGCTCGAGGCACAGTCTTATGCAAGTTTTTCACTAGCTGCGTGCTCGAGGCACGGCCTTATGCTAGATTTTGACTAGCTGCCTGCTCGAGGCACGGCCTTATGCTAGGTTTTCACTAGCTGCGTGCTCGAGGCACGGTCTTATGCTAGATTTTGACTAGCTGCGTGCTCGAGGCACGGCCTTATGCTAGGTTTTCACTAGCTGCGTGCTCGAGGCACGGCTTTATGCTAGGTTTTGAATAGCTGCGTGCTCGAGGCACGGCCTTATGCTAGGTTTCGACCAGCTACGTGCTCGAGGCACGGCCTTATGCTAGGTTTTGACTAGCCGCGTGCTCGAGGCACGGCCTTATGCTAGATTTTGACTAGCTGCGTGCTCGAGGCACGGCTTTATGCTAGGTTTTGACTAGCTGCGTGCTCGAGGCACGACTTTATGCTAGGTTTTCACTAGCTGCGTGCTCGAGGCACGACCTTATGCTAGGTCTTGATTAGCTCGACCTCAACAATCAACCTAGATTTGACAGTCCAAGAACGGGCCTTTTCAGGTCGGGACTTGGATTTATTAATTTCTCGGACTGGACTTGGATTTATATTCCATCCAAGCTGCCTACGTACCCAACTGGGATCAAGCCGAACGTAGTTCGTTACAATGGAAAATTACGGACGCAACTCCAGGTGGGCGTGCAAGCCCTATACTGGAAATGTAAATAATGGTGGGCACGCAGGCCCGACAAGAAAATAAACAATTAAATTGGAAGACATGGAGCTAGGGCTTGTTACTTGTAATAAATTTTGAGATTGTCGGCGTTCCACGGCCTTAGCAGTGGTTTCCCCGAACTGTCCTTGAGGCTGTATGCCCCACCCTTTATCCTACGTATAACTTCAAAGGGTCCTTCCCATTTTGGCCCGAGCTTTCCTAGAGGATGACCTGCGGCTTCGGATCTTCTAAGAACCAAATCTCCCATCCTGAACCTTCTTGCTTTGACATTCCTATTGAAGTATCTAGCTGTCCGGCTCTGATAGCCCGCGGCCTTTAGTGAAGCTTGCTCTCTAACTTCTTCGAGTAAGTCTAGATGTTCGGTTGTCTGCCCTTCCGAGATATGCTCAAGATTTCTCCACGTGGGAAGATTGACCTCGATCGGTATAGTGGCCTCTATGCCGAAGGCCAGCATAAAAGGAGTTTCGCCAGTTGACGTCCTATGTGAGGTCCTGTAAGACCAGAGAATAACGGGCAGTTCTTCAGGCCAACATCCTTTTGCTTCTCCAATTCTTGTTCGAAGGTCATGCAATATAATTCGGTTGGTCACTTCCGCAAGGCCGTTACTCTGGGGATGTGAGACAGATGTTAGGTGGTGGTCAATCCCGAGCTTGGTACAGAACTCTCTGAAGCTCGCATTATCAAATTGTCTTCCATTGTCTGTTATGAGAACTCTGGGTATCCCAAAACGACATACGACAGACTTCCATATGAACGACCTGAGCTTAGGCTCAGATATTGTTGCCAAGGCTTCGGCCTCAACCCACTTTGTGAAGTACTCGACTGCTACGGCAATAAACTTTAATTGGGCTTTGGCCGTAGGGAAGGGTCCAAGAATATCCACTCCCCATTGTGCGAACGGAGCGAGGTGTTGAACCGAAGTAAGCTCTTCTGCAGGGGCTCGTATGACGTTACCGAACCTCTGGCACTTATCACACTTCTTTACGTAATCTGACGAGTCCTTCTTCATGCTAGGCCAGTAATACCCATACCTTATGAGCTTGTAGGCAAGAGCTCGACCTCCTTGATGACTCCCACAAATGCCTTCATGAACTTCGGTAAGAGCTTGACGTGATTCGGAAGGTTTGAGACACCTTAAGTAGGGGAGCGTGAAACTGCGATGGAATAAAACACCCTCAATGATACTGTCTCTCGATGCACGAGCTCTTATGCTTTTCGCCATTCGGGGATCCGCTGGTAGGCTCCCATCTCTTATGAATTCAACAATGGGATCTAACCAAGAAGGCTCCTAGTCGATGTCCATGACGCTTACTTTCTGAACTATACTTGGTTCCGTTACAAACCTGATGTGCACTGTCCTGTCAAGCCCATCCACTCCCATGAACACAAGTCGGGATAGGGCGTCTGCTTTACAGTTATTGGATCGGGGAATCTTCAAAATCTCGCAGCTCTTGAACTTCCTTTAGAGGTCGTGCACCATCAAGCAATACAAACTCATCTTCTCATCTTTTCTATTGAAAGTTCCCTCTACTTGTCCAACGACCAGTTGGGAGTCGCTGAAATTTTTTATATGCTCGAGCTTAAGATTCTGCGCAAGTTCTAGTGCTATGATGACTACTTCATACTCTGCCTCATTATTGGTGGCCTCAAATTCGAACTTGAGTGCGCACTGGACCTCTATGGTTTTGTCCGGGTTGGTGAATATCACTCCTGCCCCCGACCCCGAACTATTCGATGCTCCATCCACGAAGAATTCCCAGAACTTCGTGCTCGGGTTATCATCGTCTGGCCCCCGAGGCCTTGGCGTGAGTTCAGCTATGAAGTCAGCTAAGGCCTGTGCCTTTATTGAGGGCCGTGGTTTGAACTCTATGTCGAACTCGGCTAGTTCGATGGCCCATTTCAACAATCTTCCTGATACATCTGGCTTCTGAAGTATGTGCTTTAGAGGCTGATTAGTGAGCACAACGATCGGATGAGACTGAAAGTATTGTCGTAGCTTCCTGGCAGTCATTACTAGGGCAAGAGCGAGCTGTTCGGCTAGTGTGTACCTCGTTTCTGCATCGAGGAGTACTTTGCTCATATAATAGAACGGCTACTGAACCTTTCCTCTTTCCTTTACCAGTACACCACTTTTAGCGTTATGAGAAACTGCCAAATATAGAAACAAGGTATCACCATGTTCGGGTTTTGTGAGAACAGGAGGCGTTGCTAGGGCTTGTTTCAATTCTTCAAAGGCGGAGTTGCATTCTTCATTCCAGCTGAAGCTATGGGTACCTCTGAGAATTTTGAAGAAAGGGAAGCACTTGTTTGCTGCTCGAGAGACGAACCTGTTCAGGGCCGCTACCCGGCCTGTTAACCTTTGGATATCCTTTTTATCCTTAGGCGGTTCCATAGCTACCAGGGCCTGAATCTTGTCGGGGTTGGCCTCTATGCCCCTATGTGTGATCATGAAGTCTAAGAACTTCCCCGAAGCAACCCCGAACGCACACTTTGTAGGGTTGAGTTTCATTTTGTACTTCCGCAATGTAGAAAAGACATCTTCCAGGTCTGAGATATGATCTTCCACTTGCTTGCTTTTAACTACCATGTCGTCTACATACACTTCGATGCTCTTCCCAATCAAGTTAGCGAAGACTTTATTGACGAGCCTCTGATATGTCGCCCCGGCATTTTTTAGCCCAAAAGGCATGACTTTGTAGCAATAGATATCTGAATCCGCCATAAACGAGGTCTTCTCCTAATCCTCCTCGGCCATGAGGATTTGATGGTATCCAGAAAAAGCATCTAGGAAACTGTATAGCTTGTGCCCCGATGTATTGTCTACGAGGTTGTCTATCCGAGGTAGGGGATAGCTGTCTTTAGGGCAGGCCTTGTTTAGGTCGGTGAAGTCGATGCAGACTCTCCATTTCCCGCCGGACTTCTTAACAAGCACTACGTTCGCCAGCCAATCTGGATACTGTACTTCCCTAATGAACTTTGCATTAATGAGTTTAGTGACCTCCTCCCATATCACTTCTTTACGTTCCTGCGCGAACTATCTCCGCCTTTGCTTAACCGGCTTAAACTCGGGATTTACGTTTAGCTTGTGCACAGCGACCGCAGGGTCAATACCAGGCATGTCTTCTACTTTCCAGGCGAACACATCTATGTTTCGGGACAGGCAGCTGATGAGTTCTTTCATGACTGTTGTGTCGAGGTTATGCCCAACAGTCACAGTTTTACCAGGCTCGAGCTCGACCTTTTTCAATTCCTCCACCGGAGCTAATCGACCACGACTTTCAAGCTCGAGTTCGAGCTCCGACAGTTGCATAACATTCGACTTGATTTCCCGTACACTGGTGACATAGCACTGTCTCGCTACTTTCTGGCTTCCCCGCACTACGCCAACCCCATCTTTTGTTGGGAACTTGAGGGCCAAGTGAAAGGTTGACACAATAGCCCCGATTCCATTGAGTAGAAGTCTCCCAAGTATGGCGTTGTAGGCCATCGGAGCTCGAACGACCTCAAAGGTAGTGATCTGAGTCACCTGCTTTCCATCTGATCCTAATGTCAGGGGTAGGTCGACAAGGCCCTCGGGGGTGATGATTCCCCCGCCAAAACCTTGGAGGGGTGTCTTTGCTGCCTTGAGGTTTTCTGCCGAGATCCCCATCTGAAGGAAAGCTTCGTGGGACAGCACATTGGCTGCACTTTCATTATCGACCAGAATTCTTCTTACTTCAAAATTTGCGACAATAGCTGATATTACCAAGGCATCGTCGTGGGGGAAAGATATGCCTTCCAAATCACTTGCTTTGAAGGTGATATCTCCTGTTTCGTCGGGGCTTATACTTGAAACTGAGTGGTACTGCCTGGCATATTGCTTACGGCCACTGCTCGAATCTCCCCCCAAGGCTGTTCCACCGACGATGACGTTTATAGTACCGGTCGTAGGTTGTTTACTACCCGCATCTTCCGAGGCCTTTTCCCGATCTCGATTATTCCTTTGGCGTTTGTCGTTACTGACATAAAAGCCCAGAAACCCTCTCTTGATGAGAGCCTCGATTTCTCGTTTCAGGGCGAAACAAGTCTCGGTGGTATGTCCATGGTCTCGGTGGAAATCGCAGTACTTGCTTTTATCCCGTGTCTCAGGTGGGGCTTGCATTCTAGGAGGCCACTTCAACTCCCTGTGGTCTTTGATTTCCATCAGAATATTAGACCTTGAAGTGTTCAAACGAGTGTAAGATGTCGGGGACTGATCTTGCCTAGGCCTGTTTCTGGGAAGGTCTGGCCTTGTACTTACTTCGTGTGGTCTTTTCTATTCGGGCTTGCTCGACGACGGTGCCTCTTTCTTTGGCAACATCATTTCCTCCATATTAATGTACTTTTCAGCTCGTGTGAGTAGTTCCGTTACCGATTTCGGTGGGGTCTTTGAAAGAGACATCTTGAAAGCTTCACACTTGACGGCGTAGGTTAGGGCTGAAACCGCTGCCGTTATGTGAAGATCAAGGATCTGAAGTCTTTCCTTATTGAATTTGGTCATGAAGTTACGCAGGGTTTCGTTGGGCCCCTGGCGCATCTGCATGAGTGATGCGGCTGTCTTTCTGATACGCTTGCTACTGGCAAAGAATGCAGAGAATTTGTCGGCCAAATCCGAAAACGAGGCGATGGAGTTCGGTTCAAGTGTGGAGAACCAATCTCTGGCCGCACTGGTGAGTGTCTGAGGAAAGGCCTTACACATGACGGCATCTGGGGCTACTTGCAGATTCATGACGTCGGTGTAAATGTTGAGGTGATTGATGGGGTCTGTAGTTCCATCGTATTCTTTCACCCGGGGGTATTTGAATCTATCTGGTAGGGGATGTGATAAGACCTCAGCAGTGAAAGGCGTATTCGGGACAAATCGTGTTGCTGTCTGAGTGTTCTTTATGCCAGCAACGATTCTGTCTTCAATGATCTTCGTGAGCTCAGCTGAGTCCATTGTTACCAACCTCGAGGCTGAGGTCGTGTGAGGTACGGGGGGTGTTCCGGCGCTACCATGCCCGGTTCTAGAGGGCCCAGCTCGAGCTTCGGCCATAAATTCTGCCTGTGGCTGCAGGGTAGGAGGCTCCCTCTGGCTTAACAGTTGAGTCAATGTAGCAACCTGCTGACGGAGCTCTTCAAATGCTTCAGGGGCTACAGATGTCGGTAGAGGTAAAGCTCTCTTGAGGATTCCTCCTGCAGAACCGGAGGGTCTCCGACGTGTTGTTGCTCGGGTGCAGACGAGCTTGCTGGAAGGTGTCCTGATCGCGTATTAACCATGACTTTTTGTAGGGGTTCCCACAGACGGCGCCAATGATGATACCAAAAATAGTACCTGATGATTTCCGAACTGGAATGCTATGATCAACAGCGAACAAGATCTCCAATGACCTGAAACAAAGGCGTCGAGGTTTGTCCTCGTCGCCCCTCCGATGCTTAAGTTAGAGAGGGAAAAATATGCGTAAGGCTATAAAGAAGTAAAGTAATAATAATTCTTGTAACCTGAAAAAGGAGCTTGGATCACCTATTTATACAAGCGAGTAGTTGCGTTGTAGAAGGAGTCTATCGCTCGTGAACCTTATCTCGTTAGGAGTTTGTGTTTCGCTCAAACTGTTCTACCGATATTTGAGTAAGGTTAGGTAGGGTCTTTGGACAAGGAGGATGCTGACACGATCTATAGGATTAGTGCAAGGACCTACCCCGATTTGAGACGCAAAGCACGCTTCATTTGTGGCCCCCGACCTTACGACCCCGAACTCACCGGTATGATTTTCCATGTAGCCCAAGGTCGAGCCTCTTAGGTCGGGACTCGTCGAGGGTATGTCTTCGGGGTTGCCATTTATCGCCTCATCATATAACATATACATATCAGAAAGATTATAGAATTTGAAGTTCAACACAATTTACAAATCGTGGTCTATGGCTTGCGGAACAGATGGCCGACGTGGACTGGTAGGCTCCGAAGCTGGTGGATAGGTGGCAGCAGAAGGAAAAGTAAGAATTTACTGGTTTGCTGTTGGCAACTAAGTGTGATCATTCCATGCAATGTAAAAATAGGGACATTGTTAGGGAGATTAGGCTTTGAAGTAGATGGACTTGTGGAGGGAGGGGTCTGTGCAATACTGATGAGGGACTCGCGGCGAATCTAGTATAAATGTTCAGCTAGAGCGGAAATTTACTTTGACCGTTGACCGTCGACAATCAACAATCGTAATAGCCCGATCCGACCGGTCGTTTATCAATTCCAACATTCAAAAATAACTACGTCCACCGACCACCGTGATGAATTTATTCAAAACGTATATTTGCGAAAAAATATTCGATTCGTATAATCATTTTTCTTGAGTATCTCTCAAAAATCAATTACCCACAAATAAACACCAAATCACCATTCACCAATCACCAGTATACACCATCTATCCAATAATCCAAAAACAACTCACAAATTCACAAATCACAAAACACAAGTCACAAGTTACAAGTCACAGACTCACAAGACAAGTAGAACTGTAGAAAATAGCACCACACATCACACGGCACAAGCAGGCACAACTGCATGACAGCACAACACAGACACTGAGACACACACAGACAGTCAAAACTAAAAAAGAAACTGAACTTACGTTACTTACCAAATAGGTGGCGAAACGGAGGTGGTCAGGCGGACTGACGGAGGCGTGGAGGAGAAATCGCTGGCTCGCTGCAAGCAGTCCAACTGTCCAACACCGCAACACGCCGATTTTTGCTTCTACGATTCTACCTTCGAGGCTTCGACAATCGACAATACTTGCTGGAAATTTCGAATGGAAGTTCAAATTTGGGACTTGGAGTTGGGAGTTAGGGACTTAAGGTTTGCGTCTTTACGAAGAATGCTCTCTCGACTCTCTCCTCTCGCACTCGGTCTCTCCTCTGTTCCTCAAATCAGCCACTGGAATAGTGGAATTGGGGAAAGATTTTAATGAAATTGGATTGGTCATTTGGGTTGGGTCACCGTCACTTACGAGCTGGACACTCAAATGATTTGGGCCTATTTTTTTGAAACAGCCAGCCCGCCTAACTTGCCCCAGCCAGCCTGCCACTGCCGTCTGCCAGCCAACAACTCCTCTCAACTCCATGGTCGGCGCTGAAACTTCAGGCAGATCCAGTTAGAGCGGCCGCTCTAACTCACCGCTAGCTGGATCCGCCAGAGGGAGTCAATGTGAGAACCAAGAAATATTGGACATGAAGGTTATGACTTTATAGAGGTGAAGGGGAATATATGTTCAGAGAACATGTGTTGGGAATTAACTTCCCAAATCAGATTTTACCTTAATGATTATCCACTATTTACAACAAGTAATAGCCCAAAATAGTCAATCAACGAAGGCCGAAAATCACGCATCACAAACAATAAACTAAATGCAGAAATATAGAGAACACGAACATCAGAACTTAGTGATCCAGTTCACCAAAATAAGGGCTAATCTGGGGGGCTTAGAGGTAAGCCCGTCACTATGCAAGAACCGCCCAAAAGAGAGTTTAGTGAATGATACAACAATCAGATCGACTTACGGTTTGATCATAGATCAATAGATCTCACAAAACCAACACCAAACCTAACTTAGATCCAGACTAAGTATAACACCTGTTCTGACCAGTAATCTGATCGAAAAAATACCGACAAACAATCTGAAAATTAGCAACTATACAAGGTCATCAATCCAACTTGGATCTCCCAATATACTACACAAATATATACAAATCTAAGACCAAATGTACCGAATCCGTTCTACCAAAATCAGGCCTGAAAAAACCACAATACACGACTGAAATTCCACACGCAACTAACCGATCACAGATCCTACATATTACACCAACCGGCTGTTAGAATCCAAATCTAACACTGGTAGAACAAGGCCTTCAAGAAAGGGAGAAAAATTGGTTAGAGAGAGTGTTGAGGAACCCCGTGAGAGTGAGGCATGAGAAATGAGAGAAAAAGTCTCTCATTTAGGGCACCCAGTTGGTATTTATACCAAAGCCCTCATCCATTGATCTATCATGAACGACTGGAATCTAACAAGAGAAAGCACAACTCAAGTGAAGGCAAATAAGCCAACAAACGGGTGCCACATGGATTACCACACATAGAGAGTTGCCAAAGGGGGGAAAACACGTTTTTACAATCTTCACCTTGTTTTTCCCAAACCCTTCACTCTCTTTAGTTGCTACATGCATGTGACGGTAATTTACCCTACATCATCGCCCTTTACCTGTAAAAAGAAAAATATCTAATATCAATATATCGAATTGATAATCAAGCTTTTAAAAAAACTTACCAATTGAAAACATTTTAAGTCACATATCAAATGGACATATAATAACATGTATTTTCTAAAGATTAACTTCACCTTAAGCCATCTTGTCCTTTTAAAAAATGATACTTCACCTTAACCAATGCTTACTTCTCATAATAGACAAATTTTGGAAAAATCAACAATTCAATTTGACTAACTATGAGATAATTAAGAGTATCATGCAGCAGAAAATACAAATCACACAAATGCTTTTCAATCAAATGCTTCCTTTTACAAATTTTCCAATTCTTAGTTTTCCTATTTTCACTATCCCTAGTCAATTGGTAATCTAGGATAGAATTTTCTTCAAATACCGGGGTGATAGATTTCATTTCAGTTTCATCTTGAGGTACACCAACCTCATACATCATAGGTTCATACACATCACAATGAGTGAAATCATTTTTTGCCATCTTCACCTCATTCTGAAATTTCTCATTAGAATCATCAAATTTGGATTTTAAACAAGGCATTACAGACTCATTAAACACAACATCATTGCTATTAATGATCTTAAAACCAAGTTCTCCTAGAACCCACAACCTGTAACTACTAACCCCCTTAGGATAGCTTAACATAACACATCTAATATCCCTAGGCACTAACCTACCCTCAGTTTGGTGAACATATGCTACACACCCAAACTCTCTAACATGTGTTAAATCCGAAAACTTTCCTATCCATAGTTCTTGAAGAGTCCTAAGCTCAACAAAACTATATGGAGATCTATTCATCAAATATGATGCCATGCATAATGCCTCAGCCCAAAACCCCTTAGCTAGGCCTGAACTAACTAACATGCACCTAACCTTATCCATTAAGGTCTTACTCATTTTCCGTCACCCCACTTTGTTGAGGTGAGTACTTAACCGTCCTTTGTCTCATGATTCCCTTTTGCTTACAAAAGTTATCAAATTCCGCGTTACCAAACTCTAGATCACTATCGGTTCTCAAAGCTTTTTAACTTCTTATTTAATTAATTTTCAACAATTTTAAGCCAAGTCCGGAATTTATGAAAAGTATCATATTTAGCCTTTAAAGGGTAAACTCATACTTTTCTAGAGTAATCATCTACTAAGGACAGAAAATACTTATTTCCATCAAAGGTGGGCTGCTCTTCATGCCCCCATAAATCTGCATGGACATAGTCCAAAGGTCTCCTAATTGTATGTGAACCCATCTCAAAACTCACCTGTGAGACTTTTTCAATGAACAAGTCCCACAAAAGTTTAAAGTTTCAATAAGACCTTCATCAAGTAACTTTTGGTCACTTAAATGTTTCAAACATTCATTTCCTATATGCCCCATTCTTTTATGCAATATTTCAGATTTATCATTAGTAACACTCAGGAGATTAACTTCTTGTGAAGCAATAGCATCACCCATCAAGTAGTACAACCCATTTTTCTTAGGTCCTTTCATTATAACTAAGGAACCTTTCATGACTTTA
Source organism: Osmanthus fragrans (assembly GCA_019395295.1). NCBI lineage: Eukaryota > Viridiplantae > Streptophyta > Magnoliopsida > Lamiales > Oleaceae > Osmanthus > Osmanthus fragrans. The sequence goes on along the minus strand of CM033343.1, from coordinate 20,645,833 downwards.
AGCATATTATTTTGAGATTTGAATACATGTCCTTCATCCTCAAGGATTCCCGAAGATATGAGATTCCTTTTAAGATTAGGGACATATCTAACATTTCTTAATTACCTGACAATACCATCATACATTTTTATGGCTATGTCCCCAATACCACTTACAGTCTGAGAATTATTATCGCTCATATAAACCTCACTAGGTTCAACTTCCCTATAGTTATAAAACCATGACCTGACGGGACACATATGGAATACACACCCTGAATCTAAAATCCAGTCTTGACTAATGTCTTCACAAGACACAGTTATAACATTCAAGCTGTCTAATTCATAATCAACAGCAGCATTGTTCAATTCCATATCATTTTGCTTCATTTTCCACTTATTGCAGTCCCTCTTAAAGTGCCCTAGCTCTCCACAACCATAACACTTCATTTTACTTTTACCTTTGAATTTTGATCTCCCTTTTGATTTCCCCTCTACTTTCCTTACCTGAAAGTTATTCTCTCTCATTTCACTTCTCCCTCTCACAAACATACTCTCTTCCCTAGAGGCTCTATTTTCATTTTTAACCTATACCTCTCTTGACCTTAATGCATCTATTACAATTGTTTATGATAATTTGTCCCTCGAATATTTTATTGCATTTCTCACATCCTTGTAAAAGTCAGGCAAAGAATTCAATAAGATGACAGCTAAACCCTCATCATCAAATTTCTTTTCATTATGTGCGAGACTCTTCACAATTATACTAAAATCACTTAGATTCACTTCTAAGTCTTTTCTCGGGTCTATCCTAAAACTAAACAATTTCTCCAAAAGGTAAGTCATGTTTGGCAATGTCTTAGTTAGGAATAAAGCATCAAGCGCAGTCCATAAATCCCTAGCATTCTTAGCTTTATCAACTTGTCTAATTATATGATCAGACAAATGCAAAATTACAAAACTATATGCAATCTCATTCATTTCTTCAATTTCAGTAGTTTTCGCTTTTAATTCAACAAAAAATGTTTCAGTATCGTCCAGGGCTTTAGCAACCCTTTGTTGGACTAAAATAACCCTCATTTTCTACTTTCATATTGAGTAGTCACCCTTTCCATCGAATTGTGACAATTCTACCCCTGAACCCATACAGGATTCAGTGAAAGGGTGGCGAGAACTCGAGGCCAATTGGTAATCTCAGATTCCCAAAAAATAAGCAGAAAAAGTTTTGAAAAACAATTAGGTTTTAAAGGTCAGTCAAGAAACAGTTTCAGAATTAAACAGATGAAATGAAAAAGTCAGATTACCGTGAATTGTGTGTGTTGCAGGTATGTGCGATAATCAGAAATAACAAGTAATTCGTTAATTAAAAGTTATGCAATACATGTATGTTTAATATTCAGCAAACTTGTAATTATTCAATTAACAATTATGCAGTCCAAATTACAACATATATATATATCAATACAACATGCAGGAACAAATTCCAACTTGCATTAGACAGTAAAAAACTAATATGAGGTTTTAAATTTAATTCTAAATTTAAACAATCTCATCAAAACTGTTGAATAACAGTTTAATACTTCTGTATTCAGTTCCTTATCAAGAAGCTACAGAAACCAGCAGGTCCACCATAAGTGAAGCCAGTAAGGGGATAACCTGAAATAGTCAATAAAAATATCAGTAGGCGTTTAACCAATTTAATGACACTGCAGCTAAATTAGAAGTCTGTAGAATCTCCTAATTTTACAGCCAGTATTTTTCACCCAAAAATTTGATTCAAGAAACCTTAGTTTGACCTAAGAAAAAAATATTTGACTCTGCAATTTAATTATTCCAAATTGCAGATCACTTGAAAAAATATTTTTCAAACAAGGATGATTTCAATCGACAAAAGATTTTTCAAAAACCAAAAAAATACACAAGAACCCTAACCCGAAGGCTCTGATACCAGTTGTTGGGAATTAACATCCCAAATCAGATTTTACCTTAATGATTATCCACTATTTACAGCAACTAATAGCCCAAAATAGTCAATCGACGAAGGCCGAAAATCACGCATCACAAACAGTAAACTAAATGCAGAAAATATAGAGAACACGAACATCAGAACTTGGTGACCCAGTTCACCCAAATAAGAGCTAATTTGGGGGGGCTCGGAGGTAAGCCGGTCACTATGTAAGAACTGCTTAAAAGAGAGTTAAGCGAATGGTACAACAATCAGATCGACTTACGATTTGATCATAGATCAATAGATCTCACAAAACCAACACAAAACCTAACCTAGATCCAGATCGAGTATAACACCTGTTCTGGCCAGTAATCTGACCGGAAAAATACCGACAAATAATCTGAAAATCAACAACTATACAAGGTCATCGATCCAACTTCGATCTCCCAATATACTACACAAATATATACAAATCTAAGACCAAATGTACCGAATCCGTTCTACCAAAATCGGGCCTGAAAAAACCACAATACACGGCTGAAATTCCACACGAAACTAGCCGACCACAGATCCAACATATTATACCAACCGGCTATTGGAATCCAAATCTAACACCGGTAAAACAAGGCCTTCAAGAAAGGGAGAAAATCTGGTTAGAGAGAGTGTTGAGGAACCCATGAGAGTGAAGCGTGAGAAATGAGAGAAAAAGTCTCTCATTTAGGGCACCCACTTGGTATTTATACCAAAGCCCTCATCCATTGATCTATCATGAACGGCAAGGATCTAACAAGAGAAAGCACAACTCAAGTGAAGGCAAAGAAGCCAACAAACGGGTGCCACGTGGATGACCACACAATGGAGAAAATCGGGTTTCACTTAGAGAGTAGCCAAAGGGGGGAAAACACGTTTTTACAACATGCAATGTAAAAATAAGGACACTGGTAGCAAAAGAACTTCAAATATCTGAAAATATGCCTCGAGGGGGTGAGTTTATTACATTTGCATGCATTACAGAGACATAGGGATCACGGAGCATTAGGCGTAGAAGATTGATGACCTAACCTATTAGAGATGTGCTACAGGTACAAGGAAAATACACAGAAAATTTTTCACAGGCACATGTGTTAAAGCATGATTCAAAGATGGGAAAAAAGAATAAAACACAAACGGATAGGATTGGTCCATTTCAAAATCCTGTATAATTTCTGTGAGTTTTTCCTGTACGCAAGGATTAACTCAACCTATTATGCCAAGTGATATGGGAGGCTTTGACATTGACTGGAGAAAGAAATGAGTGTGGGATAAGTGCATAAGGAGGTGAGCAATTCGTACACACAATTTTTAATCCTATGATCGAAGATCCGTGACGTGAAATTGAAAAGAAAAAGGACAGAATTCGACGTAAATGTTGACGATCGAAATCGAATCAACAAATTCCTTCTCACCTCATCAAGATTTTCACCTCATAAACTTACTAATATTGATGCTCAAACTGGAGCAAGATGATCAATGACTATTTGGAATGAAGATATTTGAATTTGCATGCATTTATCTTATGAGACAAGGGTATTTATAGATTTTCCTCAAAGCTTTCGGGCAATTTGATCATTTTAGAAGAATGAAAGGTGATGGTCTTGTATTGGCTAGCTCGTAACTAATTTAGTAATAGTATCACGTTTTACTCAATCATCTTTTATGCCTCATAAGCAAAGAGTCAGGTTCGCAGAGTGTATTTCTTAGTTTGACAATAAACTTTATTAGATTGAACATAATTAAGAGATGGAAATTATATTTATTTATTTTTATTTTATTTTATGGAACATGGAGAACTTCAGACAATTTATATGTATGAGACTTTGAAGAGAGACTAGCACATCCGATATGCACAAACGGACAAGAGAGTTCCTCCAATCATGATGTTGTTGTAACCATCATATGAAGAATGGAGAGAGATTATTTAGGGTGCGTTTGATTGTTAGGGCGGAATTTGGGTGGAAAGAAAACGAATTACAGGGAATTAAATTGTCTACAATTTGTTTTAAAGGAATTGTAATTAATAGTGTCTGATTGGTAAAACTTTTCATCTAATTCGTTTGACTTTGTTTTTCATGCAAATTGTTACTTTTTGGGATAAATTTTTTTTACAATCTGTATTGAAATTTATTTTGATTGCCAAAAAGTAAAAAATAATAATTTTTGAAATTTTTTTGTGTTCGTTTCGCTTTATTTTTCATGCAAATTATCAATTAAATGGATCAATTTTTTTACCATTGAATTTAGAATATGTTTTTAATTTCAAAGAGTACAAAAAAATAAAAAAATAAAAATCACTTTCCCATCAAAACCATGGAAAAATGAAAGATGGAAAATGTGTTTTAAATGGTTGTACCTAGAAAATGGATAGAAATGAATTCCATGAAAAAGTTATACAATCAAACACCAAAATTAAGCATCGAAAATGAATTGATTTTCCTTTTCCACCTATTTTGATGGCTATCAAACATAGCTTTTGATCAATATTGACATGATGGGACCGTGGGATACCCCGTAAAGGTGTAGAATCTCACTTCCACTAAATAAATAAATATCAAGGGAGAATATAAAGAAAATAAACTCAAAAAAATAAAATTGTAGAAAAAGAACATGATATCTAAACATGCAAAAAGCCTTGAACTCGAGTCTCGACGTCGCTTGAAACTATACATGAAAAATAAAGCATGCTTATGTGCGAAGGGATGTGGGTTGAAAGCAACGTTTAAATTACATTATGCCCCCTCTAACAACTTCAACAAATAAAAGAGAATAATAAAAATCACTTAGGTTCCATTTGATTGCAAGTGTAGAATTTGGGTGAAAAGAAAATGAATTGTAGGGAATTAAATTACTTAAAATTTATTTTACCGAGAATTGTGTTTAACTGGTATAATTTTTCACGTAATCTGTTTGGCTTTATTTTTTATGCAAATTTTTAATTTTTGGGATAAATTTTTTACAATTGAGGATAAAATTTATTTGGATTACCAAAAAAATATAAAAAATAAAAATAAAAATTTCGAAATTTTTTTTGTGTTCATTTGACTTTATTTTTCATGTAAATTGTCAATTTTTGGGATAATTTTTTTTATTACTAATCATAAAATTTGTTTGGATTGCTATTAAAAAAAAAAAAACCATCAGAAGGTGGAAATTCATTTTCCACAAAACTAAGGAAAATCTTGTCACGTCAAAAGAAACTAGAAAATCAACTCCAAGAAAAAAAATAGTCAATCAAACAAGTAAAAAAGTGGAACTTGGAATTTAATTTCCAAGTTCCATGGAGAATATGTTGAATCAAACATAGCTTTGTTTTTTGATCCATGTAAATCAACTTCAAGAATATACAAACCACTGACACTACAGTTCACAACATTTAGCTCAATCCAACGCAGAAATAAAAAGGGAATGTCTGTTAAATTCATCCAATATTAGCCGTTGTCCACTTGGCTGCCTGCATATTGCCATCAAAAGGCGATGGGTCTCCACTACCAAACAAAGTCCGCGGTCTTTTTTTCAGCGCAGCAGCCTGTGGTGCGGGTGTAACTAGACTTCCAGTCAACACCATGCCCTTGCCAATGGAAGGCAGCGAGGTAATCCCGTCACATTCACTACCAACTTTGATTGCGAGTTTAGAGAGTTCTTCCCTAGCAGTTTCTAGCCCCGCAGAGGCAATGTCCTCATCTTTAAGAGCTTTACAAGCTTTATCAAGAATTGACTGCAGATACTTTCCCTGTGCTTCTATTCGGATCTGGAGATGACGCTCAACCTGCTTTTCATGATTATAAGAAGAAACTCTTTTTGCATCAGAGCATGATACTAAAATTCAAACTTAATGGAGGATGTGGAAACTATGCGACCAGAAATCAGATATTCAATTGCGGGTTTTCAAAATTTATTCCTTCCACTGTTTTAAGTGGCAACATAAGGAGAAAAATCTCTGTTATTCACTAGAAAATAAGCAAGTTTTAAAATAAATAATTTTTTTTTGAGTTGGTCAAAGTTGGAAGTTATTTGAAAGTACCCGAGTTACAGTCAAAATAAATAACATTTTAAAAAAACAATAACCTTTTCAAACACGTTTAAAATCAAAAGGTTACTTAAAAGTAACTCTTAAGGTAAGTTACTTTAATCGTAGCAAAATATGCTGCATTTCACCAAGAACTAAAACTAAAAGGCCCAAATACAGATAATGTTGGGAGCTAGAGCTAAACGTCATCAACCAGAAATAGGAAACACGCGCGTCCATGCATAGCAAAAAATCAGAGTTAAAAAGACAGATGATATCCTAACCTCCAGCTGCTCGTGCAGTCTTCTCTGAACTTCCATCTGTACTCGTAAAGCCTCAGTAAACTGGTAACCACTGGTGAAAATATGATATAAATAAATAAATAGAACTTAAATTAAACAAAAATAAAGAAAACTTCTGGACAAAGAAAAGATATAGTATACTCATTTATATCTTGTGACATTATTCTTGATGAAGCTGATGTAGATGAACCAGTATCCTGACTCTCAGCACCACAAGATGCTGCAGCCAAAGCAACACCAAATGGATGAGTTAGAATTCAAAATGCCAGGAATGATTTGAAAGATGGTCACCATGTTATCCATATGGTCAAATCCTTTTTCTTCCAATTAACCATTTATTTCCCAAATTCTCATTCCCATCAGATTTTGAAGACTGTCATGCCACATGAACCATTTATTCCAACATTTTCATTTCCTCCCAAAAAAAAATTAAAAAAAGACTCGATATTGTCTTATTAACTGATGAAAGATCTGTTTTCATTCATCCATGAAGAATATAGAATTACAATCGTCAAGCGGTAAAGAAATCATCTAATACCAAGAGTAAAAAGAAAACCAAGAATGTAACATTTTATTTCAAGCAAGAATTATTACAGGAAAACCCTTGTTCATAGGGGACACAATATTTCCGTAGGAATTTGAATTGGTCTAAAATCGGGGAGTTCGGCAAATCAACATGAGCATGAAAGAGTGAGTTACCAAAAAATGAATAAATAAACTGGAGGAACTCGACATCTACAACTTTAGTCAATTCAAAACGGTTTCAAAGTGAAATTCATAACAGTAGTCAAAAAAGAGGACATATCTAAAATTTCACAATCCTTCAAGTTAGTTGTGTCGTATATCAAAAATTTAAATTCATTGTCCCACCTTCACAGAGTTATAAAAACAAAATTAATGGGTATATTTTCAAACAAAAAATGGAATATTAGTTTCTAGGAAAAGAACCACAACCTTTTATCGTCTTTTGGATCTTATATATTGCAACGAATGATGCAAAGCACCAGGGTTTAGCTATGGAGCCTCGAAGGATCAAACGGTAGGTCTATCGGACTATCACCTTTCTTCACACAAGTCGTTTATTCCGGTTTGTGCACTGGCGAGGGGGCTCGGACATCGCCCCTTTATTTGGTATCTCTTCACCCACCCCCAACCTCTACTCCTATTCTGGTTTCTTGGCATGCTCTACATTTGGCATAATACAAGATAAACACAGACGGGTGGTCAGAGATGATTTTTCTAGTGGTGGGTTATAATTTTGGATCACTCTAGACGGTCCATTCGTGCATTCTTCTCATTCTGTGGTGACTGTCCTATACTCGAGGCTGAGCTGAGGGCCATTCTTAATGGAATCATTCTTGCGCAGCGACTTGGTCTCTCAGATTTATTTATAGAAGCTGATTCTTCTACTGCATTTTCATTGCATTACACTTGGTGGAGTCTGTGGTCTTTCCAGGCTGCCCTCAGGCACATCAAACACCTAGTTTCCTTTGATCGTGACACTGTTTCACATATCTATTGTGAGGGAAATTAGGCTTTTGACTCACTTTTGCAGAGAGATGTGAGCGACGTTGCTATCAGAAGTGGGATCCCGTTGGTTTGGCCCCAACGACTTCGCGCCATAGTACAGATTGACAGGCATGAACTTCCCCCTTTCGGAGATATTTAACCTTTTATTTCTTTTTTCACATTTTTCACGGGAGGTAGTACCTAATTTACTGCTTTCAGTTTTTATTCATCTTATTGGAGGTTAGGTATATGCCCCCTCCCCCTGCAATGTATTAATCTATTTGCATTTAGATCATGGTTAGGGAATTCTTACCCCCTCCATCCGATCAAAAAACACACTACACATTGGGGCTGTGATGGTGCTTTATTAAAAAAAAATTAAGCCCAACATTCTCCAGGAACAGAACCTTATCACCTGCACCCACATCCCATTTCGTGAACTGAATAAAAGAAAATCCCTAAGGTCCGAACTTCCAACCATTTCCACCAGAATCTCTCATGGTTCTTTCGAACCCCCAACCGTTAGGTTTGCAGACCATGATTGCAACTCGCATCCTTACTCTGTAAAGAAGATAGTTCCACAAAAAATATTCAAAGCCATTTTCCTGTGTTCTTCTACCCAAGCTTATGGGGTTACCCACTCCTAAGCCACCTCACTTATAGTCCAAATCCCAAGTTAACAAATGATATGTAGATTACCCCAAAAATAGACCTCAAAAGTTTCTCCATAAGGACAAAAACCTTGCCCGATATTGACCTAATAAGAGTTAATGGGCCCCCTCTTTAGAGAGAAGATTTCCTTCCAATCCTCCAACTTTTAGACACCTATCAGACAACAGATTGCCTCCTAAAGTCTCACTTCCTTATAGAACAATCAACCTTTAAATCACTTTTTGGAGGCAGCTAGACTCAACATTAGTTCCCACAATTACAGTCTTCGACAAATTTTGGCTAGTAAAAGCGATATATCTTAAAGTAAATAAAAGATTGAGGAAAACTCAATTGACGCCTTAAAAAAAGAGTTTCATTTCGGAAATATTGGATCATATTACAAAACCCTCCGAAGGTCTTAATTTTACCTGTTAGTATACCATTGATAAAAATTGAAAAAGCAATAAAAAAATAAAATCTATGGCATCCACTTGTCCACCTAATCCATACAAAACTAAAAACTCGCTTTTCTAAAACAAAATCTAGAATATCCTGATCAACATCTTGTCCCCTCGAGAAAGGATTATACTTGTGCCATGTGGTATTTCCCAAATGCCTCCCATAAAGGGTTGAAGGCACCAAAGATCGGCGGCGAAATGATATCATCCCGTAACGCCATATGCTAATTGTCAAAATCTACACTATCCCTAAACCTACCGTGATAGGGAGAAAATCTAATATGAAAGGGAGGGCTGATAAGAGAGAAAATATATATAAATATAAAAATCAACATATGAAACATCTACCGACACCCCAAAAATACTGTGAGGTGCTCGAAAATGGTCGAAGTAGTTGAATAGGAGGATCATTATGACTATAACCCTTGGTAAATTTACCAAAGACGAAATTGATTTCTTTGATATTATGGATGTCTAATATGAAAGGGAGGGCTGATAAGAGAGAAACATATATAAATATTAAAATCAACATATGAAACATCTACAACTAACACGGAATGCATTAATATGCAAATGGCCATTATTTTAAGGGGTTAAATTCCCAAAATTTTGTGGTCAATGTTTTTGTTAGGAATAAGCCCTTAAAATAGTCATTAAATTTGTAATAATAAACTGAGTTTGAATTTGATTCAGCATTTATATACATTCAGAGCACGTAATTTGTTACCATGGATTATATGAGCATTTACCCCTCGAGTTTACACTGTACATGATTTGGGCGTATGGAGATTGGCTCATATATAGAATATACAAATCATGGTGACGACAAATGCAATCGACAAACAACCAAAGAGAACAATCCTTGTGAGAATTGATTGTAGGAAAATATAAGCACACCAACAATGCACCACAATACCCAATCTACAAGACCAGAAAAAATACCTCAAGTTTGCAATAGCAACAAGGCAATACTAGCGTGCACGATAATATAAATTTTCCCTTCGATGGTGATTTGAAAAGGAAGTCAATCAATTCAACCAATAACCAATACAAGCAATATAAAATACTGAAATAATAAAGCTAGCACAAAATAACACTCAAATTATTCTTTAAAGTCGTAGAACCCTTCAAGAGAAAGGGAAAATAAATCAATAAAATCTATTATCGCCAAAACAATGGGATTACGACAGCCTCTCTAGATTTATGGCCAAATCAAGAGGTATTCCAACACACTACATCAAGAACACATTCTTGGCTCACTACAATACACACATCATCTTACAATAATAGATGGAAAATAAAGCAACAATACCTGGAGAGGTAAGATCTCACCAAGCTTCTAAGAACAATCTTATAGAAGACAAATAAATGGTGGTCGAAAAGGTTCCCCGAATAAAAGAGTTAAATCCTTTCTTCCCAAATGAGGATGTGTGTTATCTTGCTCTATCATGTTTTAATTGGACCATTCCGATAATTGCAAAAAAGGCCATTAATTTTTTCTTTTATTTCCTACAAGTCTGGATAATTTTTTAAAAGAAAAGGAATATATGGGCCTAGGCCAAACATTAATAAGAAAGAGAGAAGAGAAGGAAGAAAGAGAAGAAGCCAGAGAGGGCCAAGAGAGAGAAGAATTTGAAACTTTGAATTATATTCAAGAATAATGTGGTCTTCAAATCAAAGCATTACCCTCATCATATAAGGATCAACCGTGACTAGCTTTGGTAAGAAACAACATAAGAAATAAAATTGTCTTAAATAGAAAATTAAAATAATGAAAAATAAATGTAAATCCTAATTAATTTAACTATGTTTGCGACTCGAATAAAATTTAAATGAAACATTACATGGGCATTTCTTGTACCTTAATACTGGTTCAAGGTTAGCAGTGAGTCCTTACTAGATTGCAATGCATCGACATCCACAGGATGAGGTGACTTATCTTCATCATCTCAGTAATATTTTGGGTCGAACATACTAGTTTTGAAACTTCTATTTAGAATAGGAATTAAACCATGTCCTATAGAGTTTTAACACGTGGTAAAATATAAGAGTTCAAAATATTATAAAATCTGATTTAAAAAAAAAAGAAAAAAGAAAGGGACTTACAATTGATTACAAGTGTGGTGGACGGATTAAGTGCATTAAAGTCAAAGGACTTGTTTGAAATAGATCTTTTTAAGAATAGATTTTGTGAAAAGTGATTTTTTTGAAAAAAAAAAAAAAAAAAAAATGTATGGTTAAAAAGTAGAAAAAAGTTACAGATCCACCTGCAAAATAATTTTTTGGAAGAATTTGTGGTTGGAAATGAGTTAGGGGGAAAATAAATTTTAAAAATCTGTACCAAATAAGGACTAAGCCTAATCCCTATTAGTTGTTAGTAATTAGAGTTTGAAAATAGCTTCAACAAGACTAATTGTGGCGAAAAGAATAACACACATTGTCTGGAGCTACGTTCAGATTTAGGAACTCTGTTACATATGCTGACTCATCAACATTTATATTTCCTATTCAGATTTAGATATGATTTAGTTTTTACTTTAAGAAAATAGAAGACACCTAAACAACATTACTGAATTTTAGATATAATATATTAGAGACCAATTTTAGACTTGAGTGTCTATTAAACAGACATCAATGCATAGATGGTAGACCAGAAGTCTTTCAACTTCTATGCCACCTAGATACCAATCCATAAAATGCATTGGAGATGCCCTCAAATTAGTAGAGATGAGAGTTGGGTTAAAATTCTACTTAGTCACCAGAAACATTAGCTGTGTTTAACTAATCTAATCCTAATTCCATCTATATATCACAGGGCCAAATAGTGCAGGGTGATCATAATAGTCCATATTTCAAATAGATATTTTTTTAACTCAGATTTAGAAAAGCAAACTGAATCTCTAGTACTTGACTAAGTAGTGAGGAAAGAATTTAATTCATATATTCAAGGCAATTTTTTCCCCATATTTTGGCTTTCAGGTAGGGGCATTAAAAATTTAAAATAGAAAAAAAAAAAAAAAAAAAAAAAAAAGGAATTTAGTTTGTACATTATTTTTCCCAAAAAATCTCCGTTAGATAAAGAGCATGAGATTCAAAAAAGTAAATCTCGTGTCGCAAAAGGATGTCCACACACCCAAGTCAATTTGGTTGTAGAATTCGTTGGAAGACCTTCAGTCTTTGGACCTTGACAGAAAATTTCAGACGTGGACTTGTCTTCTATGTAAGTACCTATCCTGTTTTACTTCCGCTGTGTACTTCGATCCCAACAGTTTCTCAGTTGGATTAGCAAAACACACCAAATTTAAAAATTGATAAATGGAGGATTTTCCTGTACTATCATTACCTTAGATTTAGTGATTAAGTAACATTTCTAATGGTTCAACGAATGAAAAATGTCAAACCAAAAAACTAGGCATGCAGAGAAAAGTGAAATGCTCAAGTATGAATTTTGACAAAGAAGGTTTTTCTTAGTACCATCTTTAGAGTTCTCAGTTAACTCCTTGTTAGCTTGCTTTCCCAATCGGTATTTCTGCAATGTAAGACACTGGATTATCTACCCTTGCACATTAACAAGTTATACTTCCAAGAGAATCAAAAAAGAGAAAAGGCAAAGAACTTTTTTATCTCCTTGGCTCACGGGGATTTTAGGGTGGGTTAGGGATAGGAAACATATCGTGAAACAGCATACCTGAAGATGCGACTTCAAGTGATACAACGTCAGACCTTTCACTCCCATTGTTCTCATTATCATTTTTGGGGTTGCTTCTGCAATGCAAATCAGGAATGATGCATCAAATTAATTTATCTATCCGACAATAGTGAAAAATAAAGTAAATCAGGGCATTCTATGTATGTATTGCTATTAAACGAACAAAAAAAATCAAGAAAAGGCAAGAAAAAGGTAAGCCTCATTTAAAACAGTGAGGAGAGGTTAATGGGAAGTATATTTATTAAGTGATATATGTCGGGGCTCAGTAAATGTAAACAGAACTCGGGTAAATGAAAAGGGTAATAAATCTCGCATGCCATTTCACACCTGATCTCCCTCAAATAATCATAGTACAATTTATTGCCCTCTTACACATTTCCAGTTTGTCGCTGTTAGAAAGTCCAAAAAAGGAGGATTATTCTGCGGGACAACCAAAAGGAAATTCGCCTTTTGTTAGCAAACTTCTACATAACAAAAATTATCCTTTCATTTTTTTTCATTTTTCCTTGGTTCTAAACATAAATGTAAATTCCATGCATCATGTTTTTCCATAAGCTTCTATGTGGCAGATATTTGTGATTGCATTCAAACCGTGTATCCTCAACACCAATTCTACAGCTAGTCTGCATAGTGGGATCTGCAGAACTCTTTTGGCTGAGTCCCTGCCGTTTCCCGTAATGAGCAGATGGTAATAAATGTCACATGATTCGTACAACAAGTGTAATAGTGGGCCTATTAGCAAAGACTAAAGATGATTTATTTGTGTAAATTGGTTATGCGAAAGCTCAGTAACAATATGAAGTTAAGAATAAGGTCTGGCAAATAATTGCTTTGCCATCGTGGTCTTGGATCTCCGCAGTGTAGCAATATTGCAAAATAAAGGTAGCCTTGAATTTATAGCATTGCAAAGCCATTTAGAAACCTTGTTTCATTTAGGACCACAGCTATAACTCTCAGCAGAACTGAATCCTTCACCACAACTATTAACACAATTACCAGATTAGAATTAGAATTTTTCTTTAAAGCCACAACTAAGGTAGATAATTTATTACAACTAAATGACGTTACAAGCTAAGGTGATGAGATTCCGGTTTGGGGAATCGCATGGACTCGCGGAATGAATTGAAAACGTCGGGAAAACCCAAATTCAAGTTGTAGACGATAGGATCTCGACCCGCAAATTATTGAACCAAGCAATCAAACAAAAACGAAACTTGAAAGACCTCTTGATTACAAAATCAACGAACCTCGATTTGCGAACGTCATAAAGGGTGCATAATCCTTTGATAAATTCTAAGGATTGAACGTCACAAATATAACAATATTTGATAAGTTCAATAAGGTGTTCATTCAAGAACAATAGAGAGAATCTCAATTTCATATGTCAAAAGTCATGTCGTTACAATGAAAAATGAAATCCTATTTATACTAACCCTAGGAAAATAATTAAAAAGGGAATTTAAGAGTCCTAGAATATAGAAATTACCAAAATAAGAATTATAGTAAAAAATAAACAATCTCACCAAAAATAGAAAAATTCGGCTCCAATTTTGTACTAAGTGGTCGCTTGGAAGTCCAATTTGCCTCCAATTCTCGGTAAATGCCTGGACGATCGCTTGGTTGTCCAACTGGACTTTTTCCTTTGCTCCTTAGAACACATTGATCCAAATGGTTTTCGGCCTCTACCCAAATATGAAACTTCTTTTTTGGCTTGTTGTCTTCAACATTATGGACTTCATTGCTCGAACATGCAAATGACCGACTTTATTAGCTCTCTTTGAAGTTTCGCACTTGACTCTAGTCTCTTTCCAACAAGCTTCGGGTTCTTGCTAAATTGTGGCGCATCCCAGATCATATCATCCTCTCTCTTCGAAAAGATTCATCATCGAATTTGTACCTTCAATGCTCATATTATACCATTTACTCCCAATCAAGTCAAGAACGTAGAACGGTCCATCTCCTCTAGGATGCAGTTTAGACCTCTTCTGAATTCTTTCTCGCCTCTGTCGTATGAACACCCAATAACCAGCACATAGATCAAAGTGTGCTCATCCCAACGACTTCCTTCTGCAAGTTTGTGATGTTCCCAATATAATCTTCATTAGCATGCCACTGTGCTTCCTCCATGTCTTATGCTGCCTCAGTGATTATAACAATGTCAAAGCAAATGAACTCATGTTTCCCCTCTGTTCAATTTTGTTGCTCAATCCACTGCATATAAATTCCTTCCAAAGCCCTTGAAACTCCTTCATCTCCTCAGGAATCACAGAATCAATCTCCGGTATTAAAGTGATATCCAAGCAGAAGTAGGGCTGGTTAATTTCACCCACAAGTCGATACTCAATGCCTGGATTAAGTGGTATTCCAATAGGCTCGCTTTCATAGATGTCAATATGTTCAGAAACCTGCAAAACATAAATAGCAAAATTTGGTAGGGAATTGTTAGTTCTCAATAAAGCCCTCTCAACTTCACTTTTATTTTCTTGCAAGCTCACCTCTGACTTTTTTTTCTCTCTCCCCCTTGTGGCTCTTCTTTTCTTTTTGTAACCTCTACACTCTCATGTTCACTCTCTATTTTCTTTTCACTTTTTGTGACTCTTCTCTTTTTTCGTCACATTTAGCCATCTCATTATTTTCTCTCTTTTTTCTCACTTGCTCCTTGGTATGATTATTTTGAGAATTAATCATGTCACAAAGTTTTGAAAATTCTAGTTTGTAATCCAAACTAATTAACTTATTTGACATACTACTAACATACATCATAATAGCTATTTTACCCCCATTGACTTCTCAACTTCACCACACCTTCTAGGATCCTCTCAAAACCCTCTTCCACGCCTATCACTCCTATACCCAAAATAATGATTAAGTGCATATCGTTTTCTCATAACTTTGCTCAACTCACCCCAAGATTCAATAGGCCTCTCATAATTTCTCCACCTAGATGTTGTCAACTGATCCATCAAATTATAGCATAATCTACTAATTGAATTACAACTAACTTTACCTTTCTCTCCTCAGAGTAATTATAGCCATCAAATATGAGCTTCACATTTTCTTCTCATGCCAAGTATGCCTCCGGATCATTCTTTCCTTTGAATAAAGGAATTGTTGTCTTGCTATTGCACATACTTCTATCTACATCATCTCCAAAGTTATTCCTACCCCTTCGTTCAAACCTACCACCTCTATTCCTCATCCTACCCATTTCACCTACCATTGATGCATCTTCATCCAAATCACTACTATACTCATAATCATCATGCAACTCCCTCATAAGCTCTCTCCTACTCGATCTCCTTGCATTTGAGTGTCCCCTACGACTATTTGACCCCGATGCCTCTAACCTACCAAGCATTTCAGTCACATCCCCAAGCACTGGCAAACTGTCTTACTACATCTTCTCACATGTTGATTTGATTCAGTTGCTTGAATGAATTTGAACATTCTCTGTCTGACATCCTAATTCTATAGAATTTTAACCTCACAATGTTCACTCGCGTATCACTCAAATATTGATTTTTATCATTTAATAATCACACCACTTTTGCCTTTTACCACTCAATGCTTTTGCCCAAGTAATTTCAAAGAACAAGGTGAACTCACAAAACATCGAAGTTGAAAAATATATCCCCAATCACCGTTCATGCTTTATTTTTTTATTTTTTTTATTTTGACTCAAAAACTGAAAATTGGAAACTGTTGGAAATCCCGAAAATTTATAAAAAAAATTTAATTCCAAAATTTTTTTTACTCGAAAATTTAACTACAAGTCCAGCGAAACAAACGAAAATTGATTTGGACTCTTAAATAGCCCGAGTAATAACTTTGACTCTTTTTTTTAAATTTTTTTGGATCAAAACTCAAAAATTATTATTAGACACAAGAACACGAAGAATAAAGCAAAAGACTCAAAAAAGAAAAAAAGATAGAACCTGAATCTGAAGCCCAGACTCTGATACCACTTGATGAGAGTCCCGTTGGGGGAATCGCATGGAACTCGCGAAATGAATTGAAAACGCCGGGAAAGCCCAAATTCAGGTTGTAGACGATAGGATCTCGACCCGCAAATTATTAAACCAAGCACCAAACAAGAACGAAACTTGAAAGATCTCTTGATTATAAAACCAATAAACCTCGATTTGCGAAAACCACAAAAGGTGTCTAATCCTTTGATAAATTCTAAGGGTTAAATGCCACAAATATAATAATATTTGATAAGTTCGATAAGGTGTTCATTCAAGAATAATGGAGAGAAAATCTCAATTTATACTGTCAAAAGTCTTGTTGTTACAATGGAATGTGAAACCCTATTTATACTAACCCTAGGAAAATAATTAAAAACGAAATTTAAGAGTCCTAAAATATAGAAATTACCAAAATAAGAATCATAGTCAAAATAAACAATTCTCGACAAAAATAGAAAAATTCGACTACAGTTTTGTACCAAGCGATCGCTTAGAAGTCCAATTTATCTCGATCAATTCTCGGTAATGCCTAAGCGATCGCTTGGTTGTCCGGATGGACTTCTTCCTTTGCTCATTGTAACACATTGATCCAATTGATTTCTGACCTCGATCCAAACATGAAACTTGTTCAATTGTTCTTTGACTTGTTGTCTTAACATTATGGACTCCGTTGCTCGAACATGTAAATGATCGACTTTATTAACTCTTTGAAGTCTCCCAGTTGGCTCTAGTCTCTTTCCAACAAGTTTCGGATTCTTGCTAAATTGTAGCGCATCCTAGATCATATCATATCATAGAAAGGATGGACTTCTGAATCGTTGTAGAAATCATATTTAAGTAGAAGTTTCAACAAGACAAAAAAGAGAATTTTTTAGATTACTCTTTTTTAAGGTCTTGTATTCTCCACAGATCAAGAATACAGATTTTTTTCATATTCTTTACTCGTAAAACTTTTCCCTTGTGTTTTTTTTCCGTAACAGAAAACTCTGCACCAGAATACACCAAAGTCAAATGCCAGTTTGAGAGTTTTGATTTCAA
This sequence comes from Osmanthus fragrans, assembly GCA_019395295.1. NCBI lineage: Eukaryota > Viridiplantae > Streptophyta > Magnoliopsida > Lamiales > Oleaceae > Osmanthus > Osmanthus fragrans. The sequence goes on along the minus strand of CM033343.1, from coordinate 20,628,230 downwards.
CCATACCATATTTCCACTGTCAATACAATAAACAAGGACGTCTATTAAAAGAATGTTACACTCCTGATCATGAAATATGGATTGCTTATTGGGCAAACTCCAAAGCAATGTAAATCTTCCTTAGCAGTTAGCACAAGATACAAAGGAAGCCCCTTCATTAATTTGAAAAGATACACTGGCAAACACATTCTAACATAATTTTGATATGTCTTTTCAAGTACTCCATTAATATTTTTAGTCAAACAACTGTGTTCATCTCCAGCAGTAGAATTTCCTACAATTTTTCTTGTTTATGCTTGTATTTTTCTGTAAGAATAAAAATAAAAAAGCCAACACACATACAAATTAAATAGACATGTCCACATACATGTATAGATAATAATACAAGGGAAAAAAAGGAAACGGGGACTGACTGTCCGGGCCACCAAGCTGAGTGACAGCATCTACAAATCTTTCATGGAGCTCCGAAGTCCACCGGAGTCGGGGCTTCGGATCCGTCGTGAGAACTACACATGGATCCCCAACCAAGTTGGTACCATCAAATGGATACTCCCTTCCACTCCCATCCAATGCCAAACTGTGTATGGGTACAGCAGAATACATTTTTCAATCTCCAATTGATTTTCGTCTTGAAAAACTTTTGAAGGGTGGGATTGAGGACCCGAAAACAGGAAATGGTTCGGGCCTTAAGGGGTTCGGGACAGTTGGAGTGATATGTGAATGACGGTCAGGTATGAACTGTTGTGTGCTGTCATTGTTTGTTTTTTTACATTTTTTAACATTTTCGACTCTGTCTTTGTCTCTATCTAGGTTCAGTCTACTATGGCTACTTTGTGTCTGAGCTAGAGGGTGGAGAGAGATGGGGGACTTGGGAGACTGAGAGAGAGAGAGATAAGATGTGCGCTATGATTATAGAAATAAAAATTATATAAAAAGGTTGAACTCTAACTTTAAGATCCCTCACTTTTTGCTCTTAGAATATTCTAGATGAAGTAAATTGTGGGATGTACTTCAATAGATCAGAATACAAGAACTGTCACAATAACGTCCACAAAGAGTTTAATTTCATACATTTTAAGAGACAGAAATCGAACAATCATACTCTGACTGTCAGCTTAGCTAAAACTACTTCACTCACGTCTTTTACACCACTAAGCTATTCGTCGAAGCAAAAATAAAAGTTATATGATAAGACATAATATTGGGTGAGTGGTTTTTTTTAATAAAATATTTACATGGACCCACCTCCATATAAATCTTTTGTGAATATAATTCTGTACACAGAATTATTCGAGAGAAAATAGCATTGATGGCGTTTTGATATCATTTTACAAAAATTTCTTTTTCAGTACTTTGGTAAAGGATAATTAACACAAAAAAATATGTTATTTGTACATAATCCAATGTTCATCACTCTCACATGAAAGGGACTCACTTCGGATATATTATATTTTATTCGAAGTGAGTCCCCCCTTCATTTGAGGAGTGGACACTGTTATGAATACCCTGATGTACGTGTAGCATTACTCATACCCTTAACACAAAACTTCCTTACATTTTAATATTATTGTGCAAATCATTCTTATTTTTCATTTTTTGACATTTTTACCCTTATTTTCACATTTCATTGCGAAAATTATTTAAATAAAAAAAATTAAAGAACAAATTTTAATTATAATCCCAACATTTTTTAAAAATTACAAATGACTCCAAATAAATTATTAAAAATGTAATTAGCACAAAACGTCCATATCTTTTAATATTATTGTGCAAAATATCCATACCTTTTATTTTTTATATTTTTCACCCTCATTTTCACATTACATTGCAAAAAGCATCATTTTCATCTTTTTTTTAATTAAAAAGTTGTGAAATGACGAATATATCCTCCTTAATTATATTTGAAATTTATTTGTACTTTGTTTAAAAAAAAAATGGAAGTATAGTTCCTATTTGTTTCTTATTTTTCTTTTCTTTAATTTTCTTTTATTTAAAATTTATTTGTACTTTGTTAAAAAAATATGGAAGTATAGTTCCAATTTGTTTTTTATTTTTCTTTTCTTTAATTTTGTTTTATTCAAATACGAGGGTATATTCGGAGTTTTACAGCTTTTAATTGATGAAAATGATGATTTCGCAATATAATGTGAAAATGTCAAAAAATAAAATGTATGAATATTTTGCACAATAATATTGAAAAGTAAAGACGTTTTATGTCAATTATACTTTTAATAATTTATTTGGACTCATTTGTAATTTTTAAAAAAGTTTAGTAATATAAATGTAATTTATTTATTTTTTTGTTTATTTAAATATGAGGGTATATTTGTCATTTGATATTTTTCTTAAAAAGTTGGATGAAAATGATATTTTTCGAAATGAAATGTGAAAATAAGGATTGAAAATAAAAAAAATGAAAAATAATGACATTTTATACAATAACATTAAAATACATTTCGTGTTAATTACCCTTTGGTAATCATTCATATACGCTTTGGTAATCATTCATATGTTCTATCTCTTCAAAGTAATTCTTCTGAAAAAAAAAAATGAATTTTGAATTAATAGACTCAAATGTTGTTGTGCATTTTAGGGCTTATTCGATAAAGATTTTTTAAGTAGTTTTTTAAATATATTTTTTTTTGCAAATGTGTGGTTAAAAGTAAAGTAAAAGCTGAAAATTTGAGAATATGAGATTAAAAATGAGTTTGACAAAATGTAATTCTTATATAATAAAAGAAAAATGGGTTTAATTACACTTGAGTCCTAATTAGTTTCATTAGTGAGATTAATGTGTTCGGCCTTTTGAGTTCTAACTTTTTTCGTCAAATCTTATCTTTAACATTTACATTCCATTTTTAATGATGGTATTTGTCAAAATATTTTGCTTGTGTAATTTAAAATAAGGAAAAATAATTAATTGTATTTTTAAAAATATGATGAGAAAATAAGTCATTTTAGACTTTTGGACGAAAATCATTATTAAGTTTTTATATGTTAATTAATAGAATGCAGCGAAAAATTGAAACATAAGTAATATGATAAAAAAAAACTAAAAATTAAAAAATTTGAACACTTTAAGTGCAATTAATATTTTATACAACAAATAGGAATGGTAATATGCTTATAAAATGAGCAATTTTGTTTTCTAAACTTGAAAATTTTACTACAACAGTTTCTAAATTTAGCACTTCTGTACCGGCGAAGAAATAAGATAAGCAAATTACATAAATGCATCTATTCCCTTTTCAAAGATTTCAAAAATATTCCTTGAGAATTACTTTACGGACCATACTGTGTGTACATAACGATGTACACACAGTCTTACACTTCCTCACGTGGAGAGGAATCCACACATAACAAAATATTTATAGACCTTCTCCATGTGAGAGAAGTGTAATCTATTTAGTACACCATAAGGTGTAAAAATGGATTAATCATTTACTTTATGTAACGTATTCTTTTTAAGAGGGTGTTTGGGAGTGATTTTTCGGGTAAGAATTGATTTTTGAATAGTGATATGATGGAAAATGTGTAGTTGAAAAATGAGGAAAAGTTATTGATGTGATGAAAAATATTAATTTATTGAAAAATGTGTGGTTGAAAATGAAAATTTATTGAGAATTGATTTTTAAAATCAATACCAAACACCCTCTAAAGGTAAGACCATGATTTGATGAGAATTAAAATTTAAATTTTTTAATCTAAAACCTTTGATTTGGTAAAAATTAAAATTTTAAAATTTAAGTTAAAGGTAACAATTAATTTTACACATATTTCATGAAATTCATAATTTTTCAATTACATATTTCATTAACTTTTATTCAAATTTACTAAAAATCTAATTTTAATAAACACTAAACAGGGGCAATATATATATATATATATATATATATATATATATGTTGATATTGGAAAATTTACCCTCACATTTTAATTTACCTTTATGAATAATGTTATAAATGTTGATATTGGAAAATGTACCCTCACATGACCAATAGATATTGGATCCACTTGCGTTCGTGTAAATTCCAATTCTACACATTTGGATGAATCGTTAATCACTCATAGCGTTCTCTAATAGTAAGGAAGGCTTCCTGACATAGGTTTATCTATTTGTACAGCATCAAATGGTGTAAAAATATACAACTCCCTCACATTGAGGGGGATCACAAATATTTTAATCACTGTGGGTCCCCTCAATGTGAGGGGACTATGTATCTTGCTGTATACAATATTGTACACCAAGCAAGACTCTCCTGACGTAGGATTCACGCTCATACATCATAGGACATTGCATTTAATGCATGATAAGAAGATGGTCACTCTATGACTCAGATTTGCATGCCTATAGTCTAGGTTGACAAGAATTGACTTCTGTGGCGTTACAAGTCACATCAATCATTTTCATAAGATTTTGGATGTAAGGGATCTATAGGAAAAAGTTTTACTTGGAAGAAGTGTTGAAGGTGCTTCCCTAAATATGGAGTTCCCACTTTGCTTATGTAAACTTCGACTCCACGAAGTGCTTCGATTACAACACATGGAGGAGGGTCGCTTGCAACTAGGTGAGGGGAAAGTCGTGGAGTGTGGCCCTTGGCAGGTGCCCACGAGGTGTGTCCAGTTCGTGTTCTTCATTCTTGTTTGAGATTTAGGAGAGTTGCCACATGGACTTTAATAGGCTTCGGTAAGATTGCCAAGTACGTGTTCTTTTTAAGTCTCGATGGCAATGAGTAACAACAGTCCCCCAAATCCATTTATAACTATTTATATAATGTTTGGACTTCAAAAAGAGGTGTCCCTGCATTCTTTGAGGGAATTGCTATGTGGGTGCGCTTCGACAAGGTTGCCACGTATACTTCTTTTCGAGCTTCAATGACAAGGTGTAACAACGGTCCCCAAGTCCATATATAACTATCTATATAATGCTTGGACTTCAAGAATAGGTGTCCTGCATTCTTTGGGGGAACTGCCACATGAGCTTTTTTTGGAGCCTCGATGACAAGATGTAACAATAAATTTTATAACATTATTGAGTATAATAAATATTTTAGATTAATTCAATAAAACTAGTAGAAAATTCATTAAATATTTTATATCACTAGATTTAACAAATGTTGTCTATTTATACTATTTAAGTGTAGAACATTAAGAAGACAAAAGAAAAAATTAAAGAAAATCAAAGTAATACTATTACATAATATTGTAAATGCAAAAAAGTTTGCACCAGAGGGTTAAAACTTAATTCTTTTTAGGTCATCTTTTTAATAAATATATTCTTTTTTTGAAGAAGAATTTTTAGTAAATACATGAGATCAGTTTTAGTTCGTTTTTATATAAAATGAGCAATTAATATTCATAAAAATATGGTTAAGAAATAACTTCATAGAAGTTAAAAATTAAGTTTATGCTAAGAACAGAGATTTTCTGAACTTTTTGGAGGAGGAAGTGTGACTCTAATTGTCGGGGGGGGGGGGGGGGGGGGGGGGTTTGTAATTTTGCTCAAAATAAAAAATAAAAAAAGCCATTCATATGTGAAAAATAAATTAGTTTTTTATTCAATCGAATCCGAATGTAAGATAGGAAACACAAACCCAAATTGTCAATTCCGATTTAGAGTCGGTTCTACCCAAAAATTTAAATAATGAGTTGACAATACAAAATTATATTTTCAATATCTAGCATAAATGTCACCAATTACATTTTTTTAGCACTTTCTTAATTCACTGCAAATATGCCACCAAATAACATCAAATATATAGTAGAACATAAACACCAAATTACATGCCTAAAAAACAAACGAAAACTGAAAACTAACAATAAAGAAAAACTAGATTCTATAGATAAAAATAACATAAATTCATTCATTTGGAAATAGAATAACAATCAACATTTTCGACTTTTATTTCCATTTCACCATTTCTTTTGCATCCCATCATGTCACTGCGTCTGGGATGAATAAATTGTAAAAATATAAAAAAAAAAATTCAAAAAATGACATTCGATTCTAGAGCCATACAACTATAGTTCCGATTTAAGAACTAATAACTGTTATGAGATCGATTTTTTATTCTTAATTTTTTTTTTCTTCCTAAAATCGAAATAGAACATTCGACTTCAATTTATAAAGTTCGATTCCGATTAAACGTGTCCTAGGAAACGTCATTTGTAGTAAGGCACAACAAGAAATGGACAGGATTTGGAAAAAAAAAGGTACAGGGATGGAGAGAGTTTTTCGGGAGGTGTTGGTGAAAGCGATGCTCCACATATTTTTATAAGTTTCTTTAGGTTATCGATGTCGATATATAATGATTTGAGATTGCAGGATCCAGATTCTGGTCGTGAAATGCCAAATGGCACGAGTGAAACGAAGTATGCGTGTCAACTTGAAGGTTTGTTTGAGTTCATTTTTGGGAAGATATATTTTGTAATCATGATTTTTTAAAGAATGTGTGGTAGAAAAATAAGAAGAAAAAAAATTATATTTATGATGTAAAAATATTTTAGAATGATTGGTTGAAAATAAGTTTGAAGAAAAATAATTTTTTTTTTAAAAAAAAGAGGCTCAGAAGAGGCTAATGTTCAGTTTAGATATTTTTAAAAATGACTTATTTAATTTCACATTTCATTTAGCATATCATCTGAGGTTGTCTGGAGTATGATTGTAACACCAATAAGGTTAAATAGCATTACTTTTTTTTAAAAAAAAGGGAAGTACTTTCACAATTATCAGCACTAGACAAAGGTGTGTCACCTCTTTTTAATGGAAAATCATTCTCTCGGAAAGGTTTCACGAGGTGCCTTTCTTTTTGGTACAGAAAGGGATATCGTGTGACAGTAGTCTACTCCACTAGACTACCTTCAGCATTTTCTCGATCGTTTCGGGATGAAAGAAAATTTGATTACAATTTTGTAGAAAGCTTACAACAGATAATTCGAATTCATTGAAAGTAAATTGATATTTGATTGATGAAAGCAGGAAATTACAATTGGTGAAAGCAAAAAAATTACAATTGCTGGTGCAAGGAGTGAACACCAATGAGCTTGAAAGATTGTTTAAAAGACTAATACCGTCTATAGTAGATTGCGAAACAAAAACTCAAGTGATAGGAGTAGACGTTTAAAAGACAAGGAATCATACTAAACGTTTACAAATAATAGAGCTATTTTACAATTGAAATAAATATTACAATGAAAATGAAATTACTATTCAAACTTGAGCTAATATTTACAATGTGCGATCAAAATTGGACAAATTGTGGTTGCGAATGGATCAATGGGCTAAGAAAAGTTGCGATTTTTCATAAAGTTGGGTCACGAATGAGGTTAAATAGTATTTTAGTCTTTCAAAAAAGGATAGTAATTTCACAATTGTCAACACTAGACAAAGGTGGGTCACCTCTTTTTAATGGAAAATTATTCTCTAGGGAAGGGCTTGCTGCAATTCGGGATCATGTGAAAGCACCTCCTTGGAAATCTAAATTCAAGAGAGGTCGTCGATGATGTGCAACTTCGAAAGCAAAGTAGGCACCATCAGGAAGCCATCAATGCCATTGCTTCTTGGTAGCATTCATCACGCCTCTATTTGGTATAGATTAAAATTTATTAAAAATCTCAAGTTAAAATTAATAATTAATTTTTAACAACACATTTCATAAAAATCACAAATTTTTAACCACATCATTAATATTTATCAAAAGAGTACCACTAATGTCAAGTTCACTAAATATAATATCACATCATTCATTTAATTTAACTTATCATCTGTAACTAAGTAAATTGATGATCTATCATCATTAATGCATTAAATGACATTATTCTTATCAAAATTTAATTTTAATATACACCAAACAGAGTTATAATTTATTGAAGGGTGCTATTTTGGGTTGGAAGTAGGGCTATCAATGGATTGGATTTTGATCCGAATCAGATCCGAATCCGATGAAATTAATAGGAGATGAATTTAGAGTCTCAATCCGATAACCTGATCAAAATTCGAATCCGATAATCCTTTAATTAAGTGGATCAAATATGAATATAAGTCAATCCAATCCAATAACAATCCGATCCGATTTTTTATAATAATATAATATATTTTATAAAAACATGTTTTTTAAAAATTTTTTTTTTTAACTACTAAATGATTTTTTTTTTTTTTTTAAAAAAAAATGAATAGAAAGAGACGCTAAAATAATAGTATAATATTATTAATTGAAATATTTATAGAGTTTTTGATTTTTTATTAATTAAAATAAGTTAGAAAAATATTTATTTTAATTAATAAAGTAAATAAAAAATCAAGGGATAATGAAATTATAATTTGACTAAACCAAAGAAACTTTTTTAGTTTTATTTTGTCTCACATCGATGTTTACTATAAACAAATGAGAAATTGTAGTGTATAAATAAGTGAGATTTTGTACGTAGAGGTTAATCCAAAAAAGAATACTTGATCACGTGGGTGGTTCGAATGTAACCATCAAAAAAATGTCATTGAAGATAGTTGATGCTTTTATTTTTATATTTTAAATAGAATATTTATAGAATTTTTATGAAGTCCAAGAACAAAGAAGGTCATATATGCTTAACAAAAATCTCTGCTCAAACGTTGCAACAGGTAAAATAAACCTCTCAAAAGTATATACCTAAAACTAATACGACTGACAAATTGCCCTCAAATCAAAATTATCTATACTTGATTGAGGCAATAATGTCGAATTGAGTTCCTAGCTTCTCTTCAGCAACTTTCTCGGCTTTAATACACAGTTTGGTCAACTGCTTCTTCCTCTCGTATGTAGCCTGAGCTCTCTCTTCTCTCTTCGTTTCAAGCTCCTACAATATCAAATGTAGTTGTTATGGTTAGTGACAGTTGTAATACAATAAACGCAAATTATGATAAGACCTATGGAAGTGCAAAACTGCTTGTTTGGCAGTGCTTGTAAGCTGCGGTTTCTACAGAATGCGTGGATAATAATAATAGTAAGTTGTGAATCCTATAAAATATGTAGATAAAAAAGTATATTTGCTAGCATAAATAAAAATTTAAGCTTTGTGAAGCATGCAATAAAATATAAAAAACCAACATCCTGCAAATGCGCACACGTCGAAGAATAAAGACATCCGAATAATTTGCCATGAGAAATCTAAGGATCAGGGCTGTGATAAATTTTAGCAGCAAATGCATGGAAGGAAAAATGTAATGCCTGAAATAGGAGAAGGAATAAAAGAATGGAGTTACAACAAATTGGGCGGTGTGTTCTTAACATCAGGGCATTTACAGTGATATCAGAAAATTAAGAATAGATAAGGTTGCAGAGGAAAGCAAAGAACGAGATCAGCTAAATAAACAGCTTTTGAGAAAACAAGTTGCAAAACAAAAAAAAAAAACAAGAGAAATGTAACATGAAATTCAAAGTAGGCAAGACTCGATCTTAGCCAAAAGGCTATAAGGGTATAAAGTGGCCAATGGTCCACCATTTAACAAGAAAAACTTGTATTTATGTGACACTGCAAACCAAAAGGTGAATGATTTGAGCAACAGTATGCACAGAAATGATACATGTAAACTTACCCTTATAGTATCATAATGGTTCCATCGACTTCCGATGAGAGTCTACCCAACAAACAGTACTTGTGTCCAGCTTGGAGCCTCAGAACCCTAATCATCAAACAGACAATAAGTAAAGATTATAACATGCCATATTTAGATAACCAAAAAAGAAAGACCACAGCATGAAACTCGCTTGAGAGCATCTGGAATGACCATCCTCTTCATCTTGTCATACGGTGGGGGCCTGGGGGACACCCTCATAAACCTTCAATCGAGCAAGTGCAGCCGCTCCTCGCTTAGTCTTGTGGGGGATCATCCTACAATCAAATTAGGTAAGACACAACTATTGACAGAAAAATAAAAAATCAAACAAAACCATAGTTGTATAACAAAAAACTTGCAAGAAGCACTAAAGAAAAAGATATATATAGCCTAATGGCCAGTATCCATTGATGAAAGAAGACCAAGTTTTTGACATGCAACCATGAAAGTAGATTTCCATTGAGCATATTCACCTAAATTAAGCTCCACAGAAGAATAAGAACATGATATTTCTCTTTTCCTACCACTACCAGAATAAATAACACCATTTTCTGTGGGAGTTTAGACAGAAATGCGTGTCTGTAAACTGATGAAGAATCTTATAAACTTTCAAAACTCATTTAGATAATCCACAATCAGATGATAAAACATCGATGCACCTCAATCTGTCAACGTAAAATAATTAGAGATGATAATCAGATGTATTTAGCATTAAACAGAACACAATAAATTTAAGAAAACTGAATTCTGGGGGTAAATCACAAAACTATTATGGTTTTTATCACTATAGTCAAACGAACCCGCATCCTTCATTTAATTAGAACTTAAAATAGGCATTTCTCAACGTACACTCTTCACTTAGCCCCTGTTTGATGCCTATTAATTCGTCGAAATGAGTTCTGTAATAGTGAATTTTTGGAGGATGTGTTATTAAAAAGTAAGAAAAAGTTATGGGTTTAAGTGCAAAATATTTTATTGTGAGAATGTGGGGTTAAAAATGAGTTTTGAAATAATGACGAGAGAATTACCACTACCGCTGGCAGGCCAGCCGGGCCGTGAGCGCAGTGGAAACGGGCTTCCCAATCAAACAGGGGCTTGATCAGTTTATTTACTCTATTGATCCAAATGAACCAGTCCTTTCATTTAATTAGAAGTCAAAATAGGCATTTCTCAATGTACACTCTTTACCTAATCAAAGTTTATTTACTCTATTATAGGCCACAAAAGCCACGAAGTCCAACGAGTACATGAAGATACCATGCATGCAGACCATTGCATGCATGCAGGCGCATGTGAGAGAGAGAACGTGGCCTTTAGATGGAAAATAAGACCAAGTCATGGGGCTGTTGAGAAAATCCAGCATTCTATTTTCCTGTTTTCATTTCCTGTTTTGCACGATTATTTCTGTTGCTATTTCAGTTGTCAATTTCTTAGGAAGTCCTGTTTATTTCTGCACTATTTCCCTTTATTTTTGCATGTAAGTTGAACGTGGTTTTGCCTATATAAACCACAGTTTCTGTGTCAATAAAGGACAGAAAAATATTTATCAAAAAAGAGTTCTAATTGTGGTTTGATTCTCACCCAAAAAGAATTATTTTCACACCATTTTATCTGCATCTGATTGGGACCTATCACTCTATTGATCCCAAGACCAGAGGCGGATCCAACTAGAGATCCAACTAGCGGCGAGCTAGAGCGGTCGCTCTAGCTGGATCCGTCGGAAGTTTCAGTTTTGGGTGGAGAGGTTGGAGCACCGGCGGCCATGGAGATGGAGTCTGGAGAGGAGAAGAGGCGGGCTGGCCTTTGGCGAGTTAAAAAAAAAAAAAAAAAAGGCCCAAATTATTTGGGTCCAAAGTCCAGCTCGTAAGTGACCCAACCCAAATGGCCAAATCTATTTTCATTAAATTCTTTTCCCCAATTTTCGGTGGCTAATTTGAGGGAGGAGAGACCGAGAGGCGAGAGATTGAGAGAGCATTCTTCTCAAAGAGGCAAACCCTAGTCCCTAACTCCCAACTCCAAGTCCCAAATTTGAACTCCCATTCAAAATTTTCAGGACCAGGAAGAGGAAGTACTATATGGTCGATTGTCGAAGCTAGAACTGTAGAAGCAAAAATCGGTGACTGTGTGTTGGACAGTTGGACGCTTGCAGCGAGCGATTGCTCTGCCTCTGCCTCCGCCTAACTAGTGACTGCCTCTGTTTCGCGATGCCACTTCGACTTGGTATTTGGTAATTTCAGTTTCTTTTTAGTCTTGGTTGAATGGTTGTGCCATGCCGGTGCTGCGGTTGTGCTTGTGCAGTTGTGCGGTTGTGTGTGCTGTGCTATGGTTGTGAACTTGTGATTGTGTTGTGTGCAGTTGTGCTTGTGCTTGTGCAGTTGTGCTTGTGTTTGTGCCTTGTGCTTGTGCTTGTGCTTGTGCTTGTGCCGTGCTGTGTCAGTGTGTAAGTTGTAACTTGTGAGTTGTAAATCTTGTGATTTGTGAATTGTGCTTGTGCTTGTACTTGTGTTTTTGGATTATTGGATAAATAGTGTATATTGGTGAATGATAATTTGGTGTTCATTTGTGGGTAATTGAGTTATGAGTTATAACTTATCGTTTTGATTTGTGAATTGTCATTTGGGAATTTAGGTCTAGGAAATTAGAGATAAGTGAAAAAAAAATTAATGGAGAAGGTGTTGACGTCAACGGTCAACAGTTGACTTCTGCTCTAGCTGAACTTCGGACCTGGATTCGCCGCTGGGAGACCAAATGGAAATAAATGAGAAATTCATAAGAAATACAGTGTACGTGTACAAAAACAAAATGGAAGGCTCTCAATCAAATATTTATTAAATACAACAAATTAAGCTTTGTTCCCGATAAATAAGAAGCTTATTGGCATTTTTTTTGTATTCGCATGCACAATGGTTAGCACTCTCTCTTTCCGTCAGTGAACAAGTATCATTTGTTTGGCTGGCCATAAATCAGCATCGAAATAAGCTCCAAAAAGAAGAAGGACTTATCGGAATCTCAGGTAAAATGGCTAGTTGGAAAGCCTGCAGATGTGATGTCTGCATATGTGTGTGCATATAAACAGAAGAGCCAAAAGGGTACCTATCAATACATTTACACACCAACTATAGTGTGTAGTGTATTCTATGAACCTGAATTGAACATATTTTTACACTCCAGGATGAAAACGTCAAACAAGCATTTTCTGTCTATACATACACGTTCAAGATCATAAGATATATGAGTTCATAAAAACAGAAGTGCCAACTAAGTATCCGTCAATACATCACATACAACCAGTATCTGCACATCTGAACAGAACCAAAACATCAATTGAACATTTTCCCCACAGAAACATATGCAATCGCATTCATGAAAACCAGAAATGAGCCCATAAAAGTAAAGAATGAAAAGCATGATCATACCCACGGATGGTGCGCCAGAGGATTTTGGAGGGTGCCCGGAAGTGGATGGGACCATGGGAAGGCTTGGTATTCATGCGCTTACGGAGAAACCTCAAGTACTTCATCTTCTGGCGGACTAGTCCACCCGATAGGCAGATTTCCCCGCATCGCACTACGACCACTTTCTGGCCATTGAGTAGCTCCTTTGCGATTATGGAGGCCAGACCCCCAGCATGTGGTGCCTTGCATCCACCACCACTCTCTTCGCACAGATCCCAGACCCCGACACCATTTCTCTCTGTTTCTCTGTCTCCCGTCTCATAGGTGAAGGCTCCCGCGACTAGGGTTTATTTGTGGAAGAACTCCGGACGTCTTATATGAAGAACTCCCGCGACTCAGTGATTTATACGAATTTTGTAAGAAGTAAAAGCATCCCCAATAAATGGTCTCTAATAGAACACTAACTTTGAACACGTAAGGGTCCGTTCGATCGGACTCATTTTTAATGGATGGTGAAAAACGTTTTCTTTTTTTTTACTATTTATCTATTTGATTGCACTAATTTTTTAGGAAAAATATTTTCCAACATTTTTCAAGGTAAAAGTGATTAATGCACAAAAACTAGAAAACGTTTTTTTACCATATTGGTGGGAAAACGTTTTCCAACTTTTTAACAAATTTTTTTTTTTTTTTTTAGTAATTGGAACATATTCCAAAATCAATGATAAAAAAATTTATCTATTTAATTGATAATTTGCGTAAAAAACAAAATCAAACGAAAAATTTTGTCAGGTAAAAAATTATATCAATCAAATATCATTAATTACAATTCCCTATAAAACAAATTCTAGACAATTCAATTCAGTGTCATTCATTTTCTTTCCACCCATTTTTCATCTTTGCAATCAAACGCACCCTAACTTTGCACCATGTTGATGCAAAATGGTACAAAGTGAATAATGTTAGTGCAAAGTCAAGTTTGCCCTTTTGTCCATTTATTTTGATGAAGAGCATTTATGTCATTTATATTATATATTTCTTAATACAATAATTTTTATTATTTTAATTTTAATTATAATAATTATTATTATTATTTAAATTTTAAATGTAAAAAATAATAATTAATTAATTAATTAAAATAAGAATACGAAAAATTTAAAATATAACAAACACGATTATTTAAAGTTAAAACGAAATATATTACAAGAACCACATGCCTACATTAATATAATTTTATTTAAAAAAAATGATATATAAAAACAAGTGCATTGTTTATTTAAAGAAAACGATAATAATTCCGAGAATAAAATTGTAATAATATTTCGATTTCGTAATATCATAATATCAAAATTCGCATTTCTACTAATTGTACTATATTTTTTATATTTATTATTGAATTTAATATTTTTGTCAATTTAACGTAATAATTTATTTAGTAATTTATGTATTTGTAAAATAAATAAATAAATCATTAAGAAGAAAAAAAGAAAAAAAAAATGATTAAACACTGTTCATTTGGTGTAAATTTTGGTGTAATGGTTGGGAGATTAATTTTACTTTGGTGCGAAATTTAGTACAAAATTGTGAAAAATTTGGTGTAGCGCTGGAGATGGCCTAAGAACTAATAAAAGTCACTTACTTTCGTTAGAGACCTTTATTAAACAAAACTTCTTATATATCCAAATCATCCACAACTTCAATAAATAAATATGCAAAGCAATAAATCATATTTTCCACGCCATGAACTTTTTTTTTTAAATTTCAAGTCACAATAAATGTATTAACATATAATCAAAATATCGTAAAAATAATATTATTTTAGTAATGTTCAATAAAAAATATCAAACATTTTTTACATCATTCCACATATCAGTTACTATAGTAGTCCTCCATACATTAACATTATTTCTTTCTTATTCTCGACTCTCAAAAAATAGTCCAAAGTCTTTCTCTTCATTAACCGAAGAAGAAGAATTTTCATTATCAAGTTCTACTGAAAATTTATCGGAACGACACTCTTTACGAAAAAAAAATTGTGTAATACTATACAAGCTCCACTTGTGTACGATATGGAAATGGAAATGGAGGATCTGTTTTGAAAATTTTGAATCTTGATTTATATATACCAAATATCCTCTTAAATATGTTCTTCAATGAAGTATGACGCAAATTAAACAACTCTTTTGTATTTTCAGGATCGCGACTTTGACCAACAAAATCTCGAAGATTATAACGGACACCTGAAAAATGAGTTAAGAATTGAAGTCGATTTGAAAATTCACAATGTCCCAAAAAATATTTATCTAAACATAAAATACTTATAAAATTAACAAGTAACTCATAACGTATATAATTATGATATAATAAGATAAAAGTAAAAATGAAATAATAAAGTCATACTTTATGGAGCTTTAAGTCCATCTCTCCTTGTTAAAGGATCACTCAATACCTTAGAATCATGTGTTGATATCTCCCAACTACTAAGCACGTATGTAAATTCCAAATCAAAGTCACAAACGGCCAAAACATTCTGTAAAATTATTCCATGACGATTTCTATAATTGCTTGTATCACATTCAGTTACAATTGCTGGAATATGAATATCATCAATAACTCCAATACAACCATAAGATATTAAAAAATTTTATAATGTTTGTAAAATTTTGTTGAAACTTCGACTGGTAATGAAATGCGACCGACCAAATGTTTTACAAATCAAGCAATATCGAGTATTTTGACCAACAATGAGTAGGAACGTTGCAATAATATCTTCAATACAAATATGCCTAGTATCCTATAAGTGTGTTTTTTCTCTAATGACATTACTGGATTTTAGAAATATACCCGGATACGTTCTATAAACTTGTCGAAAGCTTTATGGATCTTCCTTTAATATTTTATATAAAAACTAGTCGTATCCAAATCTAATTTTTGATCGTCCAGTTAGTAAAAGTTTAATACATTCACAACACATATTATTTATATAATCATTTATCACGTAGAAAATTGCTTGAATGGCCATCTTTGAATACCGAATGGTTTCATATAATCCTTCTTCATTCTCATCTTCTTCAATTTCATCCACCTCCACACACACACACACACCCCCATCCACCCCACCTAAAAATAGAATGAAAGAAAATTAAATACACGGACAAAAAAAGATGATATTGTCATGTAAAAACGAATCAATACCATGAAATTAATATACTATCAAAAAACACAATCAATAAATAACTTTAAAAATGTAGAATTCAATACTATAACCAAAGTTTAAAAAAATCCATAAATAATAGATTAACAATTCAAAACCTTTAAAAATTACTACTAATCATGTCCAAAAAACAAAAAGCATATAGTTTCTGGGAAAACTCGTATCTTTAAGGGACAAATGAAAAGTTCAAGATTATTCTAATATTTTAGCAAGGATCACCATTTAATCTTTGGGCAGCGAGACATCTTGAGTAAATCTGTCAAAGGCGAATTGTTTTTATCTTTTGTATATTAAAAATTGATACGATTTCACATCAATTCATTTGAATGAAATTTTGAATATACTGTAATGACAAAAAGAGAATGACGATCGAATGGGAAAAAATGATAAGTTGTTGCTACAGCAGAAACTACCATGATTTTACCATTGGTTTTAGATATCTTTTCTTAGAAGAAATTTTTGCATAGAAAGAAGTTTTATCATATCATATGTAGTTCAACGTAAGGGAAGCATATGATATGAACATCCGAGCCTCTTGAGCTCGTTTGATTTACTAGTTTTGTTGAATCATAATTGGAGAAAAAATAAAGAATATTTTCTCGTTTTCTAATGCATTTATCTTAATCTTTTATCTATGATGTCACATAAGACTCGAGTTACATTATAAATCAAATACATTTTTTCTAATGTGAGATTTCGCAAAATTATTAGCTACATGAGCTGCTTTTTTGGTCCTAGGGTATTGTATTGAGGAGATTAATACCTATATTAAAATTTTAAAATTGTAATAAGGCAAATTTATAGTGGATAGATATTAAAAAGCTGTGTGGATCCGTCTGGAGGAGATTGTCCAAATTTTTTGCAATTTTTCAACCGTTGGATGTTAATCAATAAAGCAGCCGTATTTTTTTTAAAAAAACTGAAGCTGCAGTGTCACTAACTTTTTCAGAACCAATTACCAAAAATGCCCCTGTCCAAAACTCTTCTCTAATGCTACAACGGGCAATTTCGATAATTCAAGTATAAAAAATTATTTAAGCACATATTTGTTCCACAATTGCGGCTGCTGCAGTGAGTCAACAATGTCGGCTGCAAAATCGTACAAATTACAATGGATACAAAAAATGCAAAGAATTTACATAAAAGTTACATCAGACAGCCACATAATATATAAATGAATTAATTTAATAAGGATAATATTGGAAGTAACGTGAATGAATATAGTTTTTTTTTTTTTTTTTTGAATTTTAAAATTTTAATAGGAATACATTTAGAGTGGAGTAGATATATAATAATGGTGGATGAAAATAAAATGTTCCTAACATCATTGTTTGTTGTAAATTCCACAAAGGAAAAATTCATAGCTAAGAGGTTAAGTATCACTAATTTCAAAACTAAAAGCAAATGTTTCAAATTTCAAAAAGTTAGATATTTATTAAAATTTATTTATGATTTAATTAATTAATTATATATTTAATTAATTAAATGTATTAAGGTCACAGATCTATATAGTTTGGTCACAAATTAACGATTTAATTAGTCGCATTTTTGGTCACAATTTAGAATTTTTATGTTACAAATTATTTTATGGTTACAATTCAAAAAATTTATAGGTTACAATTTATTTATCGGTCACAAATCAAAAATTTATAAGTCACGATTTATTTATCGACACAAATTACAAATATTATAATTCACAAATTATCCAATTATCGATCACAAATTAAAAATTTTTTTAGGTCACACATTATTTCTTTGTTAAAATTTATCTTTTCATTGGTCACAAATTAATCAATTTAATGATCATAGTCAACCAAATAATTTTGTCCATCACCAACACTTGCGCCCGCCATCTCACCATTGCCTCTAGCAGCACCACCACCACCTCAAACAAATTAACTCATCGCAAAAAACACCACAATATCGTTGCGCTAGATCCGCCACCACGGAAAAAATTATTACAGTCACCGCCACGACCATAG
This sequence comes from Osmanthus fragrans, assembly GCA_019395295.1. NCBI lineage: Eukaryota > Viridiplantae > Streptophyta > Magnoliopsida > Lamiales > Oleaceae > Osmanthus > Osmanthus fragrans. Next base: position 20,610,047 of record CM033343.1, on the reverse strand, counting down.
ATTGGAATCCAAATTTCCTAGATCTCCCGTCATCTACGGCCACCCACACAACCTAGATTGTGACCACCGCCGCCAATGCTAAACCGTGACTACCAAAAACCACCACTACTTCACCACCATCATGACGGCACTGCAAAATAGATCCAAAATTAAAGCCAACGACAACCACTGTCATGACCACCACCGCAACCAACATCACAAATACCACACCCAAACACCATCAACAAATCGAATCCAAAATTGCTAGCATCACACAACTGCCATCATCACACCACCTCACCGTCGCCGTTGCCTCCTCCACCACTATTGCTGTTACCACCACCACCACAATCACCATTTTCAACTACTACTCCTTCAAAGACCTGTTAGTAACAAATCACCACGATTTGAAAAAACATCGATACGAAAAGCCAGCAACAAACCACCACAATCTCATCAACAAACCACAACTAACCAAAACACCATTTTCACTACGATGGATAGTAATAATTCGAGTAGATCTCATAGATTTGCTCGCAACGACATAGCTGCTGCGCTGTGCAACGCTCATGCGCGATTATGTGGTGAGGTGGCTTGCGTCGACATCGTCGTTGCGCCGCTACTTTGACATCATCACTACGCCGCTACTCCGACATCATTGCTGCGCCACTACTCCAGCATCATTACTGTGTCGTTGCTTCAAGCAACGGTGATCTGCACGCAACGCCATTATCGCTGATATGCAGTGCGATTATCTTATGCATGATTCGAACGGTTATTGCTGCATTGCTCAAAGATCCTACGCGCGGTGGTCACTAGATAATGAAGATGATGTCATCGACGTTGGCGTTCAGGAAGAGTGGATAGTGGAGAGAGAATGGAAAAAGAAAGAGAGAAATGTTATGTGTGATGAATTAGGGTTGAGTGGAGAGATAATTAGAGAGAGAAAGTGTATCTTTATTTAATAAATGTTAAATAATTACTAGTAATCTGAATTGTGAAAGATGAAATCTAAAATCTTATTTATGAAATGCATACTTGAAAAACAGCCCTTGGTGTAATTTCCACATTCCACAAACGGTAATGGGTTAAAATTCAAGCTTGGGCCATACTAGGCCTCTAGCCCAAACCCTGTATCTTCCCGTCAAGACAACCAGTAGAGTCTCCAAACCCCTCATTTTACTTGCAGAAGCTCAGAAAAATGGCTCCGAAAGCGAAAGAGAAGGCGAAGCCGGCTGCCGCCGCCCCAGCGGTGGCCATAGAGGACCTCTTCATATCCCTCAATCGCCACATCGAACGGTCAGAATTCGATCAAGCCGTCAAAATCTCAGATCAAGGTATATATAAGTCAATATATGGTTTTGGATTTTATATTTTTACATTGAATGATTTTTGTTGATTTTTTTGGCGGCGATCTTAGTTCTTTCGATTGCGCCTGGAGATGAGGACGCTATGAAATGTAAGATTGTGGCGTTGATTAAGAACGATAGCGTCGACAAAGCTTTATCGGCCATTGAACAGTGCTCCAACAAATCTTCGATTGATTTCGTTTTCTTCAAGGTACATTGATTTATTAATTACAAGTTCTTCCCCAATTTTCACTGATTCCAATTTCTTATGTCCTGCTCTGCACGGTTCGGGGAACTAGCAATTAAGCTCCGAACTATTGGGTTATAATATGTGGTGCTCCTGATTTTTTGTCTATTCTGTTCTTTTTGGGGTAAGATTAGTATGATTTATGTATCAGTTACCCGATTGTGGTCTTATATTACACGATCTTGATGGTATCAGCGAACTGTTAGATAAATATTGGAGCACTTTGTTGCATAAGCATCGAAAAGAATGGTGTAAAAGCATGAAATTTATTAGGAACAAAGGCTTAGCTCGTTGCAGTTGTTGGAAGTTTCAACCAGCGTTTGTAATATCAATTTATACGTCAACTGTAGGAACACATTTGTGAATATGATATCCTACTTTCCACATTTAAATCCTATTACTAGTCAAGGATGATGGATAGTTCGAATTATAAAATTAAGAAAATAAATGACCTTTTTAATTTTGCTGATGAAGGGTTGCTGACACTGAATCAGTCAAATTGAGGGAAAGAAAAAAACTCAATTCAGAGAGATCAAGTATCCTATGGCTTAGATAAAAAGAAGGAAAGAAAGAAGAAAACAAAAAGGAAGTATAAGGCATTGGCATGTAAGTGGTTTCTAGGTCCACGATGTTTGAGAGAATAGAACTATCATAGCTTGAGCAATTTCTAAAGCATTAAAGAAGCTATAACCACATAATCTCATTTCTAGGGAGCAGGTGTAGTTGTTGGAGACTTCTTTTGTTCTTTTAGATGTATTTCCGTGGAATGTGACACTGAGAACTTTATTCACGTGAGGAAATTTATGACTGCATTAGCTTTGTCAAGTATTCAATATATATATATATATATATATATATATATATATAAACTGTTTCTCCCTCTGCAATTTCTGTTTTTCCCTCTTAATCAAACAATAGTTTGCAAGTGAAAGGATAATTTCAGTTTAGATGGGTAAAAATGAATCAAAAGCAAGGGTTTTGCTGACTTGCATTTTTCTCACTATCGCCGTGTTTGTTGTTTCTCCATGCTCAAGGTGATTTCTTTTGTTGTTTCTGAGCAGGCGTACTGCTTATATCGGAAAAATAAGTTGGATGAAGCTTTGGAATCCTTGAAAGGGCAAGAGAAGAACTCTGCAATGATGCTGTTAGAATCACAAATATTATTTCGTTTAGGAAAAATGGATGCTTCCGTCGATATTTATCAAGAGCTCCAGAAGTCCAAGATAGAGTCCTTAGAAATAAATGTTGTTGCTAGCTTGGTTTCTGCTGGTAGGGCTTCTGACGTGCAAGTGGCTATGGATTCTCTCAGAGTTAAGCCAACTAGCAGTTTTGAACTGGCTTATAACACTGCTTGTTCGTTGATAGAAAGAAACATGTACAAGGATGCAGAACAATTGTTGTTATCAGCTCGAAGGTGATGTCTATTCCTGGAAAGTTAGAATATTTAAGCTTCATGCAAATAGTTAGAACTTGCTTCAAATGATATCAGTTCATTTTGAGAATATTATACATAAGATTTTACTCGAGTATTTGCATGGATCTTGGATAGGTAGGTAAGTAGTCATTTTTGTCAAGGGCTCTCTTTCTTTTTCTTAATTTGTTTTTAGTGTTATTCTCTTGGATTTATGCTCATGCATGTTCTTGCATGTCATTTTTCCTTGTTTTCTGAGCATGTTGTGACTTGGGGATATTACCCTTGGATTTCTTCAGAAACTTAGCACTTGTTTGAGCCCCATTTTTTTTTTCCAAAACTCATTTTCAACCACACATTCTCCCATAAAATAATTTTACACATAAACCCAAAACTTTTCCCTACTTTTCACATTTTTCCCAAAAATGGGGCTCAAACAAGGGCTTAATGGTTTTATTCATTGGACAGTTGAGTGATTTTTGGGAAGCCCTTTTCTAGAAGCTGACATTTACTTTTGCAGAATCGGTCAGGAATCTCTGATGGACGAGAATTTGGCTAATGATGACATAGAAATTGAATTGGCCCCTATAGCTGTTCAGTTAGCATATGTTCATCATGTGAGAGTGAAATTATATTTGAATTTTCCTTTTGGTTTCCCCACTTCTATGCATTGAAGCAATCTCTCTCTCTCTTTCGATGTTCCCCAGATCCTAGGTAACACACAAGAAGCTTTTGAATCTTATACCAATGTCATCAAGAGAAATCTGGCAGATGAATCGTCACTGGCAGTGGCAACAAACAACCTGATTGCTCTGAAAGGCCCTAAGGATGTGGCTGATGGGTTAAGAAAACTCGATAAGCTGATAGAGAAAGGTGATGGACCACAGACCTTCCAGCTTGCTCATGGTCTTGACCTAAAGCTTTCACGTAAGCAAAGAGAAGCAATATTTGTCAATCGTCTGCTGTTGCTACTTCATTGTAATAAGATGGATCAGGTAAATATCTACTCTTCTCATAAGTTTCTTTTCAGATTGAAATTTGACAGAATATATGTCCTACTATCAGTAGGTCCCCACATTTTCTCTGACTAGTCATCTAATCAATGAAATACTACAGGCTCGAGAACTTGCATTTGCGCTGCCAAGCATGTTTCCAGATAGTGTAATGCCCCCGCTTCTTCAAGCTGCAGTACATGTAAGAGAAAACAAAGCAAACAAAGCAGAGGAGATATTAGGGCAGTTTGCAGATAAGTTCCCTGACAAGTCGAAGGTCTTTCTGCTTGCAAGGGCACAGGTTGCAGCTTCTGCTGGTCATCTTCAAATAGCGGCTGAATCTCTGCTGAAAATATCTGATATTCAACACAAGCCGGCAGCTGTTGCCACCATTGTTTCTCTGAAAGAGCGTGCTGGAGATATTGAAGGTGCTGATGGTGTATTTGATGCTGCAATTCAGTGGTGGTCTAATGCCATGACTGAAGATAATAAGCTTGATATCATCATGGAAGAGGCTGCTTCTTTTAAGCTAAGGCATGGAAGAAAGGACGAGGCTGCACGTCTATACGAGGAGCTGGTGAAAAGCCGTGGAAGCATCGGGGCTTTGGTTGGGCTTATTCAGACAACTGCTCATACAAATATCGAGAAAGCGGAAACTTATGTGAAGCAGTTGAAACCACTACCTGGTTTGAAGGCAGTAGATGTGGGGAGTCTGGAGAAAACTTCTGGTGCAAAGCACGTCGAGAATGGTTCGACTGCTAGCATCACTGAAGCATTTGAAGCGAAGAGTAAGGAGAAAGTGAAGAAGAAAAGGAAGAGAAAGCCAAAGTACCCGAAAGGGTTCGATCCTGCAAATCCAGGCCCTCCACCAGATCCTGAGAGATGGTTGCCGAAGAGGGAGAGGTCTAGTTTCAGACCAAAAAGAAAGGATAAGAGAGCAGCTCAAATTAGGGGTTCTCAGGGTGCAGTAACTAAAGAGGCTGCTACTAGTGTAAACCCGAAATCAAGTCAAACAACTAAGGGTCCCTCGCAGAATGCCAGCGCAGAGCAGTCGAAGCCTTCATCTAAGTCAAGGAAGAAATCAAAGAACTAGGAGGGACAAATTCCAAATTTCTGATCTCGTCCTGTTGGAAGGGGAAATTTTTTTCACCTCTTGGATTGATCTTTTCTTTGAGTTAATGTATTCATTATCATTTGATTATAATGACATCCAAAAGGGTATGTTGAAAAAATAACTGTTAACGTTGTCTGCTAGTGATTTGTTTGGAACAACTTATTTGAAAATTATTTTTCTTCAAACTCATTATCAATCACACATTCTCCTTACTATAAATAATTTTGTACATGGATTCATAATATTTTTCAACCCATTCTTCGAAAAATCATTTTACATTAAATAATCTCTTTCAAACAAATACTTTAGTACCATCCTTTTAAGATTAAACCCGTGCCTTGTATTTTCAGTTCCCATTCTTTTATCCGTGAATTTGTGCGTGTGTGTGTGTGTGTGTGTGAAAGATTTTAAACTAATGTAGCCAGTGTGGTTGGTTGATTGGGGATGAAAAAGATTCATATCAAGTGCCTGACGTGCATAATTTTTATAAATGGGTGAGAGAGGATTGAAGCATTGTACATAGTGAACAATTTCTTATGGAACTGGTATGTTGCAAAATGAACTCAAAAAGAAGTATACTTTCATTCTCAAATGTATAATGTGTTGTATCAAGGGCTTGACCAGTTTTTCATAAATGGGCGATGAGAAGATTGAAACGTTGTAAATAGTGGACAGTTTCTTATGTGACTGGTATATGGCAAAATGCACTCAGAAGAAGTCTACATTCATTCTCAAATGTATAATGTGTCAATCAAAACTCAGATTAGAAATTTCCCTTACCTGTCTTTACTTTGATAATATTTTTGGAAGAAGGTCAGATTATATTAGATTCTCTTAAAGCCATGTACATTACACAATACATAGAAGCATACCCCTGTAAGCCTCCAATTACATCAACAATGCTGATTTTGTCTAATTTTAAGAACCCCTAAAAATGGAAAAGAATTACATACCAGTTCAATCTGTTTATTCATAAATCAAGAACTTTGTAAGAGAGGTTCGTTTTCATCGTGTGGCAGACGATCTTCGCTTTTTGATACTGAGATTTATTCCATTAGTTTTGGACATTCTATTTCCCCCAATCTCTAATTTTTTGGCACAACATCCAGTCCCTATTCTCTCCAGCTGTGTCAAGTTGGGAGAACTGAGATTTATGCAACTGTGACAGATTCCACTAGTAAGCACTTAGATTCTAATGCTTCCCTTCTTCCACCAGAGCCTCATAGTCATCGTAGAGGGAGTATTACGAAATTCCTGGGGAGTCTTTGGACATGGTCCCCTTGGTACAAGAATAGGATCCAATAATTACCTTGCATGCAACATGTGAAAGGAGTTCTGCAGACCACCTCATTCATATTGAGATGCCGGCTTCAGAGCTAATACAAGGCCGTCTCTCAGAAGGGAGAAAACCAAATACATCTTCAACAAGCTCCAGACGTCTCATAAAGTCAAAAGTGCGTCTAGTGCTGGGAATACCTTACATTTCAGTTCCCCTCAAATGGTAGACCAGGAGCCCTGTATACATTATTCATCTTTCCTCATCATCTTCCGCACCTTGCCAGCCTTTTGCCACATGTTGCTTCAAAACACAAGTTACAAAGGAAAAAAGGAACCAATTCTAATTTTATCCGGGTCCAGTCACAAAGTTCCATAGTACCCTTCTCACCTCAAGGTTTCCTTGCTCAACCAGCAAAGAAAATGCTCCCAAGCAGTGGCTTCTGCCTCTGTTGGCATGCTCTTTCGGTGGACCTACCATTCCAAGTAGTTTTACCGGCCAAGTATAGTATTTTCGGGCAAATGATTAACTTTGAACTCCTCTGGGGAATAATCTTGAGATCTTCTACAATTAAACCTCCGTGGAAGCATGACAACAAGACCCCTAGAAAGGTGAGTACAGGATATAGCATTGTATGCATCTAGCAATTAACAGATTCAGTCATCTTCTTTTCTGTATTGGTGCAAGTGGATTTAGTCTTCAAATTAAAGGAAGCCCATAGATATGCATTGATCCTCAATGATCAAAAGCTACAATTCATCGGATTTACTGTCATGATTTAACTGCTCTGTTCCAAAAAATCTGAGAAAATAAATTGCTGAACCAAATGAAAAGAAAATATCACGATGAACATGGAGCAGAAAAAGGTTTATGACGAAGTCTTGATATTAGAGGATTATTGGAACCTGAATAGGGAGATGGCCAGTGGAACAATATCTTCTTTATATACCAATAATATCTTTCAATGAATGTTCCGTAATAAGAACTCTACAAATACAGAATTTCAGATAGCCAACCAGCTTTAATGATTAAGAAAGTGATCAATTAGGAGATAACCAATTTATCACATTGTATCTTATTGAGATTCTACACTTTACGAACAAATTTAAAAAATTGTAAACAAAATAGGAAAATTATCCATATGATGCAATCAGCAAGGAGAAACTTGTAAATGATCAGTTGACATATTAATACATCATAAAAATTCAAAGATTAACATCTACAAGCAAATAGATCAAATCTGTTCTGACCGACCTTTCTCGAACTTAGCTGCCAATTTCAGCCAAATTGGAAGTCGTCCCTCAGATGGTATACACCAGCTACAGATTCTACAAGTTCCATTTGTTTTGTCAACTGAATCAAACATGCATAAATCTGATTCGATTGAGAATGCGACTTGTCTCTCACTATGAACTCGTAAACATTTCCATTCAAATCAATGGAGCTGCAACCAGGAGTCTTGTCCACTCCTCTCTCCCTCATCATTTTCCTCACCTCCCCAGCCTTATGCCACATATTTGCTTCAACATACATGTTCGCAAGCAAAACATAAATTCCACTATCACCAGGATCCAACTCAAGAAGTTTGATAGCGGCTTTCTCTCCCAACTCAATGTTTTTGTGAATTCGACAAGCAAAAAACAATGCTCCCCATACCACAACATCTGCTTTTAATGGCATGGTTTCAATAAGTTCTACAGCCTCCTCTAGAAGACCAGCCCTACCAAGAAGGTCCACCATGCAAGAATAATGTTTAAGCTTTGGAGCAATCTTGAATTTGGAGCACATTTGAGAAAAAAAATTGCGACCCTGTTCCACAAGACCCCCATGACAGCATGCGGACAAAATCTCTAGAAAGGTAACTTCATCTGGCATTAGTCCAACATCAATCATCTCTACAAAAATGGATAGAGCATCTTGTACATCCCCATGAAGTGCCAAGCCACCAATAATAGCGGTATAAGTTAACGTATTTCTGCCAGAAATCTTATGGAACACCTGAAGTGCCTTTGTAATATTACCACACTTGGCATACATATCTACCAAAGCAGTTCCAAGAGCAACATTCAAAGTAAGATTATGTTTTTCAATGTAATTATGAATCCAAATACCAACATCGAGTGCTCCAAGCTGTGCACAAGCAGATAAGGCATTAACCATGGTCACCTCATCGGGATTAACATTCATGGCTTGCATTTCATGAAACAAACTCAATGCTTCTTTCCCACTCTTGGCTTGGACATAAGCACCTATTAATGCATTCCAAGGGACAACATCCTTCTCTGGCATCTCATCAAAAAGTCTCCTAGCAGCATCCAAATACCCAAATCTTGCATACCCCACTACCATGGTTGTCCAACTAACCATGGTCCTATCCTCCATTCTATCAAACAATGTCTTTGCTTCCTCAAGATCTCCACACTTCACATACATATCCATAAGAGCATTAGCAAGCGGGATGCTCATATTCAACCCTTTCTCTCGAATATATTGATGAAATTCTTTCCCAAGCCTCAAATCCTCCAACTGAGCACTCGCTGAAACCACCCCAATCATAGTAATCTCATCTGGATTCGCATCCCTCTCCCTCTCCATTTTCTTATATATCCTCAATGCATCCTTCGCTTTCCCACTCCTAACATACCCATTGATCAATGAATTCCATGAAACCAAGTCCCTCACAGAGTTTTCGCCAAACACTTTATCTGCAACCTCCAACTCCCCACATGACACCAAGAAATGTATCAAAGCATTGTGCACAAATATATCACAATCATAACCCATTTTCTGAACATGTCCAAGAATCTCATGGCCCATATAAAACAACACCAATCTAGCGCAAGTCTTGAACAACAAAGGAAAAGTATAATTATCAGGCCTTAAGCTAATGCTACTATTCCTATTAACAATTAACATTTTTTTGTACAAAACAAAAACTTGTAACGGAATTTGAGTATCAGTAAAGGCTCTAATGACTATATTCCAAGAAAACGCATTTGGGTTATGCATGTGAGACAACAATCTTTTGGAATAATTAAGATCGCCAAATGGCGAGAGAGCACAAAAGGCTATTAAACGACTATAAGCCAACCCATCTGAAGAAAGACCGGTAATGATCATTCGGGACTGTATTTGCAGGAGCTGGATCATGGACTTACATTTGGTTTCAAGAAGAGAAAGAGTGGGGTTTGAGAGAACAAAAGTGTGTGTTGTGTTCCACTTGGAGGTGGAATTCTCATTATTCTTGGGTTTGTTTCTGTGGAGCAAGAGTGGGCGAGTATGGAGTGAAACTGGAGAAAAATATGGGTATTTTGAGAAGGGTTTAAGATTACAAGGTTGTCGTGATTTGAAGCAGAGAGCAAGCATCAGAATAGTGGCGGGAGAGAGGAGAAATTTGTGTATGGCGATGGACTGAAAATTTATTTCCGCTATAATTTTGAAATGTTAAGATTGCGTTTTTTTCGTGTTTCAATTTTGTGTTTTGAATTTTGAATTCGTTTTTATGTTTTGGATGTCTATTTTGAGATTGTTAAAAACTCGTTCTTTTTGTTATTTTGAAAAAATATTTCTCAACCCGTGATTTTTTGAGTTTTGACAGATTTGTGAAGAAAACACTCAAAACGTAAAAAAGTTGTTTTCTGTTTTCTTTACAAAATTTTCAGCCGTTTTCAAAAACTCGTTTTTGAAAATGGGAAAAAGAACGCGTTTTCAATGTTTTGAAAAATCGAAAACAAAAACGACCCGAAAATAACAAAGAGAACGCCCCCAAAGTTTTGACTACTTCTTTGGCTTATTAAATAATACTTAAAAGTAAATAAGTTTGGAATAAATAAATTTATAATATTATTCTTAAAGATATAAATTTTGAATAATGTTGAACAAACAGGGGAAGAAAAAAAAGAATGATGTGGCAGTCGTATTTTTACGTTATGTTTTTTTTTCCCAATTTCTAATGAGAATGAAGTGTTGTCTAAAAATGAAATTCTGTCACTAACTCTGGTTATATTGCATGATTGATGACATTTTTCACTTTATTCCCCTACACGAACCATTTTTAAGACCCCAAGCACTCCCAAATGAGCTCTACTATAGAAGCTTTCAACGTAGACTCGAATTATTGTCAAAACCAATAATTTTTTTTTTTTTTTATTTTTTGGTTATTTACCTCGAGAGTGCTCGCTGAAAAGCCTCTGAGTTTTGGGAAGGATTTTGTTGTCAATCGCCATGTTTAATGTACAGTTTCTTCTCCATTTTCATAATATCACCATTGCCTTCCCTATGTGTTGGTGAATTTTTGACAATATATCTTCTGAAATTGAGTTCTGAATTGAAGTTGGATGATTCCGAGGGCCTTTGATGCGAGACGGAGATCCGTCTAGGATTAATCTATGTCTGTTGGGGAAGGTACTAGGCAGCCAAGCAGTTCATAACGAGATTTGAAGGGAGTTTGAATCAGGATGTCAATCTTTTCACCTTTCACTTTGGACAAAAAGTTTACGGAGGCAGTGCATGAACATTCAATAAAGGTTAAGCAGATCTATGGTCTATGGTCTTGTCCTTCATGGTGTCCCTTTGGTTCTTGAAGATTATGTGTGTATGAGAGAATGTAGAGAAGTGTTGAGGGATGTGCTTCAGACTAAGGTCACACTACATGAAATGTTTTCAGAATTTTGTTAAGCTTGGTCACATAATATGGTGTAGTGTCTGAATGAAAAGGAAGGACACAGGTGAATGGGGGAGAATGGGCAAAATGATTTACTTTCTGTTTTTCAGTCTTCATGGTCGTGACTTTTCATTTCTCGATAGGGGAATACAGTGGCTCACATGTTTGTGGTCTTTGCTACACTAGATAGGCATTTAGTCTCATGAACTGATTGCATACCTATAAATTCCCTAAATTATTAAAAACAAACTTATTTATAAGTAAACTTTTAAAGCTTAACAAAAGATGCTCTGTGTTACAGAGGCAAAAATGGTTGATTTAGGCAAATTTCCCTAAATTATTTAATTAAATTCAAATGATAAAAAGTTACTGCAAATCAGTATTCCATTAGCTTTAAATAATTTAAATACATAACTTCAAAACGCAATTAATCAAAAGTGCGCAAAATTAACAGAAAAATAAGCAGAAACAAAATCCGTCAGTGAAAAACAGCAATCTCTACACTGACAAAAAAAGAGAAACAAGATACCCGAAAATTTGAAGTAAAATTTTAGGGTCCAAACCCCTCTGGACTTGTATTATTTAACTAGATCAGTAAAACTTCACACTAGGGGAATTTTCAAACTATAAATATAAAGATATCATCACCATCTCTATTGCTAAAGAAAATTGGTGAAATTCAGGCACCACCAGATCCATATTTCTTCCCAAGAACGATCATCTGAAGCTTGTCATAGCCTGCAAGCACACTAGCGCCAGCAATGGCGCGAAGGATGTTTGCGCCAGCGCCAGCACCCTTGAACAAAGATTTGGTGCCCTCATTTTTCAGGATTTGAGTAAATGCATCCATCGAGCTCTTGTACTTCACGGCTTCTCCTGAAGTCATCATCATTCTTCTACGGACAGTGTCAATTGGGTAAGAGGCAAGACCAGCACCATTTGTGATTAGCCAACCAAGGGCAAAGCTAGCGAAGAAACTATCCTGTAATCACAGGCAGGCAATTTTCAGGTAAAAATTGCAATATATTGACAAAATAATGTTCTATGCTTACATAGACTACATAGAAAGGCAAAATATGCATATAAAGCATGGTATTGTACTTGACACCTCCAATCCGTTCAACTAAAAATGTAATCCTATTCAATGAGAAGAGTCAATCCCAAAACCCGGCAAATACAACCCAATTGAAAATTCCAGTTCCATGTGGTTTTAAATAATTACGCATCCATAATGTTGGGAGATAAGTGGTTACTAGAATGATGCCGGTTGTATACTAACCTGCAACGTTCCAGTCAGCAACACGGGCTTCAAAGAGTCATACATTCCAAAGTACAAACCACGGTACACGATGATACCAACACAAGATATGTTGAATCCACAGTAAAGACCGGCAATGCCATCAGATTTCAGGGTCTTTTTGTAGACATCAACCAAACCATCAAACTGCCTCCCACCTCCTCCCTTCTTTGCGGCCTTGGCATCATTTGCAAGTCGGGTATTAGCATAGTCCAAGGAGTAGACAAAGAATAGGGAGGAGGAACCAGCGGCACCACCAGATGCAAGGTTACCTGCAAACCATTTCCAGTAGCCATCACGGTTCTTCTTGAAGTTGAAAAGCCTCTTGAAGTAGTCCTTAAATGCAAAGTTCAAGGCCTATGGAACAAGAACAGTAATTAGTATAAAATACATAAAAGCAGATGAATACATGCAAAATTCAATATGCCATGGAAACAGGAGATTAAGTAAACCTGAGTGGGGAAGTAATGAATGACATTAGCAGTGTTTCCTCTCCACAGTGATCCAAAACCTTCATCCTGAATTGTTCTCTTGAAACAATCACCAATTCCTTTGTACGGTTCAGAGAGCCTGCTGGCCTTAATCATTTCATCTTGATTTTGGCTCAAAAGCTTCACACGTTCAATAGGGGCAGCAGCAGTTTTTGACACAGCAGCCGAAACTCCACCCATGAGAAAATCAATGGCAAAGCCAGCAAAGCCTTTTTCTGAGGGAGCCTGCACAAACACTGGTGAAACATTTGCAGAAATCAATGGCAGATCCTTGGTGGCTCTGCAAGTCATAGGACACTGAAGTCCCGTATTTGTGTGATTGCTGTACGACAAATTTCGTGTATTAAAATACAGAAATTGTTACAAATTGTATTTTAAGAAAATACAGTGAATATTGATCTTCTTGTGTCAGCAAATGTTGCTAAATCCTCTGATTAATGATCTAGATTCTTGAAGACGAGGGGTCACGTGACTTGGGTCCTGGACTTCAAAATTTGTTGCAGACTCGATTTATGAAGAACTTGACTTGTTTGATACTTGAATTGGACTTGAACTTGAGGACTTGGACTTGAATTTGATTTGAAGAAGACTTGGACCTTCTTGAATTTCTTTGAATTTGAAGAAGATTTTGATCTTCTTCGTGTTTCTGGACTTGACTTGAGAGAATTTGTTTTCTTCCCCCGACTTTGAATTTCTTCTGCACTTGAGAAATCTTCTGTAACTTTTTCTCCTCTTCCTTTTTCATGGACCTTTGGTCCTATTTATAGAAAAAAAAATGGTAACCACCCATGATTTATTTTTTTGATTTAATTTAAATTAATTTATTGAATTTTAAAAGTAGGATGGACCTTTTTATGGACTTCTTTTATGTGGGCTTTAATAGACATTAGTTTTAATGAACTTAAGTGGGCTAATAATTTGAAATCGACCCGATCCATTAATTAATAATTTTTTTTTAATGTCTACAAATGCCCCCTCAAGATTTATTTATTTATTTATTATGAAAATAAATAAAAAGATAAATCTTGAATTTGATTTTCGAAATTTGATTTGAAATTTGAACACTCATTAGTAAATACATACTAAATGGACTGTTACAATTTTGATTTAGGATGGAGCTTTATCCTTGAAACTTAAAATTTATTTTTATTTTTTATTTTTTTGAACAACTTCAATCAATTTAAGATAAACAGAGCAATTTAAATTTGAAATTTATTTGAAGTTTTATTCAAAATTGGACTCTTTTAAAATTTATCCTTGTATGCAAAGAAAATTTATTTAAATTAAAAGTCTTGAAAAAAGGACTCCTAATTGAAATAGACAAAGAAATTTTATTCAAAACACGATTGGTTTAGAGTCCATATGTAATCAAAATTGTACCCTTCATTAAATTCATATGCAAAAGATGATAAAAGAATTTTCTTGTTTGAGACTTTCTTTCAACAAAATCGAGAAAGCGGAAGAAGAGCTTTTGACTACAGAAGAATTTCCAGTTTGGAACTTTTCAAAAAAATAAAGGCAGTAGAATACAGCACCAAATAAGGACTTTGACTTTGTGTTGAGAATTTCAACGAGACAAGTCATAATCAATTTATACCCCATCAATTATAAACTCTTCAATTAGTTCGTGCCATAAAGAGATATCTGGTGGAGGAGAAAAAAAAGAAACCATCAATTCTATCCACTAATTCTGTTGACTATTACCTTGAAGGTATTTTTTTTTTTTGCATGCAATACACGTACTGTGTGTGGGCATGAATATTGATTTGTGTGTTAGTGCATGGATTATGCATAATCATTACCTGCATATGATTTATATGAAAGCTGGTGAAGATGAGATAAATGAATTTGGACCTGGATGTGGTCATGCGTAATCATTACCCTGTTTGTTACTTTTTTTTTTTTTTGGTTTCTGCAATTCAAAAAATCAATAATAATAATAAAAAATTATTATTATTATTATTATTTTTTCTTTTGGCTTCTGTAATTCACAAAAATCGAACCAATTAATTTTTTATTATTAATTTTTTTTTTTTTAGGAATTACAACTTTTGAAGCAAGTCAAGAATTTTGAGGTTCGAGGTTGCCTTGGTGTAGGGGTTAAATTTTCATATTGTAATTATTTTATGAGTTCAGAAAGTATTTGCTTATGAACAGACTTAAAATTGCAAACCTTTTCATGCAACTGTCACATTTCACCATTCAAGGCACTTTGTGTTGAGGACCAAAGAACGACTCATTTAATCATCCAAGGCACCCTGTGTTTAGGACCAAGGACCGACTCCTTTGACTGTTCAAGGCACTTTGTGTTTGGGATAAAGGACCGACTCCTTCGACCGTCCAAGGCACTTTGTGTTTAGGACCAATGATTGACTCCTTTAGCCGTCCAAGGCATTTTATGTTTGGGACCAAGGACCGACTCCTTCGGCCGTCCAAGACGTTTTATGTTTGGGACCAAGGACCGACTCCTTCGACCGTCCAAGGCATTTTGTGTTTAGGACCAAGGACCGATTCTTTTAACCATCCAAGACATTTTATGTTTGGGACCAAGGACCGACTCTTTCGACCGTCCAAGGCACTTTGTGTTTGGGACCAAGGACCGACTCCTTCGACCGTCCAAGACACTTTGTGTTTGGGATCAAGGACCGACTCCTTCGACCGTCCAAGGTACTTTGTGTTTGGGACCAAGGACCAACTCCTTCGACCGTCCAAGCCATTTTATGTTTAGGACCAATGACTGACTCCTTCGACCGTCCAAGACACTTTGGGTTAAAGCCATTTACATGTTTGGAAGACTTGTAATTTCAGGCAATAAATGAATTTAAAATATTTGCTGCCCCCTTTTTTTTTGCTAATTTTCTCTTCCTTTTTTTTTTTTTTTTTTTTTTTCTAGGGATGGCTGGAACAAGTTCTAATGGTAGAGCGTATTCTGATATACACGAGCTCATTGAGCTTAAAAATCAAGGCAAAAGTTATCTTCGTTTCAAAGATACTGATGTGAAGTACCGTGCCCAGCCTGGCGTACGAGGTGAACTTAAACTTAGCATCCATAAGCCAATGACAGATCCTTCTCCTGACCTCCTGGAACCTTTGTCAGAGTTGCATATGTCCATCATAAGTGGACGTGACGAGAATTTAGATATTGCTAAGTCAAATAATTCTAGCAACCATCTTCCTTTTTTTGTATCCTCCGCCTCATCATTCCCAAAGCATGGAGTGCATCCCACGGGCTGTAATTTGTGATAGGATCGAAAATAAAGAAATACGATGGGGAGGTGCGCTTGTCAGTCGTGGAGAGGTTTCATTTCTTCCAAAGTTTTGGGAGTGGTCTTCATGGGTCCAAAAACTTCTACTCAAGAGGAATCTTCGCGAGTTAGCTTTTGCAGTCAGCTCTGCTACAAAGGATTATCATCGTCCAAACTCTATCTACAGGGCTCTTTATGAGGTTTGGTGTCCAGAAACCAATACTTTTGTGACCTCCAGTGGTGAAATTGGCATCTCTCTTTGGGACATCCGTGAGATAAGCGGACTTTCAATCATGGGTCATTACTATGAAGAAGTAGTCCCGAGCCTTTTAGAGTTGACGGATCACCTTCCCAAGTCTTGTATGTACCTCTTTAATTGTTTTCGCATTGATTGCCAATGAGACTGAATCTGATTGCGTCAGCCACGAAGAATGGATTAATTTTTGGTTTCGTGAGAATAGTTGTGCTCAGAATCCTCGACAACACAAAAATTATAAGAACGCTATGAATTTAAATCCATTCAAGAGGCGTCATCAAAAGGCTTCAAAAGAAATCCGGAGGCCCGTGGTAATAGACAAGCCAAGAGACATTTCCCGCAGGGATCGGAGTTATTGGAGCGACCTACCGATATCTTTGTCTATGGAAGAAGAAGAGGAATTAGAAATAGCAGCTTATCTCTCCCTGTGGCTTTGTCGTTTTGTTCTCCCGTCTGGGGATGAATATATAAGAGTTGGGACTTTTAAAGCATCTTCTAGGATGGCGGGTAGGTACACTTACAACTTAGTTCCTTCTGTATTAGCAAGCATTTATAGAGGACTTACACGAACATCAAACCATCAGTCGAACCCGGACCTTGGCTCAATTTCTCATTCGTTTCCTGGACATTTTCTTTATGCTTGGGCTGCAATTTATTTTGTTCGAGGTATTTATGCTCATGTGGACCAGAGTTACTCTCGTCCTGTGATCCGGAGATACGCTGGCACTTTGAATGCTTTCCAATCTTGGAAGAAAAATGTTTTTGATTGTCGAGACCTTATTCGTGGAATGATGGACGTCAATGACTTTTGCTGGAATCCTTTTCCCTCATCGTCTCATCCCGATAAACGAGTGGATGACCAACCAAGGTCTGTGGAGACTTCAGAATTTATGATGAGTATTCGATCTGGATTTGTTTCTTATCGTCGAGGAAACTCCCATTTCATTCTTGAGGCATATAACCCTCACCGATTTGCAAGACAACTTGTTTTAGGCAAAAACTCCTCGGTTCACCAAGAAAGTTGGATATTGCTACCAGTGCAGGTGACATATATCGCGTTTGGTTGTCTTTGACTCAGAGGATAAGTGGGTCTACATTTCATATTCCAGAGTATACAAAGGGTATACGCCAACAGGTAGATGCAGAATACCAAGATTGGTGGAATAATCAAGTATTGCCAAACATGACCAAGATTTCATTAAAAGTGTTTTATCTTCTAGTGAGAGTCGTGACTTTATCCTTGACCCAGTTTCGAAGCAGACTAATAGGGATATAACCAAAAGGTTAAACCCTCAAAATGTCATTTCTAAAGGGACTTCTCAAAAGAGGGAATTAAACCCTCAAAGTGAAGGAACCATTAAACAGATTAAATTTATAGTTCCATCAATGAAGTTTGCTGAAGCAATCTCGATTCCAGATGACAGTAGTCCTGGAGATCAAACGTCTCATGCTCCTGGAAAGACTCTAACTCTAGAAGATGAAAGCTCCGGAGATCATGTATGAGTTTTTTATATATATATATATATTTTGGCATTACTTGTATTTGATTTGATGTATCTGACTTCAATTTCAGGCCCCTCTTTCTCAACTACATCGAAGGAAGCGGTCAATAAGACCAAGGCAGCCTTCAACTGCTCCAAGTTTTCCAGAAGGTGACTTTGAAACTTCCAACGTCAATAATATCAGTCTCCCGAATACGCCTTCAGATGGTGGACTTTTAGACATGTCACCTAGAACACGAAATGCAGGTATGTTCTTCATTGTTCTTGTCTATCCCCATTTTTTTTTTTTAAAGAAGAAATCTCCCTTCAATTTTTTTCTTTTATTTATAGGTTTCCCAAATATTCCCGAAGGACTAGATTTCTCATTGAGTCCAAACTTTTTACGAGATCAGTATGACGAGAATGATGGGAGAATTGATGCACTTCAGGGACTAGATGGTGCTTATAATTTTCAGGACCATCTTTGCAAGGACCCGAGAACTATTAATGGAGACAATTTATTGCTTAATGTAGATGATTGCAATAATGAAGATGAAGTCAATTATGAGACTGCGAGAGTTAACCTTTCAGAGGTCAATCAAGAAGCTCCAGCTATTCCACCTTCATTAGCTTTGATTGTTGCTCCCGCTTTAAGGACAATCAATCATAGGGCTGCACCAATTTGTTCTTTCATGTCAGGTCCTCATCCTGGGATAACTCAAGAGTCTTCTTACTTAAAGGCTGTTATGCAAGAAGCCATGACTAATTACCTTCAAAAATGTTTCAAAGATGTTTTGAAGTATGGCTTTTCCAATATTTGATCTTGGTGGGAGGAGAATAATCAAATTCTCCAAAACGTGATTACCGAGTCGTTTCGCACAGATCCAACTAATTTGATGAAACGTGTGGATGTATTTCTGAAAGAAGTTGACGTTTATTTATCTGAACGAAAGCAACACATGGAGTGTTTAACTGCTGAAGAAAAGGTTAAATGTAACGCCCCAATTTTTCATACATGTTTTAAGGTGTTACCAAGAATAAATTCATTTACTTAAATGCGGAAAGATAACATTTTATTCTCCAAATAAACAGAACATTCGTAAATAATCATAAAATCATGTCTTTAAATAAATAAAATAACTTAAACATTCTCAAACAATAAATTTAAAATACAATAAAACCTAGAAATTTATTTGTCGAAAGTCCCTTTTCTTTGAATCCCTTGGCAGTCCGCTGCACCATCCTTCCATTGTTCCAATCGACCCGAACTAGCCTGTAAAATTTGTAAGAGTGAGTATTTTAAAAAAACACTCAGTAAGATACGTGCAGTTTCTACACACAATTATATGCAATAAAATAACATTTCATACCACTCTTCTCTTTATGGAGTACATCGGTGACCAAGCGACACACCCATCTTAGGTCCTCTTATAATCTCATATATTTTTCTTAAGAACCCGAAGGTTCACTGATAATCCATGCATATTTAATTGAACATAAAAGCATAGAGAAACATATCACTTTGCACATAAGTATCTTACCTTGTTATTGGAATATTAAAATTGTCTACCGGCACGTTAAAAATATTTATCTTCCTGCTTTGAATGAAGAATTGCTTGACAATGATGTGTGTACTTGACTTTTCACAACCTTTCTCTTTCTATCACGACAGGTAGTACCCTCTCTCTTTCTCTTTTCTCTTTCTCTTTCTCTCTCTCTTTCTACCGTATAAAAATATGTGTGTGTAAAAAAATGTGACACATGCATGGTATTTATAGTGGTTAATAGATAATGATGACTTAATAGACTCCAAATAAAACTCTTAATTTCAATTTAAATTGGACTCTTAACAGATAAATCATCTTATCAAGAATTTCGAATTTAAAAGATATCTAATTACATGAGAATAAAATTCTAATGTGGATATATACAACCTTCAAATTTCATTTTTAATTTGAAAATAAACATCATAATATATACCCAATCATAATTAACAGTTAACAATTATTCTACTTAAAATAGAATTACAATTAACTAATAATCTTTTTATAAATATGAAATACAATTAGTACTCTACGTGTGGTGGTAAAATCAATTGGATAATGAATATTTTGGTAAAACAAATCATGATATATCTCAAACAACCACCACATGGGACACTTGGCATGCTAGGAAAAATTTACACTTGAATATAATAAAAAAATAAATCACCCTATTTATCATCCAACCCTACACGTGAAAACCACAATTTACACTAAAAACCAAAACCAACTTATAAATTACTTTTGAGATAAAATCTTAAAATGTCAATAACTTGGGTTTAACATATCCGAATCGACTTTTTCTTGGGCCTAAAATATATAATTTAAAACGAGCTATCCAATGAGTATAATATTGATATACTTATATTTGCCCTATCAAAATTTAATTATTTGACCCAAAAATATGAAGATTTAAAATATGCTTCACTTTAATCCATAAACTTTTTAAAATAATAAAAAATAACATATAGAATAAATAAATTTTGGGACATTACATTAAACAATTGAAAGTTTTAAACATCCAGATGGAAGCAGAGGCGTCAACACATTCTTCATTGGAAGATAAAATCAGTCAGCTATCTTCTGAGTTGGACAGACTTCGCGATGAGCTGCAAACTAATCAGGAACGAATGAGTAGAATTGGAACTGAGAAAGTCAGATTAGAAGAATCTCATACTAGAGATGTCGCCAGCATCGCATCTATAGATCAGAAGAGGAAGACCCTTGAAGATAGTTTCCTGCAGCTGATCAATGATGATTGATTTTGATAGAGCATAGACTTTTGTGATTTTCTTTTGAACATTCAGCATTTTTTTTTTTACTTATTGGATACTGTTCTTTTTATTGCATCAAATGGACAATTAAATTGAATGAATTTATTGATTTTGTTGAATGGGTGACAACGTCCGGCAAGGTTAGAGATAAATCTTCGAATGTATGCGAGTTTTCCTCGAAGGCTCTTCAACTCATGTATATTTCTTGGTTCTGGCATGTCAATTATGGCCTCAATTTTTGATTGATCTACTTCGATGCCCCGATGTCGAACGATGAAGCCAAGGAATTTTCCAGAGGTGACACCAAATGCACACTTCAGCGGATTCATCTTCAGTTGATATCGTCGAAGCCTTTTGAAAACATCCTGCAAGTCTTGTAGATGATCGTCACGTTTCTTTGTTTTAACAACAAGATCATCCACATAGCATTCCACATTCTTATGCAGCATGTCATCGAAGATCTTTTGCATTGCCCGCTGGTAGGTTGCCCCTGCATTTTTTAATCTAAAAGGCATAACTTTATAACAATATATGCCCTTAGGAGTACGAAATGACGTGAGTTCTTCATCTTTCGGATTCATTCTTATTTGGTTGTATCCAGAAGACCCATCCATGAAAGATAAGACTTCATATCTAGTTGTCGCATCCACCATCAACTCCGTTATTGGAAGTGGAAAATCATCTTTTGGGCATGCTTGATTCAGATCCCGAAAGTCAACACAAACTCGTAATTGCCCATTCTTCTTTTTGACAGGAACAATGTTGGCGATCCAAGTTGGGTACTTGACTTCGTGTATAAATCCAGCTTCAATAAGCTTGTTGACTTCTACTTCAATTTGAGGAACGAGTTCTGGTCGAAATCTTCTTTGGGGTTGCTTGATCGGCCGAACTCCATGTTTTACTGCAAGGTGATGCAATGCGACCTTTGGATCTAACCCCGGCATTTCTTTGTAAGACCATGCAAACACATCTTTGTATTCCTGAAGCAAATTGATGTACTCGGATTCCTCTTTTTGACTGAGAAGAGTACTTACAAACACTGGTCTCGGGTCTTCTTCGGTCCCCAAGTTCAACTGTTTCAAGTCGTCCACAGTAGTTTGTCCCCCTTCTTCGAATACAGGTGGGGCTGGTTCCAGTTCATCTGTTGTGGCAGAGTTTTTTGACTCAAATTCTGAGTTGGAAGCTTCTTCAAATGCTATGTGATTGACAGAGACTTTTTCCTTATCTTTATTATTCTTTAGGGATAGGTGCATCTTTTGATATTTTTGTCTTCTTCTTGATTGTTGAGGCTTTAGACTTGGATTAGTAGTTTTAATTCCAAGTCGAGAGAATGCAGATTGTCTTCGAGATGACATCGGAGGAACTTGCACCGTTTTATCAATTTGAACAGATAGAGGGGGATCTTCGGTTAACCTCAGGAAAGCAGAAGGTCTACCTTTTATGTTAACTGCTGTGGAAGGTTCTCCTTTTAATCTTTTAAACACCGAAACTCTAGCATTTTCATTTTCGATTCGATCGAACACTGAAGGTTTTGGTTCTTTTGATTTCTCTTCTGTAACTTCATAAATTTGGATCATAATTGGGTTTGAGGAAACCTTCTTAACCTTTATCTTTCTTGGTGGATTTGGATCATATCCTAAACCATACCTAGGCCGCGACATGAAGGATCCATGAGAATCAGAAGGGATACACCCACCCGAAAGGACAGCATCAAGATCACCCAATTTGCGAGGCTCCCCTTTCCCAAATCCTGCATTTTCAAACAACTTTTTGACTTGGGGATTATAACATCCTTTGAAAGTCTGTTTTGATTCATCAGCTCCTTTAGTACTTGGCTTATCTTGTTCGGACGAGCTAGAAATACAGAGCTTTGATATGTTTGGAATAGATGTCGAAGCTTCCAATGTAGATTTATGTTCTCCTGAGGCTGTCATGAGTTGATGAGGCTGAAACAATTTTGGAATACTAGGTATTGGAAGAGTTAACTCTTTTCTCAATACCTCAATATCAGTTGGTTCCATATGAGGTTTCTTGCCTATAGAGAATCCTTCTGGTGTCAATTTTGCTTTACCTTTGATAAGCTGACGAAGTGGAGTAACACTAGATGTATCATCATCGTCTATATTTCTTTTAATTTGGAATTCGGACATAGTCAATCCTGCAGAATTACATTCTTCGTCTTCCGTGTAAAATTTGGCATCTGCAAAATGAGATTCTTCTTCGATGAACGGTTTGGACTCAGCTACCACGCATTTGACTTCTCCATCCCGGCTATATTTGAAGCATTGGTGCCAAGTCGAAGGTACCACTCCAGTTTCATGCAGCCAAACACGTCCGAGAAGTAACTCATAGGATGTTTTAGCGTCAATAACATGGAAGAGGGCTGAAGAAATCAACTCTCCGATTTGCAGTTTCAGACGAATCATGCCAATGGCTCGTTGGCCTTTCTGGTTGAATCCTTGAATCATGATCTTGCTCTTAGATAAATTACCAACATTGATTCCAATCTTTTTCATCGTCTTGACTAGCATAATATTTACGGCAGATCCACAATCAATCATCATACGGCTTATCCTGCATTCTCGAATATAACCACTAACATACAGTGGTCTATTATGTAAACGAGAACCAAGTTGTAGATCCTCATCGTCAAATGTGATGGTGGCCATACAGTCTTGTTTAGTTATGGTCTCAATCTGTGTTAAGACCTTACCTTCGTAAGCTTCTGGGTCGATCAACGCTGCAATTAAAGCCATTCGATCGTCGAAAGGAAGACTGAGAGACTCCATCAGGCTTGTATTAGAATGAATGTTGTTGAGTCGTAAAATAGTTTTCTTCTTCTCTGAACTTTCTCTCGATGTATTCTTCATCTCATTTTTCTCCTCTACATGGATGGCATTAGAGGTGAAACATTCCTTGTCAAAGAAATCTTTAGGAAAATAATCTCCCAGGGTTGGCAGTTTGGAATGACCACATAAAGGAGTTTCTACTTTTGTTGATCTAACAGACGTCATTGACGTGAATTTAGACTTTCTCTTTTGGTTGTTTCTTGGCTCTTTCTTGGTTTCAACTTTTCGTCATCTGTGATGGAATTTGGAAGTCGTAGAGCCTTTCTTTGACGTATTTTCACAAGAGTCCATGCCTCCTGATTTTCTTCTGATGTTTCTTCTTCACTGGGTTGGACTTCCATATTTGATGCCCCCAATGTTGGTTCTGCAAGAGTTACAAAAGGTAAAGTTTTACCTGTTTCGCTTGTTTTATGATATTTCTCCTTTTTGCTTATGAAGGTGGACCAACCATCACCGATCTCGTCTTCAGACTCAGAATCAGAATCCCAAATATCCAAGTCATCTGTCATAATTTCGTAAAAGGTCGGACGATTGGTTGAACGTGGTCCTCCCATCCCTGGATAGACGTAGCTGATAGTGACTTCTCCATCTACTTCAAATTCCACTGGGATGGCTCCTTCTGGAAGTTGAGGTCCAAACTCTTCAGTCGAGGACTCACTAACATTACATGTGAGAGGGAATACATGTTCTCTCATTGTAATGGGAATTGGATCAAATGATCCAAATGAAACCATTGCGCAAGTAACTGTTGGATTTTCTCCGATTTCAAGTTTAATCTTATTTTCTTTGTCCAAACGAACAATAAGATCTTTTAAGACGAAACACCTCTCCACTGGGTGACTAATAATCCTGTGAAATTTACAGTACTTTGGATGATCAGTTTTACCCACCTCTTCTGGTCTTTTTGACACTGGAAGTTCGATTATCTTTTGCTCAATGAGTTGATCTAAGATCCCTGAGACTTCAGAGTCTAAGAATGGATACTCCTTCTCTTCGAGTTCTTTCAGAGTCAGCCGATCCCTACTTTGGACTTGTCCTCTGTTAGGTTTGAACTCTGGCTTTGGCCTTGGCTTCAAATTTGAGTTCAACCTTTGGAAGGCTATCTTTACAGGAGCAGTAGAGATCGTCATGGCTTCCTTGGACTTACCTATCTTGGTGTCCTTCTTTATTTCCCTCTTGGGTTCTTTATTTTCTCTCGGATCATTCGACAAGTAACTTCCATGCCTTACAATTTGGAGTTCTAAATCATGAGCACGTGTGGCCAACTCTTCAAAAGAATGGGGCATATTTGCTTGGAGATTATAGAGCAATCCCCAATGCATGCCTTGTACACACATGTCGATGGAAGATGCTTCACTAATCCGTTCTTTGCAGTTAAGCACAAGATTTCTTCAGCGTTCGATATACTCTACGACTGGCTCTTCCTTGCTCTGCTTTGTTCGAGCAAGTTCTGGAAGGCTAACCGTTCGCCTGGTGCTGTAGAAACGAGTCAAAAATTCTCGTTCGAGTTGATCCAAACTATCAATTGTCCCCGCTGGTAAGTCTGTATACCATTCAAATGCAGCGCCTTTGAGAGAGCGCACAAACTGTTTCACCATGGTATCATTGTAAGTGCCAGCATTATTACATGTTTCAATGAAATGAGCGACATGTTGCTTTGGGTTGCCCTTTCCATCAAAACATTGGAACTTTGGAGGCTGGTAGCCGAGCGGTATCCTCATTTCGTCAATTCTACGACTATAAGGTTTTGCATAAACCAATGAAGATTGCGGTGAACCACCATACTGTGCACGGATGGTGTCTGCAATCATATGTTGAAGTTGTTGGACGGATAGAGAGCCAACAGAGAGTTGAGTGCTGTCACGCAACACACTCTGCACCACCGTTCGATCATGCATATCTTGTTTTTGCTGGTGTTCTTGGACCTGAGGGTCTTTAGTTTTTGAAGACCCTGCATTTTCCAAATTGCCTTCTACCAACGGGGTTTGCAACTCTAGTTTGTGCATGAGTGCAACAATCTGTGCATCTTTGTCACTTAGTGAATTTGTTAACTTTTCAATGGTTAAAACCATTTGTTGGATTCGGTCATCAGAACCCGACGTCGCTTCGGTGACCATCACTGGCTCGAATGATTCTTCAGATGAAGTATAGTCTCTCCATCTTCGTGGAGGAGTGGCATGAGAGGATCCGGACACGGATCTACCTTTGGGCACGTAATCAGAATGATAGCTTTTCGTTAGACTCTTAGTCTTTTCTGTCGAACGAGAGCCCGGCTTCTTGAAAGCAATTTTCATTTTGCCCTTTTTGGAGAAGTTTTTTAGTGGTGAAACCAGTTGAGTTTTCCCAATTTTTGTTTGGGCTCTGGTTTGATGGAAGAGTTCAGCAAGTGTTTCTTCAAGACGGTTGACATTGTCCTTTGCCTTTTCACTTGCCATCTTTGATGTAGTTGTTCGAAGTTTGAAGATTTTGAGATCAAAAGATGAGAGGACAAGAAGGTCCCACTGGGCATGCCAAGAAATTTGTACGACAAATTTCGTGTATTAAAATACAGAAATTGTTACAAATTGTATTTTAAGAAAATACAGTGAATATTGATCTTCTTGTGTCAGCAAATGTTGCTAAATCCTCTAATTAATGATCTAGATTCTTGAAGACGAGGGGTCACGTGACTTGGGTCCTGGACTTCAAAATTTGTTGCAGACTCGATTTATGAAGAACTTGACTTGTTTGATACTTGAATTGGACTTGAACTTGAGGACTTGGACTTGAATTTGATTTGAAGAAGACTTGGACCTTCTTGAATTTCTTTGAATTTGAAGAAGATTTTGATCTTCTTCGTGTTTCTGGACTTGGCTTGAGAGAATTTGTTTTCTTCCCCCGACTTTGGATTTCTTCTGCACTTGAGAAATCTTCTGTAACTTTTTCCCCTCTTCCTTTTTTATGGACCTTTGGTCCTATTTATAGAAAAAAAAAATGGTAACCACCCATGATTTATTTTTTTGATTTAATTTAAATTAATTTATTAAATTTTAAAAGTAGGATGAACCTTTTTATGGACTTCTTTTATGTGGGCTTTAATAGACATTAGTTTTAATGAACTTAAGTGGGCTAATAATTTGAAATCGACCCGATCCATTAATTAATAAATTTTTTTTAATGTCTACAATTGCCATATGCAAATTGCCTCCAATGCACAGCAGGTTGCTGAAAGCCCCCATCGTGAGCTTGAACATACTGGGAGAGTCTAGATCGCAGATATAGCTGGTTGGCTACCTTCTGAACAATAGTTGGGTGCTGGCATTGATCTTCCATTATGACCTAGAATAAAATTCCTGCAAACACAAAATTGGTGATCAAGAAAAAAGTAAAAAGATTGAAAAGGGACTGGGCTGCTGCAATGCAGACTACATCTCAATTGTTTTCGGCCACAAGCTTCTATAAAAAATGTTTAGTACTCCTTCAACTAATAGCAGAGACATAAATCACAAGAAGGCTCCCATACAACTGTTAAGACTAGAAAAAACATGCATGATGCAACGCAACTTAAATGACTACTAAACATGGTGTAGGTTCAACGGTGAATAACAAATTAAATATTATCTCTCTTGTTATAAAATTATGATTGATGGTGTTTGTGCAGAAGGTACACTGTACTAACATCGCCAAAATGCATTAAAAAAAGACTCTGACTCTTGAAATGGACACACATAAAAACCGACCAACATGCAGCATCATTCGTGAAAAAGAATTATGATCAAGTAAGCAGATTTGTTAAATGTTTAATAGCATAACCAAGAACTAGATTTTTATGAAGATTGATATTAACAGATAAGACCCTGTAATCAAGACAAAGATGGACCCACTCATTTAGTGGAACAAAATCACTCAGATAGAACAGAAATATCTCATTTTACTGTAAACGAAAACAACCAAAATATTGTTTTTAACACTCGCACTTCATCTTTCCCAATTTCTAATAACTATGTTCACAGTAAATTGCACAACAGGCAGAACATTTTGTAGTTTGTAATCAACGTCTGCCACTAGTCTTACCTTGATAATATTGTTAAGCCCTGTTTGGATAACAATTTATAAATGATTTATAAATACGGTCAAAGTCAAACATTAGTTCTAATCATACATTCATATATAACTACTACTCGGTATTATCCATACTACTATTCTTCTTCATAAACCATTTATAAATTTGCCAAACAGGGGATATAATGTGATTAGTTAGTACTCCAAAAACTAGTTGGTATTTCAAATAAAAGGGATTCCCTCATATTGAAGAAATGATTTTAATTTATACAAGTTAATGCTAAGATTCAAAAATTATCATCCACCCCATAATAGCATATTATTATCCATCAACTTCGACTGTTATTAAAGCATTAAATCTGTGGCACAAAGATCTGAAATTAAATTGTTAAAATAAATACAACAAGAGCAAACTTCACCGCAAAACACGTTACACAGTCAAATAGGACGCACTCATGCGTATAGAATCTACAGCCATAGGGAAAGGGTCCCAGTAAACTTGCTCCGCGTGAATCATCACATTCAAATTCAAAACCCGTACAACCCAATATATACATGTAAGCAAATCTATAAACAATACGAACATAAATAAAACGTTCAGTTCTAAAAATAAAATGTGGAAAAAAAAAGATAATAAGAAAAGGAAATCTGAATGAGTACAAACCTTTTTTCTTCTTCTTA
This sequence comes from Osmanthus fragrans, assembly GCA_019395295.1. Taxonomy (NCBI): domain Eukaryota; kingdom Viridiplantae; phylum Streptophyta; class Magnoliopsida; order Lamiales; family Oleaceae; genus Osmanthus; species Osmanthus fragrans. The sequence goes on along the minus strand of CM033343.1, from coordinate 20,581,860 downwards.
TAGAGTATAGAAATACTGAGCTTTCTATATATCTTACTCACAGATCTAAGCAACGTGAACAAAAACAAATATTACTACCACTAAACATAACTAAAGAAGGAAAAAGCCGAATAACAATGAAAATTATGCAAAATTCTTGAAAAAAATTCAATGGATAGATAAAAATTTCAATCAAGGCCGGAGATATTGTTGAGAAATTGGTTGTTCAAAATCAACAAAGGAAGAAGTGAAAAATAGCTGATAACTTTGGTCGACCGAACTGAACTGCGGTTGACCGAAACTCTGCAGGATTTCAACCAGGAAGCTGCAGGAGGTTTCGGTTGACCAATCGGTCGACCAAAAAAGTTCGGTGGACCAACCGGTCGACCGAAATCTGTGGTCGTTGGACGGTTTTCTGCCATTGGTAATTCAATTTTGGAGACTTTTCACTTGATTTTTGGGACCATTTCGTGCATATGAACAAGACCTATATATAGTGGAGTCTTGTTCAATGAGAAAACACTTTGATATCAACACAATCTCCACAAATAAGATCAAACATTTCTTACTCATTCTTACATATTTTATTGTGTTTTTCAAGTTTTTGGTAGAAATATTTTGTGATTCATATTTCTACTACAAGGCTTGATCAATCCTTCAAATCATTTGCCGGAAAACCTTTAAGCATCTCGATTTACCGGAGAGGGGGCAAATATTGTTTGAGAACAGCGATCACGCGATTGAGCCTTTGCATCGAAGTTCTTGAATCTTTGTTGTTATTTTGGTTTGTTTATTCTCCTACTCGAAGGTATTATTTCCAACAATCTCAAACAATAAGCCTGTGATGGAGAATGGAATGGCGACAATCAAGTTGACGATTCAATGTCTTGTTTGTTTGGACGTTTGATGAGACAAACTTCGCAAAAGGAAATCTGGTACGTTTGAATAGAAATCTATTTCGTTGAAGTTGAGATACGTACATAAAATCTGTGCATAATGCATGTTCGATTCCATGATAATTTATTTATGAAGCATGGTTTCACAAAGCAGTAACATAAATATGTATTCTTTCCGTGAATACTGATGAAATCTGATTGCATTGCACAACAGTACGTAGTCTACTCAAATCTGGTTTTTGACTTATGTTATAGAAATGAGTGCATTTTTTTTAATGGCCATTAGTTTGCATCTCTTGATCAATGGCATCATTGGCATGTGTATGCATCTCTTGATCATCATTTCTTCATGAATGTCGTCTTGTGGCAATTTAAATTGAAAGGCATGGATGAATCTATTTGGATGTTTATTTGAGAAAGAAAAGAAAGAGGAAGACAGAAACCATATAAAGTGAAATAACGGCCAGAATTTAATTTTAGTTTGAAACTTTTGGTGCGTTTTCATTATCAATTATAGAAAATTGGTTGATGCCAACTATTTGAAAGTATATGAACTTTCATTGGAATATGAAATTGATATGATAAATTAGTTGGTTGATTTCATGTCTTGTGTGATAGCCTCAATTAATTCAATGAAATTAAATGAGATGAATTATGCAAAATTATGTTTGCATTATAGTATGACAAAATGAGATTTTGTAATGAGAATTAAGGCACTTAATTACTTGGAATTGTTGGAAAATTGTGTAGAATATTATGAAATATTCTAGGATCAATTTAGATAAAAAGTGTGTATTTTCATATGAAACATCATGAATTTTAGTATGATTATTTTCCAATGGATGTGTCTCTTCATAGAGATTAATTCCAAGAGGTGTGTCCCTTTGTAGTGTTGTGTCTTTTGAGAACACAACTTTCCTACCATGGTTGATTTATTTATTGTTGGTCTATGAGATGACCTTGATCAAATTGAGTGTGATCAAAATTTAAGATAGTTGGATTGAAGTACATTGTAACTTAACGACTACTATCGGAAAATACTTAGACTTTCACGGATATTATCCAAGTGATAATTGAATTGAACTATGAAAGAGTTGATGAACTCTAAGTTCAAGTATAACTCTAAATGTGGGGGTTAATATTAATGCTTGTGAACTTTTATGAAAAGTTCAAGACTTGTGATGCAACATTACTATATTGCATATATATTCCTAATTGAGGAATTATGGGGGTAACTTACCACTAAATAGAGATTTTGTGGTATCTACTTAGAGTAGGATGGGGTTGAAACTCTTAAAATAGAAAGATTCACCAATGATAGCAACCCTACCTGTCATTACTCAAAAGGTAATCCACAAGTTCAAAGGGTAACAACAAGTCATTTGATATATGGATAGTTACAGTATTATTCAAATTCGCGATAACCCTATCCTAGTTAAATAATACTGGTTGTTACTGAAGTGAGAGTTGAACTTCAAGCTCTTAATGAAGTTCAGTGCTAAGAGCACAAACATCTCTAAAAGTAACAAAGATACTGGAAGAATTTCACCTAAACAAACTTCGAGGTGGTACCACCTCAATAGAGAGCTAGAGTTACTCTCTTAAAAGTTTGTCGAGAGCGCAAGACCATAAAAGCGCTAAGCGAGTTTGAGGAACTTGAGAACACGTGGTACTCGTGTGTGTGTTCTTACCGGTATCGTCACATGGAATAACTGGTTCAAAGTTTCAAACTACATTTGATTCCGACTTTACTTTGTTAGAATTGCACTATGGTTAGATTCAAATCGAAAGATATCTAATCCTTAGGCATGAGTATCGTTCATGTTGAATATGAGACTTGTTAATTTTGAACAAGTGGGGGATTGTTGAGAAATTGGTTGTTCAAAACCAACAAAGGAAGAAGTGAAAAATAGCTGATAACTTCGGTCGACCGAACTGAACTGCGATCGACTGAAACTCTGCAGGATTTCAACCAGGAAGTTGCAGGAGGTTTCGGTTGACCAATCGGTCGACCGAAATAGAGGTTTGGTTGACCAACCGGTCGACTGAAATCTGTGACCGTTGGACGGTTTTCTGTCGTTGGTAATTCAATTTTGGAGACTTTTCACTTGATTTTTGGCACCATTTCGTGCATATGAACGAGACCTATATATAGTGGAGTCTTGTTCAATGAGAAAACACTTTGATATCAACACAATCTCCACAAGCAAGATCAAACATTTCTTACTCATATTCTTACATATTTTATTGTGTTTCTCACGTTTTTGGTAGAAATATTTTGTGTTTTATATTTCTACTACAATGCTTGATCAATCATTCAAATCATTTGCCGAAAAACCTTTAAGCATCTCGATTTACCGGAGAGGGGGCAAATATTGTTTGAGGACATCGATCATGCGTTTGAGCTTTTGCATCGAAGTTCTTGTTCTTGAATCTTTGTTGTTATTTTGGTTTGTTTATTCTCATACTCGCCTTAGAAGTCGTGAGGGGAAAAGGGTGAACGGAGGATAGTTGAATGAGGATATATTATTTGTATTGAAAGTTAGAGAAAGAGAGAGAGAGGCAAATGCAGAAAATAGCGGTGTTATGGGCTAAATTTGTATTTATTTTTGGGAAAATTACACAATAGGAGGGATTTATCACAATTCAAAAATCAGGTATCAAATTTTATTATTCAAAAATCAGGTATTGATATAATAAATAAATATCCAAATCCCAAACCCTAGTTATTTTCATCCATCTTCTTCTTTCACTTCTGTCGCCTCTCTCTCTCTAACTTCACCGTCCGTGCCACTCACCACCATCTGACAGTGACAATGCCTCATTTTCTCACCGATGACAACTTTTTCTCTTTCCTAAGGACGGATCCAGCTAGCGGCGAGCTAGAGCGGCCGCTCTAACTGGATCCGCCGGAAGTTTCAGCTCTGGGTAGAGAAGCTTGAGTACTGGAGCGCCGGCCATGGAGTCTAGAAAGGAGTTGCTGGCTGTGGCTGGCAGTGGCAAGTTGGGGACGAGTTAGGCGGACTGGCAGTTTACAAAAAAAAAAAAAAATAGGCCCAAATCATTTGGGTCCAGCTCGCAAGTGACCCAACCCAAATGGCCAAATCCAATTTCATTAAAATCTTTCCCCAATTCCACTATTCCAGTGGCTGATTTGAAGAAGAGATGAGAGACCGACCGAGAGGTGAGAGAGCATTCTTCGCAAAGACGCAAACCCTAAGTCCCTAACTCCCAACTCCAAGTCCCAAATTTGAACTTCCATTTGAAATTTCCAGGAAGTACTATCGAAGCCTCGAAGGTAAAAGCAAAAATCGGCATGTTGGACAGTTGGACTGTTGGAGACTTGCAGTTGCAGGCTTGCAGCGATTGCTCCGCCTCCGCGCCTCCTCCTGTCGCTTGACAGCCTCCGTTTCGCCACTTCAACTGGTATTTGGTAAGTTTAGTTTCTTTTTGAGTCTTGACTGTCTGTGTGTGTCTGTGTTGGTGTTGTGCCGTGCGATTGTGCTTGTGCCGTGTCATGTAGTGTGGTGCGATTTTCTACTTGTCTTGTGAGTCTATGACTTGTAACTTGTGAGTTGTGAGTTGTGATTTGTGAATTGTGAATTTATGAGTTGTTTTTGGATTATTGGATAGATGGTGTATATTGGTGAATGGTGATCATTTGTGGGTAATTGATTTTTGAGAGGATACTCCCATTAAAAGAAAAATGATTATACTCATCGAATATTTTTTCGTAAATATGCGTTTTGGATAAATTCATCACGGTGATCGATGGTGGTGGACGTAGTTATTTTTGGATATTGGAATTGACTTTGTAACTTGTAAGTGTAGATATTGGAATCTTGGACTTATTTTTGGATATTGAAATCTTGGACTTAAGAGAGAATTTGGGTGCTAAATTGGAGTCCAAAGGAGAAAATTATTCTCTCACTCTTTTTTTTTTTTTTTTAAAGTTTTTGTGAATTTATGATTTATGAGAAATGAGAATTGTATGATTTATGATAAATAATTTATGTTGTATCATTGATTCATTGTATGAGTTATGAGTTATAATTTATCGTTTTGATTTGTGAATTGTGATTTGGGAATTTAGGTCTAGGAAATTAGGGATAAGTGAAAAAAAATTAATGGAGAAGATGTTGACATCAATGATCAACGGTTGACCTCCGCTCTATTTGAACTTCGGACCTGGATTCGCCGCTGCTCTTTCCAGTGCAATCGCCACAATAGCGAATGTGGCGGCGTTGCTGCTGTGGTTTTCAGCAGTGGTGGCGTCGATGTATGGTGGTAGTAGTGGTGGTTTGGGGCTGCTATGATTTTCAACGGTGGCGACGTTGGGATGTGGTTGTGGTGGAGGCTGCTTGTTGCGAATGTGAGCACCGTGGTGTCAAAACCCGATCGTTGTTATCTCCGATGCGATTTTCAGCAGTGAAGGCATTGGGGTGTGGTGGTGGTAGTGGTGGTTTGGGGCTGCTGTGGTTTTCAACGGTGGTGGCGTCGGGGTGTGGTGGTAGTGGAGGCTGCTTGTGGTGGTAGTGGTAGTGGTAGTGGTAGTGGTAGTTTAGGGCTATTGTGATTTTCAGCGATGGAGGCATCGGGGTGTGGTGATTGTGGTGGTGTTGACGCTGCTTATGGTGGGTTGGGGCTGCTGTGGTTTTTGGCAATGGCGGCGTCAGGGTGTGGTGGTGGTTTGGGGGTGGTGTTTGGTGGTGTTGGGAGTTTTAGGTGGTTGTGTAGGTAGAGATGGTGGATTTGGCGACAGTTTGTTTTGGTGGTGCAGGTGGAGGTGGAGGTGGAGGTGGAGGTGGTAGTACGGTAGTAGTGGAAATCGGTGATGGCGGCGATAGTCGCAAGGAGAAGGTGTTCGTAATTGGCGGTGGTATGTGACCAATTATTTGGTCTGTGACCAATAGATAAATTGTGACCTCTAAAAGTTTTTGATTTGTGACCAACGAAATAAGTTGTGACCTAAAAATTTTTGGATTTGTGATCTCGAAATAATCTGTGACCTACAAAATTTATAATCTGTGACCTCAAAATAATTTGTGACCAATTAAATTGATAATACGTGATTGTGACCAATAATTATGTATGTGACCTTTAATTAATAAATATTTTTAATTAATTAACTAATACCTGAATTTTGCATTTTGAAATTTGATGGCTGAAAATTGAATTGTGTCAAACTTAACACCTGACATATGAATTTTTCCTTTATTTTTATGGTTTTATAATGGGTTGAACTATTGTTTGACAATCATTGTTTACAAACGTTTTTTTTACTGTCTCATTTTCAACCACATATTCATACAATAAAATATTTTACACGTAGATTTAATTTTTTTTTCATACTTTTTAATGATAGATTCTTGTAAAAACTACTATTCAAAACAAAATTTTTACCAAGTAATGGTTGTCAAGTAGGGAGAGTGTGCTATATTTTGATAGAATGTTCACAGAATTCCACCAGGTACGTCAGTTTTTTTGCCATTATCCGACGGATTGCTGTCAAGTGTCTTTTGTATTAATTCTGGCACCCATTTTTTGTACATGCAGCGGATCTGATTTTGATAACTGGCCTTTTTTTCTTAAGATTTAACACTCAACTTTTATTTTCTTTTAGTATTAGGGTCCGTTTGATAGAAAGATGGAATTTATGTTGAAAGAAAATGAATTATAGAGAATTGAATTGCCTAAAATTTGTGTTACTGAGAATTGTAATTAAATGTATTTGATGGGTATAATTTTTCACCTAATTCGTTTGACTTTATTTTTCATGCAAATAGTTTATTTTTGGGATAAATTTATGTATAATTGGAGATAAAATTTGCTTGGATAGCCAAAAAAAAAAAAAACAATTAAAAAATAATTTTTTTAGTTTTTTTGGTGTTCGTTTGACTTTGTTTTGCATAAAAATTGTCAATAAAAGTGATAATTTTTTTTACAGTTGAATCTAGAATTTGTTCACATTGCCAAAAAAAAAAAAAAAAAAAAAAAAAAAAAAAAAAAGAAAAGAAAATGCACATGTGTGAGCAAAAGTAAGAAAATCAATTCTATGAAAAATTTGTCATCAAACACCAAAAAGTTGGAAATGAAAGTTGAAAATCAATTCTTTCTGCTTTTGCACTGTTTGATAGCCTTTATTTTCCATGAAATCGGTTTCCAACCTTTTTCAAGGTACAACCACTTAAAGCGTGATTCCGTGGAAATCAATTACTTGCTATTTGGTGGGAATTGGTTTCCATCTTTTTTATTTTTTATTTTTTTAGCAATAGAAACAAATTCTAAGATAAAGTGTAAAAAAATTTATCCATTTAATTGAAAATTTTCATGCAAAATAGAGCCAAACGTAAAAATGAAAAATAATTTTATTATTATTTTTTTATTTTTTAATTTTTTTTGACAATCTAAACATATTTTGTTTCTAATGGTAAAAAAAATTATCCATTTAATTGACAATTTGCATGAAAAATAAAGCCAAACGTATTATAATAGAAAGATAGAAAATTATACCAATCAAACACCTTTAATTCAATTCCCGATAAAACAATTCCAGGTAATTCAATTCCCTGAAATCCAATTCATTTTCCACCATTGCAATCAAACGGACCCTTAGTCACTTTTTAATTCAAACTAAGAAAATTGTTACATACATTAAAGATGGCGATTGAATTTTAATTTATTAGAATCAAGGTTCAATCAGCATAGCAATTTACCCCATGTGGCATACTATTCTTGATAAACAGTTGATTCTTGATTTAGAGTAATGCTACGTAATCTTATTGAGATTGCAGTCTCAATTTAGGTGACCTTAAATAATAAACTAAATGAAAAGTGAAATTAAATGAGTTATTTAATTTAATTTATTATTTAATGCCAATCAACGCTACATAAATTGAGATTGCAACATCAATGCGACTAAATAGCATTACTCCTTCATTTATTACCACTTAACAATTTCGTTATACACATGCATTTTTCATTGGTTTGTGTTGACAAAAGAGGAAATTGTGGAAAATGTCCAATTTTGACACTCCATTATCAAAAATAGGGCAAAAAAAAAAAAAAAAAAACTGAAAGGTTGTAACCATGAGATTTTTATAAAATAGACGAAAATACCTTATTACATGGAAATGTTGCTTTTGACTTTTTTTTTGGGTGGTTTTGAATGTCGATGTTTTCATGTATTTTTGAACTTTTGAGACAACAAATGTCTAAAATATATGGCATTAACATGTTGAGATTGAAATTGGTTGTTCGATATTGTGGTTGAACTTTGAATCTGGAACGTAGAATTTTTGAAGTGCCGAAGGGATTTCGAATTGGACGTTGAACATAATCTGTAGTTGTTGTGTGAATTAACGAGTTTTCGTTGATTATATATTGAATTTTGTAGAAATCTAGCAAGTTAATAGATCATATCTTGAGTTTGCTATGAAAATCTCAAATATGCGAGGCAAATAACGAGTTTACTATGCAAATCTCGGGTTTGTTGCACAAATCCAAATTTCCTCACATCCTCTGCACATAGGTTCCAATTTTATTTTATTTTTACCTCTTTTGATCATTTTATGCACAAACTTTCTTCTTTTTACATCAATCATCCTCAAAATGGGGATTCAAACTATAAAACCAATAGGGAAAATAGCAGCGAAAGTCCCAAACATTTCAATTTGTTGTAGATTATATCTTAACCATTTATTTTTACGATAGCAGTCCTTAACCTTTCACTTTGACTGCAGCTGAAGTCCACATAATAGATTCTGTCCAGAATACTGTTAGTCAACACTCAAATTGGAATTTTAGCTCAAATTGACAAATTAAATGAGAGGCAAAATGTAGTAATACTTTATTGGTTTCTTGACAATACTTTAGTAGTAGATTGCTCGGTGTGTTGAATATAATGATCCTACAAAGAATTTAGGTGTGATTATTGACTATCAACGAGTGACATATGGGCGTTTTGAAAATGTTTTCATAATTGGGCGTCAACATTAATAAATTTTCTAAATTTTCCTATCAAATTTTGAGGAAAATACGTAAGTTCAATTGAACATGGATATGATACTGTTTTCATAATTGGGGATCTAAAAAGGAAATGATATCTTATACAAGTACGGGTAAAAAAAAAAAAAATTGTTTGAGAGACCTTAATTTCTCAAAACTATGTTGAAAGAACACTAGTAGTTTGCAATTTCAACGACAAAAGGTCACAATATTTTGATTGTCGTTCTTGAAGGATTTGAATTTGATATTGATACTTGCGATTAAGTGAGAGAATCCTTGCATGTTTCCAATTAAAATAATCAAGCAAGACAACTTTCATTTCAGTTGATCACAAAAGTCCCAAAAATTGTTGCATCACATTTAGATATCATGGCCAATGCAAGGTGCAAAGCATTAGGTAAACCACTAATCTTAACTCCACACATCAAAAACTAAATTCTGCTGCTAATATGAGGAAAATTAATCATTGGGTTTAAGATAGAGATTGAAGAGAAACATTTCATCTTTTTGTTCTTGAAATAAATAGTGATGTCTATGTCAACTTCTTCTAGTTTTGATAACTTCATCATATTTCTTGGCTCATTATTTACATTAAACCGTCTCACATCTAAATTGGTTGATGACATTCACTCTTCCAACTTTTGACAAATGTAAATTGCATCCTCCAACTATGCAAAAGCTTAATTTCAGTCCTCAATCTATTCAACCAATTCAATTTGCTCCTACTGAACGATGATATATCAATCCTCGAACTTTTGACAAGCATCTCAAACTATGCAATAGCTTCAATTTAGTCCTCAATCTATTCAACATATTCAATTTGCACCTACAACTACTAAGCTATACCATATCGATCCTCCAACTTTTGACAGGCATAAATTGCATCCTCAATCTATGCAATAGCTTCAGTTCTGTCCTCAATCTATTCTATGGCTTCAATTTTCTCCTGCAGCTATTAAGTGACCACAAATCGGTCCTCCAACTTTTGATAGGCGTAAATTGCATCCTCAAACTATGCATTATCTTCAATTCAGTTAGCAATATATTCAATGTCTTCAATTTGCTCCTGCAACTAGAAGATGCAAGTTGGCTCTTCCATTTCATCTCAGTTTCTACAGTTCCTTATTCTTCTAACTTGGTATCAGAGCATTAAGGCTCACGCCTATTTCGATCCTACAAAAAACAGCTTCCGCACCATAGTTCCTAATTTCCAATGGCCACTTCAAACACTAATACACCACAATTTCCCAAACTTGATGGACCCAACTATCTTACTTGGAGAATCCAGTTTCTAACTTTCTTGGCATGCCACGATAAGCTTGGCATGGTGGATGGTTCTATCCCCGCTCCTCCCAAGATCCTCCCTAACAACGTCGCAAACCTGGCTTATGACAGCTGGTCCAAATCGGACACCACCGTCCTCTGTTGGCTCTATGCCACACTTTCTGAGAAATTAGTATCCACAGTTCTCAATCTTGAGACTGCGAAGCAGGTCTGGGATTCTCTCCAAACTCGTTTCTCTTCTACCTCTCGTTCCCGAATTGCCCATCTCAAGCGCCAGATTCAGACAATTTCCCAAAGCAATCGTACCTGTCTGGCGTACATTGAGAAAGCAAGGTTGTTGTTAGATCAATTATCTGTTTCCGGCAAACCTGTCGACGAGTAGGACCTCCTCACATACCTCTTGAGTGGCCTCAAACCCCTCTTTGCTCCATTCATCACCGTTTTCAACTTCGCCGCCCGTGAAAAAGATTTTACCCTGGTGGATTTCCAAGCAGAGCTTCTCAGCTTTGAAACACTCATGGAAGCGCATCAACCCACTGCCTCAACTGAAACCTTTGCTTTTGCTGCTAATCGAAGTAAGGCTTCTTTTTTTAAAAATGGGAACACCACACAAACCCTACATATAAGAATCATTTTTCAAAATTAAAAAACTTGTTAAATTATTTCAAAAATCAGGTGGTAAATAATTTTATTAAATAATAAAATATAATTTAATATACATTAATTATTTCCACTTCATGTCACCTCATCCGCCCCATCTTATCACCCCACTACACCACCTTCTTTCCACCTCTCCATTGGCTCCGACGACGACTTTTTTTTTTTGTTTTTTGTTTTTACCAATGACCCGTTTGACCGTGGTCGATTAATTGATTTATGTCAAGAAAAATTAATGATATGAAACAACTTATTGAATTAATTGATTACAAGTCATTGTATCGTAATAAATCATCAAGTTAATTTATCACAGCTTATTTATTAGCCATGAGACACAAATTGTATGTCACAATTACAAATTTATTCATAATCACATATTTGTATTCAATGTCATTAACTGTGACCAAATTTGTATTTAGTGTGACTGTTTGTAACCAATTCAATTTTAACTGTGACTGTATGTGATCAAGTCACAATCGATCACAATTAGCACAGAATTGGTCACAAAGCAGTCACAACTAACACATATTTGAGCAAGACGAAAATCGCTAAAAGACATTTATATAGGCGTTACAAGAAACCCTAAAAATATAAAATATAAAAAACGAGCCAAAAATAGCAAAAAATCAAAACGAATTATACTAAAAATAAAAATTTAAAGGTTTAAATGAAGGAATTTGGCTAAAATCCCGAGATCTCGGGCTTTGTCCCAAGTCCAATTTTTCGGGCCATTTCCAATCAGCCTACCAAATTTCAGCCCATTCCGACGCCGTCACAATAAATTACCAAAATGCCCATAGCGCGGGCTGGACTCGTCCTGCATTCACCAGCATAACCTCCAATGCACCACCACTATCACATTCAACTCAAATTCACGACCATAAATACTACCATCACTGATCTGTATTGTATATAACTAATTGTGACCAAATTTGTATTCAGTGTGTCTGTCTGTGACCAGATCAATCTCAAGTCACAACCGGTCACAAACAACACAAAATTGGTCATAAATAGTCACAACAAATACATATTTGGTCACATAGGGTCATCACAAGCAAACCTACACACACCGCATACAAGTATCGCAATCCACCACCACCATCACCTCCAATCCACCACCACTGACACCTTTAACTCCAATGCACCACACCATTGCAACAGCCCAAACCACCGTCGCCAGTACCACCAACACCACCTCCCGACAACAAAACCATCGTCTCGAATACCGTAGCACCACCACAACCACCAGATCCCCCACCACCTGTAGCACCACCATCACAACTTATACCATCACCATAACCCACCAGCGTAGCACCAATAGCCAGATCCACCACCAGATCCAACATAATCGCTGCTACCCAAACACCACCACAGCCCCCATCCACCAGATTGCAGCGGTGCAGATCTCGACCACAGCACAAAAATAATCATCACCACATGCACGCACGCACACCCAACCATCGCACCGCAATCGCACCCACAGCAACACAGCAGACCACCGCACCACTAAAAAAAAAAAGAACAACAAATTTAGACCGCGTAGAGGCGCCGTCGCAAAGCGACGACACACTATGCAGAGCTGCCACATCCGTGAGTAGAAGTACCGCGATGCTACGGCGAGAAAACGGCTGTTATGCCTCCAATGAAGCGCCTCAACGCCGGAGTGCCATTGGAGTGGAAGATAGAGAAGAAGTGAAAGAGAGACGAGATAAGGTGAGGGTAGAGAGAGAGAGTAAAGAAAATAGTTAAACGATTAATTCGATTTTGAAATATAATTATTAATATTAAAATTTTTAATTAGCACCTGATTTATGAAATTAATATTTCATAAACTTGTTTTTGAAATGTAATCTTAAAAAGAAGGGATCTAGGTAATTTTCCCTTTAAAAAATCAAATAAGCCCCCAGGCTTCTCCACTCAGGCCCGCATGCCTCTCATGTCATTCACCTAACTCATGTGGGCTCACTAAATAATAGGCCTGATCAGCCCATTTCAATTGAAAACAGGCCCATATGTCAGATTTGTGGAAAAGGGGTTATATGGCCCTAGAATGCTATAACCGTTTTGATTTTTCTTATCAAGGTCGGCACCCACCTTTTGATCTAGCTATTATGGCTACCGAGGGCAATGTTGTATACGCCCAACAGGTATGGTACGCGGATAGTGGAGCCAATGCCCATATAACTAATACTACAGTAAATCTTACTTCATCGCAACCCCACGTTGGAGAGGTCACAATTACTGTTGGGAATGGATCAGGTTTAATGATTAACAATACGGGTACCACGTCCCTTAAATCAAACACTTCCATTTTTTCGCTTAACCAAGTCCTTCATTGTCCTAATGCCTCTTCTAACTTAATTTTCATTAATTGCTTTTGCCTTGATAATGATTGCTATTTTGTATTAATTGCTTTTACCTTGATAATGATTGCTATTTTGTATTGATTGGATCTGATTTTTGTGTGAAGGAGAACAAGATGGGGTGGCTCCTACTTTACGGGCAAGTTAAGAATGGACTCTACCCAATTACAGACACTAAATCTTGTTCAACAAAGACTTCATGTTTTACTGCCAAAATTGGTGTCTCTACTTCTTTAGATGTTTGGCATGATCATTTAGGTCACCCTTCCCAAGTTACTCTAAATCAATTGTTTCGCTCTAATTATTTATCTATTTCATCCTATAAATTAGGGTTTTGTTCAACATGTCCCCTAGGAAAAGCTAAACAATTACCCTTTAGTGAGTCTACTTGTCAATCTTCGCGTCCCTTTATCTCTTATTCATTCTGATGTATGGACATCTCCTATGTATTCGGTCGGTGGTTTCAAATATTATATTATTTTTGTTGATGATTATTCACGCTACACTTGGCTCTACCTGTTAATTTATAAAAATGAGATTTTCGGAATTTTCAAACAATTCAAAGCACTTGTTGAAAATATATTTTCTTGTAAAATCCAACAATTCCAATCAAATAATGGGGGTGAATATCTCTCTAACCAATTTACAAGTTTTTTTACAAGAAAATGGTATTTTTCATCGCTTAACGTGTCCTCACACATCTCAACAAAATGGTATAGCCAAAAGAAAACATCGACACCTTGTTGAAACAGGTCTCACCCTATTAGCTCGGTCCCATCTTCCAAACACATATTGGCCAGATGCATTCTTGACATCAGTATATTTAATAAATACGCTTCCAACAAAAGTTTTAAATAATTTAACACTTTTTTACATGCTCCATAAAACCATCCCCCGTTACTCTTACCTTCGCATATTTGGATCAGCATGCTTTCCTTTATTAAGACCATATGAGCCTCATAAACTATCCTTTAGAAGCAAAGTATGTGTTTTCATAGGATATGTGTCACGAAATGTAATCTTTGATTAACAACATTTTCCTGCAAAGGGTCAAGTCCAAACTTCTCCTGCACCGTCGAGCTCGAGCCTGCCTGGTGTACTTTCTTCTTCTCCTCTTTCAATTTCAGATATTACCATTCCACCAACCCCTGCTGCAGACCTAATAGCATCTCCCACCCATGGGTCATCCGCTCATGAGACTCTCACACAGTCACAAATCCTTTCCCTGAATCCCATTCCCCCACTACAAGTCGAAACCCAAGACCTCAAAATCCCCCATCTGGAACCACTTGAAATCCAGTCCACAGAACAAATTTTCGTGACCTCACATGAACCCCTTACCCCTATCCCACATCCCAACCGCATAACAACCCTGCTCAATGACGGGTAACCAAAAACCTAAAGCATTTCCTGATTTTACAATGTTTTATACTACTAGGCATCCCTTGCAGGTAGTCTCATCTGTTATCACTGAGACCGAGCCATCCAATTACACACAAGTAGTTGCCTCTCCAGCATGGCATGAAGTAATGGGACGGGAATTTGATGCACTAATGGTGAATGGAACTTGGTCACTTTGTCCCCGCCCACTTGGTAAGCATGTAGTACATAAAAAATGGGTTTATAAAATCAAGAGATTGTCTGATGGAAGTATAGAACGATTTAAAGCCCGTTTGGTCGCAAGAGGTTTTGATCAACAGTGTGGTGTTGACTACACGGACACATTTTCTCCTGTGGTAAAACCTACTTCTATTCACATTGTGTTAGCCTTGGCCATTTAATTTAATTGGCCTATTCGGCAATTAGATATTTCAAATGCTTTTCTGCACGGCTTTCTTGATGAAGAAGTATTTATGGAACAACCACGAGGTTTTGTAGATGAGACATATCCTGATTATGTGTACAAACTTCATAAGTCACTTTATGGTCTTAAACAAGCTCCGAGAGCTTGGTTTAGACGACTGTCCCAGCACCTGATTGAGTATGGTTTTGTTGAATCTGCCTTTGACTACTCACTTTTTGTCTATACTACTGAGACTGTGAAATTATTTGTGTTGATATATGTTGATGACATTATAGTTACTGGGTCAAGCACACATGCAATTGATAATTTTATTCAATCTCTATTAACTAACTTCATGGTTAAAGATCTTGGAGATTTGAGTTTCTTTCTAGGTGTTCAAGCATCAAGAGATTCTCAAGGCCTGCATCTTCATCAAACTCGATACATAACAAATTTACTACACAACACCAAGATGGCTGGAGCAAAACCACTTGGGTGCCCAACTACGTCTGGTCCAAAGTTATCTTCTATGGATGGTCCCCTATTATCTGATCCAACAGAGTATAGAAGAGTGGTTGGGACATATCAATATTGTACTTTCTCTAGACCGGATATTGCATATGCAGTAAATCAATTGTGCCAATTTATGCATTCTCCATGTGAACCTCATTAGGCTGCAGTCAAGAGAGTGCTTCGATATCTAAAGGGTAGTGTTGATACATGTCTATTGTTCACTCCAGGATCTATTACTCTTCAAGCTTTTTGTGACTTAGATTGGGCCGGTAAACCTGATGATCGTCGTAGTATCACTGGATATGCAGTTTTTCTTGGAAAAAATTCAATCTTATGGTCTGTCAAGAAACAACCAATTGTTTCCAAGAGTAGCACTGAAGCCGAATATAGAAGCATGGCCATAGCCACCGCTGAACTCTATTGGATAAGAATGCTCCTCAAAGAACTTGGTGTCTTCCTACCATACACTCCTACACTATGGTGTGATAACATTGGTGCTATCGCCTTAGCTTCTAATCCCATTTTCCATGCCCGCACGAAGCACGTGGAAATTTACTACCACTTCATTTGAGAAAAGGTACTCAATAAAGACATTCAGGTACAACATATCTCCACACCAGATCATATTGGTGATATCTTTACAAAGGGGCAAACAGACACCTGTTTTAGTGTACTTCGGTCCAAACTGATGGTGATGATCATCCCCATCACTTTGCGGGGGGTGTTAGACCAAGAAATCACATTCCTCAATCTCCTCCGTACAATACTGGTCTTTCTATATCAGCACCCACTCCACAATTATCTCCAATGTGATCTCCTACATCTACTCAGCATCCCATTGATTTCTCCTCAATTATATCAATCATGACAATTGTATATTCCATAACTATTCTGTATTCCATATTTTCGTATATTTAGTTTTGTTATATAAGTCAATGAAATACATAGAAGATGCAAGTTGGCTCTTCCATTTCCTCTCAGTTTCTACAGTTCCTTATTCTTCTAACTCAATATACCTCCCCAAGTACTGATTTTACCCTTTTTCCCCGGCTGTTGACCTTTATTAGATTAAAGTTAGGGTTCAAGAAGAGATTGAGATATGGTTATGGTTAGGAAGAGATCATGAAATTGGGGATTGATTGTTTTAAAATTATTTTGTTGGGATAAGTCGTTTTTCAGTCACTTTTTTTTTTTGAGAAAGAAACATGTTTTTGTCTCCTATGGTGTACAAAATAACGCTTTAACAGTGTACCCGTAGGATTTGATTTATTACAAACTATGTTGAACACTGTTGAAATTAGCCAAAGAAAGTATGTTTGATTTATTTGATGAAATAAGATGATATTGCAGTGCTGACTTGAAATGGAAAGCAAATATATGGTAATGTGTGTCTACGAATTCAGATATGTTCGTAAATCTGAGGACAGGACAAGTTTTAGAAAAACTACAAAGGTCAAAATCGTCGGGACAACAAACATTTTCTCTATAATCAATGATACAATTTCTCATTATAACAAATACACTCGTGCAATATCGGGACTGCCACGTACCAATGGATTTTACAAATTGTGTTGATCCTTTTGACTTTTTCATCGATATGGACATATTTCAGACAGTATGTTTTGTAATATTATAAACAAAAAGCCATTTTTATTTAGTATTGCTAAGCTTACTATGATAAATTGCCACGGAAAATTAACAACTTATTCTGATATGAAATATTAAAATCAATGTGTAATTAATTGTGTTATAAGAATTGTACCAGTATGATGGTTCCATTGGGAAATCAAGAAGAATTATTCCTCGTGTATAGAGGCAGGGTTCACATAATCATGTCAGTTAACTCACAAGCGTGGGGCCCACCTTAATAAAAAATTGCCAAAAATTAATCCACTCACCCCCACGTTGTGAGGTGTCTAGCAAAACTGAATCCAGAATCCATCTAAAAATCAGTACGGTTACATGTGAAAAGTAAAAAAATTAAAATCTATTAAAAGAATAACAAAAATGGCCAATCTATTCACTGAAAAACCGGTTGAACATGTTCTCTTACATATATTTATTGGAGTTTTCTTTTATCATTGATATTTTGATAATTGACTTTTTTACCTTTCTAAAACCAACATTCTACTTATTACATAATCCCTTACATAAGTTTTGAGTAATCTATTCTATATATGTAAATGAATAGCTTTATCAAACTGGTATATCAATATCGATTCAATCCGAACTATTGTAACTGAAATATATTTGGCAAGAGAATCACAAAATCTTGATGATAATCTATATCTAATGAATAGGGAGTCTACTTTAGAATATATACCCATCGCGAGTATATATTTCAACATGAATCGCACAAGGATTCATTGTCCAATAGAGTTGTGATACAGTTTAATGCTCTGGACAATAAGTTAACAGTGTTGCACAAATTGCTAATAATCTCTATTAGTTAATAACATCATTATATATTTTTAGTGAAAATTAATCTTTGGTCATTCCCCATTTTTTAGATTAGTTCTTGATAAGATCAACATGCAATGAAATAAGCATTTAGTGTCGGCCACCATGCATCGTAAATGTTCATAATATGAAAATTATACATGAACATCAATCCCCATGAAATTATATGTTTTATTAATTTGAAGTGTTTGTGTTTGGGCTATGGAAAATGTCAAGGAAGACACTACAAACACTTTTAGTGGGAAATTGATAAAGTAATTTGAAACTTCATGGTTGGGACAATATAATAGATAAAATAAATTTCAATTTTTTTAATATTGTAAGATACTTTACATGTCACTTAATCAAACAAGTCATTAAGGTTTTCGACTTCAAACATATATATATATATATATATATTTTTTTTTTCAAAACTCGACTCATAATTCAATTTATGGACATGCTTAATATGTTAGACAAAGATTAGATAGAATCAAGAAAGAGCATAGTTCAGTGGTACAAATGATAGTAGTGAGGTAGTCTCAACTGAACTGATAGTCGTAGTGTGAGGGTTCGATTCCAGTTTCTTACAAGGTATGTAATTGGACTCTTTGTGGGCACCAGTATGATAGCTTTTGTACCCTGACCTGCTGAGACACATCCTGCGATTCACCTCCTCCATAATACCGTCAAGGTTGAGGTTCAACCTTTTTAAAAAAGAGAGATGCAAAACAAAGTTTGTCAATTTGTACTATTCAATCCTATCTTCTTCTAAGTATTGAACATGTCCTTGGTGCTGGTTAAGGACCATCAATAAAGAAAACAGAAAAAAAAAACTGTATTAATAGTGAATGACTGTTTTATTAA
Source organism: Osmanthus fragrans (assembly GCA_019395295.1). Classification (NCBI taxonomy): domain Eukaryota; kingdom Viridiplantae; phylum Streptophyta; class Magnoliopsida; order Lamiales; family Oleaceae; genus Osmanthus; species Osmanthus fragrans. Next base: position 20,563,072 of record CM033343.1, on the reverse strand, counting down.
CCATGTGAGATTGAAGATTTTTTTTTTCAAATGCAGCCAAATTTGATCTGAAATTCTTTCATTATTTTATGTGATAACCTTTATAACTTTTTAAAAGAAACCCTAATTTGTAGGAATCTTTTACTTTTTAGTTTCAGATTCATTTAAAGAAAATGCCAGACCTTCGTATTGTCCCCATGATCTCGTCTTTCAGTCTTTCAAAGCCAATCCTTTCCTTAAACCTTCTCTTCTGAGAACGAAAATTACCAATGGAATAGCACTATTGCCCTTCAATCAATGGTTCAAATAGTAAGCGAAATAAGCAAGTCGATCATCAACGTTTCATTATATTTAAATCAATATCCACCATGGAAAGCAGTCCAATTATCCGCTAAATCGTCATGTGATCATTGAGCATATCCACCTTTATATATGAAGCCAAATTTTGTTTTGCCGAGTTTGAAGAGAGACGTATTTCTCTGAGGGCCACATGATGATTTAAAAGATATTTTGATTGATTTTCGTCATCATGAACTTATTAATGTTTAACTACAATAAAAGATTGAGAATCAATTTGTTCCTTTTTAAAGCATTGAAATAATATTGCTACATGAGCTATACGTTGGAGTCCAACAACACACTTCTCTCTCAAAGAACAAAAGTATTTATTTATTTAAACAATCTTCAATTTATTCTTTACTTGAACACTTTTGTCCATTTATTATTCTCACACCCGGAATTTCATAACTAAGTCCCTGTTTGTCTACCATTCTCCAAAAAAAACTTTTTTTTTTCTTCCTAAAACTCATTTTCAACCACATTCTCATAATAAAATATTTTGCACGTAAACCCAAAAATTTTTCCCAACTATTTAACCACACTTTTCTTTAAAAAAATTACTATTTCAAAATTCATTTTTTCCCAAAAAAAAAAAGAAAAAGAAAAAAACTCTTTTTAATGGGCATCAAACCGGGGGCTAAAAGACCACGAGACTTGAATTCAGAATCTTGTCTGCATTTGATAATTATTGAAGAAATAGTTTGTTGGCCACATATATGCTATCTAGTGATTGGTATGCTTCCAAGTATTAATGTAGCAAAATATCTGTCATGTTTGTTTTTTTCTTTTTTCCTTAATGTCTCAGATCTTATGAGGTTCCAAAGAACAGAGCATCTGTATATTTCGTTCGCTTTCATTTTCTGTTGCTTAAGTACATTAATGCCATCTACAAGTACTGTGGTCCTAAAATAACATGATGAAGTATCATCAGTATGTAAATCAAACCATAGACAAAGACAGTAACACAAATAGTTGACGAGTCTATGGAGAGAGAAGCAAGTCGAGTCCCAGTTTTTAAGCTTACACTTACAACTTTTCTCAAAAAAGGGAAAAAAAAGGAAAGCTTACAACATTATGGATGTATAATTGTTGTATGTTTGGGTATAGGACAAACTTTATAGTATTGAACATTATTGAAGAAGAAAATTAAGTGAAAATTTTGTTCATTATTACTAAATCATATTCAATATTTCTACTATCGAACATGTTATATTTGTTGGGACTTGGAGTTCTGTCCGAAATATTGTAATCTCAAATATCATGCTCATGTCTAACCAATATAATGACATCTTTAAGAGACTTTTTATTTTCAAAAATCATCTTGCACATAATAGAGAGTATTTTTAAATTTATAGAGTAAAATTTATTACACACTCCAACAATCTCTTTATTTTCCTTTATCAACGATCATTTTCTTTCCATTACATTTAAAATTATATTTATAATAATGATCTACTGAGTATCGGTACTCATCTTATATTAATTACTGATGACATGTCATATAAATTTATTGGATAAACTTATGGTGAGCTTCAACATTTGGATTAAGTTTAAAATTTACAAATAAATTTATATGACACATCATCAACGTTTAACATAAGATGAGCAACGATGCTCGTTAGATCTATATATTGGACAACGAAGTAGGAAACACATTGTCACCTAAATGGTGATGCTTCTCTACTAATGACAGATAGCATTACTAGCTCGTTAAGTAATTGAGCTTTTGAAATTTGTAGTTTATTAAATGCATCCATTATAAAATATAAAAAGTGAGTTTTTCTCTCCAAATGCGTCAGTCAAATCCTCTCTCGTTAAAACGTTAAAAAAAAAAAGAGTGTATAGAAGCTCAATTTCAAAGTTTGACTCTCATAGACGAGCATAGCTTTGCAATTTGTATATAGCTATGCATATCGAAATATTCAACCATCGTAATCAATTGGAATTAGATCTGGGCAAAACTCCCAAATCAAGCAGTTCGATTTGATTTTTCTTAAGTTAAATACCCAAAATAGGTATCAAAATAGAGAATCGACGGATTTGATTTGATTTGATTTTCGGTTTTAGACCAAGTACCGAAAAACCAACTTGTCCTAATTTTTAATTCTTTTATATTAAATAAGCCAAATTATTTTAATCTTTTAAAATAAATTTGTCAACTAATTAATTGAAATCAAAAAGATCATTTTCTTATTTCATTTGCCAACAAATTAATTGAGTTTTCCAAGATAGAGTTTGCGTTGAAGAGATAGAGTTTAGGACATTGACCAGGTAATAACTATATAATATATTTTTTCATATCAAATCTTATTAGTTGGTTAAGTTTTACTTTATTTATGTTTGTTAATTGTGTCTTTTCAATTATTTCTTGCAGTGTTTCTTCGCATGAGAAGTCAAGCAATGAATATGGTTGGTAACTACTAGCAATACTTAAAAAAAAAATATTTTCTTTCTATAACTTCTAATTTATATTTCATTTTTTATGTAGATTTGAAGGCTCAAAAGCAAAGGAATCAATGAGATGAAATCACCGATATTTAGTGTTATTATTTACTTTTTGGTAATTTTCTTACATTGGTGAGTGGATCTTATTAGACAATTTATTATTAGTATAATTTTAGATTAGATTACGTTATTTTGTAAGAGTTAAGATTGACATGTAAGTGAATTAATGTAGTGTTGTTTTAAATGTAAAAAATCTAATTATGGACAGCTCGATTCAATAATTAAATTTAGACCCGATTTCACTAACTAAATACCCAAAAATTCTGGTTCAATTCGAACTATGTCCGGCCCTAATTGGAATCCACTTCATATAGATAGCTATGCACGTCCAAAGATATATTTTGGACATCTCCACTCTCAAATTTAACGTATAGTATTAGACTACTAGGACGGAGTGTATCATCGCAGAGAAGTCCCTACCATGAATTATTACAATACATAAGAGGGAAAGAAAAGCATACAGTTGGTACTGATAGGCACTAGACTATGGTATTTTCTGGATCAAATGGGGCTTATATTAATTTTCATTGGCGAAAGGAGCCAAGCCAACCATGCATGCGCACATATATACTAATTACTACATAGAGGTTTACAGAGAGAGAGAAGGTGACGGTTGAACAGTAGCTTTGATGTGCATGTAATACAATTCTATCAATTTTTCAACAGTGAATTGTAGGGACAATCTCCAAATTCGTACCCGACCAGTGCTCGCTCACCAATGCATTTGTTCCCCAGTAAATACGTACATGTATGTGTATGTAAATGTATCTATAGGTTTCTCTCTCATTCTCTGTATCTTTCTCTCTCTCTCTACTGGTAACAGCCAACCCTAATTTCCTGAGCATGTCTTGGCGCATTCTTAATTGAACTTTAGAACAAGTTGTTGGATTATTGAACTAGAATTTGAGATTCTTCATGATTTTTACTGTTGAAAAGGGACTTCTTGTTCTTTCAAAACCCCATGATTATATATATACACACTCTTGTTTAGTCACATTTCACAAGTGATATCTTGTCTCTTCTTTTTATTCAGTAGGGTTTACTTTATCCTACCATGCCTCTCTTTTAATTTTAATAATCTTTATTGCTTCCCAGTTGTTCAAATTTGGTGTTTTTGATCATCAGTCTTTACCTTTCAACTTTTTAATCATAATCTGTATTTTTGTTTTGGCTCCTTCTCTCAACTATCATCATGACTGATCCTTACCCCAATTGCTTCAATGGATGGTTCAATATAAAACCATTTAGCCACTTCCTCTTCCTCCACCTTCACCTCCACCTCCGCCGCCGCCGCCGCCACCTCCACTCCAGAATCTCTTTACACTTTTAGTTACATCTATTCCACGAGTAGTTCCAACAACAATTCTTTGTATTATACACAGTACGAATCCTCACCCCCTTCCCCACCTATAAGAGAAGCTCTTCCACTTCTAAGTTTGAGCCCAACAAGGGCGGCATCGCAACACTCATCTTGCACTGCCATGGATTTGGATAATAATAAATTAGACAATGAAAATCAGGGTTCTGTTGATACTGATGATGATGAAACTGTTGATTTGGCTTTAAATTTAAGGCTTCCTACTCCTGATGCTGATTTTATTTCAAGATTCATCTCATCCACCTCAGATGAAGTAAGTTATAGCAAGGAAGATGTTACAGTGGCTAATGGATATCCCACAAGTCCCCTCAACAAGGGTCAGTATTGGATCCCAACTCCTGCCCAGATTCTGATAGGCCCCACTCAATTTTCTTGCCCTCTTTGCTTCAAGACTTTCAGTAGATACAATAACATGCAGGTATGCTCACAGTGGTACAAAAAGCTCTACCTTTCCTCACCTCCTATTTTCCTTTTCGCATGTTTGATTAACTCAACATTGAATATTATTAAAGAAAAAATGAAGTTAAAATCTTATCCTTGGAATTCTAGCTAGTTTAATTTCAACCTTTCATTTTTTTTTTCCTTCTTTTTAAATTTCAGAATGATCTGTGATTTATCCTCACTTTTTTTTTTTCTTTTTATTCCATTTAATCATCTTTTTGACTAATTAATATTTCTTTTTCTTCTCTTTATTATGGGACCTGGGTTTTGGGATCTGGAAAATTTTCCTGGTCCAACTGAAAACCCGGTCCGTGCATAACATTACTTGATTGAACAACACAACCATTATGCCCTTTTGTCATTGAAGTCTGTATTTCAGACATCAGCAGGTGAATATTAATCCCAGTTCTTCCAGGTTTCAGATATATATTATATATGTCAATCTGAACACTCTACCTTAATACAGAAGAACCTCAGAATATTCCATAAATTTTGTTGCTTTCTGAGTGATCAAAGATTCAAGATATCTTTTACTGATCAGAACTCGAAACGCCCACACATACTATTACTTTGTTTGTGAATCAGAAACTGATTGTGGCAAACGGAACCTATACAAAATTATCATATTCTGGGAACTGGTAAGATTTCTCAACTCACCTTATAATTAGCAAAAACCACTATTTAAAGAAAAATTCAACACTTACATGATACAATTGGAGTTACTTTGATGCCTTAAGGGCAAAATAAGGTTTAGTTAAGCTTAATAACTTGCTTTTATATTTTATTGGACTGTGTGGATACTAATGCTACTATTTACTTATCCCCTTAATAGAACCAAATATTAGGCATATTATTATCTGGTAATCCATACATGCAATAATTAGATCTCCTTACTGTTGGGAATCTACTTAAACATGCACAGCGAAAATATAATAGTTTTCAATTCCCACCAAGGATCTACTTTGTGTTTAGATAGAAATTGTGATATAGATTTTACCTTTTGTGAAATCTGCAAACTCTTTTGCTATTCTTTCTGCTCCAGCAATCCTGATCTGCCTCCCACAGCTGTCCAATTGTCCAGCCTCCAATAGTATCCACACCGAGAATAATGTAGAGAGAAAACCAGGGTTTTATTTCTTGTGCTAGCAAGAATAATGAATGAAAAAATCTCTACAAATCAAAAACCCTAGCAACTTATATATAAGCCCAAACGGGCTTGGCCCGTCCCTTAAAGTTAACCCGGTCCAGTATTTAATTAATCCAATTAATTAAATCCGGTCCATGAATTAATTAATCTTATTAATTAATTCGGGCCTATTAATAAGTAACACAATTAATTAATTATCCAACGATTGTCAATTAATTAATTGGTAACTCTCAATCTTCCAATTCTCATTTTGTGTGTGACCCATTAGGTTCCCAATCACGATGCCTAACGACATGAATTATTATTTTGATCTAATCAAAATCGATAAACCAAAACACTCTTTTGATTTAATACTAATTCGCATCCGTCGTCCCAGATTGACATCTAGCAATGTGTCAGGGCAATACATGCGATGGAAAATGTCACGTGGTATGACAAAACCAAATTCGTTCGTTTATCGTGAAACTATAATCCCTTCGTCAATATGATCCGATCAATTACGAGATATGGATATGTGTCAATCTCGATTATCGATCATATCTTTCATTCCACCATTAAGTCAATGTAAGTCGAAAACTCTTTTTCGACTTATGTATACACCTTGGCCAAGGATTTCATTATCAACTTAAATGGATGAAATGTAGATCACAAACTCTTACTATCTAAGAGTGACGAATCCTCTATTGATCATTCACAACTTTCAGAAAAATTCTTGACATACCCGAACGACGCCGTATTAGCGGCCCTTGATAGAGCAACTTCCAGCATCACCAAAGTATGACTGTCCCCATGGAGTTACTATGATGACCTCAAGTCGAAGGATCAATTCCACTACCGAACATTAGAGATTAACCACTGACACTCAGATAGCTATCCATGTGGAATCTCCCCAGCGGGTCTCCAATGTTTTGTTCTATAACAAAACATTCACGTGTTCATTTAAGTGTCACTACACTTTAGCTTGTGAGATCAGCTACTTACTTCATAAGTAAGAAAGGCCACACGTGATGATCTATCTGTAATAACGATATCCGTATCTCGTTCTTACTTACGACCATGGATTGTTTAAGATTCAATCAAACGTAATTTGTATCTCACAATCACAACTCCTTGTGATTAACAAACTACTGAAACTTGAATCTTCGGATTCTATTATTTAATATAATTAATCAGAATATCAATTTAAATAAACAATAGATCTTGCCAAAATAAATGCATTAAACATATTAAAAGTGTTTACAACCTAAATCGATTGGACCTAGGGCATAACACTTACACTTACCATTTCTATATCTTCTTTGTACACTTCTTTTCGTTGTAGTAAAGATTTGCACAGTGTAAAAATTCTCACATTGAGGCTAAACCACTAAGTCTGTGCGTGTTTTGGTTGGGATTAGGGCTTGAGCCCTAACATATACACCAATTAGCTAGTGAATTTTTAGGTGTCTAAATTTCGTGTTTGATGGGTGTAGATGCACATGTGGGGGCATGGATCTCAGTACAGAAAAGGGCCAGAATCGCTTAGGGGTACACAACCAACAGCCATGCTTAGGCTCCCTTGCTATTGCTGTGAACCAGGTTGCAGGAACAACATTGACCATCCAAGAGCCAAACTCCTCAAAGATTTCAGAACCCTTCAAACTCACTACAAAAGAAAGCACGGAACTAAGCCATTTGTATGCAGGAAATGTGGAAAGGCCTTTGCTGTGAGGGGAGACTGGAGAACCCATGAAAAGAACTGTGGAAAACTATGGTACTGCACTTGTGGATCAGATTTTAAACACAAAAGGTCACTGAAAGATCATATCAAGGCATTTGGAAATGGCCATGCAGCTTATGAGATTGACTGTTTTGATGAAGAAGATGAGCCTGCTTCTGAAATTGAGCAAGATAATGAATCCTCTCAGTGATTGACGATGAAGTAAGCATGATTAGAGTTGTTGTCAAATTGTCTGAAATGTCTGTGATTTTTAAGGAAAAAAAGAACCTAGAAGGGGGCATTGGGCATGAATGCATTTACATGAATTACTCGACACTAGAGGAACCATTTTGTTTGCTTTCTCATCTTATCCTTAGTTATTATGAAATGTTTTTATCTTTATTTACATCTGTCTTTTTATGTTTGTCCGTATATTGAACATCGCCATACATTTAGTTTAGCTAATTACTTATTGATGCATGAGTGAGAATTCGTGGATTTGTTGTTTTCTTATATTTCGTTTTTTATTTTTGATGTAGTTAAACTATACTTTGTAGGGTTTTTTTTTTTTTGTAAAGGCTGGCTAAGGAATAAATTATTTTTTTATGGATAAATAATAAATTTATGAGGAAATTGCATTGGGTGACACTTTTTTTCTTTGCATTTACAAAAATGTCACTTTTTTGTAGTGTTTATAATAATGTCATTTTGACATGTTTTTGTACATTTTTGCCCCTATTCATAAATTTAAATACCTTCCATGTACTTCAATAAAAGTGATTTAACTATTTCAATAAAAGTGATTTGACTAGATGAAATATTGTACAAATTCGACAGTTTGACTACTTCACGTTAAAGTGATTTGACTACTTCAATAAAAAATGTCACATTAAAGTGATTTGACTATTCCGACAGTTTCAAAATGTCAGGTTTCGACAGTATGTCTAGTTCGACATTTCAATTGTCGGGACTTACCGAAAAAGATGACACGTTGTCCGGTCGTCGAAAAGCCTGAAAACATGATATAATGTCCAGTACCATGGAAAAATGTGTTAGAAATATTAATGGTCATAATTAATTCTCAACTGCAATATCTTATCAAAAATTAATAACTCAATGTGCTTCATTAATTATGGTTTATTATGAAATTCTTCACATTTGTCAAAATGATATTGTTAAAATTTTCCTTTTAAAAAAATATTTCAAATATCAAGCACTCATTATCAATAGTAGTTTAAAAAGTTTCAAAAAAATGTGATCATATTGTATTTAACATTTAATAAATAGTAAGCTATAAAAAAAATATAAACACCTTTTATGAACTAACATCTCAAAATAAATGGAGACTCCAATAGCTTGATCAATAAATGAAGAAGATGTAGGAAAAATTAGAATTTGTTAATGGGGAAGGAAGATATTAGAGGAGTTACCATAAAATTGCTTTGGAGAATTTTTGTATTAACAAAATTTATATTTAACAATTTAATATACAAATATCTAATATTTATAATATAAAAATTCAATTATCACATCAAACATTAATGGTAATGAAAGTTAGTATTAATGAGCATTAAATACTCCTAGAATTGTGAGTTTAAGGGTAATATGGACTATTCACACCCAAAAAGTGACATTTTTTGATCAAATCATGTGTCAATGAAAATTTTGATGCATTTTAAAAAACAGTGACATTTTTTAAAATTCCCCTAAATTTATCCATAAATGAGGGAGATACATGATTCATTAATTAATCATATAACGTCACTCTGTGCCACCTAAATTGATAATGTAGCACTATTTTATTTTTATTTTTGTTGATGGGGGAATTCACAATCACTATCCTACAGGTGCGTACTGGATAAATCCTCTAACTGACGCAATAGCCTGCAAACTATGTCAACCAGATTAATCACACTAGGTAAGCCTAATGCAACATGCTCATCCGAAAAAATGTCGATAGGGAGAATCGAACTCTTGATCAAAGGTTTTCGCGCTTACCTACTCTACTAACTCGACCACCCTATAAGGGACGATAATGTAGCACTATTGATAGTAAAGGATTTGTTGAGTCAAGGGATTCATGAAATGTCATATCAAATGTACACTATACTGGAATATTGAAGAGTATATCATATATGCAGTACAGATCAAACAAGAATCTGCCCTAGTCTCCTAAATACCATTCACAGTTCATCTCTCTCCAGTCTCTGCACTGAGTTGATAACAATTGTCTCAGCATATATACGGTTTTGGACTTCCTGTTTTGATGTGCATATTAATTTAGGAATAAGGGAAAAAAAAAAAAATGGTGAAATATACTTGTTTTGCTACAGTTAGTTAATTGTTCATAATCAGTAAAATTATTTTTTATTCATATATATTGTAGAATTTATAAGTACTATTCTTTTATCGATCACTCATTTTTATCCATTTATATTTTAAATCGTTTATAAATAACTTCCAAAAATTTGTCAAGTTACATCAAAATTTAATTATTCAAATATTTTGGAGGTAATACCGTAACATGTGCATATACATATTCAACGAACAAGGTTTGTTTATCTTCAACTTATTTTATTAAAAAATACACAATTTTGACCAAATTTCATCACCATCTCCATAAATATAGTTGCATATAAATTAAGGAGTAGCTTTTCTAATTAACTAATCAGTTTTGTTGGCTAAAATGAATTTTTTCTAATGTCAAAATTTTTATTGAATGTTTGGTTTAGCTAAAAAAGTGACAATCATTTTAACCACATCCACAAATTTTATCAATCTTTCAACAATATATTTTCTCAATTTTATCAAAATTTATTAAAAACTGATTTTTAACAAAATCAAACATGGACTTAGTCGAGCCAAATATTGTAGTATGTTGCCCCACGTTGGATTTGCTTAAAAACCAATTTTTTAATAGATTCTGATAAAAATTGATGAAATGTATGGTTGAAAGTTAATAAAAATTGTGGATCTTATAAAATATGTGATTAAAAAAGAATAATACTATTTGTACATCATTGTGTACATAATAATGATGTACAAAAAGATGATATGGAAAAGAGAGATTATAATAATTGAGTTTCTTTTCCTTTCATCTCTTTTTTTCCCCTCTCTTCCATGTCATCTATTTGTACATCATTATAGCATTACTCTAAAATTAATTGTTGATTTTGACTAAGATTTTTATGAATTTTTTCCCAAAAATTACTATTCTCCTAGTTAAAATGTGAAATAATGGAGCCCAAAAGAATTTAAGTGTCTAAATAGACTAGAATAGTGACCCGACAAATGGAATAACTGAATAAAGCACTTAAAAAGTTACTGAAGTACAGTGGAGATCAGATCATGCAACGTTTTGTTTTTTAGGTGCGTACTTCTTTGTATGTGTGTGCATGATTAATTTAAAGTATCAACTGCAAGAATAAAATAAAAGATCTTTCGTGACAATTTGGAGGTGCCGAACTCACCCTGCATCGAGTGAGACAGACTCCCTCGCCGAATTGGAGACTCGAGACGGGATAGAGAACGTGATCCTCATCCTAAATCCGTCAATGTAAGGTGCACTTCATAGAGAAAAATTATATTTGACGAAAGTAAACAATGTAAGGGTTGGGGTCCATTTAACCCCCCCCCCCCACCCAACCCAAACCCAATGTGCACCATGTCTGCTCAGGTGATCAAAATCTAAATCACCAATTAATTTCTCGTTACTTATCAATATCTAGGGTTTGTCAATTCATCGAAATCTAAATTCCATCATTACTCACCTCATTGATGCCGCACGATCACATATATTTAACCATCAGGCCATATCTATTCTTATTTCAAGTCTTAACCCACACTCAGCATTTCGTTGCTTCAAATAAATATTAAATTTATTTTTTGACCAACCATGAAAAATGTCTCAACTCTAGCACTGCATAAGAACCATGGATGACAACGTATCATGTATTTATCCCATTCCATCTTATGTCATAACCATAGATGACAAAATATCATGTCTTAATTATCACATTCCATCTTATGTCATCTCATTAGTTATATATTCCAAACATGAATATGCCATCTTACTTGCAAATGCAAGACTACAAATTAAGTTCATAATGCTTCAGATATAGCTATCCCAACTTCTTGGGGCCGTCTCTTGTAACTTGGTGATTTAATAGGAATGATCACAAGGTTCAACTTTTATTTTGATATTTGCTTTTAAGGTAAAGTCAGGACAGCATCGTTTGTAGGAAATTTTGTTTCAAGTTTTTTTTTTTCTTACTTTCCAAATCCATCCACTCTATCATCGAATAATTGAGATTCCAACAATACCTTTTAACAAGATCTGTTTGAAAAATTGCTCTTCAAAAAGCATCATAGTCTAAGGTGCAACAAATCAAAAGGCCTGTGAAACAGCATTTTATCGAAATTCGCTTAAAAACAAGTCACAAAGTTAGTCAATACAAAACCATATGATAGCACTCAATTTTTCAGATTCATGAAAATTTATAAGATCCATCCATTTAGCATTCCATCCACACCAGTGAACATATCGACGATCATTCCTAGCGAGGAACAGTTGCCATAAGCTACAAACCATAAAATTAAAATAGAAAATAACAGAAATCCTCAATTGGCCGAGACTCAGAGTTAACTTGAGAACCACAGACATGGTCCCGGCTGTGTCCTGTAATGAACCTCCGGCTCACATCATCAGGAAATGAACTCATAGTAAGACAATAAATGTGAGTGTCATCTAAGAGCCCATAAAGGCTTAAAACATCATGATTTAGCATTGAAGTTGGTCCACACCATTTATCCGTCTGACGTAAGAGAAATAATGAACTTTAACTGGCCAAATGAACTGAAACAAAAGGCAAAATTTACTTCAGACTAGAAACATACATCATTCATCAATATAGAGATGATATCGTGACAGACTGAATAAGAATACCATTTTCTCCTCACCACGGGCACGAACTTCTTGAATCAAAACTGCAGGTAACTGTCAAAAGATATATACTAGCTCAACTCGTAGCATTTCTGAGCACACTACACTTTAGAGATGTAAAACTGAGAGTCTCAAACGTGGACAGATCATCTTATCGAGGCCACAAACAAGCCAAAGCAAATTGTGCAGACAAAAGCTCAATACCTAGACAATGTGAAACAACAGAGCAATACTTGGATTGCTCGCGCAATAATACTCAATGCTACTCACCCCCCAAAATAAAACATTAAGCATCATCATAACCGACAAATAAGATTGAAAATAAAGATAATTTCTACATCTCATCCTCGTCAGATTCTAAATATAAAAATAAATGGAATGATATATAATGTGATACAGATCAAATACCATTCATTGTTGTGGATCATTTTTATCAATATTTTCTGTTGCACTAGAGCACTTGTCTGTAACTGGTACCAGAGCCAAATCATCAGTACTAGAACTGGAACAAATACCAGATGACGAGTCACATGGAACATCATCCTTCAGATTGTCTGCAAGAGAAATTGCGGAAACAACCTCTATGTTAGACTCTCTTACTGTGTTTCCTTCACCAAGTTGCTCTATATCCACTTCGTCCCTGGCAGTTTGACGGGGTTGAGGTTCTTCAGATTTTGAAACCACAGCTTCATCTCTGTTGGAATTTTTTCTCGCTGGAACCTCATCTTGACTCTTGGACTTCATTGTTTGAGGTTCAGGATTCGGTAAAATGGCTTCATCCATGTCGGGACTATTACTCCGTTGCAAATCAACTGCAGAATCTAAACCTAATTTACTTTCAGACACCACATTTTGAGGTTCAGGATTCTCGACAACGATGTCATCCTTCTTGAAGTTTTCGCTTACATGAACATTAAATGCATTATCTAACCCAACTTGATTTTCAAACTTGGCTGTTTTATATTCAGATTTCGAGACTACAGCTTCATATAAGCCAGAATTCTTACTCCCTCCTGCATCAACTGCAGAATCAAGCACAACTTGAGGTTGGGACTGAGGTTCATGATTCGGGATAACACCTTCATCCAAGCCAGAATTCTTACTCCCTCCTGCATCAACTGCGGAATCAAGCACAACTTGAGGTTGGGACTGAGGGTCAGGATCCGAGATAACACCTTCATCCAAGCCAGAATTCTTACTCCCTCCTGCATCAACTGCGGAATTCAGCACAACTTGAGGTTGGGACTGAGGTTCAGGATCCGAGATAACACCTTCATCCAAGCCAGAATTCTTACTCCCTTGTGCGTTAACTGCAGAATCCAGCACAACTTGAGTTTGGGACTGAGGTTCAGGATCCAAGATAACACCACCTTCGAAGCTAGAATTCTTACTCCCTTGAGCATCAACTACAGAATCTAGAACAAATTGACTCTTGGACTGAGATTCAGAAGCCGAGACAACAGCTTCATCCAAGTCGGTATTTTTACTCCCTTGAGCATCAAATGCAGAATCTAGAACAAATTGACTCTTGGACTCAGATTCAGGATCTGAGTCAGCAGCTTCATCAAAGCTACATGTCTTACTCCCTTGAGCATCAACTGCAGAGTCTAGAACAAATTGACTCTTGGACTGAGATTCAGGATCAGAGACAACAGCTTCATCCAAGCCGGAATCCTTACTCCTTTGTGCATCAACAGCAGAATCCAGCACAAATTGACTTTCAGACTGAGGTTCAGGATCTGAGACAACAGCTTCATCCAAGCCAGTAGTCTTACACCCTTGTGCATCAACTGCAGAATCCAGCGCAAATTGACTTTTCGACTGAGATTCAGGATTTGAGACAACAGCTTCATCCAAGCCAGAATCCTTGCTCCTTTGTGCATCAACAGCAGAATCCAGCACAAATTGATTTTCAGACTGAGGTTCAGGATCCATGACAACATCTTCATCCAAGCCAGAAGTCTGAATCCCTTGTGCATCAACTGCAGAGTCCAGCAAAAATTGACTTTCGGACTGAGGTTCAGGATGCGAGACAAAAGTTACATCTAAGCTGGAATTTTTACCGGATTTTACATCGACTGAAGAATCTAACTCAAATCGACTCTCGAACTTCATCTTTTCAGGTTCAGGACTTGAGACTAAAGCTTCATCCATGTCCAGAATTATACCCTCCATGTCGTCAATAGAACTTAATAGAGATTGACTCTCGACAGTTTGAGGTTCAACATTTGAAGCTTCCATCTTGGAACTTCCCTTGATGCAAGACTGTGACTTCTCCTCAGACTTTGACCCCAAAACTACCATGCTTTCAGGCGAAATGGCAGCTGATTTCATTTCATTTTCACAAGCCTCAGTCTCTTGCATATGGGCCTCATTTAGGTCAGAAACTTTCCCTTCTCCCGCTTCATTTTTGTCCCCGTATTGGTCAAGGGACTCCTTCAATAGAAGATCATCAACTGGAACTTCTGTGTTCATAGTTGATGACTCCATGCATGTACCAATATCGGATAGTGAAAGAAGTGCCTCACCTGGAGCAAGGTCTATTCTTTTTTCTTCTGCATCTTCCTTAACAGAATTGCTGCCAATTTTAACCTCAGAATGTGAAACAAGTGAGGCATCCGTGTGATGACTTCCACTTTCTAACTGTTTGAGATCTCTCACGGACAAATTTTCAGACATAGTAGAGTCTGAAGACAAATCCACCTTTTCCGAAGTTGTCAGTACAGGAAATGACTCTTCTAGTAAGCTTTGACTCACAATAGACTCAGGCTTTGAATCAAAGACCTTAGTGACAGTATCTTTGCTCTCTTGCTTTTCTGCATCTCCCTTTCCACACGAATGCTTACATTTATTCTGTTCAGAGATCAAAGATGGAACTTCAACTTCAATAGCTGGTTGAGTTGAAACACGATCCTCAACTACAATATTGTCCTTTTGATGTACAGCAACTATTTCCCCAGATTCATTATTGGTTCTGTCCTTTAACATCTCAGAAACCCAATTGCTTTTTCCCTTGGGCATATCATCAGAGGCTATGGATTCATCCATATTGAGATTTGTGGCATATTCAACCATTTTGTCTCTTTCCTTTCCACATGGAGGTTCGCACTCTACACTGTCGCCAGCAAGAGTCATTGACCCAGAAGTTGGTGCAGCCTCGATGGTTTCAGTATTTAAACATTTATCTTTGGTCATCTCAACAGGGATGCTGCAGACTTCTGCTCTAATAGACACATTATCTGAGGCTATTGATTTATCCAGCTCAGGATTCATGGCAGACGCGATAATTTCATCAGATTCCTTTCTACATCGAGATTCAGACTTTTCACAGTCACTGGTCTGAACTGTTGACCCAAAGGTGGATGCATCCATAGGGGTTTCAATATTTAAAGTTCGGTCTTTGGTCATTTCAACAGAAGCGCTGCTCAATATTGGTAAAGATGCGCCTCCAGACATTCCGGGATTATTACAATCTTTGGGCACCTTAGGATTTGATGCAACGGAGCTATCCCCTAATGGGTCTTTATTGTCTTGTTGTGCGACACATTCTCCCAGAGACTGATTACTGGACTCTGACAATGGGAGGCTCAACGCTTGAACTGGTAATTCCAGGGTTGATGAAGTTGATGGCAGATTTTCACACACCTGAGGTTTTGATGCAACGACTTCATCTGCATTTTGTTTCAGATAAGGATCCTTGGAATTGTCTAGAGAAACATCTGCATCTGTAGTAGAACCTGCAGTCATAATTTTGATCTTAGCACTATAAAACAGAAGAAGAAAATATGACCATAGCTAACAAATAGCAAATTCAACACAAATGTGAACTTAATCCAATAAAGCCTGTCTCATACTGAGAGAACATGAATATAAATAAATAGAATTAAATTAAAACACAACGTAGAAATGGAATACATAATGAGTGTATCATAAGAGCTAAATTATTTTTACTCGCCCCATCAGTCGGTCATAATAAAATTTAACTGAAGACCTCCAGTGTATCCCTTGCATATATGAAAGCCATGCTATGATTTAATTTCAAATTAAATTTTCTCTTTATAGTAGATTATAATCTTTAAAATTCATTTAGAAAAATTAAGATTCGCCATAATCTCGTACATTCATCATCTGTTGGTGTAAAGTAATTAACTTCTATTTTACAATCATTTTCAATTTAACTTGGTAAAAAGCTGAGTAAAAATCCATGCAGTGCGACAATTTTGTTAAGCTCAATAACTCACAGGACAATTAACTTTCATTAAAAGAAAAAAAAAATTAACATCTAATGTTCTGACGTTTATGGTAATCTTTAAATGTAGAAGGAAAAATATTTTAACAGTGGACATCAATTATGACAGTGCGTAAATGTTAGTTATAAAAAATTTTAGCTATTGTAGGAGTATTAATAGTTTTCAAAATGATCAAAAATTTTATTAATAAAAAGAAACAGGTTTTAGCTTCAGAATGCCAGTTTGAAATTATGTCATACTATGGGTCGGAAAATTCCACCCCCACCATAATTAATGCTATGCATTCCACCAACTATATGATATTCAACTTGAGAGAGAAATCACTTTGGCATAGAAGCACTTAGCATGCTAAATTTTTTATCAATTTACTTCAAAAATGAAGCTTACCCTTGGGGATCTGTCGTGCAGAAAGATCATCAAAACCAGGAGGAACAGATTGGCTCGCATTTGCCAGTTCCTGGGACTCATTCCCCTGCTTACTCGTGTTGGCCTTCCGACGAGTTTTTTTCTCTGGGGGCATAGTTGAATTTGACTCTTGACAGGTTAATCCATCTTGGACAACAGGTACAAAAGGCTCCTGCCTCCTACGTCTCCATTGGGATGTCTCTTCTCCACTTTGAGCTTTGCGTGCTCTACCTCTTCCTTGCTTTGCCACAGAGAGGGAAGGCGTAATAGATGGTGCACCAGGATTCGCTGAAGCCTGAGTAGGGGTTACTTGGGATGTCAGAACAGACACAACACCTGTTTCTTGTTGACTGACACTTGCCACAACAGATGTACCAGGAGCAGAATTTTGTTCAGGAACCTTCAAAGGGATGGAAATGGGTACTTGTGAACCCACACCCAATTTCGAAGGTGATGGAAGAGCAATAATAGATGGAACTGAACTTGGTTCATTACGTACTTCCTTTGTAATGGGACCAAGGGATACTGGGTCGGTTCCCAGAGGGACTGTAGAACTAGAAACTGTTGAACCTTGTATTTCCATGTCAGGTTTTCCAATCCCCAATGGTGAAGCAGTTACTGAAACAGCTTGTAATGCTGTGGTCTGTCTTTTGCCCCTGCGCCTTGTAGGTTCTCCTGTTTGAGGCTTTCGACCTCGTCCTCTACCTCGCCCAGATGGAGAAGGGGAAGCAGCAGACTGAGAAGCAGGAATAATAGGAGAAGCAGTTGGCTCAGAGTTGGGAACAACTCCTAACTGTTGCATGGTTCCAGTGATACTTCTTACAGGGGTAAAATCAGGAGCAGGTACCATATGATCTGTTTCCCCCATGGAGCTCTCGTTCATTTTTCCCGCTCCCAGAGGTGCAGGAAGAGGAATATGTGAAGTAGTTTCCACACTCATTTTTTTGGTCTCCCACGACCCCGTCTGGATGACGGTATAGCCTCTTTGCTTTGTTGTGCGAATGACTCAACAGTTTGATGTTGTGAAAGCTGAGACGCTGCTGGCATTTGTATTTCACCCTTGACCACAACGCCTGACATTTGTGTTTCACCCTTGACCACATTGGAGCAACTTGTAGTCATCGGTAGCATCGTTCCAGTAATTTCTTCTGTTACCATGGGAGATTCCAGAGATTCAACTTTGCAAATTCTTTCAGGTTCGTCTCCTTTCCATTGCTCTTCACAAGCTCGAGCCCCTAGAGGTGCAGGCCGAGAAATTGGTGTAGAGGTTTCCACTGTCGTTCTTTTCGGCCTTCCCCGGCCACGTTTAGATGGCAGGGTAGTATTTCTGCTTTGTTGTCCCAGTGGCTCAGTAGTTGGATATTTGGGAAGTTGAGGTACTGCTAGAACTTGTGTTTCACCCATGATCACAACAGAGTCACTTGTACCCATTGGCAGTATCTTTCCAGCCATTTCTTCCTTCATTATAGGAGATTCTGGAGACTCGGTTTGACACATTCTCTCAAATTCCTCTTCGGTCCATTGCTCTTCATACGAGCGGACCTAAAAAGTAAATAACCAAAAAATAAGAACTCCGAACAAAGTTCCATTTCTATTGGAATGATCAGCAATGCAAGTTAATGGATACACTTTGGCTAAACATAACATAGAACACAAATGAAACAGACGATGAATGCAAGATCATGCTGCAAAATAATAGCAAACCTCTCTTGCTCGTTTGCCCCTTCCGTAGTGTTGGGTATCAAGCCCTCCGGTAGACCCACTTTTTCGCTTTACTGCAGCATCAGATCCGGCACCTGAATTTGGTACTTCAGATATCTTCATGGCTTTGTAAAATAGTTTCAAGTCATCATCCACTAGAAGTCGAGAAGGCAAAGGAGGTAAAGACTCAGAGTTTTCTACCACTTTCCCGTTAAATAAATTTTGCCATGCCACCTACAATATTCACAGCTGTCTTGAGTAGAAAGAGCTGAGTGATATCATTAAACATAGTATCAAACCTACAAACAAGGATAAACACGTATGTGAGGATTTTGGGGATCACCATTTCTTCTTCCCGCCTCTGTTTGTCAACCAACTCAAAGACATCAATTTCAGACCCACTACATCACAATATCATTAGAAAACAATTAGTCAACATACATGGGGATGCATGGAAAACATATTCTTAAACCAATATTAAGAATGAAAAAAGCTCAGGGGCTACACGGTAACAGCTTAACAGAGGAATACGGGTAGCATAATGCTAAGCAGTAACCATTATGCAACTAATCGCAGATATGTTGAAAATTTTGCCGATTTAGAACACAAAAATGAGATTAAAGGAGGGAAGTAAGAAAAGAATTTGACATGCAGAATTCCTCGAAGCCTTCCATAAGACACCTAACATAGCACATGCAAGTTCAATAATATGTACAGTAAGATGGTTTCAAACGGGAAAACACATTAGTCAATCTAATCAGGATAAAAAGAAAACAAAGTTTTGACAAAGGATGTAAAGCTACAATATGCCGATTAAATCTTAAGTGACAACCAACCATCTGAGTACAAGGTAACAGAAATAATTATAAACTTGGCACAACCAAAAAGTGTTTATAATAATTCAAGAATTCTGGTCTTACAAATAGCTATTGCACCAACATAAATCATTTTAACCGAAGTGGTTACTTTAGAAAAGGTTGACAATTTACTAATGCAAAGGGTTGAGCAGAAGAAAAAATCCACCTGCGTGCAATAAGATCATTTAATGAGTCATCATCCAAAACAGGTGTAGCTTCCTCTTTCTTGCACTCCCGCAGGAGAGCCTCCAGGTATTCTCTACGATCTTCCGCACTGAGAGATGATTTACAGATTTTATTTAGCATACATCAAAACTGCTCGTACTTTTCATTGTTTTTTAATTAAACAATAACCGAGTTACCTAGTGTTGTTGTCAAAAAAACCAGCAGTTATACTCTGATTAGCAACCCCAAGTTTGTGTTCAGCAGCAGCCCTAACTTGCTCCTCCACCGTTTGAACCTTGTTCAAGAGTAATCCAATATAAGAATAGATGTTTGAGTGATCAGAAAAGATCTAAAACCAGATCCATGCACAAAAGTATTCAAAAATTCCATGCAAGATAAGGGGTTTGAACCATTTAGACTTGTATAATACTATACAAATATAGTTAGAAGCTGAACCAATAAATGAGTTTGAACCATAATAGACTTGTATAATACTATCCCAAATATAATTAGAAGCTGAACCAATGCATCTTGAAAGTTGTCGAGCTATACCGATGGAAAAACTATGCACTTATTTAACACTGTTATAATTCCCATCTACCATCAGAAATCATGTTTAACATTAGGACATCAACATGGGCACTGAACATCTATATTTTAACAATACTTTTATTTGGAATCTCTTTTTAGTTTGATTCTGATATTACGTTTTGCTTAATCAATAGTTAAAACAAATAAGTAAAGAAGCATTTAAGCTATAGACTGCCAGAATTTTAGTTAACTCCAAGAAAATTCCACATCACGGTCTCATGCATATTATTTACTGTGAGGTTCAACTTGCAAAACAAGCAGAACTTCATAATTTGACAGAGTTTTTAATATCATAGTACCCCTGGCAAGAAAAAATTGGCACCAAATAATAATCAACAATAATCTGTCGTCGACAAGCATTAACCCATTGTTAAGTTACCGAAAATCGAAACCAATAAAGACGTCAAAACTTGAGTAAGGATTGAGTTGGGTATTATTTTGAGCACAAACATAACAGTAAATTCCCCACAGGGAAATTATAATCATAAAAAAGAAAGTGGCGCTGAACTAAGCATTAATATTGAAACAGTAAGCAAACGAAATTCTTCAGGTCAGAGCTCCATATTAGAAAGGGTATCATCTCAGAAACAGCCTAATCTTAACATTCCATGGACCATAAGTAAACAAACAAAATATAATGTAATTCCAGAGTTGAGGTACACACCGTTTCTAATCTAAGAACGAGAACATCCTTCTTTTGACCAATCCTATGAGCCCTTGCCTGCGCTTGCAGATCAACCTGAGACAAAAGATTTCAGCAAATATTGAGTTCTTGCGTCAAAGGATTTTACATTTTTTATAAAGAAGAGCAGCATTGAAATGTTGCCTGCGGATTCCAGTCTGTGTCAAAGATGATCACTGTATCAGCAGCTTGAAGATTTACACCAACACCTCCAGCTCGAATGCTGGAACCAAATTATAATGGGTTAGCGCAACTAAGACAAGCATAAAAACTTAAAGATTAACTACCACTGCAGGTGCAAATCCACTGAAACGTCATCTTCCAAGTGGGGAAGGACCTACATATGGACTGGGGATCCATGATCTCTTGACCCCAAGAATAACTCCACTTTCTGCTTTAGTTATGTTTTTTGATAGGTTACCCCCTCGCATATCTATCTAGCTTGTGCCTATTTAACATGCTAATGTAACAATATTAAAAAGTGACTAAATAGCCACGCTATTATATTTTGTGTGGAAGAGCCTCTTGTTAACCCTAGACTAACTTCACAGCTCCTGACATGAAATGCAAATATTACTCTGCTGATTCTATCTTCAAGCACCAAGAAATTCTTTCTGGCAATAAAATTTTTGTGTAGATTGAATGAATTATTCGGATTTCGGCCTTGCTATACTGGATACAAAACAGGTCAACGTTGTCTAGCATTATTATTGAATTAAAAAGACAGAATGTCTCTCATTCTAGTCAAAATATTAGAAGTTTGAATTCTTCTTTTCAGAAATCAAACCACACAACCACATCACCAGATAGTTATTAAATCCAATCCAGCCACATTTCAGTATTTCCTCTGGAGTTCCCACAATAGCTAGTATCAACAATCAAAGTAACATTAGAAAAATTGCCTACTCCGTTAGATCACTCAAAGCCAGCATTGGAATTGGATTCTAGAAGCCCTAATTATTGCACCTCTTACTGATGTTTCTATAAGGAAATCATCTCTAGTCAAATCTAGGTCTTAAAGAATTCCAATTTTACTGGTCCGAAGCAGCTAAAGCAAAAATATAAAAAACGGAGAACCAGGTTGATTGAACTTCTCAATAAGAGCTCCTCGATCACCCCCAGATGTATGTCCATCTAAGCGAAGGTATTTATATTGTTTCCAGCAAAGATAGTCCTCCATGATATCTAGGAGTCTAGTCATTGTTGAAAAGAGAAGAACCTGCAGAACATAAAAATACAGATTTTTTAACAACCTGTGGAATCAGTCCTTCAAGTAACCTGGGAAGCTTAATAAAGAATCATATCAGAAAAGCTGAAAGAAAAAAATTTCATGGGAAAAATGGGCATATCTGAGCAAGACCCTTCCCCCCTCTCTTTCAACGGAACAGAGGGTATTTTATCCTTTGTGGTTTAGATCCTTGATAGCAGGGAGAGGCACGAGGGGATCCACATAGCCAAGGTTAGATAATTATGGGACAAGGCTTCAATGAATATCCATATACATCAAGGTCACTTTAGAACCAGGATTTTTATCTTCCGTCTTTCTTCAGAAAATACTGTTATTGCCATGAAAGGATAACAAAAGCATTTAACCTTCACCAGTTTCAGACCTCGATATTAAAAAAAAAAAAAAAAGCAAAGCACCAAAGTCGGTTTAGCCAAACAAAGGAACCTACAGCATCTACCAAAGATACTGATTTTTTTTCAGAAACAGATGAATAGCCCTACCACCCACCCTGCCCGCTCTCAAGGGGGAAAAAACACTGCACGTCAACCCGAAAGGTTAAAGAAATAAAAGGGATAAACAACAAACAGATAGATCACCAAATGGAAAACAGGAAAGGGAGAAAACGAGAGCAAATTTGCCAAAGCAGTTCGAGGAAAAAGTCAAGCACATAAAGTGAAGGACACAGTTATTTTCTTCAAACAGCTCAATGTGCATTGTGATGCATAACAAAGAACAAACAGGATGACCCTAACCTCAAAAAATGGAGCATTTCAAAATTATATACCATAAACGTCAAAATGAAAATGATAATCGAACAAAACTACAGGTGCAGTGAAGGAAATGTAATGTTTGACATATCATACAACATATTGCTAGCATTTAACAGAACCCCATAATTAAAAAACATAAATACAAGAAAACTCCATCAGAATACTAAAATAGAAGAACTCACACAATTTAACACCAAATACGAACCATAAAATTAAATTTTCATACCCGATGATCTGTTGCCTTTAGTTTGGGCAGCAATCGATCTAACATTTCAAGCTTTCCACAGAGTCTCACAATATTAGGCAGATAATGCTTCGGAATATAATCATGAACCTAATTAAAGAAACAAAAGCATATCTCAGCTAAACAGTAAGAGTCCTATTAACTTTTGTAAGTCTGCACTATTCTTAACTTTTAGCATAGCACAGAAGCAGGAAAGTTACATTTGATTGCTTGAATTTATTAAGATAACTCATATTGTAACTTTACTAGAAAACATCATAAGCTAATTGAAGATTGAAAAAAATACCTCCTCCACATGAAGTTGGCTGAGATATGGATGATTACATATATTACGCAATTCCATCACAGAGTTATGCACTGACCGAGCCTGATGAAACAGTGAGTTTAAGATCAGAAACAACTGAGGTAACTTTCCAGTATACAAATTCTTCACAATAATGAAAGTGTATCAGATTCAAATTATATGAGTTGAAATAGTAACGTGAATAAGCCCCTATTAGTATTTTTAGGAGAATATGTAATTAAAAAGTAGAGAAACGGTTAATGTACATAATATTTTATTGTATGAATGCATGTATGGTTGAAAATGAGCCTCTAGCAAAAAGAGTTTAAACAATGGGAACCAAACATGGGCTAAATAAATAGACAGGAAAAATGTGGGTCTACACGACACAAAAGTTCATAAACCATGTTAATATACAAATAAAAGGATAAATGTGTGTTTGGTTCTTAATAACGCAAGAAGAACATAAAGCCCATGTTTGAGGTCCATTTTTATCAAAACTCATTTTTCCCATAACTCGTTTTTAAGCACACATTCTCCCATAAAATAATCTACATGTAAACCCAAATTTTTTTTTGTATAGATAATCAAATAGTTCATTAATCAGGAGATAATAATATTTATTATCAATTTAAACAAGAAAGGAACAACATGAAATTGGACAGCCCGTCTATGCGGCTTGTAGTCGCAGCATTAAACCAAGTATACTTTTTTTTTCTCCACACACCATACGATACAACCCGAAATAAGGTTCCAAGCAATCTTGCTATTCTTATCGCGAAATTTTTTCCTCCATGTCTTTAACACATCTTCGATACACATTGGCAACACCAAACCCATGTGTTGAGAAGCCAAAATATCGTTCCACAACAACCGAGCAGCATCACAATGAAGGAACATGTGGTCAATCGTCTCTCCATCCCTCCTACACATAACACCACTCTTTAACATAAAGTCCCCTTCGAAAATTATCCACCGTTAACACCTGTCTCCTGACAATAATCTATAATAAAAATGCCACATGTGGAGGTCGTTTACATTGTCATACCATTTTCCAAGAGAATGAACTCTCCACTTATCCTAACAAGGAACTAAAATAAGTGTCAATCGAAAAAATACCATCATGTGCCAACCTCCACTTGCAACAATCACCCACTCCCTATGATGTTCGGACTCGGGTACAGGGTACCAAATACGGGTACGTATCTAAATATCGAATCTTTTATTTTCTAAAAATGTTGGATACGATAACATGACTAAAAAGAGTCCAAGTTTCGGACACGGTTACGTAAGTACATCTTTCAACTTCAATTTTTTACAAATCCAAGATGTGATTTTGAATAGACCAAAATAAATTATTCACAAAGAAGGAAATGAATATTGAATAAGGGGTTAAGACGAATAATAGAATTTTGAGATTTAGTTTTCAATTATGAGAATTACTAAATGTTATATAAAATAGAAAATGAATGACTTGATTGCAATTTGGACATGTTGGAGCACTATGTAACACTGCCCTTGTTTTGGAGTGATTTTCAAGATGAATAGTAAATCAATTCTTATTTTCAACCACACATTCTTCAATAAAATAATATTTTTCATCACATCAATAACTTTTTCTTCTTTTTCAACCATACATTTCCCATCATATCACTATTCAAAAATCAATTCTTTCCCCAAAAATCACTCCCAAACAAGCTGACTATATGGAACCTATTTTCATTTTCTACAAACAAAACCTTAAACCACCGTTACAGAGAGGGAAATAAGGGCAAAAAAAAGAAGAAAATGGAAAGAAAAAATAAAGAAGAAAAAGAAGGGAAAACCTAGCACCGTCGCCTTTCTCCATCATTTCGACGACGACACTAGGTTTATAGAAAGCGAAGACAGAAAGAAGAAAATGGAAAGGATAAAAAAAAAAAAAGGAAGCAAAAACAACAAAGTGTCCGGTTGAAATTTGAAGGATATATCCCATAATCATACCCGTGTCGTGTCCGACAAGGGTACTCCGACTATTTCAAAGAATTCGAGCATCAGAGCTCTCTATGATATGCATCTCATACAAAGATGTCAAAAGCAAAGCATAATCATCCAATTCTTGGTCTTGCAAACCCCTCCCAAAGACAATGTTTCAGCTAAGACTCGTTATATATATCTAAGACGTCATTCACCATAACAGATGTCACCAAAGCAATACGATATAAAGAGGAAAATCACCCCTTTAGCAGTTGATCTCCACACCAATGATCATCCCAAAAACAGATAGTATTGTCACTCCCCACCACTAAAGTCAAAATATCCCGAAAGTCACTCTACCTTCGCCGGATACACTGCCACAAACTCACCCCATAAGAACCACGACTCTCAACTGAACACCATTCCTCCATAACAGCATATTTCACCCTATAATTTCCTTTCAAAAACTATCTCCACTCCGAATTGTCACAACCACTTACCCAATAAGACCTTATTAAACAATATAAAGCTCCTCGATCCGAGCCCCCAGCTTCCTTCTTGGGGAACAAGCTGACTCCCAATTAATCAAATGAAATTTCCTCCCCTCCCTAATCCTCCCCATAGAAACTCCCTTTGAATTCTCTCTAATTTTTTTGCCACTGCAAAAGGGATCGAAAATAATGACAAAAAATAAGGAGATTCGAGAGAGTGAACTTAACGAGAGTAAGACAGCCTCCCTTTGATAGGTTATATGCGTCCAACCTGCAAGCCTCTTCTCCACTATTTCCACACTATTGTTTCAAATATGTATACACATAGGCAGCTGCGCAACCCTACAACCCAATATAGCAACCAAATCCTCCACGTTATTGACCTCTCCCATTTTAATAGCCTCAGATTTCCCTAAATATATCTTCAATCCAGATATAGCCTCAAAGCACAGAAGCAAACGATGCATGTTCCTGAATTGCTCAACATCTACATCACAAAAGATCAACGTATCATCTGAAAATAACAGATGGGATACCTATAGCTGACCAATCATAAAGCCCCTCAACTAACTCTCCTCCGCAACCTTCCCAAGCATCCCACTGAAAACTTCCATTATAATAACAAACAGCAATGGAGACGACAGATCCCCTTACCTCAAACTTCTGCAACGCTGAAAATAACCTTTAGGAGTGCAGTTCACCAAAATTGAGAACGAAACAGCAGAGACAATTAAATCAACTAGCACCACCTATCCAAAGTCACAATGCCAAAGCATATACAAAAATCGTCGCTCTCGATTTCTTAGGAAACAACACTATGGCCTTGTTTGAGCCCCTCTTTTTTTCAAAAAAGAGTTTTTGGAATAGTATTTTTTTGGAGAATGTGTGGTTGAAAAAGAAGATAAAGTTTTCGGTATATGTGTAGTATTATTTTATGGAATATTGTGTGGTTGAAAGCAGCAGAGAGAGAGAGAGAAAAAAAAAAGGATATGATATTATATGATAGGGGCTCAAATGGGGGCTATAAATGTCGCATTTGAACTTCTCAAGAACCTACCACACTGAAAGAAATAAGGACATCTACGATATCCGATCGCACCACTTCCCAGCACGCCTTATAGAATGAGAAAGAGAATTCATTCGGTCCTAGGGCCTCATCGTCATTCGTGCTTAGCACCACCTCCCTAATCTCATCCTCCCCAAAATGATCTCTCTAACCAACGAGCATCCTCAGTAATGTAGAAAAATCTAGCCCCTACAACTCTAGCTTCCAGTCAAACTCCTCCTGATAAAGATTTTGATAGAAACTCTCCATTTGGGTCCTCATAAGTAACCTCACCTACCTCTAACATAGTGATGTTGAGCCCGTTGAAATTGGCGACCCTATGGAAAACTAGGTGCATTTGTCCCCCCCATATTGTGACTTAACCTTAGATTTCTAACTCCAAGCAATCTTCTCCATCTCCACCAACCTCTCCAACTCTCCCATTAATCCTCCACGTCTCTCCCTCTCATCCACTACCAATCCACGACTCTCCTCCCTCATATCCAACTTTTCTATTTCTTAAAGACGTGATTTTTACGACAGTTAACATCTCTCACCACCTCTTAGTTCCACCTTTTAGGATCCCCTTTCAAGGCCTTCAATTTTTGATTTAACACATAACTAGGAGACCCCCTATAATAATAGGATGCCCACCAAGTCCGTACTTGCTCCCTAAAACCTTCGACTTTTAGCCACACATCTTCTCAAACCCAAAAAGCTTTCTTCCACTACATCTCACATTCCCAGATAACAAAATAGGAAAATGATCTGAATACACCCTCACCAATCTCCTCTGAGTGACATCTAGGTACTTAGCCTCCCACTCCCCACTTACAAAGATCCGATTTATTCTAGATGGAACAGGATGGTCCCAATTAGATGACCTAGTAAAATCCCCCAATCATAGGCAGGTTCACCAACATATTCTCCCTGATAAAAAATGAAAAGTCCTCCATAGCCCCTGTTAATCTCCCACCACTAGACCTCTTAGTAGGAAATCGAACCACATTAAAATCACCCCCAATACACATTGGGAGGTTCCACCACGCCATCATACCAGCCAACTCATCCCACAATCCATCTCTACTCTCATTATCATTAGGCCCATAAACTCCTATAAACATCTAGCAGAATCTATCCCCAATATTTTTAAACAAAAGCAATAGAAAAAATAGTCCTTCACTAACCTCTTCCATATCAAGAGCTCTAGTGTCCCACAAGACCAGCACACCTCTTGAAACCCCTGAAGATCCTATATACTAATACCCAACATGCTAAACCCCCCATAGGCTGCTCATAACATTCCTTGAAACAACCTCCAACCTTGTTTCTTGTAAGCATACAATGTCAGCCCTCCATTCCCTTAACAGATTTCAAACACCTAACATTTTTCCAGCTTCATTAAGCCCCCTCACGTTCCAACTAATGATTTATGGGATCATCTTAATGCTCTATCATCCCTCCCTATCAACTTTCTCCTTGACTCTCCACCCTTGACGTCATAATTAACCGAGCATTCAAGCCGAGTAAGCTCACGATCACCCTTTCTTCTTGTCTTACCTCCTGGTGTATGCATCCATTGTCCCCTACAAGCATCCAACTCCTCAAATAATTGCAAGAACCTATTTTCATACCCATTGTAAGACACGCCTACCACCTTACTAAAGACCAAAATTTTCTGAAGAACCCAATTTGACGGTGGAGGTCTAACGTCAAGCGCTATCTCCTCCACATAAGGAGGATCATATTAGTGTCCCACCTCTTCCTCCAACTGTACTACATCACTATTTATATTCCCCTTCCCTGTGCCATGAACCCACACCACCAAAGCCTTATCATTCCCTAAATCCCCGTCTTTTAAGGACTTGGAATACATCCTATAGTAGGTGTTCACTACCATAGTTGCTGAGTTTGTTGCCCCTTGTTTCTCAATTATCGAAGCTGAGCTTTCTACCAATCCAATTTCGAACTCTTGTTCCATCACTGACGCTAATCCTTCTACTGGATTTTTGTCCAATATACCTACAATCGTTGAGCAATTGACTTTGGTCGCATCCAGTATCTCCGACTCCAAATTCAACATACTTGGCTCCTCTTCCTTATCCCGAGGATCCACCTCCACCACTTTAGTCCGCACCTGAGGCTCACCACCTGGCTCAACTAACACCTCATTAGTATGGGTCCCACCCCCCACCCCACCCCATCCCATCCCACCCCACCCCACCCCACCCGTATGACAGTAGGTCTTCTTGGGGCTCACTGCAAACCCACAATCCAATAACCTACTTAATTCATCCAATTCCCTTTTCAATGCGTTGATGTGAGCCCTTATTCCAGCGTTATTCCAAAAGCTATCATGTATACCTTCTGTATTCATTCCTTGGACTTGTACATCTTTAATTGCCTTTCCTGATTAGATCCCGAGAAATGCTCACGTGGATCACTCATTAACTGCCATTTCCTTATGCTTCATTATCCGTTGATCGGCATTCTACAGGGCTTGTAGATTCGCCGTAGCTCCGACATAAGTCATCCCTCATCAGTTCCATTCTTCAATTGTTTGACGTTTAACCTTATCTCCGGCAACAAAGGAATCGATAACTGCTTGAAATACACGTGAAATCGATGTTCATCCCTCTCCATTCACACCTTCCTGCACCATCATCACTCCCTTCCAATGCCTCTCTCATACTATGCTATCATCATAAACCCACCTCAATTGTTAGCACAGCATTGTGCCCAAAAGGCTCTATAAGACTCGTTAACTTAGCGACGAAATCCTCCAACTTACCGACCATCCTCAACTTCTCCACCATATTCACCACCCAAACAGTTCCATATCTTCCCATACAAATTGTGTCCGATACTTCAATCCCCATTCTGACAACTTAACGCTTGAATCGTTAACGGACACTAGGAACTTTGCCTCCACAGAGAACTGAAGACCATCAAACTAGCGGCATACAACTACTTCATCGAATATTGTGCTGACAAAGCAGCTGATAATAAAACAAGCATTCGGGATGGTCTAGGCACTACAAGGTGGTTCTGCTCGTTTTACGGCACCGACAAGTGGGCGACGCGCAAGCCCACGTGCAGCCAGACTAGCGCTTGCACTTTGCCGCTGCCGAGCATGGTCGAAAAAGCCTGCACAATCAGCCGCGCATAAGTGTGGCCCCAGATGGTGGTTGGATCGAGGGTGGACAGAAGAATCCCGTTTGGTTTCTCTTGCACTGGATCTGCGAAACTCACCCTATCCCCACGTATGGGGTCGCCGAGAATCTCCATGTCGTCTAGCACCTCCATGTAACCGGTGATCTCCATGTCGTTGGGTACATGATAACGAGCGGCTATGGTATGGTTGACCGTTGCCTGCAAATATGAGCGTCTCTCTGTGGCTTGAGGCTAATGTTTTTGGGTTGTCCGATCGAGGCATTGAGGCCGACTTTGATGATGCCCCGACCAGAGATAATTGGTAGTAGCTGGGTTTTGGATTTTGGGGAAGAAGTTTCCATCGCGTTGATGGAGGCGAGCTGGTGAAGTCTTATGGCTGGTTTCTTCACAAGAGGTTTGCAAAATGAGAAGTTCTCACGGTGCTCACGTAAACCCAAAACTTTTTCCTATTTTTAACAACACATCATCCAAAAATCACTATTATAAAGCTCATGTTTCTCAAAAATAGGGCTCAAATAGGTTCAAAATTAGAAACAAACCTTTGAAGTTCCAATTACACCAAGATTCTCTTCTACCCTCTTCATCAATAGCTTTTGATATCCAGAAGCTTCACATCTAATAAGCCGTTCAATCTTTTCAGGTAATTGATGTTCAACCTAACAAATTAAGACAAGCAACAATTTCTGATATCAAAATGCCATTAGATAATATATATATATATTTTTTTATAGGTAATCTGTTCATTTTATTAATCAAAGAATAATACACAAGGTGTGCATTATCATTTTAAACAACATAAAAATGAGACAAAATTAGGCAACCCCTCTATCGGATTAGTAGCCGCCGCATTAAACCAATTATACAATGTTAGGTAAAATGTTTGTGAACACAACTACAAGCATTTAATAAATGCATGACAACCATAAATAGAGAAGTCTAAACAATAAACTTAATTTTTTTTACTAGTAGGGTACAAAGAAAAGGAAAATAAAAATGTAAACAGTTTTTTTCCTCAAAAGATATCAAGTAAATATAGCCTGGTTCAGAAGCAAACAATATTAACCAAAACATAAAGAAATTTCAATTGACAACAATTACATATGTTACAGTAATCTCATTCTTCGGAAAAACCACCTTTACCATAGCAGGAAAGGGCGTCTTTTCCTTTTGTTTTCTGTTTATGTATCAAACAAGTCTTTATGTTATTCAGACCAATTCCTCCTTGTCCAGGATGTCATTTTTCTATGGGTCGGTCTAATGTGAATCCCCCAAGTTGTATAAAGGGTAACCCACCATCCTCCTATCAGAAATTTTTACCATAAAAAATATACTGATTGAACTCCCTCTTTTCACATTATAAAGATTCACTGTTCTTTTTTATCTTTATTTTTATTTTCCAGCTTTCTAGATTGGCAGGACATATCATCAACTCCAAGAGTTGATAGCAAAATTCAGGTAAAAAAACCCACCAGAAACCAACTGTTTTACAGGACAATGGTAACGGCACTATATACAAAGCAAAAAGTCAGCAACAAGAGGATAATTACAGACAAAAGAAAGAGTGCGAAGATAAACAAAACAGCGTTTTCTTTTCAAGAATGTCTTGCAATTGTATACAAGTCACATGCCCTTTGTCCATAAGGGAGCAAAGAGAGACCATAGACAGCAAAATAACCAGACACTCCCATATATGTACATGAAGATTCCTATATGTTAGTATAAACCCCAATAAAAAACAAAGCATTGTTATGCAAATAAAACCTTGTGTTTTAATCTTCGAAGCACAAACGGCCGCAGCACTTGGTGAAGACGATTTATGATCAAAAGATTCTCCTCCTCAGATAGTAAAGCCTAGTCAAAATGAGCATTAAGCACAAGGAGTTAAAAATACTAGAAAAAGAAAAGATGTCAAATTGGCATCAATCATTGTAAAAGAATGAGAAGTAGGAAACTTACTTCATCTGCTGAATTGTCACCGCTGCTTTCAAATGGTTTATTAAACCACTGGGAAAAATCTTCTGATGAGTTAAAAATATTGGGCAACAAGAAGTTAAGCAGTGCCCACAATTCCTCTAGATTGTTCTACATGGAAGCGAACAGGGGGAGAGAAAATATTTTAGCCCCCTTTTTTTTATAGGTAATCAAATATTTTAGAATATATTTTAGCCCATACTAACACAAAATGGCGGGTATCGAGTGTAGACTTTTATGTATTACTCAAAGCCATGTGCTGAGAATAAAGTTACATCTTTATGCAATAGATACTAAGAGATGGCCAATGTGTAATGCACAAGTGATTAGACTAGATGAGACCTGCAAAGGAGTTCCAGTCAAGAGCAATCTGTGGTTGCTACGATAATGCTTCAAATCAGCATTTAACTTGCAGGAAGCATTCTTAATACGATGTCCCTCATCAATTATGAGATAATGCCAATGCACTTTGCTTAGTTTTGGTCGATCATGCTTGTTCATTAAATACTCATACGTTGTCAGGAGAACATTGAATTTCTGAGGAGCAATTTGTTCCCTACAACTCAAAATGACACATAAGCAGTTAAAGATTAAAAAGGAACTGCATAACAATAAGAAACAAACTGCTAGCTGTTCACAATGCTTACTTGAACAGTCTTCGGCGTTCTTCAGGATGCCCAGAATAAACAATTTTGTGGATACTCGGTGCCCAGAAGTTTATCTCCGACTCCCATCCAGGTAAAACTGAGGACGGTACAACTACTAGAAAAGGTCCTCTATCATTTTTTGTTTCCATTAGGTAACAAATTAGAGAAATAACCTGTAAAAATGGACTTTATCAACCTACAATTCCATAAACCTAATATTGATGCTGCAAAATAAGGCTTAATTATACTGGCATATAAATTAGATGAAAATCATACCTGAACAGTTTTACCAAGGCCCATTTCATCAGCTAAGATGCCATTCAAGTGGTTATTATAAAGTGAAACCAACCATCTCAGTCCATTCAGTTGGTACCTTAAGAAAACCACAAGACAGAATCAGAACATAGCATAACACTAAATGCGTGATATATCCCCACAAAATAACTCAGAACTCGTCAACCAAAAAAAAGAGTTAGAAAAAAAAGTCAACTTCCAACAAAAAAAGCAATTAAAGTTTGAATAGTAGATATCACTCACCCTCTCAATTTTCCACCCACGAGGCAAGTCGGCTGCTCTCCAATGTTCTCTTTTATGCTGCAGAAAAGAACATGACACGCATATCAATCTTGAATACAAAGACGTGATGGAATTTAAGATTTCTTTGAAACTGTATCATGTCATAAGCTTCAAAAGTTAACTTGAAACAAGAACGGTGTACCGAAAGTACAAAGAAGCTGATAGAGACAAAGGTTGATCCAAATAACTGTGTTAAAACTAACATACAAGGTGCATAAAGTTGTATAAGATTCACATGACGAGATTATTTCATAAATACCTATGAGCCATCAGGTAGTACTTCTCATTGCTCTCCATATAATGCTGCAGAATATATAACAACTAACTGAGAAAGATGGACTAATATTTATTCGAGGCACTAAACCAAAAGAAAATGAAGGATGAAAACCAGATTCCAATAGAGAACAATGAAATCATCACCTTGGCCTGATCCTTTTCATCTTCATTCTCAAAAATGATTTCATTCTCTTCAACGCCACTACTGCTCTCGTCCATATCAGTTTCAAACTGTCTTTCCAATGTCTTGGCCTCCTTTAGTTTTGACCCAAGCTTTTGCAGATATTTCTCAGTCTCTTTCAGCAGCTGATTAACACGGTCTGACTTTGCATCCTATAAGCATATTGAAAGTATAGTCAAAGAAAACAAAGACAGAAATCCATAAGACGATTAAAACTCTACTAAGCCATACAACACCTTAACCATGCGGAGATACCCTTCGACATCATTAATTTTTAATAAATTAATCTTTTCACGCTGGATCCTGTCTATCTTCTCACGATGAAATCTTTCCTTCCTCTTATGGAACTCCCTTGCATATTTATTAAATCCCTTCCAGCGCTCTCTCCTCACTTTAAATACATCTTCCAGTCTTTCTCTGTAATTAACATTGTCAAAGACATCACAAAAACTAATTAGCATTTTCCTGTAAAGAGCAGAAACAAGGTTCTTGGCAGAGGCATTTTCCAGTAAAGTACAGACTCTACCTGTGAACTTCTATCTCACTAAAGAAATCCTTCTGCCTCTCACGGGTTCTCTTTTGTCGCTCTTCCTTCATTTTCTGCTCATATCTCTCAAGTTGTTTTGACCTCCTTCCAATTCTGTGCTTCTTAATTGATTTCAGGCGGTCCATCTCACAGGCTATTGGCTTGAAAAAGTCATTTAATATATCACTGCACAAAGGTAATGATTAAAAATCTAAGAACCAGACAAATGATGTCATGCGGAAGCATACGTGGAAGACAAAAAAAATGCAGGCATTGGAGACAGTTACAAATAAATTGACAGCGATACGAGAGAAACAAACAGTGTGTGTGAGGTGGGATAAGAGAGCATTCTGAGAATGTCAAACAGAAGCATATTGTGGAAGATAAATTACCTTCGTAGACTACACTGCAACGCCAACAATTGAAGCTTTTTCAATTCAATTACACTCTTGGTCTTTGCAGAAATATCTTCAGAACAGCTTACATTTTCCTGCAAGACAAAAAAGAGAGCATAACAATCACTCGCCAGAAGAAAGACAAAACACAACCCTGTGCCCTGACACAGTGGTTAATCTTGGTTACTGTACATACGGAAGAAATAATTAAGAGGCATGTGATTGATACAATTCAGTAAGCCAGTAAATGAACGGCACAATGCTTCCAAGTGACAAGGAGCGAACATTGTAAACAAGTCAAAGATTTTCAAGGATCAAGAAACACATTACAGAGGCTTACTCAAGGCTCTGTTTGGGAACTTAAAAACTAGATCAAAGTTGAACTAATCCAATTCCACCAAATCTGTGTAGGAAAAGTGCTCATAAATTTGTAAGTATATACAAATACCTGAGTCCTTTCATTAAATAAGTGAAATTAGACAATGTTTATGTCAAAAAATGATCAAATACATTAAAGAAGTAATGTGTGACTAAAAACGTGAGATGCTCCAGTTTGAATCTTCAAGCTAATAAAAATTTATGCAAGTTAATGAGGAAGTTAAAGAACTTAAGCCATTTGTAATATTTTGCTCAAATAGGTCAGTTTTACTTTACATGCTGATCAAAAGAATAATCATGGGAATACTATACACAAAGTTGATCACTTCTACACAAATTAAAGACTATTTTAAAATAAGTTTTTCTTCATCTTCATGACAATACAAATTTTGAATTTGTAGGAGTCTGAAATGTTGATCTAGAGTGCAATTAGGACCAATAAGTATTCAACTATTTGAAGCATCTGTACTAACTTCTATCAACTTCATGTAACCAATTATGGCAGTAAAAACAATGGCAACAAGTGTATGATAAAAACATTTAAACACCAAACCCAGAAACACTTTGGTACTAATGCATAGAAGGCAATAATGAATCCAAAACAAAAGGAGATAGACACTATCACAAACAAATACAGATAACAGGCAGTTAGATTAAAATAATGGGTAAACATTGAGAAAAGATGTTTCCTTTACTTAGCAAGACAAAAGACAACATACCATAAGACATAAATTTGCAAAAGTCAACTTCGAGAAGGAAAAATGAACAAGGAACGCATATGGATGTGTGCAAACTTTAGACACAGGAGGCTTATCCACAATTAAGCATCATCAGGCAAATTTAAGCAAATAACTAAGAATTACCAGGACCCAGCTCTAGGAAATATAGATGTTCAAACAACTTGAGTCAACAGTAAGATTATGCAACCACTCAAATACACTTCCAAAACAATAGTGATTATAAAATAACCCCTGAATGGAAAACAATTAATTGCAAACCTTTAGCTTGTCAGAACGAGCAGCAATTCTTTGTTCTGTTTTCTGCTGTTTCAGTGCCCGGCTTTGCTCAAAAATAACTTTTCTCTTTTGACGATCCAAAATCCATTTTTCCAGTGTTGTATGCTTTGAAGAGGGTGGTCTACCAGCAGTTATTGAAATATCATCCTCTTCTCGATCTGTCAGTAAAGCTGCAACAGAATTTCCAAATTTTAGTGTCAGCATGAATCATTTTTTGCACACTCTAAAATAAATGTTCACAACAATGGATATTTTTGCATCGCAAAAACAACATATACGTGAATGTACACACGCACAAATAGACAAACAACGCAAATATCAAGTAGTACATCAGTATAGTAGATTATACCCGACAAATGATACTCAGGGTAACTTTGGCCACTCATTCCCAAGATAGGCTTCCACTGGTCCTTTGATGGGTAACTAGGCAACTTCCCATCAGGGCGTCTATTTCCAAGAACACTGCAGTCAATAGGACTTTGAGCAAGACTTAAAGCATCATCTTTTCTTTGTGGAACTGATTCATGTGTAGCAATGGAGGCAGGTAGTGATGCCTTGGAAGCATCAGTTTCAAATCCAATTCCAGTCCCACTACTCTCCTCAAGCTTCAATTGCTCGGCTGGGGGTATAACAACGGATGCTCCGATGCTCGATCCAATATACCGATGGCTGTTCTTCATATCATACCCATGATTACTGATGGAAACATTCCTCGTGTTCGATTCATATTGTTCTCCAGGTGCATGTGTCTGTGCTACTGTTTCCAATGTAGGCATTTCAGCATCCAGTTCCCTTCTTGTGACTAAATGATTCCTCCTATCTTGTGCATTTTCAGACAGAATAGAGGGTTGACCACGTTTGTGCTCCATCATCTTTGCAACCTCAGCTCCTTTGGATGAACGGGAATCAACAAAAGATGAATGACCTTTGGTGTTAACTAGTCTTTCAGATTGCCTAGAGGCCTCAGGGACGTTGCTTGGGTCGTTAGCTTGCTCGTCTTTCTGATCAATAAGATCTCTGGGATGTCCATCTGCAGAATATCCTGTTATTTGCCAACTAAATGAACCAAGACTTGTGAAATAATCTGAGGATTAAATACCTTCTTTTGAGTAAAAATTTCCAAGTGCAATCTCCAGATGAAGCTTCTTTGGTGACAAACCATTTCTGCACATGGAAAATAGGGTTCAATGAAAAGCAAGTACACAATTTCTTATTGAGAAAAAATAAACCAACATAACCTAAAATAGGTGATCATTACCTGAAAGCCAAAAACACAAGACACTGAGCTCTGAGTTGTTTTAACTGCTGTTCTTTAAATGGTACACCAATGCTGGGAGCTTGAGCAGCAGTTGATTTCCCTGTCTCTCTAAGACCCAGACTTCTGAGCATATTTGCGTCCGGGATACTGCTAGGGCACCACCCTTTCAACACAAGCTTAACATATTAAACTAAAGCTACATCCAGATTAGCAGAGCGATGATGAATAAGCAGACAAATCCCATTATGCTTTCACATCCTTTTCTCAACTGAAATGTAATTAAAAATGGCACTGAAATTTAAGAGCTTTAAGCATGAGGCATTCGTTGCAAATGCATTAAAGACACCATCAAATTTAGTTAAATTTCCACATGATTGCTAGCAGGAAGCCTCCTGCAGAATAGGTGGTAGAGCCAGTTCATGGCTCATCAAAAGTTAATTTCCCAAGGAGATGTGTGCAGAAACAAAATTTTAAGATAAGATTTACCAAATAATGTCCAGGAGCATCATAGTAAGTACAAAAGATGTCTCAAGTACAATATATAGATGACCTCGAACCATATGTTGATACCCTAAACATTATACACATGATTCCACTTTCATAACTAACACAAGAATGAAGAACGTTTAAAACAAGTACTCTTCAGAAATTCAATAAGGACCACATTTTTTACTTGATTTCCCCTGCACCAACTGATTTCAAAATGGAAGTACATTGGTGAAAATATAGCATTTCAAAGGTATCAAAAGCATAGAAAGCCACACTGAAAGGGATTCCCCTTGACTGATTTTAAGTTAATGCAGTTTACCACTTCACATTCATACAAAGCTTCGAGGAATGTCTTAATGGAAAATGTCATCAGGAAAATCCTTGCCACAGTATGGACTGAGCTTGTACAAGTAGAGAAGAAAATAATTTGAACAACTGTTGTTTTGTTGCTAAGTCACTGTTACAGTGTATTCTTAATCACTTGTCACAAGCCTTCAGCCTTTCCGAATTTTCAGCCAGTCTTTCTTTGGCAGCACTAGTTTTCTTCATAATCTAATAATTATTTATTAGGAATTTACGATGAGGAGGAAATTTCAGAGCACAGGTAGCTTGCTTAAGTAGCCCATCATCTTCTCATAAATCTATTAAGTGTAGCTCATGAGATAAGATATGAATAGAATAATTATAGTTGATTCAAATAAGATGTGACAAGCTCCTGGAGAAAATTACATTAAATCTCACTTCGGTAAGGTTAAATACCTGAATTATCTTAATTTTATCTTTCTCTTCCTTCGTTCAAGTACATCCTTCTAAATCAATTTACATAGAAAGGGCAATCATCTTACCATTATTTTCTCATCAAACTCTATCATGGCAGTATGTAACTTAACCACTATGTTTACATAATGGGAGATCTTGCATGTCTAGACAGGGAAAATGACAAGTTAACCCACTCAAGGATCAGGAACAGATAATGAAAATAAAACTTTGAAGGTTACCCATTGAAACAGGAACCATCTACTATACCTCTATCAAAAGAAGATTCCTCGTTTGGCTGGTTAAAGTCCATGTCATGATCTTTCAAAGTCCATGTCATGATCTTTCAAAGCATGAATTTTAATGTTTTTTATGAAGTTTTTCCAAATCACAAAAATAGTTTAAATGAAGAACTGGTAAGGAAGTTTCTTATTACTTTCATGTGTTCATGAAATCTTATTTATGCTCTGTGAATTAATTATTTGAAAACTATTTAGTTGACTGAAGGACTTTCCTTTTGGGGGCTAAAGTATGAAACAGCTCTAATAGACTTCAAGATATGACTACAATATTATTCAAGCCAACTAACAAAATTAGCCAAAGGATTTTGAAAACTGGATTGGTGAACAACGTCAAACTAGTTATCAATGTTCCCAATATCAGCTATAACTCCTGAGATTAAAAAAGAAAAATATTTCGAAACTACAACATTATTCAAGCCAACTGACAAATTAGCAAAAGGATTTTGAAAACTGGAATGGTGAACAACGTCAAACTAGTTATCAATGTTCCCAATATCAGCTATAACTCCTGAGATTAAAAAAGGAAAATATTTCGAAACTAGTACATTGGGAAAAGTTAAAACAAATAAATATCCTATATTTGTTTACTCTTCAAACATATATCATATATTATATGTCAATGCAGTAAGCAACAAATCTACTTCTCTTTTACAAATAATTATATGCATTGTATTACCACAGTCCCAATGAGTTCCAATTGATGTGGGTAAAGAACAGATGTATAACCGAAACCTTTCCGGATTAGTGATCTATACAGTGGTATGAATTCATTTAATTCTTATTTTTTATTTCTACACGGTTGTAAAATAGCTACACAACTTCATATTCATTGTTAGATGATGGTTCACCATTCTAATTGATTCAATGCTGCTTTGAGTATTTAAGAATTCCAGCTTACTAACGCTGCAATTTGAACACTTAATTCTACAACAACTGGTTTTCATTTTTGGTATTATATAGAGTAAGATCAAACTCAACCATTTCGCAGCAAAGTTCAGTTGCAAAACTTTGATTACGCTTACATGTGCAAAGGGACATGACACGTTGCTGGAAGCAACCATGTACCTTGGGCTGGCACTATGGCTGCAAGTTTGAAGACAATGCTTTTCTTTTATGTTTTCCGTCTATGGTAGGTATGCAACAAAAAAGACTGATCATATTCTATACAATGAGAAACATTTAGTATATTTCAACAAATTAAGGACATTATTGTGATTGGTAGAGAATAATCCCTTCCATCCCAATATTATAATTTCATAATTATTCTAAAATTTAAAAATTTACAATTTCAACAATAAACTAACTGATACAATACATGCTCCAACTTCCAAAATCTAAGAGTTAAAGTTAATCACTGCACCATCAACATTATGATTAAAACCGATTGGACACGGGGAATAAAAGGTAGAATAATGGCTGACTTCCAATTTAGAAATTGGATGACAAAATTAATATAGGAGCCATCAATCATTTAATCTCTCTCCATCCAGGAACTTCAAGATGGTAAAGCAGATGAAATCAAAAAGATAAATGGAAGAAACGTGACTCAAAATGTTGCACCAAAATAATCAAAGAACGTAGTAGAAAAATGAAGGTGAAATGCCCAGAGTGTTGTGGTAAGAAAGTACCTGGATTATCTTATTTGCATTAACCAGTGTACTAGTTCCCCCATGATCCGACGGCTTTCCAGCTACACTTTTACCAGCTGCAAGATCAGATGAAGGCGTGGCTGGAAACACTTCCATGCTTCTATCCTTGCTAATCTTTGCAGCAAAACCCTGATTATCATATGAGGAGCTACCAAAATTCATTGGACCTGATGATTCTGATGGTGGATAAGAACAGGGAGCTGCACCTGAAATACCAATACCACCTTCTCAGACATGCATGATAAAACAAGAGATCCTCTACGCTAAAAAGTCCTATTACATCCATAAAGAAGCATGCTGAACCATCCAAGACCCACCTACCCCAGATCCCCAAAAAAAAGATAGGAGACCTAATAGCTCAATGTAATTTCTTGTACTTTTTTTTTTTTTTTGCAAACAATAAGAAATGAGATACAGCTCTTTCAAATTTTCCATTGAGCCAGCAATAATTTTGTTTATCATTAATAGTAAACAATTATTTTTCTTCTCAATTCATACGAGTTATGGCATCAATACTTGTGTTGTTGAATTTTATCATAGGAATAAACCATGGTGTTTAACATTAGACACTTGAACAATAATCCCACACCTCTCTAAGAACAATGCATTGTTAAAAGAGAGCCTCCATGAGGCATGCCGCATGTCTAACATAACAAGGGCATATATAAATCCAGAACCAACAGGACCAAAACAAGATACTTCTAGATTTCCTCAATTGCAATAGCCCACACTTCTAACTTCAATTGGTTGAAATGGCAACTGCTTGATCGACTCTCTTTCACTTCACTTTACTTTTGTGTTGTTCATTTTTATCCTTTGAACTAAGTCCATAGCATCTCCTTTGCTGCTAAAAGTAGGCAGGGCAGGGTCTTGTCTGTCGTACATTTAAGGTAAAATTTAAGAGTTCTCAAAATCCTACGTATTTGGGTATTGGATCCTTGATTAATATCGTTTCTATCACTTCCACGGTCACCAGGAAACCAGCTTGAAGCATATGCATCAGGTACGGGCATCACATTTCCAGCAAACCTCTCTTCAAAGATTTTAGCCACCCCAAGTCTCTGGGTAGATCTCGCAGTGTTTAACAACCAGACTACCATTGTAGTATGCACATCTCCAGAGGAACGCAATATATACCGTCCTTTCTGTCCATATGCTTGTGACAACAAAAACTCTCTCTCTCTCTCTCTCTCTCACTAAAGCTTCAAATAAAATACTGCTTTTGTTGTTCAGGTGTGTGAGCAGACTTTCTCTCAATCTTTCCT
Source organism: Osmanthus fragrans (assembly GCA_019395295.1). Lineage (NCBI taxonomy): Eukaryota > Viridiplantae > Streptophyta > Magnoliopsida > Lamiales > Oleaceae > Osmanthus > Osmanthus fragrans. The sequence continues at coordinate 20,521,115 of CM033343.1, read as the reverse complement.
CTTTCTTGTGTGAGTGGTCAGAGAGAGGTATTTTACCTGCTAATTGCAAAGATGTAGAGTCTCCAACTTGTGTTCCACCAGCCAGAGGAAGGCGTGATGACATTAAAGCTTCAATATCAAGATTGTGCTGTTTAATAACAGTCTCCATGGCCCTTAAATGATAAAAACATAAAAAATATATATATATATTAAACTATAAACAAAAAGTAAAGATAGATTGCATGAAAGTGTGTCAAAAAACAATTGAAAGAAACAGAATAAGAAACAAATCAAACAATAAGGTGATCAGCTATTTTCTAGATCAAATATAATAGTTCAAAGACTGCGTGTATGGGTGAACCTTATTCTATCTAAAAATCTTAATTGCGCAAGTAGAGAACACAATAAAATTTACAGCATGGTCGTAATCTCTATGAGTGTTTTCTAAAAATTTAATCCAGTAGGCAAAATTTAATGCACCCATATGCATCTTGCAAGCATGGTAGCTCAGAAAAGCTGGAGATGTTTTACCTTGATATTACTTGATATGGCATTGAATTTTCTTTCCCACTAGATCGCATATGTTGCAAAATCTGTTTATTCCCATGTAATAAATGTAAACAAGGCATATAAGCATCACAGGCCAAAAACCACACAGAAAAGTAACTACGAAAATCATAAAAGAAAATCTCACGCACCACATAAAGCTTAGTAGCTAATTTGGTAGGCTCGTCTTTAGACTCTTGTATAAGTTTATGCAGAAACTTGGCTGCCTCCAGCTCAACATTTTGTGAATTGGTCATCTCTATTGGGCGACCAAATACAGATGCAGATAGAGATATCAGCAGAAGCAGGGAGAACAACAACAATTATCAGCCCTTGGATTCCTCTCGGATTGGAGCATCACTTGAGAACCCGGCCTTGTGGAATAATATATATTAGAATTTTATATAACAACAAAGAAAAACAAATTTTATGTTTGGTTGCCGTGCAAAATTGAGAGGAAACACAAGTGATCTGATATGAATAACTTTCCCACTTGTAACTAAAGTCTGCTTGTTCTCTAGTAATGTACCTCTTTCTCTCTCTTAATGAATTTCTTTTCTATAGTGAAAAAGAAAAGGAAAACACCATGAAAATGAATAGAAATCATTATCCTATTCCTTATATCATTCAGCAAATTAGTAACCTAAATAAATTTCAAAATAACTTAACACATATCATAAATTTTCAAGAGCCAGGCAACACTACATATTTGACTTCTACCCCCTTCACAATAATTCTACATTACTTTGGCAAAGTCCAAACCAACCGCAGTCAACATTTACCTCCTGCCACAGACATAATTAAATTTTCTTCTATAATTGCCCCCACTTATATGATTTTAAAGGCTAAAACTCGTAACACAGCCACTATTTTGCTTTCTTCAGTCTCTAAATCTATTTATCACTCATTCACAAGCACAGGCGGTGCCATCTGGGGTCTGGTGGGCCGATTAAGCCTGTTCTAAAGACAAGGAGAAAACCATAACAACCACATAAAAAATTCAAGAGATCGCTGTTGAGTAAGGATGATTACCATAAAAAAACAACAATTTTTGGGGAAAAATCTAAGGAGCTAGAAGGTGAAAATGGCGATAAGACTGGACGGTTTTTTAGATCGAGGTTGTGCAAAACTCGATCGCGTGCAAAATCAACTTATAAAATCCGATTCTACATAAAAATCTGATGCTACCTTCCAAGTTTGGTGACGGTGACGAAGAAGCTGACTGATCCTGGTAAAAATCACTGCAACGCAAGATAAATTGGTTCCAAGGGAAACCCTGTCGCCCCCGTTTCTCTATCAATACACTTAAAACAGGCCTGCACTGTAGTTGGGGATAGAAATTGGGGAAAATGGTCCCTAACTTATAGGTCCATGTGAAAATAGTCTGTAACTTTGAAACTTGACGAAAAGATTCCTAACCTACCACTTTTTTGTGCAAATGGTCCTTTCATGCCCCAACGTTAGTCTCTGAACCTAAAATGAACGAAAAATGGTAGTACGAAGATACATCGCTACAATTGTAATATTCTTCTGAACTTTATATTTAAATTTAAAGATATTATGTCCCCACTAAACTGAATTTTTTGCCCCATAATTACAACTTAGTCTATGTTTGAGTCCCATTTTTTTCATCAAAATACATTCTATACAGTAATTTGACCTCATTACAATCATACATTTTTCAATAAAATAATATTACACGTAAATCTAAAAAATTTCTTTATTTTTTAACCACACATTTTTCATCAATACTGTTGACCACCGAAGTCCGAGGTCAAATATTAGGCTCTTAGTGTTAATGACTTCCAGTTGGCAGTCCGACTATCTACCCCAGCTCGGTTATCTCTAGCGGACTTGTCAGAAGGCCGCCGTCATTTCAGAGGACATAATGATCACATTACTGTCACCATCTGTCCAATCAAACCAAGTACACTTGGAGGAGAGGGCGGCAGCACCGCCCTCTTCAACCAATCAACTACCTTTGTTGATAACTTCAATATAAAGGTAATGATTGTCTGATAAAACATAATTATGAGGATTTGATGGAAACCGACCTCGTTGGCCAATCGCAACCGAGGACTATGGCACGAATTTCTGAGTTCGGCCTGGTGTATGAAGTGATTGATTTGATGCCTGTCTTGTCATTGGCATGAAAATCTATCTATAAAAGGACGTACCCTTTTTGCTTGGAGGGGGACGTGGGCTGAACGCCAAAAACATCACTTTACTCCCAAACTTGTATGAAATTAGCAAAAGATCTTGCCCCTTTTTCTTAAAGTTGTCTCAAATCAAGTGTTTACATTTTTTGACGTCAACAGTTTGGCGCTAGAAGGAGGGGCGGACTTGTGAAAAGAATCCTTTTCTCACACTAAAACAGAAAATATATACCAATGAGCCAAAATCCCTCCTCGGAGAGTGAATCTCACACTCGCCCCAACGAAACGACCACTCCTCGTACTTACCAAGGAAGGCAAGACCGATCTGACATAGAAAGCCCTCAAATAGTTGCTATGAGGGAAGCCATCGAAAGGCTGACTAACACAATCAGCAGGTTGGAAAGAAATCAAGCTCCCCTCTCCCCGCAAAAATCGAGGTGGGATCCCCACCAAGAAGAAACTTTTCTAAAGGAGAGTCTTCCAGAAGTCACACCGACGAGGTAAGAAGTCCGCCACCGAGAAAAGAGGGCACCACCAAAAGAACTGGCAGTGTGTTTAGTAGACTGGGTTCCCAACAGTCTTTAACACCTCGGGAGAAGCCTATAAAGCCCGACCTAAAACGTCATTTGGATCAAGAAGAACCTGAAATAACTGCCTTAAAGAAGCGCATCGCAGACCTGGAAGCCAAGGGCAAGGGGGTGTCAGAGGATTATTTCACCAAACGTCACTCCCCTTTTTCAGAGGACATACTGGCTGAACCCATGCCTGAGAAGCTCAAAATACCGCAGCTCACCGGGTATGAAGGAGAAGGAGATCCCCTTAGCCACTTGGACAAGTATACCTCGTGGATGGAATTACAAGGCGCCGGCGATGCCATAATGTGCCGAGCTTTCCCACTAACCTTGGGGGATAAGACCCAAAGATGGTTCAGAAGGCTGTATCAAAGATCCATAAAAAACTGGAGCGACCTGGCAACAGCTTTTCTTGCTCAATTCATGGGCTCAAAAGCTAGAACGACACCTAAGGAAAGGCTGGTCAGCATTAAGCAAGGGAAAAGCGAGTCACTAAAAGGTTACCTCAGGAGGTTTAACAAACAATCAATGGAAGTCGAGAAGATCTTTGACGATGCCGCCCTCATGGCAGTCCTTTCCGGATTGAGACCTAGAACACGGTTCTAGTGGTCTGTACATGAGGACGGACCCAACACATATCATGAGTTTTTGAACCGGGCTGAAAAACATATCAGTGCGGAGGAAGCCACGTCGGATCAAGAGAACGCTGGGGCTAACCCACACCCCAAGGATCGTAATAAGGACAAAAAACCAGACAGGAAGAACCCAAACGAAATAAAAGGAGATCGAAGTACGAGTGACCGACCTAAGAATCAGCCGCGCAGGTTTCATGACTATCACCCATTAATGACCACCCTGGAGGAAGTTTTCATGCAATCTGGATATAGGGAGGAATTCCGTAAACCGGAGTTCCCAAGGAAAGGACAGTTGGGGCGAGGAAAGTATTGCCGATATCACAGGTCGGCCCGACATAATACGGATGACTGTCGAGACCTAAAAGAAGAAACTGAATCCCTAATTCGGAGAGGTCGCCTCAAAGAATTTGTAGCAAAACCCGTAGAAGCGAACCCAATGCCTCCTCCACCACCTCAGCCACAAGTACGTGGAAACCAAACTCAACCTGCAATGCCGGAACGCAATCTTCCTCCCAGGGCGGAAATTAGAATGATGGTTGGAGGAAATCAGTATTTGGAAGGATCGAGGAGAGAAAGACGCAGGCAAGCTAGAGATGTACGAATATGGCCGAACTATGATATCAGAAGTACGGTAACCGATACTGAGTGTTTCGGATTCTCTGAAGGGGATTTTCAAGGAGTTCTGCAAGACCAATGTGATGCCTTGGTCATCACTATGCCCATTGCCGGAGTCCAAGTACATCGAACTTTAGTGGATAATGGAAGTTCGGTGAACATCTTGTACATCCAAACTCTGAGACAGCTCGAAATCTCAGAGCACTATCTCCAGCCGTACCACAAAAGGCTGCAAGGATTTTCTGGGGACCCCATCGAAGCCAGAGGCCAGATCGTCCTTATTGTGGAACTAGGCGAGGTTCCCTGCCAAAGGAGAATCCTAGCTGACTTCGTGGTCGTTGACTTGCCATCTAATTACAACGCGATACTGGGCAGACCCATACTGCACGAACTCAAAGCTGCCACTTCGATCTATCATTACTGTATGAAGTTTCCCACGCCTTACAGTGTTGGAAGGATACTTGGAAACCAGGTTGAGGCCAGAGCTTGCAACATCGACTTGCCCCAGTCCGAGGTCAGCATGATGGGAGGAAAGCAGGATATTTCAAGAAGAGAGCCTAAGTTGAAAAGTCATATAGTTGCTGACCTATCTGAGATCGATATTGATGAGAGGCACCGCAAGTGACCTCAGGATGACCTCCTATCCTTCAACGACACCGAAGTAGATCCGAACCCCTATCCTGGTGTCTTGGTAATCTCTTTACCTGTGGCTGGAATTAATATACCAAAGGTATTGGTCGATACCGGAAGTGCGATCAATTTACTCTTCACCAATACCCTAAGGTGGATGGGAATTCCCCTTCATTTTCTTCAACCATATCCCAATATGGTGCAGGGATTGAGCGGAGCACTAGTCAAGGCAAGAGGATCCATCAAACTATCCGTCGAAGCTGGGGAAACCCCACAACATTGGAGAACTAACGCTAAGTTTGTCATCCTTGACTCTATTTCACCCTACGACGCTGTGATGGGGCAGCCTCTGCTATTCAACCTCCGAGCTGTAGTGTCTTTGTTCCACTACTCAATCAAGTTCCCGACACCTCATGGAGTAGGAGAAATCAAAGGAACTAGGGAACTTGCTGAAATGTGTCAAAGGACAGGTCGATCTCAAATTAATCAAAATAAACAACCTCTTCCGGCGACGTACATGATGCTCGACCTCGGTCCTTTGGATCCCCGTACAAAGACTAAAGGAGGGGAACCGGTGGAAGAACTGGAACTAATATCAGTTTGCGAAAAAGATCCCACCAAGGAACTCAAGATAGGGAAAGAGCTGTAGCCTTTAATACAATCTCAGATGATATCCTTCCTTCAGCAGAATCTAGATATTTTCGCATGGAGCCATGAGGACTTGGAAGGAATTGACCCAAAAATCGACTGTCATAAGCTAAACATTGATCCGGAAGCTCGGCCAAAGCAACAAAGGCGCCGACCTTTGAACCCAAATCGATATGAGGCTTTAAACATAGAAATACGAAAGCTGCTCCGCAACAAGTCTATCCGGGAGGCTCATTATCCCAAATGGGTCGCTAACCCCGTCCTTGTTAAAAAGAGTAATGGAGATTGGCGAGTGTGCATTGATTTCACTGACCTCAATAAGGCTTGTCCCAAGGATAGTTTTCCTTTACCCAGAATAGATCAAATGGTGGATGCTACTGCTGGACACGAATTGCTTAGCTTCATGGATGCATATTTAGGGTATAATCAAATACCCATGTATGAGCCGGACCAAGAGCACACTTCTTTCATCACCGACCGAGGTCTGTACTGTTACCAAATGATGCCCTTTGGTCTCAAAAATGCCGGAGCAACGTATCAACGCTTGGTGAATTCCATGTTTGCCCAACAAATTGGGAAAACAATGGAAGTTTACGTTGATGACATGCTAGTAAAGAGCATGAAGATGGGGGACCACTAGCAGCACCTCGCCGAAATGTTTGAAATCCTAAAGAAGTACAAGATGAAGCTGAATCCAAAGAAATGAGCTTTTGGCGTAAGCTCGGGTAAATTTCTGGGTTACATCGTCAATCAACGGGGAATCGAAGCTAACCCGAAAAGATAAGAGCTATCCTTGACATGAAAGCACCAAGAAAACCTAAGGAGGTTCAGACCTAACTGGGAGGGTAGCTGCCCTAAGCCGCTTTGTATCAAAGTCGACAGATCGGTGTAAACCCTTCTTCGACGTGCTGCGAGGCGGGAAAAAGTTTGAATGGACACAGGAATGCCAAAACGCTTGACGAGCTAAAAAAGCAGTTGGCCCAGCCGCCGATGCTGTCCAAACCAAGGACCGGAGAAACCTTGCAACTTTACCTTGCCGTATCGGAACATGCCATAAGCTCGGTATTGGCAACTGAAGAAGACGGAGTGCAACATCCGGTGTACTATACCAGCAAAGCCCTTCATGAAGCAGAGCTAAGATACTCGTCGTTGGAAAAATTGGCATACGCGGTTGTTACAGCAGCTAGAAAGTTGAGACCTTACTTCTTGGAGCATACCATCGAAATCCTGACCAATTCTCCATTAAAGCAGACCTTGCAGAAACCTGACACTTCAGGACGAATGGTTAAGTGGGTCGTCGAATTGGGACAATTTGACATCAAGTACAAACCTCACATTTCAATCAAGGGACAGGCGCTAGCTGATTTCATAGCTGAGTTCTGCGAGGAACCAGTGGAAACAATTATGCTGGGACTTCCGTGGGAGCTTTACGTCGACGGGTCATCTACATAAACAAGGTCTGGAGCTGGTGTGCTGTTAATCAGTCCGGACCGCCAGTTGTATTGTGAAGCTTTGCCTTTTGATTTTAACACTTCTAACAACGAGGCCGAATATGAAGCATTGATAGCCGGAGTAAGAATGGCCCATGAAATGAAGGTCACGGACCTAATCATTTACAGCGATTCGCAGCTCGTGGTTAATCAAATTAATAACGTCTACCGAGCTAAGGAGGAGAGGATGGACAATTATCTTAAAGTGGCAAGGAAGGAATTCAAAGGTTTTCACACCATCCGGGTAAATCAAATACCTAGGTCGCAGAACGGACACGCGGATGCTCTAGCTCGGCTGGCCACCAGCGAAGGAATCGCGGAATTTGATAGCATCCCGGTTGGAAGGATTTCGTAGCCCGCTATAGAAAGGAATGAAATAGAGTTTATGAGGATAGACCCTAAGCCTACTTGGCTTGATGAAATCAACCTCTACTTAAAAATCGGAGTTTATCCTGACGATCCAACTGAAGCAAGGAGGCTGCGAATGAGGTCGGCAAGATACACTCTGGTGAATGATACCCTTTACAAAAGAGGATATTCAATTCCCCTGCTAAGGTGCTTAAACGAAGAGGAAGCTCTTTGTGCTCTCCAAGAAATTCATGAAGGGATGTGTGGAAACCATTCTGGCGGCCAATCATTGGCTCACAAAATCACACGTCAATGATACTTTTGGCCCACCATGAGGAAAGACGCCCTCCAATTTGTGAGAAGATATGACAAATGCCAACGCCTCGCTCCTTTCACCAAAGCCCCCCCCCCCCCCCCCCGCAAGAGCTTAACTTTATAATTGCACCCTGGCCCTTCGCGAAATGGGGGGTTGATCTGATTGGTCCAATGCCCACGGGACGAGGTGGGGCTAAGTATGCCATAGTAGCCGTTGATTACTTCACTAAATGGGCTGAAGCTGAGTCGCTTGTGAAGATAATCGAACAAAGAACAACCGACTTCCTATGGAGATCCATCATATGCAGATTTGGAATACCTTATTCCATCGTCACTGACAATGGAAGAAAATTCGACAATGCTCGCCTTATCAATTTTTGTGAAGAGCTCGGCATCAGGAAACACTTTTCCACGCCCAACCATTCTCAGGCCAATGGTCAGGTTGAAGCGATAAACAAGATCATAAAGCATACACTGAAAGCCAAATTGGACGTCCTCAAAGGGAGATGGGTGGACGAACTCCCCAGCGTCTTGTGGTCTTATCGTACTACCGCCAGAACAAGCACGGGAGAAACACCATTCTCACTAGCATTTGGTGTGGAAGCAGTAATCCCTCTGGAAATGGGAATATCTTCGTTCCGAACTACGACTTACGATCCAACCAGAAACGAAGAGGCCCTAAGAGGAGAATTGGATCTTTTAGAAGAAAGAAGGGACGATGCAGCACTCAGAAATGCAGTCTATAAGCAAAGGAACGCGCGTTATTACAATAAAAAAATGCGAAAAAGAGAATTTGAGGTTGGGTCTTTGGTATTGCGAAAAATTTTCACTGCAACAAGAGAAGTTGCTTCAGGAAGTCTTGGTCCTAACTGGGAAGGACCTTATACTGTAGCAAGGATACTACCTAAAGGAGCTTACGAACTAAAGGATATGGAATGAAAATTTTTACCACATCCCTGGAACGCAGAACATCTCCGTTAGTACTACCAGTAATGTAAAAGGAAGGATGAGAACGGTTGTAATGGAGTGTCTTTATCAACAAAAAATAAAATGTGTGTCTCTTTGTTCTTACGTGATTTGTTCAAGGAAATAACTCAGCTTCACTTCCACAAGTGAACCGAACTAAGGTTGCATGTGCTGCAACACTTAGATAAATCTCCTATCAAGGAAATAACTCAGCTTCACTTCCACAAGTGAACCGAACTAAGGTTGTATGTGCTGTAACACTTAGATAAATCTCTTATCAAGGAAATAACTCGGCTTCACTTCCACAAGTGAACCGAACTAAGGTTGCATGTGTTGCAATACTTAGATAAATCTCCTATCAAGGAAATAACTCAGCTTCACTTCCATAAGTGAACCGAACTAAGGTTGCATGTGCTGCAACACTTAGATAAATTTCCTATAAAGGAAACACCTTAGCCTCACTTCCCCTAGTAAACCGAACTAAGGTCTCTTGTGAACATTTTGTGATTAGAACGATTTTAACGAAACAAATAGACGAACTTTTATAAAAACAAAAAGCAAAGATTATATTAAAGCAAAGATTCGAAGTTCATTACAAAAATTGTTGTGATCTATACAACATAATTAAAGCGGAAAATAAATCTATCCTAACTAAGGAGCCTGAGACGGAGAAGCTTCTTTCTCGGCCTCATCGTCCCCATGGGAAAGGCGAACTCTGACCTCAGCAGATAGGTGCTCCAGCTCCTTCATCTACTCCTCCAAGGCTTCTTCAAGGAACGCCACGTCAAAGTCCGGCCTCTCCTTGCTGATATATCTAATGATCTCCTCCAGGGCCACCACATATGCATCCTGGGAGACGGCATCAAATTCACTAGATGCCCTCCACAGGTCCACAGCATTCACCGCCCTCACCTCAGCCTCTTCCACCTTTTTCTCAGCAAGGGATTGCTTCTCAGCCGCCCTAGCTCGTTCCATGTCTAGCTGAGCTTGGAGGTCATCAGCCTGCTTCTTCTCTTCTGCAACCTTCTTACTCAATCTTTCTCCCCAAGCCTGCCGGGCGGCATTGTCGTCAAGAAGTCGCAGCTCCGACCCCGACTTCGCCTCCAGCTCCACTCCCATCTTATTCAGCTTGTCCTCATAGCTGAGCTTTTCTGCAGCAAAGGCAGCTCTTTCCTGCTCTATTTTATCGAACAGACTCATGGCCTGATCCCTTGTCTCCAGTAGTTTGTCCAGTTCGGTCTTCACCTACAATCACAAAAGATCTATATTAAGTCTTAATTTATCCAAGTACTGCGACGAACTTAAAATCTAAAGTCAGAAAAATATACCTTCTCCGCAACGGACATCATGTACAAAATCGACCTGTGGCTGTGCAGCTGAGCAGCTACTATCTGCTCCCCCACTGGCATTTTCGAAGCAAAGTTCTGCTCTTTTTCATTCCAACTCCGAGTGAGTAAGTTGGCGGAGTCTCTGAGGGGAGGTGGCAGAGCTGCAGTGGCCTCCCTGGCCGGAGACGGAGCTCGGAGATAGTTTAGGAAAATCTCCGGACGATGCCTTATGAGAACCTCCAAGTTCGGCCTCTGGAGGTCTGGGCACCTTTCCTGCGACCTTGAAGAGCCAGCCTCCATGGCATACAGTGGTGTCCGAACTGGAGAAGTCCTCATTGGGGTGACTTCAGGCGAGGTCAACTCGACTGTCGTCACCAGAATTGGAGCCGCGCTCCGGGGTGTTCCAGTGCCCCTTTTTTTTCAGAAGTGGGGCCACTTCCTCCACCTCAACCTCGTCCATTGGAGGTCTAGTCACCGTCACAGCTGGGGGGTCTTTCCTTTTCCCCTTTTTGGCTGCAGCTTCCTTCGCGGCCTTCAGGCTCAACATCTCTTCACGAGGATCTAAAAAAAAAAAAAAAAAACGTAAGAACAAAGGTCAAAAAACATGCAATAATTTATTTAATGTGGATGGGCTCGGCCAAATATACTCACTAAGTGCAGTAGGGTGGGAGGACGAAGATCCAGCAGCTCGTCCTTCAGGATGAATGCGCAGTAAGCCGGCCTGGAAGAAATTTTCCTCCGAGATCAAGAACTTACACGATCTCTGCCTCTTGTTCAAACCCCTGATTGCGTCAGCACGTCTTTGGTCAACAGTGCTCAAAGTGCCGACCTTCTTATCTGCAAAAATGAAACAAGCTTATTAGAATTCACATCACTTCAGTTCGGCTAAAGGCAAGAAGTCGCTAAACTTACGTAAGGGATGATACAAGGCTGGGACGACATCCTCCCTATCTTCCTCAGCAGGGTGGAACTGCCACTCTCCCAAAACAAAGAAGAACTCCTCCTTCCACCTTTTTATTGAAGAAGGGGTATCTAAAACTACGGATCCCCCCGTCCTCGGCCTAACACTGGTATACCACCAGCCCGAGCTCTTCCCATCCTCTTTAAAAGTAAAGAGGGAGTTAAACTGCTCTACTCCAAGCTCGGGATAACCCATCCTATTCCATAAAATCAAGGTGGCGATCAACGTTCGCCACCCGTTAGGGCATAGCTGGGTGGGAGCTATACCCCAGTAAGACAAAAACTTACGAATTATTCTAGGGAAGGGCAACCTAAGTCCGGCGTTAAGGATGGCCGAATTAAGAGCGATACATCCCTGGGGTGGGGTGTTAGCTCGGTCGGAAGGTTCTGGGATCATTAATTCTATTGACCTAGGTATGCTGTACTTACCCCTCCAGTTCGCCAACATGTCTCCCGTAACAACAGACCTATACGAGCTCGCGCCCCACTCGCCGAACTTATCTTCCCCACTATTTTCGTGAGAACCTACACTCACAGCCCTACTACCCTCGTTATCCGAGCTCATTTCTCTAGACCGACCTACCGGGTTAATCACTGACAATGGGATTGGGGAAAAAATTTCTTGACAATCGGAAGAAGACGAAGAGGGGGAGGGAACAACTGATTCTTCTTGTTGGTTACCCCAGGATAAAACCCTGGACTCGTCCGAACTCATAAAAGAATGAAAGACAGGAAGAAAAGAACAAAATACGCGTGTTCTTGAGAAGCGGAATACCTGAATGGACGACCTTACTCGACTAGGGCTGGAAGAACTAAGGACTGATTCGCTACCGTGCTCACGAGAGTAAACTTTCGAAGAAAAGTGGTGAAAATGACAGGAGATGGTATTTAAAAAGGAGGGAATGCAAAAGGTCTCCATCTCAACCGTTGGATCTGCGAAAGGAAGGGTCCAGATGCGTTGCCTCGAAACGACGTCGTTTTAAGGTGACCTTCAGCATTCGGCCAATGCGTGACAGCTCACAGCCACGTGTTACTTGATCCTTCGTCTTCAGCGTTTACTCAATTAATGTTCTAAAAAGTCGTGCCAGACTTTCTAAGGTCAGTCCGTATATAGCGGACGGACTGACCTGGGGGGTAATTGTTGACCACCGAAGTCCGAGCTCAAATATTAGGCTCTTAGTGTTAATGACTTCCAGTTGGCAGTCCGGCTATCTACCCCAGCTCGGTTATCTCTAGCGGACTTTTCAGAAGGCCACCGTCATTTCAGGGGACATAATGATCACATTACTGTCACCATCTGTCCAATCAAGCCAAGTACACTTGGACGAGCTGCCGCCCTCTTCAACCAATCAACTACCTTTGTTGATAACTTCAATATAAAAGTAATGATTGTCTGATAAAACATAATTATGAGGATTTGATGGAAACCGATCTCGTTGGCCAATCGCAACCGAGGACTATGGCACGAATTTCTGAGTTCGGCCTGGTGTATGAAGTGATTGATTTGACGTCTGCCTTGCCATTGGCATGAAAATCTATCTATAAAAGGACGTATCCTTTTTGCTTGGAGGGGGACGTGGGCTGAACGCCAAAAACATCGCTTTACTCCCAAACTTGTATGAAATTAGCAAAAGATTTTGCCCCTTTTTCTTAAAGTTGTCTCAAATCAAATGTTTACATTTTTTGACGTCAACAAATACATTGTTCAAAAATTCTTTTTTGACAAGAATGAGACTCAAACAAGGTACTAGTTTATTGATGTCTGAGTTTTGGTTGTCTTATATAATGAAATATTCCAAATAATAAATACCAATTTTTCATAAAATTAATAAATTAAGCGTTCATTTAACAAATCTATAAATAGGAAAAATTAAGAGGAACGGACGCGAATCTCATGAAAAAGTGTGAGTTGTGATTATAAATTTGAAGTTGAAAGTAATATTTGATTTTGATCAAATTTATAAATGTAAATCATTTATAAATTTGTATCCAAATGAAGGCTAAATCTCTTGATAGGGAAACAACAAGCGAAGAAATTCTTTACCTAATTTATTACTAGCCATCCAGTTAAAATAAAAAGGAAAAAAACTTTTTATTTCACTTAGAGGTTCGTATATTTTTATGTATCAACACGTGTCATCTCATATAACCCAAACTTGTACATTTGCGCGTTAGAGTTAAATACGAGCTACCACGTTCGATAATTTCATCCATCATTAATTGAAATCCTATTATTATTTATTCAGTTTTCCAATGTATAGACTAAAGTAATAAATGAGAAACTACAAAAGAATTGATCAAATTTTAGGGAAAAAATTGTTTAAATGAATAATTATAGCAAATTGGGGTTTTCTAGGTTGCCTTATTGACAAACAAGTAGTTTAACTAGATCTATATTAATAAGTGCCTTGTTTTGGGTAATTTTTCCTAGATTCTCACATCACCTGTTGTAATGAAATGAGCCCCACTGTTATTTTTCTAATGTAATTTATCTCCTTTCATTATTACAGTTTGAATTAATGCAATAATTGTTCCTGTAAACAGTGGCAGATAAAGATATTTTAAGTTAGTGAGACAAAATTAAATTTGAAGAAAAGTTGTAAATAATTAAAGTATTTGATATCTTAATACAATTATTTTTTAGGGGTTCCCATACTTGTGCACTATTTGATTTTGCAAAATGTGCTTTCTAACAATTTCATTCTTTTTCCAATTTGAGAATTCCTCATTAACAAATAAACTACCACTTAAGTTGAATAGACAACATTAGAAGCAAAATATATATCATCTTTTGCTATATTGTATTCCAATTAGCTAGAACGTTCCTTATATCATGAAACACAAAATCATATATCTTATAAAAGTTTCTCGTGGGACTAATGAAATATGATATCAAGTCTGTCTTGATAATGGAATTCAAGTACCCCATATATATTGATATGTTATATTATAAAAGTAAAATTGTTATATGTCAAATTTATATTTTTTGTGAAATACTTAATATATACATAATTTTTATATAGAATTTAATATTGTTCACTTATTTACTGTTCATTTATTGAAAAGTAAAATTTTGAAACCCAAAAAATTGAACACTTAAAAATTCCATGCTTGGGCTCCATTAAAAATAGATTTTGGAGGGAAAAAAAATGTATTTTAGAATAGTGATTTCAAACTTATCTGCATATTTCTATTTTTGCAACTCGTCCTTATTATAATTTGTTCTAAAGTAGTCATCTAATCTAAACCCTATTTTGTGGCCATTTTTTTGGAAAAATATTATTTTAAATATAGATTTTTAGAGAATGTATGGTTAAAAAAGTAGAAAAAAATTAAATTAACGTGTAAAATATTTTATTGTGAGAATGTGTGGTTGAAGATAAACAATGCTTATCATTTCGAGTTAGTCACTCTTCTAAAATGCGTTTAAAATAAAATTGAATGATTTGTTTACAAATAAATAAAGAATGATCGATTAATTTGACCAAAAAAAAAGGGGATAAGCTGACGAATGGTACTAATAGTAGTACACAATACATTTACAAATGCAACAAAAACTAGGCACAATAGGCAGTAGTACCACCGCCTTCTCCCTTCCCTCTTATTGGTAAAAGTAAATATGATTTTGTGATGTAAAAAACAGAACAAACAAAAAAAACAAAATCCTACTTTAAACTAGTGGGTCAAGTGACCCACTAGGACCTACCGTGGGTCTGCCCCTGTTTGTAAATGCAATTTACGAGGATTTAAGATATGAACTACATGGGTGTGACCTCTTATCAAGATTGAAAGGATTTGTCAAAGAAAAATTCACAAAAGACTTTGTTGAACTCTTCTTCCTTACAATAGGACTTATGGCTTATATGGAAAGCTTAAATTAAAAATTGAAGTAATGTATTCACAAAATGTGTGGATAAAAAGTGGGTAATAAGTCGTTGACTCAAAATTTTTACAAATAAAAGTGTGTTTGATGAGTTTAAATTATAATTTAAGATTTCCAAACATACACTCAAGGAATGGAACAAGAAACTCTTTTGGGATTTATTTTTTGTTTGACTACCTTTTATAAATTATTTTCGTAAGACATATAAGTACGATCCATTTATCTATTACTTATTTTTAGTTGTTTATAATTTAAACATTTTATATTAAAAAAATCAGAAACATTATGAAAATGAATTTGCATTAAAGTTACATAGAAATTGAGTTTCATATAAAAAATAAAAATAAAAAACAAAAATTCCGATCAAGATGTGTTTGTGCCTTTTTTAGGTGAATTGTGCATGAGGCAATTCTAGACAGTTTCAACTTTCAACCGACCTCTACCAAATATACATTCAAATAAATAATCATATCACAACATCCTTACAACAACTCATTTAACTCACATGTTATGCACTAGTATTAAAAAGTGTACTTAACAATTTACTTTTAGTGGTGATGTACAAATAGCAAGGCAATTTATTTTCTAATATTCTATTACTACTTATTAAATTTATTCATATATTTTTCATTTTTTAAAAAAAAAAAAAAAGTGCTATAATTGGTGAAATGCTTCTCATGTGCGTTATACATACCTAACTAAAATAATATCACCTTTACCAATATTAAAAAATTACCAACAAAAAATACCATACTATTAATAGCTACTATTAGACTTTTTATATACAAAAAAAAAAAAAAAAAAAAAAAACCCTTGCAACAGGCTTCCATCATTAGCCAACAACACGTGTTAATCACCTTATTTTGAAGTTTAAACGGTTAGATATGCATTTATGTGTAAATATTGTCATCAACATGTACATCACTATAAAATAAAAGAGTGAATGAAAGGCTGGACACGTGTCTTGATAAATATATATATATATATATATATATATATATATATTTTTTTTTTTTATCCTCCTCCTCTTCATGCTATTATTCTCATCTTCCATTTTCACACGCAATTAACTTCATCCATACCTCATCATTCTTCTGTTTTTGTGGCTTAAACTTGCATTCCTATTGAGAAACAGAATGCACATAGTTCTCTGGGGAGGTTGGGCGGGGTTCACAGGAGTAATTCGTCAAGTTCTTTGGGTTCCAAGCAATCTGAAGAAGGCCTTAGTCTGTCAAATATGAAGTGGAAGAAGAAGAAACAGATTAGTTTGATACAGGCGACCATGGAATCCGGGAAAGCTGAACCTTATCGAGACTCCGTTGGTGTGAAGAGGATGCAAATGAATGCTCACAGATACAAGACTATATGTAAGAGAAAACGGATGGATGTTTTATCAGGTAAATTAAATCTCCATTCGCAGCTTGCTTGCTCTGCAAACCAGGAAGTGCAATCTGGAAAAGCTGAATCTGACCTGCAATCTATTGGTGTGAAGAGGAAGGAAACGGATGATCAAAGTTACAAGGCTAAATCGAAGAAAACGCGAATGGTGGACACTTTACCAGGTAAACTGAATCTCCATTTGCAGCTCGTTTCCTCAGCACTCCAGGAACAAGGTGATGTTTATTTAGTTTTTCACTTTAAGTTGTATTCCATTATTTCTGTATATTAGAAAGGGAAAATTACAGCTGGGTTCTCAAACGTTGCATGATATTGGCAGACCGTCTCTGCAATTGGGTTGCAGAAGTTCGAGAAGCAGCTTATGACACAGAGGATAATGTCCTCGTTTTTGTCGCTGTCAAAATTGGTACGAAAAGTAGAGAAACTTGTTCAAAAAAATGGGTTGCTATTTTAGAACAATTATTACAACTTTGTGATCAGATTTTAGATACTAAGAACAAACATTTTCTCTTAAATATTAATGAACCAGTTAATGTAATTTGCATTGCATGGATTTTACTTATTTTTGGATTTTCTTCTTTGTTTGATCCATGAATATGAACAATACTGTGGGAGCCTATGTTTTGGAATCTTGAATTTTGATATTATTGATGTTGTCAGTGTATCTATCCTGAATCTCTCAAGCGTGAGACACGGAAGTGCGAGCCGTGTGTCTCTATGAGACACGGAGGGACCGTGCGTGTCTCTGTGGTTCTGTGTGAGACACGGAGGCGCACGATGCCTCTGTGTCTCACACAACGAGGCTTTTTGCCTTTTTTTTTTTATACGTAATTCTTTATTAGCCTAACATTGTCTAAGTTATAACTACAATTCTTTTGAAAATTAAACTCGAAATAGATAAAAACTTGTTCCTTTGTTATACTTGTTGTGTATGATTTGTTCAATTTTTTGCTTTTGTGTATATTTTTTCCTATTTCTTCAATTGTGCTTTGAATTTGAGATTTTGCCTTTTTTCCAGTTCGAACCCAAAATACCTAAACTACGTTCGATCATATTTTTATTGTGTATTTTTGGTTCCATTTTTCTACTTGCAGTTTTTAATTTCTTTTGTTTTGAGGAATTGAACTTGAAATATCTAAAGTGTCTTCCTTTAATATTCTTGTGCAGTATTTGCTGGTTTGGAAGCCAAACAAGTCGGATCAGTATCAGGCTTGAATCTTTCAGAGTTGGGTTTCACCTTTTAACTTAGAAAATCTGAGATCTTTATTTTATTTTATTTTTAAAATGAAAACTTTCTTGCTTTTCTGATATCATAGATCAGTTTCCAAGATAACCATTTTGTTCTTAGGCCTGTTTTTCAAGTCATTATCATTTGATTCCAAAAGGTTGGGTCTTGAAGTCAATGTTGATGCTCTTGACCCCAATAGGCCATTGCCATCTTGAAAGTCACCGACTTTTGTGGGTGTGGGGGCATTTTTTTTGGGCTACTGATAAGTGCGGATTTTGCACTTATTTAGACCTTTAAATTTCGATAGTTGTTAGATTTTCATTAGTAAGTTGTTCATTATTTTGTTCCTTTTGTTCTATAGGTGGTATCCCAAGTTGATTGAAGATTAGGAGGGATTTTGAGCAAGAATTGAGCCAAAAGAATTAAAGACGAAATATTCCAAGATTTGGCGATCTAAACCATGAAGAAATGGTGATTGAATTGGGGCTTGAAAGTGGTGAAAAATGGTGTGTAAATCAATGTTTCAGCAAGCTATGCGCCATGGCGTCGAAGATGGGCGCCACGGCGCTCAAAAACATAAAACCGGATAAATTTTCAGATTGACCCACGCCACGGCGCCGGAAATAGGCACCACGGCGCCCATAAAACAGGAATTTTCAGAATGCCGGGCGCCACGGCGCCGGATCTGGGCGCCACGGCGCCCAAATTCCCGGGTAGCGCGAAAACGTGATTTTTGACCCGTTTTTTACCCGTTTTCAACCCAAATCACCTCCTACCTTCAACCTACTATAAATACTACCTTTTGGGACCATTTCTAGGGCAAGCAAGGAGTGGGGGAATCGACCAAAATCAAGAGAAAATCTGGTGTTCCTTCCTCTACAACAATGGTGGAAGATGAGATGAAGAATGAGGAGACCCTTGGAGATTGAAGACTTGAGCCATCTATCTTCCTTCAATAAGATTTTCCTTCCTTCTTTAAATTCGTTTTTAGCTTTTTGTTGTAGTATTTTGTTTGGGTTTATGTAAATGCTCTATGGATAGATAAACCTATGTGATTGGGGGTTATTTTGGAACCCTAGAATGAATTTCTATTGATTTGTGCTTTAATGCTTTCTTGAGATTGATGTGGTTAATCCATTGTGCTTAATGTGTTCATTGTTATTCTTGATTATTTAGCGGACCAACTAGATGATTGAGTTGATACAATATATGCTATTTTGGGATTTGTAGTCCGTAATTGCTATTTATTCCAAAACCTAGTGGCAAATATATTTTGATTGACGGTAGTACGTAATCGCTATTCAATTGAATATATGTGGATTAATACCTAAGTTAGTAAACCGAGCTTGCGAGTTTGCGCTTAGTTCAATTTGACTCTCTCGTGTTAATGCTTTTGTTGAATTAAATCTAGCGAAACTTTTCCTAGGTTATTTGATGATTAGGGTTGGGTAACGAAACTTTTCTTATTCAACTAAAATTAAGGAGAGTTGGAGGTAATTACGCTTGTGATTATTCTCGAATTGTTGTTAATCTTTTGAACGAAAATCTTTTGCGAACATTGAAAGAAAAATCATTCTAGCGGCGAAGAAATATCCCTCGATCACATTTCCACTCCTTTGTTTCCTTTTTATTTTAGTCTTTTACTTTATGCATTTATTACTTTCTTTAGTTTAAATCAAACCAAACTCCCCCCATTTACGTGTTTTCCGTATTTTACTTTTCTTTGTTGCGATTGACGTAATTGAAAACAATCTTCTGCGGGAATGACCCTTACTTCCATTTACTACTTGAACGACACATTTTAGAAAAGTAAGGAATATTATTTTGACCCCCTTTTGTGGTGATCAAATTTTGGCGCCGTGTCGCCGGGGATTGTTCTTTCAATTTGTCAATTGTATTATTTTTATTTTTATTTATGTTTGCATTGTTTTTGTTATTTTCTTTGTGACTTAATTTGTGATTGAGTAAAAAGTATACAACACACACCATAACCTAGGAGCAAGAGAAGAGGTTGGTTATAGGAGTTTGTGGGATGGAAGCAACTTCTCAAATTGAGCATCAATTGTCCGATCTTGCAACTCTTGTTCAACAATTGGCTCTTGGGAATAGACATCAAAATGTCTTTGAACAAGGGAATGTCATTGGGGGCTATCAAATGCAACAGAGACATGGGTATGATCCATATGCCTACACTTATAATCATGGATTTAGTGATCACCCTAGTCTCGGTTATGAAGAAAATTATTTCACATCTCCACAAGCACAATATCATCCACATGGTTTCTATCAACAAGATCAACCTCAAGCTTCTAGTATGTCTCTTGAGGATATGGTTAAATCTTTGGCATCAAACACGGTGCAATTGCAACAACACACGATGCAAATCCAACAAGAGACTATGGAATTTCAACAAGACCAAGGGCAATACTTCCAACCTAGTCAACAAACTCAAACTTCAAGTGTTAGTATGTCTTTAGAGGAAATGGTTGAGTCCTTGGCTTCGAGCAATCAACAAGCTCCACCTCAAAGCTCGGATATGTCCCTTGAAGAAATGGTAAAGTCTTTGGCCTCAAACAATATACAATTCCAACAAGAGACTATGCAATTTCAACAAGAGATATTTCAACAAGGACAAGGACCTCAATCATGAATTTGGAGACACAAATTAGTGAGTTGGCTAGCGCGATGGAGAAAATGGAGGCTCAAAGATTGGAAGAACTTCATTCTCAAGCACTTAACCCGGAGGAGGAAAATGTTAGTGTTGAAACACTAAAGAGTGAGGAGAATTTTGATGAGGTACCAATGGAGGTGGAAGATCATGTTGAGGAACCAACACAAGAAAATGACTTAGCTTGTGAGAGTTGTGTTGAAACCGTGGCACCACTTGATTCATCACCTAGTAATCCACCAAGGTATAATTTCTCCCATATTAGTATTCCAATTTCTAATGAGAAATTTTTGCCTTTGGTGGTACAGGCTCCTACTTTTGAATTCATACTATTCCCCGAGCATTTGAAGTATAAAGATGTGCGAGAGGTGAAATCATTACCGGAGATAGTTGCGAGGAACCTCACAACACTTCACAACCAACTCAGGGGAGTACTTGAACCCCTTGCCCTTACACTTTCATGTTTTATTCTTAAGGGCTTTGTACAGTTTAAATTTGTGTGTGATGATTTATGTTTGTTGGTTGGATAGCCTTGCCGGCTTTGCTTTTAGTTGTTACATTGCTTTAGTTTATGGAATGCGGACATGAATGCTATATGTTGTTTATTTTCATCCACTTATTCCATGTTTGACTATTTATCGAGCACTTGCGTCATGAATTTCATCACACGCACTTGTTGGTGGCACTTGAGGTTGTTAGAGGACTTAAATGACTATGATAATGAAAATTCTTTGATCACTCTACCTATAAAAGAATAAGTTTGGGGGTGATTGAGCCGGTGAAGGAGATTATTTAGGATTGTATTAATTCTTTGCTCAAATGATTGATATTGTGGAGTGCTCTTGAACTTGAAATGAAAGTTAGATGTTGTTTCTATCCCAATCGAAAAGAAAAAAAAAATTCTGAAGGAAAAAGTTGCCCACCTTAAGGAGTGTGAGTCAGCGTTGAGTAATCTGACCCTAAGCATCTCCAATGTGTAGGAGACGATCTACCAATGAAGAAGGCTACCCTTAGGGACCGGTGCGTGAACTACCTACATTGGAAAAAGAAGAAAAAAAAGTGAAGCAAAAGAAAATGGATGCTTTATCCTTTGTGCTATTGATTGAATGATTGGTGAATTGTGCGTTAATTGCCTAACGAATATTTGTAGTTTAAGCACTCAAGGTTTTATGGTAAATTAATACATGACTAAATGATCAAATTCTACTGGTTCGATCCAACCAAACTTGAGAAGGAAAGATTGAGTGATTTGAGAGCAACCCTATGTTTTCGACACCTTGGGGCTAGAGTGAAAATATCAAGTTTGGGGGAGTGCGCAACCCTCGAGCGAGAAAGGGAAATTTGACCATTTTGAGGGTCGGGAACACCACCAACTTGTGTAATGCGATGAATTGGAATGACAACACACACACACACGAGTCAAACATGGTGTAGGTTTAAAATTGTTTTTTTTGTAGCATTCTTGTGTGCATTTCATAAGTTACTAGCATATGTAAGAATTAAGGCAAAACGACATACTATCCAACCTTGACGTTTTTGTTATTATATAGTATTTTTGTTTGATTTTTATATGTATGTTGCATGTTTGTTTTTATAGCTTTGTTCGAGGACTAACAAAGATTTAAGTTTGGGGGTGTAATAAGTGCGGATTTTGCACTTATTTAGACCTTTAAATTTCGATAGTTGTTAGATTTTCATTAGTAAGTTGTTCATTATTTTGTTCCTTTTGTTCTATAGGTGGTATCCCAAGTTGATTGAAGATTAGGAGGGATTTTGAGCAAGAATTGAGCCAAAAGAATTAAAGACGAAATATTCCAAGATTTGGCGATCTAAACCATGAAGAAATGGTGATTGAATTGGGGCTTGAAAGTGGTGAAAAATGGTGTGTAAATCAATGTTTCAGCAAGCTATGCGCCATGGCGTCGAAGATGGGCGCCACGGCGCTCAAAAACATAAAATCGGATAAATTTTCAGATTGACCCACGCCACGGCGCCGGAAATAGGCGCCACGGCGCCCATAAAACCGGAATTTTCAGAATGCCGGGCGCCACGGCGCCGGATCTGGGCGTCACGGCGCCCAAATTCCCGGGTAGCGCGAAAACGTGATTTTTGACCCGTTTTTTACCCGTTTTCAACCCAAATCACCTCCTACCTTCAACCTACTATAAATACTACCTTTTGGGACCATTTCTAGGGCAAGCAAGGAGTGGGGGAATCGACCAAAATCAAGAGAAAATCTGGTGTTCCTTCCTCTACAACAATGGTGGAAGATGAGATGAAGAATGAGGAGACCCTTGGAGATTGAAGACTTGAGCCATCTATCTTCCTTCAATAAGATTTTCCTTCCTTCTTTAAATTCGTTTTTAGCTTTTTGTTGTAGTATTTTGTTTGGGTTTATGTAAATGCTCTATGGATAGATAAACCTATGTGATTGGGGGTTATTTTGGAACCCTAGAATGAATTTCTATTGATTTGTGCTTTAATGCTTTCTTGAGATTGATGTGGTTAATCCATTGTGCTTAATGTGTTCATTGTTATTCTTGATTATTTAGCGGACCAACTAGATGATTGAGTTGATACAATATATGCTATTTTGGGATTTGTAGTCCGTAATTGCTATTTATTCCAAAACCTAGTGGCAAATATATTTTGATTGACGGTAGTACGTAATCGCTATTCAATTGAATATATGTGGATTAATACCTAAGTTAGTAAACCGAGCTTGCGAGTTTGCGCTTAGTTCAATTTGACTCTCTCGTGTTAATGCTTTTGTTGAATTAAATCTAGCGAAACTTTTCCTAGGTTATTTGATGATTAGGGTTGGGTAACGAAGCTTTTCTTATTCAACTAAAATTAAGGAGAGTTGGAGGTAATTACGCTTGTGATTATTCTCGAATTGTTGTTAATCTTTTGAACGAAAATTTTTTGCGAACATTGAAAGAAAAATCATTCTAGCGGCGAAGAAATATCCCTCGATCACATTTCCACTCCTTTGTTTCCTTTTTATTTTAGTCTTTTACTATATGCATTTATTACTTTCTTTAGTTTAAATCAAACCAAACTCCCCCCATTTACGTGTTCTCCGTATTTTACTTTTCTTTGTTGCGATTGACGTAATTGAAAACAATCTTCTGCGGGAATGACCCTTACTTCCATTTACTACTTGAACGACACATTTTAGAAAAGTAAGGAATATTATTTTGACCCCCTTTTGTGGTGATCAGCTACTATATATTTTGAACTTTTTTTCTTAAACAAAGTTGTTATATCTAAATTTTCCTGCTGCAGATACTAAATGAATTCTGAAGAATGATGAGTTTTGTTCATAACCACTGAGGTTCTAATTGGAAACTTGAAGTTTGTGGCGAAGTAATTATTGAGAAATGTCTGAGGATTCAAAGGAGTTGAGGTCATTGGCCTTAACTCCAACTTGGTCTGTTGCTTCCGTTTTGACTGTATATATTGTTGTTTTATTGCTTGTGGAGCGGTCAATTCACCATTTGGGTAATGTAAGTGACATGTTGTTAAATTTTAATGAGCTTCTGCTTGTTCTTTTGTCCATTCCTGCTCTCTCTGTTTTATTATAAATATAAAAGATCAAATAAATAAATAAATAATATAACATGCTATTTTTTTCCGAATCTTAATATTTCTGTTTGCTGATGAAACTGAAATGCACTTTTGAAGTTTTCATGATCAGTATTGCACATGATTACTCTACATAGTTGGGTGCTTCCTAATTAGTTATGTTCTTGGATTTCTTCATATAATTTGTTTTAAATCGTCATTAAATTTCTATATATTGTTTGATATTTCACTTGTGGTTGCATTGATTGGACTTATGGTGATTTGTAGGTAATACATATGTTGGGTATACTTGGTTTTGAAACATTCTACTTTATTTGGATGCAAATAAGTGAAAGAATGACTTGAATAATCTGCTTGCTTGTGCTTTATTCTGGATTTCTAAAAAATTGTTGCGATTTATTTTGGAGCTTAGTTTAGATGGTTAATTAGTAAACATGGACATTTATTCCTAACATTAACAAACTCACTAAGTAACGTGGAACGCACGTTACCCCCCACTAGTTTTTTTATAAACAAGCGAGAGTGTGACTTGAATTTCCAATTTTTTTCATAAATGACTGTGTTTGTTTGGAAGATATTATTTAAAGTGAAAATTGATTCTTTTGGAGATTGTATGATTAAAAAGTAAGAAAAAGTTATAAATTCAAATGCAAAAATTATATTATTAGAGTAATGTGTGGATAAAAAAGAGTTTGAAGCAATATAATTTTTAAAAACATTGCACAAAGCAAACCATAATTAAGAAAAAATAGGCGTTAGCCTTTTAACCTTTTAATTATTTCTATTTTTTTTTTACAGTACTTAGAAGTTAGAACATCTTCGATAGGCTATTTAAACATAAGACATTCTCTATTTTAAAAAGTCAGTGATAAGTGTGGGTTTTGCACTTATTTATACCATTAAACTTATGTTTTTGTAAGTTTTCTTTTGTGCATTATTGCTTAAGATAGTTATATTCTATTTTGTAGGTGTTTCATTATCATAATCCCAATTTGGAGAAGAAAACGGAAAAAGAAATGAAGAAAAGATCAAAAGTGCAAAAAAGAGGACTTGAGTTTTGATTCTAAAAAAAAAAAAAAAAAAAAAAAAAAATTCTACTATAGCGCAAAGTTTCAGTCATTGCGGCGCCATGCGGATTTAGGGGCTTGTTTGGCTTGTTTCGCGATTTTGAACCCTTTTTGTCTATTTTATATGACTTTTGAATCCATTTTTTCCTCATTCCTCATTTTTAGAAAAATCCTAGGTTCTCCCCCTTTTCTCTCCTTTCTTTTCTTTTCTTTTCTTTTCTTCTTCTTCTTCGTCTTTTCTTTTTGTTTTCTTTGAGATTTTTGTGGGAAAGTTTGGAACTCAACAATGGTGGAATAGCTTGGAGAAGAAGACCCATTTGATTTTGAAGACTTCTAACCATTTCTTTCATTATCAATAAATTTTTATTTCTTTAATTTATTTTCCATTAATGGGTTGTGAGTTTTTGTTGGTTATTTGTGTATATTTCATGGGTAACTAAACAGTTGTGTGATTGGAGGTTATTTTGGAACCTTAGGTTGATTTTCTAATGATTTGTACTTTATGATTCTTCAGATTGATGTATTTAATCCATTGTGTAAAATGTTTATATTACTCTTCTTCTTGATTATTTGGGATGACAACTAAATGGTTAAATGGAGACAATGAATAATATTTTAGGATTTATAGTACGTAATCGCTATTTTTACCAAAATCCAGTAGTAACTACATTTCAATAGATTATGTGGAAGTTTCAATTGAATGTTTGTGAATTAACACTTAAGTTAGTAAACCGAGTTTCCGAGTTTGCGCTTAATTCAATTCAACTCTCTTGTGTTAATGCTTTTGTTAAATTAAATCTAACGAGCTTATCCTAGGTTGTTTAATGAATAGGGTTGGGTAAAGAGTTTGTTTTATTCAACTAAAATGTATGGAGAGTTTGAGGTAATCGAGTTTGTGATTATTCTCGAATTGTTTTTGATCTTGAGAACGAAAATTCTTTGCGAATATTGATAAGAAAATCATTCTAGCTGTGAAGGAATACCCATCGATCACATATTCCCTCATTTGTTTCCTTTTTGTTTATTCTCGTATTTTTCATTTGCATTTATCGCTTCCTTAGTTTAGTTAATAAATCAAAACTCACCCCCCCTATTTAATTGTTTTCGCATTTTATTTTCTATGTTACAATTGACGTAATTGAAAACAATTCTCTGCAAGAATGACCGTTACTTATCAATTACTAACTTGAACGACACACTTTAGAAAAATAAGAAATTTATTTTGACGCCCCTTTTTGGCGTGTCAGTCGCCTTAAAATTATATTTCGAGAGGCTATTTAAATTAACATTTTAAAATAGAAAATGAGTTTGACTATCCAAATTTAAAAGGTCAAACCACCAATTAAATGCATTTCAAGTATTACGATTTTCAATGAAGGAAAATAATATAATAATTTGAAAAGAAACTAATGAAAATAAAATATAGTGAAAAATAATAAACATTTTTTAGGAGAGTAAAATTAAATGTTAAATATAAAAAGTCTATTGAATATCTAAAAAATTTACTCTATAAGTTTATAAATGCTCTCTATAATATTAAGCTTGTTTTTTAAAAATAGACAGTATCTTGAAAATGCTATTATAAGCTACAATTCATACAATGCATTTATAATCAGTGGCGGATCCGTAGTGGGTCTCGGTGAGTCTCGCGACCCACCAATTTAGTATTTTTTTTTTTTTTTCTATATATTAACCCTTTGGTACAAGAAACTTGCACCGGTAAGATAGTATCAGTTAGGCTCCGTTTGATAACGAAAATTTTTCCGGGAACTTGGAATCGTTTTCCAACTTCCTGCTTTTGCGCTGTTTGATAGCCTTTATTTTCCATGAAATCGGTTTCCAACCTTTTCAAAAGTACAACCACTTGAAGCGTGATTCCGTGGAAATCAATTCCTTGCTATTTGGTGAGAATTGGTTTCAACCTTTTTTTTTTTTTTTTTTAGTAATAGAAACAAATTATAAGATAAAGTGTAAAAAAATTTATCCATTTAATTGACAAATTCTATGCAAAACAGAGTCAAACGTAAAAATAAAAAATAATTTTTTTATTTTTTTTTATTTTTTTTGGCAATCTAAACATATTTTGTCCGTAATGGTAAAAAAATTTATCCATTTAATTGACAATTTGCATGAAAAACAAAGCCAAACGTATTATAATAGAAATGTGGAAAATTATACCAATCAAATACTTTTAATTCAATTCTCGGTAAAACAATTCCAGGCAATTCAATTCCCTAGAATCCAATTCATTTCCACCCATTTTCCACCCTTACTATCAAACGGACCCTTAGTAGAAAATGATTTTTTTTTTATAACTCAAGTGTTCAAGTTTCACCCGACTAATCATGAGGAGTGACGGTCTTCTCTCTAGATTCACAACTCAGGTAAATTCGGATGTGGTCACAACTTATACACTTTTGGATCAGACATTCGGGTAGACATATCAAAACGGGCGGGTCAGACGATCCAGCCCGCACACTAAAAAACCCGTGCACAGCCCGCGTCATGCGGGCCGGTCGGCACGGACAAAAAAACTAAATAACTCGGCCTGAAACCGCAAGCCCTCATGGGTCGGGTCATGAACAGGTCGGATATTTTTTTTTTTCAAAAATATTGTCATTTAAAAAATAAATGGTAAAATTTTTTTTTAATAAAAGGGCCCCTGGTTTTTCCACAATCCGGCCCGTTAACAACGAGCCCGTTTTCCAAACCCGATGAAGAGGATGATTTTGATTGGGCTTCAGAGTTCAGATGGTGTGAGTTTTGTCTGAAATTGGGGTGCAGAAACTCAATCTCTTTCTCACTCTATGTTTCAATTGTGGGCGAGCAGAGTGTCGAAAGGAATTGAAAGAATGAAGAGATAAAAAGACAAGTTGGCAGCTTAAATTTTTGGAGGATAATTTATTAAAAAATTGAAATAGGGAAAAGGAAGATAATTTGGTTTGGGACTCTAGATTGGTTAAGCTTAAAAGAGAAATTAGAAGTAGCTTGTGAAAATGTTGAAATACAAACCATTATTTCTATTATAAGCAAAATAAGCACCCATTCAGTATAGATAAAAAAGATGATATAATTTAAGTCAAAATCAATAATTAATTTTCGTCTAAATTTGATAATATCACGATAGCATTCATTTATGCGATGAACTTGATTTATTTCAAGTTATGTGCATATTTGGTCTTTGGTTTAGTATTTGAATGGATGAATCAATTATTTTCTCTTAGGTATTTAGCCTTTAAATACTTTAGGCCATGTTTGATTCTCATTTTTGGGGAAAGAATACATTTTGAATAGTTGATTAATGAAAAATGTGTGGTTAAAAATTATGGAAAAGTTTTGGGTTTGCGTGTAATATTATTTTATTGAAGAATGTGTAGTTGAAAAAAAAAAATTTGGGAAAAATTGGAATCAAACAGGGGCTTAATTTTTTTCACATTTTTTTTTTTGCAAGTTTAATTATGTCTCCTAATTCAAAATGTTCATGTCCACCACTACTTATAATACATGAGTATAAGTTATGAATGTGAATAAAAATATGGTTAAGTAATTCAAATGATAATTTTAAGTTTCGCTAAACGATTAATGTGTTTCAATCATACTTTTGTTACCATTTAAACTTGATGTTTTGTTTATCTATTAGAGTTTTAAAATATTTTGATTTGTATTTTCGTGTTTTTTCATAGGTTAGATGAATTAGTGGAAAAGGAGTTTAAAATCGCCAAACAAAAAAGAGTATTGATGTAGAAATGGGGTGCCCAGGCGCCACCCAGTATACCAAGACAGTGCTGTGGCTCCATTATACAAGCGCTCCAGTGCTACGCCGCGACCCTAGGGGTTATTTATGGATACGAAAAGGTCCAAAACAATCCCAATTCGTCTAACATTTATTTGAATTTGAGATTTTCTTGTTCTTCCATCATGAATCTATAGTGAACTAAATATTTTATCTAGGTTTTGATGTAATCTAAACTTGAGATTATGTTTTTAGTTTCAATAATTATTTTTTTGAGGTTTTCTTTAAAAGTTTATTTGTATTATTTATATGTATTGCTTTCAATTGATAGATCATTAATTGATTGATTTGATGTTTAAGATTCGACACTCGGGTAAGAAATATTTGAATTGATATAGAACTACACATTATATGTTTTATAGATTTCGAGAAAAAATATAAATCTTTTGAAGCATTTCCACAGAGAACCATATAAATTATGAATTCCTAGATTTTTTATTTGGTATATAAATATTGAAATTTAATAATAATTTTCACTTAGCACTCAAGAGAGGGGGGTTGAAATATATTAGAGTTCTTACTTATAAACTTAGAAAATTAATTGGAGATAATTAGAGAATTGAAAAAACATGATTTATAGTTAGATGAAATCAAAACCCTAGACCCATGTTATATTGCTTAAGACTTTGCATTCACGTTAGATTTAGTTAAAAATAGTGATCTTATTAATTAGATTGTCTAGATGAGAAAAGGATTATTATTATTATTTTTTTAATTATAGTATTTAGTAGAAATTTGATTTTCAATCTTGTGGATTCGACTTCTTAACTTGTCGTCATATTATAAAATTTGATACCTTGCGCTTGCTATATAGTTTGCACCTAACACCAAACATGTTCTTAATGTAATTTTTGCCCGTCAAACTTTAAAAGTGAATTTCTAAATCCCAATTTATATTAAGAGCATTTCCAACGAACTTTTTAAAAAGTGAATATACTCTCTATTTTAAAGAGTCGACCCTTACTATTATGATTCAAGAAGTTCTTCAAATTAACATTTTTATAATAGAAACGGTGTTTGATTCTCCAAATTGAAAGAGTCAAACACATTCTGTAATGCTCCATATATTGACCTAACCAAATAATGTATATGAAGAAACTAAAGAAAAATAATATAATAATTTGAAAGGAAGTTTGTTTAAATAAAAGATAGAAAAATAATAAATACATATCCAAGAGGCCATTAAATTATTTAAAATTTAGATACTTTTAAATTGTAAAATATCTACTTTTTTTTTTTTTTTTAAATAGAGAATTTCTTGGAGTTGTTCTAAATCTCCAATGATGTATTTGATTGCGAGTACAGAATTGGCATGAAAAGAAAATATGTTTAATTGATTTAATTTTCAACTTAAAAAATATTATACTTGTTCATTTTTTATTGACGAGTAGATGAGAGAGGGAGAGAGAGAGAGAGATGGTGAATTACTCCAAAAATAAAAAGCACCCTGATTAAAAAAAAGTATTTTCCTTTTTTTTTTAAAGAAAATATGATCACATGATCAAAAGTTGAAAAACATTTTTCATAAAAAATAATTGTCAATCAAACACTCCAAAATATAAAAATTTAAGTGAAAATTGATATTTTTCATCAAAAATAAAATCAATTTAACACATTCTAAATGAGAATTTAAATTCTCACACGACTAAACCATCCATATAAAAATTCCAACCCAATACATTTTCTAAATGAGACTTAAATTCTCACACAACTAAGCCATTGTTTTAGCTCCATTTTTCTATCAAAATACACGCTTCAACAGTGATTTAATCACACTTCAATTACACTTTTTTCAATAAAATAATATTATATGTAAATTAAAATTTTTTAAAATTTTTTTTTAACCACACATTTTTTATCAATACACTATTCAAAAATGAGACTCGACCATCCATTTAAAAATTCGAACCCAATACATTTTCTTCTCTTTTTGCTTGCTCTTCCGTATATTTTACAATTTTCGATGTTGACCCTTTCCTTTCCTTACCCATCCAAATTTTTGATGGCCAAATACAAAGCAAGTTGGAAGGGCATTATAGACATTTCAATTTACTGAATTTCTTGTGCCCACAGCCATTACGCGTTTTGAAACACGTTGCTATGAGCCCGTTTAGGCCACATTTTCATTTTTCATTCTCATTTTTCTACTTATTTTTAATTATACATTCTTCAAAAAAATAATATTTTACATCACATTAATAATTTTTTATTCTTTTTCAACCGCACATTTCTCATCATATCATTATTTAAAATACAATTTTTTCCAATAATTTCCATCAAATACACTCTACATTTACATAATAATTTACAAATGTCACAAGATAATCTATGAACAATTTAAAATACATTTAACTTTTTCATCCAATCATTTTCCTACCACTCATTTTCTACAAGTGCTTCTGGACCGTCCATTCTCTACAAACAGCATATTTCTTATTGGTCCCCAACAAGATCACAAATATAACTACAAATTCCTCATTTTCATTTCATTGACTCCTTTTACACACAAAAACGAACCTCCATCTCTCTGTCGAAGAAAAGGCAAGGCAAATATGGCGCAAAAGAGGGAGAAAGAAGAAACGGAACTCAAAGTTCCCGAAAACATACCATTATGCACCCCGCCACCGATTTTAGGCACCGACAATGAGAAGCAAACGGCGTCGTTTACCAATTCCTCGAGGTCGCCGGAGAGTTCAGATCCGAAACTTTCCGGCGACGATGATTCGAGAACCAGCTCAGCAACATCGCTGGAGAGAACCGATCTGGAATCCGTTGCACAAAAAGTAGTTAAAGAAGTGGAGAATCGTGTAGGATTAAAGAGATCCAGAGAAGTAACGCGGTGTTCCGGGTCCGGGTGCAGGAGGAAAATCGGATTAATCGGATTTCGATGCCGATGTGGAGAAGTTTTCTGTTCGGAGCACAGATATTCCGATCGTCATGATTGTAGCTACGATTACAAATCTGCTGGCCGGGAAGCCATAGCCAGGGAAAATCCGGTGGTTAGAGCCGCGAAAATCCTTAAGGTTTGAAGAAAAAAGGTGCTTAAAAGTTACTTCTCCGTAAGTAACTTTAAAAAGTAAATTTACTTCAAAGTAACTTTTCTACAAGTAACTTAAGCCAGACATGCTGATCCTTCTTGGATTCCATGATAATTGATATGCCTCTCTGTATTGAGAAATGTTGAGGGAGGGGTGATATGGAATTGTTGTAAAAGGGTGAGGGTATTGTTGTCATTTGAATTATTGTGATGATTGTAGTGAAAGTTGTTAGTATTATTAAATTTTTTTTTTTAATATTTCAAGGTGATGGTGGATTGAATAATTTATTTGTGGTTAGTATGGGGACACTACCATCACGTGGTTTGTTGTGAACTTTAGTGGATGCAATTTGGCGTCGGCTACAGGTTGGATGATTGGGAATTGCTTACCTAAATGACTGCTCCTTTTCCTATGAATTAAATATACAAAAAAAAGAAGCGAAAATTAAATAAAATCAGCTCTTTAAAATCACTTTTTAAAAAAAATAAAAAAAAATGAAGTATCAAGTTTAATTAATCACAAATCAAGTATTATATAATTAATCTCATACACTCAACACACCCAAATCCTATCACTTCCTTCTTGTCGCCCTCTCTCTACCTGGCTTCTCGTCGCTCTCTCTCTCTCTCTCTCTCTCTCTCTCTCTCTCTACCTTCCTTCTCTCTCATCTCTCGTCTTCGACGCTCGATACACAATCATGAGTTGAGCTCCGACGAGCTATTCTGAATGCAGGGCTGAGCATCAATGTCACTACAGTGGCGGCGCTACGAGCTCATGTCGCTATCGCAACTTCGTGTTACTCTATCGTCGTGGATCTGATTTGTGGTGTTTTGCGTGTAAGGTGGTGGCGGTGTGTAGGAGGTGATGATGGTAGATCTGAGGTGATGGAGGTGGTAGTTGTTATAGTGATGTTGTCGGTGTCAGTGGTGGGTGGGGTTGATGACGATTTTGTTTGCAGTTTTGGTTGATTTGCGATTTTGTGGTGGTGCTTGTGGTGTAGGCGGCGATTTGTGGTGGCTTTTTTGTGGTGGGTAGGGGTGGTGCGGTAGAGGTGGTGGCTTTGCCGTGGGTGGGTTTGACGGTGGCAGTGTGTGCAGTGGTGATGGGTTATTTTGTGGTGGTTGTTGGCGGCAGTTGTGGTGCTGCTGCTTGGACAGCATGTGTGTTTTGTGTGGTGGTGGTGGTCGACGGTGTTGGAGGCGGTTGATTATGGTGATGGCAAGTGTGGTGGTGATGGTGTTGGGTGCCGATAGCATGTGACCTAATATTTGGTTATATGTGACCAAGTATTAAACTGTGACCTTAAAATTTAACAACCTATGACGAACAAATTTTAAAATCTGTGATTCACACATAAATTGTGACTTGTAATTTTTGAATTTGTGACCAATAAAATAAATTATGACCTATAAAAATTTTAATTTGTGATTTCGAGATAATTCGTGACTTACAAAATTTTTTAATTGTGACCTCGAAATAATTTGTGATCAATTAATTTGATAATATGTAACCAGTGAATTAGCTATGATATTTAATTATGTAACTGTGACCTTAAAATAATTAATTAAAAAATGAAAACCTGATTTTTGCATTTAAAAACCTTTGGGCCCGAAATGTGAAATGCTCATACTTAAGGTCTGATTTATGAATTCTTCCAAAAAAAAATTCCAATAATCTGTTGTAAATTTAGGCTCAGTTTGGTATTCATTTTTCCTCTATAAAAATGAAAAATATGAACGTTATTAATCACATTTAGCCATTATTTTTTGCTTTCTATTTCTTGTGTGGATCCACAACGGCTATATTTTTCATTCTCATTCTATAAAGAATGAGAATCAGCCTTAATAACTTATTGTAAAAGCTGAGATTAAACAGTAACAAAAATTGCTAAGAATTTTATTAAACTTTGTCATACAATTCCTGAAAATAATTTATTTTGTCTTTATTTCGGGATGGAAGTTAGAATGGATGTTAAAATTGGAATATGGTATATACATGTTTAGGAATAAAGTAGATCTAAACATAAAATTTGAGGGGGAAGCCTGTGCTTTGGGTCTTCAATTTAAATTGATAATTAATTTTTGAATAAAAGCAAGATGGCGTGATGAAATGTAATTTAATTTTTGTGAAATTATCACTTTGACCTTTGTAGAAAAGCATCTCACCTAAAATTTCCACGGTGGAAAGCGAATCTCAAACTCATGAAGTTACAACTATATTGAGTTCCAAAATTACCGAAATGGATTGGACTTTTGCTTTTGCTAGTGCATACTCGTGAACCTAAGCTTGGGAGTTGGTGATTGGGGTTTCTTGGTGCAATAATTCATTTGAGTATAGGGAATGGTTAACGGGGTTTTTATAGATGCTGTGTTGACAGCAGCACTTGTATGGTCTTTTTTCTCATCTTCCAATAAAACTGTGTCATATGTTATCTGTTAAAAAAATTTGTGAAAACTTTCTAACCATGTCACTTTCCTCAAAGAATCAATTTGATCTTATGTAATAATTCGGTGCAAATAGATAAACAAGTCTCATCTACAGAGATATGAACACATCAGTAAACCAGCAAAATAAATCATTCTTACCATTCGAGGATGCATTGAAGATGAAACTCGTGCTTGCAACATGTCATCTGCAAATGAAACAACACAAATAAAATCGACAAGAGGTCAATCTCAATTCACAATTATTAGACTAATGATTCTAAATACATATTGTTGAGTGATTTGTTTCAAAAAAAGCTTCAAGGCATATGCTGCAATCATCATCACATGCTTCTTGAATTCCTCCTTCCACAAAAGCTGCAGCCGATGTCAAATGGTCCTCAGACACTTCCATCTCTTACAAATCTCAAAATCTATAACAGAACACGAAATTCTTTCAAGAATTTGTAAGTAAATTGAAGAAATGTTGAAATCACTAGTTTTAACAAAATTAAAACCAAATTATGCACCATATTTATTTATTTTTTTAAAAAATCACTCTTTTCTATAATTATATACCATAGGGCCATCCTTAATGCCAAAATTAAGAACTAGAAAATCCCAAAAAAGCAATCTTTATCCTAAATACAAAGGCACACACCCAAAAAAATGGGACTTTGCATTCATGACAATAATAACATACAGGGAAAGAAAAAGGGGCCGAACCCAGTAACTGAAACACATCAGTTTCACAAATTGTCAAATAAGAAGAAAGACAAACAAATCTTAAATTATAAAAGGGGAACACAATGATTACTTCACAATTCAGTGGTGAGAAACAAAAAAGGTTCAGATATGATCATTATCCATCCTTCTTTCTCACTTTTTACCACAAGAATTCAATATTTCTCAAAGTGAATAACCGTATGCAAGCAAATTTTGGGAATGCATAAATCATTTACCACTTGTTATTGTACCATTAAAAACTAGAGGCCAAGCCACATACATATTTCCTCCAAAACTGATAGTAACAAATAATGATTCTCACTCTTTGCATTGAACAATCTAACCAGAGTCGGTCCTGTGATTTTCGAGGTTTGAGACGAATTTCGTAAATTAGCCCCCAAGGAGAAAAAAAAACAAGGTTTTCTTTTTATAGATTACAATGTTTACTTAATAAAAAAAAATATTTGGGCCAAAGCCCCTCATATTTTGGGCTTGTGGTCTATGCAGATCCGGCTCTAAATCCAACCCTATTATAAATCTTAATCTATTCTCTACAATTACATACAGAGATTCAACTAATAAATCAGATGACTCGAAAGGAGAAAGAAACCATATCAGTAAAAAGAAGCAATTATTGAGGAAACTTACAAACCTAGTTAAGACGAGTGAACTAAAAACCAGTCTTCAAATTTATTAGAGAACCAATTTTGCCACTCCATCTTTATCACTTTTTGCCACAAGAATTCAATATTTCTCAAAGTTAATAACCGTATGCAGGCAATTTGGGAATGCATAATTCATTTACCACTTGTTATTGCACCATTAGAAACTAGAGACCCAAGCCACATACCCATTTCTTCCAAAATTGATTAGAAACCAGAGACCCTAGCCACATACCCATTTCCTCCATTAGTGATGACCCATTTTTCCATAACAATGATTCTAAGCTTAGGGGAAAAAGAAATGGTAGCAGAGGAGGATGACAATGAAGAAGAGATTATAGAGGAGACACTTGCAGAGAAAAAAAAAAGTGATTGACTGATGCATTCTTGGACAAGATGAGAGCGATGAGAAGAGAGAAGAAGAAGAAGGTGAGGAATTGGAAGATAAAGGAGCAAGGATAGAAAGAGAGGGAGAGAAATAAGGTAACGAGAGATGGAGAAGACTGAGAAGTTAGATGCATGGGCAATGGTTTCTTTCATCTTTATTTATACTCTTGGAAATACGACGTTGTTTTGAATTATATAAAATCAATTACAAAATAAAGTCATATTATGTATTTATAGTGATTTAAGTTAAAAATTTGAATTGACTACAACATTATCAATAAATTTTTTGGAGGAAAAATGATTAATGAATGATAATTTTTTTAAAAAATATTTCCGACAGGAATGAATGGAAATGGCAACGCGGGAATGAATCTTGGGAGGAAAGCATGAAATTAGGTTTTTTAATTTGAGTTGAGTAAAATTAAGTGGGTTAGGTCAGGTCCAAATAACGACGACGTTTAATGCACGTTGCTAAAAGGTTAATAGCAACGTTCAAGTGCGCGTTGCTAAAATAATTAACGGCAACGCGCAATGAATATTGTGAAAATATTAATTGCAACGTTTAGGTGCGCGTTGCTAAAACATCTAATGGCAATACGCAATGCAAGTTACTAAAAAGTTAATGGCAACGTTCAAGTGCGCGTTGCTAAAACATCTAACGACAACGTGCATTAGTTAATGACAATGTTCAAGTGTGCGTTGTTAAAACATCTAACGGCAAAGCGCAATGCATGTTGCTAAAAGGTTAACGGAAACGTTCAAGTGTGTGTTACAAAAACATCTAATAGCTACGCGCAATGCATGTTGCTAAAAGGTTAGTGGCAACGTTCAAGTGCACATTGCTAAAACATCTAACGGCAACACGCGATGCACATTGTGCCATTGCTGAAACATTTAGTGGCAATGCACAATGCAGGTTGCTAAAACTGAATTTTTGGCAACGCACATTGCACGTTGCAAAAAAAATTGAAGACAACGAACTGCGAACGTTGTAAAATGGTGTATTAGCAACATTCATTAAAAAAAGTTGTTAAAACTCAATTTAGTCAACCAATAGCAACATACACTTATTGAATGTTGCGATAGATCCATTTTAGAAACATGCAATAGGTGAATGTTCATGTTGCCGTTGACCTGTAGTTGATTATAACTTTAAGCCCCTATCTGGTTGCGATTGTAACAAATGAGAATTGATTTTTACTTCACATCAGTCGACCCCACGCTATTTATTGTTTACACTCAAATTGGTTTTGTACCCAAATTACCCTCAATATAGCACATGGTTTCACGTGATATATATGCAGAATTCTTTGACAATTCCACACCAATGCACACAACCATTAATTATTAGGGCCCACACATTGATTTACCATGCCCATGTGAAGCTTTTACAGACAAAGAAAATTCCGTACATTGACTCTTCAATAAAGCAATCGGTTACTTTTGGAAAAAAGAACGAATTGTGACGTTCAAATTGAAGAATTAGGCATGACGTTATTTTATTTTTCAAACACGAGTTCGACTACTACTACAATGGAAAGGAACACCAGCATATAATTATTGTTGCGTCAAATAATCTCTAAATCGGTCCCACTCATTTCGTTGAATTTTTGGTTCATGCAATTCGGCACCATTCTCTTCATTCTCGTCGAGTAAGTCAACCTCTGCTGCATCAAGGTCTGTGTCAACTCTTGTAAATGCTTCATCTACCACGTCGGCCCGTTGAAGGAAGTTATGAACACCTATACAAGCTATTACCACAGTTGTTTACACTTCAAAATTATAACTTGGCATACGATCAAGTATTTTCCAACGACTCTTCAATACTCTGAATGCACGTTCGATTACATTTCTACAAGAAGAGTACCTGAAATTGAACTTCTCGCGTCGATTTCTGAAGTTACACCTGCGACTTGTCTGTTTGTCATAGAATTGTTGAAAATGGTATACTATATCGGGAACCTTTATACGGCGCCATGTACCCAGGTCGGTGGGCGAACCCCGGGTCAACGAGACAATATTTTCCATGGGCCGGTTACGGAAAGTGAGTGGTAGGGTTATGTATGGCTCGAACCAAGATTCTAGCATCATGAGAAGTGCCCGTTGTCCCAGCAAGCACAAATTAAAATCACAAACTGCTAGTACATTCTGTGTCGGTACACCCTTCCGTCCGATGAAACTAACTCGTTTGTCCCGCGGGAGGACGGTTCTAACATGAGTGCCGTCGATTGCACCTATGCAATCCTTGAACAATGGATGCTTGGCCGGATTGGGGACGTGATGTTCAGCACCGTCATTGTAGTTTGGATGTGGTCGAATTATGCGTCTAGACAACTCGAGTACCGCTTCAAGCACAAGCGTGAAGTAATGTCGGATGGTTTCCAACGAATGATTAAACAGCATTTGCACCTGTTTGTATCCTTTTCCATGCGCTCAAATGCATAGAAACATACCCACTTGCTCATATACGTCTACATGTTGTGTGCTTTGCAATCTATATTCATTGTGAAGGAGGTGCGCGAATGTTCGAAGCATCGTAGGATACATACAAAAATCCGCGTAGCACTGATTAGGTCTGCATTTCATCGAATCGAAGATGAACATATATCCATTCCGTTCGAACGAAAATCGAGAAATACGATGTCTTTGTTCGTGGTAGTAATTACTAACTACGACTTTGTTCATACGACAGTACCGAAACCATTCGACGATATCCGTTTGTAGCTGTTCCATGAATGCCTCTTCATCAGGTTCATCCTCGCCATCAGATGATGGCAACAAGATACAACTGATATTGAAATTTGACATTGCTATCCTATGATATATAACTGTAAACTACAATTACATGAAATTGCAAATGAAGAAGTATTAGCACAAGTCATTTGGTGCCACTACAATTATGTAGGCTGCAAGTCCACGTGAAGTAGTAATTGAGTGTATAGTTTCATGAGGCACACTTGCAGTCTGGTTAGAAGTGTCATTTTTTGAAACTTTTCACAAATAGACAAAATTATCAGAGTACTTGTTTGACATTTTCAACAAATAAAATAAACTAGAATAATTCATGAGCATGCATACAGATAATCAAATCACATCAATGTTAAAATTTGATGTCATGATACTGAGAGAAGCCAGACTGCGACAACCATACGTAAAATTTTAAAAAAGGGAGTAAATCTCATAAAAAATAAACTACGGTATATAAAATGTTTTACACATGGGAACAACAGTCACGACCGTAATATGTGAACTCTAGTAAAGTCTTCTCAGCGGACCTGTGTTCTCTTGTACTCATGCCAGTTCCACTCGACCAATGCAAATTTTATATTCGCATAATCCTGATTGTCCAGCATTTCCCTGTTCCGTTTCTGCGAAAGGAAGGTACATGTCCAGAAGTAGAAATTGGTCCATTTTTCAAGGCGACAGTCTCCAATAACTCATTCATGATCGTCTTTTGGTGGGCACAGGAGTTCCCATGAAGTTCTCAATTTTGGCAGCAACCATTTCGCTAGCAGAAGTCACCCGATCACATGAGTACGATAGATCACGTGCGGTAAATTTTTTCATCTTCCCCTTTCTGTTTCTCGAGTTACTCTTCGTTTATCTCTGCTACGCAGCCCTAAGATATTTATTTTGGCTGCATCGGAATATGTTTCTTTCGGCTTGTCACTTGAAGCGCTGCTCTCAATGTCCACTGGTATCGATTCACTATAGTCTTCGTAACCACTGTCTTCTAACACTGCAAACCCAGTTCTACATAGCTTTGTTGGTGTGACTGCGTACTTGTCGGCGTCGAAGGCGTCCCCGAATAGAGCCTTGTAGGCAGCCACCTCCCGACAGTCTTTGTCTTTAAATTCTTTATAGTCTTTGTTCTTCTGCGCAATTGCAAAGATGGAAATACCTCATAATAGTAAAGTAAAGCACCACAAATGCAAACCAACATGAACTCCTTCCACTGTCATGATCATGTTTGAATAACAAACATAGTCCTTGAATTCCTTAACTGGATGTTTTAGTAACACATTTCAATTTTATTTTTTTGCATGCTCAATAGAAGCATATGAGTATTAGCCTATGCAGATATTTATGAAGAAACTAACTGCGATTTGTTTACAAGTTGGGCACAAGACAAATTCACTGTGTTCCATATCTTTCGACAATGGGGGTAAATTTTGTTTTTCACACACATTCATTTCAAGTGAATTTTGCCTAATTGACGAGGCACGTCCATGCTCGAAACCATTAATTACAGATAACAATGGCAACATATATTGAATTGAACATTTACACTTCTCTGAAATTGAAAACTTGGAACACAATTGAACACTTGAAATGTTATGAAGCAGGGAGCCAACTAGAATGGGGAAAGAAGGGGAAGATAAAGTTCAGAGTTAACCAAGCAAAGGAGGAAGGCAAGGCAGTGATCAATGAATCCAACTGAAATTCAAATGAAGGAAGACGACGCCATTATTTTCCCAACCCGTTATTTCTTGTTATAACCGAATGGTGGAGAGGGGATAGTGCATGAGTAATCATCGTGTAATCTCCCAAATCTCTGATCTTCATTTTCTCTCTTTCCATATATCATCTGTATCTTTTTTTTAGCTATAATTGGACTCTATATTTTCAATTCAAGTGTGGGCATTGAGTTTTGATTTCATTGAATCTGTGTTGCTGGGAGTTGAGGTTGAGAATCCAGCTCAACCATAACACTTTTCCCAATACTTCTGAATTAATGGTTTCAACGTTTTCATCATAATGCAGAAACACAATCTACAAATCATTTTTTTAAGTGTCCTTGCAATGCGAAGGCATAGGGCAGCAGCCATGGAAATGAAGTTCACGACTTTCACTACAAATAGAAACAGATTAAAGTATTACGGAGGCAACAAACACAATTGTACCTTAATCTTACACTCCCACCACTCCTCGTCGGCACAAATCCTGCCAGTGGAGTCGTTGTAAGCGATGCCTGAGCAGTTGATCAAACGTTCGAATCTATTGTGTTTGTCGGAGAGCGTACCAGCGGTTCTTTAGCTGCTGCTTCGTCCATGTGTGCCCGGAGATTTTATTGAACAACCATTCGCCACCCATGTTTCGAGAAACACTTGCCATTCTTGTGCCCTTTCGCGATGACCATCTCACAGGCTTCAACAAATATCTGTGTCTCGCGTGAATTCCAGTGAGCATTCTTCTGGGACACCGACTGACTCTGCCTCTGAGGGGTGTTGTCGATCGATGAGTTTGGGACATCAGTTCTCTGAAGCGTATAATCATGGAAGGAAGGAAGTTAGGCAGTTCACTTCGTGTCGCCTAAAAGTTTTGTAAAATATAGAATCGGGACAGAAATTAATACCTCAAAGATGGAATTAAACATGGTGCTGGAGAGTAAGTTTCGTGGTAGCTGCAACAGTGAGAAGCCCTTAATCACTGGGTCGCTCGTGTGGACAGATCTGCAGGTGACGAATTTGTAACTTTCGTGTGATGAGAAAATGTAGAATCGCTTGGGTAAAGTGACATTGACAGTAGGGAGAATGCCTGTACAAGTTAGCCGGCGTCGTGGTGGCAATTGATGTCGTTGAAGTGCCCGTCGAAGGAAGAGGGGAAAGTTTCTGTGGTCTTAAATTGAATGAAGGAGATGGGAGTGGTTGTGTATAATTGCAAGGGAAAATTTGTGATATTTCCATCTGAGCCAATATTCCTACCCGAAAAGCGGAGTGAGGCGTGTAAGAGTAATATAGAAAACGACAAATTCAGCGATAGGAATTTCAATTTTAATTCTACTACAATCTATCCCAGACAGTACCTAAAGTTTTGATTATAATAAACATGTTAATCTCATTTACAATTTTTCAAAGCATATGATGAAAAATTGATTGATGGTCGTCAAAAGATCAAAAGCTACCATCACAAATCGGACTCATGAAGGAGGTCAAGATCGAAATCACACATTTAAGAACTTAAAAGTTAAACTTCGGAGTAAGATCAAAAACTTGATTTCTTAGATAAAATATAAATGCACTAACACTTTGATATTTGACAATGAATGCTTAATCTCAAAATTCTTCTATGCACTAAAAACAATTTTTGTACACTAAAAGTTATTCTAATGCAACGTTTTGATCAAATATAAAAATGAATTTTAAAATAATATTTGAACTTTAAAAATATCTGTTAACTTGAAAGATTAGTTAAAAATAGTTTCTAAAAGTTCACGCCTTTCAAAACCTTCAAATCAGATCAAACGGGGCGAAAACGTGAAAAGACTGAAATTGTCAGACAGTTAACTGACTGGATGAGGTGGTCGACCGGAAGTTTTCTAACGGTTCAAAATTTGATCGTCCTGACCTCTGATTTTTTTACTGAACAAACAGTTATATTGGTCATCTGGACAAAAAGGACTGGACGAATGATTCAAACTTACAGATTTTTTTACGTTTTGAACTCTATAAATATCCCCACTTATTTTTGTTTTTAGAATTCTTTAAGCTCCCCTTTGCATTCATTTCATTTATTTCTTCATATCAAAAAATTTGATTGATTCAAACTCCTTAATCATTTCATCAACGTTTTTTTATCTCTCTTTTTGTACTTATTATTTCTATTATACACGAAAAGAGATATATATTTTGAAGTAGATCTTTGAACTTATATTGCATATATTTCTCCTACTTCTTCATGTTGAAAACTTTGATTTATTGAATCAAACTTATAAATTCATCATATTCATCAAAGTTTCTCATTTCTCTTTTGGTGCTTAATTTATTACAAACATTCATTAAAAATAGAGATATATTTTGAGAAGATTTTTGAACGTACATTGCATTTATTTCTTCTTCATTTTCTCATTGAAAAAAACTGATTGATTAAATTAAATATTTAATTATCATATTCATCAAAGTTTTTAATCTAACGCTTGAACTATCATTTATTGATATTCATTGAAATGTTAGTCTCTCTTAAAACTTAATTCATTTGTATCATTTATTAAGCCCCTGTTTGATTCCCATTTTCTCAAAATTCATTTTTCTCTCTTCTTTTCAACCACACATTCTTCAATAAAATAATATTACACGCAGATCCAAAATTTTTCTTTAATTTTTAACCACTCATTCTCCATCAATCAACTATTCAAAATACATTTTCTTCTCCAAAATGGGAATCAAACGGGGCATAAGAGAGAAATTTTATTGTAAAATCATTTCTCTAAACTTGTAGGTCGTATTGAGGTCCCGTAAAAACTCAATAGATCGCTGCTCCTTATTGTAAGTCACTGTGTGAGTCATATTGAGGTCCCGTAAAACTCAATAGTGTATAAGAATCGATCTACTTTATTTGTAAGTCATCGAAAGTGTTGGATTACACTACAAATCAGTCAATATAGTGAAAAGACATTACTCGTGCCGAAGAGCTTGGTAACAGAGGATATAGATTATTGTTTTGTATCAAACCTCCACAATTATATCTTTGCATCCTCCCTACCCTTTTCCTTATCGTTATCTTATTTATGTTTGTTATTTGATTGATCTACTTACTTTTATTTGCTTATAATTATTAATTGATCAACATATCCTTTGCTTCTTTGATTTAAGTTTATTTTTTGAAAATGTTTTAAAAACAAACTTACCCTCCTCTTGGTTAGTTATTCTTGGGCTATCAATATTGGTATTAGTTCCAACTAGAAATTGAGAAATTAGTCTCCTGTGGGTTATTTGAAATTAAATTTGAAATGGATTGTAGAAAGATGTCTGAGGCACAAGGAGCACTGGTGTCGGTTCATATACTGTGACCACATAACAATCAATTGTAACTATAGAGAACAAGATCAAGCTTGACATCTATTCAAATGAGGACGATGGAGGATTTAGATAGAATAACTCCAGCACAAGGTAGAGGATGCCACGACTCAAGGAAGCCCGATTTTTGGTGGCGACATTAGCAAGGAAAATGAGAAAAGGGATAACTTGGGTGTTATCTTCATTGTATGTTGACCGTAACCCCTGTGTGTTCAAATCTGTATTAATTATGATCGGTTGTGACTAAATTTGTCTTCATTGTGACGAGATTTGTTTTAACTGTGTCTGTATGTGATCAAAGACTGATCTAATAATAGACAGTTACAATGAAGACAAACGTGATCACAATTAATTACAGATAATCACATTTAAAAAAAAAAAACTGATCACATCCACTC
This sequence comes from Osmanthus fragrans, assembly GCA_019395295.1. Classification (NCBI taxonomy): domain Eukaryota; kingdom Viridiplantae; phylum Streptophyta; class Magnoliopsida; order Lamiales; family Oleaceae; genus Osmanthus; species Osmanthus fragrans. Next base: position 20,476,872 of record CM033343.1, on the reverse strand, counting down.
TAATAGAGGAGTCGATGTCAAGCATAGGTGCACTTGCATCATAGCTCTAGATACGAACCAAACTGACTAATTATTGCTTCAAAAGAAATGGGGAAGTATTTTGTGAATTATGTTTAATAATATGACTACTATAAGGATTTTTTTTCTACCACACATTCTCCATTAAAATATTATTTCAAAATGCATTATTTCCAAATAATGAGATTCAAACATGTCCCAAGTGTTCTCAATCAATGATACAATCTGATGCTCATATAAAATCTACTGTTCATATATTGTAAGGTACTTTAGGTAAATTAGTGAATGCGAAAATTGAAAATATGGAGGAGTAAACGCCAATTTCACCGTAATGTTCCTCACATTTTCCATAACAATTGAATTCAACTTATTTTTTCCCACATAGAATCTGAGTAGATTTTGAACAGAATTTAATAGTCTATGAGCTTTGATTTATTATAGAAACGAGATAATTATTTATTATAATCAATTTCGAAAACAAAATAAAGCCCATGTCCAAAAACAAGATAAAGCCTGGGTCTTAAACTAATTGGCCCAACTCATTCGACTTAAACTCAAACCTACCTAATCTATCACTTAATTCCCAAATTCATAATCTAATTGAAATTTGAAACCCAATTTCATTTTAAGTTCTATTTGTCTTCCTTTAAAACAAAATTCTTTGGTTCTCATATTTTTTTTTTCAATCATACATTCACACAATAAAATATTTTACACGTAAATTTAAAATTTTTCCCTCCATAAGAATCAGTATTCAAAATATCAGTTTTACAAAATAATGACCATCAAACAAGGTGTAAGACTTGATTCTTGAACTTCCAACAATGGTTACAAGATTTTTCAACGGGTAGTTAGATGCTAAAAATGTATGCTTCAATCCGTAAGTTTTTTTCTTCAACCCCATTTTATTTTTAATTTCTCCATTTGGATTATAAGAAAAATACCTAATTTTTATATTTTGAAGCTTATTAGTATTAACTTGCTAAATTTTCTTCTTTCTATATTAATTCTTAAGTGTAATTTGCAATTGCCCCAGTTGAAAGGAAACCCTAATTTCTTGGTTGCTCGTTACATTGATTGGATTGAGCAGTATTTTGAATCATGAATATTTTTGCACATTGCTAGTTGCTCGAATGCTTGTTATTAGACTGCTGGGGCTGGGTTACTTCACACTCGATTTTTCATTGCTGGGATACACATTTGACAATTAGCAAGAACCATGCTTGCCATTACTCTCTCTCTCTCTCTCTCTCTCTCTCTATATATATATATATATATATATATATATATAAAATTGCTACTGTTCATTATAACAATACGTGTAAATGTTGAATTATTGTTGCCTTATCAACAAATTATTAAGGTATTGTTGTCTTTGCTGTTTTCAAGCCGTTTTTTGTTTTCGATTTTCGAAAACGGTGAAAACGTGTTCTTTTCTCATTTTCGAAAACGCGTTTTCGAAAACAAAGAAAAATTTGGTACACAAAACACAAAACGACTTTTTTTCTTCATTTTGAGCGTTTTCAGTAGAAAACTCGAAAAACTCGAAAACACGGGAAAAACTTTTATTTTCAAAGCTTTCCTTCTCTCTCTGGTTAATGGTTATCTCTGCCTCCTTTCTCTTTTGAACGCCGGCTGATTGACGTTGGCTATGAAGGGCGACGCCGACTACGAAGGGAGATGATTGGTGCCCGCGCCTGTATGGGGTGGCAACGTCGCGACGAAGGAGATGCACCATTTTTCGCAATAGCGAACTCGGACCCTCAACCGTGATTATCGACGCCATTGACTCAACCCAAGATCGCGGACCACCAACCTTATCACCGCCTCATCATGGCGCACCCAGTGAATTGTTGACTGATATCATTGGATAACTCGAACTTGTCAACTCTTTGTTGAATGTTATTGCCTTACTAACTTTTTGTTAGATTTTTGAATTGTTGTTGGGAGTGTTGATTTGTTATTTTTTGTTTGTGATTTATAGAATTTATAAATGAAAGGTCCACCTCCTCCAAGAAAAGTAAGACTTCTTTTCGTTCTTTTTCAAGGGTAAAAAAATCTAATGACAGTACATTCTACATCAAACGAGAACTTGTTGAGAAAATAAATATGAATTCTATCATGGATGAATTTTATATTTCAAAACCTCGTCAAAAGCAACTTCAAGAAATAATGTAATTCAATGATTTTTAATGTTATATATGAATTTTATTACGTCGACTTTCTAAAATTTCAGCCGCCAGACTAAATTCTTGAATCTGCCGATGCTTAGAAGACATCAAAAAGAAATATTGCCAATCCAGCATTCTATACCAGCATATACCACTTCATTTAGGTAAGGCTGAAAGCCTGAAATCATAACATGGCCAATAAAACAGAACATGCTATATCAGACATTACATGACTAAAATGTTAATGCAGCATCTTGGCCTTTTGGTACTCACAGTAGAAAAATGATCATTTTGTAGTAAGTCGAGATTAAATAGGCAAATTGACAAAAAATGTTTCTCCTGTCTACGTGTGAGTGATATGATGGAGGAAATTTTATTTTTGGATGTAACAAACTCAAACCTGGCTCCGCTTACACCTTCCTCGAAAGGCCAAGGTAATCTCTCTCCATGGGAGAAAGCAAAAAATCCAGTTAGAATAACATCTTGACATAAAAAAAAAAAAAGAGAGATGTTGATTGATTTATGAGGAACAGAAAAATATGCTTTATCAAGTTTTCATTTATATGGTTTGAAAGGAAAGTCGGAAATACAAATAAGAATGAAGATGAGCAATTATCATCTGGGCGAATAATCCCCTTTACCTTTAATACACTAGTGACTACTGCAATTCTCATGACTCCAGAAAGGCAACTGAGGAACTCGTGAAAGTAGAAAATTCAATAACATTCCATGATCTATTCTGTTCATTACCGTAATTTAACAGACCTCCAACTGAGTATCCAAATCTCTCCATAACTTAATTATGTGGAGGCTCTCCTCTTCTGTTGATCTCTGGAGAACAATTCGAGAAGCATAACCCTTCTTCATCATATGAAGACAAATTTCGGAGGGGTTATTAGCAGTGAGTGTAACCAAGTACAACCAACCCTTATCTGACAAAAGCTTGTCAGCAACAGGCAATATTTTATCAATAACACTCCGGCCATTCTCACCTCCAGCCCAGGCAGATGCAATACCAAACTGACCAACTTCGTATTCTGGTGTTGGCACGTAAGGCGGATTCACAACCATCACATCTACTGATCCAGCCAACCGCTTCTCTAGCCCTGATGCAATGTCAGTTGTTACCAAATCAGCACGACATCCATGTGCTTCCATTGTTTTACGAGTCACTCCAACTGCATGAGGGTTAATATCCGTTGCAATGAAGTAGCAACCAGAACTGTCTTTCCCAAGCATAAGAGCTAGAGAAGTAATAACGTATCCACTACCGCAACCAACTTCCATGCATATTGAAGGATGATGCTCTAATAAGTTTGCTCTATCCGCTAGAAGTGCATCAACCAATGCAAATGAATCATCACATGGGTCATATACTTCAGGATGTGAACTCACCAGACGGATTTGAGCAGTTCTGGAAAGCATTTTGAATAAAATCTGCTGAAATATTTTAAGCTAATGAAGTATGTACAGCAATGGACCTGAAAATTGTTGATATTAACAATAGTAACTTCATTTGTGTTACAGAAGCTCTACATACATAACAGAATCAAAGATGGAAATCCATTTGTAGCTTCATGTATAGTTGCCTCCGAGTTGAGTTTCTAGATTCAAGAATTCTCATATCATATAAATCAATACCAAAAATTAACTTAGCCTTTCCAATTTTTCATATTGGGCAGATAGCAGTGTAGGTCCCTAAACTTTTCAGTGTAACAAGTTGGTCCCCAACCTATTACTTCACTGCTTTGAAAGAGTCATCCACATCCTTGTTGCCCCGTGACCCGCCATGAACAAAAAGGTGAAAAAAAAAAAAAAGCCAACATCCCTGCCAGTCCCCCAAACGCTGACAAACCCCAAACCATGATTCACACCAAAAACCTAATTCCTCCGACCCCTTGCAGCCGCATACGCCACCACCTTCCCCAACTCCCACCATCCTTTGTGACCAATTTGCTACAAACTTGAAAGGCTGGAAATGACTATAATAGAAACGTCCATTGCTATTCTTTCTTTTATTATTTCCAGGCAGCAGTTTATCAATTTCGAAATTTTGATTATTCTTTGTTCCCGAACCTCAATTAAAGAACTTGAACGGTTTCATATTTTACACTAAAAAAAAATCAATCTCTCCAATTCATTGAGCATTACTCAAATAAAACAAATTAATCTTTAAGTGACAAGGATCATTTGTCATCCAGTACAAATTGCACCAGACAGGCGGTCAGTTCTAAGTTCTAACGGCAAGAAGAAAACCATAAACAACCACATCAAAATTCAAGAGAGATTGTCGAGAAAATCTCTGTTATGTAAGGAGATTACTACTAATAAAATCAATTTTGGGAAAAAAAATAAATAAATTCAAGGAGCTTAGGAGATGATGAGAATGGCGGGTGGACGGGAGTGTCGAAATTAAATCATTCACAGCAATCAAATCGAATGCGAAATTATATAAAGCCCGTTTTAACACATATACCTTTCAAGATTGGTTATGAAGAAGTTGACTCGTCCTGGTAGAAATCACGGCAACACATGATAAATTGGTGACCAGAAACCCTCGGTCCTACTGCTCCTTCAAACGGGACTGGGTTATAGTTGGTGAAGCTCTTAATTGGGCTTTACATGGCTTATATGTGGGGAAGAATTCACAAATCATGTATTAAGTATGTAGAGTTTAAAAATCAAGTTTTAAGTTTGATTAATGCAAAAATTAGGTTTTTGTCTAATTAATTAAAAATATTTATTAATTAAATAAAATAAGGTCACAATTATACAAATAATGGTCACATATATATAATTATAGGTCACAATTTAATTATTAGTCACATATTGTCAAATTAATTGGTCACAAATTATTTCGAGGTCACAAACCCAAAAATTTGTAGTCACAGATTATTTTATAGGTCACATGTTTTCAATTTTGTGGTCACATATTATTTTTTAGATCATATATTTTCAATTTTGTGGTCACGGATTATTTTTTAGGTCACAGATTAATTTTGTAGTCACAAATTATCAAATTTTATGGTCACAATCCGATCACGATCCCGATTCACCACCAATACATGGTCACAAACAGTACCCACAGCCACATGTTCATACTTCAAGGATAATAAATCTCAGAGGTGCAGATAACCAATTAATGATAACCAAAATCATAATATAAAATAACAAAATTCGAGCCTCTCATTTTCATCTCACTTCCTCTCGCCCCTCTTTGGTTATTTGGTGATTTGGTGGTAATGGTGGCCACTGTGACGTTGGCGGAGGCGGCGGCGGTTGTGTAGGTTCAGATCTGGGTGGTGGAGGTTGTGATAGTGCAAGCGCAGAACTCGAGCCTCTCATTTTCATCTCACTTCACCTCGCCCTATTTGGTTATTTGGTGGTGACGGTGGCCACTGTGGCGTTGGCGGGGGCAGCAACGGTAGTCTGGGTTCAGATCTGGGTGGTGGAGGTCGTGATAGTGCAAGCGCCGCTTCTCTGCTCACGATGGCTTTTTTTGGTGGTTGTGGTGGTGTTTTGCAGGAGGATGTTGTGGTGTTTGTTGGTGGTGATGCAGGCGGCGTTTGTGTGGTGGCTATTTTGCAGTGGTGGCTTGGTGCGGTGGCAGTGGTCGTGGGTGTAGTGTTGGTGAGGTTGGTCTGTATGGTGGTGGCGGTCGTGGTGGCATATGGTGGCGGTGGAGTTCATGGTGGCATCTGACGGCGATGGGTGTGCTGGTTGGTGGCTAGATATCAAATAATGGTGGTTGTGGTTTGTCGGCGGTGGAGAAAGGGAAGAGAGGAAATGTGTAGAGATAGAAAGTGGAGAGACAAAAATGAGAATTTAGGGTTTGTAGATTAAATTAATTTTTATATATATTAATTAATTGAACCTGATTTTTGAATAAATAAGTTTCACACCTTAATTTTGAATTGGGAAGTTTAACTACCTGGTTTTCTGTAATTTCCTCTTATATGTACCACAATGGCCTTTTACAGATTTTTTTAACAGAATTATTGTAACTGAACAATGCCATATGTACAGAAAGTTTTCACAATTTTTTTTAACAGATAATACATGACACAGTTTCATTGAAAGATTAAAAAAAGATCACACATGTGCTGTCAACACCTCAAGGAATTATTGTAACTTATACCCTTCGGTCAACCTCTTCATAATTATTACCTATTTATTATCTACGTGTTTTATGGAGCCAACGACTCCATCTATTTATAAGTTACTAAAAATTCTACCCAATCAATCACTTAATGGAGATTTAGGTGAAACAGTGCATTTCGATTATGAGAAATTAGGCGAGCTTTAATTTTTTTGATAAATCGGGTCAAATTAGTTATAATTTAAAATTTTTAAAATTCTTTTTTTTTTAAATGTTATTTGAATTAGTTGATGCCTCCCTAATATTATGGTTAAAATTAAATACATATATATTTTTTCTCCTTTGGTTTGGTCATTAATATGGTGGTGTAGGTCACACACATTCCACAGAGTGGTTATGGTTGGACAAAACTCTCGAATCGAACGATTCTTGTTAAATTAAATACCCGAATATGTATCTAAATTGAGAACCAACGGGTTCGGTTCAGTTCTCGATTTTAAATAAAGAACCGAAGAACCGAATAAGAACCAAATCTTCCTAATTTTTTTAATTTTTTTATTTTAAATAAGTCAAGTTATTTTGTTATTTTATTATTTTATAAATAAATTTGCTAATCCAAAAATATGATTTTTCTATTTCTAATTTTTAATCCAAATCTAACTTAATCAAATTGACCTAAATTTTATCCAAATATGTTATTATACCATAATACCGTTTCTTCTGGAGAAATCGAATTGAAATTCGACAGCCCCTACTTTAATTATTGTAAACTCGCTATCGTCATAGTCATGTGATTTTCACAATCAAATGTATGAAAAATTCAGTAAAGAGAAACGTAAAATAAACATAAGATTGAACTTTTTTTTTTGTAAGAGCGAAAATTGCACATGTCATTATTTAAATTAATGTAACTTTGTAAATATTAAAAAATTAATCATTGTACAGAACATAGGAATCGAACTCGAATGATTTCATAATTAATTTTGGATCTGATGGCTTCACTTACTAAATATTCGAAAATTTCGGGTACAGTTCGATTCTTGTTAGGATCGAATCAAATCGTATCGTGTCCAGCTCTAAAAGTGGCAACAATTCTAAGGGATGATCAATTGTTATATTTCATTGTGTCATAACGATAAATTTGAGGTCACAAGTGGCATTTAGGCCACAATATTTAATATTTTATACAAATAGAATACATATTCACATTAAACATTTAACTAGTTACAAATTAATGATCACAAAACACTCATATAGGGTTGCATGATTGACGTGTCTTGATAAACAAAATAACAAATTTGCTGTAATGTATGCTTATATTAGATGAGAGAAAGTAGCTTGATATATCCAACATACCAAATCGATTACACAACATAATCTTCTAATAATCTTCTTTTTTTATTATAACGTAATCAATTTTTTGCAATTTTGCAAAATGATTGTCATTTCTCAAAACCTAACTTTTATGTTAGGGGAGCTATCTGTTGAATATTTATTGAACTAAAATTATATATAATTGCCAAAATCTCTATGTCAAATCACCAAGAAAAATAATTAATGTGTAACATACCCTGATTCATTGATTTGTATCTTAAATAATGAAACTTGAATTATAAATTTGAATCTTGATTTCTAGAACTTTAATTTTGATTCTTGATTATGGATTCTTGAATTCTTCAATCATTTTTCTTGATTCTTGAATTCCTTTATGCGAGTTTTGGATTTTTCTTTTCAACATGCTTTCTCACTTAATTCTTGTGTTGTTGTGATGACACAAAGAATGTGAAATTACATATGAATTAGGGGCTATAACCTTATATATAATTTATATATATATATTTTATCCGTCATGAAATACAATTTTAAAGGAGTTTGGTCCCTACACATATAATCCGGCCCACGCTTTATTTAGACGCCCTAAGCCCAATTATTTAATTCTTTATTATATCACTTTAATTTTTGACTTAACTTTAAGATAATTTTTAAAAACAATTAAATACATATATAAACACACGTGACAAATTAATAATTTTCCAACGTTATCCACTTTTTCCCTTTAATCAATTTTGTTAGTGAGGTTATTTGATCTAATGGCCTATCAAAATACTACAAAAACTTTATCCATGAGCCTCAAATAAATGAGTAATAACTATACGTCCATCACATTATGGTTCGATATTTAATATAATGCAAGTACATATTTACAATAATATAATTGTCCAAAAAATGGTATAACATAAAATTAAAATTCTAGATTATTGTTCATAGTCTAGATAGTAAGGGGGCATTCTCTCCGTATTTCAATTTTGTGTTTTGAGTGTCCATTTTGAAATTATTGAAAACTCGTTCTTTTTGTCATTTTGAAAAATATTTTTCAACCCGTATTTTTTGAGTTTTGACAGATTTGTGAAGAAAACAGCCAAAACGTAAAAAATTATTTTCTGTTTTCTTCACAAAATTTTCGGCCGTTTTTAAAAACTCATTTCGAAAATGAAAAAGCAAACGCGTTTTCAATATTTTGGAAAATCGAAAACAGAAAACGGCCCGAAAACAGCAAAGAGAACGCCTCATAACTTTTTCATGATTCTTCAAATCTCCATTTTTAAGTGCTCTTTTAATTACATGTGTCGTGTGAAGCTTTTCCTGTGCTTCTACGTGCCTTCTTTTAAGGGGATAAGATGTCTCACGCTTCGACTATCATGTATTTCGCTTGTAGGGCTTGCCTAATACGCTTCGACTATTTCTTTGGTAGGATTGCATGTTTGATCTCGCCCAAGTGAGGTTCAGGGGAAGTTGGTCAAATGCGAAGCCTATCCTATCCTTGTTTTACAGCGATTCGTTATGTGACTCCTCATGTTGCTCACTGGTCCACCCCTGGCATCCTTGTGGGACTATTTTTTTTCTACGTGGAATTATGATGTAACAAATCAATAAAAGGAATTATTTTGTTCCATGTAGATTAGAATGACAGGTATATAAAAGATTCGAGATATTTTGTCGAAGTAGTGAATTAAAGTTTTGGCATTTATACATTTAATTACATCCGACTGAGACTCAGTCATTGTCAACTTCCAATTGTTCGTGTCACATTCAGAGAAGAGGTATTGGATCCAACTTGCCAACTCAACTGACCGAGACATTAATGCATTTTCCAATCTCTTTCTAGTTTATGAGTGTGGTTTTGTTATATTTTATATTAAAAAGGTTGAACCCCAATTTTGAGGGTCTTCCATCGTTCCGTTATCTAGAGTATTGTGGATGAAGTAAATTAAGGGATGTGTCTCAACAGGTAAGGGTATAAAAGTTGTCATACTGATACTCACAAATAGTCCAATTTCATACCTTGTAAGAGGTAGGAATAGAACCTTCACACTGCGACTGTCAACTCAATTGAGATTACCTCACTCTTGTCATTTGCACCACTGAGCTATGCCCCGAGAGGCGTGTGGTTTTTTTATATTTCCTCTACTTGTCACATATAAAGAATTTTAAGGGGAGACATTTTTTGTGACGGAAGGATAAAGAAGTAAGTGAAAAATATTGTAATTTCTCTTTTATAAGAGTGAACAATATGCAGATATAAGTAACAAGTAGGTGCATATCTCGTATTTAACATTATAAAATATAAATATTTGTTTTGCAATTTTCTTATTTTGTTTTGTTTACTAATGATATTGGAGTTAGTAATTAAAAAGGTTAAATCCATACAACATAATTGCCTTTAACTAATTTGGTAAAACTTCAAACAAATTGCAAGAATCACACCTTAACATACACTTTTGGTGGACTAATTTTCTCTTTAGTTTGTGATCAAATAAAATTTCTCAAGTTAAAATTTTCATATGGTATTCAAAGACACCGAGTCCACGAAACGCAAATTCCTTCAACGCAATCAACATGCTGTGTTTCAAATATCTCAATTACAAACCTGACCTTGTTAATACTTGATCGTTTTCACTAGTAGTCCGATACAAGATTTTCAAGAAACCTTATTCAATAAAAAACAATGAAAACCCACAACATATGTCATTCTGTAATGATACCAAAATAATTAGTGATAAAAGTGTAACGTGGAATAATGCTCTTGATTCTGGTGTATATATATGATTTCTTGGTAGAACTCTCATCCAACATTATACCTATACAAGTTGTGATCTAAAAGGTGTGGCTGGATGTGAATTAAGGAGAAAATCTCCCACCTCGTGCCAGTTAGTAAAAAGCGATCAACTCTACATTTATCTAAGACGCGCCTAAGCAGACAGAGATGCACCCCTTTTTGTTCTACAAGTGATATTTTCTTGTTTTGAAGTTTAGTCGTGTTGAACTATTGCTAAAAAACTTAAGAAAGCAATAAGTTCAACAAAAACCTCATCGTAGCCCTAAAACAATCCACAAACATAGCTTTGCAAACAAAGTATTATTGATATGAGATATTTATGATTCTGAGAAATATGTTTTTTGTTATAAACTTGAAAAATATGTATGAAATTCATATAAATTTCTAAGGTATGCATTATTTTATTGGTCTCGAATAATTTAATTAAAAATAAAAATAAAAATGCTTTATACGTCTAAATTTCGTAAGCATGCCTAAGCTCACAAGGCTTGAGATTTGACCTCCACACTTTACGCCCTTTAGAATCTTGTTTAACATACATGAGTTTTTTTATGATGGATTTATAAATCTCATGTCATTAAAATCCAATAGCAAGTCAAAAGAAAAGATTGATCAAGCATGTTTGGGGTGATTTACGTTCAAACGTTTTGTGGCCTATAATAACTATTTTTAAAATTATCAGAGATAATAATTAAATAAATATTGTACAAACAATTTATCTTTATATTTATCAATAGTTATCATTATCGATACAAGTAGTTAACCTAATATAGAGGGTGTTTGGTGTGAATTAAAATTAGATTTTTTAGTAGATTATGATAGAAGTTTATGAAATGCGTGGTTGAAAAGTTGTGGGACTCATGAAAGATGTGGTTAATATTGAATTTTTTTTTTGACTTAAATTAAAATAAAATTTTAATCCAAGCCAAGCCAAACAGGCTCATAGTCATATTTTTATGTAAATGTCGTTATCTTTTTTTGTAGTTCATTTTGTAGAGAACTCATATAGAACATCCAATAATCAACAGATTTTGTAGTTAATTCTCTTCTAAATATTCTCTTTATTTTATATTCTACATCATTATAGCCATCCCAAACTTGCTCGAATTCTTGATTTATATGACTTTTTATAATAATTATATATCATCAAACGCATTAAAAATATATTTTTAAATTGAATTATATGTTCATGATCACAAGTTTTATCATGCTTCAAATTTTACATGATTTATGCATTATGTTGAAATTCTTATCAAAGTCAAAAGAGAAGCATCTAATATTGAAGTCTCTTGCTTTTTCCTCGCTTAGGATCGAATTCCCATGCCACCTAAGAAAATTCCTTCATAAGACGTGCTACAACATGACATGAGAACAAACATACCCACCTTTATTAATAAAATGTACATGTCTCGTGTCTTCATTTAATCATGTAACATAGATTGAAATAGGAAATGGAAGGCTATATATGTGTCAAACCAATTCCATAACTACGTAAATCTATTTGAATTTACTGTCAACTAATAAAGTGGATTGCAAAAGGAAAATACTGTGATTTATTTATCAAAATGAAATTTTGAGAGAGTAAGAAGGCAGAAAATGCAATGTCACGGGCTCACGGGTGGTTAGAAAATAAACATCATAGTTAACATAACCAAACAACCAAGAAATATAGTACTATAAAGCGTGACAGAAACCCAGATTCCCAGCCTTTTTCTCATAAAAAATCAAGACTTCTACTGAACAAAATGAACTTGAAAATCACGGAGAGAATTCCTTTTTTTCTATTTTCTCACATTCCCAAAAACCTTGGCTGTGTATTAGTCAACTTCTGAACAACCCTCCAAAGATAATGACACCACACCCGTGATTCTTCTTTGGCAATATCATATGGATTTTTCTCTCTGTTTATACATACAAATGCATACCGTATATATGTGTGTGCGAGTCTGTGTGTATTATTTAGATATCATTGGGATAAAATTATTGTGAATAATCTATAAATATCTTTTTCATAGCTCTATGTGTGTAAATATCACTTGCTCTAAGTTATCAATCATTCATTTCATTCTTACCTTAAACTCCATTTCAGGTCCTGTGAATTGCCTTGCACTTGTACTCAAGGGCTTCTTGATTTTTAAGCGAAACAAGTAATTTTTCACTGCCATTTACTGAATTCTGTAAAGGTTCATCACATTTTGCTTATTCTTTTTACTTGGTATTTCTATTTCTTTTACTCAACCAACTGGCGCCCACAATTTTTTTTTTTTTTTTTTTTTTTTTTTTCTCTTGGAGTTGTACAAGAAACCATTCTTTGCTTTCACGAGACCTTTTGGGTTTTTTACAGTTGTCTTAATCTAGTTTGATGGGATTGCTTTAAATAAGTGGGGTTTATTTGCACTTCTTTCCTACATGGAATATTCAATGAAGGGGAAGAATTGATATATTCTTATTGTCAAAAGTGCCTTCCCTCTTGAATTTTGATTCATACAGTCGATGAAAATGAAGTCTTTAGTGTTATTCAAGGTGATGATAGTTTTATTACAGTTGTGTGCATGTTCTTCTGGTAAGGAGTGTACTAATACTCCAACTATTTTGTCTTCACACACTGTAAGATATGAATTGTTGTCATCTGGTAATGAAACATGGAAGAAGGAGATGTTTTCACATTACCATTTGACTCCTACCGACGATGCTGCCTGGTCGAATTTGCTTTCGAGGAAGAGGTTGAAGCAGGAGGATGAATACAATTGGGCAATGATGTATAGGACAATTAAGAATTCAGGCGGGGTAGAAGGTCTGCTTAAAGAAGTTTCATTGAATGCTGTGAAGTTGGATCCTAATTCAATGTATGGACAGGCCCAGCAAACTAATTTTGAATATTTGCTGATGTTGGATGTTGATAGTCTCGTTTGGAGCTTTAGGAAGACGGCCGGTTTGGAGACTCCTGGCGAAGCGTATGGTGGGTGGGAGGCTCCAAATTCTGAACTTCGGGGCCATTTTGTAGGTTGGTTTAAATCTTCTGCCTATTCATATTTTGGTGCCTATTGATAGAAATGAATACTATTCACCTTATCCCTATATGAAATAGCAAAATTGAATAATTGTGTCCATGTGTTGAATTTGAGCAGTCTATGATTTGTTTATACTTTGCTCATTTTCTAATTGTTTTTTTTTATCTGTTCATTATTGCTCTTAAAAGTACTGAATAGGGCATCATCCATAACCAAAAAAAAGAAAAAAAAGAAATAGAGTAGTGAAGTTATTTCTGCTGACTGATTCTATGCTGTGTATAATTTGCACTGTATTTATTTGGCAACTGAGATTTTGTTTGTGCTGTTGATTTCACGACTTTCATGTTACTTACTTGGCTTGACATATTGAAGGGCATTACATGAGTGCTTCAGCACAAATGTGGGCTAGCACTCATAATGACAGCCTAAAACAGAAGATGACTGCTGTCGTTTCTGCTTTATCTTCTTGTCAAGAGAAAATGGGAACAGGGTATCTTTCTGCTTTCCCCTCCGAGCTATTTGACCGGTTTGAAGCAATAAAACCTGTTTGGGCACCGTATTATACAATTCACAAGGTACACACTGTTTATTTTTCTCCTCGATCCTAATCCAGAATTGTTATGTTGGCATGTTTGGTACATAGGAAAAATAAGCTAAAATCTTGCTCATCATAATGTTGAGTTTGTCCAATACAGCATAGCAATATGCACGCAATATTTAGGCTCATTTTTTCAAGCTTTGACAGATATTGGCAGGTCTTATGGATCAGTATACTCTGGCTGGTAATGCTCAAGCTTTAAAAATGATGACATGGATGGTTGATTACTTCTACAACCGTGTACAGAACGTGATTTCAAAATTCACACTTGAAAGACACTGGTTATCACTGAATGAAGAAACTGGAGGCATGAACGATGTTCTTTACAAATTATACAGCATAACGGTGAGCAATACTGATTTATGGAGATGCCTTATCATTTCTAATCAGTTATTTATTCAATAGAACTGGTTGTCACAACCAGACCAAGGTTTTCTGATCTTACCTTTTGGAAATGTCCGAGAATCTTAACTGAAATTACACCTGATATTTGGCATTCATTTGGGATTTTTCATGCATAATTTTCTCTTTTCTCTGTGTTTTTCAAAATAAAAATACTTGAATTACAGCAACCTAGTACTCAAAGTTATATAATTTGAGCTAGTATCTGCTTTTATCCTTCTTTGCAGGGGGATCAGAAGCACTTGTTGCTGGCTCATCTTTTTGATAAACCGTGCTTTCTAGGATTGCTAGCTGTGAAGGTGGACTTCGTATCTCTTTTCACGTTGAGGCTTATGCCAATAAGATCCTAAACTTCCTGTTCTCTATTGCATGCAAACACATGCCCTTAGTGTTGAACTCTGTTACCTATATATTTTCTCACTTGTAGGCCGATGATATATCTGGATTCCATGCTAACACTCATATTCCAGTTGTTATTGGATCTCAAATGCGGTATGAAGTTACTGGTGATCCACTATACAAGGTACTTTTTTGCCTTTTCTAATCAAACAGTCTAATCTCTACATCATAGTGTTGATGTGCCGTAAACTAAATTCAGAAGGGAATTGAATTTGAATGAATTTCTCGTGTAAAGTTTCACAGAAATTTTAATGCAGAAATTTTAATGTAAGAAATTATATCTTTCTGAAATATGATTCCTTTTTAACTCGCGTTTGTCAGGAAATAGGGATGTTCTTCATGGACATCGTTAACTCTTCTCACAGCTATGCGACAGGAGGAACATCAGTTGGTGAGTTCTGGTATGAACAATGTAATTCCTAAAATATATTTTTACATTTATATAGCATCACCGTTTTGCGACCGGTTAATTCATTTGAAATTTGCTCGGAGATTTCACTATTTCATTTATACTCCTTCACTCAATCTGTTTGCAGGTCAGATCCAAAGCGTCTAGCTAGCACTCTACAAAATGAGAATGAAGAATCTTGTACGACCTATAACATGCTGAAGGTGTGCTGACAATCCTTTTATTTTTGTTGATTTTTTTTGTTAGGTGGATTTACAGTACCTCACAGTATTAAAGAAATGAAAAAAACTGTCCACTCCAGTACTCTACCAAACTTGCTCTAAGGATATTCATACGTGCACCAATATTTGATCTTGTAGGTTTCACGTCACCTGTTCAGATGGACAGAGGAAATGGCTTATGCGGATTATTATGAGCGAGCTTTGATGAATGGTGTGCTGAGCATCCAAAGAGGAAGGGATCCTGGTGTAATGATCTACATGCTCCCCCTGCGCCGTGGTGCTTCCAAGGCTCAAAGCTATCATGGATGGGGAACAAAGTATGATTCTTTTTGGTGCTGCTATGGAACAGGTGGGTATAACAGACCTTACTTTCAACTATTATCCTTTCTGTTTTTGCAAGGATTATGTATTTCTTCTTATTATTTTAGAAGATATATCTGAATCCTCAAATGTAAGAAACTTGATCGATATTTTGAATTCAGTCCATGATTCCCTGTCTATCATGATTAACTGATTTGCTTAATTATACAGTTTTTCTTGATAGCATGAATTGGAAATCTTGCTAATTTATATTTGTCGTTTTGTAATTTATATTCTTTAAGATAATATTCGGAGGAACATACTTCTGATAGATCGAATTTTCTTTCTACCTTTACTGCTATAGGCATTGAATCATTTTCAAAACTGGGAGACTCGATATACTTTGAAAAGGAGGGAAATACTCCTGCTCTGTACATCATCCAATATGTATCTAGCTCACTTGATTGGACAATGGGACATATTTCCCTAAACCAGGAAGTAGAGCGTGTTGTATCATGGGATCAACGCCTTCAAGTGACAGTGACAATTTCCTCAAAAGAGGTATTTTATTTCCAAGTCGTCGTTCCCTTAGGCCTCGGAATTTAAGAGTTAATGTTGTCTTTTTGTCGTTCTTCAGCAAATAGAAAATGCAGCATCTACCTTGAATTTTAGGATACCACCATGGACATATTCCAATGGTGCAAAGGCATCATTAAACGGTCAGGACATTCTGTTAGCTGCTCCAGGTAAAATTGATCATCCTCTTCCTCGTGCTGCTGTTAATTTCTCCTTTTTCTCTAATGTCATCTCCTTATCATTTTAATGTTGCTGTGTGTGTGGAAATAAAAAGATGATGAGACTTCTGGATTTTTTAGTTTTTTGAAGCAAACTTTTTAACGATCAATTTCTTGTTGCAGGCAATTTCCTCTCACTGACTAGAAATTGGAACCCTGGTGATAAAATTACTCTCGAGCTGCCTATAAGTCTTAGAACTGAGACTATCAAAGGTATATCTCTTGGCATGAACCAAATAAACCTCTAACTACAGATCTTGTCGTTAGAAACTACAAACCCAATATAATTAAGACAGAATCACTGGAAGGCTTGGATAATTATAAATAACTAGTACTAATTACACAATCAAAATCAAAAGAATCCATTCAATACGAATGCTGATGTGTTTTTTTGATTGTTTTAGATGACAGGCCGGAATATGCTTCTGTTCAGGCAATATTCTATGGTCCCTACCTTCTTGCCGGTTTTTCAAATGGTGACTGGGATATCAAAGCTGATTCAACTAAGTCTATTTCCGATTGGATTACTCCAGTTCCAGCTGATTACAATTCTCTTTTGATATCCCTTTCGCAAGAATCTGGGAATGCAGTACTTGTCCTCACAAACTCTAATCAATCAATAAAAATGGAGAATTTCCCTCAAGAAGGAAATGATTCTGCTGTCAGTGCAACTTTTCGACTAGTTCTAAAAGATACAACAGAATCTACAAAGTTTTCAGGGCCAACAGATGCTATTGGGAAATTGGTCATGCTAGAACCACTAAATTTTCCAGGCATGTTAATTGTGGATCAAGGAGTTGAACAATATCTTGGCATTACAGATTCGTCGAAAGGTGGTGGTTCTTCTACTTTTTGCTTGATTTCCGGGCTGGACGGGAAAAATGGAACAGTTTCCTTGGAATCCGAGGATCATAAAGGTTGCTTCGTGTACAGCAGTGTTGACTATCAATCCGGTACAAGCATTAAGCTCAGCTGCAAATCATCAGATTCTGGATTTAAACAGGCAGCAAGTTTTACGTTGAGAGAAGGATTGAGTGAGTATCATCCTATCAGCTTTGTGGCAGAAGGGACAGACAGGAACTTTCTTCTGGCTCCATTACTTAGCCTAAGAGATGAATCTTATACTGTATATTTCAACCTTCAGGCATAAGGTGGGTTGGGAGTAATAAAGGTGGAATAGTTCTGAAAATTTAACAATTCAAAAATCAGACTCTACTGGTTTTATATTGGTTATTAGCTTAGCATCTCTGCTTCAACTTCAAGTCTGAAATGAATATGCATGAGATAGACATTTAAAGAGAGATTTGCCATACAATGATGCAGGTGGAGAAATGCGTTTTATAGATTGTACTCTGTTTTACTTCATCAGTATGTTGGTATATAATAAGTTTTTTTTTTTTTTTTTTTTTCCTTTTTTTTGGATAGTTTAGTGGGTTAAAAATCTGAATTACTACTTACTTTACATAAAGTTTTCAGCGAGTCATTGAACTTTAAAAGTTCTCTCATTAGTCACTGAACTTTTTAGCATGTAATCCCATCAGTTGCACTGCCAACTAGGGCTGTACAAAAAAATCGCAAAACGAATCGAAACCGTTGATTTGAAATCGTTGGTTTGGTTCCACGTGGACCCGCGATTTTTTTTTTTTTTTTTTCATCAAACCGAATCAAACCGTTTTAAAATAGTTTGGTTTAGGTTTCGATTTTCAAAAATCGCACAAAACCGAACCAAACCGTTTTTAATTTTTTTAATTAAAACATTAATTTCATTAACTTATAAATTTTACAATTTTTACTTTTCAGAAAAAAAAAACTAATTTAGCAATACAAATTACAACAACTCATTAAAATAATTATAGAAAGTACATTAGATTTATCATTATTGGACCATGGTTTAACAAGTTCACAACACATGTCCTCACCCGATATCTAAACTAAACTAAAATGATTTCCAAATCATATTAAATGAAAAAAATATATATATATTTTCGATAATCCAAATCATAATTCAACAAAACTACGACAGCAAATTACGTCCAAAGTTTTAGAAGTTTTAATATAAACTCTCATTTCCCAAACATTTGATGCTTGTCTACCCACTGTTGAACGAATCGTCAGTCGCCTTTTGCCTGTCTGCTAATTTCTATCTAAATCGCCTCTTTCTCTCATCTCTTAGTAAGTCTCAAATTTTCATTCAAACCATTTTTCTACTATTCTTTCTTTTATTTGTTGTTTTTGAACTTATTATACACTTGTGAGTTGTGGTTTGGATAGAAAAATGATTGTTTGTGTGCCTGGATTATTAATGAACTTGTTTGTTGTTTGGAAAGAATAAAGGACAGAGCGTATTAATTGTGCGAAAATGTTAAAGTTCCTTATTAACATCTTTTCGCAGCTAACTTTAAAAATAATTTCTTAATGGGTTTCATGGTAAATATGAATGTAATTTAACATTTAACATTGTTAATTCTCGTTTAAACATATACGTTAACTTGTTTTAAATATATTACTATATTGTCAATAAGTAAACCGCGGATTAAAATCGAACCAAACCGCAAATTATGGTTTGGTTTGGTTTGGAAAAATTTCAAATCGCATAAAATGGTTTGAGTTGAAAATATAGCACAAACCGCCCAAATCGAACCGTGTTCATCCTTACTGTCAACAACTGTTTTAAAAAATGATGGAATTGCCAGACTTGGTAAACATAATCGCTTACGTGGCATGTGCCAAATCACGTGGACAAAAGTGTGTTTTTCAATTTTTCACAAAGAAAAAAAAAATACAAACATTATATAGAACCCAAATCGATCCCCCTTCTTAGGGATGACAATTTAACCCGCCCCGACAAGTTGGCGGGGTGGGACAGCCCCATTCCGTGAAAAACAATAATTTTAAAATAGAATTTTAATAAATGATTAGTTTTAAAATATTGTTGAATATATTTACAATTTTATAACTTGTTTCTAATCCAACAATTATATTATACAATTGTCAATTTAAAATTTTACATAACTAACAATTGTTTATATAATTTATAAATTCAATCATTCAATTTTTTTATTATAATTAAATTATATAATCTAAAATTTTGAATTATGATAGTTAAATAAATATTCTTTGTTTTTGAAAGATTTATACCAATCAATTACAGCGAGTTAATCTTGATCGAAAAAAACTAGAAAAAAATTTAAAATATACGGAATGACCTTTAGGTTTTAGGTTAATAGTTGAATTTTAAATAATAACATAACTCGAATTTTAAAAAAAAAATAAACGGGACAGGGGCAAATTCTCGCCCCATGGGGGGTGGGGTTAGAGTGAGGCGGCGGGGCGGGGTGGAGGTGACCTCCGCCCCGAACTCACCCTCCTCCCCAAAATTTCCAAGCGAAACCCAAAATTCAATCTTCCCAAAATTTCACGAGTTCTTCCTACTTCAATCGACGAGATGATGACCCAGACTTCAATCACTATATGATGATGAAGATATCCTATTTGATCGTAACGTGTCCGAAGGAATTGAAAATTTGAAATGAATATGCATAGAGTGCTACAGGATGAAGAAGCTCCAGAATCATATAGTTCTTCCTATGCATCTTCGGAGGAGCTAAATTTTCTTAGTGGTTCAGACTCAGAGAATGGTGATAAATCAAAATTTCTTGAATATTTTGCTGAAAATGAAAACAAGAATCCACGTCTCGAGATAGGTTTACTTTTTGGCTCCTTTGAAGAATTGAAATGTAACGTGAAGAATTATGCAGTCTTAATCGGGTGGAATCTATATTCAAGAAAAACAATACAAATCGAGCACAACGCGTTTGAAAAGATGGTTGCCCATGTAAGTTGTGGGCACCTAAGGTTTAGACAATGTTCAACTTAAAACCTACGATCCGAAACACACTTGCATTAAGGTACATATGAACAAGAATGCAACTTATAAATAATTTGTTGATTATTACTTGGATGGCTTTAAAGATGATCCTAAATGAAAGACAAAACATTTCAGAACTGCCGTGAGAAATGATTTGGGATTGCACATTACTAAGGTAGCTGCTTGGAATACTAGGAAATATGCCAAAAATTTAACAAAAGGGAATGATGATGAACTATTTACAATGCTAGGGTCTTATGCTACTGAATTGAGGAGAACAAATCCATGTTCAACTGTGATCATTTGTCAACTGAAAACTGCATTTAGAGGTATTTATGTTTGGATAGAGGCATGTAAGAGGAGTTTCCTACAGGAGCGTAGACATGTTGTTAGTCTAGACGGATGTTTTACGGAAGGGAAGTATGATGGTCAAATGCTAACGACAGTTGGGTAGATGCCAATGTTTACATATTCATAACTGAATATGTAATCGTTGAGAAAGAGAACACTAATTCATGGCATTGGTTTTTTAAGGGGAGATTTTGTTAAAACACCCAGTCAAACATTGTAGTTGGAAAAATAACATTTTCTCAATGTTTATAAGTAATATGGCCTCAATTAAAAAATACAATAAATAAATATCATCAAATGTCTAAAATATCCCTATCATGGAAAAGATTCAAACACCCTTTCAATCCAATCAAATTTTCCAATTCATCACCAATCGTATCAACGTGCTCTCCTCTCCCTGTTCTTGCTACCTAAAATCTTGTTATTCATTATATTCTTCACCTATCTTTTTCAATATTTTGAGTATTTGAACAAGAGTTTTGGTTTCTATATTAACTAAATTAAATCTCTATTATATTTGAAGAAAAAAGAAAGGTATTTTTAGAAATCTCATTTATATTGGTACTTTTATTGTTGAATATTGTATAAAATGATGTGTTAGTTGATTTTATTTTCTTATTTGGTGTATTTTTCTTGTTGTACCAATTATTTGACGATAACAGAACTCCAGCTATTATCAGTAGCGTAAAACAACACTACAGTCGTTATCTGTAGTGTAGAACGACACTACAGTCGTTATCTTCCATGTAAAAGGATAGTACAATCATTATCTATTATGCTCTGTCCGTTATTGATAATATAATGTGGTTATTTTGATAATTTAAATATGATAACTATTTTCACGTTACTTTGATATATATACGGTATATTTATCAAATTAAGTATAAAAAGATTAAGTAATGAGTATATCTCTCAAATTTTATACACGGCATGTCCATCTTGAAACTTAAATAAGTTCAAATTATCGATTATCAGGGTTCGGACGGGTCGTGACGGCTCATAATTATGTGTATAGACAGAACGACAAAACAGTTGTTCTACAAACAGTAACGACACTTGTGTCGTTCTCAAGAACAAAATTGTCTATTGTCTATTCATTTCATCCTTAACGATCTCAAACATTGTACTCCCTGACTTAAAAAAGTTAGAAATGTCGATCATATGTAAAGGAAGGGTATAATTGACATAGA
This sequence comes from Osmanthus fragrans, assembly GCA_019395295.1. NCBI lineage: Eukaryota > Viridiplantae > Streptophyta > Magnoliopsida > Lamiales > Oleaceae > Osmanthus > Osmanthus fragrans. The sequence continues at coordinate 20,454,924 of CM033343.1, read as the reverse complement.
TTATGTGATATCTTGTTGGTGAAATCACAAGTCGTTATCTATGCTCGTTAGAAAATATAACTAATGGGTACATCTCTCAAATTTTGTGCACAACATGTCTATATTGCAACTTAAATGAATTTGACTTATCGATTATCGAAGTTCGGAGGGGTCGTGGACGTTCAAACTCTTGTTTATTGATAGAACGACACTTGTGTCGTGAAACGGCACATGTCCTGTTATGATGATTTCTCCAATATTTGGCTTCCTTTCCTCCTTAACGACCTCAAACATTGTATCCCCTAAGCTAAGGAAGTCGAAAATGTCGATCATGCGTAAAGTAAGGGTAGAATTGCATAGATTATGTGATATCTTGTTGGTGAAATCACAAGTCGTTATCTATGTTCGTTAGAAAATATAACTAATGAGTACATCTCTCAAATTTTGTACACGACATGTCCATCTTGAAACTTAAATAAGTTCGACTTATCAATTATCGAGGTTCGGAGGGGTCGTGGCCGTTCAAACTTGTGTTTATTGATAGAACGACACTTGTGTAGTGAAACGGCACATGTGCCGTTCCGATGATTTCTCCAATATTTGGCTTCGTTCCCGCTTTTACGACCTCAAGTATTGTACTCTCTGACTTAAGGAAGTCAGAAATGTGGATCAGACGCTTTAAATTCGTGTTTATTGACAGAATGACACTTGTGTCGTGAAACGGTACATGTGTCGTTCTGATGATTTCTCTAATATTTGGCTTCATTTCCTCCTTAACGACCTCAAGCACTGTACCCCCCTAAGTTAAGGAAGTCGAAAATGTCGATCATGCGTAAAGTAAAAGTAGAATTGCATAGATTATGTGATATCTTGTTGGTGAAATCACAAGTCGTTATCTATGTTCGTTAGAAAATATAACTAATGAGTACATCTCTCAAATTTTGTATACGACATGTCCATCTTGAAATTTAAATGAGTTCGACTTATCAATTATTGAGGTTCGGAGGGGTCGTGGCCGTTCAAACTCGTGTTTATTGACAGAACGACACTTGTGTCGTGAAACGGCACATGTGCCGTTCCAATGATTTCTCCAATATTTGGCTTCCTTTCCATTTTTACGACCTCAAGTATTGTACCCTCTGACTTAAGGAAGTCAAAAATGTGGATTAGACGTTTTATATTCGTGTTTATTGACAGAATGACACATGTGCCATTTTGATTATTTTTCTAATATTTTTCTTCATTTCCACTTTAACGACCTCAAGTTGTCAAGCATTCGACCCAATGACTTAATGAAGTCGGAAATGTCGATCATGTGTAAAGTAAGGGTATAATTGATATAAATTATGTGATATATTGTTGGTGAAATTACAAGGCGTTATCTATGTTCGTTAGAAAATATAACGAATGAGTGCATCTTTCAAATTTTGTGCACGACATGTCCATCTTGCAACTTAAATGAGTTTAACTTATCGATTATCGAGGTTCTGAGGGGTCGTGACCGTTCAAACTCGTGTTTATTAACAGAACGACACTTGTGTCGTGAAATAACACGTGTCGTTCCGATAATTTCTACAATATTTTGCTTCCTTTCCGCCTTTACGATTTCAAATATTGTATCCCCTGACTTAAAGAAGTCAGAAATATGGATCAGACGTATAAAATTCGTGTTTATTGACAGAACGACACTTGTGTCGTGAAACGGCACATGTGCCGTTTTGATGATTTCTCCAATATTGTGCTTCATTTTCGCTTTAAAGACCTTAAACATTGTACCCCCTGACTTAAGGAAGTCAGAAATGTCAATCAGTCGTTTTAGATTCGTGTTTATTGACAGAACGACACAAGTGTCGTTTAACAGCATATGTGTCATTCTGATGATTTTTTTAAATATTTTGCTTCCTTTCTGCCTTAATGACCTTAAACATTGTACCCCATGACTTAATGAGGTCCGAAATGTCCATCATTAGGGGTGGCAAAATGGCTCGGTGGCTCGGGCCGCCCGGGCTCGGCCCGTGAAAAGCCCGGGCCAGGCCCGGCTCGGCTCGGCTCGGCTCGGCTCGGGATACCGAGCCAAGGCTCGGGCCGAGCCTCATTTTTGGGGTTCGGCCAGAGCCGGGCCGGCCCGCGAGCTTCACGGGCCGGCTCGTATCACGGATTTTTTTGGACTCGCGATCAAAAAAATGTAAAAAAAAATGAATAATACTGAATTTTTTTTAAAAAAAATTAAAAAAATAGAAAAATACGGGTCGGCTCGGCTCGGGAAAAGCCCGAGCCGAAGCCCGGGCCGAGCCCCAAAAAATTCACCGAGCTTGGGCTCGGCTTGGCTCGGACCCGGAAAAAGCCCGGGTCCTCCGAGCCCGGGCCGAGCCCGGGCCTAAGATTTTGGCCCGCGAGCCCGGCCGGCCCGGCTCGTTGTCATCCCTATCCATCATGTGACAAAACGACACATAACGTCACTTGTCGATCATGTTCTCTCAGATTATTTCAAGTGCAATAATGATATAAGTATCGTTCTCATGAGTTTGACAATCCATTATCGAGGTTCGAAGGTGTCGTGGACGCCCACACTTGTATTTATGGACAGAACGACACAAGCGTCGTTATATAAACAGTAACGACATTTGTGCCGTTCTGAAAAATCAACTGTCTATTGTCATAACGACATTTGTGTCGTTCTCTCAGATTTTTTCAATATTAGTAACGACACAAATGTCGTTCTCATGGACTTGTATAACAAACATAATGGCATGTCCATCTTTCAACGTAAATAAGTTCGAATAATCGATTATAGAGGTTCGGAGGTGTTGTGGACGCCCATACTCGTGTTTATGGACAGAACGACACAAGTGTCGTTATATTAACAGTAACGACACTTATGTCGTTCTGAAGAACCAACTGTCTATTGTCATAACGACAATTACGTCGTTCTCTCAGATTTTTTCAATATTAGGACCTGTTTGATTCCCATTTTAATTCTCATTCTCATTCTTCTACTCATTTTCAACCACACATTTTTCAATAAAATAATATTTTCTATCACATCAATAACTTTTCCATCTTTTTCAACCACACATTTCCCATCATATCACTATTTCAAAATTCATTTTTTTTCCAAATAATGCCTATCAAACACACTCTTAGTAACGACACGAGTGTCATTCTCATGGACCTCTATAACAAACATAACGGAATGTCCATCTTTCAACGTAAATGAGTTCGAATCCTCGATTATCGAGGTTCGGAGGAGTCGTGGACGCCCATACTCGTATTTATGGACAGAACGACACAAGCGTCGTTATATAAACAGTAACGACACTTGTGCCATTCTGAAAAACCAACTGTCTATTGTCATAACGGCACTTTTATCGTCCTCTCAAATTTTTTCAATATTTGTAATGACACAAGTGTCGTTCTCATGGACTTGTATAATAAACATAACGGCATGTCCATCTTTCAACGTAAATGAGTTCGAATCATCGATTATAGAGGTTCAGAGGTGTCGTGGATGCCCATACTAGTATTTATGGACAGAACGACACAAGCGTCGTTATATAAACAGTAACGACACTTGTGCCATTCTGAAAAACCAACTGTCTATTGTCATAACGGCACTTTTATCGTCCTCTCAAATTTTTTCAATATTAGTAATGACACAAGTGTCGTTCTCATGGACTTGTATAATAAACATAACGGCATGTCAATCTTTCAACGTAAATGAGTTCGAATCATCGATTATAGAGGTTCAGAGGTGTCGTGGATGCCCATACTCGTATTTATGGACAGAACGACACAAGCGTCGTTATATAAACAGTAACGACACTTGTGCCATTCTGAAAAACCAACTGTCTATTGTCATAACGGCACTTTTATCGTCCTCTCAAATTTTTTCAATATTATTAATGACACAAGTGTCGTTCTCATGGACTTGTATAATAAACATAACGGCATGTCCATCTTTCAACGTAAATGAGTTCGAATCATCGATTATAGAGGTTCAGAGGTGTCGTGGATGCCCATACTCGTGTTTATGGACAGAACGAAACAAATGTCGTTATATAAATAGTAACGACACTTGTGCTGTTCTGAAGAACCGTCTATTGTCATAACGACACTTGTGTCGTTCTCTCAAATTTTTTTAATATTAGTAACGACACAAGTGTCGTTCTCATGGACTTTTATATCAAACATAACGGCATGTCCATATTTCAACATAAATGAGTTCGAATCATTGATTATCGAGGTTCGGAGGGATTATGGATGCCCATACTCGTGTTTATGGACAGAACAACACAAGTGTCGTTATATAAACAGTAACGACACTTGTGCCGTTCCAAAGAACCAACTATCTATTTTTATAATGACACTTGTGTCATTCTTTCAGATATTTTCAATATTAGTGACGACACAAGTGTCGTTCTCATGGACTTGTATAAAAAATATAACGGCATGTCCATCTTTCAACATAAATGAGTACGAATCATCAGTCTCATGTAAAAAAAAATTGAATATAAATGTACAAAAGTTAATAGATATGTTCATTAATTTAATTGACACATATGAGTAGGACGACTTGTGATTTCACCATTTCGATAATATAAAAGTTATGTCATTTCAAAATTTCTTTGTGACGTGGACAATTTTTCTGTGTTATTTACGTTAGGAGTCCATTATTAGATGTCGTTTAGTTGAAAAAAATCAAACCACAGTAGATAAAGACTATAGTGCCGTTTTACGTAGCGAAAAACGACTGTAGTGTCGTTCTACATTTCAGATAACAGTTTGGAGTGCCATTGCCTTCCAATAGTTGCAAACAACACAAAAAAACACACTAAATGCAAAAACAACACCAACTTAAAGATTATTCAATAATAAATGTACAATTTATATAAGATTTCTAAAACTATATTTCTTATTTATTTAAATGTAAATGAGATTCAATATAGATGATAAATATTCATTAGATATCCAAATAGGTGAAAAATATAATGAAGAATAAGATTTTAGAGTAGCAAGAATAGTTGAATATTCAACAGTTCCTAAATCTTCAAGTTCTTGAAATTATGTTCATGAATAATCGATTCTTTCCAATTAACTACAGCAGCTTGACGACATGTAGCCAATTTTAATGAGTTTTATAGTAGATTTGAAGACAATAAAAAAAATAAAGAGAAAGAGGAAGATGAAGAAGAAGAAGAAGAAGAAGAAGGAGACGATAATTTCAAAAAAAGATGTTTTGAAATTGGGAGAATATGATTTACTCTTTACCGTTTCTCGTAGCAACGAGATGAATTTCAGTTGAAGAAGATGAAGAAGGAAGATATAAATTTTTGAATTTGGGAGAATAGGGTTTGCTCTTTACTGTAAGAAACGGTTGAAATGAATTAAAATTTGGTGAATTTTGAGTTAAAAAGTGAAGGAGAATTTTGTCTTTTTATCAATTAAAATATTTTGAATTATATATTTATTTTTATTCTTGGTCAAAGGCTATATGTTCAATAATATTGTGTTGCACGGCTGTTTGAACAAATTCCCCTTTTTTAAGTTATTGTCCAAAGATATTTCTACGAAAAATTGGTACTATGTGAATTTCTTGAGTGAGAGACATAAATGACTAGTTAATGTCGTTGCCGATTTATTTTTAGAGGCGGAACACAAGTTTTTTGTTAGGCATATGTAATAGAATTTCTTTTGAAATGATTTCAAGGGAAAAATACTTAAAAGATTGTTTGTGGGGTGAAGCAAAAGCAAGCCATTTTGGCATCTTTCAAATATTGGATGTCGAAGATTGAAAATGCTGACAAGAAAGCGTATGATAGGTTGATGACATAATCACCGAAGGAGTGTAATAGGTCCCACTTTTCTGATTAGTTAAAGTGTAAAGTACTTCTTTATAAAGGTTGAATCCCAACCTTGAGGATCCCCGCCCCGCCCTAGAGCATTGTGGAGGAGATAAATCACGGAATGTGTCTCGACAGGTCAGGGTACAAGAGCTGACATACTGGTGCCCACAAAGAGTCGAATTTCATACCCTGTAAGAGGTAGAAATCGAGCCCTCACACTGCAGCTGTCAGTTCAATTGAAACTACCTCACTCCTTTCATTTGCACTACTGAGCTATGCCCCGAGGGGCATAAAGTACTTCTTTATAATATGTGCGAGTGCTCCAGAAACTTTGTTTTGGATGATAAGGAGAAATCAATGCTAACAATGTTGGTAGGCAATCAGACAAAGTTGATGCATAGAATTCAAGTGAAGAGACATAAATGAGAGGTTACAACAAATTAGTATGTCTAAAAATTCAATAGAAGTTAGAAAATTACAGTGAAGCAACTTGTGAATGTATCTTGCGACGGAATGGGGTACATCATATTGAGAATTAGAAATCCTAATTTTATTCCATTGAAAACAATTAATATGAAGAAAGAAATAAAGATACACAATATTATAGAGGATTGCCTCATTATGAGATCACGTCATCTTCCGTCACTACAATAATTCACTTAAAATGTTATAGATGAAGAACTATTTATAAACACTTTCTTAGAAAGAAATAAAGATACACAATATTATAGATGGAGAACTATTTAAAAACACTTTCTTAGAAGTCGAGGGTTCACTTAAAATTGTAGTCTTAAATGGGAAAATATCTTCAAAATAAGTAGCATCTCTAACTTCAATGATAAGTATTATTTTTAATGTCACTTATTTTGGAACTTACAATCAAGAACATATTTGCGCTACTATTTTGAGTATATCTTATGAAAACAGCATCCACAGTTTTTGGTCATATTTTCTTTCTTTTAGGATCAAGTATAACTATCTTGGCCAAACACCCCCATACTTTTAGAAAATTTAACCTAGTACATCTCTTTTTTCCATAGTAGTATGTAGTTTTAATATTGTCCTTTACAGGTACTCGATTCAATATGTAACAAGAAGTTAGGATAGCTTCATCCCATAAGTTTTCAGGTGCTCCGGAATTTATGAACATGTCATTTACCATATCCATTAAAGTTTTAATTTTCCTTTCTGCAATACCATTAGGGTCCGTTTTATTGTAGATGTGGAATTTGGGTAGAAAGAAAATGAATTATAGGGAATTGAATTGTTTAGAATTTGTTTTATTGAGAATTATAATTAATTGTGTTTGATTGATATAATTTGTCACCTGGTCCATTTGGCTTTGTTTTTTTATGAAAATTGTCAATTAAAAGGATAAAATTTCTTACAAATGGGGATAAAATTTGTTTAAATTGTCAAAAAATTTAAATAAATAAAATTTGGAATTTTTTTTGTTCGTTTGACTTTGTTTTTCATGGAAATTATCAATTAAAGGGATAATTTTATTTTGTTACAATTAGGGATATAATTTGTTTCCATTGCCAAAAAAAAGAAAAAAGATGTAAAACATATTACCACCAAAACTAAAGGAATTGGAATTCCTTAAAATTATGGAAAAGCTGGTCATGTGGGCTAAACTAAGAAAATGAATTCTAGAGAAAAAAATGCCTATCAAACATGAAAAAAGATGGAACTTGATTTTTTTTTCTCCATTTTCTATGGAAAATGTGTGGTATCAAACAGGCCCTTAGATTGTGGTGAATAAGGAGATGTCACTTCGTGTATTATTCCATTATTCTTATAGTAATCCTTAAAAATTATTCTCAGTTTATTCTCATCTTCTATCGGACCTCAATACTTTTATCTTACGTTATAATTGATTTCCGACCTCCGCTTTATAGATTTTGAACTTATCATAGACTTCATCCTTCGTTTTCAATAAATAAATATAGCAATACTTAGAATAGTCATCTATAAATGTTATAAAATATTTATTACCAGCTCGTGTTGACGATCTATTAGAATCACAAACATCACTATGAATCAATTCTAAGAAGTTTGTATCCATTCTAATAGATTTAAAAGGTCTCTTAGTTTGTTTGGCTTGTACACAAACTTTACACTTATTATTACCAACTTTAGATTTTGGAATCAAGTTTGGATCCATAAGTTTCTTGATCTTCATGTTACTAACATGACCCAATCTTTCATGCCACAAATAACTTACTTCAACATTAAGAACCATGGAAAAATCATGACAAAGATTTTCAATAATATTCAATTTAAACAATCCATCACTAATATAACATTTCCCAACAAAAAAACATTATTCTTTGTTGTAACAACCTTATTTGACTCCATTACAAGTTTAAAGCCTTGTTGAACTAAAAATGATCACGAACTAAATTTATTCTAACTTTCAGAACATGGCGAACTTGATCTAATAATAAACTCTTCCTAGAGGTCATCTTAATCTCGACACTTCCAATTCCCAATACAAAATTGATAAAGTCATTTCCCAAAGTTACACTTCCTCGGCTTGAAGTCTGATAAGATTTAAACAAACTCTTATAAAAACCAACAGGAACATTTGCTCCAAAATCTAACCACCATTCATTACTAGTATAAAAAAATTGATTAAAGAGGTTGATGATTCACACCTAATGGAATGTCCACCATCCTTCAATATGTTTACTTGATCCTTTCGAAATTTTCCCTTATGCTTGTATTCCTTAGTCCTTTTGTAGTAGCAATCTCGAGCTAGATTGTTGGTTCTTCCACATGCATAACATGACCCTTGCTCCTCCTTCTTTCTGCCTTTGTTATCCTTAGTGAGTTATTCTTAGGTTGTGATTTTTTCCTATAACGGTGAAAGTTTTTCTTAAATTTATTACCTCGAGACTTAAATTGCTTTGAGGAGCTAGTATACCAAGTTTGCTTTAACATGTGATTCATCAACTTTGTTGATACGATTTTTATGATGCACTTCTATTATCAAAGAATTGAATACTTTTTTCAATGTTAAAATCTCTTTTTTATGTCTAAGACCTTTAGCAAAATCCGACCAAGAAGGTGGAAATTTATCTATAAGGCATGGAATCTTATAATCCTCACTAAGACTTGACCATTTTTCTTCTACATGTTTTAGTAAATCTTGAAATTGATGGAATTGTTTGTTTATAGATATTCCGTCCACGATAACATATTTGTTAAAAGTTGACGCGTTAAATCTATAGACTCCAGCATCATCAATTCCATATTTTTCCTCTAAAGTTTTCCAAAGCTCTTTAGCACTCGTGATGTTTTGATAAATATCATAAATTCTATCAGAAAGAGCACTTAAAATTCGATTATGACAATGTAATTCAATTTGTTCAGGGTTATACCGTGAGGTAGATTCTCTACCTTCATTATCTTCTTTTATAGTAGAGATTAACCCTAGAATGGTCAACCATTTTCCATTTGTTTTTTTCCATCAAAGTTTTCCGATTTAGCACTATTAGTATCTTCACGAGATGTCATTCTTACACTATGAATTATTAAGGTAAAGAGAAGTAACTGTAGATATATAAATTTGTCAAATTATATTTTGCAATTAATATAATTTATATATATAACACCAACAATAAAATTTTCAGTTAAGTCAAATATTTAAAACTTGACTATATTAATTCTCTAACAACAAATATTCCAAGTAATAATATGAGAGATTAAATGAATATTGAAGTTTCAAATGCAATAGTCACAATTAATTTTATATTAACAATGCACGTAACCTTTTTTTTATTTGATTTGATAGCAATCAAGTAAATAATATAAATTTCAAAACTTTCCATTAAGTTATGAAAATGGAATACATACTTAATAATTAAAATATTCAAGCAATTTAGAAGAGTGCAATATTGAATCAAAAAAAAAAAATCTATTACCTTCCAGAATGCAAAATTTATGTAGTTTCAAAATGAAAATTATAAAAAGTTTTAAAATTTTAACAGAATCAAATGAAAATTGAAGCATAATAATAATGAGTATATTAACAACTACAACGAATTATTATTACACAAACCACTCACACGACTTTAGATTATTGTAAAAATTACATGATTTGTGGAATAAATTATTAACTATAAGCACGAGTCAAATAATATAAATATGATAATAAAGTTAGAAAAGCTGGCCTAAGAGAGTCGCGAAAAATGTTGTCGTAAAATTGTGTGGACTCCTCTTCGTGCGGATACTTTTGACACTGCACAGCTCCAAGATAAAATCCTCATAGCTCATAGCCAATTCTCCTTTTATGTGCACGACCACATGGAGAGAAAGAATAAGCCCTTATTATAGAAGAAAATAATATGAAATGACTAGAGAGTATTTTTCAAATGTTTGTTTGTTTTGTTGTGTAAAACAATGAGAAATCCACCTATTTTTATAGTAGAAAAATTCAACATTCTCACAATGAAAATTAACCAAATTAAATATAAGTTACAAATAAAATAATGATATTAAATTTTTGTAATGAATCTGAAAATTAAAATAAAAAATTTAAAAATGAAGACTGGAATTTTAATTTTAATTTTGAAAGTTTTTAACTTATTATCAACAATATTTAATCCATGTTTGTCTCCCTCTAAAATAAAACTCTTCAATTCTCATACTCATTTTCAACTACACATTTACACAATAAAATATTTTGCACGTAAACCCAAAATTTTTTCCTACTTTTTAACTATATATTCTTCGAAAAATAATTATTTAAAATATCTTTTTTTTTTTCTCAATAATGACCATCAAATATGGGCTTAGAAGCAACCCAAGATTACATCTTTAGCTCTTGGATGGATAATTGGATCTAACCATTACAAAGTAATCGCAATCATTTGAAGTTCATAATTGATTAAGCCTCATTTTCCTAGATTATCATCGATCCATGACGTATTCGAAATGGAAAAATCTTCGCAAATAACATTGTAATACGCCTATGTGGTTGTTGGTTTCCAAGGATAATCTATGTTGCAATGATGATTGAAGCAGGAAGAACCCTAAAACAATTTTGGGGATTTTTGCTATCTTGGAAATTTTGGGGTGTGATTTACGTTTTGGCTGTGGTGTGTGTGTTTGGTTTTGAAGAGTAAAAAACGTGCTTCAAAAAGATATTTTTGTCCATGTTAGCAATTTCATGATTTAGCATCCATTAATGACAATAACGTGCCATATAAGCGATTACGTTTGCCATGTTAATGATTTAGTCACTTTTTAAAATGGGCATTAAGAGAGTGATAGATGAGATTACATATAAAAAATGTTCAATGACTAATGAAAAAACTTTCAAAGTTCAGTGATCTATTGGGAACTTTGTGTAAAATTCGTTGAATCATTCAGATTTTTAACCCATAATTTAGTTCTTTATAACTTAGCCAAATAAATTGAGTTGTTTGGGAGGCACTGTGATTGTGGGTGGACAACTAGTCCAAATCAGATTCAAACCAAATTAGGCGGTTTCGGTTCGGTTCTACAAAAAAATTAATGATTTTGGTTCTTAGATCAAAGAATATATATATATACATATATATATATATATATATATATATATATATATTACAAATCAATGAAACATACAAAAAAATTCAACTTTTGTTATTGACTCGTTCGTCTACATTAGTGAATCATTCTTATTAGGCAATATTCTGTATGGGGGGGGGGGGTGTGGAACTTGATGTTTGTGTTATCAAATTATGACTATGTTTTGTTTGCTACTTTTGAATTTTGTAAGTAAATTTTATTATACAATAGTTTGATTGATGATCGAAATTTGAAGTAATATTTTTTGAATGTTTGAAATTTATTTATTTATTTATATTTATTTAGACACGTGTTATTAACTTATGGATATGATGATAGACTTTAATTTGCATTTATCATTTGAAAATTTAAATTATTGATTCGATTTGGTTCTTTTAGAACCTTAACAAGCATATCATGTCCACTCTTAATTGTAATGATACTAGGAAATAGTAGCCGTGGTTCTCATTCTTTAACAAATATAGTACTTCGATCCCATATGATATTTTGAAGCACACAATACTCCACTCAAATGAAATTGTCATGTTAAAAAAGTACGTGATTGCACTTAGGGTTTTTCTTGAGGGGGGTATTTTGGTATTTTAATCCTTATTATTATATTTTTACAGAAATCAAGTGAAAAAAAGAAGAAGGGTAACTATGTTCACATCTCAATTTCATTAGTGCAACATTTTATTACTCCCGATAGGCCCCACCTGTAGGGAGCGTCAAGTGGAGTCCCTGGTAGTACAGTGCCACATGTCCATGTGGCCCTGTACACATAGTATAATTTTTTTATTTTTTTTTATTAGGGCTTGTTTGAAAGGCAATTCCATTTCCCATTTTTGCCATGTTGTCATTTTCCCCTCCAAAGAATTGATTTTCTACATTTGCCATCACGTGACCTCTTTTATTGCTTTTAGTTGAATTTCAATTCCCATCTTTTAGGTGTTTTTGGTTTTTCATCTTTTTTTTTTTGGGCAATAGAAATAAATTCTATTCTCAATTGTAAAAAAATAAAAAATAAAAAATAAAATTATCCATTTAATTGATAATTTTTATGTAAAACAAAGCCAACCGAATACCAAAAAATTTCCACTTTTTATTTTTATTTTTTTGACAATTCAAACAAATTTTATCCCCAATTGTAAGAAATTCTATCATTTTAATTGACAATTTTCATGAAAAATAAAGTCAAACGAACACCAAAAGATAGAAAATTTCAACATTTTCAGGTGAAAAATTATATCAATAAAACACAATTAATTGACAATTCCCAATAAAATAAGTTCTAAATAATTCAATTCCCTACAATTCGTTTTCTTTCTGTTAGTATGTGCACGGTCCGGTTCGGTTCGATTCGATTCTGAAGAGAACCGAACCGAACCGAAAACTTTCGGTAGTTAGTAAACGAAATTGTCGGGTTCAAATATAATTTTGGAACCGTTCGAGTTCGGTTCCATTCGTTTCGGTTCGATTTGATTTGGTTCCATACTATAATTAATTTTTTTTAACATTTATAACAATACTACAGTCTTATATGTTCAATCTTAGTTTTTACAAATTAACTATTCCAATTTAATAACATATAAATAATAAGTTGTCCAATAAGATTAATTTACCAATGTAAACAAATAACAAAAAGTATATAATAAATTAGCAATACTAAAATATCGGTGATCCATATAAATTAGAAGTCACAGACTCATAGAGATAAAATATTTTAAAGTGTTGCTAATACAGTAGTACTTACTTACCAACTATTTGATTTAACTATCAATTTTTTTTGACTTGCCATACCAGATACTAAGAAACTCTACAAGAAAAATTGAAAAATTATAATTAACAAATATAAATAAACTAAAAATTGTTCAACTAATAAGATTTAATAAGAAAAAATATAATATATATATTTTATTACATGTATCAATGCCCTCATAGAACTCGATCTTTTCAATGCAAACTCTATCTTTGCTAATTTTTTTTAAAAAAAAATTAGATTTACCTCATATATAAAAATAAAAAATTTTTAAAAAATTCAGTTCTTATTCGCTTATTTGGTTTTGAGTCTAGAACCGAGAATCGAATCGAATCGAATCTGTCGGTTCTCGATTCAGATATCCATTCGGGTATTTTACTAATGGAGAATCGCTCGATTCGAGATTTTTGCTGAGCCCTACTTTCTACCCAAATTTCATTTTTGAATCAAACGGACCCTTAGTGTACTTATGTTTCTAACTTTTTTTTTGGGTTGCATTCTTGTTATTAACTTTCATTTAATTTTCACATGTTATCTCTCATTATTTCATTTTGTCGAACTTTTGTATTTGATGTCTTTTATGTTTATTTAAATATAAATGAGTGGCAAATAAGTCTTTTACATCTTGATAACATATTTTTTTGTTTTAATGAAACCATCATTAATGAACGAGTTGTGCTAATTAATGGAAGATTGATGATGAAAATGGAGCCAAGAAAATTTGTAGACATTTGTGAGCAAAAAGGAGGAGTGGAAACCTTCATAATAATTAAAACGCGGTGTGACTAAGCTCCTATTTGATTCGACTAAATATCGTAATTTTGGTAAATTTTGATAAAAATCAATGACATATATGATTAAAAAGTTGATAATAGTTATAAATAATATAAAATGTGTGGTTAAAAATAAGTTTAAGAAAAAATAACTTTTAAAAAAATTGAGGCAAAATATAGGCTAAGCCCCTGTTTTGATACAATTTATAAATTCACTTAAAGTCAATTATTGATTTTAACTTCATATTCATAACTATTACTCATTATTATCCACACATTTCGTGAAATCACTACTTTTTCCTCTTAATAGTTTTACCTATAAATCATTTATAAATTTGTCAAATCAAGGTTAACAAAAATTGTTGTGTGAATGTAATTCCTAAAAAAAAAAAAAAGAAGATTCCAATACTAGCCACCACTTTACCCTGTTCACCTACCAATCATCGTTGTGCACCCATTTCTGACCGCCTGTTTCACAAAATCCAAGGGCGAATAAAAATGTAAATAGTATAATGACTAATAATCTAGAATCATTTTTCATTGTCGGCAATGTTTTTGGGTTATGCCATCTGTACTTCAATTGTGTAATTGACATTTGATGTGTTGTCAAAAAAAATAAATGGATGAAAAAATAATTTTTTTTTTAAAATTGTCAAATGAAATAATGACACGTGTCATTATGTAAACAAAAATATAAACCATAATGTACACCACGTATAATTTATTTTTTCCCCTTCCCGTGCTCAAAATTATTACTTCCTAGTCAAGGTGTGGGTTAAGATATATGTAAAATGGTTGTTAACATTGAAGTTATTTCACCAAATATGTAGAAATGATATTTTGTGTTTGTAGATTTTGATAAAAAATGATAAAATATATGATTGAAAATTTATGAATACCATAGAATATATAATTAAAATTAATTATTGACTTTGACGTAAAATTTTAATTTAATTTTAATCAACAACACAGAAATTTCAAATTCTACAATTATTTTCTTTACCTAATTTTACTATCCCTTAGTATTGACTAGCCATAAAGAAAAAAAGAAAAAAACAAAACAACAAAATTTGAATTCAAAAAGAGAGGAAATGCCAACGGCTATAGGCTATAAACTCCATAGCCACATACTTTCCTCCCAAAAATTATTTTAAAATTCCATAACAAGACCCTAAAATCCAGTAAAGGAAAACAAATCCCTTCATAAATCAATACCAATTAATAGTAGCTACAATCACGCTCCTTGAAGCCATGGATTCAGATGACTCGGAACCCGCCTTTAGATCCGGTTTACCACCAGCTTTAGTCTCTTTAACACCATTTACCCACTCAGTAACCCCCTCTTCGCGCCGGCTTTCGAGCTGCTTTATGCAGCCGAATGTGCCCGTTAAAGCCAGAAGACAACTTGCTTGGGTTTCCCTCCAGGGTCGGCTTGTTGGAGCTGAGGAAGCCAGCTCGGCTAAGACCATTGATAAAAATGGAGTATTGGGTCCTAAAGAAGCTGTGGCTTGGGAGCTGTTTAGCCCCATTCAAAGGATTTTACTTGTGGCTGTTGTTGCTGTGGCAGCTGCGAATTTGAAGAAAAATAAACAGATTTTGAAGCTGAAAAAATCTGTTGAACTTAGGGTTTGTTAATTATTCATTAATTGTTTTGCATAAGTATTTTGGTTTTTATTGTCAAAATTAATGGGAATTTAAATAAATAGGCATTCATGTTTGGTTTTTCGTTGTGTATCTAATTAATGTCTTTTGAATTCATGGAATGGTGATGTAGACCTGTTGCTATTAAAGTTGTACGTTGCTGTCAAAATTAGCACTCAAGATTCATTTATTTCATTTTTTGTGTGATTATCTATTGTTTTAATTAATATTTGCTATAAAAGTTGTAATCTGCTGTGGCAAGAAACGTTACAACCAGTTCATTTATTTCTTGAATTGTGCTGATTTTCAACTGTTGTTACAAATGAATTAATTATTGCTTGTTTTTTTAATGGTTAATTTATTTTTCAAAATTTCTACAAAAAAATGTGTTTAGGACCAGGTGCTCTTAAGCATGCAACAAAAGCTCGACAATCTATGTGAGCAAGTGAATTATTTCAAGGATCAAGCCGAAGTCGCCGTGCCCAGCAGCACCGTAGTTGACAAAAGAGTGGACAATGGTTGTAAGCTATGCGAACAACACAGGCATCAATTTTTGGTAAAACAGTAAAATCTGTTTCTTTCTTCCAATAAGACTTCTTATTTTATTTTTAATAATCTGTTTATCGAACCTAAATATGAGTTCTTAAATATTTATTTTGTTTGTTAGGTTGATTCAGTAGAAAAAGGATTGAACGAGGATGAGGTGTTCAAGTACAAAATCCCACTTGTGAAAGAGGTTGAACCAGAAGAGCGTCGCATGTCTGACTGGTCAGATTGGGCTCCTAGTGTCACTTCTGCTGTTGATATCCAGGTATTTTATATGTTTAGAAGTTATATATTCTTTTTTCCTTTTGAAAAACATGCGGTTTTCTAAGCTTGCGTGCATCAGTACATAGCTCATAGCTGAATGAAATTCTTGATGTATAGTGACAGCAGATGAGTTTTTGATGTTGAAAGTATTATCATGAATTCTCGACTTTAATTTTCCCTTTTGCAGTTTTTCTATTAAACTGGTCTTTCAATAGTATTATGGCCTAAAATTTAAACAACTTATAGGTCCAATAGATGCAGTGTTGTCTATGAAAAGAGTATCTTTTTGATAGAGATATCTTTTCCCGTTTGTTGCAGTTGGACACTATTGCAGTTGAACAAGAACTCTGTAACTTGAGAAAGGATTGTGAAGAAAAGGATGCCACCATAAAGGAATTGTCCACTTTTCTTCAGTCATCTGAAGTTTTTAGTTCAAAGGTAACATTATTCATTTCCGTGTTAATTTCTAATTCTCTCTTTGATTCCTTCATCTATATGTAATTGTTTTGTGTCTATTAGAGGATCTCAGAGTTGGAAGATATCATCCGCAGAAAGAATATGATTATAAACAAGTTTCGCAAGGACATCTTGATTCTAGAACAGAAGGTGAGGATGTAACTATAAACCTACTCATATTTTCCGTTATTTAGTAAACTGGATTACATTAGACTCGACTATTCAGTACAGTTTAATACTGGATGGAAGCCACACAATTTAATATCTTTCTTCCATTACAATTTTTATCAGATGTTGGAATGCTTCCAATAAGGAAAACAAGACTGATTTCAGTTTCACCTGATGAAGTCTACAGTATACTAATAATAGAAGGGACTATTGTATTACACAGTAAATATTTCTAATTGCAAGTTCAACCATGTTAACATGATGAATATGGTTAGTGGAGAGAAATGTTCAACCATTTCAACATGATGAATATGCTTAATGAGAGAGAAAAATGTGTGCAGAGAAATTTATCTTAAATCTCATGTCTGATTTATAACCAAATATAAGCAGGTGGTTAGTCTCACAAGGCTTCGAAGACCTTCATTCTTTGCTCCAAGTTCAAATACGAGACAGCTTCCTGTAATGGCTGATAATGTTCTTTATGGCATGGACAGCACGACTAGCCCTTCATCTTCTGATTCAGACACTTCTAGTAACCGAGTGCAATCTCTTGCAGTCAAAAGTGAAGAAATCTCTGTTTATAATAGAGAGAAAGTCTCATCTTCTGATTTGGACCCTTCTAGTAACCAAGTGCAATCTCCTGTAGTCAAAAGTGAAGAAATCTCGGTTTATAGTAGAAAGAAAGCTTTAATCAGAAACCAGAAACGTGAACAGGCTAAGATCTTCAGTATTACAGCAAGAAGAACAGAGCAGTATCCGAGGTCCGGTACAACGAGTCCTTTAAAAGAGAAATCACTGAATCAGACTCCTAATACAGTTCCTGCTTTGAAACCAAAGCATGCATCATCTGTCAGTGGAGAAAACCGAAACAGGAGACGTCATCTGGTCAGATCTAATGAAGTTGCTTCACATAAGAGATGGGTTTAGTAAGTATTTTATTTACTGAATGCTTAGAAATTATATTTTGTTTGAAGAGGCGTTTATAACCTGAGTGATTCTTTACTATATCAGATTTTCATTTCAGTCTTGTGTTGTTTCTTATCATACTTGTATATGTTTGTAGGTCATGGAGGAATTTTCAATGGAGAATGTTTTTATACAGAAATTGGATAAAATGACATGCCAGTGCGTCGTCAAGTTGATAGAAAAACTTATCTGGAGGAGCTTTAATAAAAGAGACTGCAGAAAAATTGTGGCAGCTGTGGTTTTCTTTTGAGACCGTTGTATTGAAGAATTCAATATTTAGTAGTATGTTTTCTGTAGAATGTAATAGAAAGTATAAATGAATCGAAAGTATTATGTCGACTAGTATTTCAGGAGTTCTGTTAATTTAACTGTCTATTAACCTATCTATTAATATTACTGTCTATATTGTCTATTTCTTCTATTGCTGCTTGTTAAGTGTAATGAACAATATTAAAGAAGAAAACGAAGTTAAAATCTCATTTACTGAAACACTTTGTACTCAACATGTTGTCAAACAACTTGTCATTTGTGAATTCTTATGAATTACAATCTTATATTCTACTACAATATACTAAAGGAGTTTTGCTAAGTGTACACGGGGATTGACAACCCCCTAATAAAAAAATCGTGGCCCCTTCTTGTGAGGGGAGTTGTACGCTTGGTGTACATTTATCGAAACCCTATATTAAAGTGTTGAAATTAGAAGTTGATTTTTTTATTTTATTTATTTATTTATTTATTTATACTGAAAATGAAACTCTTAAAAGAATAATAATTTAGGAATTTGAAGTGAGAACTAATCGGATTCCAAATGTTCTTGGTTCTTGATCCAGAACTGTGGATACATGATTTTGGAATCGAATTTATCTTCTTCATAACTTTTTTATTTATTACAATTTATTGACTTTGCTTTAATGACACAGGTTAACAACGAACAAGTTTGTAAAATCCAAGTAGTAACCAGCCTAATTAATTAGATCTATTCAAAATTGATTATTATCACTCTCACTCGTAGTGACTATTGATGTACTTTACTCGCTGTTCGCCTACTTGAGGGGTAGCAACGGCACAATCAAATTGGATGCTAAGACTATCTTGCTAGATATTGAATGTTATTTGATGACATATTTATAGTGAATTTAATAATGTTCAAATACGTATTTTGTTATATATTTTAGATATTGGAAAAATAATTTATTTTGTTAGGCCGATTTTAAAAAAAAAAATTATGGATGGAATCAAAATGAAGGTTTAGGTTCGATTCAAATAATTAAGTGAATATTTCATTTACGAAATATCGGGATTTTAACGATTAGTTTTAGATATAAATATTCGGATGAAAAATGATACTCTAATCGCATGGATGATCGCATGTGAGTGTGCGGAGTTCATATGAATAAAATAATATTTTTTCGCATGTGAGTGTGCGATCATCATGATATTCTTGTAGCATGACTCATATTCGAATTGACCTATCTGATACCGAGACGTAGTTAAAATCTCAATCCAGCCACTGAACATAATATGATTAATACATAATGCTATCCAGATCAACGGTGTAAATTTTCATCCCAAAAAGTGCGTTGTACTCGCCTCCCATTGGTTAAATAATGCTAAATGAGGATCGCAATCCTATAGTAATCCCCATCGTCCATTACTAATTCAATCAGATCTACATTCCCCACCCCAAATTTTCAAACCCTCCCGCTTCTCCCCATTTTCATCCAAATCCATATAAATATCCCAATAAACAATCAATGACAATAACTCAGAACATTCGCAAACAATTAATTACAATTATTTTTAATACTTAGCATCATATCTCATACTCAATGGCACGTACAAAGCAGACGGCCAGGAAATCCACTGGTGGGAAGGCTCCGAGGAAGCAGCTAGCGACAAAGGCGGCAAGGAAATCAGCGCCGGCCACCGGAGGTGTAAAAAAGCCTCACCGGTTCCGCCCTGGCACGGTGGCGCTGAGGGAAATCAGGAAGTACCAGAAGAGCACTGAATTGTTGATAAGGAAGCTTCCATTCCAAAGGCTTGTGAGGGAGATTGCGCAGGATTTCAAGACTGATCTTCGCTTCCAGAGCTCTGCCGTGGCCGCACTTCAGGAGGCGGCGGAGGCTTATTTGGTTGGACTGTTCGAGGATACGAATTTGTGTGCTATTCATGCCAAGCGTGTCACTATTATGCCAAAGGATATGCAGTTGGCCAGGAGGATTAGGGGCGAGAGGGCGTAGAAAGTTAGAATTACCCAGTATGTTTAGAAAGAGCTTTGGCCCCACCCCCTATTTGGGGGTATTCGGTCACCCTTTCGGTCGGCCCATCTGGCCATTTAGCAAATTTGGTTTAGAAATCCTTGGGGAATTAGGATATGATGAAAATTATGATCTGGGTTGCAATGTGATTGGAATCTGTTTTTGAATTTTGAGCTGTTAACTTTATAATTTTATATGATAAATTGAGAAATTGAGTGATTTTTTGGCAAGGTTTTAAAATGCATATGTTTTGATCGAGTTTTAACGTTACAAGAATATGCCAAGTATATCTATAATTATGTATTTTTCAAATTTTAATATTCTAATTTATAAATAAATAAAATAATGAATTTTTTAAGCTTTATACATAATTTTTTGAGTTAACTGTCATAATAATAATTTATTTTCACGTCTTTGATTATTTAATAAAGTATAAAATGTTGAGATTTGACTATTTAACTTATTTATATGTTGGACATTATTTACTTGTTTAATTTTTGTTTATTATTATTATTATTTTTTTAATATCCAGGTTTTTCAGTTTACACCAGATTATATTTTGGACTACCAGTTATCGGTTCCTTAGTAACTGTCGGAAGTAAATCGCGAGTTATGGCCAAGTTGATTAGGGTCCGTGTACCATTTATACTTCTGGTCTCAAAGGAGCTTACTTCATGATTATTACATCACCAAACTGCTCCAATCAAGAATGGTTATTACATCACTCAGCTGCTCTAATCAGGAATCGAACTTCCCACGTTGAGATTGCAAGCCCAGCAATGCCCGTTCTTTTGTTTAACTTTTGTTTATTACTTTAATGGAAGTGGTGATGTGGTTGGCAAAATGTTCAAGTGGCGCCACCTCACTGTTATCATGTAATAAGGCATCTTTCATTGCTCTACCAAGTTTTGTTTTGTTTTTATGTTTTTTTGTAATGCTTATGGTGAGATTTAATGTTGGTTGCGAAATAAGCTAGCGTTGAAGGTGGCTTTTTATGGTGGTGCATTGGTGATAGTAATGGTAATTTTTGTAGTTTGAGATGGTGTGGTGATGGCGTTTTTGTTGGTGGTAGTGAGGATGATACTAATTGTGGTAGTGCAAATTGGTGTTGCAGGGAGGGGGTACTGGGGAAGAAGACGGAGAAGATGGGGAAGGAAAGAAAATGTTTTGAGATGATAATACCCTTTTATTTTGAAAACTTTTTTTTGACTTACACACGTGCACTTAATGGAGAAGTTGGATGAAAATCGATAGGACATTTTGTTTAATTAAATGTGTAATTAGGGTAAAAATTCCAAAAAAATTGAAGATATGGATGTTTTGCATAATAATATTGAAAGATAAATATGTTATGTGCTAATTACTTTAGAATTTATTCAAACGTTAGATGCTACTCATTGGCTTAACTTTCGTTTATAACCTCTAAAGAAGTGGTGACGTAACTAACGAAATGTCCAGTTAGTGCCACCTCACCATTATCACGTAAAAAAAGTATATCATTACTCACTAGACTTTGGAAAACTAAACTTTTGAGATCGGTCGGCTTCATTTTCAAAAGCTTAGTGGTCAAAATTTGACGATTTGAAAACTTCGTTGAGCAATTGAAGACGTATTCAAATTATAGTGAGCAAATGAAAATATTTTCTAAAGTATAATAGGCTAATAGCAATGAAATACCTTTTTTTTTACGTGATAACGGTGAGATGGCGCCACCTAAACATTTTGTCAACCACATTACACCTTCTTTAAAGGTTATAAACAAAAGTTAAACAAATGAGTAACGTTCAAATTTTGGATAAGTTCAAGGGTAATTAGCACATAACGTTCATATTTTTTACTATTATTGTGCAAAACATTATTACCTATATATATATATATATATATATATATATATATATATATATATATATATATATATATTTGTAACTTTTAGCCTTAATTACATATTTGATTGTGCAAAACATCATTCTGTCAATTATCATCCAACTTCTCCGTTAAATTAACATGCGTAGTCATTTTTTTTCCAAAATAAAAGAGTATTATCATCTCAAAACATTTTCTTCCCTTCCCCATTGTTCACGAAAATATGTTTCGATTTAAAACCCACCGCAGGTCTACTATTCGTTACATGTAATAAAATGGAATTTTGAGTTTCAAATATTGTCCCACAGAGATTGGTAGTTTAATGTTATTTATCCCGACCTTACCTGAAATAATTAAATTTGTATGTGTTTGTTAAGAAAATTTAATTAAATAAGATGCTTGTAAACTTATAAATGACTTTAACTAAATTGAATGCAAATGATGACTAATGCAAAATTGATGTAATTTATATATGACAAATGCACTAGGATCACGAATTTTCGTGCAGTAATCCTTTTCAATCTTAGTTTTACAAATTGACAACACGATTGTATATTGAAAAATCAATGTTCCAATTATATTCAACAATCTCTCTCGAGCAATGTTAAAGCTATTCTCATATATGACCCAACTGTATTTCTATGACGGATGCAAATATATAGGAATACATGAATTTTTATGAACACTTAAAAATTCACACAAGGTATAGCGGTATATTTCTATCCGTTATCGAACCTTATGTTGATTTATACTATGTCGAGTCTATTTTCCTTCTTTCATATGCATAAATAAGCCACCACATTCACACAATTACCGTGCACAATAATCATGGAGAAAAGGAATTCATATGAACCATTCAATATCCAAAAACGTGTTTATAATGTCAAATATGTAAAACTAAAGATTAAAATATCATATAATATAGTTCATCGATCTCCTAGTACAATAAAATCTAGCCTAGCATGTTAGGAAGAAGAAAACAAAATAAATATTGAAGAAATGACATTACCCAGATAAATCTTCGAGTCTTGTAATCGTTCTTCGTGTTTCTCGCATTCTTCTCTCCCCAAAAATCACTTTTCTCTAGTAAAAATTGCGCTCTCCATGTTTCTGGTCGAGTTTTGGGTTATATAGAATCCACAAATTGTGTTTCCATAAGAGTTTGAACGAAATAAGGAAACCAGAAAATTCGTGTCGGGATTGTACCATGCGGTCGCATAGTTCAGCAAAAATCAGCCCTTGAATTCTCTGAAAATAGGTGTGCGGTCGCATGGATTTTTAATTATGCGATCGCATAGTTATAATACTTTTTCGCCTAACAGTTTTCAGTATTTTCATCATATCTTTATCTCCCGATATCCGATTGAGGTAATTCAAGAACTCAAAGGGTTACAACTTTGCTTCATATATCATTTTCCAATTCTATCGTTTGCTATGTAAAAAACTGGTCTCAACATGAGGCTGAAAATTGGTGCATAACGTTTTCAATTGGAAATTGATGTATGATTATACTTTGACGATATTTCATCCATTTGACGTCTTCTTTTATCCAATGGACTCCTAATACTCTCGAATATTCATCGCGATGTTCAACAAAATATTGAATATTTGCACTGTAGTCCTCGAACTTTGGTTTTCTTTCACTTTAGCCATTTTCGCTTAGATTCTGCATCATTCAACAATGTTATCCTACAATACATAAATTGTATATAATCAAGTCATATTCTAACATATGTATCAAAAATTAATCATGTTTTGCGGTCAAAATAAGTGTGAAACACACTTATCACCCATCTTCTTCCTCAATTTCCCACCACTCCAATTAGTATTGTTACTTCTCGTATATAAAGCCCTCAATAAAGGCCACGTGCAGACATCTGACGGTCACCCTATTGAAAGTGAGGAAAAGACAAGAAAAGTCTTGCAACTGAGGCGCTATCTTTATCAAAGCTCTTCAAGCCAAGGCGTCTCACCATCAAGCTGAATCCTTTCACTTCCGAAGCTCTCTCTGATAATCGAAGTGTTCATATTCTTTGAGACATGTCTAATGAGTGTCTTTAGGAATGATTGATGTAACGCTTGTATTAATGTGTGTTAGATTCGTCAACCTAGAAACATAAGACAATGGACCCTTTGTCAATGTAAGTTGCCAATGTAATTAATGTGCGATAGAATGATGTGAGACTTCGGTAAATTAGATGAGGCCACGCGGATCTGATCCAACGGTTACCACGTCGGCCTAAATGTTACAAATAGCAACTCTTGTAACTTTGTAAATGATGGACAAAAAACATATATGCAAACTATATGCTTGACTTCCTCACTTGTTCATTTGATGTAAAATTATTTGAGCTAGAATTATTGCTACTTGAGTGGAATTATTTGAGTTTGTTTGTTTGTTTACAATCATATCTCTTTATTTCGTTGGTGTCCGAACATTTTCATCTCGCGTACCATTGTCGTCACAACCTTTCAACCAAACTTCCGATCAAAGTGTGTTGAAATTTGCTTACATGTACGCGAGTGGATCTCGACAAATTTGGCACATTTTTTAAGGTCAACAAGTATCATTCTCACTACTACTAGAAAAAACACAATCACCACATCATCTCAAGACTACAAAAACTGCCATTACCACAACCACCACCACACCATCTTACCACCACAAAATGCCACCTTAATTGCCAGCTCATTTCGCCACTCACTTTAAGAATGTGTTTGAGTCACATTATTTTGAAAGAATGTATTTTAGAATAGTAGATTGATGGAGAATGTGTGGTTAAAAAATAAGGAAAATTTTTGGATTTACGTGTAATATTTTTATTAAATAATGTGTGGTTGAAATTGTATCAAATCACTGTTTAAAAATGTATTTTTTTGAAAGAATGTGGCTCAAACAGAGCATAAATCAGTCACCATAAGCATAAAAAAGCCATTAAAAACTTGCATCTTTTCATAGAATTCACAAAAGGAGTGAAAGTACAGGCTTGCAGGTTTACATAATTATCAGAAAAATAATAATTAAAAATGTATAATAATATTCTATAGGTAGAGCTGAAGAAACACCTCAAAGAAAGTACATTGTAAGCTTTGATTGCTCGACAAAATCTAGACGTATGGATACAAATTATTATATAATTAAAGGCATTTGACCATTTAAAAAAAAAGTTAAAAATTGAAATAGATATGTAAACTACAAGTTGCCAAAATTACCCTCATCTTCGATCAAAGAAAGAGAGGAAAGGAAAAAGGGAAAAAAAGAAAATTTCACACACTCGGTTGTAACAGTCAGATTCGGTCGAGAGTTGCCATCCCTACAGTCTACCCAACGTCGACAACCACAAAACTTGATTATTTTCTTCTGTAAGGTTAGTTTTTTGTGAGATTAAGATAATGATTTTTCATTTTGCATATTTTGTGAAATTCGTAATTTAATTTGTTATTTATAATGTTTATTCTTCGTTATTTAGGTAGACTATTGGTTTAAGATTGATTTAGGCAAAAAAATGGTTGTTTAGTCGTCGAAAATGATAATAAATTATAGCGAGAATACAGTCACAGTCGGTTTTGGGCCGACTTAAAAAATCAATTTGGGTAGCCTGTTTTGTAGTCGGCCCATTTTATTTTTTTTTTTCAAAATTCGATTTGGGCCGACTATTTAGTCTGCCCATTTTTTTTTAATATTTTAAATGGGTCGATCGTTCAGCCTATTTTTTATTTTTTTGTTTCTTTTGTTTTTTCCCCTTTGTTTTTTCCTCATCTGTTTTTTTCTTTTTTCCTCTGTTTTTCATTTTTTCCTCATTTTTTACTTTGTTTTTTTAATTCTTTTCGTTTTATGAGAAAACGTCAATTTTAATTAAAAAACTTTATAAGAACTTTTTTTTGTTTGTATTTCATTTATTTTTTATTAGTATCGGTGTAAAATGAATCTACGTATTGCATACAATAGTTACAATTCGGTTCGTTTAATTTTTCGAAATTATACTTTATTTTGTTATCTTTGATTCAATGTTCTAATATTTGAATTTTTGTATGATGGAATACCATCTAGATGTGGAGTTGAGACAAATATCAGAGAAAGTTACTTAAAACAGTAGCTTTGACAGTTTCACTATTGTACTGTTGGATTATTAGTACGTAGATATTCTACACTAGTCCTTCCTCTGGCCCCTATATCAGTTGAGGGAAGTGCAGTACTCTTGACAGATCATCGATAAACTATTTTGTCAACTGCTCAGACTAGTTGACGGCGATGCCTTCCACTTTTACCTCGGGGACAAGGTCAATGCTTTCTCCTTGATTGAGTTTGTCCTGATGACTGGACTAAAGATTACGGGAGATGAAGCAGCTCGTGACGGTAATCAAAGAATCAATAAGCTGTCGTACGATGCTTATTTTCAAGGACATGAGAGGGTGCTTTTTTCGCAGCTGATTGGCGTAATCATGGAGTGCGACCAGATTTTAGACAGATCAAAGTTAGAACCGATCTATTTTCTGGAGAGCGTGGTGTAGTGCCATCACAAGAAGACTGCAATCGATCTCTTCCATCTGGAGATCTCGACAATATCGATGCCTTCAATAACTATCTGTGGGCCTGGAAATGTTTTGAGGACACCGTACACGTCTTCATTAAATCACACTCGAAGCCCAAGGAGTCCGTGCATAAGTACGATACTTATGGATTGCCCTGACAGTGCAGGTAAATATTTAACATAATCAACGTTATAATATTTTTTATACTAAATTTACATATAATAATTGTATGTGTTGTAGATCTAGACATAAGAGATTGTCCCTCTCTTGGCTACCAAGTTTGCGAGGTGAGGGGAGACACACAACCCTCAAATGCATCATTGGCAAGCATTCCGACCAGGCATATGTCCATCTAGCAAACAGTTATCAGCTCTTCTTAACGACCTTTATGTGAGTATTGTATGTAGTTTAAAAATCTCATTAAATGATCTTTAACTAGTTGAAATGTCAATATGTAAGCTTGGTGTCATAACTGATTTGACATAGTCGATGGAAGATGAGGGTTGAGGTCTTGTGCATAAAATAACCGTTCTGCACACTCAAGATGACCAGATGTCCGATTTCATCATAGATCGAGATTGGGTGTGTGAATTGAATATAATTTATTGATTACCATTTTGTATGAGTTAGCAATCATTAATTAAGCTAATAATTTTTAATGTTGTTATTTGTGTAGGAGCTCGGTCCAGTTGATCGGCGATCATCTACACTGAGGAGATCTCATTCTCTCCCGTCAAACACCTCTCTCGTGGATCTCTTGCACACAATCAGAGTCATTATTTCGATGATCTGTATGCCCGTTTAACTACATTTATAGCTGAGGAAGTCGTCGCGCTGCGACGAGAGTTAATAGGAAGGGTCGACGATTTATCCCACGATGTTGGAGTGCTACGTAGCTATTTCGTAGGCCTTCAGAATGAGGTCGCAGCGCTCTGAAGTGATATAGCAGGCAAGCGATAAGGTGACAGAGAGGGTGACGGAGTGGGGAGTCACCTACAGCTGTGGCCAGTCATTTTTATGATCTATGGAGCGGAATCATGTGGCCTTAATGGGATGGAAGAGCTGGAGGAGGAGGGAAAAATGGGGTAGCCTCGATGGGGACACGATAGGTGGTAGTCTCTGGGGCAGAGGTGGCAGTCTGCGAGGCGGAGGAGGAGAGGACGCCCGACGTGAGTGAGGGTAAGAAGCGTGCTGTTGACATGTCAGAGCAGGTGGTCGGCAAGAGGCGCAGATTTTCATCACAGTACGTCGTTTCTCTCTTCACGATTGAAGTGAAGATGGGGGGTTTGTCGACGGGGCGTACCGCAATCTATTCTAGGAAGTAGACCATGCTAAGTGGAAAGCGTTAGAGATAGAGTGGAGAAAAATTTTGTCTGGGCAAGTATTGTATAATTTTAGCAAAGTACGCTTTGCTAATTCGTATATGCTTCTTTTAAATTTTTATATATATATATTTTTTAGATCTAGTCGCATGATAGCTCAAATGACGATTCCGGACGCATACAAGTGGTTCCATGACATCACCATTTTAGGAGCTTGGCTCGTCGACGATGTAAGTGAAGTAGTCATATTGTTATTTTTTTTTATGTATATATAATTTTTTGTTTATTAAATGAAATAATTCCTCTTTTTTTTATTGGTGTTTTCTAATGCACCGCATTGATCTGGCCATGGACTTGTTGTGCAATCGAGTTCAAAGATATCCAAAATCACTTGACATTCATGGCCGAGTTATATTGAACACCGAGTTCGTACGTGTCATTACCATTAAGTATCAGTTATTCCAACTTATGGGTAATGAGTACATGGTGCTCAAATAAATGCTCGAGTGGGTAATATGAATGTCGCTGCGTGTTGGGAGAAAGTCATTGGAGGGTTGTATGCGTATGTACATTTCAGTGATCTCAAATCATCATTGCTCTGCCATGGAGAATGTCTTCGTTGACTCTACTTATCAGGCGTTTTCTACAACGTGATTATGTCACAAGTGTACGGTGTCATTTTTTTAATATAGTAAATGAGTTAGGATGTCGAACCCAAAGTGATTGTAATTTAATTTGGTACTAAATACTATAATTGTGTAGTTTTCTATTTTATCTAGACAAATGAAATTTGTGATCAATATTGTTAACTAATCTAACAATGATTGTGATGAATTCAATGAGTGCAAGTTATATGAATTAATCAATATAAGAAAGACCTAGGGAATGATATGATTCAATTATATCTTGTTATTCTAGTCAATTTTTCGATGTTTAAAAGAAAGAATCCTAATTTATTTCTCTCACCTCTCTCGAGTACCGACTAGAATTTAATTTTAGATTTCGATTCCAATATCTCTATTCCAAATTAAAATCAAGAATTCATCAAGTTCATGATTCTATTATGGAGTAAGCTTCATATATCCTATACTTTTTTTTCAAAATCTATAAAATCTACGTTGTGTTAATCCTATTATCGTACCTAAATTTCACTCTCTCGAGTACTGAAATGACTAGCATCTATTCATTCAATTAGTGGCCAGTTAATTGAAAGCATTAATTTCATGAAACAATCAAACATATGTGAAAAATCAAATAAAAATATGTATAACAAAATCAAACCATGATCTCAATTTGGCTACAATTAATCCCTAGATAATGAATTTATCTCATGATATAATCTATGGAAATACAAAAATTCAGATAAGAAAACGTAGGGAAGAGAGTAGGAAAATTAGAATGTAGATATTCAATTTCTTATCTTGATGTTGTTCTTTCCTCCCTTAAATTTCTTGAATCCTTTGATGTTTTGCCTCATTTGATTGTGTATCTTGTCCCTTTTGAATTGTCCTCAAAATTACCTTTCAGAAATAGGTCTTTGATGTTGAATTTATAGTGTTTTCGGGGTCTTGGACGAATTAGGATTGAATTGGGCCAAGAAAAGAATCTAAAAATATAAAAAAAACTTTCCAGCATAGGTGGTGCCTCGGCGCCACTGTAACGGCGTTGCGGCATCGCGAATTCTTTAATTTACAGCAACACGGGCGCTGCGGCACCCCGCTTTTGTGGAACTGCGCGTCCTTTAGTATTTTTATCATAACTTTTTCTCCTGATATCCAATTGTGGAGATTCAAGATTCGTTGGAAATGTAACTCAAAGGCTACAACTTTGATTCAGATATCATTCTCCAATTCGATTATTTTCTATGTCAAAAATGGGTCTCAATATGAGACTAAAAATTTGGGACAAAACTTTTTCGGTTGGAAATTGATGTGCGATCGTACTTTGACTATACTTCATCCCTTTGTCATCTTTTTTTATTCGATTGACTCCTAGCACACTCGAATATTCATCGTGAGGTTTGACACACATTTTGAGTATTTACACTTTAATTCTCGAACTTTAGATTTCTTACAATTTAGCTATTTTCTCCAATTTTGCCAACTTTTACTTATTTCCTTCAATTTCATCAACCTATATTACAACATCAAAACTTTCTAAAACACTCTCAAGGGTAACAAAATAATAAATTAAGTGACATAAATATCATGAGTGTGAAGCACACATTAACACTATATATGTATACGACTTTTATCATTCATGTTTGACACATAGTCAGCTCGAGCAAAACCTGGAATCGACGACTGTGATCGTTCCTCTGATGGCTAGACGAGCGGGGTGACTTTTCAGGACAAACTAACCATCGCGCGTGACATGATGACGAGAGATAGTCGATATCATAAGTTTTTATAATTTTTTTAACTTTAAAACTTGATTTTTAGCTATACAGTACCGAATTAATATGTTATTATTCAATTGCAGGGGTGATTGCACCGTGTTCATCATAAATTGAATTTTTGAGTATAACAAAAAGGTTGATGAAATCAACAAATCATAGATACAAATTTGGAGGAATAGTTAGTGTGTAATTTATACGAATTTAATCGTGGTCCGTAAATTTTGTATATTGAATTTTTGTTTATTAAGAAATAATTGTAAATATTTTAAAATTTAGGTAAACATTGTACATTCAATTGTTTATTTAATTAAGAAATAATTTTGAATATTGTAAAATAAATGTAAATATTGTTCATTTTACAGCGAAATCATTACACATCCGTCTAATTGGCATTTAGGAAAATCCGACTTGTATAAAATTAGTGAGTATACCCTATTGCTCTATACCTGTCGCACCTACGTGGTCGATGAAATTTTTCGATAGATGATATTCTAGACGTATGTGGACGTCCAGGACCATGCGATTCAACTTCTGGTGGAAACAATGCATTAAGTAAGAGAATATAATCGGGAACTTCCCACTCAACTTCATTCGGTAGAGGAAATATAGTTTTAGCATGCGTTGTACTCCAAGAATCAGCCATGTAATAAGGAGAGCATAATGTTCTCGCTGTAAAGCCTTGATACATAGTCACCGCGACTACATGCTCACTTGAAAAACTCTCCAACTAATATCGACTACAAGTACTCGTGTTATCAGTCATGTCCACCATGTGACGTATTACGTGTAAATTTCACGGATAAGCACAATAATCTAGTGGTTCCACAATCAACATTTTCGCAACCTATTCAGCCTTGAGGAGTTTATCCTCTTGAGTCGGGGCAAGTACGCTCGTGCAACTCTGTGATTTCTCACGTCGATCGTGAAACCATTACTGCAGCTTGTTACGAATGTTCTCAATCATTGCAAGAATTGATAACTCTCGATCCTTCTTGAACAATGCATTGAGAGACTCTCGATCTTTCTTTTCAATCATGTTGTATTGACGTCTGAAAAATGTGTTCGTGCCCAATGTTCGATCCCCATTTTTGTTAGATAATCCCATACCGAGAATGATTTACTTTCTATTTCAACCATGAACTTATTATACTCTTCAACACTGTAAGTTTCCGCCGCTCTCCTGAACAATGAAACGATGCCTTTGTCCCGATACCTAGTTTTCAGATTGCGTTGTAAATGGTACATGCAATACACATGATGTGCCTCAAAAAAACTTTCAGCAATCCTATTTATTATAGACGGTCCCCGATCAGTTACAAATGCTAGGTCCGCGACTTTCTCGATCACTTCCTTAAACTTTGTAAAGAACCAACGCATCGATAAATCATTCTCGTTGTCGACTATGCCGAATAAAAGAGGGTAAATTTGGATATTGATGTCTTGACATGTAGTAATAATCAACTTGCCTTGGTACCTAGCTCTCAGAGTTGTACCATTGACTAGAACTACAGGTCACATCGCATTTCAAAATCCTTGAATGCATTTTCTAAGAGCCATGGAGAAAAACTTAAAGTAATTCTTGCCATCCGTCTCAATAAAAAATGTCGAGTCAGGATTAGTTTTCTCGATGTTATGGCAATATTTGGCCAATTTAGCATAGCTATCTTCGGCCGAGGCCATTAAATCCTCCAACACATATTCTTTGGCATTCTGGTAATCATGACCACTCCGTACCCTCGACGGAAGTCATTAATGATGTCCAAATGTCTGTAGATCGTCCGTGGGTCCTGATACTTGTACATTATTTGTTGACCAACAAACCGTGCTCAAATTTGCCTGTGATCGTTTCGACGAATTCTCACATTGCATATATGTTCCCATGTATATTTGCGAACCATAAATAACTCATTCATGTACATCTTAGCCGCTTGCAAGCGCCAATGAAAACTATCGTCAACGTAAACAATCGTCAACAATAACTTGTTTGATTTATTTACCTTGAGCTCAAAGTTGTATTTTAATGTCATCCGGTGTGGAGTTTTTTGCAAATTTTTCTTTGTTTCAGACAGTTGCTTGACATGCAAATACTTATCATTGGGAACCACACGTGAAGAATTAGAGGACGATCAACTCGATCTAGCCCTTGAGTTCCCACCCCCGCTCATGTCTCTGAAGGGATAAAGTAATTAAATCCTCATTTGTAAATTCAATTTCATTCTCGTTGTCGTGAACTACTGATGAAATTCTGTGTGTTTAAGTCAGGAAGGACAGCACTCTGAGGCAGTATATAATCAGATGGAGCACAGACCAGGGGATTCAGGTGTAAGTTTACCAGCACTATCTAGGAATGGAAATGCTATTTCCAGTGGAGAGTTCCCCCATTATGTAAAAGCTGCATTTCCGACTGAGCCAGATAGACCTGTAGACACACATTTTCCATCTCTCCCTAGCTTTTCACCCGACTATACTGGATACAGTCCGTTTAGTCTTGAAATTGATGGCACGGGATCTGGTGTTGATGAAGCTGATTTTGATGAACTGATGAAGTACTTTGCATCATAAGCTGTCATATAATGCTGCTTCTGGATTTAGATTGTGAGTCAGTTGTTCACAATTTAGACTATGTTTTCCTAATTTGTGATCCACTCTCATCACACACACGTGCATATGATGTAGAATTATTGAATAATGCAAATTTTTTAGTGGGCAGGGAAATGGTGTATTAATGGAGGTGGATGAGTTTTCCTCTCAACTGGATTTGTTGCTGGATTTACTATTTTGTGGATGTTTTGATGGTAAGTTGTGAATTCATTTTATTACCATCTTCTTTCAGCCACTCAACTGCAAGCTTTATTATCAGAATCATCATTCTTTGGGTATTCTTAGCACTACCCTGTAATCCTGGAGATCTTTGACTAATACATGTAAATGAGCAAACTGCTGGATTGCCAAATGTCACAATCTAGTAGTACTGTTTAATGGTCTTTGAACAAATGTAAGATCGACTGAACATGATTATGGCAGTTTAACGTTCTTATGATTATCAGGATTATTTGCAATTCTTAACTTTTCTATTATTTTCCTTTGATACTATTACCTAATGCAGACTGATTTGTCGTCATCACGCCTCGTATGGCTGGATTTCCTCTTCTTTTTTTACTATTTAATAGTCTTGAACTATCTGAACTTTGATCTTTCTCTTCTATTTATATAAGCACATTCTGTTATTCTTTGGAATTTCATCAGATATAGTTTTGGTAATCTTTCAAGTAAAGATCCATATCCTGAGAATAATAAATGCATGTAATTTTCTTATGAGAATATTTGAGAGTAACGTGAATGTTGTCATTGTCCTTTTCCTCATCTAATTAGATGATGGAGATTTGTTCAAGCCAAGAAAAAATGTTGGAGATGCTGGTAGCCAAATTGGCTGGTGTTATTGGTCCATCAGGGTCGGATATTCAATTAAATAAAATTAAAGAGGACACATTGTTTGTCCGAAGAATGGATTGCGCAATTTCCTTTACAGAGGTCAGTCACGCTGTCAGCAAGGCTGACCTCATTTTTGCTGTGTACTAGGTGACTTCCTTAGGTGTCTTTGTCACAATTCCCTGATTTGTTCACTCCAGATTTGATCTGGCTTGTTAGATGTAATATATTACCATCTTTTTGTTGAATTTTGGTGTAGACGAGACAGAAAAGAAATGGCCCAAAACTTTACCTTTTGAAATATTTGCTACAAATAATAAAATGATATCCTAGTAATTTTATATATTCTTTACTTGTATGAGTACAATCTATGATGCTGGTTGAACTGGTGACCTGAACCCACCGTATCAATATGGTGCAGTTTCAAGAAAAATGACACAGACCACAGGCCTTCATAGTTGGTGCTTGTTTGGGAATTGGAATGTCACAACTTGTATATGCTGTATTGGAGAGTAGTGAGTCGAACTTAAACAAGATGCTAATTAGAATGCGCACAAGGATTTTTTGTCGCTGTCAAGAGGCCTTCTATGACCGATGGAAAAGCTTTTCGCTTCCCATCCAGAGTAGAAGAATTACAATCATGCTACATAGATACAATTCTTGACATAATGCCACATGACAACCTATCATTGAACTGTTTAAAATACAATCAGCTTTTTCATCTTATCACATCTTATCAACACCAATTATGTCACTCTATATGTCATCTACTTTCTAGCAAAGTAGCATTATTTGAAGAATTAAGTTATTTATTTCTATCTTTTATGAAGTGGTGAAAAATCTTGGTAGTATATTCTACTTCTCACAGTTCAGCTTCAAACTTTTTGCTTCCCGGATCATACTTGATCTTCTTGTGCCAATTCAATTACTAAGTGTACGATTGAGCTTGTTAGGATCCTACGATGCTGATTCTAAAGTCGTGGCAGGGCTCAAAGCCATTTAACATCAAATTAAGTAAAGTTTTCTTATTTTTTGTAAAATTAAAATCTACTTTATGTTTAATAATAAAATAGATTTAACATTTTAGGGTCTGTTTGATAGAAAGATGAAAAATGGATGGCAAATAAAATGTTTGACAGGGAAGTGATTTGCCTAGAATTTATTTTAGAGGGAAGTGATTTAATGGTGTTTGATTGGTATAATTTTCCACCTAATTCGTTTGGTTTTGTTTTTCATGCAAATGGTTACTTTTTGGGATAATTTTTTTACAATCTATATTAAAATTTGTTTGGATTGCCAAAAAGTAAAAAAAAAATAAAAAAAAATATTTTCATAAATTTTTTATGTTCGTTTGATTTCATTTTTCATGTAAATTGTCAATTAAATGGATAAATTTTTTTACCATTGAATTTAGAATATGTTTCCATTACCAAAAAGTTTTTAAAAAAAAAAAAAAAGGAAAAAAACACCCAACAAGGTGGAAAATAATTTCCCACAAAAATCATAAGAAAATATTTTTCTACTTTTGTGCTTCAAGGGATTGTACATTAGAAATTGGTGGCAAACATTTTCCAGGACAAATTTCGCGTATCAAACAGCCAAAAGTAGGAACTAAGAAAATATTTTCCTAGTTCCAGGGCAAATTTTGGGTATCAAACGCGCCCTTAATTTTGAGGACACAATATTTTTCTTTCATGAATCATGACTCATATGCATGCAGTATGTGCAGCTCTAAGAAAGTCATCCATGGCTTCCATTGAAGCCCCTTTACTACCTCGCTTGATCATCTCCATAACCTTTAACGCTTTTCTTCTCATCAAATCCCCTTCTTTTCCTTTTTCCATCACCAAATCAATCTTCTCCATAATCTCTTCATGTTCAACGTGGTTATGTCCATTTGTGACTCCAACACAAACTCCCAATTCTTCCTCCAACATATGTGCATTGAATGGCTGCTCAGCACCCATAGGCCATGCTAGCATTGGGACGCCATTGCTAAGAGCTTCTATACATGAATTCCATCCGCAGTGGCTCAAAAATGCACCAACAGATTTGTGGGACAAAATTTCCGTCTGGGGTGCCCATTTTTTCAAAAGTAAACCCCTTTTGCTGTTCTTAATCCTTTCCTCAAAACCTTCAGGAAGCCACTCTTTATTTGTGCATTCTGAATCGGTTACAAAGCTTGAAGGTGGCCTAAAAACCCAAAGGAAATTGACGTTACTAGCCTCAAGCGCTTTGGCCAGTTCCTTTGTTTGAGCTTCAGACGGGAAACTTTGTGAACCAAAGGCCACATAAAGAACTGAGTTCGTCGCCTTTTTATCAAGCCATTTCATGCAATGTTTCATTGTAGCTTCTGCTTCTTCTCCGCCGTGGGCTTTGCTACCTGCAGACGAAAGAATAGGCCCTATAGGATATACAGAACAATTCGGAAGCTGTTCCCTGAAATACGTCAATCCCGTGTTATCAATGTCCTCTATCGTGTTGAACAACACTGCATGGGTATTTAACCAATCTTTGAACATTCCATTTGCGAATTCCCAAGGACCCTCGCATTCTCTAAGATGTACTGGCAGATTTTTCGTCTTAAAGCTATAACCCCGAGGGAAACCAGGGAGGGGAAACTCCTCGGAGGTTGATTTCAACTGAGGCAGATTCAACCATGTAGTGTGCAAAACAGCCAAGCCATAACCTCCGCCAGCATTAAAGATTGCGTGGAATATACCAAATTCGTGAGCAACATCGGCCGACCAGGCAAAAAAAATGTCTGAAATTATACAAAGAGGCAGCCTACCATTATCCTCCTCGATGAGACTTGAAACAAGATTTGTGAAGGCAGGTTTTAACGAAGGAGATGACTCGATAAGGCGAAGCATGAGTGGGAAAGGAAGAGTTTCGGTGGATTCAGAGTTTGGAGGAAGTCCATGTTCTGCGCTGTTAAAAGGGATTTCGACTAGTCGAATGTTTGAGAATTTAGGGATGTAATCTTGAAGTTTCTTGATGTTGAGAGGGGTGTTTACAAAGGTTATTTCATAGCCTTTTTCTTGTTCTAGATTAAGTGCCAATGACAGGAAAGGGATGATATGGCCTTGTGCCATGAATGGGAAAACAACTATGTTTTCCTTTGGAGCCATTATTTCCTTGACAAGAAGAAGAAGAAGAAGAAGAAGAAGTTATTGCAAGTTTAAGCCCTTAGTTTATATATATTTATAGGGGTTTTTTTTCCCGCCTTGAAATTGACCAAGACTTTTCTTGAAAAATCTGCAATAGAAAAAGGATCTTCATTGATTTGCATTCCATTTATGCATGCGAATTAGAATAGGAACTTGAAAATTATATGGCATATGACTATACTTAATTATAGCATTCCAATATACTGTGTAATAATTAGAACAAAGAAAGCATTCATTCTTACAAAAATATATTGTCTAATTATGATTCCGGTTTAATTAATAACGGAGAAGTCAAAATAACCTAGTTTCCATATGGGTCCAACTTAATCTGACCTTTGAAGTAGGATTCGAACTCATGATCGATTTCAATGTGTTGAAAACTGATCACTCTATCCCTTAGATGCTAGTCTAGCTTGCACAGTGTGATGGGAAAGGAAGGGGACGCTAATTCACATGTTTATGGGGTCACATAGATGATCTCTTCATCTTTATTAAAGCAAAGCAATGTGAACAACATGAGGATAAGTCGGCAGCAGAAAAATCCGTAGAGATATTTTGGGAACAAGAAAGTGATTATTACAGCTCATATAATCAGATTTGATACAAAAAATATTCCACGAAGATTCGAATTGATAATCAAGGTGACTAAAGGTGGGAATGAGCGGATTGATTGCAGTCAACCATTCAATCAGACCATATGATGTAGATTTACCAGACCATATGATGGAGATTTATTGATATTTAGTCGTCACTTTTGCTATTACATTTTGTAGCTATCATGTGTTAAAATCTGTCCATGTTATGTTTATTTTTGATGATCAAAATATCTATTATAGCATGACTTATCCTGTCAACAAGTAAGGTGGTAGTTGGTAGGAAATTTCAACAAGTAAGGTGGTAGTTGGTAGGAAATTGTTGACTATAAGTATAATAGTAAACTTTTGTAATATATATTGGAAGGTAGCCTGTTATGGCTGTGTGTGTACCGATCATTTTCATATAAAAAATACATCATTTCTCTCTTCCTCTTTGTTCTAAAACTCTATCAGTGGTATCAGAGCATCAAAAGATCTATGAAAAAAAGTTGTGAGAAAAAGAGAGAAAACAAGTGAGGAAACTTCTACCAAAACTCCTTCACCATATCAGCCAAGAAAATCAGATCTGAGAGGGATGGTTTCAAGTGGTTTTTCAGCTCTATTACCATCTGTGTTTACAGGAGAAAATTATGACTTTTGAGCAGCAAAAATGAAGGCATACCTGAAAGCATATGACCTGTGGGAAATCACTGAAACATGTAATGAACCACCCCTCTTAGAGCAAATCCAACTATTGCTCAACTGAAGCAACATAGTGAGGAGGTTACAAAGAAGTTCAAGGCCCTTTCTTGCATTCAAACAGCCTTTTTCGATGCAATCTTCACTAGGATAATCACTTATGAGACAGCCAAGGATGCCTGAGACAAATTACAAGAAGAATTAAGGGGAAATGCAAGAACAAGGCAAATGCAAGTTCTAAACTTAAGAAGGGAATATGAGTCCTTGAAGATGAAAGAGTCAGAAACTGTTAAAGAATTTTCTAGCAAGCTAATAAAGGTGGTAAATAAAATAAGGCTTTTGGGAGATGACTTACTTGATAAAAGAGTTGTGGAGAAGGTTTTGATTAGTTTGCCAAAAAAATTTGAAGCAAAAATCTTCTTACTTGAAGACTCAAGGGATCTGTCAACCATAACTTTGTCTGAACTAGTGAATGCTCTTCATGCTACTGAGCAAATGAGACTAATAAGGCAGGAAGAATAAGTTGAAGGAGCCTTATTTGTCAAAGAAAAATATAAAGCTCAAACAAGTTATGGAGTGAAGAAGAAACTACCTAAAAAGAAGAAGGTTGAGATCAACAATAATGCTGGTAAGAATGATGATTATCCTCCCTGCCTTCATTGCAAGAAAATCGATCATTCTCCAAAATGGTGTTGGTGCAGACCAAGAGTCTAATGCAGAGCATATAAAGAATTTGGACATGTTCAAAAAGTGTGTAAAAATAAGAAGGAGAAGTCATTACAGCAGTGTTGGAGCCTTCAAACTTCAATGAGGCAGTGAATTCACATGGTTGGATGGCTGCAGTGAAGGAGGCGCTGAGTATGATAGAAAAGAATGAAACCTGGGAGTTGGTTGATAGACCAAGAGATAAAAATGTAATTGGAGTTAAATGGGTGTATAAGATCAAATTGAACTCAAATAGATCAATCAACAAGTTAAAAGCCAGGTTAGTTGTGAAGGGATATGCTTAGCAATATGGTATTGATTACACCGACACATTTGCTCGGTGGCCAGATATGAAACCGTCAGATTGTTGCTTGTCATTGCTGTTCAAAAAGGCTGGAAAATTCATCAATTGGATGTTAAGCAGTCTTCTTAAATGGTTACTTAAATGAAGAAATTTATGTTGATCAACTAGATGGTTTTCTGGTGGTTGGAGAAGAAAACAAGGTATATGTATTGAAGAAGGCATCGTATGGTTTGAAGCAGGCTCCAAGAGCCTAGTACAATAGGATTGATGAATATTTGAATTGCCTTGGCTTCATCAAAAGTGTTAATGAGCAAACACTTTATATAAAGCAAGTGGAGGAAGAAGTTATCATTATCTCATTGTATGTTGATGACCTGCTAGTAACTGGCAGCAATCAAACTTTAATTGACAAATTGAAAGATGAAATGATGATGGCATTTGAAATGACAGATTTGGGGGAAATGAAGTATTTTCTTAGAATGGAAATAAATCAATCACAAGAAGGTTTTTTCCTGTCAAAGGAGGTATGCCAAGGAGATTTTGAAGAAATTCAGCATGGAGAATTGCAAACCAGTAAGTACTCCTCTGGTTCAAAACTTAAAGCTAGTGAAGGATGATGGAAGCAAAAAAACTGATGAGAAAGTATATAGAAGTTTGGTTGGGTGCTTAATGCATCTGACAATCACAAGACCAGACAACACTTTTTTCTATAAATTTGCCTTCCAGATTCAGGCAAGAACCAAATAAGTTACATTTCCAAGCTGTAAAGAGGGTCATGAGATACATCAGAGGGAATGCTGAAATGGAAATCTGGTTTAGACGGTCAAAGATCTTGGATTTAATTGGTTATACTGATAGCGATTGGGCTGGATCTTTGGATGATATGAAGAGCACCTCTGAATATGCATTTTATTTGGGATCAAGTCTAGTTTGCTGGAACACCATGAAACAAAAAATGGTGGCTCAATCAACAGCAGAGGCAGAGTATATAGCTGTATCAGAGGCCACCAATCAAGCAATCTGGTTAAGGAAAGTGTTGGAGGATCTTAACCACAAACAAGCTGATGTAACTGTCATTTATAGTGATAATCAATCAGCTGTTGCAGTGGTTAAAAATCCGGTGTTTCATGGAAGAACGGAGCACATCAAGATCAAGTATCATGCAATTAGGCAAGCACAAGAGAATTATGAAGTGAAGCTGGTGCACTGCAATGCCGAAGATCAACATGCCGATATTTTTACCAAGTCATTATCCAAAGGAAGGTTTGAAACATTGAGAAAAAAACTTGGTGTTTCCAGCAAAAGTGTCTAGGAGGAGTATTGATATTTAGTTGTCACTTTTGCTATCACATTCTGTCCGTGTTATGTTTATTTTTGGTGATCAAAATATCTATTATAGCATGGCTTATCCCGTCAACAGGTAATGTGGTAGTTGGTAGGAAATTGTTGACTAGAAGTATGGTAGTAAACTTTTGTAATATATATTAGAAGCTAGCTGGTTATGGCTGTGTACTGATCATTTTCCTATAAAAAATACATCATCTTTCTTTTCCTCTTTGTTCTAAAACTCTATCAAGATTTACTACTCATCTCTCCTACAATCTTTTTGTGCAATTATCCTCTTACCAAAAATATTGTATATAGCTTAGCATAAATATGATAATGTAATTCAGTTCATGCATCAAAAAAGGTTGAGATTGAATACAATAAACATAATTCTTCAATTACAAATCAAATTTTCTTCTTGGTATCAGAGCCTTTGTGAGCATCAAGAACCTATTATTTTGTCTCTACAATGGCCTCACTTTCTCTCAACGTAGGCAATTTTATCACCTTGAAGTTAAAACATCACAACTATCCTTCATGGCATGAGCAACCCTTGACTTTCGCGAAAAGTCAAGAAATGGTTGGACACCTTACCGATGAAGAAACCTAGCCAGTTATGTATGCCACTCCAACCATAGAAAAACACTACTTCTCTCACAGCCGAGTACATCACTTGGCGTAACTCACTGAAGAGGCCGCCTTTATGGCGCGAGCAAGCCTTGGCTTTCGCCAAAAGTCAAGAAATGGTTGGACACCTTACCGGTGAAAAAACCTCCCCCGTTATGTATGCCACTCCAACCACGGAAAAAAAACATCGCTTCACTCACAGTCGAGTACATCACTTGGCGTAAATCTGACCGTCTTATCAGAGGGTAGATCATTGGCACACTCACTGAAGAGGCCACACTTAGTCTTGTTATTGGCCAAGACATTGCAAAATCTGTGTGGGACGCACTTAAGGAAGCCTATGTACAAGACTCTCAGGAGCGAGAGTTTACACTTCGTCAACAAATGACGTATATATGCAAAGAAGAAAACACCACCATTGGCGAGCATATTCGCAACTTCAAAGACATCTGCAATAGCTTTGCAGCAATAGGAAGCCCTGTACCTGACAAAGTAAAGGTTTTTTCACTTCTCACAAGTCTAGGGCCAAAATATGAGTCCTTTACTACAACTATGTTGAAGCCTCCATGGCCAGCCTACACGGAATTAGTATTACTTCTGCCAAGATATGAACAGTGTCAAAATTGGTTTAGTGCCAACACATCTACCCATCAACTGGAGTTCTACGGACAAAAACAACATCCTCAACAACCATCAGTTTCCAACCGAGGATCTCAAAATCAATGCACCTCCAATGGTCATGGATTTTGAGCTCATAATTCCAATCACAACACATCCAACAATACACCACAACTATAATCACCAGCCTTCACAGAACAACAACAATTAGACCCCCATGTCTAGACGACCACCTTTTCCCGGCTAACGTAGTATGACACCAGCAAAGAGGGATATGTACCGTAATGAGAGCTGTCAATATTGTGGTGTAATAGGGCGTACTGCTAAGATATGCTAGTACTTACCTAAGCAATCTATCCAACAAGATGAAATTCCACAAGCAATGGCTGCACTTACTCTAGACAACTCAGTTATGGATAGTGAATGGACATCTGATACAGGAACCTCTAATCATATGACAGGTAATGTAGGTATGTTGAAAAATTTACACCCATATTTAGGGACAAATTTTGTTCTAATTGGAGATGACACTTCCCTTCCCATTAAAGATGTTGGTGATTCATGTATTAAAACTAACTCTGATGTCCTCCCTCTCCATAATGTTCTTCATGTTCTCCATTTTGCAAAGACTTTACTTTTTGTAAGTCAGCTGCACTGATAACTATGCATTAAATTGTGAATTTTCTAATGGGGATTTTTGTGTTAAGGAACGAGAGACAAGTTACAAAGTAATGATAGAAAAACGCAAGGGTCATTTGTATGTCCTTACCAGCCCTCATGAATTGCATTACTCAAATCGATTTAGATCAAGCACTATAGAAGTATGGCATCAACGGCTAGGACATCCCCAAGCATCCACACTTCAATTACTTAGGAATAAGGGCTTGATTCAAGTTCAAGGAGTCAAATAATTGCAATCTATATGTGATAGTTGTCAGTTAGGTAAATTAAGGAAAATGCCTTTTAATTGTTTCGAAAACTCTAGCTCAACTATTTTTAATAAAGTTCGATGTGATTTGTGGGGTCCATAGGCTGTTTTATCTCTTGGAAAATTTCGCTATTACGCCATCTAGTAGATGATTTCTCATGTTATACTTGGATATTACCTCTCAAAACTGAAGTTTATTTTTTTCAATGCTTATTTGGTGTTTGAACATTATGTAGCACGACAATTTGATACAAAAATAAAAATCTTTCACTCTGATGGAGGTGGTGAATTTGGTAATTCAAGACTCATTTCTCATTTCCAAGCACTGGGAATAGTTCATCAAATTTCTTGTCCTCATACTCTAGAACAAACAGGTATGGTGGAGCGTCGCAATAGAATAATCCGTGAGCTAGGTAAGACCATGGTATTTCATTGTGGTGCATCTTTATACTTATGGTTGGAAGCTTTTACAACTGTAATTTTTTTACTAAATTGACTTCCATCTTTTGCTATTAAATTTGATACTCCTTACTCTAAGTTGCATGGTGTTCATCCTTCTTACTCTTTCTTGCGCGTATTTAGTTCTAAATGCTTTCCATAAACTTGGGACACACGCACAAACAAATTTAATCCTAAAACACTAACTTGCGTCTTTGTGGGGTATAGTGACATACACAAAGGATACAAATGCTTCCACATACCTAGTCAAAAGATGTTAATC
The DNA here is from genome assembly GCA_019395295.1 of Osmanthus fragrans. Classification (NCBI taxonomy): domain Eukaryota; kingdom Viridiplantae; phylum Streptophyta; class Magnoliopsida; order Lamiales; family Oleaceae; genus Osmanthus; species Osmanthus fragrans. The sequence continues at coordinate 20,411,491 of CM033343.1, read as the reverse complement.
TATTGACATGTAGTCTTCAATGAGACCAGTTTTCCATTTCAAAAGTTACAAAAATACAATGGAATTTCCTCAGATCAATGGATTAGCATCTTTGACACATAGATTATGATAAGTACGGATTTCGCACTTAGATAGTCCACTAAATTTATATTTTTGTGAGTCTTTCGTTGGCATTGTTAACACTTAATTTAATTATTCACATTTTGTAGGCGATAACCCAAGTTGATTGAGGTTTGGAAAGAGTTTACGCGAGAATATTGGAAAATGAATTGTAGTGCGAGAATTTCATGGTTCGGCGACCTACATCGTCATATTTTTTTGTGTGAAGTATTATGGCTCGATGGCAGCAGAAAACCAGTAGGAATGAATAGGAAGTTCGGCGCCATGGCACCAGACTTGGGCGCCATGGTGCCCAGCAGAAGACAAAATTTTGGCAGCAGAACTCGCGCCATGGCGTCTCATGTCATGCCATGGTGCCCTCCCAAAACTGATTAAACCAGCAGAAAACTCCATGCCATGGCGTGGAGACCTCATGCCATGGCGCCTGGGTGAAAGTGGATAAACTAGCAGCTGACTACACGCCATGGCGTAGAGATGTCATGCCATGGCGCCGAAACCCGGTAGGCGGGGAAATGTTAGATTTTAAAATATATTCTCGGCCCATTTCAACGAAAACCTATTTTTCACCCTCATTACACTATAAATACAAGAAAGAAACCATTTCTAGGGCAAGTTCTTGGGAGAAAATCGGCCAAAAGAGGGAAAAATTTGGGGCAAAAACCTAGTGCAAAAATTTGTGATTTTTGAAGAACTTGAAGAAGAAGAAGGAGAAGACTCTTGACATTAAAGATTCCTACCATCTATCTTCCTTTCAATCAGCTTTCTTTTATCTTTAATCTCATTTTCATCAATGTATTTTATGATTTTGTTGGCCATTTGTAAATATTTTATGAGTGGCTAAACTTAGATATGATTGTGGGTGATTTTAACCCGAGTAATGATTTTCCAATTGATTTGTGCTTGATAGTTCTTGTGGTTAATGTGATTAATCCATTGTGTTTATTGTTTTTATTGTTCTTCTCGATTATTTAGAAGTGTTACTAGATGATTGAGTAGTTTCGATGTATGCTATTTTGGGATTTTTAGTACGTAATCGCTAAATTAACCAAAACCTAGTTGCAACTACTTTTTGATGGATTATGAGGAATTGCAATTGAATGTAGGTGGATTATCACTTAAATTAGCAAACCGAGCTTGCGTGTTTGTGATTAATTTAATTCGACTCTCTTGTGTTAATATTTTAGTTAAATTTAATCTAGCGATCTTATCCTAGGTTGTTTGATATTAGGGTTGGGTAAAGAGCTTATTTATTCAACTAAAATCTAAGGAGAGTTTGAGGTAGTCGAGCTTGTGATTATTCTCGAATTGTTGTTAATCATTTGAACAAAAATCTTTTGTAAAATTGGATTGAAAAATCATTCTCGCGGTAAAGAATTATCCCCCGATCACACACTCTCTTTAGTTGATTATTCGCCTCCGTTGTCTAATTTAATTTAATTTCAAGTATTGGATCTTTCATATTTTTAGCATATCGCCTCTTTAGTTAAATGAATAAAAAAACCTCCCATTTAAGTGCTTTCCTCTTTTTACTTTCCTTTGTGCGATTAATATAATTGAACCAATCCTCTGTGGGAAATGACCATTACTTATCATTATACTATTTGAATGACATGTACTTTTAGTTGAATAAGGAATTAATTTTGATGCCCCTTTGGTGGCGATCAGATTACCTTACCTCTTCAATAAGCCGACTCGCAGATGTTGCCTATCAAAGTTAATAATGCTGATTCTTCATCCACTCCAACTCCCAGTTTGGTACCTCATGATGTCTCAATGTATACAACTACTGGACATTCACGTTCCCAAGTGCCAGTCGCTGTCACAACTTCCCTAGATAGCTCTTTGTTTAGTATGAATGAAAGCTCAATTCCACCAGTGTCTCCTATGTTTGAAACTCAAACAACAAGCCCTCTTGAAGACATTCCAACGTGCTCGGCTGAAAGCCCAACCTCATCTTCTCTTTCAGATTTATCCTCTACTCCTATGTTACCTAATTCTCATTCTTCTCATGCAGACACTAACTCTTTTGTGCATTCACAGGCCCAAGATCAGGAATCTGAGACTGTTGAAATTCTACATCCATTTGAGCTTTAAAGCACTTTAACCTCTGAGCCTACTCATAGCAAGGTGACTTGATCGCAACTTGGGATTCACAAACCAAACCCGAAGTATGCTATGATTGTAGTTAGCCAAGATATTCTGAGAGAACCCTGCTCTGCGAAGGTTGCTCTCAATCATGTTGGATGGAGGACTGCAATGGAAAAAGAGATGACTCTACACCATAATCATACCTAGAAACTTGTCCCTTGGGAGCCTATTATGCATTTTATTTGTTCCAAATGAGTCTTTAAGCCTAAACTAAAACCAGAAGGTACTCTTGATCAACTTAAAGCACACATAGTTGCCAAGGGCTACCATCAAATGGATGATATAGACTACACTGAAACATTTTGTCCTGTAATCAAGCTAGGCACAATCTGTCTTGTTATCAGCCTTGCTCTTGTTCGACATTGGGGCATTCGTCAATTGGATGTTAAAAATGTGTTTCTCAATGGCCTTATCTCTGAAGGTATTCATATGAAACAACCACCAGGAATGGCCGACCCTACATTCTCTAATCATGTGTGTAAGCTACAACGAGCCCTTTACGACTTGAAACATGCCCCAAGAGCTTGGTTTGATCGTTTTAGTTCTTTTCTAATAAACATAGTTTATTTTATATTTTTGTTGATCTATCCCTCTTTATCTTACACTCTTTCCATGGAACTTTAATTATCTTATTGTACGTCGATGATATGCTTCTTATAGGCTCAAACCCATAACTTTTAGACGATTTCATATAGACTTTGCACACTAAATTTACAATGAAGGATCTCGATTCCATTCATCACTTCCTTGTTATTGAGATCATACCAACTCTGGATGGACTACATCTATTACAATATCATTATGTTGTCACGATCCTTGAAAAAACACAAATGGCTGATTATAGGCCTATGAGCACACCCCTAGAGGCAAAAACCAAGGGTACATCTATTACAATCTCATTATGTTGTCACGATCCTTGAAAAAACACAAATGGTTGATTATAGGCCTATGAGCACACCCCTAGAGGAAAAAACCAAGGGTCTTACTAATACCACTCCCCTCGAAGATCCAAGCTTCTATCGAAGTCTCGTTGGGGCCCTATAGTACCTCGCACTTACCAGGCCTAATATCTTTTATAGTGTTAATTTTGCTTCTCAATTCATGCAAACTCCTACCATTGCACATCTTAAAATGCTGCGTCGCATCTTGCGATACATTAAAGGCACTATCCATCTAGGTCTAAACTTTACTTCCCACATTACACTTGATCTATGTGCTTTCTCTGATGTAGATTGGGTAGGATGTCTTACTACTTGACCCTCTACCACAGGCTATTGTACCTTCCTTTGCCATAATCTCATTTCTTGGTGTTTAAAAAAATAGAATACCATCTCCAGATTTAGTACGGAAGCTGAATATAGGGCAATGGCTCACACTACTACTGAACTAACATGACTGACCTTGCTTCTCAAAGACCTTCGAGTTGCCATATCACGTCATCTTGTCCTGTTCTGTAACAATCTCAGCGCTCTCCACATGACTGTGAATCAGTCTTCCATGCCCGCAGTAAACACATCGAATTAGACTATCACTTTGTGCATGAACGGGTTACACTTGGTTTTCTTATTACTCGGCATATCTCCACTACTCACCAAGTTGCTGATATATTTACCGAGTCCATGTCAAATGCTACCCCATTTGATTTTTGAGACAAACTTAGCCTCCAGTACAAAGAACATTCCATGAAGATCTGAACTGATAATCAATGTGAATTAAGGTGAGAATGAGTGGATTGATTGTAGTCAACCATTCAATCAGATCTTCTGATGGAGATTTACCAGACCATATGATAGAGATTTACTAATCATTCCTCCTACAATCTTCCTGTGCATTTATCCTCTTACCATTAATATTGTATATAGCTTAGCATAAATATGACAGTATAATTCGGTTCATGCATCAAAAAAAGGATTCAGACTAGATACAATAAACACAATTCTTCAATTTCAAATCAAATTTTCTTCTTCACATATCGATGTCATTCTTTGTCAACGTTCCAAATTAATATGCCAAAATTTTACAATACTTTTTTGTGACATGACTGAACTATAAACTTATGAAATAAAAGATACTTTTATGGGACCAGAGGCCCTTGTACGTAAAAATTAATCAAATATTTGTCTTCGTTTGGCAAATTTATAAATGGTTTGTAAATAGAAATAGTAAGAGAAGCGAGTTCATGAAATGTGTAGATCATAATAAGTAATTAAAATTAATGTTTAATTTTGATTGAATTTATAAATTGTATATTAACGGAGGCTTAATTGTTGCATGCAAAACTCGTGTCTGTAAAAACATAGAGTGGAAAAGGTGACAACTTAAATCGACCATCCACTATTCATTGTTGTTGCCTAAAATTCTTCATATTTAAAATTACTAGTGGAGGATTGTTCATTGTACGATGATTGTTATAATTCTGTAAGAGATTTTGTTTTAACAACGCTCTATTTTAGTTCATGTAACATTTAGTTATATAATGTCAATAATGTGAACAATTGGGTTTATAGAATTAAATTTAATATTGTGTAATTAAGACTAAATATTCCTTGAGGGATCGACAACTCGGACTCATAGTCCACTTTATTATTTGAATGTGGAATGTGCCTTGCTATTTGTAATTCTAGTGACCAAATGACACATATTAAGAATCAAAAAACATAAGTTAATGTAGAATTCATTTATTTCATGGACATCACTGTAATTGTACGATAATGGAAATGGTTGTGCATGATCAAACAAAAGATGTGAATAATTATATTTCATCGATATGTTTACTTTAATTTATATAATTTAGCATACTCATCCTAGTTCATGAACAAAAATTAAGTTTCCAAAAACTAAGCTGAACATTATGATATGTATCAGCACTGTAATATGGTAACATATACAAAATTCTCCCAGCAAAAAGAAGGATTTGATCACAAAGTAGTAGTTCTCTTCTTGAACTGTTTGTTCATCTATGCTTCTACTAATATAATTGGGAAATGATTTTAAGCAGTTGCAATGAACAAAATAACAAAAATGGAACTAACTTCATTTCTACTTGAACTGGTGAAGGTAAAAGTTAGTTTTCCATTGGATCAGTGATGTTTTCGAGAGGATCTGCATTGTATTTTTCAACACTAGGATTGCTGCATGTTGCCATCTTCTGCTTTTTTAGTTGTTCAATGTTTTCCTTCCCGAACACGAGGTTTCTTCGTGCATTAGGTACATCGATGCAATATGAGACATTTCTTTTCCTTTGGTTGACACAGAGACATTGATGGAGATCTTTGTGCATGTGTAGAGTTGTTATCAAGAACATAGATCAGATCGAATCTTGGTTGATTGGTTTTTGGATCCGAGTTTCCAAATTTCATGTAAATAAAATGGTCTTTAGTTGTATAGCTGGAGTCCTGAGCATTGATGAAGTGCTCTGACTGTATGAAAAATGTATAAGATTTAGCTCTGATTCTATGAATAACATATAAGATATAATCTATATACGTATGTAAATGGAAAATACTGGTAAATGTAACAATTCATACAAAAATTTGTACCGTTATACTATCTTTCATTAGTTTCTCAATCAAAAGTTTCAAGAATTTTTCACCCACATCATCGAATAAAGATACATTATCTAAAATCTGAACATCTTGCTCTGGCAAAAATGCACATAGGTAGTATCATGCAGTTTGAATTTAATAGAAATTAAACCATATGTTGAGCAATCATTTGGTGTACATAATATTACATGTATTGGTTATTACCTTGAAATTGCTCATGCATGCATGTATTTGCAATAGTTGCAAAAATACATATCATTGAGTTGAGCGAAAGGCATCCAACCAAAAGTATCATGAGCCATATACCAAAGTGATTGAGTTGTTGTCTTCAATTCTATCTTTCCTTTTATCCAGAATGACTTTCGCTGCAATAGGTAGAAAGAATGTTACCATTTTTGCAAAAGTAATTATCTATTTACCAAAAAATGAAACAAATTAGAAACAAAATAAAAAAATGTTTTTATTTTTATTTTTAGTATTTAATTTACCGTTGGTGGGTGTTCTGAAATGTCTTTGATGTTGATAATATTGTACTTTGGAGGTGGTGAAATATTTGATGTATTCCGCAAATCATATGTCCTTTGAGTGACCATCTCTGTCAACATCTTTTTGTTTTTTTCAATCCTTGTAGATAAGTAGAAATGAAAAATTTAAGCAAAGAATATGCTGCAATGACGTGATGGAATGTAGATTCAGAGTGTAAATATTTTATAAAAAACACATGCATACTAACCATTCTTTCATTTCATCAAGAATATAATCATGTAGTTAAGTTAAAATGAGTTAACAACAATGGTTTATCAAATATAAAGATAAAATTTTGATTTCATTTACCTCTAAAAGATGTGACTTTTAAATGATTCCCAACAATCACTGGTTTTTTCATAAGACAATCAATAATTTCAGCACCTTCACGGCCGATAAAATTGTTCCAGATAGTCACGATAATTGCTTGAAATCTGGAGATGAAGATAAAAAATTTCAGATTAGTTGCATGAATTGGATAACTATTATTTTGTGTTTAAAGATTCATATTTATGTATGCATAACTTTCATTGATAAGAATAATGTCTTGGACAATGGAATCTGCATTTTTGTTGCTAGAAATTGTTCATTTTGGGCAAACATCAAAAGCAATGCCAACGAATGTTGCATAGAAAAACATGGCAAAATTTTCTAAGATTACTGTTATTTAAAAATATTACTGTGTACAAAAATTCTAGCACATGGGTAGATTTGTTTAATAGTAAGACTTACTTCGACATCCATATCAATGTATTTTTGGAGTTCGTCAAATGGTGTAAAATGGAAACATGATTCCAAAAATAGGGCTATGGTCTTCATTTAATTCTTCAATTCGGATTGAACCACTAATTGTCCACTGTGTATCTTCAAAACTTGATCTAAATCGTTCATCCGTTCGATTTACATATGCATTTGAGATCAATTATGTCTTCAATGGCACCAAAGTATTTTCAAGAGCCTTGATATTCTGAGCAAATATTGTTGCTTGGACTTTGTTTTCCTACATGAATTATTAATATACAAATGCAGCAAACAAATTTAATTAGTAAAATTATTATTTTCTAGAATTTAAACTATGTAAAATACACCACACAAGTTAAAACATATATTTTCTTTATACTATATGTACTTAAATACATGATTAAAAATAATTGAAAAAAAATTGTTGTAAAAATATTACCGCAATACACAGTAGCCATAGGTGCTGGTACATTCCATTTTCCTTTTGTGATATTTGTGGAGCTGTTTTTTCTACAACTACCACTTTACACGTCTATCTAATTTCTCGTGGTGCAATATCAGAGATTAATTTGTGATTTGGTGCCATTGTTACTAGGGAAAAACATACATTACAAAATATCAAATAGTTAGAATGCAAAAGAATGATGAGCAAAGAATGAAGAACACATAGCATTATGGCTGTAACCACTATTCCTATTTGTTAAAGAAAGAAATGTAATGTAAATACACACACACACGTACGTGTAGAGGTAAGCTCTAAAAGTAGGTGAATGGACAGAAAGTACCGTGGTTGGTATGGGATTCAGGTTGACTGTACAAAAAGGCCATACCGATCTGACTTGACAAGAAATAAAGGGCAGAGTAATTAAAGAGTAAAAGTCGGTCTTTTTGCAGGAAAACAAACAATTTACGAAAAATGTGTGTGGTAATCCATTTCAGTAGCATTTTGAAGACTATAAATATCACAAACAATACTCATGAAACAAATTTACAAATAAGTTTTTTTCAGTATTTCTCAATTATTTTCATTGATAATTTTAAAATGTTATGAAGGTCAATCTAATAACCGTTTAATGCTAGAGTTTTCAAATTTGTAAAAATTGCAAGTGTGAGCATGTTACGAACATATAACTAACTTATTATTTTGAGTATTGGCTATGGGAACAAGGAAAGCATGAGAAGAAACTTAAGGAATTGGAACATTCAACTTACCAAACCTAGCTAAATGTGATCTGCATTAGTACCGAAAGTAGAAGCATTGTTGTCGTGATTTTTTTTATGTATTAATCACACCTACAAATTCTTTTGTAAACTGTCAATAGCCACAATTCCCCCAATGAAATCCATTCTTTCATGTGTCGCTTGCAATTTTAACCTACAAATATAAACATGATTCAAGCAATCAATACCAAATAACAAAGGTAATAAATCATTTCCAATTTGTAATAGATATTTTAAAACCAAATTTTAATCATATTGTATGAATGTGAAGGCTTAGTCCCATTTCCAATTTGTAATAGATATTTAGAAATAGGTAAATCCAATTTAGCTCTCATATTTTTAACCAATTTTATTTTTCGAACAAAAGGCCATAAATATGAATTAACAAATGCCGTATTTATTATATTTTCTTTTTGACCTTTTGGAACAACATGTAATTAATACTTGACGAAAGTCACTTCCCAAAACAATTACTTTCCCCCAAATGGCATATTATCTTCTGTAATATCTTGTTACATTCCATCCAATGATTCAATAACTAATCTATTTAGCATGGGAGCTTCATCCTCTATTATTAATTGTGTCATCTGGAATAATTCAGCTAAAGAAGACTGTTTGCTAACCGAACAAGTTGATTTAACACTTATCTGAAGAGGGATTTTGAATCTTGAGTGTGCAGTTCTACCTCTAGGAAGTAATCCTGCTGCTACTCTCGAAGATGCCGTAATTAAAGCAACCATTCATTTTGCTCTTACAGCTACAAGTAAATAGCAATATAAAGATGTTTTTCTTGTACCTACTGGGCCGTCAATTAAATAAACTCCATTATTTTTGTTGAAAACATCACCTAAAATCATATTATACGCTTTTTTTGTTCTAAATTTAATTTAATTTCACATAACATATCTTCATTAGAAACGATTATCTCTAATTCATTAGCAATAGTTTTCAAAATATGATTGTTTTCTTCAAAGTTTAAATGATGCTCGAAAATTCCATAATTATTAACAGTTTTACCCAAAAACACATTTCACAATCGGTATCACCATTAAACAAACCATGTAATACCACAGCTTCATGAAATGTCGAAGCATGAACTCCATTAACTATTTTTAAATCTTCATATGAACTTACTCCCTTAACATGGTTTTAGAAGCTTTCTTAAATAATCTCTCTCTCCTTCTGTAATATTTATAGAAACAATACGTCCTATCGAAAAAGTTCTATTTTTATCTTTTAGAATTCCACATAAAATGTTCTGGAAATTCTCCGTATAGCAATGTTTTCACTTTAGCATTGGTAACGTTAGTACGAAAATATTCTGTTAACATTGACTTTTGGAAATAATCTTTTTAACAACTTTTTCCAAATCATCAAATTCTTTGTAAGTAATGGACTGATATTTTTCTAAATGTAGTTGTAGAGTAGTAACCGATGGACTCATATCATATAAGGAAAATGCAAAAATTCTCCACATAACTTCAGGTGAAGATACCCATCTAGCTGATTGGTAATAAATTTTAATTGGAATGAGAACATCCACATGCTAGACAAAAGATGTAGCGAAACCTTTTGAATTTGATTCACCTAATGCATAAATAGGGAGAGCGAATAGCGAAAAATAGCTAATAGTCAGAAGATTAGATCTTTGAACTTGTTATATGAAAATTGTAAAAACATAACAAATTCTAGAGAAAAGGATAACTTATGGATCACTGGAGAAATTGAAGCTGTAATAAATTATAATCTCATTTTTCTTATTGCTTTTTATTCATTTGAGAGTCTTTATCGTTATTGAGTTTCTCATCCGTTTTTTCTTTCTTGATGATCTGCTGCAATAGATTGCTTGCTTCGGATATGAATGGTGTAATAAATGTATAGGACAGAAGAGTTAGCAATCTTTTCTGTTTAGGGCTGACTTCTGAATCCAATACACACTTAACAGCATAAAATTACGTGGGGATAATGAGGTCAGTTTTAATTAAATTTCTTGATACCATAGAATATAAAATAAGAATTGTAAAATTCCCCCAGAAAAGAAAATAGAGGTGATTTTGCAGATTCAAACCTAGTATTTGCATATTTCCCACAACATCAAATATTACATGCACAGTTTCATATAAAACAGTGATCGAATTTGTTCTTGCACGGTATTTGGTTGGACAAATAGATTATTTTTGGAGCTAGCAAGCAGGGGAAAGATATATATATATATATATATGTGTGTGTGTGTGTGTGTGTGTGTGTGTGTGTGTGTGTGTGTGGGATCTACGGGGTGGAAGAGCTTCTAATGCTTCCAAAACCATAAAAAGGTATGTATATTCTTTGTTTCTTATTTTTTTCCCTATTATTTGGCATGCAACATGTTCAAATTTAAGTTGTTGCTCTTGAAATCTGTCATATTTAGAATTAAATAGATTTGTAACATATTGAAGTTACACTAGATGAACATTGTAGTGTCCATTTGGATAAACTTTATAAATTGGTTATAAATTCAATCAAAGTCAAATATTAATTTCAACCACATATAAATAACTTCAACTCATTGTTATCCACACATTTCGTGGGATCCACTACTATTCCTCTATATAATTGATTTTTAAATTTGTCAAACGAAGGCATATATTTTCTTACCTATAATAACTAATTAATAAGCAATACTTATAACATAACCTTTTCTTGTTCAGAGATATTATTCTCCTCTTTCATCAGTGAAATTAGCACACGAGCTGGAGAAAATACAGTCTTTGAAGGTAAGCAAAATCATTTGAGTTAGATTTCCATTTCCGTGGTTACTTTCATTTTATGGAAGCTTAATTAATGCTCTCCCCTTCTCAATTTGCTAAAATATTTGGACGAGTTGAAAGATTATTGGCTCAAAGAGAATACCGGAATGAGCTTACCGGATTCGATTTTGGTATACGAAAATCATTTCTTAAACTTACCGGTATTGAATGGCTTATCGGATATGGGCTTAGTGCACTTACCGGATATTAGCTTAGCATACCGTATATAGGTTAGAGCTTGTTAACTTACCGGTTTATAATAGAACTTACCGGTATTTGCTAAGCATTCTGGTAAGAGCAGAAAAACGAGAAAATAAATTGGGAAAAAGGAAGATGAGCTTCCAGCCTTTTTCATTAACATAAATAGACATTACAAAGTATTTTAAAAGTGCAAGACATCTACCATACTTCACCTATTACAAGGAATCTACCAATGATGACTTTTTCACCATACGACATATGGTCTTTACTTCAAAATACACTACCAACTTGTTCCTGAAAATCAGGTAATGATGATTACAATGATTACAAAAGATACAATATGTTAACACTAAAAATGTCAACATTCAACACTAGCGTTGGCATTTCTGATTGTTTTTCATATCTGGAAACACATTTGATTTATGCCTGGAAAGTGTCTCTCTGTAGAACAGATTAGAAACTCGATTTTTTGAGATCTTGGTGGGTAAATGTGCCCCACAAGTGAACGAATGTTTATTCAATGCTTAGGTTGTTGAAACTAATTCAAATCTTCTCTGTGTTACTGAAATAAATTCTTGTTACATTTTCTTTAGTTTGGAAAGTCCATTAGTACCCTCCTATTGACTTAATGCCTTTGGATACTTGAGCACCAAATGTTTGCTTTCGAAAAGTGTAAGTGTTCAGCACTTGAAAGTGCTTAGTTATGGTGTGCTTACCCTGTAAAGTAAGCTTACATACTACTTTTGTAGAAAGTTTTGCTCATAGGAAGCACACATGATTTTTATTAATTATTATTATTATTATTTTTGGTTGATGATGGAATAAGGCTTTGTTGTTTTTGTTTAACAATGGGCTTTTTTTTTCCTTCCTTAAGGAGTTAATACGCATTTGCGAGACCAGTTGCTTCTTGATTTTAGTGGTCGAACTTGATCCTATATTTTCATTTTTCTACAGGCTCAATCAAATATTGTTTCAAAGGAAATACACTCAATTGATATTGATCTGTCTTGCCCTCATCAGTTGGCATTTCATCTTGATGATGGCTGGTAGGTCCAGAAACAATTTCATATAGTTTGCTTTGCTATATATATCTTTTGAAAAGTGTAAGAGAATGAAAGCAACAAAGAGAATGAAAGTGAACAAAGTTATTTTTAACTGCAATTAGCTACCTAGCTGGTTCATTTCATTGCTTTATATATATATAAGCTTTACAAAAGAATTTGAGTACAAAATGGACTCCCATACTTCACCTACTACAAGACCTTACATATGACAGCTTTTTCATAAAGCCATACTCAGCCTACAATTCAAAAAAAAAAAAAATGCTACCAACCATGTACTTGAAACAGGGAATGATGATTACAAAAAAAAAAAAAAAAAAAAATTATATGACATCATAAGTGTCACATTATACTCAACATTCCTCCTTGACATTTTTGCTGGAAACATCAAGGCAATCTCTTAGTGTTTCGAACCTTCCTTTACCTAATGACTTTGTTAATATATCAGCAAGTTGTTCCTCTGATCTGCAATGTATCAGTTCAACCTCATTCCTTTCTTGTGCCTCTCTAATTGAATGTCACTTAATCTTAATGTATTTAGTTCTTCCATGAAACACATGATTCCTAACCATTGCTGCTGCAGATTGGTTGTCATAATAAATGATAGTAGCTTCATCTTGTTTATGCTTCAAATCCTCCAACACTTTCCTTAGCCAAATAGCTTGATTGGTGGCCTCTGATCCTGCAATGTATTCAGCTTCAGCTGTTGATTGAGCAACCGTATTTTGCTTCATTGAATTCCAGCAAATGATGCTTGATCCCATATAAAATATATATCCAGACATGCTCTTTATATCTTTTGGACACCCTACCCAATCACTGTCTGTGAAGCCAATTAATTTCCAACTTTCAGACCTCTTGAACCGATTCCCAAGTCCTCTATTCCTTTAACATATCTTAGGACACTTTTTTGTAGCTTGAAAATGTAGTTCACTGGGATCTTCTCTGAATCTAGATAGGATATTTGCTGCATAAGTTACATATGGTCAGTTGGTGCTTGATTCCCTCAGCATTGCAAAAACTGTCAAATTGCTCACAGCTGTACTCAGTTCCATTATCAGTTCTAATTGACTTTATGCTGTATCCACTTTCATTCTCCACCATGTTTTTGAACTTTTGAAACACAACTGCAACATCATATTTTGCTTTCAAAAAGTAAACCTAGCACATTCTAGTCAAATCATCAATGAAAAGGATGAAGTACCTGCTGCCATTCAGGGTGATGGTTTTCATTGGACCACAAACATCTGAATGCACCAATTCAAGTTTGGTAGTGGCCTTTCTTGACTGATTTTTTGAGAATGGTCACTTGATTTGCTTCCCAAATTGGCAAACATCACACACATACAAAATTTATCTGTGATTTCAGGCAAATTATCCACCAAATTGAACTCATATATTTGCCTTAAGGAGTTGTAATTAATATGACCAAAACGTCTGTACCACAGAGTAGAATTATCTAAGACAGAAGTGAGTGCTTGTGTGGTGATATTCTTCCAGTCAATAAGGAAATTTCTATTTTTCATCTCAACTGTCATCAATTCAGTTCCATTTTTATCTAGTATAGTGCAAGCATTATCTTTAAATATAAGAGGATGATGCTTTTCAAGTAACTGCCCTATACTAACTAGATTTTGATCAATCTTAGGCACATATAGGACATCAGATATATGTTTGATACCTTCAGATGTTTGCACTGCTATAACTCCAATCCCCTTCACATCTACATAGTCTCCATTGCATACTTTCACCTTGGATGAGTAAGCTTTGTTCATCTCAACAAAGATACTAGAGTTTGCTGTCATATGGTGTGTACAGCCACTATCCAGCAACCAGTTCTTCCTTTGTTATTGATCTGAATGGCGGTGAATAGGTGTTCTTCCTGCAGCTCTTACAGGTTCTCTACAACTTGTGCCTACTGTTGTGGTTGTTTCCCTTTTTATTTTTGTAAACCTTCTCAACATAATCAAATTTTTTGCAACTCCTACGCTGAACTCTAGGCCTATACCAACACCATTTAAGAGAATGCCCCTTTGTTTTACAATGAGAACAATGACCATATTTTTCTTCTTCACTCCCAGATTTGCTACCTTCAGTTTCTTTCTTTTCAGTATGAAGTTTCTTCATTCTAAAGCTTGTTTGAGCTTTGTATTTTCTTTTAACAAATAGAGCTCATTCTGTTTGTTCCTTCTATCTCATTAACCTTTTTTTTGCTCAGTTGCCTACAAAGCATTAACTAACTCAGCCAAAGTTATGGATGCCAGATTTCTAGAGTTTTCCAATGATTTTTGGCTTCAAACTTCTCAGGTAGGCTTATTAAGACCTTCTCCACTACTATTTTATTAGGTAAATCATCTCCTAATAACCTGATCTAATTTATAACCTTCATCAATGTGTCTGAAAAGTCCTTCATGCCTCTATTTCCTTCATCTTCAAAGTCTCAAATTCTCTTCTCAAGTTGAGTACTTGCATCTGCCTAGAATTCCTCCTTTAGTCTATCCTATGCCTTTTTTGCTGTCTCACATGTCATTATTCTTATAAAGTTAGCATCTGAAATAGCTGACTGGATGCAAGAGAGAACTTTGAACGTTTTGGCCACATCTTCACTGTTTTGTTTAATTTAAGCCACCATGGGGTTTGCTCTCTAAGGTGGAGGTTCAATTCTTATTTCAGTTATCTCCCACAGATCGTAAGCTTTGAAATAAGCTTTCATTTTTGCAACCCTGAAGTTGTAATTTTCACCAGTGAACGCAGAGGGTAATGGTGCTGAGAAGCCACTTGAAGCTATCTTCTTTTCTGTCAACTGAAGTTAACTTGGCCGGTTACTTCTTTTATCTACTTCACCTACTGTTCTTCTACTCTTCACGGTCCTTTCTAAGATCAATGAGGCTCTGATACCATATAAGAATATGAAAGCAGCAAAGAAAATAAAAGTGAACAAAGTTATTTTTAACGGCAATTAGCTACCCAGCTGGTTCATTTCATTTCTTTATATATATATGATAGCTTTTTCATAAAGCCATACTCAGCCGACAATTAAAAAAAAAAAAATACTACCAACCATGTACTTGAAACAGGGAATGAGATTACAAAAAAAAATATTATATGACAGCAAAAGTGTCACATTATACTCAACAAAAAGCCTCGGGAAACGAGATAACTATAAAATTCATTTGGCATATGAAGAAAATGATTGTTGACTACAAAGAGTGTTTTCCAAAAATCATCGTCGTTTCTGGTGCGGAAGTGGAATTGAAATTTTTGAAATAAGAATTTTATCTATGTAGAGAATAATTTTATTGTATTGAATTGATTGAATTTGAAAAAAAAATGTACAAAGCCTTTGTATATATGGGCAAAATTATTGCCCATTTTTACTAGTATAAGGAAACTAATAAAAGGAAATAAATTAAAATCCTTATATAAAAGAAATCAGAAATCGTATTCTAATCAATAAAAAAAAATCCTATTCTAAACGAGAAATAAGAATTAAAAGATAAAATCTATTATAATTAGAAATCTTATTATAAATATCTAACTTTTATCATATTTACAATAGAATTGTCCTACATCATTCTATCCGACTTAAAAAAAAAAAAAAAAAACTCAACCTAGAGTTTGGTTGAAGAAAAGAAAATCAATCAATTGGGAGAAAAATACTCAAATGTTTTGTTAGTGCCGATATTTAAGAAAAATCAGTTGCTTGATAACCTTATATTCTTTAGTTGCATTGTTTGAAGTCAACTTCGTTCCAACCATGGTCATTATATTTTCTTTACAAACAATTTCTACATGACATTCCTTCATTAACGAAGCATGATTCAATTTATCATCTATGAGTCCGTTCTTGAAAGAGGCCACCGATGCTAATTCCAATTCTTTATACCTCTCATCTTCTGCTATAATGTCCAGTAATGCTTTCTTCAATCTCTCATTCTAGAATCTTCTTTTAACAAATAAAAATTGGAGTTTTCAATTCTTTGTGCTTACGTAATTCTTTGACATTTGATAGCAAAGAAGATCAACGAAACATTTATTCTTATTCTTAATTTGATAAGCCACACATTTGACACCTTCGTGATTAGCAAAATTAATTCTCTTATCTTCGGCTAGACTCTTCTGAACTTCAATTTATTTATTATCAAAGTGTGACTCCATCTTGGGGTATTCAATCGCAATTTCACCGGAATTTTTTTCTTCCTTACACTTATTTTCATTCTCAATTTCCATATACAAGGGATCAACAACTTTTGGATTTTCGACTAGCACATTTTTCTATTTTAGTATCAAGTTGGCAATGTCCTGATCAAGTTGAATTACATCTTTTTTTATCCTTATCATCTACCTTACAAATGTTTTGCTCTATGTTTACACTAGTATTTGCAAATTGCTCATCACATGACATCAAAACAATCTTCTTATCGTACATCAAAATACAAACCTGGTTATCTCAACCCATGCAAGTGACATCTATATTAAAGTACCATGGTTGTCCCAAAAATACATGACAATCATCCATCTCTACCATGTTATTTATTATCTCATCTTTGTAGTACTTTCCAATACAAAATAAAATTTTACATACCTCCATATTTTTAATTTCTTGCCATCTTTTAACCTGTGACGCTTGATAGCAAGATGAGTAATTTTCAATTTTCAAGTTTAAAGCTTTCACCAATGCTTCGGATACTAAATTCTCACTACTCTCATAATTTATTATCTCGTTGCATACTTTGTTGTTGATGGTACATTGTGTTTTAAAAATCTTGTTGCGCTTCAAATTGGATTCTTTTATATATTTTTGATAAACCTTCGCAGAATCCTTGATAACTTGTGTGTATTCAAACTTACCTAGGACTAGAGGAAACTTTCTAGATACCTGTTGCAGTGTTCTAGACTTATGTTAAAACAGCCAATTCTTTTCAGCTACATCTTCAAACATATTCATCGTTTTGATGTACTACATCACAACTACAATTAATAGTTTCCTATTACAATTATGATTCATATTATCTAGTAGTTTATCTTTTCAATTATGTTTGTCTATTTAGTTTTCCTTAATAGCTGTGATAGGACTTTATCTTTTATTTGATTATGATTAGATTATAGTTAGCTTCAATTTCCTAATACTATTAGAATTAGGGAAAATCTTACCTATAAATATAGGGATATTTGTTCACTTTTCATTACATCAATCAATATCAAAACAAGTTATTCTAATACTCTTCTTAGTTTATTACATAATTCTTATTACAAGAATTTTATTATCGCTTCCGCACCAAAATTGGTATCAAAGCAAGGATATTACCTTAATTTGATGGTTGACGAAGGTCGGGTGGCAGTTGAACCTCCGACGACAAACGGAGGATTGATAAAATCAAACAACGAATAGAAGGAATCAACGAAATCATAACATTACGCATATGCTAACTGCGTTGAGTATTGAAAGGAATCGCCAGCCCATGCTGACAAGAATTTGTTGATTTTAACTGCTATGAATGTTGGTTGCTTCAACAAGCTTAAACCACGGCAACATGTGGCTAGAAAGTTTCCTCAAGTTCTAGCTAAGTTTTACAGCATGCAAGTTATTAAGGATTCTACGAAGGTTTATGGAGAAGATATAAAAGAATCCAATTTGAAGTGCAAGAAGATATTTAGAACACGATGCACCATCAACAATAAAGTATGCAAGGTGAAAATAAATCATGAAAGTGGTGAGAACTTGGTATCCAAAGCATTGGTGAAAGCTTTAAATTTGAAGACCAAAGAATATTTATCTTTCAATCAAGCTTCACACGTTAAAAGGGGGCAAGAAATTCAAAACATGGAGGTACACAAAATTTTGCTTTCTCTTGGAAAATACTACAAAGATGAGATTATATATAACGTGGTAAAGATGGATAATTGTCATGTAATTTGGAGACAATCATCGTACTGTAATGTAGATGCCACTTACATAAGTCGAGATAACAAGTATATGTTTTTGTGGTACGATAAGAATATTGTTTTGGTGCATGTGACGAGTAATTTGTGAGTACTAGTGTAATCAAAGAAAAAAGACCCACAAG
Organism: Osmanthus fragrans; assembly: GCA_019395295.1. Classification (NCBI taxonomy): domain Eukaryota; kingdom Viridiplantae; phylum Streptophyta; class Magnoliopsida; order Lamiales; family Oleaceae; genus Osmanthus; species Osmanthus fragrans. The sequence continues at coordinate 20,393,075 of CM033343.1, read as the reverse complement.
GCAGATGATGAGGTTAAACAAGATTTAATTCCACATAATTGGAATGTTATTGTCACTGATACTACAATAGAAAATTAAGCATTTGCAAGTTGAAAACCCAAAACCTAGTGATCCCTTATACATGAAAATTAAAAATGAAAATAAGCATAAGGATGAAAAACACTGGTGAAATTACAATTGAAAATCCCAAGATTAAGCCGCACTCTAATGAAGAACTAGTTAAAGTTCAAAATTTTCCAACAAGAGATGAAAGAATTAAAATTTTCAATCACGAAGGAATCAAATGTGACATTTTCTACAATTTTGAATTGTATGAGAATAAGGAAAATATGGACAATGAGGATTTGTGGCGTAGTACCAATTCTTTTGTATTGAAGAGAGCATCACTAGACATTATAACAGAAGATTAAAAGTGTTAAGAATCAAAAATAGCATCAGTGATCTTTATCAAGAATGGACTCAAGTATGAAAAACCAAACCATGTTTCGTTTATGAAGAAATATTGTGTAGGAATTATTTGTGAAGAAAATAGAATGAGCATGGTAGAAGAAAATTTGACTTCAAACAATGAAACCGAAGAATATAATGTTTATCGAGCACATCAAGAAATTAGTATTTCTTCAATATCAGTATTAATAGAAATTTTTGAATATTTTTCTCCTGATTGATTGATTTTCTTTTTCTTCAGCCAAACTCGAGGACGAGTTTTCTTGAAGTGGAAAGGATTGATGTAGTACATTACAACTACAATAAATAGTTATGATTCACATTATACAGTAGTTTATCTTTTCAATTATGTTCATCTATTTAGTTTTCCTTTATAGTCGTGATAGGACTATATTTTTTATTTGATTAGGATTATAGTTTCAAATTTCTTAATATTATTATAAGTAGGGAGTAATCTTGCCTATAAATATAGGGGTATTGTACGCTTTTCATTACATTAATCATTACTCAATCAATATCAAAGAAAGGTATTCCAATATTCTTCTTAGTTTATTACATAATTCTTATTACAAGAATTTTATTATCGCTTCCGCACCACCTTAGTTCCAAATTCTGGATCAAGGTTGGTTTTGCAATCCTTCGATCATCATCACAAGGATGTGTATCATTACCACTATGAGTAGCCATTAGTTAAGAGAAAACTAATACCAATTTTGGTGCGGAAGTAGAAGTGAAATTCTCTAAACAAGAATAAAATAAAAAGATAAAATCTATTTAGGTAATTATCTTATTGGATTGAATTTGATTATTGAAAAAGTGTACAAAGTCTTTGTATATATTGGCAAGATTATTCCCTGATCTTACCAATATGCGGAAACTAATAAAAGGAAATAAACTAAAATCATAATCTAATCAATAAAGAAAATTAATCATATTCTAAACAAGAAATAAGAATAAAAAAATAAAACATATTACAAGTAGACATCTAATTATAAATATCTAACTTATCCTATTTATAATAGAATTGTCCTACATTAGTTTTTATGACTATCCATAAAAAAGATACAATTGATGTCTGACTCAAGTTAAATTGAGTCCATTAGGTACTGCGATAGTGAAAAATTGAATAAGAAGAGGAAAAGCTGTGTCTGGTCAAATAAATGAGCGTTGTATGAAGTTAAAAGGCGTGAAAATTACCAAGAATCCTGTTACATAGTTGTTATGTGAATAAAATAGTCTCAACTTCTGCTGTTATACATGGGTTTCTTGACCTTCATTATTCATCCGTAGTATCTTTTTTATTGCTTTGATGGTTGCTATTGGCCTACAATCACACTTCCTCTTCAATGTTGTTTTAATGTCATCCTTTGCCTTTAGTAGGTCTCCTTAAACAAAGCCCATTGAAGGCTTTTCTTCTTCATCAACAAGTTTAAGCACTTTTGCTAGTGGAGTGAATACCCTCAAACACAACTCTATCATGTTCCAAAAATTGTTCGGAACAACAATATCAAATACCTCTTTTCCATTTTTACACTTAGTCCATTTCGTGTTATCTCATTCATTGCTAGTCATTATATTTCTCAACTCTTGTTTTTCATCAAGCAAACTTTGCAATGTTAAGAAAGAGGATGCAAATCTAGTGACTCCCGGCCTAACTATCTCTTTTTTGGTGAACTTTCTCATTAATGCCAAAGTCTTGTGATGTGCATAAATGAAAATAGTGAATGATTTTGCCTTGTTAATCACCTCCCTTGTAGTTAGGAAGTTAATTTAGATATTCTTTCAAGCATAAGGTTTAAAGTGGGAGTGGCACATGATGTCCAAAAACATGTTAGGCCTTTCTAATTTCAACAATTTTGCAGCGGACATATTATTGGAAGCATTGTCAGTTACAATTTGAACTACATTTCCAATCCCAACATGATGTGATCCCGGTTGGGGGAATCGCATGGAACTCGCGGAATGAATTCGAAAACGCTGGGAAAGCCAAATTCAGGTTTGTAGACGATATGATCTTGACCCGAGCCTCACGACTCAAGAACTTAAGGTATATTAACCTTAAACCCGTTGAAGTGCAGAAACTAGAACCCCGATTTGCGAACGCCACAAAGGTTGTCCAATCCTTTGATAAGTTCTGATTTGAACGCCACAAATATTAATACAAAATATTTGATAAGTTCATATTTTATGGAAGATCCATTGGAGAGAAAACTCAACTTTTTATTATCATCAAAACTTTTTTTACAATGAAATAGAATTCCTATTTATATGGAAACTATGGAAAACCCTAAAAGCACAAAATATCAAGAGTCCAAAAATAATAAAACTTGCCAAAATAAGAAATATAATGACATATGGAAATTCGCGAAAAATATAAAATTGAACTCGAAAATACTCTATGCGGCCGCATAGAGTATTTCTATGCGGTCGCATAGAAATAAACCCTGCCTCTTCTGCGCTCTCTGTCCATTGAATGCGGTCGCATTGCCGGGGAACCATGCGGCCGCATGGTTCTTCATTTTGGCTCCGAGTTCGGCTTCTTGATTCGAGCACCTTCCAACTCCTTTCGGCCTTCGACCCCAACATCAAACTTGTTCCTTGACATATTGTCTTCAATATTATAGACTCCGTTGCTTGAACATATAAATGTATGACTTTTATCAACTCTTTGAAGTCTCGACTTGGCTCTACTCTCCCTCCAACATGCCTTGGGTTCTTGATAGTTTTCGGCGCATCCTGGATCACATCATCCCCTCTCTCTTCGAAAGGATTCGTCCTCGAATCCATGCCTTGCGATCGCGTAGGGGATAACCAACCTGCCATCCAGCTCATCACTGTACCACCTGGATCAAATGGAAAATTCGTCACTCCATGACATAAGATCAATAGACGGTACCCACCCTTCTCGCAGATATGATTGTATTGCAGCACAAACTTAATCACCCATTGTTGTTACATGAACTCCCACATACAATGTACAGCCTGAAGGAAAGGCTTAAGCAAAACACAGTTGAAATTGTTAGTTCCAAAAACAAAATATGGGTCCTCGTACTCATGATGCATCGTCTTCACCACATCATGCTTAACGATGAAACTTTGCTCTGCACTCCCCACAATATTTTCAACCATTTTCCCAACACACTCTTCTAATTTCTCACCCTCATGCTGAACAACCTCATCTATTTTCTCCTCAATGTCAACTGCATTTTTCAATTCATCATCCTCCAGCTCAACCTTCCTATCTCTAGGTCCCTCTTGCAATTCAACCACGTTGCTTTCTTTCAATATGGTCATCTCACTCTCTTGCTTTTCCCTTTCCACTTCACCCCTCACCTTACATTGGTCCACATGAGACTGTGCTAGTGTCAAACCCACCAGAGTGATGTGTTTCCTATCCTGAAGAAACCTATACGTGTTCCTCCCCATATCATACACAGCCTTCCTCCCATGTCTCCAAGGCTTCCCAAACAAAATATGAAAGGATTTTAATGGGACTACATCACACCACACCTTTTCACTATATCCCCCAATGGTGACAGTCACTAAAGCCTGTTTGGTCACATTTACCTTCCCACACTCCTTCAACCAAGTCAACCGATAAGGCCTAGGATGTTGTTTTAACGGTAATCCCAATTTTCCCACCATAGTGATACTGACCAAATTAAATATATGCTCCTTATCAATGGCCAAACTGCACACCGAATCACCCACAAAGCACCGGGTTTGAAAAACAAATCCCCAATCATAATTCATTCTTAATGTAGGCGTAATAAAAAAAACTCAAGAAAAGAATTGGATGAGTGAGAATTTAATTCAAGAAAGTGATTCTTGAATTTAGATTGGATTGAACACAATGGATTTTGGAATAAGGATAGATGATAGAATATTGGACAATTTCCAAAAAGTTAAAAAAATAAAAAAAATAAATTTTTTTTTTTTAAATTCCGGACGTGAACAGTAAGGATGTGAACAGTACGGACGTGAACAGTTTTCTTTTTTTTTTATTTATTTATTTTTTTTTTTACAAAACTCGAAAATTCGACTACGAGAAAGTTAAAAAAAACGGAAGTTGATTTAGATTCAAATTGAGCACAAAAACAACTTTTGACTCTTTTTTTTAAATTTTTTTGGATCTAAGACTCAAAATATTTACTGGACACATGAACACGAAAAACACAAAAAGACTCAAAACAAAAAAATAAAAAATAAAATAAACGATATAACCTGAATCTAGAACCAGCTCTGATACCACTTGATGTGATCCCGGTTGGGGGAATCGCATGGAACTCGCGGAATGAATTCGAAAACGCCGGGAAAGCCAAATTCAGGTTTGTAGACGATATGATCTTGACCCGAGCCTCACGACTCAAGAACTTAAGGTATATTAACCTTAAACCCGTTGAAGTGCAGAAACTAGAACCCCGATTTGCGAACGCCACAAAGGTTGTCCAATCCTTTGATAAGTTCTGATTTGAACGCCACAAATATTAATACAAAATATTTGATAAGTTCATATTTTATGGAAGATCCATTGGAGAGAAAACTCAACTTTTTATTATCATCAAAACTTTTTTTACAATGAAATAGAATTCCTATTTATATGGAAACTATGGAAAACCCTAAAAGCACAAAATATCAAGAGTCCAAAAATAATAAAACTTGCCAAAATAAGAAATATAATGACATATGGAAATTCGCGAAAAATATAAAATTGAACTCGAAAATACTCTATGCGGCCGCATAGAGTATTTCTATGCGGTCGCATAGAAATAAACCCTGCCTCTTCTGCGCTCTCTGTCCATTGAATGCGGTCGCATTGCCGGGGAACCATGCGGCCGCATGGTTCTTCATTTTGGCTCCGAGTTCGGCTTCTTGATTCGAGCACCTTCCAACTCCTTTCGGCCTTCGACCCCAACATCAAACTTGTTCCTTGACATATTGTCTTCAATATTATAGACTCCGTTGCTTGAACATATAAATGTATGACTTTTATCAACTCTTTGAAGTCTCGACTTGGCTCTACTCTCCCTCCAACATGCCTCGGGTTCTTGATAGTTTTCGGCGCATCCTGGATCACATTACAACACCTTCAATACGTTCATTGAAATAGTCAAATATATATTGACAGGTATTAGCATCATTTGCAGCTTCTTTTGATAAAATAAATGTTGTCCCCAATTTACAATTCACACACAAATTCATGATGCTGCTTCTTTTTCTATCACTCCAAGCATTGGTCATGATTGAACACTCATTATTTCCCACTATTCTTGTTTCTTTAAAATTTCTTCTATCCTCTCCACCTCTCCCTTTAAACGTGGCTCCCTTAGTTGGTATTGAGAGGAAGGAATGCCCTAGCCATATTGACCAAGAGCTTCCACAAATAGTTTAAAACTATCATTGTAAATGGCATTAAAAGGAATTCCGGCTCCATAAATCAATATCGATGAACCTCAATAACATTTTCTGAGAAATTGCATCATTCATATTTTGTTGCCTCAATTTCTTACCTGCACTCATAGAAACATCATTGACATTGATAGACCTTGCAAATTGATCTATAGGTCCCACATTAATAGGCCTTTTCGTAGTCACCCTGTCAATAATAGAGATTTCATCTTCTTCGTCCTCCTCTATTGTAGGCAAAGATATACCCACATCTTTCCTCAACTTAGCATCATTCAATAGCTTCTCTACTTTTCTAGACTTAGTCGCTTCAACACACTTAGCTTTTTGTTCTTCACTTGCTCTAGGACATGATGCCACCATATTCTCTTGATTTCTGCTATGTGAATTTTATGCCTAGAAATTCTTCTCCTAGTAACCTAATCACATAAATGTCTTATGGAGACAAAAGCAAACCTTCTGTAAATCTAAAATGCCCATTTAAAAAATTAAAATGCTAAGTTAAACAATTCTAAAGCACGAAACAAAATTCAAAAGTAGAGTTTTAGTGGAATCCATAAACTGAAATTCCAAATAAGATGTTCAATATAATATAATACTTCACAGAAAGGATAAAGTACATACTACTTTCACTACAGTACAAATAACATAAAAGTTGTCTTATGTTGTGAAGAGACAAATATATGCTAAGAGATATAATCCTCTTCTCCATCAACATAGAAGCTAAAACAAAGTATATTAATCTGTATTAATCCGCTTACCCTAGGAAGTGCCTAAGTGGAATTTGGAGCCGTGGAGGAGAAAGGAATTTTGGATGAGAAAAGAATTGGGCGTCTTCTATGGAGGAGAAATAAATTTTAAATTTTATGTTGTTCTCTTTTGTCTTTCTTTGGCCCTACTTTATGTAGGGTTAGGCTTTTAATTTCCATTTTAAGAATTGTTAAAATAAAAAAAAAATAAAAAAGAGAAAATAATGCACACCTAGGTACGAGCGTTGACCGCTTAATTAACGCACCTGGCTCCTCCATGGCGCACTATTTAGAACACTAAATTTAGGTGACTAACTTTCACTAGCTTTGACCTTAGTAACCGTTGACCACTTAATTAATGCATACCTCTTTTTTCGCCACGCTTGGCGCCGCCTTGGCACGCTATTTAGAACACTGAATTTAGGTGACTAACTTTCACTAGCTTTGACCATAGTAACCTTGACCAGTTTAAAGCCCTCGCTGACACCAATTGACTCACTATGACATATATTCATTGATCAATATACGAGTGATGATACTTCTCTAATAAATTAAGCTCAAGAAATACTACCAAGACAAGATTAGAAGATAAAGAAGGTGCAATAAAAAAAAATAGAGCATGCTTTGATTTCATATTACTGGCATCTAAATTGGGTTTGAAGGGGGTTGCATTTTGTCTTTTCTAGCTTTCAAAATTCTTTATCTATTTAAGGAGGTCACTTTACTTTTTATCTATATATAGTAAATACGTTTGGTTGATGTATTTGTTGAAATTGGTCAAGTGACACTTTTGTTGTCACTCAACAATATTTTTGGTTACTTTTTGATTAAAGTCTAACTCATATAATTATAAAAAGTTAGACTAGTTTAGACCTACTACAAGTTATTGTATTGTCAAGGCATGGTTTAGTGGTAGTATGGTTGATGGTAGAAAGTACTTTTGAAATTGTGTAAGTTTGGCTATATATATTAGTCCATGTATCTCCATTATTAGTAGAGTAAATTGATATATTTTCTCTCATCTCTTTGTCTTCTATATCAGTTTTGGTGAATATCAAACAAAATCGGTATGTTTAGTTATTCTTCTCTATTTTTTGCTTAGTGTAGAACCGGTAAGCTGAGTGTTTATTCGATGCGGAGAAAGCATATAAGGTGAGAAGAGTGTGTGCATATCTGGTATGCAAGTGTGAATCCGGTTAGTGCAAAGCATATACGGTGAGTGAGTGCATGTACGATTAGTGTGATATACGGTAAATAGAGCAAATCCGGTTAGCTCTAAGCATATACGGTATGCAAAGTGCATATCCGGTAAGCTCAATACAAACCCGGTAAGCTCATTTTTTCATCTTTCACTCTCTTTGAACCAAAAATTCAACATGATATCAGAGCCTTAAAGGTCTTTGAACAAAGCCAAAAAAAAATTAGCAGCCTTGAGAGAAAACCAATAAGCAACCTTCACTAAAATAGCCGAGTGTTTGGTGAGTTTGTAAGATAGCTTCAAGTGGTTTTTCTACCCCTTTACCTTCAACATTTACAAGAGAAAATTATGACTTATGGTCTATGAAGATGAATGCCTATTTGAGAGCCTACGATCTGTGAAAAATCATAGAAACAGGTACTGAACCACCAGCTTTGAGGGCTAATCTCACCATTGCTCAGTTGAAGCAACATAGTGAGGAGGTAGCACAGACGTTTAAGGCCCTTTCTTACATTCAATTAGCTTCTTAGATGCTATATTCACAAAGATCATAACCTGTGAAACAACAAAGAAAGCATGAGATCGGTTGAAGGAGGAATTTAGAGGCAATGAAAGGACCAGATAGATGCAGGTTTTGAATCTGAGAAGGGAATTCAAAACTCTGAAAATGAAGGACACAGAAATGGTGAAAGAAATTGCTGATAGATTGATGAAGGTAGTAAACCAGATAAGGCTACTGGAAGATGACTTACCGGATACGAAGATAGTTGAAAAAGTGTTGATAAGTTTGCCTGAAATGTTTGAATCCAAAATCTCCTCTCTTGAAGACTCAAGAGACTTGTTCAGTATCACCTTGGCTGAGCTTGTGAATGCATTCCATGCTACAGAGCAAATGAGACTGATGAGGCAAGAAGAAAAGGTTGAATGAGCTTTGTTTGTTAAAGGGAAATACAAAGCTCAAACGACCTATAGTGTGAAGAAACCATCTGATGAAGGAAGGGAATTTTCACCTTGTCCTCATTGCAAGAAAATCGGTCACTCTCCAAAATGGTGTTGGTATAGGCCTGAGGTTCAATGTAGGGCATGTAAGGAGTTTGGACATGTTCAAAAGGTCTGTAAAAATCAGAAGAAAAGAGGGAGATGTAGCAAAACAAAGTAGCAGAAGATCAATAGAAGGAGTATCTCTTTTTAGCCATAAACTCCAAAGTCAGCAGCAGGATTGAAAATTGGTTGCTTGACAGTGGTTGCACTCAACACATGACTTCAAATTCAAGCATCTTTGTGGAATTAAATGATGCATACAGATCAAGAGTCAAGGTTGGAAATGACGACTATGTAGAGGTGAAGAGAATTGGCAATGTCTCAGCTCAAAGGCCATCAGGTATTTATTTTATTTATGATGTTTTGTATGTGCCTGACATTGATCAAAAACTTATTAGTGTTGGCCAATTGATTGAGAAGAACTACACCTTAATATTTAAGGATAGTTGTTGTACCATTTTGAATCAAAACAATAAGGAAGTAATGAAGGTAGAAATGACGCATAGGAGTTTTTGTTTGGAATGGAAAAATACTGATACTTTAGCCTCTAAAATTGACCAAGCTGAAAAAGGAGAACCAAAAGGTTTAGATTCTCCCACTCCTGATGTTGAAGAGTCTACAGCAGAATTGGAGAAGTTAAAAAAGGGTGTGAAAATGATGGAAATTGCACTACAAGGGGTTGCTAGACAAGCTCAGGTTAAGGCTGAAGAAATTTCAAAATTGATGAATGAAAATGACTAGTTAAAGGTTGGGATGGAAGAGTTCGAAAAGGAAAAGAAACAGCTTTTGGCAAAAGGGAAAGAGTCAGGGAATGGACCTTTCTCAGTGAAGAGTTCTTAGTCTAAAGATCCTCCAAAGGATGGAGATAAATTAATAAATACTGGAAAGAAAAATATGAAGCACTACAAATCTGATTTCCTAAAGAAAGAGTCGAAACATTAAGAGAATGTCTCAGTATTTCCAACAAAAGTGTCAAAGAGGAATGTTGAAATTGGTCGAGTAAGTGACACTTTTGTTGTCACTCAATAATATTTTTGGTTACATTTTGTCACATGATTTTGATTAAAGTCTAACTCATGTAATGATAAAAAGTTAGGCTAGTTTAGACCTACTACAAGTTATTGTATCTACATGTTGACGTAAAGTTGCTGAAATTTTATTGCTAGTGGCGATGAGGAACCAGCCAGCCAGCATAAACAAAACAAATTTTTGTCATTATCTGAAGGTGTTAAGGCATGTGCAACTCATCCTCTAAATGACACTAATGTGGCTGGAATCAAGGTGTGTGTGTGTCCCCATATAATTGCTTTTGCTTATCGTGTACCTGAATGTCCCGCATAAACTTAAAATGTTTGTCGCCCGAGTGATAAAACTCTCCGTCAGAACCAAACCAAATCATTTTTCAGTACTTCCAACCACGGGTTACATGTTGATTAACAATGTTAACTGTTCAAACTCTGGCAAGCAATTTTTTTTCTCATGATTTTCAAAAGGCAATCAAGTTTAAAACTTTGATATGCTTCATCTAGTTTTGAAAATTATGAATGAATGGAAAGATCAAAGATTCCTGCTAAAATTTAGCTCTAATGCATTTGGTGAATGTTTGCTATTATTGGACGATATCTACACCTATATTTACTCACCATATTTGTCTTTCCTATATTTGTTATGGTATCTTTTTCTATCTTTTATTTAAAGGATCATCAGTCAACACCTAACTGTATATAAAGTTAACGACATGCTGTAATACAATTGAGCTTGGCATCTCATTTTTCATCTTAGTTTACATGGTATTAGACCAAACGAAACCCTAGGACATTAACCTTTTTTTTTTCTTCAACATCGTCGAAGAAAGTCCTCTGGCTTCTCATGCTTCAAACAACAATACAAACAACCACCAACCTAATACCACCCAGTCCAACCTTGATGCCTCGTCCCCCTATATACTTCATGCCTCAGATAATCCAGGCAGTTTGGCTTTGTGGATGGATCTGTTAAGACACTAGCAATCGGTTTACTGGAAGAATTTGAGTGGATCAATTGCAACTCAATGGTGATCTCTTGGATTTTTAACTCCCTTCACCCTACTCTCCACGATAGTGTTACCTATTTCATGACAGCATATGAGATGTGAAATGATCTTGAAGAACATTTTTCACAATGCAACGCACCTCTCATTCATCAATTAAAAAGGGAGATGGTGAATACCTTACAACAAGGGAAGACCGTTTCTGTGTACTACACCAAACTTAAAAGGTATTTGGGATGAACTCAGCACTTATTCTCAGATTCCATCATACTCCTGTGGTTTTGCGAAAGTTCTTGCTATCGAAAGAGAGAATGAAAAGGTACATCAATTTTTAATGGAGCTGAATGAAAAATATAATGTTGTGCGCTCTCAGATTTTGATCACGGACCCCCTGCTTTCTTTGTCGTGCCTATGCTCTCGTCACACAAGAAGAACGACAACAGCAAGTGACAGTATCAAGGTCATCTTCAGCTGAGGCAGCGCCGTTCATCACAGGCAGCGTCAAAAGGTTCAAAGGGAACCGTAAACCACCAGTCAGTCGTGACTCTAAACTACCAGTCAGCCGTGACTCCTCCACACAGTTTTGTGACTACTGCAAGAAGGCCAGACACACCAAAGACAATTTCTTTGAGTTACATGGTTATTCGGAATGGTGGGATCAAGGGAAGAAGTCATCTAAGCCCACACAGGCTCATAATATACAAGGCATTGCACAGTCTGAAGTTAACAATTCTATCCCAGTCAATGGATTAACGAATGAACAGTATGTTCAACTTATATCTATGCTCAATCTTGACAAAGCTCGTGACTCTATGGCTAACTTTGCAGGTAAGGCAACTTCTCTGTGCAATCACACAATTGAATGGGATCTGGACTCAGGTACTTCTGACCATATGACTTGCCACAAAGCTGTCTTTAATTCTCCCAAAGCCGTGCCTCACTTCTCATCGATTAAAATCCCAGATGGATCATTCGTTCAAACTAAGTCTTGTGGAGACATTTCTCTTAATTCCCTTATTCCCCTGCATGACGTCCTTTACATACCTTCTTTTACTTGCAATCTCATATCTATCAGCAAATTAACTAAAACTTTAAACTGTGTTGCTCACTTTTTTCCTTCCTTTTATGCCTTACGGGACCTAGCTACGAGAAGCTCATTGGAATGGGTGAACTATGGGATGGACTTTATTGTTTTCGAGCAATCAAGTCAGCAACATCCAGCACCAGTACTCCTAATTCTAAACTCATTTTATAGCATCAACGCCTTGGCTATTTAACTTTTAATAAACTGTATCTTCTTAATGATTTAGGTTTATCTTCTTTTAAGTTTTTTACTGCATGTTGTGACACTTGTCATCGAGCCAAACAAGCTCGAAAACCTTTTCCTATTAGTTCAATTAAAACGCATGCTTCTTTTGAATTAATTCATTGCAATGTTTGGGGACCATATCATACCAACTCTTTTTCTAACGCTAACTAATTTTTAAGCATTGTGGATGATTTTACTAGAACCACCTGGGTGTATTTAATCAAAACCAAAGCCGAAGTCTTTACCCGATTGATTTTCTTCATAACCATGGTAACTAGACAATTTGATAAAGTCGTAAAACAAATACGAAGTGATAATAGAACCGTGTTCACAAACCTTACCTTCCAGCTCTTCTGTCAACAACATGGAATTTTAACCCAATTTTCTTGCGTTTACACGCCCCAATAAATGGGGTGGTAGAACGTAAACATAGATATATACTTGAAGTGGCTAGAGCCTTGAGATTTTAGGCTCATTTACCTATTAAATTTTGGGGGAATGCATTTTAATGGCGGCATTTTTGATAAATTATACCCTCACACCTTTGTTATCTGGAAAGAGCCCTTATGAACTCATATTTTCTCAACCACCAAATTACTCGCATCTCCGTGTCTTTGGGTGTCTTTGCTACACCTCTGTCCTCCTTCGACCTCGAGACAAATTTCAAGACCGTGCCGTCGTTGCATCTTTGTTGGGTACCCTTATGGCCAAAAGGGTTACAAGGTGTGTGATTTAACCACTCATAAACTCTTCACTTCTAGAGACCTGACCTTCTATGAGAATATTTTTCCCTTCCAAATTCACATTTCCACGCCTTCCCCAATTCCCGGACCATCTTCCACCACACCTGTCCCTTTACCTATTCTCGACAATGAGCCAATATTACCTCCCACAAATACTACCATTGCTATTTTAGGCCCTGACCAAGTCTCCCCCACCTCCTGGCTTTCCCGTGGCAATTGACATTCCTACCTCGTCCATTGCTCCCATCGACCCTCCAAATCTTGTCCGACCCTAGCCACTTCAAGCACAGCTTCCCCCGCGTGAGAGACACTTATCGGTTCATTTTGGTGACTCTATGTTGATCTGCCATAAAATAATAATCCTCCTCGCACCTCTTCCAATCATGCTTCCTCAGGTATGTCTTATACTTTAGTTAATTTTCTCTTATATTCAAAATTCTCCTCACCACAACTAGTTTCCTTGTGGCCATCACTCAACATGATGAGCCGAACACTTATAAATAGGTCGTGCAGGACCTTCGTTGGCGGGAAGCAATGAAAAAGGAATTATAAGCACTTGAGAAGAATAATACTTGGACGTTGGAGCAGTTGCCTTCCAGTAAAAAGGCTGTGTGGTCACAATAGGTTTTCGAGGTTAAGTATCATTATGATAGGTCAGTTGAGCGGTTCAAGGCTCGCTTGGTTGCCCTGGGATACACGCAAACTGAAAGGCTTGATTATACTGAAACTTTTGCACCAATTGCCAAACTTACCACGATCAGAACCTTGTTGGCCGTGGCTGTCGCCAAGTCATGGACATTGCATCAACTTGATGTTCATAATGCGTCTTTACATGGCGACCTTGATGAGAAGGTCTACATGACACCACCTCTTGGGTACTTATCTTCCACAGACAACCGCGTGTGTCGCCTCCGTAAGTCCCTTTATGGTTTGAAACAGGCCACTCGCCAATGGTATGCCAAATTCTCCAGTGCTATTGATGAGATCCCGGTTGGTGGAATCGCATGGAACTTGTGGAATGATTTCGAAAACGCCGGAAAAGCCCAAATTCAGGTTGTAGACGATAGGATCTCGACCCGATGCTTCTCGAACCAAGAACCTAAGGTATGTTAAACCTTAGACCCGTTGATGTACAGAAACATGAACCTCGATTTACGAAAGCCACAAAGGGTGTCTAATCCTTTGATAAGTTCTAAGGGTTGAACGCCACAAATATACAAAATATTTGATAAGTTTGGTAGTTCATTCAAGAACCAAAAAGGGAGAATAATTCTCAATTCATCATAAAAGTCTTAATGTTTACAATGAAAATTAAACCTATTTATACTAAAGCAATAAATCCTAAGAAAAATGGAATTAAAAGAGTCTTAAAATAACAAAACTTGTCAAAATAATGAACCTTAGTAAAATAGAAAGAAAACACCGAAATTCCGGTTCTAACGGACGACACTTCCAGACGTCCGGTACGGTGCGTCCGGATGCACAGAGATTTCTACCGGACGTCTGGCAGCCAGCTTTATCATGTTGATCCAAGTCTTTTTGGGCTTCGACCCCAACATGAAACTTGTTCATTGACATGTTGTCTTCAACCCCATGTACCCTTTTTGTTTTCGAGCATGCATTTGTATGGCTTCGTGTGATGTCATTAATCATGTTACCGGCCCTAAACACATTTGAACGAGCCTTCAACTTCTTCTCAATGAACATTGCACTTTCAATCGCCCGAGGCCTATCCTGGATCATATCAGCTATCCTTCACTTTGGTTTCACTCAGTCTTAGGCCGACACTTCTCTCTTCTTAGATTGCAAGGGCAGCATTTTCACTGTCTTACTTGTCTATATGGCGATGTCATTATTGCTAGTAATAATGGTCCACATACTACTGCCCTCAAAGATTATTTGGATACTTGGTTTCACATTAAAGATCTCGACGCCCTCAAATATTTCCTTGGCTTGGAGGTCGCCCGGTCACCTAATGGCATCGTTCTCTCTCAACACAAATATTGTTTGGATATTCTCCATGAAGCTGGCTTGGTTGGCACCAAACTCGTTTCTTTTCCTATGGAGCAAAATCACAAATTGGCTTTAGATGCCAGTGCCCCTCTTGATGATCCGAGTGCTTACTATCGTCTCGTTGGAAGGCTCATCTACTTTACCATCGTCAGACTAGAAATCTGCTATTCAGTTCACATCCTTTCTCAATTTATGAATCAGTCAAGATTTGGCATTGGAAGGCAGCTCTTCGAGTCCTGCATTACCTGAAATCAGGTCCTGGACAGGGTCTTTTCCTTTCTCCCAAATTTGATTTCCGCCTCCATGCATACTGTGATTTGGACTGGGCAAGGTGTCCTCTAACATGCCGTTCCGTCACTGGCTATCTCATTTTTCTTGGCCACTCTCCGATTTCTTGGAAGACTAAGAAAAATACCACCGTATCCTGCTCTTCGATCGAGGCAGAATATCGCTCCATGGCTACTATTGCTTGTGAACTTGGCTTCGTGCCTTACTAAATGATCTGTCGATCTCTCCTTCTTTATCGGCTCAGCTTCATTGTGACAATCGTGCTGCCTTACATATTGCTGCCAACCCGGTTCACCATGAGCGCACGAAGCACATCGAGATCGACTGTCATTTTATTCGCGACTGCATTAAGTCTGGTTCTATCACTACTTCACATGTCTCTTCTGATCTCCAACTGGCAGACATCTTCACCAAAGCATTGGGCAACGTCCAGTTTCATTCTCTTGTTGGCAAGTTGGGCATTTGTCACTTCCATGCTCTAACTTGAGGGGGCGTATTGGACGATATCGATACCTATATTTACTTACCATATTTGTCTTTCCTATATTTGTTATGGTATCTTTTTCTATCTTTTATTTAAGGGATCATCAATCGGCCCCTACCTGTATATAAAGTTAACGACCTACTGTAATACAATTGAGCTTGACATCTTCTTTTTCATCTTATTTTACAACTATGCATATTGGATAAGTGATTTTAGCTTATTTTTTCTTTCTTAATACTGTTTCAGGTATCATCACTGCGGGTGATTTTCCATGCTAACTTGCAGATAATTATGCGACGATGCTTTATGAAACATCACAAATTCAAGAACAGAGAGATTTCAATTCACAAGAAGGTATCTAATGCTATCAGCTTGTGTAATTGACTCCGGCTCTATAGGAGGGACATTTAGATCAGAAGACAAAGCGTCCGTCTTGAAGAGCTAGTTCCACTTCCAACATCTGCGACGAAAAGAGGAAACAGTAAAGTCATGTAACAGACTTCTAACTTGTCCAATTGAGAGCATACAATTAATATAAATTGCACTTTATAGTACTCCCTTGGTTCTCGACAACTTTACACTGCCCTTTTCTTTGCTTAGGGTCGAATGAGTTGATATCTACCTATTTACTTTAATTAAAATTAGTTCTAAGCACGAAAAAAAATATCAATTATTATATTTTGATTTTGATTTTGAAATATTCTAATTATCGAGTAAACTAATCAAATAAAAAAATATATATATTTTAGAGTTCAATCAAATTTAAAAGCACTAGCATCTCAAATACACCAATGCTAATATACTTTAATTTTCAATTATTGGTTAATAAATTATGTTTTTTTTTTTTTGACAATTGATATTTCTTATATGTTCATTTTTCTTTCGAGATAAATTAAAATAATTTGCATGTAAGACCTAACTATGCCCCTGTTTGGTATCATTTAAAATTTATATTTTAATTTAAATCAAAGTCAACAATTCATTTTAATCACATATTTTATTGATTTCACAATTTTTCAACCATACATTTCATCAACTTCTATCAAAATCTACTAAAAATATAATTTTAAACTACACCAAACAAGGGCTATATCTCTAGATGATGAGAATAGAATAAAAATGTGAAGTAAAATCGGTACATTAATTAAGATTGCATTAAGCATAGAAGTATTTCTTATAAGATATGGTGTTATTTGTTACTTGAGCTAGAAACATGAATTATCTCTTGATATAATTACGAATTTAAAAAACAAACTTAAAATTGGTCAAATAATATGATATCAATCAATTCAATAGCAAACAATGAACAATTTCAAGAATTTAACTAAAAACGAGCAATTTATTAAATTAAATAATCAACAATCATCATAATTTTAACCACATTGGGCTTAGCCGAACATGATTAGATTAAACAAATACAATAAATTGTAAGAAATCATAATCCGGATGGTTTGATAGGAGGCATGAATTAATCATAAATCTCTTCATGGTCTTGGAATCCCACTTTCTTCATCGTAAAAAAATTCGAAATGATGAAAAACTCTTTATATTACTCTATGATCTTCTATATTACAATGGTATGTTTTCATTTGGATAGTCTCTATTTATAGTCTTCTATAAGACTTGAAGATCGTGCATTAAAAATGCTCAAAACACCCCTGCTTTGAAATTGAAACCTATAATTTCAAATGCTAATTTGGGAATCATCACGGCCTAGGAATCCAATTCGCAACTAGGATTGCATCATGGTACCTATATGCGACCTCGAAATGCAATTGGAGGTCGCAAGCTTCAATTCTTCAGTATTTGCAAAGTTTGGTCCCTAAGTCTCAATTTTTGCCCAATTTAGCCCTTCAACCTTTGATTTTGTTCACTTCAATACCTAAACATTTATTGTGATCGAAATTCGTCCTCCAACTTGGCATCTTTTCAATTTTTATCCTCCAATTTTTGAAAATGTTCAAGTTGACCCCAAGTTTCTTTTTTATCCATTTTTTTTTTTGTCTTCAAACTTTCAAAATACCAGATTTGATCCCCAAAACTTGTGAAATCAAACTCCCGGTAATTATATTCCAAGTTTAAGAGTTTTTTTTTTATTTGTTTTTGAAATATATTAATAGTATTTTAATAGGAGAAAAATTCTTAAGTAAAATGTTAAGTATTACACATTTCAAATCTAAGAGCAAATGTTCCAAATTTCAAAAATTAGATTTTTATTAAATTTTATTTATGATTTAATCAATTAATTATATATTTATTTATTAAATATATTAAAGCCACAGATCTATATAATTTGGTCACAATTTAACAATTTAGTTAGTCACATATTATTTTCGATCACAAATTAGAATTTTTATATGTTACAATTTGTTCATCGGTCACAAGTCACAACTTATTATATAGTCACAAATTATCCAATTATCGGTAACAAATTAACAATTTCTTAGGTCACATATTATTTCTTAGTCACAAATTATATTTTTCATTTATCACAATTTAATGATTTAGTTAGTTACATATTATTTTTAGGTAAAAAATTAGAAATTGTATATGTCACAAATTATTTTACGATCACAATTCAAAAATTTTATAGGTCACAATTTGTTCATCGGTCACAAATAAAAAATTCATAAGCTATAATTTATTTATCGGTCACAAATCACAATTATATAAGTCACAACTTATTATACAATCACAATTTATCAAAATATTGCTCACATGTTAACAATTTATTAGGTCATTTATTATTTTTTAGTCGCAAATTATCTTTTTCATTGGTCAAATATTGTTTATTGGTCACAAATTAATCAATTTAACGGCCACTGTCAACCAAATATTATACGATCGTCACCAACACTTGTGACCACCTTCTGACCACTCTTTCCAACAACACCATCAAATCAAAAGTTTTATAGGCCACAGATTATTCATCGGTCACAAAATAAAAGTTTGTATTGATCACAACTCATTTATTCATTACAAATTATTAGATTAATTGGTCACAACTAATTTTTCGATCACAATTTAATCAATTGTGAGTCACAATCACAATTTTAGGTTGCATATTAAAAATTAACCATTTATTGGTCATAATCAACCAAATAATTGGTCACAAGCATCCAAACCCATCTCATCTTACCTGCCACCATCACTACTTCAACCATCATCACTATCATCATTACCACCACCAGGTCTCACAAAACCACAATAGGCAATAGCCGCCCAAACACCAACAAAATCGTCGCAACGTCGCCCAAACACCAACAAAATCATTGTTGTTACCACCACCACCACCACCAACACCAACAAACCACTGCCACCATTGCCACTCTAACATACCAAAACCAAACCAATGCATGTTCCACCGCAATCACCACCTATAACACTATCACCGCAACCCAAAACTGCACCGCCACAACCATCCATTTTCTTCTTTAGCTCTGATCTGTAGCAACCACAACCAAATCGCAAAACCCATGTCATCCCACACACAAAGCACCCACCACCACCACCACCACCACCACTGCCGATCACCGCACAATAGATCGAATAAAAAAAAAACTCCCAAAAAAATAGAGGCGGCGTTGCAGATTCGGGCAGCAGCAGTAGCGCCGCTTCACTACACATAGTTGCACCATCTGCAATGAGGACAACTATGCGCAGCTTCGGCAACTCGACGCTCCCTCGGCAATGCACCGCTGGGCGTTGCCATCGTCGATGATGATGGTTTGGGTACCGAATGAGGGGGAGAAAAAGAGAAGAAGAGAGAATGAGAAGAGAGAAGGAGTGAGAGGATGATGTAAGGAAATTAAAAGAGGGATGATGGAGAGAGGACGCCGGCAACAAGCGTATGTGGTGTGGTGTCGGCCGAAGCAGCTCCTTCATCGTCGGTCGCGGGAGTTTGAATGGATCGCTGACACTAAAGAGAGATAAATGAGAGAAAATAAGATGGAGGAGGGAAATAAGGGAGAAATAAAAATAATTATGTTGGATGAATTTTGTATTATAATATTTAATTTTTAAATATGAAATATTTGATTTTTGAATTGTGAAACTTCCAATCTAATTTTAAAATGTTAAATTTTTAAAGTAGTGTGTGGTATAATTTCCACTTTTAATAATTATTTCATTAAATAAAATATTATGGGCCAAATAAAGTCATAACTCATAAGTCCACGTGCATAGAAATAAGGCCCAATAGATGTTATTAACCTGGAAACCATCTAAGTCAGTCAATGGTAGGATTTGTAAAGACACTGCTGACTGCTCATTTTTTTATCACTTTCCTTGCCGCTGGCTTCAGATTCTTGATTTCCCTATGGCTTATCTCTCTCATTTTTTCAACATATATTGCATATAAATTGATGGATGCCCTTTCAAATAATTTGGGCAAGTCAAAGACTTTTCGTTTTCACTTCTTTCATTTTTTTTATTTTTTTTTTGCAAAGTACCCAAGAAAATCAATAAAATCGCATCCGGTTCACCGATCATTTTATTGGATTTTTACACTTTTGTATTGCCGAGTACTCAGCTACAACCAAACTGGTCCGATGGTCGGTTCACAATTTTTTTGATCGAACATGTCAGTCTGATCTGATTTTCAAAACATTGAAGAAACACATAACACAAAGTAATAAGACCAATACCAATTCATGCAATTACACACATCAAACAGATTGAAAGTGTAACATATAATATTGCAACACAATTAAACGATCATACATGCAGAAATGATTACATATAGATGCACGTGTAGTAACTATTTTACTTTTAATAAACCTCTCTTGGGTCATAACAAGACCCAGTGGCAACATTCGCCCTACATGTCTCTTCTTTCCCCCTATTATCTTTCTTTCATAGGGCTGCCTTTTTCAACATATCCAAAATACCGCAATTAAATCACATCTTACTTTCAGCACTTACTTTAAACCTATATTTGTCATCAATATCAAATAATGACTACAAGCAAAGTACAAACACAATTCACACAGAATAATCAAACAAACACTCGTAAGGTCACATGCAATTCTGACAATGTAAAAAAAATTTAACACCAAATTCACAAAGAATTTATGACAAATAATTCCTAAATCTAGCAACAGGCAATGGTTAGCCCACACAGTAATCCCAAATCTAAGGTCATCCCATACGACGACCTCTATTGCGAAAGGAAAATGGTTACCCCCACACAATAGCCATAACTGCAATAATTAATATATATATATATATATATATATATATATATATATATATATATATATGATACCTAGCATACCATATCTGTGGGTCCATAAACAAGGAAAGATGCAAATTCACTGTCTTAGGGCCACCACTATTCGTCCCAAAGCTTTTAGCAATTATAGCAACCAAGAACCGATACTCAACACTCGAACGTCCAAGGGCAAACAGTACAAATTTTACCGTATCGCTCGAAACAAAAAGGGACACCACCACAGGTCCTGTCATGCCACCAACAACATTCTATCTTTTGGAACCGTGAACAAAAATGTCCACACGTCGACGCCAGATAGCCACGCGCTGTTTCCATGTACTCCCGAACCACTACATGCATCATCCACCTAGGTGCGACTCGATCTGTTGAGTCCAGAACCACCGTATGTTCGTTTACCAGATTTTTGGTTTGGTCGAAATCAAAGAAAATAGTTCCAGCACGTTGAAGAAATCTGGACAATTTTGTACGTCTATATTTTGCCTGGTTTCTAGCTTCGTTTCAGACCTATTCCAACCGATTTTCACCCCATTTTTTCCACAGATTTCTCAGCAGCATAAACTTTGATACCATTTGTTCACAAAATCTCTAAGAACTCTTGAAACTGGACTCAGTTTACTCACCAAACAAACACCAACCAATGAGGCTCTACCCAAAACTTTCTACACTTGATTGCTTCAAGTTTTCTCACCCACAAAAGATGATGCTAGTGGTAGTTTTGCAAGCCACAAAGGCAAGGAAAAATAAACAGGTAGTAATGGTAACCACTCAATCAAGACGGCTCTTCACTCATGGTTTCTCTTCCCTCTGTAAACACTCACCCACGCACAACAGTTGTTGGAGGGATGGATGTATAACAAGCTAATTAGATCACTTCCAATTGGGCTAAAGGGAAGTATTTGGGCCAATTATCATTAAATGGGCCAAAGACAAAACCAAGATAACTGAGCCAACATATCACCACCAACATAAACCACAATTTGGACAATCCAAAAATGTTGGGTCACGAGCAACATTAACTTAATTAAGTTACTTCTAGTGACTCCAAGTTATTTTTTGGTCAAGCCATCACTAGAGTATCGATATAACTTATCTAACATCGTTTAACATCATCACTTGGGATTAACATCATCTTTCATTTCATTCGATATAAAATCATCTTTGTCGGACTCCCTTATTTCAGTTCGAGAATATTTATTACCTCTTGTATATGGTAAAATATCATTATTAACCTTATTCTCATCATTATTATAACCATGTATCAACAATCCAAGATTGTTCATTACTACTATCACTTGCTATTAAAACTAGAGAAAGTTTGAAGAAGAAGGATGTTCGAGCTTGGCGTAGATAGTTTGCAACTCTACGATTTTTTATATTTTATATTTTTTTAAAATTCAAAATCTTACAGATTGCTGTATATAATTTATGGATTTGAGTGATTTGATATTTGTTAAACTCAATTTGCATTTTTAAAAGTTATAAAAATATTTTGACATAATTTTTTGCATAAATGCGTGTATATTTTGGCATTAAAGAAAGCATAGGCTATTTTGAGGTTGATCGCATTATCACGCGCATACCCCATATACGGAACGTCTCGAAAATTCATAGAGCATATGCAGGATATATGTGAAGTATATGCGCACATTTTAGAACACTATATTTTAGAGTTTACTTAAAGTTTTTTTCCCTTCAATTTTGACCAATTTTAGATGACATCATTTATGAGGAGTTGAAATAATCGGTGTTTGTTATTTTTTTTTGGTACTGGTTTCGGATGGTCTAAAAATTACTCAAAATCGATGTAGTGTAATTGATCGATTCCCCCAATTCCTCAATTTGGTGATTTTGACAATTTTTTAGATTATCAAATAATTTTACTCTCTATAAATAATTATTTACAACTAACATTTTGTTAAAAATTAATTATAGGAAAAAAAATTATATTATAATTAAAAAAATTCTTATAATCAAAATGTCATTTATAAGGATAAAAGTTACTTTAATGTAAAAAATTATTTTTATAAATATAAATACTACTAAAAAGATAAAAATTCACTTAAAAAAAGTTACTTGAAAAATGATTTTAAAGTACAAAATTAACTTATAATTGTAAAGTTTGCTTATAATTAAAATACTGAATTAAAATTTTAAGTAAATATTTAATTTTATTTAGCCTTTTAAGTTAAATTTTAACTTATAAGTACAAAGTTATCTAGAGGTAAAAAATCACTTATGAGTCAAAAATTTCATACTAGAAACTATAAGATGAAAATTTGACTAACGGATATATATATATGTAATTTTGTTCTTTTAAAAATTTTTTAGACTAGTATGTAATAAGCTCTGAAGCATATATAGATTGGACTTTTTTAAAAATCGATACTAAAATACTCAAATTCGGTACGCTCATAACTGGTATCTTGAAACTTCCAAGTAGGCCATTAGGGCTATTATTTCATTTTGATTTAGTTATTTCTCAAATTATCTGGGAATATTTACTTTGTTCGTTTTCAAAATTGAGTCCGTCATGCTCTGAATTCTTGTTTGTGGCAATTCCATGGCTTGAGCTGAGGCCTTCCAGTTCGTTTGGTCCATCATATGTCTGGTTGGGACGTTAGTTTGACATCACTTGTTGTAAAGGATAACTATAGCTCAATTGAATGGATGATAACAATTCAATCAAGATGATAACTCCCCACTTATGTAGACTTATATTTTATTTTAAAATTGTATATGTTATGTTTATCTTCCTAATTATATAGCACATATAGCAAAAAACGTCATTTATTTGTAACTTTATTCTCATTTATTTGTAACTATATAGAATAATGCTATTCATCATTGTTCTTACCCATAAGCAGATATCAATTAATGTGATGTAGCGCGAAACAAGGAATTCAACAGGTTTGGGCATCGGGTGGGTCGGTTTGGGTATTTCAATTCCCAGAACCACCCATTATACTTTGAGTATTTTGCAAATGGAACCATTCGGGTCTTTGTAATTACTGAAACCAAACTCAAACCCGAATCGTCAATTCCAATTCAATTTTGGTTTTACCCATAACATTTTTGTATACATTTATTTAATAAATATTTCATATAGACCCTTTTGGTACATATATCTAATACGCTGTTACTTGAAAATATTTGTGCAAGGAAGATAATTCAATTAAAAAAAAACCTTCAAGATGCACAATATTGGATACTAAAAATCACGAAATATGAGAAAATAAAAAAAAATAAAAAATATTATTATAATTTGAGGAAAAAATTATTTTTCTTAATTTTATTATGAACAACGCTTAAATTCTTCTACTCTTAAAACAAAATGACATTAAAAAAAAATACTATTTAGATACATAATTATATAATATCAAAAAATCACGGTCCACGTATTGAACTCGCTCCGTTTGAATAAAAAAAATTAGATTTCAAAAAAGAACCAAGAACTCAAGATAACAAAACAGGTACAACACAGCGCAAACAATGAATATATCAAATTCAAGTGTCAAGCTTCATGATTTTTTTTTATTTTTTTTTTTAAATCACTTAAGTTTATAAACAATACAAGAAAGTAAAAAGCTTGAATTATAAAGAATAAATGCTTTGATTCATCAACTTACACCACTTGAAATTTTTTATTTATAGAAATCTAATGCGAGGCAAGATATTAAAAAATAATAGCCAATCTTATTTTTTAGGGTTAGAGTTTAGAGTTTTAGACTAATTCCTGCCTAAATTAGGATTTTTAGGTTATATATATATATATATATATATATATATATATATATATATTTTTTTTTTTTTTTATCCAGCCTATAAATTGTAAATAAAAAATTATATAAAAATCAGTTTAATTCGAGCATCCACGATTTTGGTTCAGGAATCAAGAACCGAACTGAATCCAGTCTGTCATTGGTGCTCGATTTCGAATCCTAATTTTTTTGGGGAATTGGACCGAAACCTCCGATTCAAATTCAGTTTCGGTTCGGGAGATTCTATTTCTGTTAAAATGCCCAACCTTAAAATTCAAGCGAAAATCTTAAGAATACAATTTTGGAATCCACCAAATTATGAAAAAATAAATTCACGAAATTTATTATTGTAAGATGATAAAAAACAATGAATTAACCCTTTATTTATAAGGATTTACAACTAAAATCGAAAAACATTCAAAATAAACTAAATGACAAAAATAGCATTAAAACTTTAAAAGCAGTTTTCTAATCATAAACTATCTCGGATGGTCAAAATCCATTGTATATCATAGCAAAGTAGTGAGTTCTACTCGTCTCGTCGTTCTATTTCCGGAATGATACTATGGGCCCAAACTATAGTTCGAATACTCTTTCTGCACTATTACATTTTTTTGTCATTTCAATCTAATTTCTTTTCAATCTATTCAATAATCTTTTTCTACATCATAATGCTACATAATCACTGACGTGTTAGCATCTTTTATTAAAAGATTTACAACATTCTTTAACATTAATTTCATTTCTCCAATTTTGTATTTTTCATCACTCTCTATGGTCTCAATATCAATAATTAGGATTGAAAATGGTTCGATTAAATTCGGTTCTAACGAGAACAAAACTGGACTTGAAATTTTCGAATATTTATTAAGTGGAACCATTGGGTCCAAATTTAATTATGGAACTGTTTGAGTTCGGTTCCATTTGGTTCGGTTCGGTTCTTAGGTTCTGTACTATAATTAAAATGTGTCTTTTGTGTCATTCTTTGTTGAGTTTTTCATAGAAATGATTGTTAAAATTACATGAAGAAGAAGATAGCACAATAATTAAGAGAGGCGACGTCGAGTCTCAATTTGATTTCTCCATAACAGCAGAAACGGTGCTACGGTGGAATAACGGATTTGGGTAAAACTTAAGTCAATTTCATTAAATTGGGCTTTGACTGAAAATTAAAAATAGGAAAATTATATTTTTGGGTTTGAGCTAAATTAATTAGTTAGCAAATTTATTTAGAAAAAAAAATAATTTGACTTATTTAAAATAAATAAATTTAAAAATTAGAAATATTCAGTTCTTATTCGATTTTTGATCTATAATCGATAAACGAATCAAACCAGTTGATTCTCGATGCAGATACCCGTACGAGTATTCAACTTAAAAAGAATCGCTCGATTCGATTCAGTTCGGGTCAGCACAATGACAATGGAAGGAGATTATTATTCACAATTCAATTGCCAAATTTTGTGAGATTTCTTGTCAAAAATATGTCCTAGGAACTTTTCTATTATGATGTAAATTTTCATCCGAATTTTTGCACCATTGCTGTCATCTTTTTCTATTAGGGTCCGTTTGATTGTAAATGTGAAATTTGGGTGGAAAGAAAACGAATTGTAGGGAATTAAATTGCATAGAATTTGTTAAACTAGGAATTGTAATTAATTGTATTTGATTGGTATAATTTTTCATCTGAAAAATGTTTAAAGTTTGGTATTCATTTTTCATGAAAATTGTCCATTAAAGAGATTTTTTTTTTTTTTTTTTTTTTTTTTTTTTTACAATTGACTTTAGAATTTGTTCCAATTGCAAAAAAAAAAAAAAAATAAAATAAATAAATAAAAAATTGTATACTGAATACCATTCGTTTGACTTTGTTTTACATAGAATTTGTCCATTAAAGGGATAATTTTTTTTTACATTTGGGTCTAGAATTTATTCCTATTGTCGAAAAAAAATACTGAAATTGGTTTCCCCACCAAAGTGGTGGGAAAAACTTTTCCCCCAAAACAAGAAAATGTGGGCGTGTGAGCAAAACCAAGAAAATGATTTTCATGGAAAAAATGTGGTATCAAACAGCACAAACTTGGAAGTTGTAAAATATTTTTCTAGTTTTAGGAAAATTTTTAGGCCATCAAACAGGGCTTTATTGTCCTAGACACGTATAGAAGTTTGAGAGAAGTTAAATAGAGGTTGAGAGAAGTTGTGAGTTTGACGTTTATTAAAATCATTCCCTCCAACCCACTTTAAAATTTTGTAGGTTGGGTCATCCCGCATGGACAACTACTCATGGCTCATTTTTTCTAACACTTTTAAAAAATCATTGCTCATTATAGGTACACATTAAAGTGAAATACAACAAAAAATTGTTCTTTATTTCATATGCATTGTTTAATTCTCTAAATGTCTCACTTCAGAATGAAACAAATATCTATTGATTTTCACTTCGTCGAGGATCATGTTGGTACTTTTCACTTCTCCACCAAAGATCAGCTAGCGTAGGCAAACGCTCTAACATAGTTACTATCTTCCTCAACTTTTTATTAATTCAGAAAACAAGATAGAAGCAGTGTCTTGCGAGGGCACGTAAAGGTTATATGTGGCTCAATCTAATGGATGACAAATGACAATAACTCAATCAAACTATCCACCTCTGTAAACCTTTGTTTTATCTTAATATGAGTTATGTTTTTCTAAAACATTTTTCTCATTTTTTTTTAAACTTTCTCTCTGTGATTATATAGTGGTATGGTACATATTAAAGTGAAATATAAGAAAAATTCATTTTCTCTGCTTCATAGTACTTTCTCCATCCCATTAAGATAGTCTTCCTTTTCTTTTTTGTTTGTCCCAAATTATAGGCCACTTTCCTATAATTAATGTCATAATTTTCTAATATACCATTATTTAATAATTAATATACTAGTTATCAACAAATATGAATTACCATTATTCAATATAAGAGTATATTAGAAAAAAATGTAAGTAAAATTTATAGTTCCAACATATATTAATTAATTTTTTTTAATCTGTGTGAAAATGGAAGAAAGTCTATCTTTTGGGATGGGTGGAGAGAGTACACTGTTATAAGGCTCTTAATGTAGGCTGAGATTCGATGAATATTATGTGTCGGTGAAAAATCATGTGACTACATCACGTACGCGTTATTTTACCACGTCAATCACCTCATCAATATCATTGATCACATAAACATTTTCTCATTATTTGAATTGAAAGCCTGAAAATGATTTGGAAAATAACGACGTATAGATTTCAAGACAAGGCAGGTAGTGGGACATGAGAAAACGCTGGTTCAGCTACCACCAAGTTGGAAGTTGGAACCTAATTCAATCCTCCTCGACTTTACAAGTTGACATCGATTTGTGAAAGATACATGAACTAGTGGTATTACAATCAATCAAGCTACTTGTACACTAAATTTTACATTAATCCCTTGTTTGGTTCTTATTATTTTCAAAACACATTTTTCTCTCTTATTTTCAACCACACATTTTTCAATAAAAATAATATTACACATAAGCTCAAATTTTTTCCTTAATTTTTAACAACATATTCTTCATCAAAATACTATTTCAAAATGCATTTTGGACGAAAATAGGGCTCAAATAGGCTCTAAATTTGACATTCTTGTAAGGTGATGTTTTTAGATATTGATTTTCATAACACTTGAAATGATCAATGACACATATTTTGACAATACTTGGAGTGTCAAACTTGATATACATCAAATGCGTACAACTAGTTTAATCCCAATATAATTGCCTAATATTTGAGGTTTTGCTACATAAACAGGGCCACATACAGGTCCTCTCGCCTACGTGCCCTTGTTTGAGAAGAATTATTGTATTATTTGAAGTACGACAAAATTCTGCCATATGTGGAGATAAAATGCACTGGATTTTACTGTGAAAATAATGGAGCGCCGTAAGAGAATAGATGCATTTTGGGCCGACTATTACGAAGACATTTTTTTTTTACCCTGATGTGATAGCAAGGCAAAATATCAAGAGAAGTCAGGAAGCAAACTAAGCAGAATAGTCAACTTCTTCATATTACATAACTTTAGTAATTATAACTCATAATAATATTTACAATATGGTTAATGATGGTCATCAATCATCACCATAATTGGGTCAGGTCCGGGGGGGGGGGGGGGGGGGGGGGGGTGAAGGGATATATGTGGTGTAAAGATGTATGTAAAAAGCAGGAGAAAAAGAGGCAGACAACAAAGAAAGGCCATAATAGCAGTATTAAAAAAGACTAGGCAGGCATGCTAAACTAGCATGACCACAAGGACTCTTCCATATTGGTATGATCTACCACCATGTCCATGTTAAAAAGGGACTTGGTCGACTGAGAGTGCGCATGACTGGAGGACGGCAAGGCATTTTCTGGTGAATTAGTACCGGGAAATGATGAATACTGGCGCATTCGCATGTGTACCACTTCAGCCTGTGCTCGTGCCAATTGAGCTTGTAGGGCATCGATTTGTTGTTGTAGAGATGATATCGCTCCCACACAACCATACACTGGATCTCGAACTCTGGCATTTGCTTCGTAAACCATGGAACTCACTGCATCACCTCGTTGATGCTCAGGCAAGTCCTGCACAATAGAGCAGACAATAATTTAACTTCTTTTTCCTTTAATCCTGTTTGGTGTCATGTAGCTCAAAATACAGTATTTACCAAAGATATAACGAGATAAATCAATTAAAAATGAAAGATTAAGCCTAATCTCCTGTCTCAGTGGACAGGATAAAAATTTCTCACTGCGCTGATGTGGTAAGAGAACCTTAATCAACAATGAGAAATTTTTATCCTACCTATTAGGGGGGAGGAGATCAATTTCAAATGAAAGATATGGTAGAACTGGACTGATCTTTTGAAGTGAGAAGTTTTCAAGCCCAATGTGGGGTCTTCAAGAATTTTAGCCCCAAAATCTTGAAATTTTTATATAGTGATGTCATGTTAATGCATATAATTCAAACTTCATTTATATTTTAAGCACAAATATGAATCTGTCATCTACATGTTTACATGCATTGGAACATGGGATTTTTTACTTTATCAGTGTGAACTCACATTCTTTATAAACAGAAAAGTTGGCTCATATTCAAATTGGTCAATGAGCGTACCAATTTTTTTTTTTTTTAACCAGATGAAGAAGAATCTTTTGACCAAAAGCTTAAGATAATGTACCCATGCAGTAAAAGGAGAACATGAAATTTTATCCTCTTAAAAGATATCAGGTGGGCTAAGGAAGGCTTTTAGTCTTTTAGGGTATGTTTGATACACAAAGTTCGTTGATATATAACATAATTAAACAAAGACATCTTATACAAATTTGTTAAATGGCGTGTCTAATGATCTCTCTTTAATACATCGTAACTTTCTAAGATTTAACAATCTTAGAGGTTAAAACTTAAAGTTTCCGATATGAATGGATTGATCTCAAATCATAAAAGAGTAAATAACCCATCTTACTTTATAATGAGGGGTAAATAATTATTGTTACTCAATATAGTAACTAAATATGAAAACTAAGAGTAACTAAGGGGAAAAAAAATGCGGTGCGGTTTGAAATGACAAAAAGTCTTAAACAACAGTATCATACTGTCTAATTCTTGATAATGGGATCTTTCAATAATTAGTGGGAATAATTGCCACCTAAAGTTGTACTAGTGGGGTCTTGGATTGTTGCAGCTATAATAAAAAGTAATATCACTTAAATATTAATTGATATTACTTCTAAGATAAATGGAATGTGAGAGAGTAGAAACAAATTTCATAAACGTAAAATAGTGTAATTTTCTTCACTCAAATATATATCAATTATTAATATCTAGAGCAACTAATGCGTCTATTTCGCCCCACTTTGCTTTGTCACCAATAATTTCGACTCAATTTTTGAGTATCTGAAGATTCGATAAAAGTAAAATATTGATCGAAATATACTCAAAATAATTAATTTACAAATCTTGTTATACAATATATGATAAAAGTATAATATGACACAAAGCAACATAACATAATGATGAGTAGGTAAACCATAGCTTTTGTTCACAGTTTCTTAATTTCCTTTTTGTTTCTCTTAAACAAAATATGTATAGATTAAAAGGGTCTAATCACTGACGTGGTTTGCAGGCTATTGCGTCAGTTCGAAGGTTTACCCAGTGTGCACTCGAAGAGTAGCAGCTGTAGGTTCCCCGATCAACCAAAAAAAAAAAAAAGGTCTAATCACAACACTAATACGACAACGCACAAAGTAAGGTGCATTATTATATCAAACCAAAAACTTTAGTTATATTATTTAAGAATAATGTAATCGATCTAGATTACTGACAATCAATTAAATAGCATTAACGATATGTTATCTTAAATGTAGGAATACGATCAATTAATGTCACTTAAATGTCATCCAAACAGCTAATTACTTATTATCTATGTGTCTAGTGTGTGAATGAAACATATAATGAGTTGGGTTGAAACATCAATCATGTTGAGTGATATAGCTCAAGCTCTATTTATATTTTCAATACTGTGTGATTTAACCTCGACTAAATAAATGTAGGGAAAAATTGTTCTTGGACAGGCTTAAGATTCATACTATCTTTGTGTGTGTAAATATAAATAGAGAGAGGGGCACCTGCAGCATCTTGTTGACATTGCTAGCTCCAAAGACCTTGTGCACACTGGCAAACTTCTGAGGCTCATCAGCTGGAAAATAAGGAGCAAAAACACAATCGTGGGCACATCTTCTTCTCAGTAACTTGCATGCTGCACATGGTGATGCTGCACCTTGTTTTCTACTACTCTCCTTCATTCTGTCTCTCTCTCTCTCTCTCTATATATATATATAAATAAGCTCAATCTACTGTGTTTATGTATCTATATTCAATCTTCATATATATATATATATATATCAAACCTCACTCAATGCTAACTCGTGCTGTTTTACTCATTAAAATATACCGTATTCATGTGAAATACAAAAATATATGTATAAAAGGAAGTGCAAAGGACAAGAAGCAAGAAGAAACGCTTGTGAAGAAAGGGGTGAAGGAAAGGAGAAGGGAGTTATATAGAGAAAAAAATAGATGCTAGAAAATCTTTGGTAGGGCCTCTGGAAGAAGAAGCTTTTGATTTTGCCGGGAAAAGTACTCTCGTTTGTTTACTTTTTGTCCCACGCTCTCGCCTCTTTCTCTTATTATTGAAACTCTGGTGGGTGGGAATTAATTTTTTTTTTTTTTTTTTTTTTTGTAGATTTTAATAAAGTTTAATAAAATGTCTTATTGAAAAATTGTGAATATCATAAAATATGTAATTAAAATTAATTATTGACTATGTAATCATGGGCTAAATATATAGCCATTATTTGGTGG
Source organism: Osmanthus fragrans (assembly GCA_019395295.1). Classification (NCBI taxonomy): domain Eukaryota; kingdom Viridiplantae; phylum Streptophyta; class Magnoliopsida; order Lamiales; family Oleaceae; genus Osmanthus; species Osmanthus fragrans. Next base: position 20,360,978 of record CM033343.1, on the reverse strand, counting down.
AGATTAAAATCAAAAATTTTCAGTAGATTTTAATAAAAATTAATGAAATGTGTGATTGAAAAGTTGTGGATTCCATGAAACATGTGGCTAAAATTTATTATTAACGTTAACTTAAATTAAAATTTAGATTTTAATTCCCAGAGAATAATGATTGTCTTTGTAATCTACTATTCCTTCATGTACCATGATTATTTTAAAGGTTAAATAGTATGTGGTAACTTTAACTGAGGTATTTGTTAGTGTTTTCGACTCCAATTCTATTGATTTTAGTTTCTTTAGGACAAACTGTGAGCTATAATTACATTGTAATCGTAAGAGTTAAAAATAAATTACTTATTTTGACAGTAAAAACATTATGGTTTGGCTAAACTTAAAATTAATTATAATATTTTGTTTCTACTGATGTTTTCATATATAACTATTCATACTTATAAGGAAAAAATATATATGTTGACAATTAGATAGATGTTATTATCAAAATAAGTAACTTGCTCTGTATTTAATCTTGTCAATAAATAGAATATTTGTTAAAATCTATTTATTTTTAAATTAATTAATTGGACTATAAGTATATTACTGAAACTAGACCAACATGAACATGAAATAAAACCAATTCCTTTGGACTGTCATAATTCCTAGTAAGTTTTTCTCACTTTGAATGTGATTCCTCACTCGCTAAAATGTATTGGTATAGAATATTGATACTAGTTTTGAAAACGACATATAGTTATGTATTTTTTTATTGTGTTTTGATCAAATCTTTTAGTTGTTTGGAACGATTAATTGTCAAAATTCTTTGAAATAATACCTATTAGTATTTGGCAAGAAAAGCTTATGTTGGACATCTATACTAGTACTTAATTGAGTGTTGACACTCTTTGTCATGAGTATCATGAGCATAGCCTCCTAAACTTAATTTCTTATGACGTTATTTCATTTAAATTTTTTAAATTTCAGCCCAATTCAATGACATTTTCCGATTTCACTAGTGACTAAAGGCAATCTTAATATTTTATATGCTTCATTTGACTCACGATAAATCTGCCTCAAGATTTACTAAAAGTTAACTGTATGTTGAGATTAAAATCTCAGGCAGCCTTAGCTCTTTTTGATAGAGATTAAAATTAAATTTTTAATAAATTTTGATAAAAGTTAATGGAATGAAATATACTAGAAAAGTTGTGAATCCAATGGAATATATGATTAAAATCAATTATTGACTTTAATTTAGATTAAAATTAAAAAATTTAATTTGTACTAAACATGGGCTTAGTAATATTTTTATTTATATAATGGCTATGATTAGTACATAACATTATCCTACCAATATGACATTGAAAATGGCTTGGATTTATTTAAATTAAATAGCTCATTAATGTTTTATGATCTCACATATACATTGATTTGGACTGGGGCGTGACTTCACTGAGAGTGAGTCTCTAGTGATTTGACTGCTAAATTATTAATTATATACTTTTATGAAAAAAAATTTCTTGTACATCAATGATGCACATCATTATACACACCTCTCTTACATGAGAGGAGACCCATGGTGATTAAAATATTCGCGGGCCCCCTCTCATGTGAGAGAGATGTGTACAATGATGTGTACCATTGATGTACATGAAGTCCCTCTCTACTTTTATTAGTGCATATATAGTACGGCAGAATCATTATTTAGGTAAATTACAAAGATCACTCACTCCACGATGTAAACGGTCCGATTTTATTAATTTTTGGTAGATTTTTAAACCAAATCATTTAAATCGATTTGAGAAAAACTCAAATTTAAACCAAATCATTTTGAATGATTTGAAAAAAAACTCAAATCTAAATCTAACGATTTGGTTCGATTTTAAACCGTCAGTTTCGTCATATATTTTTTTGTCTGTCTACTTTTATGTCATTAATTCATTGAATTCGATATATATTTATATCTTATTAGCAATAAATTTAAAACGAACTAAATATATCTACTATAAATTTCAATACCAACTAAATCAAAGTAAAATCACAATAAACTAAAACATAATTTTTTGTTTGCCTTTTTTACGTTAATGACGTTACAATACAAGTCTACTAAACTAAATATAAGACTCAAAAAATATAATGATATCCAACAAAATCTCGTAATCATCATATATGAAAAAAGTTATTGATTAGATGGAGAGAATAACGAATCACAATAATTAAACAATTGTTTATAACATCTAAACATAACAATTATACAATCTTACCGTTGTATGTTGTTACTAAATTCAATTTATCAAATATACTCAAACATCAATTATTGTCGCACATAATTCATTATCTGCATAATCTAACAAATGCATTCATTGCATTATCATAGTATTAGATGCTGATAGATAAGAGAATCTTCAAAAATATGATAATAGAAAATATAAATCATATGCCACAACTTTCATTGAATCATCTAATGCCTCCACTTCGTCTAACTATTAGCGCAACACTATAAGTTCCTTCTTAGTTTGTAACCAATTCTTTCCGCATATACAAGTTTCAACCATCTTTGCACCTAATGAACTCCTAAATGAATCAAGTATCAGACCTGCAGTTGAGAATGCAGACTCAGAAGCAACTGTAAAATTTGAATCGCTAATACATCTTTGACAGTCTGTGAGACAATCTTATACTTAGGAACATTTAATTTTCACCACAATAAAATATCGAATGGCTCCTCAGTCAAATCTTTACATTGGCCAGACAAATAATCTACAAAGTCATTTTTTCCAACCTTGCAACTCTATTAAGTCTCAGTTTAAAGATTAAAGCCTGAAATTCATCTGAATTTTGAAGAGGAAAACGACTTTTGATAGATTAGGTCAGTATTGAGATTATTAAATATAAATTAGGATTATTGGGAAATAATAATATATATGTAGTAGAAAATTAAAAATTGATAAAAATACCCACAAATGACAAAACTATTGGTTTTTACATATTTGGATGAATATTAAAAAAAAAATCATTTTTTATTTTTAAATACTTTTTTGACGGTCCGATTTGGTTTTAAATCGCAATTAAAATTATCAAACCCAAACCAAACCGGTTTTGGTTTGGTTCAAAACTATTTCATTGACGGGTCCACGTGACACCAAACCGATGGTTTCTAAAATGCGATTTCGGTTCGATTTTCCAATTTGACGATTTTTGCTTACAATCTTAATTTATCAGAATAATAAACACTCTTTCCCTTATGAAAATTTTAAAAAACTTCATTTCTTAGCATAAATATCCAATTTTTTCCACATGCTCTAAGATATATAAAATTGGGTTTTTCTTGATTTTAAGTTAAACAAAAATAAAACTATTTTAATCATAGTTATCATAATTGATACCATCGTTGATTCGTCAAAGCGGCTCGGTGGTCGACTAATGGGTCACTAGTTTAATCGAAGGTCATTGTTGGGTGAAAAAATATAATTTTTAAATGAAACAAAAGCATAAATATATATCATATGTTTAAAAGTTGATGTATGTAGTTTCATTTAGTAATTGAAATATTATAAATTTTCAAATTTTCCCGTTTTTTGAAATTCAATTGAGGATCTATATATATCTATATATATATATATATATATATATATATATATATATTTTCAAATTTTCTTAATTACTATTTTTTGTCTGAAGACAAATTAAATACTCAAAATACTTGTAACGAATATAGCAATAAATAGTATATAAAAAATATTTGAAGGAGTATAATTAACTGGTGTAAATAACCTAGTGGCAAGAGCGGACCCGTTAAGGGCCGAGCGAGGTCGGCCGCCCTCGCTGAATTTCTAAAAACATTTCTTTTTTAAATTTAAATTTTCAGATTTTTTTTGGTTTCTTTCACAATTCATTTTAGCCTATTTTGTGTTTTGTCTCCACTGAACCATAATTTTGGATCCGTCCTTGCCTAGTGGTACCAAGTTCTTTCAACAACCCGTAGGGAGGGAGTGTGTGTGTATGTTAACTGTTATATCAGGAAATGTGTTTTTAATTTTCTATTATTATTATTATTATTATTATTATTATTATTATATGACAAATAATGTGAGTTATTATTATTTTAAGACAAATAATGTATTGAGCTCAAATGTATATTTTTGAGAGGTACTTGGGATTTGTGTTCCATACTTCAACGGAATGATCCCTTATATAAGGGTTTTGGAAGTCCAATACTGTACCAATCACTTCAAACAGCTGTGACATGGTGTGGGAGTTTGGGAGATTCAAATGCTTTTCCTTGCTATATATGACGATTGGGACTATGTATGAAAATAATCATTGCTATGGCTAGTCCCCAAGCTTTGGCCAAGCATACACTATCCTATCAAGGATGCTGATTGGTTAACTTATTGACACCGTGTGTTCCTGAGCTAATTCGATTTTAGAGTGATCATGATTTTAGTTCAATTTCCTTAATAACAAAGAGTGTGGAGATCGAAGTGCTAGTGTTTTATGCTTAGGTATTTGTAAGGTGTTTCGTACGATTAGTCTTGAGATGTCAGAAAAAAAATGTCTGGCTAGCTTGACATCTTATGGATTGAACCTCTTATGGCCGACCCTGATCATGAGGCCTCAACTTGGTGAAAGATGTCTTTGTTTACTTTTTAATTCATAAAAGTATATTTGAGCAACTATTAATTGTGACGTGTATAGAAAGGGTAACAAATTTCAAGATCTTTAATGTTTGTGTTTAGATATATTAAGCTTTTGTTTGAGAGATTTTTTTCAAGTGAAACGTATTTTTTTTCCCAAGAATATGTGGTTAAAAAGTATGAAAAAGTTATGAATTCAATAAAATGTATAATTTAAAATAAATTTGAAAAAAAAATAATTTTGAAAATATCTCTTTCAATTAAACTATAGAGGTTGGACTTTTACGTTCCAAATATTGCATACTATTTTTTAGATTGACAGGCTACTTGAACGTGAAACCCTAAGATTGGCCGCAGCGTCACTTTCAAGTTGCATCAAGGAGGTATGTGCATGCATGGACAGATGATCAATTTGTAGATTTGTGGTTTTTGTCTCAGGATGATGACAGATTGTCATTTTCACAATTATTATTCCATAGTTTTGAAAAAAAAAAAAAAACATAGAAAAAAAAAATGCACGAATTAAACCACAACTTGTCCACGAAGCTCTTTTATTGTGAAATGCTCTACTTTAAAAATCTAATATTTAAAATTAGGCTCCAACAAATTCTTCAATTTAAGTTTTTTAAAATTAAGTATAGATTTGACATTGGTGAGCATGGGAATGTCAAAGAAAGAACTTGTTCTCTCGACATAAAAAATTCTTCAAATATTCCTAGCCTAATCTTTCAAAAAAGCACATACAATGCTTCTATGTTTTCGAGCCAAAGTTCTAGCACAAAAAAGTCCAAGTATATACTTTACTCGGTACAAAATCTATTTTTAATTTTTAATTTTTTGGAAGATCCTCTATGATAAAGATTTTTGCATATATGAATAGTGATTCCACTAATAAATTGCGACTTTCAATGCTTCACTTATTGTATTATTCAAATTTTATTAAATATTTTGGTCATTGACATTTTAAAAACTATATATTCATTTAAAAAAGAGAAGAAAATAAAACGAACTAAAAATAGCGCGTTTGCTGGAATTAGTCACAATTTTTATTTTTAATTTTAAAGATGATCTTTATTATGCACAAAATATTTTTAAAAATAAGAACATCTCGAATATTAATATGAACTGCATACAAAATATGTAATGTCTGCAAAAAATTCTCACCTGTAACCTAAATGAGATTTTATCTAGTTGATATAACAAAAAAATAGACAATATGTGAAGAATACAATCTAGATGGAGAAGTTGTGTCATATGTATTGAAAATGAGGAGTGTTATAGGTACAACATTGTTGTCAGCCCTCTCACATGTAGGGGGTGGGGCTGCGATTAAAATAATATCAGGCCCCACGTTTGTGAGAGGGCAAACAACATTTCCCATTGAAAATTTAAGTTTTTTTCTCTCATTAAATATGAGTATTGGTATTCATAAAGAATAATGTTATGTTGCTCCACAAGAGTTACAATCCTAATTTAGGTGGTGTTAGATGATATGCTGGATGAAATGTGAAATTAAATAACTTAGGGCCTGTTTGATAGGCCTAAGTTTTCCGTGGAAGGTGAAAAATGTTTTCCTACTTTTTACTATTCACCTGTTTGATTGCACTAACTTTCTAGGGAAAACGTTTTCCAACGTTTTCTAAGGTACAAGCGGTTGATGCACAAAAGCTAGAAAACGTTTTTTCACCATAGTGGTGGGAAAACGTTTTTCAACTTTTTGACATTTTTTTTAAGCAATTGAAACACATTCCAAAGTCAATGGTAAAATAATTTATCCATTTAATTGACAATTTGAGTAAAAAACAAAGCCAAACAAAAAATTTGTCAGTTGAAAAATTATACCAATCAAACACCATTAATTACAATTCCCTGTAAAACGTTTTCTAGACAATTCAATTCCCTGCCATTCATTTTCTTTCCACCCGTTTTCCACCCTTGCAATCAAACAGGCCCTTATTTAATTTCACCTATCATTTAGTACCACATTAATGTCACATAAATTGGGGTTGTAATCCCAGAGGGACTAAATAACATTAAAACCTTCCTTACCAATCATCTTAATCTCACATAACTGCTTGTGGGTAAGTAGTGATAAGAATAACATTATTTATTAAATATGTATTAGAGATGAATGTTGAGTTACAGATATAATCCGTTAGAGAAAAATACAATACTTAGATATCTATTTATTAAACATCTACTTCACCTAAATTGAAAGCATTTCTATTTGCACATGCCACCTAGAATCTACAAGACAATTCAAATAATGCATTGAAAATGCTCTAAAAGTGCTCCTTGAGATGCTCTTTAACATGTTTAACTCAGCTTATCGTTATTAATAAATATGTAGAAACTTCGTGTCAAACTTCTACTAGTCAGTAATCAAATAATATTCATTCAAATTAATTAAAATTTCTAATTGTTTAAAAATGTCATTAATTTTTGAAGTAAGAAAAAGTTAATTTCAATGTTAAATTTGTTACTTCTCCTTTAATTTGCTTTGACCATTGAACATTCTCCAACTTAATGATTCAAATGTTGAATTAATTTAAGAGTGTTTGGTTCTTTTTTTCCTTTTGGTAGTTGCAGCAGTTACAGTTTTTAAATTGATTAGTTTGACCATTAATTAAAAATGTAAAAATTACTAGTACTTAATTTAATCTGTCCGTCACGCGGGCACTCACTCCTTTTATCATAGCTATTGTTTTTTCCTTTAGGAAGAGTCGTTGGAATGATGGCTTAACCAACCGGCAAGACAGCTGAAATAAAGATACTTGAGAACAATATTAAAATGCACATAAATTGGGTAAATCTTGACATACTGTTTGGTTAGGTAAATTAGACATTTATTAAAATAATTCTAGTGAAGTATCATGTTATTGTGATATGAATGTTATTTTTCACGGAAAGACAAGTGCCATTTCGGTTTATATGTTCATGGAGATGATCAAAAAAGTGAAGATTCTGATCCAATAACGTTTAAATTGTCTATAAAAGAGAGTCGGGTTTTGGACGAATATTTTCGAATAGTCATCTATCCTTTGATGATTTTGTTAATGATAAATAAATGAAATTGACTTTTAGGAGATATAGAGATCATTGTTTACCTATTTTATCATTTTATGGACATTTGGTTACATTTAGGTTGACAATTTGTTTAGTGATTTCGCACGATTCTATTCGAGACTAGCGAAATATGAGTCTTGACAGTATAAAGAATACTCAAAATGTTACGTACGATTCACTGAACTCAAATATTTAAAAGTATGACAAAATGATTCCCAGAAAAGAAGAAAAAGAAAAAAAACTTCATCTCTCTTTCTCTCTCTGGGGTTTGTCCCAAAAATAAAATCTGGGTCCCTTCTTTTCCCTCTCTCTGGGGTTTGTCCCAGTCTCCCAGAAATAAAATCTGGGTCCCTTCTCCTCCTTTCCCTAACTAACAAATAAGTGTTTTGCCATTTATACCGGGACGTGTAAACGTTCGGTTATTCAATACCATCGGCTCTCTCACATGAGATCGGGTCTTCACTTTCGACAAATGTCCGGGCCCCATCTCTAATGTGAGAGGGTGGGTAAGGTCGGATAACCCGAAATATCAACCTTCGGATACCTGTAGCGAAACTCAACAAATAAATATGGATCTCTCACGAGAAAAACAAATTAAAGTTTATTTAAAAATGCCAAATCTTGTTGTACTCGTTTCTGGAACCTTTTTAAATTCATCATCTTTACAACTTGCTAGTGGTGACCCAATGGGACAAGATTATAATCGGATACGCCCAGCCTCTTCTATTTTTAAAAGCATTGGACCATATAGATAATGAATTATTACATTCTCTCGGAAGGAAAAAAAATTTATTGGCACCACCACTAGGCATAACAATCCCTAACAATTATATAAAAATATTACACAAAGTGATCCTAAATAATTGGGAACTTTTCTACGTTTTGTGGGACCTAAGGTCCTAAATTGCCATGCAAATTATATCTCATTAATAACAAAACATGGCCAACAAAAAAAAATCTTAATTCCGTGGCATGTGAAAACTTGATGATTTCTTCAGAGGGGAGAAAAGAAGAAGAAGCATGCATGGGGTTATCCCATGCATGTTTAGGAGTGATGTGGAAAATCTGCAGTGTGTGGCCCTAATTTGATAAAACAAAAGCAAGCTAATCTTCAACCAACTTTTCATTGTAGCTCACAATTACTTTTAACCTCAAAATTCATCTAAATCTTCATTAAATTATGAGTTAGCCTCATGAAAACATTCTTCACTTCAAATTTTTTGACATGGTAGAAAGCAAAGCCTAACTTCATCAAGTTGATCATGTACTTGTGTAAATTCTATGTGATCATTTAACAGATATTTGTACTCTTTTCATCATCAAGAATAGAATGTGCAACTATAATGAAAGATTTAGTGCCAATTTGTTCCTTTTCAAAAGTTGGGATCCAACTTACTACCTAAACAATAGATTGGGCCAAATCATGTAATTTCATTTAAGATTAAACTTTAATATTAATTTAAGTAATAGCTAAAACATCAATATATGTTGTAAGAGACTCGTTACTTGTTTTATGATAGAGTGATCTCTACAATTTAAAATAGTATTAAGAAAGAAAAAGAATTTTTCCTCTTATTCCTTCTATCGTCTTGACACGTCGTTTTTGCATACTAAATATGTTATGATAAGATTAAATTAGTACGTCCATGACAAAATTACAGTATTTTATAAAATAACTCGAGAATTACGGGGCCAATATATAATCCCAAAATAAAACAACTTCCTCAGTTTGTTTAAGGTCTAAGCGAATGATTTTCAAGGACAAACCCATTACTTTTTTTTTTTTCAAAGAGAAAACAGCTCCACTTCTACTCCAGCAATTAATTACAGATTAAATCTGAGGGACGGTGATAATAAATGATATTTTATGGTAGACAGTGTAATTATGATTGGATTAGTATCATTTGACGCATGGATGGACATGGACTGCTTCACTTTTAATTGTTTTCCTGCTTAATAGATATTAATTAAAGTATTAAACGCGACATTAAGGTCCACTAATACTGATTAAATTGTCTTCCTACATTTCATTTAATATTATAGTTTAACATCACCAAGATCATGATCAAGATTTTTGCTTCAAAGGAATAAAGTTATATAAAATAAAGGACCAAAAGAAATGTAAAGAGTGGCTAGTGAAGCAGCCTCCTCTCGCCGTGCCCTGTGCCCAAAGCGTTGAATTACATCGTATTGAAAAATTGTTTAGTTATAATTTCTCTTTTGCGACCGATCGCTTCTCGAAGTAAAAAATATTCAATACTTGCAAAAGTATTTTTGACATATTAATCCATAGATTGGTCATGAAAATATTCTTATGTGAAGCTTTTGTATCTAATTATAAGCCGTGTAGAAGATTATGATTTTGCAAGGATACCTTAACACTTCTTGAAAAGTCAATCTTTGAGACCTTAACACATCTTGAAAGGTTAATATTTATTAAAAAGAATAATCTAAATCCTACTATGTTAATAATGTCATCTCTATTTGATGTGGATTTTGGAATTCTTACTTAACATGACCCGCAAGTTCTTGGTTTGTTTGAGAATACTAATTTTGGAATTGAATTACTTGTTTGAGTTTTAAACATACATATTTGCTAATTTGAATTTAATGAACTCTGATATTATATTAAGATCACATATTTCGTGTTAAATCAATGTAGAATTCTTCTGTAACTTGACTCGATACATGGACATGTGGAATCATTTGAAGAAAGAATAAGGGTTTTTAAGTGCGTTCATAATTCTTGTTGTCCATCTTTGTAAGCACGGGCAGTTCTAGACTTTCAAGTGCTAATAGTTGACATTTGGATATAATTATGACATTAAGAATTAAGGTTATAAACAAAATAGAAATTATTACAAATAGAGCTTGTGCACATCATTAAACTAGTTCTTTTGTTCTTAGTGCATGCTATATAAATTTGACTAGTATTAAGTCAACACCATTTGGTGTAACAAAAAGTCAATGACAAAGGTAGGCCTCTTGTTTAAGGACCAAATGATGATCAGGCTCCTATTTCAATGCCTTTTTTTTTTCCTTAAGAATTGGTACCTAAAATCTACTAAAGAGGCCACCTCATGTCAGAATTTCTTTAAATATGTCGTTGAATTTATTCGAGATGTGAGTAAAGTGAAATTGCAAAAGCTTATGATTACCTCATGGGGAGATAGTTGTAATCACATATTAAAGAGTAATATTATTTAGTATGACAGGTGCTAAGTACTAATTTAGATAACTTTTAAGCGTCACTAATAGATAAATTCTTTTTAAAAGTAGTGAAACGAGTCACATTTAAAATGACTAATCAGATTATCACTTGAATGTCACATAAATTGGTGTTTTAATATCAATGATGTTACATAGAATTATTCGTATATAAAACAAGAAGAGAATTTCAATTTTTCCATATAACACATCAAAGAAAGGTTGAATCTTTATACAAATTCTTATCACACCTTTTTCAATAAGTAGTTAAATGTGTTTTAGACTTAAAATACATCTTAGAATCTGAAAAAAATTCGAACCAGAACAATAAAATTAGTTATGGAACGAAAAGACACAATTGGTATTGCTTTGCGGCGGGAGAGCGCTGAGCGCGCTGCCAAGCAGTACACCTTGCTGGTGTACGTGAGCCAGCATGCTTCATACATTGGCTTAATGCATAGTACAATGCGGTGACGATCTTAAAAACATCCCCTTAATAAGACTCACATCATCTCTGGAAAATGTGGTGAAGTATGACAAAGTCGTCCGTAAATTTGTGGCTCCATAGCATAGTATAATAAAAGTTCTAAATAGAACTTCAGGAACTATTTGTTGAGTCAAAAAATATCCTTCACGAGCATTTTTCTCTTTTGTGAAGCTTAAATGATATGCAAGGGAAATGAGAGCAAAAAGGCTCGCTCAAAGTCGGTGAGCCATTTGTCCATCTAGGTGGGCTAATAGCTGTTATTAAGATACGTAAGCCAATAAGAAATCGTCTTCTGTCGTATATTCAAAAAGATTGAATTACTCCAAGGTCTGGAAGGAAATCTATATATCACTACAATATATAAAAGATGAGAGTTGGTTATTATTCATAAGGCATCATGCTTATGTAATGCTGATGTCACATGTTATTTTATAAGTTTTTTTTGCCTCTCTCTCTCTCTCTCTCTCTCTCTCTCGTGACCTCATATCTCCTTTTGAAACCCTAACAAATGTAACACATTTTCTCCATCTCAAGTGCAATACTACGCTGTTAAATCATAGAGATTTTGTTCTTCTTTATTGTCGCTACAACGAGTCATCTCTCTCGTGACCTCATATCTCCTTTTGAAACCCTAACAAATGTAACACATTTTCTCCATCTCAAGTGCAATACTACGCTGTTAAATCATAGAGATTTTGTTCTTCTTTATTGTTGCTACAGCGAGTCATATTTCTCTTGGAGATTGGAGCTCTAGACGGCAGTGATGGAAGATGCAGAGTATTAGAGGTAAAAACATTTGGTAAAATAAGAGAGGTTTTATTCTTCTTCATTGTCGTTACCACAGGGTCGTATTTTGCCTGGAGATTAGAGGTGTAGACGGCGGCAAGGAGGACTCAGAGCACTGTAAAAACTTTTAGTATGTGATTTTTGTTCAATTTTCTTTTCTTTCAAATTTGTTTACTCTAAGAAGATAGTAGTCTTATTTATCTTAAATATAGACCAGATTTTGAAATTCTTGTGCATTTTTAACCATCAACAATAACATGAACGTTGAACTTTTTATAGATGCTTATGTAGACAGAGAGATGGCTTCGATTTGCTACTTTTTGGAAACTTTGAAGTGAATTTTGTTGTAATGTTGGGCTTTTCTTGGCTGTTGCTTTGGGTTGTAAAAGTGGGTTTTGAAGATTACTCCGAAAACTTGAGATTCCTGTTGATTTTACATTCAGGGTAAGTTTTTGAATCATAATTTTTTTTTTTCGTTTCTTTCAAACTCTTTTTGTTGTTTTATTTTTCTGTATTTTCTCTCTTTTGTAATGCCAAACAAAGATTAAGTGTTTGTGAATCAATGAACGTTTATGCTTATGCATGTATGTATTCTACAAATCTTTATGTTGTAAATGGATAGAGTAGAAATCAGGTTTCTGCACGGTTGGACAATAGAAAAATCATTTGTTATGAGACACTAATTTGACAGTTATATGTTTTAGGCACATATTAGCCGGAATTGAAATGGATGAATCAGAAAGACCTATTTCAAGTTTTATTTCCAACTAAAATATAGTTATGATTGTGGTAGGGTTAATTGCTCATTGTTTTGTTGGAAAATGAAACTTATGCGTGGATAATGATATTGTGACGCTTTTATTTTGTAGAAATTTTTATTCAATGTGATAAACATTTTTCTGTTGTTGATTTATATTAACGGTCAATGTGGTTAAGTACAAGAATAACCCATAAGACCTTGCATTTTTGTGGTGGTAGTTTGCTAGATAGTGTACAATCATTCTGTTATTTTAAAAACACACATCTAAAATTATCCACATAATTATATTTTTTGATATATTCAAGCGCAAAGAGAAGTTAGGGTACCAAGATACGACTAGAGAAGGGTGCAAAAATGACTGCTAAAGAGCTGGCGAAATGTGATTCGAGGCTTTCTATCTTCTATGTTACCAAAACTAAGAAAATATCAAAGAATTTTGATATTCTTGAATTTAACAATCCTCTCTTCTTATTTGCCATTTTGTGCAGGTGATCCTAACAGTGATCCAAACATTTTTGGAGATCCATACAAAACGTTGTTTGTAAATAGACTTGTGAATAATATTTTCCTTTAAAATTACAATCGTTTTTTCCCAGACAATGAAGCCAGTGCATATTGTTGTTATCTATAACACTATCTTAGAAAATAATTTTTTTATCTTTCACTTAATGTCTAATAATTTCTGTTCAAATGCTTCTACTTTTCCCCTTTACATTGAAGTAGCTAAATATGTTTCTTGTTCAAACCAATTGCAAAGAGACTATGGAAGAAAATTTATATTCGCAAAATTTTAGCTAATTGATTTGGTCAAAATAAGTTCTTTTTTGTTGAATAAGAAGATTAGCTATCTTCCAACCACTTTTGTCGGTTAGTTTCTATAGTTTATTGATTATGTTCATTCATTTGTACCTTTTTTTCTTATTTAATTGAATGATATTCATTCGATGTTTAATTTTGTGCTCATTACGTATTCATTGGTTAGTTAAAGAGATTGCTGCATAGAAAATGAGCATGCTGGATCCCAAATGCATTCAAATGTTCTGTTTAGTATAAAATCACAAATGAATTATGAAATGAAGTACATATTTGTTATTATTTGTTGCATTCTCCACAAGTAAGATAAGGAGATGCAGAAGCACTTTTTGCGTTAAAGCCTGTAATTGACCTATTAGATTTTCTTCAATGGGGAGAATGAACTAATTTATACAAGAAGGAAAGGGTTAAAGAATGCATGAATAAAATGGTCATCAAGCTTGTAGTTAAAAGAGTAAATTTGACTGGCACACTGGATGGTAAAAGTCTGAATCAGTTGGATCATCTTAGGGTTTTAAACTTCAAGGAAAACTCTTTATATGGGTCAATTCCACAACTCTCTCGGCTTACAACTCTGAAATCTACTTACCTCAATGATAATAAGTTCTCTAGCAAAATCCCTATTGGTCTTTCAGTCTTGCATTGCCTGAAAGTGGTGGTTTTTTTGGTAACAAATCACCAAGTCACATTCCTCAAATCTTTTGTTGCTTTAAGCTGGTTGTAAATGATCATATCAAGATGTGAGAACAGTCTGTTCCTATTCTAAGATAGATGCATTTTATTCATTTTTGTGAGTCAACTTCTTTCATCATTTTAGGTATTTTAGACATTTTAGGATTAAATATGATGTGCAAATCGCACCCATTTTAGTCGATTTTTCCAACGTTTTAATCATTTTAGTAGGCTCAATGATGAAAGAAGTCAACTTATATTTAATAACACATTTCATATGTTGTAAAATTACAGAGTATTTTTATGGTTCTATTCTTCTCTATTCCTGCGGCGCAACCCGCTTTACATATAGCGAAGAAATTTATGTCAATAGATTTAATGATAATGAATAGTACTTGATTCTATCTTTTTTTTCTAATTCATCTCTTAGATCAGGTTATGAATTCAAGGAACAATAAGTGGACTACATATGGCCAGTCAAAACTTGCTAATATACTCCATGCTAATGAACTGGCGAGACAATTAAAGGTACTTAATTCGATGTGCATTTCTGAACAAGATTCATTGTCTATCGTATGATTTCATTGTTATTAATTACTTCGTTTTTTATTTTCGAGCCTCTATTTTCATTGAAGGGCACTATTTATTTTATGTTGACTAGAAAGAAAGAGATGTGATCTTTGGTTTTGGTTATTGAACTGATCTTTTATGTAAATTGTATGAATATATTAATGCGACAATATGTGATTGTGGTATAATTTAGAAAACTGCAGTTCTTGGTTCCGTGACAATTCCCATGAAAAATGGAAAATGAAGATGAGACTAGTGTTTTGCGTGGTATTCTTTGGACAGTACATAAGAATAAGTACCACATTGTTTAAATTCTACGCTCCGAAGATTTATTACACATCACTAGAAAGTTATTTTGTGTGTCATTCAATACACATTTTTATTATTTAAGTCTGTCTTTATATTAAAACACTAAAGCTACGTGTAAATTCTTCTACGTGTCATTTTGTTTACTTCTTTTTCTTTAATTATTCCCTTATCATTCTTTTTGGTAGTGCTGTCGATTGTTATTGAGAATCTATATGATTTGTTTGTTTACATAGTTATAATTTGGGTACATTTGCTATGTTTAGCTTTAAAAGACAGAAAGTGTTTGTTATAAACTTTGATGTTATTTTGAAAATTCGGGTTCGGACTGATTTTTTAATTATTAAGATATATTGAGACAATTTTTGGATTTTTTTTTATAATTTTCTATGTTACTGGCAATTAGAACGCGAGTATTTTCCTACACTTTTTGAATATTTTGCTGTTAATGAGTTCATTTGCAGTTGGGTAATAACTATGAGTCTGTTTGGTTTGGATTAAAATCTAATTTTAATCTAAATCAAAATCAAACAATCAATATTAACCACATCTTTTATAGGTCTCACAACTTTTCAATCACACATATCAAAAATTTCTATCACAATCTACTAAAAAAATTTAATTTTAATCCCCATTAAACACCCTCTAAATAAATAACTTCAACTAAGAATTTATTCACTAACATTGAAACTCATTGTCCAAAGCAATGACTTCAATCGTCATGTTCAATTAGGTGTTTATTGTGATCACTTAAATCATTAAAAAATATCTCAACACCTTATGATGTTATTAACAAAATCAATTCCAAAACTATAACAACTATCGTGGAACGTACGATCTCCACTAGTAAGAATAAGACATGCAAATTTAAATATCTTCCTCCCAAACAACCATTTCTCTCTTACTCTAGTTTGGACATTGAAATTAGTGGGTTTAAGAGGCAAAAATCCTAGCTAGGTGGGGGAAAATTTGTTGATCTGATTTCTATCATCAATAAATTGGAACCGTCTATGAAAAATTGGAGCAAAGTAAGTCATGATATTTTTTGTTATAGATAAAAAAAAAAAACTTAAGATTTGAGGAAATGAGTCTAATAGAGAAGAAACAAGAAGAAAAGAAAACATTGGAGGTTGAAGTCGGAGAGTGGAGTAATTGTCCAGTGGACAGTGATGTTAACCTTGAAAGACAACGAGAAGAAACTCCAATAGCAGTACAAGCTAGCATCTTGCCCGCCCAATGTCACCACTTGTGGAAAAAGATGTCCACGACTAAAATCGTACCGGAAATGATAGAGAGCTTAAATGTTCTAACAACGAAGAATGTATCTCCGTAGGCAAAAAGGTTGAAAACACGAAGCCTAGTGTAGATGGCGAGTCTAGAAAAAATAAGATGGATCCTACTAACAATGTTTCTCGCAATGATAGCAGTAATCAGCAAATGTCAAAAATTGGCGACAATGCACCGAGGAGACATAAATGGTGGCACATGAGCAGGTCTGCCAAGGAAAGGTTTGCGGAAGAAGTAACCTCATATGACATGAAGCGTGGTTGTCCAGAAGGCCAAAAGGTAGACATCTTGATAACCCCTCGTTTAACACTCATCTATAAGAAGAATACAAGGATCGACCTGCAAGTCCTATGAACTAGATGATGACAATGAACATCACCATTCTCCAGGGAGATCAAGGAGGAGCCGATTCAGGATAACTTCATCCGCCCAGTCATGGAGAAACATAAAGACAAAGATGATCCTATGTACCACTTATGTATATATGACGCAAATGTAATTGAAGAAAGCAGGTCCTGGACTCAAGTGTCAGGGTTTCCACCTAACGTTGATGGATCCACCAAGCATAGGTACAAAAAACTACCGTTGCTGTCAATACAGAGATGGCTACAGTTGAAGCAAACCTTCCTAGTAGCATTTGCAAATAGTAGGATGGGATAAGCCTCGACTATTAGGTTAAATGATGTGAGGTAGGATGAATGTTAATTCCTTAAGAGCTACTTTAAACGATTATGTTAGGATTAGATTCAACTGGTTAGCTAATTTTACCAACAAAATATAGAACAAAATGTGCGAGAAAATAAAAGGAACAAATAATACAAGATTTTCGCCCTAAGGTAAGAGGTTCAGAATTGGAGTTCTTAATCCTCTTTTGAGCTTTCGCCACCGGAACAAATCATTATATTAACCGAAATCAATGAAATTGTCCAGAATACACTTTCATGGCACTCAGAAAAATCACACAAGATTCCATCAACACAAGCTTCTCTGATCAATACAACCATTCACTCAAGAATAACAACTATGAACACTATAAAAATCACTTAAGATCTATACAATGTTGGAAGTATTTCAGATCAATAAGGGGCTATCTGTACAGGGTGTGAGAGAGGAAGATGAAGAACCCACAAAGAGGGTTCGAGAGATGAGAAAATAAAAAGTCTTGCCAATCGAAACCCTAGACTGAGATTAATATGGAAGTCACCAAAAGGTCATCTAATCCAACTGTAAGTGGTGTGACACTTAGCAAGATCACGACCATCCATTCCATTAATGAAAAAAATATTTCATTAACACGCTTTTGCTAGAATGAAACAACAACCACCAAGTAATTAAAGAATTAAAGAACCCGGCCCAATAAGCCCAACAAGTCAGCAATCCAGTCAATCAGCATTGGGCCATTACTCCACAATCTCCACCTTGGTACAATGATTCCAGTTTCATTTATAGTGAATTTCTCCGTGCATGGCATCATTTGCTCGGTTACCTGAAATCAGTAAGAGTTAATGTTAAGTTGACTTAAATAATTTTGAAATTTGTTTAAAGACAGCACTTTGGCACCAACATCAACAGGATTAAAATAAGTTGAAATTTGTTCAAGTTTCACAACTCCTTGTGAAATAACATCTCTAGTAAAATGAAATCTAACATCAACATGTTTAGATCTATTGTGTAAAACATGATTTCTACGTAAGTGAATAGTAGATTGGCTGTCAAAAAGTAAAACAACATCTTTAATGAAACCAAATTCATTTAAAAGTCCTTTTAACCAAATTCCTTCTTTTATGGAATCAATTGCAATAATATTTTCAGCCTCAGTTGAAGACAATGCAACAATCTTTTGAAGTTAGGATTTCCAACTTATGCTTGAATTGCACAAAGTACACACATAGGCTGATGTAGATTTTCTGATGTCTCTGTCACCAGCATAATTAGAGTCAGTGTATCCTCTTAAAATAATACCATCAGATTGTTTTCTAAGCTGGATCCCTAAGTTACAGGTTTCCTTGATATATCTAAGGAGCCATTTCATGGCATCCCAATGAGCTTCACCAGGATTTGATATAAACCTACTTAAAACACTTATAGAATAAGCCAAATCAGGTCTGGAATAGACCATCAAGTAAACAACAGACCCAACTGCATTTGAATATGGAACTTTTGTCATTCTCTTAAACTCTTCTTTTGATTTAGGGCACTGTTCACTTGAGAGTTTAAAATGATTTGCAAGCGGTTGACTCACACTTTTTGAATCAGACATAGAATTTTTTTCCAAAAGTTTCAAAATGTATGATTTTTGACTAACACTTAGTGTGCATTCTCTTCTATTTCTTTTAATTTCAATACCTAAAATCATTCTAACATGATCTAAGTCATTCATCTCAAATTCAAATTTTAACTTGTCTTTAATTTCCTCTATCTCATATATGTTGTGACTGGCCAGTAGCATATCATCAATGTAAAGGAGTAGATATAGTGAATTTTCACCTCCATTTCCTTTATAGTAAAGACAGGTATCAAAATTGCTCATTTTAAAGCCAAGTCCAAGTACAAATGTATCAAACCTCTTATACCATTGTCTTGAAACTTGCTTTAAGCCATATAAAGATTTCTTAAGAAGACAAAGTAAGTCAGATTTTTTATTTGTTTCATAGCCTTTATGTTGTTCCATATAAATTCTTTCATCAAGGTCACCATTTAAGAAGACTATTTTGACATCCAATTGGTCTAAGTCCCAGTTAAACTGGGTGGAAAAGGCTAAGATTATTCTAACAGTTGTGTATATTACAACCGAGGAAAAGATTTTATTGAAATCTATTCCCTTTTTTTTAGTAATGCCATATGCCACAAGTCTGGCCTTGTACCTAATATCATTCTCATCCTTTTTCTCCTTTTAGTTTTAAAGATCCATTTATAGTCTATGACTCTTTTTCCTTAAGGTCTTTTAACCAAAAACCAAGTTTTATTCATTTTAAGTGATTCCATTTCATCATGCATTGCAGCTACCCAATGCTTGGAATCCTTACTACTTATAGCATCTTTAAAGGACTCAGGTTTATTTAAATGAACCCTTGGAAAGTCAGAAATATAGCTTCATCATCAAACCTGACAGGAGGTCTTATTTCCTTTCTTTGTCTATCTCTAGCAAGAAGGTAGTCATTTAAGGGTGGATCAGGTCCTAAGTCATCCTCAGTTTCATGTTCAGTACCTCTATTACTATGGATCTCATTATTTTCATTTTTGAGGTTCAGCATCAGGTTGTTGAATTTCATCTTCAACCTGCTCCACCTCAATTTCAGTCTTCCTTTCTACACTTTTATTATGACTTAGAGAGTTTAGGTTTTCCTCCTTTTTCAAACAGGGAAGATCATTCTCATTGAACACCACATTTCTGCTTACAATGATCTTATACCCTTTGGTTTCCCATACCCATAGTCTATATCCATTAACTCCTTCACCATAGCCCCAAAAAAGCACACTTAAGGGCCCTATGTTCTAATTTTCCTTCAGATTGATGTGCAAATGCTGTACATCCAAAAACTTTCAGATTACTAAGATCTACTGATTTTCCAGTCCATATTTGTTCAGAAGTTTTAAATTGTATAGCACTAACAGGGCATCTAATAATCAGGAAACTAGCAATTTTACAGCTTCTCCCAAAAATAACTTGGGAAGACCAGAACTTAAAAGCAATAATTTAACTTTTTCAAGAGTAGTCCTGTTCATTCTCTCAGCCAAACCATTTTTTTGTGGGGTATGTGTTACAGTTTTGTGTCTCAATACACCATGTAGTTTGCACAACTAATCAAATTCAAAGTTACAAAATTCCAAATCATTATTAGTTCTTAGCACTTTAATCTTTTTGTCAGTTTGATTTTCAATCAAGGTTTTCCATTCTTTGAAAACATTAAAAGTGTTTGATTTTGATTTGAGAAGAAAAATCCAATTTTTTTCTAGAGAAATCATCAAAAATAGAAAGAAAATGCTAAAAAAAAAAAAGTATGAGTTAGCACAATGGCTGGTCCCCAAAGATCAGCATGCAGATATTCAAGTATTAACACAGATTTATGCATTCTAAGTAAAAATGACAGTATGTTATGCTTTCCTAGAATGCAATGATCACAAAAATTGAGTTTCTCAATGTTATCTTTTCCAAAGACACTTTGTTTTTTCAAAATTTGTAATCCTTTATCACTAATAGGACCTAACCTTTTATGCTATATTTGTGACTTATCATTTGAAACAAAGATAGTTGCGGAAGTGGAGTCAAAAAAAATTTAGGGTTGGTAAAATGTAAAGTCCATGTCTCTTGAGGGCTTTAATAATCAATTGTGAGTCCCTCAAGATTTTAATGTATCCCTTATTGATCATTGTGTCATATTTCAAATCATCTAGAGCACTTAAAGAGATAAGATTTCGTTGTAAGTGTGGTACATACCTAGTCTTTTCCAAGACAAGATCATTATTGTCTTTTACTCTTAAGGTGATTGTTCATATTCCTTTAACCTGACATGTCATGTGATTACCCATTAAAACTTGACCTCCATTAACATTTTCAATCTCAGTGAACCACTCTCTATTAGGACACATGTGAAATGTGTAGCCAGAGTTAAGATTCCATTCTTGACTAGGACTGTTTGTAGCAATATAAACCTCATCAATGTTGGTCTTATTGTTATATGCCCATGCTGCACCGCCATCAATTTTAGACTTATTTCTCATATCATTAAGTCTTTTAGGACAATTATTGATAAAACGACCCTATTCTTGACAGTAAAAACATTTTTTTACCTTTTACCTTTCCTTTTATTTTATCTTTAAAATTTTCCTTCTTATTATGTCCTATTTTCTTATTGAAGTTAGTATTCTTGGGATTAAATTTAGACTTAGCCATCATGTTTTCCCCACTGATAGATTCTTTCCTTTCAGACCTTAACTCTAATTCTTTGTTTCTCAAGGCATTGATTATCACATCAACAGTTAGAGTTTCCCTCCCATATGCAATGACATTTTTAACATCTTTATATTTATCACCAATTGAATTCAATAATACCACCGCCAGTTGATCTTTTGAGAATTTCTCATCACAGTTGGCAAGGTAACGAGATAATCTGTTGAACCTATCAATATTAACCTCAAGATCAAGAAATGGGTCAAGTTTAGAACCAAGAAAATTGTTTCAGACGATACACTTTATTTGGAATGATTTTGTTCAAATAAGTATCTTCTAATTTATTCCACAATTCAGCAGCAGTCTTTGTTTCACCAATTTCTCTAAGCACATTATCAGCCAGATGTAGAAAAATAGAGCTCCATGCAGTCTTATCAAGTTCAGTTTTCTTTGTTTATTCTAAATCATATGGTCATGTCTCATCAATGGCCTTGACACATTTTTGTTGAAGTAAAATAGCTCTCATTTTCTTACGCCAGAGACTGAAGTCTCCTTTACCATTAAAAAGGTCCAATTCAAATTTTGAAAAAAGTCACGTTTTAAAAGATTTGAATATCAAGAGTGTAAGCAGACCACACAGACACTACAAAGGTATATACAACTTGTATTTATTTGGATATCACACGCAAGTGACCAAGGACCTAAAGATATAGACAATGAATAAGATGTATAAATTTTTGCATAGAAATGTCAATCAGTTAATTCCTGAAACAATAATCACTGAAAGGTACTATGTCACAAAGAACAAGTACATGTAATTACAACTTGCTATATGTAATAACCAAGAACACATGTACAGAATTAAAAAGATCAAGATCTTCGACTTAGATCAAGACAACCCCCAGATTCCAGACGACTCGTAGGGGTTTCTGGACAAAAAAGTGCCAAGAATGTCTTAGATCAAGGAATTTATAACACTTTTCTAGAGGTATTAAGGTATAAGCATATATTCAGTACTGTAAGATGTGTAACAGGAACGAACTTACCAGATCCCCTTATTAAGGTTTCAACAAATAAAGAGATCTACTCAACATGAGTCAAAAAATGTCCAAATCTGTAGCAACTGGAGTCATGGACCACGATCTAACAACTTTGATACCACTATTAGGATTAAATTCAACTGGTTAGCTAATTTTACCAACAAAATTAAGAACAAAATGTGCAAGAAAATAAAAGGAACAAAGAATACAAGATTTTAGCCATAAGGCAAGAGGTTCAGAACCGGAGTTCCTAACCCCCTTTTGAGCTACCGCCATCGGAAGAAATCACTATATTAACCGAAATCAATGAAATTGTCTAGAATACACTTTCATGGCACTCAGAAAAATTACACAAGATTCCATCAACACAAGCTTCTCTGATCAATACAACCATTCACTCAAGAATAACAACTATGAACACTATAAAAATCACTTAAGATCTATACAATGTTGGAAGTATTTCAGGTCAATAAGGGGCTATATGTACAGGGTGTGAGAGAGGAAGATAAAGAACCCACAGAGAGAGTTCGAGAGATGAGAGAATAAAATGTCTTGCCAATCGAAACCCTAGACTGAGATCAATATGGAAGTCACCAGAAGGTAATCCAATCCAACAGTAAGTGGGGTGACACTTAGCAAGATCACGAGCATCCATTCCATTAATGAAAAACGTATTTCATTAAAACGCGTTTGCTAGAATGAAACAACCACCACCAAGTAATTAAAGAATTAAAGAACCCGGCCCAATCAGCCCAACAAGTCAGCAATCCAGTCAATCATCATTGTGCCATTACTCCACAAATTCAGTGCTAAGCTAATCACTTGTGAAACTATTTCTGATTAGAAAACTCGAGATGTCTTATGGAACCATCTGCACATGGAGATTCACTTCTGGCAAGATATCCGTAACAAGAATCCAACCTCCTATCATCAATTGGTAAGTTTAATACAAAATGAAAGTAAGACGGAGGATACTTTTTGACTCAACAACAACCGTGTTTTTTTAATAGTGCCTCAACCTTACGGAGAATGGTATTAGAGTAAGAATTCAGTGTAGCTAAAATTAAAATATATGGGTGTAAAAAACCGTCAACATTTCAATGGAAGATTCCAATATTTTGAAAAAAAATTAAAATTGATAAAGAGATTCATTCAAATACTACGAAAGAAGAAAGCGAGTTCAACATTTGAATATAGTGGTTGAGCATGCAATTTGTCTTGTCTCAATCCACCGAAAGCTTAAGAACAACCTACAATTGGACGTCATAATTCTAATTAGAAGCTTTTTCTTTTAACTTTACTGGTACAATTTATAAACCATTCGTGGAATATATTTTGTTAACTCGCTTTCTAATATTGTTATCATCAAGATTAACAAGATTTTGGATGGAAAACTGATTTGATGCAGCTGATAGAGAAACCAATTGAATTCATTGACAAACGGTAGGAAAAATTTGAATGGAAACCGTTATTTTATTCCATAATACTTGTTAACTCAATTTTGTTGATTTGCCTAGACCCCTTAAAAAGTAAAAACTTCTCACGAATCATTAGGTATATTTGTCGAGGTCTTATCCATCTCATTTTTTTTAATTTTTAAATTATATTAAAAAAAAAAAGAACTAGACTTTGTTTGATACACATTCTTTGTAAAATGAAAAAAATATATATAATCGTTATGGACCCCACACAAAAAAGATAAAAAATAAAAAATGATGACCGTATGCGATGGATAACGGTCATATTTTTTAATTTTATGGAGAAAAAATGGACTAATGTGAAATCTTATAATATAAATCATATATAGGATGTAAAATCAAGTTTATTTAAAAGTTTTGATTTGACCTACACTGGCCATCATAATTTCTTGCAATGAAATTATGAATAATGTTATAAAGTCCACATGAGGACCTTTAGTACCCTAAAAAGATGAGAAAGCATGTAACTCATAATGGAGCCCAATATCAAAACATGTTAATTATTATTTCAAAGCTCACGGTTACTTATTGTCGACGCAATCCTTGCGTGATTTATTTAAATAAAACCACATATTATTTTGTGGGGTTAGTTTGGAACCTTGCTTGTTCATGTGAAATTTGAGAGTGAGACATTCATCCGTTGATCGGTCATAATAGGTGGCGAGTTGTGTTGAATTAGACAAGATGAGAGTTCAATCATTATAGTTTTAAGAAGTCGAGACTCGTCGTATAACTTGATGGATTGATCCAAATTGATAGCATTAACCTAATCTAATATTAGTGGATGAAACTATAACGAAAGTTAGAGGATTTGAACAATTGATTCCAAAAAAGAATATAAATTTTTTCCAACATCATTTGGACGAAATATTTGTTTGATATGACAAGTAAAAAGTAAAAACATTTTCTTCATTGCACCATTTAGCAGAACAAAACACTACTCGACAGGTAACATCACTAAGACTTAAGTGCTTAATAATTATGCTAACTATTTAGATGCCAATGACCATTAAGCAAAGTAAATAACAAATGCTTGTAATTTTTTATGTTTTAATGTAAATCAAGATTTTGGGTATATATATATATATATATATATATATATATATTTTTTTTTTTTTGTCTAAAACTCAATTATCTAATATAATTGAAGAAAAATACATTAAAGACTAATCAATTAATTAAATCTTATCCTTTTAAATTGATAATATGGACAATAAAGTTCAATGTTTTCTCATGTTTTGTGGAATAAAGACAATTCGAAGCGTAGAATTGAAATTGTCTGTAGGAAAAAAAATGAACATTTTGTGGGCTGAGAAAAGGACAATTACCATAAAGAATGCATTGTGTCCTTTCTTAGACGTGAAGAAGTTTATGCTTGTCTACTTCAAATGAGATTTCATGTGTGTCTGCTTTAAGATTTTAGAGGTTCAATGTATTGCAAAAGGATGTTTCTATAGGACGTTTCGACAAAAATGACCCTTTGAGCAATCAATAGAGGGAGAGAAGGGATCAACGGATTGAGATTGACCTCCCTTCCCCTCTTTCAAGATTCGATTGAGGGTTCTAATTTTGAAGAGAGACTTGATTTACACGTATGTATCTAAAAATTTGGTGAAATTGTTTGTTTGTGGCTTTCAGATAAAATTTTGAATTAGACTAAGCTCAATGATCTTTAGGGACATGGGTATCTCTTTTGCAAATTAAATACAATTTTGGTATGTAAAAAGAATTGAAAATGAGGGATAAATACCAATAAAATACAGCAGAAATGCAACCTTATTCAAGCAGATAGGAAGCCCTATATTTGGCACAAGCGATTTACTTGGACAGAATTCTACTTTTTTCAGCTTATATATAGTTTTCTAGATAAAAATTCGGACTTGAAGATGTATGAAGTAAAAAGGAAGAGATTTGGATAAAAAAAAAAGGGGTGGAATTACTTAATTACTGGGAGTTTGATTTCACAAGTTCTGGGGATCAAATCTGATATTTGGAAAGTTTGGAGACAAAAAATGGATTAAAAAGAAACTTGGGGTCAACTTGAACATTTTCAAAAATTGGAGGGTAAAAATTGAAAAGATCCAAAGTTGGAGGACGAATTTGGATCACATTAAACCTTTAGGGATTGAAGTGAACAAAATCAAAGGTTGAAGGGCTAAATTGGGTAAAAATTGAGACTTAGGGACCAAACTTTGCAAATACTGAAGAATTGAAGGTTGCGACCTCCAATTGCATTTCGAGGTCGCATATAGTTACCAGGATGCAATCCTAGGTCGCGAGTAGGTTGCAAATTGGAATCCTAGGCCGCGATGATTCTCAAATTAGCATTTGAAATTATAAGTTTCAACTTCAAAGCAGGTGTGTTTTGAGTATTTTCAATGCATGATCTTCAAGTCTTATAGAAGACTATCCAAATGAAAAGAAACCAATGTAATATAGAAGATCATGGAGTAATACAAGGAGTTGTTCATAATTACGAATTTTTTGACGATGAAGAAAGTGAGATTCCAAGATCATGAAGAGATTTATCATTAATAGTTATATTCATGTCATGCCTCCTATCAAACCATCCGGATTATTTCTTCAATTTATTGTATTCGTTTAATCTAATCATGTTCGGCTAAGCCTGATGTGGTTATAATTATGATGACTGTCGATTATTTAGTTTAATAAATTGTCCGTTTCTAGTTAAATTCTTGAAATTTTTCAATGTTTGCTATTGAATTGATTGAAATCCTATTATTTGACCAATTTTAAGTTTGCTTTTGAAATTCATAATTATATCGAGAGATAATTCATGTTTATAGCTCAAGTAACAAACAACACCAGACCTTATAAGAAATACTTGTACGCTTAATGCAATCTTAATTAATGTACCAATTTTGCTTCACATTTTTATTCTATTGTCATCATTCAGAGATATAGCCCTTGTTTGGTGTAGTTTAAAATTAGATTTTTAGTAGATTTTGATAGAAGTTGACGAAATATGTGGTAAAAAAACTGTGGAACCCATAAAACATGTGATTAAAATGAATTGTTGACTTTGATTTAGATTAAAATATAAATTTTAATCGATACCAGACAGGGGCATAGTTAGGTCATAGATGAAAATTATTTTAATTTATCTCGAAAGAAAAAATGAACATATAAGAAATATCAATTGTCAACAAAATAATAATAATAATAATAATAATAATTTATTAACCAATAATTGAAAATTAAAGTACATTAGCATTGCTGTATTTGAGATGCTAGTGCTTTTTTATTTGATTGAACTATAAAATATAATTTTTTTTTTTTTTTAATTTGATTGGTTTACTCGATAATTAGAATATTTCAAAATCAAAATCCAAATATAATAATTGATTTTTTTTCTTGCTTAGAACTAATTTTAATTAAAGTATATAGGTAGATATCACCTCATTCGACCCTAAGCAAGGAAAAGGGCAGTGCAAAGTTGTCGAGAACTAAGGGACTTTACGCTTCCTCTTTTCATTAAAGATGTTGGAAGTGGTGCTTGCTCTTCGAGACGGCCACTTTGTCTTTTGATCTAAATGTCCCTCCTATTGAGCCGGAGTCAATTACACAAGCTGATAGCATTGGATTCCTTCTTGTGAATTGAAATCTCTCTATTTTTGAATTTGTGATGTTTCATAAAGCATCGTCGCATAATTATCTGCTAGTTAGCATGACATTGTCATTGTAGTCTGGGAAATCACCCGTAGTGAGGATATCTGAAACAGTATTAAGAAAGAAAAAATAAACTAAAATCACTTGTCCAATATGCATAGCAAACATTCACCAAATGCATTAGAGCTAAACTTTAGTAGGAATCTTTAAACTTGATTGCCTTTCGAAAATCGTGAGCATAGAAAGTGCTTGCCACAGTTTGAACAGTTAACATTGTTAATCTACATGTAACCCATGGTTGGAAGTACTGAAGAATGATTTGGTTCGGTTCTGACGAGAGTTTTATCACTCGGGCGATGAGCATTTTAAGTTTATGCAGGACATTCAGGTACACAAT
Source organism: Osmanthus fragrans (assembly GCA_019395295.1). Classification (NCBI taxonomy): domain Eukaryota; kingdom Viridiplantae; phylum Streptophyta; class Magnoliopsida; order Lamiales; family Oleaceae; genus Osmanthus; species Osmanthus fragrans. The sequence goes on along the minus strand of CM033343.1, from coordinate 20,332,978 downwards.
AAGCAAAAGCAGTTATATGGGGACACACATACCTTGGTTCCAGACACAATAGTGCCATTTAGAGGATGAGCTGCACACGCCTTAACACCTTCAGATAATGACAAAAAATCGTTTGTTTATGCTGGCTGGCTGGTTCCTCGGTGCTCATTAAATCATCGCCACTTGCAATAAAATTTGCGTTATCAACAACTTTACGTCAACATATAGTCTCTTATTTGTCCCTTGTCCTTCCTGCTTTCTAATCAAAATCAAAAGTGAGGGGAAAATTACACCTTCAGCCGTAACCGAAGGGCAGATGGACATCACACTAATACACACTGGTGCACCCCCACCCGCACACACACGTATGAACATAAACAATCGGCACAAATTGGACAGTGAAACACATCAGATAGTTTGATTACAAAGACCATGCTAATCAAATGCATAAATAACAACAAACACAACTTAGATTAGCTAACAACATGTCAAGTAAATATAAAACCAAATCATTTACTCTGCTTGACCTAATAAAATAGATTTCCACCTCAAATTGAGCTTAGGTGGTATGTTTGATATGTTGAATTAAACAAGATTTGAAAAAGAAAATTGACATTTTTATTCACACCCCTCTTTTCTTAATCCTATGTTCAATCTAAGATACCAAATATGCCTCAGAAGTTTCTTACTTGTAGTCCACATCCACATGACAGGGGGAGCTACGGTCAGGGTAGAAATCCAAAAGATGAAGGCCATTACTAGATGAAGACCCAACAATGTAGACCTGCATAAACAATTAAAAGTAAATGCATGATGTGAATACATCAACAAACATATTTACTATATATAGATAAATAGTGAGTGACCTCCTTAAATAGATAAAGAATTTTGAAAGCTAGAAAAACAAAATGCAACACCCTTCAAACCCAATTTAGACGCCAGTGGTATGAAATCAAAGCATGCTCTGTTTTTTTTTATTGCACCTTATTTGTCTTCTCATCTTGTCTTGGTAGTATTGCTTGAGCTTAATATATTCGAGAAGTATCATCACTCGTATATTGATCACTGAATCCATGTAATAGTGAGTCAATTGGTGTCAGCGAGGGCTTTAAACTGGTCAAGGTTACTATGGTCAAAGCTAGTGAAAGTTTGTCACCTAAATTCAGTGTTCTAAATAGCGCGCCAAGGCGGCGCCAAGTGTGGCGAAAAAAGAGGTATGCGTTAATTAAGTGGTCAACGGTTACTATGGTCAAAGCTAGTGAAAGTTAGTCACCTAAATTCAGTGTTCTAAATAGTGCGCCAAGGAGGCGTCAGGCATGGCGTAATGCGTTAATTAAGCTGTCAACGCTCGCGCTTAGGCGTGCATTATTTTCTCTATTTTTTTCTAAAATTATTTTAACAATTCTTAAAATGACAATTAAAAGCCTAACCCTACATAAAGTAGGGCCAAATAAAGACAAAAGGGAACAACATAAAATTCAAAATTCCTTTCTCCTCCAAAGAGGACGCCCAATTCTTTTCTCATCCCAAAATTCCTTTATCCTCCACGGCTCCAAATTCCACTTAGGCACTTCCTAGGGTAAGCGGATTAATATAGATTAATATATATTTTTTGGCTTCTATGTTGATGCAGAAGAGGATTATACTTAGCATATATTTGTCTCTTCATAGCATAAGACAAATTTTATGTTTGGGTTGGGATATGTTAGAAAAGGATGCCCAATCAATGCCTTGAATCAATGTTAAAGCAACCACAAGTTTATGACAATTCAAAAAAAAATGAACAAAGAAGAAAACTTTGTGGAAGAAATGATTTCCAATATGAATGAAGAACAATGGTTTGGATTACTTGTACAAGCCACAAGTTAATCCACAAGAAAGAAAAAATAGTTTTGATATATCACAAGGAAGAACAACCTCTTTACCTTGTTAAATCTCTCAAATCTCTCTATTTTCTCTCAAAATCTCGGACTAGTGAAAGGGGGGAAGAATGGGGCTTAAATAGGTGCGGGGCACCGTGGCGTCGGCTGAGTGGCGCCGAGTGTTCAGGCCGCGGCGCCCCCCTTTTCTTCTTCCCACAATTCTCCACCTCGTTCATCATTTGATATACCTCAAATTTTGAACAAACATAAGAAGAATCTCCATTCGGCTGCACCATTCAAACCATGGTTGCCTACGTACCCAAAACTTGGAATCAAGCCTCTGTAGTTCACCTCCGCCTTCACATACTCTCCACCTCATTCCAACCCCGCCCCGAAGGGCCATGCCCTCATGGGACATATCAACACGGGCTGATATGAAGCAAGTCCAAGCAATGTTGGAACTTGCTACCCGTTACCACTTTGGTTAACATGTCTGCTGGGTTCTCATTTGTATGTACCTTCAGAAGAGAAATATCACCTTCCTCTATGACATCCCGCACAAAATGATACCCGACATCAATATGCTTGGTACGAGCATGATGAACCTGATTCTTAGCTAAGTGAATTGCACTCTGGCTATCACACCACAAGTCCACACAATCCTGCTCAATCCCCAAATCATCTAGAAGACCCCACAGCCACAATGCTTCTTTCACTCCCTCTGCCATAGCCATATACTCGGCTTCTGTAGTAGAAAGTGCCACTGTAGCCTGTAACATCGATCACCAACTAACTGGAGCACCGTGTATACTGAACACATAACCAGTAGTAGACCGTCGTCTATCTAGATCACCTGCATAATTTGAGTCCACAAACCCACTAATATGACAAGTATCTCCACCAAAACACAAACCCGTATTCGCGGTAACTTTCAAGTACCTCAGTATCCACTTCGCAGCTTCCCAATGTGTTTTCCCCGGATTCGCCATGAACCTACTGACTACACTGACTGCCTGTGAAATATCTGGACGTGTACACACCATGACATAATCAAACTGCCAACTGCACTAGCATAAGGTACACGATCTATGCGTACCTTCTCATCTGCTGTAGTGGGAGATTGTTTACTAGAGAGCCTAAAATGTGGAGCCAATGGAGTCACCACTGACTTAGCACATTGCAACCCGAACATAGCAATAACCCGCTCAATGTAGCCTTTTTTACTCAAGAACATTCGCCGGTTCGACCTCTCTCTTCTAATTTCCATACCCAGTTTTTTCCTAGCAGCTCCCATATCCTTCACCTCAAACTCTTTACCAATTTGAGATTTCAACCTATCTATCTCCACCTTGCTTTTCGAAGCGATAAGCATGTCATCCACATACAAGAGAAGATAGATATAATTACCTCCACGAAGTTTTCGAATATAAACACAACAGTCATACTCACTTCTAGAGAAACCCTACTTTAGCATGAAGGAGTCAAATCACTTGTACCACTGTCGAGGAGATTGCTTCAATCCATATAGTGATTTTCTCAAGCGACATACCTGACGTTCCTTATTTTCAACCTTGTAGCCGTCAAGTTGATGCATATAGATTTCCTCATCCAAGTCCCCGTGCAAGAAGGCCGTTTTGACATCGAGTTGTTCTAGCTCAAAATCACTATGAGCAACAATACTCAATAGCACCCGAATGGAAATGTGCTTGACCACCGGAGAAAAGATCTCATTGTAGTCGACTCCCTCTCTTTGTGCAAACCCCTTAGCCACTAGCCTTGCCTTGTACCTTGTACCACCGAGCTTGGAAGGATCCTCTTTCCTTTTGTACAACCACTTGCAACCAATAGCTTTCTTACCTATGGGCAATGGGACAATCTCCCATGTTTGGTTCTTATGAAGTGATTCCATCTCTTCTTCCATCGCGACCAACCAACTCTCACTATTGCTATTAAGAATAGCTTCCTTGAAAGTGGCAGGCTCATCATCCTCCACCGAGAGTGCATACTCAACCAAATTTGTCTGCCCATAGTGCCTCAAAGGCTCGTCTAACCCCAACTTCAGAACTTGCTTGTATGTCCACCGTGGCCTAGGGGAAGCCAAGTTGTTGTTGTTGTTGTGCCTGTACATTCTCTTGCTGAACCGCCTCATGTTCAAGCTCATCATCACTCTCATCTTGAGTGACTGCATGATGCTCCTCTTGAACTTGACTAGAACCAGATTGATGTTTAGGTTCTATGTCAACAACTTGAGCTTTGAAGTCTCAACTTCATCACTATCGGGCACAGTAGCTTTCAACGAAGCTATCATGGAGTTCTCATCAAAAGTAACATCTCTGCTGATTATGAACTTAGAATTTTCTACACACCATAGGCGATAGCCTTTTACACCCGCTCCATAGCCCAAGAATATTGCCTTCTTGGCTCTCGCATCAAGCTTTCCCTCGTTGACGTGGTAGTAGGCCGTGCTTCCAAATATTCTGAGTTTATCATAATCTGCATGCTCTCCTGTCAATACCCTGAAAGGTACATCTCCATCTAACTTTGAATGTGGAGACTTGTTCACTAGGTAGCAAGTATTAGCAACCGACTCTGCCCACCATTCTCTGCCCAAACCAGCATAGGGTCGCATACACATCGATTTTTCTCGAAATGTGCGATTTAGTCTTTCTGTGACCCCATTCTGTTGCGGTGTATTCCTAACTGTCCAGTGTCTCGCATGCCTTCTTTATCACAGAACTCTTTGAAAGCACCATCTGTATACTCTGTATCATTATCAGATCGCAGTGTCTTCAATTTCTTTCCTGTTCTGTTTTCAACCATTGCCTTCCACTTCTTGAAAGTGTTGAATACCTCATTCTTATGCTTCAAAAAATAAATCCAAGCATATCTAGAATAATCATCAACAAATGTAACAAAGTACCTGGAACCGCCTTTGGAAGTGACAAAGGCTGGAACCCAAACATCTGTATGCACTGTTCGCTGAAAAATGTACCGCAAGCGCACGGATCGTGAACAAGTAATATAGTGGACTTTTTGACTCCGAATATCGATCCCACGAGGAATGTTACTTTGAAATTACGTACTCTAATCGATTTTAGTTCTAACAACGACTGACGCACACACACAATTAATATTGAAATTAAATTAAAAACTAATAACTATAAAACTAAACTAACAAACTAAAAAGACGTAGTTGCATCTTTGATTTGAAAAGTGGTTGGAATTTATGATTTCACTTAACCTTTATTTCATTAACATCAATTCAATAACGTACATGCAAATTACCAAAATACATAGTTAGACCCGATTCTCCAATTTTAAATTAATATCCTCTTTCGAGCGATATTAACCCTAATTAATTAAATTATACCACATATTTCTATGTCGATACAAAATTAACCAATTGCATTAAATTGCTGTGAAAATACTCAACGGGTCACATAAGGTAGATGTCTATTTCTAGATCATCTAAACGCGTATAGTCGGAACCATACAAATCTATGCTATCAATTATTTCGGTCTAGCAAGCGCAGCTATTTTTCAATAATTGCCCAAACAACCTAACCACAACATCTAATGATCAAGTAAATGAAGTGATTTTAAACTAATAATCAATAAACCATTATTTTGATAACAAATGCATTTCTAACAATATATATATCAAAATTAATGAAATTAAAGTTAAGATACTACATAAACTCCAACACAAACTTGCTTAACTCATTTTATATAAATTATAACAAAGGAAATCATGTTTACATAACATTACAAACTTGATATTTAAATGAAGAAGAACAAGTTATAGATATACAACCCTTGTAGAATCAAGCCTTGAATTCCTCCATTTTAACCAAGCATTCCTTGTTGTTGATTACCTTGTTAATCACTTTTCATCCCCAAGATGAGCCAAACATCAAAGAAACAACTAACTAAAAATAAGAAAAAAAAAAGAAGCAAGAAAAATAAGAGAGAAAACTCTCAAAACCTAAGCTAAACTAACTATCTTCTAACTCCTAAACTTGAAAGTGAGAGAGATATGGGATATATCAATACTATGTGAGACACACCAAAATATCCCAAAATATCTCTATTAAACAAGTCCCAAAATATTGCCAAAGTTGACCAAAAACGCGTGGAAAGAAAAATAGACCGCCTTAGAATTTTATCTCTATGCGGTCGCATGATGTAATTCCATGCGGTCGCATGGAAGAAACAAAATATACATTTCACGTCTCTGGGCAAGCCATGCGGTCGCATGGTTATAATCCATGCGGTCGCATGGACTTTTTCATATTTGCAGCTCAGGTCCTTGAACGTTCCGTCCTTGCGCGATTTCATCCCTCAACTTTGATTTAGTACAATTTGGTCCTCATACTTTGAACTTTCTTTCATTTAAGCCCCCTACCAAATTGCAGTCAAAACCCTCCATCTTTTGGTCAAGTGCAAGTTAGTCCCCAACTTCACATTTTTGTGCAATTGAAGTCCTTTTTCACTCGTTTTGCCTCCGTTTCATTCCAATTCAGGGTTTTGACCTATAAATACAAAAAGTACACAATTATGGGTAGAAATATACTCAAATTTATCACAGTTAATCTCAAAAAGTGTCTAATAAGTGTGCTAAAGCGCACTTATCATGCACATAGTCTAGTATCCCTCTGCTTCTATGTTTGCTTGACTGGAACTGAACCCGGTGTGCTTTTCCATACACACAATGCTCACAAAAATCCATGCAAGGCTTCTTCAAGTTCTTCAGCAAACCTTCCTTACTGAGCAGATATAGACCCTTTTCTGACATATGCTCAAGTCGCCTATGCCATAGCCGAGTGCACTCACATGGGTCTCCACCACTTCCACTAGTTCCAACTGCCACATCTTCTGTAACTGTAGTACCCTGAAGGACATAGAGATTGTCTTCACGAATACCCTTCATCACAATCAAAGAACCCCGAACAACCTTCTTTACTCCATTCCATGTCACAATCTTGCAACCACCGGAGTCTAAAGCATCAACATAAATAAGGTTCTTCCGCAATTCAGGAACATGTCTAACATCCATCAATGTTCTAACCACTCCATCATGCATCTTGATTCTAACCGAACCAAGCCCCTCCGTTTTACAAGAATGGTTATTACCCATCAATACGGTTCCACCATCAGTGCTTCTATAGGTAGTAAACCACTTCCTATTTGGACACATATGGTAAGAGCAACTAGAATCAAGAATTCCACTTACCGGAGGATTCTTCATCACAAGAGATGGTGTAGTATTCATCGCTTTCCCCTCCTTCCGAGGCATAGCTAACCTCCTGTTTGACTTACACCCTTCCGTTGTTTTTGTTGTTCTTATTGTTCTTCTTCCATCTCACTATTTTGTTAGTACAATTTGCCTTGAAGTGCCCGAGCTCGCCGCATTTGAAACAAGCCTTTTCTGCAAGAGGTCTAGAACTGGATCTAGACTTTTCGCCCTTACTCCTTGCTCGTTCATTGCTCCTCCCTCTCACAAACAACCCTTGAGCTTGCTCCTTGTTACCAATGGTAGACATGCCACTAGTTGCAATCTTTCGAAGATCATCCGCTAGAAGTGACGTTCTAGTATCCTCCATCACAAGTTTATCACCCACAAGCATCAATGTTTGTACTAGGTTCTCATAAGACTTTGGCAAAGAAAGAAGTAGTAGAAGTGCTTGATCCTCATCATCAACTTTCACATCAATGTCCTTCAAGTCCGATATGCACCTATCAAACTTGTTGACATACTCCCTGATTGGTTTACCTTCATCCGTCTTGCAAGTATATAATTTGGACTTCAAGTAGATTCGATTAGTTAGAGTCTTCGTCATGAAGTTTGTCTCCAACTTTGTCCATACCTTCGCCGTCTGTTCCCTCACCATCTACCAAGAAAACAACATCTCTTTCAAGACATAGAATGATCGACGCTCGTGCTTCGAGATCTAGCTCCTCCCAATCCTCGTCCGACATATCTTCGTGCTTCTTTTCCTTGCCCCCCAAAGTTTTGTGCAACTTTTGAGAAATGACACATTTTTCATTTGCATCCTCTAATATGAAAAAACATTTTTTCCATTGAATTTTTCGATCTCATACTTCCCAACCTTTACCGCTCCACTAGTAGACATGATCTATCCACTTGTTTCGATAAAATTCGACAACCAAGTTCACTCAAGAATTTTCACAAACACCTTGTGTGCACAATCGACTCAAGCCTACCTTCCTCAAATCGAAGCTTGACCACCTTGATTTGATATGTAGCTCTGATAACAAATTGTTAGAAAAGGATGCCCAATCAATGCCTTGAATCAATGTTGAAGCAACCACAAGTTTATGACAATTCAAGAAAAATGAACAAAGAAGAAAACTTTGTGGAAGAAATGATTTTCAATATGAATGAAGAACAATGGTTTGGATTACTTGTACAAGACACAAGTTAATCCACAAGAAAGAAAAAATAGCTTTGATATATCACAAGAAAGAACAACCTCTTTACCTTGTTAAATCTCTCAAATCTCTCTATTTTCTCTCAAAATCTCGGACTAGTGAAAGGGGGGAAGAATGGGGCTTAAATAGGTGAGGGGCGCCGTGGCGCCAGTTGTTCAGGCCGGGGTGCCGCGGCGTCCCCCATTTCTTCTTCCCATAGGACACGTAATTAGTATAGTAGGGCATTTATGTAAGACAACTTTTATGTTTTGGCAAAGGAATTAAACAACAATTAAAAGTACTAATTTGTATAATTAAAAACTAAGTATGCAGGGCTCTCCACTTGATGTTTGTAGTTGATGCTATTTTGGTGTTCTATTTGTACTATAGTGACAGTAGTGTATACTTTGTCCTTTTTGTGAAGTATTATATTATATTTGAAAGTTACCGGATAGCGCTAGACCGTTACTAGATATTTGATTTTAACTTGACCTCACATGCGAAATAAATCTAATCAAAGCAACAAATCACTTTTAATTTGTTTCTAGATGGTTAATCAAACAAGTCCAATTCCTATGTTGAATAACGCAGTTATAATAATCTGGAAAGTAATAAATAACAACAATATGTTGACAGAGAAACCCAACAAAGGAAAAACTTCGGGACCAAGCTAGTTACCTCCGAAATTTTGTGCTTATTTAAACTGCTCATTTAATTTTTTTAGGATAGCAATTTAACCTTTCAAACTTTTAGTATGGCCAAAGTTATTAATGGTTGCCAAATTTGCATTGGTCGATTTATTTAAAGTCTATCAAGATTAGTTAATTAGGGGTTTGGGATAATTGTTAAATTCTACTTCTATCTTCTTAGTATTATAGATAAACATTTTTTGTTTCATCCATTTGGCCGAGAGATATTGGGGGCATCACCTTGTAGAAGATTAATACATGAGGTGGTTATTATTTAAACCAAAGCTAGAGGTGTTTTAATGGTAAGCAAGCATGAGGTGTCTTGTGTAAGCAGGAGGTGTTCAATTAAGGCATAATGTGACTTTAGGTGTTGAATGCATGTTGGAAGTAAGGATTATGCAAGGCCACGTAGAAGCACAAGTCTTGGAATAGTCACCCTTTGCTTAATCCATAGGTTTGCCTTGTTTCTATATAATTAAGGATGTTCCCTGCATTTTATTTCTTTCAAACCAGAAAGTTTCTTGTAATGAAATTGGAAGATAGGCAGAATACGTAAAGGAAGAAAGGAAGCAAAGCCTAGTACTCTCAATTCATCTTTCAACCGAAATTTCTTCAAGTTTAACTGTAAGATACTTTCTATGCTTAAGTGGTAGGATTAGTTGATAATATTTATGCTTAAACTATGCATGAAAAACCATAATATGAACGTGGACAAGTCCACAAAGTTAGATATCTATTTATGCCTTAGGACAAGTCCAAAGGGCACGGCAAGCCGGAATGTGCAAGTATGTGTTTGATTGCATTCTTTTGTGTAGTATTTACATGTTAAATCCAAGCATGGTATCTTACTGAGTATTCTTTATACCATAGTATTCTATACTAAATTTTCAGATACATGATTGTGGAGTTGGTGGAAGTCAGTCAGCAAAATCGATGATGGGTTAAGGACAAAGTTATTTTGCATCAAAGTTTCCTTTCCGCATGTTTTGTTCGACTGCTTTCCATATGTTTTCTTATGGTATTATATAAAAACATGTATAAGACATGATGTAATATGGTACCGGAAGTAAATTATGTAATCATATCTTTTATGTTAACTTAGTACGTAACACTCGACGTTTAAGTTCGGGGTGTTACAGCGTGGTATCAGAGCGGTTATACTTTTCTGTAGACTTTTTTTAAGAAAAAGTTACTGTCCATCATCATTGAGCGAGCTAGCAACTGACTTTCAACCGACGATCAAGGTAAAAATCTTTTTCAAAGTTTATGAGTTTTCTTATGTACTGAACTGCTATATCTATTGTTGGATATAGAAATATTTTGAATTAAGTCATGTTTGAGATTATGAATCATTAACACATATATGTAATTATTTATTAGAACTTTGTAGAGTAACATAATCAATTTTTGTCCTAGTTATGGCACGAATGGTAAGAACCCCCACAAGGATAGAAGTTTGTGGTTTTGCGAAGAAGTGGGACATATTATTAGTATTTTACTATAATTATTGTATGCATCCGCTCCATAGCCTCGAACAATATCTTGATCTGCTGATTGCATTATTGAGATGTTATGGGAGATACACCATAGCTTAAGGGATAAGGTGAAGATATGGAGATTATATGAAACTGTTCCAGAACCTTAGGCTTCAGTTATAAATGAGATTGTGCTATGGTCTGACGATGACCTTTCATATGAGGACCTTACATCTTTACTTCGAGAAAGTTATGAAACTAGCCGCGATTTACAGCGAAACTTTAAGAAGACTATAACCTTATCCATGAATACTAGCTTACGAGCTACCAATTCTAGGCTATATAAGGGACCATTGGCTATGTGCTTTTCGAGAGTTCTAGATGAAAGTTTTCCCGTACCATTACCAGATAGTTCGGAGCAAGGCATGTCAGAGGAAGAACTAGAGGAAGACCCAGATGAAGATCCCGAGGAGGATCTAGAAGAAATAGAAGATTAGACACCATCTTATCTAGCTATCCTTGTTTTTGGAATAGAATAGGATGTTATACGAACATCTACTTTTGAATGTATGTATCGTACCTTAATATGACTTTTGTTTGTAAAAAAAAATGATGTATATATGAGGGAAAATTGTCTTGGCCTTTGGCTTTTTCTAAGTTAGTATTACATTTTGAAGTAATTTTAACTGGTGAATATTTTTTTCGTTCAAAGGAAATGCCTCCAAAGCGCAACCACAGAAGTGCACCAAGTCCTAATATGAACTTAGGTAGCGGCAATGCTAATGCTAGTTCTAGTGGTGACGAAGTTAATATAGCAAACTTTGCACTAGAACTGCTTGTCGTAATGCGGGAATTGGGACGGCAGCATCAGGCACCACCTTTGACTGGGCAACGAACACTAAATCAACAAGTACCAACTGATCATCAGGAGCCCAATCAACCAGCTATTCAACCTCAAATAGTACCTAATCCGAGGGATCAAACTACAATGATAGAGCAATTTCGTAAGATGAACCCTCCATCATTCGAGGGGTGTGTGGATCCCTTAGCAGTTGAAGACTGGTTACGAGAACTAGAACGTATCTTTAAATTTATAAGATACGAAGATGCTAAAAAGGTAACATTTTCAGTATTTATGTTAAAGAAGGGGCTAGCCATTGGTGGGACATGATTACTAGGTCATTAACACCTGCTGAAGAACAGGCTATAACTTGGGTGAGGTTTAAGGAACTCATAAAAGAAAAATTCTTCCCGACAGTTGTGAAAGATCAAAAAGAGATGGAGTTCCTCAGACTCTAGTAGGGAACCATGACCCTCGTGGAATATGAACACAAATTTGAGGAATTATCAAGGTTTGCTCCACATCTAGTGGATACAGAGGAAAAGCGGGCTAGAAGGTTTGAACGCGGGCTTCAACCTTATATTTGTGGCATAGTGTCAGTTCTCGAGCTGAACATTTATCGAGAAGTTCTGAAGCGAGCCCAGACTATTTCTTATCAAAGAACTCAAAGTGTTGGAAATTTTTACCAAGTTCAAAATTTCTCCGGTAAGAGGAAGTGGAACTTTGATAGACAGAAACGATAAAGGAAAAGGGAATAATGCACCAAAGAAAGGAAAGACGAAGATAGTAGGAGTTGGGGGTGATAAACGTTGTCCTAAGTGCGATAGACCTCACAAAGGGGAATGTCTATTGGGAAAGAATGTTTGTTTCAAGTGTGGGAAATCAGGACAATTTGCTAAAGAATGTCCCCAGAATCAGACACAGAAGGCTGGAGATGACAAGAAAGGAAAAGCAAGAGTTTTCTCCTTATCCAGGCAAGAAGCTGAACGAGACCCTAATGTCCTCGCAGGTATCATCTCTGTTTCCAATATGCCTGCATTTGTACATATAGATTCTGGAGCTACACATTCGTTCATTTCTTCTTCGTTTGTTGCAAAGTCTAAAGTAGAATGTGAATTTCTTCCGTATACCTTAAAAATATCTCTTCCATCTGGAAAGATACTTGTTGCTGACCAAATAGCTAGAGATCTTAAGATGGAAATTGATGGATTGATGGTAGAGGTATAGCGGTAGATCTAATTCTATTAACAATAAAAGACTTTGATGTTATCCTTGGTATGGACTAGTTGTCAAAAAACTATGCAACTATTCATTGTACCGAGAGAGGTGATTTTTCGAAGACCGGGCGAGAAAGAGTTTCATTTTGTGGGAACTAAGGAAAATACCTCGTCTCATATAGTGTCAACAACTCAGGATGAAAGGACGCCGAGAAAGGAATTAGGTCAAAGATTTCTAGTATCGATGACCAACATTAAACAAGATAAGTTGTCAGTTGAGGATGTTCGAATAGTTCGACACTATAAAGATGTTTTTTCCAGAAGACCTTCTAGGTGTACCACCAGACATGCAAGTAGAGTTTACCATCGATTTGGTACCAGGAGAAACACCTATTTCGAAGGCTCCATATCGATGGCACCGTTGGAACTGCAAAATTTGAAGGTACAGTTGAAGGAGCTTCTTGATAAGGGTTTCATTAGACTAAGTGTATCACCTTGGGGTGCACCTGTGTTATTTGTGAAAAAGAAAGATGGAACAATGAGGCTGTGCATTGACTATCGAGAATTGAGTCACCTCACTATCAAAAACAAATATCCACTTCCAAGAATAGAAGATTTGTTTGACCAACTCAAGGGGGCTACAGTATTTTCAAAGATCGATCTAAGATCAGGATATCACCAATTGAAAATTAAGTCAGATGATATCCCTAAGACGGCTTTTAGGACGCATTATGGGCATTATGAATTTTTGGTGATGCCTTTTGGATTAACTAATGCCCCGGCAGTATTTATGGATCTAATGAACAAAGTATTCTATGACTACTTAGATCAATTTGTCATAGTTTTTATTGATGACATCTTAATCTATTCAAAGAGTAATGAGGAGCACGAGAAATATCTCACGATTGTCTTGGAAACTCTAAGAAAAAAGAAGTTTTATGCCAAATTCAAGAAATGTGAATTCTGGTTGGATAAAATAGGTTTTCTGGGGCACGTAATCACAGTACAAGGAATTGAAGTAGACCCAACTAAAGTAGAAGCAGTAAATAATTGGGTAAGACCAACCAAAGTTAGAGAAATACGTAGTTTCTTGGGATTGGTTGGTTACTATAGAAGATTTGTCGAGGGATTTTCTAAAATAGCAGGACCATTGACCCAGTTGACCCGTAAAGGGATAAAATTTCAATGGACAGAGAGATGTGAACAGAGCTTCCAAGAGCTGAAACGAAGATTAGTCACAGCTCTAGTGTTAACAATACCAGACGGACTAGAAGGATTCGTTATATACAGTGATGTACGAAACACGGCATAAGGTGTGTTTTGATGCAGAAAGGAAAGGTGATAGCCTACCCTTCCAGACAATTGAAACAATATGAAGAAAACAACCCAACGCATGATCTAGAATTGGTTGCGGTAGTTCATGCCCTTAAGATATGGCGTCATTACTTAAATGGAAGTAAGTGTGACATTTATACTGATCATAAGAGTTTGAAGTACTTTTTTACCCAAAAGGAATTAAATATGAGGCAGAGGAGATGGCTAGAGCTAGTGAAGGATTATGATTGCACTATCATTTACCATCCTGGTAAAGCTAATGTTGTAGCAGATGCTCTTAGCAGAAAGGCGGTTGGGCAATTAGCAGTACTAATTACTATGCAGGACCAGTTATTAAAGGATTTCGAAAACTTACATCTAGAAGTAATTGCTCCACCAACCCAAACTACCACCAGGATAACGGCTCTAATGATTCGACCAACACTTAGAGATCGAATAAGAGTAGCACAGGATGGTGACTCTTTCCTGAAAAAGATTAAATCCGAAGTTGGTACTAGCAAGCAAAAGGATTTTGAATTAGGCAGTGATAAAGCCTTACTCTTTTAGGAAAGGTTGTGTGTGCCGAAAGATGAGGGACTGAGCAAAGAAATTATTGAGGAAGCACACTTAACTCCATATACTGTCCATCCAGGAGGTACAAAAATGTATCGTGATCTAAGAAGTATGTTCTGGTGGAGAAATATGAAACGGTGCATAGGTCTTTTTGTCAGGAGGTACATGACTTGTCAACAAGTGAAAGCTGAACATCAAAGGGGCCATCCGGATTGTTGGAACCATTAACAATTCCTCAATGGAAATGGGAGCATATAACTATGGATTTTGTTATGGGTTTTCCAAAATCAGTTAGGAGAAATGATGCTATGTGGGTTATAGTAGATCGGTTAACAAAGTTAGCTCATTTTCTACCTGTAAGAATGAATTTTAGTATGGATCAATACGCGCGATTATACATCAAAGAGGTCATCCATTTGCATGGTATCCCAGCCTCAATCGTATCGGATAGAGATCCAAGATTCACATCAAAATTTTGGAATAGTTTGCAAGGAGCTATGGGAACCAAGGTAAACTTCAGTACATATTTTCATCTGCAAACTGATGGGCAATCAGAGAGGACTATACAAACTTTAGAGGATATGCTGCGTGCCTGCGTCCTTGATTTAGGAAGTAGTTGGGAAAGTTATGTACCATTGGTAGAGTTTGCATAATAATAGCTATCAAGCTACGATAAAGATGGCACCTTACAAAGCTCTCTATGGCAGAAGATGTAGAGATCCTCTTTATTGGGATGAAGTAGGTGGACGAAGAGTTTTAGGACTCGAAATAATTGAGGAAACTAGTCGAGTGGCTGATAAAATAAGAGCTAGAATCAAGGCAGCCCAGGACCGACAAAAAAGTTATGCTGATAAAAGGAGAAAAGATTTGGCATTTAATGTGGGTGATAAGGTTTTCTTAAAAGTGGCACTGATGAAGGAAGTTCTTCGCTTTGGAAAGAAAGGAAAACTTCGACCAAGATTCGTGGGTTCTTTTGAAATTTTACGGAAGGTTGGAAATGCAGCCTATCGAATTGCTCTACCACTAGATTTGTCAGCAATTCATGATGTGCTCCATATGTCAATGCTTCGACAATATGTATTAGATCAAAGTCATGTGGTTAGTTATCAACCATTGGATATCAAACAAAACATGACTTATGAGGAAAAACCAGTAGCAATCTTGGATCGCAGAATCCAACAACTGAGGACAAAGGAAATTTCGTTAGTGAGAGTTCAATGGAGAAAGTATGGTACCGAAGAATCAACTTGGGAAAGAGAAGAGGAAATCAAGACCCTGTATCCAGAACTTTTCAACTAAGTTCAAGGTAATTTCGAGGATGAAATTTTTTTAAGGGAGAAAGCGTGTAATACTCCGAAATTTTGTGCTCATTTAAACTGCTCATTTAATTCTTTTAGGATAACAATTTAACCTTTCAAAATTTTAGTATGGCCAAAGTTAATAATGGTTGCCAATTTTGCATTGGTCGATTTATTTAAAGTCTATCAAGATTAGTTAATTAGGGGTTTGAGATAATTGTTAAATTCTACATCTATCTTCTTAGTATTATAGATAAACATTTTTTTGTTTCATCCATTTGGCCGAGAGATATTGGGGCATCATCTTGTAGAAGATTAATACATGAGGTGGTTAGTATTTAAACCAAAGCTAGAGGTGTTTTAATGGTAAGCAAGCAGGAGGTGTCTTGTGTAAGCATGAGGTGTTCAATTAAGGTATAATGTGACTTTAGGTGTTGAATGCATGTTGGAAGTAAGGATTATGCAAGGCCACGTAGAAGCACAAGTCTTAGAATAGTCACCCTTTGCTTAATTCATAGGTTTGCCTTGTTTCTATATAAATAAGGATGTTCCCTGGATTTTATTTCTTTCAAACCAGAAAGTTTCTTGTAACTAAATTGGAAGATAGGCAGAATACGTAAAGGAAGAAAGGAAGCAAAGCCTAGCACTCTCAATTCATCTTTCAACCGAAATTTCTTCAAGTTTAACTGTAATATACTTTCTATGCTTAAGTGGTAGGATTAGTTGATAATATTTATGCTTAAGCTATGCATGAAAAACGATAATATGAATGTGGTGGACAAGTCCACAAAGTTAGATATCTATTTATGCCTTAGGACAAGTCCAAAGGGCACCGGCAAGTCGGAATGTGCAAGTATGTGTTTGATTGCATTCTTTTGTGTAGTATTAACATGTTAAATCCAAGAATGGTATCTTACTGAGTATTCTTTATACTCATAGTATTCTATACTAAATTTTCAGATCCATGATTGTGGAGTTGGTGGAAGTCAGTCGGCAAAATCGATGATGGGTTAAGGAGAAAGTTATTTTGCATCAAAGTTTCCTTTTCGCATGTTTTGTTCGACTGCTTTCCATATGTTTTCTTATGGTATTATATAAAAACATGTATAAGACATGATGTAATATGGTACCGGAAGTAAATTATGTAATCATATCTTTTATGTTATGTTAAGAGACATTTTTATAGACTTTTGCTTGCTAGTGATAAAAGAGGCAGAAACGGGATAGTTTCTGGGTCAACTTCAAAATGTTATTTCTAACTCCATAAACATCTATTTGAGACTCTAAAAATATTGCTGCGTTTCTCTTTGAGTTGTCTTATTATGGGCTCAAGAATGACTCAATTTGGATATCCGTGGCCTTAGATATAAATTTTTAAACGTCGAAGGGTCAAATTGAATTTTCTGTACAATACCTCACTGTTTTCGGTAAAACGCCCATTTCATATAATCTTGGAAATTTTTCATATTTTAACAATCACTTGAAAATATCTTTCTAATGCCATAGATTTCATAGAAAATGGAGTTGGAATGAATTTTATAAAAATAGTTGAACTTGTTATCCCAACTAACCGTAGCAGTGCCAAGTCCGTATATGTAAAGTATAATTTCATGTCGACAAGTACTTTTGCTGGCCATTAAATTTTATGAGAGATATTTTACCAGATTAAAAATAAGTTGCTAACATGTAATACCTTTTATTAAGAGTTTTTACATGTAGCAAAGGTAGAAGTTATTATGTTTAGTACGTAACGCTTGAAACTTAAGTTCGGGGTGTTACGAATAAGGGTTACAGTGTGATTCCATACTAGCAACTTTCAGTAGTTCTAGCTGTAGTAACTACTGCAATCTCCAAGATCCACCGTCTAACTTTCAGACTCACGATCTATCTCTCATAGATGACTCCTTATCTACCTTCTGCAGCTTCCAAGATCTGCTGTAACGTTTCCAATCTCCTGATCTTCTGTCAATTGTTACAAGTGGAATTCCAAGAATCTCATGTTCTTGTGATCTTCCTGCACTTGCTCCACCTCTTCCAAATCCCAATGAAAGAGTCACTTCTTTAAAAGATTAAGGACGCCATGTGTTTTGGATTATGAAACCTTGATGTTTTCCAAAACTGGGTTGCTGGATCTCAAGAATTGATATGATGGATTCATCAATTAATTTCGTCTTGGATCTCTTGAATAAAGATATGAACCTGTTATTCTATTTAAGCACAATCAACAACCTTGAGAAAATCGTGCATGACACCTCTATTTATATGTAGGTCAGAGTAGGTGTCATCGGCCGGGTAAAAGTCTTCAAAATCGCGACTTACAATTGGCCTGATAAATATGTTGCTCGAACGAGGGAAGATGTCGCTCGAGTGAAGGGTCCGTTGCTCGAGTTATGGTTGAGCGAAGGCATCACTGCATTGGCCACTCGAGCGAGATGATGGTGAGCAGCTAGCGAAATTTCGGTAGATATTTAACCTTGTTCCAAGCTCAAATTCAAATCCTACCTCAACTATACATAATTGCGCCTAGGTCCTTGACTTTTACAAGTGTACATTTTAGTCCATTTTGTTCACAAACATGCCAATTACAGTATTGACCCTAACAATCACCCCCTTTGGCATTTTTGACAAAACTAAATAAATGAAGTCAATGCACTCTACAAACAAAACAAAGACACCGTACATAATATAATCTATCAATGTACTTTTGTGTCTTGCAATTCATGTTGTACATTTTTCCTGAAATCAAAAATCAAATACCCGTGTAAAAGCACGTGATACAGGAAATCAAAAACTTCACAAACACAACAAAGCATGCTAGTTTCAGATGTGATATTAATGTCAATCAAAACACCAACTGGAACATTAACACCACAAAACATCAAAACTCAAACAGTTATGCACAATATGCAATGCACATACTCCCTCTGACTGTAAACTCTCAATGATTTTATGCAGTAGGCAAATATATCTATGTCTCTCTCCAACGACCCCACAACACATGTAAAATGTATCATATCAAGTCAAAGCACAATGATTTTTTAAACATAGTATCTATGTCTCTCCCCAACGACCCTAAAAGACAAGCAAAATAAGCATGCTAAAGTATAATCTATCTCCCCCTTACTACAAAATCCATCTCCCTCTTTCCATAAAATCTCTTCTCATTTTTGTCACAAATGTCGAAGGGATAAACATCAAATATAATAGGGACATACAACAGATTAAAAGTGCAGTTGATGGCATGGATATGCAGAATTAACAAGTAGTAAGTCTCCCCACATACTCAGAATAAGTCAGAATGAAGTAAATAATATAAGTGACTCATGTGTGTAAAGTGTCATTAATCCAAGGTAAAGAGTACTCCAAACCTTAATTTTCTGAGAAGGGACATGCTAAATATCACTGCCAATAAGAGCATTCTCCTACTAATGAAAGTCAAACCTTAAAGAACAATAAGACCTTTTACATGAAACTCATTTTGCAAATATGTCAATTTTTACTCCCCCTAACTTTGAAAATATATGATTTTTCTAAATTTTCAATTTAGTACTAGCTCAATATATTTTTCTTTTCTATAGCTCATAATTCATCATCTTAAGTACATGTTCTAATTCATTGAGCAATTATGATAACACCTGTAGAAAGTTTTAGGTCGGTTAACCCAAGTCAGATGACCATAGGTACCAGGTTTTGAAATATCTTCAGACTTAATTGCTCAAGCCAAATAGCCTCGAAAAAGAATATTATGATATGAGATTTTTAACACTAAGGGATAAACATAAGTTTAGGTCTACTAAAGATGCTCAATTCATGTCCAAAGTCAACTTACCAACAAGTGACTACCATCCCAAATCTCACACATACGGTTAAGTCCAATTTACAATATCATAGTGTGTGTAGTGCAAATGGTACATGAAGATACCTATACTAAGTACTCTAAATCAACCTAAACAAGTAATGAAAATTATGCTACAGCTCATTAATTATACCCAAATATGATCACAACATACACATTTAAACATGATATACTTCATGCAGCAGTAAACTTTCCATTCCCAATTTTTGTTTTTCAATTTTTCAATTTTTTTTTTGGTTTTTCATTTTTCAAAAACTAGAACGCATCACACACAAATAAAAACAAAATAATCAAGCACACAAAACAAAACAAAATGTGCACGTGCCAAAACAAACATAAAGAAAATGCACATGCTTGAAACTATATCCTAAAAAATAATTAAACCACATGTGATGCATGTAAAAGGCAATATCATGTGATAATAAATACAAGCATGCACCAAACATACCTAATCAGGTAGGTATAGGAACGATCTTACCTTTAGGAGCACCGTGATCTATATCAAAGTTATTTAGATCATCATTCTTCACCCAAACTTGTCTAGTGGGATAACGGTTCCTAGACAATTGTGTCACCAACTTGGTCAATTGACTCACTTGAGTAGTAAGGAATCCAATCTGACCAACATACTCTGATTTATATTCCTATTAAAGCTCATGTATCTATGACTATTCAGGACTTGATGATATCTAGGGCGTATGTGTCCTAACTCACTGCAGTGAAAACAGGTCGGGACAAACCTAGGAGCAATGTTATGGGGACACTGACGTCTATTCCTAGGTCGACGGGTCATACGCTGTCTAGTAGGCCTCTGTCTAACAAATCTCTTATCCTTAGGCTTGGGGTTACGCACATATTTGGACTGGTTAGTAGTAGGGACAAATGTGGTCTTAGAAGTGCTAGCAGTGTTCTCCTTAAAATCTAGACCTCCCTTATTACCAACCAGCTTGCCCATTCCTTGAATGTTATCTAGCTTTTCAGAACTGCTAGAGAAGGCAAGCAACTGAGACTTAGAATATTCTAGATCACTCAGAAGGTTCTTAACCTGGATCTCAAAAGGCTCTTTCTTTATGGTCAACTCACTCACTTTCCTAGAGGACCTCTCAAGCTCACTGGTGAAATTCTTAACCTGTGATTCCAAAGTGTTATTCATGGTTTTCAATTCACTAAGGATGGAAGTAGATTCCTGAATATGCGCTACAAGCTTTTCATTCTCCATTTTAAGTTCCTTAACCTTTTTATTTAAAGCTTGGTTAGTATCTAGAATCTTGAGGCTTTCCTCATATATCTTATCAGACGCTTCATGAATGTCTACCTCACTCTCGTCATCTTGACCAGATTCCTCACAGCTATCTACATCCTCATCCTTTTTACTTCCCTGGTTAGATCCACTCTTAACTCTAGCAATAAAGATAACAATTTTTCCATTCTCCTCACGGGTGGATTTCTCACTCTGATTATCCAAGTCAGACTCGTCATCAGTGAGAGTAGCATTCACAATTTTCTCCTGAGATCTCTTTCTGTTAGGACACTCATTCCTTAGATGACCAAACCCTAGACACTTATGACATCTCACACCTTTAGATCTTCTCCTAGATTCACTCGAGGTACCTTTGTGTTTCTCCCGAGGTTTGTTTTTATTCCTAAATATTTTTTGGAATTTTTTAGCTAGGTAGGTCAACTCATCATCATTGGGAGAATCAAAATCAGAAGACTCATTCTGGTTGGTCCTAGTAGCTTTTAAAGCTATAGACTTCTTCTTAACAAAGTTTTCTATGGTTAGCTCGTAAGTTTGCAGGGATTCGACTAATTCCTCAACTTTGATAGAATCAATATCCATACTTTCCTCAATGGCTGGGACTTTTGACCTAAAACGCTCAGGTAAGGATCTAAGGATTTTTCTCACTATCTTAAGCTCGGAGATCCTCTCACCTAGGTTGAAACTCGAGTTCACAATGTCATTTAACATAGAAGGAATCAAAGCACTCATCTTCTCTCATTCTTATTTCCTTGAACCTCGTGGTCAATATTTGTAACTTAGAATTTTTAACAGTATGTGTTCTCTCATGTGTGATCTCTAAAATATCTCAAACCTCTTTGGCTACCTCATACATAGGCACTCTTCTAAACTCATCGAGAGAAATAGACCTAAAAAGGGCATGCATGGCTTTGCTATTCCAGTTACATTCATCTAAATCAGCCTTAGACCAGTTTTCTATCGAAGTAGGAATGACAACATCACCTACTTTTGTACTAGGGAGACTCCAACCCTTCACAACACTCATCTATATTCTCTCATCTATAGATTTGAAAAATACTCTCATCCTCACTTTCCAATAAACATAATTACTATCATCAAAATATGGCGGGACATGTAATAAGCTACTCATCTAGAAAAAATTAAGTCTAGGACAAGTAATTAGGCTTTGATACCACTTGAAAGTTACGGGACAACACTAGACCATTACTAGATACCCGATTTTAATTTGACCTTGCTTGCAGAATAAATCTAATCAAAGCAACAAGTCACTTTTAATTAGTTTCTAGATGGTTAATCAAACAAGTCAAATTCCTATGTTGAATTACTGCAATTATAATAATATGAAAAACAATAAATAACAACAATACGTTGATGGAGAAACCAACAAGGGAAAAATTCTGGGATCAAGCCAGTTACCTCCACTATCGACAATAAGGATTATAGTGTGATTCCAGAATAGCATCTTTTAGTAGTTCTAGCTGTTGTAATTCCTATAATCTTCAAGATCCACGGTCTAACTTCCAGACTTATAATCTATCTGCCATAGATGACTCCCGATCTACCTCCTACAACTTCTAAGACCTGCTATCGCGTTTTCAGTCTCCTGATCTTCGGTCAATTGTTTGTACAAGTGGAATTCCAAGAACCTCCAGTTCTTGTGCTCTTTCGGCGCTTGCTCCACCTCTTCCAAATCCCAATAAACGAGTTAGTTCCTTAAAAGATTAAGGATGCCATGTGTTTTGGATTATGGAACCTCGATGTTTTCCAAAACTAGGTTGCTGGATCTCAAGAATTGATATGATGGATTCACCAATTAATTTCTCTTTGGATCTTTTCAACAAAGATATGAACGTGTTATTCTGTTTAAGCACAATCAGCAACCTTGAGAAAATCGTGCATGACACCTCTATTTATATGTAGGTCAGAACAGGTATCATGGGATGTGTAAAAGTCTTCAAAATCCTGACTTATGATTGGTCAGATAAATGTCACTCGAGCGAGGAAGGATGCCGCTCGAGCGAGATGATGGCGAGCAACTACCGAAATTTCGGAAAATCTTTAACCTTGTTCCAAACTCAAATTCAAACCCTACCTCAACTATACATAATTGCACCTAGGTCCTTGACTTTTACAAGTGTACATTTTAGTCTTTTTTGTTCACAAACATGTCAATTACAATATTGACCCTAACAATATTGAACATCTTATTTGATATTTGAGTTTCATGGATTCTACTCAAACTCTACTTTTGATTTTTGATTCATGCTTTAGAATTGTTTAACTTAGCATTTTTAAATG
This sequence comes from Osmanthus fragrans, assembly GCA_019395295.1. Taxonomy (NCBI): domain Eukaryota; kingdom Viridiplantae; phylum Streptophyta; class Magnoliopsida; order Lamiales; family Oleaceae; genus Osmanthus; species Osmanthus fragrans. Next base: position 20,309,883 of record CM033343.1, on the reverse strand, counting down.
GGCATTTTAGATTTACAGATTTTGTACTTTTGTCTCCATTTTAGTCCTACTTTATTTTAGACATTTAGTACACTAAACCCCAATATTTATAGATTTTATATTGTTTCTACTTTTTTAGGAACCAATGGAAGATGATTCTTCAACGACTTCTAAATCCAATGCTAGTCAACTAAAAGGAAATTCCGGAGATGTTGGATGGTAACCGAGGTTTTGGTCCTAAAATTCATGTAGCAGAAATCAAAGGAAGAGGTGTGGCATCATGTCCTAGAGCAAGTGAAGAACAAAAAACCAAGTGTGTTGAAGTGATTCAAGGGACTAAGTCTAAAAAAGTAGAGAAGCTATTGAATGATGCTAAGTTGAGGAAAGATGTGGGTATATCTTCGCCTACAATAGAGGAGAAAGAAGAAGATGAAATCTCTATTATTGACAGGGTGACTAGGAAATGGCCTACTAACGTGGGACCTATAGATCAATTTGCAAGGTCTATCAATGTCAATGATGCTTCTATGAGTGCAAGTAAGAAATTGAGGCAACAAAATATGAATGATGCAATTTCTAAGAAAAGGTTATTCAGGTTCATCGATATTTGGCAAGATGGGTTTATGGAGCCGAAATTCCTTTTAATGCCATTTACAATGATAGTTTTAAACTATTTGTGGAAGCTCTTGGTCAATATGACCATGGTTACATTCCTTCCTCTCAATACCAACTAAGGGAGCCACTTTTAAAGGAAGGGCTGGAGAGAACAAAAGAAACTTTAAAGAAACAAGAATAGTGGAAAATAATGAGTGTTCAATCATGATCGATGCTTGGAGTGATAGAAAAAGAAGCAGCATCATGAATTTGTGTGTGAATTGTAAATTGGGGACAACATTTATTTCTTCAAAAGAAGCTTTAAATGATGCTAATACCTATCAATATATATTTGACTATTTCAATGAATGTATTGAAGATGTTGAGATTGGAAATGCAGTTCAAATTGTAACTGACAATGCTTCCAATAATATGCCCGCTGTAAAATTGTTGAAATTAGAAAGGCCTAACATGTTTTGGACATCATGTGCCACTCCCATTTTAAAAACTTATGCTTGAAAGAATATCTAAACTTCCTAACTTCAAGGGAGGTGATTAACAAGGCAAAATCATTCACTATTTTCATTTATGTACATCACAAGACTTTGGCATTAATGAGAAAGTTCACCAAAAAAAAAAGAGATAGTTAGGCCGGGAGTCACTAGATTTGCATCCTCTTTCTTAACATTGCGAAGTTTGCTTGATGAAAAACAAGAGTTGAGAAATATAATGACTAGCAATGAACGGGATAGTACAAAATGGACTAAGTGTAAAAAGGGAAAAGAGGCATTTGATATTGTTGTTCTGGACAATTTTTGGAACATGATAGAGCTGTGTTTGAGGGTATTCACTCCACTAGCGAAAGTGCTTAAACTTGTTGATGGAGAAGAAAAAGCCTTCAATGGGCTTTGTTTAAGGAGAGCTACTAAAGACAAAGGATGATATTAAAACAACATTGAAGAGGGAGTGTGATTGTAGGCCAATCTTGGACATTATTGATGGTAAAAGCAAGGGTAACCTTGATATTCTACTTCATACAACAGCTAATTGTTTTGAATAGTACTATTTCTTTAAGAATCCATGTATCAAGATGATCCATTTATGATAAATAATTTGATTGCTTGTGTTGAGAAATGCTTTCCTAATGATCAAGTGCATCATGTGATAAATTTTGAGTTGCAAAAATATGTCCAAAAAGAAGGTTCATTTGGAAGAAAGTTTGCTACAAGTGGATGTGAGAACAATGATGAAAATTACAATCCGGGTATGTTAACATATTTTTTTTTTCTCGTGTCATTAATTTGTTATATTTTATCAATGAATACATAAATATTAAATAACATGTTTGTCTTTTTCATTTGTATTTATTAGTGAGTTGGTGGGATTTCTATGGCAATAAAACACCAAATTTAAAGACCATGGCAAAAAGGATACTTGGTTTGACTACTAGTTCATCGGGATGTGTAAGAAATAGGAGTTTTTTTTAATTACTAATGAGTAATGAATAGTTACTTGAATATGCTTTGTAAAAGAAAACGCTTTTTTACGCTTATGCTTTGCCTATACTTGCCTAACCAGGATTTTGGCCTCCACACATCGTCACTCATTACGCCTTTTAGAACAATGCCTAAATTACCCACAATACTTTCCTCAACGCCCTCATTTTTACTCTGCCATTACTTTGCCATTGTTTTGATTTAGCCATTCTTAATTAACCATGGAATTCTGGTGCATGAAAGTTCTGATTGTGAGTTAACATTATAGATGGTCTTTTGGGCATTAGTTCCAGAACCTCAAGTATTTTCTAAAAAATAGTCCAGGGATAATCATCAATAAAGTTCACCATATGTTCTCCAACACTTTAAGATTAATGTAGGCAACTATAAACTAGAAACATTGGAAAAGTACTTTCAGCAGCACTATATTTTCCTTTATGAGCATAACAACATTAAAATGGAAATGGAAAATATAAAGCTAAAGTTGAAACCAAATTACATTTTTACTCATTCTTTTATTCTCTTCTAGCTTCGGGCAAGAATTAGCAGTCCATGATGAAACCAATGTTGTGACACTTTTGTTGTCACTCAACTATATCATTTTGTAGTTACAATTTGTCACATGTTTTTGTTTAAGTCTAACTCTATGTAATGATGAAAGTTAGACTAGCTTCTACACTATTACAAGTTAAATCTTTTAAGCATTGTCTAAATGATTGTAGGTAGTATGGTTCAACTTGTACTTTCTACTTTTGTAATTTGGCTATATATACATTAGCCATGTATTTTCATAAGCAAGAAGTTGAATTTATTTGTTCTTCCTCTTCTCATTGTGTTCATACCCTTTTTTTTTTTTTTTTTTTTTTTGCATAAATACCATTATTTTGCTTAAATACTAGATTTCTGTGTTGTTTGAATCAATATCGGTAAGTTCATTCAATATACGGTAAGTTTAATGCCTGATATCCTATGAGTTCAAAAACTCTTGATATCCGGTAAGTGAATCCAATATACGGTATTCACAGTAACAAATTTTGGGGCATTTTCGCGAGATGTGCATTTGATATCCGGTAAGCTTCTTCCAAATCCGGTAGATAAAATGAATTAAAAAAATGGTGAGTTCACTTTCATTCTCTTTGAACCAAATTCCATCAGTGGTATCAAAGTTCATTGCATTTGAGATCTTGGGTTACTTGTTTCATATTGTTGGGTTTCAAAATAAACCAAAAAAAATACTTTCGGTTTTCAGCTTTGAGAGAAAACCAAAGTGAGTAACCTTCATATTTAGTCAACTTTCGGTTGTTTGGTTTAATCCTAAACCTTGGTCGTTGGGCGTTCTTGGGATCCGGTTCATTCTCTTGTGGTTTCGATAGCGTTCGTGCTAACCGGGTTCGCGTCAAACCTTCATATTTAGTCAAGTGTTTTTTGGTGAGTGAGTGATATGACTTCAAGTGGTTTTTCAGCACCTTTACCTTCAGCATTCACAGGAGAAAACTATGACTTCTGGTCTGCAAAGATGAAGGCATATCTGAAAGCTTATGATCTTTGGGAGATTATTGAAATTGGAGTCGAACCACCACCATTGAAAGCTAATCCAACTATTGCTCAGTTGAAACAGCATAGTGAAGAGATAGCTAAGAAGTTTAAAGCCCTTTCTTGCATTCAATTTGTTGTTTCATATGCTATTTTCACTAATCGTTAAGGGAAGAATTCCGTGGAAATGACAGAACAAGGCAGATGCGAATACTAAATCACATAAGAGAGTTTGAAACCTTGAAAATGAAAGACACTGAAACGGTGAACGAATATATTGATCGATTGATGAAGGTTGTAAATCAAATAAGGCTGCTAGGAGATGATTTACCAGACAAAAGGATTGTAAAAAAAGTGTTGATAAGTCTGCCAGAAAGATTTGAATCCAAGATCTCTTCTCTTGAAGACTCTAGAGACTTGGGTAACATTTCTTTGGCTGAACTTGTAAATGCTCTTCAAACTACTGAACAAAGAAGATTGTTCAGGCAAGAAGAATAGGCTGAGGGAGCTTTGTTTGTGAAAGGAAAACATAAAGCTCAAACTGGTTTTGGAATGAAGAAACCACAATTTGAGAAGAAGAAGGTGGAATTCAACAAAAATGCTGGCAAGAATATTGATTATCCTCCTTGCCCCCATTGCGAAAAGAAAGGTCATGCTCCCAAGTGGTGCTGGTTTAGACCTGATGTCCAATGTAAAATGTAAACAATTTGGTCATGTTGAAAGGGTATGCAAAAATCAATAGGAGAAGAAGGAAACTCAGCTGGCAAAAGTAGATGAAGATCAGGCAGAAGAACACCTATTTTCTGCTATTAACTTCACAAATTCCAGTCAGATTGAGAAATGGTTACTTGACAGTGGCTGCACTAATCACATGACATCAAATTCAGATATCTTCGTGGAGCTGAATGATTTTACCGATCAAGGGTGAAAGTTGGAAATGGAGAGTATGTGGAGGTAAAAGAAATTGGCAAAATCTCAGTTCAAGCACCATCAGGTATCAAGTTTATTTCTGATGTTCTATATGTGGCTAAAATTGATCAAAATCTAATTAGTGTTGGCCAATTGATTAAAATTAAGGAGAGTAGCTGCACTATATTGGATTCAAACAATCATGAGTTAATGACATTAGAAATGACGCATATGAGTTTCCCTTTGAAGTGGAAAAATGTCAACTCACATGCCTTTACTAGTACTGTGAATGAGTCTAATTTATGGCATAAACGTTTTGGGCATGCAAATTATACCTCACTAAAAAATTTGTTTGAACTTGAATTAGTTGAAAATATGCTAAAAGTGAATGATGATGATGCTTGTGTTTGTGATGTCTATCAACTGGGAAAGCAAACTAGGCTGCCTTTTCATATAAATTAGTCTAGAAGAGCACAAAACAAACTTCAGTTGGTTCACTCTGATGTTTGTGGTCCTATGAGAACTTCAACCTTGAATGACAGCAGGTATTTTATCCTCTTCATTGATGATTTGACCAGTATGTGTTGGGTTTACTTTCTCAAAATAAAGTTAGAAGTGCTTGTAATATTTTAGAGGTTTAAAAACCTTGTGGAGAATGAAAGTGATTGTAAGATAAAGGCTATAAGAACGGATAATGGGACTGAGTATACCAGCAATCAGTTTGACAAATTCTGTGAGGAAGTAGGGATTAAATATCAGCTGACAATCCCTTACTCACCTCAATAGAATGGAGTTTGTGAGAGGAAAAATATAACAACTACGGAGATGGCCAGATGCTTGATGTTGGAGAAAAATGTTCTAAAGGAGTTATGGGTTGAGGCAATAAACACATCTGTGTATCTTCTCAACAGGTTACCAACAAAAGCCTTAGACAAATTAACTCTTTATGAAGCTTGGAATGAAGTTAAGCCAAATGTGTCACACTTGAAGGTGTTTAGCATTCTGTGTTATTCTCATATCTCTGATGCAAAAAGAGATAAGCCAAGTCAAAAGGCAGAACTTGGTGTTTTGGTTGGATACTATGGTAATGCTAAAAGGATATAGAATCTATATACCTCATGCCAAAAAGATAATCTCCAGCAGAGATGTCAAAGTTGATGAAAACTCTTCATGGAATTGAGAATCAAGCTCTGTGAATAAAACTGAGGTTCCAAAGATGACACTACAAGATGAGGATGCTGATGTTAATGAAGATGAAGCTGAGGCTAAACCTAATGATGGATCAGATTCAGAAAATAAGGTGATCAGAACTAGATCACTCGAAGACATCTATGGTACTTGTAATACAACAGTTCTGGAGCCTTCAACATACACTGAAGCAGCTAATTCTCAAGATTGGCTAGATGCAATGAAGGAGGAAATTAAGGTGATTGAAAGGAATGGGACTTGGATACTTGTTGATAGACCAGAAAATAAGAATGTTATTGGAGTGAAATGAGTATTTAGGACCAAAATGAATGCAGATGGCTCAATAAACAAGCTTAAAGCTAGGCTAGTTGTAAAAGGCTATACTCAGTAATATGGTGTCGATTTTACTGATACATTTGCTCTTATGGCCAGATTTGAAACAATAAGATTGCTGCTCAATCAGAATGGAAAATATACCAGCTTGATGTGAAGTCTACTTTCTTAAATAGGCCCCTAAATGAAGAAATTTTCATTGAACAACCTGAAGGTTTCATCAAAAATGGAAATGAGGATAAGGTATATCTATTGAAGAAAGCCCTGTATGGTTTAAAATAGGTGCCAAGAAGTTGGTACAGCAGGATTGACTCACAAGTTATCTAGTCTTGGTTTTAGCAAAAGCATCAATGAACAAACTTTGTATATCAAGCAAGTAGAGGAGGAATCGATCATCATTTCTCTATATGTTGATGATCTTCTAATCACAAGAAGCAATGCAGCCTTGATTGAGGTGGTAAAGAATGAAATTATGAAGGTATTTGAGATGACAGATTTGGGTGAAATGAAGTACTTCCTTGGAATGAAGATTGATCAATCAAAGGATGGATTTTTTGTGTGCCAAAAGAAATATGCTAAAGAGGTGTTAAGGAAATTCAACTTAGAGAATTACAAATCTGTTAACACTCCTTTAATTCAGAATTCAAAACTCATGAAAGAAGATGAAGCAAAGAAAATTGATGAGAAGGTTTATAGAAGCTTAGTTAGCTTTTGCTCTACTTAACTTCTACCAGACCTGATCTCGTGTTTGCTGTGAATATGCTGTCAAGATTCAGGCAAGAACCCAATGAAATTCACTTTCAAGCTGTAAAAAGAGTGCTGAGATATATCAAAGGAACAAAGGAGTTTGGGATCTATTTTAGGAAATCAAAAACTCTATTCCCGACTGGTTTTACTGATAGTGATTGGGCCGGATCAATTGATGACATGAAAAGCACTTCAGGCTATGCTTTTTATGTTGGTTCAAGTCTAGTGTGTTGGAATTCAATCAAACAAAAAATGTGGTACAATCAACTGCTGAAGCTGAATACATTGTAGCAACTGAGGCAACAAATCAGGCTATCTGGTTGAGAAAAAGGTTGAAAGATCTGAGACACCAACAACCTGATTCAACAACCATTCTTTGTGATAATCAATCTGCAGTGACAATTGTGAAAAATCCAGTGTTCCATGGAAAGACAAAATACATAAAGATCAAATATCATTTCATAAGGGAAGCTCAAGAAAGGAAGGAAGTAGAGTTGAAGCATTGCAGTTCTGAAGAACAAGTGGCTGATATTTTCACCAAAGCTTTGCCTAAGGAAAGGTTTGAGAAATTTTCTTGGCGTTTCCAACAAAAGTGTTAAGGAGGAGTGACGAAATCAATGTTGTGACACTTTTGTTGTCACTCAACTATAACATTTTGTAGTTACAATTTGTCACATGTTTTTGTTTTAGTCTAACTCTATGTAATGATGAAAGTTAGACTAGCTTTCTACACTATTACAAGTTAAGTCTTTTTAAGCATTGTCTAAATGATTGTAGGTAGTATGGTTCAACTTGTACTTTCTACTTTTGTAATTTGGCTATATATACATTAGCCATGTATTTTCATAAGCAAGAAGTTGAATATATTTCTTCTTCCTCTTCTCATCGTGTTCATACCCTTTTTTTGCATAAATACCATTCTCTTGCTTAAATACTGGATTTCTGTGTTGTTTGAATCGATATCGGTAAGTTCATTCAATATACGATATTGGTTCTCAATATACGGTAAGTTTAATGCCTGATATCCGGTAAGTGAATCCAGTATACGGTATTCACAGTAAATCCATTTCCGGTATGTGCATTTGATATCCGGTAAGCTTCTTCCAAATCCGATAGATAAAACCAAAAAATGTGAGTTCACTTTCATTCTCTTTGAGCCAAAATTCCATCAGTCCAAAAATATAAAAGGGCCCAATAAAAGGTACTGATGCCGCAATATATTAGAATACATTATGATGACTCACTGAGTATATTGGAAGCCAGCATGGTTTTCTCAAGTACAAGACATTTTCCAAACCATTGAATTCATCCTTGGTCCCTCAAATCAACAAGCAAATTAAATTGTGCGAGAAGAAAAATGGTCTTGATGATTTTTGCAAAGAGAATATTCAAATTTAGGTCATTCCAATATACTTACAGTCAAGGTGGGGGTGAACAATGGATGTGTCACTTGCAACTTGTGATTATCTAAAACACCGGACCTGAAAAAGAAAAAAAGAATGATACTGACATGTATAATTGCAAAGTTCAGTTTGCAAAGCAAGGTAAGCAGCACTGAAGATCCTGAAAACTAAAATATGTAAGGTCCATGTCAAAAGATGTTTCATTTAGCTAGTGAAACTTGTAACGTGTGTTCGCTGAAAATTACACCGCAAGCGCATGGATCGTGAACAAGTAATATAGTGGACTTTTTTAGTCCGAATATCGATCTCATAGGGAATGTATACTTTCAATTGCGCATTCTAATCGATTTTAATTCTAACAACGACACAGACACACACACATTAAAAGATTTTAATTAAAACTAAACCTAATTACAAAAAAACTAAACTAACAAATTAAAAAGTAGTTAAATCTTTGATTTAAAAGTGGTTGGAATTTATGATTTCGCTTAACCGTTATTTCATTAACATCAAATCAATAACGTACATGAAAATCATCAAAATAAATGGTTAGACCCGGTTCTCCAATTTTAAATTAATATCCTCTTCGAGCGATATTAATCCTAATTGATTAAATTATACCACATATTTCTATGTCGATACAAAATTAACCAATTGCATTAAATTGCTGTGAAAATACTCAACAGGCCATTTGAGATAGGTGTATATTTCTAGGTCCACCTAGACTCGAATAGTATACTATGTAAACCCAGGATATTAATTATTCAGTCTATTATATGCAACTATTTTTCAATAATTACACAACTACCTAACCACAACATCCATTGACGTCAAATAAATACAGTAATCTTAAACATGATAATTAATACGCCAATATTTTGATAACAAATGCATTTTTAACAACATATATCAATATTAATGAAAATAAGATTAAGATACTACATAAATTCCAACTCAAATTAATTAACTCATTTTATAAAAGTGATAAACATAGAGATTCTTATACAATATATATCAAATCTTAGTAAATAATGAAAGGAAAATCAAAGATAAAAAATACAACAATTTGAAGTGCAAGCTTTGGAATTCCTCTCATTTTACCAAGTTCCTTTGATTCTATATCCTTGTTTTACTCCATTTCCTTCTCAAAATGAGCTAATAACTCAAAGAAACAACAACTAAAAATAAGAAAAAGAAAAGAAAGCAAGAAAAAAAAAAAAAAATAAAAAGAAAAGAGAGAAAAAAAAACGAGAGTGAGGGAGAGAGGGAGAGATAGATAGATATTGAATTAGTTTTTTTTGCCTATATCCTCTCCCTTTGCTTCTCTACTAAGTTTTGCTAAAAATAGATATATTTTATAATTGTTTATATTATATATTAGATAATACTAGAGATATAGATAAATATCTAGTAATAAACAAAGCAAAAATAATCAAAACTTTGACCAAAAACTCAAGAAGAAAGTTTTAAACCATCTCTAAAATTTAAAACCATTTTCCAAAATTTGCGGCTTTAGTCCTCCAGCTTTCTTTCTTGTGCGCATTGGTCCTTCATCTTTGATTTTGTCCATTTTGGTCCTTGGAGTTCGACTTTCATTTCATCCATGCCCTTGATAAATTGCATGCCAAGTCCTCCAGCTTTCTGGATTGTGCAAGTTAGTCCCCAACTTCACAATTTTGATCAATGTAAATCTTTTTGCTCCTTTTAGCTCGTTTCTTCTTCTGGTCGGGGTTTTTGCCTATAAAATCAAATAATACATAATGTTGCATAGAATTTGCTCAATTTCATCTATAATTATAGCCCAATAAGTGTGTAAACGCACACTTATCAACGTGTATCATACTGCTCCTTGTTTGGTTAGTGGGAAGTTTGGTATTCAGTCACAAAATACGTTGCTAATTTTACCCAATACCAACCATCAAAGCATTAAAAAAGATACTACGGATGAATAATGAAGGTCAAGAAACCCATGTATAACAGCAGAAGTTGAGACTATTTTATTCACAAAACAACTATGTAACAGGATTCCTGGTAATTTTCACGCCTTTTAACTTCATACAACGCTCATTTATTTGACCAGACATAGCTTTTCCTCTTCTTATTCAATTTTTCACTATCGCAGTACCTAATGGACTCAATTCTAACTTGAGTCAGACAGCAATTGTATTTTTTTAATGGATAGTCATAAAAACTAATGTAGGACAATTTTATTATAAATAGGATAAGTTAGATATTTATAATTAGATGTCTACCTATAATATGTTTTATTTTTTTTATTCTTATTTCTTGTTTAGAATATGGTTTATTTTCTTTATCGACTAGATTATGATTTTAGTTTATTTCCTTTTATTAGTTTTCTCATATTGGTAAGATCAGGGAATAATCTTGCCAATATATACAAAGACTTTGTACACTTTTTCAATAATCAAATTCAATCCAATAAGATAATTACCTATATAGATTTTATCTTTTTATTTTATTCTTGTTTAGAGAATTTCACTTTTACTTCCACACCAAAATTGGTATTAGTTTGCTCTTAACTAATGGCTACTTATAGTGGTAATGATACGCATCCTCGTGACGATGATCGGAGGATTGCAAAACCAACCTTGGTCCAGAATTTGGAACTAAGGTGGTGTGGAAGCGATAATAAAATTCTTGTAATAAAAATTATGTAATAAACTAAGAAGAATATTGGAATAACTTTCTTTGATATTGATTGAGTAATGATTAACGTAATGAAAAGCGTACAATACTCCTATGTTTAATAGGCAAGATTATTCCCGACTTATAATAATATTAGGAAATTGAAACTATAATCCTAATCAAATAAAAGATATAGTCCTATCACGACTATAAAAAAAAACTAAATAGATGAACATAATTGAAAAAAGAAACTACTATATAATGTGAATCATAACTATTTTTTGTAGTTGTGATGTACTACATCAATCCTTTCCACTTCGAGTTTGGCTGAAGAAAAAGAAAATCAATCAATCGGGAGAAAAATATTAAAAAATTTCTATTAATACTGATATTGAAGAAATACTAATTTCTCGATGTGCTCGATAAACGTTATATTCTTCAGTTTCATTGTTTGAAGTCAAATTTTCTTCTACCATGTTCATTCTATTTTCTTCACAAATAATTCCTAGACAATATTTCTTCATAAACGAAGCATGGTTTGGTTTCTCATCCTTGAGTCCATTCTTGATAAAGATCACTGATGCTATTTTCGATTCTTAACACTTTTAATCTTCTGCTATAATGTCTAGTGATGCTCTCTTCAATACAAAAGAATTGGTACTAAGACTCAAATCCTCATCGTCCATATTTTCCTTATTCTCATACAATTCAAAATTGTAGAAAATGTCACATTTGATTCCTTTGTGATTGAAAATTTTAGTTCTCTCATCTCTTGTTGGAAAATTCTGAACTTTAACTAGTTCTTCATCGGAGTACGGCTTAATCTTGGGATTTTCAATTTTAATTTCACTAGCGTTTTTCATCCTTACGTTTATTTTCATTGTTAATTTTCATGTATAACGGATAACTATGTTTCAGGTTTTCAACATGAAAATGCTTAATTTTCTATTGTAGTATCACTGATGATAACATTCCAATTATGTTGAATTACATCTTGTTTAACCTCATCATCTGCCTTGTGGGTCTTTTTCTCTTTGATTACACTAGTACTCACAAATTATTCGTCACATGCCACCAAAACAATCTTCTCATCGTACCACCAAAACATATACATGTTATCTCGACTTATGTAAGTGGCATCTACATTACAGTACGATGATTGTCTCCAAAGTACATGACAATCATCCATCTTTAAAACGTTACATATAATCTTATCTTTATAGTATTTTCCAAGAGAAAGTAAAATTTTGCGTACCTCCATGTTTTGAATTTCTTGCCCCCTTTTAACGGGTGAAGCTTGATTGAAAGATAAATACTTTTTGGTCTTCAAATTTAAAGCTTTCACCAATGCTTTGGATATCAAGTTCTCAACACTTTGATAATTTATTATCACCTTGCATACTTTATTGTTGATGGTGCATCGTGTTTTAAATATCTTGCACTTCAAATTGGATTCTGTTATATCTTCTCTATAAACCTTCGTAGAATCTTTAATAACTTGCATGCTGTAAAACTTAGCTAGAACTTGAGGAAACTTTCTAGCCACTTGTTGTCGTGTTTTAAGCTTGTTGAAGCAACCAAAATTCATAGCAGTTAAAGTCAGCAAATTCTTGTCAGCTTGCTTTCCCATGGGCTGGTGTTTCCTTTCAAGACTTAACGCAGTCAGCATCTGTGTGATGTTATGATTTCGTCGATTCCTTCTATTCATTCGTCGGAGGTTCGATTGCCACCCGGACCTTCATCGGCCATCAAATTAAGGTAATATCCTTGCTTTGATACCAATTTTGGTGCGGAAGCGATAATAAAATTCTTGTAATAAGAATTATGTAATAAACTAAGAAGAGTATTGGAATAACTTGCTTTGATATTGATTGAATAATGATTGATGTAATGAAAAGTGTACAAATACCCCTATATTTATAGGTAAGATTATTCCCTAATTGTAATAGTATTAGGAAATTGAAGCTAATTGAAACTATAATCATAATCAAATAAAAGATAAAGTCCTATCAGGGCTATTAAGGAAAACTAAATAGATAAACATAATTATAAAGATAAACTACTAGATAATATGAATCATAATTGTAATAGGAAACTATTAATTGTAGTTGTGATGTACTACATCAAAACGATGGATATGTTTGAAGAGGTAGCTGAAAAGAATTGGGTGACTTTAACATAAGTCCAGAACACAGCAATAGGTGGCTAGAGAGTTTCTTCTAGTCCTAGGTAAGTTTGAATACACACAAGTTATCAAGGCTTTTGCGAAGGTTTATCAAGAAGATATAACAGAATCCAATTTGAAGCGCAACAAGATTTTTAAAATACGATGTGCCATAAAAAACAAAGTATGCAACGAGATAATAAATTATGAGAGTAGTGAGAATTTAGTATCCGAAGCATTGGTGAAAGCTTTAAACTTGAAAATTGAAAAATACTCATCTTGCTATCAAGCGTCACAGGTTAAAAGACGGCAAGAAATTAAAAATATGGAGGTATGTACAATTTTATTTTGTATTGGAAAGTACTACAAAGATGAGATAATAAATAACATGGCAGAGATGGATGATTGTCATGTATTTTTGGGACAACCATGATACTTTAATGTAGATGTCACTTACATAGGTCGAGATAACAAGGTTTGTGTATTGATGTTCGATAAGAAGATTGTTTTGATGTCATGTGATGAGCAATTTGCAAATACTAGTGTAAACATAGAGCAAAACATTTGTAAGGTAGATGATAAGGAAAAAAAAAGATGTATTTCAACTTGATCAAGACGTTGCCAACTTGATACTACAATAGAAAAATGTACTAGTCGAATATCCAAAACTTGTTGATCCTCTGTACATGGAAATTGACTATGAAAATTAAGTGTAATGAAGAAAAATATTCCGGTGAAATTGCGATTGAATACCCCAAGATCGAGTCGCACTTTGATAATAAACAAATTGAAGTTCAGAAGAGTCCAGCTGAGGATAAGAGAATTAATTTTGTTAATCACGAATGTGTCAAATGTGAGGCTTGTCAAATTAAGAATAAATGTTTCGTTGATCTTCTTTCCTATCGAATGTCATAGAATTGAGTAAGCACAAAGAATTGAAAACTCCAATTTTTATGTGTTAAAAGAACATTCTAGAATTAGAGATTGAAGAAAGCATTACTGGACATTATAGCAGAAGATGAGAAGTATAAAGAATTGGAATTAGCATCAGTGGCCTCTATCAAGAACGGACTCATAGATGATAAATTGAATAATGCTTCGTTAATGAAGGAACGCCATGTAGAAATTGTTTGTAAAGAAAACATAATGAACATGGTTGTAACGAAGTTGACTTCAAACAATGCAACTAAAGAATATAAGGTTATCAAGCACATCAAGAAATTGATTTTTCTTAAATATCGGTATTAACAGAAATATTTGAGTATTTTTCTCCCGATTGATTGATTTTCCTTTCTTCAACCAAAGTCTAGGTTGTTTTTTTTTTTTTTTTTTTTTTTTTTTTTTTTTTTTTTTTTTTTTAAGTTAGAGAGAATGATGTAGGATAATTCTATTGTAAATATGATAAAAGTTAGATATTTATAATAAGATGTCTAGTTATAATAGATTTTATCTTTTAATTCTTATTCTCATTTAGAATAGGATTTTTTTTTTATTGATTAGAATATGATTTCTGATTTCTTTTTTATTAGGAATTTAATTTATTTCCTTTTATTAGTTTCCTTATACTAGTAAAATTGGGGGATAATTTTGCCCATATATACAAAGGCTTTGTACATTTTTTTTTTTCAAATTCAATCAATTCAATACAATAAAATTATTCTCTACACAGATAAAATTCTTATTTCAAAAATTTCAATTCCGCTTCTGCACAGAAACGACGATGATTTTTTGGAAAACACCTATTTGCATTCAACAATCATTTTCTCCGTATGCCAAATGAATTTTATAGTTATCTCGTTTCCTGGGGCTTTTCAAAAGATATATAGCAAAGCTAACCATATGAAATTGTTTCTGGACCTACCAGCCATCGTCAACATGAAATGCCAATTGATGAGGGCAAGACAAATCAATATCAATTGAGTGTATTTCCTTTGAAACAATATTTGATTGAGCCTGTAGAAAAATGAGAATATAGGATCAAGTTCGATCACTGAAATCAAGAAGCAGCTGCTCTCGTAAATGCGTATTAACTCCTTAAGGAAAAAAAAAAGAAAAAAAAAATGCCCATTGCTAAAACAAAAACAATAAAGCCTTATTCCATCATCAACCAAAAAATAATAATAATAAATAAAAAATATCATGTGTGCTTCCTACGAGCAAAACTCTCTACAAAAGTAGTATGTGTAAGTATTATGTCCGAGGTCCAATCAACTTTGGGCATAAGTACTTCTGATATATGTTTAATGCATTTATATGGCAAGATCTATTATATTAAATAATAGAGTCCATAGATTCAAATCTCGGTAATTTGTTAATCACAAGGAGTTGTGATTGTGAGATATAAATTACATATGATTGAATCTTAAATCATCCGTGGTCGTAAGTAATAACGAGATATGGATATCGTTATTACGGATAGACCAGCACGTGTGGCATTCCTTACTTGCGAAGTAACTGATCTCACAAGCTAAAGTGTAGTGACACTTAAATGAACACGTGAATGTTTTGTTATAGAACAAAACATTGGAGACCCGCTGAGAGATTCCACATGGATAACTATCTGAGTGTCAGTGGTTAATCTCTAACGTTTAGTAGTGGAATTGATCCTTCGACTTGAGATCATCATAGTACCTTATGTGGGGACAGTCATACTTTGGTGATGCTGGAAGTTGCTCTGTCAAGGGCCGCTAATATGACATCATTCGGGTATGTCAAGAATCATATGAAGGTTGTGAATGATCAATAGAGGATTCGTCGCTCTTAGATAGTAAGAGTTTATGATCTACATTTCATCCAATTAAGTTGATAACGAAATCCTTGACCAAGGTGTACTTATAAGTCGAAAAGGAGTTTTCGACTTACATTGACTTAATAAGTGGAATGAAAGATATGATCAATAATCGAGATTGACACAATCCATATCTCGTAATTGATCGGATCATATTGGCGAAGAGATTATAGTTTCACGGTAAACGAAGGAGTTTGGTTTTGTCATACCACATGACATTTTTCGTCACATGTATTGCCCTGACACATTGCTAGATGTCAATTTGGGACGACGGATGTGAATTAGTGATAAAACAAAATGGTGTTTTGATTTATCGATTTTGATTAGATCAAAATAATAATTCACGTCGTTAGGCATCGTGATTGGGAACCTAATGGGTCACACACAAAAGGAGAACTAGAAGATTGAGATCTGCCAATTAATTAATTGACAAGCGTTGTATAATTAATTAATTGGATCGCTTATTAATGGGCCCAAATTAATTAATTGGATTAATTAATTTATGGACCGGATTTAATTAATTTGATTAATTAAATATTGGACCGGGTTAAATTGTAGGACGGGCTAAGCCCTTTTGGGCTTATATAAATAAGCTGCTAGGGTTTGAAATTAGCAGATGGATTTTCATTATTCTTGCTAGCACAAGAAAAGTAAAACCCTAATTCTCTCAATCTTGTTCCCTGTGTGGATTCCATTGGAGGCTGGACAATTGGACAGCTGTGGGAAGCAGATCGGGATTGCTGGAACTACAGGAATAGCAAAGGAGTTTGCAGATCTGGCAAAAGGTATGATTCCTATCATAGTTTCTATCTAAACACAAAGCAGATCCTTGGTGGGAATTGAAATTTATTTAATTTTCCGCTGTGCATGATAAGTAAATTCCCAACAGTATGTAAGCTTACTCTACAAGGTAAGCACACCATAAATAAGCACTTTCAAGTGCCGAACACTTACACTTTTCTGAAGCAAACATTTGGTGCTCAACTATCCAAAGGCATTAAGTCGATAGGAGGGTACTAATGGACTTTCCAAACTAAAGAAAATGTAACAAGATTTTATTTAAGTAACACAGAGAAGATTTGAATTAGTTTCAACAACCTAAGCATTGAATAAACATTCGTTCACTTGTGGGACACATTTAACCACCAAGATCTCAAAAAATTGAGTTTCTAATATGTTCTACAGAAAGACACTTTCCAGGCATAAATCAAATGTGTTTCCAGATATGAAAAACAATCATAAATGCCAGTGCTCGTCCAAATATTTCAGCAAACTGAGAATGGGAGAGCATTAAGCTTCCATTTAATGAAAGTAACCATGGAAATGGAAATCTAACTCAAATGATTTTGCGTACCTTCAAAGACTGTATTTTCTCCAGCTCGTGTGCTAATTTCACTGATGACAGAGGAGAATAATATTTCTGAACAAGAAAAGGTTATGTTATAAGTATTGCTTATTAGTTATTATAGGGAAGAAAATATATGCCTTCGTTTGGTAAATTTAAAAATCAATTATAGAGAGGAATAGTAGTGGATCCTACGAAATGTGTGGATAAAAATGAGTAGAAGTTATTTATATTTGGTTGAAATTAATATTTGACTTCGATTGAATTTATAACCAATTTATAAATTGTATCCAAATGGACAGTACAATGTTCATCTAGTGTAACTTCAATATGTTACTGTTGGCTCAATCAAAGATGATAATGAGCTCAATAAAAGACTTGCAGTATCCTTTGCAAGATGAAATGGATCAAAAAGCGATCCTTTTGTTTTTATGATAAAATATGATGAACTCGAGTTGAGGAAGAAAGAAAGAAGAAGAGATAATACAATGCTGAAATTGAGGAGAGAAAATCTATCTTTGATACAACACCATACTCCACACCATACACTAGATTATATGATGATCGTTGATAGATTACAATACAATATTAAAATAGAAAACTGACATCACCACAGTGAACATAAGCAAGTTGCAAGCAAATACATTTAAAAAAAATACAATACAAAGTGTGACAATTGAAAATGGATGCTTCACACGTTTTATCCTTCAGTTACAAATTTATTTAATTCTAAATATGACAGATTTGAAGAGCTCCAACTTATATTTGAACATGTTGCGGGCCAAATAATAGGGGAAAAAATAAGAAACAAAGAATATACCTACCTCTTTATGGTTTTGGAAGCATTAAACGCTCTTCTGCCCTGCAGATCCCACATTTATATCTTTCCCTGCTTGCTAGCTCCAAAAATAAGCTATTTGTCCAACCAAATACAGTGCAAGAACAAATCTGATCACTGATTTATATGAAACTGTGCAAGTAATATTTGGTGTTGTGGGAAATATGCAAATACTAGGTTTGAATCTGCAAAATCGCCTCTATTTTCTTTTCTGGAAGAATTTTGCAATTCTTATTTTATATTCTATGGTTTCAAGAAATTTAATTAAAACTAACCTCATTATCCCCACTTAATTTTATGCTGCTAAGTCTGCTATTGGATTCAGAAGTCAGCTCTAAACAGGGAAGATTGCTAACTCTTCTGTCCCATACATTTATTACACCATTCATATCCGAAGCAAGCAATCTTCTTTAGTTGAATTATTCTGGATAACACAATTAATAATACAGGATGAAGCTCCCATGCTAAATAGATTACTTATCGAATCATTGGATGGAATGTTACAAGATATTACAGAAGATAATATGCCATTTGGGGGAAAAGTAATTGTTTTGGGTGGTGACTTTCGTCAAGTATTACATGTTGTTCCAAAAGGTCAAAAAGAAGATATAATAAATGCGGCATTTGTTAATTCATATTTATGGCCTTTTGTTCGAAAAATAAAATTGGTTAACAATATGAGAGTTAAATTGGATTTACCTTTTTCAAAATATCTATTACAAATTGGAAATGGGACTGAGCCTTCACACTGAGCCTTCACATTCATGCAATATGATTAAACTTCCAAATGAAATGGTTATTGCTCATGATAATGAAGCTAATTCTGTGAAAAAATTGATAGATGTTGTATTTCCTCAGTTAAATGATTACCCAAAAAATATTGAAGGTATGATTAATATTAAGTGCAAAGAATGAGAACGTTGACTTTATAAATGCTATATTAATAGAACCATTCCCCGGGGTTTCCATTAAATACTATAGTTTTGATGAAGCAATAGATACAAATGAACAAAATTTTGATGAAGATTTCTTAAATACATGAACTCGTAATGGTATTTCACCATATGAATTAGTTTTGAAGTTAAATTGTCCTATCATTTTATTGAGAAGTATATATCCATTTGAAGGCTTGTGCAATAGAATTAGGCTTATTTGTAAAAGATTTGATACGAACATAATTGATTTTGTAATTGTTGTTCGAGAATATAAAGGAAAGAGAGTTTTTCTACCCCGCATACCATTTGTACCTCTTGACAATGATACGAGTCCAATTCGATTCAAAAGAACACAATTTCCAATTCGTGTATGCTTCGCATTGAGTATAAATAAAGTTGAAGGACATACTCTTGATTTCGTTGGATTATATTTACACGAGCCTATATTTTCACATGGCCAACTTTATGTTGCATTATCAAGAGCAAAAACAAGCAAATGTGTCAAAGTTCTTATGAAGCCAATTGAAAATAAAAGAAGTCCATTGGAATTGTACGAAGAATGTTGTATATAAAGAGATTTTAGTTGCAGTTAGTTTTTCTTGAACAGTATAAAACAATGGACTCTAGCAACATTGATAAGTAGACCAAATTTTTACTTAAAGGAAGCCATATCTAATATTTACATATAGATTCCATTTCAATTTAAATTTCTATTTTCCAATTTTTTTTTCCCCTTCAACTGAATGTAAAAAGATATCTATTTGATTCATTGATTTTTAACGATAATGTATTCTTGAATCTAATCCTTCATTTAATCATACATATTTTTTGCTTGCAGGCTTCAAATTTAGTTAATGGTTATATGTGGCTTTCAAGTACAATCATCACATTCTTTATGAATAAATGTTTCAAAATGTAAAAGAACGGATTATGAGGGTAGTCAGCTTCATAATCTAATGCAATCTTTCAGAGTAGTCGGACCCGTGTCAAGCATGGAAAATATAAGGGTGATGATATATAGGTATAATCTCACAACTCAAACCTTCATTTACGCTATATGTAGGCTTGTAGGCATCAAAGTTAGTTTATGGTTATATGTGACTTTCAAGTACAACCATCACGTTCTTTATGAAGAAATGTTTCGAATTGTAAAAGAGTAGATTATGAGGGTAGACAACCTTATAATCTAATGCAATCTTTGAGAGTAGCTAGACTTGTGTGAAGAATGAAAAATGTAAGGGTAATTTGTAGATATAATCTTGCTACAACTCAAACCTTCATTTACGCTATATGTAGCTTTATGTATACTTCAACCTGGTTACTATGTTGGTTTGATTTTTTTTTTCTCTTAGGAAATGATTTATTACCTTTGTTATTTGGTTTTAATTGCTTGAATCATGTTTATATTTGTAGGTTAAAATTGTGAGCGACACATGAAAGAATGAATTTCATTAGGGGGAATTGTGGCTATTGACAATTTACAAAAGAATTTGTAGGTGTGATTAATACACAAAAAAAAAAGTCACAACAATAATGCTTCTACTTTCAGCACTAATGCAGATCACATTTAACCAGGTTTGGTAAGTTGAATGTTCCGATTCCTTAAGTTTCTTCTCATGCTTTCCTTGTTCCCATAGCCAATACTCAAAATAATAAGTTAGTTATATGTTCGTAACATGCGTGACTTGCAATTTTTACGAATTTGAAAACTCTAGCATTAAACGGTTATTAGATTGACCTTCATAACATTTTAAAATTATCACTGAAAATAATTGAGAAATAACGAAAAAAAAATTATTTGTAAATTTGTTTCATGAGTATTGTTTGTGATATTTATATTCTTCAAAATGCTACTAAAATGGATTACTACACACATTTTTAGTAAATTGTTTGTTTTCCTGCAAAAAGACCGACTTTTACTTTATGTATTCTAAAAGTTAACATTAGTAATTACTTCGCCCTTTATTTCTTGTCAAATCAGATCGGTATTTTTGCACTGTCAACGTGAATCTCATACCAACTACATTACTTTCTGTCTATTCACCTACTTTTAGAGCTTACCTCTGCGCGCGCGCGTGTGTATATATATTTACATTACATTTCTTTCTTTAGCAAATAGGAATAGTGGTTACAGCCATAATGCTATTTTTTTCAAAATCTTACGTGTTCTTCATTCTTCGCTCATCATTCTTTTGCATTCTAACTGTTTGATATTTTGTAATATATGTTTTTCCCTAGTAACCATGGCACTAAATCACAAATTAATCTCTGATATTGCACCACGAGAAATTAGATAGACGTGTAAAGTGGTAGTTGTAGAAAAAACAGCTCCACAAACATCACAAAAGGGAAATGGAATGTACCAGCACCTATGGCTACTGGATATTGCGGTAATATTTTTACAACAATTTTTTTTTCATTTATTTTTAATCATACATTTAATTACATAGAGTATAAAGAAAATATATGTTTTAACTTGTATGGTGTATTTTACATAGTTTAATTTCTAGAAAATAATAATTTTACTAATTAAATTTGTTTGCTGCATTTGTATATTAATAATTCTTGTAGGAAAACAAAGTCAAAGAAACAATATTTGCTCAGAATATCAAGGCTCTTGAAAATACTTTGGTGCCATCGAAGACATAATTGTTCTCAAATGCATATGTAAAGCGAACGGATGAACGATTTAGATCAAGTTTTGAAGATATACAGTGGACAATTAGTGGTTCAACCCGAATTGAAGAATTAAATGAAGACCATAGCCCTTTTTTGGAATCATGTTTCCATTTTACACCATTTGACGAACTCCAAAAATGCATTGATATGGATGTCAAAATAGGATAAGTCTTACTATTAAACAAATCTACCCATGTGCTAGAATTTTTTTACACGGTAATTGATATGATCCGGCATAGAGTTATTTTTGGACGATTATTTTCTATTTGAGCGAGTTTCCATATTTCACTATAATTCTTAATTTTGGCAACTTTTGTTATTTTAGGACTCTTTAAATTTTGTTTTTAATTATTTCCTAGGGTTAGTATAAATAGTTTATTATTTTCATTGTATTAAGGAAGCTTTTGATTATGAATAAAAATTGAGATTTTTCTCTCCATGGTTCTTGATGAACTTTATAGAACTTATCAAATATTCTTCAATATTTGTGGCGTTCAAACCTAGAACTTATCAAAAGATGAGACACCCTTTTGTGGCGTTTGCAAATCGAGGTTCGTTGATTTTGTAATCAAGAGGTCATTCAAACTCCATTTTTGTTTGGTTCCTTGGTTCAATAATTTTCGGGTCGAGATTCTATCGTCTATAACCTGAATTTGGACTTTCCCGACGTTTTCAAATCAACTCAATTTTGAGTAAAAAAAATTCAATTCAATTCTTACATTTTTTTCTTACTTCTTAAATTCTTTAGTTTCCAATTCACATAATTTGTTCTTGTTTGAGTCTTTCTTTATCCTTTTTATTTTTCTTCTATCCAAAATTGTGATCAAACTCAATTGGATCCATGGGGTTATATTTTGTGAGTTCACCTTGTTCTTTGAAAATACTTGGGCGAAAATATTGAATGGTAAAAGGCAAGAGTGGTGAGATTATTAGAGGGTAAAAGCCAATATTTGAGTGATACACGCGTGAATTGTGAGGTTGAAATTCTATAAAATTAGGATGTCAGACAAAGAAGGTTCAAATTCAATAAGGCAACCGAATCAAATCAACATGAGAGAAGATGTAGTAAGGCACTTTACGAGGGTGCTTGGGGATGTGACTGAAAGGTTTGGTAGGTTAGAGGCATCGGGTTCAAATAGTCATAGGGGACACTCAAATGCAAGGAGACCGGGTAGCAGAGAGCCTAGGAGGGAGTTGCATGCTGATTATGAGTATGGTAGTGATTTGGATTAGGATGCATCAATGGTAAGTGAAATGGGTAGGATTTGGAATAGAGGTGGTAGATTTGAACGAAGGGGTAGGAATAACTTTGGAGATGATGTAGATGGGAATATGGGTAATATTAAGATGTCAATTCCACTGTTTAAGGAAAAGAGTGATCCAGAGGCTTATTTAGAGTGAGAGAAAAAAGTAGAGTTGATATTTGAGTGCCATAATTATTCGAAGGAGAGAAAGGTAATGTTAGCTATAACTCAATTTGTAGTTTATACTATGATTTGGTAGGATCAGTTGATAATAGTTAAGCGGAGAAATTATGAGAGACCTATTGAAACTTTGTATGAGTTAAGGCTGTTATGAGAAAACGATATGCACCTAATCATTATTTTGGGTATATGAGTGATAGGCGTGGAAGCGGGTTTCGAGAGGATTCTAGAAGGTGTGGTGAAGTTGAGAAGTCAATGGGGGGTAAAATACCTATTGTGAAGTATGTTGGTAGTATGTCAAATAAGCTAACTAGATTGGATTATAAACTAGAATTTTCAAAGATTCGCGGCATGATTAATTCTCAAAATGATCATACGAAGGAGAATGTCAGAAAAAATAGAGAAGATTATGAGGTGGCTAAGTTTGATGAAAAAAATAGTAAAGTCACATGACAGAAAGAAAATAAAGAGTGAAAATGAGAGTGTAGAGGTGGCCAAGAATGAAGTGGAGCCACAAGAGGGAAAAGAGAGTAAGTATTCAGAGGAAAAAGAAAAGTCAGAAGAGAACTTGTATGAAAATGAGAGTAAAGTTGAGAAAGCTTTAGTGAGAACTAACAATTCTCTCCCTAGTTTTGCTACTTCTGTTTTGCTGGATTTTAAAGACTTGGTTCATGAAAACAAGTCTATTGAATAACAACTTATGGAAGAAGCTAACTAACCCTACATTAGCTTGGAAATCTCTCTATTACCGAAAGTTGACTTTGTGATTCCTGAAGAGGTAAAGAAGCCACCATGGAAGGAATTTATATGCAATAGGTTGAATTACTAAGGTGAAGTAAATGGAGAGATGAGTTCATTTGCAGTGACATTGCTCCAATCACTTAAGCAAGGTAAGACATGGAGGAAGCACAGTTACTCAGTTTTGGGAGCAGCTCCAACTTGCAAAATGAAGCCGTTGAGAAGAGCACACTTTGATCTATGTTATGGTTATTGGGTGTTCATACGAAAGAGACGGGAAAGAATTCAGAGGAGGTCCAAATTGCATCCTAGAGGGGATGGACCATTCCAAGTTCTAGCCATGATTGGAAGCAAGGGCTACAATTTGAGCATTCAAAGCATGGATTCGAGGACGAATCCTTTCGAAGAGTGAGGGGATGATGATGATCCAGATGGAGTAATTTTTGGGCGATTATTTTCTATTTGAGCGAGTTTCCATATTTCACTATAATTCTTAATTTTGGCAACTTTTGTTATTTTAGGACTCTTTAAATTCCATTTTTAATTATTTCCTAAGGTTAGTATAAATAGTTTATTATTTTCATTATATTAAGGAAGCTTTTGATTATGAATAAAAATTAATATTTTTTTCTCCATGGTTCTTGATGAACTTTATAGAACTTATCAAATATTCTTCAATATTTGTAGCGTTCAAATCTAGAACTTATCAAAGGATTAGGCACCCTTTGTAGCGTTCGCAAATCGAGGTTCGTTGATTTTGTAATCAAGAAGTCATTCAAACTCCATTTTTGTTTGATTGCTTAGTTCAATAATCTTCGGGTCGAGATCCTATCATCTACAACCTGAATTTGAGCTTTCCCGGCATTTTCAAATCAATTCTGCGAGTTCCATGCGATTTTACCAACCGTGATTTCATCAGTAATATTTTTAAATTACAGTACTCTTAGAAAACTTGTCCATGTTTTTCTATGCAGCATTCGTTGGCATTGCTGTTGATGTTCGCCCAAAACGAACAATTTCTAGATATAGATTCCATTGTCCAAGACATTATTCTTATCAATGAAAGTTATGCATGCATAAATATGAATCTTTAAACACAAAGTAATAGTTTTCCAATTCATGCAACTAATCTAAAATTTTATATCTTCATCTGCAGATTTCAAGCAATTATCCTGACTATCTGGAACAATTTTATCGACCATGAAGGTGCTGAAATTATTGATTGTCTTATGAAAAAAACCAGCGGTTGTTGGGAATCATTTAAAAGTGACATCCTTTAGAGGTAAATGAAATCAAAATTTTATCTTTATATTTGATAAAACATTGTTGTTAACTCGGTCTTACTTAACTACATGATTATATTCTATTTAACAGGAATGTCATTATCCACAAAAGCAAACAATTCAATCCTCATTAATCCGAAATTCGAAAAACTTGCTGAAATGAAAGAATGGTTAGTATGCATGTGTTTTTTATAAAATATTTAACTCTGAATCTACAATTCATCACGCCATTGCAGCGTATTCTTTGTTTAAATTTTTAACTTCTACTTATCTACAATGATTGAAAGAAATAAAAAGATGTTGACAGAGATGGTCACTCAAAGGACATATGATTTGCCAAATACATCAAATATTTCACCACCTCCAAAGAATAAAATTATCAACATCAAAGACATTTCAGAACACTCACCAACGGTAAATTAAATACTATTAATAAAAATAAAACCATTTTTATTTAGTTTCTAATTTGTTTTATTTTCTGGTAAATAGATATTTACATTCGCAAAAATGGTAACATTCCTTCTACCTATTGCAGCGAAAGTCATTCTAGATAAAAGGAAAGATAGAATTGAAGACAACAACTCAATCACTTTGGTATATGGCTCGTGATACTTTTGGTTTGATGTCTTTCGCTCAACTCAATGATATGTATTTTTGCAACTATTGCAAATACATGCATGCAAGAGCAATTTCAAGGTAATAACCAATACATGTAATATAATGTACACCAAATGATTGATCTACATATAGTTTAATTTCTATTAAATTCAAATTGTATGATACTACCTATGTGCATTTTCGCCAAAGCAAGATGTTCAGATTTCAGATAATGCATCTTTATTCGGTGATGTGGCTGAAAAATTCTTGAAACTTTCGATTGAGAAACTGATGAAAGATAGTATAACGGTACAATTTTTTATATGAATTGTTACATTTACCAGTATTTTCCATTTACATACATATATAGATTATATCTTATATGCTCTTCATACAATCAGAGCTAAATCGTATACGTTTTTCATATAGTCAGAGCAATTCATCAATGCTCAGGACTCCAGCTATACAACTAAAGACCATTTTATTTACATGAAATTTGGAAACTCATATCCAAAAACCAATCAATCAAGATTCAATGTGATCTATGTTCTTGATAACAACTCTGCACATGCACAAAGATCTCCATCAATGTCTCCGTGTCAGCCAAAGGAAAAGAAATGTCTCATATTGCATCGTTGTACCTAATGCACGAAGAAGCCTGGTGTTCGGGAAGGAAAACATTGAACAACTGAAAAAGCAAAAGATGGCAACATGCAGCGATCCTAGTGTTGAAAAATACAATGCAGATGCTCTCGGAAACATCGTTGGTCCAATGAAAAACTAACTTTACCATACCTTCACCAGTTCAAGTATAAATGAAGTTAGTTCCATTTTTGTTATTTTGTTCATTGCAACTGCTTAAAATCATTTCGCAATTATATTAGCAGAAGCATAGATGAACAAACAGTTCAAGAAGAGAACTACTACTTTGTGAAATCCTTCTTTTTGCTGGGAGATTTTTGTATATATTACCATATTACAGTGTTGATACATATCATAAAGTTCAGCTTAGTTTTTGGAAACTTAATTTTTGTTCATGAACTGGGATGAGTATGCTAAATTATATAAATAAAGTGAACATATTGATGAAATATAATTATTCACATCTTTTGTTTGATCATGCACAACCATTTCCATCATCGTACAATTACAGTGATGTCTATGAAATAAATGAATTCTACATTAACTTATGTTTTTTTATTCTTAATATGTATCATTTGTTCACTAGAATTATAAATAGCAAGGCACGTTCCACATTCAAATAATAAAGTGGACTATGAGTCCGAGTTGTCAATCCCTCAATGAATATTTAATCTTAATTACACAATATTTAATTTAATTCTATAAACCCAATTGTTCACATTATTGACACTATATAACTAAAAGTTACATGAACTAAAATAGAGCGTTGTTAAAACAAAATCTCTTACAGAATTATAACAATCATCGTGCAATGCACGATCCTCCACTAGTAATTTTAAATATGAAGAATTTTAGGCAACATCAATGAATAGTGGAGGGTCGATTTAAGTTGTAACCTTTTCCACTCTATGTTTTTACACACACGAGTTGTGCATGCATCAATTTAGCCTCCGTTAGTATACAATTTATAAATTCAATTAAAATTAAATGTTAATTTTAATTACTTATTATGATCTACACATTTTATGAACTCACTTCTCTTACTATTTCTATTTATAAACCATTTATAAATTTGTCAAACGAAGACAAATATTTGATTAATTTTTACGTACAATGGCCTCTAGTCCCATAAAATTATCTTTTATTTCATAAGTTTATAGTTCAGTCATGTCACAAAAAAGTATTGTAAAATTTTGGCATATTAATTTGGATTGTTGACAAAGAATGACATTGATATGTGAAGAAGAAATTTTGATTTGAAATTGAAGAATTATGTTTATTGTATTCAGTCTCAACCCTTTTTTTGATGCATGAACCAAATTACATTGTCATATTTATGCTAAGCTATATACAATATTAATGGTAAGAGGATAATTGCACCAGAAAGATTGTTGGAGGAATGAGTAGTAAATCTCTATCATATGGTCTGGTAAATCTCCATCAGACGATCTGATTGAATGGCTGACTGCAATTAATCCACTCATTCTCGCCTTAATTCACATTGATTATTAGTTCAGATATTCATGGAATGTTCTTTGTACTGGAGGCTAAATTTGTCTTGAAAATCAATGGGGGTAGCTTTTGACATGGGCTTGGTAAATATGTCAGGAACTTGGTGAGTAGTAAAGATATGCCGAGTAATAAGAAAACCAAGTGCAACCCGTTCATGTACTAAGTGATAGTATAATTTGATGTGTTTATTGCGGGCATGGAAGACTAGATTCACAGTCATGTGGAGAGCGTTGAGATTGTTACGGAACAAGACAGGATGACGTGACATGGCAACTCGAAGGTCTTTGAGAAGGAAGGTCAGTCATGTTAGTTCAGCAGTGGTGTGAGCCATTGCCCTATATTCAGCTTCCGTACTAAATTTGGAGATGGTATTCTATTTTTTTAAACACCAAAAAATGAGATTATGGCAAAGGAAGGTACAATAGCCTGTGGTAGAGGGTCAAGTAGTAAGACAGCTTGCCCAATCTGCATAAGAGAAAGCACATAGATCAAGTGTAGTGTGGGAAGTAAAGTTTAGACATAGATGGATAATGCCTTTGATGTATCACAAGATTTGACGCACCATTTTCAGATGTGCAATGGTGGGAGTTTGCATGAATTGAGAAGCAAAATTAACACTATAAAAGATATCAGCCCTGGTAAGTGTGAGGTACTATAGGGCCCCAATGAGACTTCGATAGAAGGTTGGATCTTCGAGGGGAGTGGTATTAGTAAGACCCTTGGTTTTTGCCTCAGGGGTGTGCTCATAGGCCTATAATCAACCATTTGTGTTTTTTCAAAGAACGTGACAACATAATGAGATTGTAATAAATGTAGTCCATCCAGAGTTGGTATGATCACAATACTAAGGAAGTGATGAATGGAATCGAGATCCTTCATTGCAAATTTAGTGTGCAAAGTCTGTATGAAATCGTCGAAAAGCTATGGGTTTGAGCCTGTAAGAAGCATATCATCGACGTACAATAAGATAATTAAGTTCCATGGGAAGAGTGTAAGATAAAGAGAGATGGATCAGCAAATATAAAATAAACCATGTTTAATTAGAAAAGAACTAAAACGATCAAACCAAGCTCTTGGGGCATGTTTCAAGCCATAAAGGGCTTGTTGTAGCTTACACACATGATTAGAGAATGTAGGGTCAACCATTCCTAGTGGTTGTTTCATATAAATACCTTCAGAGATAAGGCCATGGAGAAACGCATTTTTAACATCCAATTGACGAATGCTTCAATGTCGAACAAGAGCAAGGCTGATAATAAAAAAGATTGTGCCTAGCTTGATTACAAGAGAAAATATTTTAGTGTAGTCTATATCATCCATTTGATGGTAGCCCTTGGCAACCATGTGTGCTTTAAGTTGATCAAGAGTACTTTCTGGTTTTAGTTTAGGCTTAAAGACTCATTTGGAACAAATAAAATGCATAGTAGGCTTACAAGGGACAAGTTTCTAGGTATGATTATGGTGTAGAGTCATCTCTTCTTCCATTGCAGTCCTCCATCCAACATGATTGAGAGCAACTTTCGTTAAACAGGGTTCTCTCAGAATATTTTGGCTAACTACAGTCATAGCATACTTCGGGTTTGGTTTGTGAATCCTAAGTTGCGATCGAGTCACCTTGCTATGAGTAGGCTCAGAGATTAAAGTTCTTTGAGGCTCAAATGGATGCAGAATTTCAACAGTCTCAAATTCCTGATCTTGGGCCTGTGAATGCACAAAAGAGTTAGTGTCTGTATGAGAAGAATGAGAATTAAGTAACATAGGAGTAGAGGATAAATCTGAAAGAGAAGATAAGGTTGGGCTTTCCGCTGAGCACGTTGCAATGTCTTTAAGAGGGATTGTTGTTTGAGTTTCAAACATAGGAAACACTGGTGGAATTGAGCTTTCATTCATACTAAACAAAGAGCTATCTAGGGAAGTTGTGACAGCAGCTGGCACTTGGGAACGTGAATGTCCAGTAGCTGTATACATTGAGACATCATGAGGTACCAAACTGGGAGTTAGAGTGGATGAAGAATAAACATTATTAACTTTGATAGACAACATCTGTTAGTCATCTTATTGAAGAGGTAAGGTAATCTATGTGTCAAAGATGCTAATCCATTGATCTGAGCAAATTCCATTGTATTCTTGTGACTTTTGAAATGGAAAACTAGTCTCATTGAAGACTACATGTCAAGAGATAAACAACTTTTGACTAGGTAGGTGGAAGCATTTGTATCCTTTGTGCCTGTCACTATACCTCCGCAGAGGCGCAAGTTAGTGTTTTAGGATTAAATTTGTTTGTGTGTATGTCCCAAGTGTATGGAAAGCATTTAGAACTAAATACTCGCAAGAAAGAGTAAGAAGGATGAACACCATGCAACTTAGAGTAAGGAATATCAAATTTAATTGCAAAAGATGGAAGTCAATTCAGTAAAAAACTGCAGTTGTAAAAGCTTTCAACCATAAGTACAAAGGTGCACCACAATGAAATACCATGGTCTTACCTAGCTCACGGATTATTCTATGGCGACGCTCCACCGTACCTGTTTGTTCTAGAGTATGAGGACAAGAAATTTGATGAACTATTCCCTGTTCTTGGAAACGAGAAATAAGTCTTGAATTAACAAATTCACCACCTCCATCAGAGTGAAAGATTTTTATTTTTGTATCAAATTGTCGTGCTACATAATGTTCAAACACCAAATAAGCATTGAAAAAAATCAGCTTCAGTTTTGAGAGGTAATATCCAAGTATAACATGAGAAATCATCTACTAGACGGCATAATAGCGAAATTTTCCAAGAGATAAAACAACCTCTGGACCCCACAAATCACATCGAACTTTATTAAAAATAGTTGAGCTGGAGTTTTTGAAACAATTAAAAGGCATTTTCCTCAATTTACCTAATTGACAATATCACAGATAGATTGAAATTTTTTGACTTCTTGAACTTGAATCAAGCCCTTATTCCTAAGTAATTGAAGTGCAGATGCTTGGGGATGTCCTAGACATTGATGCCATACTTCTATAGTGCTTGATCTAAATCGATTTGAGTAATGCAATTCATGAGGGCTGGTAAGGACATACAAATGACCTTTGCATTTTCCTATCATTACTTTGTGACCTGTCTCCCATTCCTTAACACAAAAATCCCCATTAGAAATTCACAATATAATGCATAGTTATCAGTCCAGCTGACTTACAGAAAGTAAATTCTTTGCTAAATAGAGAACATGAAGAACATTATGGAGATGGAGGACATCAGAGTTAGTTTTAATACATGAATCACCAACATCTTTAATGGGAAGGGAAGTGTCATCTCCAATTAGAACAAAATATATCCCGAAATATGGGTGTAAATTTATCAACATACCTACATTACCTGTCATATGATTGGAGGCTCCTGTATCAGATGTCCATTCACTATCCATAACTGAGTTGTCTAGAGTAAGTGTAGCCATTGCTTGTGGAATTTCATCTTGTTGGACAAATTGCTTAGGTAAGTACTAGCAAATCTTAGCAGTATGCCCTAGTACACCACAATATAGACAGCTCTCATTACGATACATATCCCTATCTGCTGGTGTCATACTAAGTTAGCCGGGAAGAGGTGGTTGTCTAGACATGGGGGTCTAATTGTTGTTGTTCTGTGAAGACTGGTGATTATAGTTGTGTTGTATTGTTGGATGTGTTGTGATTGGAATTATGAGCTCGAAATCCATGACCATTGGAGGTAAATTGATTTTGAGATCCTCGGTTGGAAACTCATGGTTTTTGAGGACGTTGTTTTTGTCCATAGAACGCAAGTTGATGGGTAGATGTGTTGGTACAAAACCAATTTTGACGCTGTTCATATCGTGGCAGAAGTGATGCTAATTCCGTGTAGGCTGGCCGTGGAGGCTTTAACATAGTTGTGGTAAAGGACTTATATTCTGGCCCTAGACTTGTAAGAAGTGAAAAAACCTTTACTTTGTCAAGTACAGGGCTTCCTATTGCTGCAAAGCTATTGCAGATGTCTTTGAAGTTGCGAATATGCTCGCCAATGGTGGTGTTTTCTTCTTTGCATGGATACGTCATTTGTTAAGGAAGTGTAAACTCTCGCTCCTGAGAGTCTTGTGCATAGGCTTCCTTAAGTGCGTCCCACATAGATTTTGCAATGTCTTGGACAATAACAAGACTAAGGGCGGCCTCTTCAGTGATTGTGCCAATGATCCACCCTCTGAAAAGACGGTCAGATTTACGCCAAGTGATTTACTCGGCTGTGAGTGAAGCGATGTTTATTCTGTGGTTGGAGTGGCATACATAACTGGGGAGATTTTTTCACCGGTAAGGTGTCCAACTATTTCTTAACTTTAGGCGAAAGTCAAGGCTTGTTCGCGCCATAAAGGCAGCCTCTTCAGTGAGTTACGCCAAGTGATGTACTCGGCTGTGAGTGAAGTAGTGTTTTTTCTGTGATTGGAGTGGCATACATAACTGGCGAGGTTTCTTCACCAATAAGGTGTCCAACTATTTCTTGACTTTTGGCAAAAGCCAAGGCTTGCTCAAGCCATAAAGGATAGTTGTGATGTTTTAACTTCAAGGTGATAAAATTGCCTACGTCGAGAGAAAGTGAGGCCATTGTAGAGACAAAAGAATAGGTTCTTGATGCTCATAAAGGCTCTGATACCAAGAAAAAAAATTTGATTTGTAATTGAAGAATTATGTTTATTGTATCCAATCTCAACCTTTATTGATGCATGAACTGAATTACACTGTCATATTTATGCTAAGCTATATACAATATTATTGGTAAGAGGATAATTGCACAGAAAGATTGTAGGAGGGATGAGTAGTAAATCTTGATAGAGTTTTAGAACAAAGAGGAAAAGAAAGATGATGTATTTTTTATATGAAAATGATCAGTACACACACAACCATAACCAGCTACCTTCCAATATATATTATAAAAGTTTACTACCATACTTCTAGTCAACAATTTCCTACCAACTACCACATTACCTGTTGACAGGATAAGCCATGCTATAATAGATATTTTGATCACCAAAAATAATCATAACATGGGCAGAATGTGATAGCAAAAGTGACAACTAAATATCAATACTCCTCATTGACACTTTTGCTGGAAACACCAAGGTTTTTTCTCAATGTTTCAAACCTTCCTTTGGATAATGACTTGGTAAAAATATCTGCATATTGATCTTCAGCATTGCAGTGCACCAGCTTCACTTCATAATTCTCTTGTGCTTGCCTAATTGCATGATACTTGATCTTGATGTGCTCTGTTCTTCCATGAAACACCGGATTTTTAACCACTGCAACAGTTGATTGATTATCACTATAAATGACAGTTACATCAGGTTGTTTGTGGTTAAGATCCTCCAACACTTTCCTTAACCAGATTGCTTGATTGGTGGCCTCTGATGCAGCTATATACTCTACCTCTGCTATTGATTGAGCCACCGTTTTTTGTTTTATTGTGTTCCAGTAAACTAGACTTGATCCCAAATAAAATGCATATCCAGAGGTGCTCTTCATATCATCCAAAGATCCAGCCCAATCGCTGTCAATATAACCAATTAAATCCAAGATCTTTGACCTTCTAAACCAGATTCCCATTTCAGCATTCCCTCTAAATGAGAAAATACTTCATTTCCCCCAAATCTGTCATTTCAAATGCCATCATCGTTTCATCTTTCAATTTGCCAATTAAAGTTTGATTGCTGCCAGTTACTAGCATGTCATCAACATACAATGATATAATGATAATTTCTTCCTCCACTTGCTTTATATAAAGTGTTTGCTCATTAACACTTTTGATGAAGCCAATGCAGTTCAAATATTCATCAATCCTACTGTACCAGGCTCTTGGAGCTTGCTTCAAACCATACAATACCTTTTTTAATAGATATACCTTGTTTTCTTCTCTAACCACCAGAAAACCATCTCGTTGATCAACATAAATTTCCTCATTTAAGTAACCATTTAAGAAGACCGACTTAACATCCAATTGATGAATTTTCCAGCCTTTTTGAACAACAATGACAAGCAACAATCTGACAGTTTCATATATGGCCACCGGAGCAAATGTGTCTGTGTAATCAATACCATATTGCTAAGCATATCCCTTCACAACTAACCTGACTTTTAACTTGTTGATTGATCTATTTGAGTTCAATTTGGTCTTATACACCCATTTAACTCCAATTACATTTTTATCTCTTGGTCTATCAACCAACTCCCAGGTTCCATTAATTTCTATCATACTCAGCGCCTCCTTCACTGCAGCCATCCAACCATGTGAATTCACTGCCTCATTGAAGTTTGAAAGCTCCAACACTGCTGTAATGACTTCTCCTTCTTATTTTTACACACTTTTTGAATATGTCCAAATTGCTTACATGCTCTGCATTGGACCCTTGGTCTGCACCAACACCATTTTAGAGAATGACCGATTTTTTTGCAATGAGAGCAGAGAGGATAATTATCATTCTTACCAACATTATTGTTGATCTCAACCTTTTTCTTTTCAGGTAGTTTCTTCTTCACTCCATAACTTGTTTGAGCTTTATATTTTTCTTTGACAAATAAGGCTCCTTCAACTTGTTGTTCTTGCCTTATTAGTCTCATTTGCTCAGTTGTGTGAAGAGCATTCACCAGTTCAGACAAAGTTATGGTTGACAGATTGAGTCTTCAAGTGAGGAGATTTTTGCCTCAATTTTTTTTGGCAAACTAATCAAAACCTTCTCCACAACTCTTTTATCAGGTAAGTTATCTCCCAAAAGCCTTATTTTATTTACCATCTTTATTAGCCTGTCAGAAAATTCTTTAACAGTTTGTGACTCTTTCATCTTCAAGGACTCATATTCCCTTCTTAAGTTTAGAACTTGCATTTGTCTTGTTCTTGCATTTCTCGTGAATTCTTGTAATCTGTCCCAGTCATCCTTGGTTGTCTCACAAGTGATTACCCTGGTGAAGATTGCATCGGAAAAGGCTGTTTGGATGCAAGAAAGGGTCTTGAACTTCTTTGCAACCTCCTCACTATGTTGCTTCAATTGATCAATAGTTGGATTTGCTCTAAGAGGTGGTGGTTCATTACCCGTTTCTGTGATTTCCCACAATTCATATGCTTTCAGGTATGTCTTCATTTTTTGCTGCCCAAAAGTCATAATTTTCTTCTATAAACACAGAAGGTAATAGAGCTGAAAAACCACTTGAAGCCATCCCTCTCATGTCTGATTTTCTCAACAGATATGGTGAAGGAGTTTTGGTGGAAGTTTCCTCACTTGTTTTTCTCTTTTTCTCACAACCTTTTTTTCAAAGATCCTTTGATGCTCTGATACCACTGATAGAGTTTTAGAACAAAGAGGAAGAGAAAGATGATGTATTTTTTATATGAAAATGATCGGTACACACACAGCCATAACCGGCTGCCTTCCAATATATATTACAAAAGTTTACTACCATACTTCTAGTCAACAATTTCCTACCAACTACCACCTTACCTGTTGAAATTTCCTGCCAACTACCACCTTACTTGTTGACAGGATAAGTCATGCTATAATAGATATTTTGATCATAAAAAATAAACATAACATTGACAGATTTTAACACATATGATAGCTACAAAATGTAATAATAAAAGTGACGACTAAATATCAATAAATCTCCATTATATGGTTTGGTAAATTTCCATCATATGGTCTGATTGAATGGTTGACTGCAATCAATCCGCTCATTCTCGCCTTTAGTCATCTTGATTATCAGTTCGAATCTTCATGGAAATATTCTTTGTATCAAATCTGATTGTCACTTGGCAGAGAATGAGCTGTAATATTCTTTGTACGGAATCTGATTATCACTTGGCAGAGAATGAACTGCAATAATAACTTTCTTGTTCCCAAAATATCTATACCGATTTTTCTGTTGCCGACTCATCCTCATGCTGTTCACATTGCTTTGCTTTAATAAAGAGATCATCTATGTGACCCCATAAACATGTGAATTAGGATCTCCTTCCTTTCTCATCACACTGTGCAAGCTATAGACTAGCATCTAAGGGATAGAGTGATCAGTTTTCAACACATTGAAATCAATCATGAGTTCGAATCCAACTTCAAAGGTCAGATTAAGTTGGACCCATATGGAAACTAGGTTATTTTGACTTCTCCGTTATTAATTAAACCGGAATCATAATTAGACAATATATTTTTGTAAGAATGAATGCTTTCTTTTTTCTAATTATTACACAGTATATTGGAATGCTATAATTAAGTATAGTCATATGCCATATAATTTTCAAGTTCCTATTCTAATTCGCAAGCATAAATGGAATGCAAATCAATGAAGATCCTTTTTCTATTTCAGATTTTTCAAGAAAAGTCTTGGTCAATTTCAAGGAAAAAAAAAACCCTATAAATATATATAAACTAAAGGCTTAAACTTGCAGTAACTTCTTCTTCTTCTTCTTCTTCTTGTTAAAGAAATAATGGCTCCAAAGGAAAACATAGTTGTTTTCCCATTCATGGCACAAGGCCATATCATCCCTTTCTTGTCATTGGCACTTAAACTAGAACAAGAAAAAGGCTATGAAATAACCTTTGTAAACACCCCTCTCAACATCAAGAAACTTCAAGATTACATCCCTAAATTCTCAAACATTCAACTAGTCGAAATCCCTTTTAACAGCGCAGAACATGGACTTCCTCCAAACTCTGAATCCACCGAAACTCTTCCTTTCCCACTCATGCTTCGCCTTATCGAGTCATCTCCTTCGTTAAAACCTGCCTTCACAAATCTTGTTTCCCGTCTCATCGAGGAGGATAATGGTAGGCTGCCTCTTTGTATAATTTCAGACATATTTTTTGCCTGGTCGGCCGATGTTGCTCACGAATTTGGTATATTCCACGCAATCTTTAATGCTGGCGGAGGTTATGGCTTGGCTGTTTTGCACACTACATGGTTGAATCTGCCTCAGTTGAAATCAACCTCCGAGGAGTTTCCCCTCCCTGGTTTCCCTCGGGGTTATAGCTTTAAGACGAAAAATCTGCCAGTACATCTTAGAGAATGCGAGGGTCCTTGGGAATTCGCAAATGGAATGTTCAAAGATTGGCTAAAGACCCATGCAGTGTTGTTCAATACGATAGAGGACATAGATAACATAGGATTGACGTATTTCAGGGAACAGCTTCCGAAGTGTTCTGTATATCCTATAGGGCCTATTCTTTCGTCTGCAGGTAGCAAAGCCCACAGGGGAGAAGAAGCAGAAGCTACAATGAAACATTGCATGAAATGGCTTGATAAAAAGGCGACGAACTCAGTTCTTTATGTGGCCTTTGGTTCACAAAGTTCCCCGTCTGAAGCTCAAACAAAGGAACTGGCCAAAGCGCTTGAGGCTAGTAACGTCGATTTCCTTTGGGTTTTTAGGCCACCTTCAAGCTTTGTAACAGATTCAGAATGTACAAATAAAGAGTGGCTTCCTGAAGGTTTTGAGGAAAGGATTAAGAACAGCAAAAGGGGTTTACTTTTGAAAAAATGGGCACCCCAGATGGAAATTTTGTCCCACAAATCTGTTGGTGCATTTTTGAGCCACTGCGGATGGAATTCATGCATAGAAGCTCTTAGCAATGGCGTCCCAATGCTAGCATGGCCTATGGGTGCTGAGCAGCCATTCAACGCACATATGTTGGAGGAAGAATTGGGAGTTTGTGTTGGAGTCACAAATGGACATAACCACGTTGAACATGAAGAGATTATGGAGAAGATTGATTTGGTGATGGAAGAAGGAAGAGAAGGGGATTTGATGAGAAGAAAAGCGTTAAAGGTTATGGAGATGATCAAGCGAGGTAGTAAAGGAGCTTCAATGGAAGCCATGGATGACTTTCTTAGAGCTGCACATACTGCATGCATATGAGTCATGAAAGAAAAATATTGTGTCCTCATAATTAAAATGTTAAATCTATTTTATTATTAAACATAAAGTAGATTTTAATTTTACAAAAAATAAGAAAACTTTACTTAATTTGATGTTAGATGGCTTTGAGCCCTGCCACGACTTTAGAATCAGCATCGTAGGATCCTAACAAGCTCAATCGTACACTTAGTAATTGAATTGGCACAAGAAGATCAAGTATGATCCGGGAAGCAAAAAATTAGAAGCTAAACTGCGAGAAGTAGAATATACTACCAAGATTTTTCACCACTTCATAAAAAAGAAATAAATAACTTAATTCTTCAAATAATGTTACTTTACTAGAAAGTAGATGACAGATAGAGTGACATAATAGGTGTTGACAAGATGTGATGAGATGAAAAAGCTGACTGTGTTTTAAACAGTTCAATGATAGATTGTCATGAGGCATTATGTCCAAGAATTTTGTCTATGTAGCATGATTGTAATTCTTCTACTCTGAATGGGATGCGAAAAGGTTTTCCATCGGTACATAGAAGGCCTCTTGACAGCGACAAAAAATCCTTGTGCGCATTCTAATTAACATCTTATTTAAGTTCAACTCACTACTCTCCAATTCAGTACATACAAGTTGTAACATTCCAATTCCCAAACAAGCACCAACTATGGAGGCCTGTGGTCTGTCTCATTTTTCTTAAAACTGCAGCAGATATTGATATGGTGGGTTCAGGTCACCAGTTCAACCAGCATCATAGATTGTACTCATACAAGTAAAGAATATATAAAATTACTAGGATATCATTTTATTATTTGTAGCTAATATTTCAAAAGGTAAAGATTTGGTCCATTTCTTTTATCTCTCGTCTGCACCAAAATTCAACAAAAAGATGGTAATATATTACATCTAACAAGCCAGATCAAATCTGGAGTGAACAAATCAGGGAATTGTGACAAAGACACCTAAGGAAGTCACCTAGTACACAGCAAAAATGAGGTCAGCCTTGCTGACAGCACGACTGACCTCTGTAAAGGAAATTGCGCAATCTATTCTTCAGACAAACAATGTGTCCTCTTTAATTTTATTTAATTGAATATCCGACCCTGTTGGACCAATAACACCAGCCAATTTGGCTACCAGCATCTCCAACATTTTTTCTTGGCTGGAACAAATTTCCATCATCTAATTAGATGAGGAAAAGGACAATGACGACATTCACATTACTGTCAATTATTCTCATAAGAAAATTACATGCATTTATTATTCTCCGGATACGGATCTTTACTTGAAAGATTACCAAAACTATATCTAATGAAATTCCAAAGAATAACAGAATGTGCTTATATAAATAGAAGAGAAAGATCAAAGTTCAGATAGTTCAAGACTATTAAATAGTAAAAAAAGAAGAGGAGGAAATCTAGCCATATGAGTGATGACGACAAATCAGTCTGCATTAGGTAATAGTATAAAAGGAAAATAATAGAAAAGTTAAGAATTGCAAATAATCCTGATAATCATAAGAACGTTAAACTGCCATAATCATGTTCAGTCGATCTTGCATTTGTTCAAAGACTATTAAACAGTACTACCAGATTGTGACATTTGGCAATCCAGCAGTTTGCTCATTTACATGTATTAGTCAAAAATCTCCAGGATTACAGGGTAGTGCTAAGAATACCCAAAGAATGATGATTCTGATAATAAAGCTTGCAGTTGAGTGGCTGAAAAAGATGGTAATAAAATGAATTCACAACTCACCATCAAAACATCCACAAAATAGTAAATCCAGAAACAAATCCAATTGAGAGGAAAAACTCATCCACCTCCATTAATACACCATTTCCCTGCCCACTAAAAAATTGGCATTATTCAATAATTCTACATCATATGCATGTGTGTGTGATGAGAGTGGATCATAAATTAGGGAAACATAGTCTAAATTGTGAACAACTGACTCACATCTAAATCCAGAAGCAGCAAGTATGACAGCTTATGATGCAAAGTACTTCATCAGTTCATCAAAATCAGCTTCATCAACACCAGATCCCGTGCCATCAATTTCAAGACTAAATGGACTGTATCCAGTATAGTCGGGTGAAAAGCTAGGGAGAGATGGAAAATGTGTGTCTACAGGCCTATCTGGCTCTGTCGGAAATGCAGCTTTTACATAATGGGGGATCTCTCCACCGGATATAGCATTTCCATTCCTAGATAGTGCTGGTAAACTAATACCAGAATCCCCTGGTCTGTGCTCCATCTTATTATATGCTGCCTCAGATTACTGTCCTTCCTGACTTAAACCAACTGCTTTTAATTGATTATAGAAATTATATGTGGAATTCCGAGATCCCCGGGTTAGAATTGAATCCTCAGGTCCAGACAGGCATACAGAATTTGGACCTCCATGACGTAACTCCAGGTTGTCCAGTTCATGAGGCAACACAGAACTTTGAGGTTTTAAGTTCAACTTAGAAAGATGAGCAGGCAACTCAGTATTTTCAGGTGCATGACTTAATTGAACATCACAATATTCTATTCAAAATCAGAATTTTTTGCCACTGGATAAAGTAAGGATCCATCAGTCTTTGACATAGTTTGGGTGGTGATGGGATTGGCAGAAGGAAAGGCACAAAAAATGTCAAAATCAGAATCCAGAAAGCAGGGTTTATAGTCAACATTAATCCCCCGAGGTCTCATCGCTGTTATTCCATCATTTTCTGGCTGGCTCTCATTTGTCAGGTGTCTCAGTAACGCTACGTCAGAGGGTCTTACATCCATCAGAGTGTTTTCGGGATCATCATGCGGATGTTCATTGAGAGATAGTACATCCTGTTTGTTACCAAGGGTAACTTTTTGGTGTTGTCTTTTCAGGGATTGTTCCCTACCTCGCTCCTTTACTTTGGCCAGTGGAGTAACATGAACAGGAGGTTCAATAGGCAAAACATACATTGATTGTTGTTCTTGATCATCTCTTGATGTAACAGATCCCGGCCCGTCATCAACATCATAGTCGCTACCACTGCTAAAAGAAGGTTTCCTCTTTTCGCCATGGCTCCTTGAAGGTGCCTCATTTACTCTAGATGAACCATTATCACTGCTAGGCTGCCGGATGAATGCTTCCTCCCTGCTCAAAACACCCAACCAAATTGCACTCTCTTTGGCAGTCATCTTGTCCTGTAAACACTTTGACTGCCTGATTAGTCTCCTGATCTTTGCAATATCAGGTGACATGTACTTTATAACAGCAGTCAGCACCCCAACTTTCCACATCTTTTTTAAATCATGGGGCTTCTTATATGGTGGAGTTTTGACCCTTGGGTAATCCCAATCTTGTCCACCATTCCTCATTTCCAGTTGGCCACCAAGGTGGAGGGGTCCCCTTTTCAAGCGGATACTTCCTTTGCGCTGGATTGCAATGTTGCATCAGGGAAGACAAAAGCGATCCCAATGTTGCATCTTGCAAGTCTGGAAGCATACTTTGTGAGGTTCCATTATAATTACCACCTCTATCTTCCCGGCAAGGCACTCAGGCTCATACTTAGCAATGGCCGCAGGCCCATTCTTGTCAAACTTCACCTTTTCCTTCCACCAAGCTCTTAAATTATCTGATGAACCGCGAATAGGCTTACCTTTCTCGGGGATAATACCATACACAAATCCACGAGCCTTGCAAACTTCCATGAGCTTCAACATGTACTTCAAAATCCCATTTGAGCTCGTGCCATCTTCTTCCGGTGTTCCTGATCAGTGGTCGACTTGGCCTTCTGCTTCTCTGCAGCTTGACGCACTGCAAGCTTATGCCTTTCCTTGATCCTCTTGAGTTTAACTTGATCCTTCCACATTCGCCTCTCCAATTCTTCGGCTTCAATCTCCTCATTACTGACATCTTTTTCCTCTATATTCTGACCAACCCTTATATCATCGACTTCGATGTCCCAACTGTCGTGAAATGTATCACAATCATCTCCATTTCAAATCAATAAATAATAAAAAAATTAAAAGAAACCAGTGAACAGGGACGAATCTAGGGTTCGAGTTCAGTTAAAGTGGACTACGAACATTGAACGTTTACTTTCAACGGTCAACGTCCGTGATAGCGGTGTTGTTTATTAATATTTAATTAAATAATATTTCAAAAATCGTACGAACTAGAATTAGAAGAACTAAATACACCACTAGAACTAGAACTAGGTATCAACTTTCATTTCGGATGAAAAAATTGTTCTATAATCTATAAAATATTCTAATTTATTTTTCAATCAAATATACAATATATATTAAAAAAAATGTCAATATTTAGTTTACAATTCAACTTAATTAAGCAAGTATTATTATATTAACAAAATTGAAATTATTTATGTGTTTATATCAATTTTATGTGTTTGTGTGATTTCACTTTTTCGTAATCGATTTTTTGTGAAAGAAAAGTGGAACATTCTATAATTAAATAAGTTTTGTTGAAATACTCCTTATGACACTAAAGTCAATTTTTTTACAAATTCATTCGTCATTAATTGACAAAACTCTCAAATAAATTAATTACAGAAAATAAAAATAAAGAAGAGAGACAAATTACCGATTAAAGTGTTTCTATTTACATTAAAATCGATAAAATGAAGATATATTATTTTCTTTCATTGAGTATCACAAATTAATACTTTCCATGATAGTAAAACTATTAATATCCTTTAGCTAAGATTATTGGTTCGAATCCACCTTGCACTTGTTTTTAGTAAAAAATGTTTACAAAAATTACATAAAATAGTCATTAAAAGGTTTCGAACTCAGGACCTATGGTTTAATAGAGGAAGCGCCAACCAATTAAGCTACCAAGTATGATTGTTAAAAAAATGAAATATTAGATATATAATATAAATCGTTTATCTACGAAAAAAAAATTCTTCTCGACGGATCCAAAGCTCACCAACATCCAGATCCGCCCCTACCAGTGAACATTAAAAAACACAATCAAATAATTCCTCATATATTGATTCAATTTCAATAGGGGAAAAAATCTTCAGCAAAGCATAAAAAAAAATATAAACTACCTGTAACTACATGATCCTATAATTGACAATTGATTAACATAATAATTAACATCCGAGCCCGTATGTTGGATTTCTAAGCCAAATCTAATAATAAAATATTACATGAACTGCAGAACATAAAATCCAGAAAAAGGTTATTCGAAGCAATAAAAATCACCATTACAATTTAATGAAAATGGCAGTTCAACAATAATTTCATCAGCCCAAAGTCCAAATCACCTCCTCAATATTCAACAGAATTATTCATGTCGAAAACCATAGTAATTCTTAACATCCATGAAGTTTAAGAATATAAATATAAAAAAAGTTCAAAAGACAGAGGGATAGAATAGAATTGTAAGAGTTTCTTTTAGGGAGGTTTATAGAAAAATTAAACAAATCAGACCTGATATCCATTCCAATATCTTCCATTACAGCCATATAATTCCTTATTTTTATGTGAAATTCCCTTTTCAGATTCTGGGTTTATGTATTTTATATAAAAAATTCCATTACAGCCAATAAACGGAAAGGTCAAATTAGGATAAACACAAATGAATTTCTAGGTTTATGTATTTTATATACATATATAGGCATAAACAAAAAGGTGAATGTACTCGTAGACGCTCTCTCCCCCCCCCCCACGCCTCTCTCTCTCTCTCTCTCTCTGGAGAGCGATTTTGCTGCGTGGGCGAGGAGCAACCACTTTTATCCAATTTTCTACAATTTGGATTAAAATCGTGGTTATTTGTCTGTTTCACGTTGACCGAGTTAAAAAGGAACAAGAAATGAAAAAAAAAATAAAAATTAATTAGGATGGTGGAGTTGGTGAAGTTGAAGAACGCGGAAATTTTTGGTCATAAGTTTGATTCTTCCTACCAACATTTTTTCGGTCAAGTTTGTCGCACCGGACTTACTTAGTGTGATTAATCTGACTGACGTGATTTTGTAGGCTATTACATCAACTTGAAAATTTACTTAGTGTGCATTCGAAGAGTAGCGACTGCAAGTCCCCCGTCATAATAAAAAAAATGACATTGCACAAGAAATATGTCTGTAAA
Source organism: Osmanthus fragrans (assembly GCA_019395295.1). Lineage (NCBI taxonomy): Eukaryota > Viridiplantae > Streptophyta > Magnoliopsida > Lamiales > Oleaceae > Osmanthus > Osmanthus fragrans. The sequence continues at coordinate 20,266,135 of CM033343.1, read as the reverse complement.
AAAAAAAAAATTGACAGATTCAGAATTTTTTCATTATTTTTCGTTATAAAAAGTAATAATATTATTTTATATTATCACAGCCATGACGCCAATTGTTATGTAACATTTTAACTCTCCACCTTTAAAACTCTATGTTAAGACAAAATATAGTTTCATATTAGGTATTTCTTTCTCGATTATCTATTTCACATAGTGGTGGCAATCGAGCCGAATAGCTCGTGAGCTCGACTCGTCTAAAACGAGCTACGAACCGCTCGGGTTCGTAAAAAAGAGCCCGAACCACGAGCCGAGCTTTGAAAATGTGAGAAGCAGCTCGACTCGTCAAGTAGATGAGCTGCTTGACGAGCAGCTCGTGGGCTTGATTTGACGAGCCACGAGCCGGCTCGGCTCGTCAAATCTTTTAAAAAAAAAAAAAATTTAGAAAATATGTCTTATATATTATTTAAAAAAAAAAAAAAAAAAAAAGTAGACGAGCTCGTGGGCCGAGCTGGAGCTCGGCTCGTCCCGACCCACGAGGTCATGGGCCGAACCGAGCTCGACTTTTTTTTTCACGAGCCTAGCTCGTTCGACAGCGAGCTCGAGCTCGTAAGATGACGAACCGAGCTGACTTGACTCAGCCCATTGCCACCACTAATTTCACATAAACCACAAATATGGTATGATCATAGTAGTCTATATTAGTGGAGCATGGATTACAGGTTAGAAGGCAAAAAATATCGAAGGGACGAAAAATACGTGTAAATATATATTTAAAAAAAAAAATTCAACATATATTTTTAGAAAAAACTTGAGGGACATTTGTAAAATTTGTGCTTGAATTAATTCTTCTTACTTTTACCATGACAAATAAAATTTAAATAATTATTTTATAATTTATGATACATCATAATACAGAGTAAGCTGGATAAATAATATAGTTCTTTAAATTTTAAAAAAAAAAAATTGAAATAATATTTTATGCATTATTACTAGCAGAAGAACAGCTTATTAAACTTTAATTAAAAAATTAACAGGGATGCTCATGGCCTTTGGTTAAAATAGTGATACTTTTGAGAAAAATATTCAACTTTCTAACTATAATTATTATATTTTACTTCAGCTAATTTGGTACAATGATAGCGAATTATTAAATGAGTCACTTATTGTAATTGACGAAATACTAGCGGAAAAGTGAAAATTAGAGTCAAAGGAACTTGGATACAAAAGATGCACGAGTCGTCAAGTTGTGAAGGTGATTTGTTGCTCTAGAGTGCTCAAACCTTTAGCACTCTATTGGAAACAATTCCTTCATTATTCATTGTTGACATTAGGTTGAATCCATAACCTCCTAATCAAAGCACTCATTGATCCCACTTTACTATGTATGGGTAGGGTGCCACCATTCTCCCAACCAAAGCACTCCGAAATTTATATATAAGTAGGACGGTTCTATATAATATATACATAGTAAAATCGTCTATTGAAATTACAACATCTCAGACTTCAAATCACTCAAGTAATGGCACCTTGGACACTAAGTGGATCAATCACCTATTTTGTTTCTCTCTATTATCCACTCGACGTTCGAAATACCAAGATTTGAGTAGTTTAAATTTTGATGTCTCATGATATGAATGAATGGGCTTCCACATATGAATATGGGACCCACTTCCATTTCATCCAACATATTACTAGAATGTGTAATTTTAAGGATCCTAAACCAGGGGACAAAAGGGAAAGAAATCACACATTCTTCAGAAGAACACACTTGTATTTTGTTGGCAAATTCTTTCATATTAGGTATACTTCACATGGAACCCAAATTGTAATTTGTCGATGAAAATAAAGGGATGCAACTTTTAAATTAGAAATGTAAATGAGCGAGTCAAATTTAAATGGAATTTTGAGTATATTTTGAAGTTACAGTTTTCTTTTCGAGTATAAAAGTACTGTGTTTATATTCATTTGATTTATAAAGTTCACGTGATATCGTGTCTTGTTACCAAGTTGTACAAATTGTTCAAAAAAATGCTGCGTCGAGGTGAGTTGGAGGGGGATCGCGTCAATGCACTGCTCATGGCTAGAAAAGAATCTACACAATTTTTTTAACATTTCCTCAAGTGGTGGTTCGTTTCTATGTTGACTGAGTAGCATGATTGAAATAATTGCGTCGTGAGTTTCGTATATAGACAAGATTGTGACTTTTTCTTTTGTGGAGGGAGGATTTTGATTGTAACCCTATTATACTTCCATTAGGTGGCTAGTTAATGACATGCTTTTCCAAGAAAACAACCAGATGGCTTCATTAGCAATATCAGTCGAGCTTTTCATTGGTTTACTCATCATTTATGTGTCTCCCTCGGTCTAGTCCCACTCGCACAATCACACGTACACATCCAGAGAGAAATTCCTTGATAGATGATTTTTCATTAGTATGTAAGGGCTGATAATTTATTCACAAGACCAGTAGCAGATCAACTTCTCTGTGTAAAAATAAGTCATCAATTGTGTGACTTTGATCTTACATCTTCTTCTTTCACGGCAAGGGATAGAGCATTAAGGGGCTGCTTGGGATTTTTTATTTTATTTTCACCATTTTTTGTTAGATTGTTAGAGTAGTTTCTTCTGTTTCATTGGCCTTGTTTGATTTTCATTTTATTTAAAATACATTTTTCTCTATTTTCTTTTAAACTACACATTCTTCAATAAAATAATATTACACGCAAACTCAAAATTATTCCTTATTTTTTAACCACACATTGATTCTTCATCACTATTTAAAAATGCAATTTTATTTTTTTTTATTTTTTGCAAAAATGCTCAATATTGTTTCCTTTTCCATGTCGAAACTCGTATACTCGATTTTGCTTATATAATAATATGCAATGCGTTCCAATTTTGTAGCACATTGTAACAACTGTTTTCAATGCAATTCGACGACGTGATACTGATTAATATATTAGCAATCATATGAAATATAATATTTTTCTACAACAAGCATGCCAAGTTACATGAGACTGTAATTTACACATCTATGGTGTAGCTGCTGCTGTTCCATGTTGCTACTGTGTTGATGAGGGAGGACAATGGGGGGGGTATGGGGGCAGCCAAGTCGAGCAACGTTGGCTTCGAAGGATGATGACTTGGTGGAAGTTAGGTAAAAGGTTGATGATTCAATGCTGAAAACGTTCAAAGAAGTTAAAACTCTACCTAGAGTCCAGGTTGATATTTGCAACGTTGGAGCTGTAATCGAGGATTCACAAATGGGGTAAAAGTCACCAACTGGCCGGATTGGATTAATGTCCACGGCCAACAACACAATTTTTAATGCGTGCTGATGATTTTGTTGAAGAAGAAATAGTAAAATCATAACTGATCATAGGGTGGTACGCATTCGAGTTATTTTTAGCCTTTCTCATTTTTGTACGGAATGAGTTGTACAACCGCTAGGGATGTCCATTTCCACAATAGCTAGTTGTTCAAAGACTGATTTACGGATTCTACATTTGAAAAAAAAAAAATGATAGACAATAAAGAATAGATTATGGTGTGATTGTCAATAAAGAACACATAATAAATGTCACAAAGCTCAAAAACCAAGCAATTCAAGATATTCTTAAAAAAAAAAAAAAAAAAAAAAAAAAAAAAAACTTGCACTATGGTTGGATTAACTAAGGAAATACTCAAAATCCAAAAACCAATCGATTCATCAATTCAATCCATTAATCCTTCATAATTTAAAATTCATCTCCCACAAAATGGCAAACACGAACAAAGCTAACTAAGAGTAATGCATGGTTTTTACATCCAAATTCTTCCATAGGGCGTATGGCTTCGATTGGATTGAAGTGTATGGGTGTCTTTACAATAGAAAATGGATTATCTGCAGCTAATAAAGCAAATTTGTATAAATCATGGGTTGCATGAAATTAGGGATTTTGAGAAATGAATGTGATCTGATTTCTAGAGCAAAAATTGGGGCAATATTTGTGTGTTTAATTTTATTTTTTATTTGTACTTTTAAAATAGCAGTATATTTGAGATATAAAATGTTGAAAAGTAATACTGGAATTCAGATTTAAATCAAGGTGCCCAATATAATTTATCCTTTTATTCAACTTCTTCGTGCCACTTCACAATTGAAATTTTATCTCCTCTCCCGAGTCTTTGTTCTAATGCTCAAATAAATGTATTTCTTGCCTCCAAGGTCCCAATTGTTCAAGATTATTCACTTTAGTCCTTCAGATTTAAAGTGTAGAATTTGATCCCAAAATTCTATGTTTTATCCAAATTTCGTCATTCTTGATCCGATCTTGAGTTTTCTCCTATCCTAACATAACCCAAAAATACAAATAATTAAGTATCAATTTTATATTAATACTAACAAAAATCACTTTTAATGGCTTAAATAAGTGTAAATTTAACACTTATCAACAGTGAAATTTGAGTGTAATTAGAAATCCAACAAAAGTTGGAATATCTGCTAGTTTACTGCACTTTGGTCCTCCACATTAAGTTCTTGTGCATCCCAGGTCCTCTTTATTTGCATGACAGGTCCTTACTTCAAGACTTAATTATTTTTGGTCTCAATTTTGTACAGATTCAATCCAATTTCATCCAAACTTGTCAGATCCATATTTTACCTAAATCAATTGTAAAATAATAAAAATTAAGTAGATGATTGCTCAATATAATGATAAATAAATAAGAATCGAAGTTCAGATAAGCGCATAAAATACACTAATCAAATGCACTAATCATATGATTAATTTCTTGGTCAATCCGAGATATATGAAATATTCCGTTTTTTTGTGCTTTTAAGAACAGGATTATGTTAAGTCATCAACGTGGATTTAAATTATTGGTGTTTCTAGATTATTATCAATATAATAAGTGACTTTGATGGATCGGATTTAAGAGCATGTTTGGCTAAGTTTAAAAATAAAAAAATTGTTATTGTTATGTGAAATTTTGTTTGGATAATTTTTGTTGAAACATTCGATCTAACCATTAAACGTGACCACATATAAATTACGCATAGAGCAATAACTACAAGTGTAGGGCTTCTCTATGTCACAGTGGGGATGAAAGCTTAAATTAGCTTTCTTAACAAATTTGGTTGAGCCATCAATTATATAAATCATCTCGGTAAGGAAAGGAGAAGAATGAAAAGAAAAATGCCTTTATAATGATGATAAAGTTGAACGAGTACAACATATAAAGAAAGTCTCAATTTTGTACAGATTCGATCCAATTTCATCCAAGCTTGTCAAATCCGTATTTTACCTAAATCAATTGTAAAATAATAAAAATTAAGCCTTTGTTTGACTCCCTTTTCTTATCATGTATATTTTTTTCTATCTCTTACTTTCAGCCACACAATTTTTCATAAAATAATACTATATTTAAATCGAAAAATTTTCTTTCTTTTTCAACCATACATTCTACGAAAAAAAAAAAAAAAAAAAATACTATTCCAAATACTATTTTTGAAAAAAAAAAAATGCTCAAACAAGGGCTAAGTAGATGATCGCTCAATATAATGATAAATAAATAAGAATCGAAGTTCAAATGAGCGCATAAAACACATTATCAAATGCACTAATCATATGATTAATTTCAAGATTATGTTGAGTCATGAACGTGGATTTAAATTATTGGTGTTTCAAAATTATCAATAAAATAAGTGATTTTGATGGATTGGGTTTAAGAGCACGTTTGGCTAATTTTTTTTTTTTTTTTAAAGGTTATTGTTATGTGAAATTTTGTTTGGATAAATTTGTTGAAACATTCGATCTAACCATTAAACACGACCACATATACATTACGCATAGAGCAATAACTACAAGTGTAGTGCTTCTCTATGTTGCAGTGGGGATGAAAGCTTAAATTAGCTTTCTTAACGAATTTGGTTGAGACATCAATTATATAAATCAACTCGGTAAGGAATTAAGGAAAGGAGAAGAATGAAAAAAAAAATGCCTTTATAATGACGATGAAGTTGAACGAGTACAACATAGGAAGAAAGTTTTAAGGTACATTAATACATTAAATTGATTAAAAGATTAAAAACGAGTTACGTGAACTCAGATGCTAATACGAAGATCATACAAATTATTATCTTACATCGGGACAAAAATTGAATCTAAACTGAAGTAATAAAGGAGGTGGGATCCGGAGGGATGGGGACTTCAACAGACCCTTCCATAAGTTGCATCACTCTCTTCATGGTAGGCCTTAATGTTGGTTCCTCCTGAATGCACCAAATTGCGATCATCACAAACTTGTCAAATCGCTTGTCGTTTAGTGCCTCCTCATCGTCTGCCACAAGCAAATGCATTGTTCCTTCCTTGTAACAATCATAAGCAAAATCAGCAAGTATCATTTCGTTCTCAACCTCAACATCGGGTTCATAATTTCTTCTGCAACAGATAAGCTCGAGCAACAAGATTCCAAAGCTGTAAACATCAACCTTGACTGTAATCGGCATGTTTCTGAACCATTCTGGAGCAACATACCCTTTTGTTCCCCTTATTCCGGTGGTGGTTTTAGATTGATCTGGCTTCAAAAGCTTGGCTAATCCAAAGTCCGATATTTTTGCTGTGAAGGATTCGTCTAAGAGTACATTTTGAGGCTTAATGTCACAGTGTATGATTTGATCGTTACACTCTTCGTGCAAATAGCAAATACCTCTAGCAGTTGCAAATGCGATCTGCATTCTTTTGTACCAGTTGGGCCTTGAATTTTCAAACAGCAATTTTGCTAAAGAACCATTGCTCATGAATTCATATACCAGAACCCGGTTTTGGCCCTCTTGACAATATCCCAGCAATTTAACTAGATTTTTGTGATTGGTACTGCTAATTGAGTTTACTTCCGCTTTAAATTCTTGTTCGCCTTCTGTAGCCATCTTATGAAGCTTTTTCACGGCAATTACGGTTTCAATATTGTCGTTCTTAAGAATCCCTTTGTATACTGTTGAACAAGCGCCTCTGCCCAATTCCTCTTTGAATCCATTTGTTGCTACTTGTAGCTCTTTGAAACTGAATCTTCTTATGTTCAGGCCTGGAAGATCTTGATATGGTTGAAGGCTCTTTGATTTTTGTCGATTGAAACAGAAAACATACAGCAAGAGGGATGAAAGTAGGAATATGGAACTGCCTAAGAAAACTGATCCGATGAAGATCAGAGTGGAAGGCTTACTCTTCTTAAACCCAGAGGAGAGCGCAGTTGTATTGTTATTCCTTATTTTTATCAAAGCTTTCCCCCCTAAACTAGAATCTATCGCCCCGTTGGTGAGAGGATATTGCTTCTTCCAACATCTACCACCGTTGTAAATTGCTACAGCACAAAAACAATCATCGAGGCAATCCTGTCGACACCAATCTTCTGTGACTTGATTATGAAGTGCATAATCAGAGAAAGGCCAATTTGTGTTGGGCTTGTCGATGAAACTAAAAAAGTCAGTTTCACGTGTCCCTTCATCGCAACTTTGTGCAACGAAATTTGGTTTGCAACCACTCATCCTGTCATTTGGATCTATGATAGAGTAACCAGTAGGGCACTCACACTTTGGTATTTGATCAGATCCCAATGAGCATAAACTATTAAAACCGCAAGCACCAAATCCTGACTTTTCCCCCATGCTCGTGCAGATATTCGAAGGTATGACATCCATGGAAGACCATGCCATCTCTCTCCCACCTGCTGAATTAGACGACTTAGGGTATACATAATGCCTTAGAACCCCATCATATTCCAGAATTGCTCTCTGGTAAAACTGACTAGTCGAGGCCGCATTTCGAAACACAAAAATGAGTACAGTTCCATTTTCTGCTTCCAGAAAGATGTAGCCAGACTGGTTGAAGATCACCTGGAAGCCACTGCCCAAAGTTTTCGTTGACCAATAATCAAAAACTTTGTCGTCCATGGGGAAATTTCGGGTGGAAGACACAAGATTTCCATCATTTTGTAATGTGAAGAGGAATCTCCCTTTTGAATAATTTGTTCCAGAAAAGCTGGAAACAAGTATGCCACCTTGATTAAGTCTCTGTGTTGGTAATAATGTGTCAGTTGGCTCATCAAAACTCTGCCACAAAAAACTGAACTGTTGTTTACTAACACAAAATTACCAGTGTCAAGCATGGATCCATGGGTCACTCCATCAAAAGACGAAGTAATAGCCCTTATCTGCTGGCCTCTAGGATCAAGCAGTTCAAACCTCCCATCTTCATATAGTTGGACTTTTGATCCTTCTTCGGTGAGATTATCACGATTGGCAGACCAAACAATGGTTTTTTCAGGTATTCTGTTGAACCAGATGGCCAGTAAGTAACCTCCTTGAATGATCTCCTGGAAGCCAAAAGCAAATTCTCCAGAAGGTGACTTCCAACTGGAATTTGCTTTGTCTGCCGTTATTGATGAACCCAATGTAACATTCCTATATGGTTGGGATGTGGCTGAGAGTGGTAACAAAAACAGGAGGACAATTAATATTATAATTGAAACTGCAAAAGCCATGTCAAAAAAGGATTTCTCTCAAAAAGTTGATTTTTTAAAGGAAAACAGCAGTGTAGATAAGACGACCCAAGGAGATAACTGATGGAGTAATGGAATAAATAATGATAAATAGAACTTTCTTTCTTTGACTAGTTCGAATCAGCTGTCTTATGCTCAATCAACCGTTCTCCAACTTCATACTCATTCTTATTGACAAACAGACCATGTGACTCTATGATATAGCCATAGGCTGACTTTTCAAATGAACCTTCCTCAGTCAATAAACAATTTAGCAACAAAGAATATAGCTAATCTTTTTTATTACTTTTAAAAGTCATATTTTATATTGCATCACTTTCTCCTCATCCACGGGACAGCCCTTTACAGGTTCCAAAGAAGATATGACTCGTTGGGTGCCTGAAAACCCCCCCAGACCCCATGTGTAAAATGGACTACACTGTTTCGAATTTGGCATGGCCTGCTACATGTGACACCTGTACTAATTTTTAGGATTTCAGTTAATTTAAAAAAAAGTAATAATAATAAATTTTAAAAAATTCTTGAGTGAATTGAGCATCGTGCAACCATGTCACCCTGGATCTAAGCAGTCGAACCAACCTTTACAACTCTACAATGATCAATAATATTCAACAAACATGATTATGAGGGTTGAAATAAGTTAACAAGAAATGTGATTGGAAGAGGACTTGAACTTTCAATAGTCTTCTCTACGCGTTTCATTCAAATTAGTAGACTGATTCTTTGGATCAAATCACCCTGGACGCACCATTATAACTCTACGCGGACCAGGAATACTAAGGGCCATTTGAAACTCATTTTAAATTCATCTTTTGACCAATTTTTGTTTTTCTACAGTAGTAGGCAGATTTAAAATTATAAGCTAGTCAGCGCAATTGTGGGTTAATATTGGTGGGATCCCCTCATGTGAGGTACCGTCAATATTAATGTAAAAATAAAGCTATATAAACAGACTTTTTCCTATTATAATGCGTTGAGGCTTATAAGACTATTTTACTCTCACTTTGTAATTATAAATTTACACAAATACCTTTAATCATTTGAACTATTTTACGTGAAATTTACAGTCATAATTCAAGGACATAAAGGTAAATCAACAATTTAATATGTGGAAAATTCTATTGAATAGTCAAATGTGCAGCCTTGGTTGTCAGACAAAATCATAATTACAAACGTGGGGCCCACAAAAAGTAAAAATGAGATTGAAAAATTTGGAAAACGAATGGGGCCAAACACACGCTAAACAAATGAAATAAGTTAACAAGAAATGAGATTGCGAGATGACAAAGACTCGTATTTTTAATGGTCTCATCTTACCTGCGTGTTTCATTTGGAATATTAAATTAGTAGAAATAATTTTTTGGATCAAGTCAACCTGGACCTAGGGAACTTGACCCACGTTTTGTAACTCTACACGGACCAGGAATACTAAACAAATTTGACTAAGACGGGTAAAATAAGCGAACAAGAAATGTGATTGGGAGAGGGTAGAAGTGATTCTTTTAGCAAATTAGGCATATTTTTTTACCAATTCAAGGTAAAAAAAAATGAGGTTGCTCCCTCAACAAAATTTGGATAAATTTGAGCCAAAAGTTCTCGAGCCAAGATAAAATTGTCCACTTTATTACTTGTACGCTACTCGTGCATTTGTACACATTTTTTAGCGAACAGCATATCTACATCATTTTTATAAGTTTAGTGATCAAAATTTGAACACTTAAAAGTTCAGTGATCAAAATTATAATGAGTAATCGAAGACCTTTTTCAAATTATAATGAGCAATCGAAGACGTTTTTCAAAATTTAGTGAGTAACGAAAGACCTTTTTTTACGTGACAATTTGGTAATGATATGACGGGATGCAACATCTGCATTCCGTCAGCCACGTCACCAATTCCGTTAGAAGTTTTAAATAGATGTTATGCTAGTGTATAACATCCAATGTTTGGATAATTTTAGTGACTAAAAATCGATAATTTCAATTTCAATAAGCAATCGAAAACACGTACATAAGTTCAGTGATTATTGGGACAATTTACAACAAAATGTGATTATGGAAGCAACTGCTAACTGCTAAGAACCCAGATCAAGAGAGTTGAGAACTTGAAAAGTGATTTGAGAAGATCATGGATTGACCATTCCCTGATGGAGTAAGCGACCCCCACCGCACCATAAATGTGCAAATGTAACACAAGCAAGATAAATATTTTAACCATACACTTCAGGTATCCATGAATAGTATCTATTTATCCGGAACTCATTTCTACCAACTCATAATTTTAGGGAAAAAAGAAAATCACAAACAGAGTCTATGTTAGCTAGTACTTGCGAGTGAGGAGACTCCAGTTTATTTAAAAACGAAATCAATGTGCGGCATGTCATAAAAGTTTAGTACTGCTCACGACCAAATGTAGAATTCATTTCTTTCTTAAGCTATGTACCGATCTTGTAAGGAAATGCCAGAAAGTGAAATCATCATTAAAAGATCAAGAGATTTGAATCGTGTAGGCCCTTCAATGCAATATCTACCATCAAGAAAGCAATTGCATTTGACGTAATTAGGTCCACTGCCCTCCAAAAATAACGAATTAGAATACTACCCCTAAAACTAATTAAATTTCTTTCTCCGTAAGTAATACGCTCAAACACCCCAAACTACAAAACCTTAGAATGCCCCAAATTAGGGGGTACTTTTAAAATTGACCTGATAAAATAGGGGATTTTTAAGATTGACATCTTTGACTAAAAAATGGTAAAATGTCTATATTACCCTTAATGAAATGAGTTTTTATATATTGCAAAATATATCCCTATCTTAGAATAGTTTTTCAATTTTGTCTTGTATTATTCCTATCTCGAATTCTAGCATATAAATTCATCCTTTGATCTAATATATTGACATAATCTTCCATATATCTATCAAAATTTTCTCCAAGTATATAATATTCTTCAGACGATGATTGATCTATTTTTTCCATTTGAGAGATAATATTATTTATTTTTTCTAATAAAATTTCTAATAAGTTATTTAATCATTCAATTGTATATCCTGACATGTTATATAAATCTAAACAATGCTATTAAATACGAACATTTAGATAATTTAGCCATGCAAATATTCAGATAAGTAATCCCAACGATTCTTTAAGATTTCAGAAAATATCTTTCTAAATTTAACAAAAATAATAGTTTTACCTTAGTTTTGATCTTAAATCTTTATTCTTAGAATCGAGTAACCTTCAGGTTCTGGATCTGCAAATGACTCCCTTCAATGGCCTCCTGCCTCTACGGGATAATTGTTATTCCAACTTTCTACCTTCATTGTGTCAATTCTTTGAATTCGGATTATAGATATTAACTAAAGAAAACTCTCTTTCTGTTGAAGTAAGAAAGAAATTCTTCTTCAATCTTTTCAAGAATCTATGGGATGAGGTATTTAGAAACTCATGATATATATATATATATATATATATATATTTTAAAGACAATTTGGATATGAAATAACTTGAAATTTTATTGATATCTAAAGGCTGAAATATGACTACAATGGAAGACAGGAAATTGTTTGGCTAACTCACAGTTTGAGTGCTCAACCAACTCTACTTTTTTCATTAGCCCAAAGGCTTCTATTTATACATAAATCTGAAGATAAATTACATCATTGCTTACATCATACTAATAATATTTTATTGCCTCGTGCTTTTCATCAAGAGTCTCATGGCCCTCCATCCCTTGTTGTTTTATTACATTTTCTTTGATAAAGGACACAGTCCTCCTATAATTGTCCTTCAAATTTTATTTTTACATACAGCTGGTAAGATTCTCCTGTAGCATTTTGGACACCTTTCCTCCATGTATTTATCATTTTCATCTTTTTTATCTTTGATTCTGTCGGCAAGTGGGGCATTCTCTTACTCTGCATGCCTCTTGTATGGTTGTGATAGGTCCATTGATTCGATGAGTGTCAAATTTCTCAATGTATTCTTTCAGAATTGTTGATTTCTCTCCTCCATTATTGGTGAAAAGAGTCCATCCTTCATATTGACACAAGCATTTGATTTTTTTGTCATACAAGCTTATTACCATTTTATATAAGACTTTCATCCCTAAAACTCTTCGAGATTTTATCCATGATCTGGTGATGTTTGGTAATGGCTTTTTATTGTGACTGACCTCAATCTGAAACTCTCTACTAACATATCCGATTGTTATAATATGTTCAGCAGGATAAAATATCATTCCATCAATTTCAGGACTGATTGAATAAAATTTTATGTATATGGACCTTCCTTTGGCAAATTTGGATACTTCAGATTTAAAAATTTCGTCAAATCTTTCAATTTCTTTTAGATCTTTTTCGAGGTAGATAAGATCCAAAAATCCATAGTCTGCTGCCATTTTGACCATGACAGGGTCTGCATTATTGGTAATTAGTAACCTTGGATAAACATGATCTCCTGAAGATATGAAATATGAGTCATTTTCTTGTAATTCATAAACAATTTTGGCAAAAGATCTATATTTTTCTTCTTTTGCTGATAAAGGGGTATCATCATATTCATCAGTTCTGATTCTAATATCCCTTGTATGTTCATCATTGGATTTTATGGTCAACTTTCTAGGACTTTGTGTATCTCTTTTGATAGTGCTGGGTCCACTACTGCTTTCGCATTGTGGTTCACTCCTTGGTACCTGTTGGTATCCCTGTTTGGTATCATAGGATTGTGCCAAGACATCAACCCTTGTATTATTTGTATCAGTAGACATTAATTGTGCTTCAAGAGCATCAATTTTGTCTTTCATCTCGTTTGTAACCTTGGCATGGGATTCACTGATCTCAAGTAATAATTTAATATTTTTACTTAAGAGCTCAGCTAATGTCTCCATCCCAATTTTTATATCATCTACTTCTTCTTTGGCATAGACTGCCGCAGATTTCATTTCTGATATCATCTGTTTGATATTATCCATCTCCAAATTCAATGTTCCTGCTTAAAAAAATCAGCAAGATAATTATTTGTACCTTTAATATGAATAATATCAAAATTTTAGAATGATAAATATGCTTGCCATCTATGTAACCTTCTATATTGGGGTTCCATTGGTAATTTATTTCTAACAAGTCTGCAACTTGAGAATTGTCAGTTTCAACAACAAATTTTTTAGATAATAAAAATAATGAAAATTTCTTTATTCCTCTAATAATTGCTAATAATTCTTTTTCATGAGTAGTATAATTTATTTCTGCTTGATTAAAAGTTTCACTTGAATATCTACATATTTCATTTAAATCTGTTTTTAATATTGCTGCCCAATATTTATCTGAGGCATTAGTATTAACTATCAAATTATCCTTTTCATTTGGTAATCTTAATTTTGGTAAATTTTTACATTCTTCTTTAAACAATCTAACTATTTCTGTATGTTCTTCATTCCATCTTTTAGTATTAATTTTTCTAAGTAAAATTTGTATTTTATGTCTCTTTTTTGAAATATTTTCAATAAATCTTTCTGCATAATTTAAATATCGTAAGAATTTTTGTATTTGTTCCTTAGATTCTAATTTATCAGAAAAACTTTCTATCTTTTTAGATATATGAAACTGTAATTTTATTCCATTTTTATCTATAATTAATCCAAAAAATTATATCTCAGGTTTTTCTATAATAACTTTCTTTTCAGATAAAACTATTCCTTTTTTTTTACATTCTTTTAGAAATTTTATAATATGATTTTTATGATCATTTTTATTTTCTGAACATATTAGTATATCATCAACGTATACAAATAAGAAATCATTATATTTTTTAAAAATATTATCCATTCTTTTTTGAAATATTTGAGATGCATTTTTTAATCCAAATGGCATAACTATCCATTCGTATTTACCTTGAGGCGTACTAAATGACGTATATGGTATTGATTCTTCTTCCATTTTGATTTGCCAAAATCCTGACTTACAATCAAATTTTGAATAATATTCTTTTCATTTTGCAATGTTTATTAAAACATCTTTATTTGGTAAGAAATATCCAACAAATTTTGTATATTTATTTAATTCTTTATAATTTATTATCATTCTTGGTTTTCCTCGTACTTGTTCAGAGTGTTTCATTACCATAAATGCTGAACTACTATGTGGTCCATTACTAGCTCTGATTAATTTCATATTTTTTAATTCTTCAATTTATTTTCTAAATTCTTAAGTATCTTGTATAGTGTACATCATTAGTTTTACTCTTATTATTACATTTTCAGTTAATTCTATTTTTGTCCTTGGATGTTCAGGTTTCCAATAAGCTAATGGATTTTCATTATAGACATTTCCTATCTTTTTTATTATTTCTTCTATTAATTCTGATTTTTCTGTTGTTTGTATTTTTTGTATTTTAACAGTTGTTTTTATTGGTATTTTTATTGTTCTTTCACCACGCTGGGCTGGCTGAAATCTGTATGGTTTAAATTCTCTTGAAATTTTTAGTAGATGTCCACATGGTGTTTTAACATAATCATATAGTTATTTTGTTGGTAATATTGGAATTGTTGAACAAAGTCATTTCCTAATAATATATCACATTCTAATACATCATATGCATATACTTTGTTTATAGTTATTTGTTTACTTCCTAATAGGATTTCTACATTTTCTTTATTTTTAGTAATGGGTGTCGATATTCCCGTGACAATTGTTATTTTTATAGTATTATCATTGTTCCAATTTTTTAACAAAAATGTCTTGATAATAGTTATATCACTTCATGTATCTATTAATGCACATGTTGTTATATTAGTTTCTACAATAGTAATTTATATATATACTGCTAATGGAAACGTTATTACATTATTCATTCTTTTGGACAAAACAATGTCTTATTATTATGTGTTATATAAATTCCTTCTTTATTAATATTATAATGATTTAAAACTTGTAAAAAACTCATTCCTAATAATATATGGTAATGATCTCCTATACTATTATCTACATAACATGATATTATCATTTCTTCTCCATCTAAAATTATTGGTATTTTTACTTCTAATTCACTAGTATGTATTTTTCCTTCAAAAATGATATATTTATAAGGCTCTACCCTTCTTTTTGTTAATCTTTTATCTCTATTTCTTGATATATGACAGTTTGCTGCTCCTGTATCAATTATAATATTTTTTTCCTTTTATATATTCTATTCCATTAAAATATTCTCCATATATTTGCATACTTCCTATATTCATTTTTACCATTATTTCTCGACTTATGCTCTTTCTTGGTATTATAGATGTACTATTATTTCTTCTTAATTTTTCATCTTTAAATTCTATTAAAGAATTATTTTCTATTTTTTCTGTTACATCTGGTTTTGTTTTAGATATTTCTAATTCATATATTTCTGGTAATATGTTTAGTTGTTTGTTTGGTTCTACAATATTTAATATGTCTTTACATTCTTTGTGAATTTTTATATAGGGTTTTTTTAGAGTAAATGTTTCCATAGTTTGAGTTAGTAAATGTATATAATGCTCTATATTCTATGGTCATGATATGATTTCATTCTTCCATAATATCTTTTCTATGTATTTTAAAATGTAATCCTAATACTTCATTAAAATCTTTATCTTTTATTGATACACAATATTTTGGATAACATGTAAATATTAATTTTTTATATGCTAAATTTCCTTCTATAGTTCCTAAGTGACTATCATTAGTATTTAGTATTCTTCCATCATGTAAACTTACTGTTATTGGTGAATCTATTCCTTCTCTAAATAGGGATTTGAACATTAATTGTATTCCTGCTAAATAAACATATTGTATCTTTTTTTTTTGTTTTCCTTTTACTTTTGCCATTAATTGGTCAACTGCAGATTTTGCTAATTTATGACTTCTTGAAACTGTTCTTATATCTATTGATTTTTCTATCTTATGATATTCACTTATAGATACCCTTTCTCTTCTAAATATTTTATCGAATATTTTCCATTCTCCTAATTTTAAATCTAATGATAATTTTTCTATTTTTCTAAATGTATTATTTCGAATGTTACTTTTAATCCATATCCTTCAGAATTTTCTATTTCTTATTTTTCTTCTATAGTTTCAGCTTCTTCTATTTCGTGATTCATTCTGATTCTGATATGTAAACCTCATCTCCTTCATAATTATTAATATCTGTTATTTCTTCTAAATCACTTTCTATTTCTTTATATTCTTGTTGTAAAATTCTAACTTTCTTTTTAGTACAGTCAGGGCATATATGTCCTATTTCTCCACAATTCCAGCATTTGCATTGTTTTTTTTTATCTTTTTTAAACTCTTTTATTTTTGGTTGATATTTTCTTTTATAATATTTCCTATTTTGTTTTTGAATTTCTTTTTGAATTGTCTATATTTTTTATACTTTTTTGGTTTGAATTTTCTTTTATATTTTCTTTCCGGTCTACATCCCCAATTAATAGGTCTCTCTATTTCTTCGCAACAGATTCTAGTTAATTTTTCAGATTTTTTCATTAGTTGTCTATTTTTACATATTTCTGCTAATCTTTCAAATAGAAATTTTATTCTACTTCCTAATGTATCTAGTACATGATTATCCTTTATATATCTTTCATATTCTATCTTAAAATATATATTTCATGTTCCTGGTAATTTAGCAAAATACATTTCTAAGTATGGTCCTTGATTTTCATTACTATAAAATTGGGTATAATAGAAATTTTTAAATTGACATGTATATTCTTTTATTTTACACATATTACATATCATAATGTTTATTAATCCTAATCTTGCTTTTAATTTTTCTCTTCTAGCTTCTTCTTCTGAATTTTTTATCCAATTTTCTCCTAAGAATTCATCTGATATATATTCTACTAACTTTTTTATTCCCTCTTGTGAGGTTTTTTGCATTTCTCTTTGTATATTTATTCTCATTAATAATTTAGTATCTTCAGTTACTCCTTCCTACCAATTTCTTACATTTCCTTCAAACGATGCTATTAAATAGTCAATTCTTCTATCCGTAGATTCTCATGTATCATCTTGGTTATATAAAAAGAATAATATCATTGCATCTGCCCATTGTAACAAGGCTTTCTTAGTATCTATTTTACAATCTAAGTCTAGTTTTGCTCCTCCATGATTTATTGGTTTATTGTAGTCTGAGTTTGGGGTAAATTGATCTTTATATTTTTCTATTTTATGTTGTGGTATAATTCTATCATAGTACTGTCTATAAGGTCTATGTGGCATTGGTGCATATCCTCCTTCTAATTCATGAAATTCTAATTTTGGATTATTGCTAGTACTTCCTGGTGCTGGTCTTGGTCCTCCACTAGTATTCATTAATATTTCATAATTTTCTAATTCTTCTATACTTAATTGGTCAAAGTTTTCTATTAGATTACCTATTTCTTCATTCATCATCTTTTTTATTTTTTCCTCTTTCTTCTGTATATTTTTCAAATTCTTTTTCTTGTTCTAGGATTATTGGTAATATTTCTTCCCTAAATCTATCATCCATACTTCCAGGTTCATAATATCCTTCTGTTTCTACATGTTTCTTTCCTATTCTTGTCATTTCTCCTTTTATTCTATCTTTATCTACTTTTTTGTCTGTTGGTTTCATATTTTGTTTCATTTCTCTAATTTCTATTTTTAACATTCATACTTCATCTTTTAATTCTTTAGTTTCATTTATTAATTTCTTTAGTTCATCAAATGATTATGAAAAAATCATTATATTTTTCCACTTTTTACTTCTAATAAATATGATAATCTACACTTTTTATCTTTATTTTCATTGATGATTTTATTAAAACTTTCTATTGCTATTTCATTATCAGGTAATTGATCATCTCTTACAGTTTCAAAATATTTTGCTTTTAATTCTAGTTTTTCGATTTTTAGTTTCCCTAACATTTTTTCTTGTGATTTATTTATTTCTCCTGGTGTTCCTAGTATATTTGAGGTTTTTTCTTGTATTTTGTTTAGATTTTTAACAATATTATTAAACTTTCTAGCTAATTTATCATTACTCATTCATATATTTCTCTATAATATAAAATACTTTCAAATTCTTTATTAATCATTTCATATACATATCTATCTTTTATAGATCCTATACTTAATTTATGTAGTATTTGTTCTTTTATTTCTCTAGGTAAATTTTTAATTATATTTAATGTCAATATTTTTGATTTATTAGGAATAGGTTCATAAAATATTTTATATCCTTTTTCTTCTTCTAATTTATAATAATTATCTATCTTCTTAATTTTAATTCTCATAATTACTTACATTATTTTCTATTATAGCAGTTATTTCTTCTCGATCTATAGTTTCTAGAATAGTTTCTCATATCATAAGATCTCTTATTATACTAATTTCTGTTTCTTCTATTATTTTCTTTCTAATATCTAAAGGTATATCTTTTAATTTTATAAGTATGATTTTTAAAACTTCTTTCTCTATTATAGGTTTTCCTATTATTATCCCAAATCTATCTTTTTTAATCACATATCTATTTCCTAAATCTTTTATTATCATGTTATGACCTATGACTCTTATACCAATTAAAGTGGGAAGGGGGGGAGGGGGGGGTACTAAGACCGTCTTCAAAATCTCAAAATTTATTATTTTCGTAAATATTTAATAAATCGCAATAAAATTTGTAGAATTCACTATCTTTTGTTATTACTTTTTCTTCAATGATTATATTTAATTTTTTAATTCTTCTTTCTAAATTGATAATTTCTTTATGTATATTATTTTCAATTCTAATTGCTTGACTATCTATATAAGTATTTTTATATCTTAAGTTTGGATCTAAATAATCTAAAAAGAAACTTTTTAAATCTTCTTTAAAATAATTTAATTCTCTTTTTGTTGCAATTTTTAGATCAATAAAATTTTGTATAATATCTGGATTTAAATTTTTTGAATTCATAAATAGTTTAAGACCTTATTGTATTTCTTTTTCTATTATAATGATTTGGTTGCAATTTTTTAAGTTAAGGGTATTTTTGGTAGTTAAAATGATCAAAGGTCATTTTGAAAATATTTCTTCATTTTTAGGTCACTTTGGAAATATGGGTTTAAATTTAGGTTATTTTCATGTATTTCCTCCCAAATTAGACCCAAAAATTCGATCAAAACTCCCACCGCAAGATCTCTGTTTTGCTTATCTAACACATTCTTCTTCTCTCCCTTGCTATCTCGTTTTGTATAAATTTATCTTCTTTGATTTTCGGCCAGTTTGTGCTGATTTATGGAAAACAACGAGTAGGAAGATTGAAAATGAGAATTAGAGATCAGTTGTCCTGTGCTTCTTGATTTCATGTGATTTTGTGCTGAGAATTGATTATAGATTTTGGAATTATCTAGGTTTTTTTTTTTTTTTTTTTTTTTTTTTTTGGATTGGAGGGTTTGATATTACTGAATTTTTGTAGTATTAGAAAAAAATAATGATGATTTTCGTATTACCTAATGATGAGGAGAAAAAACTATGTAATGAGTCTAATGACATAATCAGTTTAGATTCTACCCATGTTTAATCTCATTTGTTTCATTTGAATTCTGTGCTTATGTCAAATAATTTTGTTTAATTCATGTGATCTATACATATTAACATCTTATTTATGACCTTAGAAGAATCTTGGATAGATTGTGAAATCTTTTGGAAAGATATGTTATTGGTGTTTTGGATCATTGAATTGCTAATGAGTATCATTGAATGATCTTGACGAGTTGGAATTTCGCAACTCTAGAGTGAAAACTGTTGACCTCAAAAGATAAATCTCCGAGCCGTCAACAGATAAAGTTTTAAAGTCAAATATTCCATGTACACGGTAGCAAGTCGTTAGTCACTCGTGGTTCTTTCCCGGTGGGGATGGAGGCGGCCGCAAGCACTCCGACGGTCAAGTCAGTTTTCAGTCAATTGGAAAGAGGTCATCGACGATCAAATAATCGTCGAGACGTGATTGAGGAAATTCGAAAGTGGCAAAGTGTGTATATATTAAGGGAGAGAATGACTTATAGTGATTAAATGTCAAGATTGCGAATCTTTCTTCTGGCACAAAGTGGAGGTATTTATACTAAGGATGAGGAGAGGAGAGTCGTTGGATGAGAAGACACGTGATGTCAGATCCTCATGAGTCCTCTCATCCTAGGCATTACCCTGTCAATCCATAGGTGGGCTTACGAGTTGTCTCATCCTAGGCATTACCCTGTCAATCCATAGGTGGGTGGATTATTAAATGTTCTGACGAATGAAGCTGAATTGACCATTCGAACCCGCCACACGTCCCATCAATCAGTCAGAGATTTGACTTGGAAAGATCTTTGTATGAAAGATCTTGGCAGAGGCGAGGTGGGACAGGTTGGTAACGAGTTGTAGATGCGGAGTGCAGGCCTTTCCATCCGCTGTGGAGTGCGGATGAGTTCGGTTCTGCTGCGGGTGAAGGCACTTCAGTTCGGATATATCAATTCAATTCAGATAGACCCATCAGTTCGGATAGGCCCATTCGGTTCAGTCATATGAGATCAGTTTGTCTGACGCGTGGGATTAGTTTTTTTTTACATGTGGCGGGTCTCAATAGACCCGTAACAACAGTCCCTCAAGTCCATGTATGAATTATTTATATAATGCGTGGACTTTAGAGAGTCGAGGTGGCTGTAAAGATGCTTGCGTTATAGAAGGGGCGAATAGTTGTGCCTTTAGATGATGGGTCTGTGTAGCCCCGTAACAATAGTCCCTTAAGCAGTGCGGTGCAATAATCTGAGGCGACCGGAGGATTAGCAAGAAAAGCAGAAGCAATCGTCGTTGCCTACTGTGGGTTGATATAGTTCGCTCCACACTCTGGTGGGATGGGTTCAAAAAAGAGGGGGATAAGCGAATCCTGTGAACTGGAGAATACTACAAAAAATAGATATAGAGGTAGAGTTGTTGTAATGTTGGACTCTGAGGAGGCCGATCTAATTGGGGCTGGCAATTCTGAGGAGATTTGCAAAGCTAAGCCATGTTCTGGCCGAAGTGACTGGAGTTGGCAACTCTGAGGGGAACTGTTGTAACACTGAGTTCTGCTCTAACGAGGTGATTGGAGTTGGCAACTCTAAGGAGAGCTGTTGCAACTCTGAGATCTGCCCTGACGAGCCGATTGGAGTTGGCAACTCTGAGGAGAGCTGTTGCAACTCTGAGATCTGCCATGACGAGGCGATTGGAGTTGGCAACTTTGAGATCTGCCATGACGAGGCAATTAAAGTTGACAACTCTGCGGAGAGCTGTTGCAACTCTGAGATCTGCCCTGACGAGGCGATTGGAGTTGGCAACTCTAAGGAAAGTTGTTGTAACTCTGAGATCTGCCCTGACGAGGCGATTGAAGTTGGCAACTCTGAGGAGAACTATTGCAACTCTGAGATCTGCCCTGACAAGGCGATTGGAGTTGGCAACTCTGAGAAGAGCTGTTGCAACTCTGAGATCTGCTATGACGAGGCGATTGGAGTTGGCAACTCTGAGATCTGCCTTGACGAGGCGAAGTGGCGGTTCTGAAGAGTCAGCTTTCGGTTGTGTGCATAATTTGAAGGCTTTCGCATTTTTCCAAGGCAATCATGTGGAGGTGTTTGCTTCCTTCCAAGACACGCTTTCCCTACTCATAAAGGGTAATCATGGCAACGGCCTTCCTGTCTTCAAGACGATGCGTCTAGGCTTTACGTGGGATGCACTGCTTCATCAAGACCCTTGATTTTAGCGACTTTTGAATTCAACGGTGATTACAAGTCTTGGATTTGAACGGCTTAGATATGCTTTGAGATGATCCAACAGCTGGGGTGATTATTGGAACGCCTATATAAAGCCCTTTCCTTTGCCATTTCATTCATTCCCTAGAGTCCATCTGATTGCCTCTGACAGTTGCAATTCCTCTTTTAGTAGGAAATTTCAGGCATAAGTGATGAATGGAAGTGACAGCCCACAATTCTTTCAAGACAAGTCTTCTTAGCACTTGGGGTACGCAGATCGGCGGTCCACAACAAGGAATTCTATGAAGTGGTGTGCGGTTCCCATCTCAATAGCCATGGTAATTTTACCTCTGGGAATAATGCTATCACCTGTGAATCTGTAAAGTGGCGAAGTCATGGGAGTGAGCTCATGATCCACTTCCATTTTTTCAAATGTCGATCCGAACAGGATGTTGACGGAGCTTCCGTTGTCCACTAACATGCGTTTCAGCCCATTGCGGGCCACCACGGCTCTAACCACCAGAGCATCGCAGTGCGGAAAATGCATGCCAGTTGCGTCCTCCTGGATGAATGAAATTGGTTCTACAGCTCTTCCCCTTGGGGACTCGCTAACCACATAGCTGGCCATAGGTGGATCCTTGGCCTCTCTAGTGTAATTCTTTTGGGTGTTCTAGGTTTCACCACCTAGGAAGGGCCTCCAATGATTGTGTCGATCTTACGGATAGGTCGATGCTCATCCGCTGTGGCTAGGCTCCTTCTAGGGTACTATCCACCTCTGGGCCCTTTCCCTTTCTTGGTTTCTTTCATTCCGAGGTGAATGTTGCCTCCCTTCTATCCTCAGGTATCTTTGCTTTGGCGCATCGTCCCGATTTCGGTTTTGGTTTCGGTTCTCCCTTGCGTTTCTGGGGTTGTTTCTTGGCCTGTTGGCATCTCTACAATCCCTCATGTCATAGAAGCAGTGGAAAGTGCAATATGGTTGCGTCTCCTCTTGAGGCCTATTTCTGGGCCCACCACCTCTTCCTCTATTTCTATAGGTTGAAGGTCATCTAGCATTCCTAGCTAGGTTGTTGGCATTGGGTTAAACATTTTCATAGGCCAGGGTCGGCATGGCGTTCAGTGTAGCTGTGGCCAATGCTTGTCCCGAAGTGGGAGCTATAATGTGTCCAGCCTGCGTCCATTGGGTTACCATTTGAGATGTTGAACCCCTGCCGATCTGCCTTTGGGGTGGGGGAAGTCCTTGTGCCGCCCTATTCCTGTGGTCAATCATTTCCTCGTTGACAATCTCTATCCTCATCAATTCTACCAACGCATCGTACGTCGTTGGATTCTTGTTTCAGACATCTCTCTAAAACAAAGTGTTCATGTTTAGTCCGCCTTTCAGGGCTGATAGAGCCTCTTTATTTGTTACCTGTTCGCAGTAGGTAATCTCATCTGAGAAGCAGACGAGATAGTTTTCCAACTTCTCCCCTGCTGCTTGTCTCATGTCCTGTAAGTGCTGGATTGGCGCTTCTCCGTTTTTCCTTGACAAGTACTAGCGGTTGCAAATGCCTCTAGCGGTTGCAAATGCAATCTGCATTCTTTTGTACCAGTTGGGCCTTGAATTTTTAAACAGAAAGTTTGCTAAAGAGCCATTGCTCATGTATTCATACATCAAAAGCCAGTTCTGGCCCTCATCACAATATCCCAGCAATTGAACTAGATTCTTGTGATTAGTTCTGCTAATTGAGCTTACTTCCACTTTAAATTCTTGCTCATCTTCTGTAGCCGTCTTATTCAACTTTTTTCACAGAAACTATGGTTTCAATATTGTCATTCTTAAGAATCCACTTGTATACTATTGAACAAGCACCCCTTCCCAATTCCTCCTTGAATCCATCTGTTGCTACTTGTAGCTCTTTGTAACTAAATCTTCTGATGTTCAGGCCTGGAAGATCTTTATATGGATGAAGCGTCTTTGACTTTTGTCGAATGAAACAGAAAGCATACAACAAAAATAGAAGTAAGTTATGAAACACGGAACTGCCCAAGAAAACTGATCCGATGATGATGAGAGTGGATCGGTTAGAATTTTTAGAGCCAGAGGACTGCACAGTTGAGTTGATATTCCTTATTTTTATCAAAGCTTTCCCACCTATACCAGAATCGACCCTCCCGTTGGAGAGATGAAATCTTTTCTTCCAACAATTACCATCTATATAAATCGCTACAGTACAAAGCCAATCATTGAGGCAAATCTGTCGACACCAGTCTTCTGTGGCTTGTTCAAAATCTGCATAATCAGACGCAGGCCAATCTGTGTTGGGCATGTCGATGAAACTAAAATGGTCAGTTTCAAGTGCCCCTTCATCGCAATTTTGTGCAGCGAAATTTGGTTTGCATCCACTCATCCTGTCATTTGGATCTATGATGGAGTAACCAGTAGGACAGTCACACACTGGTATTTGGTCGGTTCCCATATAGCAGTAACTGTTAAAACCACAAGCACAGCAGCCTGTATTTTCCCCTATGCGCAGGCATATATTCGAAGGTATGAAGTCCATAGTAGACCATGCCATCACTCTCCCACCTGCTGAATTTGAAGACTTGGGGTAGACATAATGCCTGAGAACCCCATCATATTCCAGTATTGCTCGCTGGTAAAACTGACTAGTCGAGGCGGCATTTGAAGACACAAAATTAAGCAGACTTCCATTTTCTGCTTTCAGAAAGATGTAGCCAGACTGGTTGAAAATCACCTGGAAGCCAGTCCCCATAGTTTGCGTTGACCAATAAGCAAAACGTTGCCATCCATGGGGAAGTTTCTGGTGTAAGACACGAGATTTCCATCAGGTTGTAATGAAAAGAGGAATCTTCCTCTCGAATGATTTGTTTGAGAGAAGCCGGAAATAAGTATGTCACCCTTTTTCAGTATCTGTGGTGGTAATAATGTATCAGTTGGTTCATCAAAACTCTGCCACAAAACTACTGAGTTGTTGTTTGCTAACACAAAATTACCAGTGTCAAGCATGGCTCCATATGCAACTCCAACACGAGACAAAGCAACAGTCTGTATGCGCTGGCCTCTAGGATCTATCAGTTCAAACCTTCCATCTGCAAATAGTTGAACTCGTGATCTCTCTTGGACGAGACTATCACGATTGGCAGACCAAACAACGGTTCTTTCAGGTATTCTGTTGAACCAGATGGCCAGTAAGTAACCTCCCGGAGTGATCTGCTGGAAGCCGAAAGCAAATTCTCCAGATGGTGATAACCATGAGGAATTTGCTTTGTTTGCTGTCATTGATGAACCCAAAATAACATTCCCGTAAGGCTGGCCTGTGGCTGAGAGTGGTAACAAAAACTGTTAGAATGTGGAAGAGTCGAATGCTCTTCCACTTGTGCTGAAGTTTGAGTGCATTGGTGTGAAGAAATACATGATGGATCCTTCTACAGGATGACCATCTTCATGGTGAAGAACAATGCAGATCAAGGGGAGTTGGAGTTCAACTTTAGCTCAATAAAAGATGGTTTCAGCATGGGGAAGGAATGGCAGTGATTAACATAAATAAAAAATAAACATAAAAAACAATATAAACAAGCTTCCTCTACTGGTATTTTTGACCAGCAGAGGAGAGGAGGGAATCCTCTAAGAGACTACATTTAAAAAGAGTTTTCTTGTATATTTCTTATGGTGTTTCTTGTGTGTACATCGAGCTCCACAATGGGGCATATATATATAGAAAGATATGACATCCATCCTACTACCTAATCTACATGCCACTACCCTTAATTTATGGACAAGTTGCTCAATATTTAAATCTTTTCATCACATGTCTTAGTTGGTTTCTAACAAAACTAGACTTGCAATATTGAAACCATAAATTACAACTTAATTTGTTTCACATCAAAGTGTCAATACCCAACAAAAACAACGGGGCAAACAGCATTATACTTGAAACTGGAAAAGCCATGCGGAAAGTGGATTTCCCTTCAAAGAATTGATTCAATTGAAACAAAAGTTTTGTATTGGTTGTTTTTATCATTGCAGCTAAGATGATACTAGGAGATAACTGATTGAGAAATGGAAGAGCAAACGACAATTACAACTTTTTTCATTCACCTGTAGTCTTCAGAATGAGTCTTCCATAGACATTAGCTACTTTTCTTGAACATTTTTTCTTCCACTATCTAATAAACAAACCATTTGAGCTTAGTATTTCCCTGTATAATAACTGTTGTAGGGACAAACAAAAAGAAGTTTCTTGCATTTCAGTTGGGATGTCCTCATTAATGAAAATAAAAAATTGAAATGGGCCAGCTACTAAGACTATTCTCTAAGTAAATAAAAATACAGGAAAAGGATATGAATTTTCCATGGGAGAGACCAACTAGATAGTTAACATTTTTTCTATTGAATGGACAATTTAAACCAAGAATACACCTAGGACTGTGTTTGGTAAACATTATCATTTTTCATTTTCAACAACACATTTTTCAATAAAATAATATTTTTAATTATATTAATAACTTTTCCTTCTTTTTCAACAACATATTCACCATCCATCACATTAACAAAATATATTTTTTCTAAAAAATGCACATCAAACACACTCCTAATCTTTCTTAATACTTTTAATAGTCATTTTCCTACATCACTTTCTCCTTTCCCATGGGAAAGCACTTGATGGATTCCAAAGAAGATATTTAATGACTTTCGGGGTGCACAAAATCCCCCAAAAACCACCTCTTTACAGGTGCAAAAAGGGTTGAACAGTTTAGACACCGACACAGCCTACATTTGACACGTGACTTGATTTTTCTTCGTTTTTACTTAATTTTCTAAAAAAATTTTTTTAGAAAAATCTATAGAGAGCCGAGCATGGTTAGACTAAATCATCTTGGACCTAAGTAATATTCAACAAACTTGACTATGAGGACTAAAATAAGAGGACAAGAAACAAGGCAAATAATTTAATTTTCATTAATCTTTTCTTCCATGCACGTTTGTGATGGAGATCAAAGTTAGATGGAATTTTTAATACAGAATTTAATTTGAATTATAAGTATTTTAATTAGATTAGATTAGTTTGTCTATTTTGATAGAGTTTTAATTTAGTGGAACTTCATTTATTTTTAACATCTTTTATATTATTTGCTATGTAAATAAAGGGCTTAATCATTATAAATTTATATCCTGATTATATGAATACGATTGATTTCTCTTTGTTATCAATTCTTCTCTTCTTTTCGCCTTTCTCTTTTGATTTTTAATCATTCATTAACAAATTATACTTTCTGCGTTAATTTGGTATTAGAATAATTCTTTTTCTTTTGGCCTACATCATCTCAAATCCGTCAACATTTTTCATCCAATTTATATGTACATAGTCACCTTCCACGATCCATCGAATCCACATTCATACACAAAACCTTATAACACGGCACAAAAACAAAGAAAAAAATTCGTCTCAGCAGCAATTTTGTTTCCAGTTCTTTAGTATTCCTTAGTTAGTTTCAAAAACAATCATTTTACACATTCAAGCTCAAATTCAGATGGGACATGTGTCGACGCATGATTGGACAGTTTCAAAAATTTTAAAAAAAAAACACCCAATTATTTTTTGACACATCAGTCTGTCTCTTCACTCCCTATTTTTCAATCTGGCTAAGTCGCTTTATTCTTTAAAAAAAAAATTAAAAAAATAATAGTCATTGTCTGCTGTCAAGGAAATTTTTGTGCTGATCTATAAAATAGAATAAAATCCCAAAGCCTAACCCCCAAACCTTCACAAGATCCCAGCCCACCCTCCAATTATTCAACCTAAACCATGTGGCCCACCCCCAAACCCTTTAACCTACCAAATCCACAGCCCAAATAACCACAATACACCACCCCACAAATAGGGAAAATTTCGTAACAGTAGAACTCATTTCAATAACGAAAGTGTTACAATGTACGTAATTTTATTTTTCTCAAATGTATTTACACCCCAAACCTCACATGGATAACAAAAAACACACAATAAAAGATTCGTGATAACTAATGAGACTGAAAAGAGTGTAATGCATTTGGTACACTATGAGGTGTACAAATAACATTTTCCTTTCAATAATAAGAAAATAAGTTTCAACTTTCAAAAATCAGATTTTTATTAATTTTTACTTTATAAGTGAAGTTAATTAAATATATTAAGATCACAGATCTATATAATTTGGTCACTGATTCACAATTTATTTAGTCACATATTATTTTCGATCACAAATGTAATTTTTAAATATAAAAATGATTTTACTTCACAATTCAAAAAAATAGCATTACAAGGTCACAAATATTTCATCGATCACAGTTCACAATTTAATTAGTCAAAATTGATTTTTCGGTCACAAATCATGAATTTTCATAGGTGACAAATTATTTTACGGTTACAATTTAAAAATTTTTATAGGTCACAATTTGTTCATCGGTCACAAATCATAATTATTATAAGTCACAACTTATTATTATTTTTCACATTGATATTAAATTATTGGTCACTATATTATAGGCATATTTTCTTAAATCACATATTATTTGTTAGTCACAAATTATCTTTTTCATTCATCACTTATTGTTTATTGGTCACATATTAACCAATTCACTAGTCACAATCAATCAAATAATCTGTGACCACCACCAACACTTGTGACCACTATTTCAACGCTGCCTCCAAAACAACACCACCACCATCGCCACCGCCAAAACCGCCCGCCAAAACCACCACCACATTTGTCACAAATTAGTCAATTTGTTACTCACAACTTTCAATCAACCAATAAAATCGTCAGAAACACCCCTACCCCCTCCCACCACTCCAAAGCACCGCACCACCACCAGTGGCGTCGCCACTGCCATCGCAGTTGACATACACCACTAGAACACAAACAACATGCACGCCCCATCCCACCGAAAAACACTGCACCATCGCCAACAACCACCAGCGACGCCGCCTACCTCCTCAGCAACCAAGACTTCCCAACACCACCCAAATCACCACTGTCAACAAAAGCACCGCCGCTACTATCACAATCACCGCCGTCCTACCTGGATCCACCGTACTAACATCACCACACCACACCATAAGAAATATTACCACCATTACCACAATCGCCATTAACCATATGTACCACCACCGCACATCACCGCCAAATCCACGCCAAAGCACTGCACCATCGCCAGAACCATATGTAACAACCATTTGCCAAAAAAAACCACCAATCCACGCGCTGTAGCGACGCTCTGGTGTTCTCGGACATCGCGCGGCTCTCTGACGTTGCGAGGGGCACCATGAAACTGAGCTCATAGCGAAGCCGCCGCTGCAAGCGACGCTCGGAAGCCTGCTTCTAGCCTGCGATTCACTTCTCTACAGCGACGGGGGCGTGCTTCTTCTGGCCGGCGATTCACGCCAACGAGTTGCTATCGGCAGAGAGAGAGGTGATTCTGCAGAGAAATGTGAGAAGAGAGAGAGAGACGGTTCATGAGCTAAATATATATATATATATCCATATTCTATATATCCATAGAGAGAGAGAGAGAGAGAGAGAGAGAGAGAGAGAGAGAGAGGGGAGTGGGAATTAAAAATTAGAGTTTGGAGTATATATATTTTGTATAAGTATTTCTTTTATAAAAATATTAATTAAAATAAAACTTCTGATTTTTGAGTTGTGAAAGTACTTGGGGTCTGATTTTAGAATATTGAATACTTAAACTAGGGTATTGTGTAATTTACATGCCACCCACAAATCCAAATAGCCCAGTGGAATATCCAAAGCCCAAGCTAACTACTACAAACTTCGTATTTTGTTTTTCTCAAATTAAAATTTGACCAGCCAAACACCAAAATAATGTCAAAAAATTTCAACGTAAAAGAAAGTGATACCTAACGAGACTCAAAAGAGTCAAATAGTGTCTCAATCAAGATTTTCAAGTCGGCACGACTATGGTGGAAGATCGGCAATTAATTCATTTGAGCAGCTTATGTAATTACGAGAACCAAAATTGATCACTGTAAATAGTGTAGTTGTTTCCTCACTTTGCATAGTAGATGAGAGTTCTGAACTGTATATTGTGTCCCCTATCATATCATGCATGTAGTTGATACACATAACAATGACATACTTGAGGAATTACTAATAGCATTACAACCAAAGTCAAATATTTCACGTATAGTTTACCTAGTGCCAAAATTGATATCGCCTACTCATTTGCATGATTTTTATGTAGTATTTGTTTTGGCGTTACCTCAACTAGATGATACTCCATGGGTTTCCACGTTTTTTTTCAAGGTCATTGTTCGATTACATACTTTTTCTATTGATATTAGGTTACCTACTAATTATAGGCATATTTTGTTAGCACATACTTTTGTTGTTAATATTGCTAAATTTCATGCCAAAATATAAAGACAAACTTATTTCAATCATAAAATTTTTGAACTAACTTTTGATGCGCAATATAGGCTAGGAGACTCTAACGAAAATTATTATTCTTTGTTGCTTGTCTCACTTGGTTTCCTAAACTCGTAAAGAAAGGAGTTTTTGATCACTCACATAAAAATACTATTTGACTAACAATGACATCCAATATTGAAAGTCTAGTTACTAATGTGAAGAAAATTTAATCTTATTGGAGCCTATTCCAGCCTTCGATTTTGCAATCATTTTTTCTGCAAGTTAGTCTAAAGCACTAGTTCCTTGTGTTCCTCACTATGCACAACCAGTTGAAGACTTTAAGATGAATTGCACAAGTTTGTATCTTTTTAGAGTTCCATGTCGATACTTGATTAAAAAGAGAGATCACCCCTTGATTAAATTATATTATTGGGTATGATTTGCAACTTCACTCGTTGTCACATTATCAGTTTCAATATTTGGTTCATAAGAAAGATTACCCTCATTTGAGTGAATTCAGCCAGATGGTTGTCAAGGGTACAATATCAATGCTTAGTCAAGATAAAAGATAGACCCCCTTGGAATATGAAATTTCAGTCTATCTCGTTGGAGTCGTCCTCTCAGTCGAGGAAAAATGATGGAGATCAAAATAAGATAAAGATAGATGTTATATAGAATTTTAATACAAAGTTAAAATTGATTTATAAGTGTTTTAATTAGATTATATTAGTTTGTTTATTTTGATAAAGTTTAAATTTAGTAGAAGTTCGTTTATTTTTAACTTTTTTTAGATTATTTGATTTATAAATAAATTGCTTAATCATTGTAATTCATAATAAAGATTGATTTCTCTTGGTCCTCAATTCTTCTCTTCTTTACACCCCTTTCTCTGTTCTTAATTGTTCGTTAACAAATTATATGCTCAGTTTCATTCCAAATATTAAATTAAACTAGTAGAAATGATTATTTGAGCAACATCGATCATGCCTATCTAGTAATGAAATCAGCAGTAACTTGAGGGAATGACATTGAGGAATTTAACATCAATGAAATGAATACAAGGAATTGTAGTTCATGCAATACTAGGAATTCAACTACAATATATAGAATTATACTAACAGCCAAATATTGATAAATCAAAATTAATTAACTTATTGTTAACTCAAGAGGTAATTAGAAAATAATTTGAGCCTGATAAATTCACGATGTCTTATAAAGATAATTTATTTGGCTCTTGTGCGCGAGGTTTCGTCTGCTAGAATGGATTTCCATTTTCATGAAGTGCAGAAATAATTGGAGTTTATGGTAAAATGGGATCGGCGCAAACAAAATAAGTAAATTTTTGATTTTTGGAGGAATTTCGGGGTTGTCCGTTTTTGGCGAATTTTTAGTCAGATTCGTTTTGAAACGAGCCAATGAACACAACCCAGTGGCTTTGAGCCTGACACATGGCTAATTTTGGGCAAATTGCTTCATTTAGGCTTTCGTTTAATTTTTTTTTTTTTTTTGGTAAGTTTTATTTTGACAATATCTCATTCAAATAATTTTGGATTTGAATTCTGTTTGTTGGAGGACGATCCTGAAAATTAGAGGAATCAATTTTAGTTGTTATCTCGATTTTTTTTCCCATTTTGGAAAAATATCTTTTTTTTTTTAATTTTATTTATTCCTTCCGATTTTTTCTATGTTTTTGCTATATAAAGTGTTGTAAGCCCTTTGAGGCTACATTGCTTGATTGAAATAAAATTTTCAGGAAATATTTTCACCTTTGTGAGATTCATTCATCTTTCATAATCTTCCGCTACGTCACGTTCTCATGAAAGCAACACCTCAATCACATAGGAATATATGAACAAAACTTGTGTATTTATCACAAAGCATTAACATAACAATCATAATCACTTTAAATTTAGAAACCACCGGACACATTTATAAAGCACCCTCTTCTTAAAAAAATTGTACAAGGACTTTCTATCGTTGTATACTTCATAGGAACTTATTTTGCGACTTTTCATTCGTGTATTCTATTGAAAAAATAATTTTGCAGTCAGAAACATATTCCTACAAATCCTTGGGTAGATTCGAACTTAACATTTAATTTGCAAATTAAGAACAATGCTATGCCTACAAATTCTCAACTGTCGTCAAATTAATCTAAATGAGGTGTTTTTGAACAATACTATTCAAACTCTATTTGATAGAAGCAAATGAGGAGAGTGTGACAATTTTATAGATACGAAACCCAATAACTTACACCATGAATTCGAGATGCAAGTCATTTTGATAGATAATTTGTATATTCGATTCAATGCATAAAAAAATCAATAAAAATGGAGAAGCGCAAATGTGTTTAGTTGAGATGTAACATGTTTATGTATGTGTAAGTGGAATATACTTCAATTTTGTATAATCGGGCTCAATAAAACCAACAAACAAACACCAACCAAGGAGGCTAGCTCAACCCACAACTTTGCCTTCACTTTGGTTGCCTCAAGTTTTAACCCAAAAGGATAAAGGTGGTGACTACAATATCACAAATGGAGGAAGCCTGAAAGGAAGCAATGGTTGAATATCTTAAACCCCCAAGACAGCTCCCAAAGTTCTCTCCTATATAGCAATCACCCACAGTTCACGGCTGGGAAAAAATGAAACACATAGCAAATTTTGGGTCATCCAAATTGGGTCAAATCATTTCACTTAAACAGGTCCAACAAAACCAAAGTAAATGAGCTATCACAATACACCATCCAAACTAAGCACAAACCAAGTAAATGGGCTATCACAATAACACCATCCAAACTAAGAACAAGGCAAATCAACAATTGGGCCAAACCTCACATGGGCCATCCAAAAGTGTTGGATAATGAGAAACTTAATTAAGTCGTTTCAGTGACTTGAGTTGTTTCCGGGTCAAGCTAATTACTATGGGGTCGATATAATTATTTCACTCATCGGCCATGACCTATGAAAATTTATTTCAAACCGTTTAATATCATTGCCTAGGATTTATTGGGTATCAAAATCCGACTGTATGAAATGTAATAACTAATTTGCAGTATTACATGAAGAAGAGGCGTATTTCATCCTTGCTGTTGGATGGAGCTAAGGCTAATCACAAACATCCAACTCTTCATCTGATATTTGAATTCAAAGAGGCGCCCAACAATCGTTTAAATTCAAAACTCAAATAGTATCATGCCTAATACGCGCACATGTATCAGATCGTCTCGAAAATAAAGTAATCCAAACATCTAATCATTATGATTAGCTGCAGCTGTCGTATTACCTAAAAGACCCAAAGTCAGCATCATGTGTAGGCATTTCCTTACCCTGTACCTCGTGTTATCTCTGTTGAATCTGCTTGACACTTTGCTGGTCCCTTGTTTTGGTTAGTACCGGCCCAATGATGAAACCACTTACAAGTTTTGGCACTCCAATTTATAACTTGAAGCCTAAACTGGCTGCCTACAATATTGGTGCGTTCTCGAATTTGGCAAGTTCAACTTTAGTTCAGATTCTATAAATGGCTGAGATGATGCCATGTGATTGATTGGTGGCCCTTGGATGGAAACTTAGTAATGAATGGTTATGTTCTGGATGCTTCGACTGATTTCATTGATTCAATATTCTAGGGTTTTCTTTTTTACTCTCTTCATCTTCTTCTCTCTGAAAACCTTTAGGTTTTCGTCTGTAATGGTCATTCTCTTAGATTTTTTTGGTGAGATCTTTTATGGAATGTCTATAATGGTTACTTGTCTATTCTTGGTTGAGCAGTAACCACTGGTTGCTTGGTATAATCGATTTGAGAGAAAACATGGGAGAAAATAAGTGGTCGGAGGGAAATTTGTTGAATCTCTTGGTGTGGATTCTTGTACTGATATTCTTGGTGATTTCTAGTGGATTTAGAGTGGTAACCACTTTTGTGGATGCTCAACGTGGTAAGTAGACCACTGAGTTGAACATTCGAGCCTTAGTGAAAAAAAACTGTGTTCTTTTAAATATCTGTCGATTTACTTTGTGTTCTTGGGACAAATTTATCAACACGTGCTATCAAAGCATTTCGATTTGTTTTTCTTGGAGACGAAAACCCTAGATCTTCATAGATCTGCACTTTTAACGGTTTGATTTTTTTTCGTTATGGAAGTAAAACGGTACTCTGGTATTCACTGTTTTACACTATATGATCTCTAATCTTCTGGTAACGATACTTAGCCCTAAACTGTATATAATCCTTTGATTTGGTAAATATTTTTGGATCTCTTGAAAAAGCCCTCTTGTATCTTCCTTTGTCTAGGATTTCATGCGAGAACCCTAGAATCTAAGGAGACCGAGAACAGGTTTCTTCAAAACTTATTAATTCTGTATATAATTCTGATCATCGATTGTGATATATATTGTATATTCTTTTATTGAAAGTTGCTTGATTATCTAAACTGATCATACACCGTGACAACTATACATTTGAGGAAACTATCATCACATTAACATTCTCTATGTGTACAAAATGACTTTGGAAAAGCTTTGCATTGTTCTTTGAAAACTAGAAAAACTCTATTTTAGAAATCCCTTCTTAAAACTATTGAAAAAAATAATAATCTTGATCTGTTTTTTCAAAATTTTAAATGGGCAGGGAAGGAAAAAAAAAACCCGTCATGCTTGGTACCCGTGGAGCCCCTCCCCGTACCACTTAATCGGGTAATCGGGTTAGAGGCGGGTACGGGTAACAGAGGCCCGCCCCTATTTTTTTTTTTTTTTTTTAAGAATATAATACTTCAAATAGAAAACTCAACGAAATTTCATTAATTCTAATAGAAGATGACAATTAAGATTATCTAAAAAAATATAATAAACAATAAAAACCTTAGTTTACCAAATATTCGAATAATTTAACTTTTAAAAAAAAATTAATTAAAAAATTTCATAATTATATTATTATCTCACATTAATGAATCGGGGCAATAAAATGAATTATTAAAAACCTTTAAAAAAAATTAAACGGGTACGTAAAATGGGCAAGATACCCGCCCTGCCATAATCGATTTATAGGGTGGGTACAAGGTAGGAAAATGTCAGGAACCTGCCCCGTCTCGAATTTGCCCTGTTGCCATCCATATAAATGGGAAGTGCTAAAGTTGACATTGAAATCTGGAATGGTAAAGGAGACTTTTGTCTCTAGATTAAAAAATTGAAGCCTTTCTTTTGCAACAAAGATGTGTAAAAGCTCTTGAGGAATCTAGGGGTGAAGAAATTGTTGATTCTAAAAAAAATGAACAAATTGAAATTGCTTGGAGCACTATATTTTCTGTATTTATTTGAGAGTGTCATTAGAGAAATAGGAAAGATCGAGACTACTACAGAACTGTGGGTTAAACTAGAGACATTTACAAAATTAAAACTCTTTCAAATAAAAGTTACTTGTGGAAACAATTTTTCAACTTCAAAATTGATCACAACTCCGATTTTGAGATAAATTTGGACAGATTTGATTTAATAAACTGTTTCAAGATCTCACCAATAGTTGTGAGACTCTTACAGATGATCAACAATATGTGGCCTTATAATCTTTACCAAAAAAGAATAAAGATTTGAAAAATGCTCTTGACTATGGAAGAACTTCCATTTCTGTGGGTTTTTTTGGTTCAGTGCATCTTCGTTATCGTTGAGTTTTTTAGTTCACTTCATTGGGTTCAAATCCAAAATCGGATTATTAATTGGCGTTCTTGAGTTCCACATCAATCTAGTTGGATTTAAATCCAAAACCGGATTATTAATTGGCGTTCTTGAGTTCCGCATCAATCTAGTTGTGG
The DNA here is from genome assembly GCA_019395295.1 of Osmanthus fragrans. Classification (NCBI taxonomy): domain Eukaryota; kingdom Viridiplantae; phylum Streptophyta; class Magnoliopsida; order Lamiales; family Oleaceae; genus Osmanthus; species Osmanthus fragrans. Next base: position 20,229,674 of record CM033343.1, on the reverse strand, counting down.
GTTTCGTAGTCACCGTTGCTACGGGGTTCGCATCAAGTTATTTTTGAACAATTGTTTTCTATTTTCGCGAGAGTTTTATTTAACCTAGAATTCTTATATTTTGGTAACTTTCCATATTTTAGGACTTTATTCTGTATTTAATTAGTTTCTAGGTTTTCCATATAAATAGTTTATTATTTCATTGTATTGGAGAAGTTTTTGATTATGAATAAAAATTGAGAATTTTCTCTCCAATAGTTCTTGATGAACTTTTTGAACTTATCAAATATGTTAGGAACTTGGGTGTTTAATCTTACCACAATACACATTTACATCAACATCTAATGCAAAAACCATGAACATAAAACTGAAAATGGAAGCTCCAACAATAAATGGCTAGCTCCTTCCTCTTTGTTAATGGTCGATTTGTAGGCTCAGGAACACCCTTCCACGCAATACAAATCACCTTCCAAGAGAGAGCTTAAAGAACCAGCAAAGAACCCTCCAAAACCAACCCTAAACTCTCTTGAAACACCACCTCTACTTAGCCCTATTTCATGCCTAAGATTCCATGGTATTCTACCACCAAAGCTCACATCAAACTCACATTTTCACTCAATGAACTAGGTAGAAAACGAGAGAGAGACATGGAGAAGAAAGAGAGAGTTGTAGAAGAAGGTATGGCCTTTTTCTTTCACCTTGCTACTTGCCCACGTGAGGAGTGAAGGAAGGTAGGTATATAGATTCAAATGTAGAGAAAACTTCTTCAACAAGATAGATAAAATATCTACTAACCAATCTTAACCATCCATTTTGATCCAAGGGCTCACAATTAAAACATGAGGTTAAGAGAACCATTTATATATTCTCACATTCTTCACCTTGGTTCTCATAACACACTTCTTGGTTGCGAATTTGCACATGGAAGAATTGTTCATCATCATCGCCCACTATCTGCAAGAAAAATTAACTCGTATCAATATGTAACAAAGATAAGCATAATTGAAATTTACCTGTAGGTAGAATTTTAGTTCCCACATCAGAGAAATTCCTATCAGTGTGAATCTTAACAAGTTTAACTTCATTTTAAGACAATTTCTCACGAATAAAATGATACTTCACCTTAATATGTTTAGATCTTTCATGATAAACAGAATTTTTACAAAGCGATAAAGCACTTTGACTATCAGTAAATATAAAAGGTATATCATGCATGAAGTTCAATTTTTTTAAGATTTCTTTCAACCAGATACATTCCTTAACCACCTCGATTATGGCAACATACTCTGCTTCAGTACCAGACAATGTAACTAAAGGCTGCAACTGTGATTTCCATGTTATGCAGTTATCTCCTAGGGTAAAGAAGTATGCTATAGTTGATTTCCTACTGTCTTTATCACCAGCAAAGTCAGCATTAACATAACCTTTCAAAGTTAACTTCTCAGATCTTTTCTCATACACTAAGCCCAGATTTAAAGTCCCAACCAAATACCTCAATAGCCATTTCAAACCAGCCCAATGCGGCTTACCAGGATTGGACATAAATCTACTTAGGAGACTGATGGAAAAAGCAAGATCAGGTCTGGTAGTAATGATAGAAAACATGACAGAACCTATAGCATTAGCATACGGCACATTTTTCATCTCTTTTAATTCAGACTCAGATTTAGGCGAATGAGCATGTGATAAATTCATATGATTGGTAAGAGGCACATTCACAATTTTACTGTCTTTCATACCAAATTTTGTCACAATTTTGTTCAAGTAAGCTTCTTGTGAGATAGTTAACCTATTCTTAGCCACATCTCTTGTTATCACCATCCCTAGAATCTTTCTAGCATTCCCTAAATCTTTCATGTCAAATTCAGATTTCAAAAGATCTTTCAATTTATTAATTTGAGACTTGTTAGGTCCAACTAATAGCATATCATCCACATAAAGAAGCAAGTAAACCTCACAACCGCTCTTTATGTCATTAAAATACAACCAAGCATCAAATTCACTTCTTTTAAACCCTATCTTCAGCACATAAGCATTAAATCTCTTGTACCATTGTCTTGGGCTCTGTTTCAGCCCGTACAAAGATTTCTCTAACTTGCACACATAATCAAATTTGCCCTTAGCCACAAAACCTTGTGATTGGCTCATGAAGATATCATCTTCCAACTCCCCATGTAAAAAGTCAGTCTTTACATCAAGTTGTTCAAGTTCCCAATTGAATTGAACCACAAGAGCCAACATCAATTTGATTGTCTTGTACTTAATCACGGGTGAAAATATTTCATTATAATCCACACCCTCCCTTTGAGTATAACCCTTAGCCACTAACCTCGCCTTAAACCTCACCGAATCAGTAGGGCTCAAACCCTCATTTAACTTGTAAGTCCACTTACAATGAACCAATTTCTGATCTTTAGGTTTTTTAATGAGTTTCCAGGTTCTGTTATCACTCAAAGATTTCATTTCTTCCTGCATAGCTTTTAACCAACTTTCAGAATATTTTCCATTCACAGCTTCTTCAAAACTATCAGGTTCTATTTGTTCAAAGGCTTCACCTGAAACTAAGGCAAAATCAGTCATGTTTAGGGATTCATATCTAGGATTTGGCCTGATCTGCCTCCTCTCCCTATCCTTAGTAAGCTGATAATCTTGATTAGGTAGCTGATCATTAAAATGTTCAACTTCAACAAGTTCAATGTTTTCTTGAAGTTTAGTCACCCCTTCAGGTTCAAGTTCAATTTCATTTTCAGCCTCATCTTCATTTTCAGGTTCTTGATATATAGGGTCATTAACCTCATTCCCAGGTGTAGGTGAATCAAGTTTAGTCAGCTTCACCTTAGTCTGAATACTCTTCTCAGTTTCAGATTTGTTAGTTTCATCAATTTTTTGTTTTAGGCATGACATCTCAGATTCATTAAAGACTACATTCCTGCTGTTAATAATCTTAATGCTTTGAACCCCTAAAACCCACAACCTATAGCCTTTCACACCCTCGAGATACTCTAACATCACACACTTGACCGCCCTCGGCTCAAGTTTTCCTTCAGATTGATGTGCATATACAGCACATCCAAATACCCTCAAGTGTTCCAGATTTGGAGGCTCTCCCATCCACAACTCCTGTGAGGTCTTAAACCCTATACTGCTGGACGGAGACCTATTAATCAAGTAAGTTGCAGTACTTGCAACTTCAGCCCAAAAGCCTTTCGCAAGGCCAGAGCTAATCAACATACACCTAACTTTGTTCATTATGGTCCTGTTCATTCTCTCAGTGACCCCATTGTGTTCAGGTGTGTATTTAACAGTTCTGTGTCTTGTTATTCCTTTCTGCTTACAGAAATTGTCAAATTCAGAATTACAGAATTCAAGCCCATTATCAGTTCTCAAAGTTTTAAGCTTCTTATCTAGCTTATTCTCAACAGACTTCAACCAAATTCTGAATTTTTCAAAGGTTTTCGACTCAGCCTTCAAAGAGTAAATCCAAACCTTTCTTGAATAATCATCCACTAAAGACAAGAAGTACTTGCTTCCACCAAATGTGGAGTGCTTCTCTGGGCCCCATAGATAAGCATGGATATAGTCCAATGGTCTGCTGGTCCTATGAGAGCTAGCTTCAAAGCTCACCTTATGGGACTTACCCAAAACACATGTTTCACATAATCCATTGCTTCAATATCATCCTTTCCAAGCAATTTCTGATTATTTAAAAAATTTAGCCTTTTGAACCCAATATGACCCATTCTGTTATGCCAAAGTTCTGTTTTGTCTTTATTCACAGTAAGAAGGCTAGAATCAAATGGTATTCCAGTTCTACCCTCAAAATAGTACAACGCATTCCTCTTAGGCCCTTTCATAACTACTAGAGAACCCCTCATAATTTTCAAAATTTTGTTACCAGACTTGAAGGTATATCCCTCATCTTCAAGAGAACCTAAGGAAATGAGATTACTCTTTAAATTAGGAACATATCTAACATTTCTAAGCTGCATGACGGCCCCATCGTACATTCTGATGGCTATGTCACCAACTCCAACCATATTTTGAGAATTATTGTCCCCCATGTAGACCTTCCTAGGTTCAGTCTCTCTATAGTTATAGAACCAAGACCTCTCAGGGCACATATGAAAAGTTCACCCTGTGTCTAGGTTCCAATTTTTGTCAAATTCTTCTTCAGGCACATTAAGGACATGCAAACTATCAAATTTAGAAACAATGACAGCATTATCTTTATCAGAATTGTTCGGGTCTCTTTGTTTCCTTTTCCATTCAAAGCATTCTTTCTTGAAATGTCCTAACTTTCCATGGTGATAACATTTCTTACCGCTTTTATCTTTTGATTTTGATCTCATTTTGGATTTTCCTCTCCCCTTCTTGTTATAGAAGTTATATTCTTTCTTTTCAGATCTTCCCTTAACAAATAAGCTTTCTTCTCGAGAATGAGTTCTATTGTCTCTTTTTAATTCAAGTTCTCTTGATTTTAAAGCATCTGTGACAATAGCTTGAGTGAGAGTGTCCCTACCATATCTTATGGCATTTATCATTTCTCCGTAAGATTCAGGCAAGGAGTTTAGCAATATGACAGCTAAATCCTCATCGGCAAATTTTTTATCATTATGAGCCAGACTCTTAACAATTATGCTAAAATCACTCAAATTTCCCTCGACATCCTTCCCGGAATCCATCTTAAAACTAAATAGCTTTTCCAACAGATATATCTTGTTAGGTAAAGTTTTAGTCAAGAACAAAAACATCAAGTTCAGTCTACAAAGTTCTAGCAGTTTTGGCATTATCAACTTGTCTAACAATGTTATTAGATAAATACAAAATTATAGAACTCTAAGCAATTTCATTCATGTCTTCAATTTCATGTGGTTTAACCTTTAACTCATCAGAAAAAGTAGAAGGATCATCGAGAGCTTTAGCAACTCTCTGTTGGACCAAAATGGCCCTCATTTTCTGTTTCCAAATCGAGTAATCCCCATTTCCATCGAATTGCAATAATTCGACCCTCGAACCTATTACAGATTCTGTAAAAGAGTGGCATGTACTCGTGGATATAACAGAAAAGACTTTGAAAAAATATTTTCCTGATGATCAATATATGAATGCCGAGTTAAAACCAATTTTCATAAATAAAGCACAACAATGGAAAAATAATCCGTTCACGAAACACAAGTATATAATGCAGGTAGATATGCTTTTAGGTTACAAATTAATCACAAGAATTCAATTAACAGAATTAGCAAATAGGCAACCAAGCAAATATGCATAAACCGGTAAGAATACCAAACCTAACCTAACGGAGAGTTTGGAATAATCTTACCAAACTACTGTTGAAAAACAGTAAGAATACCACCAGTTTCAGAATCGAACTGCTGTAGATGTCAAGTCAGGGGCAAAATCGACCAACTTTTTCTGTATAACCTGAAACACAAAACTAAACACATCAATATGTTCAGGACATCAAAATAAGAAAATTGTCAGAAGTGACCGTCGTCAGAAACCATCGCACGCGCCACCCACGCGCCGTCGCGGGAAATGCGCCCGCCACTGGATTTTCACGCGCCACCTAGGTAGGTTCTCCTTGGTCAACAGAGCACGCCGGTGGTCTCGATTTTCCAAATTCCTTCTGGTTTGGCGGGAAATCGCCTTTGAAGGTCTGACCAAAAATCTGAAAAATGGACAGCTTCTCCGATTTTCTAGTTCGTTTTCAGGCGATTTTTTTTCTGGTTTTCTGGTCAGTTTTTAGCTTCACAAACGCCCCAACCAAGCTCTGATACCATTTTGTTAGGAACTTGGGTGTTTAATCTTACCACAATACACATTTACATCAACATCCAATGCAAAAACCATGAACATAAAACTGAAAATGGAAGCTCCAACAATGGCCGAAAATGGCCAGCTCCTTCCTCTTTGTTAATGGTCGATTTGTAGGCTCAGGAACACCCATCCACGTAATGCAAATCATCTTCCAAGAGAGAGCTTGAAGAACCGGCAAAGAACCCTCCAAAATCGACCCTAAACTCTCTTGAAACACCACCTCTACTTAGCCCTATTTCATGCCTAAGATTCCAAGGTATTCTACCACCAAAGCTCACCTCAAACTCACATTTTCACTCAATGAACCAGGTAGAAAACGAGAGAGTGACATGGAGAAGAAAGAGAGAGTTGTAGAAGAAGGTATGGCCTTTTTCTTTCACCTTGCTATTTGCCCACGTGAGGAGTGAATGAGGATAGATATATAGATTCAAATGTAGAGAAAGCTTCTTCAACAAGATAGATAAAATATCTACTAACCAATCTTAACCATCCATTTTGATCCAAGGGCTCACAATTAAAACATGAGGTTAAGAGAACCATTTATATATTCTCACAAAATATATTGTTATATTTTTGGCGTTCAACCCTTAGAACTTATCAAAGAATTAGACACCCTTTTGTGACGTTCACAAATCGAGGTTCATTGGTTTGGTAATCAAAAGGTCATTCAAACTTCATTTTTGTTTGGTTGCTTGGTTCAATAATTTGCGGGTCGAGATCCTATCATCTACAACTTGAATTTGGTCTTTCCCGATGTTTTCAAAATCATTCCACGAGTTCCATGTGATTCCTCTACCCAGATCTCATCATTGCATTTATTGGAAGCAAAAGAAATTACATTTTGATGCAAGCATTCATTGGAAGCAAAAGAAATTACATTTTGCCGCAAGCATTCATAAATCCAAAGCAATACTTGATTATTTGCATGCCGTGTGTACTTATTCCGATTTTAGATATTTCCTTCTCATAATTGATGATTTTTCTAAGAAAAGTTGGGTTGTCATTTCAAAAAATAAATCTAACACCTGTCAAAATTTTAAAAGAATCAAAACTCTTATTGAAAATCAAGCCAATAAAAATGTTATAGTCCTTAGAATTGATAATGGCCTTGAATTTTGCAATGTTTGATAACTTCTGTGAAGAAAATGGAATTTTAAGACATAGGACTATCATATATACTCCACAACAGAATGGTCTACCTGAATGAATGAATAGGACCATTTTTGAAAAGTGAGATGCATGTTTATTAGCTCTAGTCTCCCAAATTTATTCTGGGGAGAAGCTGTTAAGACGGCATCATATTTGATAAATAATGCCCCACTAAATCTTTGAAAAATAACACTCCTGATCGTATTTGGAATGATCATCCTATTGGTTATTCCAAACTAAAAGTTTTTGGATGTGTTGTATATGCACATCAGAATGAAGGCAAACTAGAAACTAGATCCATTAAAGGAATTTTCTTAGGATTTGGAGAAGGTGTAAAAGGATACAGAATTTGGCTAAAGGTTCAGGGTAGATACAAAGTCATCATCTATAGAAATGTTGTCTTTAATGAAAATGACATGCCCTGTACAAAAGAAAAGGATAATACTGCCTCTACAAATAGCCAAAATAAAGATTATATGGAACCTGATCTCTTTCATACAAATTTAAATCTTAGAAATGGGGATTAAATTGAGGTTGAGAATGTTCAGGAACATAATATCAAATCTGAACCTGAGAATGTATTTGAACAAAATGAACTTGACAAACCTGAAAACCCTCTAGAAAATTATCATCTAGCTAGGGATAGAGTGAGAAGAGAAGTTAGAGTACCTTTCAGATTTGAGGAATCTACTGCACAGTGTGGAAAACTTCCTAAACAGTGAGCTTGACTATTATGAAGAGGCCATTGGGGGAAAAGATGCAGACCTTTGGCTTGCAGCCATGAAAGATAAAATTCTTTCATTGGACAAAAATAGACCTATATTCTTGTTGATAAACCTAAAGGGCAAAAGGTCATTGACTGTAAATGAATTTACAAAATAAAAGAAGGTGAATCAAAAGATGGAAATGTAATATTCAAGGCCAGGTTAGTTGCCAAGGATTTTAACCAAAGGGAGTAAATTGACTACAATGAAATATTTTCCTCTGAAGTCAAATATACCTTACTCTCCTGTGTGTCACAATTTGATTTTGAATTTGATCAGTTAGATGTAAAAACTGTTTTTTAAATGGATACTTGGATAAAAAGATTTATATGACTCAACCAAAAGGATTTGAACAAAAAGGAAAAGAAAAGTGTGTCTGTCTTTTACAAAAATCTCTGTATGGCCTGAAACATGCTCCCAGGCAGTGGTATACCAGATTTGATACAATTATCAAAGGACTTGATTTCAACAAAAGTGAGTATGATTTTTATGTTTCTTTTTTAGAGGTAAAGAAGGTCCTAAATCTTCTTATATTTTTCTATATATTGATGATATGTTACTTGTTGGGTGTACTGTCATTGAGATAAATAAGATAAAGCAAAAGCTAAATCTTGAGTTTAAAATAAAAGACCTTGTGTTGCTAGAAGGATTTTAGGGATGGAGATTGGAAGAGATAAAATTAAAAATAAATTGTTTCTAACTCAATTATCTTACATCTTAAAAATATTAAGTAGATTTTATATGCATGAGGCGAAGGAGGTTAGTCTCCCTTTAGCTGGTCACTTTAAGTATATGTTTGACAACCTTTAAAATTTTAAATTGTTTGTTACAGTATGATTCTCTACCATACATTCACATAATAAAATATTCTACACACAATCCAATAAAGTTTCTTTTCTTTTTAACCACATATTCTCCGATAAATACTATTTAAAACTTTTTAATTTACCAAATAATGAGTGTCAAACCGGGGCTAAACAATCTGTAGATCAATGCCCTAAAATTGAAGTGGAAAAGAACTGAATGTATAAACCAATGTTTTAAAAACTGGACTGGACCGGCCGGTTCAACCGGAAAACCCAGGAACTGGGCCCAAATCTGGTCCGGATAGTATCCTAAACCCTCAAATGAAAAAATCGTCTGAAAACCCGTTAAATCGGCCGGTTTATTGATGACCCGCGACCCGACAACGGTTTAAGGGTTTGGAAATGAAATTACCAAAGGTTCAAAACAAAACCCAGAAGGCCAGAACCCTTTTTCTCTTAGTTTTGCAACCTTCCAAATTCTGGACGCCTCTCTCTTCTCCTTCTCATCTCTTGCTTGATTCTTGGCTAGTCGTAGCTCTTTTAAATTGGTTTCGAAGATTTGAGCTTTATTGTTATCATGTTCTATAGGCTTCGAATAATATGTTTTTTTTTATATTTTCATATCTAATTTCAGATTTTGGAAAATTTGTTGGGTTTTGTTGCTTGTTCTTCTTCTATATGATAATGACTTGGTGGAATTAATCATATTTTTACTTTTTTTTTTTTAAAATCGTTTGTGTGATTTTTAATTTTCTACCTGTATAAATAAAAAGCCAAAAAGGTTTGTGAGTGGTGTGGTTTTTTAAGGATTGATTTCTCTTGTTGAAAGTTGAAACAAGTGTACTTGGGATTCATTTTTCCTTTTACTAGGAAGAAATTTACTAGGATTGAGGATATGTAATGAGCTTGGTTTTTTCTAAGATTCTTTGGCTACTTACCAGTAATTAAGAAGGAAACTCTAGTCCATGGACTGTGCATTATTATCCGGAAGAGAAGAGATTCATTACTGGACTACCAAGCTCGAAATTTCTTTTCTAAAACATTTGGCACAAAGGAGTTACAAAGAAAACCAGTTCAAAGGACTTGCTGCTTCTGCTGCTGGACCATTAATTGTACTCTTCCAATTTTCTTTCTGCATACATTTGCTCATTTTGATGTATAGCTAATAGGGTTAATTGTATAAAATGATTTCGTATTGTGTAATTTCTTGGAGGTAATTAAGGTTACACACTACTTTCTTGTATATAGTTTACATATCAATAAACTGGGAGAAACCTGTGTTAAGGAAAAGCGGTGAGGATCTTTTTCTGTTTTAAGGAGGAGAAACCTTGAATTAGCATGTGCCAGCATTTCTTTTTTCTGTTATTTATATTATATAATTTTTTTATTATATAAAAGTCACCGGTTCGATCCCGGTTCGTCATCGGTTCGACCTTTTGATCCTTGACCCTTTCTCTTTTCCGGGTCGATGACCGGTCCGATTTTTAAAACTACACCAGAAACTACATTTTGCAACGTGCAAAAAACCTTGTCATAGACCTTTCGCAACATTCAGGCGTACGTTGCGGGCTTTGATGTTGTCATAGAGTTCCAACTTTTTTGCAACGTTCATTACGTGTTGCTAAAAGGATTTTCGCAACATTCATTGCGTGTTGCTAAAAGGTTTTCCGCAACATTCATTGCTTGTTGCTAAAAGATTTTCCGCAACATTCATTGACAGTTGCTAAAAGGTTTTTCGCAACGTTCTTTGAATATTGCGAATAACCTTTTGACAACGTTTTTTGCATGTTTCCTATACTTATATCTTTAGTTTTTGCAACATATTTTGACCGTTGTTGTAGGTCTCTATCTTTTTTTATTTTTATTTTTTGATAATGTTTATTGACCGTTGCCTAGGTAATACACACACATACACACATGACAATTTACAAATTAACCAACAAAATTGATAATAATTTCATTACGAATTTTAGAATCCACACAAAAATGAACTAAAACACATCAATAAAATAAAATTCAATAACTTCACAAAATAAGTCGATTTCAGTACAAAATGAACTTCAACGACTTTGATGTCAACATTCCTATGCTAGCATCTTCCATCTTCATCCTTCACTGAAATCTTCCATCTGAGTAAAATAGAAAGTTATGATCTGAAGAAATTGACAAGTGGTTTTCGGTTCCACCAATGACGAGCTTGTATCCTTTGCTCATCAGATCATGCTGTTTAATTGGATCATCAAGAGATGTTCTTTCTACTTGATGATTTCTTGGATTTCTTATCCTCTTTATTTATACCCATTAATGCTCTCCTCTTTTTCCGGCTCCTAATCCTACATGCATTGCACAGTGACTGCACATTAAACACGAACACACACTTGGGTTAATCATAAACTTCTAAAATGCGAAACCCCAAAATATTTATGTGTATATACCTTGGGGCCAGCAAGACCACCTCTCCAAAGGAGGGGTTTTTGAGGTGCCACAATCAACACAAGTTTTGACCAGTTTTCCATCAGAGGAGGAGGATCTATCAGGAGTTGGGGTTTGGCTATTCATGTCTTCAGATTCTGATCCCTGCAGTAATAGCAAACAAAATTAAACTTGATCACAACACAAAAATCGAATTTACTCGAAAAGATAGTTAATCACTTACTTTATCAACCATTTGTAAGCTTTTATTGAATGATCATATAAGATCAAGCCCTAGGAGAACCCAAATAATGAAGCAAAGTAGAGATCTAAGTGAAAACGAGCTCAAAATAAGCAAAACCCATATCGAGAGAACACAGTTGATTGATGATTACACTACAATTAAACTTGACTAAGCATAGATTAATTCTTGTACATATTTGTAGGAGAGAGAACGGGTTTAGTGAATAAGCAATTTGTCTAAGATCAGACATAATTCGATAATAGATGGAAATATGGTGCACACAATCAAATTGCCTAACAAATAGAGCTTAAATATTATCACGTTATTTCATTAGATATGGATAAACACCGTAAATTCATGGAAGATGGCAAATCGTTTTGAGGAATTGGGTTATACTCCAAGGTAACCTTTGCGTAGTTAATTATATACTTCTTTTATTTTTCACTTCATAGAAATGAAATGGGACTATGCTATGTGTACACAATGATGTACACAATAACTTACATCCCTCTCACATGGGAGAGGGCCCACACATAATAAAATATTCGTGGCCCCTCTCCATGTGAGAGGGGTGTAAGCTCATGGTGTACACATAGTTTTATCCAAATGAAATTGAGCCAAAAGTAACTCAACCCATGTGAGAGGGGACCCACACATAATAAAATATTCGTGGGCCCCTCTCCAAGTGAGAGGGGTGTAAGCTATTGTGTATACCATGAGGTGTACACATAGCTTTATTCAAATGAAATTGAGCTAAAAGTAACTCAATCCATGTGAGAGGAGGCCCACACATAATAAAATATTCGTGGGCCCTTCTCCATGTGAGAGGGGTGTAAGTTATTGTGTACACTATGAGGTGTACACATAGCTTTATCCAAATCAAATTAAGCCAAAAGTAACTCAACCCACCCACTATCAAACCCAATTTTCATGGTGTACACATAGCTTTATCCAAATCAAATTGAGCCAAAAGTAACTCAACCCACCCACTGTCAAACCCAATTCAGTAAAATTTATGGTATTAACTCTTTGACTGACCAGATATTTGGTTTAGGCTTTTCTTTGTTGGCTAAGGTTACCCAAACTTTGTCTAGCTTTCTATGAATATCATGTGCTGCCGCCGCCTGCTAGTTTGGAGCCTTGTGCTTCACTTTTCCACTCAGGAACATTATAAGAATCGCTGAAATCAAAATAACTGAAGTCAGATTTTTGTGCAATCAAAATAATGAAGTCAAAATAATGAACCTTGTGCAATCAAAATAATGGAGGAAATACATGTAATTGGCCTAAAAATGGAGCCATATTTCCAAAATGGCCTAAAATGGCCTTTGACTATTTTAAACAATAGAAACTTCCTAGAATACCCCCAAATATTAAATTACAATCTAGTCACTATAATATAAAAGAAAGACAATCAAGTCCTAAGAATTATTTAAAAAATTTATGGATCAAGAACCTTTGATAAATTTAACTCCTAATATCATACAAGATTTTATCGATCTAAAAATTGAAACAAAAACCGAATTAGATTATTTAAAAGAAGATTTAAAAAGTTTCTTTATAGATTATTTAGATCCAAAATTAAAATATGAAAATACTTATATAGATAGTTAAGCAATTAGAATTGAAAATAATGTACATAAAGAAATTGTCAATCTAGAAAAAAGAATTGAAAAATTAAATATAATCATTGAAGAAAAAATCTTAACAAAAGTTAGTGAATTCTATTTTATTATGATTTATTAAATACTTATGAAAATATTAGACTTTGAGATTTTGAAGACGATCATAGCACTCCTCCCCCCCCCCCCCCCCCACCCCCGCCCCAGCCCCAGCCCCAGCCCCACTTTAATTGGTGTCAGAGCCATAGATCATAACATGATAATAGAAGATTTAGGAAATAAATATAAAATAATAAAAGAAATATTTAATATAATAATATCAAAACCTATAATAAAAGAAGAAACTTTAAAAATCATACTTATAAAACTGAAGATATACCTTTATAAATCATAAAAAATATAATAGAAAAAGTAAAAATCAGCATAATAAGAGATTTTATGATATGGGAAACTATTTTAGAAATAATAGACCAAGAAGAATATACTGCTATAATAGAAAATAATATAAATAATTATGGGAATTAGAATTAAGAAAATAGATAACTATTATGAATTAAAGGAAGAAAAAAGATATAAAATATTTTATGAACATATTCCTAATAAACTAAAAATATTAACATTAAGTATAATTAAAAAATTACCTAGAGAAATAAAAGAACAAATACTACAAAAATTAATTATAGGATCTATGAAAGATAGATACGTATATGAAATGATTAATAAAGAATTTGAAAGTATTTTATATTACAGAGAAATATATGAATCATCATAAGTTATAAATGAGTAATAATAAAATAGCTAGAAAGTTTAATAATATTGTTAAAAATTTAAACAAAATACAAGAAAAAATCTCAAATATACTAGAAACACCAAAGGATATAAAAGATCCACAAGAAAAAATGCTAGGAAAACAAAAAATCAAGAAATTAGAATTAAAAGCAAAATATTTTAAAACTGTAAAAGATGAATTATCCAATAATGAGATAGCAATAAAAAGTTTTGATAAAATCATAGAAGAAAGTGAAAATAAAAAGTGTAGGATATCACATTTATTAGAAGTTAAAAATGATAGATAAAAAATATAATGTCTTTTTCAGAAAATTTTGAAAACTTAAATAAATTAATAAGAGGATTAATAGATGACGTTAAGGAACTAAGAGATGAAGTAGGAATGCTAAAAATAGAAATAAGATAAATGAAACAAAATATGAAAGTAACAGATAAAAAAATGGATAAAGATATAATAAAAAGAGAAATAACAAGAATAGGAAAGAAACATGTAGAAATAGAATGATATTATGAACTTGGAAGTATGGATGACAAATTTAGAAAAGAAATATTACCAATAATCTTAGAACAGGAAAGAGAATTAGAAAAATATATATAGGAAAAAGGAAAAAAAAAATGATGAATGAAGAAATAGATAATTTAATAGGAAACTTTGACCAATTAAGTACAGAAGAATTAGAAAGTTATGAAATATTGATGAATACTGTGGAGGACCAACACCCGCACCTGGAAGCACAAGCAATAATCCAAAATTAGAATTTCCTGAATTAGAAGGAGGATATGCACCAATACCACATAAACCTTATAGACAGTACTATGATACAATTATACCATAACATAAAATAGAAAATATAAAGATCAATTTACTCCAAACTCAGACTATAATAAACCAATAAATCATGGAGGAGCAAAATTAGATTTAGATTGTAAAATAGATACTAAAAAAGCCTTATTATAATGGACAGATGCAATGATATTATTCTTTTTATATAACCAAGATGATACATGGGAATCCACGGATAGAAGAATTGACTATTTAATAGCATCATTTGAAGGAGATGTAAGAAATTGGTGGGAATGAGTAACTGAGAATACTAAATTATTAATGAGAAAAAATATACAAACAGAAATGCAAAAAACTTCACAGGATGGAATAAAAAAGTTAGTAGAATATATATCAGATGAATTCTTATGAGAAAATTGGATAAGAAATTCAGAAGAAGAAACTAGAAGAGAAAAATTAAAAGCAAGATTAGGAATGATAAATATTATGATATATGATGTGTAAAATAAAAGAATATACATGTCAATTTAGAAATTTCTATTATACCCAATTTTATAGTAATGAAAATCAAAGATCATACTTAAAAATGTATTTTGCTAAATTACCAGGAACAAGAAATATATATTTTAAGATAGAATATGAAAGATATATAAAAGATAGTCCTGTACTAGATATATTAGGACGTAGAATAAAATTCCTATTTGAAAGATTAGCAGAAATATGTAAAAATAGACAATTAATGAAAAAGTTTGGAAAATTAATAAGAATCTGTTGTGAAGAGATAGATAGACCTATTAATTGGGGATGTAGACCAGAAAGAAAATATAAAAGAAAGTTCAAACCAAAAAAGTATAAAAAAATATAAACAATTCAAAAAGAAATATCAAAAACCAAATAGAAGATATTATAAAAGAAAATATCAATCAAAGAAAAAAAAAATTAAAAAGGATAAAAAACAATGTAAATACTGAAATTATGGAGAAATAGGACATATAAGCCCTGATTGTACAAAAAAGAATGTTAGAATTTTACAAAAAGAATATGAAAAAATAGCAAGTGATCTGAAAAAATATCATATATTAGTGAATATGAAGGAGAAGAAATCTATATATCAGAATCGGAATGAGTCAGGAAATAGAAGAAGTAGAACTATAGAAAGAAAACAAGAAATAGAAAATTTTGAAGGATATGGATTAAAAGTAACATTTGATAATAATACATTTAGAAAAATAGAAAAATTATCATTGGATTTAAAAATAGGAAAATGAGAAATATTAAATAGAATATTTAAGAGAGAAATAATATCTATAAGTGAGTATTATAAGATAAAAAAATCAATAGATATAAAAAATAGTGTCAGGAAACTATAAATTAGCATTATTAACAAAATTTACAGTTGACCAATTGATGGCAAAAGTAAAAGGAAAACAAAAAGAAAAGATATAATACGTTTATCTAGCAGGAATACAGCTAATATTTAAATATCTATTTAGAGAAGGAATAAATTCACCAATTACGGTAAACTTACATGATGGAAGAATACTAAATATTAGTGATAGTCATTTAGAAACTATAGAAGAAAATTTAGCATATAAAAAATTAATATTTACATGTTATCCAAAATATTGTGTATCAATAAAAGATAAAGATTTTAATGAAATATTATGATTACATTTTAAAATACATAGAAATGATATTATGGAAGAAAGAAATCATATCATGACTATAGAATACAGAGCATTATACACATTTACTAATTTAAACTATGGAAACAATTACTCTAAAAAATCCTATATAGAAATTCACAAAGAATGTAAGGACATATTAAATATTGTAGAACCAAACAAACAACTAAACCTGCTATCAGAAATATATAAATTAGAAATATCTAAAACAAAATCAGATGTAATAGAAAAAATAGAAAATAATTCTATAATAGAATTTAAAGATGGAAGATTAAGAAAAAATAATAGTACATCTATAATATCAGGAAGACCAAGTATAAGTCGAGAAATAATGGTAAAAAGAAATATAGAAAGTATGTAAATATATGGAGAATATTTTAATGAAATAGAATATATAAAAGAAAAAATATCATAATTGATATGGGAGCAGCAAACTATCATACATCAAGAAATAAAGATAAAAGATTAACAAAAAGAAGGATAGAACCTTATAAATATATCAATTTTGATGAAAAAAAATACATACTAGTGAATTATAAGTAAAAATACCAATAGTATTAGATTGAGAAGAAATGATAATACCATGTTATGTAGATAATAATATGGGAGATCATTACCATATATTATTAGGAATGAATTTTTTACAATCTTTGAATCATTATAATATAAATAAAGAAGGAATCTATATAACACATAATAAAAAAATATTGTTTTTTCCAAAAGAATGAATAATGTAATAACATTTCCATTAAGGGTATATGTACAAGTTACTATTGTAGAAACTAATATAACAACATGTGTTTTAATAGATACAGGAAGTGATATAACTATTATAAAAGCATTTTTGTTTAAAAATTGGAATAATGATAATACAATAAAAATTACAGGTGTTACAGGAATATCAACACTTATTAAAAAGAACAAGGAAAAGATAGAAATTTTACTAGGAAGTAGACAAATAACCATAAATAAAGTATATGCATATGATATATTAGAATGTGATATACTATTAAGAAATGACTTTGTTCAACAATTTCAATATTACCAACAAAACAACTATATGATTATGTTAAAAACACCATGTGGATATCTACTAAAAATTTCAAGAGAATTTAAACCATACAGAATTCAATCAGCCCAGCATGGTGAAAAGATAGTACAAAAAGTACCAATAAGTACAAACATCAATATACAAAAAATACAAACAACAGAAAAATCAGAATTAATATGAAAAATAATAAAAAAGATAGGAAATGTCTATAATGAAAACCCATTAGTTATTTGGAAACATGAACATCCAAGAGCAAAAATAGAATTAACTGAAAATGTAATAATAAGAGTAAAATCAATGATGTATACTATACAAGATACTCAAGAATTTAGAAAACAAATTGAAAAATTAAAAAATATGAAATTAATCAGAGCTAGTAATCGACCACATAGTAGCCCAGCGTTTATGGTAATGAAATACTCTGAACAAGTATGAGGAAAATCAAGAATGGTAATAAATTATAAAGAATTAAATAAATACACAAAATTTGATGGATATTTCCTACCAAATAAAGATGTTTTGATAAAACCTTGCAAAAGGAAAAGAATATTATTCAAAATTTGATTGTAAGTTAGGATTTTGACAAATCAAGATGGAAGAAGAGTCAATACCATATACGGCATTTAGAGTTGGGCAAAACCCAACCCAACCTGCTCAATCCGATCAACCTAAACCAAACCGATCAGTTTGGGTTGAGTTGGGTCGCGTGTTATGAATTAAAACCTAACCCAACCGGATGAATTAAAACATTAATATCTAAGATGAAAAAAATAAATAAATAGATATAATAGTAAAAATAAGATAATGACTTATAATATATAAACGTCAACTTTCTTCACATAAACCGATTCACATGAACACTATTTACAAATACAATGTTATTTGATAATAAAATAAAAATTAAAAACAAGACGATCAGATGAATGAATTCCAAAAAATTGTAAAAAAAAAATGCTTAATAAATTTTAAACTTATTTATACATTATTTTTAGAAAGAATTACTTATATGTGTATTTAAAAAGCGGAGATTTTCAAATAATTTCAAACCCTAAAAAATTATCCAAATTTAACAAATAAATCGAATCCAACTTTAATTGGGCCGAAACCCAAACCGACCAACTCAACCCAACCCAACCCAACCCAAACCGATCAAGTTCGGTTTGGGTTGGGTTGAGTTTAAATCAATAATTGGGTTGGGTAGGATTGATTTTTGAGTAAACCGACATGTTGGGTTGATTTTGGGTTGGAAAAAAAATCTACCCAACCCACGCCTACGCCCATGCCCATGCCTAACGGTTAGCACGCCTCAAGATAAATATGAATGGATAGTTATGTCATTTAGATTAAAAAATGCACATCAAATATTTCAAAGAAGAATGGATAATATTTTTAGAAAATATAATGATTTCTTATTAGTATATGTTGATGATATACTAATATATTTCGAAAATAAAAATGATCATAAAAATTATATTATAAAATTCTTAAAAGAATGTCAACAACAAGGAATAGTCTTATATGAAAAGAAAGCTATGATAGAAAAATCTGAGATAAAATTTCTTAGATTAATTATAGATAAGAATGGAATAAAATTACAACCTCAGATATCTAAAAAGATAGAAAGCTTTCCTGATAAATTAGAATCTAAAGAACAAATACAGAAATTCTTAAGATATTTAAATTATGCAGAAAGATTTATTGAAAATCTTTCAAAAAAGCGACATAAAATACAAATTTTATTTAGGAAAACTAATACTAAAGAATGAAATAAAGAACATACAGAAATAGTCAGATTACTTAAAAAAGAATATAAAAAATTACCAAAATTAAGATTACTAAATGAAAAGGATAATTTGGTAGTTAATATTGATGCCTCAGATAAATATTGGGCAGTAATATTAAAAACATAATTAAATGAAATATGTAGATATTCAAGTGGAACTTTTAATCAAGTAGAAATAAATTATACCACTCATGAAAAAGAATTATTAGCAATTATCAGAGGAATAAAAAAGTTTTTATTATTCTTATTATCTAAAAAAATTATTGTTAAAACTGACAATTCTCAAGTTGCAGGATTTGTTAAAAATAAATTACCAATGGAATCCCAGTATAGAATGTTACATAGATGACAAGCATATTTTTCATCCTATAATTTTGATATTGTCCATATCAAAGGTACAAATAATTATCTTGCTGGTTTTCTAAGCAGGAACATTGAATTTGGAGATAGATAATATCAAACAGATGTTATCAGAGATGAAATCTACGGTAGCATATGTCAAAGATGAAACAGATGATATAAAAATTGGGATGGAGATATTAGTTGAGCTCTTAAGTAATAATATTAAATTATTACTTGAAATCAGTGAATCTCATACCAAAGTTACAAATGTCTACTAATACAAATAAAGATACAAGGGTTGATGCCTTGTCACAATCCTATGGATATTAACAGATACAAACAAGGAGTGATCTATTATGCGAAAGCAGTAGTGGACCCAAAAGAGATGCTATTATTCAAAGTCCCAAAAAGATGGTCATAAAAGGAGATTCCAGTCCAAAGAAGATAATAATCAACGAATCTCATTCAAAATCAATCAGAATACAACTAGATGATGGTGAATTTCCTTTGTCACCAAAAGAAGAAGAATATAAAATGGTTACCAAAATAATTTATGAATTACATACTAGTGATTCATATTTTATTTCTCTAGGAGAACACGTTTACCTAAGAATTATTGCAATGAAAGATGCTGATCTAGTAATGGTAAAAATGATAGCCGATTATGGATTTCTTGATTTGATTTATCCAGATAAATCATTGAAAGAAATTGAAAAATTTGACGATATCTTCAAACAAGAAGTATCAAAATTTGCTCAGGGAAGACCTATATATTTAACATTTTATACAATCAGTCCAGAAGTGGAGGATTTCATATACTATCCAACAGAACACAACATAACAATTGGATATTCAGCACGAAATCTCAAGATGGATATAGGAGAAAATGGTGGACACATTCCAAATTTTAATAGATATTGGGTTAAAAATAGAAGTCATTGGATATAAAGTCCTCTACAAAATGACAAAAAATCTATATGAGAGAAAATTTCGATGTATGTGCCAGTACAATGGATGGACTCTTTTGACAAATGATGGTAAGCAAAAATCTGAAGTCCTTAAAGATTACATCAACAAATTTGATACACACCAAATGATTGGTGCCATTTCAACACTAAAACGTGCATGTGAAGCACGAGAGTGTCCCACCTGCCAATTAAACAAAGAATGAAAGCGATAAAAAGTCTACCACTACAGATGAATCTCACCAGCTGTATGTAAGGACAAAACTTGAAGGACAATTATGGAGAGAGACTGTACCTTTTAACAAAGGAGATGTGATATAAAAGAGTTGCATGTGATAGAGGGGGACCATAAGACTCTTGATGAAAAACACGAAGCATAAAATATTAATATTGTGATGTAAGCAATGATGTAATATTAACTTCAAATTCGTGTATAAATAGAGGCCTTTGGGCTGATGAAAAAGGCAGAGTTGGTTGAACACTCAAGTTGTGAGATAGCCAAATAATTTTCTATCTTCCATTGTAAACAGATTTCAGATATCAATAAATTCCAAGTTATTTCATATCAAAATCGTTTCATAGATAATATGAGTTTCTAAACACTTCATCCCATAAATTCTTGAAAGATTAAAGAAGAATTTATTTCTTATTTTAACAAAAAGAGAGTTTTCTTTAGTTAAGATCTATAGTTCGAATTCAAAGAATTGACACATTGAAGGTGAAAAGCTGGAATAGGAATTATCCCGTGAAAGCAGGAGACCATTGAAGGGAGTCATTTACAGATCCAGAGCCTAAAGGTTACTCGGTTCTAAGAATAAAGATCTGAGATCAAAACTAAGGTAAAATTATTATTTTTGTTAAATTTACAAAGATATCTTCTGAAATCTTAAAGAATTATCGGGATTACTCATTTAAATGTTTGCATGTTTAAATTATCTAAATATTTAATGTTTATTTTGTTAGTATTATTTTAAGATGCCAGGATATACAATTGAAGGATTAGATAGTTTATTAGAAAAATTATTAGAAAAGATAAATAATATTACCTATCAAATGCAAAGATTAGATGAATCATCATCTGAGGAATATTATATACTTGCAGAAAATTTTGATAGATATATTGCAGATTATGCTAATCTATTAGATCAAATGATGGATTTATATGCTAAAATTCAAGATACAAGAAATAGAGGAAAAAATTAAAAAAACTATTCTAAAATAGCGATATATCCTGCAATATACAAAAATCCATTTCATTAAGGATAATATAGACATTTTACCACTATTCATAAAACGCATGGTCAAACAAGTCAGATTTTTTTACATTTTATTGCTGAAATCAAAGCACACTAGAATTGAACCTTGTGACTTCATCACCATTCAAGGATTATATACATAAACACACCCCTACATAAAGTGTAATAGAATAAAGTTGCCAATAGAGGATAAAGAGATAACAAGAAACTAATGTGCAATTCATTGAAGAAGAAATGCAACATATCTCTGTCTGATCCATCACAAGTTGGGCACTCTTTAGATGGCAATGGCAAATGCAGGTCAAAAGTGGAAGGAATATGCACCAACTCAAGAGTGGAAGGAATATGCCCAAAAATTCAGAATGCCCAATACAGCAGGTACAAACATCAACCATGAATACACAGCTCTATAAAAAGTTGTTGGCACCCAATTTTTCTTTGACTCGGACACCATGGAAACCGATCCTAGTAATGAGGCCTAAAACAGGGAAATAAATCCTGAATCAAATAAGTTTGACATCGATGCAGCTGGAAGAAATTATTTACCATATAATTCTCCATAAGCCCAAGACACATTAGAAAGCCTGGCTTACCTAGTGCCTCACTTGCATACTGAGATTATTTTCAATAGATATTTATACCAAATTTCTTTCACTCTTAGTATTGATAACTTCACTCAAATATATTTTTCTTCAACATCTAAATTTGAATTGACACTTCAATTTTCACAAATAATAATAAAAATCTGTCAAACTAATAATTATAAAGCCAGGTAGCATGATGCATTATTTACAGCAAATCACAACCAGAGAACGCAGAAAATTTACCTTGTAATTCTAGAAAGAAGTGAAAAATATAGCAATTGTGTTCAAAATGAAAGCAATCCTGAAGCACAGAAGAGGGAGTGAAGCTGTAAGGATTATTGATTTAATCCAATTTTTACCTGTAATGAGGATGGAAGTTAAAGTTAGTGGAGCATTGCACAAAAACTCGAGCTTATTAGAACCAAGACGGTCGTGGTCCTTGTGGACCTCCTTGAGCTCTGTCGCCAGCGACTCTATGTTCCGCCGAAAGCTAGTGAGAGATTGAGAGCGAGGGAGAGATGACGCGGATTGAGAGCGAGAAAGAGAGGAAGATTGAGAGCG
Organism: Osmanthus fragrans; assembly: GCA_019395295.1. Lineage (NCBI taxonomy): Eukaryota > Viridiplantae > Streptophyta > Magnoliopsida > Lamiales > Oleaceae > Osmanthus > Osmanthus fragrans. The sequence continues at coordinate 20,207,078 of CM033343.1, read as the reverse complement.
AACGAGAAAGCTACTTTACCAATCTTATTAACTCGCACTTCAAATTTAAATATTTTACAAAAATTGAAGCAAAAATGCTATAATTAATAAAGGAAGATTGTTTTGTTGGAGCTCACCTGATGAGAACCACGTAGCAACGAACACTACGCAAACCCGCAACTAGATTGAAACCCCAAGAAAGCCAAAGATAATTCCGGTTTAGAGATTCAACCAAGAATGTTGAATCAAGCAACCCAACAAGAACGACGCTTGATAGACCTCTTGATTACAAAATCCGTGATCTGCACTCGATGTTGAACGTCACAAGAAGATCTTGATAAGTTCGCGGTGTTCTAAGAAGAACAAGATGAAAAGCAATAATCTCACTTAATTGATAAATTGTCAAAGGTCCTTACAATAATGATAAATAAACTATTTATACTAATGCTAAAAACCCTATGAAATTCGTGCATAATCCCCAAACATGGTAAAACATCAATTAAAAATAGAATTTGAATTAAACTAGGATTCTCGCCAAAAATAGAAAAGTCGCTGAATTTTATAACCAAGCGATCGCTTGGTTATATTCCAAGCGGTCGCTTGGAATACCCTTTTGACGCCCTGTGCCTTTCGGTTGGTAGCTGAGCGGCCGCTTGATTTTTACTCTAAGCGGTCGCTTAGGCAATCCGGTTGAGCTCCTTCTTCGGTCACTTATATCTTGTTGATCCAATTGGTTTCCGACCTCGACCCCAACATGAAACTTGTCTCTTTTTGCGTGTAGATCATGGCGTCGTCCATTGTTACTTGCACAAGTAGTCCCAATGCTTGATTTATCCTTTTTGCCCTTGATCGCGTCATCGGACCTCCTTCGATAAGCAACGGGTCTCGGTCGGGGCTCGGCTTCCTTGGACTCGTTGCTTGGATCACATCATCACCTTAGTGACAAAAATTACGTTTGACTATGTCTTGCAAATACAGCAACGGCGATCGTCACAGATGAATCGGAGGCGAGCGACACAAGTTGAGCAGACATCTCTGTGGCCGCACTCCCCGTACGCCACCCACTCCAACACCTCCACACACACTGCACAGCTATCGTCCATCACCATTGTTCTCTTGTCTAGGATTGATTCAGAATTGAAATCGAATGTGGATTGCGCAAACGAACGGGACAACAGGATGATCTAGGGTTTCTAGGTGGTAAGAAACTCAAAATAGATACAATGATTCATATGTTTAGGGTTGTGTTTTGATTATTGAGAGGGAAGATTAATTAGGGGTTGTGTTTTGATTATTCACGGGTGAGAGGTGGAGGATTGAGAGACGAGTGAGAGGCGAATACAAGAAAAGAAGGAAAAATTAGGGCTGATTTGATTTTGACGAGTTTCTCTTTTGATTTGGATTGGATAATTTTTAACAACGTTTGATATTCGTAAAAGTTTCACTTTTCGCAACGTTCATGTGAACGTTGCAAAAGGGGGAACGTTTCGCAACGTTCATTTGAACGTTTCGCAAAAGGGGAAACTTTTCGCAATGTTCATTTGAACGTTGCAAACTTTCCACTTTTCACAACGTTCATTTGAACGTTACAAAATGGGGATCATTTTGCAACGTTCATTTGAACGTTGGAAAAGGGTAAACTTTTCGCAATGTTCAATGAACGTTGCAAAAGTAGCATTGGCAACATTCTTTTGAAAAATGTTGTTAAAGCTCAATAAAGTTAACCAATTGCAACATTCACTTAATAGAATGTTGTCATAAATTCCTTTAACAATATTCATTGATTGAATGTTGCAAAAAAGCTTTTTTGTTGTAGTGAAAGTTCATTATGCTAATGCTGTTGGTTCAGTTATGTATATTATAGTATGTACGGAACCTGAATTTTCTTTTCCTATAGGTATTCTTAGTAGGTTTATGAGTAATCCTCGTGAATGTCACTATGAAGCCATGAAATGGTTATCGAGGTATCAAAATGGTACTGTTAATCTGGGGTTAATGTGTAAAAAAGGTAAAATTGGAATCAAGCTAAAAGGTTTTTGTCCAAATAAGTGTACAAAATACACCTATCAATTAATATTTTGGTATTCTCATTCTCTAAGCCCCTATTTGGATCACCTTATAAAATATATTAAAATCTAATTCAATTAATCTAATTAATCACTTATTTCATGAGATCCACAACTTTTCAAAATCTAAACCAAACAGGAGTTAAATATAAACTTACCCCAAATATAAAAAAAATTACAAAAAAATTTGATTTGTACCTAAACCAAACAGGAGCTAAAATATAAGCCAGTACTACATTTTTCCTCTCTTGTGCGTGTTGGAGTTTTGTATAGAATTTCATTTTGATTATTTTTAAATGATTATTTAAGTGGAAATCATTATTTGGTGAATGAGAAATTAAGCCAAATTTAAGTCACTTAAATATGTGAACTACTTGAAAAATTATGTCGAATATTATGCAATATTTTAGAAATTATTTGGATGAAAAGTTGTCTTTTTTAGAAATGATATTTTTTAAAAGTCACATCTTTTTTATTGTAGAGATATGGCTTTTTTGGAAATATATTTTCCAATAAGACATGTATATTTAGACATATGTTTTCATTAGATTGTATGTTTTGAGACACAACTTTTCAATAACTATATAGACCCCTGTGATTGGATTTTCATTCATCATTTTCATCCTTACATTATCACATTAAGTCATATTCACTTCAAAATAATTCAGCATTTATTTGGAGTCGAGTTTCATATAAAGAGGGTTGAAAAACATAAATAGATTTGTTGGTCTATACAATTTGGAGTGCTCCTATTGCAAGACGTAATCGTTGTATCTTGAGAGACGAGTGTCAGAAAATCATTAGCATCCGTGTAGGGCATTATGTCTTAAGGAGAAATGGTTGAACTATTATCTGGACCAAATTCATATTCATGCATTTTACGTTTCTTCTTTATGTATTCGATCGAGGTAAGTTGAAATTCTGTCCGATTTTATGCATGTAAAAGGTTAGTTATCGAAATATATTTTATGCACGTAAAAGGTTAGTTATTTAAATATAATTTATGCACGTCAATTTTTACCAACAATCTTTAAGATGATAATTTTTGCATGCTTTTACTGTTCATTGGTGCATTCTGTTGAAATTTTAACTCTGCCTTACTACGTGTTTTATTATGTTAGCAACGTAACCTTTGATTCGTGCTAGAATGTTATCAAAATATATAACATCATTGGATTTTCATCGTCAGTCTGTGCAGATTTAATAATTGCATGCACATGTTAAGTTGTAGGCTATAGATGATTTGAATTTAGTCTGATTATCCTTTGTATTGCGTGGTATTACTTAACGTAAATTATCTGTCAATTGCAGACTGTTTTAGAAAATAAGTTTACATGCCGAAATCGTATTACGAAGTTCAATTGAATTACATGTATTATATTCTATTTTAGTAATTAGTTTATATATTGCATGTTAAAATTGTGTCTTAAATGGTTTGTTGCATTATTTGTTTATAAAATGAAAGGGCATACCTAAGTGAAAGTTGTGAACTTCGACATTAAGCAGGATATACCTTTTTTTTTTAGATTGCTATGCATGCCTGCTAACTTATTAAAAGTCTAAAGAAGGTCCATTGCCAACCATTGTGTCCCTTTATATTCATTTTCTTTTGTAGGAAATTATGAAGTTTGGGATGCATCGATTCATTTGAATCTTTTTGTACTTTAACAACTGTCATGTGAGGGAATTTATAAGTGTCTTTCGTATTTGGGAGGACGTGACTTTTCATGGTACAATTTCGTTTTAAAATTAATTTTGTATGTTTTCATTTCTTGAAATTCTGATAAGGAAATATCAATGTGAAGTTTTATGCATGTTGGGTTGTATGCCCATATATATATATTATATTTTGCTATGATAAAATAATAATTTATAATAAATAAATTGTTGATTTATTTATTTATTGTATTTATTTATTATTGAGCATGAAAATTAAAGTGTCTATGATCACTTGTAATAATATAAGTTGGGTACTTGCGTTGAGAAATACAGTGTGATAACTTATATTTTGATCATAAATATTTTGTTCACAATCAATGTATAAGAGTTGACACCTTGTACCGAAAGGTTGTAGTGTTGATCAATTCACTATTCAAATTTGTGATTTGTCTTAATCACGGAAATAGTTAAAGGTGACATTAGTATACTTGAAGTGTATTGAACGTACCACATGTTGAGTTTAATTTTATAGCATGACCGTGCAGAAAATTAAATTTGGCTTGACCGCTATGTATTTCATCTAAATTCCTTGACAGAGTTATGTATATTCTTCATGATTTTAATGGTTCTTTGATTCATTAATGGGTGAAATCAATTTAATTGATCAAATATCTCAGTGAGTTGGGAGCTTGAGAATGAGAAAAGTAGAGAACTTGAATTCATGTCAAGAAATGTCATCCTGAAAATGGGTAAAGTGACTACTTAAGTATTTTTTGTTGAATGGTTAAAATCTGAGTTCAATATTTAGCGACGGCTAAACTGTGACATCTGTGATTAGTTCATAGGACCGTTGAAAAAAAATGATACTTAAGTTAGTGAGAATAATTAGAAGGGCAAAACGGTTATTTTTGCTCGTACCTAATTATCAAATCTTGAACAAAGATAAAATACATATACGAAAGATCGGAGGAAAGTATTACAGATTTATTGGCTTATGTGATCTTATATATTTTAAGAGTTTAGTATTTTGCCTTTAGTGGAAAAAGCGAAAACTAATAATTAGATAGGGTGGTCTAGGGTCGACTAGATATGATCTAATTATTGAAACTTGGATAATATATGTCCGATTAGGTCCCTGTGGTAGCTCTATAAGTATTGAAACTTAATTACGATAATTATAATAGTTTTGGGTTTAATTGTAATTGCAATAAATTTTTTGTACTTAATTGTAATTACTATGAAAGTTGTAAACTTAATTATAATTGTAATTGAAGTATTAGGACTACACATGTAATTAAATATAAACTAATTAAATTTGGACTTTAATTTTAATTAATACTCTATTTGAATGTGGAATTATTATTGTTCAAGGATTGAAACTATTCTATGTCTATAAATAGAGAGAATTTCTACAGGAATCATAATACATAATTTCATAGTGTTCATAATTTCATAGTGTTCAAATTTGGAAAGAGAAAATAATTATTTTCTTATCTTATTTAATTGTCTAGTTCAAGAATTAGTTTTTTGATTTATTTTTAAAAAGGTGTCCACCCACCGATGTAGTCTTGACTATGGAGAATACCACAAAAGATTTGAAGGTTTGAAGCATCAAGTTCTTAAAATTAAAAGTTGAAAACTCGTGATCCAAAAGACAGGAAGTTCGAGATCCATAATCAAATAAAAAATTGATCATCGAATTTGGGTAAAAGTTCGAATTCTTTATTCTTGAGATAGCATACATGTGAACATCTCAATGATCTTCTTTATTGAATTAAAGAAAAAAAATTAATTTTTGGATGATTCCGCTTCTGCGTTCCAACAATGCATTCTTATTAAGGTTTTTGAAATTAAAATTGGATTCATAGTACATACATTAATTTTCTGTTCTTTATTATTGTGAATTGAAAGATGAGAATGCCTTAAATATACCCCTTCAACTGATGGACCACGAAGGTCCAGCAGAACTCCTAAGAAGAATCCTAGATTCCAGGATTGCATGCACATACGTGGGCATACATGCAAAGGTGGTGAAGGGTGTGCATGCATGCAAATTCGTGGAAATAATGGGTGTGCATGCTGCTACGTGGAAATGGAAGCCGAAACCAAAGCAAGACATGCATGCACAGCAACATCCAAGACCCAGTCCAAGGCAACCCATTTCGCTGGAAAACAGCAACATTACGTTTGTTTTTAGATAAGAATAAGGTTGTTTGAGCTGTTATTTTATTCTTGTTAGTTCCAATTTCTGTTGTAACATGGCCTTGAGAATAGGCAATCTGTTGCCACTCAACCACTATTTAAACTTGAAGATTGGCTGAAACAAAGATCAAAAAAAAAAAAAAAAAAATTCGTTCAAACTTGTGGTTCAATTCTCACCCTAAGAGAATTATTCTTTACTGTCTACTTACCGTTTTGACTGGGACCTATCAATTGGTATCAGAGCGGGGTTAGCGGCCACCAACAGAGAACAGATTGAAGGCCGGGAAGCGGTTCTAGCGGGCTTCAAGAAGGCATGAATCGTACGAAGCTAGGACTAGCAGATAAGCTCCATTAATTGGAGGAGATGCTTTGTTCACATAAGGAGGACTTCCCCGGTACCTTCCGTAATAGTGAGCGAGGAGAGAACTTTCGGAATTGTCGCGACGACAATATAGAAGACACCAATGGTGGACGACTGGTATTGACATGACCCGTCCCGAGTCAACCTAATGAACCCGAAACGTGTCATGCGCCGATGGTAGATTCAGATAAATACTGGACCTACTACCAAAGGCAACTGAACAATCTTTGACGATGAAAAATTTTTTAAAAGAATTTTGACAGAGTTTCCTTTGAAAAATGGACTAAAATCACCTGGATAAAAATCAATTTCTCAAACTCATTCATGTAATTTAAAATAGTGCACATTTGTCCCTTAGAATACAAATTATTCAAAATAAAAAGTTGGCAATTCAATATTTAACAAACTTTAAAAATCAAAATACCCAAAAGGAATATGAACTAAATAATATGATGAAATGATCCATACAGCTAATGCAATGTGTGTGCCTCAACGCCATAGATCGACAGGCTCCAAGGTTGCACAACTCTGCTACTATCTGCTAAAAAAAAAGATTTTAAAATATGAGCTTGTAACTCAGTGAGTGGATAGTTTGAAAATAAGTATACTTTTCTGAAAAGTCTTGCTCTATTAAAACTTTAAGAAATTCTGATATCTGGGAAGACTTTTAAAACTAAGCATGATTGCATCATAAAATTCCTTGCTCTTTATTCTAAATAAACAACTGAATATAAATAATCTAATATCGGTAACTATAAGTGAAAATATGGTTTCACATTACTGTAAACTGAAATCATTACTCTGCAAACTGAATAAACTGAGTTCTGAAATCTGATAAGCTGAATAAACATAATATTATACACTAAAAAGTCACACCAATAAGTACCCCATGAATAGCCTTACTCATGTACAGAGTAATCTCGATGTACAAGGCGAAGCCATTCAAATCTGATAATCTGATAACTGGTCAAACGTACGCAGAGTTGCCCCAAAGGCTAAGCACCCCAGTACACGGCCCAAAGCCTATGTGTGTACAAGAGTGGGTCCCAAAGACCTCTGATAATCTGGTCATACACTGTGGAAACACATTCACATCAGTGCAGAGCGAGTAAAATCACCATATCTGGTCATACACTCTGGAAACGCATTCACACAAGTGCAGAGCGGGTAAAATCACCTGGGCACTTTCTGGTGGTTTTTAAAATAACTTGAAACATGCTGAAATATGTAATACTCATATAACATGCCAATGAAATGATTTAACTGAATTAAAATTAACTTTAGAAAGACTTGCTATAAAATTCACTTTACTCTGAAAAATCATGCTTTCTAAATCAATCATCTGAAATACATAACTTTTACAGCTTATATAATTTACTATAAGAAATCAAATAAACCGTTATTTTATATAAACTTGAGAACTATTATAATTTAAATAAATGCTTATTTTTGAAAAGTAAATATCCACTCACTGGTCTATAGACATGAATCTGATTAAATTGACGAGCATTTCCGAGCTTTCCCGTCACTACCTGAAATATAATATCGGATAACCAATTTAACAATCACGCTACCAAATAACTCTGAATATTCATAATCGAATACTAAAACTTAATTTCTCGAGACTTGAATAATTTTTCCCAAATTTCCTTTACTCACTTGGAGCACATTCCATTTTCTAGTCATTTCACTAAAATCTAATTCATCAAAATAATCTCCAATTCCCAACATAAAAATAATTCCTCATTTACAAACTAGTGAAAACTAGTAACCATAATCCAACCAATTAAATCTTTATCTTGTTTCATAAATTCAATCTTTCAAGTGAATATTTCATTTTTACCATCAATTTCACAAATAATACTTATTTAGGAACCCAATTAAAAATTCTAGGGTTTGCCCAAAATTGATATTTCTCACCTTAGTGTAAATAGCCTTCCCAACTCAATAATATTGGCTCGGAATCATACTCTTTTCTTCAATCCGAAATTTAAACCAACATTTAGAACTCTAGAGATTTCAACATAAATTATTTCTTTATCACTTGAAGCAAATAAATAAATTAAATTCAAGTTTGAAGAAATCAACACTTACTTCTTCTTCCCTTTTTTTCCCTTTCTTCTTTTCTTCTTTCTTTTTCTCCTTTTCTTTTCTCTTTTTCTTCATTTCTCTCGATTTTCTTCTCTGCCTGTCTCTCTGCTCCTTCTATTGTGTGTTTGTATGTGTTTTCAAATGAAAAAGATTGGGTCAAATATTCTATTTAAATGGTGCCCAAGTCAAATTTGCAAAATAAGCCCCTCACCTCTCATTAAGAATTAAATGTAGTCTCTTGACTTCCATTAATAGAAATGTAATGTCCTCAACTTCAAATGTATCCAATTAAATCCTCAAGTATTATGAATTTATAAAATAAACACCACCAAAATAATTTTTCTCATTTTAGTCCTTATTTGACTTGATTTTGACAATTCCACTTTTGACTAAAAAAAATGGGTTGTTACAGGTATGTTCCGCAAAAATGGCGAAATTTGAGTTTCCCCGATTCAGTGGGGAAGACCCTACAGAGTGGTTCAATCGTGTGAACCAATTCTTTGAATTTCAAGCTATCCCAGAAGCTCAGAAGGTATCGCTGGCATCTTTTCACTTGGAAGGCGAGGTCAACCAATGGTGGCAGTGGATTCGGAAGGCATACCTAAATGAAGGGAGGGCATTACCGTGGGAAACTTTCGAAGATGAGCTATGGGCACGTTTTGGACCACCGGAATGCGAAGATTTCGACGAGGCTCTTTCTCGGGTCAGGCAAGTTGGCTCTCTAAGGGACTATCAGCGTGAATTTGAAAGGCTAGGCAATTGAGTTCGGGGATGGACTCAAAAAGCACTAGTAGGAACATTCATGGGAGGATTGAAGGCCGAGGTTGCTGATGGCATCCGGATGTTTAAACCACAAACTCTTAAAGACGCTATCAGCTTGGCTCGGATGAGGGATGACCAGCTCACACGCCAACGAAGGTTCATGCGGCCACTACCACCAACACGAGCCCCACAGGTTTTCCCCCACCAGCTAGGGCGACTCCAGCAGCCCCCTTACATCGATTAACATGGGATGAAATGCAAAGGAAGCGCGCACAGGGCCTATGCTTTAATTGAAACGAGCGCTTTACTGCTGGCCATCGCTGTCAAGGGCCAAAACTCCTTTTACTTGAGGGCCATGATATTGAAAACCATGTTGAGGATGTTACAGATGAGCAAAAAATGGACGAGCAGGTGACTAACATGGGCCACGATATCCAGCTTGAGCCCGAAATCACTTTGTATGCGCTAGCAGGCTGGACAACTCCTAAAACCATGAGGTTACTGGCCAAAATCGGACACCAAGAAGTTAGTGTGTCAACCCGCAACTTTATTAACAATCGCATTATTGACCTGCTTCGATTGCCAATAATTCCGACCGCTCCAATGACTGTCCGTGTAGCTAATGGTGAGAAGTTGACGTGTCAAGGCCAGTTTGAGAAAGTGACCATGGATTTGCAAGGAATTCCTTTCATGCTCACATTTTATGCTATTCCTATTGCTGGTCTGCATGTCGTGCTTGGAGTACAGTGGCTCGAGATGCTCGGTTCAGTCGTGTGTAATTGGAAGACTTTGACGATGGAATTCCAATGGGAAAATGAAGCCAGGAGGCTGCAAGGTATTGATCAATTGCCAATACAAGTAGTTCCCTCAAAGAAATAACTCGAGAAGTGCATCAAGGACACCCTTTGTTTGCCATGTGTTTACAGTCAATGACTTATGAAAATGAAAACGAAATGCCACCAGACATGAAGAAACTCTTGAACCAATATGCACAAGTCTTTGAGGAGCCCACCAAATTACCTCCAACAAGAGAGGTAGACCACTGTATTCCACTCAAGGAAGGTACTGAGCCTGTAAATGTTCAACCATATCGTTATGCTTATTTCCAAAAAGCGGAGATTGAGATGCAAGTTCAAGAGATGCTTAACCAAGGAATTATAAGGCCAAGTACAAGCCCTTTCTCATCACCCGTGCTCTTGGTAAAGAAGAAGGATGGAAGTTGGCGATTTTGTACTGATTATCGTGCGCTCAATGCCGTGACCATCAAGGATCGTTTCCCAATCCCTACGGTGGAAGACATGCTCGATGAACTACACGGGGTTGCTTACTTTACAAAGCTTGATCTTAGAGCAGGATACCACCAGGTACGAGTTCAACCTCAAGATGTCCTTAAAACGGCTTTTTGAACTCATAATGGCCACTACGAATATTTGGTAATGCCTTTTGGCTTATGCAATGCTCCATCGACCTTCTAAGCTATTATGAATTCTATTTTTCGCCCCTATCTTCGAAAATATATTTTGGTATTTTTCGATGATATACTTATCTATAGTCCGTCATGGGAAACACATTTGATTCATTTGGGGAAGGCACTAGAAATTCTAAAACAGCAACAGTTCTATATCAAAGCTTCAAAGTGTGCCTTTGGCCAGCAATAGCTTGAGTATTTGGGGCATATTGTGACCCATCACGGGGTGAAAGTAGACAATTCCAAAATTACAGCAATGTTAGCATGGCCACGTCCTACTACTATCTCAGAATTGCGTGGTTTTCTTGGATTAACCGAATATTACAGAAAATTCGTAAAGAATTATGGGATCTTAGCCCGGCTTCTCACAAATCTACTAAAAAGGGGACAATTCGGTTGGGGAGAAGAAGCTGAAGCCGCTTTTCTTGCACTAAAAGGAGCCATGACATCTACTCCTACGTTAGCCATGCCTAATTTCAATGAACCATTTATCATTGAAACCGACGCCTCTGGAGATGGGATAGGGGCTGTACTAACCCAACAAGGACGACCCATTGCTTATATAAGTCGGGCCTTGGGGGTAACAAAACGATCCTGGTCAATCTATGCTAAGGAGATGCTGGCCATTGTTCAAACTATACGTACTTGGCGACCCTACTTGCTGGGAAAGAAGTTCGTCATCCATACGGACCAACGTAGCCTCAAATATTTCTTGGAGCAACGTGTGGCTACCCCGGAACAACAAAAGTGGGTGGCGAAACTACTTGGCTATGAGTATGAAATTATATACAAACCGGCCCGTGAAAACTCCGCGGCAGATGCACTATCTCGAAGGCCTGATAGTCCTGTGCTTCACACCATATTTATGCCACAGGTTCAATTGTGGGAAGATATAAAGAAGGCTTTGGTAGGAGATGATTACATTAAACAAGTAGGCCGAGTGGCTGAGGAAAATCCAGGAGGCTCTCACCAATGGAGAAATGGATTATTGTTCTTTAAAAATAGGATTGTGGTGCCTCAGGTTCACGAAATTCGGAATAGCCTGTTGGAAGAATTCCATGCTAGCCGGACCGCATGACATTCTGGGGTTCTTAGGACATACAAGAGGTTGGCCCAACAGTTCTATTGGCCTACCATGCATAAGGATATTCAAACATTTGTTGCTGCATGTGAGACGTGTCAAAGAACCAAATCACAAACATTAGCCCCAGCGGGTCTTCTCCAGCCTCTACCTATTCCATATCAGGTATGGGATGACATCACACTTGATTTTATTGAGGGACTACCCAATTCTTTTGGCAAGGATTCGGTGCTTGTGGTAGTAGATAGATTGAGTAAGTACGCCCATTTTATGGCTCTTACCCATCCTTTCACGGCCAAGATGGTGGCGGAAAAATTTGTGGAAGGTGTGGTCAAATTACACGGGATGCCCAGATCGATTATTAGTGACCGTGACCCCATTTTTATCAGCAAGTTTTGGCAGGAATTCTTCTCTATGTCCGGTACTAAGCTCAAACTAAGTTCCGCTTATCATCCACAAACGGATGGCCAATCTGAGGTGGTTAACAGGTGTTTAGAGCAATACCTGCGTAGCTTCGTTCATCAGTTCTCTAAAAGATAGGTAGAATTTTTACCATGGGCCGAATATTGGTATAATACAACCTATCATAACTCTACAGGGATGTCACCGTTTCAAGCTCTTTATGGACGCCTACCACCTACTATCCCCATCTATCAAGTGGGATTGTCACCTGTTAATGCAGTGGATCAGGGTCTTCTTGCTCGAGATGAATTGCTGCATCAACTTAAGAATAATCTAAGCATGGCCATCAATAGAATGAAGCAAGCTGCTGATTTGAAAAGGCGTGATGTGGAGTTCCAGGAGGGCGACATGGTATTTTTGCGGCTCCAACCTTATCGCCAAAGCACCACGTTCAAACGAGCACACCAAAAGCTAGTGAGCCGATTTTTTGGGCCCTATCCTATTGTCAAACGAATCGGCAAAGTGGCGTATAAGCTGCAACTTCCAGAAAATTCACGCTTACATCCTGTATTCCATATGTCCTTGCTAAAGAAATATGTGGGAGATCTTAGCCAAGTGAGTCCTAATTTACCTCCAGTCACTGGTGAAGGAACAGCAGTGCTCGAGCCTGAATGAATTATTGACTCTCATTGGATCAAAGTTGGCAACAAGTTTGTGGAGGAAAGCTTGGTTCAGTGGAAACGTTTACCCATAGAGGAAGCCACCTGGGAACGGACGGAAATACTGATTGAGCAATTTCCTACAGTAGATCTTGGGGACAAGGATCTTCTTAATCGGGTGGGCATTGATGGACCACGAAGGTCCAGCAGAACTCCTAAGAAGAATCCTAGATTCCAGGATTGCATGCCCATACGTGGGCATACATGCAAAGGTGGTGAAGGGTGTGCATGCATGCAAATACGTGGAAAATAATGGGTGTGCATGCTGCTACGTGGAAATGGAAGCCGAAACCAAAGCAAGACATGCATGCACAGCAACGTCCAAGACCCAGTCCAAGGCAACCCATTTCGCTGGAAAACAGCAATATTACGTTTGTTTTTAGATAAGAATAAGGTTGTTTGAGCTGTTATTTTATTCTTGTTAGTTCCAATTTCTGCTGTAACGTGGCCTTGAGAATAGGCAATCTGTTGCCACTCAACCACTATTTAAACTTGAAGATTGGCTGAAATAAAGATCATAAAAAAAAAAAAAATTCATTCAAACTTGTGGTTCAATTCTCACCCTAAGAGAATTATTCTTTACTGTCTACTTACCGTTTTGACTGGGAACTATCATCAACACTGTGTCAATTCTCATGGCCCATGACACTTATGGTGGCAATTGAGAAAGGACAGGTTCGATTCTGGGTGGTAAATGCATGGAAGAGGAAAATTTTGAAATTAGTTTGGAATCCTGAATTGGTCACTGGAACGACTGCAAAGTTATTGTAATAGATGCCAACAATTCGTTAATTAAAACCACGGGAGCATGTGTGTGCATGCACGAGGAAGGAGACGCCGATTTATATATGGAACCATGCACATCCAAACTCACAAACTTGATCTATGACCAGACTCGACTACAGTGATCTGCAAGGTACCTTTAGGCAATGGCAGGACTCAAAGTGACCCATTTTAGTGGCTCAGTCACTGTAGCAACCAGTTGTAATCCAGTTTCAATCCAAATGATGCCTTCTCCATCTTTAGAATGTAAAACGGCATCCTGAATTGATCCATATCGGATTTGACATCTCAAAGGCGTTAACTGGATATAATCACTTGTTGAAACATTCTAGTGATTTTATATTTGTACAAATTAGAGATAATATTATGTTATTATGTTATTAATGATTGCACAATAAAAGTGTGCTTATGCACTATGAAGTAGAGAATTACCTCTATAAAATGATTGAATTTGAAAGTCAATGAACGTATACGACATTGTTAGTCATAGTCATTTTATATAGTTTGAGATGAATAGATGAAACATCCGATAGATGAATTGAACTTTCAAAGAGTTGATGAACTCTAAGCTTGATCCTAACCCAAGATTTGTGGGGGTTGCAATACTACTCATAGAATACATTCCAATAAAGGAATTGTGGAGGTAGCTTATTCTAGAAGTTATATTCTTTGTACCTTATAAATCGTAGATTTTTCTATGAAGGTGGAAAGGTAGAAAGCCCTTGTACTAATTTTAGAAGTATTAGGATGATTCATAAAGATAAAGCGTCCTAAACCAAAAGTGGTTAAAAAGGGAACAATCGTTTATTTCATGGCCATTAGAATATTTGATGTATATTCATAAGTTGAATTGCATTCTAGTTGATAATGCTCAACAATGTAAATTGAATACCTATTATCAATAATTCTAAATCCACTAGTAAAATGGTTTTACTATGGCCAGTGCAGCGATGTTTTAGAAATCCCCCAACCAAATTGTAATTTGGAAGATGCTATGTGTCTCATATATTTATGGGAGGACTCCTTAGTTGGTGACTATAAATAGCTATTAAACTAATTAATTGTGATAGCTAGCTATATTTAATAAGATACAAAGTATGTAATAATGGTAAGTCTAGACATATGCGTCGTAGAAATAAAATAATAAATTAGTTGATCTCAAATAGTGTAAATGCATGGATCCACTAAGAAAATTTTATTGAGATAACAAGTATATTGCATATCGAGGAGAATGCACATAAAAGTAATAACATAAGAATTTTTGGAATAGTAATTCAACATTGATGACTGGAGATCCCAAGACCTTGGTTCAATGGTACAACTAAGTTATGAAGATTTAATGAACACTTGGAGTTAACTCATGCACATTTCTAAAATAAGAAAAGCGATATCTACAAAACGCTTTAGGTTAAGTTATACTTTTAATGATTCCTATAGATTGGACTGTAAAGTATGACAGATACTCTTAGTCTCTTAATAGGAGATAATATATATATATATATATATATATATATATATATAAGTGTGAAGTGGGGTCGCTTCTTGAGAATATTTCAATGCTTGAATTCTCTAAAGCACTTGTAAAATTCAAGAGTTGTTTAGTGACAAAATGAACACGCCGTGAGAACTCAAAATTGTTAGGGAGGTTATTTTGTAGGTACTATTGTCTTAGCTTATATCAACGTTCAAAATATTGTGTTCACTGATTAGCCAAGTAAATCCAATAGTATTCCACTACGGAAGGTTCAAACCCATAAGATACCAATCTAGATGCAATAAATTTTCGCTTGAACTCTCTTTAATGTCTGCATAGTCATTTGCATTAATTTTCATCCATATTGGGGGTTGTTGAAATTTTCTATAGAAAATTGATTTTGATCAATTTTTAAATGATTATTTAAGTGGTAATCGTTATTTGGTGAATGAGAAATTAAGCTAAATATAAGTCACTTACGTGAAATAGTTGGAAAATTATGTCAAATGTTATGGAATATTTCAGAAATTATTTGGATGAAAAGTAGCGTCCTTTTAAAAATGATATTTTCCAAAAGCCACAATTTTTTTTATTTTTTTATTTTTTTTATTTATCGTAGAGAGATGTCTTTTTGGACATGTATTTTTCAATAAAGCATGTCGTTTTAGGCATGCCTTTTCATTAGGTTTTGTTTTTTAAGACATAAATTTTCAACAACTATATAGACCACAAGTGTTTGGATTTTCATTCATCATTTTGCATTACCACATTAATGTGTATTCACTTCAAAATAATTCTACATTTATTTGAAATCGAGTTTCATATAAAGAGGTTCAAAATATAATTTGTTGGTCTATGTAATTTGGAGTGCTCCTATTGCGAGACATGGCCTTCGAATCTTGGGAAACGAATGTCGAAAAATCGTTAGCATCGTGTGAGATATTATCGTCTTAAGAAGAAATAGTCGAGCTCTTGCCTCGATCAAATTCGTCTTCATGTATTTTACATTTCTTCTTTACATATTAGATTTTAGTAAGTTGAAATTCTGGCCGATTTTATGCATGTAAAAGGTTAGTTATCAAAATATATTTTTTATATGTAAATTGTTAGTTATTTGAATATAATTTATGCACGTCAATTTTTACCAACAATGCGTCGCTCCCAAACTCACATACTTTCTATAGTCCTTTTAACTAATATGAGCATCAAAACGTGTACAATCACGACCTCTTCCACCTTAGTCGTTCTCGAACGGGCATAGGTCCTTCGCCTATTATGTGTGCGTTCCAAGTGCATAGGTCACATACGCATGGAGGAGAGTAGAGGTTGATTTGTTGACGCACTGGGTCCTAAAAGTTATAAGCACAATAAAGTTTTTCTTTAATGCCCTTCCTCACTGACCTACATATAATTTTATTTTGCAAAATTCAAGTTTTCGATTGTTTAGGGTTTTAGACTTCCTTCCTGGTGTATTAATATATGCTCTTGTCCGGTGTGAATTAAAAACTTGATAAAGTCAATAATTAATTTTAACCACATATATTATGAGATCCATAATTTTTCAACCACACATTTCATCAATTTTTATCAAAATCTACTAAAAATCTAATTTTTAGCTACACCAAATAGGGGCTGTATGTACTTGAACTTTACATACACGAGTACCCATCTTTGATAGAACCACACAGATTTTCCCACAGTGCGTCCAAACATAGCGCAGGGTGTTTATTCGTTTCCTCAAATTTTCAGTAAGAAATAAACTTTCTTGACTCTCGAAGCCTTTATTCATCTACGTTGATCTTGAACGTTAAGGCCTCAGGATGGAGTTGTTCTTGGTCTAGAACAGCTTTTAATTGTACTTGCAAAAAATCAAGAGTCTTAGTCTTAGTCTTGGTCTACTTGATATATATCATGTTTTGGTGATTAAGTTGGGGGTTAATTTTGACAAGGGTGAGGGTCAAGGATCACAAGCGTTCACATGAAAAATTTTACGAGAAAGGAAAATTGGTGATAAGCAGAGACGGGGTCATAGTCTAGTTTGTGATTGTGGATCGAAGTTTCTATTGGAATGGTATAAAAATAAAAGACTGGAGGTCCCAATTTTATTCGAGCACCGGTGGGGATAAAAACAGGGAATTTGTATCTTGTAATTCTGTTTATATTTTTGGTTTAAATTTTATTTGGAGGCTAGAAATTTTGTAAAAACAAATCATTCATTGTCGTACGTTGGTTTCTTGTAGAGTTTTTGCAGGTCTGGTTTCCCCAGTAGGCGTTTGGGGGGTTTTACCACCTTATAGATCTAGCGTTCATTATTAATATTACTTTTAGTTATTGCATGTATTATTCCGCGAAAGAATGTTTAAAATTAAATGTGTGCTGATATTGCTACACATTGCTTACAATGTTTGTTTGATATTTAAAGTTTTTGCGTGCAATTGAGTTGAACAATTTCATTTGCTTATACAATCTGGTAATTAGTCTTATACGTAATACGTTAAACAAGTTCTAAACAAAACATTTTTCTTAGTGTTTAAAAGTTAAGAGGAACGATGACTTTGATGGTCTTTACACTAGCTGAAAAAGTTTGATATTTTTAAAGTTGTTAGACACTATCTTGCTCACAGGATAACCAATCAAGGTGACAAGCATCCTACAAAATGAGTAATAGAATTCATATTACATATATATGTTACTTAATTATGTCTTCTTAATTCCTAGTTAAGGTATTAATCATATGAATTAGATATAACTCATTGGTACCTCAAGAATTCGAACTAGCAATCAAAGTTCATTCACTCAGGACTAAGGTCACTCTTTCTATGCAAGTGATATCTTATTTTACATGATCATAATTAAGATTACAGATGGTCCCAGTTCAATTTGTTCTAGATAAAGTCAAGTCCGAAAAATTCGATTTTTTAAAATAAAGTGTCCAACTTTATTGAGTTAATTGTTCAAATGATCATTGAATTTATATCTATGTCTTCGATTGCTCATTGAAGTTTAAAGTGTCGAATTTTGGCCACTGAACTTTGGATAACGTTGTAGGTTACTCATTGACATAACTTTCGTCTTAAACCTCTAAGGGAAATGATGACATGGCTGACGAGTGCACATGTGGCGCCCTGTCACACAGTTAAAATTAAAATTAAAGTTGTGTAAAGAAAGTGACTACTAATTGCAATGAAACACATAATATATTTAATGTTAAAATTAAATTAAATCGAATTTTAACAAAAAATTTTAGCCACTAACTTATGGCCATTATTTAAAAAATAAAAATAAATAAATAGTGATTTCTTGAAGAATGTTGTTAAAAAGTTGGAAAAAATTTTGAGTTTACGTGTAAAATATTTTATTGTATAAATGTGAGGTAAAAAACGAGTATGAAAATTAAATAGTTCTATTTTAAAAGGAAGATAAACAGAGGCTTAATTAAATCCAAATTTATAGGGAGCAATAGAATGCGTTTTTCAAAGTTTAGTGGCCAAAGTTAGACTATATCAAAGTCAGTGGCCAAAATTCAGAGACATTTTTCAAAGTTTAGTGCCCAAAATTCAACTATCTCAAAGTTTAACTATGTGACGGGGTGCCACATGTGTATTTCGTCGGCCACGTTATCAATTTCATTATAGGTTTGAGACACAAGTCATGTCAGTGAGGAACGTACAATATTTTTCAAAGTTTAATGGCTAAAACTCGATATTTTAAACTTCAGTAAACAATCAAAGACATAAATATAAGTTCAGTGACCATTGGAACAATTAACTCAACTTTATTTACTAATTACGAAAAAAAAAAAATCATTATTAATTGTGACTTTGCATGCTTAAAAACTAAGTGTAAAACTTACAATAACATATCCTTACATAGCATTATTAATCTTAACATTCTCAAGATACATATCCTAATATGCAGTTCCGTTGTTATACCTTATTTTTATCATAGCTTTTCCCCCTATACTAGAATCGACTCTCCCATTGGAGAGAGGATATTTCTTCTTCCAGCACTTACCGTCTCTATAAATCGCAACAGCACAAAAACAATCATCGAGGCAATTCTGTCGGCACCAATCTTCTGTTACTAACCGAAAATACGCATAATCGGAGAGAGGCCAATCTGTGTTGGGCATATCAGTAAATCTAAAATGGTCCATTCCACGTGCCTCTCCATCACATTTTTGTGCAGCGAAATTTGGTTTGCATCCACTCATCCTATCATTTGGATCTATGATAGAGTAACCAAAAGGGCAGTCACACTTTGGAATTTGATCAGTTCCCAAAGAGCAGATACTGTTAAAACCACAGGCACCGCTGCCAGTATCTTGTGTTATGCGCAAGCATATATTCGAAGGTACGAAATTTATAGTAGACCACGCCATCGCTCTTGAACCTGCTGAATTGGAAGACTTAGGGTAGACATAATGCCTGAGAACCCCGTCATATTCCAATATTGCTCTCTGATAAAATTCATTAGTTAATGTCTTATTTGAAGACAGATAATTGAGTACAGTTCCATTTTTTGCTACCAGAAAGATGTAACCAACCCGGTTGAAGATCAGCTTGAAGCCACTGCCAATAGTTTGTGTTGACCAATAAGCAAAAATCACGTCGTCCAAGGGGAAATTTCTGGTGTAAGACACAAGATTTCCATCATTTTGTAATGTGAAGAGGAATCTCCCTCTTGAATAATTTGATTCAGAGAAGCTGGAAACAAGTTTGCCATCTTTATTCAGTGTCTGTGTTGGTAATAATGTATCAGTTGGCTCATCAAAACTCTGCCACAAAACAACTGAACTGTTGTTAGCTAACACAAAATTACCAGTGTCAAGCATGGATCCATAGGCCACTCGATCATGAGACATAGAAGTGGCCCATATCCGATGGCCACTAGGATCAATCAGTTCAAACTTTCCATCAGCATATAGTTGAACTTTTGATCCTTCTTGGACGAGATTATCACGATTGGCAGACCAAACAACGGTTCTTTCGGGTATTCTGTTGAACCAGATGGCCAGCAAGTAACCTCCAGGAATGATTTGCTGGAAGCCAAAAACAAATTCTCCAGAAGGTGACACCCAACTGGAATTTGCTTTGTTTGCAGTTATTGATGAACCCAAAGTAACATTCCTGTAGCGCTGGGCTGTTGCTGAGAGTAGAAACAAAAACAAGAGCAGGAGAAAAATAACTTTACTTGAAACTGCAAAGGCCATGTGAAAAGTGTATTTTGCTCGAAAGAATGCTCGAAAGAACTAAGACGCTATTTCTGTAGAAATTGTTTTTATCATTTGAAGTAAGTTGCCTATATCAACAACGAACTAAACAAGACTACTCAAGGAAATAATCAATAATGTGAGATAAAACTATAATATGTTTCTCTTTCAATGATGTTTCAGAATGAGACTTCTTTGGGCCTTTTATACTATTATCAAACTACATAAATTAAGGAAAAGGACAACGATTTGGGAGAGTAATCCACCCTCAAGTCATGGGCAAAGTAAATAAATGTCGGTTGAACCAGTAAATTCTTTCTCTATAAAGATTTTTCTTCTTCCGACGTGCAAACAATTTTAGTTTAGATTTTTTCCTTTATAATTTGTTCTTATTGTGACTAATGAAAAGAAGTTTCATCGTTGCAGTTGGATGTCATTAATAAAAAGAATTATTCTACTTTTTCAGAGAATTTTTGACAGATATGTAGGTGGATGAAAATGATATTTTCCAAATGATGATTATATTTAAAATAGTCCAATGATAAAATGTCACATGACATTATTTTAACCTATTTTTAAGGATGGTGATCAGTATAACATGATAATAATAAAAATAGTAGGATTAAACCACTTTGTCCCTCTCAATGATCGCATGGATGGCCATCTCTCACGTTGTGAGGGGGTCCCATGTGAATAAAATAATGTTCGACCCTCGAAATGTGTGTGCGCGGTTAATTGAGTAGTCATCCAAACGGTTCATCTAGCACGGTTAAAAATAGTAAGATTGAAATGGCTTTTCTTGGACTTTTCAAACAGGAACCTTCCTTAGTCATTACTTCTATTCTCTGACTAAATAAATTTATAAAAATGATAACGGTTTTAAAAGGGAAAGTTAACTACGTGTTTAACCTTCTTTGTAGCAATAGTCAATTTAGCCCCTGTTTGGTACTCATTCTCATTCTTATTTTCATTTTTAATCACACATTCTTCAATAAAATAATATTTTTCATCACATCAATAACTTTTTCTTCATTTTCAACCACATATTCACCATCACATTAATCCAAAAAATGTATTTCTCCAACAAAATGGATATCAAAGAAGCCCTGAACATTAGAATAAAACTTATCTTTCGTAATAGTTTTAAAAAATCATTTTCCCCACTCCCACCGCACCCGCCGTCATTGACGGATATTAAAGAAATATTTTATTAGTCTGGTGCACAAACACCCCAACCCCTAATCCCACCTATCTATATGTGTAAGAAGGTTGAACAGTTGGCACACGGCACAGGCCGCAACGTTTGACATTGGACCTGATTTTTTTGTTTCTCAAGGTCAATTTGTAAAACGTCAAAAAGTTTGAAAGGCCACGAGAAGGCTGTGTTGGTAAAAATAAATAAATTGTTGCATAAATAATAGGAATTTTGCCATTTGTACCCGGTGATTGACATTTCAAATTACTCGATCCCATTCGATCTCTCACATGGAGGTCGGATTCCACGTCCAATAAATGTATGGAGCCCGACCTCCATGTGAGAGGTCAGGTGAGATCGAGTAGCCTGAAGTGTCAACCTCCGAGTACATGTAGCAAAACCCAAATAATATTTCGAAAACTAGTATTCTACATGCTAATAAAATCGAACAGAATTTTCACTTATTCAAGGGTCCAATGTCCTGTATACTGCATACTGTATTCAAGGGTCCAATGTCCTGTATACTGCATAAGTGCTAACAGTTTTTTTTTTTTTTTTTTTTTTGACACTCGTCTTCCAAATATAATGATCATGTCTCACAATAGAAGCTCTCCAAATTATGTAGACCAATTAACGTACTAATGTTTAGAACTCTCTTTGTATGGAATCTGATGGGGGGGGCCTATATATAGATGTCGGCATAACTCTTGGAAACGAAACAACTACATGGAATACCTTTCTAGACGAATTTTTGTCCAAAAGACATGATGTTTCATATTAAAACACTACAAAAAATAAGTGATTTAGCGACAAACAAAATATTGTCGCAAAAATTGAGATTTTGTTGCAAAAGTAATTTAGCAACAAGAAGTTGTTTGTTGCAGACGTTGTCGCGCTATATGAGTCACAGAATGTATTTTGCGACAATTTTCATTCGTTCATCGCATTAATAAATTCGCAACATTATTTGTTTGACGCGAAAAATAAGAAATAGCAACAAAATATTTGTCGCCATAATGTCGTCGCAACTCATATTTGTCGCGAAAAATAAAAGGGCGACAAATTCACTACACCAAAATTTACCTTTTGCAACGTGCAAAGTATGTTTCCTATTACATTTTGCAACTTTCGCGTATATGTTGCGGGATGCAATGTTTCCGTAGATCTTGAGATACGACAACGTTCGACGAGTGTTGCGAAAAGAGCTTTTGCAACGTTCGGCGAGTGTTGCAAAAAACTTTTTCGGCACGTTCAGTGGTTGCAAAAAACTTTTTCGCAACAGCCGCTGAATGTTGCGAAAACCCTGAACGTTGCAAAAGCCCTTTTCGCAACACTCACCGAACGTTGCAAAAGCCCTTTTACGTTTTTTTTATTAATTCAACATTTTTTTCTATTTTTACAAATTGACCTAGCAAAATTAAAGATTTACAAAAAGATTTTGGATTGTGAAAAAATAATAATTTCATTACAAATTTGAATCCATACATTTAAAATATAGAACAAACTACTCAAATAAGAACAAACTTTCTCTTACTCTTCTTAGAAAAACAAAAATTACTTATATAAAAGGAATTAAGCTAAATGAAGACACTCCTATGTCCTATCTCGAGTTCCATCACAATCAGTCACTCCGCTGACTAACATTGGTCACTGATACACCTTTGCTCACAAGAGTATCTGCAATCCAGCCTCCCAGATTTGCAGAAAATGCCATTGTAAGCCACAGAGAGACAGCAAAAAGTCACGATTCAGTGAGATTGAGTTTCAACACCTGCAGCAAATCAGTAACCCAAAATTTTCATTCAATCAATTCTAAAATTTTGAATATGTACTTTACAAAATAAGTCACTATAGTTGTATAGTATTGTTATCTATGTCTAAATTCTTCGCAACAAATAAAAGATATTCATTACTCTCTTTAAGCCCTTCCGAATTTAGGTTGACTAAAGCACTAAAAGTACTAGAAAATGCTGACATCCAATCTGCACTATATATGCCAATTCCTTGTTAAAGTAGTCCACACAGTGTAAATAAATCAAAAAATACCTGGTGATCTGCACTATATATGCCAAGAATCAGCTTCTTTTCTTCAGGCAATAATTCAGGGTCATCAAGAGGTGAACTGCGTGCCTACAATAGGTACTTCTCAATTGTTACACATTTAGGGGATAAATGAGAATCATATGATAAAACCTGCACATCATTCAAAATAGAAGTTAATACTAGTTCAGAAAATTCACCTTAGTAGTCCACAAAGCAAACCTTACGGTCCCTAATGAACCAAATGAATAAAAGATAGATGGCCGGCCAAAATTATGGATCAACATTGGTGAAAATGCAAGACTAGTTACAGATCCAAGATACATTCCACTGTAAACAAATGCCAATGATCTACTGCTCTCTGATACTGGAACTCATTTTGACAGTATATTATTCATGACAGGCATGGCAACACCCTGTAACAGAGAGATATAGCTTACTCCCACAGAAAATAAAATAAATTACTTCACAACTGGTTGACTTTCATGGAAAAAAAATAAATCACTATTAGACATCAAAAACTCATCCATTACTGAAAACTATAGCCCAATTCAACATCATGACTGTTGTATAACAAAAAGAAAAGCAAATAAAGTAGAAATGTGGGTCAAATTTATTAAATGAGGTACTGACCTCACCAATCCCCATGAAAGCACGGACCACAAGTAAGAAAGGCAAACCAACTTATCTGTATCACTATGTTCTTTACAAGTACACATAACTCATCTTATTGCAGTTCATCATATTAGACTACTCCTTAGAAAATATACTATAGGATCTATTACTGTTAAATGCAATGTTGGCATTCTTGAATTGGCTGATATGGTAAGAACTTACCAGCAGAAATATTCAAGCAGACCAATTGAATCCTGAATCGGGGTTTTGTTGTTGCTTGTCATCGGTGGCAGCCAAGGCATCAGCCATAGCCTCCTAATCTTCCAACCAGCCATCATCATCCCCTTCATCTTCCTCACTCATACTTCCAAAACAACATCCAATGCTACTACCACTACTGCTTCGGCTGTTGCTCCCGCTCACAGTAAAATTGGCTCTGGAATCACTACTGCCCAAGACACTGCTAGTGTGGCTACTGGGCTGTTCGATGGAGATGATTCGGAATCACTGTAATGATGCAGTTGCGATCCATCCCCATAATTCTCCTGTACCTCTCTCGGCTTATTTCAATGGCTCGAATGCTCTCGTTCTCCATGAGCACTGATGATCCTCTATATATCCCTTCACCATTCGACTCCTCCTTACAGTTACCCTTATTCTTCACTATAAATCATCAAATAATTTTGAAAATCAAAATCTAGTAGTTGTTAGACAGACATCCACATCTAAATAATTATCTAACCCAATAAAAATCACAGAATTATAAAATCATAAAACCCCTAACACGATAACATGAAATAAGATTAAAAATGAATATTTACACATCTACACTTGACGAACCTAAAGAAAGCCACTGCTCGCAGCAAGCATCAAGCTTGCACTGCTTCAATTTGGCCAACCGATTTGCCTAAAATTCCAATAAATTAAAGAAAAAAAGAAATACACAAAAATACTATAAAACAACAAATTGAACCCAATTAAACAATCTGGAAATTGATAAAAGGGAAAATCAGCTTCAATCGAAAGCATGGAGAATCAATACGCATTCAAGAATATAAAAAATTAACACACTGGAAAATTTTAAACATGTACAAATAAGAAATCTCGAAAATTGATACAAATTAAAATTATAAATAATTTACAGAAGTGCACGATCAAAAAAGAAAACAAACGTAAACACGTATATAAGTTTACCAACATAAAAACATAATGAATATATAAATACCTTCTTTTTCTTGGCAAAATCTTTGGGGTTAGAGGAGGCCATGGGAATGGAAGCGTTGGCGGGAGGCTTCTTCATTTGTTTTCTTTTGGCTGATTCAGACTCCAAGTCCTTAAACCTTGCTATCTCTGAAGTCTTAAGTTTCTCCAAGTACCGATCTCATCATTCTCATCATCTTCAACAAAATCTCCATCTAAAACACGCCTCTTAGTCATCTAAAACACGCAAAAAAAAAAAAAAAATTAGAAGGTGGGATGAGAGTGATTATGGATGTGCGATTGGGGACAGGAAATGGGGTCTGCGACGATGGTAGAGATTGAAATTTGAGGTTCCTTTTTCTCCGAATGTTCTCTCGAGAGAGAGAGAGAGAGAGAGAGAGAGGGGGGGGGGGGGGGGGTTGTGCGAGGGGTGGAGGGGCGAACTTACAGTAGAAGAGATGAAGTTACTTTTAGGGTTTTGATGAAATATGAAAGGGGTTGTTTGACCCATATTTTGAGATTATTGGGAAAATGAAATTTTGAAGTTTTAAAAGCCAAGTAAAATATTAGGCGGGCATTGAAAATTTAATAGGAAAAAATGAAATTAAATGGAAATTTATTATTTACAATTTGTTTATGATTAGTTTTTTTATTAATTGAATTTAATAATAAACATTTTTTAATCTATAGAATTTTTAGCAATAAATATTCATTGTTGCAAAAAGTAGAATATATTGCATCACAAACATGTTGTTGTAAGAAATAAAAGTTTGTCGCTATAAGTTTCCCACCAAAAAATATTTTGGCGCTTTGCTTCCCTTGTGCTTTTTACGACAGTCTTTATTATTTGTCGCGATTTCTCACATTCCACTACAATTTTTTATGTCGCCTTATATTTTTTGATACTTATTTTTTTCACCACAATTTTAGCGACAAACTTTAAAAATGTGTTGCACTAAATCACTTATTGCAACAACTTTTTGCATGTCGCAAAAAAATTTGTCGCGAAATCACATTTTTGTTGTAGTGAAATAAACAACTTTTTAATTAAACTACCCTGATTATAGAATATGTTATCACGCTAATACAATTTCCTACACTCATTCACGTGTTAAATATTTCACTTTCAACCTTAATTTCTTAATCAACAAAAATTGGTTCGAGAAACTATAATAATCTACTTGAGGTGTATAACACATTCAATCTTCGAACTCCCATAATCGACAAATGGGCCCTACTTAACCAGTTGGTCAAAACAAACATTTTGAACCAATTTCTAACAATCACCCACATAAATGAAAATTAAAGCAAAAGACTTTGCATACACCAAAGAGATCCAAACGAAAAAACAATTGCATCAAGATATGTAGCTTTTGGCTTTGAACATGCCTTGGTAGAACACTAACGGATTAACTTGGTTAATCAATAAACGCAATATCTTGAAATGTTGAGTCGTTAGTGCAAACTTAGAAAATAGTAACCACACAATATCTGTCTAACACTTTCGATTCTCAGGATTGTTTTCATTTTGCTGTAAATAACTCTTGAATTTCATAAGTGATTTAAAAATTTCAAGTCTTAAAACATTTTAATATAAGTGGCCTCACCATGCTTATATAATTGATCTCCTATTGGACATGCCATATCCCAATCTATTCACTATTTTTTCTCTCTACTATATTGTAGTAGATAACTCGCTGCTTTCAATTCTTCTCTATAAATTGTACGAATTTCCCTTGAGTTTCATCTTCTATTTATAGTGATATTGTCACCTACCTCATTAATTACACACTAAAATTTCAACAAAAACTGCAAAGTACGCACCATAATTTCAACAAAAATTGGCTGCATTTTTTGTGCACTTTACTGTTAAAGATTGAGAAAAAAAAAAGGGTTTTGCTATGCGTACACTCCCATCACAAGAGAGGGGGCTCAACGCTTTTTTTATTGGACGTGGACCCCCCTCTAATGTGGGGAGTGTACAACTAGCATTGCCCTTGAAAAATTCACGAAATCCATTCAATGCAAAGGTGGCTATTTAATGCATAAAAAAAAGGGAATAGTATGTCAACTTTAGTAACACAATAATTGCTGCCACCATCCCTAAGTCTATTCTAAATTTGACAAGGAACTGATTGCGGCACAAATAATTCATTCAAAGCCACCGGAATGCAGATTTAGTTTTATCCAGAAACTATACAAATACTCCTAATATACGTAATGGTTGGCAATGACAGTTGAAAATAGATAAACAGTGGTTCGCGAAAGAAATGCGACTTTTCTTCTTCAAAACACGTGCACTATACTTACCCTTAAATGCAAATGTATGTGAACTTATTTTTTAAAGCATACTGCATTTGGGAGATAATTTATGTTAATTAATAGTACGCGTTGCAAAATGATTTATAGCATACAACTTAACACGTGAATATGCAATTGGCAAAAGTGGAATGCAATTATTAATTATGCTTGACGTATAATGCAACTCTAATGATGATACATTTGTATACTTTCTAACATAAACCACATAATAAAAGACGTACCAAAGCAGAAATACAATTTCAACATAACGCACCAACGAATGAAATATAGAGAATAGCACACATAATTAAAAAATCGATGCATATATTACATTACGACAACCTTTTACATGCTAAAAAAAAGGACTGAAATTTTGACTTACCAAGACCATGAAATGTAGAAAAAAGAAATGCAGAAAATGAAATTTTGATCGATGCAAGATTTTCACTCTTTGTTCTTAAGACGATAATCCATGTACATTACCTGTCTACCAAGAAAATGACCACATTCTGCAATAGGAGACTTCAAATTATGTAGACCGACAAACATACTAATGTTTACAACACTCTGTATAAAATTGGTCAAAATAAATGCATAATTTGAATTAAAGATGTAGTAATATCATAGTGCACTAATGAAGCGAATTGTATGAATTTTGCAAATGGGGGACTATATATAGATGTCGGAAAGTTATCTTGAACAAACTCAACTCTTGTAAAGGCATATCTATTGGAATAAGTTATGACCTTTTTGGACAACTTTTGTCCAGAAGACATGATTTTTCATATGAAAAGAAACACGTTTTCATTCAAACATATTCTAGAATATCCATCACGCCAATACAATCTACAATTTCTATGTGGTACATGTCTCAATTTCGACCACAATTTCTCTTTCACTCGAAATTGATTCGACAAACTATAATAATTTACTCAAGGAGTAGAACACATTCGGCTTTCAAAATCCCATAACCGACTACATGTCTCACTTACTAATTGGTCAAAGTTGATCAAATCAACATTTTGAAACAATTTTCAACATGCTACAAGGCTGTTGAGCATGGCCGGCCCATGTCGACCATACTTACGCAATCCAGTACACATTTTTAACCATACATTTATAGATCTACCAAACCCAAAGAAAATGGTTTAGTCGACCTCATGGAGAGAGAGAATCCCAAGATGGAAGTGAAGAAACTTTTTCACTAAATTAATATTCTCAATTCTTAAAATACAAAAATGGCTGATATAGACTTCTATATCCCGAAACATGAACATGTCCACCTGCCTACAGACTGCTATTGCTCATGTACATTATTTGGGTGCATCGCCTAACAAAAATTATTGATTCTAGCCTAATAATTATCCACTTGCTTCTATACTCCCCCACAAACCAACAGAGGTTGGAGTAGCCGCTTTGAATTTGATTTTTAATCTTTCAAAGTTCACAGGTAGAAGAGACTTTGTTTAGATATTTGCATATTCATCATAAGCAGGGACATTTTGGACCAATAGCTACTTGGCTTCAATCTTCTCCCTTACGAAATATAAATCTAGCTCAATGCGGTGGTCAAGTTAGCGTAACACAATGCCGGAGGTTTTTGGTATTGGAATGTTCAACCGTTCAAAAGACATTGTGATATGATCCGGGCTACGCTAGAAACCATCAAGAATTCGAAGAAATTTATATGCAGTGGATTAAGCAACAATGTTGAACAGAAGGGAAACGAGGGATCATTTGCATTGACGTTGTTACAATCACTGAGACAGCATAAGACACAGAGAAAGCACAGTGGCATGCTAATGGAGATTATTTTGGGAACATCACAAACTTGCAGAAGGAAGCCGTTGGGACGAGCACGCTTTGATCTATGTGCTGGTTATTGGATGTTCATACTACAGAGGCGGGAAAGAATTCAGAAGAGGTCCAAACTGCATCCTAGAGGAGATGGACCATTCCATGTTCTTGACTTGATTGGAAGTAAAGGGTATAATCTGAGCATTGAAGGTATGGATTCGAGGACGAATCCTTTTGAAGAGAGAGGGGATGATATGAGCCAGGATAGGCCCTGGGCGATCAAAAGTGCAATGT
Organism: Osmanthus fragrans; assembly: GCA_019395295.1. Taxonomy (NCBI): domain Eukaryota; kingdom Viridiplantae; phylum Streptophyta; class Magnoliopsida; order Lamiales; family Oleaceae; genus Osmanthus; species Osmanthus fragrans. The sequence continues at coordinate 20,177,377 of CM033343.1, read as the reverse complement.
TCATTGAGAAGAAGTTGAGGGCTCGTTCGAAAGTGTTTGGGGCTAATAACGTGGTTAATAACATCGCACAAACTAATGCAAATGCATGCTCGGGAAAGGGGGTGCAGGGGTTGAAGACAACATGCCAACGAACAAGTTTCATGTTTGGGTCGACGCCGGAAACCAATTGGATCAACACGAAAGTTATGCAATTATTTTTAGTCTCATATTGAAACCTAATTTTGACCTGGTAAATGATCGAATTAGAGGATTATGTCTGAATAAAAATTTTAGCTATTGGAGTTATCTTTCTAATTCACTTTGAATCACTTCAATTGGATATCAATAGAGAAAGTTATGACCAAAATACTGAAAGTTGTCCAGCAGAGAAAAAGTTGTTCCAAGCAGTTGCTTGGAACAAATCCCAAGCGGTCGCCCAGAACCATTTAGGGAATCCAGGAGGTGAATTTTACAAACCAAGCAATCGTTTGTCTTATAACCAAGCGGTAGCTTGTACAAAACTGACGCCGGTTTTCATATTTTGGCGAGGGTGTTTATTTTTACTATAATTCTAATTTTTGGTAATTTCTATATTTTAGGACTCTAAAATTTTGTATTTTTCAGATTTCCTAGGATTTATTGCTTTAGAATAAATTAGGGCTGGGCATATCTCCCGAACCGGACCCGAACCGAACCGAACCGAATCGAACCGAGCGGTTCTTCGTAAGTGAAATACCCGAACGGCTATCTGAATCGAGAACCGACGGGTTCGGTTTGGTTCTCGGTTCTAGACCTAGAACCGAAAAATCGAATAAGAACCGAATTTTTTAAAATTTTTTAATTTTTATATATGAGAAAGATTAAATTATTTTAACTTTTTAAAAATAAATTAACAAAGATAGAGTTTGCATTGAAGACACTAAATTATATGAGTGCATTGAGACAAATAATTAAATATATATTAAATTTTATTAGTTGAACAATTTTTAGTTTATATATGTTAGTTAATTGTGATTTTTTCTCTTAGAATTTCTTAGTATCTAGTATGACAAGTCAAGTAATTGATGGTTAAATCAAATAGTTGGTAAGTACTACTGTATTAACAATATTTTAAAATATTTTATCTTTACGAGTTTATGACTTCTAATTAATATAAATCACCGATGTTTTAGTATTACTAATTTACTATCTACTTTTTGTTATTTGTATACATTGGTAAATTAATTTAATTTGACAACTTATTATTTATATGTTATTAAATTAGAATACATTAATTTGTAAAAGCTTAGATTAAACATGTCAGACTGTAGTGCTGTTATAAATGTTAAAAAAATTAATTATAGTATGGAACCGAACAGACCCGAACCGAATCGAATTGAACCGAACCTGAACGGTTCCAAAATTATATTTGGACCCGACAGTTCCGTTTACTCACTACCCAAAAATTTTCGGTTCGGTTTGGTAACCGAACCGTGCCCAGGCCTATTATGAATAGAATTTTTTATTTCATTGTAATAAAAGAACCTTTTGATATGAATTAAAATAAAGCTTTTGCTTTTCTCCTTTGTTCTTCCATGGACAATCCTTTTCGAACTTATCAAAGATGAGTAATCTTTGTGGCGTTCAAAATATCGGGTCGTGGGTTCTTCAATTTGTGAGCAGGGGGCTCATTGCATCATCGTTATCTTTGAGTTACTTGTTTCATCTTGTTGGGTTCGAAATCCAAAACTATTCGGGTGAGATTTCGAGGCTTTGTGATCAAGAGGTCGTTGGTTTAATATACTTCGGTTGTTTGGTTCAACGTTTAGAGGTTAAATCCTAAACCTTGGTCGTATTTGGGCATTCTTGGGATCCGATTCATTCTCCTGTGGGTTCGATAGCGTTCGTGCTAACCGGATTCGCGTCAAGATTTTGGAAATCTCGCCAAAATACAAAATTCTAAAGCAATAAATTCTAAGAAATCTGAAAAATAAAAAATTTCCAGAGTCCTAAAATATAGAAATTACCAAAACTAAGAATTATAGTCAAAATAAACAAACTCGCCAAAATATGAAAATCGGCTTCAGTTTTGTACCAAGTTACCGCTTGGTTATAAGCCAAGCGACCGCTTGGTTTGTAAAATTCACCTCCTGGATTCTCTGAATGGTTCTGGGCGACCGCTTAGGATTTGTTCCAAGCGACAGCTTGGAACAACTTTTTTTCTACTGGACAGCTTTTAATATTTTGGTCGTAACTTTCTCTTCTGATATCCGATTGAAGTGATTCAAAGTGCATTATGTCCCCTTTTCCGAGCATGCATTTGCATCAGTTTGTGCGACGTTATTAACCACGTTATCAGCCCTAAACACCTTCGAACGAGCCATCAACTTCTTCTCAATGAACATCGCACTTTTGATCGCCCGGGGCCTATCCTGGCTTATATCACATTGTAACCACACAATTTCAGTAGAAGCATTAGTTGAACTTCTGGACTCTGCTGCAATACTAGATCTCAAAATAGTTTTGATGTGGCCCAAGGGGGGCAAAATTTATCAAGTTGACAAGCAAAACAAGTCTTAAGTCGAGGTCGAAGGTCGAAATGACTTGGTTCAACTTGTTACAAGTAAAAGAAGAAGAGGCTGGAAATCAACACCATGCGACCGCATAGTGTCCCAGCCATGCGACCGCATGGATACTTACCGAGAAGCAACATGGAGGATTCAAGTCAACCATGTGATCGCATGGATTAATACCATGCGACTGCATGGAACAATTTCGGAGGCAATATTTCTTTTTTTTCGCAAGAGTTTTATTTTGCTAGGATTCTTCATTTTTGGAAAGATTTCATATTTTAGGACTCTAAATTCCGTTTTTATTATTTCCCTAGGGTTTTCATATAAATAGGATTTATTTTCATTGTAAACACAAGTTATTGATTATGAGTTAAGAGATTTTCTTTCCAATGTTCTTCATAGTACACATTTATCAAACTTATCAAATATTGTTATATTTGTGGTGTTCAACCCTTATAACTTATCAAAGGATTAGACATCATTTGTGACGTTCACAAATTGAGGTTCGTGTTTCCTCACATCAACGGGTTTAAGGTTTAATATACCTTAAATTCTTTGTTTGTGAGGCTAGGGTCGAGATTCTGTCGTCTACAACCTGAATTTAGGCTTTCCCGACGTTTTCAAATTAATTCCGCGAGTTCCATGTGATTCCCCTACTCGGGATCTCATCATTTGGTATCAGAACTCGGGCTCCATATTCAGGTTCTATTTTTTTAATTTGTTTTGAATATTTTATTATTTGTTCTTCGAGTCAATAATAGTTTTCAATTTTTTATCCAAAAAATTACAAAAAAGTGTCAAAATTATTTTTCGGGCTATTTAAGAGTCCAAATCAATTTTCGTTTGTTTCTCTGGACTTGTAGTCGAATTTCTAAATAAAAAAATTCGAAATTAAAAAAATTCGAAAAAAAATTATTATAAATTTTGGGAATTTTCAGTAGTTTTCAATTTTTAGTTTTTGAGTAAAAAAATTAAGGATTGATGGTGATTGGGGGCATATTTTCAATCTCGATGTTTTGTGGGCAGTACGGTATGCAGTCTGGCTATTGATAAGAAGTACATGTCAAACTTAGCTAGTATCACGATGGTTGAAAAGTTGGGATTACCTTTACAACAACATCATAGGCCTTATATGATGAATTTGTTGAAGAAGCGTGGGAAGGTAGATGTGACTAAGCAGGTTCTAGTGAATTTTGACCCTTGGGAGATGTAGTGATAAGGTTTGGTGTGATGTAGTGTCCTTGAAATCTTTTCATAACTTGTTTGGGAAACCTTGGAGACATGAGATGAAAGCTATTTATGGTGAGGGTAGGAACATGTATAGATTTTTTCGGGATGGGAAAATGATCACTCTGGCTAGTTTAACATTAGAACAATCCTTTGCAGACTGATGGAAGATAAGAGGTGAGGCAGAAAAGAAAAGGAAAGAGAGGGAGATGACCACACTGAAAGAGAACACCGGGGTTGAATTGCGAGAGAAGCCTAGAGATAAGAAAGTTGAGATGGAAGAAGGTGATTTGAAAAATGCAGTTGATATTGGAGATGTGGTAAAAAAGGAAGTGGAGTCACAATAAATAAAAGAGAAATAGTCTTCGGTGAGAAAAGAAAGTTCAAAAGTGAGCTTGAATGAAAATGAGAGTGGAGTTGAGAGGGCTTTAGTGAGAATTAACAATTTCTTTCCTAGTTTTACTACTTCTGTCTTGCAGGATTTTGAAGACTTGATTCCTGCAAACAAGCCTATTGAACAACAATTTGTGAAAGAAGCTAACCAACCCTACATTAGCTTGGAAATTTCTTTACTACCAGAATTTGACTTTGTGATTCCCAAGGAAATGAAGGAGGTTCAAAGGCAGTGGAATGAGTTCATATGCGAGGGTTTGAGAAACAAAGATGATCTAAAGAGAAACATGTATCTGTTGGAAGTGTCATTGCTATAAACACCAAGACAGGGTGAAACATGGAAGAAGCATGGTTACTCAATATTTGGGGCATCTAAAACTTGCAAAATGAAGCCGTTGGGATGAGCACACTTTGATCTATGCGAGGATTATTGGGTGTTCATACGAAATAGCTGGGAAAGAATTCAAAGGAGATCCAAACTGCATCGTAGAGGTGATGGGTCATTCCATGTTCTAGCCATGATAAAAAATAAAGGTTACAACTTGGGTTCGGATTCAAGGTTGAATCCTTTTGAAGAGAGAGTGGATGATGTGACCCAAGGGGGGACAGAAATTATAAAGTTAGCAAGCAAAACAACAAGTCTCAAGTTGAGGTTGAAGGTCGAAATGACTCAGTTCAACTTGTTACAAGTAAAGGAAGAAGAGGCCGAAAATCAACACTATGTGACCGTATAGTGTCCTAGCCATGCGACCGCATGGATACTTACCGAGAAGCAACAAGGAGGATTCAAGTCAACCATTCGATCACATGGATTAATACCATGCGATCGCGTAGAACAATTTCGAAGGCAATATTTCCTTTCTTCGTGAGAGTTTTATTTTTGCTAGGATTCTTCATTTTTGGAAAGATTTCATATTTTAGGACTCTAAATTCCGTTTTCATTATTTTTCCTAGGGTTTCCATATAATAGGATTTATTTTCATTGTAAACACAAGTTATTGATTATGAATTAAAAGATTTTCTCTCCATTGTTCTTCATAGAACACCTTTATCGAACTTATCAAATATTGTTATATTTGTGGCGTTCAACCTTTAGAACTTATCAAAGGATTAGGCACCATTTGTGGAATTCACAAATCGAGGTTCATGTTTTCATACATCAACGGGTTTAAGGTTTAATATACCTTAGGGTCTTGGTTCGTGAAACTCAGGTCGAGATTCTATAATCTACAACCTGAATTTGGGCTTTCCTGGTGTTTTCAAATTAATTTCGCGAATTCCATGAGATTTCCCTACCCGGGATATCATCAAGTTTTTTGCTTTTTGGAACTCTAGCTGACTAGATTATCTCTCAAATGGACATAATTAAAACCAGAAATTAAATTTCTATCATCAGGATCTTATGTCCACTCAGCATTTGAGAATCCTCTAAGGAGAAAATGTCTTGTTAAATCAACCCAAAATCAATAGTGCCTTTTAGGTACTTTAGAATCCTTTTAAGTGCAATGAATATCACGATGAGATTGCATAAACTGACATACATTATTGATTGAGAAGGCAATTTCTGGTCTTCATTATGCTAATGTGATGCAGACCTCCTATAATGCTTTTGTTCATTTTAGTATCTTCCTAGGATCTCTCTCTCATGCTAACAGTTTAATACTGGTTACCATTTTAGTCACTTTTGCCTTTTCGAGCAAATCCTAGTGATAGTTCTTTTTCATCAATACCTAAAAAATATTGATAAGTCTGTTTTGTGCATTAATTTAGACCATGTTACTAAGCTTTTATGTCGTCAAATTAATAAGGGGTCTTTTCATAAATATCTCTAAATTTGAAAAAATAAATTTGTCACTTTTACTAATGGTGCTAAAAAATATCACTGCTTGTGTGAAATGTCCAATTTACCCTTAGTGACACCTTTTTAGGAGTATTTAATGCACATTAATGCTTGACTTGAATACCATTAACGCTATAATGTGATGGTTTAATTTTTTTTACTATACACATTAGATATATGTATATTATATTGGGCAATATGAATTTCGGTAATTGAAAAAAAAAATAGAAAAGTGGGCATAAACCAATTTCTTCTAACATTAACAAACCCTAACTTTCTAACCATTTTCTATATTCCTTCATCAAGAAGACATTACTATTGGATTCATCATCCAGTTTGAGAGGTTAGCATATTATAAATTGTTTATATTTTTTTCTTATAACTTACTACTTTTGAAATGTTCAATACAACATAGTCATATTTATTCGAAATTTTTGAAATTATTATTCATTGATTTGATTGGTACTTCCAATCTTTTGGAATAAAGATAATGATATTGTCTAAAAAATGTTGTGAAGGATTCCATATTTAATGAAGCATTAAGTTATTTATTGGGAAGATATTATAATATTGTAGTTGATTATTGATTATCATCATTAATGTTTTGAATAATTTTTTCAATCAAATCCAATAAATATTTTGAAGGATTGCCTCTTTAATGATTTACTATGTAAGTTATTTGAAAAAATTATTTTGTCATTCGATAGTACAATATTGATAACACCACTTAATGTGATGAAGAATTTGTTATAATCATCCACGTATATGTTTCTCGTCAGTTTCGACAGCTTAACTGTCAAATTCGACATTTAAAAATCGTCGGGTTAGACATTTCAACCGTCGAACTCAACGTTTTAAAACTCTCGAATAGACATTTTAATTGTCGAATTCGACACTTGAAAACTATCGGGATAGACATTTCAACTGTCGGTTTAACCTTTTGCTATTATATGGATTTAATATTGAAATGTGCCACTTTCATGCTATTAAATGCCGACATACTGATTGTGCTGAATTCTTAACATTACAATCTCAACTTTTTACGTATGAGTAATCATTTGAAATTCATTGTGTCGTATGTGAGAAAGTTTGTTCATGTGGATGACGAATGGAAGTGAAGATGAGACAAAACTACTTCCATTGTAGTTACGACAAGTATCACCTCAACCAAACTTGTGTTACGGTTGAAGGACAAATTTGGTATTCTTGATCTCCGCACTCAAATTGAATTGAAGTTCAAAGTCTCAAATATGAACATACCTCCGAGCGAAATACGAGAAGATAAAGACTTAAATTGGTACTAATCAATTAATAAAGAAACTGCTATATGCGTTACTATTTTGGAAATCGAGCTTCTAATTGTTGATATGCGGAAGGGATACAAATTTTCAAAATCCTTCATATGTCGCAACGAAAGTTTACAAAAACGTACAACATAATGAGGTCGATCAAATGCAATGTGTCTCAAACGATAAATGAGAAACATTAATTTTTTGAATTGAAGTTCATAGTCCCGTACATGAATTTACCTTCAATGGTAACGCGGTATGCAATTTTTATGATTCGTAAATTCAACAATATACAAACATGATTTGTAGATTTTCGTCGTAGCTCACATCGACATGCCATAAGTTCTGTAGTTGTCGATCACATATTGAGAAGATTGGTTAATCATGATTCGATAATTATTGTATGTGATGTAGAATGTGAGTTAGTTGAGAAAATTAGTCACAACAAAGCATATAATTAGACAAAGTAGTTACAAACATTAGTCATGTGGAAATAACATTACAGGCAAAGTAGTTAATTAAACAAAATATTTCATTAGCTATTGACAGTTTAATTGTTAGTCCCGACAGATTGTCTTAGTAAATTCTCGATAGTTCATTACAAAGTAGTGAATTAGACTACAAATTCGGACATATGCACAACATTATGTATATACGTTATCGCGTGAATCCTTGGCAAAACTAGAAAATATAAATATAGTTGATAACCTAAGCATAAATTAGTTACAAAATTAACAAATTTAACTATATTACTATCAAATTTTCCTTTGAAGCACACAAAGTTTAAGTGGGGGTTATGTCAAAATGAAAGAAAACACATCACTACTGGGAATTGTAAAAGAAATCTAAGGTAGAAAACTAAAAAAAAAATACTATTATTGCCCACTTGCTTAGCGCGAAACTGCGGATGGACCATATTCAAGGAAAAATGACTCATCTCAGGTTAAAAAATCATATCATTAACATTAAAGAATGTATTCATAATGCCAGTAAGTCATTGAATCAAGTAAATAAAGCACTCCGTTATTACATTTATTAAATTTTATTTAATAAAAAAAGAGTACTCAATTTATTCGATATTCAAAAAAAAATTAAGCAGATACAAATTAATAAATAGTACTACATTATTACATTTGAATTCAATCTTTATGGGTATTTCCATAATAGTTTACTAGGTTTCATTTCTTTAATACTTCAGTTTGTTGTAAATTTTTCAATAAATTTCTCGGCGAATTTCTCAAGTAAATTTTTGATGTACTTACTGTTCTGATAAATGTGCACGTGTAGTCGATCCTCTTCCGATAAAATAAATTCAAAATTCACATGCAAACATCAATAACAAGAATAAATAACAAAGGTCAAAAGATGATGATATTTCGTACATTTAATTCATAACATACGTAGAAGAACAATTGAATCAAATTTGGCATATGAACAAAACTATTGACAAAAAAGTATTAAATGTCAAGAATTTCAGAACATAACTGTCAAGAACGATAGTTTATCTCGATAGATGGTTTCATAACTATCGAGATTGAACAAAGAGCACAAATATCCCTCATCTTTCCGTAGAAAACAAATAGAAGTAGTTTTGTCATTATTAAGACAAAAAAGTTGAACAAATAATTATTTCATAAAAGTGGTCATTTCATAAAATGTTATGGTTTCATATGCTTATGTTGTGTATGTCCATGTGTGTTTATTTATCTCTCATTATCGAAACCAAGAAATTGGACTTTTTGCATTTCTTTACTCTACGAAAATAAGCACTTTTAGTTATGAACTAGAACTAGAAAATAGAAACTTTTAATTACCAATATTTCGTACATGACACAAACAAACATAACCATCTTTTAAGTGAACTGTTTAATTTGTGAAAATTAAAGCCTCGATAGTTATGAATTCTCAACAGATGACTAATTTTTCAACAGATCAGTTAGATGACTCATATGTCGAGATGGGACTATCATTCTCGAAAGATAGTTTCAGTTATTCTCGATAGATGATTAAATAACGACAGATTAGTTGAGTTATCTGTCAATACGAACTGTTGTTTTTTACAGTTAAAATTTGTATTTCTCGACAGATGACTACTTTTCGAATGATTTGTTTTGCGATCATCTGTCGACATATCCAACTTTGATTATGGTAAATAAGTGGGTTTAGAAGAATTTGGTAGAATTATTTGCTCAATTTTATGAAATGAATAGGTGAATTAATAGTATTCTTAACATTTCTTAATGTAACCTCCTATTCATTTCATAAAATTGAACAAATAATTCTACCAAATTCTTCTAAACCAACTTATTATTCTATTCTTCTCATAAAAAAAAAAAAAAGTCATGAGATAGTCCACAACAGCTAAAAAACATAAGTTATCAGTAGAAATACATATATTTTATCAATGTGAAACACCACCATTTTTCATCCACAATATAATCCTAATCGAAGAAAAAAAAGAACAAACAAAATATCAGACAAAAATCTGTTAGGAAGTAATCCATAGCAATAGGCTACAGCAAAAAGTAGGGCTGTACAAAAAAATCGTGAAATCGCAAATCGAACCGTAACCGTTGTTTTGAAACCGTTGGTTCGGTTCCACATGGATCCGCGGTTTTTTTTCCGCAAACCGAACCAAACCACTTCAAAATGGTTTGGTTTAGGTTTTGATTTTCAAAAACCGCAAAAAATCAAGCCTAACCGCACTTTTTAATTAATTTTTTTTAATGAAATTATAAATTTTCATATATAATTTTATTAAAAGTATAATTTTTAGAATTTAAACCAATTAGAAATAATACCTCCAAACTAGACTTAGAAATTCAATTTTCGAATTTATGTCGAAACCCAAGCCCCCAAAAAAAGGGGGAAAGAACACAAAACCCAACTCAATGTATCAAAACCAAAATCTAGATTCTTTTTAATTCCAATATGGTGTTGCAGAAAGGCCGTGTCGTCTCCTCCCATATGCGTAGCACCCGCATTGCTTAGTGCCTTGTTGGCGATGAGAGTGGTACTATCCTCTTCACCGCTCACAATGACCAAGATATGCATACGTGTGTTGTATACATAAGTTAGACATACTTGCATAACGCAGCACAATTCATAATCAAGTGGAAAACAATTAATGTAGTGGGCCGAATATTTCAGTTATTAGAATGGGTTTCTATGCCTGCAAAATTGTAAATAACGGGTTTTGATTCTTTTGGCTTGTTATTTTGAATAATAGGTTTCTTCATTTATTAATATTTTTTATTGGAGGGTAGAAATAAGAATTCTCGTATTAATATGTTTAGCTTTAAAGAGATAGACAAATAATTTTTTGACGCACACTTTTCTCTTGTCAATTATTTGGTCTGTAGTATGTATATGATCGCTGATTTATCTTTTTTTGGGCGTGGGGGGATTTTTAGTTCTTTTTGTCTTTGACTTGAGCCGGGCGGCCTGAAGATAAGTTTGAAAACAGTTTCATCTAAGAATATATTTGACATGAAAAGTTCCTCTAGGAAGGAGATTACTATACCTCCGTTTGGGTTAGGTATAAATGCGAATTAAAATCTAAGAAGTCGACAAATAATTTTAACCACATGTTTCATTGGACTCATAACTTTTCAACCACATGTTTCATAAATTTATATCAAAATCTATTAAAACCTGATTTTTTTCTCTAAACCAAACAGGGATATGATGAAAAATTGTCATCTAAAATTTGAATTTTCCTGCTTTAAACCACTAAGAAATTCAAGTAGACAATCACTTTTTGTCCAATAGTCATCATGACAAGGGATGTTAAACTTTCTTTGTTTAATGGGTCAAACATTGTTCGAGTAAATGTTTGATGCTGCTTTTACTATACATGTTTCAAAAGTGATTGTTGATTTATCTTGTGTTGTGTGTTTTATCACGTCTTAGTTATTTTTGTTTCAATCAATTATCTTGTGAACCTTAAACAATGCATCTCGTAATTTCCATCTGTTTAATGGATTATGGTTTATTGTACTCATTTCCTTCACTTAGAGTATTTCTTTAATATGGATGATTGCATTTTTGGTTTTCAACTATATAACCATTTGGTTTTTGTTTATATTTCTTTCTTAGTTGATCTAGTGATGCGCATTACTACTGTCATCCTTCGAAATGCAAAGATTGATATGTTCAAGGGAATTATGAGGCATGTAAAAAATTGATCTAGTGACGCCTGGTAGCTAAGAAGTTATTACTTTTATACTTATTCTGATATTGTTGCTTGTAAAAGTTTGAGTGATACCAGCTTAATACTATCTTTTTTGCTTTTTTTTTTTATTATATATCGAATTTCAGAAAAATATGAATGTAATTTAATATTTAATATTATTAGTGTTCGTTTAAATTTATATGTTAACTTGTTTTAAATATATTACTATAATGTTGATAAGTAAACCGCGGATTAAAATCGAACCAAATCGCAAATAATGGTTTGGTTTGGTTTGGTTTGAAAAAATTTCAAACCGCTTAAAATGGTTTGAGTTGAAAATATAACATAAACCGCCCAAACCGAACCGTGTTCACCCCTAGCAAAAAGGATGAACAAATTTGGGTTTTGACTGTTGGAAATGAAGATTTCATCCTTGATTTGTAAACAAAATCCCGGAAATCGATTTGAGTTTAGACCAACTAAAATCGAACAAAACCTAAATAGAAACTTGGAAATTACCTGAGATCGAGATTTATGAAGATTTTTTTTTTTGCTTTTGTTGAACCAGTTTCTAAACCTGTATAAACTTTTGTGAAGATTTTTGAAAACTTGAGAGAGAGAGAGAGAGAGAGAGATATATATATATATATATATATATATATATATATAAATGTTGTACAACTTTTTCATTTTGTCAAATCAACATTAATTACATGCAAGGGTATAAAAAAAAAAGGTCTAAAAGTGAAGTTTTTGCAATGATCATTAAAAAGCGATATTTTTTAAAACATCAAGCCAAAAAGTGATATGGAGTGTAATTTCCTCAATTAATAATTTCTATAGCTTGGGTTAATTTTTTTTTTAATTTTTTTTTTTTAGTGATGAACTTGTTTAAAGCAATTCGAAAGGAAAGAAAAATAAATTGGCTATTGGATAGAAAGTTCGGAGATCAAATTCTTCAACTTGAAAAGTAAAGGACTTGAATTAAATTATAGAAGACATGGGTTGCACAAATAAAAGGATTCAAGGACTGAATTATATTATTTTGAAAGATTGAGGCCTTGAAGAAAAATATGGCATTAATGGGATCAACTTGGAATTGCATTTGGAATGAAATTTAATAACAATTGGATTCCTAATTTAAAGAGAATACAAGTGGCGGCTGAAAATTGAGTTTGGATTGGGAATGAGACTCTTCATTGAATAGTGTTGTCAAAGTCATAAAGTTCAAAGTTAAAGGGATTGATATAAGGGGATTCAAGATCCTAGTACGCTTTTCATCATCATATATTTACAAAACTTGCATTTATTTATAATCTTGCATCTATTTTAATTAAGTTAGGTATTTCATTCATAATTAGATTATTTAATTTATAGGAAAAATCAAGAATTTCAATTGTTTCGGTTAAGGCTAAGTTAATTCGAATTTGAACTAGTACAATCTATGTGGGAACGATATTTAGTCTCAAAATTAATTCACTTTATTACTTGTTAACAAACCGTATACTTGTGGTGGTTTTAATTCGAAAGATATTTTTTTGAACAAATATCTTAGATGTCCAAGATATTTGAGTGAGAATTTCTTGTTCAGAAACACAATTAACTCATGAATCTCCAAGTTATTGCTTCGAGTGACAATTATGTTTTCAACAATTCAACATACACTAGGACGAACATCAATGAGGATTTAGTGTGCATTATGAATAGAGATTGATTAGACCTTGGGTTTCTAAAGCCCAATCATTGAAATGAGGATTTCAAAATTTCAAGTTCTCGAACCGAGCCCTGGACTCTGGAGGCTTGTTTTAGGTGGTAAATAGCCTTGTTTAATTTGTAAACTAGTTGTTGTTGCCCCTTAGTTTTGAATCCTGGAGGATGCAAATGCAACTATAAAAACTCTATGTTGTGGGTTTAACTATTGGACTAGAAATATCATTATAGTCAACTCTGGCCATTGGATCTCGACTCAACCCCTGAGGCCAATAATGTCATTTAACTTAGGTAATGTTCCTTCAGAAATCCTTTTCACTTTAAAACCCATTTACACCCACTATAGGTCCGTTGGCAGGTAGAGAAACCAAATTCTAAGTATTTTTTTTTTTTTTTTCAGTAACGAACTATCAGGTTACTTACCTAGCTGTAGAGAAACACTAAAAGATTGTATCACCTTAGGCTTATGAATTCCAGTCTTTCTCCTTCTCACACCATAGAATGCTGGTTAAAGGTTTCTTCTATATTTCCTATAGATTCATTTGATAAGTCATTCACTGCACGAGCGTTAGGAGATAAAGCATTTGAGGATAGGCATTTGTGTCCTCTGTGCTTTATGTCATAATTAAGATAATTCGGCTCTATTACCATCATCGAGAATTGAGATTCCCAAGATGGAAGGGAATAAACTTTTTCTCTGTAATACAGAATGATATCGACTTTCATATCGCAAAATGTGTACACATTTGCCCCTGCCTACAGACTGCTATTGCAAATTTGCAACGTCTGTGTGCACAGCCAAAATTTGACATGCATATTTATTCGGTAAGTTAAATTAGTAGAGATGATTTTTCAAACAACGTCATTTAGGCCTATCTAGGAATGAAGTTAGCAGCAACTTTATAAAGTAATACAAGGTAATTTAACTTCAATGATATGCAACAAGGGAATTCAATATCTGTGAACATAAATGTACAAGTAGAGGAGCCAACAATAGATGACACATTCTCATTAAGAGATACTACTATATTGTGGAAGACCGATTTCTCCAGAAGCAGGTCTCCTTATCAACAATAGAAAGTGTATCATCTTGCAGGTAACAAAAAACATTAATATTTGAAAAATCATAGCAAAATTAAAGACTGATGACTTCGAGATGAAAATCGCTGACCACAAATTTTAATTAAGAAAAAGCACTGTAATGGCAAGCTTTTAATATCTTAACCAGTTCAAGCGTAAGGAGATGGGCAAGGGGGGATATTAACTTCAAGAATTCCCTCCAGCATTTGGCTCACTTTTCTCATGGTGGGCCTCAGAGATGAATCTTCTTGAATACACCAAACGCCAACCATCACAAACCTTTCTAGTCTTTTCTTGTCGTTTAAAGCTTCAGTATCATTTTCGACCAAAGTATCTAGCGTTCCTTCCTGAAAGCAGTCCCAAACCCAATCAGTAAGAATTGGGCTTTCTCCCTCTCCAAATTCCAAATCTATCAGGCTTTTTCTGCATGCAATGATCTCTAGTAGTAAAACACCGAAGCTATAAACATCAACTTTCACGGTGACTTGAGTGTTTCTAAACCATTCGGGAGCAACATAGCCTTTTGTACCTCTGATATTAGTGAGGGTGCGACTCTGATTCATCGTCAGAAGTTTTGCTAATCCAAAGTCTGAAATCCGAGCATTAAAATATTCATCAAGAAGTATATTCTGAGGCTTGATGTCGCAGTGGATGATTTGAGTGCTGCACTCTTCGTGTAAATACGCAAGTCCCCTGGCTATTCCCAGTGCAATTTGTATCCTTTGATTCCAATTCGGTTTCAGATCACCAAAAAGGAAACTTGCTAGAGTTCCATTGTTCATGTACTCATACACCAACATCCGATGAGGACCCTCTTCACAAAATCCAAGCAGGCGGACCAAATTCTTATGATGAGTTTGGCCTATGACATTCACTTCTGTTTTGAATTCTTTCTCAGTATCTTGAGCCACTCTATCCAGCTTTTTCACTGCAATGGTGCTATTGGACCCCGTTGGCATTACCCCTTTGTAGACTATTCCAAAAGCACCTCTCCCCAATTCTTCCTTGAACCCGTCTGTAGCTTTTGCGAGCTCTTCATAAGTAAAACACCGCAAATTCACTCCTGCTGTATCATGAACTTGACGGAAATTTGTGATTTTTTTGTTGTAAACAAGGAAAAACCCCAGACAAGCTGCACCTACAAACGTGACGTTGATGAACAGAGAGCTGCCCAAGAGCACTGATCCCACAAGTATCAATGTTCCCTGGTCCTTTTTCTTTTTTTCTGGAGTTGGAAAATTCGGTTCTCGTACGGGAATATTACCTTTCCTTGACTTGAAAAAAGCCTTTGCATTAAGTTGTGTGTCAAGTCTCCCATTAGACAGTGGCAGCTTCTTCTTCCAGCAGCTATTATCTCTGTAAATGGAAACAGCACATAAACAATCATTCAGGCAGGCATTTTTACAGTCACCTTCTGTGAAAGGGGCTAGTTGCTCAAAATCCGATTTTGGCCAATCAATATCAGAAACCTCCAACATTTCATATACATCTTCTGCAGAACCCTTCTGATTATCTTCACCACAGATTGGAATAAACGGGGGATTACAATCACTAAACGGGTCTTTTGGTTCAGAGAAAGAATAACCTCGAGGGCATTCGCAAATTGGTTTTCCATTGTCGAGTCTGCAGACACTGTTATACCCACAAGCCCCGCTGCCTTTTTCTCCGTCGATGTTCATACATATGTTTAGTGGCCAATACTCAGCTACAGTCCACCCAGGGACGCCACTGAAACTCTTTGGATAGTAATACGTTCTGAAAACTCCATCAAAATCAAGAGTTGCCCTATAATAATGATCCGAAGTTGTCGGAATTGAGCGCTTCGTCGTTAGGACTCTTCGTTCTCCGTTTCTCCTCAATACATAAAGCGAACCCCTTTCATTGAAGACCAGTTGATAACCAGAATTCGATGTATTTGCAGGATCAGAAGTTTCACTGTTGTAATACTCATCATCAAAATCTGAATTCGTCGGCACACTTCGAGTATTAAGCACTAAATTCCCACCGTTAAGCATGCGAAGATAAAATCTGCCTCGACTGAAATTCGTTTCAGACTTTCGCGAAACAAGCGTACCATTAATTGCAATTATTTGCGTAGGCAGCAGTGTATCACTTGGATACTTGAAACTTTCCCATATTGAAACAGAATCACTGCGCACTAAAACAAAATTTCCAGTATCATTCAAAAAACCATGGGAAACAGTACCATCAACAATATCATCAGTAGTACTCCATAGAAGGCGGCCTTGAGGATCAATAAGCACCAGCCCACTTTGTGCTTCAATCTCCACCCTCGAATCCCGTGGAATAAGATTTGTAACATTTGGATACCATACGATGGTTTTATTTGGTATTTTATCGTACCATATAGCAAGTTGAAACGTATCACTGTTTTGAAGTTTCTGAAACCCAAACGCGAAATCTCCAGAAGGTGAAAGCCATGGAGTGGACCTCTCTGTTGCAAACAGAGGGTTACCCACAATTATGTTACCATTGTTTTGAGAAACGGTGCAGAGTGGAAGGAGAAATATTATCAAGAAGATGAAGATGAAATTAAAGAGAGCATAAGCCATTGTTATTTGTTTGAGCAAATCTGGCACATAAAAATATCAAAAAAAATATTCAATGTATAAAGGTTAGGAGATGATTGGGGAGAGTTTCGAGTCAACTCATACTTTCACGGTATGCTTTAAATTTTCTCCTTGTGTGGAAAACTTTTTCAAGACATATCTTCCATAACAATTACGAGACTCAGTGCAAATTCTTTCACGGACCTTATACGCACCACCCGTCAAACTAATTTTGGGACCACTTTATGATAATAAAATCACAAGCAAAAAGCATTAACCCTGTAAAGATCAATGCACCGATTGCAGTTAAAAAAATAAAAAAAAAAAAAAAACATTTTCTCTCCTCTCTCCTGTCATTTCATTTCGGGTGAGGCCCGAATTTTTTATTTTTTATTTTTTTTGGGATTACGCTTCATTATTAGCGCCTCGACCCGTCCTGCCCTGTCCTGGACCTTGATGAGGCCCGAATTCTTGATTGCAGGGACTCCGAAGACCTTTGCTCTTCCATTTCTTGCATTGAGAGGATGGTTTATTAAAGATATTATGGTGATTTTGATTATTAACGTAGAGCAATCGAGATGGTGTTGGATTCAATTTTTCTTTTTTGATAGAGGAAGAAAACAAAATCATATTCTTGGTCAAAATAGAAAGAAAAGGAGTAATGAAAATAATTATCAATTTCATCATTGATGATGAAAGCTAACAAGAAGACGGGGACAATTGAATTTTCAAGAAAAAGGGGAACGCTCACACAAGCACAGCCCCAAGGAAAAATGTGAGTTGCTAAGCCCCCAGCATAATTTAGTGGTGCAAAGGATAGGAGTGAAATAGTCTCAATTGAGCTGACAGTCGCAGTTGAGGATTCGATTTCTACCTCTTACAAAGTATGAAATTAGACTCTTTGTGAGCACAGTATGACAGCTCTTATACCCTGACCTGTTGAGGCAAATTCCAGTATTTACCTCCTCCACAATGCTCTAGAGATGGGACGGTAGGAGAACCTTAAGGTTATGGTTCAACCTTTAAAAATGTGAGTTGACAAGTCCACATGATTAGGTAGAGTACAAGAACAGATAGACCAATGTAACTCCGACAACACAATATTTCATAATTCATATACACCGCATGTCTGAGTTCTTTTTTCTTTTCTTTTTTTCTTTTTTGTTTAAATGCATTTGGAAATAGTAAATTGATGAAAATATGTGGTTAAAAAATAAAGAAAAATTTGGAATTTATCTATAAGAAAAAAAATGTATTTAAAAAAAAACTATGGATCAAACAGAGACACAATTGAACAAATGTAAACATATAGATATATAGTATTACTGGAGATTAAGGTAATATTCAAAGAATCCGAATTTGCACAACATTTCTCATTTATTCAAGACCAGACGGGATGAAACGACACGACACAGTAGGACACAATATAATATCCAAAGCGAATGATGTTCACTTTCAATTTTTTTCCATATGAAATCTTTGTTTATGTAATTTGGTATGCGCAAAACTTTATTAAAAATGACTTGACTTACATCATTTCAACGCAACCTCATATTTCTCTGCAGTTCATTCTTTTCCATTCTTGACTTTGTTGTTCTTTCTTTTCCTTTCACCATTTTCGCACAACCTCCCATTTCCCTATTATTTGCAATACCTTCTTTTGAATTTATGACTTTTACGTTCTTCCCTTTCCTTTCACCATTTTCGCGAAACCTACCATTTCTCGGTTATTTCGTTGCAATTTGCAACTTTTGCATCCTTTCTTTTCCTTGCCCAATTCCCACCTAGCTGTATTATAATTTCTCACCTACCAGGTTTGAACTAGAAAGGATATTAGAACATCCCAAAAATACATAATACTCTTTATTTGACAGAATCGATGCTTTAAAAATAAAAATAAAAACTACAAGAGGCTTTCTATTTCACTTCTTTAAAATAAAGGGTGAAATTGGCTCTCCAAATTAGGAGAGTCAAAATCATTCTATATTTATTTTATAATTATTGCATTTAATAAGTTATAAAATCCAATACTCTATTTTTTAAATTATTCAAATCATACTTGAAATTATTGATTATTGACATAAAAAAAATGTCAAATAAAAGATGGGGGGAAGGAATCCTCTCAATGAGGGGCTTCGTCTGATTAGCTGGTTGGTGAGCTCAGTTAATGTTCTTGAATTTCTCGCCTCTCCTCGAAAAATTCAATTATTTCTTTCCAACCAAATGTTTCTTGAAAAAAAAAATGAAGAGCCAAAATAGAGAGTATTGTTGAAGTATATGAAAAATTCTACCCACTAAATTTAAATGTACTCTCAATTATACATGAGATGCTCTTTATAAAAAGATAATTTCTTGAAGATACTCTCATTGTTTAATAATTTTAGCATCTTGGTTGGACGTCACAAAGGCCATATCAAATATTAGGCAACCAAAAATTTGAATATGAGACTCGTAAAACTTCATGAGAGAAGAAATAATTGCTCATCCAACAGCTTATAAGAACTTTTGTTCCTTTTACCTCATAAAACTTTGTTGTTTTCTCGTCATTTTCAAGAACGTTAGAAACTCTACACAAGAAAAAATAAAATCCAATGATTGCCATGAAAGAGAACTATTAGTTTTTTTTTTTTTTTTTAACAGAAAGACTTCAAGAATCTCTACAAGAAAATTAGTTATCTAGTCGTCGTTTTCAAAACATGAATACGTTCCGAGTTATAAAACTTCACATTAGAATTCATTTCTTTTAATATACGACGAACATTCTTGGCATTATACTGAATTCCCTTTATCTGGTATTTTCCTTGAACCAGAAGAAAGCTTGACATTCACAGTGCTCATCAATCATTTGATAATCACAATTGCTAGTCCCTATGTCCCATTTATACATACTGACTTTCCTTATTTTTTATTTTTTTTTATCTCAATTATATAGTAATGTTTCTTTATTGAGAATGTTTTTTTTTTTTTTTTTTGGTTTACTAATATACCCTTTATTTAATTTGTCGAGTTATAACCATTTTTCTCCACTTAATCTTGAAATTGTATAAATATAAATAATAGTAGACTAAAAATTTTTGGCAAAAATTATTTTTCAGTAACATTAAATCCATGTGAAAAAACAAAACCAGTCTATATAAATGGGACGGAGAGTGTTTAATAAAGGAAAATTGGCACAAATGGTCCATAATGTATGACCCTTGTTCGCAAAATGGTCCCTTGATAATGTTTCATTCTTGGCACTGATCCCCTTAACCTATTTTGTGTGCAGAAAGTCATTTTTTGATGGTTTTCATTTATTCTTGCTGTTAAAAGTATATTTTAATAAAAAGACATTTATAACATTTATTTATTTATAAACCTAAAGAGTTATTTGTGCAAAATTTCTTAGTTTCCATATTTCTTTGCGGTCATAGTCAAAACTTCCTAGACCAGAGAGAGAGAGAGAGAGAGGTTAGGTGAATTTGTTTAAAAAGCCAAGTCAACAATAATGTTTGGTAAAATAGCCTACAATCAATAATATTTAATAAAACAGCTTTTAATCTATTTTATTATGTATTAAAAGTTTTAGATGCCCTTCATTTGAAATATCTCAAATGTCTAATTTCAAAGCATAATTTACCAAATCTCCACTCGTATTATCACTTTTCATACCCAATTTAAAACCAGCAGCAAAATAACATGATGTCTTTTTAAATGACTAAATGTCGTTTTAATTTATTTCGTGCTTGTTTCACTCAATTATCTCCCACATCCACATGAAAAGGATTAGATATGTGCCATCACTATTAATTCTGATCTATATTGTTCAATCATTTGACAATTAGGGTTCTTTTTGATAAATCAACTAAGAAAATTTAGTTATAACGAGAGAAAAAATCAACTACGAAGGTAGCTTCTGGCATTGATAAACAGGTTGAATATGAATCTATATAACACAAAACTAAACACATCTTTAGCTACACTAAATTAAAAATAAATAAAATAATAATAATAATAACAACTTGTGAAGAAAAGAGCTTGTCACGCCATGACATGACCCACCTAGTTGAGGGGGGCAGAGGCAGGGGCGCCATGGCATGACTCATGGCGCCCACCCAGCTATATATATATTGTTGTTTTCTCACATGTTCCAGGAGTCCGAAAATTAGAGAATACAAGAGTGAGCTTTGGAGAAATTTTTACAAGAAGGAGGTTGTTCTATCTTGGGTCATAAAATCTAAAGTTCCATTATTCTTGGTGATTAACTTGAGGATTGTTCAAGTAATCATAGGTCTTCATATATACTGGAAATCCATTTCTCCCCCCAAAATTTTATCTCTTCTTCCATTTTACAAGTTCTTTGGGATTATTACATTGTAAGTTTTTTTTTGGGTAATACCCGTTGAGGTATTCATCTAGGATTGATTTCCTAACAATTTGGTATCAGAGCTACTTCTCAAATCAAGGTGGTAAAGTTTCAATTTTTGGTGGTTGGCTTGAACTTTGTTTGGCACACAAGGTATTTGTGAAAATTTTCGAGAGAACTTTGTTGGCGAATTTCCCATAAACAAGTGGATAGATGACATCTACTAATGGAGCGGTGAAGGTTGGGAAGTATGAGATAGAGAAGTTCAATGGAAAGAATGATTTCTCATATTGGAGAATGCAAATGAAAAATTTGTTGATTTCTCTAAAGTTGCACAAAACTTTGGCGGGTAAGGAGAGGAAGCATAAAGATATGTCTAACGAGGTTTGGGAAGAGCTAGATCTTAAGGCACGAGCGTCTATCATTTTATGCCTTGAAAGTGATGTTGCTTTCTTAATTGATGGTGAGGTAACGGTGGTGGAGGTGTGGACAAAGTTGAAGGCGAACTTCATGACGAAGACTCTACCTAATCGAATTTATTTGAAGTCCAAATTGTATACTTGCAAGATGGATGAAGGTACACCAATCCGAGAGTACATCAACAAGTTTGATAGGCGCATATCAGATTTGAAGGACATTGATGTGAAAGTAGATGATGAGGATCAAGCACTTCTACTACTTCTTTCTTTGCCAAAGTCTTATGAGAATCTAGTACAAACATTGATACTTGTGGATGATAAACTTGTGATGTAGGACACTAGAACGTTACTTCTAGCGGATGATCTTCAGAAGATTGCAACTAGTGGCATGTCTACTAGTGATCACAAGGAGCAAACATAAGGGTTGTTTGTAAGAGGAAGGTGCAATGAGCGAGCAAAGGGCAAGGGAGGAAAGTCTAGATCAAGTTCTAGACCTCTTGCAGAAAGGAAGTGTTTCAAATGCGGCGAGTTAAGGCATTTCAAGACGAATTGTCACAACAAAAGAGTGGTATGGAAGAAGAACAACAAGAACAACAATAATGAGAATGTTCAAAGCAATCAAGAGGTTAGCTATGCCTCGGAAGAAGGGGGCATCGATGAGTGTTACTCCATCTCTTGTGATGAAGAAATCTCCGGTAAGTGGATTCTTGATTCTGGTTGCTCTTACCATATGTGTCCAAATAAGAAGTGGTTTACTACCTATAGAAGCACTGATGGTGGAACCGTGTTGATGGGAAATAACAATTCTTGTAAAACGGTGGGGCTTGGTTCGATTAGAATCAAGATGCATGATGGAGTGGTTAGAACATTGATGGATGTTAGACATGTTCCTGATTTGCGGAAGAACCTTATTTCTGTTGGTATCTTGGACTCCGGTGGTTGCAAGATTATGACATAGAATGGAGAAGGTCGTTCAGGGCTCTTTGGTAGTGATGAAGGGTATTCGCCAAGACAACCTCTATGCTCTTCAGGGTACCACAGTTACAGAAAATGTAGCGGTTGGAACAAGTGGAAGTGGTGGAGACCCATGTGAGTGCACTCGGTTATGGCATAGGCGACTTAGGCATATGTTAGAAAATGGTCTACATCTGCTAGTCAAGAAAGGTTTGCTGAAGAACTTGAAGAAGCCTTACATGGATTTTTGCTAGCATTGCGTGTACGATAAAACACACCGGGTTCAGTTCCAGTCAAGCAAACATAGAAGCAGAGGGATACTAGACTATGTGCATACCGATGTATGAGGTCCAGCTTCGGTCACTTCCAAAGGCGGTTCCAAGTACTTTGTTACGTTTGTTGATGATTATTTTAGGTATGCTTGGATTTATTTCTTGAAGCATAAGAATGAGGTATTCAACACGTTCAAGAAATGGAAAACAATGGTTGAAAACAAAACAGAAAAGAAATTGAAGACACTGCGATCGAATAATGGTACAGAGTATACAGATGGTGCTTTCAAGGAGCTTAGTGGTAATGAAGGTATTGCTCGACACTGGACAGTTAAGAATACACCGCAACAGAATGGGGTCGTGGAAAGACTGAACCGCACACTTCAAGAGAAATCGATGTGTATGTGATCCTATGCTGGTATGGGCAGAGAATGGTGGGCAGTGTCGGTTGCAAATGCTTGCTACATTGTGAACCGGTCTCCACATTCAAATTTAAATGGAGATGTACCTTATAGGGTATTGACAGGAGAACATGCAGATTATGAGAAACTCAGAATACTCGGATGCACAGCCTACTATCACGTCAACGAGGGAAAGCTTGATGCAAGGGCCAAGAAAACTATATTCTTGGGGTATGCAACAAGTGTAAAAGGCTATCGCCTTTCGTGTGTAGAGGATTCTAAGTTCATAATCAGCAGGGATGTTACTTTTGATGAGTGGTAGCTTGGTCGAAAGCTACGGTGCCCGGTGTTGAAGCTGTTGGGGGTTCAAAGTCTCAAGTTGTTGAGATAGAATCTAGGGACCAAACTGGTCCTTGTCGTGTTCAAGAGGAGTATCATGGAGACACTCAAGTGGAGAGTGGTGATGAGCTTGAACATGAGGTAGTTCAGCAAGAGAATATACAGCTCGAGGAAAGTTTGGCTTCCACTATGCCAAGGTGAGCCTACAAGCAAGTTCAGAAGTTGGGGTCAGACCAACCTCTGAGGCACTATGGGTAGACCAATGTGGTTGAGTACGCACTCTCATTGGAGGATGATGAGTCTGTCACCTTCAAGAAAACTATGCGGAATAGCAATAGTGAGTGTTGATGTGCCCAAGAAGGCATGGCCCTTCGGGGCGGGGTTGGATTGAGGTGGAAAGTATATGAAGGTGAGGTGAACTATGGTGGCTTGATCCCGGTTCTGGGTACGTAAGCAACCATGGTTTAATGGTGCAGCCAGTTTGGTTCTTCTGGTGATCGTCCAAAATTTGAGGTATATCAAATGATGTACGAGTGGAGAATTGTGAAGAAAAGAGCCTGCCACGCCATGGAGTGGCCCACCCAGATGAGGGGGGCAGAGGCAGGGGTGCCATGGTGCCCACCCGGCTATATATATATTGTTGTTTTCTCACCTGTTCCAGGAGTCCAAAAATTAGAGAATACAAGAGTGAGCTTTGGAGAGATTTTTACAAGAAAGAGGTTGTTCTATCTTAGGTCATAAAATCTAAAGCTCCATTATTCTTGGTGATTAACTTGAGGCTTGTTCAAGTAATCATAGGTCTTCATATATATTAGAAATCCATTTCTCTCCCCAAAATTTTATCTCTTCTTCCATTTTACAAGTTCTTTGGGATTATCACATTGTAAGTTTTTTTCTTGGGCAATACCGGTTGAGGTATTCATCTAGGATTGATTTCCTAACACAACTTAAAGACGGAATATGTTACATGATAAATAAGAGGAATAAACTGCAAAAAATTTTGAAAATTTTCTTTTCATTCTGGGTAGGATTTGAAGAACTTGGCGGACGTTTTCTCAAACCACTTTCCACGGCCTTTTCAAGCTCGACAGTTTCTCCAGTCAACTTCCCTCGATTGGCGAAAAATGAATTAACAGGAATAAGCAACTTTCTTGTGTGAATTTTCTCAGCAGAACATGTGAACAACTGCGAACACAATCTTAGGCCTAAGAGACGAAGCAATTTTCTCATTGTATTGTACGCCTTTGATTTGATTTGGAAGAAAATAAAATGGAGATGTGTGAATGGAAAATCATGAAATTTGATTCTGATTTATATAAGCATTTGGGGTTCTCTACGTGTGCTTGCTGGTCGTACCCTCGTGCTTTAGACTGACAATAACATGTGTTTTGTAGAAATTTATGCTGCAACTTTCTATAGGTTAAGGTTTGATTTAAAGCCTGCAGGGAGTGATTAAGTCAACAGTCTAATGTGGAGCTATACACTTTTATTCTAGCCTAGTTTTTGTAGGTGGTATATCTCCAAGTAGCATCATGAATGTCTTCAAACCACAATAAATAAGTAGTAGTAGAAAAAAGATATAGTAGGTTCTCGAACAACTCAAACAACTTCCAACAACCTTGTACTATTTTGAATAATGAAGAACCTAGCTTCATTTCAAGTGTTTGCACTTTTCTTAAGAACCTATTTCCCCATTCAATCTAGTGAGCGATGCACTGGGACACAAATATGTTATCTATATTGTGCATTACGGAAATAACCCAAACACCAAAGAACAAAAATATACATGACGTCTGCTCTCCTCATTGCCTGATTTCTTGTCACATTGTGCCGCACCACACACCAACCCCCACCTTGACCTGCATCGTACCACACCACCTCACACCAACCTCCACCATTCAACCGCGTTGTACCGCCATGGTTTGGATTTGTATCAATCTATGGACGAGCAACCGCTATGGTCTGTAATTTGTTGTTTGTTGTTTTGGTTATTATTGGTTGTTGGATAGTTTTGGTGATGTTTGGGTGGTTTTATTGGCTATGGTGCTGGTAGATCAAGAGTGGTGGCGTGGATCTAAAGGTAGCAGTGGATCTAGTTGTTGTGGCGGTCGTGGCAGTCGTGCGGTTGGTGGTTGTGGGTAGGTGATAAGTACTTTTTACACATATGTAGGCCATAAAACATGAATAATTGTTGGCAAGTATGTTGGAATATGGTTTCATTCTATACAAATCATGTTTCGCATCACAACATTGACAAATATGATGGAATTTCGGAAAAATGAGTGAAAATGACTAAAATCAAAGAAAATCAAAGTTTAGGGATCAAAGTACAAATTGTCAAAAGATACCCCAAAAGAATAAATGAAGATATGAAAGAGTTGAAGACCTGGATTCTAGTTGATGAAACTAAACGGCAAAAGGTCATTGACTATAAATGTATTTACAAAATGAAAGAAGGTGAATCAAAAGATAGAAATGTAAGATTCAAGGCCACGTTAATTGCCAAGAGTTTTAACCAAAGGTGGGGGATTGCCTACGATGAAATATTGTCCCCCGTAGTCAAATATTACCTCTATAAGTGTTTTACTCTCCCGTGTGTCACAATTTGATTTTGAATCTGAACCGTTAGATGTAAAAACTATTTTTTTTTAAAATTGAAACTTGGATTAAAAGATTTAAATGACTCAACCAAAAGGATTTGAATAAAACAGGAAAAGAAAATGTGTGTATCTTTTACAAAAAAAATCTCTGTGTATATCAAATTTGATACATTTATCAAGGGACTTGATTTCAACAAAAGTGAGTATGATCCATGTTTCTATTTTAAAGGTAAAAGAGGTCCTAAATCTTGTTATTTTTTGCTATATGTTGATGATATGTTACTTGCTGGGTATGATGCAAATGAGATAAATAAGATAAAGCAAAAGCTAAAATTTGAATTTGAAATGAAAGACCTAGAGCCTGGTAGAAGAATTTTAGGGATGGAAATTAGAAGCGATAAAATTAAAAATAAATTGTTTTAAAATCAGCAATCTTATATCTTAAAAATATTAAGTATATTTTCTATTCACGAGGCTAAGGAGGTCAATCTCCCTTTAGCCAGTCACTTTCAACTATATGTAGATCAATGCCCAAAAACTGAAAAGGAAAAGAATAAAATGGATAAAGTTTCTTATGCTAATGTTGTTGGTTCAATTATGTATATTATGGTATGTACCAGACTTGATTTTGCTTTTGTTATAAATGTTCTTAGTAGGTTTATGAGTAATCCTGGTAAATGTCACTGGGAAGCCATAAAATGGTTATTGAGGTATCTAAAAGGTACTGTTAATATGGGGTTAATGTTTAATAAAGGTAAAACTGGAATCAAGTTAAAAGGGTTTGTTGATTATGACTTTGCTGGTTATAGTGGTAATAAAAAATCTATATCTGCATATCTTTTCACTTTATGTGAAACATGCATAAGCTAGAAATCATAGCTCCAAAATATTGTAGCTCTGTCATCAACAGAAGCTGAATACATTGCAGTCACAGATGAGATGCCGTAAAGGAATGTATTTGATTAAAAGGTTTGCTAGATGAAATTAGTTTTTATCACAATAGAATAACTTTGTATTCTAATAGTCAATATGTAATACATTTAAGTAGGAATCCTATTTTTATGATAGATCTAAACATATAGATGTTAAATTTCACTTTACAAAAGATATTTTAGAAAATTAAATCATGAAAATAGAAAAGGTATCTAATAAATGTAATCCTACATATATGAGTACAAAAATACTTCCTTTAAGTAAATTTAGAAATAGTTTGAATTTCCTAAATGCCATTACAAATTGAATTTTCTTTTCAGGTGCATCGAGTAAATGAAACAAAATGAGGTGTTTGTTGGAAATTTACTTAAATATGCACAGTGAAAAATTGAACAAGTTTCAATTCCTACCAAGGATCTGCTTTGTGATTAGATAGAAATTGTGATAGAAATTATACCTTTCATTAAATTTGCAAACTCCTTTGCTAATCATTTTGCTCCAGTAATTCTGATCCGCCTCCTACAACTGTCCAATTGTCAAGCCTCCAATGGTATCCACACGGAGAATAAGATTGAGAGAGAACAAGAGTTTCTTTTCTTTTCTTTTTTGTGTGCTAGCAAGAGTAATAATGAAAACCCTTCATATTACAAACCCTAACAGCTTATTTATATAAGTCCATACGGGCTTGGCCCATCTCTTAAAATTAATCAGGTCCAATGTTTAATTAATCCAATTAATTAAATCTGGTCCATAAATTAATTAATCTAATTAATTAATTCGGACCTATTAATAAGCAACCCAATTAATTAATTATCCAACGATTATCAATTAATTAAATGGTAACTCTCATTCCTCTAGTTTTCCTTTTTGTGTGTGACCCATTAGGTTCTCAATCACAATGTCTAACGATGTGAATTATTATTTTCATCTAATCAAAATTGATAAACTAAAACACTCTTTTGATTTATCACTAATTCACATCCATCGTCCCAGATTGATATCTAGCCATGTGTCAGTACAATACATGTGACAAAAAATGTCACGTGGTATGACAAAATCAAACTTGTTCGTTTATCGTGAAACTATAATTCATTCGTCAGTATGATCCGATCAATCATGAGATATGGATAAGTGTCAATCTCAATTATCGATCATATCTTTCATTCCACTATTAAGTCAATGTAAGTCGAAAACTCCTTTTTTTTTACTTATGTGTACACATTGGCCAAAGATTTCATTATCAACTTAAATGGATGAAATGTAGATCATAAACTCTTAGTATCTAAGAGTGACGAATCCTC
The DNA here is from genome assembly GCA_019395295.1 of Osmanthus fragrans. NCBI lineage: Eukaryota > Viridiplantae > Streptophyta > Magnoliopsida > Lamiales > Oleaceae > Osmanthus > Osmanthus fragrans. The sequence goes on along the minus strand of CM033343.1, from coordinate 20,148,999 downwards.
TATTGATCATTCACAACATTCATATTATTCTTGACATACCCGAACAATGTCGTATTAGCAGCCCTTGATAGAGCACCGTCCAGTATCACCAAAGTATGACTATCCCCACATAAGGTACTATGATGACCTCAAGTCGAATGACCAATTCCACTACCGAACATTAGAGATTAACCACTAACACGCAAATAGTTATCCATGTGAAATCTTTCGGCGGGTCTCCAATGTTTTGTTCTATAATAAAACATTCACGTGTTCATTTAAGTATCACCACACTTTAGCATGTGAGATCAACTACTTACTTCACAAGTAAGGAATGACACACGTGATGGTCTATCCGTAATAACGATATCTGTATCTCGTTATTACTTACGACCACGGATGATTTAAGATTCAATCATATGTAATTTGTATCTCACAATCACAACTCCTTGTAATTAATAAATTACCAAGACTTGAATCTATGGACTCTATTATTTAATATCATAATAGATCTTACCAAAATAAATGTGTTAAACATATATCAAAAGTACTTATGCCCAAAATTTATTGGACCTAAGGCATAACACTTACAAACTCTAACTTGCACTAGATCCAATCATTTGTGTATCTAATATCATACGAGTTCACGTGACGATCATGTTTATACTGTGACAATTCTTTATCAGTGGATCTGCAATATTATCAATATTGAGAATTAGTTCTTTTTTTACGTCATTTCTTTGTATTATCACTCTGATGAGATGGTACCGCCTCAACACCTGTTTGGATCATCGATAAGACATTAGTTCCTTCGCTGGCATGATGGCTCCATCGTTATCATAATACAAATGTACGGATCAATAATGTTAGAAACTACTCCAAGTTCATTAATGAACTTCTTGACCCATACTACAACATTTGTTGTTTCTAAAGCAACAGTGTATAAGGCTCTCGCTATTGAATCAACGGTGATTTCCTGTTTGGAACCTCTCCAACACACCGTTTAAGAGTAAATCAATATCCTGATTGATATTTGTTATCATTCTAATCTGACTAGAAGTTAGCATTAGTGTATCCATAAACTCTCAGTTCATTTTCTCCATATAAAATCTTCTCAAGATTCTACTTCTGTAGATTGCAATGAATTAAACAATCTTCTAGATCTATCTCTATAGATCAAGTTGTTTCTCATATATCTTTATGAAAAAATTATTTAACAGCCACAATTTCAATGATTGAACGTAGGGATGTCGTATCATATTACTAATATGTCTTATATATATATAATATTAGGAATGCAACAACCCTCCCACTATTTTCTTGTAAACACACAGTTCGTCTTCATTTTTTATAAAATCAAACCTTTTTATTTTTATTTTTCTATCAAATCGAAGATTTCATCTCCAAGAGGCTTGCTTCAATCCATATAGGAATTGATCAAGCTTACATACATTGTAAGCATATTTGGATTCAAAACTTTCGAGTCGTGTCGTGTACACTTTCTCTTGCAAGTTTCTATTAAGGAATACAGTTTTGACATCCTTTTACTATAACTCATAGTCATGGTATGTAGATTTTGTAAGCAAAATCTGAATGGGCCATAGACTAGAAGGCTTCATCAAAGCCAACTCGTTGTCATAACCTTTTGCTATTAGCCTCGTTTTGTATGTATGGATGTTTCCATTCACATCAACCTTCTGTGTAAACCCATTTACATCTATGGGTTCTATCCCATCAGGCTTTATCGATCAAGGTCTAAACCTTGTTCACATACATCGAGTTCATTCCAGATTCCATGGCATTTTGCCATCTCTTTGAGTCAACACTTGACTTTATTTATGTGTAATTAATAGGTTCATCATCATTGATTAATAATGCTTGATTAGTAATCATGGATTCATACCTCCTAGGAGGTTGAATGATCCTACTAGATTTATATAGAGCTGATGTGTCCTCAAAAGTCTCTACTTCATGATCAAGAGTATGTCCCCCAATAGGTGTGGGATCAGACTCAGATTTATCTACTTGGTCAACTATATCTGTGAATTTTTGAACTCCTTCAAGATCCATTCTACTCCAACTGTTTTATCCTAGAATAAATTATTTTTCTAGGAATTTGACATGTCTTGAGATGAACACATTCTTCTCAATGGGATTATAGAATTGATATCCAATTACCTATTTTGGATAACCCACAAATAGGTATTTATCGAATTTAGTATCAAGCTTATTCGATTCAGCGCGCTTCATATAAGCGACGCGGTCCCAAACTTTAATATGAGACAAGTTTGGCATTTTGCCTTTCCATAAATCGTATAGAGTTTCGTCGACTGACATAGATGGGACACGACTTAGTTTGTAGAACATTGCAATCAATGCATGACCCCGAAATGTTCTTGGGAGGTTTGCATGGCTTATTATTAATTGTACTATATCTAATAATATATAATTCCTCCTTTCAGATACATCGTTATGTTGTGGTGTATGTGAGGAGTCCGCCGCAAGAGAATCTCAATCTATTTTAGATAATCTAAAAATTTATATTTAAGATATCCCCACCTCGATCAGATCTTAGCATGAGAATGTCTTTACCTAATTGTTTCTCTACTTCTAACTTGAATCCCTTGAACATTTCTAGAGTTTTATGCTTGAATTTCATCAAACATACATGATCATTTCTGAAACAGTTATTAGTAAATGTGATGACATAAGATAAACTCATCTAGCATTAATCGACATGGATTCACACACTGATATTAGATCCAATAATTGTGCAAATTTTCAACTTTTAAGTAAAATGAGATTTGGTCATTGTGCTTAACATACACGATTCGCATTTGTCAAATGATTCAAAATGAATTGACCCAAAATATACATCTATATGTAATTTTGGAATTACATATTTAGTTGACCGAGTCTGCAATGCTAGATTTAGGTGTTATTCAGATTATCACTTTTATGCCTCTAAATTTCTATACTTATTATAAAATACTCAGTATTTAGAATATAAATGTCATTTTGTAATTCACCATAACCATTAAGGTAAAAGGGAACAACAATTGTCGTTAACATTAATATAATTCAAGTCTAAATATGAAATTCAAATAATGTTCTGTATTGGTGGTTTCAACTAACATTCCTCTAATTCCAATACTAAGCTTAAAGGAAATGACAAGAAGTATGCTCCTACAGACAATGCAGCAACATTTGCTCATTTTAAACGTGTAGGTCAGCTTCTTACTTTTGCAGTGGTCTACTTCCATTTAGTTTCTGCATATTTATACAAATATGAATCTATATCTGATATCTAATACCAAAAAAAACTATTGAAGTAGATATAAGTCTTACCCAAGTAGATTTGATAATGTTCTTATTTACTTTGACTGTCTTAACCATCTTAGATGCTTTCCCAAAGCTCCTTTAGACTTCCTCTTAATATTTTTAGAAGAATCAATGGATTGCCCACTAATAACTTTGATATTGGGTTTAACAGTCTTAAGCATGTTTAGCAACTCGATGAGTGTACACTTGAGTTTATTCATATCAAAATTCACATTTAGCTATTAAATAACTCTCTGACAAAGATTACAGAACTATGTCAATACTTAGTTCATGGTTCACGGCTGAATCCAATTGAGACAATTTCTCAATGGCAATTATCTTCAACACTTGAGCATTGACTGAAGCTTCCTCTGTCATTTTGCACCGGTGTAGTCGTTTGGAAGTTTCATTTCCACACATGATTATTATCATACAACTCTTTGAAATGAAAAATCATGTGTTAGCATCTATACTCTTGTATTGCTTTTGTAATTCAGGTGACATAGTCGCAAGCATCACACATGTTGCAGTGCTGTCGCCATCTTCGTGTTTATTATAACAACCACATCTTCCTTAGTTGAGTCATCAACGGGTGTCTTGGAAAGTGCTACTTAAGGACATAACCAATTTTCTCATGCCTGAGAACAATTCTCAAATTGTAGTGTCAATCAAGAAAACTTGGTTTGATTGTTGACATCTAGTATACAACATATGGTTACTCATGATTCAATAAATATGAATGACAAAAAGTAAAAGAATAACATATAAAATGCATCAATTAATTTAATATGGTCTTTTATCAAATTAATTGTGATCCCACTGTTTAACTCAAATTTATCCCTCTCACATAAATTTATGGAATTCATACTTGACTCCCAGTATGCTGAGATCTCATTTGTTATATTATGACCTTGAGTGTACTCACCAAACCTTAATAAAATATTTGGGTAGATACTGCTATCAATTGTATTTTCATACAACTCCCAGATCATTAAGCTGACAACTCTTTATCTTCACACATCTTATGTGTTAGCTTAACATGCTTCTAAAATTTATCTCCTTGAGTGTACTCAACAAAAGATAAATTTTAATTAAGTCGAACTCATCATTCAGAAATATCGAATATTCCATAGTGTCAAACATATTCTTAATAGACCAGCCTTGAGTGTACTCAACAAACTGAGACGATTTAGAACTCTCGTTTTTCATTGTAATGATGAAAGGCGAATAATAATACCAACTTAATATTTTAGTGAGGGGATTTATCATGCCTAAGTCTCATCAATATAATCATATATATGTATATATTCAATTATGCATCAAACATGCAAATAAAAATGCATATAATAATATGGATGATTATGGACTAATTCTATCTAGTCTTCTTGAGCCAAAAAGGAAGATTAGTTGGTCAATTCCTAGGGATATTGCATTGAATCACTATCAATGCGTCATCTCCATGGTTTTCTCCTCCTCTCGTGTCTTCAATTAGATCAGCAACAACATGTATTACATACTAGTTGGTATGCGGGCCTAAATGAATTGGACTTGCAGGCCCAAAATAATAATAATAATAACAAACTCGGAGGTCCAAAATAATAAATAGCTCGCATACCCCATAATAATAACAATAGTAACGGGCTCGCAAGCCCAAAACAATTAGGAGCTCGTAGGCCTATAAAATAAAAGGAATTAAACAATTCATTCAACGCATCCACATGGTCTAGTCTATAATCATCCAATAATAAACATTCATCATATAAATATTTTCTATATCATATCTAATATTATATGCAAACATGTTTCAAGAATCTAGCAATTAAGGTCGTCCAAACTATTTAGACAAATGAATCAAAATAATAAAATAATTAATTAATCATATTAATCAATTAACTCAATTACCGGATTCATTTAATTAAAATCAAATTTTAATTAAATACCGAAATATAGTCAAACTCTAATTTCACAACTCTAATAGGCGAAAATATTTAATTCAAATCAAATTTTAATTAAATAGCAAAATTAGAGTCCAACTCTAATTCCACGTTTTAGGGCGAAATTATTTAATTAAAATTAATTTTTAATTAAATACTAAATTAGAATCCAACTCTAATTCTAAGAAGAAAATTTAGGGCGAGACCATTTAATTAAAATGAAATTCTAATTAAATGTCAAATTAGATCCAATTCTAATTTCAAGAACAAATTAGGGTGAATTATTTAATTAAAATCATATTTTAATTAAATACTAAATTAGAGTCCAACTCTAATTTAAATTGAATTAACATTTTAATTTAGGATAAAAATCCTAAATAAAATAAAATTCAATTTAGGGTCCAAATAAAATATTTAAGTTAAAATCTAATTTTAACGAAATATAAAAGTCGTCCATTTCAATTAAAATTTTAATTGGATCAAAATTGATAATATATGTCAAAAACCCATTTGAAAATGAAATTTAAAAACATTTTAATATTTGAATTCAAAACTCTTTTGAAAATTGCAAAATTGACCGCTTATTTAAAACTACAAACAAAGCCTCCCAATTTCATAAAGTGCGGAACAAGCTCTCCTTTTAAAAAATTTGCAATCTGGTCCGTGTACATAAATTACAAGCAAGGGATCGCAGCTTTACAAATTGCATGTGAAGCCCTCGCCCTCAAATTCAACCATACTTCCCGATTTCCTTAGCCAGTGTTTCTTCTATCCTTTTCACCTACGGCGCCGGCCTCACCCGCCCATTTCTTCATAGCAGCCAAGTGTCGTTGTATCAACGGGGGTACAATTACCAAATGGGCCAGCGCATAATGTTGTAAAAATAGCAGCTCGTGCGTTGCGTAGGAGTAAGCGCTGCACAACGCCTGGTGCTGCTATCTTCAGTGGCGACGAGCGCCGCCATGAGTAGCAGCGCCAGTCGCCGTAGGAAGTGGAGCAGAGCCCACTGCCTCAGCCAAGCAGCGGCGCTGCTGCTTCGTTGTGCTGCTTCTGCCGGCAGCGACTGTTGCCTCTATCAGCGCTGCCAATCCGTTTTTGATCCATATATATATATATATATACACATATATATATATATATATATATATATTTAATCCAAAATTATTTTCTTTTCAAAAACGATTTTTTAAAGATAAAATTAATTCTCTAATTGCTAGATTCAAAATTAGTAACCACAATCCACTTTTGATTGTTCAATTATGCAAAACAGTTTCTAACATGTACAAAGTAGGCTCTGATACCACTGTTGGAAATTTACTTAAAAATGCACAGCGAAAAATTAAACAAGTTTCAATTCCCATCAAGAATCTGATTTGTGATTAGATAGAAACTGTGATAAAAATTATACCTTTCGTGAAATTTGCAAATTCATTTGTTAATCCTTCTGCTCCAGCAATCCTGATCCGCCTCCCATAGCTGTCCAATTGTCCAGCCTCCAATGGTATCCACACGGAGAACAAGATTGAGAGAGAACCAGAGTTTCTTTTATTTTTTGTGTTAGCAAGAATAACAATGAAAATCCTTCATATTACAAACCCTAGCAGCTTATTTATATAAGTCTATACGAGCTTGGGCCATCTCTTGAAAATAATCCGGTCCAATATTTAATTAATCCAATTAATTAAATCTAGTCCATAAATTAATTAATTCGGATATTTTAATAAGCAACCCAATTAATTAATTATTCAACGATTATCAATTAATTAATTGATAACTCTTATTCTTCTAGTTTTCCTTTTGTGTATGACTCATTAGGTTCTCAATCACAATACCTAATGACGTGAATTATTATTTTCATCTAATCAAAATTGATAAACCAAAACACCCTTTTGATTTATTAATAATTCACATCCGTCATCTCAGATTGACATCTAGCAATGTGTCAGGGCAATACATGTGACGAAAAATGTCACGTCGTATGACAAAACCAAACTTGTTAGTTTATTGTGAAACTATATTCCATTCGTTAGTATGATCCGATCAATCACGAGATATGGATAAGTGTCAATCTCAATTATCGATCATATCTTTCATTCCACTATTAAGTCAATATAAGTCGAAAACTTCTTTTCGACTTATGTGTGCACCTTGACCAAGGATTTCATTACCAACTTAAATGGATGAAATGTAGATCATAAATTGTTAGTATCTAAGAGTGACGAATCCTCTATTGATCATTCAGAACATTCATATGATTCTTGACATACCTGAACGATGCCGTATTAGCGGTCCTTGATAGAGCAACTTTCAGCATCACTAAAGTATGACTACCCCCACATAAGGTACTATGATGACCTCAAGTCGAAAGACCAATTCCACTACCGAACGTTAGAGATTAACCACTGATACTCAAATAGTTATCCATGTGAAATCTCACAGCGGGTCTCCAATGTTTTGTTCTATAACAAAACATTCACGTGTTCATTTAAGTGTCACCACACTTTAACTTGTTAGATCAACTACTTACTTTACAAGTAAGGAATGACGCACGTGATGGTCTATCCGTAATAACGATATCCGTATCTCGTTATTACTTACGACCACGGATGATTTAAGATTCAATCATATGTAATTTGTATCTCGCAATCACGACTCCTTGTAATTAACAAATTACCAAGACTTGAATCTACGGACTCTATTATTTAAAATCATAATAGATCTTGCCAAAATAAATACATTAAACATATATCAAAAGTACTTATGTCCAAAATTTATTGGACCTAGGGCATAACACTTACAGTGTTAACCTCTAACACTTCTATGAAACACGAGAGATGTCAAGAAATGTGGAGATTGTTGAATCTGCTTAACACTTTGCTGGACCTTTGTTTTGGTTTGTACAGGCCCAATGATGAAACCACTTACAAGTTATGGCAGCACAATTCATAAGTTGAAGCCCAAATAGGCTGCCTCTCACATTAGTGTATTCTCGCATTTGGCAAGTACAACTTTAGTTCAGATACTACTAACGGCTGAGATGATGCCATGTGGTTGATTGGTGGCCTTTGGATGGAGACTTAGTGATGAATGGTTATATTATGGATGCTTCTATTAAAAAATAAAATAAAAGAATCAACAGATTCTTATGTTAAGTGCGGAAGTTTTAGCTCGTTGGTATGAAGAAATGAGTGGTTCATCCTTCTATAGGATGACCATCTTCAATGTGAAGAACTGGTCGGATCGAGGGGCGTTGGAGCTGATCTAAGCTCAATAAAATAGAGTTAATCACTCAGCAAAATGGTGGTTTCACAAAGGGGTAGAATGGCAGTAAACATAAACATTAAAACATAAACAATAAACATAAAATATACAAACAAAGAACTCACACTACTGGTATTTTCGACTAGCAAAGGAGTGGAGGGAAAAAACTCCCAAAAGACTACATTTTTGATAGATTGAAATGTGTATTTTCTATTGATTTCTTGTGTACATCTCAAGCTCCACAAATGGAGTATATATATTGAAAATGTGCAGCCAACCTACTACCCTAAACACATGTCATCCCCTTGATTTAAGACTAGTTGCCCAATATTTAAATCATTTTCATCACATGTCTTAGTTGGTTTTCTACCAGACTAGACTTACAATATGAAACCACAAATATTACAACTTAGTTTGTTTGACAACTAAGTGTCAATACCCAACAAACTCCCCTTTGACACTTAGCTTAGAAAACAATTTTTTGTTGTGTCAAAGTCTTCAAAAATTCGATCCTTCTTCACCAATTCTGTTCTTCATTTTTTTGGTCATTGCTGCTGTTGATGTGTTGCTGAAATTATGCCTTTGAAATACCGATTTTCTTCATTTTTCACTTGCATACCGGATTTACAAATTCAAACATACCGAATTTGGCTTTAGCATACCGGATTTGGATTTAACCAACTTACCGGATTTCAGCATATTCTTGGCACTTACCGGATTTCAATTTGGTTTGGTAGCATACCAGATTTTGGCTTACCGGATTTGAGTTGCATACCGCATTTCAACATTCTGAATACCGGTTTTTACTGCCATTTAACACTAGTTTCTTCACTGAAATTCAACCATTTTAAGCGCGATTTTGAGCTGATTTTAGCTTCTACTTCATCATTTAACTCCCTTTGTCTGGTTTCTCTCTTGGTTTTTTTTTTTTTTTTTTTTTTTTTTTTGTTTTGAAAAAATGATCAGCCATTTAACACAATGAAGGCTGCTGGTACACCTCAAATTTTTCCAACATTTTGCAACATTGAAACACAGGTTCTTCAGCTTCTTTTTAAAGCCACAAGGGATAGCTTTCACCTGGCTTTTTCCAAGGGTCCTTAAGCCATATTTCAGGCCATCACTCCAAGGTTCCAATGGCCATTTGCACCACTTGAAACACAGTACCTTTAAACTGGTTTTATCCAAGAGTTCTTGAGCTATTGTTAAGAGGGCTATCTCTACAAAGTTTCAAGAGTGGTTGTTCCTGATCCTCAAGCTTCTAGTGCTTCCAGTCACTTTTTAAAACTGCTAGGGAGGACTTGGAGCGAAGCTGAGTGGCATTTTTCTCACTGAAAAAATTCTCGAAAAATAGGTTGTTCGCTACATGTTAACTAGGCCTGATTCTTTGATCTTCCCAGGTCTGAACTGAAACAACAAATGTGGCTTCTTCCTCCTGTGGAAGAGCTCTTAAAAATGTGGCAACTCTCTTCAAGACAAAAAAGGGGGTGTTGAAACTGTTTTTTTTTTTTTTTTTCAGATTTTGGCAACGTTTTGAAGCATTTTTTGTTGGCCCTTAAGATCATTTTTAGCTCTAATACCATATTAAAAAAATAAAAAATAAATAAAAGAATCAACAGATTCTTATGTTAAGTGTGGAAGTTTTAACTCATTGGTATGAAGAAATGAGTGGTTCATCCTTCTATAGGATGTCCATCTTCAATGTGAAAAATTGGTCAGATCGGGTGGAGTTGGAGATGATCTAAGCTCAATAAAATAGAGTTAATAACTCAGCAAAATGGTAATTTCACAAAGGGGAAGAATGACAGTAAACATAAACATTAAAACATAAACAATAAACATAAAATATACAAACAAAGAACTCACTGCAAAGGAGTGGAGGGAAAAAAACTCCCAAAAGACTACATTTTTGATAGATTGAAATGTGTATATTCTATTGATTTCTTGTGTACACTCGAGCTCCACAAATGGACTATATATATTGAAAATGTGGCAGCCAACCTACTACCCTAAACACATGTCACTCCCCTTGATTTAAAGCTAGTTGTCCAATATTTAAATCATTTTCATCACATGTCTTAGTTGGTTTTCTACCAAAATAGACTTACAATATGAAACCACAAATATTACAACTTAGTTTGTTTGACAACTAAGTGTCAATACACAACAGTTTCGACTGATTTCATTGATTCATTATCTAGGGTTTTCTTTTTTACTCTCTTCGTCTTCTTCTCTCTGCAAAACTTTGGGTTTTCATGTGTGATGGTCATTCTCTTAGATTTTCTTGGTGAGATCTTTTCTGAATGTTTGTAATGGTTACTTGTCTGTTCTTGGTTGAGCAGTAATCACTGGTTGCTTGATGTAATCGATTTGAGAGAAAACATGAGAGAAAAATAAGTGGTCTGAAGGAAATCTAGTTAATCTCTTGGTGTGAATTCTTGTACTGATATTCTTGATGATTTCTAGTAGATTTAGTGCGATGGATGCTTAGTGTGGTAAGTAGACCATTTGCTTGAACATCCGGGTCTTAGGGAGAAAAATATTTGTGTTCTTTTAAATTTTTGTTGATTTACTTTGTGTTACTGGGATAAATTTACGAACAATCCCTTAGCTTGGGTTTAGCAATATATGCTTCTATTTTATTCAATTGCCTCTATACCATAACCAATATCCATCAGAAAGTGGGGCTATTCCATTGTGGCTACTCGATCTAAATAACCACATATTTGATGAGATCCACAATTTTTCAAAATCTAAACCAAATAGGAGCTAAATATAAACCGACACCGAATATTAAAATTTACAAAAAAATATTATTTTTATCTAAACCAAACAGGAGCTAAAATATAAACCCCTACTAAATTTTTCCTCTCCTGTGCGTGTTGGAATTTTGTATAGAATTTGATTTTGATTATTGTTAAATGATTATTTAAGTGGAAATCGTTATTTGGTGAATAAGAAATTAAGACAAATTTAAGTCATTTAAATACGTGAACTAGTAGATAAATTATGTTGAATATTATGCAATATTTTAGAAATTATTTGGATGAAAAGTTGTGTCTTTTTTAGAAATGATATTTTTCAAAAGTAACATCTTTTTTGTTGTAGATATATGCCTTTTTTGGATATATATTTTCCAACAAGACATGTCTTTTTAGACACGCATTTTCATTAGATTGTATATTTTGAGACACAACTTTTCAACAACTATATATACCCCATGTGATTGGATTTTCATTCATCATTTTCATCCTTACGTTATCACATTAATGCATATCCACTTCAAAATAGTTCTGCATTTATTTGGAGTCGAGTTTCACATAAAGAGGACTCAAAAACATAAGTAGGTTCGTTGGTCTACGTATTTTGGAATGTTCCTATTGCGAGACATGGTCGTTATATCTTGCGAGACGAATGCCAGAAAATCATTAGCATCCGTGCGGGACATTATCATCTTAAGGAGAAAGGGTCGAACTATTACCTGGACCAAATTCATATTCATGCATTTTACGTTTCTTCTTTACATATTCAATCTCGATAAGTTGAAATTATGTCCAATTTTATGCATGTAAAAAGTTAGTTATCGAAATATATTTTATGCACATAAAAGGTTAGTTATTTGAATATAATTTATGCACATCAATTTTTACAAACAATCTTTAAGACGATAATTTCTGCAAGCTTTTACTGTTCATTGGATTTTAACTCTGCCTTGCTACGTGTTTTATTATGTTAGCAACGTAACCTTTGATTCATGCAAGAATGTTATCCAGGTTTAATAATTGCATGCACATGTTAAGTTGTATGCTATAAATGATTTGAATTTAGTCTGATTATCCTTTGCATTGCTTGGTATTAATTAACGTAAATTATCTTCCAATTACAGGCTGTTTTAGAAAATAAGTTTACATACCGAAATCGTATTATGAAGTTCAATGTAATTACATGTATTATATTCTATTTTAGTAATTTTTTTATATATTGCATGTTAAAATTGTGTCCTAAATGGCTTGTTGCAGTATTTTTTTTTATAAAATGAAAGGGCATACTTAAGTGAAAGTTGTGAACTTCCACATTAAGCAGGATATACATTTTTTTTTTAAGATTGCTATGCATGCGTGCTAACTTGCCTTATTAATAGTCTAAAGAAGGTCCATTGCCAACCATTGTGTCCCTTTATATTCATTTTCTTTTGTAGGAAATTATAAAGAGTAGGATGCATCGATTTGTTTGAATCTTTTTGTACTTTAACAACTGTCATGTGAGGGAATTCATATGTGTCTTTCGTATTTGGGAGGACGTGACTTCTCGTTGTACAATTTCGTTTTGAAATTAATTTTGGATGATTTCATTTGTTGCAATTCTGATATGGAATTATCAATATGAAGTGTTATGGACGTTGAGTTGTGTGTCCATATAGTATATTTTGTTATGATAAAATAATAATTTATAATAAATAAATTATAATTTTATTTATTTATTATTGAGTATGCGAATTAAAGTATTTATGATCACTTGTAATAATATAAGTTGGATACTTGCGTTGAGAAGTACAGTGTGGCATAACTAATATTTCGATCATAAATAGTTTGTTTACAACCAATGTAAGGGTTGACACCTTGTATCGGAAGGTTGTGGTATTGATTGATTCACTTTTCAAGTTTGGTGATTTGTCCTTATCACAGAAATAGTTAAAAGTGGCATTAGTACACTTGGAGTATGTTGAACGGATCACTTGTCGAGTTTAGTTTTATAGCATGACCGTGTGGCGAATTAAATTTCACTTTATCACTGTGTATTTCATCTAAATCCCTTGACATGATTATGTATATATTTTCGTGATTTTAATAGTTATTTGATTCATTAATTGGTGAGATCAATTTAATTGGTCAAATATCTCAGTGAGTTGGGAGTTGGGAGCTTGACAATGAGCGAAGTAGAGAACATAAATTCATGTCGAAAATCGTTACCCTGAAAAATGGGTAGAGCGACTACTTAAGTATTTTAAAATCTAAGCTCAATGTTTAGCGACTGTTAAATTTCGACATATGGGATTAGTTCACAAGATCGTTGAAGAAAATGATACTTAAGTTAGTGAAAATAATTAGAAGGGCAAAATGATCATTTATGCTTGTACCTAATTATCGGATCCTAGACAAAGATAAAATACATATACGACTGGTCCGAATGAATTATTACAGATTTATTGGTTTCTAAAGACTAATAATTAGATTTAGTGGTATAGAGTCGACTAGACAATGTCAATTATTAGAGCTTGGATATTATATGTCTCATTAGGTCCCTGTCGTAGCTCTACAAGTATTGAAACATAATTACGGTAATTATAATAGTTTTGGGTTTAATTGTAATTACAATAAAATTTTGTATTTAGTTGTAATTACTATGAAAGTTATAAACTTACTTATAATTGTAATTGAAGTTTTAGAACTATACATGCAATTAAATGTAAACTAATTGGATTTGAACTTTAATTAAAACTCCTAATTTGATTTTAATTAAAACTCATATTTGAACGTGGAATTATCATTGTACATAGATTGGAACTATTCTATATCTATAAATAGAGAATAGATAGATCATAGAATTCCTACAGTATTTCATAATACATAATTTCATAGTGTTCAAATTTGAAGAGAGAAAATAATTATTTTTTCAACCTATTCAATTGTCCAACTCAAGCATTAGTTCCTTGACTAATTTAAAGAAGGTGACCACCTACCGGCACTGTTCTAAAAGGCACGTCTAGACATCGCGTAGATGCGATACGTGGGGAAAATGCCAAGCCAAGTGGTTTGGCGCCTTTTTTAGCGGTCAACGACAATTCGTTGACCGCTAATGCGCGTCTAGGCACGCATTATTATCTTTTTTTTTTTTTTTAAATATCTTTTTTTTTTTTACAATTTTTAAAGTCAAAACTTAAAGGCTGCTTTCTTCACTTCGTCTGCCCTAAATTCAAAACAACCGCTTGGAGTTTTGAACAAATAAAAACTTTCAAAATTTTAGTATTTACATTTGAAGCTTGTCATCTTGTTGGAAATTTTGAAAAAAATGTATAAAGTTCCTATAAATCTATTTTAAATGTTTGGTAGATATTATTTTTAATTATTAAATGATTTTTTGATTGATTAAAAATTAAAATAATATTAAAATAAAAAAACACATTTTTACATTTTTTTTACCATTTTACCTCACCTAAACTCGCCTAGTCCATAGTTTAGCTTCTACGCATCGCCACACATTACGCCTTTTAGAACACTACTTACCTGTATAGTCTTGACTTTAGAGAATACCATAGAAGATTTGGAGGTTTGAAATATCAAATTCTTGGAATTAAAAGCTGGAAGCTCGTGATTCAAAAGGATGAAAGTGACCCATTTTAGTGGCTCAGTCACTGTAACAACCAGTTGTAATCCAGTTTCAATCCAAATGATGCCTCCTCCAACTTTAGAATGCAAATTGGCATCCTGAATTGATCCATATCCGATTTGACATCTCAAAGGTGTCAAGTGAATATAATCACTTGTTGAAACATTCTAGTAATTTTATATTTTTACAAATTAGAGATAATATTATGTTATTAATGATTGCACAACAAAAGTGTGCTTATGCACCATGAAGTAGGGAATCGCCTCTATAAAATATTGAATTTGAAAGTGGGTGAACTTTTATGAGACATTGTTACTCGTAGTCATTTTATATAGTTTGAGATGAATATATTAAACATATGATAGATGAATTGAACTTTAAAAGAGTTGATGAACTCTAAGCTCGAACCTAACCCATGATTTGTGGGGGGTTTCAATACTACTCATAGAGTACATTCCAATATAGGAATTGTGGAGGTAGCTTATTCTACAAGTTATATTCTTTATACCTTATAAATCGTAGATTTTTCTATGAAGGTGGAAAGGTAGAAAGCCTTTGTATTAATTTTAGAAGTATGAGGATGATATATAAAGATAAATCGTCCTAAGCCAAAAGTGGTTAAAAAGGGAACAATTGTTTATTTCATGGCTGTTAGAATATTTGAAGAATATTCGTAAGTTGAATTGCATTATAGTTGATAATGTTCAACAATGTAAATTGAATATCTATTATCAATGATTCTAAATCCACTAGTAAAATTGTTTTACAGTGGTCAGTGTAGTGATGTGTTAGAAATCCTCCAACCAAATTGTAATTTAGAAGATGCTATAGCTTTAGATGAAATTAGATAGATGCATGTGTCTTCATATATTTATGGGAGGATTCCTTAGTTGGTGACTATTTGTATCTATTAAACTAATTAATTGTAATAGCTATATTTAATAAGATACAAAGATTGTCAT
Organism: Osmanthus fragrans; assembly: GCA_019395295.1. NCBI lineage: Eukaryota > Viridiplantae > Streptophyta > Magnoliopsida > Lamiales > Oleaceae > Osmanthus > Osmanthus fragrans. Next base: position 20,133,158 of record CM033343.1, on the reverse strand, counting down.
AATGGTAAGTCATAGAAATAATACCATAAAACAGTTAATCTCAAATACTGTAAATGCGTAGATCTACTAAGAAAATTTTATTGAGGTAGCAAGTATATTGTATATCGAGTGGAATGTACTTTAAAGTCTACTATGTAAGAATTTTTGTAATAGTAACACAACATTGTTGACTGAAGATCTCAATATCTTGATTCAATTACACGACTAAGTTATAAAGATTTAATGAGCACTTGGAGTTTACTTATGCACATTTCTATGATAAGAGAAGTGATACTGCAGAACGCTTTAGGTTAAGTTACACTTTTAATGATTTCTATAGCTTGGACAAACCATGTAAAGTATGATACATACTCTTAATAGGAGATCACCTGTATAAGTGTCAAGTGGAGCCACTTCTTGATAATATTTCAAGACTTTAATTAACTAAAGCACTTGTAAAATTCAAGAATTGTTTGGGGATAAAATGAACACACTTGTGAGAACTCAAAACTGTTAGGGGGATTATTTTGTAGGTACTATTGTCTTATTTTACATCAATGACTAATAGTTTGAGACATCGCGTTCACTAATTAGCCAAGTAAATTCGATAGTATTCGACTACGGAATGTTCAAACCCATAAGGTACCTATACAGATGCAACAAATTGACGTTTGAACTCTCTTTAGTGTCTACATATTCATTTTCATTAATTTTCATTCATGTTGAGGATTTTTGAAATTTTTAATAGAAAAATGATTTTGATCAGTTTTAAAATGATTATTTAAGTGAGAATCGTTATTTGGTGAATGAGAAATTAAACTAAATTTACGTCACTTAAATACGTGAAATAGTTGGAAAATTATGTCGAATGTTATAGAATATTTTAGAAATTGTTTGGATGAAAGTTGTGTCTTTTTAGAAAGGGATAATTGCAGCAAAAGCCCAAACCTTTCAAATACTAATAGACTTCTCCTAAACTTTTGATTTGTTGCAGTCGTCACCCTTAACCTTTTCAAAGGTTGCAGTAAAACTCTTTTGGAGGGTTTTCAACCAAAATACCTTTAGTTGACTTAAAAACTTGATTTTGACCACATTTTAATCAATTTTAAAAGGGTAAAATGGTAACTATCTATTGATCACATTAAATAATTAAATAATATACCAAAAAAGATGCTTAAAAGTTATAAGCACAATAAAGTTATTCTTTAATGTTCTCCCTCGCTTACCTACATATAATTTTATTTTGCAAAATTCAAGTTTTTGAAAGTTTAGGGTTTTAGACTTTCTTCCTAGTGTATTAACGCCCGTCTGCTGTGAATTAAAATCTTGATAAAAATTTAAATCAAAATCAACAATTAATTTTAATAATATATATTATGGGATCCACAACTTTTCAACAACACATTTCATCCACAACTTTTGCGTGCAATTAAGTTGAACAATTTCATTTGCTTATACAATCTGGTAACTAATCTTATACGTAATACGTTAAACAAGTTCTGAACTAACACTTTGTTGTCGACCGGGCTTAATATTGAGCAAAAAGATTGTTTGTAAGAAGAAAAATAAATGGATAAAAGTTTAACTCGTAAGAGCGTAGTTAAACCTCTAATAAATGGATGAAAATGTGAAGTATAACAACTTCACAAAAACTAGAAAATAAGAAAATGACAAAAAGACGAAATGGCAATCTGAGGCAAGTGATGGAACTTTCTCCTTAAGACTATTGCCCCGCTATGGTGCTCACGATTTACGACACTTGTCTCCCAAAATACAACAAATTCTTCTTGTGGTAGCAACATTTCAAACCACAAGAAACGATAAACTTTCGACGGAGTTTCCCTCTCTACAAGGAAATGATATGAAATGAAAGAGGAAGATGATTTGCAAGAGATAGAATGATTATCAATGCAAAGTATGAGATGTTGTACCCAAATGGTCATGCATAGGGTCCTTTATATAGAGGATGAAGTGGTGCGGGTGAAAGATTGCGGACAAAATCAAGCAACTTTACGAAAAGAAGCCTCGGTACAATTAGCTAGCTTTTCACTAGATTCTCGCTCGAGTGACAGTGTTATCCGGCTTCCTCTAAAATTCTTCCAACTTTTGAACCGCAATTTCTCATTCATCCAAAATTGGTTTTGACACGCCAAATATACACGGAAATCAAAATTCTCTTTCGGAACCCAAGTCCCCACGAGGGGCCTCGACCCCCGGGACCTGACCGGGCAGGTCGATCCTCGTTTCAGAGCTCCGAAGCGGCGGAGTGGCAAACTATTTTGTCTAAACATATCGGGTCTGAATATTTGGTCGAAATTAACTTGTAGTCACACTTTTTAGTTTTCAATACTTAACCAATTTTTTATCGTTTTCAAACTAATTTCCAACACATTTTTCTTAGTTTTTAAAAGTTAAGAGGAGCAATGACTTTGATGGTCTTTACACTAGCTGTAAAAGTTTGATATTTTTAAATTTGTGAGACACTATCTTGCTCACAAGATAACCACTCTAGGTGACAAGCATCCCACAAAATGAGTAATAGATTTCATATTACAAATATATGTTAATTTTATGTCTTCTCAATTCCTGGATAAGATATTAATCATATGAATTAAATATAACTCGTTGATACCTCAAGAATTCGAACTAGCAATCAAAGTTCATTACTCGCTTGGGACTAAGGTCACTCTTTCTATGCAAGTGATATCTTATTTTACATGGTCATAATTAAAATTTTAGGTAGTCCCAGTTCAATTTGTTCTAGATAAAGTCTAGTTCAAAAAATGCGATTTTTCAAAATAAAGCGTCCAACTTTATGCACTAATCACGAAAAAACGATCACATTATAAATTGTGTCTTTTCATACTTAAAAACTTAATTGTACAACTTATAATAACATATCCTGACATAGTATTATTAATCATAACTTCATGAGCTACAAAATAACATTCTCAAGATACAACTCCTAATTTACAGTTCCATTGTAATACCTTATTTTTATCATAGCTTTTCCTCCTATACTAGAATCGAGAGGATATTTCTTCTTCCAGCACTTACCGTCTCTATAAATCGCAACAGCACAAAAACAATCATCGAGGCAATTCTGCTGACACCAATCTTCTGTTACTAGCCGAAAATACGCATAATCGGAGAGAGGCCAATCTGTGTTGGGCATATCAGTGACTCTAAAATGGTCCATTCCACGTGCCTCTCCATCACATTTTTGTGCAGCGAAATTTGGTTTGCATCCACTCATCCTATCATTTGGATCTATGATAGAGTAACCAAAAGGGCAGTCACACTTAGGAATTTGATCAGTTCCCAAAGAGCAGATACTGTTAAAACCGCAGGCACCGCTGCCAGTATCTTGTGTTATGCGCAAGCATATATTCGAAGGTATGAAATTTATAGTAGACCATGCCATCGCTCTTGAACCTGCTGAATTGGAAGACTTAGGGTGGACATAATGCCTGAGAACCCCGTCATATTCCAATATTGCTCTCTGATAAAATTCACTAGTTAATGTCTTATTTGAAGACAAATAATTGAGTACAGTTCCATTTTTTGCTACCAGAAAGATGTAACCAACCCGGTTGAAGATCAGCTTGAAGCCACTGCAAATAGTTTGTGTTGACCAATAAGCAAAAATCACGTCGTCCAAGGGGAAATTTCTGGTGTAAGACACAAGATTTCCATCATTTTGTAATGTGAAGAGGAATCTCCCTCTTGAATAATTTGTTTCAGAGAACCTGGAAACAAGTTTGCCATCTTTATTCAGTGTCTGTGTTGGTAATAATGTATCAGTTGGCTCATCAAAACTCTGCCACAAAACAACTGAACTGTTGTTAGCTAACACAAAATTACCACTGTCAAGCATGGCTCCATAGACCACTCGATCATGAGATATAGTAGTGGCCCATATTCGATGGCCACTAGGATCAATCAGTTCTAACTTTCCATTTGCATATATTTGAACTTTTGATCCTTCTTGGACGAGATTATCACGATTGGCAGACCAAACAACGGTTCTTTCTGGTATTTTGCTGAACCAGATGGCCAGCAAGTAACCTCCTGGAATGATCTGCTGGAAGCCAAAAGCAAATTCTCCAGAACGCAACACCCAACTGGAATTTGCTTTGTTTGCAGTTATTGATGAACCCAAAGTAACATTCCTGTAACGCTGGGCTGCTGCTGAGAGTAGAAAGAAAAACAAGAGCAGGAGAAAAATAACTTTACTTGAAACTGCAAAGGCCATGTGAAAAGTGTATTTTGCTCGAAAGAATTAAAACACTATTTTTCTGTCGAAATTGTTTTTATCATTTGAAGTAAGTTGCCTATATCAACAACGAACTAAACAAGACTACTCAAGGAAATAATCAATAATGTGAGATAAAACTATATTATGTTTTTCTTTCAATGATGTTTCAGAATGAGACTTCTTTGGGCCTTTTATACTATTATCAAACTACATAAATTAAGGAAATGGACAACGATTTGGGAGAGTAATCATCGGCAAAGTAAATAAATGTCGGTTGAACCAGTAAATTCTTTCTCTATCAGGATTTTTCTTCTTTTGACATGCAAACCATTTTAGTTTAGATTTTTTTTTTTTTTTTTTTCCTTTATAATTAGTTCTTATTGTGACTAATATTGAAAAGGAGTACCATCATTGCAGTTGGATGTCATTAATAAAAAGAATTATTCTACTTCGTCAGATGATTTTTGACATCCTTCTTAACAGATGTGTAGGTGGATCAAAATGAATTGGATAGAAATAATGACTATACTTAAAACAGTCCAATGATAAAATGTCACATGACATTATTTCAATCTATCTTTCAAGATGGTGATCAGCGTAGCATGATAATAATAAAAATAATAAGATTGAAATGGCTTTTCTTGAACTTTTCAAACGGAACCTTCCTTAATCCTTTACTTCTATTCTCTGCCAAAATAAATTTATAAAAAGGATAACGGTTTTAAAAGGGAAGGTAAACTACGTGTTTAACCTTCCTTGTAGCAATATTCAATTTAGACATCGAATACAACTTCATCTTTCATGTCAGATTCTTATCCTACTTTATCAAAAGTAGAGATAAGTCATTCGTCCTCTTGTATAATTATTGCCTTTGTGTCAGCTGCCCTATCCTACTTTATCAAAAGTAGAGATAAGTCATTTGTCTTCTTGTAAAATTATTGAACTTGTGCGTCGGTTGTATCATTGTGCAAGAAGGATCCCCTCCTCTATATAAGAGGTCTTCCTCCTCCATTGTAAGATATCTCGAGCTCAGCTCTTTATTAAATAAAAAGTTTGTTTGTTATCCCTTTGAGTTTCTAAAAACCTTCTCTCGTTCTTCCATAGTCTTGATGACTCTGATAACACCAAGATGAATAGTAAGAGCAAGATCTAAGTAGTATCATAAATATGCACTACTGATCATAAGATCCGATATGGAGATCTGATAATCTTTGTAATACCAAAATTCAGGCCCTGTGTTGTTTCCCAAGAAGGGTTTGTTGTGGGCTAGAATATCGTGTATTACACAAGGTTGTCATACCCCCACTCTATTTTATAGCATACAACTTATCACGTTCAAGCAGTTCCAAAAAAATATAACATGCGGAGACTTTATACAAATATGAAATTGTCAAAAGTGGAATGCAATTATTAATTATGCTCGACTTATAATGCAAATCTAATGATAATATATTTGTATATATTTCTAACATGAACCACATACTTACGCTACTAGTACTAACATAATAAAAGACGTACCAAAGCAGAATTACAATTTCAACATAATGCACCAATGAATGAAATATAGAGAATAGCACACAGAATTGAAAAATGGATGCATATCTTATATTCAGACAACCTTTTACATGCTAAGGACTGAAATTTTGCCTTACCAAAACCATGAAACGTAGAAACAAGAATTGCAGAAAATGAGAATTTGGTCGAAGCAAGATTTCCACTCTTCGTTCTTAAGATTACAATCCATGTACACCTGCTTACGATTTTCCAACTCATCTCCCAAGAAAATGACCACATCCCGCAATAGGAGACTTCAAATTACGTAGACCAACAAACGTACTAATGTTTAGAACTCTCTTTGTATAAAATTGGACTCAAAATAAATGCAGAATTTGAAGTAAATATGAAATAATATAATAGTGCACGATGAAGCAATTTGTATGAATTTTGCAAATGAAGGGGCCTATATATAGATGTCCAGAAGAACTGATTTTTCATATGGAAAAGAACCACGTTTTCATTCAAACATGTTTTAAAATATTTCATCATGTGTCATATCTGGGATAACATAATATTCCATCATGCCAATACAATCTCCAACCATTTCCATGTGGTAAATGTCTCAATTTCGATCACAATTTCTCATTTACCTGAAATTGATTCGAGAGAACATATTCGACTTTCGAACTCCCATAAACGACTAACATGCCTCGCTTACTAATTGGTCAAAGTTGATCAAAACCAACATTTTGAACCAATCTTCAACATGCTGCAAGGCTGTTGAGCATGGCCTGCCCATGTCAACCAGACTTAAGCAGTTCAATACACCTTTTAGTCCTCATGGAGAATAGAGAATCCCAAGATGGAAGTGAAGAAATATTTTCACTAAATTAATATTCTCAATTCTTAAAATACAGAATGGCTGATATAGACTTTTATATCCCAAAACATGGACATGTCCACCTGCCTACAGACTGCTAGTGCTAATGTGCATTATCTGGATGCATCGCCTAACAAATCAAAATAAGAAGGTTAATCTATACAACTAATTAAAGAGTAATTAAAGAAAGAATAAAAATTATTGATTCTAGCCTAATAATTATCCACTTGCTTTTATACTCTCACAAACCAACAGGGGCTGGAGCAGCTGCTTTGAATTAGATTTTTAATCTTTCAAAGTTCACAGGTGGGAGAGACTTCGTTAAGATATTTGCATATTCATCAAAAGCATAGACATGTTGGACCAACAGCTGCTTGGCTTCAATCTTCTCCCTTCTGAAATATAAATCTAGCTCAATGCGGTGCGCAAGTTATGGCACCACAATGCCGGAGGTTTTGGGGTTGGAGTGTTCAACTCATCCAAAAGATGTTGTAACCATATAAATTCAGCAAAAGCATTAGTTGAACTTCTGAAGTCTGCTACAGAACTAGATCTCAAACTAGTTTTCTGATTTTTGGAACTCTAGCTGACTAGATTATCTCCCAAATGGACATAATTAAACCAAAAGTCAAATTTCTATCATCAGGATCATATGTGCAGTCAGCATCTGAGAATCCGCTAAGGAGAAAATGTGTCTTCAAATCAACCAAAAATCAATAGTGTCTTTTAGGTACTTTAGAATTCTATTAACAGCCTTGCAATGAACATCACGGTGAGATTGCATAAACTGACATAACTTATTGACTGAAAAGGCAATTTCTGCTCTTGATGATGGTAATATGATGCAGAGCTCCTATATAATGCTTTTGTTCATCTTCCTAGGATCTCCCTCTCATGCTAACAGTTTAGTACTGGTTACCATTTCAATCACTTTTGCCTTTTCGAGCAAATCCTTGTGATAGTTCTTTTACATCAATACCTAAAACATATCTTAGATGTGCAAGATATTTGAGTGAGAATTCCTTGTTCAGGCACACAATTAACTCATGAATCTCCAAGTTACTGCTTCCAGTGACAATTATGTAATCAACATACACTAGGTCGAACATCATTAAGGATTTAGTGTACATTATGAATAAAGATTGATCAGCCCTTGCCCCTTGGGTTTCTATAGCCCAATCATTGAAATGAGGATTTCAAATTTTCAAGTTCTCAAACCAAGCCCTGGAGGCTTGTTTTAGGAGGTAAATAGCCTTCTTTAATTTGTAAACTAGTTGTCATTGCCCACTAGTTTTGAATCCTGTAGGATGCAAATGCAAATATAAAACTCTATGTTGTGGGTTTAACTATTGGACTAAAAGTATCATTATAGTCAACTCTGGCCATTGGATCTCGACTCAACCCCTGAGGCCAGTAATGTCTTTTAACCTAGGTAAGGTTCCTTCTGAAATCCTTTTCACTTTAAAAACCCATTTGCACCCACTATAGGTCTGTTGGTAGGCAAAGAAACCAAATTCCAAGTATTTGTTTTCAGTAACAAACTATCTGGTTACTTATCTAGCTGCAGAGAAACACTAAAAAACTGTATCATCTTAGGCTTATGAATTCCAGTCTTACTCCTCGTCACACCATAGAATGCTGGTTAAAGGTTTCTTCTATATTTTCTATAGATTCATTTGATAAGTCATCCAATGCACGAGCTTTAGGAGATAAAGCAGGTACTTTGTGTTGGTTCAGGTTTATTATTTGATGAACTAGACAGACTCTTTGATATGCAAGAAGGCTGAGATACAGCTGTGGTTTTATTTTGTGGCATAGCTAGCAGATTCAAGGTGTAATGTGAATGTGTTGAATCCTTGAATGATGAATAGTCAGGTAGCTACGTGGTTAATGTAGTAAAGGAGAATTAATGTTCATCGAAGTTGACATGACTAAAATGTAAGTCTCCCATTTGAGGATAGGCGCTCTGTGAGATTTATGAAAAATAGCTTCTTAATTAATTCTTGGTATAGAATACATGTGTATATATATATACACACACACATACATGACAACCGGTTCTTGACCTTGATTGTCTCCTACAAATTAGGATCTATACAATAGAGTATCTCTTGGGAATAAAATCTCCTAAAAATCAGGATTACAGCTAATCACACGCCTAGATTGATTTCCTACACTCCCCCTCAAGTTAGGCGATATATGTTCTCCAAACCAAGCACTGTACTTAGTTCACTGAAGTTGGGCCTCAATAGAGCTTTGGTTAAGATATCTGCTACTTGTTGCCTAGATGGAACATAGTTGAGGGAGATCATTTTGCTTTCAATTTTCTCACTGATGAAGTATCTGTCAATCTCCACATATTTAGTTCGATCATGGTGGATTGGATTTTTAGCAATTGCAATTGCTGACTGGTTGTCACATATGATCCCGATAGAGTCCGAAGTTCCAACCTTGAGTTCGTTCAGCAGTCGGTTGAGCCAAATTCCTTCACAGATCCCCAAAGCTAATGTACAAAACTCGGCCTCGGCACTGCTACGTGCTACTACTGTCTGCTTTTTGCTATGCCATGTCACCAGATTCCCCCAAATAAATGAGCAATATCCAGATGTAGATTTTCGTTCACTAGAAGACCCAGCCCAATCAGCATCTGTGTAAACTTCCAATGTCCGATTGATTTTTTTTCTGAATATAAGCCCCTTTCCAGGATCTTTCTTCAAGTACCTTTAAATATGGTTTACTGCCTTCAAGTGATCTACTGATGGGTTCCCAAGAAACTGGCTGACAATACTGACTGCAAAACTTATATCTAGACGAGTATGAGTCAAATATATTAGCTTACCCACCAAGCATTGATACCGCCCCTTATCAGCCGCTAATTCATCAGTTAGAGATATTAGTTTGGTATTAGGATCTATAGGTGTTTCAATAGGTTTGCAGCCACTCATGCCGGTCTCATGTAAGAGATCTAGGACATACTTGCGTTGAGAGACTGAAATCCCACTTCTGCTCCGTGCCACCTCCATCCTTAAGAAGTATTTCAAATGTCCCAAGTCTTTAATCTCGAATTCCTTGGATAATAGCATCTTAAGCCTTCTCATTTCTCCTTCATGATTCCCTGTAAAAACTATATCATCAACATATACAATCAAAATTTTGATTCTTTCGTCTGTGAAGTGTTTGACAAATAGAGTGTGGTCTGTCTATGTCTGGGAGTATCTATCTGTTTGAGAACCTTAGTGAATTTGTCAAACCATGCCCTAAGTGACTGCTTAAGTCCACATAATGCATTTCTCAGCTTGCAAACCTTCCATTGTGTATCTTTAGTCTCAAAGCCAGAAGGTATATCCATACAAACTTCTTCAATTAAATCTCTATTTAAGAATGCGTTCTTGACATCAAGTTGAAACAGTGGCCAATCCTTGTTAACAGCAATAGATAGCGAGACATGAACTGTGTTAAGTTTTCGCTACAAGGGCAAAAGTCTCCTGATAATCAATTTCATACGATTGGGTGAACCCTTTAGCCACCAGTCAGGCTTTGTATCTGTCTACACTTCCATCTGCCTTCTGTTTAATTGAGAATATCCATTTACAGCCCACTACCTTCTTTCCAGGTGGCAACTTTGTTGATACCCATGTACCATTCTTTTCAAGTACAGTGTACTCTTCTAAAGTTTCCTTACGCCATTGAGGGACCTTTAGAGCCTCATAGACAGAGTTAGGAATCATGATTTTGTCTAGAGATGTCACAAAGGCCCGAAATTTATGGGACAGATTTGAGTAACAAATGTAACTGTGAAAAGGATGTTGAGTGCATGATCGAATACCTTTTCTCTGCGCAATAGGAAGATCTAATTTCGGGTCATAACCTAACTGTGGACTGGAATCTACTTCATCTTATAGTTTTTCAGGTTCAGCTTGGCTCGGGAGAGTTTCTTGACTTTGTTGATTCCTTACACGCAAATCAAGATGTCTCCTTCTTTCATAAGTTTTTATCGCACCATCAGGAAGAAGAAGATGTTTGGGATAGATAATGGGAGATTGATCAAGATTGGTATTTGATGGAGACTTCTGTTGAGTCATTGGTGTTTGCAATTCTATAACTGGGACTTGAATTGGGGTAATGGAGGAAGAAGACAAAGTGGGAGGCAAATGAGGTGGTGAACTCAGTACAATGAGTGATGACCACTCCCAATTTTGCAATTCATTTGTGTTATTCTCCCCTCTGAATTGCAGAATTGGAGTAGAATGAAGTTTCTTCCAGGAAAGTTACGTCCATGGTATTATAAAACTTGCAAGTGATGGGAGAGAAACATTTGTAGCCCTTTTGGTTGGTTGAGTACCCAAGAAAGGTGCATTTAATTGCACGAGCATCAAGTTTACTACGGTATTGTGAATTGATATGGACAAAAGTAGTGCAACCAAACAGCTTAAAAGGGATTTGTAACACGAGTTGTTAGGTAGGATATTGATTCTGAAATGTTTGTAAAGGTGAGTGAAATTTGAGAACCCGGGACGACATTCGATTGATAAGATACGTTGCAGTAAGAATGGCTTCACCCCAAAATTGTTTAGGAACATTGGCTTGAAAAGCAAGGATTGGGCAACCTCAAGTATATGACGGTTTTTATGTTCAACTACACCATTTTGTTGTGGTGTGTCAACACAAGAGCTTTGTTGAACAATACCATGTGATTTGAGATATAGGCCAAGACTTGAATTGAAAAAGTCCTTGGCATTATCAGTTTTTAGGATTTGAATGTTGACTTTGAACTGTGATTGAACCATGGCGTGAAAATGTTGAAATATGTGCTTTGTTTCAGATTTTTCTATCATAAGAAATGTCCAACACAATCTAGTATGATCATCAACTAACATTAAAAACCATCGTGCACCCATAATACTAGGAATACAAAATGGCCCCCAAATGTCACCGTGAATGAGAGAGAAAATGTGACTTGGTTTGTATGTTCGTGGTAAATAAGTGTTCCGAGTATGCTTTGCCAACTGAAAAATTTCACAATGAAATAACTTGGGACTTTTATTAATGAATAAAGACAGAAATAAGCTTTTCAAGTACAGAAAATTTGGATGACCTAAACGAAAGTGCCACATCATGACTTCACTTTCTTTATTAGAATAACTATCAGACTTAAGACTACGAATCAATTGATACTGATGACTAGCAGGCTGAGTTGAAGGATTGTTGACATCTAGAACATAGAGGCCCGCACGAAAATCAGCATTGCCAATCGTCTTCCCCGAGCTCAAGTCCTGGAAAACACAAAATTTAGCAAGGAATTTAGTTTCACAATTAAGGTCACAATTCAATTTACTAACTGATATAAGATTGCAGTCAAGATCAGGCACAAATAACACAGATTTGAGAATAAGGGTATTTGAGAGATGAATGGTTCCTCTTCCGACTACTGTGGTGCGTGCACCATTGGCAATACACACTGTTTGAGGGCTGCAATATGCATTGTTTGAAAGCTGTCACACAGTGAGTAGGTTGTGAAAAGTGTTCGGTCACCTGCCATGTGGTTGGATGCACCCGAGTCCACTATCCAAGTTGAGGAGTGAGATTTGGCTGCATGCAGTGCTGAATTACTGGAGTTATTCCTGCTGGAGTTGATACTTTCCTGTTGTATAAGTTGCTGGAGAAGTTCTAATTGTTCCTTAGTGAATATGACAGAATGACCAGATTAAGACACTTCAGCAATGGCGGCATTTTCCTTTACCTCGCTTTCATGGTTTGGCTTCCAGTCAAAAGGCTTCCCATTTAATTTCCAGCAAGTCCCCTTCAAGTGTCCAGGCGACTAACAATAATCACACCATGGGCGACCTTTCCTTGTTCAATTATTATCAGTATTTTGAAAAGTCCTTCGAGCAGCAAATGCGACAGGGTCTAGTGAATTATCCTTGACTGCTACAAGTGCTGGGACTTCAGGAATTATGGGGAGATTAGGTGGTCCCAGCATAACATGTTTTCAGCTCTCCTCCCTGCGTACTTCTGAGAATGTCTCTCGCAGACTTGTAGTGGCTTCGTTCCCAAAATTCTGCCCCTTACTTCATCAAGAGATTTGTCAAGTCCCATAAAAAATTTGAAGACAATTTGGTCTCCACGATTTTCCTAAAATATGCACGATCTTTAGAACACTAAAATTTATGGGTTTCAAACAAGTCTAGCTGCTGCTAATGGCGAGTGAGGGTCGTGAAATAGACCGTCACTGGGTTTTCCCCTTGACGAAGGTTCTAGAGAGAGCTCTCCACATATAAAAGCTTGGTTGTGTTCTCGTTGCTGGAAAACATGTCACGTGCTGCTTCCCATGTCTTTTGCTGTGGTGTACAGCAAGAAATTTTCCCCTATCTCAGTTGTCATAAAACTGATTAACCAAGACATGACCAGGTTATTTTCTGCTTTCCAGATCTTGTAATCGGCATCACTTGGATCTGTTTTTGGAACCGCACCAGTGAGATATTCATTCTTGCTCCTTCCGCTTATGAACATCATCATTGATTGGGACCATTGAAGGTAGTTGTGACCATTGAGTTTGTGGGCGGTGATAAGGACGTGATTACTTTCTGTGGTGACTGGGAGTCGAGGAGCAATAGGAAGATTGGACAAGGGATTAGATGCAAATGAATCCCTGGATGTTTGCTCGGATTCCGCCATGAAGAGGTGATTTCGAAATAGGAGAGGAGGACTGAGGGCGGCGATTTGAGAGAGGAAGAGTAGGGTTTATGAGCCTAAAGCTCCAATACCATGAAGCTTTATGAGATTTATGAAAAATAGCTTCTTAATTAAATCTTGTTACAATATATATATATATATATATATATATATATATATATATATATATATATATATATATACATGACAACCGGTTCTTGACCTTGATTGTCACCTACAAATTAGGATCTGTACAATAGAGTTTCTCTAGGGAATAAAATCTCCTAAAAATCAAGATTACAGCTAATCACACGCCTAGGTTGATTTCCTACATTATACCCCTGTGCTCTAGGTTATAATTAAAGATTTGACATGTTGCCACCATTTACTTATCATCATTTTGTGCATTGGAGCTTCGATAGTTTGGCTCTGATACCATCATCGAGAATTGAGATTCCCAAGATGGAAGGGAATAAACTTTTTCTCTGCAATACAAAATGATATCAACTTTCATATCGTAAAATGGGTATACATTTGCCCCTGCCTATAGACTGCTATTGCAAATGTGCACCATCTATGTACACTGCCAAAATTTGACATGCATATTTATTTGGGAAAGTAAATTAGTAGAGATGATTTTTCGAACATCATTTATGCCTATCTAGGAATGAAGTTAGCAGCAACTTTATAAAGTATTACGGGGTAATTTAACTTCAATGATATGCAACAAGGGAATTCAATATCTGTGAACATAAATGTACAAGTAGAGAAGGCAACAATAGATAACACAATAGATAACACATTCTCATTAAGAGATACTATAGTGGATGACCGATTTCTCCAGAAGCAGGTCTCCTTATCAACAATAGAAAGTGTATCATCTTGCAGGTAACAAAAAACATAAATATTTGAAAAATCATAGCCAAATTAAAGACTGACGACTTCCAGATGAAAATTACTGACCACAAATTTTAATTAAGAAAAAGCACTGCAGTGGACAAGCTTTTAACATCTTAACCAGTTCAAGTGAAAAGAGATGGGCAAGGGGGAATATTAACTTCAAGAATTCCCTCGAGCATTTGGCAGACTTTTCTCATGGTTGGCCTCAGAGATGAATCTTCTTGAATACACCAAATGCCAACCATCACAAATCTTTCTAGTCTTTTCTTGTCGTTTAAAGCTTCGGTATCATTTTTAACCAAAGTATATAGCGTTCCTTCCTGAAAGCAGCCCCAAACCCAATCGGTAAGAATTGGATTTTCTCCCTCTCCAAATTCCAAATCTATCAGGCTTTTTCTGCATGTAATGATCTCTAGTAGTAAAACACCAAAGCTATAAACATCAACTTTCGCGGTGACTTGAGTGTTTCTAAACCATTCGGGAGCAACATAGCCTTTTGTACCTCTGATATTAGTGAGGGTACGACTCTGATTCATCATCAGAAGTTTTGCTAATCCAAAGTCTGAAATCCGAGCATTAAAATATTCATCAAGAAGTATATTCTGAGGCTTGATGTCGCAGTGGATGATTTGAGTGCTGCATTCTTCATGTAAATACGCAAGTCCCCTGGCAATTCCCAGTGCAATTTGAATCCTTTGATTCCAATTCGGTTTCAGATCACCAAAAAGGAAACTTGCTAGAGTTCCATTGTTCATGTACTCATACACCAACATCCGATGAGGACCCTCATCACAAAATCCAAGCAGGCGGACCAAATTCTTATGATGAGTTTGGCCTATGACATTCACTTCTGTTTTGAATTCTTTCTCAGTATCTTGAGCCACTCTATCCAACCTTTTCACTGCAATGCTTTTGGACCCCGTTGGCATTACTCCTTTGTAGACAGTTCCAAAAGCACCTCTCCCCAGTTCTTCCTTGAACCCGTCTGTAGCTTGTTCGAGCTCTTTATAAGTAAAACACCGCAAATTCACTCCTTCTGTATCATGAACTGGACGGAAATTTGTGATTTTTTTGTTGTAAATAAGGAAAAACCCCAGACAAGCTGCACCTACCAACATGAAGTTGACGAACAGAGAGCTGCCCAAGAGCACTGATCCCACAAGTATCAATGTTCCCTGGTCCTTCTTTTTTTCTGGAGTTGGAAAAATCGGTCCTTGTACAGGAATATTACCTTTCCTGAACTTGAGAAAAGCCTTTGCATTAAGTTGTGTGTCAAGTCTCCCATTAGATAGTGGCAGCTTCTTCTTCCAGCAGCTATTTTCTCTGTAAATAGAAACAGCGCATAAACAATCATTCAGGCAGGCATTTTTACAGTCACCTTCTGTGAAAGGGGCTAGTTGCTCAAAATCCGATTTTGGCCGATCAATATCAGAAACCTCCAACATTTCATATACATCTTCTGCAGAACCCTTCTGATTATCTTCACCACAGATTGGAATAAACGGGGGACTACAATCACTAAACGGGTCTTTTGGTTCAGAGAAAGAATAACCTCGAGGGCATTCGCAAATTGGTTTTCCATTGTCGAGTCTGCAGACACTGTTATACCCACAAGCCCCGCTGCCTTTTTCTCCGTCGATGTTCATACATATGTTTAGTGGCCAATATTCAGCTACAGTCCACCCTGGAACGCCACTGAAACTCTTTGGATAATAATACGTTCTGAAAACTCCATCAAAATCAAGAGTTGCCCTATAATAATAATCCGAAGTTGTCGGAATTGAGCGCTTCGTCGTTAGGACTGTTCGTTCTCCGTTTCTCCTCAATACATAAAGCGAACCCCTTTCATTGAAGACCAGTTGATAACCAGAATTCGATGTATTTGCAGGATCAGAAGTTTGACTGTTGTAATACTCATCATCAAAATCTGAATTCGTCGGCACACTTCGAGTATTAAGCACTAAATTCCCACCGTTAAGCATGCGAAGATAAAATCTGCCTCGACTGAAATTCGTTTCAGACTTTCGCGAAACAAGCGTACCATTAATTGCAATTATTTGCGTAGGCAGCAGTGTATCACTTGGATACTTGAAACTTTCCCATATTGAAACAGAATCACTGCGCACTAAAACAAAATTTCCAGTATCATTCAAAAAACCATGGGAAACAGTACCATCAACAATATCATCAGTAGTACTCCATAGAAGGCGGCCTTGAGGATCAATAAGCACCAGCCCACTTTGTGCTTCAATCTCCACCCTCGAATCCCGTGGAATAAGATTTGTAACATTTGGATACCATATGATGGTTTTATTTGGTATTTTATCGTACCATATAGCAAGTTGAAACGTATCATTGTTTTGAAGTTTCTGAAACCCAAACGCGAAATCTCCTGAAGGTGAAAGCCATGGAGTGGACCTCTCTGTTGCAAACAGAGGGTTACCCACAATTATGTTACCATTGTTTTGAGAAACGGTGCAGAGTGGAAGGAGAAATAGTATCAAGAAGATGAAGATGAAATTAAAGAGAGCATAAGCCATTGTTATTTGTTTGAGCAAATCTGGCACATAAAAATATCAAAAAAAATATTTCATGTATAAAGGTTAGGAGATGATTGGAGAGAGTTTCGAGTCAACTCATACTTTCACCGTACGCTTTAAATTTTCTCCTTGTGTGGAAAACTTTTTCAAGACTTGTATATCTTCCATAACAATTACGAGACTCAGTGCAAATTCTTTCACGGACCTTATACGCACCACCCGTCAAACTAATTTTGGGACCATATTCTCGTTGCCAAAGGGACGACTCAAGCTGCTGCTCACATGCTGGAAGGCTGGACGCTGGACAACAAATTCAGCACGCTGGCAGCTTATTGTTTTTTCCGTCCGAAAGCAGAAAAAGCCATCTGGGCAGAGGCGGTTTGGAGCTCGGGTAACACACCAAAGCATGCATTTATTCTTTGGTTAGGAGTCCAGTCTAAGCTCCGAACTAAGGATCAAATTCTGTTCATCAATGTGGACCGAAACTGTGTTTTTTGTGAGAAGATGTGCGAGACTGCTGAACATTTATTCTTTGCTTGCCCATTCACTAATGCCGTATGGGGGAAAATCAGAAATTGGTTGGGCATTACTCGGCTTATGTCCACCCTACCTAGTGCTTTAAAATGGTTGAAGAAGGAGGCTCGGGGCACTACTTGGAAAAGCAAAGTGAAGAAGATTGCTCTAGCTACCACTGTCTACTACATTTGGTTGGCTAGAAATAGTTTTATTTTTGAACAAATTGTGCAACATGTTGATAAGATTGTTATTAGAATTAAAACACAAATATACAAAGCTATCTTTACTTTGTATCCGTATGTTTTAATTCGTTATGAGTCCTTAACTTGTGGCTAGTTGATGTTGCTTCGAGGTCTTTGTTTTGATAGGGATTGCCCGTTGTTGTTGCTTGGGTTTTCATGTCTTTTGATAACACGGGTCCGCTCGGTGTAGTTGTATTTCGAACTTGGTTTTGATTGCTCGGGTATGCCCGCAGTATTTGTACATTGTACAGCATTTGATCTATAAATTTCACTTTTACCGATCAAAAAAGAATTTTGGGACCGCTTTATGATAATAAAATCACAAGCAAAAACCATTAACCCTGTAAAGACTAATGCACCGATTGCAATTAAAAAATAAAAATAAAAACATTTCCTCTCCTGTCATTTCATTTCGGGTGAGGCCCAAATTTTTTTTTTTTTTTTTTTTTTTGGGATTACGCTTCATTACTAGCGCCTCGACCTGTCCTGCCCTACCCTGGACCTTGTGAGGCCAGAATTCTTGATTGCAGGGACTCCAAAGACCTTTGCTCTTCCATTTCTTGCATTGAGAGGATGGTTTATTAAAGATATTATGGTGATTTTGATTATTAACGTAGAGCAATCGAGATGGTGTTGGATTCAATTTTTCTTTTTTGATAGAGGAAGAAAACAAAATCATATTCTTGGTCAAAATAGAAAGAAAAGGAGTAATGAAAATAATTATCAATGTCATCATTGATGATGAAAGCTAACAGGAAGACGTGGAAAATTGAATTTTCAAGAAAAAGGGGAACGCTCACACAAGCACAGCCCCAAGGAAAAATGTGAGTTGCCAACCCCCAGCATAATTTAGTGGTGCAAAGGATAGGAGTGAAATAGTTTCAATTGAGCTAATAATCGCAGTTGAGAATTCGATTTCTACCTCTTACAAAGTATGAAATTAGACTCTTTGTGGGCACAGTATGACAGCTCTTATACCCTGATCTGTTGAGGCAAATTCCACTATTTACCTCCTCCACAATGCTCTAGAGGTGGGACGGTAGGGGAACCTTAAGGTTATGGTGAAACCTTAAAAAATGTGAGTTGACAAGTCCACATGATTAGGTAGAGTACAAGAAAAGATAGACCAATGTAACTCCGACAACACAATATTTCTCTGCAGTTCATTCTTTTTCCATTTTTGACTTTGTTGTTCTTTCTTTTCCTTTCACCATTTTCGCACAACCTCCCATTTCCCTATCATTTGCAATACCTTCTTTTGAATTTATGACTTTTACGTTCTTCCCTTTCCTTTCACCATTTTCGCGAAACCTACCATTTCTCGGTTATTTCGTTGCAATTTACAACTTTTGCATCCTTTCTTTTCCTTTCCGACCTAGCTGTATAATAATTTCTCACCTACCAGGTTTGAACTAGAAAGGATATTAGAACATCCCAAAAATACATAATACTCTTTATTTGACAGCAGAATCGATGATTTAAAAATAAAAATAAAAACTACAAGAGGCTTTCTATTTCACTTCTTTAAAATAAAGGGTGAAATTGGCTCTCCAAATTAGGAGAGTCAAAATCATTCTATATTTATTTTATAATTATTGCATTTAATAAGTTATAAAATCCAATACTCTATTTTTTAAATTATTCAAATCATACTTGAAATTATTGATTATTGACATAAAAAAAATGTCAAATAAAAGATGGGGGGAAGGAATCCTCTCGATGAGGGGCTTCGTCTGATTAGCTGGTTGGTGAGCTCAGTTAATGTTCTTGAATTTCTCGCCTCTCCTCGAAAAATTCAATTATTTCTTTCCAACCAAATGTTTCTTGAAAAAAAAAATGAAGAGCCAAAATAGAGGGTATTGTTGAAGTTTATGAAAAATTCTACCCACTAAATTTAAATGTACTCTCAATTATACATGAGATGCTCTTTATAAATAGATAATTTCTTGAAGATACTCTCATTGTTTAATAATTTTAGCATCTTGGTTGGACGTCACAAAGGCCATATCAAATATTAGGCAACCAAAAATTTGAATATGAGACTTGTAAAACTTCATGAGAGAAGAAATAATTGCTCATCCAACTGCTTATAAGAACTTTTGTTCCTTTTACCTCATAAAACTTTGTTGTTTTCTCGTCATTTTCAAGAACGTTAGAAACTCTACACAAGAAAAAATAAAAAATAAAATCCAATGATTGCCATGAAAGAGAACTATTAGTTTTTTTTTTTAACAGAAAGACTTCAAGAATTTCTACAAGAAAATTAGTTATCTAGTCGTCGTTTTCAAAACATGAATACGTTCCGAGTTATAAAACTTCAGATTAGAATTCATTTCTTTTAATATACGACGAACATTCTTGACATTATACTGAATTCCCTTTATCTGGTATTTTCCTTGAACCAGAAGAAAGCTTGACATTCACAATGCTCATCAATCATTTGATAATCACAATTGCTAGTCCCTATGTCCCATTTATACGGACTGACTTTCCTTTTTTTTTTTTTTTTATCTCAATTGTATAGTAATGTTTTTTTATTGAGAATGTTTTTTTTTTCGTTTACTAATATATCTTTATTTAATTTATCGAGTTATAACCATTTTTCTCCACTTAATCTTGAAATTGTATAAATATGAATAATAGTAGACTGAAAATTTTTGGCAAAAATTATTTTTCAATAACATTAAATCCATGTGAAAAAACAAAATCAGCCTATATATATGGGACGGAGAATGTTTAATAAAGGAAAATTGGCACAAATGGTCCATAATGTATGACCCTTGTTTGCAAAATGGTCCCTTGATAATGTTTCATTCTTGGCACTGATCCCCTTAACCTATTTTGTGTGCAGAAAGTCATTTTCTGATGGTTTTCAATTATTCTTGCTGTTAAAAGTATATTTTAATAAAAAGACATTTATAACATTTATTTATTTATAAACCTAAAGAATTATTTATGCAAAATTTCTTAGTTTCCATATTTCTTTGCAGTCATAGTCAAAACTTCCTAGACCAGAGAGAGAGAGAGAGAGAGAGAGAGAGAGAGAGACGTTAGGTGAATTCGTTTAAAAAGCCAAGTCAACAATAATGTTTGGTAAAATAGCCTACAATCAATCATATTTAATAAAACAGCTTTTAATCTATTTTATTATGTATTAAAAGTCTTAGATACCCTTCATTTGAAATATCTCAAATGTCTAATTTCAAAGCATAATTTACCAAATCTCCACTCGTATTATCACTTTTCATACCCAATTTAAAACCAGCAGCAAAATAACATGATGTCTTTTTAAATGACTAAATGTCGTTTTAACTTATTTTGTGTTTGTTTCACTCTATTATCTCTCACATCCACATGAAAAGGATTAGATATGTGCCATCACTATTAATTCTGATCTATATTGTTCAATCATTTGACAATTAGGGTTCTTTTTGATAAATCAACTAAGAAAATTTAGTTATAACGAGAGAAAAAATCAACTACGAAGGTAGCTTCTGGCATTGATAAACAGGTTGAATATGAATCTATATAACACAAAACTAAACACATCTTTAGCTACAATAAATTAAAAATAAATAAAATAATAATAATAACAACAACTTGTGAAGAAAAGAGCTTGTCACGCCATAGCGTGGCCCACCTGGTTGAGGGAGGCAAAGGCAGGGGCGCCATGGCTTGACTCATGGCGCCCACCCAGCTGTATATATATTGCTGTTTTCTCACATGTTCCAAGAGTCCGAAAATTAGAGAATACAAGAGTGAGCTTTGGAGAGATTTTTACAAGAAAGAGGTTGTTCTATCTTGGGTCATAAAATCTAAAGCTCCATTATTCTTGGTGATTAACTTGGGGCTTGTTCAAGTAATCATAGGTCTTCATATATATTGGAAATCCATTTCTCCCCCCAAAATTTTATCTCTTCTTCCATTTTACAAGTTCTTTGGGATTATCACATTGTAAGTTTTTTCTTGGGCAATACCCGTTGAGGTATTCATCTAGGATTGATTTCCTAACAATTTGGTATCAGAGCTACTTCTCAAATCAAGGTGGTAAAGCTTCGATTTTTGGTGGTTGGCTTGAACTTTGTTTGGCACACAAGGTATTTGTGAAAATTTTCGAGAGAACTTTGTTGGCGAATTTCCCGTAAACAAGTGGATAGATGACGTCTACTAGTGGAGCAGTAAAGGTTGGGAAGTACGAGATAGAGAAGTTTAATGGAAAGAATGATTTCTCATATTGGAGAATGCAAATGAAAAATTTGTTGATTTCTCTAAAGTTGCACAAAACTTTGGCGTGTAAGGAGAAGAAGTATAAAGATATGTCTGACGAGGTTTGGGAAGAGCTAGATCTTAAGGTTCGAGCGTCTATCATTCTATGTCTTGAAAGAGATGTTGCTTTCTTGGTTGATGGTGAGGTAACGGTGGCGGAGGTGTGGACAAAGTTGGAGGCGAACTTCATGACGAAGACTCTACCTAATCGGATTTATTTGAAGTCCAAATTGTATACTTGCAAGATGGATGAAGGTACACCAATCTGGGAGTACATCAACAAGTTTGATAGGCGCATATCAGATTTGAAGGACATTGATGTGAAAGTAGATGATGAGGATCAAGCACTTCTACTACTTCTTTCTTTGCCAAAGTCTTATGAGAATCTAGTACAAACATTGATGTTTGTTGGTGATAAACTTGTGATGGAGGACACTAGAATGTCACTTCTAGCGGATGATCTTTGGAAAATTGCAACTAGTAGCATGTCTACTAGTGATCACAAGGAGCAAACACAAGGGTTGTTTGTAAGAGGAAGGTGCAATGAGCGAGCAAAGGGCAAGGGAGGAAAGTCTAGATCAAGTTCTAGACCTCTTTCAGAAAGGCCGTGTTTCAAATGCTGCGAGTTAGGGCATTTCAAGGCGAATTGTCACAACAAAAGAGTGGTATGGAAGAAGAACAACAAGAACAACAATAATGAGAAGGTTCAAAGCAATCAAGAGGTTAGCTATGCCTCGGAAGAAGGGGGCATCGATGAGTGTTACTCCATCTCTTGTGATGAAAAAATCTCCGATAAGTGGATTCATTCTGGTTGCTCTTACCATATGTGTCCAAATAGGAAGTGGTTTACTACCTATAGAAGCACTGATGGTGGAACTGTGTTGATGGGAAATAACCATTCATGTAAAACGGTGGGGCTTGGTTCGGTTAGAATCAATATGCATGATGGAGTGGTTAGAACATTGATGGATGTTAGACATGTTCCTGATTTGCAGAAGAACCTTATTTCTGTTGGTATCTTGGACTCCGGTGGTTGCAAGATTATGACATAGAATGGAGTTAAGAAGGTCGTTCAGGGCTATTTGGTAGTGATGAAGGGTATTCGCCAAGGCAACCTCTATGCTCTTCAGGGTACCACAGTTACAGGAGATGTAGCGGTTGGAAAAAGTGGAAGTGGTGGAGACCCATGTGAGTGCACTCGGTTATGGTATAGGCGGCTTACGCATATGTCAAAAAATGGTCTACATCTGCTAGTCAAGAAAGGTTTGCTGAAGAACTTGAAGAAGTCTTACATGGATTTTTGCTAGCATTGCGTATACGGTAAAGCACACCGGGTTCAGTTCCAGTCAAGCAAACATAGAAGCAGAGGGATACTAGACTATGTGCATACCGATGTATGGGGTCCGACTTCAGTCACTTCCAAAGGCGGTTCCAGGTACTTTGTTACGTTTGTTGATGATTATTCTAGGAATGCTTGGATTTATTTCTTGAAGCATAAGAATGAGGTATTCAACACGTTCAAGAAATGGAAAACAATGGTTGAAAACAGAACAAAAAAGAAATTGAAGACACTGCGATTTGATAATGGTACAGAGTATACAGATGGTGCTTTCAAGGAGTTCAATGGTAAGGAAGGTATTGCCCGACACTGGACAGTTAGGAATACACCGCAGCAGAATGGGGTCGCGGAAAGACTGAACCGCACACTTCGAGAGAAATCGATGTGTATGCGATCCTATGCTGGTATGGGCAGAGAATGGTGGGCAGTGTCGGTTGCAAATGCTTGCTACATTGTGAACCGGTCTCCACATTCAAAGTTAAATGGAGATGTACCTTACAGGGTATGGACAGGAGAACGTGTAGATTATGAGAAACTCAGAATACTCGGATGCACAGCCTACTATCACGTCAACGAGGGAAAGCATGATGCGAGGGCCAAGAAAACTATATTCTTGGGGTATGCAACAGGTGTAAAAGGTTATCACCTTTGGTGTGTAGAGGATTCTAAATTCATAATCAGCAGGGATGTTACTTTTGATGAGTGGTAGCTTGGTCGAAAGCTACGGTGCCTGGTGTTGAAGCTGTTGGGGGTTCAAAGTCTCAAGTTGTTGAGATAGAATCTAGGGACCAAACTAGTCCTTGTCATGTTCAAGAGAAGTATCTTGGAGACACTCAAGTGGAGAGTGGTGATGAGCTTGAACATGAGGTGGTTTAGCAAAAAAATGTACAGCTCGAGGAAAGTTTGGCTTCCACTAAGCCAAGGCGAGCCTACAAGCAAGTTCAGAAGTTGGGGTCAGACCAACCTCTGAGGCACTATGGGCAGACCAATGTGGTTGAGTACGCACTCTCATTGGAGGATGATAAGTCTGTCACCTTCAAGAAAACTATGCGGAATAGCAATAGTGAGTGTTGATGTGCCCAAGAAGGCATGGCCCTTCGGGGCGGGGTTGGAATGAGGTGGCAAGTAGATGAAGGTGAGGTGAACTACGGTGGCTTGATCCCGATTCTGGGTACGTAGGCAACTATGGTTTAATGGTGCAACCAGTTTGGTTTTTCTGATGATCGTCCAAAATTTGAGGTCTATCAAATGATGTACGAGGTGGAGAATTATGAAGAAAAGAGCATGCCACGCCATGGCATGGCCCACCCAGTTGAGGGGGGCAGAGGCAGGGGCGCCATGGCGCCCACCCGGCTGTATATATATTGTTGTTTTCTCACCTGTTCCAGGAGTCCGAAAATTAGAGAATACAAGAGTGAGCTTTGGAGAGATTTTTACAAGAAAGAGGTTGTTCTATCTTAGGTCATAAAATCTAAAGCTCCATTATTCTTGGTGATTAACTTGAGGCTTGTTCAAGTAATCATAGGTCTTCATATATATTGGAAATCCATTTCTCCCCCCAAAATTTTATCTCTTCTTCCATTTTACAAGTGCTTTTGGATTATCACATTGTAAGTTTTTTCTTGGGCAATACCGGTTGAGGTATTCATCTAAGATTGATTTCCTAACACAACTTAAAGACGGAATATGTTACATGATAAATAAGAGGAATAAACTGCAAAAAATTTTGAAAAAATTCTTTTCATTCTGGGTAGGATTTGAAGAACTTGGCGGCCGTTTTCTCAAACCACTTTCCACGGCCTTTTCAGGCTCGACAGTTTCTCCAATCAGCTTCCCTCGATTGGCGAAAAATGAATTAACAGAAATAAGCAACTTTCTTGTGTAAATTTTCTTAGCAGAACATGTGAACAACTGCGGACACAATCTTAGGCCTAAGAGAAGAAGTAATTTTCTCATTGTATTATACGCCTTTGATTTGATTTGGAAGAAAAATAAAATGGAGATGTGTGAATGGAAAATCATGAAATTTGATTCTGATTTATATAAGCATTTGGGGTTCTCTACGTGTGCTTGCTGGTCGTACCCTCGTGCTTTAGACTGACAATAACATGTGTTTTGTAGAAATTTATGCTGCAACTTTCTATAGGTTAAGGTTTGATTTAAAGCCTGCAGAGAGTGATTAAGTCAACAGTATAATGTGGAGCTATACACTTTTGTTCTAGCCTAGTTTTTGTAGGTGGTGTATCTCCAAGTAGCATCATGAATGTCTTCAAACCACGAGAAATAAGTAGTAGTAGAAAAAAGATATAGTAGGTTCTTGAACAACTCAAAACAACTTCCAAAAACCTTGTACAATTTTGAATAATGAAGAACCTAGCTTCATTGCAAGTGTATGCACTTTTCTTAAGAACCTATTTCCCCATTCAATCCAGTGAGCGATGCACTGGGACACAAATATGTTATCTATATTGGGCATTACGAAAATAACCCAAACACCAAAGAACAAAAATATACATGACGTCCGCTCTCCTCATTGCCTGATTTCTCGTCACATTGTGCCGCACCACACACCAACCCCCACCTTGACCTGCATCGTACCACACCACCTCACACCAATCCCCACCACTCAATCGCGTTGTACCACCATGGTTTGGATTTGTATCGATCTATGGACGAGCAACCGCTATGGTCTGTAATTTGTTGTTTGTTGTTTTGGTTATTCTTGGTTGTTGGATAGTTTTGGTGATGTTTGGGTGGTTTTATTGGCTATGGTGCTGGTGGATCAAGAGTGGTGGTGGTGGATCTAAAGGTAGCAGTGGATCTAGTTGTTGTGGCGGTCGTGGCAGTCGTGCGGTTGGTGGTTGTGGGTAGGTGATAAGTACATTTTACACATATGTAGGCCATAAAACATGAATAATTGTTGGCAAGTATGTTGGAATATGGTTTCATTCTATACAAATCATGTTTCGCATCACAACATTGACAAATATGATGGAATTTAGGAAAAATGAGTGAAAATGACTAAAATGAAAGAAAATCAGAGTTTAGGGATCAAAGTACAAATTGTCGAAAGATACCCCAAAAGAATAAACGAAGATATGAAAGAGTTGAAGACCTGGATTCTAGTTGATGAAACTAAACGGCAAAAGGTCATTGACTATAAATGTATTTACAAAATGAAAGAAGGTGAGTCAAAAGATAGAAATGTAAGATTCAATGCCACGTTAATTGCCAAGAGTTTTAACCAAAGGTGGGGGATTGACTACGATGAAATATTGTCCCCCGTAGTCAAATATACCTCTATGAGTGTTTTACTCTCCCGTGTGTCACAATTTGATTTTGAATCTGAACAGTTAGATGTAAAAACTATTTTTTTTTAAATTGAAACTTGGATGAAAAGATTTAAATGACTCAACGAAAAGGATTTGAACAAAACAGGAAAAGAAAATTGTGTGTATCTTTTACAAAAAAATCTCTGTGTAGCCTAAAACAAGATTTCAGGCAGTTGTATATCAAATTTGATACATTTATCAAGGGATTTGATTTCAACAAAAGTGAGTATGATCCATGTTTCTATTTTAAAGGTAAAAGATGTCCTAAATCTTGTTATTTTTTGCTATATGTTGATGATATGTTACTTGCTGGGTATGATGCAAGTAAGATAAATAAGATAAAGCAAAAGCTAAAATTTGAATTTGAAATGAAAGACCTAAGGCCTGGTAGAAGAATTTTAGGGATGGAAATTAGAAGAGATAAAATAAATAAATTGTTTTAAAATCAGCAATCTTATATCTTAAAAATATTAAGTATATTTTCTATTCACGAGGCTAAGGAGGTCAATCTCCCTTTAGCCAGTCACTTTCAACTATATGTAGATCAATGCCCTAAAACTGAAAAGGAAAAGAATAAAATGGATAAAGTTTCTTATGCTAATGTTGTTGGTTCAATTATGTATATTATGGTATGTACCAGACTTGATTTTGCTTTTGTTATAAATGTTCTAAGTAGGTTTATGAGTAATCCTGGTAAATGTCACTGGGAAGCCATAAAATGGTTATTGAGGTATCTAAAAGGTACTGTTAATATGGGGTTAATGTTTAATAAAGGTAAAACTGGAATCAAGTTAAAAGGGTTTGTTGATTATGACTTTGTTGGTAATAGAAAATCTATATCTGCATATCTTTTCACTTTATGTGAAACATGCATAAGCTGGAAATCATAGCTGCAAAATATTGTAGCTCTGTCATCAACAGAAGTTGAATACATTGCAATCACAGATGAGATGCCGTAAAGGAATGTATTTGATTAAAAGGTTTGCTAGATGAAATTAGTTTTTATCATAATAGAACAAATTTGTATTCTAATAGTCAATATGTAATACATTTAAGTAGGAATCCTATTTTTCACGATAGATCTAAACATATAGATGTTAAATTATCACTTTACAAAAGATATTTTAGAAAATTAAATCATGAAAATAGAAAAGGTATCTAATAAATGTAATCCTACAGATATGAGTACAAAAATACTTCCTTTAAATAAATTTAGAGATAGTTTGAATTTCCTAAATGTCATTACAAATTGAATTTTCTTTTCAGGTGCATCGAGTAAATGAAACAAAATGAGGTGTTTGTTGGGAATTTACTTAAATATGCACAGCAAAAAATTAAACAAGTTTCAATTCCTACCAAGGATCTGCTTTGTGATTAGATAGAACATCGAGTAAATGAAACAAAATGAGGTGTTTGT
This sequence comes from Osmanthus fragrans, assembly GCA_019395295.1. NCBI lineage: Eukaryota > Viridiplantae > Streptophyta > Magnoliopsida > Lamiales > Oleaceae > Osmanthus > Osmanthus fragrans. Next base: position 20,105,320 of record CM033343.1, on the reverse strand, counting down.
TGGGAATTTACTTAAATATGCACAGCAAAAAATTAAACAAGTTTCAATCCTAGAAATTGTGATAGAAATTATACCTTTCATGAAATTTGCAAACTCCTTTGATAATCCTTTTGCTCCAGCAATTCTGATCCGCCTCCCACAACTGTCCAATTGTCAAGCCTCCAATGGTATCCACACGGAGAATAAGATTGAGAGAGAACAAGAGTTTTTTTTTTTTTTTTGTGCTAGCAAGAATAACAATGAAAACCCTTCATATTACAAACCCTAGCAGCTTATTTATATAAATCCATACGGGCTTGGCCCATCTCTTAAAATTAATCAGGTCCAATGTTTAATTAATCCAATTAATTAAATCTGGTCCATAAATTAATTAATCTAATTAATTAATTCGGGCCTATTACTAAGCAACCCAATTAATTAATTATTTATTCAACGATTATCAATTAATTAATTGGTAACTCTCATTCCTCTAGTTTTTCTTTTTGTGTGTGACCCATTAGGTTCTCAATCACAATGTCTAACGATATGAATTGTTATTTTCATCTAATCAAAATTGATAAACCAAAACACCATTTTGATTTATCACTAATTCACATCCGTCGTCCCAGATTGACATCTAGCCATGTGTTAGGGCAATACATGTGACGGAAAATATCACGTGGTATGACAAAATCAAACTTGTTCGTTTATCGTGAAACTATAATTCATTCGTCAGTATGATCCGATCAATCATGAGATATGGATAAGTGTCAATCTCATTTATCGATCATATCTTTCATTCCACTATTAAGTCAATGTAAGTTGAAAACTCCTTTTTTACTTATGTGTACACATTGGCCAAGAATTTCATTATCAACTTAAATGGATGAAATGTAGATCATAAACTCTTAGTATCTAAGAGTGACGAATCATCTATTGATCATTCACAACATTCATATGATTCTTGACATACCCGAACGATGCTGTATTAGCAGCCCTTGACAGAGCACCGTCCAGTATCACCAAAGTATGACTGTCTCTACATAAGGTACTATGATGACCTCAAGTCGAATGACCAATTTCACTACCAAACGTTAGAGATTAACCACTAACACTCAAATAGTTATCCATGTAAAATCTCTCAGCGGGTCTCCAATATTTTGTTCTATAACAAAACATTCACGTGTTTATTTAAGTGTCACCACACTTTAGCATGTGAGATCAACTACTTACTTCACAAGTAAGGAATGACACACGTGATGGTCTATCTGTATCTCGTTATTACTTACAACCGCGGATGATTTAAGATTCAATCGTATGTAATTTGTATCTCACAATCACAACTCCTTGTAATTAACAAATTACCAAGACTTGAATCTACGACTCGATTATTTAATATCATAATAGATCTTACCAAAATAAATGTATTAAACATATATCAAAAGTACTTATGCCCAAAATTTATTGGACCTAGGGCATAACAGTTACAAACTCTCACTTGCACTAGATCCAATCACTTGTGTATCTAATATCATACGAGTTCACGTGACGATCATGTTTATACTGTGACAATTCTTTATCAGTGGATCTGCAATATTATCAATATTGAGAATTAGTTCTTTCTTTACGTCATTTCTTTGTATTATCTCTCTGATAAGATGGTACCGCCCCAACACCTGTTTGGATCATCGATAAGACATTAGTTCCTTCGCTGGCGTGATGGCTCCATTGTTATCATAATACAAATGTACGGATCAACAATGTTAGAAACTACTCCAAGTTCATTAATGAACTTCTTAACCCATACTACAACGGTGATTTCCTGTTTGGAACCTTTCCAACACGCCGTTTAAGAGTAAATCAATATCCTGATTGATATTTGCTATCATTCTAATCTGACTAGAAGTTAGCATCAGTGTATCCATAAACTCTCAGTTCATTTTCTCCATATAAAATCTTTTCAATATTTTATTTCCGTAGATTGCAATGAATTAAACAATCTTCTAGATCTATCTCTATAGATCAAGTTGCTTCTCATATATCATTATGAAGAAATTATTTAACAACCACAATTTCAATGATTGAAACGTAGGGATGTCGTATCATATTAATAATATGTCTTATATATATAATATTAGGAATGCAACAACTCTCCCACTATTTTCTTGTAAACACACAGTTCGTCTTCATTTTTTATAAAATCAAACCTTTTTTATATTTCTATCAAATTGAAGATTTCATCTCCAAGAGGCTTGCTTCAATCCATATAGGAATTGATCAAGCTTACATACCTTGTAAGCATATTTGGATTCAAAACTTTCGAGTCGTGTCGTGTACACTTTCTCTTGCAAGTTCTTGTTAAGGAATACAATTTTGACATCCTTTTGCTATAACTCATAGTCATGGTATGTAGATTTTGTAAGCAAAATCTGAATGGGCCATAGACTAGAAGGCTTCATCAAAGCCAACTCATTGTCATAACCTTTTGCTATTAGCCTCGTTTTGTATGTATGGATGTTTTCATTCACGTCGACCTTCTGTGTAAACCCATTTACATCTGTGGGTTCTATCCCATCAGGCTTTATCGATTAAGGTCTAAACATTGTTCACATACATCGAGTTCATTCCAGATTCCATGGCATTTTGCCATCTCTTTGAGTCAACACTTGAATTTATTTATGTGTAATTAATAGGTTCATAATCATTGATTAATAATGCTTGATTAGTAATCATGGATTCATACCTTCTAGGAGGTTGAATGATCCTACTAGATTTATATAGAGCTGATGTGTCCTCAAAAGTCTCTACTTCATGATCAAGAGTATGTCTCCCAGTAAGTGTGAGATCAGACTCAGATTTATCTACTTGGTCAACTATATCTGTGAATTTTTGAACTCCTTCAAAATCCATTCTACTCCCACTGTTTTATCCTAGAATAAATTATTTTTCTAGGAATTTGGCATGTCTTGAGATGAACACATTCTTCTCAATGGGATTATAGAATTGATATCCAATTACCTATTTTGGATATCCCACAAATATGTAATTATCGAATTTAGTATCAAGCTTATTCGATTCAGTGCGCTTCATATAAGCGACGCGGTCCCAAACTTTAATATGAAACAAGTTTGGCCTTTTTCCTTTCTATAAATCGTATGGAGTTTCGTCGACCGACATAGATGGGACACAACTTAGTTTGTAGAACATTGCAATCAATGCATGACCCCGAAATGTTCTTGGGAGGTTTGCATGGCTTATTATTAATAGTACTATATCTAATAATATATGATTCCTCCTTTCAGATACATCGTTATGTTGCGGTGTATGTGAGGAGTCCACCGCAAGAGAATCTCAATCTCTTTTAGATAATCTAAAAATTTATATTTAAGATATCCCCACCTCGATTAGATCTTAGCGTGAGAATGTCTTTACCTAATTGTTTCTCTACTTCTAACTTGAATCCCTTGAACCTTTCAAGAGTTTCATGCTTAAATTTCATCAAATATACATGATCATTTCTGAAACAGTTATAAGTAAATGTGATGAAATAAGATAAACTCATCTAGCATTAATCGACATGGATTCACACACATCACTATGTATTAGATCCAATAATTGTGCAAATTTTCACCTTTTAAGTAAAATGAGATTTGGTCATTGTGCCTAACATACACGATTCGTATTTTTCAAATGATTCAAAATGAATTGACCCAAAAATATACATCTATATGTAATTTTGGAATTACATATTTAGTTGACCGAGTCTGCAATGCTAGATTTAGGTGTTAATCAGATTATCACTTTTATACCTCTAAATTTCTATACTTATTATAAAATACTCAGCATTTAGAATATAAATATCATTTTGTAATTCACCATAACCATTAAGATAAAAGGGAACAACAATTGTCCTTAACATTAATATAATTCAAGTCCAAATATGAAATTCAAATAATGTTCTGTATTGGTGGTTTCAACTAACATTCCTCTAATTCCAATACTAAGCTTAAAGGAAATGACAAGAAGTATACTCCTACAGACAATGCATCAACATTTGCTCATTTTCAACGTATAAGTCTTACCCAAGTAGATTTGATAATGTCCTTATTTACTTTGACTGTCTTAACCATTTTAGATGCTATCTCAAAGCTCCTTTAGACTTCCTCTAATATCTTTAAAAGAATCAATGGACTGTCCACTAATAACTTTGATATTGGGCTTAACAGTCTTAAGCATGTTTAGCAACTCGATGAGTGTATACTTGAGTTTATTCATATCAAAATTCACATTTAGCTATTAAATAACTCTCTGACAGAGATTACAGAATTATGTCAATACTTATTTCATGGTTCACGGCTGAATCCAATTGAGACAATTTCTCAATGACAATATCTTCAACACTTGAGCACTGACTGAAGCTTCCTCTGTCATTTTGCACCTGTGTAGTTGTTTGGAAGTTTCATTTCCACACATGATTATTATCATACAACTCTTTGAAATGAAAAATCATGTGTTAGCATCTATACTCTTGTATTGCTTTTGTAACTCAGGTGACATAGTCGCAAACATCACACATGTTGAAGTACTGTTGCCATCTTCGTGTTTATTATAACAACCACATCTTCCTTAGTTGAGTCATCAACGGGTGTCTCTGGAAAGTGCTACTTTAGGACATAACCAATTTTCTCATGCCTGAGAACAATTCTCAGATTGCAGTGTCAATCAAGAAAACTTGGTTTGATTGTTGACATCTAGTATGCAACATATGGTTACTCATGATTCAATAAATATGAATGACAAAAAGTAAAAGAATAACATATAAAATGCATCAATTAATTTAATATGGTCTTTTATCAAATTAATTGTGATCCCACTGTTTAACTCAAATTTGTAACCCTCTCACATAAATTTATGGAATTCATACTTGACTCCCAGTAGGCTGAGATCTCATTTGTTATATTATGACCTTGAGTGTACTCAACAAACCTTAATAAAATATTTGGGTAGATATTGTTATCAATTGTATTTCCATACAACTCCCAGATCATTAAGCTGACAATTCTTTATCTTCACTCATCTTATGTGTTAGCTTAACATGCCTCTAAAATTTATCTCCTTGAGTGTACTCAACAAAAGATAAATTTTAATTAAGTCGAACTCATCATTCAGAAATATCGAATATTTCATAGTGTCAAACATATCCTTAATAGACCAACCTTGAGTGTACTCAACAAACTGAGACGATTTGAGAACTCTCGTTTTTCACTATAATGATGGAAGGCGAATAATAATACCAACTTAACATTTTAGTGAGGGGATTTATCATGCCTAAGTCTCATCAATATAATCATATATATATGTATATATTCAATTACGCATCAAACACACAAATAAAAATACATATAATAATATGGATGATTATGGACTAATTCTATCTAGTCTTCCTGAGCCAAAAAGGAAGATTAGTTGGTCAATTCCTAGGGATATTGCATTGAATCACTATCAATGTGCCATCTCCATGGTTTCCTCCTCCTCCCGTGTCTTCAATTAGATCAGCTACAACATGTATCACATACTAGTTGGTACGCAGGCCTAAATGAATTGGACTTGCAGACCCAAAATAATAATAATAACGAACTCGCGGTCCAAAATAATAAATAGCTCGCATACCCCATAATAATAACAATAGTAACGGGCTCGCAAGTCCAAAACAATTAAGAGCTCGTAGGCCTATAAAATAACAGGAATTAAACCATTCATTCAACACATCCACATGGTTAGTCTATAATCATCCAATAATAAACATTCGGCATCTAAATATTTTCTATAAAATATATAATATTATATGCAAACATGTTTCAAGAATCTAGCAATTAAGGTCGTCTAAACTATTTAGACAAATGAATCAAAATAATAAAATAATTAATTAATCATATTAATCAATTAACTTAATTAGCGGATTCATTTAATTAAAATCAAATTTTAATTAAATACCGAAATAGAGTCCAACTCTAATTTCACAATTATAGGGCGAAAATATTTAATTCAAATCAAATTTTAATTAAATAGCAAAATTAGAGTCCAACTCTAATTCCACGTTTTAGGGTGAACTTATTTAATTAAAATTAATTTTTAATTAAAAACTAAATTAGAGTCCAACTCTAATTCTAAGAAGAAAGTTTAGTGCGAGACCATTTAATTAAAATCAAATTCTAATTAAATGTCAAATTAGAATCCAATTCTAATTTCAAGAACAAATTAGGGTGAATTATTTAATTAAAATCATATTTTAATTAAATACTAAATTAGAGTCCAGCTCTAATTTAAATTGAATTAACATTTTAATTTAGGATAAAACTCCTAAATAAAATAAAATTCAATTTAGGGTCCAAATAAAATATTTAAGTTAAAATCTAATTTTAACGAAATATAAAAGTCGTCCATTTCAATTAAAATTTTAATTGGATCAAAATTGATAATATATGTCAAAAGCCCATTTGAAAATGAAATTTAAAAACATTTTAATATTTGAATTCAAAACTCTTTTGAAAATTGCAAAATTGACCCCTGATTTAAAATTACAAACAAAGCCTCCCAATTTCATAAATTGTGGAACAGGCTCTCCTTTTAAAAAGTTTGCAATATGGTCCGTGTACATAAATTACAAGCAAGGGATCGCAACTTCACAAATTGCATGTGAAGCCCTCGCCCCCAAATTCAACCATACTTCCCGATTTCCTTAGTCGGCGTTTTTTCTATCCTTTTCACCTACGGCGCCGACCTGACCCGCCCATTTCTTCGTCGCAGCCAAGCGTCGTTGTATCAACGGGGGTACAATTACCAAATGGGCCAGCGCACAATGCTGTAAAAACAACAGCTCGTTCGTTGCGTAGGAGTCAGCGCTGCACAACGCTTGGTGCTGCTATCTTCAGTGGTGACGAGCGCCGCCATGAGTAGCAGCGCCAGTCGTCGCAGGTAGTGGAGCAGAGCCCACTGCCTCAGCGAGGCAGCGGCGCTGCTGCTTCGTTGTGCTGCTTCTGCCGGCAGCGACTGCTGCCTCTACCAGCACTGCCAATCCGTTTTCGATCCATATATATATATTTTTATTTATTTATTTATTTTTTATTATTATTTTTTTTAATCCAAAAATTATTTTCTTTTCAAAAATGATTTTTTTAAGATAAAATTAATTCTCTAATTGCTAGATTCAAAAATAGTAACCACAATCAACTTTTGATTGTTCAATTATGCAAAACAGTTTCTAACATGCACAAAGTAGGCTCTGATACTACGGTTGGAAATTTACTTTAAAATGCACAGCGAAAAATTAAACAAATTTCAATTCTCATCAAGGATCTGATTTGTGATTAGATAGAAATTGTGATAGAAATTATACCTTTCGTGAAATTTGCAAACTCATTTGCTAATCCTTCTACTCCAGCAATCCTGATCCGCCTTCCACAGCTGTCCAATTGTCCAACCTCCAATGGTGGATACATGGAGAATAAGATTGAGAGAGAACCAGAGTTTTTTTTTTTTTTTTGTACTAGCAAGAATAATAATGAAAATCCTTCATATTACAAACCCTAGCAGCTTATTTATATAAGTTCATACGAGCTTGGCCCATCTCTTAAAAATAATCCGGTCCAATATTTAATTAATCCAATTAATTAAATTTAGTCCATAAATTAATTAATTCGGGTCTTTTAATAAGCAACCCAATTAATCAATTATCCAACGATTATCAATTAATTAATTGGTAACTCTTATTCTTCTAGTTTTCCTTTTGTGTGTGACTTATTGGGTTCTCAATCACAATGCCTAATGACGTGAATTATTAGTTTCATCTAATAAAAATTGATAAATCAAAACACCCTTTTGATTTATTAATAATTCACATCCGTCATCTCATATTGACATCTAGCAATGTGTCGGGACAATACATGTGACGAAAAATGTCACGTGGTGTGACAAAACCAAACTTGTTCATTTATTGTGAAACTATATTCCCTTGTTAGTATGATCCGATCAATCCCGAGATATGGATAAGTGTCAATCTCAATTATCGATCATATCTTTCATTCCACTATTAAGTCAATATAAGTCGAAAATTCCTTTTCGACTTATGTGTGCACCTTGACCAAGGATTTCATTACCAACTTAAATGGATGAAATGTAGATCATAAACTCTTAGTATCTAAGAGTAACGAATCCTCTATTGATCATTCAGAACATTCATATAATTCTTGACATGCTTGAACGATGCCGTATTAGTGGTCCTTGACAGAGCAACTTCCAGTATCACCAAAGTAGACTACCCCCACATAAGGTACTATGATGACCTCAAGTCGAAAGACCAATTCCACTACCGAACGTTAGAGATTAACCACTGATACTCAGATAGTTATCCATGTGAAATCTCCCAGCGGGTCTCCAATGTTTTGTTTTATAACAAAACATTCACGTGTTCATTTAAATGTCACCACACTTTAGCTTGTTAGATTAACTACTTACTTTACAAGTAAGGAATGACGCACGTGATGGTCTATCCGTAATAACGATATCCGTATCTCGTTATTACTTACGACCACGGATGATTTAATATTCAATCATTTGTAATTTGTATCTCACAATCACGACTCCTTGTAATTAACAAATTACCAAGACTTGAATCTACGGACTCTATTATTTAATATTATAATAGATCTTGTCAAACTAAATGCATTAAACATATATCAAAAGTACTTATGTCTAAAATTTATTGGACCTAGGGCATAACACTTATAGTGTTAACCTCTAACTTCACTATGAAACACGAAAGATGTCAAGAAATGTGGAGATTGTTGAATCTGCTTAACACTTTGCTGGACCCTTGTTTTGGTTTGTACAGGCCCAATGATGAAACCACTTACAAGTTATGGCAGCACAATTCATAAGTTGAAGCCCAAATAGGCTGCCTCTCGTTAGTGTATTCTCGCATTTGGCAAGTACAACTTTAGTTCGGATACTACTAACGGATGAGATTATGCCATGTGGTTGATTGGTGGCCTTTGGATGGAGACTTAGTGATGAATGGTTATATTATGGATGCTTCTATTAAAAAAAAAAAAGGATAAAAGAATCAACATATTCTTATGTTAAGTGCGGAAGTTTTAGCTCGTTGGTATGAAGAAATGAGTGGTTCATCCTTCTATAGGATGACCATCTTCAATGTGAAGAACTGGTCGGATCGAGGGGAGTTGGAGCTGATCTAAGCTCAATAAAATAGAGTTAATAACTCAGCAAAATGATGGTTTCACAAAGGGGAAGAATGGCAGTAAACATAAACATTAAAACATAAACAATAAACATAAAATATACAAACAAAGAACTCACACTACTGGTATTTTCGACCAGCAAAGGAGTGGAGGGAAAAAAACTCCCAAAAGACTACATTTTTGATAGATTGAAATGTGTATTTTCTATTGATTTCTTGTGTACATCTCAAGCTCCACAAATGGAGTATATATATTGAAAATGTGCAGCCAACCTACTACCCTAAACACAAGTCACTCCCCTTGATTTAAGGCTAATTGCCCAATATTTAAATCATTTTCATCACATGTCTTAGTTGGTTTTCTACTAAACTAGACTTACAATATAAAACCACAAATATTACAACTTAGTTTGTTTGACAACTAAGTGTCAATACAACAAACTTCCCTTTGACACTTAGCTTAGAAAACAATTTTTTGTTGTGTCAAAGTCTTCAAAAATTCGATCCTTCTTCACCAATTTTGTTCTTCATTTTTCTGGTCATTGATGCTGTTGATGTGTTGCTGAAATTATGCCTTTGAAATACCGATTTTGTTCATTTTTCACTTGCATACCGGATTTACAGATTCAAACATACCGAATTTGACTTTAGCATACCGGATTTGGATTTAACCAACTTACTAGATTTCAGCATATTCTTGGCACTTACCGGATTTCAATTTGGTTTGGTAGCATAGTAGATTTTGGCTTACCGGATTTGAGTTGCATACCGCATTTCAACATTCTGAATACTGGTTTTTACTGCCATTTAACACCAGTTTCTTCACTGAAATTCAACCATTTTAAACACGATTTTGAGCTGATTTCAGCTTCTACTTCATCATTTAACTCCCTTTGTCTGGTTTCTCTCTTGTTTTTTTATTTTTGAAAAAATGATCAGCCATTTAACACAATGAATGCTGCTGGTACACCGCAAATGTTTCCAGCATTTTGCAACATTGAAACACAGGTTCTTCAGCTTCTTTTTAAAGCCACAAGGGATAGCTTTCACCTGGCTTTTTCCAAGGGTCCTTGAGCCATATTTTAGGCCATCACTCCAAGATTCCAATAGCCATTTGCACCACTTGAAACACAGTACCTTTAAACTGATTTTAATCCAAGAGTTCTTGAGTCATTGTTAAGAGGGCTATCTCTACAAGGTTTCAAGAGTGGCTGTTGCTGATCCTCAAGCTTCCAGTGCTTCCAGTCACTTTTTAAAACTGCTAAGGAGGACTTGGAGCGAAGCTGAGTAGCATTTTTCTCACTGAAAAAATGCTCGAAAAATAGGTTGTTCACTACGTGTTAACTGGGCCTGATTCTTTGATCTTCCCAGGTCTGAACTGAAACAACAAATATGGCTTCTTCCTCCTGTGGAAGAGCTCTAAAAAATGTGGCAACTCTCTTCAAGACAAAAAAGGGGGTGTTGAAACTATTTTTATTTTTTTTCAGATTTTGGCAGCGTTTTGAAGCATTTTGTGTTGGCTCTTAAAATCATTTTTACCTCTGATACCATATTAAAAAAATAAATAAAAGAATCAACAGATTTTTATGTTAAGTGTGGAAGTTTTAACTCGTTGGTATGAATAAATGAGTGGTACATCGTTCTATAGGATGTCTATCTTCAATGTGAAGAACTGGTCAGATCGGGTGGAGTTGGAGATGATCTAAGCTCAATAAAATAGAGTTAATAACTCAACAAAATGGTGGTTTCACAAAGGGGAAGAATGACAGTAAACATAAACATTAAAACATAAACAATGAACATAAAATATACAAACAAAAAACTCACTCTGCTGGTATTTTTGACCAGCAAAGGAGTGGAGGGAAAAAAACTCCCAAAAGACTACATTTTTGATAGATTGAAATGTGTATTTTCTATTGATTTCTTGTGTACACTCGGGCTCCACAAATGGAGTATATATATTGAAAATGTGGCAGCCAACCTACTACCCTAAACACATGTCACTCCCCTTGATTTAAAGCCAGTTGTCCAATATTTAAATCATTTTCATCACATGTCTTAGTTGGTTTTCTACCAAAATAGACTTACAATATAAAACCACAAATATTACAACTTAGTTTGTTTGACAACTAAGTGTCAATACCCAACAGTTTCGACTGATTTCATTGATTCATTATCTAGGGTTTTCTTTTTTACTCTCTTCGTCTTCTTCTCTTTGCAAAACTTTGGGTTTTCAGGTGTGATGGTCATTCTCTTAGATTTTCTTGGTGAGATCTTTTGTGAATGTTTGTAATGGTTACTTGTCTGTTCTTGGTTGAGTAGTAATCACTGGTTGCTTGGTGTAATCGATTTGAGAGAAAACATGAGAAAAAAATAAGTGGTCTGAAGGAAATCTAGTTAATCTCTTGGTGTAAATTCTTGTACTGATATTCTTGATGATTTCTAGTAGATTTAGAGCGATGGATGCTTAGTGTGGTAAGTAGACCATTTGCTTGAACATCCGGGTCTTAGGGAGAAAAATATTTGTGTTCTTTTAAATTTTTTTTGATTTACTTTGTGTTATTGGGATAAATTTATGAACAATCCCTTAGCTTGGGTTTAGCAATATATGCTTCGATTTTATTCAATTGCCTCTATACCATAACCAATATCCATCAGAAAGTGGGGCTATTCCATTGGGGCTACTCCATCTAAATAACCACATATTTGATGAGATCCACAATTTTTCAAAATCTAAACCAAATAGGAGCTAAATATAAAAAAATATTATTTTTATCTAAACCAAACAGGAGCTAAAATATAAACCCCTACTACATTTTTCCTCTCCTGTGCCTGTTGGAATTTTGTATAGAATTTGATTTTGATTATTTTTAAATGATTATTTAAGTGGAAATCGTTATTTGGTAATAAGAAATTAAGACAAATTTAAGTCATTTAAATACGTGAACTTGTTGATAAATTATGTTGAATATTATGCAATATTTTAGAAATTATTTGGATGAAAAGTTGTGTCTTTTTTAGAAATGATATTTTTCAAAAGTAACATCTTTTTTGTTGTAGATACATGCCTTTTTTGGATATATATTTTCCAACAAGACATGTCTTTTTAGACACGCATTTTCATTAGATTGTATATTTTGAGACACAACTTTTCAACAACTATATATACCCCTTGTGATTGGATTTTCATTCATCATTTTCATCCTTACGTTATCACATTAATGCATATTCACTTCAAAATAGTTCTGCATTTATTTGGAGTCGAGTTTCACATAAAGAGGACTCAAAAACATAAGTAGATTCGTTGATCTACGTATTTTGGAATGTTCCTATTGCGAGACGTGGTCGTTATATCTTACGAGACGAATGTCAGAAAATCGTTAGCATCCGTGCGGGACATTATCATCTTAAGTAGAAAGGGACGAACTATTACCTGGACCAAATTCATATTCATGCATTTTGCGTTTCTTCTTTACATATTCGATCTCGGTAAGTTGAAATTATATCCGATTTTATGCATGTAAAAAGTTAGTTATCGAAATATATTTTATGCACATAAAAGGTTAGTTATTTGAATATAATTTATGCACTTCAATTTTTACAAACAATCTTTAAGACGATAATTTCTGCAAGCTTGTACTGTTCACTGGTGCATTCTGTTGAAATTTTAACTCTGCCTTGCTACGTGTTTTATTATGTTAGCAACGTAACCTTTGATTCATGCAAGAATGTTATCCAGATTTAATAATTGCATGCACATGTTAAGTTGTATGCTATAAATGATTTGAATTTAGTCTAATTATCCTTTGCATTGCTTGGTATTAATTAACGTAAATTATCTTCCGATTGCAGGCTGTTTTAGAAAAATAAGTTTACATACCGAAATCGTATTATGAAGTTCAATGTAATTACATGTATTATATTCTATTTTAGTAATTTTTTTATATATTGCATGTTAAAATTGTGTCCTAAATGGCTTGTTGCAGTTTTTTTTTTTATAAAATGAAAGGGCATACTTAAGTGAAAGTTGTTAACTTCCACATTAAGCAGGATATACATATGCATGCGTGCTAACTTGCCTTATTAATAGTCTAAAGAAGGTCCATTGCCAACCATTGTGTCCCTTTATATTCATTTTCTTTTGTAGGAAATTATAAAGAGTAGGATGCATCGATTTGTTTGAATCTTTTTGTACTTTAACAACTGTCATGTGAGGGAATTCATATGTGTCTTTCGTATTTGGGAGGACGTGACTTTTCGTGGTACAATTTCGTTTTGAAATTAATTTTGGATGATTTCATTTGTTGCAATTCTGATATGGAATTATCAATATGAAGTGTTATGGACGTTGAGTTGTGTGTCCATATAGTATATTTTGTTATGATAAAATAATAATTTATAATAAATAAATTGTAATTTTATTTATTTATTATTGAGCATGCGAATTAAAGTATTTATGATCACTTGTAATAATATAAGTTGGATACTTGCGTTGAGAAGTACAATGTGGCATAACTTATATTTCGATCATGAATAGTTTGTTTACAACCAATGTAAGGGTTGACACCTTGTATCGGAAGGTTGTGGTATTGATTGATTCACTTTTCAAGTTTGGTGATTTGTCCTTATCACAGAAATAGTTAAAAGGTTAAATTTCGACATATGGGATTAGTTCACAAGATCGTTGAAGAAAATGATACTTAAGTTAGTAAAAATAATTAGAAGGGAAAAATGATCATTTATGCTTGTACCTAATTATCCGATCCCAGACAAAGATAAAATACACATACGACTGGTCGGAATGAAGTATTACAGATTTATTGATTTCTAAAGACTAATAATTAGATTTAGTGGTCTAGAGTCGACTAGACAATATCAATTATTAGAGCTTGGATATTATATGTCTCATCAGGTCCCTGTAGTAGCTCTACAAGTATTGAAACTTAATTACGGTAATTATAATAGTATTGGGTTTAATTGTAATTACAATAGAATTTTGTACTTTGTTGTAATTAGAGTCTGTCTGCCCAAGATTTTTCCTTTGATTTTCAGCCAAAAACTAGCCGTTAGGCCGCAACAATTGACCGGTCATCTCTCATGCGGGCCCTACTAACAGCTCTTTTTTTAATTTTAATTTATGGATAATTGCCTCCAGACAAGTTCTTACTATGAAAGTTATAAACTTACTTATTATTGTAATTGAAGTTTTAGGACTATACATGCAATTAAATGTAAACTAATTGGATTTGAACTTTAATTAAAACTCCTAATTTGATTTTAATTAAAACTCATATTTGAACGTGGAATTATCATTGTACATAGATTGGAACTATTCTATATCTATAAATGGAGAATAGATAGAACATAGAATTCCTACAGTATTTCATAATACATAATTTCATAGTGTTCAAATTTGAAGAGAGAAAATAATTATTTTTTCAACCTATTCAATTGTCCAACTCAAGCATTAGTTCCTTGACTAATTTAAAGAAGGTGACCACCTACCGGCACTGTTCTAAAAGGCACGTCTAGGCATCGCCTAGATGCGATGCGTGGGGAAAATGCCAAGCCAAGTGGCTTGGCGCCTTATTAATGGTCAACGACAATTCGTTGACCGTTAATGCGCGTCTAGGCACGCATTATTTTCTTTATTTTCTTTTTTTTAAATTTTTTTTTTTTTACAATTTTTAAAGTCAAAACTTAAAGGCTGCTTTCTTCACTTCGTCTGCCCTAAATTCAAAATAACCGCTTTGAGTTTTAAACAAATGAAAACTTTCAAAAATTTAGTATTTACATTTGAAGCTGGTCATCTTGTTGGAAATTTTGAAAAAATGTATAAAATTCCTATAAATCTATATTAAATGTTTGGTAGATATTATTTTTAATTATTAAATGATTTTTTGATTGATTAAAAATTAAAATAATATTAAAATAAAAAAACACATTTTTACATTTTTTTACCATTTGCCTCGCCTAAACTCGCCTAGTCCATAGCTTAACCTCTACGCATCGCCACGCATTACGCCTTTAGAACACTACTTACCAGTATAGTCTTGACTTTAGAGAATACCATAGAAGACTTGGAGGTTTGAAATATCAAATTCTTGGAATTAAAAGCTGGAAGCTCGTGATCCAAAAGGATGAAAGTGACCCATTTTAGTGGCTCAGTCACTGTAACAACCAGTTGTAATCCAGTTTCAATCCAAATGATGCCTCCTCCAACTTTAGAATGAAAATTGGCATCCTGAATTGATCCATATCGGATTTGACATCTCAAAGGTGTCAAGTGAATATAATCACTTGTTGAAACATTCTAGTAATTTTATATTTTTACAAATTAGAGATAATATTATGTTATTAATGACTGCACAACAAAAGTGTGCTTATGCACCATGAAGTAGGGAATCGCCTCTATAAAATATTGAATTTGAAAGTGGGTGAACTTTTATGAGACATTGTTACTCGTAGTCATTTTATATAGTTTGAGATGAATATATTAAACATATGGTAGATGAATTGAACTTTAAAAGAGTTGATGAACTCTAAGCTCGAGCCTGACCCAAGATTTGTGGGGGGTTTCAATACTACTCATAGAGTACATTCCAATATAGGAATTGTGGAGGTAGCTTATTCTACAAGTTATTCTTTATACCTTATAAATCGTAGATTTTTCTATGAAGGTGGAAAGGTAGAAAGCCTTTGTATTAATTTTAGAAGTATGAGGATGATATATAAAGATAAATCGTCCTAAGCCAAAAGTGGTTAAAAAGGGAACAATTCTTTATTTCATGGCTGTTAGAATATTTGAAGAATATTCGTAAGTTGAATTGCATTATAGTTGATAATGTTCAACAATGTAAATTGAAAATCTATTATCAATGATTCTAAATCCACTAGTAAAATTGTTTTACAGTGGTCAGTGTAGTGATGTGTTAGAAATCCTCCAACCAAATTGTAATTTAGAAGATGCTATAGCTTTAGATGAAGTTAGATAGATGCACGTGTCTTCATATATTTATGGGAGGATTCCTTAGTTGGTGACTATTTGTATCTATTAAAGTAATTAATTGTAATAGCTATATTTAATAAGATACAAAGATTGTCATAATGGTAAGTCATAGAAATAATACCATAAAACAGTTAATCTCAAATACTGTAAATGCGTAGATCTACTAAGAAAATTTTATTGAGATAGCAAGTATATTGTATATCGAGTGGAATGTACTTTAAAGTCTACTATGTAAGAATTTTTGTAATAGTAACACAACATTATTGACTGAAGATCTCAATATCTTGATTCAATTACACGACTAAGTTATAAAGATTCAATGAGCACTTCGAGTTTACTCATACACATCTCTATGATAAGAAAAGTCATACTGCAGAACGCTTTAGGTTAAGTTACACTTTTAATGATTTCTATAGCTTGGACAAACCATGTAAAGTATGATACATACTCTTAATAGGAGATCACCTGTATAAGTGTCAAGAGGGGCCACTTCTTGATAATATTTCAAGACTTGAATTAACTAAAGCACTTTTAAAATTCAAGAATTGTTTAGGGATAAAATGAACACACTCGTGAGAACTCAAAACTGTTAGGGGGATTATTTTGTAGGTACTATTGTCTTATTTTACATCAACGAATAATAGTTTGAGACATCGCGTTCACTAATTAGCCAAGTAAATTCGATAGTATTCGACTACGGAATGTTCAAACCCATAAGGTACCTATACAGATGCAACAAATTGTCGTTTGAACTCTCTTTAGTGTCTACATATTCATTTTCATTAATTTTCATTCATGTTGAGGATTTTTGAAATTTTGTATAGAAAAATGATGTTGATCAGTTTTAAAATGATTATTTAAGTGAGAATCGTTATTTGGTGAATGAGAAATTAAACTAAATTTACGTCACTTAAATACGTGAAATAGTTGGAAAATTATGTCGAATGTTATAGAATATTTTAGAAATTGTTTGGATGAAAGTTGTGTCTTTTTAGAAAGGGATAATTGCAGCAAAAGCCCAAACCTTTAAAATACTAATAGACTTCTCCTAAACTTTTGATTTGTTGCAGTCGTCACCCTTTAACCTTTTCAAAGGTTGCAGTGAAACCCTTTTGGACGGTTTTCAACCAAAATACCGTTAGTTGACTTAAAAACTTGATTTTGACCACATTTTAATCAATTTTAAAAGGGTAAAATGGTAACTATATATTGATCACATTAAATAATTAAATAATATACCAAAAAAGATGCTTAAAAGTTATAAGCACAATAAAGTTATTCTTTAATGTTCTTCCTCACTTACCTACATATAATTTTATTTTGCAAAATTCAAGTTTTTGAAAGTTTAGGGTTTTAGACTTTCTTCCTAGTGTATTAACGCCCCTGTCTGCTGTGAATTAAAATCTTGATAAAAATTTAAATCAAAATCAACAATTAATTTTAATAATATATATTATGGGATCCACAACTTTTCAACAACACATTTCATCCACAGCTTTTGCATGCAATTAAGTTGAACAATTTCATTTGCTTATACAATATGGTAACTAATCTTATACGTAATACGTTAAACAAGTTCTGAACTAACACTTTGTTGTCGACCGGGCTTAATATTGAGCAAAAAAGGTTGTTTGTAAGAAGAAAAATAAATGGATAAAAGTTTAACTCGCAGGAGCGTAGTTAAACCTCTAATAAATGGATGAAAACGTGAAGTATAACAACTTCACAAAAACTAGAAAATAAGAAAATGACAAAAAGATGAAATGGCAATCTGAGGCAAGTGATGGAACTTTCTCCTTAAAACTATTGCCCCGCTATGTGCTCACGATTTACGACAATTGTCTTCCAAGATACAACAGATTCTTCTTATGGTAGCAGCATTTCAAACCACAAGAAACGATAAACTTTCGACGGAGTTTCCCTCTCTACAAGGAAATGATATGAAATGAAAGAGGAAGATGATTTGCAAGAGATAGAATGATTATCAATGCAAAGTATGAGATGGTGTACCCAAATGATCGTGCATAGGGTCCTTTATATAGAGGATGAAGTGGTGCGGGTCAAAAATTGCTGACAAAATCACACAACTTTACGAAAAGAAGCCTCGGTACAATTCGCTAGCTTTTCACTAGATTCTCGCTCGAGTGACAGTGTTATCCGGCTTCCTCTAAAATTCTTCCAACTTTTGGACCGCAATTTTTCATTCATCCGAAATTGGTTTTGACACGCCAAATATACACGAAAATCAAAATTCCGTTTCGGAGCCCAAGTCCCCATGAGGGTCCTCGACCCACGCGACCTGACCGGGCAGGTCGATCCCCGTTTCAGAGCTCCGAAACAGTGGAGCAGCAAATTATTTTGTCTAAACATATCGGGTCTGAATATTTGGTCGAAGTTAATTTGAAGTCACACTTTTTAGTTTTCGATATTTAACCAATTTTTGATCGTTTTCAAACTAATTTCCAACACATTTTTCTTAGTTTTTAAAAGTTAAGCGGAACAATGACTTTGATGGTCTTTACACTAGCTGAAAAAGTTTGATATTTTTAAATTTGTGAGACACTATCTTGCTCACAAGATAACCACTCTAGGTGACAAGCATCCCACAAAATGAGTAATAGATTTCATATTACAAATATATGTTAATTTTATGTCTTCTCAATTCCTGGATAAGATATTTAATCATATGAATTAAATATAACTCGTTGATACCTCAAGAATTCGAACTGGCAATCAAAGTTCATTACTCGCTTGGGACTAAGGTCACTCTTTCTATGCAAGTGATATCTTATTTTACATGGTCATAATTAAAATTTTAGGTAGTCCCAGTTCAATTTGTTCTAGATAAAGTCAAGTTCAAAAAATGCGATTTTTCAAAATAAAGCATCCAACTTTATGCACTAATCGCGAAAAAACGATCACATTATAAATTGTGTCTTTTCATACTTAAAAACTTAATTGTACAACTTATAATAACATATCCTGACATAGTATTATTAATCATAACTTCATGAGCTACAAAATAACATTCTCAAGATACAACTCCTAATTTACAGTTCCATTGTTATACCTTATTTTTATCATAGCTTTTCCTCCTATACTAGAATCGACTCTCCCATTGGAGAGAGGATATTTCTTCTTCCAGCACTTACCGTCTCTATAAATCGCAACAGCACAAAAACAATCATCGAGGCAATTCTGCTGACACCAATCTTCTGTTACTAGCCGAAAATACACATAATCGGAGAGAGGCCAATCTGTGTTGGGCATATCAGTGACTCTAAAATGGTCCATTCCACGTGCCTCTCCATCACATTTTTGTGCAGCGAAATTTGGTTTGCATCCACTCATCCTATCATTTGGATCTATGATAGAGTAACCAAAAGGGCAGTCACACTTAGGAATTTGATCAGTTCCCAAAGTGCAGATACTGTTAAAACCGCAGGCACCGCTGCCAGTATCTTGTGTTATGCGCAAGCATATATTCGAAGGTATGAAATTTATAGTAGACCATGCCATCGCTCTTGAACCTGCTGAATTGGAAGACTTAGGGTAGACATAATGCCTGAGAACCCCGTCATATTCCAATATTGCTCTCTGATAAAATTCACTAGTTAATGTCTTATTTGAAGACAAATAATTGAGTACAGTTCCATTTTTTGCTACCAGAAAGATGTAACCAACCCGGTTGAAGATCAGCTTGAAGCCACTGCTAATAGTTTGTGTTGACCAATAAGCAAAAATCACATCGTCCAAGGGGAAATTTCTGGTGTAAGACACAAGATTTCCATCATTTTGTAATGTGAAGAGGAATCTCCCTCTTGAATAATTTGTTTCAGAGAACCTGGAAACAAGTTTGCCATCTTTATTCAGTGTCTGTGTTGGTAATAATGTATCAGTTGGCTCATCAAAACTCTGCCACAAAACAACTGAACTGTTGTTAGCTAACACAAAATTACCTGTGTCAAGCATGGCTCCATAGACCACTCGATCATGAGACATAGTAGTGGCCCATATTCGATGGCCACTAGGATCAATCAGTTCTAACTTTCCATTTGCATATATTTGAACTTTTGATCCTTCTTGGACGAGATTATCACGATTGGCAGACCAAACAACTGTTCTTTCTGGTATTTTGTTGAACCAGATGGCCAGCAAGTAACCTCCTTGAATGATCTGCTGGAAGCCAAAAGCAAATTCTCCAGAACGTGACACCCAACTGGAATTTGCTTTGTTTGCAGTTATTGATGAACCCAAAGTAACATTCCTGTAACGCTGGGCTGCTGCTGAGAGTAGAAAGAAAAACAAGAGCAGGAGAAAAATAAATTTACTTGAAACTGCAAAGGCCATGTGAAAAGTGTATTTTGCTCGAAAGAATTAAAACACTATTTTTCTGTCGAAATTGTTTTTATCATTTGAAGTAAGTTGCCTATATCAACAACGAACTAAACAAGACTACTCAAGGAAATAATCAATAATGTGAGATAAAACTATATTATGTTTTTCTTTCAATGATGTTTCAGAATGAGACTTCTTTGGGCCTTTTATACTATTATCAAAATACATAAATTAAGGAAATGGACAACGATTTGGGAGAGTAATCATCGGCAAAGTAAATAAATGTCAGTTGAACCAGTAAATTCTTTCTCTATCAGGATTTTTCTTCTTTTGACATGCAAACCATTTTAGTTTAGAATTTTTTTTTTCCTTTATAATTAGTTCTTATTGTGACTAATATTGAAAAGGAGTACCATCATTGCAGTTGGATGTCATTAATAAAAAGAATTATTCTACTTCGTCAGATGATTTTTGACATCCTTCTTAACAGATGTGTAGGTGGATCAAAATGAATTGGATAGAAATAATGACTATACTTAAAACAGTCTAATGATAAAATGTCACATGACATTATTTCAATCTATCTTTCAAGATGGTGATCAGCGTAGCATGATAATAATAAAAATAATAAGATTGAAATGGCTTTTCTTGAACTTTTCAAACGGAACCTTCCTTAGTCCTTTACTTCTATTCTTTGCCTAAATAAATTTATAAAAAGGATAACGGTTTTAAAAGGGAAGGTAAACTACGTGTTTAACCTTCTTTGTAGCAATAGTCAATTTAGACATCAAATACAACTTCATCTTTCATGTCAGATTCTTATCCTACTTTATCAAAAGTAGAGATAAGTCATTCGTCCTCTTGTATAATTATTGCCTTTGTGTCAGCTGTCTTATCCTACTTTATCAAAAGTAGAGATAAGTCATTTGTCTTCTTGTAAAATTATTGAACTTGTGCGTCGGTTATATTATTGTGCAAGAAGGATCCCCCCCCCTCTATATAAGAGGTCTTCCTCCTCCATTGTAAGATATCTCGAGCTCAGCTCTTTATTAAATAAAAAGTTTGTTTGTTATCCCTTTGAGTTTCTAAAAACCTTCTCTCGTTCTTCCATAGTCTTGATGACTGTGATAACACCAAGATGAATAGGAAGAGCAAGATCTAAGTAGTATCATAAATATGCACTACTGATCATAAGATCCGATATGGAGATCTGATAATCTTTGTAATACCAAAATTCAGGCCCTGTGTTGTTTCCCAAGAAGGGTTTGTTGTGGGCTAGAATATCGTGTATTACACAAGGTTGTCATATGATAAGTGCAATTTACGCACTTATTTAGATCACAAAATATGGACAATTGATTGTAATTATGTTGAAATATAACTTAATTCTATGTAAATTGTGTTTGCAGGACAACATTGATGGATATAACGAGAAGTATGTGAAAACGAGCGAAAAATGACCAAAACGGAAGAAAACGAAAGTTCGGGGATCAAAATGAACAATATGAAAACAATCCGTAGATGTGACGGATGATGGAATGAAGATTCAAGAGTACTAGGAGTCAATTGGTTGAAAGAAGACATCAAAGGGATGAAATATCGTCAAAGTATGATCATACATCAATTTTTAATTGAAAAGTTATGCACCGGTTCTTAGTCTCATATTGCGACTCATATTTGACATGGTAAACGATCGACTTGGACGATTATATCTGAATAAAAGTTGTAGATCTTTGAGTTATATTTCCAACGCACTTTGAATCACTTCAATCGGATATCGATAGATAAAGTTATGACCAAAATACTGAAAGCTAGACAAGCGGAGAAATAATTGAACCATGCGGTCGCATGGTGTTATTTCCATGCGGTCGCATGGAAGAAACCGAGAGCTCCAGGTGCCAATTTTAGTTAACCATGCGGTTGCATTGATTATAACCATGCGGTCGCATGTTACAATCTCGACGTGAAAATTCTGGTTTCCTTATTTGATTCAACCTCTTATGGAAACCAATCTTTGACCTCTTTTTAACCCTAAACTCGACCAGAAAAAGGAGGCTACGCATATTTTGACATATTCTACACATTGGAGAGCAAGAACATGAGGAATAACGTGAAGATTCATCAAGCACTTCAAGGAATTAATTGAATATCTATTCGGGTGATGACGTTTCTTCATTTATTCTTTTGTTTTTCTTTCTTTAGCATGGTAGGCTAGTTTTTCTTGTACTAGGAGATCGATGAACCTTATAACATGATATTTTAATCTTTAGTTTTATATTTTTGACATTAAAACACGTTTTTGGATATTTGAACGATTTATACGTATTTATTCCATATGGTTATTGTGCGCACGTTAATTGTATGAATGTGGTGATCTATTTTATGCATTCGAAAAAAGGGAAATAGATTCGACGTAGTATAAATTGTCATAGGGTACGATAGGGGATAGAAATATACCGCTATGCTCTATGTGAATCTTTAAGTGTTCATAAAAATTAATGCGTTCTTTTATGTTTGTATTCGTCATAGAAATATAGTCGGATCGCATGATAGAATAGGTTTAACATCACTCGAAAGAGATTGTTAAATTTAATAGGAACATTGATTCTTCAATATTTAATCGTGTTGTCAAAGTGTAAAACTCGGATTTAAATGGATTGTTGCATGGGGATTCGTGATCCTAGTACGTTTTTCTCATCTTAAGTAAATCAATTTGCATCCAATTTCATATTCATTCTAGTATAATTTGCATTTAGCTTAGCCGATTCATTCATAACAGTTTTCATAGTTAGTTTGGTTAGCAATTAATACAAAACTCATCAAAAATTCATCTAATTTCGGTTAAGGTCGAAATAATTAATATTGAACTACTCAATCTCTGTGGGATCGACAATCCGGACACTAAAAGTCCACTTTATTACTTGTAACGAACCGTACACTTGCGGTGATTTTAAATCGAACGTATTTTCGTGAACATCATACCCCCCACTCTATTTTATAGCTTACAACTTATCACGTTCAAGCAGTTCCAAAAAAATATAACATGCGGAGACTTTATACTGATATGAAATTGGCAAAAGTGGAATGCAATTATTAATTATGCTCGACTTATAATGCAAATCTAATGATAATATATTTGTATATATTTCTAACATGAACCACATACTTACGCTACTAGTACTAACATAATAAAAGACGTACCAAAGCAGAATTACAATTTCAACATAATGCACCAATGAATGAAATATAGAGAATAGCACACAGAATTGAAAAATGGATGCATATCTTATATTCAGACAACCTTTTACATGCTAAGGACTGAAATTTTGCCTTACCAAAACCATGAAATGTAGAAACAAGAATTGCAGAAAATGAAATTTTGGTCGAAGCAAGATTTCCACTCTTCGTTCTTAAGATTACAATCCATGTACACCTGCTTACGATTTTCCGACTCGTCTCCCAAGAAAATGACCACATCCTGCAATAGGAGACTTCAAATTACGTAGACCAACAAACGTACTAATGTTTAGAACTCTCTTTGTATAAAATTGGACTCAAAATAAATGTAGAATTTGAAGTAAATATGCAATAATATAATAGTGCACGAATGAAGCGATTTGTATGAATTTTGCAAATGAGGGGGCCTATATATAGATTCCAGAAGAACTGATTTTTCATATGGAAAAGAACTACGTTTTCATTCAAACATGTTTTAAAATATTTCATCATGTGTCATATCTGGGATAACATAATATTCCATCATGCCAATACAATCTCCAACCATTTCCATGTGGTAAATGTCTCAATTTCGATCACAATTTCTCATTTACCTGAAATTGATTCGAGAGAACATATTCGACTTTCGAACTCCCATAAATGACTAACATGCCTCGCTTACTAATTGGTCAAAGTTGATCAAAACCAACATTTTGAACCAATCTTCAACATGCTGCAAGGCTGTTGAGCATGGCCTGCCCATGTCAACCAGACTTAAGCAGTTCAATACACCTTTTAGTCCTCATGGAGAATAGAGAATCCCAAGATGGAAGTGAAGAAATATTTTCACTAAATTAATATTCTCAATTCTTAAAATTCAGAATGGCTGATATAGACTTTTATATCCCAAAACATGGACATGTCCACCTGCCAACAGACTGCTAGTGCTAATGTGCAATATCTGGATGCATCGCCTAACAAATCAAAATAAGAAGGTTAATCTATACAACTAATTAAAGAGTAATTAAAGAAAGAATAAAAATTATTGATTCTAGCCTAATAATTATCCACTTGCTTTTATACTCCTCACAAACCAACAGGGGCTGGAGCAGCTGCTTTGAATTAGATTTTTAATCTTTCAAAGTTCGCAGGTGGGAGAGAATTCGTTAAGATATTTGCATATTCATCAAAAGCAGAGACATGTTGGACCAACAGCTGCTTGGCTTCAATCTTCTCCCTTCTGAAATATAAATCTAGCTCAATGCGGTGCGCAAGTTATGGCACCACAATGCCGGAGGTTTTGGGGTTGGAGTGTTCAACTCGTCCAAAAGATGTTGTAACCATATAAATTCAGCAAAAGCATTAGTTGAACTTCTGAAGTCTGCTACAGAACTAGATCTCAAACTAGTTTTCTGATTTTTGGAACTCCAGCTGACTAGATTATCTCCCAAATGGACATAATTAAACCAAAAGTCAAATTTCTATCATCAGGATCATATCTGCAGTCAGCATCTGAGAATCCGCTAAGGAGAAAGTGTGTCTTCAAATCAACCAAAAATCAATAGTGTCTTTTAGGTACTTTAGAATTCTATTAACAGCCTTGCAATGAACATCACGGTGAGATTGCATAAACTGACATAACTTATTGACTGAAAAGGCAATTTCTGCTCTTGATGATGGTAATATGATGCAGAGCTCCTATATAATGCTTTTGTTCATCTTCCTAGGATCTCCCTCTCATGCTAACAGTTTAGTACTGGTTACCATTTCAATCACTTTTGCCTTTTCGAGCAAATCCTTGTGATAGTTCTTTTACATCAATACCTAAAACATATCTTAGATGTGCAAGATATTTGAGTGAGAATTCCTTGTTCAGGCACACAATTAACTCATGAATCTCCAAGTTACTGCTTCCAGTGACAATTATGTAATCAACATACACTAGGTCGAACATCATTAAGGATTTAGTGTACATTATGAATAAAGATTGATCAGCCCTTGCCCCTTGGGTTTCTATAGCCCAATCATTGAAATGAGGATTTCAAATTTTCAAGTTCTCAAACCAAGCCCTGGAGGCTTGTTTTAGGCGGTAAATAGCCTTCTTTAATTTGTAAACTAGTTGTCATTGCCCACTAGTTTTGAATCCTGTAGGATGCAAATGCAAATATAAAACTCTATGTTGTGGGTTTAACTATTGGACTAAAAGTATCATTATAGTCAACTCTGGCCATTGGATCTCGACTCAACCCCTGAGGCCAGTAATGTCTTTTAACCTAGGTAAGGTTCCTTCTGAAATCCTTTTCACTTTAAAAACCCATTTGCACCCACTATAGGTCTGTTGGCAGGCAAAGAAACCAAATTCCAAGTATTTGTTTTCAGTAACAAACTATCTGGTTACTTATCTAGCTGCAGAGAAACACTAAAAAACTGTCACACCATAGAATGCTGGTTAAAGGTTTCTTCTATATTTTCTATAGATTCATTTGATAAGTCATCCAATGCACGAGCTTTAGGCGATAAAGCAGGTACTTTGTGTTGGTTCAGGTTTATTGTTTGATGAACTAGACGGACTCTTTGATATGCAAGAAGGCTGAGATACAGCTGTGGTTTTATTTTGTGGCATAGCTAGCAGATTCAAGGTGTAATGTGAATGTGTTGAATCCTTGAATGATGAATAGTCAGGTAGCTACGTGGTTAATGTAGTAAAGGAGAATTAATGTTCATCGAAGTTGACATGACTAAAATGTAAGTCTCCCATTTGAGGATAGGCGCTTTATGAGATTTATGAAAAATAGCTTCTTAATTAATTCTTGGTACAGAATACATGTGTGTATATATATATATATACACACATACATGACAACCGGTTCTTGACCTTGATTGTCTCCTACAAATTAGGATCTATACAATAGAGTATCTCTTGGGAATAAAATCTCCTAAAAATCAGGATTACAGCTAATCACACACCTAGATTGATTTCCTACACTCCCCCTCAAGGGATTTGTAACATGAGTTGTTAGGTAGGATATTGATTTTGAAATGTTTGTAAAGGTGAGTGAAATTTGAGAACCCGGGACGGCATTCGGTTGATCAGATATGTTGCAGTAAGAATGGCTTCACCCCAAAATTTTTTAGGAACATTGGCTTGAAAAAGCAAGGATCGGGCAACCTCAAGTATATGACGGTTTTTACGTTCAGCTACACGATTTTGTTGTGGTGTGTCAACACAAGAGCTTTGTTGAACAATACCATGTGATTTGAGATATAGGCCAAGACTTGAATTGAAAAAGTCCTTGGCATTATCAATTTTTAGGATTTGAATGTTGACTTTGAACTGTGATTGAACCATGGCGTGAAAATGTTGAAATATGTGCTTTGTTTCAGATTTTTCTTTCATAAGAAATGTCCAACACAATCTAGTATGATCATCAACTAACATTAAAAACCATCGTGCACCCATAATACTAGAAATACAAAATGGCCCCCAAATGTCACCGTGAATGAGAGAGAAAATGTGACTTGGTTTGTATGTTCGTGGTAAATAAGTGTTCCGAGTATGCTTTGCCAACTGAAAATTTTCACAATGAAATAACTTGGGACTTTTATTAATGAATAAAGACAGAAATAAGCTTTTCAAGTACAGAAAATTTGGATGACCTAAACGAAAGTGCCACATCATGACTTCACTTTCTTTATTAGAATAACTATCAGACTTAAGACTACAAATCAATTGACACTGATGACTAGCAGGCTGAGTTGAAGGATTGTTGACATCTAGAACATAGAGGCTCGCACGAAAATCAGCATTGCCAATCGTCTTCCCCGAGCTCAAGTCCTGGAAAACACAAAATTTAGCAAGGAATTTAATTTCACAATTAAGGTCACAATTCAATTTACTAACTGATATAAGATTGCAGTCAAGATCAGGCACAAATAACACAGATTTGAGAATAAGGGTATTTGAGAGATGAATGGTTCCTCTTCCGACTACTGTGGTGCGTGCACCATTGGCAATACACACTGTTTGAAGGCTGCAATATGCATTGTTTGAAGGCTGTCACACAGTGAGTAGGTTGTGAAAAGTGTTCGGTCACCTGTCATGTGGTTGGATGCACCCGAGTCCACTATCCAAGTTGAGGAGTGAGATTTGGCTGCATGCAGTGCTGAATTACTGGAGTTATTCCTGCTGGAGTTGATACTTTCCTGTTGTATAAGTTGCTGGAGAAGTTCTAATTGTTCTTTAGTGAATAGGACAGAATGACCAGATTAAGATACTTCAGCAATGGCGGCATTTTCCTTTACCTCGCTATCACGGTTTGGCTTCCAGTCAGAAGGCTTCCCATTTAATTTCCAGCAAGTCCCCTTCAAGTGTCCAGGCGACTAACAATAATCACACCATGGGCGACCTTTCCTTGTTCGATTATTATCAGTATTTTGAAAAGTCCTTCGAGCAGCAAATGCGACAGGGTCTGGTGAATTATCCTTGACTGCTGCAAGTGCTGGGACTTCAGGAATTATGGGGAGATTAGATGGTCCCAGCATAACACGTTTTCAGCTCTCCTCCCTGCGTACTTCTGAGAATGTCTCTCGCAGACTTAGTAGTGGCTTCGTTCCCAAAATTCTGCCCCTTACTTCATCAAGAGATTTGTCGAGTCCCATCAAGAATTTGAAGACAATTTGGTCTCCACGATTTTCCTAAAATATGCACGATCTTTAGAACACTAAAATTTATAGGTTTCAAACAAGTCTAGCTGCTGCCAATGGCGAGTGAGGGTCGTGAAATAGACCATCACTGGGTTTTCCCCTTGACGAAGGTTCTAGAGAGAGCTCTCCACATATAAAAGCTTGGTTGTGTTCTCGTTGCTGGAAAACATGTCACGTGCTGCTTCCCATGTCTTTTGCTGTGGTGTACAGCAAGAAATTTTCCCCTATCTCGGTTGTCATAAAACTGATTAACCAAGACATGACCAGGTTATTTTCTGCTTTCCAGATCTTGTAATCGGCATCACTTGGATCTGTTTTTGGAACCGCACCAGTGAGATATTCATTCTTGCTCCTTCTGCTTATGAACATCATCATTGATTGGGACCATTGAAGGTAGTTGTGACCATTGAGTTTGTGGGCGGTGATAAGGACGTGATTACTTTTTGTGGTGACTGGGAGTCGAGGAACAATAGGAAGATTGGACAAGGGATTAGATGCAGATGAATCCCTGGATGTTTGCTCGGATTCTGCCATGAAGAGGTGATTTCGAAAATAGGAGAGGAGGACTGAGGGCTGCGATTTGAGAGAGGAAGAGTAGGGTTTATGAGCCTAAAGCTCCAATACCATGAAGCTTTATGAGATTTATGAAAAATAGCTTCTTAATTAAATCTTGTTACAAAATATATATATATATATATATATACACACACACATGACAACCGGTTCTTGACCTTGATTGTCTCCTACAAATTAGGATCTATACAATAGAGTTTCTCTAGGGAATAAAATCTCCTAAAAATCAAGATTACAGCTAATCACACGCCTAGGTTGATTTCCTACATTATACCCCTGTGCTCTAGGTTATAATTAAAGATTTGACATGTTGCCACCATTTACTTATCATCATTTTGTGCATTGGAGCTTTGATAGTTTGGCTCTGATACCATCATCGAGAATTGAGATTCCCAAGATGGAAGGGAATAAACTTTTTCTCTGCAATACAAAATGATATCAACTTTCATATCGTAAAATGGGTATACATTTGCCCCTGCCTATAGACTGCTATTGCAAATGTGCACCATCTATGTACACTGCCAAAATTTCACATGCATATTTATTTGGGAAAGTAAATTAGTAGAGATGATTTTTCGAACAACATCATTTATGCCTATCTAGGAATGAAGTTAGCAGCAACTTTATAAAGTATTACGGGGTAATTTAACTTCAATGATATGCAACAAGGGAATTCAATATCTGTGAACATAAATGTACAAGTAGAGAAGGCGACAATAGATAACACATTCTCATTAAGAGATACTATATTGTGGATGACCGATTTCTCCAGAAGCAGGTCTCCTTATCAACAATAGAAAGTGTATCATCTTGTAGGTAACAAAAAACATAAATATTTGAAAAACCATAGCCAAATTAAAGACTGACGACTTCCAGATGAAAATTACTGACCATAAATTTTAATTAAGAAAAAGCACTGCAGTGGACACGCTTTTAACATCTTAACCAGTTCAAGTGAAAGGAGATGGGCAAGGGGGAATATTAACTTCAAGAATTCCCTCGAGCATTTGGCAGACTTTTCTCATGGTTGGCCTCAGAGATGAATCTTCTTGAATACACCAAATGCCAACCATCACAAATCTTTCTAGTCTTTTCTTGTCGTTTAAAGCTTCGGTATCATTTTTAACCAAAGTATCTAGCGTTCCTTCCTGAAAGCAGTCCCAAACCCAATCGGTAAGAATTGGATTTTCTCCCTCTCCAAATTCCAAATCTATCAGGCTTTTTCTGCATGTAATGATCTCTAGTAGTAAAACACCAAAGCTATAAACATCAACTTTCGCGGTGACTTGAGTGTTTCTAAACCATTCGGGAGCAACATAGCCTTTAGTACCTCTGATATTAGTGAGGGTACGACTCTGATTCATCATCAGAAGTTTTGCTAATCCAAAGTCTGAAATCCGAGCATTAAAATATTCATCAAGAAGTATATTCTGAGGCTTGATGTCGCAGTGGATGATTTGAGTGCTGCATTCTTCATGTAAATACGCAAGTCCCCTGGCAATTCCCAGTGCAATTTGAATCCTTTGATTCCAATTCGGTTTCAGATCACCAAAAAGGAAACTTGCTAGAGTTCCATTGTTCATGTACTCATACACCAACATCCGATGAGGACCCTCATCACAAAATCCAAGCAGGCGGACCAAATTCTTATGATGAGTTTGGCCTATGACATTCACTTCTGTTTTGAATTCTTTCTCAGTATCTTGAGCCACTCTATCCAACCTTTTCACTGCAATGCTTTTGGACCCCGTTGGCATTACTCCTTTGTAGACAGTTCCAAAAGCACCTCTCCCCAGTTCTTCCTTGAACCCGTCTGTAGCTTGTTCGAGCTCTTTATAAGTAAAACACCGCAAATTCACTCCTTCTGTATCATGAACTGGACGGAAATTTGTGATTTTTTTGTTGTAAATAAGGAAAAACCCCAGACAAGCTGCACCTACCAACATGAAGTTGACGAACAGAGAGCTGCCCAAGAGCACTGATCCCACAAGTATCAATGTTCCCTGGTCCTTCTTTTTTTCTGGAGTTGGAAAAATCGGTCCTTGTACAGGAATATTACCTTTCTTGAACTTGAGAAAAGCCTTTGCATTAAGTTGTGTGTCAAGTCTCCCATTAGATAGTGGCAGCTTCTTCTTCCAGCAGCTATTTTCTCTGTAAATAGAAACAGCACATAAACAATCATTCAGGCAGGCCTTTTTACAGTCACCTTCTGTGAAAGGGGCTAGTTGCTCAAAATCCGATTTTGGCCAATCAATATCAGAAACCTCCAACATTTCATATACATCTTCTGCAGAACCCTTCTGATTATCTTCACCACAGATTGGAATAAACGGGGGACTACAATCACTAAACGGGTCTTTTGGTTCAGAGAAAGAATAACCTCGAGGGCATTCGCAAATTGGTTTTCCATTGTCGAGTCTGCAGACACTGTTATACCCACAAGCCCCGCTGCCTTTTTCTCTGTCGATGTTCATACATATGTTTAGTGGCCAATATTCAGCTACAGTCCACCCTGGAACGCCACTGAAACTCTTTGGATAATAATACGTTCTGAAAACTCCATCAAAATCAAGAGTTGCCCTATAATAATGATCCGAAGTTGTCGGAATTGAGCGCTTCGTCGTTAGGACTGTTCGTTCTCCGTTTCTCCTCAATACATAAAGCAAACCCCTTTCATTGAAGACCAGTTGATAACCAGAATTCGATGCATTTGCAGGATCAGAAGTTTGACTGTTGTAATACTCATCATCAAAATCCGAATTCGTCGGCACACTTCGAGTATTAAGCACTAAATTCCCACCTCCAAGCATGCGAAGATAAAATCTGCCTCGACTGAAATTCGTTTCAGACTTTCGCGAAACAAGCGTACCATTAGTTGCAATTATTTGCGTAGGCAGCACTGTATCACTGGGATATTTGAAACTGTCCCATATCGAAACAGAATCACTGCGCACTAAAACAAAATTTCCAGTATCATTCAAAAAACCATGGGAAACAACATCAACAATATCATCAGGACTCCATAGAAGGCGGCCTTGAGGATCACGAAGCACCAGCCCTCTTTGTGCATCAATCTCCACCCTCGAATCCCGTGGAATAGGATTTGTAACGTTTGGATACCATACTACGGTTTTTTCTGGTATTTTATCATACCATATAGCAAGTTGAAACATATCACTGTTTTGAAGTTTCTGAAACCCAAATGCGAAATCTCCAGAAGGTGAAAGCCATGGAGTGGACCCCTCTGTTGCAAACAGAGAGTTACCCACAATTATGTTACCATTGTTTTGAGAAAAGGTGCAGAGTGGGAGGAGAAATATTATCAAGAAGATGAAGATGAAGATGAAGTTAAAGAGAGCATAAGCCATTGTTATTTGTTAGAGCAAATTTGGCACATAAAAATATCAAAAAATAATAATAATTCCATGTATAAAGGATAGGAGATTATTCGAGGCAACTCCTACTTTTCAAGGTATGCTTTAAATTTTGTCCTTGCGCGGAAAACTTTTCAAGAATTGTAAATTTAGGAGTGGCAATGAGTCGAATCGTAAGAATGATAATGGATTGAGTCAAGTCGGTTCAACCCATCTACCCATGAGCTCGTGAGTCACGATTCGAGCGGAGTTGAGCAGAGTTCACGAGCTCACGAATTTTATTTTTTTTACATTTTTCCTCACATTTTTTACGAGCTCACGAACTTTATTAGTGAGCTCGTGAACTTTAGCTCGTGGCAGCTCGTCCGTGGACGAGTCGAGCTGGTTTGGCTCGTCAAACAAGCTAGCCCACTGGGCTCGAGCTCGTCATTTGACGAGCCGAGCCGCCCATGAGCCAAGCTTGTACGAGTTGAGCGACCAAGCCGACGAGCCGCTCGGCTCGTTTGACATCCCTATGTATATCTACCATGGTATTGCAAGATACATCTTAAATGATTAATAAAAAAATAACTAAATCATCAATCAGACTCCAGTCATACAACGATGAATTTGTTCTCGGTCGTACACACCTCCCATCAAACCAATTTTAGGATCTCTTTATGATAATGAAACCACCAGTAAAAAGCATCAACGCTGCAAAGACCAATAAATCGATTGCAGTACAGGCTCCACCCCATCTTTACTGGATCTATTTTCAAGAGTAAATTAAAAAAATAAAAAAGGAGCATTTCCTCTCCTCTCCCCAGTCATTTCATTTCGAGTGAGGTCCTAATTCTTGATTGGAGGGGACTCCAAAGACCTTTGTTCTTCCATTCCTTGCACTGAGAGGATGGTTTATTAAAGATATTATGTGATTTTGATTATTAAGGTAGAGCAATTGAGATGGCTAATGTTGTTGGATTCGACTTTTCTTTTTTGATGGAGAAACAAAATTTATGAAAATAATGATCAATGTCATCATCGATGATGAAAGCTAAAACAGGAAGCTGTGGACTATTGAATTTTCAAGACAAAAGTGTGAGTTGACAAGTCCACAGGATTAGATAGAGTACAAAAACAGGTGGACCAATGTAACTCCGACAACACAATATTTCATATACAGAGCATGTTTGAGTCTTTTTTTTTTTTTTTTTTTTTTTTTTGTAGAATGTATTTTGAAATAATAAATTGATGTAGAATGTGTAAATAAAAATTAAGAATTTTTTTTAAATTTACATGTAATATTATTTTATTAAAAAGAAAGAGAAAAAAATATATTTGAAAAAAAATATGGACAAACAGGGCACAGTTGGACAAATGTAAACATATAAATATAGTATTACTTGAAATTAAGATATTATTCAAAGATGCCAAAATTGTATGACATTTCTCATTTTATTCAAGACCAGACGGGATAGGACAACACGTCACGGCATGAAGCGGTATAATATCCAAAACAAATGATATTCACTTTCGAATTTTTTTCCATATGAAATGTCTGTATTTGTAATTAGGTATGCGCATAACTTTATTAAAAACGACTTTTACCATTTCAATGCAGCCTCATATCTCTATCGTTTTGTTGGAATCCATTCTTTTTCCATTTTTGACTTTTTCGTTCTTCCTTTTCCTTTCACCATTTTCGCGCAACCTACCATTTCCTGGTTATTTTGTTGCAATCCCCTTTTTTAATTTACAACTTTTGCATTCTTTCTTTTCCTTTCCAACTTGGCTGTATACTAATTTCTCACCTATCAGGTTTGAACCAGAAAGGATATTAGAACATCCTCAAGAGTTGATGCCTAAAAAAAAAAAACTGCAAGAGGCTTTCTGTTCCAATTCTTTAAAATAAAGAGTGAAATTGGCTCTTCAAATTTGGAGAATCAAAATTATTCTATATTTATTTCATAATTATTGCATTTAACAAGTTACAGAATTTAATACTCTATTTTTTAAATTATTCAAATCCTATTTGAAATTATTGATCATTGATATATAAAAAAAAATGTTAAATAAAAGATGGGGAGAAGGAATCCGCTAGATGAGAGGCTTGCATCTGATTAGCTAGTTGGTGAGCTCAGTTAATGTTCTTGAATTTCTCCCCTCTTCTCGAAAAATTTCTTTCCTACCAAATGTTTCTTGAAAAAAAAAATAATAATAATTGAGCCAAAATAGAGGGTATTGTTGAAGTATATAAAAAAATTATATCCTCTAGCTTTAAAGGTGATACATGAGATGCTCTTTATAAATGGAAATTTTTTTTAAGATACTCTCATTGTTTAATAATTTTAGTGTCTTGGTTGGACGTCACAAAGGCCATATCAGATATTAGGCGAGCAAAAAATTTGAATATGAGAGTCGTAAAACTTCATTTTTGGGCAATGATAAAGAAGAAATAATTGTTCATTCAATTTTACAATTTAAAACATTTAGAAACTCATTTGCAACAGCTTATAAGAACTTTTGTTCCTTTTACCTCATAAAACTTTGTTGTTTTCTCGTCATTTTCAAGAACGTTTGAAACTCTATACACCAAAAAATAAAATATCAAATCCAAGGATTGCCATGAAAGAGAACTATTAGTTTTTTTTTTTTATTATTTTTAACAGAAAGACTTCAAGAATTTCTACAAGAAAATTAGTTATCTAGTCGTCGTTTTCAAAACATGAATATGTTCCGAGTTATAAAACTGCACATTAAGATTCATTTCTTTTAATAAACGAGGGAAATTCTTGGCATTATACTGAATTCCCTTTATCTGGTATTTTCCTTGAACTAGAAAAAAAAAATTGACATTCACAATGCTCATCAAACATTTTATAATCACACTTGCTAGTCCCTCCGTTCCATTTATATAAGCTGGCATTCATTATTTTCTTGTCCAAGTTATATAGTCATGTTTCTTTATTGAGAAATTTTTTTTTCTTTGTTCGTTTACTAATATACATTTATTTAGTCTGCATAATTATAATCATTTTTCTCCACTTAATCTTGAAATTGTACAAATATAAATAAGAGTAGACTAGAAAAGTTTTTGGCAAAAATTATTTTTTTCAATAATATTAAGGCCCCGTTTGACCCACATTTTCATTTTCATTCTCATTCTTCTACTCATTTTCAACCACACATTCTTCAATAAAATAATATTTTCCATCACATCAATAATTTTTCCTTCTTTTTCAACCACACATTTCCCATCATATCACTATTTCAAATTTCATTTTTCTCAAATAATCTCTATCAAACACACTCTAAATAAGATTTTTAATCTGTGTGAAAAAACAAAATCAGCCTATATAAATAGGACGGGAGAGTGTTTAATAAATGAAAATTGGCACAAATGGTCCATAATGTATTTCCCTTGTTCGCAAATGGTCCCTTGATAATGTTTCATTCTTGGCACTGATCCCCTTAACCTATTTTGTGTGCAGAAAGTCCTTTTCTCATGGTTTTCATTCATTCTTGTTGTTAAAAGTATATTTTAATAAAAAGACATTTATGACATTTATTTATTTATACACTTAAAGAATTATTTGTGCAAAATTTCTTAGTTTCCATATTTCTTTGCAGTCATAGTCAAAACTTCCTAGACCAAAAAAGAAGGAGAGAAAGAGAAATACGTTAGGTGAATATAATGTTTAATAAAATAGCCTACAATCAATAATATTTTATAAAATAACTTTTAATCTATTTTGTTATGTATTAAAAGTCTTAAATACCCTTCATTTGAAATGTCCCAAATGTCCAATTTCAAACCAAAATTTACCAAATCTCCACTTTTATTCTCACTTTTTATACCCAATTTAAAATCAGCAGCAAAATGAGATGCTGCCTTTTTAAATTACTAAATATCATTTTAACTAAGTTCATGTTTGTTTCACTTTATTATGTCTCACATCCACATGAAAAATTAATTTGGAGTGAAATTGAGACTCCGTGACTAAAAATGACATACTGTAACTATAAACGAATCAATGACGTTTTGACTAATTACGTATCCTTTTCACATTTTATTCTCATACCAACATGAAATGAACATTAATAAGTTTTCACTATATTCAGAATAAAATCAAGACTCATTTACCCAAAAAGGCATACTGTCATTTTAAATGATTAGGTGTCATTTCAACTAATTTTGTATTCGTTTCACATTATTTTCGCTCGTATCTACATAAAAATGAACAAATATAAATTTTCATAACATTTGGACACCAGTGTCGATACAAAGTTCACGCAATAATGACAAACACTATTGTTTAGTGAGTAAATTAAACTTAACTTAACTACGAACAAAGGCAAGTAACCCAAATTCGATTATATTCCAATTATGTGATAAGATATTCAACAAATCATCTCATTTAACTTATGTAAATCTTTTAATATGTTTCCAAATATTATCGACTAATTTTGAATTGAAATCGAGACTCTGTAATCCAAAACGGCATGTTGTCATTTTAATATGATGAGTGTCGTCTCAACTATTTTTGTGATTGTGTTCACTTGTATCCATATGAAAATGACTGGATGAAAGTTTTTACTACATTTGGATATCAAGGTCGATACAAAAGTTCAACCGATAGTGATCAATAATATTTTTCCATGAGTAAATTATATTAGACTTCACTATGAAAGAAAATAAGTAATCCAAATTTCATTATATTTTAATTAAGTGATAAAATAGTAAAATTCTCAACAAATTAACTCATTTAACTTATATCAATTTTCTAAAATGTTTCAAGATATGATCAACTAATTTTGGAGTGAAGTCAAGACTCGGTAATCCAAAGCGGCATGCTGTCATTTTAAATTACTAGGTACCGTTTTAACTATTTTTATGTTCGCTTTACTTTAGCTTCAAAACTAAAAGAATGTAAGATTTCACTATATTTGGATACCAAGATCGATAAAAGCGTTCTCTCGATAGTGATTAACAATATTGTTCCATAAGTAAACTACACTAGACTTGATACTCAAAAAATTAACTTGTTTAACATGTATAAGTCTTTTAAAATGTTCAAATATATGATTGACTAGTTTTGGAGTGAAATCGAAACTCCATGATCCAAAATGATTTATGTGTTCATTTCACTTTATGTTCACTCGTATCTGTGTAAAAATGAACTGAACGAGTTCAAATTTTTACAATATCTGGAGACCGCGGTCGATGTGAAGTTCACGTGATAGTGATCAACATTATTGTTCTGTATGTAAAATACACTAGACTTCACTACGAACGAAGGTATGTAATTCAAATTTCATTATATTCCAATTATAAGATAAGATTCTCAAACAATTAGCTCGTTTAACTTGTACAAGTCTTCTAAGATGTTTCAAAGTATGATCGACTGGTTTTGAAGTGACATCGAAACCCCCCAGACCTAAAATGGCATAGTGCTGTTTTAAATGGCTAAGTGTCGTTTCAATTAATTTTTTGTCAGTTTCACTTTATATGCACTCCTATCCACATGAAAATGAATGAATGCAATTTTTTCCTACATTTGGATACTTCGGTCAATATGCGGTTCACACGATAGTGACCAACTCTATTTTTTAGTGAGTAAACTACACCGATGTTCATTACGATCAAATATAAGTAATTAAAATTGCATTTTATTTCAATTATAAGATAATGTACTTAACAAATTAGCTCATTTAGCTTGTATAAGTCTTCTAATATATTCCAAAATATGTTGACTAATTTTGAAATAAAATCGAGACCTCGTGCCCAAAACTATGGGTAGGTGTCGTTTCAATTAATTTTGTGGCCGTTTAACTTTATGTGCATTAGTATTCACATAAAAATGAACGAAGGTAAGTTTTCACTAAATTTGGATACCACGGTCAATATAAAGTTCACTTGATAGTGACCAACACTATTGTTATGTGAGTAAACTACACTAGACTTCCTTGTGAACGAAGTTAAGTAACTCAAATTCCATTATATTCCAATTATGAGATAAGATAATCAATAAAATAGCTCATTTAACTTGTACAAATCTTATAAAATGTTCCAAAAAATGATGAAAAGTTTTGGAGTGAAGTCGAGTCTCCGTAATAAAAAGGAATGTTGTCGTTTTAAATGGTTAGATATCATTTCAATTAATTTCGTGTCCATTTTACTTTATCTGCACTAGTATCCACATGAAATTGAATGAACTCAAGTTTTCCCTAAATTTGGACACTGCAGTCAATATAAAGTTTACGCCATAGTTTTGAATGTGAAATCGAGATCCCGTGACTCAAAACTATATGTAGTCATTTTAAATGTACGTGTATTGTTTCTACTAATTTTGTGTTTATTTCGCTTCATTTTCACTTGTTAACACTTGAAAGTGTAAAAACAAAAGTTCTAACTGAATTTGGATGTTACAATCCCTACAAAGTTCAAACGATAGTAGTAACACTATACATTCATTTGGAAACTACACCACATTTGAACGAAAAGCGTAGGTAACAACATAATACATCTATTTGTTCAAGAGTGCAAGTTTTCTATCATATTCTAAACATTGTCTATTAGTTTTAGAGTGAAATCGAGACTCCTTGACCCAAAACAACAAATAATCATTTTAAACATATGGGTACAGTTTCTACTAATTTCATGTCTGTTTCGTTTCATTTTCACTAGTGTCATAGCCTATGCAATCGCAACTCTTTGCTTTTACCCATCAAAAAGTTGAACACTTCGCTCACCAACCTTAGTCGATTAGTCATCCAGAAAGGCACTAATGAAACTATGTGCATTAGTGAGCTTTGATGCTTCTATAATTTCTCCTTATGTGGCACCCTCTTAACCATAAAAAATGTTTTCATGAATTAATGGGGCAAAAAGAGCCGGCTCTTGTTGGACCAATCCGATGTGTTTCCTTAAAGATTTGAGCATCAGTTTCTTGATGCCTTTGCCTGTGTAAATTTTATATCATTAACATTAGATAGTAACTTGTAGACATTAAATGTGTGTTTTGTAAAAAGGAATGAATACTACTAGATAGTATTATAAGAGAAAAAGCTAAATTTTCATAATAACATGTACTAAATTTTCATTTACTTTGTCAAAGTTTAAGAGAAGTTGTTGTGCACTATCGAAGGCAAAATATATTTATTTCATCAAGATACATTATCATATTTATGCTGGTCAGGCTGTAAACATAAATGAAAATTCTCACTGCTATGCTTAATGTTTCAATCAACTTCTGCATCGCCAAGACAAAAATTTGAGGCGACAAAATACTCTTAAGAATGGCAACACCAATATAGATAAGATAAGATGAAGCAAAATAGTTCTAAAACAACACCTACAAGCTATTCCCGTTTAAACTTTGAATGAGCTACTACTAAAGCACCTAGCACTGAATTTAACCAAAAATAAATGTTAAAAGGAAGAAAGAATGATATAGCAACAAGTGTATTACTAAGTTTAACAGAAAATTGCCAAACTTCAAAAATATGGAAAATACTTGTCTTCAAATCTACAAACCAGTGAACAAATTGACCAATGGAATGTTGCGTAAAATGAAAATTGTGATTCAAGCCGTTTGCTAGTACATTGTTGATTAGACATGAGTCACAGGCAAGGTAAAGAATTTCCTTATATCTTTATCTTAGTATATGGGTTGTTTACACCTTTAATTTGTAGAACCATTGAAAACAATAGGGCACTCTTAGCATTCCTTCAATGGGCCTCGAATACATCTAGTCAAGAGTTGCTTCATTTTGTAACTAAACAAAATCATTGTCATCAGAATATACCAAAGTACGTAAGCCATTCGATAACATGGGCATCATGAGAGTAACAACATTATTGACCAGTTTTCTATGGGGTTGGGAGTGACAACATTATTGACTGTGGTACTAGAGGCAAACCAACCATTGACAACACTCTTCCATATTCTCTTATCCATGGATTTCAAAAACGCTCTCATTCTCACTTTTTAGTAAGCATAATTACTACTATCAAAATGGGGCGGGACATGCAATGAGCTACTCATCTAGACAAAATTAACGTCAGAACATGAAATTAGACTCTGATACCACTTGAAAGTTATGGGATAGCGCTAGGCCCTTACTAGATCACCGTTTTTATTTTGACCTTACGTGCGGAATAAATCTAATCAAGGCAACAAGTCACTTTTAATTAGTTTCTAGATGGTGACGCATACAAGTCCTTTTACCTAAATTGAATTACCGTAGTTAATAATTTTAAAAGCAATAAATAACGTAAAGTATGATGACGGAGAAACCTAACGTCGGTAAAAACTTCGGGACCAAGTCAGTTACTTCCACCATAGACAACGTGGGTTATAGTTCGATTCCAACCTAGTTCCACTAACTGTTGTAAACTCTACAACACCAAGATATGTTATTCATTCCAACCTCGCGATCTGATACCGTAGACAATGTCTATCCAACTTGCTAGATCTTTCGCTCTACCTCATGTAGCTTCCATGATCTATTGTACTCCAGACTCACAATCTTCTACCAAGATCCATTGTCCAGTTTTACAATCTTCTACACACGTCTCTTCCAAGTGGATACACATGAATCCTTATTCATGTTCTTCTTACCGCGCTTCAATCCCTTCCTTAAAGTGTTAAAGATGCTAGGTATTTTGGATTAAGGAACCTTGATATTTTCTCCAAAACTGGGTTGCTGGATCACAAGATTGATATGGATGAATCAATCGACAAAAAGCCTCTTGTATCTCTCAATGAATGATATGAATGTGTTTTTCTCTTGTAGTACAATGAAGCAACCTCACAAATTCGTCTCAGACTTCGGTATTTATAGTTGGGGACGTTTGGGTGTTATGAGCCTTGTAAAACTTTTTAAAATCGTGAACTAGGTCTAGCCGCATAACACTGTCGCTCGAGCGAGGGGACTTTTCACTCGAGCAACGTCAGTGCGGAATGCAAACAATGCAATTTCCGTTATGACGTTGGCGAGAAGCTAGCGAAATTCCAACGCCACGTTTTTCTTGTTTTCAACCTTGAACCCTAACCTATCTCATCTATACAATATTGCACTTCACTTCTTGATTTTTATACATGTTCAATTAAGTCTTATTTGTCTACAGAATTGCAAATAAACAATATTAAACTTAACAAAATACAAATTGCATATGATTGAATCTTAAATCATATGTGGTCGTAAGTAATAACGAGATACGAATATCGTTATTACGGATAGACCATCACATGTGACATTCCTTACTTGTAAAGTAAGTAACAAATCTCACAAGTTAAAGTGTAGTGACACTTAAATGAACACATGAATGTTTTATTATAGAACAAAACATTGGAGACCCACTAGGAGATTTCACATGAATAACTATCTAAGTATCGGTGGTTAATCTCTAATGTTCGGTAGTGGAATTGGTCCTTCGACTTGAGGTCATCATAATGCCTTATATGAAGACAGACATGCTTTGGTGATATTGGATGTTTCTCTTCCAAGGGCCACTAATACGACATCGTCCGGGTATGTCAAGAATCATATGAATGTTCTAAATGGTCAATAGAGGATTCGTCACTCTTACATAGTAAGAAATTGTGATCTATATTTCATCCAGCGTTGTTGATAATGAAATCATTGGCCAAAGTGTACTCATAAGTCGAAAAGGTGTTTTCGACTTACATTGACTTAATAGTAGGATGAAAGATATGATCGATAATTGAGATTGACACAGATCCATATCTCGTAATTGATCTAATCATATTGACCAATGGATTATAGTTTCACGATAAACGAACGATTTTGATTTTGTCATACCACGTGACATTTTTGTTACATGTATTGCCCTAACACATTGCTAGTTGTCAATCTGAGACGACGAATGTGAATTAGTGATAAATCAAATGGATGTTTTGGTTTATCAATTTTAATTAGATCAAAATAATAATTCACGTCGTTAGACATTGTGATTGGAACATAATGGGTCACACACAAAATGTGAACTAGAAAAATGAGATTTATCAATTAATTAATTGACAAGCATTGAATAATTAATTAATTGGACTGCTTATTAATAGACCAGAATTAATTAACTAGATAAATTAATTTATGGACCAGATTTAATTAATTATATTAATTAAACACTGGGTCGGATTAAGTTGTAAGATCGGTCGAGCCCTGTTTGGGCTTATATAAATAAGCTACTAGGATTTTAAAACTGTAGAGATTTTCATTATTCTTGCTAATACAAGAAAAGTAAACCCTAGTTCTCTCTCAATCTTGTTCCCTGTGTGGATTCCATTGGAGGTTGAACAATTGAACAGTTGTGGAAGGCAAATCAAGATTGCTATAACTACAGGAATAGCAAAATTGTTTTCAAATGTACAATTTCTATCTAAACACAAAGCAGATCCTTTGTGAGAATTGAAACTTGTTATTTTTCGCTGTGCATGTTTAAGTAAATTCCCAACAGAATTTGCTTTGTTTGCAATTATTGATGAACCCAAAGTAACATTCCTGTAAGGCTGGGCTGTGGCTGAAAGTAGATTCAAAAACAAGAGTAGGAAAAAAAAAATTACTTGAAACTGCAAAGGCCATGTGAAAAGTGGATTTTGCTCGAAAGATTTAAAACACTATTTCTGTAGAAATTGTTTTTATCATTTGAAGTAAGTTGCCTGTATCAACAACGAACTAAACAATACTCAGGGAAATAATCAATAATGTGAGATGATAAATGATGTTTTAGAATGAGACTT
The DNA here is from genome assembly GCA_019395295.1 of Osmanthus fragrans. NCBI lineage: Eukaryota > Viridiplantae > Streptophyta > Magnoliopsida > Lamiales > Oleaceae > Osmanthus > Osmanthus fragrans. The sequence continues at coordinate 20,062,126 of CM033343.1, read as the reverse complement.
CTTTGGGCCTTTTATGCTATTATCAAACTACATAAATTAAGGAAAAGGACAACGATTTGGGAAAGTAATCCACCCTCATGGGCAAAGTAAATAAATGTCGGTTGAACCTGTAAATTCTTTCTCTATCAACATTTTTCTTCTTCTGACATGCAAACCATTTTAGTTTAGATTTTTTCCTTTACAATTAATTCTTATTGTGACTAATGAAAAGAAGTTCCATCATTGCAGTTGGATGCTAATAATAAAAAGAATTATTCTACTTTGCTGGAGGATTTTTTACTTCCCTCTTGTAGTGGATGAAAATGATTGGATAGAAATAACGATTTTTGGACACTTGTTTCCCAAGAAAATGATCACATCGTGCAATAGAAGACTTCAAATTACTTAGACAATCAAACGTACTAATGTTTAGAACTCTCTTTGTATAAAATCGTACTTAAAATAAGTGCAGAATTTGAAGTAAATATGCAATAATATGATACTGCAAGCATGAAGCAATTTGTATGAATTCTGCAAACGGGGGGCCTATATATTGATGTTGAGAAGTTATGTTGAAGAGACTCCACTCTTGGAAAGGCACATCCATTGGAATAAGATATATCCTTTTGGACAACTTTTGTCCACAAGACGTGATTTTTCATATGAAAGGAACCATGTTTTCATTAAAACATATTCTAGAATATTTCATTACGTGTCATATCCGGGTTAACATAATATTTCATCGTGTCAGTACAATCTCCAACAAAAATTGATTCGAGAGAACACATTCGACTTTTGAACTCCCATAATCAACTAACATGTCTCGCTTACTAATTTGTCAGAGTTGATCAAAACCAACATTTTGAACCAATCTTCAACATGCTGCAAGGCTATTGAGCATGGCCTGCCCATGTCAACTAGACTTAAGCAGTCTGATACACCTTTTCAAACCTACATTTATAGATCTACCAGACCCAAAGAAAAAGGTTTAGTCTCATGGAGAATATAGAATCCCAAGATGGAATTGCATAAACTTTTTCACTAAATTAATATTCTCAATTCTTAAAATAAAGAATGGCTGATATAGACTTTTATTTTATATCCCAAAACATGGACTTGTCCACCTACCTACAGACTGTTATTGCTAATGTGCATTATCTAGGTGCATCGCCTAACAAATCAGAATAAGAAGGTTAATCTATACAACTAATTACATAGCAATTAAAGAAAGAACAAAAATTATTAATTCTAGCCTAATAATTATCCACTTGCTTCTATACTACTCCACAAACCAACAGGGGTTGGAGCAACCGCAAATAGACAAAAGATGACCCGAAAGAATAAACGAGGATGTGAAAGAGCTAAAGACCAAGTGGGTGAAGACATGAAGTATTGGAAGAACAAATGAGAAAAAGGTCAAGAAACGAGAAAATGGAGTTCGGAGACTAAAATGCAACTTTTGGAAGTTTGTCACTACTATGCGCTCACATGGTATGAATTTCTATGAGGTCGCATGGCCTATTGCAGAAACTTTCAAGGCTGATTTCTATTGAGCTACGGTATAGCATTGATTTGTACTATGCTAGCATCGATCCATTTCCAGCGCAAAAAATCTGGTTTCCTTTTTTTATTAAAATTCTTATGGAAACCAATCTTGGGACGTGTTTTAAAACCCTAGGACCGTCCCTAAGTATGGATGACGCATTCCAACACATTCATAGAGGTTTTAGAGCATAGAAGAAGGCATGAAACAAGAACATCGACCCGAAGATGCGAAAATCCAATTCAATAATTAATTTGGTGATGTCTTTTCTTCAATTTTCTTTTTTTTTTCTTCTTTACATCATGCTAGGCCAGATTTATTTGTGCTAAGAGAACGATGAACTGTGTAATGTGAATTTTTAGTCTTTAGTTTTACTATTTGACATTAAAAACACGTCTTTTGGATATTGAATGATTTATATGATTTTCTTTTCTCCATGATTATCGTACACGGTAATTGTGTGAATATGGTGGCTCATTTTATGTATTCAAAAGAAGGGAAATATGCTCGACCTAGTAAAAACTGTCATAAGGTCCAATAGAGGATAGAAATATACCGCTATGTCTTATGTGAATATTTAAATGTTCATAAAAATTCATGCATTCTTACGTGTTCACATCTGTCATAGAGATATATTCGGGTCATATATGATAATAGATATAACATTACTCCAGAGAGACTGTTGAATATAATAGGAACATTCATTCTTCAATATAAAATCGTGTTGTCAAAGTGTAAAACTAAGGTTAAAAGGGATTATTACATGAAAATTCGTGATCCTAGTGCATTTGTCGTTTATAAAACACATTAATTTGCATTTGGCATAACTTGTACTTAGTTTAGTTAACTCATTCATAATTGCATACAAAAATTATTTTAGCATAATTTCATCCCACCCAAAATACATCTCATTATTCTTGTTTCTGTTAAGGTCATGGTAATTAAAATTGAATTAAATCAATCCTCGTGAAACGATATTTGGACTCAAAAATTCACTTTATTAATTATTAACGAAAAGTACACTTGCGGTGTGTTTCGAAATATATTATCGTAAACAACTAAAAGGGCAATTTCTGGTCTTGATGATGGTAATATGATGCAGAACTCCTATATAATGCTTTTGTTCATTACAGGATCTTCCTAGGATCTCCCTCTCATGCTGAAAATTAAGTACTGGTTACCATTTCAATCACTTTTGCCTTTTCGAGCAAATCCTTGTGATAGTTCTTTTACATCAATACCTAAAAGATATCTTAGATGTACAAGATATTTGAGTGAGCATTCCTTTTTCAGGAACACAATTAACTCATGAATCTCCAAGTTATTGCTTCCGGCGACAATTATGTTATCAACATACACTAGGACGAACATCATTGAGGATTTTGTGTACATTATGAATAGAGATTGATTCTGCCTTGGGTTTCTAGAACCCAATCATCGAAATGAGGATTTCAAATTTTCAAGTTCTCTGATAAGTGTGTTTTTACACACTTATTAGGCACTTTTTTGAGAATTTATTATTGACGAAATTGAGTAGATTTTTATGCATAATTATGTAATTTTTACTTTTGTAGGCCAAAACCCCGACAACAAGTGAACGAGGCGAAAAGAGGGAAAAATGGACTTAAATCGTACAAAATTGTGAAGTGGGGGACTAGAAGGCACAAGTGTGAGAGTTCGAGGACTTGGAGTGCAAATTATAAAGGGCATAAATGAAAAGAAAGTCAAACTCCAAGGACCAAATCGTACGAGATTAAAGATGAAGGACCTAGCGTGCAAATATGGAAGGGACTGAGCTGCAATCTATTTATTGGCCTAAGCCATGCGGCCGCATAGATTTGAACTATGCGACCGCATAGCTTAGGCAGAGACATCAATTTTATTTCTCAGCCCTTCTATGCGGCTGCATGGGATTCAACAATGCGGCCACATAGGTTTAAAATTTGGCAGTGGTTTAAATTTCGTCCACTTTAGTATTTGATCCTACTTGTATTATTTTCTAGTTGTTTATTGGTAGATGTTTTAGGATATTTATTTTGTGTATAAAAATATCCTATTATATCTATTATAGTATTGTGTTAACACACATTCCATAAGAACTATCCTCTCTCTCTTGCTAGAAAACATATCTTTTCTCTCTTTTTTTTTCTCTCTTTTAGTTTTATTTTCCCCAATGTTCTTGTCTCATTTTGGGAGCAAATTTGGTAGAACAAGGAGATATCATCAAAGAATACTTGGAAAACCCATTGGAAGAATTCAAAGCCACACTACAAAAGGGTTGTATCTATACTTTTGTATTCTCTCCATTATTTTCCAAAGTTTGTAATGTTTTGTATACATAATCTCCTTTGTTATCATATTTGTATAATGAGCTAAGTCTTTTATGTTGAAATTTATGATGTAACTTAACCTAAGTTTCATTAATATTTAGTTATGTATTGAATGATACCTATTTTATCAAAATCATGGTGTATTAATTATTGTGTTTGATTTCACTTCATTTACTTGATCAATAGATGTTGTGGCTAGGTGGTTTAGACAATTATTGAGAAATTGTTGCACTTACTAGACCAAATAATTAATAACCTAGGTTTGTATAGTATACTATGCGCGTTTAGGTGATATAGAGATATACACCTACCTTAGGTGACCCTTTGAGTTAATTTCACAATAATTAAATGCAATTGATTAAGTTTTTATCAATATAGAGATATTGTGGATAGCTTAATTAACTAGGATTAATTTCACTCGAAAGAGGTTATTGACTAGAATTGGAAAATCGGGTCTAACTTTGTATTTTGGTAATTTGCATATGCGTGTTATTGGTTTGATATTAATAAAACAAATGTTAAGCGAAATCGTAAATTCCAACCTCTTTTATATAAAAAATCCTTCAACTTTTTAATTTGTTATTTTAATCAAAATCATTTCTTTTTTTTAAAATCACTTTTCAAGTTTTTAATTGTGTGTCAATTTCGTCAATTTGAATACATAATCTTGTGATTGAGATTAACACTCTTTGTAGGATCGACTTGGACTCAAAAAGTCCACTTTACTACTTGTACGCGATCCGTGCGCTTGCGGCATAATAATTTAACGAACAAGTTTTTGACACCGTTGCTGGGGAGTGTTTAATCGAATTACTAGTTTAGTTGTTTTCACTTTAACGATTTTATTTGTCATTTTTTATTTTATCTGTTTAGTTTCAATTGTGAGGTTGTCTTCGGGATTGTCAATTTCCTAAGTCGTCGATTACATATGAATCGATTGCGAAGTCTCGATCCTCGAATTTGATCCGAAAATTGAAGAGACTTGTCGAAGACGATTAAGGGAACAAAACCAAGTTAGAGGGCAACAACGTGAAATGGAACGACAAGAAGGTAATGGAGACCCTAACACTCGACCCGAACATAATCCTCGGGATGATGTTCCACCTAGTTTCGATAATCAAATGGGTAGGATTCAAAATCCCGTAGTAAATGAGGAAGACATGTTGTTTCGAGATTTCTTGAACCGCCCTATTGTGGAAAATCAATCGGGTATTATCTATCCTTCTTATGGACATCCAAACTTCCAACTTCGGCCGGATGTCATTAATCTATTCTACAACACCATATCTTTTTATGAGAGAATAGATGAAAACCCACATGCTCACATTGCGCGGTTTATGGAAATTTTTAGCAATTTCAATTATGAAGGTGTAAATGTGGAGGCTATTCGGATGAGGTTATTCGTGCATACCTTAAAGGATAAGGTAAGAGAGTGGCTTGACACTCTACCTTCGGGTAGTATCACGAGTTGGAGAGAGTTAGTACAAAAATTCACAACAAATTTATTTCCACCTGCTCATGTTGCTAAGCTCAAGCACGATATAACCACATTCCAACAACTTCACTCGGAAACCTTTCATGAGGCTTGGGAGAGGTTTAAGGACGTGCTTAGAAGGTGCCCAAATCATGGGATTACTATAGCACAACAATTCCAATACTTCTATGCCGGTTTGACTCCTTCTCACCGTTCAAATGTGGACTCATCGTCAAATGGATTAATCCAAAACTAAAGCATCCGGGAGGCGTATAAGTTATTTGAAGTGATGAGTGAGTAAAGTGCCATGTGGTCGGACAGACGTGTTAAAATGGGTGTTACTGGAGCTCCTAAGAGTGAAACATACTCTCTAGTTTTATCCAAGATTGACTCTCTAGCACGAAAAGTAGAAGGTCTTTCTACATCTACATCCTCATCTGGCGCTCATTCTACTCATATGATACAAACGCCACCTGTTTGTGATATGTTTGGAGCAAATCATCCAAGTTCAAGTTGTCCATTGAATGCCAGTAGTTCGGGATCCACCGAGCAAGTGGCATATAGCTCAAAATTTTCAAAGCCAAGGGTACAATCCTTACTCTCAAACGTATAACCCCGGCTGATGAAATCACCCAAACCTCTCTTATGGGAACAACCAAAATGCGTTGAATCCTAAACCGCAAAAAAAGAAAGAAGGTTGGGAAGAGGCTATTGCTAAATTGACAAACCATCAATTGCCATATCAAGAACGCAATGATGCCTCTTAGAAAAATTTGGAACGCCAAGTGGGCCAGATTGCCAAGATTCTCTCTGAGAGGCCACAAGGGGCTTTGCCTAGTAACACTGAAACAAACCCAAGAGAGAATGTGCAAGTCATCACTACCAGGAGTGGGCTTCAATTGCCTAAAATTACGATAGTGAGCCCAAAAGCTCAAGCCAATAAGGCACCAATTGAAGAAAATGAGGTGGTGCAAGAACCGAAGGTATTTGATAAAAAAGTAAGACTGATGGACAAGAGCCATCAACATCAAAGGCTCAAATACCAGCCAAAGCCTATGTACTCCCTATTCCCTTTCCACAAAGGCTCCAAAAGCATAAATTGGACACTCAATTTGGTAAGTTTTTAGAGATGTTCAAAAAGCTACACATTAACATTCCATTTGCTGATGCTCTAGCTCAAATGTCGAGTTATGCCAAATTCATGAAAGAAATCCTTTCAAACAAAAGGAAACTCGAAGAGCATGAGACGGTGATGTTGACAGAAGAGTGTAGCAGCATTCTTCAAAACAAATTACCACCAAAAATTAAAGATCCAGGAAGCTTTCCTATTCCATGCGCCATTGGTGATTTAAATTTTAGTAAAGTTTTGTGTGATCTTGGAGGTAGTATTAATTTAATGCCCTTATCGATTTTTAGAAAATTGGGAATGAGAGAAGCTAAGCCCACCACCGTATCTTTGCAATTGGCTGATCGGTCAATTAAATATCCTCAGGGTGTTGTTGAGGATGTATTGGTCAAGGTGGACAAGTTCATCTTTTCAGTTGATTTCATTATTCTCGACATGGAGGAGGATCATGATATCCCTATCATTTTGGGACGAGCGTTTCTTGCCACCGGTCAAGCTTTGATCGATGTACAAGAGGGAAAACTCATTTTGAGGGTACAAAATGAACGAATCACATTCAATATCTTGAAAGCGATCAAGTACCCGTCGGAATCCGATGCTTGTTTTCGGGTGGATGTCATTGATCATATGGTTGTCGACTCTCTTTACGGGCATTCGAAGGATCCCCTTGAAACATGCCTTGTGCGTTCTTCACATGTCAATGATGGGGATCCAGAAGTTGAGTGCACGGAAATTTACTTGGAAGCTATACCTTTCCACACTTTCAAGAGGGTACCATATTATGAGGATTTGGAAAAGACTTCTGCACCACCACTTCCGTCTCTTCAACAAGCCCCTACACTTGAATTGAAGACTCTTCCACCTCACTTGAGGTACGCCTATTTGGGTGACTCATCCACACTTGCAGTGATCATCTCCAATTCCTTAAGTGAGATAGAAGTAGAGAAGTTACTTCAAGTCTTGCGGGAACACAATGAAGCAATTGGGTGATCGATTGCAGATATTCGGGGAATCAGCCCTTCAATATGCATGCACAAAATCTTGATGAAGGATGAATTTAAGCCATCAGTTGAGCATCAAAGCCGATTGAATCCGAATATGAAAGAAGTGGTGAGAGCCGAGGTTGAAAAATGGCTTGATGGAGGCATCATTTATCCAATTTCAAATAGTCCATGTGTAAGTCCTATTCAAGTGGTACCAAAGAAAGGAGGTATCACGGTAGTGGAAAATGAGGATAATGAACTCATACCCACTAGACCTGTAACTGGTTGGAGAGTGTGTATTGATTACCGCAAGCTAAACAATGCGACAAGAAATGATCATTTTCCTCTTCCTTTCATTGACCAAATGCTTGAGCGGTTGGCAGGGTATTCACATTATTGCTTTCTGGATGGGTATTCGGGCTATAATCAAATTTCAATAACCCCGGAGGATCAAGAGAAAACTACATTCACATGCCCATACAGTACCTTTGCATATAGAAGAATGTATTTCGGCCTTTGCAATGCACCCGCTACTTTCAAACGGTGTATGATGACGATTTTCTCCGACATGGTGGAGAAATGCATTGAGATCTTCATGGATGATTTCTTGGTATTTGGGACCTCATTTGATGGATGCCTGAATAATTTGGAGTTGGTACTTAAAAGATGTGAAGAGACCAACTTGGTGCTAAATTGGGAGAAATGTCATTTTATGGTCCAAGAAGACATAGTTCTTGGCCATCGAATTTCTCTTAATAGCATAGAGGTCGATAAGGCAAAAATTCAAGTAATTGAAAAATTGTCTCCGCGAACCACAGTGAGGAGGATTAGAAGTTTTTTAGGACATGCCAGATTTTATAGGAGGTTCACCAAAGATTTTATGGAGTGAAACGTCATGTAGCCACCCCCTATCATCCCCAAACCAGTAGCCAAGTTGAAATCTCAAATCGGGAGTTGTAGAGAATTCTTGAGTTGACAGTGAGTACTTCGAGGAAAGATTGGTCCAAGAAATTGGACGATGCGTTATGGCTTACTTTACTGCTTTCAAAACACCCATTGGTATATCTCCATATCGGCTCTTATTTGGGAAAACATGTCACCTCCCCGTCAAACTCGAGCATTGAGCCTATTGGGCTATCAAAGCTTTAAATTTTGATGAAAAATTGGCCGATGAGAAAAGATTGCTCCAATTAAATGAACTCGAGGAACTCCGCCTTGATTCATATGATAATGCCCGAATCTATAAATAAAAGACAAAGAAATGGCATGATAAGCATATTGTGAGGCATGATTTCTTTGTTGGGCAACAAGTTCTTCTCTACAATTCTCGACTCCGGTTATTCCCCAGAAAGCTCTGCTCCAGATGGTCAGGTCCTTTCACCATTGTTAAAATTTTTCCAGATGGAGCATTTGAACTTCATCACGAAAAGGGAAACTTCAAGGTCAATGGCCAAAGATTGAAACCATATTTGGGAGGTAATTTTTTGAAAGAAAAGTTCACCTTTCTTCTTGCCAATCCGGAGTAAGGATGTCATTTAGTCGAGCTAAGGAACTATAAACAAGCGCTTGTTGGGAGGCAACCCAATTTTCTTACTCTTATAATAACTTTTTTTTTTTTTGTTATTATGTGTGATTAATACTCTTGTTCTTGTGTTTTTGAACTAATATCATGATTTTTGTAGGAAATTTTTGTAGTCCCATCCACTTATGGATCTCACGGGTTCAAGGAAAATCGATGTGCAAAATGGTCTTTTGTCCACGCTACTTAAGTGCATCACAAATCCAATACATGCATTGGTACCTCTTCACGAATGGCTATTCAGGGAAGTTTTGTTATTCCTCTTTCTTTTATCTTGTTCTTTAAACATTGAGGACAATATGTAAATTAAGTTTGGGGGTGAGCCTTACCGGCTTTTGATGTTATTGATTAGATGTTATGAGCCTTGTCGACTATTGATATTGTGCTTATATTGGTGATATTGTATTGACATGTTAGATGGCCTTGCCGGTTTAGGATTGCTTGATATTTAAAATTGTTATTGATTCATGAGCTATACATAGCCAAATATGCTAGTTGTGCGTAAAAAATCTCAAAATTTTTCAAAAATTGCTTGTCCATGTAAGATTCTGAGTTTCTTTGAGCACAATAGTAATGATTAATTGTCATCTAGATGTGAAAATTTTTGGTTTGATGGGAAAAACTTTGTATTGATAAGAATTAGATTGTGAGTTGCTTGAAATATTATATCAACTTAGGTCTACTTTTCTTTCATCTTACCATATTGCGAGAAACGTAGGATCAGCTTGTTAGTTGTTTTCATTGAAGATGGTAGTAACTGAATGGTGTAGACAAAAGTTGGTGAGATTTTGAACCTATAGACTGACATATTTATTGTAGTCTCATTACTTCTTTCATGTGTGACACTCTTCCATAATTTTGGTTCTCTAGAACTTGTCTTGATTCTCCTCAAGATCACATTGACACATGTATGCATGAATATGATTAAGGTCATCTTTGCTACATAAGATTTACCACATTAACCAAATAGTTTACCCTGTCATTAATTTTCCTTTGAAAAACCCTGTTGTGCCTATTTGTCTTTTCTTTGGTAAACCCACGTTGCAAGCTTTCATATCCAGAAAAACGATATCTTTACCCAACCCTTGAAGGTAGTGGAGTATTGTTGGTAAATTTGAATGTTGGGTGTGTTAGAAAAGAAGTGTTGGGATATCAATATCTATGGTGGTGCTATGATTGGTGTAGTGGAACGTGGTTTGTATAGAAAAAAAAAAGTTGATCGACAAGGAAAAAGGTATGGAAGAGACTGATATTTATGACTATATTCATAATTTCTCCTGATATTTGAAGAAAAAGAGGTTGATTGTGCTGAATTAGTGAAAAATCAAGAAGTCATTGTTTGGAGTGTATTTATGATGAACTGAGTTAAATATCTTTACTCCACTGATTTTTTGGGCTTCTTAGTCATTTACCTAAATATTTTCCACACCTTGACCTTAAGCCACGTTACAATCCCTGAAAATACCTTATGATTTGTGTTGTGCTTGTGATCAAAGTGGTGGCGAATGAGAACATATGCAAGCTTATGGTAGAACATCTTCATTGGAATGAAATTGAGCGAAATAGTTACCCAATTTTAAACACTTGAGAGTGGAGTGATCATATATATCTGTGAGGTTCTACCTATTTAGTTATTCCATCTTTATTTGGGAATGGTTACTAATTGAGTATATTTGAGTGGAAAAAGAAATGAGTGATTGAGAACAACCTTTAGAAATATTACACCCTGGGAGAGAAAATGATTATCTTTTTTTAGGGGAGTGTGATTATCACGATCGGGAAATGACATATTTGACCACACAGGGTCGGGTTGGAATCAATTTAAAGATTTTTCCGTCTTGACAACTTTTTCCTAATTTAGATGATAATTAAAAGTGACTATGCACACACACACTGATCGAATATTGGATAAGTTTAAATTATTTTTGACAGCGGTATTTGGAAGCATATTTGTGAATTGATATACAATTTTACATTCTTCATATTTTTGGCAAGGTATCTAATGTGTTGACCATTATCGCATTTGCATGATTATGTTAGAAGTTAATCTTGCTCGAAACGAGCAAGAGCTCAAGTTTGGGGGTGTGATAAGTGTGTGTTTTACACACTTATTAGGCACTTTTTGGGAATTTATTATTGACGAAATTGAATAGATTTCTATGCATAATTGTGTAATTTTTACTTTTGTAGGCCAAAACCCCGACAAGAAGTGAACGAGACGAAAAGAGGAAAAAGTGACTTAAATCGTACAAAATTGTGAAGTGGGGGACTAAAGTGCACAAGTGTGAAAGTTGGAGGACTTTGAGTGCAAATTATAAAGGGCATAAATGAAAAGAAAGTCAAACTCCAAGGACCAAATCGTACGAGATTAAAGATGAAGGACCTGACGTGCAAATATGTAAGGGACTGAGCTGCAATCTATTTTTTGGCCTAAGCCATGCGGCCGCATAGATTTAAACTATGCGGTCGCATAGTTTAGACAGAGACGTCAATATTATTTCTCAGCCCTTCTATGCGGCAGCATGGGATTCAACCATGCGGCCGCATAGGTTTAAAATTTGGTGGCGGTTTAAATTTCGTCTACTTTTGTATTTGGTCCAACTTGTATTATTTTCTAGTTGTTTATTGGTAGATATTTTAGGATATTTATTTTGTGTCTAAAAATATCCTATTATATCTATTATAGTAATGTGTTAACACACATTCCATAAGAACTCTCCTCTCCCTCTTGCTAGAAAACATATCTTTTCTCTCTCTTTTTTTCTCTCTTTTAGTTTTATTTTTCCTAGTGTTCTTAGCTCTTTTTGGGGAGCAAATTTGGTAGAAGAAGGAGATATCATCAAAGAATCCTTGGAAAACCCATTGGAGGAATTCAAAGCCACACTACAAAAGGGTTGTATCTATACTTTTGTATTCTCTCCATTATTTTCCAAAGTTTGTAATGTTTTGTATACATAATCTCCTTTGTTATCATATTTGTTAATGAGCCAAGTCTTTTATGTTGAAATTTATGATGTAACTTAACCTAAGTTTCATTAATATTTAGTTATGTATTGAATGATGCCTATTTTATCAAAATCATGGTGTATTAATTATTGTGTTTGATTACACTTCATTTACTTGATCAATAGATGTTGTGGCTAGATGGTTTGGGCAATTATTGAGAAATTGTTGCACTTACTAGACCAAATAATTAATACCCTAGGTTTGTATAGTATACTATGCGCATTTAGGTGATATAGAAATATACATCTACCTTAGGTGACCCTTTGAGTTATTTACACAACAATTTAATGCAATTGGTTAAGTTTTTATCAACATAGAGATATTGTGAATAACTTAATTAATTAAGGTTAATTTCACTCGAGGAGGTTATTGACTAGAATTAGAAAATCGGATCTAACTTTGTATTTTGGTAATTTGCAGTTGCGCGTTATTGGTTTGATATTAATGAAACAAAGGTTAAGTGAAATCGTAAATTCCAACATCTTTTAAATCAAAAATCCTTCAACTTTTTAATTTGTTATTTTAATCAAAATCATTTCTTTTTTTTTAAATCACTTTTCAAGTTTTTAATTGTGTGTCAATTTCGTTAATTTGAATACATAATCTTGTGATTGAGATTAACACTCTTCGAGGGATCGATTTGGACTCAAAAACTTGACTTTACTAATTGTACGCATTCCGTGCGCTTGCAACATAATATTTTAGCTAACATTCTCAAACCAAGCCCTAGAGGGTTGTTTTAGGCGGTAAATAGCCTTGTTTAACTATTGGACTAAAAGTATCATTATAGTCAACTCTGGCAATTGGATTTCGTCTCAACCCGTGACGCCAGTAATGCCTTTTAACCTAGGTAAGGTTCCTTCAAAAATCCTTTTCACTTTAAAAACCCATTTACACCCACTATTGATCTGTTGGCAGGCAGAGAACCCAAGTTCCAAGTTTTTTTTTTTTTCCAGTAACAAGCTATCAGGTTACTTATCTAGCTGTAGAGAAACACTAAAAGATTGTATCACCTTAGGCTTATGAATTCCAGTCTTACTCCTTGTCACACCATAGAATGCTTGTTAAAGGTTTCTTCTATATTTTCTATAGATTCATTCGATAAGTCATTCATTGCACGAGCATTAGGAGATCAAGCAGGTACTTGAGTTGTTTCAGGTTTAATATTTGACAAACTAGACGGACTCTTTGATATGCAAGAAGGCTGAGATGCAGCTGTGGTTTTGTTTTGTGGCATAGCTAGCAGATTCAAGGTGTACTGTGAATGTGTTGAATCCTTGAATGATGATAGTCAGGTAGCTACGTGGTTAACGTAGTAAAGGAGAATTAATGTTCATCGAATTTAACATGCCTAAAATATAAGAGTCCCATTTGTATCCGCTATGCTTTAGGATGTAATTAACGATTTGACATATTGCCACCATTTACTTATCATCATTTTATGCATTGATACCATCATCGAGAATTGAGATGCCCAAGATGGAAGGGAATAAACTTTCTCTGTAATACAAAATGATATTGACTTTCATATCGCAAAATGTGTACACATTGGCCCATGTGCACTGCCAAAATTTGACATGCATATTTATTCGGTAAATTAAATTAGTAAAGATGATTTTTCAAACAACATCATTTACGCCTATCTAGGAATGAAGTTAGCAGCAACTTTATAAAGTAATACAGGGTAATTTAACTTGAATGATATGCAACAAGGGAATTCAATATCTGTGAACATAAATGTACAAGCAGAGAAGGCAACAATAGATAACACATTCTCATTAAGAGATACTATATTGTGGATGACCGATGTCTCCAGAAGCAGGTCTCCTTATCTTAACAATAGATAACAATAGAAAGTGTATAATCTTGCAGGTAACAAAAACCATAAATATTTGAAAAATCATAACCAAATTAAAGACTGATGACTTCGAGATGAAAATTATTGACCATAAATTTTAATTAAGAAAAAGCACTGTAATGGCAAGCTTTTAATATCTTAACCAGTTCAAGCGAAAGGAGATGGGCAAGGGGGAATATTAACTTGGAGAGTTCCCTCAAGCATTTGGCTGACCTTTCTCATGGTTGGCCTCAGAGATAAATCTTCTTGAATACACCAAATGCCAACCATCACAAACCTTTCTAGTATTTTCTCGTCGTTTAAAGCTTCAGTATCATTTTTAACCAAAGTATCTAGCGTTCCATCCTGAAAGCAGTCCCAAACCCAATCGGTAAGAATTGGATTTTCTCCCTCTCCAAATTCCAAATCTATCAGGCTTTTTCTGCATGTAATGATCTCTAGTAGTAAAACACCGAAACTATAAACATCAACTTTTGCAGTGACTTGAGTGTTTCTAAACCATTCGGGAGCAACATAGCCTTTTGTACCTCTGATATTAGTGAGGGTACGACTCTGATTCATCATCAGAAGTTTTGCTAATCCAAAGTCCGAAATCCGAGCATTAAAATATTCATCAAGAAGTATATTCTGAGGCTTGATGTCGCAATGGATGATTTGAGTGCTGCATTCTTCGTGTAAATACGCAAGTCCCCTTGCTATTCCCAGTGCAATTTGAATCCTTTGATTCCAATTCGGTTTCAGATCACCAAAAAGGAAACTTGCTAGAGTTCCATTGTTCATGTACTCATACACCAACATCCGATGAGGACCCTCATCACAAAATCCAAGCAGGCGGACCAAATTCTTATGATGAGTTTGGCCTATGACATTCACTTCTGTTTTGAATTCTTTCTCAGTATCTTGAGCCACTCTATCCAACCTTTTCACTGCAATGCTTTTGGACCCCGTTGGCATTACCCCTTTGTAGACAGTTCCAAAAGCACCTCTCCCCAGTTCTTCCTTGAACCCGTCTGTAGCTTGTTCGAGCTCTTTATAAGTAAAACACCGCAAATTCACTCCTTCTGTATCATGAACTGGACGGAAATTTGTGATTTTTTTGTTGTAAATAAGGAAAAACCCCAGACAAGCTGCACCTACCAACATGAAGTTGACGAACAGAGAGCTGCCCAAGAGCACTGATCCCACAAGTATCAATGTTCCCTGGTCCTTTTTCTTTTTTTCTGGAGTTGGAAAATTCGGTTCTCGTACAGGAATATTACCTTTCCTGAACTTGAGAAAAGCCTTTGCATTAAGTTGTGTGTCAAGTCTCCCATTAGATAGTGGCAGCTTCTTCTTCCAGCAGCTATTATCTCTGTAAATAGAAACAGCACATAAACAATCATTCAGGCAGGCATTTTTACAGTCACCTTCTGTGAAAGGGGCTAGTTGCTCAAAATCCGATTTTGGCCAATCAATATCAGAAACCTCCAACATTTCATATACATCTTCTGCAGAACCCTTCTGATTATCTTCACCACAGATTGGAATAAACGGGGGATTACAATCACTAAACGGGTCTTTTGGTTCAGAGAAATTATAACCTCGAGGGCATTCGCAAATTGGTTTTCCATTGTCGAGTCTGCAGACACTGTTATACCCACAAGCCCCGCTGCCTTTATCTCCGTCGATGTTCATACATATGTTTAGTGGCCAATATTCAGCTACAGTCCACCCTGGAACGCCACTGAAACTCTTTGGATAATAATACGTTCTGAAAACTCCATCAAAATCAAGAGTTGCCCTAAAATAATGATCCGAAGTTGTCGGAATTGAGCGCTTCGTCGTTAGGACTGTTCGTTCTCCGTTTCTCCTCAATACATAAAGCAAACCCCTTTCATTGAAGACCAGTTGATAACCAGAATTCGATGCATTTGCAGGATCAGCAGTTTGACTGTTGTAATACTCATCATCAAAATCCGAATTCGTCGGCACACTTCGAGTATTAAGCACTAAATTCCCACCGCTAAGCATTCTAAGGTAAAATTTGCCTGGACTGAAATTCGTTTCAGACTTTCGCGAAACAAGCATACCATCAATCGCAATTATTTGCGTAGGCAGCACTGTATTACTGGGATATTTGAAACTTTCCCATATCGCAACAGAATCACTGCGCACTAAAATAAAATTTCCAGTATCATTCAAAAAACCATGGGAAACACCTTCAACAATATCATCAGTAGTACTCCATAGAAGGCGGCCTTGAGGATCACGAAGCACCAGCCCAATTTGTGAATCAATCTTCACACTGGAATCCCGTGGAATAGGATTTGTAACGTTTGGATACCATACTACGGTTTTATCTGGTATTTTATCATACCATATGGCAAGTTGAAACATATCATTGTTTTGACGTTTCTGAAACCCAAACGCGAAATCTGCAGAAGGTGAAAGCCATGGAGTGGACCTCTCTGTTGCAAACAGAGGGTTATCCACAATTATGGTACCATTGTTTTGAGAAAAGGTGCAGAGTGGAAGGAGAAATATTATCAAGAAGATGAAGATGAAGATGAAATTAAAGAGAGCATAAGCCATTGTTTTTTGTTATAGCAAAGCTAGCACATAAAAATATCCAAAAAAAAATTCCATGTATAAAGGATAGGAGATGATTGAAGAGACTTTCGAGTCAACTCATACTTTTATGGTATATTCTCAAATTTTCTCCGTGTGGAAAACTTTTTCAACACTCGTATATCTACCATAATAATTACGAGACTCAGTCATACACATTCTCGGACCTTATACACACCATCCGTCCAACCAAGAATTTTCTTGGTAATGTATTTGTATATGATTTTGGTTTTGTTCTATATATTCATTTATCGATTCAAAAAAAAAAAAAAAAAAAAAAAAAAAAAAAAATCTTGGTAATGCTCAGGACACATCTCCAAGTGGTGAAAGGAGAATATGAAAAAAATTTAGCCTCGCTTATAATTGTCGGATGAGGGTTCGAATCCTGAAATATGGATGAAATCCTTGGTAATTGAGAGTTAAGGGCAGCCTTTCACCCTGCACCTTTGGAGGCATAATCTGCAATTTAGCCCTCCATCAAGGTCCAAGACAAAACAGATGGGACGCCAGTAATGGATCGTAATCCAAAAAAAGAATTTTCTTGGTAATAATATTATCAAGAAGATGAAGTTAAAGAGAGCATAAGCCAATGTTATTCGTTAGAGCAGATCTGGCACATAAAAATATCAAATAATAATAATAATCCATGTATAAAGGATAGGAGATGATTGTTTCTTGATTGAAGAGACTTTCGAGTCAACTCATATTTTCACGATCTGCTTTAAATTTTGAGGAAAACTTTTTCAAAACTTGTATATCTACCATAATAATTACGAAACTCAATCATACAAAAACAAATTCGTTCTCGAACCTAATACACAACACCCGTCAAACCAATCTTGTTGTGTGTATAGAAACTGTACACATAAAAGCGGTACAGAACAGATACAAATAGGGGGTGGGGTTTTTTTGCACTATTTTATTTACATAGGACTCATCCCCATGTAAGTTTTTGTATGATTTCTGTATTTTCTTTTCTGTACAAATGACATTTCTCATTTTGGTAACATGGGAAGATAGATCATTGAACTTGAATAATAGTACTACATTATATAATAAATAAATATATTTATTACTACGAAATTTAATTGCATTTAACACAGCAACTTCTTGCACTCCTAAGTAAGTTGAATTTATTCATATCCAAACCATTGGTGAACACCCGGACCTGGAATAATTTCAGAAAATAATGCTGCACACTACCTAATGGTTTGAGGCTGATTTTTCGTAGAGTATGGGAGACCATGGTTGTTAAGCTCTCGGTCTAAATCTTGCGAGTCCTATGATGCTATGATTCTAAAATGACAAATGATACAATCCCTTTTCGGGATCTTAAAATTGTAGAATGTTACAATACCGTAGTTGGATTTTAATGATCCTACTAATCCTAGCAAATTTGACGATCCTAACAATCTTGCATTTTCATCATTATGGACTTTTCAACTTCGTTTTAATCAATCTCATTTTTAATTACAACTCAAATCAAAACTTTAAAAAAAAAAATAAAAAAAAAGAAGAAGAAGAAGAAACTAAACGGCAAAAATTATCGTTCTATTATGTGTCTACTCTTGTTTCTTTGATCGCACTTAAGATAGCTCATTTGTATTTTTCGTATTCTGTGTTTTCCGTCATGGTGAGTAGGATTGAATTTCTAATTAAAATTGTGAAAAATCAGTTATATAAGTAGACTTAGTTTTCTGAGCTCATAAACTGTGATTGTTCATATGATTTGTGATTCTGTGCAAGTTTTGCAAAAATACCTAGTGATCGGTGTTCATCTGTTTGCCATATAAATATTAATTGCTGTTGAAAAAAATATCTTAATGGAAGTATACTTTGATTTTGGATTTGGTTCATCATTTAATTGAAGTTTTCACATCATTCTAATTTTATTTGGCTTTCTTTTTATTTCAAAAAATTGATTGCAGGTAATTGTAGTTGTTAGACACAAACAAGATACTAGAATCGCTCTGATATCAATTTGTTGATAATCGGTTCAAATAATTAAAGAAGAGACAAAGAGTATTATGAAAAATAATGGATCACACAACAATACAAGATATATGTGGAAGAAGATAAGAATTTCAATATACCAAGAAACTAAATTTGTTTTATAAGGTTTGATACTTTCAATCTAAATCTAAACAATCCTCTCAAGTTTCTAATGAATACAACAATGATCTCATTGTTAGTTGAGCCTATTAAGAGTCTACACCTTGTGGAATATTTATATGAGCCTTCTTTTGGAATTATAGATAAAGTAGAGCACAAAAAAAAGGTTGAAATCAATGAACCCGCAAAATTTGGAAAACCAATGCCCTCGACGCTCGAGCACCAAGCTAGTACCTGGGTCTTGGGTTGCTTTTCCTCCAACTTGTTTTCTTCATCCCAAAGTCTTTTTCCCAATCAAACTCTCAATCCATTATAAAAATGTGATCCCATATCTATTCACACTTTCAAACCAAAATTATCTAGGTTTCCTCCATTAATCAAACTTTAAATCACATAAAATTTGAGTCACAAGATAACAAACTCCACCTTGGCACAAATTTCATAGCAAGAATTAAATTTTCACTCTTCAAATCATTCTCCAACTATTCTACCATGCCCCTTTCGAGCACCCCATGTCCTTACCGAATATACTCAGTAATTGTGAACTAAATTCAAGCCTTATTTACCAACAGAACTACCATGTGCGCCAACCTTGCTTGAATATTCCCGTTCACTTTCAGCTCCAGCCGAGTCACAAAACTTGATTGAATCACCACGAGCACTTCCAACGTCACCTAAATTGTAAACCTACTCGATTTACCATGAACAACATAATCAATGAGATCACAACTAGCCCCACCTAAGCTACTGGAAGATTCCTCAATATCATTGCTTGAATCACCACAAACAACCTGATGACAACCAACTCTACCCGAGTCATCGCTTATCCAACCGTAAGCTGCAGTTGCTTCTATAGTGACCGCCAAACCTTCTAAAACATATAATTGAGAGTTTCTCAGCCCTTTTAACACAACCATGGCACCCTTGGTTACGTTCAGAACTTTGCCTCCATCGATATACCTATACCCTTTTGAACCAATAGTACTTAAGGAATTAATATTTTTGTTTAAACCTAGAACATGTCTCACTAAAAAAAGTTTCATGATCATCTCATCAAATATCTAGATTTTAACCTGACCAATACAGCTATTTCACAAGGCTCATTATTTCTCATCACTACGAAACCCCTTGTAACTGTTTCACATGAAGAACACCAATCCCGGTTAGAACACATATAAAAAGTGCAAGTAGTATTAAGAATCAAATCATCTTTAGGTTTGGAGTCACCATCAGTAATCTCTAAAAGATCTCCATTACTGCAATATTATTCTGCAAGACTAGCATCACCAGAAATCTGGTTGTCCCTTCTGAACTGTTGTAACCAGCTTATTCTTGTTCCACTGCTCATAGTAATACTTCTTCATGTGCCCCTTGTTTTTGCAATACCAACAAACTTTATCATTGTTGCTATCCTTGACTCTGTCATTTTCATGACCACTCATCTTCCTCACAAACAACAAGACCCTCTTTCAAAGTTTTAGGACCGACAACCAAATACTTCATCCTCTCTTTAGAATAAAGTGCATCATATACCACATCAATAGTGAGAATATCTCAACTATAGAGAATAGTATCTCTAAAAGTCACATATAGAGGCGATAACGAATATAATAATATCAACCCTAAATCCTCTTCATCATACTTGACATCCATGGTCTCCAAATCAGTAACGATTTCCTTGAACACTATTAGATGATCTTCCAAATATCCACCTTCCGTCAAGCGACGAGAATACGAGCGCTGATTTTAAGTGTAACATACTAGTAAAGCTCTTTTTCATAGAAAGCTGCTGCAATTTCAATCACAATCCAACGGCACCTTTCTCATTTACCATGTCCTAAAGAATTTGATTTGAAAGATAAAGATGTATCCGTGATAGGATTTTTCAATCCTTGCGTTCCTTCTCTTCCACAGTCATTGTTGTGTGCAATATATCCACCCCTTACAAAGTATCATCTAAGTCCAATTGAGTAAAAACTATTTGCATTTTAATCTACCACAAAGAAAATCTATCGTTGCAATGAAAAATTAGAATCTTAATTTTATAGTTGTCATCCTTGAAACAATTGATCTTGATCAAACCTCGCTTTAATAACCAATTTGGACCTTCCAAGAAATCATCAAAAAATTGAAACTGATACCAATTGTTAGAAACAAACAAGATACAAGAATCGCCATAATACCAATTTATTAATATTCGGGCCAAATAATTAAAGATGAGAAAAAGAACAATATGAAAAATAATGGATCACGCAACAACACATGATTTATATGGAAGAAGAGGAAAATTTCAATGTACGAAGAAATTAAAATTATTTTACAAGATTTGATATTCTCAATTAAATCTAAATATTCCTCTCAAGTTTTTAATGTATACAACAATAATCTTATTGTTAGTTGAGCCTATTAAGAGCATACACTTTGTGGAATATTTATAGAATCCATTTTTTAGAGTTATAGATGAAGTAGAGTACAAAAAACGAGGTTGAAATCAACAAACCCTCAAAATTCGAAAAACTCATACCAGCGCTGTCCCTTGGCAATAGAGAGCTATCCTAGCGCCGAGGTCAAAGGTTGCTTTTCCTTCAACTTGTTTCCTTCATCCCAAGGTCCTTTTCCCAATCAAACTCCCAATCTATGATAAAATTTGATCTATTATCTATCCGGACTTCCAAACCAAAATTATCTAGGTTTTCTCCATGAATCAAACTTCTAAATCACCTGAAATTTGAATACAACATAACAGTAACCTTGATTTTATAGTTTAATTTTAGTTTATTATTGTCGTTAATATGTTATTAAGAATATTTTTTTCATTTAGTAGAATCTCTGATCTACAAAACCATTTCACTATTAAAAATCACGATCTTGACAACCTTGTGAGAGACGCCCTATTACTTGCCATTTTGGTAACAACAGTCGCAAAAGAGTCTGGTCTCTGCAAAGAAGATGAAGTCGACTTACAACAATGTTGAATGATCTATTATCATGCTACATATAGGGGATCACGAGTTGGAAGAAAGCTCATAAATGTCACTAGGATTAAAAGAATACGTTGTAGCAGAAAAATTCAAAGAAATTTGGATTAGAATCCAACAAAAAATTGTGTATAGGGCAATTTATTTCCTTAATTTTCCATTCCAAAAGACAACATAAAATAAGAGAAAACAAAAATATTTTGTATACGGCAATTATATCTCAATTCATGGCTGGCAAAAAATATTCAAATAAGTTAGAAGAGGTTCAAGAATTCTACAAGGAAATTAATTGTCTGTCGTTCAAAAATATTCAATTGTCGGAACTTGAGCAGTGAGCACATTAACAATTCGTGTTTTTTAATAGAGGGAAATCATAGACATGATAGTTCGAACTAATTCTATTTCTTCTATGAGTACATAATGTACTTAATATTTACTTCAACTAATAGGTTAAACTTTTGGGAAGAAATTTTATTTCCCTACATTCTGATCCCATTTAACCTTCCCTAAACCCGGAAAAGGAGTAGATGTGTGCCATCACTGTTAATTCTGATCTATTGTGTTCAATCATTTGACAATTAGAGTTCCTTTTGATAAATAAATCAATTAAGAAAATTTAGTTATAACGATAAAAAAAAAAAAATCAACTAAGAAGGCAGCTTTTGGAATAAAAAAAATATGTTGAATATCAATATATATAACACAAAACTAAACACATCTTTTGCTACACTAAAGATGGAATATGATACATGGTAAATAAGAGGAATAAACTGCAAAAATTGTTGAAAAAATTCTTTTTCTAAATTAACCATTGATTACATGTCATTTATTCTGGGTAGGATTTGAAGAATTCGGTGGCCGTTTTCTCAGACCATTTTCCACGACCCTTTCAGGCTCGATAGTTTCTCCAGTCAGCTTCCCTCGATTGGCGGAAAATGAATTAACAGAAATTAGCCACTTTCTTGTGTGAATTTTCTCAGCAGAACATGCGAACTACTGCAAAAACAATATTAGGCCTAAGAGAAGAAGAAATTGTTGTGTGTGAAAGTTATATTAAACCAGCTTCCTCTGAAAACTCTTTTCAATAGTATAAACACTTTCATAAAATTAATTAAACGAGTTTTTGAGTCTCAAAAGCCCATTTTAACTTTTCGAAAGTCATCCCAATCAGGCACTTAATATGGAACAAGAAATAGCACCATATAGGTTTAGCCGGGTAAATCTTGCTTAATATTTGTCCCTTAGTTTACAGTAGAAGTGTTGTCAAACATTTTAATAAACCACACATTAATAACTACTATTCTTTATTAACCACACATTATATGGAATCATAAATCAACATAATAGGCTGGAAACATTTAACTAGCACATGTCTATGAAGTCATTCATAGAACATAAGAAGTTTCCTAATTAAAGGGACTGCACATGCTTGCTTGGAGTCAACGTTCTAGTATCGGGGTGGTCAAAGTGCTGTGCTTTGCTACCCAGGCATGGTTCTGGCCTGCACGGGCTAAAGAAATTGAACGAAAATATGGTTCCACAACAAAATCTTGGTCGAACTAGGTGTCATTTCCAAATTCTAGCAACTCGACGTGTTACCCCATTCCATCCATTGTAGTCCAAAACCTGATTTATAATCTCATATAAAGCCAATCAAACCACACTAAGGGTGCGTTTGATTACCAGTATTTTTCATGAAAAATTGGTTTTTTACACTCAAATTCCTATTTTTGTACTGTTTGATTAATATTTTTTTTATGAATATTTTCTAACTTCTGGTCACGTGACCATATGTTCCTCAAAATTAAGAAAAATATTTTCTTTAAGAGGAGTAGGATTTTATTTTTCAGTGAATTCATTCTCTCTTTCTCTCTCTCATCTATCTCATTTCTCTTATCTATCTACCAATAAGAAATGAAAAATCATAATATTTTCTAAGTTGAAAAGTAAATCAATCAAACACATTTAATTAATAATTTTCATACAAATAAGTTCTAGGCAATTAAATTGTCTAAAATTTATTTTTTTTTCATTGCAAATTCCATGTTCGTATTTTCAAGATTTCAATTCATAAGTTATAAATTTTCCTTTCAAAAGACAGGTATAATTAAAATTTTAAATATTAATAATTAGAATACAAATTTAAACTAATCCAACCACCCACCCCCATAACGCTAATTGAATTACTTCCCAAAACTTAAAACCATTCCACATTTTTCTCCCTCTCTCCATCTTCTCTCTACCAACAATAAACGGCGCCTCTACCCCTTTTAGCGACGATCGCTTTCTTCCCTTGCACCACCAAGCCCGTAGATGTAGGAAGGCGACGTTCCTGCTAATCAAACTACATAACCAAAGCGACTCCTTGTTGGTGTAAGATAGGTGTGAAGGCGGCCTTCCAGCTCTCCTCGTTCCTTGATTTTCCATCACGTTGTGATGCACCACACACCAACCCCCACCTTGACCCGCATCGCACCACTGCGTTGTGTCACACCATCTCGCACCAACCCCCACCACTTAGCCGCATTGTACCGCCATTGTTTGGCTTCGTATCGATCTGTGGACGAGCAGCCACATGGTCTGTAATTTGTTGTTTGTTGTTTTGGGATTTATTGGTTGTTGGAGTGGTGGTGGTTTCCATGATTATGGTGATGTTGGGGTAGTTTTATTGGCAGTGGTTCTGGTAGATCTAGAGTGGTGGCGATGGATCTGAATGTAGCGGTAGATCTGGTTGTTGTGCCGGTCGTGGCAGTGGTACGGTTGGCGGTTATGTTAGTGGTTGTGGGTAGGTAGCAATGGCTCGGCTTGGCTCTCGGCTCGTTGCCCTACGAGCTCGGCTCGTGCTCGAGCTCATTGCCCAACGAGCTCGTGGGCGAGCCGAGCCGAGCTCGGCTCGGGAGCTCTTCTTTTTTTTTTTTTTTAAATTTTTTTATATTATATAATACACATTTTCTAATTTTATTTTTTTTTAAATTTGACGAGCCACGAGCCGAGCCAACTCGTGGCTCGTCAAATCGAGCCCACAAGCTGCTCGTCGAGCAGCTCGTCTACTTGACGAGCCTAGCCGAGCCAGGCTCGGCTCGTCTAACATTTTCAAAACTCGGCACGTGGGTCAGGCTCATTTTTTACGTGCCCGAGCGGCTCGTAACTCGTTTTAGACAAGCCGAGCTCACGAGCCCACGAGCTACTCGGCTCGATTGCCACCACTATAGGTGGGTGATAAATGCATTTTTTACATTTATTTAAGCCACAAAACATGAATAATTATTAGCAAATATGTTGGAATATGGCTTAATTCTATATAAATCATATTTTGCAAGACAATATTGATGAATATGATGTAATTGAGGAAAAAAAAGTGAAAGGGCTAAAATTGAAGAAAATCAAAGTTAAATAGCCGAAAGATGACCTGAAAGAAGAAACAAAGATGTGACAGAGTCAAAGACCTGGATTCTAGTTGATAAAATTTAAGGGTAAAATGTCATTGATTGTAAATAGATTTATTAAATAAAAGAAAGTGAATCAAAATATGAAAATGTAAGATTTAAGGCCACGGTAATTGCCAAGGGTTTTAACCAGAGGGGGAGGGATGATTGACTACAATGAAATATTTTTTTCATATAGTCAAATATACTTCTATAAGTGTTTTACTCTCCTGGGTGTCACAATTAGTGATGGCAAAAAGGTTCGTAGGCTCGGGTCGCTAAAAGCTCAAGTCGAGCTTGGCTCGCTACTCGGTGGATCAAGCCTAGGCTCGGGTTGAGCCCTTTTGGGCGTCGGGCCGAGTCCGGGCACGAGCTCGAAAATATTTAATAAAAAATAAAAATAATAATATATTGGCATAAAGATAGAGAAAAAAGGGGCCGCACCAGCTTCGCTCGGCTCGGAAAAATCCGAGTCGAAAGCTCGACTCAAGCCTCTTTTTTCGGGGCGAGCAAAAGTTCAACTCACAAAAAAGCCTGCACCCCGAGCTTAAACCTCAAATTTCAACCCTAAAATCGACTCGGATAGGCTCGTTGACACCCCTAGTCACAATTTGATTTTGAATTTGAACAGTTAGATGTAAAAACTATTTTTTTTTTTTTAAATCGAAACTTGGATAAAAAGATTTATATGACTCAACAAAAATGATTTGAACAAAAAAGGAAAAGAAAATTGTTTGTGCCTTTTATAAAAAAATCTCTGTATGATCGAAAACAAGCTCCCGGCCAATTGTATATCAAATTTGATACATTTATCAATGGACTTGATTTCAACAGAAGTAAGTACGATCCATGATTCTATTTTAAAGGTAAAAGAGGTCCTAAATCTTGTTATTTTTTGCTATATATTCTTAAATAAAAATACTTCCGTTAAATAAATTTAGGGATTGTTTGAATTTCCTAAATGCCATTACTAATTAAATTTTCTTTTCAGGTGCAAAGAGTAAATGAAACAAAAGGAGATGTTAAGCTCTAAGTTCACTATGAAACACGAAAGATGTCAAGCAATGTGGACATTGTTGAATCTGCTTAACACTTTGTTGGACCGTTTTGGTTTGTACCGCCTCGATGACGAAACAACTTACAAGTTATAGCAGCCCAATTTATAAGTTGAAACCGAAACAGGCTAACTCCCACATAAGTGTATTCTCGGGTTTTGGCAAGTGCGTCTTCATTTCAGATACTACTAAAAGCTAAGATGATGCCATGTGGTTGATTGGTGGCCCTTAGATGGAAACTAAGTGATGAATGGCTATATTCTGGATGCTTCAACTGATTTCATCGATTCATTATCTAGGGTTTTCTTGCTTACTCTTTTCGCTTTCTTCTCTTTATAAGCCTTGAGGTTTTCATGTGTAATAGTCATTCTCTTAGATTTTCTCTGTGAGGTCTTTTGTGGATGTTTGTAAATGTTACTTGTCTGTTCTTTGTAGAATAGTAACCAATGGTTGCTTGGTGTAATCGATTTGAGAAAATAACATGAGAGAAACCTAAGTGTTCTGGAGGAAATTTGTTGAATTTCTTGGTGTGGATTCTTGTACTAATATTCTTGGTGATTTCTAGTGGGTTTAGAGTGATAGCTGCTTTTGTGGATGCTCAATGTGGTGAGTAGGATATTTGGCTGAACATCCGGGTCTTAGGGCGAAAAATCTTTGCGTTCTTTCAAATTTCTGTCGATTTACTATGCGTTCTTGGGATAGATCTACGAACAATCTCTTAGATTGGGTTTAGCAATATATGCTTCTATTTTAATCAATTTCCTCTGTACCATAACCAATATTCCATCAGAAAGTGGGGCTATTCCATTGTGGCTACTTAGGGCTGTCAATGGATTGGACTTTGATCTGAATCCGATGAAATTCATGGGAGATGGATTTAGAGTCTCAATCCGATAACCCGATCAAAATTCAAATCCGATAATCCGTTAACTAAATGAATCGAATATAGATATAGGTCAATCCAATCTGATAATAGTCCGATCTCATTTTTTATAATAATATAATATATATTATAAAAGTATTTTTTTTTTTTTTTTTTTTTTTGTTATGAAAAATGATTTTGATTGGTATTTTAACATATTTTTGTTATATCACTATCCCACATTGGAAGTTCATAAAATCATTGAAGAGAAATACATCAATAAAAGGCAATATCCCACATTGAAAGTTTATAAAACTATTAGAGAGAAGTACATTAATAAAATGAACTATCCCACATTGAAAATTTATAAAACAATTTGAGAGAAGTGCATTTATAAAAGGAACATGTTATCCAATAATTCTTCATGAGCCTTTGAATTGTAGTTTATGAAGCACTTTCATCAAGTTCAAAATTTTCAAACTAAAAAACAAAAAATGAAATTAAAATAAAATTTGCCCGATTAATCGGGCACGACTGGCCCAATATTTGTCCTAAATGTGTAAAATATTTCGGATCGGATATCCGATAATATAGCAAATCGGATATGGATTTAACAATCAAATATTCATCGGATTATCGGATTGGATATGGGTAGATCCGGTCTATATCCGATCCATTGATAGTCCTATGCTTTAAAATGGGACTTTTGGGACTTTGCTTATACTTTCAAGGCTTCTCCCTGAAATGGGACTTAAACCTTTACATTCAATTTCAAAATATAAGTTTAGTACCTTGTAGAAATTTTATGCTTGGATTTGGGGGACAATTGTAGCACCTCGGTTGCAGTACAATCTGGATTCCCATAAAACGAAGACATTCAACAATTAGTCAAAAAAATATAAAGCGAAGGCACCTCTACAATTGTAATCTCAACCTCGTCAAAATAAGCACCTTTACAAATTACAATACACCTTAATAGAAAGAATCCAATGACACAACTTCAAATCTCTCTTCAAATTAAGACCAACACTTTCTGCCTACGTGATAGGCCACATGGCTACTAGCTAAGCAAAAATACTATGAAAGCACCATCAACTCCGAAGAGGTGAGAAAATATTCTATCGCCTCGTGCACTATCATTCTTGAGACAATGAAGGAACATCCGATCGTTATTTTTTGAGGAGTTGAGAGCATGTCCCAACTCCTCATCAAGAAACAATTCGAAAACAGCTTAACTTACAGCAGAAGCATCAAATCCTTACTTCGAGATGATGAGAGAATCCTAACCCTTAGCCGCATAAGATGGGCCTTTAGTATCTGAGGCAATTGCAGCTACTCCAAAGGCACCTCATGTAGTTATCCTGGTAGAAAAGAGTCACGTGAGACGTGATTAATGGAATATCTTCAGCAAAGGTGACGACAATCAAATCCCTTCTTTTCTCCTAAGACAACGTGAAGGGTCATAGATTTATAGATGCTCAAGATTCCATAGCTTGATGTCATTTAGCTTGACTATTTATCCGTTGGAGTACAAAAAATTGATCACATTGAAATATTTCCCAAGACGTATCCACTTTGAATTTGATAAACACATTGCTTGTGAATTATTCGTTTGTATGTGTCTACAAATTTATTAGTTGTTGATTGGAAATTGGAAATGAGTCAACTCTGGCCATTGGATTTCATCTCAATCCCTGAGGCCAGTAATGTCTTTTAACCTAGGTAAGGTTCCTTCAGAAATCCTTTTCACTTTAAAAACCCATTTACACCCACTATAGATCTGTTGGCAGGCAGAGAAACCAAGTTCCAAGTATTTTTTTTTCTTCAGTAACAAACTATCAGGTTACTTAGCTAGCTGTAGAGAAACACTAAAAGATTATATCACCTCAGGCTTATGAATTCCAGTCTTACTCCTTGTCAAACCATAGAATGCTTGTTAAAGGTTTCTTCTATATTTTCTATAGATTCATTCGATGAGTCATTCATTGCACGAGCGTTAGGGGATAAAGTAGGTACTTGTGTTGTTTCAGGTTTAATGTTTGACGAACTAGACGGACTCTTTGATATGCAAGAAGCCTGAAATGCAGCTATGGTTTTATTTTGTGGCATAGCTAGCAGATTCAAGGTGTAATGTGAATGTGTTGAATCCTTGAATGATGAGTAGTCAGGTTGCCACGCTGTTAACGTAGTAAAGGAGAATTAATGTTCATCGAATTTGACATGCCTAAAATGTAAGTCTCCGGTTTGAGGATAGGCATTTGTATCCTCTGTGCGTTAGGATATAATTAACGATTTGACATGTTGCCATTTACTTATCATCATTTTGTGCATTGATACCATCATCGAGAATTGAGATTCCTAAGATGGAAAGGGAATAAACTTTGAATAAGGGTAATTGGCGCAAAACGTCCCTACCTTTGCATGTTTCTGTGCAAAACGTCCCCACCTTTCGTTTTTTGGTGTAAAACATCCCTACCTTTCACTTTCTTGGCGCAAAACGCCCTTTTGACCAATTTTTAACTTAAAATGACCAATATACCCTTCCTTTTAAATAGAAAAAAAGAAAAGAAAATGAAAATAAAGAACAAATTTCAAATACAGGTCCAAACGTTTTAAAAAGTGCAAATAACCCTCCAAACATCAAATTCTTCCCCCACCTTACCCCCACCCTGCCGTCGCCTGCCAGCCCACCTACAGCCGTCAAAGCCGCCGGACTTGGACACCGGTCGATAGCCCTTAACTTCCTCTTCAACTCTCATCCAACCTCTCCCAACTTCATCAAGTATTTTGGCCGAAATTAATGCTCAAAGTTTGCTGCCAAAAATTTTGAAAATCTCCGAAAACATCATCTCCGGCCGCCCCCCACGATCGCATTTGACCCTGACCCATGGTTGGGCTAGGTGCGCCAGGTGAAGGCGAACCCAGCCCAGGTGGTCTGCCACCATGGGTCATCTGGAGGGCGTCGAAATCTGGCCGTTTCTGTGGCATTTTCGCGAGCGCATGCGACTGAATTTTTTTGCTTTGAAATTGGTGATTGTTGGTTGCTTGTTGGAGGAAATTGTTTTCATAGGTAGCTTCGACTTGATGAGGGGAGTCCACCAGTAGTGGATTCCGGCCAGTTGGGTGGCCAGACGGCGAGTTGTGGGTGTTTGACCGATTTTCAGGCTGCAATTTTTGAATTTGATTTCAGGCCAAATTACAATGAGTTATGGGGATTTCTTGGGATGTAGTTGTAGAGGGTAATGAGGAGAACATGTTGGGACCAACTGTTAAAAGTTTGGGCGGCCGGAAGTCGCCGGAAAATGAGCTCATGCATTCGACTGAAAAGGGGCAAGAGATTTTTTTTTTTGTTCTTCATATTTTTAAGTTTTGGATTGATTTGCATTTTTTAGAAAGTTGAGGAGTAAGATTGCAACTTATTCTTGATTTTCCTTTTCTTTCTTTTTTTTTTGTTCTATTTAAAAGGAAGGGTATATTGGTCATTTTAAATTAAAAATTGGTCAAAAGGGCGTTTTGCGCCAAGAAAGTGAAAGGTAAGGACGTTTTACACCAAAAAACGAAAAGTGGAGACGTTTTGCACAGAAACATGCAAAGGTAGGGACGTTTCGCGCCAATTACCCTTTGAATAATTCTATATAGCCAGAACTATTCACTAAAAATAGAAAAACAGAAAAGATTCTCCATGTATTTTGTCCACTATACCCTTATCTTTAAAAGTTTGCAACCAAGTCATTATAATATAAAAAGAAATACAATAAGGTCCTAAACTATTTAAAAATTTATGAATCCAAAACCTTCAATAAGTTTAACTCCTGATATTATACAAAATTTTATTGATCTAAAAACTGCAACAAAAAGTACACTAAACTATTTAAAAGAAGAGTTAAAAAGTTTCTTTACGGAATATTTAGATCTAAAATTGAAATATAAAAATACTTATATAGATAGTCAAGCAATTAGAATTGAAAAAATACTTATGAATATATTAGTTGGATTCCAATAATAGAACAAAGAAAACAAGAATTTTAATATTAGACTTTGAGATTTTGAAGACGGTCATAGTATCCCCCAACTCATTTGGTATCAGAGTCATAGATCATAACACGATAATAGAAAATTTAGGAAATAGACATAGAATAGTAAAAGAAAATTTTAATATAATAATAGGAAAATCTATAATAAAGAAAGAAATCTTAAAAATCATACTTATAAAATTAAAAGATATACCTTTAGATATCAAAAAAGAGATAATAAAAAAAATAAAAATCAGCATAATAAGAGATTTTATGATATAGGAAACTATTCTAGAAATAATAGACTAAGTAGAATATACTGTTATAATAGAAAATAATATAAGTAATTATGGGAATTAGAATTA
This sequence comes from Osmanthus fragrans, assembly GCA_019395295.1. Classification (NCBI taxonomy): domain Eukaryota; kingdom Viridiplantae; phylum Streptophyta; class Magnoliopsida; order Lamiales; family Oleaceae; genus Osmanthus; species Osmanthus fragrans. The sequence goes on along the minus strand of CM033343.1, from coordinate 20,030,831 downwards.
AAAAGATAGATAACTATTATAAATTAGAGGAAGAAAAAAAGATATAAAATATTTTATGAACATATTCCTAATAAATCAAAAATATTAACATTAAGTATAATTAAAAAATTACCTAAAAAAATAAAAGAGCAAATACTACAAAAATTAATTATAGGATCTACAAAAGATAGATACATATATGAAATGATTAATAAAGAATTTGAAAGTATTTTATATTACAGAGAAATATATGAATCATCATAAGTTATAAATGAGTAATAATAAAACAGCAAGAAAGTTTAATAATATTGTTAAAAATCTAAACAAAATACAAGAAAAAATCTTAAACATACTATTAACACCAGAAGATATAAAATAAACACAAGAAAAAATGTTAGGAAAATTAAAAATCAAGAAACTAGAATTAAAAGAAAAATATTCTAAAACTATAAAAAATGAATTATCTAATAATGAGATAGCAATAAAAAATTTTGACAAAATTATAAAAAAAAAGTAAAGATAAAAAGTGTAGATTATCATATTTATTAGAAGCTAAAAGTAATAAATCAAGAATATAATGGCTTTTCAGAAAATTTTGAAGAATTAAAGAAATTGGTAAGAGGATTAACGGACGGAACTAAGGAACTAAGAGATGAAGTAGGAATGTTAAAAATAGAAATAAGATAAATGAAACAAAATATGAAACTAACAGATAAAAAGTGGATAAAGATAGAATAAAAAAAGAAATAACAAGAATATGAAAGAAACATATAGAAGCAGAAGGATACTATGAATTTAGAAGTATGGATGATAGATTTAAAAGAGAAATATTACCAATAATTTTAGAACAAGAAAATGAATTTGAAAAATACACATAGGAAAAATGAAAAGATAAAAAAGATGATAAATGAAGAAATAGATAATTTAATAGAAAACTTTGATCAATTAAGCATAGAAGAATTAGAAAATTATGAAGTAATGATGAATGCTGGTGGAGGACCAACACCTGCACCTAAAAGTACAAGTAATACAAAATTAGAATTTCCTAAATTAGAAGGTGGATATGCACAAATGTCACATAGACCATATAGACAGTACTATGATAAAATTATCCCACAACATAGAATTGAAAAATATAAAGATCAATTTACTCCAAACGTAGACTATAATAAATCAATAAATCATGAAGGAGCAAAACTAGATTTAGATTGTAAAATAGATAATAATAAAACCTTATTACAATGGGCAGATATAATGATATTATTCTTTTTATATAATCAAGATGATACATGGGAATCTACGGATATAAGAATGGATTATTTAAAGTATCATTTGAAGGAGATGTAAGAAATTGGTGAGAATGAGTAACTGAAGATACTAAATCATCAATGAAAAAAAAATATACAAACAGAAATGCAAAAAACTTCACAAGAGGGAATAAAAAAAGTTAGTAGAATATATATCAGATGAATTTCTAGGAGAAAATTGGATAAGAAATTCAGAAGAAGAAGCTAGAAGAGAAAAGTTAAAAGTAAGATTATGATTGATAAATATTATGATATGTGATATGTGTAAAATAAAAGAATATACATGTCAATTTAGAAATTTTTATTATACCCAATTTTATAGTAATGAAAATCAATGACCATATTTAGAAATGTATTTTGTTAAGTTGCCAGGAATATGGAATATATATTTTAAGATAGAATATAAAAGATATATAAAAGATAATCTTGTACCAGATATATTAAAAAGTAGAATAAAATTTATATTTGAAAGACTTGCAGAAATATGTAAGAACAGACAATTAATGAAAAAATCTGGAAAATTAACAAGGATTTGTTGTGAAGATATAGATAGACCTATTAATTGGGGATGTGCACCAAAAAGAAAATATAAAAGAAATTTCAAACCAAAAAAGTATAAAAAAAATATAGACATTTCAAAAAGAAATATAAAAAACAAAATAGCAGATATTATAAAGAAAATATCAACTAAAGAAAAAAAAAGATAAAAAAAAACATTGTAAATGTTGGAATTGTGGAGAAATGAGACATATAAGCTCTGATTGTACCAAAAAGAAAGTTAGAATTTTACAAAAAGAATATGAAGAAATAGTAAGTGATTTAGAAAAAAAAAATATCAAATATTAGTGAATATGAAGGAGAAGATATCTATATAACTGAATCAAAATGAATCAAGAAATAGAAGAGGTAGAAAATATAGAAAATAAACAAGAAATAGAAAATTTTGAAGGATATGGATTAAAAGTAATATTTGATAATAATACATTCCAAAAAATAGAAAAATTATCATTAGATTTAAAAATAGGAAAATGAGAAATATTAGATAGAATATTTAGAAGAGACAAAATATCTATAAGTAAATATCATAAGATAGAAAAATCGATAGATATAAAAACAACTTCAGGAAATCATAAATTATCATTATTAACAAAATCAATAATTGATCAATTAATGGTAAAAGGAAAAGGAAAATAAAAAGAAAAGATACAATATTTTTATCTAGCAGAATACATTTAATGTTTAAATCTCTCTTTAGAGAAGGAATAGATTCACCAATAACAGTAAGTTTACATGGTGGAAGAATACTAAATACTAGTAATAGTCATTTAGGAATCATAAAAGGAAATTTAGCATATAAAAAATTAATATTTACATGTTACCCAAAATATTGTGTATCAATAAAATATAAAGATTTTAATGAAATATTAGGATTACATTTTAAAATACATAGAAATGATATTATAGAAGAAGGGAACCATATAATGACTATAGAATACAGAGCAATATATACATTTACAAATTCAAATTATGAAAATAATTATTCTAAAAAACCTTATATAGAAATCCATAAAGAACGTAAAGATATATTAAATATTTTAAAGCCAAATAAACAACTAAATCTTTTACCAAAAATATATGAATTAGAAATATTTAAAACAAAACCAAATATAACAGAAAAGATAGAAAATAATTCTTTAATAGAATTTAAAGATGGAAGATTAAGAAGAAATAATAGTACATCTATAATATCAGGAAGACCAACTATAGACCGAGAAATAATGGTAAAAAGAAATATAGGAAATATGCAAATATATGGAGAATATTTTAATGGAATAGAATATGAAAAAGAGAAAAATATCATAATTGATACAGAAGCAGCAAACTGTCATATATCACAAAATAAAGATAAAGGATTAACAAAAAGAAAAGTAGAACCTTATATATCAATTTTGATGGAAAAACACATACTGGTGATTTAGAAGTAAAAGTACCAATATTAGATGGAGAAGAAATGATAATATCATATTACGTTGATAGTAGTATGGGAAACCATTACCATATATTACTATGAATAAACTTTTTAAAAGCCCTGAATAAATATAATATTAACAAAGAAAGAATCTATATGATACATAATAATAAGACAATATTTTGTCCAAAAGCATGAACAATGTAATAACATTTTCATTAGGAGTATATGTACAATTATTATAGTAGAAACCAATAAAACAACATGTGTCTTAATAGATACAGAAAGTGATATAATTATTGTAAAAATATTCTTATTAAATAATTGAAATAATGATAATACTATAAAAATTATAGGTGTCACAAAAATATCCACACCTATTACTAAAAATAGAAAAAAGATAGAAATATTACTAGGAAGTAAACAAATAACTATAAATAAAATATATGCTTATGATATCTTAGAATGTGATATATTATTAGGAAGTGACTTTATACAACAGTTTCAATATTATTAATAAAATAATTTCATAATTATGTTAAAAACACCATGTGGACATTCACTAAAAATCTCAAGAGAATTTAAACCATACAGAGTTCAGCCAATCCAGCATAGTGAAAGGATAGTACAAATACCAATAAAAAAATATCAAAATACAAAAAATACTAACGGAAAAATCAGAAATAATAAAAAAGATAGGGAATATCTATAATGAAAATTCATTAGCTTATTGAAAGCTAGAACATCTAAAAGCAAAGATAGAACTAACTAAGAATGTTATAATAAGAGTAAAATTAATGATGTATATAATACAAGATACTCGAGAACTTAAAAAACAAATTAAAGAATTAAAAGATATTAAATTAATTAGAGCTAGTAATAGACCACATAGTAGTCCAGCTTTTATGGTTATGAAACACTCTGAACAAGTAAGAGGAAAACCAATGATGATTATAAATTATAAAGAATTAAATAAATATACAAAGTTTGATGGATATTTTCTACAAAATAAAAACGTTTTGATAAACCTTGTAAAATGAAAAGAATATTATTTAAAATTTGACTGTAAGTCAGGATTCTGGCAAATCAAGATGGAAGAAGATTTTATACCATATATAGTATTCAGTACACCTCAAGGTAAGTACGAATGGATAGTTATGTCATTTGGATTAAAAAATGAACCTCAAACATTCCAAAGGAGAATGAATAATATTTTTAGAAAATATAATGATTTCTTATTAGTATATGTTGATGATATAATAATATGTTCAGAAAATAAAAATGATCATAAAAATCATATTATAAAATTCTTAAAAGAATGTCAAAAAAAGGAATAATCTCATTTGAAAAGAAAGCTATTATAGAAAAACTTAAAATAGAATTTTTTGGATTAATTATAGATAAGAATGGAATAAAATTACAATCTCATATCTGTAAAAAGATAGAAAGCTTTCCAGATAAACTAGAATAAAAAAAAAAATTGGATATTTAAATTATGCAGAAGGATTTATTGAAAATCTTTCAAAAAAGAGACAAAATACAAATTTTACTCAAAAAATCAATACTAAATGATGGAATAAAGATCATACAAAAATAGTCAAATCATTGAAAGAAGAATGAAATTTTTTTCCAAAATTAAGATTACCAAATGAAAAAGATAATTTAATTGTTAATGCTGATGCCTCAGATAAATATTGGGTAGCAATATTAAAAGTAGATTTAAATGAAATATGTAGATATTCAAGTGGAACTTTCAACCAAGCAGAAATAAATTATACCACTCATGAAAAAGAATTATTAGCAATTATTAGACGAATACAGAAGTTTTCATTATTTTTATTATCTAAGAAATTTATTGTTGAAACTGACAATTCCCAAGTTGCAGGACTTGTTAGAAATAAATTACCAATGGAACCTCAATATAGAAAGTTACATAGATGACAAACATATTTGTCATTTTATAATTTTGATATCATTCATATTAGAGGAAAAAATAATTATCTTGCTGATTTTTTAAGGAGGAATATTGAGTTCGAAAATGAATAATATCAAACAAATGATATCAGAGATGAAATCTGCGGCAACATATGCCAAAAATTAAGAGATGACATAAAAGCTGTGATGGAAGCATTAGCTGAAATCTTAAGCAATAATTTTAAACTGTTACTTGAGATTAGTGAATCTCATTCCAAAGTTACAAATGAAATGAAAGACGGAATTGATGCTCTTGAAGCACAATTGATGTCTACTGATACAAATAAAGATACAAGGGTTGATGCCTTGACACAATCCTATGATACCAAACAGGGATACCAACAGGTACCAAGGAGTGATCCACCATGCGAAAGCAGCAATGGACCCAGCACTATCAAAAGAGATATGTCAAGTCCGAGGAAGGTGACCATAAAAACCAATGATGAACATACAAGGGTTATTAGAATCAGAACTGATGAAGATGATGATACTCCTTTGTCAACAAAAGAAGAAGAATATAGAAAATTTGCCAAATTTTTTTATGAATTGGAAGAAAATGACTCATATTTCATATCTTCAGGAGATCATGTTTATCCAAAATTATTAATTACCAATGATGCAGACCCTTTCATGGTCAAAATGGCAGCAAATTATGAAATTTTAGATCTTATCTACCCCGAAAAGAATCTAAAGGAAATTGAAAAGTTTGATGAAATATTCAAATCGAAAGTATCCAAATTTGCTAAAGGAATATCCATATACATAAAATTTTATTCAATTAGTCCTGAAATTGATGAAATGATATATTATCCTGCTGAACATATCATAACAATTGGATATGTTGGTAAAGATTTTCAGATTGAAGTTGAACATAATAAAAGGATAATGCTAAAAATCACTAGGTCATGGATAAAATCCCGAAGAGTTGTAGGGATGAAAGTTTTATACAATATGACAAAAAGTTTTTATGATAAAAAATTCAAATGTTTGTACCACTATGAAGGATGGACTATTCTTACAAACAATGGAAAAGAAAAATCAACAATTTTGAAAAAATACATTGAAAAATTTGACACTCATCGAATTATGGACCTATTACAACCATACAAGAAACATGCAGAGCTAGAGAATGCCCCACATGCCGACAAGGAAAAAGATGACAGAAGAAAACAATTGAAGGATGTCATACCATTACCAAGGAATCTCGACAGCTGCATGTAAAATCAAAGTTGAGAGGACAATTATGGAGGAACTGTGCTCTTTATTAAAGAAGATGTGATATAAAGAAGCTGCATGTGATAGAGGGGTCATGAGGCTCTTAATAAAAAACACGAGGCATAAATGATTGATATTATGATGTAAGCAATCATGTAATTTAGCTTTAAATTTGTGTATAAATAGAGGCCTTTGGGCTGATGAAAAACAGAGGTGGTTGAGCACTCGAATTATGAGTTAGCCAAACAATTTTCTGTCTTTCATTGTATCATATATCAACTTTCATATATCAATAAGATTCCAAATTATTCAATATCAAAATCGTTTCATAGATAACATGAGTTTCTAAACATTTCGTCCCATAAATTCTTGAAAGATTAAAGAAAAAATTCTTTCTTACTTTAACAAAAAAAAAAAAAAAAAAAAGAGTTTTCTCTAGTTAAGATCAATAGTCTAGATTCAAAGAATTGATACAATGAATGTGAGAATCTGGAGTAGTAATCGTCCCGTGAAGGCAAGAGGTCATTAAAAGAAGTTGGTTGCATCCAAAGCCTGAATGTTACTCGGTTCTAAGAATGAAGGCCTAATATCAAAACTAAGGTAAAACTATTATTTTCGTTAAATTTAGAAAGATATCTTCTGAAATCCTAAAAAATCGTCGGGATTACTTGCTTTAATGTAACGCATGTCTAAATTATTTAAGGGTCTAATCGATATGGCTTAAAATCCAATTAAAATTGAAAATATGGTCGTTATTGAGTCTCACTCGTTTAATAAAAGTCAACAATAACGACTAGTTATTCAATTTTAATCCGATTTTAATCTCTACCGAACACACCCTAAATATTTAATGTTTATTTTGATAGCATTATCATAACTGTTTTAAGACTTAGATAACATGTCAGGATATACAATTAAATGATTAGATAATTTATTAGAAAAAATAATGAAAAAAATAAATAATATTATCTATCAAATGCAAAGATCAAATGAATCATCTGAGAAATATTATATACTTGTAGAAAGTTAGATAGATATATTGTAGATTATAAATCTATTAGATCAGAGGATGAATTTATATGCTAAAATTCAAAATAGAAGAAATAGAGGACAAAATTAAAAAAAAAAAAAAAAAATCTAAATTACGGGTATATTGTGCAATATACAAAAATTACATAAGAAAAGGATATTTATGTCTTTTTAATTCTGCCACATCATAAATTTCAAATCCCCGTTTTTAAACCTGCTTTTAACCTTGGACGAGTAGCATGGTCCATAAACTTTTTCTCTACAGAATGATATCGAGTTTCATATCGCAAAATGTGTACACATTTGCCCATGTGCACTGCCAAAATTTGACATGCATATTTATTCAGTAAATTAAATTAGTAGAGATGATTTTTCGAACAACATCATTTACGCCTATCTAGGAATGAAGTTAGCAGCAACTTTATAAAGTAATACGGGGTAATTTAACTTCAATGATATGCAACAAGGGAATTCAATATCTGTGAACATAAATGCACAAGCAGAGAAGGCAACAATAGATAACACATTCTCATTAAGAGATACTACTAAATTGTGGATGACCGATGTCTCGAGAAGCAGGTCTCCTTATCAACAATAGAAAGTGTATCATCATGCAGGTAACAAAAAACATAAATATTTGAAAAATCATAACCAAATTAAAGACTGATGACTTCCAGATGAAAATTACTGACCATAAATTTTAATTAAGAAAAAGCACTGTAATGGACAAGCTTTTAATATCTTAACCAGTTCAAGCGAAAGGAGATGGGCAAGGGGGAATATTAACTTGAAGAGTTCCCTCAAGCATTTGGCTGACTTTTCTCATGGTTGGCCTCAGAGATGAATCTTCTTGAATACACCAAATGCCAACCATCACAAACCTTTCTAGTATTTTCTTGTCATTTAAAGCGTCAGTATCATTTTTAACCAAAGTATCTAGCGTTCCATCCTGAAAGCAATCCCAAACCCAATCGGTAAGAATTGGATTTTCTCCCTCTCCAAATTCCAAATCTATCAGGCATTTTCTGCATGTAATGATCTCTAGTAGTAAAACACCGAAGCTATAAACATCAACTTTTGAGGTGACTTGAGTGTTTCTAAACCATTCGGGAGCAACATAGCCTTTTGTACCTCTGATATTAGTGAGGGTACGACTCTGATTCATCATCAGAAGTTTTGCTAATCCAAAGTCCGAAATCCGAGCATTAAAACATTCATCAAGAAGTATATTCTGAGGCTTGATGTCGCAGTGGATGATTTGAGTGCTGCATTCTTCGTGTAAATACGCTAGTCCCCTGGCTATTCCCAGTGAAATTTGAATCCTTTGATTCCAATTCGGTTTCAGATCACCAAAAAGGAAACTTGCTAGAGTTCCATTGCTCATGTACTCATACACCAACATCCGATGAGGACCCTCTTCACAAAATCCAAGCAGGCGGACCAAATTCTTATGATGAGTTTGGCCTATGACATTCACTTCTGTTTTGAATTCTTTCTCAGTATCTTGAGCCACTCTATCCAGCTTTTTCACTGCAATGGTGCTATTGGACCCCGTTGGCATTACCCCTTTGTAGACTATTCCAAAAGCACCTCTCCCCAGTTCTTCCTTGAACTCGTCTGTAGCTTTTGCGAGCTCTTCATAAGTAAAACACTGCAAATTCACTCCTGCTGTATCATGAACTGGACGGAAATTTGTGATTTTTTTGTTGTAAACAAGGAAAAACCCCAGACAAGCTGCACCTAGAAACGTGACGTTGACGAACAGAGAGCTGCCCAAGAGCACTGATCCCACAAGTATCAATGCTCCCTGGTCCTTTTTCTTTTTTTCTGGAGTTGGAAAATTCGGTTCTCGTACAGGAATATTACCTTTCCTTAACTTGAAAAAAGCCTTTGCATTAAGTTGTGGGTCAAGTCTCCCATTAGACAGTGGCAGCTTCTTCTTCCAGCAGCTATTATCTCTGTAAATGGAAACAGCACATAAACAATCATTCAGGCAGGCATTTTTACAGTCACCTTCTGTGAAAGGGGCGAGTTGCTCAAAATCCGAAAATGGCCAATCAGTATCAGAAACCTCCAACATTTCATATACATCCTCTGCCGAACCCTTCTGATCATCTTCACCACAGATTGGAATAAACGTGGGATTGCAATCACTAAACGGGTTGTTTGATTCAGAGAAAAAATAACCTCGAGGGCATTCGCAAATTGGTCTTCCATTTTCGAGTCTGCAGACACTGTTATACCCACAAGCCCCGCTGCCTTTTTCTCCGTTGATTTCCTTACATATGTTTTCGGGCCAATAGTCATCTACAGTCCACCCTGGATCGCCACTGAAACTCTTTGGATGATAATACTGTCTGAAAACTCCATCAAAATCAAGAGTTGCCCTATAATAATTATCCGAAGTTGTCGGAATTGAGGGCTTCGTCTTTAGGGCTTTTCGTTCTCCGTTTCTCCTCAATACATAAAGCGAACCCCTTTCATTGAAGACCAGTTGGTAACCAGAATTCGAGGTATTTGCAGGATCAGAAGTTTGGCTGTTGTAATACTCATCATCAAAATCCGAATTCGTCGGCACACTTCGAGTATTAAGCACTAAATTCCCACCGTTAAGCATGCGAAGATAAAATCTACCTCGACTGAAATTCGTTTCAGACTTTCGCGAAACAAGCGTACCATTAATTGCAATTATTTGCGTAGGCAGCAGTGTATCACTTGGATACTTGAAACTTTCCCATATCGAGACAGAATCACTGCGCACTAAAACAAAATTTCCAGTATCATTCAAAAAACCATGGGAAACAGTACCATCAACAATATCATCAGTAGTACTCCATAGAAGGCGGCCTTGAGGATCAATAAGCACCAGCCCACTTTGTGCTTCAATCTCCACTCTCGAATCCCGTGGAATAAGATTTGTAACAATTGGATACCATATGATGGTTTTATTTGGTATTTTATCGTACCATATAGCAAGTTGAAACGTATCATTGTTTTGAAGTTTCTGAAACCCAAACGCGAAATCTCCAGAAGGTGAAAGCCATGGAGTGGACCTCTCTGTTGCAAACAGAGGGTTACCCACAATTATGTTACCATTGTTTTGAGAAAAGGTGCAGAGTGGAAGGAGAAATATTATCAAGAAGATGATGATGAAATTAAAGAGAGCATAAGCCATTGTTATTTGTTAGAGCAAATCTGGCACATAAAAATATCAAATAAAATATTCCATGTATAAAGGTTAGGAGATGATTGAAGAGACTTTCGAGTCAACTCATACTTTCACGGTGTGCTTTAAATTTTCTCCTTGTGTGGAAATTTTTTTCAAGACTTGTATATCTATATTAATAATTACAATACTCGGTCATACACGTTCTCGAACCTTAAACACACAACCCGTCAAACTAATTTTGGTAGCACGGGAAGATAGATCGTTGAACTTGAATAATAGTACTACATTATATAATAAATAAATTTATTTATTACTATGAGAATTAGACTCTCTTCGATTTTCATTTTGGGAAAAAAAAAATGTATTTTAAATAGTTGATTGATCAAGAATATGTGATTAAAAATTAAGTAAAAATTTTGAATTTACATGTAATATTATTTTATTGAAGAATGTGTGGTTGAAAAAAATTAAACATATAAATTTTGAGAAAAATAGAAATCAAACAGGTCTTAATTGCATTTAACACATCAACTTCTTGCATTCCTAAGTAAGTAGAATTTATTCATATCCAAACCGTTGGTGAGCTCCAGTTTTTGGTCCAAGAAACTAAGCGTCTGATTGGTCCCCGTTTTTGCCCATTTTTTCCATTTCTTTCTCGGCAACTGTGGGCCCGTGTTAGACACAAGGACAAAACATGGCAGACATTAATTGCAATCACATGTACCCTGACATAAAACTTTCAAAGTAGGAATAGGTCATTTTCGTTTCTGCCCTTAGACTTATGTTTTTACGTGTACAGTATCATTTCGAGGGTAGTTTTGTAAAATGTGAAGGGGTTTTGAGGGCAGAATGGGCAGAAATCTCAATGGTGTGTTTTCATTTAAAATACATCTATGACTTTTTTCAGACATTTGACAGTGTTGTATGTCTGAAAAACACTGTAGGAAAATGCATTTTCTTGGCAAAAAATGAGTTTCAAACAAGTACTAAATTCGTTTTACAAGATTTTATACTTTGAATCTAAATCTAAACAATCCTCTCAAGTTTCTAATGGATACAACAATGATCTTATTGTTAGTTGAGTCTATTAAGAGCCTACACATTGTGGAGTATTTATATGAGCTTTCTTTTGGAATTATAGATGAAGTAGAGCACAAAAAAAGGTTGAAATCAACGAACCCGCAAAATCTAGAAAACCAACGCCCCCCGGCGCTCGAGCACAGGCTAGCACGGGGGTCTCGGGTTGCTTTTCCTCCAACTTGTTTCCTTCATCCCGAAGTCTTTTTCCCAATCAAACTCTCAATCCATGATAAAATTTGATCACTTATCTATTTGGACTTCCAAAGAATCAAACTTCACATCACATAAAATTTGAGTCACAGGACAACAAACTCCACCTTGACACTAATTCCATAGCAAGAAATTAAATCTTCACTCTTCAAGTCATTCTCCAACTATTCTACCATGCCCCTTACAAGCACCACATGTCCCTACTGAATATACTTAGCAATTGTTAACTAAATTCAAGCCTTATTTACCAGCAGAACTACCATGTGCGCCAACCTTGCTTGAATCTTCCCGTTCACTTTCAGCTCCAGCCGAGTCACAAAACTTGATCGAATCACCACGAGCACTTTCAAATCCACCTAAGTTGTAAACCTACTCGAATTACCATGAGCAACATAATCAACGAGATGACAACTAACCCCACATGAGCTACTGGAAGATTCTTCAATATCATTTCTCAAATCACCACAAACAACCTGATGACAACCAACTCTACATGAGTAATCGCTTATCAAACTGTAAGCTGCAGTAGCTTCTATAGTGACCGTCGAACCTTCTAAAATATATAACCGAGACTTTCTCAACACTTTTAACACAACCACGGTACCCTTGCTTACTTTCAGAATTCTACCTCCACTGGTATACATGTACCCTTTTGAATCAAGAGTACTTAAGGAGATAATATTTTTGCTTAAACCTAGAACATGTCTCACTAAACCAAGTGTCATGATCATCTCATCAAACACCTTGATTCTAACCTGACCAATACCAGCTATTTCATAAGGCTCATTATTTCTTATCACCACGAAACCGCTTGTAATTGTTTCACGTGAAGAACACCAATCCCGGTTAGTACACATATAAAAAGTGTAAGCCTTTTCAAGAATCAAATCCTCATCAAGTTTGGAGTCACCATCAGTAATCACCAAAAGATCTCCATTACTGCAAGACTAGCGTCAGCGGAATTTTTTGGTTGTCCCTTCTGGTCTATTGTAGCCAACTTATTCTTGTTCCGCTACTCATGGTAATACTTCTTCATGTGCCCCTTGTTGTTGCAATACCACAAAACTATATCATTGTTGATATCCTTGACTCTGTCATTTCCATGACTACCCATCTTCTTCACAAACAACACAACTCTCTGTCTAAGTTTTAGATTCGACGACCAGACGCTTCATCGTCTCATTAGAATAAAGCACATCATATACCTCATCGATAGTGAGAGTATCCCAACTATAGAGAATAAAAGTCACATATGAAGGCGGCAACGAATATAATAATATCAACCCTAAATCCTATTCATCGTACTTGACCTCCATGGTCTCCAAATCAGCAACGATTCCCTTGAACACCATTAGATGATCTTCAAAGATCCACATTCCATTAAGCAACGAAAATACGAGCCCTGCTTCAAGTGTAACTTACTGGTGAAACTCTTTGTCATACAAAACTGCTCCAATTTCAATCACAATCCAACGGCACTTTTCTCATTCACGTCCTAAAGAATTTGATTTGAAAGATAAAAATGTATTTGTGACAGAATTTTTCAATCCTTGAGTTGCTTCCCTTCCACAATCATTGTTGTGGGCATTATATCCACCCCCTACAAAGTATCATCTAAGTCCAATTGAGTAAAAACTATTTGCACCTTAATATGTCACAAGGAAAATCTACTGTTGCAATAAAAAAAGTATAATCTTAAATTTGATAGTTGTCATCCTTGAAACAATTGATCTTGATCAAACCTTGCTTTAATAACCAATTTGGACCTTCCAATAAATCTTCAAAAAACATTGGTTCTGATACCAATTGTTAGAAACAAACAAGATACCAGAATCGCCATAATACCAATTTATTAAGAACTGGGCCAAATAATTAAATATGAGACAACAACACAAGATTTATATGGAAAAAGAAGAGAATTTCAATATACGAAGAAACTAAAATTATTTTACAAGATTTGATACTTTCAATCTAAATCTAAATACTCCTCTCAAGTTTTTAATGTATACGACAATAATCTTATTGTTAGTTGAGCCTATTAAGATCATACACTTTGTGGAGGATTTATGGAAGCCATTTTTTGGAGTTATAGATGAAGTAGAGTACAAAAAACGAGGTTGAAATCAATAAACCCTCAAAATTCGAAAAACTCTTACCAGCGCTGCCCTCTAGCAATCGAGAGCCAGCCTAGTGCTGAGGTTAGGGGTTGCTTTTCCTTCAACTTGTTTCCTTCATCCTAAGGTCCTTTTCCCAATCAAACTCCCAATCTATGATGAAATTTGATCGCTTATCTATCCGAACTTCGAAACCAAATTATCTAGGCTTTCTTCATGAATCAGACTTCTAAATCACATGGAATTTAAATCACAACATAACAGTATCCTTGATTTTATAGTTTAATTTTAGTTTTTTATTGTCATTAATATGTTATTAATAATTCTTTTCATTTAGTAGGAACTCCAATCTGCAAAACCATTTCACTACTAAAAATCATGATCTTGACAACCGTGTGAGAGACGCCCTATTACTTGCCATTTTGGTAACAACAGTCGCAAAAGAGTCTGGCCTCTGCGAAGAAGATGATGTCGCCTTACGACAATGTTGAATGCTCTATTATCATGATATATATAGGGGATCACGGGTCGGAAGAAAGCTCATAAATGTCATTAGGATTAAAAGAATACGTTGTAGCAGAAAAATTCAAAGAAATTTGGATTAGAATCCAACAAAAAATTGCAAAGTATGTGAAATTTTCCATAACTTTTGTGTCAAACTAATGATTGTATTCGAACGCAAATACAAATACAAATTAGGACAAGGATAAAGAGATGATTTCGAATTAGGACTAATTCGAATGCAAACTAATAATGGTATTCGTTGGAACCTAACTTTATTTCCTTAATAGAGGGAAATCATAGATATGATAGTGCAAACTAATTCTATTTCTTCTATGAGTAATGATCTTAATATTTACTTCAACTAATAGGTTAAACTTTTAGGATAAAATTTTATTTCCCTACATTCTGATCCCATTTTACCGTCCCTAAACCCAGAAAATGAGTAGATGTGTGCCATCACTATTAATTCTGATCCATATTGTTCAATAATTTGACAATTAGAGTTCTTTTTGATAAATCAACTAAGAAAATTTAGTTATAACGATAGAAAAAATCAATTAAGAAGGCAGCTTCTGGCATTAATAAACAGATTGAATATGAATCTATATAACACAAAACTAAACACATCTTTAGCTACACTAAATTAAAAAAATAAAAATAAGAAAAATAACTTAAAGACGGAATATGTTACATGATAAGAAGAATAAACTGCAAAAATTGTTGAAAATTTTCTTTTCTAAATTAACCATTGATGGCATGTAATTTATGCTGCGTAGGATTTGAAGAACTCGACAGCCATTTTCTCAAACCATTTTCCATGGCCTTTTTAGGCTTAACTTTACAGTTTCTCCATTCAACTTCCCTCGATTGGCGGAAAATGAATTAATAGAAATAAGCAATTTTATCATGTGAATTTTCTCAGCAGCACATGTGAACAACTGCAGAAACAATATTAGGCCTACGAGTCGAAGAAATTTTCTCATTGTATTGTACGCCTTTGATTTGTGAATGGAAAATCATGAAATCTGATTCTGATTTACATAAGCATTTGGGTTCTCTACGCGTGCTTGTTGGCTGTACCCTCGTGCTTTAGGCTAACAATAACATGTGTTTTGTATAAATTTATGATGCAACTTTCTATACTTTAAGGTTTGATCTGAAGCCTACAGGGAGTGATTAAGTCAACAATCTAATGGAGCTATACAATTTTGTTCTAACCTAGTTTTCGTAGGTGGTACATGTTGGAAATTGGTTTTAAGACTGGAGAGAAATTGGTTAAGAATCGAAAATCAAACATTAGAAAGTGTGACTTCATGTCAACTTTGGCCAAATATTCAGACATGATCTGTTTATGCACATGGTTTGCCGCTCCGCCGCTCCGAAAAGTATATTTGGCGTCTCGAAACCAATTTCGGATGAATGAGAAATTGCAGTCCAAAGATGAAAGAAAAATAGAGGAAATCTAGATAATATTGTCGCTAAAGCGACATGTGGTTTCGTTCGAGCGAAGAGCGAGCGACCAACTCCCTGTAAGTGCCGCTCAAGCGAGAAAGCACTTTAAAAGAGAGCGAAAATGGATTCTCGCGTTTATTTTGTTTTGGCTCGCAACACTTCGCCCACAACTCCTCATCATCTATAAATAGGACCATTTGGACGTCTCTAATGCATCATATACCATTTTTGCATCAAGCATTACATTATTCTCTTACCAAAACTCTTCCAAAATCATTCCAAAAATTCTTCCTTTGTAGAGGGGCAAATCCGTCAAAAGTTCACTGAAACTTGTGGTTTGTAGTGCTACTACCATAAGTCGAATCCCTTGTATCTTGAGAGACAAGTGTCGTGAATCGTAAGCACCATTGCACGGCAATATTGTCTTAAAGAAAAAGTCATATCACTTGCCTCGAATTGTCGTTTCTTCATCTACTATATCTCTTTTACTTCTGGTTTTGTGTAGTCACATTCCTACACACTTTTTCTTCATATAATTTTGGTTTAGTTATGCTTCTGCGGGTTAAACGTTGTACTTTTCTTTTATCATATACAAACAACCTTTTCCCTCGTATTTTTACAACTCGGTCCCAATAGTATATCTCAAGTAGCTTCATGAATGTCTTCAAACCACGAGAAATAAGTAGTAGTAGAAAAAAGATATAGTAGATTCTCGAACGTGTTTGCACTTTAAATAATGAAGAACCTAGCTTAATTGCACGTATTTGCACTTTTCTTAAGAACCTATTTGCCCCATCAAACTAGTGAACGATGCTCTGGGGGCACAAATTCATTGTCTACGTTGTGCATTACGGAAATAACCCAATCACCAAGATTAAAAATGTACACGACGTCTGTGATATTTTTCTAGATAGACAGTACAAACAAGTGTAATATAAAAAAAGACGTAAATGATCATTTTATTATGGTGGAAAAATCAAGAGAATATAAATGCATTGTTTAAACATAGTGTCACAATGTTCTTTAAAGAAGTATATCTCTATTAAATCACGAATCGTATATAGATGGTGAAACAATATGTTGCCAAGAGTTACAATCATCCACAGGAGTCACATCACTTCATATTTACTGGTGCATAAAATAGGTGAAAAATCAAAGAAAACATGAACATGTGTATAAGCACATGTTCTTGTGCGAGTTGGGGACGTCCACCCCTTGCATTCTGCATACCACTTGTTACAGGCAATTCCAAAAGGGCCCCAGCATGCAGCGTGTGGACGAAGCCACGAACCACGTGGCCAAACCTTCAATCTGCGTTGTATCGAATCGGTAGATATGAACCTCTTGTGTCCGAGCCTATCACATCGAACCGATAGTGATGAGCCTCTTGTGTTCGAACCCACGTGCCGTGCCGAACTCTTATCACACGAACAGTAGACAGTATGGCTTCTTATGGAAGATCTCATAGAAAGATCTTCTGACAGATAGTTGAAGTGACAACACACTGCAATGACGACTGCATCAATCCCACGTGTCAGAGTTCAAGTATAGGAAATCAGTGCATTAAATGCATTGAAGTCTATGACAAGAAGTTCAGCCGCTGGAATAAGGCCACTTGTCCATTCATCCAACGATTCTTGCTCATCCTCTCTTACTATAAAAGCTCACACATTGTGTTATTTGAAGGTAATGCTAAATTGTACTCTCAATACTACTTAGCAATTCTCTCTATATTTCACTGTTATATTTTATCTACCCAAGGTCGAACCCCTTATATATTTTGGAGGCTCACGTTTTAACCTTCCCACACCCATATATTTCTACTCCAACTGACTTGATCATCGAAGTGCGTGCGGTCGGCTCCCCCCTCTCTTTGGAGAAGACCACATGCAACTGATGGTTTGTCCTAGTGTGCAGGAGCAAAGGTTGAACCGGACGTGAGAGGCCCTGAGATTTGTTGACAGCTCATAGGTGCATTTTTTGAGGTCAACAGATTGGCGCCGTCTGTGGGAAACGACACATTACAACCACGAAGACCCTAGTTGTAGAAGCCAGTCGAAAGGAAGCAAGGAAAACCTGACCTTGAATAAAGGGCGAAGTTCTTGAAAAAGAACGAAGGAAAAAGCACCCCATTGAACTTTACCATCAGTTTAGAGCTTGCCATTGCAATGAGCTCTAGCAACTATGGCTCCCATAATCGAAGCCATCAGCAAGAAGGCTCCCATGGTAGGAGCCATCGACAATAAGCCTCTGAAGAAGAGGTCCTCCGGACAAATGTCAACATGCATAGACCCCATCACCTTCACAGGGGAGGCGGCATAACGGCGCGCCTAGCTAGAGAAGAAGGGAGAAATGGCAGCAAATATAAGGAACTTGGCAAAACAAAACGCTGCCGTGCAGCAACTGCTTTTGCAAATGCATGGGCAAGCCGGATACCAACCGCCCCCCATGAAGCTTATCAACAAGATGAAGAAGCCAGAATTTCTCCCCAACATGTTAGGGAGCCGAGCCCCCTAGAAAGGGAGGTAGGCATGAATACATCTTCAGCTCACATAACCTTGGCGGAGACCCGTTTCAAAGGGGGGAAACTTCCCTCCCGAATATACTCGAGACCCGGAGCCAATGAGGTCTACCAGTGTGTTTGACCGGATCGGAGCATCCCGGCCTAGAATAGGCCCCAACGACCCCCTCCAAATGTAAGGCAACAGGAGCAACAAGAGCCCTAGGAGGTTCGCCATCCTAGGAATAGGCGAGAAAGAAGGGATGCGGCGAACCAACAAAACATGGCAGAAATCACTCAACCGTCTCGGTATCAAGCAGAAGAAGGGGAATCCAGCTGCCCTTGTATCTTTTGAACTTGATGACGATGATGACAGCTTGCCATTTTCGTATAAGTTAAGAAATACACATGTCCCCAGCCACTTTGTGCCCCCAAAGATCCCAAAATACGAAGGCAAGGAAGACCCGACAAAGCACCTCAACAACTACAAAAGCACACATGGCTCTCAGAGGAGCCTCGTCGGCGTTAAAATGTAGAGCATTCCACCTCACTCTCACAGGTGCTGCAGAAATATGGTACAATCGCATACCCGCAGAAAGCATCAAGAGTTGGCCTGACCTCAAAAAGGCCTTCCTACACCAGCATTTGTCAAGCAAGGAAGGAGAAGTCCCCATACAAAGGCTTCAGGACATGAGGCAGCAAGCGGGTGAAACATTGAAGAGCTATTTGGCTCGGTTCACTGATGAAATGACCTATTGCGAGCAAGTAACCGATAGAGAGGCCCTATCAGCACTCAGGGATGGTCTCAATATGAATACCCTCTTCTGGAGAGACGTGCGGAACCGGACCCAGCCACTTATGATGCTCTTGTGAAAATGATGAGAAGCGAGATAGTCAATGAGGAATTGATTGACCATCGCAACAGGACCTCACTGGGACTGCCACCGACTCAGAGACAAAGGCGAGTCCCTGTATCACACTTGGTAACCCAGCAATGGACCCAAGCTGGACAAACTATGGCCCCCACATCAGGCCAAGCACTGGCCACTGCTACTCTAAACATCGTACCCTCCTCGGCATATGTGGATGTAGGTCCTAATGGAGGCGCACAGCCAAGCTCGTCAAGAGGGAAAGGCAGAGGAAGGGGCAATGGATCTAGAAATAGGCCCTATTGTACCTATCACAGAACTTTTGGTCACAGCGACAGCAACTGCTTGACAAGGCCTCGAAACCAAGAGCAAACGAGTCCGAACGAGGATAGAGGTCCTGCGAACCAAAACTTGAGAACCGCCAGACGGGAGAGGAGAGATCCCGAACCCAGAAATGAAGAGCCACGAAGGCAAGCAAGGGACCGATCGCCTCGGCGAAGGGACGACAGAATTAGGGACCGACCAAGGAATTCCAAGAGGCAAAGAGAGGCTCGGCCCAACACGGAGCCGGATCTCATCAGGGAGATAGACACCATAATTGGAGGACCACACATTGGAGGGGAATCTAGGAATGCCCAAAGGAACTATGCCAGGAAAGCTAAAGACTCCCCCATGACGAATTATTCCGTCAACAATCCTACCGTGGGACTCATACACTTCGGCCAATCACTTTCACGCGAAAAGATACTGTTGATGTTCACTACCTCCATTGCGACACCTTGGTTGTAAGGGCCATAGTAGCCAGAAACGGCCTGAACCGCATGCTTGTGGACAATGAAAGCTCGGTTAACATACTTTTTGGCACTACATTCGACAAGATGGACGTTGGTTTCAACCCCATCCCAATGACAGCCCCATTATACGGATTCACAGGGGATATCATCATCCCCAGGGACAGGATCACATTGACCGTAGAAATGGGAACCCCTCATTTCACTGCCCACCACCGCATGGAATTTTTGGTGGTGGACCACAGGTCAGCCTATCACGGAGTCTTAGGACGACCCGCACTAAAGGAGCTGGGAGCGATAACATCCATTCACCACCTGTGCATGAAATTTCCCACTAATAGAGGATTGCCACTCTACGAGGTGATCAGATGGGTTCGAGGAAGTGCTACCTCAGTTCCCTGCGAAAGTCCAAACCACGCAACTTAAATATGATATACATGGATACAAAAATGCTCGATGCCCTTGCAGAAGGGTCAGCCCCTGAAGAAGGGGAAGACATCAAGATGATTAGTGCTATCATGGACCGAACCGCCCCTGAACAAGGCATTGTGGATACTATTTTGGATCCAAGGATTATAGAATCTAACTCTCAGGCTACTCTGGTCAAAGAATTGGAACCTTTTCAAGTTGATCCACCCACAAAGATGCTCCAGGTGAGAAAAGAGTTGGGAACTGAACGAAAGCAGCTGTTGAAGAACTTCCTCCTCGCAAACTTGGATGTGTTCGCATGGAAACATGGAGATATGGTGGGCATCAATCCAAAGGTCAACTTCCACCACCTCAATATCGACCCCAAATTCACCGCACACCGACAAAAGAGGAGAACATTGAACCCAGAAAGATATGACGCCCTAAGGGAAGAGGTTCATAAGTTGGTGAGTAATGGGTTCCTCCGTGAGGCAACCAACCCTAAATGGGTATCCAACCCGGTACTAGTGAAGAAGCAAAGGTAAATGGAGGGTCTACATCGACTTCTCTAACCTGAACGAGTCCTGTCCAAAAGACAGTTTCCCACTTCCAAGAATTGACCAACTAGTGGATGCCACTGCGGGGCACAAACTACTGAGCTTCATGGACGCGTATTCTGGATACAACCAGATTCCCATGTACCCACTAGACGAGGGAAAATACATCATTCATCACAGATCGAGGACTCTATTGCTACCGGGTGATGCCGTTTGGCTTGAAAAATGCAGAAGCCACCCATCAAAGGTTGGTGAACCGCATGTTTGCGAATCTCCTGGGTAAGACAATGGAAGTGTATGTGGACGATATGTTAGTAAAAAGCCCCAAAGCGGAAGACCATATTGAACATCTTACCGAGGCCTTCAAAGTTTTGAGAAAATTTCAGATGAAACTGAACCCCCTGAAATGCGCTTTCGGTGTAGCCTCTGGAAAGTTCTTAGGCTATATGGTGAATCAGAGAGGAATCGAGGCCAATCCTGATAAAATGAGGGCGCTTCTAGACATGAGGTCCCCTTGCAAACCAAAGGAAGTTCAAAGCTTAACAGGTCGGCTCGCTGCTCTGAACCGCTTCATCTCGAAGGCGACAGATAAATGCCTTCCTTTCTTCAAAGTTCTGAAAGGAGGAAAAAAATTCCAATGGAACGAAGAGTGCGAAGCGGCTTTCCAAGGGATGAAGAAGCACCTTAGGCAAGCTCCCCTCCTCTCGAAGCCCAAGGACGGAGAAGCCTTATCATTATATTTGGTTGTATCATCAGATGTCATGAGTTCGGTCCTAGTAAGGGAAGAAGATGGTACCCAGTTGCCTGTCTATTATGTAAGCAAGGCCTTCACCTCCGCAGAATCTCGATATTCAGACATGGAAAAGCTCATTTTTTCACTCATGACCGCCTGTAAAAAATTCAGGCCTTACTTTCAGGCCCATAGCGTCCATGTATTGATCACTCTCCCCCTCAAGCAAATCTTGCAAAAGTCGGACGCTTCTGGGAGACTAATGAAGTGGTCCATCGAACTGAGCGAGTTCGACATTTCATACAAGCCAAGGGCCTCTGTGAATGGACAGGCCTTGATAGATTTCATAGTCGAATTCTCCGGACTGCAAGTCAATATGGAAACTGAGGTAGCAGAACCTCCAACTTGGAGCCTGTTCCCTGACAGATCATCTGGCAAAATCGGTTCAGGCGCAGGGATTATTTTGATGAGTCCAGAGGGCCACAGGCTTTGCTGTGCCATCAGGTTCGGGTTCAAAGCATCGAACAACGCTGCAGAGTATGAAGCCCTACTGGCAGGTTTAAAGTTGTCAATGGAAATGCAAATAAAAAGGCTAATGGCCAGTAGCGATTTACAGCTGGTGGTTAGCTAGGTCAAGGGAGATTATTCGGCAAAGGACAAGAATATGGCTTTTTACCTGAAGAAGGTTAAGGAGCTCATCTCCCACTTTGAAAAGTTCGATCTTGTATAGATTCCAAGGTCAGAAAACACGCATGCCGACGCCCTGTCCAAATTGGCTAGCAGTAAAGATTCAGAACTCCTCAAGATGGTGCCAATTGAACACCTCACTCAACCATCCATAGCAAAGGGCGAAGAGATAATGTGGATAGAGGGGACCCCTCTTTGGATGCAGCCGATCGTCGCCTTCTTAAAGGACCAAACCCTTCCTGAAGACAAGGAAGAAGCTCAAAAACTAAGGTGTCGAGCTGCATATTACGTGCTCGAAGACGAAGTGCTGTATAAAAGAGGATTTTTGATGTCGCTTTTGAGATGTACCAGAGGTGATGAGGCCAACCTTGTCCTAAGGGAGGTCCATGAAGAAATCTGCGGGAACCATACGGCCGGTCCGGCCCTGGCCTATAAGATACTCAGACAAGGGTACTACTAGCCAACACTAAAAAAAGATATGATCCAGTTCGTTCACGCCTGTGATAAATGCCAGCGTTTCTCCTCCATTCAACGACAACCATCTCAAGAGTTGACTGCTGTGTCTAGCCCATGGCCCTTTGCCAAGTGGGGCATCGACTTGATAGGTCTGTTTCCTAAAGGAAAAGGAGGCGTTGCACACAATTGTAGCTATAGACTATTTCACCAAGTGGGTGGAAGCTGAACTCTTAACGAAGATAACTAAGGCGAACACTTCGAAGTTTGTATGGAAAAACATCATATGTCGGTTCGGGATCCCTCAATCACTTGTGTCAGACAATGGAAGGCAGTTCAACAATAAAAAGGACAGAGAGATGTGCGAGGAGCTCGGCATCAAGAAACATTTTTCTTCCTCACACCACTCCAAGCTAATGGCCAAGTAGAGGCAATGAACAAGACGATAAAGCAGATTCTGAAAAAGAGACTTGACGCATCAAAGGGGGGTGGGTGGATGAACTGTCCCATGTGTTATGGGTGATCCGCACCACAAGCAAGACCGCAACGGGTGAGACCCCTTTCTCCATGGCATATGGTGCAGAAGCGATGAGCCCCGTCGAGGTGGGATTGCCTTCGCCTCGGCGCCTACAGTTTAATGAGATCTCCAATGAGGAAATCAAGGGACGCCTCACAAATTAGGCTTGCCACTTATCAAAGGAAAATGACCAAGTATTTAACAAGAATGTCAAAAAGAGATCGTTCAGAAGAGGCGATCTTGTGTTAAGGAGGGTTTTCCTCTCTTCTAAGGAACCCGGTGTTGGAACCTTAGGCCCGAACTGGGAAGGCCCCTACCGCATCACTGAGGAGGTCAGGCCGCGGACTTTCAGAATCGAAACTCTAGATGGGAAGATGCAACCCCACCCCTGGAATGTTGAGCATTTGAGAATCTACTATCAGTAATTTCTTTTCTTTTTTCTACGCCAATCCAATTATCGAGGCATATGTTTGTAGCCTCCTCTATTTTGTATTTTGCTTTCCCATCTATGGAATGAAGCTTTGGCATTATATTATTTCAACAGCTTCGAAGTCTTCAAGACGAACCGTTTCACTTTGTAGCACCTTCTATCAAATGAAGTCTGGCATCCTACAAATCCCAAGTAAAAAGGGTTCGACACGGCTTGTGTGTGATAAACCAGACGGTATTCAACAAGCTTTAATTAAATTGGTTAATAAACAATTTACTGGATGAGCTTTAAAGACGAACCATTTCACTTTGTAGCACCTTCTATCAAATGAAGTCTAGCATCCTAAGTAAAAACGGTTCGGCACGGCTTGTGTGTGATGAACCACACGATATTCATCAAAACTTAATTAAATTAGTTAATAAACAATTTACTGGATGAGCTTTAAAGAAGAACCATTTCACTTTGTAGCACCTTCTATCAAATGAAGTCTGACATCCTAAAAATCCTAAGTAAAAAAGGTCCGGCATAGCTTGTGTGTGATAAACCACACGGTATTCATCAAGCCTTAATTAAATTGGTTAATAAACAATTTACTGGATGAGCTTTAAAGAAGAACCGTTTCACTTTGTAGCACCTTCTATCAAATGAAGTCTGGCATCCTACAAATCCTAAGTAAAAACGGTTCGGCATGGCTTGTGTGTGATAAACCACACAGTATTCATCAAATCTTAATTAAATTGGTTAATAAACAATTTACTGGATGAGCTTTAAAGACGAACCGTTTCACTTTGTAGCACCTTCTATCAAATAAAGTCTGGCATCCTACAAATCCTAAGTAAAAACGGTTCGACACGGCTTGTGTGTGATAAAACACACGGTATTCATCAAGCCCTAATTAAATTGGTTAATAAACAATTTACTGGATGAGCTTTAAAGAAGTAAAAATGAAATCGGTATCTTCTATCAAATGAATGTTGCCCCCAACCATGGCGAACCCATGCGACTTGTTAACAATTTACTCAAATTATTACCTATCATCAATTCGAACGCTGCTCAACGAGCCCACGCAACTTCTAGTTAAGTTCGATTGCTTCATCAATGATGGAGGCTTATGCCTCATTTCAGGGCCCCAATACAAGGCAGGAATTAATAGAGTTCAACAAAAAATGAAAGAAGAAACAAAGAATGGCTCCAATTAAAAATATGAAATTCAAGTAAGTACAACTACTTTATTGCAAAAAATATATACTAGTTGCCACCCTCCACAACTTCCACCACTTCCTCCACCTCCTCTGCCACATCCTCAGCAGGAGTGGAAGGTTCTGCTGGAATGAACTCCTCCCTCACAGCAGCCAAGTCCACCTCCGGGTGAAGTTCGGCAACCCTTGCAAGAACTTTACCATAGGCAACATTCCTCCAGTACAAACCGAGGCCGTCATACTCAGCTGTTTCATGAAAATGGGCGAAAAAATTCTCCACTGCAGCATCCCCCGCCTCAACCAACTGCTGTTTCAAAGTTGCAACTTCAGCAGTTAGGTCAGTTACTTGGGCCTTCAAAGCCGTCCTATCTTGGTTGGCCACCTCCAGTGCTGTCGAAGCAATCTTCTGCAAGTTATCTGAGTTCTCTACTCGCTTCGTCGGTGCATTCACTTCAGACTTGCACAGATGAATCTCCTCCTTAAGCTTAACATTCTCAGTGGAGAGCTGCCCAACCTTAGCCTCCAACTCCTCCTGCTTGGCCTTGAAGGCTTCAATGACCTCATCTGCCGTTGAGACCTCTGCCTTCAATTTTTCAGCTTCCAACTCAGCAGTGGCAGTCCTCTCCTCAAGCTCACGATTCCGATCCTGCAGCCTCTTCATGTCCATTTGAGCAATAAAGATGAAGCCTTGGGACCGAGCCTGCATTGTCAGTCCAGCCTCCAGCATATCTGTGAATTCGCAAGTTTCAGCATAGGATGCATACTTGTCAGTCCAATACTTATAATTGATCCTAGCTGCTGCTTGGGCCTCGGCCAGTAGCATCTTCAATACTTCTGGAGCAATTTCATCGGCTCGGCCGTCGAGAAAATCTCGAGCATTAAACTCAGTAGGACCCTCCATCCTAGTCTGACACCCCCGCTTCTTTCTAACCAACCCACCCTCCTCCTCGTTGCCTTCATCAACATCAATCACTGGCAGAGAGCTTAACGGCTTCACGTTGATGGGCTCCCTCAAAGACTTCTCTATTGAAGTTTGTCGTGTTGGAGGAGGAAGACCCTTGTTCTTTGTCAATACCAATCGCCTTCTCTTAGGCACCCTCCCATCAGAAGACTCGGCCTTGTCCTTTCCCTTAGCCTTCATTTTCTTTTCTGGGGGGAGGCAAATTGGACTTCAACAGCCGGCTCAGTTCATCCCTTTGGTTTTTGTAAATTGACGAACTCGAGCTAAAGGCTTCTTATTTTTCGCCTCGGCCAGGCGACGCATGTGAAACATATCCGGTTTCACATACTTCTTCTTCAAATGTTGGTCTGAAAATCGAACCGAATAACAAAGTTAGAAAGGAAATACATAATATGCTTTGGAAGGTAAGGGTCAGTTTGCAAATTACCACAGGTCGACATCAGCAAATGTGTCACGAACAAGGCTCGCTTGCCAATCATGTTCTTGAAGTCCCTTCTCTCCAGAGACAGTTCGTATATGGCCCTAACAATGGCCCACTCAGAAGGTTCAAGCTCGAACCGATCTGCAAGAGCTGAACAAATTCTTGAATAAAAAACAAAACAAAATGCCAAGCACAAAGATATAAAAAAAACTAGAGACTATACTCACTATACTCATGGTACTGGGTCGGTATGGTTATTTCTGGGACTGCATCCCCCTACACTGTCTGTCAACGACCCCTTATCCAGAATCAAGAGGACTTCCAGTTCTTAATAGAAGAAGGAGTTCCCCAAATGAAGGGGGAGTATGAACCCCATGGGTTAATGCAATACCACCCCATGCAAGAATCTCCCCCATTAGAGGCTCGGGACTGAAAAGGGTTTGGAAAATGTGGGGGGCATATCCTCGCCAAGAGTGACCTCCTTCCACAGAAGAAAAGCCCCTGCTATTTGGCTCCATGAGTTCGGTATGAGTTGGGTTGGAGCCAGATTATACTGCCTAAGTAAAAATATAAAATGGATGCAGAGGTAACCTCATCTCCCCTGCCAAAATGGCTTCGCTCACGGCTACACACCCCTACCTAGGATAACAGGCTCTCTCATCAGGAGTCGGCACAAACATCTCTATGGTTTCAGGGATCCTATATTTCTCCCTATAGGTTTCAAGGTTGCTCGCCTCTACAACTGAAGGCCATTCGGACGCCCCCCACCTCATCCTAAAATCTATAGGCCCCTCTGGCATCATAGCAACACTATGGGATCCCCCATCGCCTCCATTATTCTAGCAGCAGGAATGGGTGGAGGCAGACCAGCCTCAGCATACAGTAGGGTAGTATTCTCGTCCGTAGACGAGCCCCCAAAACCTTTCTTTTTTGAAGAAGAGGCCATTTCTCTCAAAAGAAGAAAGAAAGTAAGAGAATCATAAATTGTTTTAAGCACTTACATTGGAAAGGTTAAGAGAAGAACCGGTGCTTGCAAAGAGAACAGAGAATTAGATGAAGGATCGCGAAGGCAGAAAGGAAGACCCTCAAACACTTAGAATTTATTTTCGAAAAGTGAAAAAACCAGAATTTGGGAAAGAAACCCCGTTTTATACGAAATGGAATCTTATCACAACCTTAGATTAACCCTGATTTTAATCCAGACCTTACAGCTGTCCCTGCAACAGAGACGTTGAAACGAAAAGGCGCTCATAACCATTTCAAATCAACGACCATGATCAACGCGTGCATCGCATGCACATCGGACTCGAGTCAATATGCCAGCTATCTCCAGTAATCATTATCATGCATTAAATTTTTACGTAATACGAAAAAGTAAACTGTTATCGCCGTAATTACTTAGCACCTTGGGAACCAGCATCAACTTCAAATCATACAGGCTCGCCTCTATGACTTCGCCTAGTCACAACAGACTCGCCTATATGGCTTCGCATCCTCATCAGCAAGCTCACCTCTATGGCTTCGCCTCGTCACAACAGGCTCGCCTCTATGGCTTCGCCTCGTTACAACGGGCTCGCCTATATGGCTTCACCTCCTCATCAGCAGGCTCGCCTCTATGGCTTCGCCTCGTCACAACAGGCTCGCCTATATAGCTTCACCTCCTCATCAGCAGGCTCACCTCTATGGCTTCGACTCGTCACAACAGGCTCGCCTATATGGCTTCGCCTCCTCATCAGCAGGCTCGCCGCTATGGCTTCGCCTTGTCACAACAGGCTCGCCTCTATGGCTTCACCTCGTCACAACAGGCTCGCCCATATGGTTTCGACTCTTCTACAACAGGCTGGCCTATATGGTTTCGTCTCGTCACAACAGGTTCGACTATATGGCTTCGTCTCGTCACAACAGGATCGCCTATATGGCTTGGCCTCGTCATCAGCAGACTCGCCTCTATGGCTTCGCCTTGTCACAACTGGCTCGCCTATATGGTTTCGCCTCCCCATCAGCAGACTCGCCTATATGGCTTCGCCTCGTCATCAGCAGGCTTGCCTTTATGGCTTTGCCTCGTCACAACAGGCTTGCCTCTATGACTTCGTCTCCTCATCAGTAGGCTCGCCTCTATGGCTTCGCCTCGTCACAACAAGCTCGCCTCTATGGATTCGCCTCGTCACAACAGGCTCGCCTATATGGTTTTGCCTCTTCTACAACAAGCTCGCCTCTATGACTTCGCATCTTCTACAACAGGCTCGCCTCTATGGTTTCGCCTCTTCTATAATAGGATCGACTACTTAAACACCTCTTCTACAGATATCACAGCCAAGCCTTCAAGTCCACGCACTATATAAATAATCATACATGGACTTCGGGGACTAGTTGTTACGGCCACTTTTTTTTTCCTTCTCTGCTTCACGTCCACGTACTATACAAATAATCATACATGGACTTCAGGGACCAGTTGTTACGAGCAATTCCAAAAGGACCCCAGCATGCAACGTGTGGACGAAGCGACGAACCACGTGGCCGAACCTTCAATCTGCATTGTATCAAACCGGTAGATATGAACCTCTTGTGTGAACATATCACATCGAACTGGTAGTGATGAGCCTCTTGTGTCCGAACCCACGTGTCGTGCCGAACTCTTATCATACGAACAGTAGACAGTATGGCTATCTTATGGAAGATCTCATAGAAAGATCTTCTGACAGATAGTTGATGTGACAACACGCTGCAATGACGGTTGCATCAATCCCGCGTGTCAGAATTCAAGTGTAGGAAATCAGTGCATTAAATGCATTGAAGTCTATGACAAGAAGTTCAGCCGTTGGGATAAGACCACGTGTCCATTCATCCAACGGTTCTTGGTCACCTTCCTTACTATAAAAGCTCACACATTATTTCATTTGAAAGTAATGTTAAATTGGACTCTCAACACTACTTAGCAATTCTCTCTATATTTCACTGTTATATTCGATCTACCCAAGGCCGACCCCCTTATATATTTTGGAGGCTCACGATTTAACCTTCCCACACCTATATATTTCCACTCCAACTGACTTGATCGTCGGAGTGTGCGCAGCCGGCTCCTCCCCTCTCTTTGGAGAAGGCCACGTGCAACTGACGGTTTGTCCTAGTGTGCAGGAGCAAATGTTGAACTGGACGGGAGAGGCCCTGGGATCTGTTGACAGCTCCTAAGTGCATTTTTTGAGGTCAACACCACTTTCTAGCCGTCCAGAGCTGCCAAGGCTAGGGCAGGTTGTCCTGTTATCCCTTGTCCTCCATCACACCAAACCTCGTCTAGATGATCTCACGAATCATGCAAACTCTTTTATGTATCCAATAATATGTCAAGAATTGCATTATTTTGAAAATATTCTAACAATTTGACTAAACCATTGCCAAATTGTTTATAAATGGAAAATTTCACCTCTGGTCCGTAAGTTATTGTTCCGGTAGGAAGAGAGTTTCAAACCTTTAAAATGTAACAAATTAGTTCTCAACCTTTTAATATAATCATTGGGGGACCCACTTAGGGTCCTGGTGGGTCAAGTGACCCATCAACTTCAAGTTTCTTTATTAGCTTTTTTTAGAGCGAAAAATCAGAATTGGTCAGCAAAGGTGGTTGAGCTTTTTTATTATAATAGAGTTACAATTATGATCGAACAATTGAGAAAGTGAGAGTTGAAATTATTTTGTCATTTATGATATTTAATTTGAAAATTTGAAAATTGTTATTCATCATATATGTGAGATTATTTGGAAAATGTTTGAAATTGTTATTTATATATGAAATTTGTGAATCTGTAATAGTGATCATCTGTATATATTTTTGTAGAATACATAATTTTTTAATAAGTTTAATTGTGTTCCACTAACTTCAAATGTCTGCATCCACCACTGAATATAATTATACAATCTATGTCCAGTTAATTATGAGAATGGTCCAATGTATTTCTGTTTTTGTGAAACTAGGTTATGCTTCGCAAAGTGTATTGTTCTCCAATGGTCGAATTCCCCCCTTATGCACCGTCTTCTCCTTAGAATTTAATTTTTCAAGTAAAATTCGCTTAATTATTGTCAGAAATAAGTGTTTATGACTTTCATCAATGAAAATACTTATTTTAAGGATTTATCTACTTGTACACAAAGATTGGTACATAGAGGTATCCACACCCTCACATGTCCCACTCATGTGAGGGTGTGAACACCTCTAAGTACCAATTTCTATGTACATGTAGCACAACTTTTATTTTAACTGCGCTTATTAATTACGTGTACATAACCTCTTTAAGCTTGCCCAAATATATTAAGTTTTGGAATCACTCTTTATAAGACGTTACACGCAATGACGAAGTCGAACGATTATAATGAAGGTTTTATTTTTGCTATAATGTTAATTTACCCAATCAGCTTTGCAAATCTTTATGGTCATTTTTCTCTACATGTAAATCATTAATTATAGACTAAGCAATATTTTGGGCCAATTTGACATGACACTTAATTTTTGTAAAAGAGTTTTTGGAGTAAGTTACCTTTATTTGTGTTTGGAAACTAAATTCTAAAAGAGATTCCTATTCCAAAAGTAATTTTTAAAAAAAAAAAAAATTATATTGGATTAGTTTCCTCTAAAAGCTCTTTTCAATAGAAGAAGTGCTTTAATAAAATTAGTTAAACAAGTCTCAAAAACCCCTTTTAACTTTTCAAAAGTCATTCCAATTGGGTACTTAATAATTGGAACGAGAAATAGGACCACATAGGTTTAGCTGGGTAAATCTTGCTTATTATTTGTACCTTAATTTACATTAGAAGTGTCGTCAAACATTATAATCAACCACACATTAATGACTACTATTCTTTATTAACAACAACGAGCACGTCTGTGAAGTCATTCATAGAACATAAGAAGTTTCCTTGTTAAAGGGACTACACCTGCTTTGTTTAAGACTTGAAGGGACAAGAAAATTTATGCTTGGAGTCGACTTTCCACTATCGGGGTCAAAGTGCTTGGCTATCCAGGCATGGCCAATTTTGGCCTGTGCGGGCTAAAGAAATTGAACGAAAAATACGGTTCCACAACAAAATCTTGGCCGGCCCAGGTGTAATGTTTCAAATTCTAGCAACTCGACGTGTTACTAAAAATGAGTTCCTTGACTATTAATTGTCAAAATAAACAATTCATGAAAGTGTTAAAGAGATTGAACTAATTGATAAATAATGGAAAAAAATGAACATTTTGACAATAGACGTAGACAATTGTGGGGAAATGACTTTAGAAACACTAAAAAAAATTTCAACATACCAATGAGTTTCTCACAATCGAGCAATGAGTTGCAAAAATTATTTAACCGAGCAAACATCCACCCAAAATTTTGAAAATTTAAAAGAGAATGTAAAACTCATTTACTTACAACATATCAAAAACTTGGTGCCACGATAATGACGTTTTGAGGCGCGAAAATATTTTTAAAAGATTTCCATTTGTACTCTCAATTTACAAAATATACTATAGTAAATTCTACCAACCTCCAATCAACGTGGTTTAAGTTCTATATGATATGTAACTCAAAAAGAGTTGTTTTTCAAATAAAATAATGTTAAAATTCGAAGTATACAAACTGCAGCCAATTTTTAAAGTAAGAACAAAATGCTGAAATTTATGAAGAAATATGTTCCAACTTGTAAAATATATAGAAATTCAAAAGATGGTTCGATTTTCTAAAAAAAGGTAAAATAATATGTCCATCAAATAAAATATA
Organism: Osmanthus fragrans; assembly: GCA_019395295.1. NCBI lineage: Eukaryota > Viridiplantae > Streptophyta > Magnoliopsida > Lamiales > Oleaceae > Osmanthus > Osmanthus fragrans. Next base: position 19,998,556 of record CM033343.1, on the reverse strand, counting down.
CCTAACTATTAATAGTGAACGTTTCTCAGAAGGATCTAGATTACCGATTTAGTTTGACCTTATGTGCTGAATTAACACAATTAAAAGCAATAAGTCGTTTTTTAACTGTTTCTAGATGGTTAATCAAACACACCAATATCCTAAGTCGAATTGCCGCAATTTGTAATAAGAAATCAATAAATAACACCAAACACGTTAAGGAGAAAACCAAGTGGGTAAAAACTCCGGGATCAAGCTAATTACCTCCACTATAGACAATTTGAATTTACAGTTAGATGTTGCCTAACCAGCTCTACTAGACTTCTCGATCTACTTCTTGTAACCTCCAAGATTCTGCTGAAACCCCCAGCTCCTGATCTCCAACAATTATCTCTTTCAAGTAGATCATCAAGAATGACCAATTCTTATACTCTTCTTGCACTTGTAGTCCAACTCTCTCAATCTTCAACAGTCTCAGAAGTTCAATTGACAAAGTACCTTCCTCAGGGTGTTTAGAAAGTAAATGTTTTAGATTCAATGGATTTGATGTTTTTCCCCAATGTGATTGTACGAATTCAATAATGAATTGAATGATCTCACCAATGGATTGTATTCTTGAATCTTTAAGGAATAATGTGGAGAGGCAACACAATGAACAACACACCAAAAATCGTGTAAGGCATTGGGTATTTATAGCTGAAGTCTTTTAGATAGTTTGGGCCGGATAAAACACTTCAAAAATGCAAGTATGGTTTTACGTGTAATAGTGTCGCTCGAGCGAGGGGCTAGTGAAATTGCGGCGTCTTTTATTTCCTTATTCCAAAATCGAACCCTAACCTACCTAACTAACTATACAATATTGCAACTAACTCCTTGAATTTTTACAATATATTTATTTCAGTCCTTTTGTTCACATAATAGAAAATTACATAAAACCTAACAAATTTTTCTTTTGGCATTCTGTGACAAAACTATACAAGTAGAGTCAATGTAGTAAAACACAGAAATATAATCTACTCAAGCTCTATTTCTTGCATTCCTTGTTAACACATGTTTCCTAAAATCAACAACCCAAATACCAAGTATAAAAGCACGTGATATAGGAAATATAGTACTATAGTCGTGTGATCATAAATAAGCATGCAAGAATGAGAAATAATACTAATATTAATCAAAACACCAACCGCAACATTGATATTACAAACATAAAAAATTCAAACAGCTATGCATTATGATATGAAATGCAATGAAACTAATCAATCTCCTAATTATTGTAAACTCTAATCAATCAGTCATTTCACTCCCCTAACATGCAGTTCTCTCTCAAGGTATAAACTATAAAGATATAATGATATAGATAATATAGTCTCTCCTCCTATATCTTCTCCCCTATCGAAATAATCACACTCCCCCTTTTGTCATAAATGACGAAGATATCAATATAAAAAAATAGTTTTAACATCAATATATAATAACTCAAAATATGTAGTTGATAACATACACAGGCATAATCAATGATCAGTAAATCTTCCAACATACGCAGTTCAAGTTAACATGGAGTAAATTGTATAAGTGACTCATGTGTATAAAATGTCACTAATCTTTTGTAAGCAGGACTTCAAACCTTAATTTTGTGAGAATTGACACACTAAACATCATTGCCAATAAATTTATTCTTCTACTTTGTATGGATATTTTTTTTCCTCCCCCCTAAATTTGAGATACATATATTTTCATATATTTCAATATTTTTTAAGTTTATCATATTTTTTATATCTTGCAGGTCTATCTCCATTAAGCGACTAAAATTACCCTTGTAGCGAGCTTACGCCGATTAACTCAAGTCAGTTGACCATAGGCGCCACGTTATGAGAAACCCCTCGAGCTTAATGGCTTGAGTCAAATAGATTCAAAGAAGAACATAAGATATTGAGCTTTTTATTATATAGATAGAGAATAAACTTGAGTATATTATATATCGTGTTGTAAAAAAAATTTCCCTTCCTTTTTTTAATTTTTCTTTTTTTTTGTGTTATTTTTATTTTTAAAACATGAATAAACCAAGCACACACAAAAATGTCAAACATACAAAAAAAAATGTACACGAGACTTCTACCTAGAAAACAAATAAACAAATGTGATGTATGCATAAATCAATAACACATAATGATAAAACATAAGCATGCACCAGAAATATCTAATCAATTAGGTATGAAAACACTCATACTTTTAAGAGCACCGTGATCTCTTTCAAGATTCATCAGATCACTTTTTTTTACCCAAACCTGCCTAGTGATAGGACTACTCCCAGACATCTTTGTTATTAACTTGATCAATTGACTCACATGATTAGTAAGAAAGTCAATCTGACAAACAAACTCTCGATTCTTGTTTCTATTGAAGTTAATGTTTATATTTAAGTTCAGAAATTTATGACAGTTGGGGTCTTATATGTCCTAACTCACCACAATGAAAACATGTAGGGATAAACATAGGATCAAACATATGAGATCACTGATTTCTATTCCTATGTTGGTGGGTCATACGCTATCTAATAGGCATCTATCACACAAATCCCTTATTCTTAGAGTCAGGATTAGGCACATGTTTAAACTGGTCATTATAGAGATAAATGTGGTCTCGAACGTACTAGCAATATTATGATCTTTCTTTTTATACCCTAGACTTCCCTTTTTACCAGCAGGCTTGTCCATTCCTGGAAAGTTATCTAGCTTCATAAAACTACTAGAAAATGCAAGAAATTGAGACTTGGAATGCTTTAGTTCGCTCAGAAGATTCTTAACCTGGATTTCTAAAACTTCGTATTCAATGATCAACTCACTAACTCTCCTAGAGGTTTTCTCAAGCTCACTTGTAAGATTTTTAACCTGAGTATCCAAGGATTCATTTATGGGTTTTAACTCACTCAAGGTTGAGGTTGATTCCCAAAGGTCACGTAACAATTTCTCTTTCTCCAACTCGAGTTCCTTGACCTTCATACCTAAAGCTTTATTCGTAGTCAGAATCTTAATGCTCTCCTCATAGATTCTATCATAAGCCTTATGACTATCTCTCTCACTATCAGATCTTCCTCTGATTCCTCACCACTTTCTACGTCCTTAGTCCTATCACTTCCCTTATCAGATCCACTCTTAATCCTAGCAGTGAAGGAAATATATTTCCCACTTTCCTCACGTGTGGATTTCTCACTCTGATTGTTTGAGCTATTCTCGTCATCAATGAGAGTAGCATTCATAGCTTTATTCGAATTTCTCCTATTGCTAGGTACTCACTCCTAATATGGTCAAAACCTCGACAATTATGACATCCCACAGAATTAAAACTCTTGCTAGACTCACTAGGGCCACTTCTATGCTTCTCTTGATGTTTCTTTTTATTCCTAAATATTTTTCGAATTTTTTTAGCAAAGTATGATAACTCCTCCTCATTAGGAGAATCTGAATCTAAAGACTCTCTACGACTATTCTCATAGTGTTTAAGGCCAAACACTTATCGTTTGTGGGTTTAGCTAATGTCAGTTCATAAGTTTGGAGAGATCCAACCAGCTCTTCCACCTTAATAGAGTCTATATCCTTACTCTTCTCAATGGCCGTGATTTTAGGCCTAAATCAATCAAGTAAAGATCTAAGGATTTTCTAACTATCTTAAGCTCCAGGATTCTCTCACCTAGGTTGAAGCTAGAATTAACTATCATTTAGGCTCGCATAGAATTCATTAAAGGTCTCATCCTCTTTCATCATAATCTCTTCAAACCTAGTGATCAACATCTATAATTTAGAGTTCTTAACAGCCTAAGTTTCATCATGTATGGTTTGTAAAATATTTCAAACCACTTTAGCTACCTCAAACCACTTTAGCTACCTCAAACATGAACACTCGCCTAAACTCTTCAGGGGACACATCCATAAAAAACACATGCAAAGCTTTGTTCTAGTCCAATTTGCAATGAGAGTGAGAATTACTACATTATCAACCGTATAACAAAGGGCAATCCAACCATTAACAACACTCAACCAAATGCGTCCATCCACAGATTTTAAAAATACTCTCATTCTAACCTTCCAGTAGACATAATTACTGCCATCAAAATAAGGCAGGATAGATAATGAACTACTCATTTAGAAATCTAAGGTCAGGAATCAAATTTAGGCTCTAATACCACTTAAACATTTTCTAGAAAGATCTAGATTACTAATTTAGTTTGACCTTATAGAATTAATACAATTTAAAGCAACAAGTCATTTTTTAATTATTTCTAGATGGTTAACCAAACGGACCAATTATCCTAAGTCGAATTGTTGCAGTTTGTAATAAGAAAGTAGTAAATAACACCAGATATGTTGACGGAGAAACCCAACTAGATAAAAACTCAGGGACCAAGCTAGTTACCTCCACTATAGACAATCTGAATTTACAGTTAGATGTTGCCTAGCTAACTCCACTAGACTTCCCGATCTACTTCTTGTAACTTCCAAGATCTAGCTTAAACTACCAACTCCTGATTTCCAACAATTGTCTCTTTCAAGTGGATCACGAAGAATGATCAATTCTTGGACTCTTCCTGCACTTGTAGTCCAACCTCTCTCAATCTTCAGTATCCTCAAAAGTTCGATTGAAAAAGTACATTCCTAAAAGTATTTAAGAAGTATGTGTTTTGGATTCAATAGATTTGATGTTTTTTCCCGATGTGGTTGTATGAATTAAGAATGAATTGAATGATCTCACCAATAGATTGTTTTCTTGAATCTTCAAAGAATAATGTGGAGAGACAACGGAATAAACAATTATACCAAAAATCGTGCAAGGCATTGGGTATTTATAGTTGAAGGCGTTTAGGTAGTTTGGGCCAGATAAAACACTTCAAAAATGTGAAATATGATTTTACGCATAACATTATCGCTCGAGCGAGTAGCTAGCGATATACGAGCAATGATCTGTCGCTCGAGTAATAGGCGAGCGACAGGGTGTCTGTTTTTGTCGCTCAGGCATTGACTTGGCGATGAGTTAGCGAAATTGCATTGTCTCTTCTATCCTTATTGCGAACTCGAACCATAATCTACCTAACTCAACTATACAATATTGCAACTAACTCCTTGACTTTTTACAACATATTTATTTCAGTTCTTTTATTCACAGAATTGCCAATTACATAAAACCTAGCAAATAGTTAATGTACTTTCTGAAACAAATCTGTGGCGATGTGATCTGGGTTGCGTCACAAACTCAAGAAGGTTTGGCGGATGAGCGGAAGAGATTTAAGCCGGGTTCAGGTCTTCAAGGAATAAACAAAAGCCGTATAATTGCTTGTTCGAGTCACGGGGCACGACATGTTGGAGGCGACGCGCCGAAGACCAAGTTTCATGTCGGGGTCGAAGGCCGAAAAGACTTGGAGCAACATGATAAAGCTGGCCGAAAACGGGAGCAAGGTTCTGCCAAACCGGATGTCCGGATGAAGTCGAAAACAGCAGCAAAAACTCTATCAAATCGGACGCCGAAAGAATCTTACCGGACGACCAGACGCGTCATACCGGATGTCCGGTAGGGTCATCCGGTAGAAACATAATTTTCGCAATTTCTTTCTATTTTACTATGATTCATTATTTTTGGCGAGTTTCATTATTTTTGGACTCTAAAATTCGTATTTTACCATATTTTCATAGTTTAATATAAATAGGACTTCATTATTCATTGGAAAGGACCTTTTTGCTATTATTTGGGAGAATTTCTATATTATTTGTGAGTTTTATTCCTCCATGTTCTTTGTGGTTTAAAATTCTAACTTGAACTTATCAAAAGGAGATCGCAATCCTTTTGTGGCGTTTCCATTTCACGGTTCTTGTTTCGGGTAATCAATGAGTCAGATTTCTTGCGTGGAATCTTAGTTCTTGTTACGAGTTGAACAACAGGTTGGGTTGCTCTTTGCGCGGCATGATTTCTAGTTTTCTTGGGTTTGTTTAATCTTGTTCATGGGTTCCCAAACTTGTTCTTGACCGGGTTCACATCAGGTGGTATCAGAGCACAGTTCTAGAATTCAGGTTTTTTAACGCTTAGAGGCAACCAAAACAAACAAAAATGAAAATTTAGAAATTAAGTAAAGTTTTGTCTTTTCTTCCTTAATTGAGTTCATTACCTCGGTTCGCGCAACTTGTTGATTATCCAACAATTGTACTTGTGGTGGTGGTCACTGCGAGAATTACATTCCATTTGATTGAGATCGATTATTTCTCGAGCCATTGAGAGAGGAGGACGAGCAGTAAAAGGCATGAGTGGTGAGCTTATTATCGAGTAAAAGCCAACTTCGAGTGATACACGAGTGCAAACACGTGAGGTAAATTATCCTACTTTCTTGTTCTTCATTTTATTTAATTTCTGGATTTTTTTGTGGTTACAAATATATTTATATACATGGATGGAAATATGAATAAATGTGAGGAAGAAGCAGTGTCTAAGGAATTTTATGTAGAGTTTATGGATAGTATGTGGGCTATAAATCTTAGATTTGATCAATTGGATGTGGCAGTTGAACGTATGGCGATGTAGCTAGGCATGAAACTTTGATTGATAGTCAGTAGCGAGGGACGCCCGAAAGGATTCCTCAAGGGGGTAGAGGAGATAGACGATGACAGAATCTTATGGCTGAACTTGATGAAGAATACGAGACAATCAGTGCAAGGAGTGATGATTATTATCTAGAATGTGATAGGGATCGAATGAGGAATAGGGGATATAAGTTTGATCGAGGGGTTGATAGAAATCTAGGAAGCATTAAACTAAATATTCCAACTTTTTAAGGTATGAGTGATCCTGAGGTTTATTTGAATTGGGAAAAGAGGGTGAAATTAGTGTTTGATTGCCATAATTATTCGGAGGAGAAGAAGTGAAGTTAGTTGTAGTGGAGTTCACTGATTATGCTATTATTTGGTGGGATCAGTTGATGACTAGCCGTAGGAGGAACTTGGAAAGGTCGCTTGAGACGTGGGGAGAGTTGAAGGCTTGTATAAGAAAGTAGTTTGTACTGGAACCTTCACAAAAAATTACAAACTCTTTCTCGAGGGGCTATGAGTGTGGAGGATTACTAAAAGGAAATTGAGGTGACAATGATTAGAGCGAACATAAAGGAGGATTGGGAGGCTACCATGGCTAGGTTTCCAAATGGGTTGAATAAGGACATCGCCAACATAGTGGAGTTGCAACACTATGTTGAATTAGATGACTTATTACATGTAGTTATGAAGGTGGAGAGGCAACTTAGGAGAAAATGGGTAGTTAGGCTTACTACAGAACCCAAGTGGAGTGGTGGTGATAGGAATGATCGGGTGATGACCAGGAAAAGGTTGAGGTGTCTATGGTTAAGGAGGAGGTGAATAAAAATAAAACAAACACTGAGTCTCAAACTGGTAGGTCGAGGGATATTAGATGTTTTAAGTGTATGGGTGCGGAGCATATTACTTCATAATGTCCAAATCGACGGGTAATGACCCTTAGGGATAATGGAGAGATTGAGTCGAATGATAGGAGTGATAGTGATAGTATGCCTGTGTTTGAGGATACTAAGGGTGAAACTTGTGTGGAGTACCCAGTTGAGGAATCATTGGTAGCTATGCATGCTCTTACTACGCAAATGAAGTTAGATGGTGAAGAGGGGCAACGAGAGAATTATAATTTATTTCACACTATATGTCATGTTAAGGATAAGGTGTGCAATTTGATTATAGATGGAGGGAGTTGTACAAATGTGATTAGCACGATCCTTGTAGGAGAGTTGGATTTATCTCTCATGAGGTATCTACAACCCTATAAACGGGAATGGCTGAATAGTTGTGGAGAAGTTCGGGTTACCAAGAGGGTATTGGTGAACTTTAGCATTAGGAGGTATAGTGATGAGGTGTTATGTGATGTGGTTCCAATGCATGCGGGGCATCTCTTATTGGGTAGGCCATAACAATACAATAGGAGGGTGGAACATGATAGATTTTTGAATAGGTACAACTTTGTAAAGGGTGGAAAAACTATTACACTTATTCCTTTGACACCACAACAGGTACATGAGGACCAATTAAAACTGAAAAGTGAGCAAGAGAACAAAACTAAAGAGCGAAAAAATGAGAGCATGAGAGAAGAAAGTAAGGTAGCTAAGAGTGAGAGAAAATGAGTAAAACCACAAAAGAGAGAAACAAGAGAAAATTCAGAGATGAGAGAAAATTTCAAGGTGAGCTTGTATGCAAGAAAAATCGAGTGTGAGAGGGCTTTAGTGAGAGCTAACAATCCCTCCCCCAATTTGGATATTTCTCCTTTGCAGGAATTCAAGAACTTAATACATGGCAGGATAATGTGCGAGGCACCATGCATTAGTTATCCACTTGATGCGAGGTACATGGAAGAATTGGGAAGTAACAGTGAAAATGGATATACTCCCGCCATGGTAACTTATCACAACCCTACACCTAAGTTAGGGTTTGGGTCAATTCTTGGGAGTAGTATTTTGCATAACTTATGTGGTCTTGAAAGTGTTGATGCAATTGATAATTCTATGTGTAAAGTCAGTCCAAAGTGCCATACGTGTATGGAGAATTTCTTACTTGTCTATGATATACACTTACTACATGATGAAATTCTAGCATGCTACACCGAGTTAATTACTTGTGTTAGGCAATTATGTGGTTTTGTTGGGAATTGTGGGCAAGCATATTTGAATTCCTATTTTGATTTTATTGCTTGTCCTAGGTTGGAGTTATGGAATGTGTTAGGATTAAGTGTAATGTCTATTATTTCCATTCCACGTGTCCATCTAATGAGTGATTTTAATCAACTAACCTTATTCAATTTCATGAGTTTATGTATCGGTGTTAGTAGTAGCTTGGGTGAAAAGCAGGTGATCATTATGCCATCGAGTAGAGTCATATTTGATCCAGGTGATGATCATTGGGTAAACATACCTACTTGGCGGATGCGAATTCAAATGAGATCCAGGCTATACCCTAGAGGAGGAGGACCTTTCCATATCCTTGCTATGCGCGAAATCAATGGATACAACCTGATTCTTTGGGGTAAGTTGGTGTTTTTTGGCATTTTTGAAGTTTATAATGTTGCTTCGTTTGATACAGGTTCGGATTCGAGGTCGAATCATTTCGAAGAGAGAGGGGATAACGTGATCTGGGTTGCATCACAAACTTAAGAAGGTTTGGCGGAAGAGATCTAAGCAGGGTTCGGGTCATCAAGGAATCAACAAAAGTCGTACAATTGCTTGTTCGAGTCACGGGGCACGATATGTTAGAGGCGACGCGCCGAAAACCAAGTTTCATATCGGGGTCGAAGGCCAAAAAAACATGAAGCAACGTGATAAAGTTGGCCGAAGACAGGAGCAAGGTTTTGTCAAATCGGATGACCGGACGCCTCTTACCGAACGTCCGGATAAAGTCGAAAACAGCAACAAAAATTCTATCAAACTGGACGTCCGGAAGAATCTTACCGGATGACCAGATGCGTCATACCGGACGTCTGGTCGGGTCGTCCAGTAGAAACGTAATTTTCGCAATTTTTTTCTATTTTACTAGGATTCATTATTTTTGGCAAGTTTCATTATTTTTGGACTCTAAAAGTCGTATTTTACCATATTTTCTTAGTTTAGTATAAATATGACTTCATTATTCATTGTAAATGACATTTTTGACATTATTTGAGAGAATTTCTATATTATTTGTGAATTTTATTCCTTCATGTTCTTGGTGATTTAAAGTTCTAACTTGAACTTATCAAAAGGAGATCGCAATCCTTTTGTGGCGTTTTTACTTCACGGTTCTTGGTACGAGTTGAACAACGGGTCATGTTGCTCTTTGCGCATCGTGATTTCTAGTTTTCTTGTATTTGTTTCATCTTGTTCGTGGGTTCTCAAGTTTGTTCTTGGCCGGGTTCACATCACGTGGTCCAATGGCGGGCCATTCCATCCATTTTAATCCAATACCTAATACATCCATCAAATAAAATATACCCCTTCCATCCATTGTAGTCCAATACCTGATCTATGATTTCATATAAATTCAATCAGACACCTCTAAGGGTGCGTTTGATTGCCAATATTTTTCATGAAAAGTGTTTTTACAACCAAATTTTCATTTTTGTAAAGTTTGATTGAAATTTTTTCATGAAATTTTTTTTCTACATTTGGTCACGTAACCATATTTTTTTCAAAATTGAGGAAAATATTTTCTTTAGCAAGAGTAGAATTTTATTTTTTTTAAGGAATTCTCTCTCTCTCTCTCTCTCTCATCCATTTACAAATAAAAAAAGGACAAATATAATATTTTCTATGTTAAAAATTAAATCAATTAAACATATTTAATTAATAATTTTCATACAAATAAGTTCTAGGAATTTCCTAGAGTTTATTTTCTTTCATTGCAAATTTCATGCTCACAATCAAACGCACCATAAGTGTTTAAAAGATTTTAATTCATAACTAAGAGTTACAAGTTTTTCTTTCAAAAATCAAATTTAATTAAAATTTTAAATATTAATAATTGTAATGCAAAATTAAACTAATCCAACAACCCACCCCATCCCACACACCCTGTAACCCTAATTCAATTACTTTCTAAACCCTAATACCATTCCACATTTTCTCCATCTCTTTATCCTTTCTCTACCAATAATTTACGGTGTCGTCACCCCTTCTGGCGACAACCGCTCTCCTCCCTTGCACCATCGAACCCATAGATGTAGGAAGATGACATGTCTGCTAATCGAACTATGTAACCAAAGTGACTCCTTGTTGGTGTAAGATAGGTGCAAGAAGGCAACCTACCCATTCTCCTCGTGCCTGATTTTCCATTATGTCACACTACCTCGCATCAATCTCCACCACTCAGCCGCATGCTACCACCATGGTTTGTGATTTCTATCGATCTATGGATGAGCAATCACCATGGTCTGTGATTTGTTGTTTTGGCTTTTGTTAGATGTTGGAGTGGTGGTGGATCTAGAGTAGTGGCAGTGGAACTAAAGGTAGTGGTAGATCTGGTTGTTGTTACAGAGGCGCAGTTGGTAGTTGTGTTAGTGGTAGTGAATGGGTGATAAGTGTGTTTTACCCACTTATTTAGGCTATAAAACATGAATAATTGTTGGCGAATATGTTGAAATATATCTTAATTCTATACAAATCATGTTCTACAGGACAACATTGATGAATATGGTGGAAATTAGGAAAAACAAACGAAAAGAGCTAGAATGGAAGAAAATCAAAGTTCAGGGACCAAAGTGAAAACAGTCGAAACATAACCCAGAAGAAGAAACAAAGTTGTGAAACAGTCGAAGACCAATTTAGCGAAGACATGAAGTATTGAAAAAAAAAAGTGGGAAAAGAGGTCAAGAAATGAGAACGAAGTTCGGGGACCAAAATACAAAGAATAAATTTTCACTTGAACTATGTTGTAGCATATTTAGTTTTACCATGTGGTCACATGGCATGGATCAAGGAAGTCCAAAGTTGAATTTAATTGAATTATACTATAGCATGAGATTGCATTATGCTATAGCATAGTACATTTTTGGAGGAAAAATTATGATTTTCGTATATGACGCAAACTCTTATGAAAACATGATTTGGAACGTCTTTTAAAGACATTGGGCCATCCATAAGTATTTTACCATGCATTACAACACACTCTATGAGATTTTGAGGCATAGAAGAGGGCAAGAAACATGAAAATCGATTCCAAGACTCAAAGTTCAATTCAATATTTATTAAGTGATGTCGATTCTTCATTATTTCTTTTGTTTTCTTTTTCATAACATGTTAGGCTAGAATTATTTAGGTTAGGAGAATGACGAACTATACAATATGAATTTTTAATCTTTAGGTTTATATATTTGACCTCATAAATACTTTTTTTGGATATTGAATTATTTATATGATTTCTTTTCTCCACAATTATTTTGTATGATAGTTGTGTGAATGTGGTAAATTATTTTATGCATTCAAAATAAGAGAAATAGGCTTGACATTGTATAGTCGAATCATATATGAGAATAAATTTGACATTACCCGACAAAGATTGTTGAATAAAATAAGAACATTGATTTGTCCAAATTCAATCGTGTTGTCAAATTGTAGAATTAAGGTTAAAAAATATTATTACATGGAAATTCGCTATCCTATTGCATTTTTCATTCATTAGAACACGTCAACTTTTATTTAGCATAATTAGTATTTAGTTAAATTCACTCATAATTGCATAAGTAGCTTTTTTTAGTTACAATTTTGTCACAACACAAAGACATATTATTATTCTTGTTTTAGTTAACTCATATCCACTTTATTACTTATTAACGAACTGTACACTTATGATAATTTTAATTCGAAAGATATTTTTGTGAACAGTGGGATAGGATGGGGTGGGGTGGGGTGGGGTGGGATGGGGTGGGGTGGGGCGAGGTGAGGTGAGGTGTTTGTAACCAATTAGTTGGTTGATTGTGTCCAATAAATTGGTTAATTTGTGTCAAATAAATAATATGTGACCTAAATTGGTTAAGTTGTGATTAATAAATAATTTTGTGACTAGATAATTTAATATTTTGTGACCTCGAAATAAGTTGCGACTTATGAAGTTTGTGATTTGTGACTAAGGAATAATATGTGATTTATTAATTGGATATATTTGTGACCGGTGAATGAATTGTGACATATAAAATTTTTGATTTGTGATCGTAAAATAACATATAAAATTCTTGATTTGTGATCGATAAATAATTTATGATCAATTAATTCGATAAATTGTGATCAAATTATATAGAATTGTGACATTAATACATTTGGTCAATAAAATATAATTAATTATCTTGTAGATTGAATTTAATAATGTTTGATTTTTGAAATTTTAAACATTTTTTAGTTTTAAAATTGGTCATACCTCTTAGGTATGAAATTTTCCTTCTCCTTATTTTTTACTCTTAAAGAAGAGGGTTGCGCTCAGCCATGAATTTCGACTCATTTAAGAGGGAAATTGTAAAGAAGAATAGAGCTTGTTTGGCCAATAAAAGTGTTAACTTATAAGAAGTTTCCACACACAGTGTGAGCAAGTCAAATAAAGCAATATTCCTTCACTTATTTCCTTATACGACGTCCACTATTTTTTTATTGTGAGGCCGAAATTCTTATAAATTGGCAACCAATATATTCAAATTGGTGCTCTAACAATGCTCCATTAAAATCAAAATTTGAAAAATAAAAAAAATTGTATTTTGGAATAGTGATTTCTCAAAGAATGTGTAGTTATAAAAGTAGAAAAATTTTAAATTTACATATAATATTATTTTATTAGAGAATATGTGGTAGAAAAGAAGATAGAAAGAATGCATTTTTAATAAAATATAATCCAAACAAGGGCTTTAACTGGTTTTGGGTGGCACCGTTTACAAGAAGTTGGAAGAACATGTGCTTGTTAGATTTTTTGGACATCGATTTTGGATAATTTAAAAATTACCCAAAAGCGGTGTAGTGTAATTTTGATCGATTCTCTCAACCCACAAAATTGTTAGACTTTTGCTGTTTCTCAAATTTTCTTTTAATTTTATTCTTTATAAAATAATTATTTTCAACAAACATATTTTGTCTAATACTAAGTTATAAAAAATATACTAACTAAAATAATTATTTATAAGCAAAAAAAATTATATTATAATTAAAATAGTGGTAATTAGGTCAAATAACCTATTTCATACTACACTTTAGAATTTTAGCCTTTGACCAAAATAATATTTTTAAAATAAATATTTAAAATGATAATTTGTAAACTACCTAATATATTCTTACCTCTAGAAAACGTAATTCTCCATTTTCCAAATCAATTGAATTTTCAAAATCCTATCTCCCCAATTCTTCTCTGTTGACTATCCCTGAACCCAACACTTTTTCTTTTCTCTTCCTGCTTTCATCATCTCCAAATCCTTCTACATTCAAAATCGGTTGTCTTTGTGAGGAATTTGGTATGAAGGTTTCATCCATTTCTCAAGATATATGGAACCAAAACTCGCAAAAGGGCACTCACACGTGAACAACCACTTCTAAGAACCAATTTCATAATGTGTTATCCTCATGTATGAATGTTTCCTCAATTTTTCATTTTTACAACGATTTTATGCGAATTTTTTTAGAGAAATTTGTGCCAGCAAGAACTATAATGATAGAATTGGTTTATTTGAACTTTTATTTTAATTCATGTTTCTTGTATTCTGACCCTGTAATTAGCAAAAGGGGATGAAATTAAGGGGGATTTTGTGGTTAATTATGTAAATATGGAAGGGGGAGAGATTGTGTCAATTTCTTGGTTGAGCTTGCGATATCTGATATGTTAGTTGCTAAATTTTCTTGTATGGCATGCTACAGTTCATCTAATTCTGAAAAATGGCACTCTGGAGTTTATCCAATTCTGAAAATGGCACCCTGCCATTTATGAAATTCTAAAAATGTCACCTTGCTGTTTATCATTTTTGAAAATGGATTGTACTTAGTATTACTTAGCATTACTGTAAAATCTTCATATTTGTTCATTGATAACTTAACATGATCATTTTATGTTTTTTCATTATAGAAATGGAACGCTCATTTGAGTATATGATTCCCATTGAAGATACAATTAAAGGCAGGCCTTCAGAGAAAGGAATTTAGGAAGCATATCTAAGATCTATTGTTGATTAATTTGTAGATCAGTAATCCAGATAAGGGGAGGAGGCAATGAAGATGCCCTCTAACTTTTGAGGAAGTAGGTCTGATGCTGAAAGCACTTGGTTATGGAAAAGATACTCATATTTATGTGGCATTTAGAGAAGTATATGGAGGGGAAGAGACGTTAGTCCCATTAAAGGCTCTTTTCCGCAACTTTTATTCAAAAGACACTATATCCCGCAAGCAAGAATTGGAACCTTTTTCTGCCTTTTCTTCTTGTATGACTGCACTAGATTTTATAGTGTGTAATGAAAGTGATTTTGCTGAAGTTTTATAGATCTTAATTCAAAGAGAATGAACTATCAAGATCATTATTCCAGCTTGTGGATTCTCAATTTTTAGTTCAAACAAGATCAACACTCACTCTGGCAAAACGTATTTGCACTTTTGAGTTATGATATCCAAGAAGCTTGAATTTGCTAAGTATGTTATTTTTCATTGTAAACACAATTTTTCCCTTGTGGCATGTACCATGCATTTAAGTGTGGGAAGTTGATTCCATCTTGCTCCTTTACCTATAATTTTATTTTAGGTCCAAATCTAAGATGACAAAGAAGCTGGCCTATTTGCTATAATTCTTTTTCATTGTAAATTGTATTTTCTTTGCAGTTTCCTTTCAATTGTTACAGTCGTTACACATATTCAAATCAGATTCCTTCCATTGTCTTTGCAGCTATTATGGAATAGGTGTATGGATGCTGGCTAGTATTGCTATAAAATTTTGTTATGTTTTATTTAAACATTGAAGCAATCAGAGTTGAAAGGAGTTGCGATTTTTACGATAACTTGTATATTTATGCGATGATAAAACAGATTGTATTATATAATTAACGTAAATGCACCCAGTTTGAAAATCGGCAGTTATACGTTTAAAATGACGACATGCCGTTTTGGGTCATGGGGTCTCGATTTCACTACGAAACAAGTATTGGAACATGCTATGTTTTGTATACCCTAAACGGCAGTCATACTTGTAAAATGATAACATGTCGTTCTGGGTAATAGGGTCTCGATTTCACCTATACATTACATGTGCTATGTTTTTGTATACTCTACCTCCTAAATGATACCCTTACTTGTAAAATGACAACGTGCCGTTTTGGGTCAAAGGATCTCGATTTCACTCCAAAACTAGTAAAATAATGTTTCGAACATCATACACGACTTGTAATGTTGAACAATTACACTTTTTTGTTTTGTAAACCCTATACCCTAAAACTTATACCCTGAATGGCAACCCTTAGTTTAAAAAGACCAGATGACGTTTTTGGTCACGGGTTATCAGTTTCACTCCAAAACTAATGAAACATGCTTTTAAAACATTATACATGACTAGTACATATTGAACGATTACACGTGCTATACTTTAGATACCATGATAGCTACTTACATTTTTCTTTGCCGACAAGTGTGGTGTAGCTTTCAACTGGATTATTGAGTGACTCAATATAGTTTGAACAAATGTGTCGACCGTAACGTCAAAATATAGTTAAAACTTTCATTCCTAAATTTTCTCATGGTTATGAACTTAAATGAACCGAAACGAATACTAAATGAGGAGAAACATCAATAATAAGTATAAAATGACAACACGTCTTTTTGGGTCACGAGGTATTGATTTCACTCCAAAACTAGTAAAATACTATTTCGAACATCATACAAGACTTGTTGAAAAATTATACGTTTTTTCTGTTTTGTAAACCCTATACCCTAAAATCTAAATCTTGAACGACAACTTTACGTTTAAAACGACCAGATGACGTTTTTAGTCACGGGGTATCGATTTCACTCCGAAACTAATGAAACATGCTTTGAAATATTATACATAACTCGTACATATTGAACAACTTCACATGCTATACTTTAGATATCATGTTAACTACTTACATTTTTCTTTGCCGTTAAGTGTAGTGTAATTTTCTACTGGATTATGGAACGACTCACTGTATTTTGAACTAATATGTCAACCGTAACGTCTAAATATAGTTAAAATTTTCATCCATAAATTTTTACGTAGTTACGGGTGTGAATGAATCAAAACGAACACTAAAATAGTTGAAACGTCAGTTATATGTTTAAAACTACTAGATGCCGTTTTGGGTCACGGGGTATCAATTTCACTCCGAAACTAGTAAAATAGTGTTTGAAACATGATATATGACTCGTATACATTGAACGACTACACATGCTATATTTTGGATATCATACTTGCTACTTACATTTTTCTTTGTTGTCAAGCGTAGTGCAGTTTCCTATCGAATTATGAAGTGACTCACTATAGTTTAAACAAATGTATCGACCACAACATCGAAATATAGTTAACACTTTCATCCTTAAGCTTTCACGTAGTTACGGGTGTGAATGAATCGAAACGAATACTAGGCCCCGTTTGTCCCCATTGTTTCAAATTATAATTTTCTCTCTTATTTTCAATCACACAATCTTTCGTAAAATAATATTACACGTAAATAGAAATTTTTTCCTTCTTTTCAACTACACATTCTCCAAAAATATACTATCTCAAAAATAAAAAATTAAAATAATGGAGGCCAAACGGTGGCTAAATGAGTTGAAACGTTAGTTATACGTTTAAAACTACTAGATGTCGTTTTGGGTCATGGGGTAGCGATTTCACTCCGAAACTAGTGAAATATTCAAATGTAATAAAATTTTACATTCATGACATTTTTGATGACTTATACAAGTTAAACGTTCTAATTTATTGAGTATCTTATCTCACAGTTGGAATATCATTGAATTCAAATTACTTACATTCGTTCATAGTGAAATTTAGTGTAGTTTACTCACGAAACGATATTGTTGGTCACTATCTCGTTAACTTTTGTAGTGATTTTGGTATCTAAATATAAAAACTTGTATTCGTTTCTTTTCATATGGATACGAATGAACATAAAGTGAAACGAACACAAAAATAGTTAAAATGACACTCAACCATTAAAATGACAGCATGTCATTTTGGGTCATTGAAGTCTCGATTTGACTCCAAAACTAGTTATTCATTTATTGGAACATCTTATAAAACTTATACAACTTAAATAAGCTAATTTATATAGTATCTTGTCTCATAATTTGAATATAACCGAATTTGAATTACTTACCTTAGTTCATAGTTAAATGCATTCATTCCTTTTCATGAAACAGGAGTGAAAATAAAATGAAACGTATATGAAATTAGTTGAAATGACACCCAATCATTTAAAATGACAGTATGACATTATAAGATCTTGATTTCACTCTAAAATATTATTAAAACTTATCTATATTAATTTTT
The DNA here is from genome assembly GCA_019395295.1 of Osmanthus fragrans. NCBI lineage: Eukaryota > Viridiplantae > Streptophyta > Magnoliopsida > Lamiales > Oleaceae > Osmanthus > Osmanthus fragrans. The sequence goes on along the minus strand of CM033343.1, from coordinate 19,980,545 downwards.
AATGTGAAAACGAGAGAGCTAGTGAAATGAAAACGAAATTAGTTAAAACGTCATTGAACCATTTATAACAACAATATGTCGTTTGAGTCACGAACTCTTAACTTCACTCCAAATATAGTTAAAACTTTTTTTATTTAATGTTATTGTGGATAAGAGTAAATAAAGTGAAATAAACACGAAATTAGTTAAAATGACATTCAGTCATTTAAAAAGGCAGCATGTCGTTTTGCCGTTGATTTTAAATTGAGTATGAAAAGTGAGAATAAAAGTAGGATTTATATTTGGAGAATTTGGTAAATTTTGATTTCAAATTGAACATTTTAGACATTTCACAAGAAGGGTATTTAAGATTTTAACACATGATAAAATAGAGTAAATGCTATTTCACCAAATACTATTGAATGTAGGCTATTTTACCAAAAATCATTGTTGATTAGGCTTTTTAAACAAATCCCCCATTAAAATATTACTTATAAGATAAAAATTATTTTAGTGTAAAAATCTTACTAATAAGATACAAAAATACTTATAAAATATAAAAAAGTTGTTTATAAGTAAAAATTTGCTTGTGTAAAAATTATTTAAATGTACAAAATTAACTTATAACTATAAAGTTTATATACTAACATAAAATTTTAAGTAAATATTTAACTTTTTCAGTTAAATATTAACTTATATGTAAAAAAAAATTACATATAAGTAAAATATTACTTATAAATAAAAACTTAATACAAGAAATTATAAACTCAAAATTTCACTAAGGGGCATATTTGTAATTTTACTTTTTAAAAAAAAGTTAAAAATCGGTGGATGATAAATTTCCAAACATGGGTTGAACTTATTGAAAATCGCTACTAAAATTACTCATAATAAATTCGCTGAAACTCCCAAACAGGCCCTTGAAGTTTGATCTAAATCAATATCGTCAAAGTCAGACTTTGAGTGAACCAGCTTTATTGGAAAAAATAAAGAGAATAATTCAAAAGTAAGGCATTAACTATGCACACTTTAATTTCCATATTTCAAGTTGCCCAAATGCAAAAATCAAGTTTTTATTTTTTAATTAATAATATTTTACTAATTAATTATAATATAGTAAAAAAATATACAATTAATGGTCACGGATACATAATTATAGATCACAACTTATTTGATGGTCACATATTATCAAATTAATTGATCACAAATTATTTCAAAATTACAAATCAAAAAATTTATAGGTCATAGATTATTTCGAGATCGTAAATCAAAAATTTTATAGGTCACAAATTATATCGAGGTCACAAATCAAAAAATTTATAGGTCACAATTTATCTCATTGATCACAAATAAAAAAAAAAAATTAGAGTACCTTTATTTCCATTAACACTTTTTATGTTTACATCCACTTTTAAAAATAAAATTTTATTATATTTTAAATCCTAAATAAATTTACTGAAATAGACATAAATAAAATTAAATAAAAATACATAACTTTATATTCATCCACTTATTTTTATTTTCATTAAATTACCCTAAATTTTTTTACCTTCTTTTAGAATTTATATTTGACTAGAACTCCAAATTACCCTAAATCGTTCTTATGATTTAAAAGAGTTTATGATTTTAAGGAATATGTAGATCTATAATGTTAGAGATATATTTAGCCATGTTTGATAGCCATTTTTAGGAAAAATGAATTTTTTTGATGGTGATATATGGTTAAAAAGAAGGAAAAGTTATTGATGTGATAAAAAATATTATTTTATTGAAAATGTGTGGTTGAAAATGAGTAAAAAAATGAGAATGAAAAAAAATGGGTATCAAACAGGAGCTTAAAGTGGGATAAAAATATAAAATTCATTTGGATATATAGTAGTTAAATGATTGATTTTAATAAGGACAAAATTGAAATATGACGTGGATGTAAATATTTTTTTTTTTTAAACAAATTTAAAATTTAATAGGGATGAACTTAGAGGTGGATGTAAATATAAAAAGTGTGGATGAAAATAACGGTACCCAAAAATTATAAGTTACATTTTATTTGTCGGTCACAATTTTCAAATTTATTGGTCACGGATTATTATTTTTAGTCACGAATTAATTTTTTAATCACAAATTATCGTCATTTATGGTCACAAATTATCGAATTTTAGGGTCATAGTTTGAGAATTAGTCACAATCAACCAAATAATTGGTCATATTCACCAAACCAGACCCCGATCCAATACTTGATCACATTACCCCACCCGCCACAACACCATCGCCGCCGCCGCCAACAACGTCACCTCGACCCTGATCCTGATTCAATACTTGGTCTGAAGCACTACCCCACCCACTACAACACCACCACGACAACACCACCACCACAACCGCCACAACACCACAGCATATAGATCCACCATCACCAACAATACCACCATCACCACCACCGCATATGCAGTCCATATAAATCCACATTACATCGGCCCACCACCGCATCACCAACACCAACAATACCACCACCACCACTACTGCCGAACACCGGATCACAATACATGGATCGAATCAAAAACTAAAAAAAAACATTTCCCAAAATCTTTGAGGCGACGTCACAGATTTAGCAGCAGCGCCGCACTCGCTGCGCCTTGCGTCGCCGATACCACCACCACATCACCAATACAAACACCACTGTCGATCACCGCCCATGGATCGAATCAAAAATCAAAATTTCCCAAAAAAGTCACGACGGCGCAGCTACGCGAAGAAGCAACAGCGCAGCGCTCGTTGCGTCGTCTCGCTTCTCGTAGCTGCACCGTGTGCATGTCACCATCTGCACTACTGTCTCGCTGAGTCAGTGGTGGGATAGGGTAGGGTAGCATAAGGTAGGATGGGGTGGGTGCAACGCCGGGGTGAGAGGTGGAGAATCTGTGAATAGAGGAAGGGGGGAAGATGGAGACAAGAATAAGTTAGGGTTTTGAAATGAATTTTGTATAATTAATATTTACTATGTAGATATGATATATTCTTGAAATCTGAAAATTGCACAAATAAATATTGAACCTGGATTATGAAATGCGATCTTCAAAGAAGGGCTTATATGTAATTTCCACGAAAATAAATAAAATCTAGTTAATAAAACTGGTACAAAAGTCGGTCACACACTGAAGATATCCGTTCGACTCTCGCGGACTCTCGGGCTAGGGTTTCGTCATTCTCTTGATTTAAGCTTCTTTCGCTCTCTTGAAATTTCTATATTACAAATTTTTTGAATGGATTTCAGAGGCGCAAAAAGGAGAGGTAGGCCCGAAGGTGCGTTCAATGGCAGTGGCGGTTTCAAGAAATCCAAGCAAGGTTTGTTTTTCATTCTTTTACACTTACTTTCAGTCTGGGCTTTTATTTTATTTTTTCATCTACCTCTTTATGAGGTCAGTATTTTTGAAGTAGTCAACAAGTGTTCTGCGCTTGGCTTGGGTCAAGTGTTGTCTTATGGATTTCTAGTCTAATGTTGATGTATGGTCACTCTTTCTGGTACTCCATAATGTGATTCATTTGTTGCGAAGTTTTTTTTTTTTTTTTTTTTTTTTTTTTACTGTTTTGTGGGAATAGAATCCTGATGGACTTGGACTATTACCCATTGTAAGATTGGTAATTTTCCAATTTTTTATAGTTAGATAGCAAATTATGAAAATTGAAAATTACCTTGTACTTTTACAAAGGACAAAGACGTTGGCATACTTTTGATTTCTGATTTCTGGTGGAGACTCCTGGTAAATCCACTGGAACATAATGAACCTTTTTATGCTTTATTATGTTGAATTTTAGAGTTATGCTGGTTCTTGAAGAGGGATTTTTGGGCAGGGAATCATTGTTTGAGGCTGAGTGGTCAAGGGATGTTTTATTGACTTAAATGAGTGTAAATTCAAATAAGCACACGTTTAAAGGGAGCCTATGGGTACCCTGAAGAAAGCTCTCAATATCCGAATTTCCATGCTACCCTTTTTAGGGCTTTTATGTTGTCTTTAAACAGAATGTCAATCATGATTTTTTTGGATTATAAGTTCTATATCATTTTATTAATAGCAATGATCATATGGCTCTTAATCATTAGTTGAAGTATGAAGTTTAATAACTCATAAATTTTAGCTGAGGAAGACGATTAATTTTCTGCAACAGAAATGGAGTCCTTTACAACTGGTATAGGAAGCAAATCGAAGCCATGCACAAAGTTTTTCAGGTTCTAATCTTAACCTATCTAAAATTAACACTTCAACTGTAACTTTTATACATTGGTAATGATCATAATATAGATGGAAGATTTATCTCATTTATAGTAAAAGAATAACATTATCTGGACTAATGAATCGGATATCAAAGGTTCTGAAACAGGTTGTGCTCATCATTTAATTGATAAGTGACTATTGAATGGAAATGGCTGAGTGGCGGTATTATTGAATTAAGCACTTGCTTGGACTGATGTAACGCCTATTGAATAGAAAGGGCTGATTAGTGAAAGTTATCAAGAAAAGTTCAGTGGGACAAACAATTTGCATCAATTTGTACCTGTATTATAATTATGATCGAGTCCTTTTGCAGCCTTGGTGAATGACTTGTTAGATTAATCAATGGATTTAATGGAATTTAGTTATGCCTGTTCCTGGGTAGTATATTCCAGTCTGAACATGCAGAGGTTTCCAACATTCTCAAGGATTTAGTCGGGGATCTTTCTTTGCCGTAAATCTCGGTAACTGTTAAAAAAAAATGGTGCTTATGCAGCACTTATGATTGGCCTTTCAGGTTACAAAAAGTTTGTACTTTCTAACGCTGTAGTTGCTTACATACTTGCATTGGTTATTGCATGTTATCCATTGTATATATTCTTGTTTGCATTTTTTTTGTTCATGCTTGATCTTTGTACTCAATTAATTCTTGAAATTTTTTACCTCTTGGAACTCGAATATGGCATTCCTGCATCCTATGGTTCCATAATGTCCGTATATTAGTGAATATCTTCGCCCTGAGTTCATAGTAGTTATAAAGATAATGTCTCAAGATTTCAAGTGAACCAAAGGAACTTCCATTTACACTTTGTGGCCCGGTTGGTCCCTTATTCTTCCTTGATTGTCCTGATTGATTTACAACAATTTTTTAAAAAAAGTTTCAATAAATTTTTTAACTTCAATATGTTGCTGCACATTCCTTATGTCAGAGAGGCATGGTCAATTTTTATTTTTATTTTCATTTAGCGGCTTGTTTGTTTACTAAGGTCCAAACAAAGAAGATCGTGATTTTGCACTTTTTTTTAAACCATAAAACAGATTTCTTGGAGGCGTGGTTATTTTTTTCATTTTTACAGCTCATATGTTTACTATGGTCCAACCAAAAAAAAGATCATGCTTTTGCACATTTAAATTCTTTAAAACCATAAAACAAATTTCTTGGATACTGTATTGGCTGCTCAGAATTGCTTCCTAAGCTCTCATCAACCTGCTAGAACCTGTAATTCCTCATAAAAGTCATTTTTACCTTCAAGATTTCATTCAAAATGCGTATGAATCTCTTTCTTCTAGCACTAATGATTTTTGATTTGTAGTTCGTGGAAGAGTGAAAGCTATTGGTACACTTCGTATCTGATGCTCAATTGGCACGATGGCTTCTGTTTATGTCTCTAAAATTGTCATTTGTCAATGCACTGGTGCCTGTTACCTACTCACAATCCAAAGGGGTTCTCTTTTTCATTTATTCATGGGTGCATGAGGATAGTCAGCTCTGGGGGGAAATAGTCGGTAGTGAACTGTGTAGGAGTTATACTAGGTAACTATATGTAATTGTAGAATCTCATGCTAGGTTCTCTTTACCTTTAGTATCTTTGGTTTTTATTGATTTTATTTGGGGGGTGGGGGGGTGGCGTTGGGATGATAATGAAATACATAAGATAGAGGTTCTGTGAACTCAAGTCAAAGTTCCGTGAATATAAATTCTGAAACCTTTTTTTTTTTTTTCGGTTTGTTTGTTGGTGTTTGGGGGGGGGGGGGGGGGGGGGGGGGGTAGCTTATGAAATTTTTTTAAACATTAGATTTATTAGTTTTCAGTGGTTGGCTTATATATGGACAGTTTATTATTTAGTTTATGAACTGTATGAATAGCATGTAAAGGTAATCTCGTTTGGCTTTTATGCTTGTTGATAGTGTTGTGTTTGAATCTTTGAGATTCAATTATAGCTGGGTTGAGAATCAGTTGAATAAGAAATTGATGGGTTGTCTGGTGAGCGGGGCTATGTGTCTGAGTAATTTCTTTCAACCATTCTATATTTCACTTCAATAATTCTTTTGGTTGTGGTTTAATTGTCATTAGTTCCTGGAACTGAATAAATTACTTTAGTTGAATGTGAGAGAGGATGGGTTGAGTTTTTTTTTAAATAATTATTAGAAATTTCTTTATGGTATTATCATTTTTAATTAAGGAACAGTGAAAGAGACATAAAAGAGGATAATGAGGATTATTGGAGTTTGGGTTGGTTTGGTTTGGAAACTGCAGGGAGTTAATTTTCTGGCATCATGAACATTGCACCAAAAGGTGCTACCCTTGGCATTTGATCTTTGTTATTAGATGAGCTCATCTCATTGTTGAGTCGGTTCATTTATGTATTATGTTTACAAAAACCTTTTTGTGTTCCTCTTACTTATCTGATTTATCTGTAAACAGTCCTTCTGGATGTCCTTTTGGGGAGGGATGCCACTTCTTGCATTATGTCCCTGGTGGCATTAAGGCTGTCACTCAGATGCTGGGCAGCAATCCAGCCCTTCCAGCAGCTGCTAGAAACCCTGTGGTCCCAGCGTCTTTTCCAGATGAATCATCCCCTCTGGCCGTAAAAACTCGTTTATGCAACAGATACAACTCAGCCGAAGGGTGCAAGTTTGGTGACAAATGCCATTTTGCACATGGTGAGTGGGAGCTCGGGAAGCCATCTGTTTCATCATATGAGGATCCTCGCACTATGTCAGGAAGATATGCTGCTGGTGACCGTTTGGAGCCAACTCCATCGAACCTTGGAGCTGCAGCCAGCTTTGGAGCCTCTGCCACAGCTAAAATCAGTGTTGATGCTTCTCTTGCAGGAGCCATCATCGGAAAAGGTGGGGTGAACTCAAAGCAAATATGCCGTTTGACAGGAGCTAAACTCGCTGTAAGAGATCACGAGTCCGATGCTAATTTAAGGAACATTGAACTCGAGGGTACATTTGATCAGATCAAAGAGGCCAGTCAAATGGTACGTGATCTCATTGTTAATGTTAGTTCTTCTTTGGGACCACCCAAAAGGCATCCTGTGATGCCAGGTCAAGCTCCTGCAAGCAACTTCAAGACAAAGCTTTGTGAGAACTTTGCCAAAGGATCCTGTACTTTTGGAGAACGGTGCCACTTTGCACATGGAGAAGAAGAATTGCGCAAGCCAGCGGTATGACCTTTTCAGTTCTCTTTCTTATTGTTCTCTTGTACTTTGGTCTCGTGATGTCCTCAGTGCTGCCTATCTTCTCGACGTCAGTGAAATAGATAGACTAAGATCGCAATTTAAGATTTTGGGTTTCGATATGTCAATATTTTATTTCTGTTGGTGAAATTATTACTTGTCTTTATGATTTGGTTTACTTGTTTTGTTGCTCTCGTGTAAACTTTTGGAGGCTGCTTCGTTTTGCCCTCCCATGGTTTCATCCAGAGGCACTAATTAAAACTCTGTATTTGGTGCTACTAATAATTTGGAGCTTCACTGAATACGTGGTGGCTAAAAGCAGTTGTCTTGCACTAATTTGCTAAATTGTACTGCTAAAAATGTTACAACTTTGTTAAAAACATCACCTCCATGCCCTGTTTACTGGATTCTTCTGTAATGGAGTCTGTATCGTGCCATTTCCTCCATGAGCCTATTTCAGGGATACCAGTTGCCCTTATTCTTGGCAGAATTTGTGATTATTTTGCATGGCTCTGTGATCCGTTTGTTGAGACTTCAAATCTATATTGCTGTCTACAGATTTGCACAGGTTTCACTGCCTATTTTTGACAAATTCTACCAGCGCGTGAGGTTTTAAAAAATATCACAAAAAATTACAGATTTGTTAAGGTTTACATTCATGAAGCAATTCTACTTTTATTTTTCATAAAAAGAGAGATCAAACTAACATCCAACAATAGATTATCTCAAAAATTCAAGGATTTATTTATTTATTCCTTTATGTTCTGGTCCTTCTGGATACGCTATATGTATTTATAGTAGAGAAATGAGTTCAACTTTCATAATTAATTTATGGTACGGAACTAGAGTGCAATAAATTATGAGAAACTAATCAATGATTTGATAAACAGATGAGGGAATCGATTTAGCAAAACATGGTATGAAACGACACAAACGGCAATTGTTAGTATTTATGAATTAACCGAAATAGAAATGGGCACTACACCCACCACCTTCTTCCCACTCCACCCTACTGTACAATTGCACAATATTCACCACTGCTGAAGGAAAATAAATGTGTGGCTGAAAAAAAAAAAAAAAAAAATAGAAGAAAAAAAGAGTTTGTAGAAATACTGAAGAAATAAAAGGAATTTTGCTATTTGTACACCGAAGTGTCAGGGTGGACACCCACTTAGTAAAACCCTCATAAAAATTTGTAGCACCATACACCGCCCCCAAAGCAAAAATGGCTACCCTGTCCACCGCCGAGAGAAGAAATTAAAATTTTGGTTAATGGTCAAGGTGGAAAAAAAAAAACCTTTTCAAATAAATGTGTCCCTCATTACAAAGTTTACCAACATAATTTTTGGACAAAAACATCATTAGGGACCATGCAATTTAATGAAAATTTGAGTATAAAAATTACACAAAAAGGTGAGGCAAAGATTGAGGACTTCTAATGCAACTAGAAAGTGGTGCATCTGATTAAAATATTTAAAATGTGGTGTGATAAACAAACATATGTGGTGGAAATATAGGCATCTATTGAGTATTTTGATATCAAATATACTCATTTGGAACACATTATTGAGACTAGTGGAAATTACATGGTAGCCGGTGTATGAATATCACTTTACAAACAACAGGTCCAGACTTTAATTAATCACAAACCAGATAGGTAATAATTATATAATAGTAATAATAATATTACAATTAATCAAAACTCACCCCTTGACCCTCTCTCTCTCTCTCTACCTCTCGTCTCTCTCTTTCAACTCAAAGACAAAGGTGTTGTGCCGATGCTCTTTTCTTTCGTGATCGTTCAACGCGGCATATTGCCATTGCAGATTCGGGCCGAGCTAGGCCACCAATGAGATTTATCCCTAATTTTTGTGATGGTGATGGTGTGTGTGGCGATGGCTAGTGGCGTATTTAGTTTAAGTTCGCGATCGTTGCAGTGGTTTGAGTTCGCGATCGTTGTGTAGTGGGGCAATGATGGGTTGTGTAGTGTTTTTATAGCGGTATTTTGTTGTTTGAGTTCACGATCGTTGTGTGATGGAGCAGCGTGGGCTATGCAGGATTTTTGTGGTGATGTTTTGTTGTTTTGAGTTTGATTTTCGAGGATTTGCGGCCGATCTAGAGATGGTCATTGGTTTTTGTGGATGGGATGGCGTGATGTTTGTTGGTGGTCATGTTGGTGTGGTACAGGTGCCAGTGGTGCGATGGTGGGTGTGGGTGCGGTGGTTTTGGCTCTGCCGATGTGCAGTGTCTTTGGTGGTGCGTGGTGTTTGACCGTGGCAATGGCAGTGGCGGATGTGTCTGTGACCATAAAATTCGATAATCTGTGACCATCAAATTATAAAATATGTAACCAATAGATAAATTGTGATCAATAATTTTTAAAATTTGTGACCATTGAAGTAAAATGTGATCTATAAAATTTTTGATTTGTGACATCGATATAATCTATGATTTATAAAAAAAAAAAAAATTATCTGTGACTTCGAAATAGTCTGTGACTTATAATTTTTTTAATTTGTGACCTCGAAATAATTTGTGATCAATTAATTTGATAATACGTGACCAATAAATTAGTTGTGATCGTTAATTACGTAACTGTAACATTGAATAGTATAACTGTGACCTTAAAATAATTAATTAATGAAAAAATTTCTCTAATTAATGGAAACCTGATTTTTACATTTTAAAACTTTTGGACTTGAAATGTGAAATGATTATACTTAAAACCTATTTATGAATTCTTCCCTTAAGACTATTATTAGTTTACCCAAACCACACAATTGGTAGCCCACGACAGAATCTGGACCGAGTATTGCATTCAGAGCTTGACCTATGTATCTAACCTATTGTTGTACTGTATATACTCCGTTCTTCCCTCTTTGCATCATAACACATTATTTGTTTGTAAGCCTCTCTTTTGTCATTGGTGTAAGTATTATGCCCTAGGTCCAATCAACTTTGGGCATAAGTACTTTTGATAAATGTTTAATGCATTTATTATGGCAAAATCTATTATATTAAATAATAGAGTCCGTAGATTCAAATTTTGGTAATTTGTTAATCACAAGGAGTTGTGGTTGTGAGATACAAATTACATATGATTGAATCTTAAATCATCTGTGGTTGTAAGTAATGACGAGATATGGAGATCGTTATTATGGATAGACCATCACGTGTGGCATTCCTTACTTATGAAGTAAGTAGCTGATCTCACAAGTGAAAGTATAGTGACACTTAAATGAACACGTGAATGTTTTGTTATAAAATAAAACAGTGGAGACCCGCTGAGAGATTCCACATGGATAACTATCTGAGTGTCAGTAGTTAATCTCTAACGTTCGGTAGTGGAATTGATCCTTCGACTTGAGATCATCATAGTACCTTATGTGGGGACAATCATGCTTTGGTGATGCTGGAAGTTGCTCTGTCAAGGGCCACTAATACGGCATCGTTCGGGTATGTCAAGAATCATATGAAGGTTGTGAAAGATCAATAAATGATTCGTCACTCTTAGATAGTAAGAGTTTATGATCTACATTTCATCTAGTTAAGTTGATAACGAAATCCTTAGCCAAGGTGTACCTATAAGTCGAAAAGGAATTTTCGACTTACATTGACTTAATAAGTGGAATGAAAGATATGATCGATGATCGAGATTGACACAAATTCATATCTCATAATTGATCGGATCATATTGACGAATGGATTATAGTTTCACGATAAACGAACGAGTTTGATTTTGTCATACCATATGACATTTTTCGTCACATGTATTGCCCTGACACATTGCTAGATGTCAATCTGGGACGACGGGTGTGAATTAGTGATAAATCAAAAGGGTGTTCTGATTTATCAATTTTGATTAGATAAAAATAATAATTCACGTCGTTAGGTATCGTGATTGGGAACCTAATGGGTCACACACAAAAGGAGAACTAGAAGATTGAGATCTGTCAATTAATTAATTGACAAGTATTGGATAATTAATTAATTGGATTGCTTATTAATAGGCCCGAATTAATTAATTGAATTAATTAATTCATGGACCAGATTTAATTAATTGGATTAATTAAATATTGGACCGGGTTAAGTTATAGGATGGGCCAAGCCCTTTTGGGCTTATATAAATAAGCTGCTAGGGTTTGAAAGCAGTTGATGGATTTTCATTATTCTTACTAGCACAAGAAAAGAAACCCTGGTTTTCTCTCTCAATTTGTTCTCTGTGTGGACGTCGTTGCAGGCTGGACAATTGGACAATTGTGGGAGGCAGATCAGGATTGCTGGAGGTACAGGGATAGTAAAGGAGTTTGCAGATCTAAAGAAAGGTATAGCTTCTATCACGATTTCTATCTGAACATACTCGGGTGGGAATTTAAATTTAAGTTATTTTTCGCTGTGCATGTTAAGTAAATTCCCAACAATTGGTGCTCTATATGCTGTCTATTTTCGATCCCTCTATGAGAGACCCTTTTATCTCCCTACTACTGGTACTTTGGCAGGCATATTGGCTACTGGTTCGACCTCCTATTTTGCTCGATTTTTCCCTGCTTCGCTGCCATTTGTGCGTGGCTGTTTCTTGGGTGGTTTCCTTTGTGGCTTTGAGTGAGATTCTCGGTTCCTTCTTGTGGTGCTTCTTTGTGCGGTTTTGGGTCTCAAATCTGAGCCCTGTCTAAATCCATTTTTGGTGCCAACCTTGGTGAAATTGGTAGGGAAGTTTTTCGTCAGTTATAGCATATGATTCCTTTACTTTTAATTATTTTGGTACTTATTTTGTGTTGTTTTATCAATTGAATGTGATTATTTAACTCCACGAACTGGTATTAGAGCCTATTGAGGCTTTTATAGTTGCTGATTTTCGATCTTAGTGGCTGAATGTAACTCCCCAACCCCTAGTGGATCGGGACGCAACTTACTTTACTTAACTTAACCGGTGGTTTAGCAACAAGTGTACATATCTTAGCGGAAACTTAAATCTTAACACGCATTCTTTTTGAAGGATATTGAATTAAAACACTTTATAACTTTCCAAAATAATGAAATATAATTTCTTTGATGAAATCATGATTTTTTCAAGATACTCAAAAGAAATAACGTTGGAAATAACATTTGAAACGTTAAAGACTTTAAATCTAAATCACTTGTTCACCGAGTTCCCATAGGCTTATTGCATCTCCTTCCATCTCTTCCATCATCCAACCCGGCGCATCAACATTTAATCTGTAGATATAGGGTAGAAACCCGTGAGTTGAAAACTCAATAAGCGTCATAGGTGCAATCGTGATTAAGCTAAGCATTTCATAACAATTAACATTAGAACTTCCATAAAACATACCGTACCCAAAGGTACCATTTGACATGAAAATGTATGCCGTACCAACGGAATCATTTGACATGAAAGGTGCATGCCGAACCGAAGATACCATTTGACACACAACATTAACCTTTAAATGTATGCCGCACCGACGGAACCATTTGACATGAAAGGCACATGTCGAACCGACGATACCATTTGACACACAACATTAGCCTTTAACATAGAACATTACTTGTTAGATATTATAACTTAAACACGTATAACAACTTTATGCACCTCTACGTACCTCGATTTGATGCTTGATGAACTTTGAAAAACTTTGATGAACTTCAAAAACTTTGACGAAGTTTGAACGTTTGGACATTCCTTTGTTGTTTGAAAACGCCTTTTGAAATCACAAAAATCTTCTTGCAGAATATTTTTTCTCACACTTAAAACTTCTAGAAAAACACTTTGAAAATCACCTTTCTTTTCTCTCCCAAACTCTCTATTTTTCTCTCAACTTTGAAAGGAAATTGAAAGTGCTTTTGGTGTAAAAAATCAAATGAGTGAAGAGGGTATTTATAGGTGAGGTTTCGGGTGGGTGAAAGGTTATATTAAATAGGGTAATTAAGTTTTGCAAGTAGTGGCCATTAATTATCAAAAATTCGCGGGTTTCGGGTTTTCCGGTCGACACTGCACAGCCTACAGTATTTCCATCATAACTTTTTCTCCCGATATCCGATTGAGGTGATTCAAAATGTGTTGGAAAGATAACTCAACGAGCTACAACCTTTATTCAGATATCATTTTCAAATTCGAATTTTTTATATGTCGAAAATGGGTTTCAAAGGAGACTAAAAATATTTGAAGTATACTTTTAGCCATAAAATGAAATACTTTACATTCCGTCCAATCTTCATCAAATCATTTTTAAGAAAATACTTTATAAACATCATTTTACCTTTAAACATGTATTGGACTATCTTTTGGGCTTATATTTCCTTTATTGGGTCTAATGTGAAGTTAATCACACAATTATGGGCTTAGCTTTATAGAAAAGATTCGAGCCTCTACATTCCTCCTTCCTTATATAAATTTCTTCCTCGAAATTTACCTTACAATTGGGCAAGGAGTGCGGGATACTTGACTTTAATTTCTTCTTCCTTTTCCCACGTAACTTCTTCCATTTCGTGATTATTCCACTGTATCTTAACCAGTTGAATCTCTTTATTCCTTAGCTTATGCACTTTTCGATCCAATATCTTAATTGGTGATTCCTCATAAGATAAATCATTTTGTACTTCTAGGGTCTGATAACTTATCACATGATTAGGATCGTGCACGTATTTCTTTATCATTGATATGTGGAACACATTGTGTACCGCTGACAATTAAAGTGGCAAAGCTAATCGGTAAGCCACGTTCCCAACCTTATCAAGTATCTCGAAAGGTCCAATATACCGGGGTCGTAGCTTGCCTTTCTTTCCAAATCTAAGTATACCTTTCATCGGTGCTACCTTTAGAAAAACTTTGTCTCCCACTTGAAACTCTAAATCCTTTCTTCTCGTGTCAGTATAGCTCTTCTGTCGATCCTGTGCTGCCTTTATCTTTGCTCGGATCTGATCAATCGCTTCAAGTGTCCTTTCAACTATTTCTGGTCCCAAAATTCTCTTCTCCCCGACTTCGTTCCAATAAATAGGGGATCTACATCTTCTTCCATACACAGCTTCATACGGTGCCATTCCAATAGTTGCTTGAAAACTATTGTTATACGCAAATTCTACTAGGGGTAAGTATGACTCCCAACTACCACCTAGATCCAAAACACATGCTCTCAACATGTCCTCTAAAGTCTGGATGGTGTTTCAGACTGTCCGTCAGACTGCGGGTGATATGCTGTACTGAAATTCAGCTTCGTTCTCATAGCTGCTTGTAGGCTTTTCCAGAATTTAGATGTAAACCTTGGGTCTCTATCAGACACAATAGACACAGGTACACCGTGTATCCTTACTATTTCTTTTATGTACAATTGTGCCAACTGGTTCATACTGAAAGTCATTTCATTGGAAGAAAATAAGCTGCCTCCGTCAATCGGTCTACTATAACCCATATAGTATTATGTCATTTTGCTGACTTTGGAAATCCAACCACAAAATTCATTGTGATGTTTTCTCATTTCCATTCAGGTATCTCAAAAGGATTCAGCAATCCTGCTGGTTTTTGGTGTTCCGCCTTAGCCTGCTGACATACTATACATTTATGCACGTACAGTGCGATACTCTTTTTCATGTTTCTCCACCAGAATGTATCTCGGAGGTCTCGATACATTTTCGTACCACCGGGATGTGCGGTGTACGGGGTGGAATGAGTTTCTTTTAATATCTCGTTCCTCAAATCCTCATTCTTAGGCACGTAGATTCTTCCTTTAAATATCAGTGCTTGGTCTGCGGCTATTCCAAAATCTTTTCTCTTATCTGTTACAACTTCTTCCTTGATCTTCATCAAGAACAGGTCCTTAACTTGTGATTCTATAATTCGCTCTCGAAGAGTAGGTCGAATTGTCAAAACTGCTAATCTCCCTGTGACTTGTCTTATTGTAGTAACCACCTCAACCTTCAATCTTTCCAAGTCCTTGTCTAACTCCATTTAACAAGTGAGTAGTGACGTAAACTGTCCCGTCGATTTCCTACTCAAGGCCTCGGGCACCACATTTGCCTTACCTGGATGGTAGTGAATGGTACAATCGTAATCATTCACTGACTCTAACCATCGTCTCTGTCTCATGTTTAGTTCCTTCTGTGTGAATAAATATTTTAAGCTCTTATGATCCGTATAAATTTCACACTTACTTCCGTACAAGTAGTGTCGCCATATTTTCAATGTGTGTACTACCGCCGCAAGCTTTAAATCATGCGTCGGGTAGTTCTGCTCATGCATCTTCAATTGCCTTGAAGCGTAGACTACTACCTTTCCATTCTGCATCAGTACACATCCTAGCCCTTGTTTGGACGCATCACTGTATATAACAAACCCTTCTGTTCCCTCAGGTATTGTTAACACAGGCGCAGATATCAGCCTCTGCTTAAATTCTTGAAAACTCTTCTCACAGAGATCCGTCCATTGAAATTTGACTCCCTTTCTTGTAAGCTGCGTCATTGGGCCAGCTATTTTGGAAAATCCTTCAATAAACTTTCGATAATATCCGGCCAATCCTAGAAAGCTCCGTACTTCACCAGCATTAGTCGGCGCCTTCCAGTTAGTTACTGCTTCCACTTTTGCTAGATCTACTTCAATCCCTTGGGCAGTGACTACATGTCCAAGAAATCCAACTCGTTCAAGTCAGAATTCACACTTCTTGAATTTGGCATAAAGTTTCTCATTGCGTAGCACCTCTAGGGCTACTCTTAGATGCTTTTCATGTTGCTCCTTACTCTTGGAATATATCAAAATGTCGTCAATAAAGACTATGACAAATTAATCTAAATACTGATGAAATACTCGATTCATCAGATCCATGAATACTGCTGGTGCATTGGTTAATCCAAATGGCATCACCGTAAACTTGTAGTGTCCATAACGAGTTCTGAAAGCTGTCTTAGGTATATCCCATGTCTTCACTTTTAATTGATGGTACCCAGATCGTAAATCGATCTTGAAAAATACCTTGGCTCCTTTCAGTTGATCTAACAGATCCTCGATTCTTGGGAGTGGGTACTTATTCTTGATGGTTAATCGATTCAACTCCCTGTAATCGATACACATTCTCATACTTCCATCTTTCTTCTTCACGAACAACACTGGCGCACCCCATGGAGATACGCTTGGTCGTACGAATCTCATATCAAGGAGTTCCTGTATTTGCTTCCTTAACTCTTGCAGTTCCTTCGGAGCCATTCTATATGGGGCTTTCGACACTGGTGCCGCTCCAAGAATTAGCTCTATGGTGAATTCCACTTGCCTATCTGGTGGAATACCAGATAGCCCTTCTGGAAATACATTTCCGAACTCCCGTACTACTGGTACGTTCTCAATCTTTACTGTCTCATGTTTCCTTCTTAGGATATTTACCAAATATCCTTGACAAGCTCATTTTCTCAACATCTTCCCAGCTTGTAAAGCCGATACTAGTCGAATAAAAGGTTTTGTCTTGATTCCAAAGAAGGAAAATGGTTCCTCTCCTGGTTTCTGAAATAATACTTCTCTTTCCTTACATCGGATGGTGGCATAATTACTATCCAACCAATTCATGCCTAGTATTACATCGAAGTCATTCATCTCTATCATGTATAAGTCTGCTTCCATAGGATTTCCCTCCACTTCAATACTAACAGATTTGGCTATCTTATCAGTACTCAAAGGGTTACCTGTAGGGATACTAACTTCTAATATACCTTCCGATTTATCACAGGTAATACTAAACTTAGCCATAAAAATCATCGATGTAAAGGAGTGCGTAGCTCCTGAATCAAACAGCACATAAGCAGACATATTGGCTATCAATAGAGTACCTGCTATAACATTCGAGTTCTCCTCTGCCTCCTTCTAAGTCAGTGCAAAAACTTGTGCTTTCCCCTTCTGATCTTGATCCTTGTTGTCTTCCTTTTTCGGTGCAGACATGGGACAATCCCTGATGATATGTCCTGGCTTCCCGCATCGGTAACAAACATTTTTCCCTTGCAGACATTCGCCACGATGCATCCTTCCACACTTAGCACATGGCGCAATGACCGGCACTATGCTCTTATTGGCATTGGCTCCGCCATTAGCCCTCTTATTCTGCCACTTGCTTTTTCTTTTATCTTGGTCGTTCCACCTTCGTTTCCTAAACTGCCCTTTATCCTGTCGGTTGTCCAATTGAACCGATTTCTCCGCATTGGCCTTCTGATACTAGATTGCATGAGCTCGTTCCAACATTTCACGGTAAGACATGAAATCGTGGGACATAAGGATCATACTCATGTCCGAGTTCAACCCTTGCTCGAACCGTCGGACTTTCTTCGCCTCCGTGTCCACCAGGTGTGGAGCATACCTCGAAAGCTGGTTGAACTTTCACTCATAGTCTGTCAAGGTCATATTACCTTTTTTGAGCTGGAGAAACTCGCTTTCCTTGTGATCCTTTAAAGACTGTGGGAAGTACTTATCTATTACGCATCTTCTTGGGTGGAGCCTCGTCTCCAGATAAGTCTTCCGCCTCAGGCTCGAACTCTATGTCCACCTCAACCTGTGGCTTGGGCTCAGGTTCGTTGTCTTTTTCAGGTTCCCCATGGATTACATCATCCCATAAATCTATCAGGGCATGGCAATATCTCTCGAACTCGAACATGTTTGGATTGCCTTCTAACATTTCATCTCTAACTGTGACTCTCATATCTCCCCATTGAGGTGGGAGGGAGTGTATGAGGTTATTTATGGCTTTAATATGCGTGATCTCCATACCGGCATTAACCGCCGTCATGCATCTCTCATAGATGTCATGCACATGATCGCTATGCGGTCGGTTAGGATCCGTTACACAGTTCTCATGAGCATGGATAGTAATTCTATGGTTTAAATCTACCCCATAAGCCCTAGTCGTAGTCTTCCTTGCCGTTTGTAAATATCTAACCATTCTGTCACATAAATGCCCAATTATGCCTTTTATCACATAACATCATAACATACATTTCCTTTATGCCCATAACTTTAAGTTTAGCCCAAGTCCAATACATATCGTTGAAACAGCACATTTAACTTTAACATAAACATATACTTGGAAATGTGCCATAACTTATCAAAGCATCAAATCATAACTTCCATAAACATAACTTCCATAACTTTAAACTTTGCACATACCTGGGCTGTAGGATGAGATTCGATGGATGAATGCAATATGCCATGAAATACCTTAAACTTTCAAATTTTCTTTTTGTTTTGAAAACATACTTGGTCTACAAAACCGGTTTAAAAAATCATTGCTCTGATACCACGCTGTAACGCCTCAACCCCTAGTGGATCGGGACGCTACTTACTTTACTTAACTTAACCGATGATTTAGCAACAAGTGTACATATCTTAGCGGAAGTTTAAATCTTAACACATATTCTTTTTGAAGAATATTGAATTAAAACACTTTATAACTTTCCAAAATAACGAAATATAATTTATTTGATGAAATCATGACTTGTTCAAGATACTCAAAAGAAATAATGTTGGAAATAACATTTGAAACGTTAAAGACTTTAAATCTAAATCACTTGTTCACCGGGTTCCCATAGGCTTATTGCATCTCCTTCCATCTCTTCATCATCCAACCCGGCGCATCAACATTTAATCTATAGATATAGAGTAGAAACCCGTAAGTTGAAAACTCAATAGGCGTCATAGGTGCAATCGTGATTAAGCTAAGCATTTCATAACAATTAACATTAGAACTTCCATAAAATATGTCGTACCCGGAGGTACCATTTGACATGAAAATGTATGCCGTACCAACGGAATCATTTGACATGAAAGGTGCATGCCGAACCGAAGATATCATTTGACACACAACATTAACCTTTAAATGTATGCCGCACCGACGGAACCATTTGACATGAAAGGCACTTGCCGACCCGACGATACCCTTTGACACACAACATTAGCCTTTAACATAGAACATTACTTGCTAGAAATTATAACTTAAACACGTATAACAACTTTATGCACCTCTACCTACCTCGATTTGATGATTGATGAATTTTGAAAAGAACTTTGAAAAACTTTGCTGAACTTCAAAAACTTTGACGAAGTTTGGATGTTTGAACCTTCCTTTATTGTTTGAAAACACCTTTTGAAATCACAAAAACCTTCTGGAAAAACACTTTGAAAACCACCTTCATTTTCTCTCCCAAACTCTCTATTTTTCTCTCAACTTTGAAAGCAAATTGAAAGTGCTTCTGGTGTGAAAAATCAAATGAGTGAAGAGGGTATATATAGGTGAGGTTTGGGGTGGGTGAAAGGTTATTAAATAGGGTAATTAAGTTGTGCAAGTAGTGGCCACTAATTCTCAAAAATTCGCGGGTTTCGGGTTTTCCGGTCGACACTGCATAGCCTACAGTATGTTTATCATAACATTTTCTCCCGAAATTCGATTGAGGTGATTCAAAGTGCGTTGGAAAGCTAACTCAAAGAGCTACAACGTTTATTCAAATATCATTTTCAAATTCGAATGTTTTATATGTCGAAAATGGGTCTTAAAGGAGACTAAAAATATTTGAAGTATACTTTTAGCCATAAAATGAAATACTTTGCATTCCGTCCAATCTTCATCAAATCATTTTTAAGAAAATACTTTATAAACATCATTTTATCTTTAAACATGTATTGGACTATCTTTTGGGCTTATATTTCATTTATTGGGTCTAATGTGAAGTTAATCACACAATTATGGGCTTGGCTTTATAGAAAAGATTCGGGCATCTACACTGAAAGCTGTGAATTGAAAGTGTGTATGGTATGCAATTGAGGCTAGGTCTGCTAATTTTGCATATGGACTTGAATTCTTAAACTAAAAATTCGCATCTCTCATTTTTACAAACCACAGACGGGTTTGCTCTAGTAAATTGGTTATAACTCTTTAAATTACTGTAATAGCATGCCATCGTATGGGGGTGACCAATAGGATTACGGCCTTAACTTATGCTAGTATTTTAGGACTATTTGTCTACATTGTGATATTATCTTTTTGTAGCTGTTCGTTGTTTATTATTGTTGAGTTAATCGTGATTAGAATTGTTACATTTGACCTTACCTGCTCGAAATTTTCTTGAGACTAAGTTTCAAATCTCACCAAAATCCTGGGAATTTAGATTGGTGTATAACTGCAATCTATAGGACATTCTTTGTGTTGTTGTCTCTTTGAAGGTTGCTTACGTGCTACATGTCTTATTTGTTAAAATGTATGTGCACCATTTTATCTTGGGTGTCTTTAACGGTAAATTTGATTTTTCTATTTTAGGACTAGTTGCCTACATTGTGATATTATGTTTTTGTAGTTGTATTGATCGTTGTTTAATTTTCGTATTGTTGATGAGTTAATTGTGGTTAGAATTGTTAAATTTGACCTTACTCGCTTGAAAATTTCCTTGAGACTGAGGTTCGAATCTTACGAAAATCCTAAAATTTTATATCGGTGTATAAATGAGATGTATAGGACATTCTTTGTGTGGTCATCTCTTTGAAGGTTGCTTACGTGCTACGTGTCTTATTGGTTAAAATGCCTACGCACCATTTTAATTTCGATGTCTTTAACGATATATGTGATTTTTCTCTTTGGCAACAAAAGATGAAAGAGATTTTAGTATGACGAAAAGGTTTCAAAAGCCATTGATAATTCTTTTACTACAACTATAACTGAGGATTAGAAAAATAAGTTTGACGAACTTGCTTATACTTTTATTATCTTGTACTTATTTGATATGCCATGTTGAAAAATTTTGAAAAAAGCTTGAGGAGCTTTATTTGACTTAATCTGTGCCGAGCAAACTTTTCTTACTTAAAATTTTTTTAGTTTCAAAATTGATCCCTCAAAAAATATAAATCATAATCTTGACATTTTCAACAAACTGGTTCAAGATATTACAAATTGTAGTGAAAATATTTCTGATGAATATAAAGCTAATTTCTTTTGAATGTTATTCATAATAATTATAAGGATGTTAAGAATGTAATCAAATATGGGACGGAGACCTTTATATCCAATATAGTCATTGATTCCTTAAAGGCTAAAGAGAGAGAAATGAGAGAAACTAGAGAAAAGCAGGAAAGATTCACCAAATGAGAAGTAGAACTCAATTTAAGGGTGGAGAAGTGTTAAACGGCGATGGCAAGAAAAAGTGAAGAGGTAGATCTAAGTCACATGAGAAGGCAAAGGGAGAAAATGTTACGATTGTGGGAAACTAGGACATTTCATAAATGATTGACAAAAAAGGAAAAACAAGTTCAGAGATTAGAGTGATGGTGAACCCAGTGGAATAAATTTTGTTGTCCAGAGAAATGAACCTAGTGAGGTCTACTTGCTCCTAGATACTGAACTAGTTGAAATTAACCTGTCTAGGAACTCTCATATGCATGAGTAGATTCTTGACTCCAGTGCTTCTTTTCATGATACATCAAATAAATTGTGGTTTAGTCACTTGCATGAGTATGATCATGGGCATGTACTTGTATGGGTTGGAGTCACATATAAGATCATGACGTAGGTAGTATGACTGTCAAATTTGACAGTGGTTTTGTGCACACTTAAAAAAAATACTTGAGTATATTCCACATATGGGTAGTAATCTAATTTTTGTGGGAGAGTTGGAGCGTATAGGATTCACCGGTGTACTTGGTGATGGAGTGTTAAAAATGTTTAAAGGAGCACTTGGAGCCTTTAAGGCTACTAGGAACAATGTAATTTATATCACGCATGTTGAAGTGATGGATAGTTTAAATTCTACTATCACTGACACCGATCACACAGAATTGGCAAATAGGTTAGCTTACGTTAGTGTTAATAAACATAAATTTCATAACGACAAGAGTGTGTTTGGTAAGGATCACGTGTCTGACATGTCATTTTGTGATCATTGTGTGATTGGTAAATATCGTAGGATGTCATTTACATCTAGCACTCACAAGACATCTAGAGTATTAGAATACATTCATATTGATTTGTAAGGTCTGAGAAGCAATCCCATTTTTTGTGGTAACAAATATTTTCTATCTATCTCGAGCTTTGCAATACTGATAGCTTGTTTGGTACCCATTTTGTTGGAAAAAATGAATTTTTTGGGTTGATGTGATGGTGAATATGTGGTTGAAAAAGAAGGAAAAGTTATTGATGTGATGGAAAATATTATTTTATTGAAGAATGTGTGGTTGAAAATGAAAATGAGAATGAGAATGAGAATGAAAATGAAAATGGGTACCAAACAGGGCATGAATTTGATATAATTTGTGTGATGAATCAGGCATCACTAGACATAGAACTGTGTCTTACACTCCCTAGGAAAACGAGGTTGTTGAAATAATGAATCGTACTTTGTTTGATAAAGTTAGATGTATGATATTAAGTTTTGGTTGTACATAAGTCTTTTTTGGATGAAATTGTTATAATTGCTTGTTATCTGACTAACATAACTCCTTCCGCTACTTTAAATGGAGATACTTAGTTCGAAATTTGGTACGGTAAATGTGCTGATTATTCTATGCTTAGGGCCTTTTGGTTGTGCTGCTTTCTCTCATCAAAGTGGAGAAAAACTAAAACCGAGAGCTAAGAAATGTGTCTTCTAAAGCTATCCCAATGAGTTAAGGGATATAAATTATGAGATAAAAGCCAGAAGGGAGTGAGAATAATCAAGTCACAATGTTACACTTAATGAGCCTAAGATGCTATTCAAAGAGAGTGATGAACAACAAGAAATTGTTAGGGAAGAATCCCAGTTGAGGTGAAGAGAGTGATTGTCCACATCCCCATTATCTAGAGCGAGGTGGAGAATAATACACAAAATCAAGAAAGTGATGAGAAAGTTGTTAAGGACAACACTATCGACCAAAAACGTCGAGCTGATTATCAATTAGTTAGGGATAGAGAGAGGAGACCACATAGGGTCATAAGGCATCCCAAGTGATAGGCCCAATAAACTCTGATCAAGTATCCAACACATAGTTGTTCATTATTTAGGAACTGACACCAACTTTTAATACATGTACTGCTGCACTATAAATGTAAAATTGATGAGTGAATACTCAACAAGTAATAATATGTGTGTGTATGATTTATGATACTTTAATTTAATTTGTTGCTTTTCAATTAAAAAGTTTGTTAGAATTACCAAATCAATTTTTGAGTGTCATTCATGATTTAAAAAGGCGGTAGTGAGGTGTGCCTTGAGGCCTGCCTTACCGTGAAGCGCATTTAGTATGTCTCGAGGCGGTATTTTATAGGCTAAAAATACGAGGCTTACGCCTCTAAATCTGAGCCTTACGCTCCTCATTTAAAATTTGAAAGATCTTTATTTAAAAAAATGGCCCATTTAAAAAGGCATTTTGGGTCCAAACAAAAAATTAAAATACCTAGAAAACTAAACGACAATCAGAAATTAGAGGGTCAAAAAGAAAATTCAAAAGTCAGCGTTCAAAAAATTAATGGCGATATATCCTATTTGCTATATGCTCCAACTTTTATTTTTTCGTATTTTTGTATTATTTTATAATTCTTTTACTTAAATTTTTTGTTTTTTGTGAGACTTACGTCTCAATCCGTCTTGAAACTTACGTCTCGCCTCATAAAGCAAAATCGCCTCAATGCTTAATTTCGCATTCTTAAACCTTGATGTCATTAACAATTCAACCTTCTAGTATTAAGCACTTGAGCGCAAAATAGATCAATCATCGTGATATTCGAAACTCCTCACCATTTCATTTTATTATTGTTCACGATTTGTGCTTTTCAGCCTTGATAGAGGAATCTTTTAGGGTAGAAAGTAAAAAGCGATTGGAAAAATAGTGACAAAACGGCGGGCAAATGTGCTGATTATTTTATGCTTAGGACCTTTTGATTGTTCTGCTTTCTCTCATCAAAGTAAGGAAAATCTAAAACATGGAGTTAAGAAGTGTGTCTTCTAAAGCTATCCCAAGGGAGTTAAGGGATATAAGTTATGAGATAGAAGTCAAAAGGGAGTGAGAATAATCAAGTCACGATGGTACACTTAGCCCCAATTTGAGTCTCATTAAATTTATAATACATTTTTCTCTCTATTCTTTTTAACCACACATTCCCCAATAAAATAATACTACACATAAACCAAAAAAAGAATTCTTTTTTTTTCAACCACCAATTTTTCAAAAAAAAAAAATACTATTCCAAAAATTATAACACCAAATAACGGGGCCAAACGGGGGCTTAATGAGCATGAGATGCTATTCAAAGAGAGTGATGAACAACAAGAAATTGTTAGGGAAGAGTCCCAGTTGAGGTGATGAGAGTGATTGTCCACATCCCCATTATCTAGAGCGAGGTGGAGAGTAATACACAAAATCAAGAAAGTGATGAGAAAGTTGTTAAGGACAACACTATCGACCAAAAACGTCGAGCTGATTATCAATTAGTTAGGGATAGAGAGAGGAGACCACATAGGGTCATAAGGCATCCCAAGGGATAGGCCCAATAAACTCTGATCAAGTATCCAACACATAGTTGCTCGTTATTTAGGAACTGACACCAACTTTTAATACACATACTGCTGCACTTTAAATGTAAAATTAATGAGTGAATGCTCATCAAGTAATAATATGTGTGATCATATGTGAGTGTATGATTTACGATACTTTAATTTAATTTGTTGCTTTTCAATTAAAAAGTTTGTTAGAATTACCAAATCAATTTTTGAGTGTCATTAACAATTCAATCACTTGAACGCAAATAGATCAATCATCGTGATATTCGAAACTCCTCACCATTTTATTATTATTCACGATTTGTGCTTTCCAGCGTTGATGAAGGAATCTTTTGGAGCAGAAAGTAAAAAGCGATTGGAAGAGTAGTGGCAAAACGGTGGGCAAATTTCATCTTTTTTCCAATAGATGATAGTTAACTGACCTTTTAATATGATTCCAAAACAAATACAAACTTTGCATTGATTTTGGAACCAAAGTAAAAAAGAAAAAAAAGGTACAAACGTATACGTAATATTTTCGAACTTATGTTTATATGACGTGGAAAGATGTAATTTGCATGGTCAGATTTCACATTTCTATTATATGACACGGCAAAATGTCTTTATCTTGAATGTCTTTTTCTATTTTTTTAGATTTAAAATCGGATAATTAGCAAAAAAGTCCTTACCTTTTGCATTCACTGCGAAAATAGTTCCTATTGTTTCAAACTTAACAAAGTTTACACGCTCATTTCAAACATTCCTCCCAGAGTTAATCATTTTTGTCATGTTCCGTTAAATCATTTCGTGGTAATAGGCGCAAAAGTTTCCTTTATTCTGCAAATTGTTCTATCGTTTCAATTTTGATATTTGGACATTTAGATCAATATTTCTTTTAACAAAAGGTCCTTATCATCCATTTTTTCATTCAGTTATTGTAAAATAACTAATTTATCTTCCTCTTTAAATAATCAAATAGAAAAGAACGAAATAATATAAAAAAATTGCATCTAGAGTTTTAATTTTTTTTTTTTTTTTTAATTACAAATAAGTCTTCCATTAATAATGTAAAATATTTGAACAATGGAAAAATATTTTTATCTTTCCAGTTATTCACCTATCCCTACATCCATCCATTACCCTCCACCACTACCAAAATAATTAAAAAGAGAATTAAAAGTATAAAAAATAAGAAAACAATTAAAAATAGAAAAAAAAAAAAAAAAAAAAAAAGTGCTTCTTTATCTAATTTCACACCCTGCCATCGGCCACCAACGCTACCACCCATTCCACTGTGGCGCTATCTAGGAATTTAGCTATTTTTCTATAATCAAATTTCATAATCCAACATCTTTTTGTTTTCAACGAAATTACAAGAGTTCCTCTAAAAATTAAGGTGACTTCCTCTAAAAACTCTTCTATAGAAAGCAAAAGTCATATCAAATTGATCCTAAACTTTGATAAAAGTTTATTATAGTATACTTTATTTTTATTTTTATTTAAATGTGTGAATTTCAATTGAACTAAAGTTTATTGAACTGTAAAAATAGGATGAGTACATTGAACGCAGATTCATCATTTATGTGAATATGACGACCCACTTTTACTGCCTTTTCAAAATAAAGAAAAGAATTAAAGATAAGAAAAGAAAAGAATTAAAGAAATATATAAAAGGAAAAAAGACACGACTTTTCTAGTTGGTCATTGAAAATGTTCGAAAAGTGGGCCCTACAAACCAAACAAATTAAGAACTCATCTTTTCTTACACTCATTTTCAATTACATATTTTTACAATAAAATATTTTATCTATAAATTTAAATATTTTCCTACTTTTTAATCACACATTGTTCAAAATTTTATTATTACTAATCGTTGTTATGTGCGTTGCACTAAATTTGTATTTGTTGTGTTTTTATTAGCGTACAAATTGTAGATTTTTGGAGAAAAAAATTTGTAAGTTCAAGTAAATGTTTTACAAATTTGAATTAAAGGTTAATTACTCATAAAGTAATAATACAAAGTACTGTACCCTATAAACAATGTACAGTGATAGATTTTGAGAGTAAGGCATTACTGAAACAGAGGTCAAACATAAATTACAATAACCCAACGACGAAATTGCAAGAAATATCCATTTTCATATATTCACTGTGATTGCTTCCAAGAATTTGGACGGAAGAGATAGTTGAAAAGTCACCAATTCACCACAATCTACCTACAAGGAAAAAAAATGGTTTAAGCATCGATATTATTGGTCAAAACACTATAATTTGAAAGAAAGGGAAATAAGTGGAAAAAAATCGTAATTTATGAAATTTATTGGTGCCATTTTGGATAATATTCTAAATTTAGTGATAATAATTAGTTAGTTAAAAATAAAAACAAATGATACAATACTTACATGAAAATTTCGTCAAAGTCAATTAAATTTAAGCTGAAAATTTTAAATCATTTGAAAGACCAAGTACTTCTGTTGCTTAAATCCCACAAGCTCAAATGAGAAAACCACCATAAAATTTTAAAAATACTTCCCAATTGCTTAAAAGATTACTTGAGTTTGCTATTAGTTAAATTAAGAAGGCAAGCACAAGGTTCTATATCTTGAAGATTATAAGTGCTGACCCAAAAAAATGTTGTCAATAAATATTGATATCGGACTAACGACATGTGGATGAAATTCGACGAAATGCAGACGAAGACAACGGTGGAGGCAATAAAATATGGCGAGTCAGAATACCAACGGGTGAATATCGTGTCAAGTTGATAATATTTGCAAGATATTAATCAAGGATAAAGATAAGATGACATATCTCCGAACAAATGTCTACAATTCGTATTTGTCAAGGGAATTCATGTACATGCTTTTTCAATATCAAATTTGGCATCTTTAGTTATGTTATAAGACTTGCTGTTTATAGCAAGAAGTCGAGGTGTCCATCGTTGGATCATATCCATGTGGCAACATCCTATCTACCTAAACCTCTAATCACTCATTCAGTATATTAATTACAATGACAAGGGGTTAGTTGTTTACATTCCTTGTCTGACGTTAATTAATACAGACGTTGCATCAGTCACTCTCAAATATATCCTCCAGATTTGTTTGTATTGGGGACTTCGGTTCATGAGGTGGGGCTTTAGATGTGAGGCAGTTCCAATAGGCACTTCGACATGTTGTATGGAGGCAGCTCGACTTGATCATAGAGACACTTCGCCTTTGAAAATGAGGACTTCAGCTAGCAGATTCTAGCTTTGCATGGTGTTGCTGTCAGGTGTCTTCCCATGATATTTTCAGATGTCGGTTCCATTTTAATGAGGTAACAATAAGCATGTAATGCGGGTGTAGAAATAAAAATAGCTATTAATTACAAAGATGAAGAGAATATAAAAATATTCACAAGATGTACATATTGCAGATGGAGTCGAGTTACATTAGATATCTTAAGCTCCAACGGCTATTCTCTAGATGATTTAAACAATGTATTCATCAAAGTTTAGAAAACTCAGTTTTCCAGTGTAACCCAGTTTCTATATGATTGGCTTGATTGGTTAAAAACCCTCTTTGTCCTTTTGCAGTCATGAAAGAGAATAATTTCAACATTTTATAAGAAACTAAAAAAAATGGCTTATTCAGATATCAACTATGCTACATGTACACACAACCCTCAACACAATCCCTTACACCTCCCTCACATCGAGGGGGGCCCACAAATATTTTATTATGTGTGGGTCCCCCTCCATGTGAGGGGGGTGTAAGGGATTGTGTGGAGGATTGTGTACAAGTAGCTTTATTCATTCAGATATAGCACTTTGTTTGATTTGACTGTTAATAGGAAAGTCAGTCTCATCCCTTACATTGATACTATCCAAAACTAAAACAAAATGGCTTATTCAGATATAGCACTTTGTTTGATTTGACTGTTAATAGGAAAGTCAGTCTCATCCCTTACATTGATACTATCCAAAGCATATCTCTTAGGAAAATGCCTTTTGTACACCATATTTTACAGCATGATGTATAATCCCCTCACATGAGAGAAGGTCTCATCATGAATAAAAAATTTGTGAAACCCCTTCTTGTGAGAGGGGACTGTACACCAAGCTGTAAAGCATGGTGTACATGTAGCATCCTTCTATTTCTTATTAGGATTATGTTATAAGTACAAAATTCTTAATAAAAAATTTGATAAAATTGACAAGTGGTATACCCCTATTGGAGGGACGGTCCCTCCAATAGGGGTATACCACTTGTCAATTTTTATCAAACTTTTTGTAAATTATTTTGTACAAATAGAATAACTCTTCTTATTAATGATAGTTTGAAATCTAACAACTAAATAATTAGCTTTCTATGTATTTACAGGCACATACAAATGAAACCTTGAAATATTTGGAAATTACTAATGTGACTCTTAGTAAGCATTGTATAGATATCACAATTGCTGCTCGGATAATACCATTCTGCCAGGCTGATAAAAGGTTTGACAGAGCTATCCCTCTCATATGAGGGACCCACCTCATTAAAAAAAATTCAAAACACCCACCCACCCTCCTGTGTTGTGAGAAGTTTGTACAAGGCCTGACAAAATGATCATGTACAGACAGCTCGGTCCTTGTTGCTCCCAAGATCATTTTTTTTTAACTTATAATACAAAATTGTTATATCAATACATCCAAAGGCTTACCCAGGACACATTAAACTTCCTTTCTCATTGCATTATCTTTGAACACATTTACTATGCATATATTGGATTTTTCAAAAGAACAAGAAGAGGAACAATAGGAAGTATGTTTGCCATGGGAAATCTTAAAACAAATTATATGAACAAGTTGTTGTGTAATTTTGTGTATAGTGACGTCAAAGGACCAGAATATATTTGAAAGAACCCTTACTAACAAATGAACAAAGTAACGGCAAGAAAAATCGAAAAATGAATAATCAATATGCAAAATCGAGACAAGTGTTGAACACTTTGTGGTTTACTCGATTTTGCCCTGTAACGGTGCTTACAGTTTATGACAATTAACTCTCAAAATACAACGACTACCACTTGTGTTTGTAGCACTTCAAATACAAGCACAACGAACCAAAATAATGACTTTTATACTCCAAAATGAAAACCAGAATTTATGCAACAAGAATGCAAGAATTTGGTTCAAGAGAAGAAGATAGAATGATATTTATGTTTGCATATCATTGGTGTGTGGAATAGGACGTCCTTAGGGTCCTTTATATAGAGGATGAAGAGTTGGGAACGAAGTGGTGCGAATTCAAATCGTGCAACACTTCAAAAGGACGACACTGTATTGTCGCTTGCTCTCCGCCAAGCTCTTGCTCGAGCGAGGCTTGCAGAGACTTCGTCGCTCACTCGAGCAAAAACACATGTCGCTCGAGCGACAGTGTTATTCAACTTTCCTCTAAATTTCCTTCCAAACTTGAACTGCAATTTCTCATTTACCTGAAATTGGTTTCAACGTGCCAAATATACACAAAAATCAAAATATTTGGCCGAAATTGGTTTCTTATTCACCTGAAATTGGTTTTGGAGCCCCGAAGCGGCAGAGCGGCAAACCATTTTGCCTAAACATATCAGATTTGAATATTTGACCGAAGTTGATACGAAGTCTAATGTTGATTTTCAACACTTAACCAATTTTCAAGAAAAGTTTTTCTTCGGTTGTGCTTTATAATATTCATCTTCCAGTTACAAAACAAGGAAATATTTTGTGAGATATTTAGTTGCTCTTTGAACCTATAATGGAGTTTCGAGATACTTCTTTCTAAATTTAGTGGTAAATGTTATGGAAGAGGCTCAATCATCAATGTTAATATTTGATCTTTTAGTATGAACTGCAAAATGAAGTGAAGAGAAGAAAGAAATATTCGTCACCTTCATAAGTTTAGAAAGAATGCAGAATCTATAAGAAATGAGATGGGGTCCTGAAATTTACAAAAACCAGTAAAATTATAAAATTTACCTTCTCTTATAATCACTCTCCAGACAAAAGAATGTAGAAATATAAAAATTTAATATGCAACTTCACGTAATTTGTTTACTCCGCAATGGAAATAGGGAACTGTTACTTAATGGAACATGTGAAAACTTTCATTGATCCCCTTTTCGTAATTTAGTAAGGAACATTTTTGCTTTGAAGAAGGATAAAAATGAACATACCTTGCACTTCACCAATCTGTGATGTCCTATGAAATGGAGTGAATTGTCCAAATAGTCAATGAACTTTACATCATGCTTCCACAAGGTCACTAAACTTTAAAAATCACCCAACTCATCACTGAACTTTTCAAAACGTTTACACGGGGTCACTAAACTTTAAAAATCACTCCATTCATCATTAAACTTTGTAAAAAAATCTCATGGTATCACTGAACTTTACAAAAGGTTTCCAAAGGATCACTAATTTAGTGATCCCTGAGAAACTTTTTGCAAAGTTTAGTGATGAATGAGAAGATTTTTGATGTTCAGTGGTCCCATGGAAACTTTTTGGAAAGTTCAGTGATGAGTTGGATGATTTTTAAAGTTAAATGACCTTATGGAAGTATGATATAAAGTTCAGTGACTATTTGGACAATTCACTTTATGAAATGGGATCAAACCTTTTGTCAAATTTCCCGTGAACAAAATGATATCATTTGTTAACTCAAATATTTTTATGGACGAGAGTTTTATCTATATAAGATGTACGATAGACCTTCATATGGACACTGTGTGTTTAAATTAGGGTGCGTTTGATTGCAATGATGGAATTTGGGTGGAAAGAAAACGAATTGCAGGAAATTGAATTACTAGAAATTTGTTTTGGAGGGAATTGTAATTAATGGTGTTTTATTGGTATAATTGTTCACCTAATCCGTTTGACTTTGTTTTTCATGTAAATTGTTACTTTTTGGGATAATTTTTTTTACAATCTGTATTAAAATTTGTTTGGATTGCCAAAAATTTAAAAAAAAAAAAATTATTTTTTTTTGTATTCGTTTGACTTTGTTTTTCATGCAAATTGTCAATTAAATAGATAAATTTTTTTACCGTTCGATTTAGAATATGTTTCCATTGTCAAAAAGTAAAAAAAAAAAAAAAAAAGATGAAAAATCATTTTCTCATCAAAATCATGGGACGATAAAAAGGTGAAAAATATGCTTTAAATAGTTATACCTAGAATTTGGGTGGAAATGAATTCCATGGAATTATTTGCCAATCAAATATCAAAATTAAGTATAAAATTGAAATTAAATTTTCTTTTTTACCCATTTTTTAGACTATCAAACAAAGTCTTATTATTTGGTGCATTTAAAGCTTAATAACGAAAAACATAAGTGCTTCAAACGAAGCTCAAATTCGTAAAGTTAATAGTTTAAAAACTGAAAATAGAATTATTTTGTACAAGCAAAGCCTAGGAGCAGAATATCATAATTTAGGTAGGAATGAAGCCTCCATCTACACGAGAGATCTTGTACGCTTTAAATATTGGTATTTCTTCATCTTCATTGAGGCGCTCAAAAACACATGTATCATCTACTTGGATATTTTTGTCTCGCATACTTTGACCAGAGGCGATCCTGTGGACGTTCCAATTGAGCGATCGCACAGGACCTCAAAATTATAGGGGCACAAAAAAAATAAAAATCGTTATAGTTGTATATTTATAGGGGACACTAAAAATGATAATATTGATGATAAATTTTCCTAAGGAAAATGATATTAGCAATGATGTTGATGATGAGTCTCTTAAAGAAAATTTTACAGGGCACCATTTTAAAATCTCATACAAGGCACCCATTTTAAAGAAAATTATGGGAGCACCATTTTAAAATCTCGCACAGGACACCCAAAAAACAGGATCGCCTTTGACTCTGACCAACCTACTGTGAAGCAACATGTGTGACCATTTGTTCTGACATTTGCACGTACTTGCAAGTTGTTGTGTGAAGAATCATAGAGTTTAGCCTCCGTTTGGCCTCCAATTTTTTGAATGAAAATGAGAGAAATAATATTTTTTTAAAAAAATAAGTGATTAAAAATAAAGAAAAAGTTTTCGATTTATGTGTAACATTATTTTATGAAATATTGTGTGATTAAAAATAGGAGAGAAAAAAAATAAAATTTAATAAAATTTAATTTAATGGAGATCAAACATAGACTTAACATTTTCGCACAAACTTTGGCAAACGTGCTGAAGCAAAGGTCCCAGGCACATACTACAAAGTAGTGTAAAATATTGAGGAATGATTTTTCTTTAAAATCATTAGTCAAATGTGAAGAAAATATTTGAAAAATAAATAAAAACAAACTAGTTTATATACAAAATAGGAATACACAGAAAAAGAAAATGAAGGCTTAAAGATTCTAACTATGGGTTTACTTAAAACACACAGAATTTCACACTCCATAATTTAAAACCCCCCCCCCCCCCCCAACCACACACCCACCCACACACACACACACACACCACAATAAATAAATAAAATCAACTTGATTGTACAAATGTTCTAAAAAAAAAAAAAAAGATAAATCAATAGAAAAGCATGAACGACAAACTACATTATTTTTTTTACATCAACTAAAGGAAGAAATGCATAGAGAAATTACCGATTGGAGACAGAAGCGTAAAATTGACAAAATCTTGAAAATTGTTCAACCAGAAATTGAGAAGTTAGTATGAAAGAGTAAAAAGAAAAATTGAACTCAAAATACGAATATTTTCAAAGGTCAAACCTTATAGAGACAAAGATTTCGAGAAGAAATGGGAGAAGAGTGAGAAGTGTGTATGGATAAGAAGAAGCAAAAATGGTGGATTTGAAAATGCATGACCGGGTAGTGTATGAAAATGTAGAAAAACTCCTATGCCAAATTCACGTGAAGCAAAGCGATCTCATTTTGCCATAAGTCAAGACAAAACAACATCGTTTTCTCCTATGTCAGATTCACGTGAAACAAAACGATCTCGTTTTGCCATCAGTCAAGGCAAAACGGCATCGTTTTGTCCATGGTAGGTGAACAAAAATTAGAAAAGAAATTCATAAGCACAAGTAAAAAAAAAAAAATATATATAAAATAGATTTAAACACTGCTGGAAATAGATTTACACACTGTTTTTGTCAATAGTAAGGATCAGGGCAGTAAGTGAAAATGGAACTAATCACCGTTCATAACTCTAGTGCCTTTTCATTCCCCTTTTTATATAGTATGATATGATAAAACTCATTTTGATGAAATAATGGATATTAAACTTGGGCTAAATCGAAAATATATCAAAAGAGATTTACGATGCAATTAATTAATTACATGATTAATTACCACTAATTATTACTATTACTAATTTTTTGCTTATTTAGAAAGTGAAAACTCGTTGGCCCCTCTCACGTGCCAAAAGGAGCGTCGCGTTGATTTTCGTGCTTCTGATTTTGACCCTGTGGTTTAAAGTTATGCCTCGAGAACAACATTCAAAGGACTGTGAATTAAGGAGGTCTCCTGAGGGTAAATTGGTCATATGAAAAGTAAATTGGCTACTGCTTTTCCACTTTTTTTTTTTTTTTTTTTTTTTTTTTTTTTAATCTTTTCTGGATTGTGGGAATCCAACTTTTTGAATTTCGAATTGGAGTTGGAGAAATAAAAACGCCCTCGTCCTTGCAAGTTTTTACAAGACTACCCCCAATGCGGATTTACTATTACTGCTTGATCCCCTTTTGCCTAAAATGCATTTTATAATAGTATTTTGATAGAATAATTAAAAAATAATTTTTTTTAAAATAAAATTTGTATGTAATTTTTTTATTGAAAAATATGTGATTATAAATATGAGAAAAAAAATATTTTAAAAATAATGCGGACAAATAAGGGCTTAGTTTATTTTTAAAATTTTCAATTTCAAATATAACCCTTGTTTGGACTCCATTAAAAAAAAAAAAAATTTTTTGTGAAAAAAAATACATTTTTGAATTGTAATATTTTGGAGAATGTGCATTTAACAATTAAAAAAATTAAATTTATATATAATATTATTTTATTGAAGGATATGTGTTTGAAAATAAGAAAGTGAAAAATATATTTATTGGAAAATGAAGCCCAAACAAGGGTCTAATGTAGCCATTGTTTGATGGTTATTATTTGAGAAAAAATATTATTTTTAATACCGATTTTTAGGAGAATGCGTGGTTAAAAAATATAAAAAAAAAAAATTAAATTTGAATTTAAGTACATGATATTTTCTTGTGTGAATTATAGTTAAAAATGAGTATATACAAATTAAATCAATAATTAATCTAAATCAAAGTCAGAATTAAGTTTTTTTTATTTTAACACATTTAGAAATATCTTATCAAGCTCGTGTTTGATGGAAATTAAAATTAAATTTTTAATAAATTTTGATAAAATATAAATTTAAAAAGTTATAAATTCCATAAAAAACGTATTAATTGTTAATTGTTAATTTAAATTAAAATCTCCTGGCAAACAGTGCTAAATACTCATTTTCTATCATTTTTCCCTTGCACAAGAGGCAGTGGCATACTTGTGATATCCAACTAAACGAAGGGCCTTTCCGAATTATTTGAACTCGAAAGTATAGTGCCTACTCATCAAAAAATTTCCTTTGCTTGCATAGCCTCCTCTCTCCTCCTCATCCTCCTCTCTTTACATTCCTTCACCAAGTAGCTTAGCTTAAACCAGAAGCATCCCCACGCCCACCTTACCCACTCCACCCCAAGCCATTGTCTTTTTCTCTCTATGAGGGTTATTATACATTGGACCATACTGCTCCACTTTATGCATGCCTTTGCACCGCCAATGTAGGTGCAAAATGATCCAACTTTTCGAGTGATGAGATTATCCCTTTTTATATTTTTTATGGGGGCAGTAGATTCAGATTTTTAGTCAGCTTCCTTTCCTAGCTTATATACTTCGATCTGCTTTTGGTTTACAGAAATGGTGGTTTCGTGAACTCTCCACAGTTCTAATCCCCTCCCATCGGCTGGTAGTTCTCTATAACACACATCCACACTTTGTTGAAAATGCATTTGCGATTAATGGAATGAAAGATGTGAATGTTAGGGGATCCGGCTAAACTAAGCTAAATTTTATATTTACCAAAGAGAAGATTTTTATGGATTGATTTTTTTTTTTCACTAATATTTTGGCTTTTAATTTTAAAGGGGCTTGTAAAGGATATAATTTCAAGGGCATTTTTTCTTCAAAATTTTGGGATGTTGATAAAGTACATAAGATTCCACATCACACCCACAACACAGCGTGAAGATGCATTATACTAGTTTATATTTTAAATAAATACGCCATTTTTAATGTGCATCCAAGTTATTGTTTTTTTTTTTGTTTCAAAATATTAATGCTCGATTGAAGTTTTGATATTTTAATTCTTCTGCAAGGATTTATTTGTTTACAATCTGGAGTGAAGAAAGAAACAGTAATTTAAAATGTCATCGAGAGGGGAATCTTCCCATCAGAATCCGCAGCAGCAGCAGCGGCGGATTACGCGCACACTGACTATGGGGAGTCTTGGGGAGTCAATTTTTGACAGTGAAGTAGTACCTTCTTCTCTGGTAGAAATTGCCCCAATCCTCCGTGTTGCCAAT
This sequence comes from Osmanthus fragrans, assembly GCA_019395295.1. Classification (NCBI taxonomy): domain Eukaryota; kingdom Viridiplantae; phylum Streptophyta; class Magnoliopsida; order Lamiales; family Oleaceae; genus Osmanthus; species Osmanthus fragrans. Next base: position 19,944,059 of record CM033343.1, on the reverse strand, counting down.
GAAGTCGAGCCTAGCAACCCTCGTGTTGCCTACCTCTGTAAGCCTCGAAATATCTTCCTTCTATGTTAAGATTGTATATTGTAGTTATGGGTTGTTGACGGCGGATAGTGATTTTCTATTTCCCACTCTTTTTGAGTATTGAATTGGATAACAAATGCAGTTTACTGTGTCCATGTAAATAACAGTTGCCTACTCCATTTGATTTTGCCAATGTGGTTTTATGTGAATGTGTTAAAATGTTGTACTAACAAGTGGATGATAAGTCTCTGAGCGTCATGGCCCCCTTTAGATGAAAACCTTAAATAAACTGCCTGGATATAAGATGTGAGGAATGAGCATTTGATTTCTTGTATCCGTGGGTTCTCATATGGATGTGAGTTAGGCTAATAATTTGAGGACAAACTTTTAGTAACTGCTACTAGAATGGGTATAGTGATCATGGGAAAATTGGGGCTTTTAGTAATTTAAAATTAAAATATTATAGTTGAATATTCTAACTTCTGTTTTATTTAATTCTTCTGATAATCACGAGAATTTAGTGGGTCTCTTATATGTTCATTTGTTGATTTTTGCAATTAAGCAAAGTAATTCATGCAATCTGCTACTGAATCAGCAGTTGTCTTGTCGGCAGTTTCAACAGATGTTACTGACCAGTATGTAACTAAATAACCATTCCAGGTCGAGTTCATTTACTGTATAAATTTGGAATTTTTTTTTTTTTTTTTTTTTTTTTTTTTTTTGTAATTGGAAACTCAGTGGCATTGTTAGGAGTTCTACTTTTACTTATTTTAGTTACCAATTTGAAGTTCTTATGTCTCTCTTACTGGAAATAAAAATGAACTATACTTTTTTCTTAGTTTCACTAAATCTTGTATATGTTCCTCGCATATGGAAAATAAATTATTCAGGTTTAACAATGAGAAGGATAAAACACCAACCACACATTTAGGTGAAAAGGATGATAGCATATTACACTCAACTTTTCGCTTTTCCCAATTGGCCTCATTGTGATTGCCGAAGAGCTTTGTTTTGTAAATTTTGTGAAGTTATGTTCATGAGTGCTCTGGAGTATTTTTCCAGTGTTGCTGTTTTCAGCACCTAATATTGGTAGATTGACAATTACCTGGAGAATTTAGCCTAAGCCACTTTTGCAAAATAAATAGATACGGAAAGGCATTTTAGCATTCTAAGCTCAGTTTTCCCCATTTTCCATTTTATTGTGATTGCCAAATCTTTACTTTCTCAATTTGTGAAGTTTTGTTTACGAGGGCTCTGGAGTAATTTTTACACGCCATCGGTCTTTTTGTGCAGGTCGGTTTTATGCTTTTGAGAAGGCTCATAGGTTGGACCCAACGTCTAGTGGACGTGGTGTTCGTCAATTTAAAACAGCTCTACTGCAACGTCTTGAAAGGGTGAGGCATCTAACATGTTTCTTTGTGTTCTCACTTGAATCAATTACTTCATGCATTTGAGTGCACTTGATCTTGTGTGTGACATTTTATTTTGACGCGGTAAAAATAATGAGTATTCTATTCGGCAAAGTAATGTGCATTCTTTTGACATGCACATTCATATTATGCATACCAAGAGAGAATTTTTTTGAGTGTAACAGTGCTACGGGAGTGCCTAGGTAGATTTCATTTGTTCTCTCCTCCTCCCCCCCCCCCCCCCCCCCCCCCCCCCCCCCCCCCCCCCCCCAAAATGAAAATGGGCTTTACAAAACACATTTGCATAGATCTTAGGAACAACTTTTATGTGCGAAGATATCTTGCAATTTCAATTAGTTTCACACCAAATATCTTGCCTGAGAATCAGGCAGCTGGCATTTTGCTTATTATAGGACTAGCTTGAATAACAATTAGGATCATTTGGTTTTAGAAGATTGCATAAGACAGCTTTGATTAAATTGCTCCTAGTTGGATGGTCATTATGCACTTCCTTAGTTTTGTGCCTACATTTAAAGTTCTTCAAAAACTTAACCTTTTTTGTTCATTTACTTCCTAGGAGAGTAATTAATACATACATGCTTGTTGTTCCCAGGAAAATGATCCTACCTTGATGGGAAGAGTGAAAAAGAGTGATGCACGTGAAATGCAGAGCTTTTATCAGCATTACTACAAAAAATATATCCAAGCCTTGCAAAATGCTGCTGATAAAGCCGATCGGTGAGTTTTCTTTAGTTTTTGTCACTAATACTACCCTCTAAAAGGTGCTAATGCCTTTAATAATGGCTACTTGTTGCTGATGCTGCAATTGTTTCATCTTAAGAACTAAACTATTGCATCAACTATTTTTATAATGTTCAGCGCACAGTTGACCAAAGCATACCAAACAGCCAATGTTCTCTTTGAGGTTTTGAGAGCTGTTAATCAGACTCAAGCAGTGGAAGTTGACCGCGAGGTAAGCATGAATTATTTATTTGATATGGTTTACATGCTTTCACATTTTCTTGGAAATCCATAATCTAAAATAGCCTTTATGCATAATCTGTAGTCCTTTTTATTTTTTTATTTTTTTATTTTTGGCGCAATTTGAATAACATAGTGATTGTCTGTGGCAAAGATATTGGAAGCCCATGATAAAGTTGCCGAGAAAAAGGACATTTATGCTCCTTATAATATTCTCCCTCTTGATCCTGACAGTGCAAATCAGGCAATTATGAAATATCCAGAGGTCAGTTCTGTAAACAACTACTAAGCCCCAGTATTTGCATTTCTTTACTAACATTTCATCTTGATTATTCTACTTCCATAAATATTCCCTTTGGTTATCTCGTGTTGCAGATTCAAGCTGCTGTTCACGCTCTGAGAAATATCCGGGGTCTTCCTTGGCCTCAAGATCATAAGAAGAAAAAGGATGAAGATATTCTTGACTGGCTTCAAGCTATGTTTGGTTTTCAGGTGAATTAGCTTTACGTCCTTTTCCTCCATTCTGTTTTTACATGATTTGATCTATGCATGCTACTTTCAATGACTTGTCAAAAAATAAAATTGGGGAATTTAGCATGATACATTCACAAATAATAACTTCCAATTTAACTTAACCGTTGGTTATATATTTACTTGCAGAAAGACAATGTGGCAAATCAAAGGGAGCATTTGATTTTGCTGCTAGCAAATGTGCACATACGGCAGTTTCCAAAGCCAGATCAACAACCTAAGGTTTCCCTCTCTCTCTCTCTGATACCCACATATTTAGAATCATTTTTCATCCTTAGAAGGGGCTCGAGAATCACTTTATTGTTATTCTTGGAACAATAGTATGACAAGCTTTTGACTGAATGGTCTTCCTTTGAAGGATTCATGGCATTATATAGGAAATGTATTACCTCATACAACTATGGTAACAATCTAAATATAGTAAGTAATTACAACCTAAATATAATTTTATATAGAATTATGTTGCACGTGTAAATATTTGGTGAGTTGTAATTTTCATCAGTCTTCGGGATCTTTTTCAATCTTCATGATCTTTGTCGATTTTATTGATATCTCCCTTCAAATTGATGCTAAATGATAAAAAAGTATCAATTTGACTGATGTATAAAAGAACTCAAAGGCCCAAATCCAATGGACAACCCAAAAATGATCACATGCACAGGTCACAATCCACCCTTCCAAAATAAGCCCACATAATGATCTGCTGATTGCTGCAACCCAACAGAATTAATTCACATACTCCAAATTCACACAAGATCCAGCCCACTCTCAAATCGTGCAGGCCTAAAAAATCCCAGCCCATATAACAATCCAAATCTACAGCCCATATACCAGAATCCTACACCACCAACACCTAAAACATTTAGGGTCCGTTTGATTAGGGCTCTGATGCTCGGACTCTTCGAAATAGTAAGAGTACCCGTGTTGGACACGACATGACATGAGTATGGGTATGGGATATGTGTCGGATCCTCCAAGTTTCAATCGGACACTTCGTCGTTTTTGCTTCTTCTTTCTTTTTTCGCCCTTTTTCTTTCCCTTTACTTCTTTCCCATTTTCGCTCTCTATAAACATAGCGTTGCCGCCGAGAAGGTAGAGAAAGGCGGCGACTCTAAGTTTTCCCTTCTTTTTCTTCTTCTTTCATTTTTCTTTCCATTTTCTTCTTTTTTTTCCTTCTTTTCCTCTATGTATCGATAGTTTAGGGTTTTGTTTGTATAAAATAAAAATGAGTTTCACTAAATTCAAATTGCAATCCAGTCCCTCATTTTCTATTTTATATAACATTTAGTAATTCTCATAATTGAAGACTAAGTTCCAAAATTCTATTTTATTCGTCTTAACCCTTTATTCAATACTAATTTCATTCTTTGTGAATAATTGATTTTGGTATTTTCAAAATGACATCTTAGTAAAAAAATTGAAATTTGAAAGGTGTACCCAAGTACCCGTGTCCAAAATTTGGACTCTTTTTAGTCATGTCCTCGTATCTTATAGTTTAGAAAATAAAAGATCCAACACTTAGATATGTACCCGTACCCGAGTCCGAGCATCATAGGATTAGGGTGGAAAAGGGTGGAAAAGGAAAAAGTTTTCATTTTCCATGCTTAGTTTTGGTGTTTGATTGCATAATTTTTCCATGGAATTCATTTTCATCCATTTTCTAGGTACAACCATTTAAAGCACATTTTTCACCTTTTATTTTCCATGATTTTGGTGGGAAAGTGTTTTCCATCTTTTTTTTTTTGGTAATGAAAACTGTGGAAATCCGTGATTTGTGATCTGATTTCTAGGGATTGGTGACTGGAAATCAGTTTGATTTGTTTCCTAGAATAAAGGGAAATTGATATTATTTTATCAGTTTCCCATTTAGTTGTTCTTTCCTATTTTTTAGTTCCTTGATTTCAGGAAGTGATTTATTCCTTCCTTGCTATTTATATGTGTACGCTTTTCAGTCAAGAAATAAGAGAGAATAATTAAAAGGTTCATTTACAATTTCTCACATGGTATCAGAGCATCCTCTGAACCTTTAAACTCTCTCCAATGACCAAGTACGGCATGGCCACTGAAAAACCAAACTCATCCTCATCAGAAGTAACTTTGGGATCCGAAGCCCTTGCCACCAGCAATCATGGCGGGTCCGACAGTACTCCTCTTCCCATTACTGGACATAAACTGAATGGGAACAACTACCTCCAATGGTCGCAATCAGTCATGATGTACATCTGCGGAAAGGGAAAAGATGATTACCTCACTGATAAAATTGTCCCTCCAACGGCTGACGATCCAAAGTTCAAAAACTGGAAGATAGAGAACAACATGGTCATGTCTTGGCTGGTCAATTCAATGACAAACGAAATTGGCGAAAATTTCTTGCTTTATGGCACAGCGCATGAAATCTGGGAAGCAGCAAAAGAATTCTACTCAAGCAAAGAGAATACTTCTGAAATTTTCGAGATTGAAAGCAATCTCCAGGATCTACGACAAGGAGATCTTTCTGTTACTCAATACTTCAATATCCTCTCTCGTCAGTGGCAACGACTGGATGTATTCGAAGAACATCAATGGGACTGTCCAGGTGATGCAAAGAAATTCAGAGAAATTGTCGAAAAGAAGAGGATATTCAAATTCTTAATGGGACTTAACAAGAACCTTGATGAGGTTCGAGGCCGAATACTGGGACTGAAACCTTTACCAAGCATTCGAGATGTATTTTCAGAGGTTCGCAGAGAAGAAAGTAGGAAGAAAGTAATGCTTGGAGAACCTACTGTCACCTCAAATGAGAATTCCGCCCTAGCTGCTCGAGGAATCCACCTCAACAATGACAACAGACAAAAGAAAGGGAGGCCATGGTGTGATCACTGCAGAATACCAGGTCATTCTCGGGATAAGTGCTGGAAAATCCATGGCAAACCTGCGGATTGGAGGTCTTCAAGAACTGCAACTGACAAAGAAAGCCGAGGATACCATGCCTCTGTTGATGAAGGATCTTCCCTCACTGAATCTTGCCCATTTAGCAAAGACCAACTTGAATTGCTGCAAAAGATGTTTTCACAGAAAAACCCAGCTCCCAGCACCACTGGAACAGGATCTTTAGCACAAAAAGGTAATTACTTAAGTGCACTTATTGTAAATTCAGGAAAAACATGCCCATGGATTGTAGACTCGGGGGCATCAGATCATATGACGGGAGACTCCACACTCTTTCATAATTACAATCCATGTCAAGAAAGTATTTCAGTAAAAATAGCTGATGGATCTCTCTCTAAAGTGGCTGGAACAGGTTCTATTATTATTTCAAAGGACCTGACTTTAAATTCTGTGCTTTATGTCCCGAATCTGGATTGTAATCTTTTGTCAGTTAGCAAGCTCACTGAAGAGCATAACTGTGTTGCTAAATTTTTCTCGGATTTATGTGAATTTCAGGATTTGGATTCGGGGAGGATGATTGGCAGTGCTAAGGTGTGCTCAGGACTTTTTCTTTTGAAAGTTGAGGAATCTCCTAGAAGACAAACTCATAATGCAGTATATCAGCCTAATATCAGCCATAATTCTTGTAATAATTCAAATAAGGATAGTGCAATCATGTTATGGCACTATCGTCTAGGCCATCCTAATTTCCTGTACCTCCAAAAATTGTTTCCATCTCTATTTAGAAATAAAAATCCGAAATTTTTTCAATGTGAGGTGTGTCAATTTTCAAAGCATGTTCGTAATTCTTATCACAGTCTTCCGTACAAATCATCGCATCCTTTTTCAATGATTCATAGTGATGTGTGGGGGCCATCTAGAATAAAAAATGTCACTGGTAACAGGTGGTTTATCTCATTTGTCGATGATCACACGAGAATCACATGGTTGTTCCTTATGAAAGAAAAGTCAGAAGTAGGCCCTATATTTAAGCAATTTAACACCATGATACAAACCCAATTCCAAACAAAAATACAGGTGCTAAAAACCGACAATGCAAAAGAGTTTTTTGAAACAATTCTGGGCGATTATCTTGTAGGTCAAGGAATTATACATGTGAGTTCTTGTGTCGATACACCCCAACAAAATGGGATTGCAGAAAGAAAAAACAGACACCTCCTTGAAGTTGCTCGGTCACTGATGTTTACCACACACGTCCCCAAGAATTTCTGGGGTGAAGCAGCCTTAACAGCTACCTATCTCATAAATAGGATGCCTTCTCGAGTTTTGAATTTCCTAACACCCTCCCAAGTCCTACTCCAATCTTTCCCAAACACTCGTATACTGTCCACTCTTCCTGTAAAAATCTTTGGTTGTACTGTGTTTGTTCATATACATGCCCAACATAGGAGTAAACTTGATCCAAAAGCACTCAAATGCATCTTTGTCGGATACTCCTCAAATCAAAAAGGGTATAAATGTTATTCCCCAGTCACAAGGAAGTTCTACAACTCAATGGACGTCTCCTTCTTCGAACAACAACCCTACTACAAAGCTAATATTCAGGGGGAGAACTTTACTCAAGAATATCAGCTTTGGGACATTGATACCATGGACTCATCTTTTGTTCTTTCCCCGAACTCAACAAATCAGAGTCACAGTCAACTTCCTGCCATCCACCTAGAGTCATCTCAACCAAACCCAAGTCAAAATTCAATACCTAATATTCAATCTGAGCCTAATCCTTGCTCTCAAATCGAGCCTCAAACACCTCAACGTCTCAGTCACACACAACCTGCAGCAACCAACGAATTTCGTGTCTACTCTAGGAAGACCAAAACTCAAGAAAGGAAAGAACTAGAGCCACCAGATCAAGGCCATGAATCTAATCCGACTCCAGAACCACAAAGTTCACCAGGTAACAATAGTATCAATTCTGCTCCTGGAAACTCACCTATTGATGACATACCTATCGCCTTGAGAAAAGGAAAGAGGTCTTGCACTGATCATCCTATTTATAATTTTGTCTCATATAAAGGATTATCACCAAGTCATCGTGCATTTGTTAGCAGCCTTGACAAAATACAGGTTCCAACTTCAATCCATGAGGCTCTTAATGTACCAGAATGGAAGGCAGCCATTTGGGAAGAAATTTGTGCCTTAGAGAAGAATGGGACTTGGGAGATATCTGAGTTACCTTCAGGGAAACGTCCTGTTGGTTGCAAATGGATCTTTACAGTCAAACACAATGCAGATGGGAGTGTTAACAGATTTAAAGCAAGACTAGTAGCTAAGGGATTCACTCAATCTTACGGGATTGATTACCAGGAGACCTTTGCCCCTGTAGCTAAACTCAATACAGTTCGAGTGTTGCTCTCACTTGCTTCAAATCTAGACTGGCCACTATATCAACTAGATGTAAAAAATGCTTTTCTCAATGGGGATCTAGAAGAAGAAGTCTACATGGAGATACCCCCCGGCTTTGATACTCCAGGATCTGCCAACAAAGTCTGCAGACTCAAGAAATCTTTGTATGGGCTCAAACAATCACCGAGAGCTTGGTTTGAGAGGTTTACTAGAGCAGTGAAGAAGTTCGGATATGATCAGTGTCAGACTGACCACACCATGTTTGTCAAGCACTCATCCTCTGGAAAATTGGCAATACTCATCGTGTATGTTGATGACATCATCCTAACTGGTGACCATGATGACGAGCTACACAAGCTAAAAGGGTTTTTAGCCAAAGAATTTGAGATCAAAGACTTAGGCAATCTCAAATACTTCCTTGGCATGGAGGTGGCAAGGTCGAAAAAGGGAATTTCAGTCTCACAGCGAAAATATGTGTTAGACCTCTTGAAAGAAACAGGGATGCTTGGATGCAAGCCAGCTGACACACCTATGGACTCCAACTCAAAACTGGGAAGCAACAATGATAGTGCACCCGTTGACAAAGGGAGGTATCAAAGATTGGTTGGGAAACTCATTTATCTCTCACATACTAGACCAGATATTAGCTTTGCCATAAGCGTGGTAAGCCAATTTATGAACAAACCAACACAAGAACACATGGAGGCTGTATATAGGATTCTTAGATACTTAAAGAAGACACCAGGCCTAGGATTGTTCTTTAAAAAGGTAGCAAACAGAGGAGTCGAGATCTTCACTGATGCAGATTGGGCTGGATCTGTGGTCGATAGACGATCAACCTCAGGCTATTGCACTTATGTTTGGGGAAATTTAATCACTTGGCGAAGCAAGAAGCAATCGGTAGTGTCTCGAAGTAGTGCAGAAGCAGAGTTCAGAGCACTGGCACATGGCATTTGTGAGGGAATATGGTTAAGAAGGGTACTCAATGAGCTAAAAATCCAAACTACGGGACCTATGCAAGTGTTATGTGATAACCAGTCTGCAATCAGCATAGCAAAGAATCCGGTACATCATGACAGGACAAAGCATGTAGAGATCGATAGACACTTTGTCAAAGAGAAGATAGATACAGGCATGATATCACTTGTATACATTCCAACCAGCCAACAAACTGCAGACATCCTAACTAAGGCTGTTCCCAGGATGATGTTCGAGGAACTCAACTCCAAGCTAGGTTTACTTAACATCTACAACCTAACTTGAGGGGGAGTGTGGAAATCCGTGATTTGTGATCTGATTTCTAGGGATTGGTGACTGGAAATCAGTTTGATTTGTTTCCTAGAATAAAGGGAAATTGATATTATTTTATCAGTTTCCCATTTAGTTGTTCTTTCCTATTTTTTAGTTCCTTGATTTCAGGAAGTGATTTATTCCTTCCTTGCTATTTATATGTGTACGCTTTTCAGTCAAGAAATAAGAGAGAATAATTAAAAGGTTCATTTACAATTTCACAAAAACATATTCTAAATTCAATGGTAAAAAAATTTATCCATTTAATTGAAAATTTGCATGAAAAATAAAGCCAAACGAACACAAAAAATATCAAAAATTATTATTTTTAATTTTTTTTTTACTTTTTGGCAATTCAAACAAATTTTAATACAGATTGTAAAAAAATTTATCCCAGGATTAGGTGGAAAATTATATCAATCAAACACAATTAATTACAATTCCCTCTAAAACAAATTCTAGGCAATACAATTTTCTACAATTCATTTTTTTCTACCCAAATTCCACCCTTGCAATCAAACGCACCCTTAACTTAAAATCCAACAAAGATAGCCCATAGACCCACTATAGCCTATGACTCAAAACCCTGAATGGTAACCCGTTAATAGGTCCAACAAAATAACTCTACCCACTAATCCAAATCCAAGCCCATCATCCCAAACCAAAACAACCTACTAAATACAGTCCATATAAATCCAAACTTACGTAGTAGTCCAACCATTTATACTTAATCCATAGCCCATTAAGCCAAATCCGAAAACCACCTTAGACAAATCGCCTCCATATACTGCATCTCTGGAAGCATTGGCCTCGGTCTCTTCGGCACCATCGTTGATCGCCTCCTTCAAACCTTCACCTACAAATTCTAGTAAGCCTCCACCATCATCACACCAACGTGTACTTGTTCTCATTGCCACCAATTGGCAAAACGAACACGTTGACAGTATCGTGAGAACAAGCATCGGGAGACTTCCAAGAATTCCCATTTGATGCTTTGCAGTATTAACGAATCAGAGAGAATCTATTAATCTGAATTTGCAGATTAAAATCAATGTCAACAAAGAAAGAATTGCAGTGACGATCTAGAATAAGTAAGAGAGCATTACTAAAGACTAAAGATTTCCCAAATTTGTTCACTTTAATAGTAACCCAAAAAAGGCTTCAAAATTACACCTCATGGACTTCAACAGACGATATATAACTTGCCAAGAATCAGATTGAAGGAGATAGAGAGGGAGACGAGAGGCGAGAGACGAGAGTCGGGAAAGAGAGAGAAGTGATTTATTTTATTCCCAATGAATATTTTGTATTACACCCTTTTGTGTTTAAATAATAGAAGTAAAAGAAAAAAAAAGGAAAAAGAAAACTAAAATTGGAAAAATACTAAAATACTAATTTTCTTGATTCTATTGGATTTCCTAACTTTCCTACACTCCCCCTCAAGTTGGTGCATAGATGTCAATCATGCCCAACTTGCTTATCAGATGTTCAAAGTTAGGTCTTGATAGCCCCTTAGTGAAGATGTCGGCTGTTTGCTGACTCGAAGGCACAAACGGTAAGCAAATAGTCCCAGCTTCAAGTTTTTCCTGAATGAAGTGTCGATCAATCTCAATGTGTTTTGTCCTATCATGCTGGACAGGATTGTGAGCAATACTTATTGCAGCCTTGTTGTCACAGTACAATTTTAGAGGAAGTTCCACTGTCTTCTTAAGTTCTTCGAGGACCCTGTATATCCACAATACTTCACAGATTCCTTGAGCCATTGCTCTAAACTCAGCCTCTGCGCTACTTCTGGCAACTACACTTTGCTTCTTGCTTCGCCAGGTAACTAGATTTCCCCACACAAATGTGCAATACCCGGAAGTGGATCTCCTGTCAGTTATTGAGCCTGCCCAATCTGCATCAGTAAATACCTCAACATTCCTTTGATTAGATTTTTTGAAGAACAGACCTTTTCCAGGAGTGGCCTTCAAATATTTCAAGATTCGGTAAACTGCCTCAAGATGTTCCTCATAAGGTGCATGCATGAATTGACTAACAACACTTACTGAGAAAGCAATATCCGGCCGAGTATGGGATAAATAAATTAGTTTCCCAACCAATCTCTGGTACCTACCAGTATCAACTGGAACACTTCCTTTTTCCCATAATTTCACATTGGGTTCCATAGGGGTCTCAGCCGGTTTGCACCCACTCATTCCAGTTTCCTTCAGGAGGTCAAGGATATATTTTCGTTGAGAGACAACAATTCCTTTCCTTGAACGAGCAACTTCCATGCCAAGAAAATATCTTATCGCCCCCAATTCCTTGATCTCGAATTCTAATGCCAGGCCTTTCTTCAGTCTTTCCATCTCAATCACATCATCCCCTGTGAGAATAATGTCATCAACATAAACTATTAGCACAGCGACCTTTCGTTCAGACGAAAACTTAAAAAACAAGGTATGGTCAGTTTGTCCCTGAGAATATCCCTGTTTTTTGACAGATTGTGTGATCTTTTCAAACCAAGCCCTTGGAGACTGTTTGAGACCATATAAGGATTTTTTTAGCTTGCACACTCTAGAGCAAAAAGTTTCTTCAAATCCCGGTGGACTATCCATGTACACCTCTTCCTCCAAGTCACCATTAAGAAATGCATTCTTCACGTCTAGTTGTTGCAAGGGCCAATCCAGGGTTGCAGCAATAGATAAAAGTACCCTCACCGTATTCATTTTTGCAACAGGAGCAAAGGTCTCAGAGTAATCAATGCCATATGTCTGGGTGAATCCCTTTGCCACCAACCTTGCTTTGTATCTTTCCACGGAGCCATCAGAGTTGTACTTCACAGTGAAAAAACCCATTTACAGCCCACAGTCGTCTTCCCAGCTGGTAATGTTTCAACACTCCAAGTATTGTTCTTCTCAAGAGCTCTCATCTCTTCGAGTACAGCTTCCTTCCACTTTGGAGCTTTTAGAGCCTCCTGTACATTGTTAGGAATTTCTACACTAGACAATTGAGAGGTAAAAGCAACAAGAGATGAAGACAAGTTTGAGTATGACACAAATTTAGATAGCGGGTGACTAGTACAAGATCTAACCCCTTTACGAAGAGCTATAGGAATGTCAGAATCAGAAGGCTCATATTGTTGATTTGTCCTCAGTTCGGAATCATGGCCGTGCTGTAGAGTCAATTCCTCATTCCTTTTCTTAGGATGCTTCTTCAAGTAAACAATCTCTTTCCAGGTTCGGTTACCTTCACTGAATCTATTACCTGTTATTTTGGCAGAATTATTGTGTTGTGGCATTATAGTAGGTTGTGTTTCAGAATTTTGATTTTTAGATTGAATATCAAATGTAGGCCTATGCTCAGGAGAAACATCGCTCATAGTGAGAGGAGTTTCAAGGATCGAGTCTTGGCCATTTTCTATAGGTGCAGAGGTACTAGGCTCAGAATCTTGTGAGAGAAACACATCATCTGAGAGAAAGACATCGCCAGAGTGAACAAATGAATCTTCCTTAATATTCTCCCCCTGAAGATGAGTATTCGTAAAGAATGGTTGTTTTTCGAAAAAGGTGACATCCATTGTGACAAAGAACTTTTTGGATATCGGGTCAAAACATTTATAGCCTTTCTGAGTTGGGGAGTAACCAATGAAGACACATTTTATAGCTCTGGGCTCAAGCTTTCCAATTTGCCTATGTTCATGAACAAAAGCTGTACAACCAAATATTTTTAGAGGTAGATCAGCAAAAAGTCTAGCAGTTGAAAAACAATTTTTGAAAACTTGGGAAGGAGTTTGAAATTGTAAGACTTTGGAGGGCATTCTGTTTATTAAATAAGCTGCAGTTAAAACGGCCTCTCCCCATAGATACTTAGGAACGTTGGTAGCAAAAAGTAATGCACGGGCTACCTCCAGCAGATGTCTATTTTTCCTTTCAGCAACACCATTCTGTTGAGGTGTATTAATGCAAGAACTATGATGAATTATTCCTTTTTCAAGAAAAAAATTTCCTAAGATCATGTTAAAATACTCTTTCCCATTATCACTTCTGAAGACTTGTATGCTAGTTTGAAATTGCGTCTGCACCATATTGTAAAAATTTTTTAAAAATTTGTTCAGCTTCTGATTTTTCTTTCAATAAATACACCCAACAAAGTCGAGTATGATCATCCGTGAATGTGATGAACCATCTCTTATTAGAAGGTGTACTTATCTTATTAGGACCCCACACATCACTGTGAATAATAGTGAAAGGTTGTGATGGTTTATATGGTTGTGAAGGAAAAGATGTGCGGTGGTGTTTTGCATATTCACAAGTTTCACAATGAAACAAAGATGTATCTTTATTGCCAAACAATCTAGGAAACAAAAGTTTTAAATATTTGAAACTTGGGTGGCCTAACCTTAAATGCCATAACATAATAGTATTGTTATCAAAATTAGAAATAGATTCAAAGCAAGAACTTATTTGTTGAGATTGTCGCCTTGATTCAAATCCATCACCAAGGAAGTAGAGTCCTCCACGCTGTTCAGCACTGCCAATCATCCTCCCCGAGATCAAATCCTGAAATACGCAATGAGTTGGGAAGAAGTTAGTTTGACAATTTTGATCGCGAGCTAATTTACTGATAGACAAAAGATTACAAGACAATTTGGGAACGTGAAGCACATCATGAAGAGTGAGGGATGGAGACACTACAACAGAACCTTTTCCTGCAATGGCTGAAAGAGAGCCATCTGCAATCTTAATTTTCTGATTACTTGCACAAGGACTATATGAAGAAAACAAGTTTGACAATCCTGTCATATGATCGGTTGCACCTGAATCGATGATCCAGATGCGATTGGAATTTACACTAATGAGAGCTGCTTTCAAGTAATTACCTTTCTGTGCTAATGAACAGGAAGGAATTTTTTGAATTTTCTAAGACTCGAGAAGTTTGTACAGTTGGTCTATCTGCTCCTTGGTGAAAGGAAACGGACTAGAAGAAGACTGTTGTTCTTGATCCAAAACATTTGCTTGAAATGCACGCCCCTCTCCACCAGGCTTCTTCTTCACGTTTTGAGGCTTGCCATTGAGTTTCCAGCATGTATCCCGAGGGTGCCACAAGCGTTTGCAGTGGTCACACCACGGTCGTTCCGAACGCTTACTGTCTTTCTTCACTTCCTCCTGAAATCCTCGAGTTACCAGGGCTGAACTCTCTACTTCTGAGTTGGCAGAAGTCGGAGCAGGTTTAAGCATTACACTTTGCCTTGCTTCTTCTCTCCGAACTTCTGAGAAGACCTCACGAATAGTTGGCAGAGGATTTTTTTCCTAAAATTTCCCCCCGTACCTCATCTAATTCTTTATTAAGTCCTGCTAAGAACATGAAGACCCAATCATTCTCCTGTCGTTTCATAAATTGCACACTATCCTTCGCACATTCCCAGTTATCATCATAACATAGATCGAGCTCCTGCCACAGAGTCATCAGTTCATTGTAGTAGGTAGTAACATCACGGTTACCCTGTTTAGCATGCCATAGTTTGGATTTCAAAACCAAAAATCTGTGAAGAATTCTCCAAATCAGAGTAAGTATCCTTGGTTGCTTCCCAGACGTCTCTGGCAGTTGGCAGATACATGAAGGGCTTGCCAATTGCGGGTTCCATCGAATTCACCAACCACGCAATAATCAGAGAGTTCTCGGACTTCCAGGCTTTGAGAGCCGCATCTCCAGTTGCCGGTTTTACCACTTCTCCGGTCAAATACCCGAGTTTACCCTTCCCGTCCAACACCAACCGAACACTTTGGGACCATTCCATGTAGTTTTTTCCATTTAGACGATGAATACTAACCTGGAGCGAATTGGTGGAACCTTCCAGACCGTTGAACGAGACAGAGGAGTTCAAGTTCGGAGTCGCGCCGCTTTCTCCCGTCGACGCGGAGTTCCTGGTGGTCGCGTCGCTGTCGCCGGTAGCTGCGGTGTTCCTATTGGTCGCGCCAGTTAAGGCCGTCTTCCACGAGTTCTGGCTCGCCATCGATAGAGCCCTAGCTTCGGACCTGCAGCTCTGATACCATGAAGGAGATAGAGAGGGAGACGAGAGGCGAGAGACGAGAGTCGGGAAAGAGAGAGAAGTGATTTATTTTATTCCCAATGAATATTTTGTATTACACCCTTTTGTGTTTAAATAATAGAAGTAAAAGAAAAAAAAAGGAAAAAGAAAACTAAAATTGGAAAAATACTAAAATACTAATTTTCTTGATTCTATTGGATTTCCTAACTTTCCTACACAGATTTTGCATTGGTTAACAAACAATAAATTGTGTATCAAAAGATCCATATTTCTTGTCTTGAATGGTAAAGCAAGTAGAGACGAGAAGCTTTAAATCCTTGCAAAGCAGCAGAGTCTCGAAATCACGAATCATCTTTACTACAAATGCTCAAACAGAAAGACACTACCTAGAAGAGCCCTGACAACAAAACCAAAACTCCGACCAAAAATCTTACACCACAGAAAATCGTTGATGCTTGCAGCACCTTCGATGCATTGAAGAGTTACATGCTTGATAAAAATTCTTTCAACCATCGACCACCACAGGAGTTACATGTTGACAAAAAAATTGTCAACCGTAAATCGCCACAAGAAACCACACCTTAGAGTTTGAGTTATGCCCAAAGAAAATTGAGGATTCAGTATAAAGTCTACAAGGTAGTCTCTGATACTATGACAAATTTTTGACTGAGTGATCTTTTCTCGAGGGATTCCTTTCATCATATAGGAAGAGTATCACCTTTTACAATTATGGTAACAATGTTAAACGGGCAATATTTGATAAGTTGTAATCTTCGTGATCTTCTTCAATCTCTATTGATTTCATTGATATAGTAGTGCGGCATTTTTATCCTTTTACTATTAATTTCAATCCAAATGTCAGTCAATGAGGACTGATCTGTACTTGTTCTTTTCTACAAGTAAAAATATCTATTGACAGCCGCCAAAAAGAACCGATCCGATTTCATATCAGAGGTTGTTCACTAATTTTTACAATGACATGTTCATGAATGTAGTCGGATAAAGAGTTACAGCCCGCTCTTGGTGTTTTTTCAATACAGTTTGAGTGGTTGAAATATTATTCAAAGTCAAATAAAAAGCACTTGGAAACCTTGATTCCTTGATACACTTATTATTAATAATTTCCTTATGCTACTTTCTGCATCGTAATTTTTTTATTTCATTGCATTGGGATTACCTTTTAATTTATTTCAACCTTTGTCAAGTTGGATGAGCGGGCTCTCAATGAAGTGATGAAGAAACTTTTCAAGAACTACAAGAAATGGTGCAAGTATTTGGATAGGAAAAGTAGTCTTTGGTAAGGTTTCTAATAATATGAATTCTGTTGTTTGCATGAGGATTTTTTCTCCTAATCCAAATCTTGTGCTTCTGTACTCGAGATGGTCTGATTTTTCTTGACATTTATCTTATTGAGATAATGTTATGAAAGTTATTCTCGATAATAAATTCAGTAAGCTACAGTAGTTGGAGTTGTTGAGAACCGATAGTCAACATTTAATTGTTCGAATTGTAATAAAAAACCAAGACTGTTTCTTGATTTGCTCATGACCATACACCAATTTCAACTCACAGCCTAAAATTTTCTTCCTTGATCAAACCTAGGTTTCCCTGATAATTTGCTCTATATATTTTCTATATTTATGGTTGATGATTGTTGCCAATTCTGTTTATTTATAGGTTGCCCACCATACAACAGGAAGTTCAACAGCGCAAATTGTTATACATGGGGTTGTATCTCCTTATATGGGGCGAAGCTGCAAATTTAAGATTCATGCCAGAATGCCTATGCTACATCTATCATCATGTATGCTTTCATATACTTATTTCCTGTGGCAACATATAGTTGTTGTTTTAACTCTGTGATAGCTCCACTTCAAGTATGCTGTTATGCTTTTCCAATAAATGGAATATAATGCATACACACTACGTCATAGTATAACTAAAGCTACATGTGGAATTAGTATGCTTTTGGGTCAAATATTGTCACTTCATTTCTGGGAGGCGACTCAAATTTTTTTTTTTTTTGTGTGATTTTTCCAAAATTTTATTCTGGTTTGAACCTGGCTTGTCAACTTATATGAATCTGAGAGGCATCTCTTAAAATTCCATGATTTCTGTTTTGCAAATCTGCTAGCATCCCTGATGACAAATTGGTCTTTGCTTATTTATTTGGAGTTCGATAGATCAACTAGGAGTTCCTATAAAAACAATCCCATTTCAAGTAACATCAGGCGTGTTCCAGGTTGGTCGAATGACATAATACTATGAAGGTAAACAAAATCAAATTGAATTAAGAGGGAAATTACAAGATCCAGAATCAAAGCATTTTTAAGGATTTTGTATGTTATTTTTATGCTCGAATCAGCAATTCTGCGATAGCCTAATGCTTATCTATCCTTGCTCAAGTTGTATTTTCTTAAAAAATCAAAGAGATTTTGAAGCTATAGAGTATGTTTTAAAACCTGAGGGTTTTTTTTTTTTTTTTTGGGTATGATATGTTAGGATCCAGTTATTATGTAGGGTCTTTCTTTAACTTACAACCTCCAATTTTAATGATAATGCTTCTATAAGTATGACTATGCTCTCCTTGGTAATGGACTTTCTTTCTTTAATTTTTGAGTTTGGACATTGCCCTAGATTAACGGACCTGTAAATTTTTTTTTTAATCCTGACTGATAATTGCAATATTTTTTGGCATCTGTTTCTATTAGATGGCATTTGAACTTTATGGTATGCTAGCCGGAAATGTTAGTCCCATGACGGGCGAAAATGTGAAGCCAGCCTATGGAGGAGAAGAAGAAGCATTTTTACAGAAAGTTGTAACCCCAATTTATGAAGTGATTGCTCGGGTATAGGCTGCACACAATTTTTTTTTTCTCTTTTCTTCATTATCATATCATTTCTCCATAAATTTAATTTTCATCTGCTCTTCCTTCAAGTTAAGTTAATTTCTTAACTCTTCAGGAAGCAGCAAGGAGCAGAAAGGGAAAATCTAAACATTCCGAGTGGAGAAATTATGATGATATAAATGAATACTTTTGGTAGGCTTTTATCTTTTTGCTCTAAAACCTATTGTTTTCCGTTATACTTTTACTGATTTTTATTTATTTATTTATAAATCACAGGTCAGTGGATTGTTTCAGATTAGGTTGGCCTATGCGCGCTGATGCTGATTTTTTTTGTAAGCCTGTAGATCAGCTGATGAATGAGAAAAATGGGGTAAACACAGCTTTATGAACTTTCATGTTTTTCTGAAAGTCCACATTGGAATGTTTAACTTCACATGTGCAAAGCATAATATTCTTGACATTAAAGTTGTGCACTGACGTGGACTGGTAAAAATGCCTGACCTAATTAGCTTTAACCTCTTCATGTTATTTGTGCCTAAGAAGGAATCTTTAGGACTTTCGTCATGTTTTATTTTTGGCCCTATGACGTTCATGTTATACTTAGAAGTGGAAGGAATAAGCAGGGACCTCGTTCATGAATTGCTGTAATCTTATGTGGACGGGTCTACTTCTGTTTACTCAAGAAGACATTAGCAATGCTATTTTATTTGTTCCTCTACTTATGGTCATAAGTGGTAAGTGGAGAAATGCCATGCCATGCCATGCATAGGTGAATGGAGACGAAGACTAGTATATTTTTAGTATATTCACAACTCAAGCTTGTGAATAATTGTGCTGTAAATAGTAGTTATGTTTTCCTGTTCTTGGAAGATATATTGTCCAAATCAGTGCTAATCCTTGCGTTCTAGTTCCACCTTCTTAGAATATTGTTTTCTTCCACATTAATCCTTGTATTATTTTGCTGTAAATAGTAGTTATGTTTTCCTGTGCTTGGAAGATATATTGTCCAAATCAGTGCTAATCCTTGCGTTCTAGTTCCACCTTCTTAGAATAATGTTTACTTCCACATTAGTCCTTGTATTATCCAAATTTGTGCCCTTTTACATTCTACAGGTTATCTTTTACTTTTTGATTAATAAGATGTTATTGATAATTGATAACACAAATCAGTACATGGCTAACCAGGGTTTTCCCTTGTACTTATCAGATAGGTCTTACCCCTCTACTCCAAGTCTCCGATTACAATATTATGAGTAACTGACTTCTTCAAGAAAATGATTCTGAAGCAGGTCTCTTTTTAAATGGAACTGTCAGTTCGGGATTACCTGGAGTTCCATTTAATTAATAGATAATAAACCACTTCAGAAAAATAGCAATCTTCTAAAGTAGGCCCTTGGAAGAATTACAATTAGACCACTCCAGCAAATTAATGGTGCCAATGTCAAATACCTCCACTAAATTATTGAAAATCTGTATAATTTTGTAGCAGCAGAGTAAATAGGAAAGAAAAAGTGTGGTTGACTGTGGAGATGGCATGAAGCACTCTGCAACTTGCACAGCTTATCCTTTATTGATTGATAATTTTATATGGCATAGCATTTACCCAGAAAAAATTATTGGAATCAGACAGGTTCAGCCACTCGGGTCATGGAACTATAGGTTCTGAAGTTCCGAGCCCTCACCAGTCCCAAATAACATGTGTTACAACTTACCGTGCATTCCCTTCCCCTCGTCTGATATAAACAATATAGTTTTGGAGATTTCATTCTCCTTAAAGTAAGCAGATCTCCATGGGGAACTTTGAAGTCCATCGGGAGTGCGCATCCATTGAATTATATTTAGGCCCTGTTTGATCCCCATTTTTTTTAAAATACATTTTTTCTCTCTCTTCTTTTCAACCACACATTCTTCAAAAATAATATTACATGTAAATCGAAAACTTTTCCTTATTTTTTAACCACACATTCTCCATCAATCTACTAATCCAAAATGCATTCTTACAATAAAATGGGGCTCTAACAGGAATCTAATATTGTTTCTATCTTTAGAAAACTGGATGGAAAAGCCTCATTTTTTATCCTTAGCAAGACATCGACTTTTTCACATTTCAACCACTTCATTCCCCATTTTTGAACTGTTAAGGCCACTTACATTGTTCACCGTGATTGGTCTAGTTATGTCATGCTTTCTATGTACCAGTAGCATATTTTTTCTTTCCTAATGAAGTTATGCTTTATAATACAACTGAATTTGGTGGTTTTTTTTTATTTTTTGTGGAATTTAGGATATCAAGCCTTCAAGTGATCAATGGGTGGGGAAAGTTAATTTTGTTGAGGTTCGGTCATATTGGCATATTTTTAGAAGCTTCGATAGAATGTGGGTTTTTTTTATACTGTGCTTACAGGTATGCTTCTTGTTCATAGAATCCAGTAGCCTTTATTCCCCGATAAATATATTGTGTTCTCTAACTCAACATTCACAACTGTTGGCATATGTAAAGGCTATGATCATTGTTGCTTGGAATGGTTCTGGGCAGCCAAGTTCAATTTTCAGTTCTGATGTTTTCAAGAAAGTATTGAGCATCTTTATAACTGCTGCAATATTGAACCTTGGGGGAGGTAACATTAAACAATGTGATAGCGTATTATAACCTATTTTTGCTTTAGATGGCTTGTAAAAATCATTACTAACTTTGAAATCCTTGATCTTTAAACTTGATTTCTGCTAGTTGAATGTTTGCAAACTGAGTCAATACTGTGCTATTGATGTTGTAATTCCTCTATATTGAGTATCTTAAATACTCATTTTCACTTCTTTCCACATTTGATTAACTGAATGGTGCTGAAAATTAATATTTGGGCTTTATGTTATACAGTCAAGCATCTTAATGAGCGATAACAAATACTTGCTTGAATTATGCCAGTGACATGGCTGATACTTGAATGGAAAACCATGTAAATCTTTTCTGGAGGAGTTTTGAAAGTTATCACAATATGGATAATGTTAACCTATTCTTATCATCATAGCTTTAAAAGCACTTGAGGCTTATGCTCTGAGGGTCTCTCTTGAGGCCAATAAATGCCATGACATTTTTTTTTCTTCTGACCTCAGCCTTTTGGACCTTATTTATTTATTTATTTAATGTAGGGTACAATGTTAGGAGGTTTCACAATTGAACCCCAAAAAAAGGGGAAAAATGGAATAAGTGACGAAAGACAGAACCTAAATATTGCTTTGATATGGTTGCATTTTGTGGAAACATTTCAATGACATTATTTGCGTAAGGGGGAAAATGAACTGTAAAATGTTTAAGTGATGAATTTCTTCAGGATTCTACTTCTCCTGTGGGATGGAGCAAGATCATATATGCTTAAGCTATTGATTTTCTTTTTACATGTCCCGGATTTGATTGTAGAGAATTTGTATTTCCTATTCTTTTTTGTGATATCTATCTGTTTACTGCAGCCATCCTCGATGTAATTTTTAGTTGGAAAGCACGGAAGAGCATGTCCTTCTATGTCAAGTTAAGATACATTTTAAAGGTTGTATCAGCTGCTGCATGGGTGGTTATTCTTCCAGTTACTTATGCTTATACATGGGAAAATCCTCCTGGATTTGCTCAAACTATTAAAAGTTGGTTTGGAAATAGCGCAAGTGCTCCTTCATTGTTCATCATGGCTGTTGTCTTCTACTTGGCTCCAAATATACTTGCTGCATTGCTATTTGTGTTGCCATTCATACGCAGAGTCCTTGAGAGATCAAATTACAAAATTGTAATGCTCATGATGTGGTGGGCGCAGGTATACACCATAAATTTTTGCAGATACATGTCAAATGACAGAAAAATTTAAGATATTAATGTTACTTTTATTTAAATATCTGGCAGCCTCGGCTCTATGTTGGAAGAGGAATGCATGAAAGTGCATTTTCTCTATTCAAGTAAGGAATCGAAAGTAGAACCCGTCAGGTTGTATAACATCACATAGTGTGTTACCTAATTGCTTTTATTTAAATTTCAGGTATACATTGTTCTGGGTGCTTCTTATCATAACCAAGTTGGCTTTCAGTTATTATATTGAGGTGCTAACTGTACTCATTTATTCATTTTTATTTTATTCTCATGTGCTAATCTATTTATCGAATAGGATCCATCAGTTTTGGGGAAAGAACCCTTAGTGTTGTCTCTACAGTTGAGGTCCAAGAGTATGTTGCATTTTTGTTAGTTCAATTGCCACAGATGAGACTCCAGTATCATGTCACGTGGTTAAGGAGAAAAATACTCCCTCCATCCCATAGAGATAGGCTTACTTTTTTTTTTTCATTTGTCCCAAATTATAGCTATATTCCTTGTTGAGAATATAGTTGTCTAATATGTGCCTTTTTATCAACAAATATAAACTATTTCTATGTAAAAAATTATTTAATATAGGGGTATATTAGGAAAAATGTAAGAAAAATTGTATTTCCAACTATATTTATTACATTCTCTTAATTTGTGTGAAATGGAAGCGAGACTATCTTTATGGACGGAGGGAGTATTAAGTTTATTAAACTGTGATTATGTAGTTGACAATCTGATCTGTTTCATTAATCTAAATGTATAATGACATCAAACAGCTGATGTTTAACTACTAAAGATTTGAATTGCAGATAAAGCCTCTGGTGGGTCCAACAAAAGATATAATGAGTGTTCATATATCAACGTACCAATGGCACGAATTTTTCCCGCAAGGTAGTAAACATGATTCGTTTGGAGCTGTACTGCTCAGACATTATTGGCATTGATATTGATCTTCATGTTATTGTGTGATTTACAGCTAAAAGCAATATTGGTGTTGTGATTGCACTCTGGGCGCCAGTTATTCTTGTATGGATTATGCAACATTACAATAAAATTTCTTATGTCTTTTGCTTTAGAGAAATCTTTTGTTGACAAGCCTTTTTTTGGTTAGGTTTCAACTCACCTTACTTTAAATCAACCCGTGCCTTTTCAGGTCTATTTCATGGATTCCCAGATATGGTATGCTATATTCTCAACTTTATTTGGAGGTATATATGGCGCGTTTCGTCGCCTGGGAGAGGTCAGTGGTTCCTTTTATTTTTTTAAATCTCGGTGAAATTATCTACATGCAGTTTCCACTTCATTTATTATATAGCTTGAGTGGTATTCTTCACTCTGATTGTGAATCTTTTAATTTTGCTTGGAGTAGTTGGTTGGAGGCCAGTTCCGTGACTTAGCTTTGAGGATTAGTCAAGTGAGATAAAAATTAAGTGCGTGTGGTAACGCTTTTTGTCAAACTTCTTTTTGAACCATACATTCCAATGGATCCACAAATACTATCCACTTTTAATTACACATATTATGGGACCCACCAGCTTAAAATCTGCAAATGTTTTGTCAAACTGGCTTTAAAAGTTGAATTAGGAAGCATACATGAAGCAAAAGTGTTACTGTATTTACTATCTTCAAAGAGGATAAGCTGTGGACATTAATTAGAAACCTCTGTCACTGAGAAGAAGGTTATATTGTTTCTAAATAGCAAGGGTATTCTTGAATTGTTCTTACAACTTGCTTGAACTTCAGCGAGCTTGTGCATTTTTTTAATCATTTTTGTAGATTTACCTGGCAAATGTGTCCATTGTTTGTTTTATAACAAGCATTTGATAGTTACTGAATAGATGCTATACAGGAAATTGTTATTAGATAACTTCTTTTATTTTATTACTGAAGAGTACCGATATATCTCTGTTGGATCTAATTTCGTGTTGCATTTCAGATTCGAACTTTAGGAATGCTTAGATCCCGATTTCAATCATTACCTGGTGCTTTTAATGCCTGTTTAATCCCTGAGGAGAAAAGTGGGCCAACAAAAAAGAAAGGACTGAAGGCCACCTTTTCATGCAAGTTTGAAGTGGTATTTTATTTATTGAACTTATTATTTTAGTTTTCCAACATATTATACAAATAAGATGAAAATGCACGTTGCTATTGGAACTAACTTTATTTATTTATTTTTTGTGTGTGAATATTATTGGTGTAGATCCCATCCAGTAAGGAGAAAGAAGCTGCAAGATTTGCTCAGTTGTGGAACAAGATAATCACAAGTTTCCGAGAGGAGGATCTTATTAGCAATAGGTAATTGTCTCTTTTTGAGTATTTGAAATCAGTTTATGTGGATTTCTCTGTTTTGCTTATTTCTCTTACATTGTCATGCATGAATGTTTAGGGAAATGGATCTTTTGCTTGTTCCGTATTGGGCTGATCGTGACTTGGAGCTAATTCAGTGGCCTCCATTTTTGCTTGCTAGCAAGGTATTCATTTTACGTTTTAAGTCATAACTTGTTTTGAGAAATTTTGGTTAATTCCATTTATCAGTTGCTCATACTCTAAGCCTTTGTCCATTTCCTTTTATGCCCTTTTTTTGGAAAATATTTACGTGAAATTTAGAGATAGGAGGATGACAAAATATTACTTCCCTTGGTGGCCAAGATTAGCAAGAAGAAAGGTTGAGTGTTTATTTATAACTGGAAGTGGACATCGTTAAGGACTATTTAAAAGGATAATATTTTGAAATTGCACAATTGTTATAAATGAAAACTCCTCAGTGAACGTGCTTATTATTTAATACATAAATCTGGGGTTTTCTTCGTTCGAATGTTTTTTGTGAACTACACTGATAACTATTCAAGACAAAAGAGGTGGGATTTTATTGTGCTGTTTCTATTAACTACTGAATGATTGGAACATAGTCAACAGAGTTGAGTGTAACTGGTGCTGTATGTGATCTTCCAATTCACAGATCCCAATTGCAGTGGATATGGCTAAAGACAGTAATGGAAAGGACAGTGAACTGAAAAAGCGGATCAAATCTGATGATTACATGTATTCTGCTGTCTGCGAGTGCTATGCTTCATTTAGGAACATCATTAAATTTTTAGTTCACGGCAAGCGAGAGAAGGAGTAAGTTTTGGTTACTGCTTGCAATGAGCACTTCCCTCGTTTGATGGTAACTTGTGCATATATCTCTTTCTTTAATCATACTATGTGTGTCAGGGTTATTGATTACATTTTCTCCGAGGTTGATAATCATATAGAGGCAGATGATCTATTGAAGGAATGCAAACTGAGCGCCCTTCCTAATCTGTATGAAAAATTTGTTAATCTTATAAAATACTTGGTAGGTATTTTTTCTGCAGCACGGAAAATTGCTGTTTAATTTTCTATCGTTTCTAAACAGAAACATATTGCACTCATTGAGTTGGTGATATAAAGATTCCATGATGAAAAGGCTATTTTTGCAGATGAACAATAAGCAGGAGGACAGAGATCAAGTTGTCATTCTTTTCCAGGACATGCTGGAAGTTGTGACGCAGGATATAATGGAGGATCATGTATCTAAGTAATATATTCATCATCCAACTTCGAGTTAACTTTTGAGTCCTGAATGACTATTCTTATTTCATTGAATTTTATGTGAATAGCCTGTTAGATTCTATCCATGGGAGCTCAGGACATGAAGGGATGATCCCTCTTGATCAACAATATCAGTTATTTGCATCTGCTGGAGCCATCAAATTTCCAACCCCTGAAACGGAAGCTTGGAAAGAGAAGGTAAATAAGAAAATTAAAAGTGTTTCTTGGACTAAATATTTCTATTAAAAGTGTTTCTTTGACTAAATATTTCAACCTTCTTTGTATATCAGTTGATGCTTACAATCTTTTCCTTAAACAGATAAAAAGGTTGTATTTTTTGACTGTAAAGGAATCCGCCATGGATGTGCCATCCAATTTAGAAGCTAGAAGGCGCATCTCCTTCTTCTCCAATTCCTTGTTTATGGACATGCCTTCAGCTCCTAAAGTCCGCAATATGCTTTCTTTCTCGTAAGTTCCATTGAGCTCTTTAGCAGAGTCCCATGCTTTTCTGTCAATTTGTACGTGGAAAGAGTAGCTGAGTCAGAACGCAATCTGATAAATTCTTTTGAACAACTTAATGAGTAAATTCAAGCACAATCATTCGAATCATTGGGTTCCACTCATAATTATGTCAATTTTAAGAAGTTTTGGAAATGGAGAAATAATAAAATTGTGGAAGATATAATTAACTCTACATGCTTATCTCTACTCCAATTGCTTAAGCTTATAGATGAGGCGGTTTAACAAAAATATTCTCTTAAGTCCAATTGGCAATGATCTCTGAGGTAACTAAAGGTGCATACTAGCTTTGGAGGTACTGTAATGCCTTGGAAATATAGTAAAGGTAACAACTAAAGAATTTTGATGAAGTTGAGATGATGACAAATCTAGCTAAAAAATGGGTTTGAAGACTTGAGCCATGAGGAGTAATATTATTATTGCCATATCGACTTCATTTTGAAATTTAGCCATACTATAGTAACCTTCTCTGGTTTTCCCCTCAAATTTGTTCTTGGATTTTAGAACACAAGTTCTACATTTTTCCCTTTGCTATATGGCCTCTTTGAGTCCCATTCTTTAAAACTCATTTCCCCGTACTCATTTTTAACCAAATATTCTCGCAATAAAATGTTATACACATAAATCCTCAACTTTTTTCTACATTTTAACCACAGATTCACCCAAAAAAATAAAAAAATAATAATAATAATATTTAAAAAATCTATTTTAAAAAATCCGGGCTCAAACTGGGGCATGATATAGTAATATATATTTGCAATACTCTAATAATAGGTTACTAAAACATTGTTGCTGGTACTGCTCACTGCTTCCATAAATGCATCAATCTGAAGGGGTCATATGTTGTCTTTTTTTCATAAATATGGCTTGAAAGAATCCGTACTTTGCAGTGTTTTGACTCCATACTACACAGAGGAGGTCCTCTTCTCGTTGCCTGAGCTGGAAGTGCCAAATGAAGATGGTGTCTCAATCCTCTTTTACTTGCAGAAAATTTTTCCAGGTTTGTTCTTCTGATGTTATCATGTATTACATCATATTTCTCAATTTCTACCAGACTTACTGATGAAAATACAGATGAATGGAACAATTTTCTTGAGCGTGTCAAGTGTAACAGTGAAGAAGAGCTTAGGGGATCTGATGATTTAGAAGAACATCTATGCCTTTGGGCTTCATATAGGGGTCAGACATTGACCAGAACAGGTATTGAACAATACTTTTCTCCACTTCATGGGCCATTACATGTAATGTGATTCAATATATTTCTTGGCAATATTTTTTGTTGTCTTTTTTATTTCGTTTTGCATTCATGAGATTGTGGGAGGTGTTGGGAGGGGGACTGTGATTCCTGAGAATGAAGTAGGGGTGGCATATGGATTATCATTTTCTAATCGTGTCAGAGGAGCCCATGAAATTGATCAATTATTCTTGGCGCAAATATTATCCATTATTATACGGGTAATATGGCAAAATCTGATGACCAAATATCTTCCTTTCCATTTTCAACCTTAATGACCAGTTAAGCAACTTATATCATTTTGGGGTCAACAAAGTGGATCAAGTTGGCAGATCTAAACATTCTGTTAAAACTAATACAAACATGTTAACATCTAGGGGGTAACTTATGATCTAAAACGAACCTGGTCTGCAATTTTTATTCTGGAAAAGGCTTCACCTATATTAACATGAAACTAATATGACAGGCCAAACATATTCACATTAATGCTGTACTCTCTCCTGTATTGAAACGTGTTCTAGTTTTGACGAGACTGTTAACTGTCCAATGTTTAGATTTTATGGAGTGACCTTTTCTGATTTATTACAGTGAGGGGCATGATGTATTACCGCAAAGCTCTTGAACTCCAAGCCTTCCTTGATATGGCCAAGGATGAGGGTAACTCTCCCTTGCACGCTGGCATCTATGAATACGTGCTGACTCTTTGCAATGCTAGAGTTTCAGGAATCTAGTACAAAAAATTGTGATACTAACCATTATAGTTAGTTTTTTTGAACAGATTTAATGGAAGGCTATAAGGCCATCGAGTTGAATGAGGATCAGATGAAGGGAGAGAGGTCGCTGTGGGCACAATGTCAAGCAGTGGCTGATATGAAGTTCACATATGTAGTTTCATGCCAGTTATATGGGATTCAGAAACGATCTGGCGATCCTCGTGCTCAAGATATATTGAGACTTATGGCAACGTAAGAGCCTGACAATGATCATGCTGTTGTCTTAGTTCTGTTATAGCCTATTAATGGATTTCCTTTAACAGGTATCCATCTCTTCGAGTAGCTTACATTGATGAAGTTGAAGAACCAAGCAAAGACAGGTCCAAGAAAGTTAATGATAAGGTGTACTATTCCACCCTTGTGAAGGCTGCTTTGCCGAAGTCAAAAACTTCAGAGTCAGGACAGAGTCTAGATGAGGTAAAAGAGAAATAAAATGGATGTCAATTCTCAAAGGTGAAAGAGATAAGTTCCTCGGAACAGTAATGATCTCTATCTTGTGGTAAAGGCACAGTAGTTCAGACAATGAATTAAATCATCAATGAGACATAAATACACTGTCGTTGTTTTGATAATTCTTTGTCTACAGCAGATTTAGATTAGTCTGTTGTAGCTCTTGTGCTATTGGATCTTTCTATAGACATTACCATGTATAGCAATTTTTTATATATTTATACACATGTTGAAGATTTACCATCAGTTTTTCCACTAATTTTGTGGATTCCTTGTAGGTTATCTATCATATAAAACTTCCTGGACCTGCTATCTTGGGTGAGGGCAAGCCTGAAAACCAGAATCATGCCATAATCTTCACCCGTGGAGAAGGCTTGCAAACAATAGATATGAATCAGGTGTAGTATTGTCAAACTGGTTTGACTTTGAAACCTCTTTCTGGGCGCTGAAATGAAATATCCATCTGTAGGATAACTACATGGAAGAAGCTTTGAAAATGAGAAACTTGCTTCAAGAATTTCTTAAAAAGCATGATGGCGTGACATACCCGTCAATACTTGGACTGAGGGAACATATATTTACTGGAAGGTATGCACTTTGTGATATATAGCATGTCCTGGCTCAAATTATATACACCAGTTCACACCCTTACTATCTGATGCAGTGTTTCATCTCTTGCTTGGTTTATGTCAAATCAAGAGACAAGTTTTGTCACCATTGGTCAGAGACTGTTGGCCAATCCTCTGAAGTAAGACTTATTTTTCCACCATCTCCCCTTCCCTCAAATTTGTGTGCATCACGTGTCTCAATGCAGATGCTAGAAATATATTTTCTGCTATGTCTTTGTCTGTACTGCCATTTCCTGTTAGTTTTGGTTGAGGTACTATGATATTATGTCATTCCCAGTGTCATCTATTATAGTGTCTCTAATTGGATTAATAACTAGACTATGCTGCCTCTTAATTTACATCTTAATTGTGGATGAGAACTTCTTTAGGCTTGTGGAGAATAGTCTCGAAACTATGTCATTTGGCATTTTCTTATTTTACCAAAATTAGGTGCTATCTCCACTTGTTGGAATGTATTCTTATTTTAATTTGTCTATTCTCGTATTGCCACCTGTCCATATAAATTTTGTTCGATGATTTTCTAGATGTCATTTCTTGAAGCTTTCATCTACTTGGACTTTGTAATTGTACTGAAATATAAATTTATTTCTCGAGCAGAATTATTATATCGAAAAGTTTACTGGTCTGCCTGTGTTGTGCCCAAAATTGCTTTCCAGATGAAATTGTTTTGAATATTTTGCAATTATCCTTGATTTCATTTTCCGGAAGTGATAAAATTTTGCCCCCGTTTGAGCCCCACTTTCTAATAACTCATTGCTCCTCAGACTCATTTTCAATCACATTCTTCCAATAAAATAATTTTGCACGTAGACCCGTAACCTTTTCTAACTTTAAACTACATTCTCCAAAATTCACTATAACAAAACTCATTTTCACAAAAAAATGGGGCTCAAACATAGCCTATATATGATGCTTTCCTGTTAGGTCTAGGAATGAGTAAAGTGAAATTGAGTGAGTTCTGCTAAATAAATTTTGCACAAGTACTTGCAAGTTTTCCTCATGGTATATATATCAACCATAATGTTGCTATGGTTGATTATAATAATAATAGTATATACTTATGGATCAAGATGATCACGCTCATATTGTAGCATCTGAAGTTTAAGTAAGCCCATTTCACATATATGTTCAGATGAACTGCTTCATTTCCAGATTTATCCTTGTTTTTTGGCCATGGGCATTTGCTAATGCTGTGCCATTTTTTCGATCTTGGGAACCTATATACTGCCTTCTTTTCTCAATGCTGTAAACTCCTATTAATTTACATTCTCTTTGCTCATACAGGGTTCGGTTTCACTACGGTCATCCGGATGTTTTTGATAGACTATTCCACCTTACAAGAGGTGGGGTCAGTAAAGCCTCCAAGGTTATAAACCTCAGCGAAGACATATTTGCTGGTATGCTCATTCTGTGGTTATCTTTCAGCTTTTAGAATTTTTCTCTGTGACTGAGAACAGCTTGAATGCTACTCTCTAATGTTACTTCAAATGCAGGCTTTAATTCTACACTTCGTGAAGGCAATGTAACCCATCATGAATATATACAAGTTGGCAAAGGGAGGGATGTTGGTCTTAATCAGATTTCTCTATTTGAGGCAAAAATAGCCAATGGTAATGGAGAACAGACATTGAGTCGTGATTTATATCGACTAGGGCATCGATTTGATTTCTTCCGAATGTTGTCGTGCTATTTCACAACCACTGGTTTCTACTTCAGTACCTTGGTATGTGATCTTGATCGTACTCTTATAGTCGAATTCTGATTTCATATGGTATATTCACCTTGTGTGTTTCTTGTGGCAGATTACTGTGCTCACCGTGTATGTATTTCTTTATGGGCGCCTTTATCTTGTCCTTAGTGGTCTTGAAGAAGGGTTAAGTAACCAACCAGCAATTCGAGACAATAAGCCTCTCCAAATTGCTCTTGCTTCTCAGTCATTTGTACAAATTGGATTTTTAATGGCCCTCCCCATGATGATGGAAATAGGCTTGGAAAAGGGTTTTCGGACAGCATTGAGTGAATTCATACTGATGCAGTTACAATTGGCACCAGTGTTTTTCACTTTTTCTCTTGGAACGAAGACCCATTATTATGGTAGGACATTACTTCATGGTGGTGCTAAATATAGGCCAACTGGTCGTGGATTTGTGGTGTTTCATGCCAAATTTGCTGATAATTATCGCCTCTACTCTCGTAGCCATTTTGTCAAGGGGCTTGAATTGATGATCCTGCTGCTTGTTTATCAAATTTTTGGTCAGACTTATAGAGGTGCTGTTGCATATATCTTAATCACTGTATCAATGTGGTTTATGGTTGGAACCTGGCTTTTTGCTCCCTTTCTCTTCAATCCTTCTGGTTTTGAGTGGCAAAAGATAGTTGATGATTGGACTGACTGGAACAAGTGGATAGGCAACAGAGGTGGTATTGGTGTCCCTTCCGAAAAAAGTTGGGAATCATGGTGGGAAGAGGAACAAGATCATCTACGTCATTGTGGAGCACTTGGTATTATCACTGAAATAATATTAGCGCTTCGATTTTTCATTTATCAGTATGGGCTTGTTTATCACTTAAACATCACAAAGAATACCAAAAGCTTTCTGGTATGCTGTGGCTCGTATTTCCTTCATCTTCTTGAATTTGTCCTCTTTGAAGTACGCTATTTCGATTCATCTATGCCTGTTGATAAATACCTGCATGTTTTACAGGTATATGGAATATCGTGGCTGGTGATTGTGCTAGTTCTTTTTGTCATGAAGGTGAGGATGATTCTTACCTATTCATTTATCATTTTTTTTTTTTATAGATTGATCAATAGCATTTAATTTCCTCCTTATAATTATAGGTAGATAGATAAGGTAATAATTTGTGTTGGAAATTGGAACTTTTCAGCAATTGATCAGATTATGTCTCTCTTCGAATTATTAATAACTGAGTTCGAGGAAAATTTCAAAATGAGTTCCTTTCATCTATTTGCTCAGAATGTCTGTCAGCATGTTCTTGAGAAATTTTTAAGTATCTTCTCGTTCTCTTTTTATATTTGAAGAATGTGTGGATTGTGTAAAAATTTATCCATTTTCAGGATGGGTTATACTATGTGTACACCATGAGGTGTACACATAGCTTTATTCTTTCAGGATACAGTTTGTTAGAGCAAGTACTATGGTAGCTCAGTTATGACTCAGCTTTTATCCTCCTATTATTTTACTACCCTCAGCTTTTCTTGGCCCTTTTTTTGCCCTTTTTTCCTAATATGTGGTACTCAAGTTTATGATTTTATAACTTTCCTATATTTTCGACCCAGACAATTTCGGTTGGACGAAGGAAATTCAGTGCAAATTTTCAACTTGTGTTCCGGCTTATCAAGGGTTTGATCTTTGTCACTTTTGTCTCTATCCTGGCTATTTTGATTGCACTCCCTCACATGACGCCACAGGACATTGTTGTTTGCATACTTGCCTTCATGCCGACTGGTTGGGGTTTACTTCTGGTGAGTGATATGTTTTTATCCTCCCCTTGCAATTTGTCATGGTAGATATTTGATAGTTACTTGGACAAGGTCTCTTCCCACTTCAAACTATTTACACCACTAGTTCCAAGATGCCTCTCCATAAAATCAGTTTCTTAGTGCTTACTGAATTATGAGATATCTGAACATATTCCCGAATGTAAAATGCACTGATTCTTTCTATTTATGGAAGGAAACTTGCATTTTAGTTAAGTTCATTTTCTGTGATTCCTGATTGTCTGCTCCTGATTCCTTTCAGATTGCACAAGCATGTAAGCCTATTGTCCAAAGAGCTGGATTCTGGGGATCTGTACGAACACTAGCTCGTGGCTATGAAATTTTGATGGGTTTGCTTCTATTCACGCCTGTCGCTTTTCTTGCATGGTTTCCATTTGTTTCAGAATTCCAAACTCGAATGTTGTTCAACCAAGCATTCAGTAGAGGTCTTCAGATTTCCCGTATTCTTGGTGGACATGGGAAAGACAGATCCTCCCGACACAAGGAGTAGGGCATTGGATGCCTTCATTGGCAACACACAAGTATTATGGCGATCATATTTATTGATCTTGTAATATGCTGTAATTATGTATATGCTTCAGCATTTTTGGGCCAGTGTAGATTTAATTTCCTGCAGCTGTAAAACGACTTTAAAAGACTAATTGCCTTCAGTTCAAGTGTCTTGGTGCAAATCTTTTAACAATTACTTCAGATTGAATGCTTGAGATGAGCATTCCAATTGTCCTATGCGCTAACTTGTTCATATTAGTAGCAATTTTCTGGGCTTTGTTAACCTAAAACTTTTATGAATGTGTTGAGATATGTTGTTTAAAAGCTTCGACTATTGGAATAGGGGTCACGTTTATTTATTTAAATTTAGTTTTTGACGAAGTGGGCGCCAAACATGTATGTAAAATTAATTGTACGCCGAACATAAAAGGTGTGGGTTTTGTTATGTTTTGTTTTAATTCGAACACCATAAAAGTTTAGATGGGATTTTAAAGCTTTCATCTTGACACAATGGGAGGGTTGTGAGTTCCTTGTCAAGTTTATTAACATGAAATGAAGATACAAATGGGAGGGAATGTGAACGGAGGTACAACTATACCTTTCAAGCATCAAACATGAAAAGGGGGTTCCTTGTAGAGCCAAGTGCCTTATTATGTTTGGTACACGGGACTTGCTACTCTGACAACTCCCTGGTCATCCACGGGTTATGTGACGCCCCCAATAGGTACACTAAGTATAACAATTTTTTTTTTAACTTCTACTCCTATTTAAATTCTCTCTCATCTTATCTAGCTCTTGTTTGATTTCACTAAAAAAATGGATTAAAATTTTCAATTCAAAGTTAACAAATAATTTTAACTACACATTTCAAGAGACGCACGACTTTTTAACCAAATATTTTGTCAACTTTTATTAAAATTTATTAAAAATCTAATTTTTATCTAAACTAAACGGGGAACTAATCTTTTTATATATATATATATATATATATATATATATTTTGGGAGTTTTGGGGGGGGGGGGGGGGGGGGGGGGGGAGTGGTAATCAGCACCAATGTGCAATATTGTAGTCTACTTATTTCTTTGTAACTTAAATGTGGATGCCGTCTCCAAAAGTAAAAAAAAAAAAAAAAAAAAAAAAAAAAAAAAAAGAGGATTTCTGCAGATGTTGCCTGGTCTGATGACTTCCCACCTAACAAGATTCACAATAAATAAACGATACACGCATACACCAATCCTAAATCGAGCAAGACAATGATATGTATGTAACAGATTACCTGTATTCGGTGATCAAAACATGGATGAACACATACAAATACTCTCTCATTCCTCCTCCGAAAGGCATGAAATGTTTCGATACATTACTTGTGTCCAAGTCCTGTATATGATGAATACCCCAACCAAAATCAGCATTAACTGGCACACAAATGTCGATCGAGCATTGAATAAGTGAAAATAAGTTTTAGAAGAAATACTTACGAACGTTTTTATGAATTGGAAATAATTTCATTACTTGATGAAAGTTTACAAAGTTATCCAATGCAATGATATTTATGTTTGTTTGCTTGTGTGATTAGTAGTAGTCTTGCTCGGATCGAATAAGAGTTTATGATAAGTGTATTTTATATACTTATTTGAGAATATATACATGCTATTCTATGATTGATTGAGCGAATATCTAGCTAGTTTATGTGTAAATATGTTAATTGTAAGGAAGTCTCCAACTTGGACGAAATTGACGTGAAAAAGAAAAAGAAATTGGAGTTAAATTCGGAGCAATTAATGATCAACCATATTGCAATTGATCAATTCGAAGCATTAATGGAGTATAGTAGGTGATTCAAATGTTTCGAGAGTGAAATCCAACATTTTAACAGTATAGAAAGTTAATTGCAAACTTTCAGAACTTGCATTGAATCAATTACGGATGATCAAAGAATGATGAGAACCAAATTATGAAGATGTAAAGATAAAGGACTAAACTTACAAAGAAGAAATGACTCATATTGAACAAAAAAAGAAATCTAGGGACCAAAATGAAAGAAAGAAAAATTTGACTTTACGATCGCAAGTATGCCCTTTCGATTGCAAGGGCAATTTAGGCATAAGAAGAGAGAAGAATGACATGCATGTGCGATGACACGCATTTACAGTCCGGCCAAAAAGCCAAAAAAATATTATTACCTTCGTTAAATCAATCTTTTATTGGAAACCAATTATGGCACAATTTTTTACCCAATTCTTGATCTATAATTACAATCTTAAATCTTTCATCCACAATTTAAAGGGAGAAAGCCAGGAGGCTCTTGTAAATTATATTCCACATATTCAGTAAAAAAAAAAAAAAGAGCATCGAAGATCAACATATTCATTGTAAAGCTTTGAATAAGCTTTTGTTTCAAGGCGCCTATTCCTACCAAATTCATACATTATTGTTTGGAGTTAAAGAAGAAGAAGAAGAAGAAGTTATTCGAGGAGAGCGATCAACATCCATTTAAAGAATTCAATATTCAAGATAATTTTCATTTTTCTTCCAAATCTTCACTTCTGGGGTGATGTTGTATCAATTTCAATTTGTATACTTGTAATCATATAATGCTTGACTAGTTGCATAGATGTTAGGATAACGTTGAACCCCATGTTTTGAATTTTTTTATATTAAATTCTATATTTTAACATTTAATATTTATTTGGATTGAATGTTTGTTATGATCTCAATGTTTTCAATCAATTGGCCACTAATTGAATTGTAGTGTGATTCTTATTACCATTCGAAAGAAGAAAATGGAAGATAGCACATAATAGCAATCATTGTAAGGTCCTATAAACGTTAAGAATAATTGTCTATAATTTGCTTGATCCAAATAGATGTTCTTGTTATTCGATACATCTTAACATGTTCGCATCGTAATAGGGATATTATTGAGTCATATGTGAGGATTTAGCTAATTCTACTTGGAAGATATTATTAGATAAATTGGGAATATTGATATTCGTATCCAAATAAATTTTGTATAGGGGAATACAAAGTCCTACTGTTTGTTCATTAATCGAGTTTCTGAAACGCATCCTACCATTTAGGTAGAATAGTTAGTTTAGGTTGTTAATAAAAAACCATCTCATCTATCTATTGTGTGTTTATATTCGATTTGAGTTAGGCTTAGTTATTTTTCGTGGGATCAATACTTCAACTCACGTCCAGTTTATTACTTGTTTATGATCTATACAGGGAATATAAAAATCAACGGCAGTTTGCCACTCCAATATTATAAGTTAGTAAATCTCGGCTTAATTTTCACAAATTGCAGTGCCTAATTTATTGGGATTCGTTATTTTCATCCACAATTCTTATTTATTTATCTACTTTAAAAAAATTATATTACATTTTTAATCAGATGTAAATTTATTTTATATGGACATGAATAAAATCAAATAAAATTTAAACTCTAAATTCATTCATTAAGAGTGCGTTCTATTGTGAGTATGAAATTTGTATGGAAAGAAAATAAATTTCAGGCAATTCAATTGTCTAAAACTTATTTGAATGTACAATATTAATTAAATGTATTTGATTGATTTAGTTTTCAATCTAGAAAAACATTATATTTGTTCATTTTTTATTAGTTAGTAGATGAGAGAAAAAAGAGATTGAATTACTAGAAAAATAAAAATCACCATCCCTAAAGAAAATATTTTCATTGTTTTTGAGGAAAATTTGGTTACCTGACCAAAAGTTGGAAAATATTTTCGATTGAAAAAAATTGTTAGCTAAACACCCAAGTAGAAATTTGGGCCCAAAAAAAAAAAATATATTTTCCATAAAAAATAAAGTTGATCAAACTCTCTCTAAATATATATATTTTTTTATTAAATCGGTTCTGCTTGGTGTGCACTTTTGCGTACACCAAGCTTGACAGTTTGTCACATGGCAAACTATCATTTGACAGTTCAAACAATAAATTTTT
This sequence comes from Osmanthus fragrans, assembly GCA_019395295.1. Lineage (NCBI taxonomy): Eukaryota > Viridiplantae > Streptophyta > Magnoliopsida > Lamiales > Oleaceae > Osmanthus > Osmanthus fragrans. The sequence continues at coordinate 19,906,677 of CM033343.1, read as the reverse complement.
TTTTTTCCCTCCGCTCACTTTTAACAACGCATCAAATGTCAAGCAAAATGTACACTTCGAGTGTACATCTAACATTTTTGTTATTAAAAGTCTATTGAAATGTCAAGTAAAGTTCAATATGGATGACGCTCGTAAAGGGAATCCTGAAAGAATAAAACCAAAAATTCGTGAATCTATTAAAGATGATTAAAAGTGACAATTAAAAAAAGAATTGACAAAAGAAAACATGGGTACTGTTGGGGCTTCGCCTTACGTGTTGGGTGACTAGAACTGAATCCAGCAATCCCCTCCCCTACGAATTTTGATATTGGTAATTTGAACACCAATTCATGTAAAGTAGAGCAAACAACTTTTGTATGCATTGGCGTTAATTTTACCATTAGTTTAAAAGAACAAACTCCAAAATCTATAGATTTCACCTAAATTGATTTGAAAAGGAGAAGGTTTTTAATAGAAAAAATAAAATATATGATTATATCGAAATTAAAAAGATCACCTCAAACCACCATTAAATTTTTATTCCACTTGATAATATCTTGAAACGAGTGTTATTTCATACTTAATTAATAATATGGATATATTTTTTTAATGTAGATGAATATAATATTTTTTAAAATTTTTAATAGGGATATATTTAGATTGAGATAAATATATAAAAGAGGTATTTGATAAATAGTGATGAATGAATTTAATAAGGATGATGTTATTAGGATGAATATAGTATTTTTTTTAAATAAAAAAAAAAAAAAACTTAAAAGTTTAATAGGGGATATGTTTAGAGTGTAATAGAAATATAAGAAATGTGGATAACAATAGTGACTCTCTATAAAAATTATGTTGATGTATAGTGTTTAAATGAGTGAACTTAATAAAGACAATATTAAAATATGACGTGGATGAAAATAATGCTCAGTTCAAGTTAAAATGAAGTAAATTGTATAAGTGACCCATGTGTTTAAATTGTTGCTAATACTTTGTAAGCAGGACTCCAAACCTTAATTTTGTGATAAATGACATGCTACATATCTCTGTCAATAAGTTTGTCTCTCTACTTATGAAAGTCAAACCAATACTAACATATTAGGACCTATAAAAGAAGCTCATTTTTCATGTATATTATTTTCCCCCTGACTTTGAGCATTTATATTTTTACATATTTTCTAAAATTTTAAGCTCATTATTTTCTCATCAAATTTTCACATCTTATGTGCAGGCTCCATTAAGCGACTAAAATGATATTGTAACGAGCTTTAGGCCGGCTAGCCCAAGTTAGTTGATCATAGGCACGAGGTTATGAGAAATCCTTTAGACTTAATTGTTCGAGTCAAATATGCTTCGAAGAAGAGCATAGATATTGAGTTTTTTCTTTCAAGGGGATATAATTGAGTTTAGGTCTACTAAAATAAGGTCAATTCATGTTCAAAGTCACCTTACCAAAATGTGACTGTCACCCCAAATCTCACACATACATTCAAATATCACTCGCAATATCATAATGTGTACAGTGCAGATGGTACATGAAGAAACATATATTATTATTATGTACTCCATAAAAACCTAAACAAATAATGGAAAATATGCTACAACAAATCAGTTAAATTCATACTTGGTCACAACACACAAGTTCAAGTATATTATATATCATGCTATAGTTTAAAAAATCTCCCCTATTTTTTTTAAATGAATGCTCCAATCACACAAAATAAAAAATAAAAAATATTCAACACCCAAAACAAAAAAATATACATGTGCCAATGCAAACCAGATGAAGATGCACACAAATAAATCTACTACCTATAAAGCAAATACAAAAATGTGATGCATGTAATAATGAATGAATCACACCGAATAAATATAAGCATGCACCAAAAATATCAAATCAGTTAGGTATACAAACGTTCTTACCTTTAAGAGTATCGTAATCTATTTCAAGATTTTTTAGATCACTCTTTTTCACCCAAACTTGTCTTGTGGAAGAATAATCCTAGTCAATTGTGTCATTAGTTCAGTCAATTGATTTACCTGACTAGTAGGAAGTCAATCCAGGTATCAAAATCTTGATTTGTATTTCTATTGAAGTTTTGATTTCTATTTTTCTTCAAGAATTTATGATATCTAGGTCTTATATGTCCTAACTCACCACAATTGAAACAAATATAGATAAACCTAGGACCAAAGTTATGTGGTCACTGATTTCTATTCCTAGGTTGACAGCTTCTACACTGTCTAGTAGGTCTCTGTCCTACGATTCCCTTATTCTTGAGTTCAGGGTTAGGAACATACTTATGCTGGTCAGTGGCAGGTATAAAAATGGTCTTGGAAGTACTAGCAGCATTGTGATCATTCTCTTATATCTTAAACCTCCCTTATTACCAACATGCTTGCTCATTCCTAAGATGCTATCAAGCTTCAATGAACTACTAATGAATGCAACGAGTTGGGTGTTGGAATCCTCATGATCTCTCATAAGGGTCTTAACTTCATTTCTAAAGACTCATTTACAACGCTAAACATACTAAGTATCCCAGAGGACTTCTTAAGATTACTCATAAGATTCTTAACCTGAATATCTACGGATTCATACAAAGAGTTCAACCTACTCGGGGATAAGGTAGATTCCTGAAGGTCAGCTATTAGTTTTTCTTTCTCTAGCTCAAGATCTTTGACCTTCGTACATGAGGCTTTATTGGTAGTCAATATCCTAAAACTCTCCTTATATAATTTATCATAAGCCTCGTGTTTGTCTTCCTCAAATTGCTCACCACTTTCTACATCCTCAACCTTCTCACTCTCCTTATCAGATTTACTCATAATCCTTGCTGTGAAGGCCATATATTTCTCGTTCTCATCCTAAATGAATCTCTAACTTTGATTATCCGAGTTAGACTCCTCATTAGTGAGAGTAACATTCATAGCTTTATCATTATTTCTCTTACTGTTAGGACACCTACTCTATAATGGTTAAAACCTTGACACTTATGACATCTCACAAATTGAGATCTCTTTCTAGATTCACTGGGAGCACCTCCATGTCTCTCTTGATACTTCTTCTTATTTCTAAGCATTTTCCAAAATTTGTTAGCAAAATAAGCTATATCCTCATCATTAGTTGACCCCGAATCAGAAGACTTATTACTGTTATTCCTAACAGTGTTCAAGGCTAAAAACTTATCTTTTGTAAGTTTAACTAATGTTAGTTCATAAGTTTGGAGAATCCAACCAACTCTTCAACCTTAATAGCATCTATGTCCTTACTCTCATTTATGGCTGTGATTTTTGGCATAAATCTCTTAAGTAAGGATCTAATGATTTTTTTGACAATCTTAGGCTTAGGAATTCTCTCATCTAAGTTGAAGCTAGAATTAACAGTCATTCAAGCTCGCATAGAAGTGATCGAATGTCTCATATTCTTTCGTCTTAATCTCTTCAAATCTAATGGTCAATATCAGTAACTTGGTGATATAATCCGGGATAGGCAATCACTTGGCTGAGGTTTGGAGTCCAAAATGTTAAAGTTAACAATTTTAGGGGTAAGTCTTATGAAGAGATCGAAGGTCAAAATGATTGGGAACGACTTGGTTCAAGCCAAAGAAAAGGAGGTCAGATTTGTAAGTTATGCGGCCGCATAGCATACCTTGATTACGACCACATGTACACAGCAGAGAAGTCCAAGGCAGCCAATGTCCCTTCTATGCGACCGCATATATTTTAACTATGCGGCTGCACAGGCTAACTTTTGGACGAGTTTTTCTATTTTTCGCAAGTTTCCATATTTTGATAGAATTCTTATTTTGGACAAGTTTATTATTTTAGGACTCTTTGATTTCGTATTTTTCATATTTCTTAGAATTTATTGTTTTAGTATAAATAAGTTTTCTATTTCATTGTAAGAGACAACTTTTGATATGAATTAAATTAAAACTTTGCTTTTTTCTTTGTTCTTGATGGACAAATTGAACTTATCAAATATTTAATTATATTTGGGACGTTCAAACATCGGATCGTGGGTTATTCATTATGTAATCAAGGGGTTCAACGTATCTTCGTTATTGTTGGGTTGTTTGGTTCACCTCGTTAGGCTCAAATCCAAAACCTAGAACTTATCAAAGGATTAGACAACATTTGTGGCGTTCGCAAATCGAGGTCCATTGATTTTGTAATCAAGAGATCTTTCAAGCTCCATTCTTACTTGGTTGCTTGGTTCAATAATTTCTGGGTCGAGATCCTATCGTCTACAACCTGAATTTGGGCTTTCTCGACATTTTTCGAAATCATTTCGCGAGTTCCATGAGATTCCCCCACCCAGGATCTTATCATGTGGTATCAGAGTTCGGGCTCCAGATTCAGGTTCTATCTTTATTTTTATTTCTTGTTGAGTCTTTGTTTTTGTGTTATTCATGTTCTTGTGTCCAGTAAATCTTTTTGAGTTTAGATCCAAATCAGTTTTCGTTTGTTTCGTTGGACTTGTAGTCGAATTTCTGAGTAAAAAAAAATTTCGAAAAAAAAATGTTATTTAATTTCGGGAATTTCCAGCAATTTTCAATTTTTTATTTTTTGAGTAAAAAAAATATATATTTAAGGATGGATTATGATTGGAGATTTATTTTTCAAACTCGGTGTTTTGTGGGTAGTGCGGCATATAGTTTAGCTATTGATAAGAGCACATGTCAAACTTGGCTAGCATCACTATGGTTGAAAAATTGAGATTATCTTTACAACAACACCATAGGCCTTATAGGATGACTTGGTTGAAGGAGTGTGGTAAGGTAAATGTGACTAAGCAGATTCTTGTAAACTTCACCCTTGGGAGGTATAGTGATAAAGTTTGGTGTGATGTGATACAGTTAAAATCTTTTCATATCTTGTTTGAGAGACCTTAGAGGTATGAGAAGAAGGCTGTTTATGATGTGGGAAGGAACATATATAGGTTTCTTTAGAACTGGAAAAAAATCACTTTAGTTGGCTTGACACTAGAAGAGTCCCTTGCAGATAAACTCAAAGTGAGAAGTAAGGAAATAGAGCATTCAGAAAGAAGAGAAATAGAGAATAAAAATGAGAGTGAGAAAGAGATAAAAAAGAAAAGAAAATGAGAGTAGAGATGTGGCAAAAAATGAAGTGGAGCCACACGAGGTAAAAGAAAGTGAGTCTTTAGAGAGAAAGAAAAGTCAGAAGAGAGCTTGCAGGAAAATAAAAGTGAAGTTGAGAGGGCATTAGTGAGAACTAACAATCCCCTCCATAGTTTTGTTATTTATGTTTTGCAGGTTTCTGAATATATTGGTATCCATGAAAGTGAGCCTATTGAAATACCACTTAATCCAGGTATTGAGCATCGACTTGTGGGTGAAATTAATAAGCCCTACCTCTGCTTGGAGATCACTTTAATACCAGAGGTTGACTTTGTGATTTTCGAGGAGGCAATGGAGTTTCACAGGCATTAGGTGGAGTTTATTTGTAGACCATTGCAATACCAGGTTGATAGATGGGAAATTTCATATGCAAAGGGTTGAATGAGAAAGATGATTTGAGGGGTAAAATTAATACATTGGGAGTGACATTGTCACAATTGTTAGGGCCAAGTAAAGCAAGGAAAAGACATAGTCATTCATCAAATGGAGTTGCTATTGGAGCATTCTAAACTTGCAAGATCAAGCAGTCAAGGCGATCACATTTTGTTTTATGTGATGGTGATTGGGTCTACATTCAAAGGAGGCGAGTTCGAAGTCAAATGAGGTCCAAATTCCATCCGAGAGGTGATGGGCCATTTCATGTTCTTGCCATGATCGGCAGTAAGGGCTATAATTTGGGAATTCCAGTTATGGATTCGAGATCAAATCCTTTCGAAGAGAGAGATGATGATATGATCCGGAATAGGCAATCACTTGGCCGAGCTTTGAAGTCCAAAATGTTAAAGTTAACAATTTTAGAGGCAAGTCTTATGAAGAGATTGAAGGTCAAAATGATTGGGAGCGACTTGGTTTAAACCAAAGAAAAGGAGGTCAAATTCTTAAGTTGTGCGGCCACACAACATACCTTGATTGCGATCGCATGCACACAACAGAGAAGTCCAAGGCAGTCAAGGTCCCTTCTATACGACCGCATATATTTTAACTATGTGGCCGCATAGGCTAACTTCTGGACGAGTTTTTCTATTTTTGCAAGTTTCCATATTTTAATATAATTCTCATTTTGGACAAGTTTGTTATTTTAGGACTCTTTGATTTCGTATTTTCCATATTTCTTAGGATTTATTGCTTTAGTATAAATAGATTTTCTATTTCATTGTAAGAGACAACTTTTGATATGAATTATTAAAGCTTTGCTTTTCTCTTTGTTCTTGATGGACAAATCGAACTTATCAAATATTTAATTATATTTGAAGCGTTCAAACATTGGATCGTGAGTTCGTCATTCTGTAATCAAGGGGTTCAACGTATCTTCGTTATCGTTGGGTTATTTGGTTTACCTTGTTGGGTTCAAGTCCAAAACCTAGAACTTATCAAAGGATTAGCCAACATTTGTGGCGTTCGCAAATCGAGGTTCGTTGGTTTTGTGATCAAGAGGTATTTCAAGCTCCGTTCTTACTTGGTTGCTTGGTTCAATAATCTCCGGATCGAGATCCTATCGTCTACAACCTGAATTTGGGCTTTCCCAACGTTTTCGAATCATTCCGCAAGTTCCATGAGATTCTCCCATTCGGGATTTCATCACTTAGAGTTCTTAACTGCCTGAGTTCCCTCATGTGTGGTCCGTAAAATATCTCAAACCTCTTTAGCAACCTCACACATTGATACTCGCCTAGACTCCTCAGAGGACATTGCCATAAGTAAAGCACGTAGGGCTTTACTATTCTAGTTGCACTCATCTAAATTAGATTTCGACCAATTAGCAATAGGAGTGGGGGCAATGACACCATTAACAGTGCTAGAAGAGGCCGTCCAACCATTCATTATGCTTGCCCATATACGCTCGTCCACCGATTTTAGGAAAACTCTCATTCAAACTTTCCAATACGCATAGTTACTGTCATCAAACTATGGTGGGACAAATAATAAACTACTAATCTAGAAAAACTAGGGTCAGAATCGAATTTGGACTCTGATACCACTTGAAAGTTTAGATTTAGCCAATTTATTTTGAGCCAATATACGGAATTATACAATTAAAAGAAATAAGTCAATTTTTAATTGTTTTTAAATAGTTAATCAATCACGTTAGATTATCCTACAGTTTGAATGCCATAATCAATAATATGAAAGTAATAAACAACACAAAATATGTTGACAGAGAAAACCCAATTTGGTAAAAACTCTGGGACCAAACCAGTAATCTTCACTATAAACAATATGAACTTACAGTATGATCCAGTCTAGCAAATCCACTAGACTCACTAATCTAATTCTTGTAATCTCCAAGACCCGTTTGAACGTGCTTCACTCACACATGTACTTGATCTTTTGAAATTGTCTATCTCATGTGGATCACCAAGAACACATTGTTCTTGTACTCTTTCTGTGATTCTGGTCCAATCTCCCTCAATCTTCAACAATATCTGAAAGTTATTGAGAAAGTACATTCCAATATGTGTATAGGAAGTAAGTGTTTTGAATTACGCGAATTTGATGTTTTCTCAAAGTCGTGGTTGAATGATATCAAAAATCAAAGAATTAATCTCAATGTTTAAATGTGTTCTTAGATCTTGGAATGATATTATGAAGAAGTAATATAATGAACAACCACACACAAAACGTGACAGGGCTTGGTATTTATAATAGGAGATAATTATGTAGTATAAGTCAGAAAAAAACTCTTGAAAAATGCAAATTAGGGTTTCATACATAACATCGCTCGAGCTCTAGGCTAGCGACAGACTAATAGTTGTTGAGCAGTTGTCAGTATTTTCATCCTAATTTCCCTCTCGATGTCCGATTGAGGTGATTCAAAATGAATTGCAAAGCTAACTCCAGGGAAACAATTCTTCTAGGATTAGCATTGTTCAAATTCTAATGTTTTCTTTGTGAAAAATGCGTTACAAATTACGACTGAGAGTTTGGAACATAACTTGTGTGACTCTTTAACACTCTTTAGACTTCTAATTATATTCCTTGATCACATGTGATCTTGTTGGATATCTTGGACTCCTTCAAGGACTATACTACCAATCCCAACTCTTTTAACTTTAATTAGGACTCAATAACTCCTATTTTGACTTTGATCACAACTTGATAAATTCCTAATACAATTTAACTAGGATTTGATTTTGTCTATAGAATTGCCAATACAACATAAATTCTAACAATTCTTTCTTTATTCCAATTCAAGTCCTTCAATTTCTAACTTGTGGAATTTGATCCCCAAAACTTCAAATTTTATTCAATTATATTCTTCTTGATTCATATTTGCTCCAATCCAGGTTTTCTCCTATTATAATAAAAAATACAAATAATTAAGTATCAAGTTTACAGTAATATTCACAAAAGTCACTTTTAGTGGCTTAGATAAGGGTTTAAACTTATCAAGTACCATAGAATTTGTAAAAAAAAAAAAAAATCTTAAATGACTGGGGGGGGAATTATATACCATGTGACTTTGTAATTAAAACTTGACATGCAACAGCACTTTTAAATGCACAACTTTTATTTCATATTCTACACAAAAATAGAGAGTAAGATATAAATATCAGTTAAAAATGTTATTTTATAAGCACATTGTGAAGTTAAGCAAAACATTCTTCAAAGAAAGCCAAGTTAAAAATGTTATTTTATAAGCACATTGTGAACTTAAGCAAAACATTCTTCAAAGAAAGCCAAATAACAATAGGTTTGACCTTTTATTTAAAAAATGGCATAGCATGCAGTGGTGGATCCACAATTCTTGATTAGCTAGGGTGGTCGTCGACCATCTTTTTCTACTTATTATTCAACCAAAGAAATGGGGCACTAGATGCAATTTTTGGATGCTTCTGTGTATGTCAAAAAGAAAAACTTAGCCATCTTTCTTCCATGAACAACGTATGAAGAAGTATATTACAAAGTACAACTAAGCTAGGTGCATTTTGGTTTATGAAAAGAATATAACAAGAAACTAAGGGTAAAATCCAAATCGTTTTTACAGCTCCAAGCGTTGAATTATTATCTTTCTACAAACAGTTCCAAAGGCACCAAGCTTAATCAAATAAAAATGGAATCTTCAGACAGACATAAGAGCATGTTCAATAACATAATTCAGCACTACCTATTAGTCTACCACTATAATTTGAAAAGAATTAAACAATTGCACGAGAACGACAAAAAAGACTCAGAATTTAGCCCAAAAGGCTCAAATAATTTAAAGTCTCATTCAATAATTATAATTCGTGCGAGCACAAAAACATCAATACTCCAACAGAAAAATTCCAATAAAGCAAACATATACACATGTACAACAAAACATCATTAGTGCTAAGACATAAAAACCATGTATAAACACAAGTAAATTAACTATCATACGCCTACATATAAATTTACACTCGTAAATCGTAAATCATAACTCATAACTTACACTTTCACAGTCATAACATAAATCATAAATTATAAATGATAAATAAAAAAACAAATTAAAGTCTAAAAGAACAAAAAAGCAAAAAATGAAAAAGAAGAGGCACTTGACTGAGACTCACAGAGAGAAAGACAAAGATGCAGTGGGTCAGTGGCGGAGACCGGAGAAGCTCAACGACGATTTGGGATAGCTAATATTAGGTCATAAGGGCGTGGTAGGGAGGGAGTGAGATGGGGTTTGGAAAAAAAGTTAGTCACATATTATTTTCGGTCACAAATCAGAAATTTTAAATGTCAAAAATTATTTTACGTCACAATTCAAAAATTTTATAGGTCACAATTTGTTCATCGGTCATAGATTCATAATTTAATTAGTCACATATTATTTTTCGGTCACAAATCAAAATTTTTAAATGTCATAAATTTTTTTACGGTCACAATTCAAAAATTTTAAATGTCACAATTTTTTCCTTGGTCACATATGAAAAATTTATAAGTCACAATTTCTTTATCAGTCACAGATCACGAACATTATAAGTCACAACTTATAATTGGTCACAAATTAACAAATTTTAGGTCACACGTTATTTTTTAGTCACATTTAATTTTTTTCATTGGTCACATATTGTTTATGGTCACAAATTATTTTCGAGGTCACGGATCGAAATTTTAATAAGTCACAATTTATTTTTAAGGTCACAAATCAAATATTTATTAGGTCACATATTATTTTCGAGGTCACAGATCGAAATTTTAATAAGTCGCAATTTGTTCATCAGTTACAAATCACAATTATTATAAGTCACAACTTCACAAATTAAATATTTTATAGGTCACTGTTTATTTTCGAGGTCACAAATCAAAATTTTAATATGTCACAAATTATTTTATGTCACGATTCAAAAATTTGATAGGTCACAATTTATACGTCGATCACAAATCACAATTATTTGGTCACAGTAATTGGTCACAAATTACTTTTTTCATTACATATTATCAAATTTTTAGGTCACAACTAAATACGTGATCACAAATTGATCAATTTATTGGTCACAGATTGTTTATATTGGTCACACATTAACTAACTTCATGGTCACAATCAAATAAATCATTTGTGACCACCACCTCACGAATCCACCCCCACACCCAACCTGTCCTCCACCACAGAAGCCACAAACCCGCTGCCACACACCACCACAACACAATATCACCACCGCCTCAGCAACCAAGACTTCCCAACACCACCGCACTGCACAATAACCACCTATCGCACACCCATTACACACCAACCAACGATCGCAGACCACCACTGCACCGTAGTTCACACCAACCGTCATCAAACACCACCGCCTAGCGCCTCACTGCGTGCACCGGATCACCACACACCACCACCTAGCGCCTCACCACTGTACCGCCGTCAGACACCACCACCAACCACCTCACCACCGTACCACACCATCGTCGCTGCCACAACAACGATCGCGAACCACAACAAAACCTCCATCGACCACCACAAATCACAACTCCACAGATCTGTGCGAAGAAATCAAACTAAGAAAAAAAATGAACCACACCAAAACTTCCGCCACGACCACCACAAATCACAGCTCCACAGATCTTTCGCACTTCGACGCCGCGAGGAACTCCTTGCCAAACCATCGCCTCTCCTCCGGCGATTCACGGCGCTGCACCATCCAAACATCTACTTCGCCACCCAATAGCGAATCCAATTGCAGTGGAGAATTAGGGTTCCGGCGGAGAGCGAGAGAGAGAGAAAGAGAGAGGGGGGAGAGGCATGCGAATAGAGAGAGAGGAAAGGGGCGAGGTTTCATATAGAGAGAGAGAGGGGGGGGTGGGGGTGGAGTGAGGGAGAAATAAATTAGGGTTGGATTTGTGTAGGATAAATTAATTAGGAAAAAAATCTGATTTCTGAAATTATAAACTTAAATTCTGATTTACGAATTATAAACTTAAATTCTGATTTAGGAAATAGGATTTTGAAAAGTAGGGTAATGTGTAATTTCCACAAAAACAAAAAGGAAGGAGAGGCCCAACAGAAGAAAAGGCCCAAGATTTAAAAAAAATAAAAAGTACTTGTCATCTTCCAAATTCCTCAATTCCTCCATGTGCGGCGCCTGAACTTCAATCTTCAAGATTTCTCCTTCGCTCCAATGGTAACTGTAAATTTCGACGGAGCAAGCACGCACGACCGCGCCTCCTCAATAGCATGCCACTCTAGTGTAAGACAAATATCACGAAAGGTGTGACATTTAAACTAAAATGACAAAGAATGCCACTATAAAGTAACATATCATGTTTTTAACTAAATGAAACAAACATGTCATTTAATGATACATAACATATATATAAAGGCTAACAGTTAAAATTATATCTAAACATGCACAAAAATCTCAGAAATAAAAAAATTAATTGCAATTTGAATTACTGAATAATTCGAAACAGAGATGACTTAAATCCATAAGCAATTAATGAATAAGCATGCAAAAATAATCAAGAACCTCAATAACATCAAATACATAATTATTTTATGATTAATTTCAATTAAAATTCTGAAAATTTTATAATAAAAAGCTTCAAAATAAAAATGAGTTACCAGAAAAAATGAACTTCCAATGCTGATTGTAAAAAGAAACTGCAATTGGATACAGAATTAATACCAATCTAAAACATAAAGTTTCATTGCGATATAAAGATGTAGATTGCGGATTTTTGCAGATTTTTAGGAAACACGGCGCGTAATTTCATCACGAAAATCTGGAAGAAAACATTTTTACCCTGAATTTGAATTAGATGGAAAGGAATTTGTGAGAGTTTTACCATTTTTGGATAAGTTATATTTTTAGGCGCTTTCCCGGTAGTTCTGAATTGAACAGTAACTTATACGGTTTTATTTATAATTACAAAAACCAGAGAATCAATAATTAATTAATTTCATAGAATTTTGATGACTATTGAGTGCATAAGAAAAGTCCAACGATGATTGAGTGCATAAGAAGTCCAAATCTTTCAACATTAATTGATCATTGTAAAATGATAGCTTCATTAGTTAGTTTGTATAAATTTCCACAATTGCCAACTTAGTCAATAAATGTTAATGTTATGTGCGTAAAGATCGAAAATAAATTTAAATAAATAAAAATATAATCGAATTTTTAGATGAAATGCATCATTAACATAATAAAACTAAAATCACTACCACCCATTTAATGATTGTTTATGTGACAAGCCTTCGTAGCGTATTTGAATATAAATTTAGATAAATAATTTCGTAGACTTTCACAAAATACTACGGGGGCGTTCTCTTCGTGTTTCAATTTTGTGTTTTAAATTCATTTTGTGTTTTGTGTGTCCATTTTGAGATTGTTGAAAACTCGTTCTTTTTGTCGTTTTGAAAAAAGATTTCCCAACCCATATTTTTTGAGTTTTGATAGATTTGTGAAGAAAACAGCCAAAACGTAAAAAAATTGTTTTCTATTTTCTTCACAAAATTTTCAGCCGTTTTCAAAAACTCGTTTTCGAAAATGGGAAAGATAACGTGTTTTCAATGTTTTGAAAAATCGAAAACAGAAAACGGCCCAAAAATAACAAAGAGAACGCCCCCTACATTTCTGCGCCATCTAATTTGTCAAAACCCTATTTTGATCTGGTTAAACTTAAGAATAATATAAATAGAAAGAATTTTCTATGCATGCAAACTCCTTTTCTCCCCACCCCCTCCCTGCGCATAAACTTGCTGCTATTTTCCTATATATATAGGTGCAATGTAATCACACTAGTATAATCAAACCCTATCATTTCTCATATTTTTTCAATTAGAGAAGTAATATTTTCTAAAAATGTCTGTGCTACCGTTAGTGGCAGCAGGTGCTCTTTTTCTTGACAGTTTCAGAGTGTAATGGTCAGTTGACCAATATATTTTACAGTACTTCATGCCCAAATGTGTCCATTGTCGTTTGTAATATATTAGAACAGGCTCAATTTTCACAAAATGCAGTGCCAAATTTATTGGGAGACACTATCTCCATCCATCATTCTTTTATATCTATCCACTTTAAAAAATATATATATATATTACATTTTTAATCAGATGTAAATTTACTTAAATAGACATGGATAAAATTAATTAAAATCTAAACTCCAAATTCTTTTATATCTATCCACTTAAAAAAAAAATAATTATATTACATTTTTAATCAAATGTAAATTTACTTAAATAGACATGGATAAAATAAATTAAAATCTAAACTCCAAATTCATTCACTAAGGGTATTTTTGATTGCGAGCATGAAATTTGCATGAAAATTAAGAAAATAAAATTTAGGCAATTCAATTGTCTAGAACTTATTTGTATGAAAAATATTAATTAAATGTGTTTGATTGATCTAGTTTTCAACATAAAAAATAATATATTTGTCCATTTTTTATTAGTTGGTAAATGAAAGAAAGAAAAAGAGAGTGAATTACTTGAAAAATAAAAATCATCACTCTCTAAAGAAAATGTTTTCATTATTTTTGAAGAAAAATATGGTCCTCTGACCAAAAGTTAAAAAATTATGTTCTTTTGAAAAAATTGTTAATCGAACACTATTTAATATTTATACATTGACACCATTTTTTTTTTTTGTTAAATTCGGTTATGCTTGGTACACACTTTTGCGTACATCAAGTTTGACACTTTGCCACAGAGTGAATTGTCTAAATAGTCACTGAACTTTACATCATACTTCTACAAGGTCACTAAACTTTAAAAATCACCCAACTCATCACTGGACTTTTCAAAAGGTTTCCACGCGGTCATTGAACTTTAAAAATCACTTCATTCATCACTAAACTTTGTAAAAAATTCTCACGGGGTTACTGAACTTTACAAAATATTTCCTAGTGATCACTAACTTTAGTGATCCATGGGAAATATTTTGCAAAGTTTAGTGACGAATGAGAAGATTTTTTATGTTCAATGATCCCGTGTAAATTTTTTGAGAAGTTCAGTGATGAGTTTGATGATTTTTAAAGTTCAGTGACCTTATGGAAGCATGATGCAAAGTTCAGTGACTATTTGGACAATTCACTCCTTTGCCACATGGCAAACTATCATTTGACATTTCAAAAATTAAAAACAAATTTTCCTCCGCTCATTTTTTGACAACACATCGAATGTCAAGCACAATGTACACTAGTGTACATCTAAAATTTTTGTTATTAAATCTATTGAAAGGTCAAGTAAAGCTCAATATGGATGGCGCTTGTGAATGGAATCCTCCGAAGAATAAAACCAAAAATTCATGAAGCTATTAAAGATGATTAAAAGTGATGAGGAGTTGCAAAAACCCTTAAAAAACCCACCAAAAAATTGATCTGAAAACTGCCATAATGGCTAGTTTTTTCTTCTATGCGGTCGCATAGAACAAATCTATGCGACGGCATAGATCAGTTCCCGACAGGGCTTTAGGCCCTGCATTAGACCATCGGCCGCATGGCTATTGGTGGCTTCCAATTCCATTTTCATGTCACACGCGACTTTATTGATTTTGAACAACATATTCAACAGGGACTTTACCGTACAGGTTGGGTGACTAGAACAGAATCCAGTAATCCCCTCCCATACGAATTTTGATATTGGTAATTTGAACACTAATTCATGTAAAGTAGAACAAACAACTTTTGTATGCATCCATGTTAATTTTACCTTTAGTTTAGAAGGACAAACTCCAAAATCTATAGATTCCACTTAAATTGATTTGAAAAGGAGAAGGTTTTTAATAGAAAAACTAAAATATATGATTATATCGAAATTAAAATTATCACCTCTAACCACCATTAAATTTTTATTCCACCTGATTACACTACATCAGAAACAGCTTTTTGTAACGTGCAAAAAATGTTGCCAAAGAGTTTTTGCAACGTTCGGGAGCATGTTGCGGATTGCGATGTTGCCGTAGAGTGGAACCTTTTCGCAACGTTCGACGAACGTTGCGAAAAAAGGCTACGGTAACGTTCGCTGAACGTTGCGAAAAAGGGCTACGACAACGTTCGCTGAACGTTGCGAAAAAGGGCTTTCGCAACGTTCGCTGAACGTTGCAAAAAAAAGCTTTCGCAACGTTCAGCGAACGTTGCAAAAATTTTTTTTTTTTTTTTTTTTTTTTTTTTTTTTTTTGTACAACAAGAATATAAATTATTATATTACATTTTTTTCTTGAGAACTAAATATAATGAAGTTTAATTTCAAAAAATAAAATAAAAAAATGCTAATATTCAAATTTTAATATAAAAACTAACAACGTAAATAAAATTACAAATATATTCATTTAATTCCTTAATTTTTAAAATTCAAATCAAGATAAAATAACACTAAATTACAAGAATCGTTAGTCCAACTATTGGATATACTTATCTTACACAAATTGAGTACCCTTCACAAGGATGAAGAAAAAAAATGTAACATATTCTTGTAACCCTTGAGATGGTCGGGCCATTCAAAAGCGCACCTAGACTAGGTTAGCTTAGAGCTTTAATGGCAGCATAGCAAGCCTCAGAGATTAAACACTTGATCCATCAAATGATCCTTCTTGTACTCTTCATCACAAAAGGAATTCTTTGCTTCACCATCATGAAGGTTTATTGTGTCCATGGATGTCACATTCTTCTGAATCAATACAACACAAAATATATTAATTTAAGTTAGTATAATATGTGGATAGCAGTTTTCATCGGTGAGAAACAGCAAGACAAACTTTCTAAAACATAGTAATTAGATTGATATATCTCACATGCATGCTTGTCACTAGAATGGTGTAACTTTTTTTTCAAGCTATAAGCCCAATCAAACACAACCTTATGTGTGAAAATTGACATATAAATCAAGATCCCTTTTTTTTCGATTGATCAAATTAGTATATTAGTGAGGAAATGTATGGGGAGCCCACATCTAATTTTAACACAATTATAAGTTGATAAAACATTACTGAAAATCACAGGAAGACATGCAAATTGAGTATTTAGAAAGTTTTAGCAATGAATATACGGCACCAGACCTGTGTTTCGCCACGTGTAAAAAGAGCACTCCCATGTGCTCGAGGAAGTAATCCACAGTGGGAATTAATTGGCCGTAATTCAAGTTCTGCCATCACTTCTTTTTCCTCCCTGCATAAAGGGAAATAATACAAAAGAAGTTTCTTATAAAAGAGATCAATGAAGGTGATGTAACTTCATAGTTCCACTTCATAACCCAATCAAATGTTACACGTGTGTGGAAAAATGACTATGCTTACCTCATCCTCCAGGCATTCAACAGACCCTCAATATCACCATCAAGAATATTTAGGGATGATATTACAGCTTTTTCATTACTTCCACATAGAAAGAGTATCTCACTCATACTCCTCACCAAGGCTCTGTTTAGAAGCAGAAAATTTTACAAACAAGTTTCAGTAATGGAAAGAGACCAGTGAGTAAAAGAAAGAGAACCAAAATCTACCAAATGAGCCAGCGTTACTTTCCAGTTAATCACAGTAGGTAAGATTGCTAGATGATGCCTCATTCAAGAAAATACAAGATCCTGTATTGTGGCTCACAATAGTTGTGCAAAATTTTGTTTAAACTTTGATTCTGTTTCAGTGTACATATGAAAAAATTGGCTCAAGGTGAAATTCAGGTTGATACAAAATACCAAACTATGATATGTGAATCAATGTTTAAAAAAATATGTTATCAGATTTTGTTATGTGACAATGGTGGAGAAAGTGAAAACCATATCAAAATATAAGCTGATAGAATCAAAACAATTACTAGAAATTAAGTGTCACAAGAAAAGGCATAACAAAGTTTGGATTCAATTTTTCTGTAACAAACTTACAAGACAGTAACAATGAGATGTGAATTTCAAAGAAGTAACACTAATTTGAAGCTCCAGAGGAAGCCATAGGTGAAATTTCAAATAAAAACTTTTCTAGATTGTGTAGTTTTTCCCTCTTTTAAGTTCTGGCACTAGTACTAAGTTGAAGGTTAACCAAGCTAATCCTTAAAATGATAGCAAATAAAGAGATCCATGACCTTGATTTTTTGTCTTCGGAAAGAGATGAAAAAACATCTTCCGTCACATATTCATTCTCGGACACTCTTCTCAAACCCAAACTTGTTGACATGTTTGGCACGACTTCATATTCCTCTGGAGAAAATAGAAGATATTTGAGTACAAAAGCCTGCATAGCCAAGAGAACGTTTTATTAGCAGAATACAACATAAGACATGTGTTCCTTAACCTTAAAATCACACACTTCACTCCAACTATAGGACAAACTATTCATCATTATAACACTTAATGGTTTAATCGAAAACCCTGTTCGCTTATATAAAAATTGCTTTGCAGAACCCATCCCATCAACAATGACAAATCCAGAAACTAGGTTAAATATGCCCAGACCACTAGGTTACGAGAGATTAACACACTTCATGTATTTTCCACACATTAAATTACTCGTGGCAAAGATGAATAATGTGTGAGTGCTCATCTCTCTAGCAACAAGTCCTAGCGTTTATTTCCCTTTATTAGAAGATGGTGAAAGATTTTAATGATGATATTGAACAATGAACCTGAATATCTATGCTAAATTTCAGACTCTACTCCTGACCTAAGAATCGGAAAAATTTGTAAAACTATAAACTCGAAACTGAGCATTACATAAACCTTTTGTCATCAAAATACTAAGAAAAAACAAAATGAACAAAAAATAAGTATTCAGGCAAAGAAACGGGCTATAATATGACTAGTAAATTACAACAACATTAATGAGAAATACAAATATTCATTTAAACACATACATAATCATATGCAGAGAAAAGCATTCTGGACATTCTCTTATGTCAAGAAAATTACCAAGGGAATGGGTTTCCTCAGAAGTTCAAAAGCCAGCCAGCCAGCCACCATTCCAATGAGTCCAACAAAAAGTGCAAATCCAATTGAGGTACCTCGATCACTTTTTCGACTTCTTTGATTTTTAATAATTTCCTACAAATGAAAAAGAGAAATGGTGGAAATCATTCTAAAAGGGTGATGCCTAAATTCTAAAAGGGTAATGAAGATGTGATGATCAAAAAGTGCAAATCCAATTGAGGTACCTTCACTGTAATATGAATGAACTATTCAGGGAAGTTCAAATAATGAGCTATAATATGGTCACATTCAACTAAAAACATGTGAGAGAGCTGACAATTTTGATTTCCAAGTAGCTGGGTCTGTAATGACCCTAATCTAGAATTAGTTTGCAGGTTTAATCGCCAATTTTCAGCACCCTCATTTCAAGAGCCCATTCTAAAAACGAGCTCTACACAACATTGTTGTCACATGGTCACAACAAGAGCAGTTATCAGGAAAACATACCAACTATAGACAATGCCCTAAAATTATAGAAAATGCCCTAAAATTCATTTTTGAAGAGAATTCATCTAGGCATAGCAATTTCCTTGAATCGAGCACATAAACATCGATTACAAAGCCAAAAAATTGAATTACACAACCTGCAAGATGAACAAGAAAAGAATAAAAGATATCGTACATACCAAAACGTCGATTGTTGATCTACAATATCCACTGACCAACAGCAGAAACCGTTGGGAGGCACACACGGAGAGAGAGCCTTCGATTAGGCCTTGAGATGGAAACGACAGCTTCAGATTGCTGTTAAAATGGCCGGAAGGTTTTTTGTAGATTTGGGGTGGAGAGCGAGATACGTGAGGTCTCTGTGAAGCTCAAGAGGGAATTGTTTTGGGCCTTTTCCGTGTTTTGTAAATTTACTTCCCTTTCGCAACGTGCAAATGAAGGTTTCGCAACGTTCATTTGTACGTTGCCAAAGGTTCCTTTTCGTAATATTCATTTGAACGTTGTAAAAGAAAATTTTTTTGTAACATTCATTGCACGTTGTAAAAAGTGAAATTTTTTGCAACGTTCATTGTACGTTGCAAAAAGTGAAACTTTTCGCAACGTTCTTTTGCACGTTGCGAAAAGTCCATTTTCGTAACATTCATTTGAACGTTGCAAAAGGAGAACTTTTCGCAACGTTCATTGCACGTTGCGAAAAGTTTCGAAATGTGCAAATGAACGTTGCGAAAAGTGAAAACTTTTCGCAACGTGCAATGAACGTTACGAAAAGTAGTATTGACAACATTCTTTTGAAAAATGTTACTAAAACTCAATAAATTTAACCAATTGCAACATTCACTTATTTGAATGTTGCCATAAACTCCTTTAGCAACATTCAATCAATGAATGTTGTTTTTTGAGTGTTGCAAAAGAGTTTTTTTGTTGTAGTGTTATATCTTGAAACGAGTTTTATTTCATACTTAATTAATAATAAGGATAGATTTTTAATGTGGATGAATATAATATTTTTAATTTTTTTTAATAGGGATATATTTAGATTGAGATAAATGTATAGAAGTGATATTTGATATATAGTGTTTAATAGGATGAATATAGTTTTTTTTTTTTTTTTTTAAAAACAATTAAAATTTTAATAGAGGATAGATTTAGAGTGTGATAGATATATAAAAATGGTGTGAATGTATAGTGTTTAAATGAGTGAACTTAATAAGGACAATATTAAAATATGATGTAAATGAAAATAGTATAGTATTTAAAAAAATACAATTAATGGGATAGATATTTAACAATAATGGACGTAAATAGCAACATTTGTAGTTTGCAAAAGAAAACTGAAATGGATTATTGAGTGCATAAGAAAAAGTCCAAATCTTTTAACATTAATTGATCTTTTTGGAATCAGTTTTTCCATTTGTACATAAGCAGGGTTCATAGAACCCTGCCAAAAAACTCATAATCATGTGGGGCCCATCCAAATAAAAAAGGACTATGCTACATGTACACACAATCTCCCACACAATTTCTTACACTCCTCTCACATGAAGGAGGGCCCACAAATATTTTATTATGTGTGGACCCCTCTCCATGTGAGGGGGGTGTAAGAGATTGTGTGGGGGATTGTGTACAAATAGCTTTATTCAATAAAAATTGGCCAAAAACAACCCACCTCCTATTGAGGTGTCGGTAGGAGTTCACACCTAGTATTATTGTTGTGGAATTGTAGCTTCGTTAATTAGTTCGGCTACAGTTCCACGATTACAATGGCTAACTTTGTCAATCAATGTTAACGTTACGTGAGTAAAGAATCGATATAGTCTGCTGAAAATTAAATTTAAATAAATAAAAATATGTGATTGAATGAGATGAAATGCATTATCATCAAGGGTGGAGTCAGGGGACTGAAAAAATTTATACAGGTATGATACTTTGAAAAAAAAAAAAAAAAATCATTAGAAAAAAAAAGAATTTTCATAATTTTATTCCTTTTTTTTTTTTTTTTTTGCATTACAAAATAAGTTGGGCTTAAAGCCCTAGACCACTCCCCTCGCCTCCCTACGCCCCTGATCATTATCCTAATAATAGTAAAAGATGTTGGTCTATTCTTACTACCACCCATTTAAAAATTGTGTATGTGACGAGCCTATACATGATAGAGTATTTGAGTATAAACATAGATAAATAAGTGGGGTCTTTCTCCAACATAGATGGAAAACTGCCTTATTTATTAGTAGACTTACCCTCAAGGTTAGGATTCAACCTTTACCCTCAAATTACGAAGCTTAGATGTTAATAGCCACCTTGCATGTTTATAATTAATTTATGTGCCATCTAATTTGATAAAACACTCGTTTTGTAACTTTCTAATCAATGTAGAACCAAAATTGTTATCTTCCATGACAAAATATCACAAGTTTGTTCTACGTGCATTCTTCAAGGACAAAAATTTCAATCATTCTAAAAATCTATATCTTGGTTGTCTTTTCCTATTTGTCTTATTTATTAGAAGACTTACCCTCAAGGTTGGGGTTCAACCTGTACCCTCAAATTACGAAGCTCAGATGTTAACAGCCAACTTGCATGTTTATAATTAATTTCTGTGCCATCTAATTTGATAAAACACTCGTTTTGTAACTTTCTAATCAATGCAAAACAAAAATTGTTATCTTCCATGACAAAATATCATACCCTCAAGTTTGTTCTACGTGCATTCTTCAAGGACAAAAATTTCAATCATTCTAAAAATCTATATCTTGGTTGTCTTTTCATATTTGTCTTATTTATTAGTAGACTTACCCTCAAGGTTGGGGTTCAACATTTACCCTCAAATTACAAAGCTCAGATGTTAACAGCCAACTTGCATGTTTATAATTAATTTATGTGCCATCTAATTTGATAAAACACTCGTTTTGTAACTTTCTAATCAATGCAGAACCAAAATTGTTATCTTCCATGACAAAATATCATATCCTCAAGTTCGTTCTACGTGCATTCTTCAAGGACAAAAATTTCAATCATTCTAAAAATCTATATCTTGGTTGTCTTTTCCTATTTGTCTTATTTATTAGTAGACTTACCCTCAAGGTTGGGGTTCAACATTCACCCTCAAATTACAAAGCTCAGATGTTAACAGCCAACTTGCATGTTTATAATTAATTTCTGTGCCATCTAATTTGATAAAACACTCGTTTTGTAACTTTCTAATCAATGTAGAACCAAAATTGTTATCTTCCATGACAAAATATCACAAGTTTGTTCTACGTGCATTCTTCAAGGACAAAAATTTCAATCATTCTAAAAATCTATATCTTGGTTGTCTTTTCCTATTTGTCTTATTTATTAGTAGACTTACCCTCAAGGTTGGGGCTCAACATTCACCCTCAAATTACAAAGCTCAGATGTTAACAGCCAACTTGCATGTTTATAATTAATTTCTATGCCATCTAATTTGATAAAACACTCGTTTTGTAACTTTCTAATCAATGTAGAACCAAAATTGTTATCTTCCATGACAAAATATCACAAGTTTGTTCTACGTGCATTCTTCAAGGACAAAAATTTCAATCATTCTAAAAATCTATATCTTGGTTGTCTTTTCCTATTTGTCTTATTTATTAGTAGACTTACCCTCAAGGTTGGGGTTCAACCTTTACCCTCAAATTACGAAGCTCAGATGTTAACAGCCAACTTGCATGTTTATAATTAATTTTTGTGCCATCTAATTTGATAAAACACTCGTTTTGTAACTTTCTAATCAATGCAAAACCAAAATTGTTATCTTCCATGACAAAATATCATACCCTCAAGTTCGTTCTACGTGCATTCTTCAAGGACAAAAATTTCAATCATTCTAAAAATCTATATCTTGGTTGTCTTTTCCTATTTGCCACCAAGATGGATGAAAAAAAAATTTTGATTTTATCCATATATGCAAAAGAACAGTCATATACATTAGCCTCTATTTGGTCTAGTTAAAAATAGATTTTTAGTAAATTTCGATAAAAATTAATTAAATGTGTAGTTGAAATGTTAATGAAAGATGTGGATCATGTTACTAAAAAAAACTCTCGTTTAAATTACCGTAAGTGCACAAATCGTTAACAAGTAGTAAAATGAATTTTGAGTTTAAGTGTCGTATTTACAGATATTGTACTGGTCAATTTAATTTAGCCTTAACCGAAATAGATAAATTGTGCTTGTGAGTTGAAATTTAAACTAATTAATTTTGAAAATCTAAATTAATGCAAGACTACTACAAATGCAATTAATGCACTCCTTTAACGCAAAATTTGACAACACTTTAATTATGAAGATCAATATTCATAATTTGTTTAACAATCTCTCTCGTGTAAAATTAAACATATTCCTATATGTGACCTGAATATATTTCTATGACGGAGACAAACATGCAAGAATGCGTTAATGATTTATGAGGTTCGTAAAAAATATAGCACAAAAATAATCTAACTTAGCATGATGAAGAGACAAAAACTAATACAAAAGATGGAATTCATAATCCGGAGAAGAAGAAAATCAAATAATATAACTTTTTCTTCGCACTGAATCTTCAACCCGGATGAATTGTCCAAAAAAATATCCTCGTTTTTGCTCCCAAAAGATGATTTTTTTTATAATGAATATGAGATGAATCCAATGATATATGGATACCCCTTCTTTTATTCCAATAAGCCCGATAAATTCCTCTTTTATCAAGGACTTCGACTCCCCCACTTCTTTGTTTGCTTTGTAATTCTTATACATTCCAAATTCTTCTCAATTTGTGTAAACTGTGTCGCCAGCTTTCTTCATTCCAATTGCAAGTCCAAGTGGCAAGGTCCAATTAAATTTGTTTCTTGCCTTCAATGTCCACCAATATTTTGGAATGTGCATTTTAGTCCTCAAGTCCATTTCTTATTGCTACAACACTCTTTCTTTATTCCAATTCAAGTCTTTCAATTTATGACTTGTGGAATTTGATCCCCAAAACTGCAAATTTTATTAATATAATAAAAAATAAAAATAATTAAGTATCAAGTTCACCGTAATACTCACAAAAGTCCCTTTTGGTGGTTTAGATAAGTTTAATTTTTACACTTATCAGGTCCCATAGATTTTGCAGTTAAAAACGAGTTTAAGAAATTGTGAGTGGCCGGGGGAAATTATATACCGTGGGACTTTAACATGCAATGTAACTTTTAAATGCACAACTTTTAATTCACCTTCTACACAAAAATAGAGAGAAAATTTAACTATCAGTTAAAAAGGTTCTTTTATAAGCCCAATGCGAACTTAAGCAAAAATGTTATTCAAAGAATGCCATAGCTTGCCACTCTCTAGTCTAAGACAAATATCACGAAAGGTGTGACAATTAGACTAAAATGACAAAGAATGCCACTATAAACCAGAGAATCAATGAGTAATTAATTTCATAGAATTTTGATGATTATTGAGTGCATAAGGAAAGTTCAACGATGATTGAGTGCATAAGAAAAAGTCCAAATCTTTCAACATTAATTGATCTTTGTAGAATGATAGCTTCATTAGTTAGTTTGGCTAAATTTCCACGATTACAATTGCCAACTTAGTTAATCAATTTTAATGTTATGCGCATAAAGAACGAAAATAAATTTAAATAAATAAAAATATAATCGATTTTTTTTAGATGAAATGCATCATTAACATAATAACATCAAACACTACCACGCATTTAATAATCGTGTATGTGACGAGCCTTAGTAGCGTATTTGAGTATAAATTTAGATAAATAATTTCGTAGACTTTCACAAAATACTACAAGCTCTGATAGATGTTAACAGCCAACTAATTGCATGCTTATATTTAATTTCTGCGCCATCTAATTCGACAAAACCCTATTTTGACAAAACCCTATTACAAGAATTTTCTATGCATGCAAACTCCTTTTCTCCCCACCCCACCCTACCCCACCTACCCACTCATCCCATCCCCTCCCTGCATATAAACTTGCTGCTATTTTCCTATATATATATATGGCTGCAATGTAATCACACGAGTATAATCAAACCCTATCATTTCTTATATTTTTTTCAATCTGAGAAGTAATATTTTCTAAAAATGTCTGTGCTGCCTTTAGTAGTAGCAGCTGCTTTTTTCTTGACAGTTTCACAGTATAATTGTCAGTTGACCAATACATTTTACAGTATTTCATGCCCAAATGTGTCCATTGTCGTTCGTAATATATTGGAACAGGCTCAACAAAATGATGTTCGAATTGGAGCCAAGCTCGTTCGCCTTCATTTCCACGATTGCTTTGTCGACGTAATTTTCTTCCCATTCTGCCATGTCACGTTGCACTCCCCACCCCCTCTCAACCCTACACGTTTTGAAAAGTTGAAGCTGTTAGAGGCGACACATTTAAGTTTCGCCTTTCAAGGTGTAAGCCAAAATCCAAATTCATTTTTTGATTTAATGCACAATTTTTTATTTTTTTTTAAATGGGTGATGACGAGACTTGAATTCTCATAATTTAAGCAGTGCCCAGCCTCGTGCTTCTTATTTTTTTCTATTTTTAAATTTTTATTTTTTGCCTAAGCTCGCCTTTGTTAAGCTTTTCTATGCTTTAATTATTAAATAATATTTAGATTGATTTAAAACTTTTAAAATAATATTAACACAAGAAAACGTTTTTTTACTCCTAGAACTTGCCTGGGCTTGTCTAGCTCGAAGCTTGACGTCCATGTCTCGTCATGTTTTATGCTTTTAGAACACTTAGTTAAGAGAACATATATCTGGTTGAGGGCAGAGGCGAATCCAGGTTTGGAGTTCAGCTAGGGCGGAGGTCAACTGTTGACCGTTGACTCAACGATCATAATAGCGATGTCGTTTATTAATATTTAATTTTTTTTAATATATATTTAAATGCACTAAAACGTAAAAATTCTATATATATGAAAATAAAATTTAATACAACCCAATATACGAAAAAATTACCCGATACAACCTCATTCCGTAACTGTAAATTTAGACAACTGGATTCTACAGAGCCTCATATTTTGAAAATGTTGCAAGCTGATGAACATCTCCCTTATGAGTAGCCTCAATTAGCCTTCTGTCCATGAGTTGCAGATAATTTTTCTGAACCTAAGATCAGTTGTACCACTTCTAGATGGTCCAAATAAAACTAGCAATTTAAACTTTTATCCATTCTTGTCTTATTTAACAAAAATATCAAAGGAATTAACAAGCAATTCTATGACAATCGTGATAGAACAAGAAGTTAACACAAAGCTTTGTATCCTGTACACATTGGTTCAACATATGCAATCATATTTTAATCATGTTTTGTTTAACTACGTATAACTTATAAGTAAAATTTATGAGTAATTAAGTTTACTTATTTACACATAAGTTAATTTAAAAATAAACTTGTTCACTTATAAGTATAAAATAAAGTGAAAATTACACCCACTTATGATTTTTAACTTCTAACTTCAAAAATCAAGTTTAAAACTTATTTATTCAAAAATCAGGTCATAATTCAATTTTTTTATATTAATAATAATATTATTAAATTAAATTAATCTACTAATTATGGATAAACTCATTATCCACCTAATATCTCTGCTAAAATATCTCTATCTATACATGTTGAAAAGGATTTTTCTCTCTACATGTTGCCAGCCTTTTCATCTCTCTCGTCGCCGCCTGACGCCGCCTTCGCCAATCGCCACTGCTGTCTTGCCACTTCTCTCTTGGATTTACCACAGATCAGATTTACCACTTCTCTTACTCTCTCTCTCTCTCTCTTTCTTTTTCTCTCTCCCCCACACGGACAAACACAGACACACTCAAATCTTCCCAAAAGGTCACTTTAATTCATGAGTGGTGTAATCACTTAATCTGGGCTAAGTTCATGGGAAGTAGATTCATTAACAACCAGTTTGGAAGCGAGGTAGAAGATGTCGAAAATTCGCCTAAAGACAGTGGAGATTCGCCCATCTTCGGCGCTTCCGGCCACTAGCTGGATTCGCCATTGGTTGAGGGTGGTCATGAATGGATTTGATTGTGCATGCATAAGTAATAGAGCAAATTGCTCAACTACTTGATTTCAAACTTATCATCTGAAGAAATATTTATGCAGTCAAACTCAACTGATACATTTGATGCAAAAAAAAAAATGTGTAACTTCTTATGTCTACTTTGAGCAGGGCTGCGATGGCTCAATTTTGCTAGATAATGCAGATGGCATAAAGAGCGAAAAATACGCTAGTCCCAACAATAATTCAGTTGGTGGATTCGATGTCGTTGATGACATAAAAACAGCATTAGAGAATGTTTGTCCTGGTGTCGTCTCATGTGCAGATATTTTAGCCCTCGCTTCTCAAATTTCAGTAACCATGGTATCACAAATTGCTTTAATTTTATCCACTGCAGCGTACCAAATATGCCCATAATTTTTTCCATTGTCACAGGAAGGAGGTCCATCATGGGAAGTTCCTCTAGGTAGAAGGGATAGCAGAACAGCAAACCGATCAGGGGCCAATAGTGACCTTCCTAGCCCTTTTGCGAGCCTTTGTAAACTCAAATCCCTATTCAGAAATAAGGGTCTTGATTCCACTGATTTAGTTGCTTTATCAGGTAATGTATCATAGACTCAGGGAGCATATCCTCAACTCAGATTTTATGGCATAATACTTGATTATGTTAACTAATTATTGTTAATCTTCAGGTGGTCATACTTTTGGGAGAGCCAAATGCAGTTCATTCAGCCCCCGGCTTTACAATTTCAGCGACACGGGGAACCCTGACCGGAACATAGACTCTGCTTATCTGGATACATTACGTCAAACTTGTCCTCAAGGTGGAAACGCAGATACCTTAGCTAATTTTGATCCTTCGAGTCCCAATGGTTTTGACAATGGCTACTTCACGAACCTCCAGAGCTACCGGGGACTTCTTCAGTCAGATCAAGAATTGTTCTCAACAGGTGGAGCTGATACTGTTGCTATTGTCAACCGATTTGGGAATAGCCAGTGTGAATTTTTCGTTGCTTTTGTTCAGTCCATGATTAAAATGGGAACTATAAGTCCGTTGACAGGAAACAGTGGAGAAATCAGGGCTGATTGCAGACGCGTTAATTAGACGAGAATTTAATATAGATTTTTCTTTCTATAGATTAGAAAGAGAAGTTCGAAACTGTAATTTAGAAATCAAGTTCCATGTGCATTTAAAACAGCAAATTTTCATTCAATAAAACTGTAATTCGATGTTGTCTTTATCTGAAGTTCCAAAAACTGTGGAGAGATGTTCGCAACGAACATGAATGAGCATTCTTGTTAAAAACTGAGACGTCAGTAGTCGAATCAATTATTTATTCCACTTCTGCAGTTAAATTATTTGTAAACAGAAAGGGAGAAATTACAAACGTCTCCAAAAAGATCTCATGTCGTCCATTCAACATAAAAGCCAAATCTAAGTTCGAGAAATTCTCAAGAAAGACCTATAACCCTCCCGGGGGCAGTATCAAGATCGATGTCGCAGAAGCAAGAAGCTAGGCCCGACATTGTACTCATTTTCCTGACTAATGGATAGTTAATCCGGCTCCAATGACATCCCTGATTGGTAGGTCGAAATCATAACTACTTGAAGCACCTTTTCCTGAAGCATCGTGAGAAAAACAATATCGTGTTGCGTGTACATAACACGGAAAAGGCAGTTAAATATTAAACATCAACAAAATTTATTATTACAAAAAAGACTAAATGGTTGAAAGTTGAAACCCTAATTATCTCAACCACTACCCACCACCTTCAATGGGTGGTAATGTGCCTTGGAGGTGGCGGCTTGAGAAATAATTAGAGTTTCATATCTTTCATTTAAAAATAAAAACAATAGTCGTTTGGGTAGACAGATAACATAATTGTGGGTGTGGGCTTGTTTCCAGAGCAGTAATGTAATTATTGGGAAGTTTAATTCTAGAAGTTGAAGAGCAAAAGTAGAATTGGCTAGGAAATATTCATATTTGTCTACGTAATGACTTGTCAACGTGAAAACGTCAATGAAGACTGTAAGGAAAATATTGCAGCCAATTCCCAAGGATTTTCGGGCTCAGTTCACTTCAATCGGTACAAAGATATTCACAACCCAAAACTCCAATTTCTCTTTTCCCAAATACGGTTGCTTGGTTTCTCACAAAGAGACAACACAAAGTAGTAACCACAAATATCACAAGAACAAGAAAGGGAAGAAGATGGCAGAGCGTTCTCACAAAGAGAAAAGGGAGACGGTGATTTCACGTGAGTGAGGAAGAGAGAGGACGGTCCAAGCATATAACAAGGGTCCAAGTCCAATAAAGGTAAGTTAAGGTTAGAAACTGGTTTGGCCCAATTGGTAAGGGCCCAAACATATTACTCATGTGTTGCTCAATAGTGGGTCGCCCATTATAGCCGTCCAAGTAATTGGGTCGGACCATGAGCAACTCTAATAAATTAGGCTGCTTCGAATGGCCCGAGAAGGATTGAAGTTGGGTCGTTCTATTCTTAGTGTCGATTTACAGTTCAGTCATTTGGCTAAACTGACTGAATATATAACCGAATTTACATCATCGTCCGGGGGTTTTATTGGGTATCAAAACCCAACAAATCTCCACCTTGATGCCCAATAAACCTACAAGCAATTAAAACACACAGTTATTACTTGTATAATCAAAGTAACCGGTAAAATTGGGATCACAGACCTTACCTCGTGTTTTCAACTTGAAACACATACCATACCTACTCCATATACTCACCAGGGCTAAAGTCACGAATACCCAAGTAGAAGCAGATAATCACAGTGAACATTCAAGAGCAAATAAACTCGCGATGAAGATATAACATAGGATAATACACACAGATCTTTTCAAACACGTTCACACAGAACTATGGATTAACACTAAGCTAATCAACAGGCCAACACATATGCAACAAATGTATAAATGACCCCACGAAAAAGATCTCACAACATTTATTCTATCCCATTCTGTGTTGCTCACTCCTCGAGAACACATATCTCCTCTCATCGTCCACCATACTCACTAGACTAATTACTCAACTCATGTCTAACTGGTAAGTCACAATAGATCCTAAGTTCTTCGGATAATCCTCTATCACCACATCACTTTACCCAAACTACATGAATAATGGGGCTTAACCTAACAGAAGTGATAGAAGTGTCCTCTCTCACACTCCACCTTATCAGGGTCTCTTTCAGATAAAGGATTCCAGACATTTAATCACATTACCACTCGTGACCCAAACGTCACACTCTACATCCCCTGGTACAAACCACAATGTACCCCTATGCATCTATGCTCCACCTCACCAATAGACATCCAACACACTTACTGCTAATGTACCACAAACCTACTATGCATGCAAACACATACACCAAGTATTCAAGTCACTTTAATTCATGCAATTACACACATCAAACACATTGAAAGTGTAACACACAATGTTGCAACAGAATTAAGCAATCACACATGCATAAAGGATTGCACACAGATGCAATGCAGTAACTAGATTTACACTCAATAAACCTCACTAGGGTCATCACTCGACCCTATAGCCACATTCGTCTCATCTCTCATCCTACCCTTCTGCTTATCCTTCATCTTGGGACAATCCTTAATAAAGTGTCCAGACTTATGACAGTTGTCACACCTTCTACCACTAGACTTGTCACATCCCTTGCCCTTCATCTTATCATCCTCATCACTCGAGTCACTACTCGAATCACTATTGTCTTGAACTTTACCCAAATTCATTTGCTTAAATTTCATCATATTCCTCATCATAAGCAACTCACCACTCTTTTTGTCTTCTTTTTTAGGTCTAAGTTTCATCTCCTTACTTCTAAGTGAGTCAACGACAATTTAGGCGTCAAAGTGTCCCTACCATACTTAATAGCATTTTTGACCTCTCCATATGATTCAGGCATAGAATTAAGCAGGATTATAGATTTGTAAATTTTAGACACTGTCTTAACACAATTAATAATGTTTTGAACAAGTTTGTTAAAAACGTCTAAATTATTATCAAGATCATTTGAAAGATCCATTTTAAAACTGAAAAAACGTTCAAGTAAGTAAAACTTATTCGGGGTAGACTTGAGAAAATACAGGTCTTCCAATTTTTGTCAAAGTTCTTTGGTGGTTTTCAGTTTGGCCACTTTTTTTAGAACAGCGTCAGACAAGTGTCAGATTATAAAGGTATAAGCAAGTTCATTGACTTTTTCTTTTTGTTCTTTTGAAAAACAAGCTGAAAATTGACTTTAATGGCTTTTGCAAATTTTTGTTGGACCAAAATACCCCTCATTTTTGTTGCCAGATTGTAAAATCACTTTCTCCGTTATAGATTCTCAAATCAAAGTTGTGACTTGTCATTTTATGAACTAATAAAAAAATCACAGAATCACAATCACAAAACCACACAAAGCAGTTCTAAGGTCACAAACAATATACTCCGTTCTAGATTCTCAGAGTTTCGTAAGACTCGTGGTCTTAGATCAAGGGAATGTTCGAACAGGTAAGGTCTAAGTATTCTAACCGAAGAAACAACGCATCGAAATTAACAATGCAACAAAATAGGTATATCCAATCACAGAAGATTCCAAATAGTGACAATTATATCACAAAGATCAATAAACTAATTTATCAAAATTAAATTCTCAAACGTAACCAATCAAGAGCAAATAATCCTAATTTCTAGCACAAGCAATGTTACCCCTTTCACGGTAACCACAATCCTATCGTCACCCCCACACGATGACGCAATAATGCTGATTACCAAAGCGAACGTATTTGAGTCCGTGAATTACGAGAGATGCGAATCTGCTGCTTTATGGCCACCACTATTCACCCTAAAGATTCAGCAAATATACCATTGCAGTCAGCCATGAAGTTACCACTATAGTCAGACACGAAGCAGACATGTACCAGGGGTAAAATCGTCCAACTTTTCCTGCCTAACCTGAAACACTAAACAAATAATATCAGTACGTTTAGCAAGAAAAAAATAAGGATTCTACCTGAAAAAGGTTCGTTGGAAAATCGTCGCTATCGGAGTTACGTGCCGCACTACAGGGGACGCCTCAACCTGCACAATTTGATTCCGGTATTGGTTTTACCAGATCGTAACTTGGTTGGTCGGAATTGGATGATTTCCGGTTTGATCGATTGAAGAAATTGCGTCACCTTCGCGATTTCAGTCGGAATTTTTGCAAATCTCAAACCCGAAGCTCTGATACCAAATGCAAGGAATATATTGCAGCCAATTCCCAAGGATTTCTGGACTCAGTTCACTTCACGGCACCAAGATATTCACAACCCAAAACTCCAATTTCTCTCTTCCCAAATACGGTTGCTTGGTTTCCCACAAAGAGACAACGCAAAGTAACCAAGAAACACAAAGTAGTAACCACAAAGATCACAAGAACAAGAAGGGAAGAAGATGGCAGAGAGTTATCACAAAGAGAAAAGGGAGACGATGGTTTCACGTGAGTGAGGGATAGAGAGAACGGTCCAAGCATATAACAAGGGTCCAAGTCCAAGAAAGGTAAGTTAGGTTAGAAACCGGTTTGGCCCAATTGGTAAGGGCCCAAACATATTACTCATGTGTTGCTCAATAATGGGTCGCCTATTATAGCCATCCAAGTAATCGGGTCGGGCCATGAGCAGTTCTAATAAATTATGCTGCTTCGAATGGCCCGAGAAGGATTGAAGTTGGGTCGTTCTATTCTTAGTGTCGATTTACCATTCAGTCATTTGGCTAAGCCGACTGAATATGTAACCGAGTTTACATCATCTCTTGGGGAATTTATTGGGTATCAAAACCCAACAAAGACTCTTCATTTCAACCATGCATGTGAGAATTCTTAATTGCTGTAGGTTATTAGCAAACTTTCACAAATTATAGAACTCACTTAAATTGTGCGTCATCTAATTTGATAAAACTCTGGTTGGGAAAGATATATCTTATACTTTGTTTCACCCTATTTTTGGAAGAATATAATTTTTAAATAGTGATTTTTTGAAAAATCTGTGATTTAAAAGGTAGAAAAAAAATTAGGTTCACGTGCAAAATTATTTTATTAGAAGGATGTGTGGTTGAAAATGAGTTTGAGAAAAAAATGATTTTTTTTTTATAATGGAGCTCAAACAAGAACTTATTATCAGCAATTAGTTGTCACATCGGTTGGGGTCAATAATAAGTAGGAACTTTTGGACATTTTTAATATTAGTGAGTTGCGTATACTTAAGGATACTTAAAGAAGTTTGATTCAATAAAAAAAGTTGATTAAAATAAACAATTAGTTTTAATCACACATTATATAGAACGTTGTGAAAAGGTCGAAACGTTGTCGTAGGTCTTTATCGCAATGTTCAGCGAACGTTGCGAAAAGGTTGGAATTCTATGGCAACATCAAAGTTCGCAACATGCACTCGAATGCTGCGAAAACTCTATGGCAACGGTTTCGACCGTTGCAAAAGGTAAATTCTGTTGTAGTGATTGAAAATCTCATTTTTATCAAAACCAAACAGAAGCATAAAAGTTTAGTATAATTACTAATTCTTACTATTTTATTTCATTTTATCATTATTCAATCATGTCAAAGGTTAAGTAAATATTTCTGCAGTATTCTAATGATTAGATTTTGATTATGTGATTATTATATATTTCATTGTTATTTTTTGAATTTTAGAATTTCTAACGCATACAACACTATGCACATTGTGTTAGCAATGAGGATTTCATAACAAGATATTAAAAAAATATATATATATTCTACATTATTTATTAATTAATGCAATAATTAAATTGCAATTTACTTATTAAAGTTACACTATGTGCCATGGATGGCAATGAACATAAATCCATTTTGAGTACATTTTGTCAGAAATCAATTACCTCTAATCAAGTGACGACTTGCTCAACAAATATCCTCAAGGACAATATTAGAGAGAAAATCGTAGTTGAGAGATATTACCTTCTGACTTTATCAGCTTTTACTAATTCATTGGACATTTGTATCCGGGCGTTGACACGCCCGGTTATAGTTAGACGACCCCATCACACCCCTCATATGGAGTTCAGATCCCACGCTCAATAAATATGTGGGGCCCGACCCTCATGTGAGAGGCGCGGTGGGATCGGGTAAACGGACATGTAAACGCCCGTGTACCTGTAGCGGGATTGTTGATAACAATAGACTTTCTTAAATTTAACAAGATTTGATCAAATTAATTAATATTGTTGATTGGTAAACATAGTTTTAACTTAGAAGCATGGTCTCTTCCCCTAGGGGCGAGCTTTCATTACTTGCACTCTAGAGTCCACGGGGACGTCTAAGTTTGATTCATGTTATTCTCCTCTAAATCCTAAGGGTTATACTGTGTGTACATGTAGAGGTTCCAAAATGCACACAATAGGTGGGCCCCAATGTGGGACCCACCTCATAAAAAGTTCAACCCCCCCACTGTGTGTGTTCTGGAGGGGTTCACACAGAACCCCTTCTTGTACACATAGCATAATCCAAATCGTAAAGATGAGCAGTTTGGTTCCCGCACTTGACACGTGCACAAAAAATATTTTATACTGGAGTGAATATTCGACTAAGTTGAATAGTATACATAGAAAGAATTTTCCATGCATGAATACTTGTTTACTCACCTCACCAACCTCTCCTTGAATATTAAGCTGTGACAATTTGTTCTATATAGATAGCTGTAATCAGAGAATTATTATCTCACCCTATCATTTCTTTCAATCTAAACTTGAAAGAAAGTATATTTCCTAAAATTGACTGTTACAATTAGTAGTAGTTGTCCGGACAACTCCAACAAGTGTACATGATCATTGACAAGTAATAGATTTTGATCAGTTAAGATTATCGTCCCACAAAAAATAAACCTTAAATTGAATTGTATCAACTCGTTATCAAATTCGAATATAAATAATAAAAGAGATGATTTGATTTATATCTAAATTACTCTACCAGTTATCTAAAATGCTTTTAAACTAAATATAATATGCATGTGTTGAAAATCCGAATCCACCTATCATTAACCTATTTTTAATTCTCAACTATGTAATTTAGTTTTTTTCTAGTAATTTTGACAATCGATAATTTTATTGTATTCAACTTTCTTTTTTAAGATAAATTAATTTTATTCTAAGCATGAATCGATTATATTCATAGTCTGAATTCAAATGAGTAAAACACATTCAATTGTACGATTATCTAGGTGATAATGCATTCAGTAACACAATTAGCGAGGTGAATGTACACATGACATTAGAGTTGGGCAAAAACCCGACCAACCCGACCGACCCAAACCAAACCGATCGGTTTAGGTCGATTTTTTAAGTTCAATTGGGTTGGGTTGGATTGGGTTGAAAAATTGAATTTAAGGTTGGGTTGGGTTGGGTCTTGGGTTATGAATTAAAACTCAACCCGACCCAACCCAACCCAACCCAACCCAACCCAACCCGATGAATTAAAAAAATTAATATCTAAAATGAAAAAAATAAATTAAATAGACATAATAGTAAAGATAAGATAATGACTTATAATATATAAATGTCAATTTTCTTCACATATACCAATTCACATGAACACTATTTAAAATGCAACGTTATTTGACGTTAAAGTAAAAATTAAAGATATGGTAATGAAGTGATTGAATTTCAAAAAATTGTAAAAAAGAAAATGTTTCTTAAATTTTAAACTTATTTATACATTATTTTTAGAAAGAATTCCTTATATGTGTGTTTAAAAAGCGTAGATTTTCAAGTAATTTCAAATTCTAAAAAATTATCTAAATTTAACAAATAAATCAAATCTAACTTTAATTGGGCCGAAACCCAAACCGACCAACCCAACCCAACCCAACCCAACCCAACCCAAACCGATCAAAATCAGTTTGGGTTGGGTTGGGTTTAAATCAATAATTGGGTTGGGTTGTGTTGATTTTTTATCAAACCGACCAAGTTAGGTTGGGTTTGGGTTGAAAAAAAATCGACTCGACCCAACCCAACCCACGCCCACCCCTACATGACATATGTTATTCCTAACATCTATTGTTTGCGTGTTAATTATAGTGTTCTATTTAATTGTGTATAAAATAAGGAAAGTTACCCCGTCTGGTCAAATTTACTACCATGCGCACGCATGGTAGTCATGCTTGCCCATGCATGGTTATTATATTTTGGCCTCGGGTTTGGGAATTGGTGCGTGGTACAAATCCTCGCGCACGATTTTGTCTTTGATCAATCATCAGTATTTTTTTCATGTCTTTCTGTCCCGATGTTTGATCGAGGCGAATCAAAATACATTAAAAATCTAACTCAAATGGATACAATTCTTTAAGAAATATTATTTTTCCAATTAGAATGTTTACCATGCAAAAAATGGGTCTCAATTTGAGATTGAAAATTTGGAGCATAACTTGTGTGGCTGAAAATTGATTTCTGAAAGTACTTTAACTATATTTCACTTGTTTGACTTCTAATTGCATCTAATTAATTCTATGTGATCTTCAATCATCATTTATGATTCGAATCAACTATTAAATATTTACACTTTGGTTCCTGAATTTTGGATATTATGGTCCGTTTGATTGTAAGATGAAATTTGAATAGAAAGAAAACGAATTATAGGGAATTGAATTGTCCAGAATTTATTTTACCAAGAATTGTCGATTAATTGTGTTTGATTGATATAATTTTTCACCTGAAAAATTTTGAAATTTTGAATCTTTTGGTATTCATTTGACTTGTTTTTCATAAAAATTGTCTATTAAATGGATAAAATTTGTTACAATTGGGGATAGAATTTGTTCCAATTGCAAAAAAAAAATAAAAATCAAATATCATTCGTTTAATTTTGTTTTCCATGAAAATTGGTAATTAAAGGGATAATTTTTATTTATTTATTATTTTTTTAATTGGGGTTAGATTTATAAATAAATAAATAAAAACCTTGTATTGCTTTTCCCACCAAAGTGGCGGGAATTGAAATTCAAGGAAAAGCAAGAAAATGGCCAAAAGATGGAAAATAATTTCTCTAGAAAAAATGACTATCAAATAAGTCAAAAGTGGAAGATGGAATTTACTTTCCGACTTTCTAGGAAAAATATGTGTCCATTAAACGGACCTTAGTGTTAATCAACAGGTTCTCATACTTTTGGGAGGGCTAAGTGCATATTTTTCGGCCACCGACTTTACGATTTCAGCAGCACGAGGAACCCTGACCCGAGCATGGACTTTGCTTACCTGAATACTTTACGTCAAACCTGTCCTCAAGGTGGAAATGACGCTACCTTAGCTAATCTTGATCCTTCAAGTCCCAATGGTTCTGACAATGACTACCTCACTAACCTTCAGAAATTAAGGGGACTTTTTGTGACAGATCAAGAATCGTTCTCGACAAGTGGAGCTCATACGGTGGTTTGGGAATAGCCAGAGTGAATTTTTACAAGTTCTTTGACGGGAAACAGCGGAGAAATCAAGGCTGATTGCAAACGCGTTAACAAGACGAGAATTTGAAATAGATGGTAGAAGTGTGAAAGATTTTTTTCTTTACCGCAACTAGAAAGATAGAGAAGTGTGCAACTATGAACTTAAACATCGAGTTCCATAAGCATTTATCATGGAACATTTTCGATCAATAAATGTCTAATTTTTGTGTATTCAATTGATTCTGTTGCGAATAATGTTGAAGAAACATCAAAAGCACATTAAAGTAGAAACCCCAATGAAATTCTCCATTCGGATTCAAAAAAAAAAAAAAAAATATATATATATATATATATATATATATCAAGTTTCTACCAAGATAGCTAGAAATACCCACAAATTGTGCAGAGACGTTCACAACTTTAACATAAACGGGCATTCTTGTTCAGAATTGAGACATCTGAAGTCAAATCAATTATTTATTCTACTTTTACAGTTATATTATTTGTAAGAGGGAGGAATCACAAATGTCTCACAGAACACTTTGAGATCCACATCAGCTTTCATTCCTGTCATCCATTCATTCTATATTCCAAGAAGAAATCTAAATCGAAGGTCGAAGAGCTTTATCCAATTCTGAAGAAAGACCAATAACCCTCCCGGTGGCAGTATCAAAATCAATGTCATAGAAGCAAGGCCTTGTTGGTAGACCAGGCATCGTACTCATTGTCCCGACTAAAGGATAGATAAATCCGGCTCCAATGCTTGCCCTGACGTCCCTGATTGGTAGGACAAAACCACTTGGCTCTGAAGCGTCGTGAGAAAAATGAATACTGTGTTTTTTCCATGCAGATTGGCAAATGAGAAAATCCTTGCTTGCTATACATCTCAATCTGTTTCTCTGCCTGCTCGTCCAAAACCAAAGAAATCAATACCAAAAACCAAAATTTAAAGTAAAAACCATATGAAAATAACCTTGATCGACCACATTGAAAAGACTAAGTTTCTTTGCCTAGTTTCTATTTGAGACATAAGGTGCACTGTAGGATATGGATTAACTATCCTAATAAATTAGCCTCCATTTGGCAAATTTATAAATGGCTTATAAAGAGGAATAGTAGTGGATCCCACGAAGTGTGAATAATGAATAGTAATTATGAATGTGTTGTTGAAATTAATGTTTGACTTTAAATGAATTTATAAACCATTTATAATTTGTCCAAACGGAGGCTAAGAAAGCTATATTTAATTAGATGAATATCAGACATAAACAAAGAAAACAAACTTCCAAAATTAGATCGTGTAGTTATGCACAATTTTCGGATTCCAGCAACTGTGATATAGATTTTCACATTACGGTTGAAACTTTAAATTTGCATCAATTCTCAGAATATATTTAAAAGTACAGCTATCCACATTTAGTAGAATACAACATTTTTCCAGGACAAAAATCAGTCTAAAAATGATGATTTATACCTAGCCCAACTACCATTTTCTAGATAACAGGAACATACAAGTAATGCATAGTCCGACAACAGAAGTGATGGAGATCAAGATAAGAATAAAGATAGAGATAGATTTAGTTAGGATGTCAAGATAAGAGTTTGATTCAAAATATATCTACTTAGATTAGATTAACTCAAGTATTTCAATAATATTCTAGTTTATTAGAAGTTCATTTTATATTAGATTCTTTTAGTTTCTTTCCCTATGGATAAAGGGCTTATTCAATGTAACAGTTAACCTGATTATATGAAAAAAGATTTGTTGCGGAAGAAT
Source organism: Osmanthus fragrans (assembly GCA_019395295.1). Lineage (NCBI taxonomy): Eukaryota > Viridiplantae > Streptophyta > Magnoliopsida > Lamiales > Oleaceae > Osmanthus > Osmanthus fragrans. The sequence goes on along the minus strand of CM033343.1, from coordinate 19,867,495 downwards.
GGCCACCAAGGTGTATTTTCGGGCTCAGTATATCGATCTCCAACTAATCGACACCCAAGAATCAAGACCCAATACCTTCAACTATCCCACCACTTAGGTTGCTTCACATGTATCCACTTAGGACGCAAAGATGATGATGTTAGCACGATCTCAATATAATTTCAATCAAGACTGATAAGCATGTGAAACATCAAATATTCAACTCAAATACGAGATGTTGAGCAGAAATGGGAACGAAAAGAAACACTGTGAATGTCAAACACTTTACTTGTTCTTAGTACTCAACACCACTAGCACCATATGACTTCGCTATTGCCTCTATTTTTTCTTTGCAGATAAAAGGCAGTATGAAGACGGCACAAACTTGCAAGAAAGAGTCTAATAAACCTTTTGGTAGTTAAGGAAGTTGAATTATGCAGTGAATTTTTTACTAAATCTTGCATTTTCTTCAATTTGAAATGTATTTTTGTAAGTTTTCTGGTTACCTTTAAACTTATGCTTTGTCATCAAGGATTTTTACTAGAATTGAAGATTCAAGATTCTATATACGCTCATGATATCAAACCCTTGCAATCAAATATGACAATACTGAGTCACTGACCACAATAAAACCTCAGTCGATAATTAAAAGAAAATATGCCCTAGTATTAAAAATTCAAGATATGTTCATAATATACATACATATACATATACATACATACATACACATATATATATATATATATATATATATATATATATATATATAGAGAGAGAGAGAGAGAGAGAGAGAGAGAGAGAGAGAGAGAGAGAGAGAGATACAGTGCCTTTAAAGCGTTAGGCCATTTTGGGACACAACTATAGAACCATTGGGAATTATCAAACAAGCATTCCAAAATTACAACATACTATTTATTACTCCCAGGTGATTGTCCATTAACTAGATTAAATAGCAGGAGATTCCACAAGTATCTTTAATGTGTAAAAAGAAGCTGCTATTGGAAGTCTTCTGCAGACATTTAAGATCTTCAGTAAGTTATCAGTTTCTTAGAAGGTTTTTCTTTATTAAACTCGTGCACCTCTGAGCATTTCTACAGCTATCATGTCGAAAAAGATAGACTTTAGCGTATGATTCTATTGAAGGAACAGATGAGTCGAATTATGTGCAGGAAGAGATGGCTTATTTGCAGTCAAATACAAGTATCCAGCTATGGGAGCAGGCTGATCACCTTACTATTAACTAACAAAAATGAACAACTACTAGAATATCTTAATTATTTCATTTGTTTCCATGAAATGGATCATTTCCCTTCTCTTTAAAGCATGAGACATGTTAAATAGACATGCAAACCAAAAGCAAAATCTCAAAACAATATTGACCTGACAATATATCTTTTAAAATGATTACTGCATAAATTTGTGTATGTTGCCATTGTTCTTTTGACTTTCATGGGATCTTATTATGTTCTTTTACTACTACTCCTTTTTCAGTTGTCCTTTTCTTTCATCTCTTTTTACTTGGGCCAGAATTAATTTCATCCTCAACGTTAGTAAGTTTAGCAATGATATAAAAACTTGTTCACGAAAATACGTTCGATTTAAAACCACCGCAAGTGTACGGTTCGTTACAAGTAATAAAGTGGACTTTAAGAGTCCGGATTGTCGATCCCACAGAGATTGAGTAGTTCAATATTGATTATTCCGACCTTAACCGAAACTAGATGAATTTTTGATGAGTTTTGTATTGAATGCTAACCAAACTAACTATGAAAACAAATATGGAAGAATTGGCTAAGCTAAATGCAATTTATACTAGAATGCAATATGAAAGATGAATGCAAATTGATTTACTTAAGATGAGAAAAACGTACTAGGATCACGAATTCCCATGCAACAATCCATTTAAATCCTAGTTTTACACTTTGACAACACGATTAAATATTGAAGAATCAATGTTCCTATTAAATTTAACAATCTCTTTCGAGTAATGTTAAACCTATTCTATCATGCGATTCGACTATATTTCTATGACGAATACAAACATAAAAGAACGCATTAACTTTTATGAACACTCAAAGATTCACATAGAGCATAGCGGTATATTTCTATCCCCTATCGGACCCTATGACAATTTATACTACGTCAAATCTATTTCCCTTCTTTCGAATGCATAAAATAGACCACCACATTCATACAATTAATGTGCGCACAAAAATCATATGGAATAAATACGTATAAATCGTTCAAACATCCAAAAACGTGTTTTAATGTCAAAAGTATAAAACTAAAGATTAAAATATCATGTTACAAGGTTCATCGATCTCCTAGTACAAGAAAAACTAGCCTAGCATGTTAAAGAAAGAAAAACGAAAGAATAAATGAAGAAACGTCATCACCCGAATAGATATTCAATTAATTCCTTGAAGTGCTTGATGAATCTTCACGTTATTCCTCGTGTTCTTGCTCTCCAATGTGTAGAATATGTCAAAATATGCGTAGCCCCCTTTTTCTGGTCGAGTTTAGGGTTTTAAAGTCGTCCCCAATTAGTTTCCTTAAGAGTTTTACTTAAAAACGGAAACCAGAATTTTCCGCGTCGAAAATAACCATGCGACCGCATGGTTATAAACCATGCGACCGCATGGTTCAAATGCTGGAACTTGAACTAGTTCTGACGAAGCCATGCGACCGCATGGCTCATTGCACCATGCGGCCGCATGGTACAATCAGTTTCCAACTTTGTCGTTTTGGCCCCCGAACTCCGTTCTTCCTCATTTTGGCTTATTTTCTTCATTCTTTTTCTTCTAACACTCATTGACTTCGTCCATCTCGTATTTAGTTCTTTTTCGTTCTTGATTTGGATTTCGAGTCAACTTTCGACTAATTGCATCTTAGTCCCTGGACTTTGATTTTCTTCCATTTCAGTCCTTTCTTGCTCATTTTCACTCACTTATCGTTGTTTCCATCGATATAGTCCTGCAAACACAATTTACATAGAATTAAGCCATATTTCAACATAATAGCAATCAATTGTCCATGTTTTGTGACCTAAATAAGTGCGTAAAACGCACTTATCAATATATTACTTTATATAATTGATAACCCTTAAAAACAAACGCTAAAATTAAATAACTAACCGCTCATTTCCCACCGTGTGCGTGGTGAGAACAAATAACAGCATCAAAAGCCCCTGCTTCTAAAGCCACATTCCTGACTGCACTTAGTTCAGCTTCAGAATCAGTTGAAAACTTGTTGACAACAACAACATTAACACCATAAACCTTTGTATTAATTAAATGTGTTTGATTGATTTAGTTTTCAATCTAGAAAATATTATATTTGTCCATTTTTTATTGGTTAGATGAGAGGAAAAAAAAAGGAGTGAATTACTTGAAAAATAAAAATCACCCTCCCTAAAGAAAATATTTTCATTGTTTTTGAGGAAAATATGGTCACTTGACCCAATATTGGGAAAAAATTCTATGGAAAAAAATTGTTAGTTAAACGTCCAAAAAGTAGAAATTTGGGCGAAAAAATAACATTTTCCGTAAAAATATAAAGTAGATCAAACACTCTAATATTTATATATTGACAACATTTTTTATTTAAACCAATTCTGCTTGCTTCAGTTTAAAAGGAAAAACTCCAAAATCTATAGATTCCACCTAAATTGATTTGAAAATGAGAAGTTTTTTAATAGAAAAACTAAAATATACGATTATATCGAATTTAAAAAGATCACCTCAAACCATCATTAAATTTTTATTCCACCTGATAATATCTTGAAGCGAGTGTTATTTCATACTTATTAATAATATGGATATATATATTTTTTAATGTAGATGAATATAAAAAATTTTAAAATTTTTAATATGGATGGATTAGATTGAGATAAGTATATAAAAGTGATATTTGATATATAGTGATGAATGAATTTAATAAGGATGATGTTATTAGGATGAATCTGGTTTTTTTTTTATTTAAAAACTTAAAATTTTAGCTGGGGATGGATTTAGAGTGTAATTAGGCCTCGGCACGGTCTGATTCGGTTCGATTCTCTTCAGAACCAAATTGAACTGAACTGAAAATTTTCAAATAGATAGTAAACTGAACCTTCGGATCTAAATATAATTTTGGAATCGTTCGGATTCGGTTCCATTCGATTCGATTCTGTTCGATTCTATACTATAATTAAATTTTTAACATTTATAAAGCACTACAGTCTAACATGTTCAATCTTAGTTTTTACAAATTAACGTAGTCTAATTTAAGTATTCCAATAAAATGGCAAGTTGTCCAATAAGATTAATTTATCAATGTATACAAATAACAAAAAGTAGATAGTAAATTAGTAATACTAAAATATCGGTAATCCATATAAATTAGAAATTGTAGACTCATAGAGATAAAATATTTTAAAGTATTGCTAATACAGTAGTACTTACCAATTATTTGATTTAATCATCAATTGCTTGACATGCCATACTAAATATTATGAAACTCTACCAGAAAAATTGAAAAATCACAATTAACAAACATGAATAAACAAAAATTATTCAACTAATGAGATTTAATAAGAAAAATTATAATATATATTTTATTACTCGTCTCAATACCCTCATAAAACTTAGTTTCTTCAATGCAAACTCTATCTTTGCTAATTTATTTTTAAAAAATTAAAATAATTTGATTTATCTCATAAATAAAAAATTTAAAAAATTCAGTTCTTATTCGATTATTCGGTTCTGGGTCTAGAACCGAGAACCAAATTGAACCCATATGATTCATATACCCGTTCGTGTATTTCACTTACAAAAAACTGCTCGATTCAATTCGGTTCAGTTCGATTCAGAATTTTTGCCTAGTCATAAGTGTAATAGATATATAAGAATGGTGGATAACAATAGCGACTCTGTATAAAAATTATGTTGATGTATCACTATAAAATAAAAGAGTCAGTTTGTTTTGGCACTGTTTCTGTGGAATCGTGCCATTCTACTATTTGCTCCAATTTTTTTATTATTTTTGCTTCCATTTTTTTTTAATTGTTTTGGGTTTATTTTTACAGTTGTTTTTTTTTTCTTCTCTAAATTAGGCTGTACATCACTTTATTGCTACAGTCCATCATTTATTTCTTCTCTCTCATAAACTTCTTTCTCTCTCCCATTGCTTCTCACTCTTTCTCTATTTTCACACACAAGTCACCGTTGTTCTTTGCTTCACTTCCCCTACACAATCACTTCTTCTCTATTTTCTATTTTTCTCTAACGATTTCTCTTTATATACTGCTTAATTTAGCATGAAGTTTCATCCCAAAAATTTTTAATCTTTTTTTTTTTTTTTTTTTTTTTTTTTCTTTTGTAGAGGTTTGAAGTTTTCATCGTCGAGAAAGAGAATGATTGAAAAAAGATTTTTTTTGGTAAGTAAATGTTATTTGTTGCTATGAATCGAATTTATTATGGTTGGTTTTAACATTTTTTTTCACATAGTTTCAACTTTTCATTGTCTGATATATAAGATTGAGCATGAAGTTGGTCGAAATATAACCAAGCAAGAGTCTTATCTGTTGGGTTTGTTCATCGGGAAATGACAATTTTCCATTCCCTTTGCATTTATAATTTGATAATGTATTTGCATCTAGAACTTTCTGGCTGTAGAAAGGTTTGTCGTTTTCTTTTTTATTATTTTTTAAAAAATTCGGTACATTTATTTTTGCACTTTTTTGATCTGAAATGTTCGAATGTTTCTGATGATCAAACAATCTCTAGATGCTTAAGGAGCTCAGATGTAATTGTGTCTGGAGAAGAGGGTGATCATGATTCCAGCTCAAGCAATGGGTGGTTGTAAATTTGCGTGAAGAAATGTGTGTGAAGAAATGTGGAAGAGAAGAAAATTTTAAAAAAAATGAAGAAATGTGGAAAAAAAATCAATTAAACTGGGCACTGTCTCGCACAGTGCAACAAATTTTTTTTATTTTTTATTTTTTAACACACGCACACTCACACTTACACTTTTTTTTTTTTTACACTCACACTCTTTCATTTCTAGAAGTTATGACATGTGTGAGCTACTAAAGAATATTTACTTGGTATTTCAGCTAAATAATTTAGCATTTGTTTTTAGTCACCATCTTCCAACTTTTCCATGATCTGTCAATCTTTCTATTTCCGCATATTTGGTTTAATACAAAATTTTCTTTTAATTGTACAAGGAACTTCATTGCAATGCATCTAGAATCAAATATAGTTCAAACATGCAAAAGAGTTGGTGCTTTAGTGCCACTTTCCATTCTTTAATTATTTTTTTGTGAAACTGCAATTTTTGGAGTTTAACTTGTGCCTAAATTACTATAATTTGTTTATGTTTTCTTCAGTTGCTAGATGAGAGGAACATAAATGTACTGCAGTTCCCATAAACATTAGATCGGTAAAAGAAAAAATCTTACCTTTACTTAGAATTTTATTTGTTGTTAAAAATTCAACATTGAAGCTTCATTTTGCCTATGAGCAGGAGACCGGCATCAGTGAAGAGTTTGGAATGCAGTCATAATGAAAGAGTGATTCAAAATTCTTTTGCAAAGTTTTGTTTTTTCAATACAGATGTTTGTAAGTTCTCTTTATATCTTTTTATCGTTGTCTTAGCCTCTCGAATTCATTCTTGAGGAGTTTTTTTGTTAAACAAACTTGACCACAATGTTCTATACATTACTTTTTTTGACAACCTTAAAAAAAAGGGCCAAAATTGGTACCTTGAAATTAGAATTGGCATTGGCAAGGCCAACTTTATTGTGGTCTTTGAGAGCCCATATATTTTTCTCCATGTCTCAAAGTGTTACCAGTTGTAATTTGTAGCCAACACCTTAATTTTCTTCCTTTCCTTTATGTTGCTTCTCTCGGCGAATTTAAGGTGTTTGTATAAACGCGAATGCGAAATATTTCGTTTCTCAACATAATATATTTGCATGTGTTTGTTTTAATATAAAACTGAATTTTTCAACTTCTCATGTAATATATATGTTGCTGTTTTTGAAAACTATATAGGGAAGTTTCAAGTGCATTGTATATTGATGGTTGCTTCATTTTACTCATATGTAGATTGATACTGGTTTAATTTTCTTCTTCCCTACAACTTCAGTATTTAATTCTCTGATTCTATTGCCTTTCTCTCACTAAGTTATCCATTCTCTTATTTGCATTTAAGAATTATAAGTTTTTTTTTTTTTTTTTTGGTCAAATGATACTTACAAAACCTTCAATTAATTTCACAATCGGCCTAAATTTAGTAAATTTTTGAAGAACCTCAATATCTATTTGTGTAATTTATGACATCTTTATTTGTTTATTTTCAACAACTTGCTTTTGATTTTTGAAATCTAAGTTGTGATTTATATGCCTACTCAAACATAAATGACGATTTGACATTCTCCCCTACACCTAGGTTAATAACTAATGAACTACAATGAAGGGACATAAGAAATTACATCAAGAAGTAGAAAACGGCGATTGAACTTCATTATCTCATTAGCAGAGTATATCACCCAATGTTTACACATAGCAGTATAATTTTAAACTTTATCGTAGTATATTAAATGTTTTCAATACTAATACAGATAATATTTTCTTTATATTTACGTTATTACATAGTCAAGTAAACCATATCACGTGCATTGTACGTGCGTCTTACTTAGGGGTGAAAGCGGTTCAATTTTACCGATTTTTGACAGATTTTCAAACCAAACCGTTTACACCGATTTGAGAAAAACTCAAACCTAAACCAAACCATTTTGAACGGTTTGAAAAAAAACTAATTATTTAATTAGGGCTCAGTAACTCCTATTTTGACTTTGATCATAACTCAATAAATTTCTAATACAATTGAACTAGTACTTGATTTTGTCTACAGCATTACCAAAAATCCTATCAATCTTCCACTTTGGTATTCTGTGACAAAACTATACAATACAAGTCAAGGAAGTAAAAACAAAAACTAATCTACCCAGACCAAAATTGAACGTCCGTCTCTTGCATTCCTTGTTAACATATTTTCTAAAATCAACTACTCGCATACCAAGTGTAAAAATACGTGATACATGAAATGTAACAATTGAAACTTACTATCATTAAAAAAATTAAGAATTAAATAAAAAAATCGAAAATAATATTTTTTAATTCCGAAAATTACCAACAGTTTTCAATTTCAATTTCAATTTTTAAGTAAAAAAAATAAAATAAAAAATCTACGTAAAGGATGGATGGTGATTGGGGCATATTTTTCAAACTCGGTGTTTTGTCATAATACGGTATGCAGTCTAGCTATTGCTAAGGAATACATATCAAACTTGGCTAGTACCACAATGGTTGAAAAATTGGAGTTACCTTTACAACAACACTCTAGGCCTTATAGGATGACTTGGGTGAAGGAATGTGGAAAGGTAGATGTGACCAAGCAGGTTCTATTGAAATTCACCATTAGGAGATATAGTGATGAAATTTGGTATGATGTAGTGCTATTAAAATCTTTTCATATCTTATTTGAGAGACCATGTTTATGATATGGAAAGGAACATGTATAGGTTTTTTTGGGACGGAAAAAAATCACGCTGGCTAGCTTTGCACGACAACAAGCGTATGAGGATCAACTAAAAGTGAGAAGTGAGGAAAATAGAAAATAGCGAGGTGGCTAAGTGTGATGAAAAAAGAATAGAGCCACAAAATAGTGAAAAAAAAATGAGAGTAAAGTAGTGGTAAACAGAAAAGAGGAGCCACAAGAGAGAAAAGAAAAGTCAAAAGTGAGCTTGCAAGAAAATGAAAATGAAGTTGAGAGGGTTTAAGTGAGAACTAACAATTCCCTCCCTAGTTTGGCTATTTCTGTTTTGCAAGATTTTGAAGATTTGGTCCGTGAAGGCAAACTTATTGCCTACCCCAGTTTGAAAATTTCTTTATTACCGGAAGTCGTCTTTGTGATCCCTGAAGAGGTAAAAGAGTTGTTGTGGAAGGAGTTCATATGCAAGAGGTTGAGAAACAAATGTGATTTGAAGGGAAACTTGAGTCGATATGCATTATCATTGCTATAAGCACCTAGGCAGGATAGAACATGGAGGAAGCACCGTGACATGCCAACGGAGGTTATTTTTGGAGCATTTCAAACTTGCAGAAGAAAGCCATTGGGACGAGCACACTTTGATCTATGTGATAGTTATTGGGTGTTCGTATGAAGGAGACGGGTATGACTTCAGAAGATGTCCAAATTGCATCTTAGAGGAGATGGACCATTTCACGTTCTTAACATGATTGGAAATAATAATTTGGGCACGGATTCGAGGTCAAATCCTTTCGAAGAGAGAGGGGATGATTTGATCCAAGAGGAGGCAGAAATTATCAAGAACTTGTTGATTGTTGAAGGAAGGCTAAGGACGGAATCGAGATCAAATGGGGCCAATAAAGCCATGCAATTTTGAGATAATTTATTTCATTTTTGGCGAGAATCTTTTATTTTGCCTAAAATTCTTATTTTTGGTAACTTTCCATAGTTTTGGGGTTTATTTCATTTTTTAATTAGTTTCTAAATTTTCCATATAAATAAGATTTATTTCTTCATTGTAAACAAATTTTTTTATTATTATGAATTGAGATTTTTCTCTCCATTAGTTCTTAATTGAATTTTAGAACTTATCAAATATTTTTATATTTGTGGCGTTCAAAATCTTAGAACTTATCAAATGATTAGGCACCATTTGTGGCGTTCGCAAATTGAGGTTTTTGTTTTCGCATATCAACGGGTGTAAGGTTTAATATATCTTTAGTTCTTGATTCGTGAGGCTCGGGTCAAGATTCTACCGTCGACAACCTGAATTTGGATTTTTCCGACATTTTCGAACTAATTCCCGAGTTCCATGCAATTTCCCTTCTTGGGATCTCATTATTCTCTCCCTCTTCGAAAGGATTCGTCCTCGAATTTGAACCTTTGGTGCTCATAAAATCTTCCAATTGCAATGTATCAACTGGATACTCGAAGGGTGTTATCTCCTGAATCAAGTCTCAATGGCACAGATCATCGATTTCCTGCACCAAAGAATAGCCAAACTGGGGAGAAAATTGTTAGTTCTCACTAAAACCCTCTCAATTTCACTTTCATTTTCTTGCAAGCTCACTTTTGACTTTTCTTTTCTCTCCAAAGACTCTCTCTCTCTTTTTTCTCTTGTGTCTCCTCTTTTCTATTAGCCACTACTCTACTCTCATTTAATTTTTCACTCTTTTGTGGTTCTACTCATCTTTCATCACACTTAGCCACCTCTAGGAATGGAAATGGGTCGAGCTTGACTCGTGCTCAAGGGCTACAAGCCGAGCGGCCCACGAGCCGAATTTTAACGAGCCTAGCGATCGAGCCCACGAGCCGCTCAACCCGTTTGACATCCCTAGCCACCTCATTATTTTCTCTATTTTTCCTTTCTTCCTCACTTTTCACTTTGAGTTGATCCTCATACACTTGTTGTGGTGTCAAGCTAGCCAAAGTGATGTTTTTCCCTTCCCGAAGAAACCTATACATGTTCATTTCCATATCATAAACAGTTTTCTGCTCATGCCTCCAAAGTCTCCCAACAAGATATGAAAAGATTTTAATGACACTACACACCAAATTTCATCACTATATCTCTCAATAGTGAATTTCAATAGAACATGCTTGGTCACATCTACCTTCCACACTCCTTCACCCAAATCATCCTATAAGGCCTAGGGTGTTATTGTAAAGGTAATCTCAATTTTTCAACCATCGTGATACTAGCCAAGTTTGATATGTACTCCTTAGCAATAGCCAGACTGCATACCGTACTACCCACAAAACACCGAGTTTGAAAAATATGCCCCTAATCACCATCCATCCTTTACGTAGTTTTTTTTACTCAAAAATCGAAACTGAAAACTGCTAGTAATTTTCGAAGTTAAATAATAAATTTTTCCAGATTTTTTAAATTTAATTCCGATTTAAAAAAAAAAAAAAACTCGAAATTTCGACAACAATACCAGCGAAACAGACAGAAGTTGATTTGGATGCTAGATTAGCTTAAAAATAACATTTGACTATTTTTTAGATCAAAGACTCAAAAATTATTACTGTCTCGAGGAACGTGAAGAACAATAAAAAGAACAAAACAAAAGACTCTAAAGAAAGAAAAATGATAGAACCTGAATCTGTAGCCCGAGCTCTAATACCAAATGATGAGATCCCGAGGAGGAGAATCGCATGGAACTCGTGAAATTAGTTTGAAAACGCCTAAAAAATCCAAATTCAGGTTGTAGACAGTAGAATCTTGACCCGAGCCGCACGAATCAAGAACCTAAGGTATATTAAACTTTAGACCCGTTGATATGCGAACAAGAACCTCGATTTGCGATGCCACAAAGGGTGTCTAATCCTTTGATAAGTTCTAAATTTTGAATGCCACAAATATAAAAATATTTGATAAGTTCTAAAGTTCAATAAGAACCAATGTAGAGAAAAATTTCAATTCATAATAATAAAAAAATTATTTACAATGAAGAAATAAATCCTATTTATATGAAAAACCTAGAAACTATTTAAAAAACGAAATAAACTCCTAAAATATGAAAAGTTACCAAAAATTAGAATTCTAGTCAAATAAAATATTCTCTCCAAAATGGAAATAAATTGTCTCGAATTTGCATGGCTTTATTGACCCCAATTGGTCTCGACTCCATTCTTAGCCTTTCTTCGACAATCAACAAGTTCTTGATAATTTCTGACCCATCTTGGATCATATCAATACAAGTCAATGAAGTAAAAACAAAAACTAATCTACCCAGATCGAAACTGAACGCCCGTCTCTACCTATTTCCTAAAATCAACTACTCACATACCAAGTGTAAAAGCACGTGATACATGAAATATAACAATTGAAACCTACTATCATAAATATGCTAGCTAGATTGAGAAGTAATAATAATGTTAATCAAAACACCAACTGAAATCTTAATATAACCAAACATCAAAATTTAAAGAAGTTATGCATTATGATATGGAATGCTATGAATGAAAGATACTATCATCTCTTCCTTGCTGCAAACTCTCCCTAAAATGCAGCTAATTCTTAACTCAAAATCACAATCAAATCTCTCTCTCTCTCTCTCTCTTTTTGTCACAAATGACTAAGTGAACTATATCAAAGAAACACGAACATCAATATATAATAAATAAAAATGCAGTTGATAGCATGCACAAGCATAATTAATGATCAATAAAATTTTCCACATATTCAGTCAAGTTAAAATAGAGTAAATTGTATAAGTAACTCATGTGCGTAAAGTGTTACTAATCATTTGTAAGCAGGACTGCAAACCTTAATTTTGTGAAAAAAAATGACATGCTAAACATCTCTCTCAATAAGTTTATTCATTTACTTTTGAAAGTCAAACCAATAATAGCATTTTAGGATCTATAAAAGAAGCTCATTTTGCATGTATATTATTCATTTCTCTCCCTGCCTTTGAGCATTTATATTTTTACACATTTTCTAAATTTTTAAGCTAATCATTTTTCTAATCAATTAAGCCTAAGAAACCCTTCAAACTTAATTGCTTGAATCAAATATATTCCGAAGAAGAGCATAGATATTGAACTTTTTTCTTTCAATGGAATATACTTGAGTTTAGGTAGACAAAAATAAGGTCAATTCATGTTCAAAGTCATCTTACCAACATGTGACTGTCATCACAAATCTCACACATGCGATCAAGTCTCACTCACAATATCATAGTGTGTGCAGTGCAGATGGTACATGAAGAAACCTATACTAAGTATTTCATAAAAACCTAAACAAGTAATGAAAAATATGCTACAACACATCAATTAAAGTCATATTTGGTTACAACATACAAGTTCAAGTATATTATATATCATGTTGTAGTTAAAAAACATTCCCCCTATTTTTTTAAATGAATACTCCAATCGCACAAAATAAAAAATATTCAACACCCAAAACAAAACAAAAAAAAAATAAAATATATATATATATATATATATATATATATATATATGCTTGTGCCAATGCAAACTTGATAAAGATGCACATACATGAACCTACCACCTATAAAACAAATACAAAAATGTGATGCATATAATAATGAATGAATCACAACAAATAAATACAAGCATGTAGCTAAAATATCTAATCAGTTAGATATACAAACGCTCTTACATTTAAGAGTAGCGTGATCTATTTCAATATTTTCCAAATTACTCTTCTTCACCCAAACTTGTCTTGTGGAAGAATAATCATAATCAACCGTGTCATTAACTTGGTCAATTGACTCATCTGATTAGTGAATAAGTCAATCTGGCTATCAAAATCTTGATTTTTATTTCTATTGAAGTTCTAATTTTTATTTCTGTTCAAGAATTTATGATATTTAAGCCATATATGTCCTAACTCACCACAATTGAAACAAATAGGGATAAACTTAGGACCAAGGTTATGTGGTCGCTGATTTCTATTCCAATGTTGGTTAGTTCTATGTTGTTTAGTAGGTCTCTGTTCTACGATTCCCTTATTCTTGGGTTCAGGGTTAGAATCGTACTTAGGCTAGTTAGTGAAAGGGACAAAAATGGTCTTGAAAGTACTAGCAGCATTGTGATCATTCTCCTTATATCCTAGACCTCCGTTATTACCAACATGCTTGCTCATTCCTAAGCTGCTATCAAGCTTCAATGAACCACTAAAGAATGCAACAAGTTAGGTGTTGGAATCCTCAAGATCACTCATAAGGGTCTTAACCATATTTTATAAAGACTCATTTATAACGCTCAACTCACTAAGTCTCATAGAGGACACCTCAAGATCACTCATAAGATTCTTAAACTGGGTATCTAAGGATTCATTTACAGAGTTAAACCTACTCGGGGATAAGGTAGATTCCTGAAGGACAGCTATTAGTTTTTCTTTCTCTAGCTCAAAATCTTTGACCTTCGTACATAAGGCTTTATTGACATTTTCTATTGAAAACAATTGTTAATCAAATACTTCAGATATTTATATATTGACTCCATATTTTATTAAATCGGTTATGCTTGGTGTACCCTTTTGCATACATCAAGTTTGACAGTTTACCATATGGCAAACTATCATTTGACTGTTAGAAAAATAAAAAGCAATTTTTCCTCCGTTAATTTTTTAACAACACATCGAATGTCAAGTAAATGTACACTTCGAGTGTACATCTAACATTTTTGTTATTAAATTTATTGAAAGGTCAAGTAAAGCTCAATATGGATGGTGCTTGTAAAGGGAATCCTGAGAATACTAAAACCAAAAATTCGTGAAGCTGTTGAGGATGATTAAAAGTGAAAATTAAAAAAAGAATTGATAGAAGAAAACACGGGCACCGTTGGGGCTTCGCCTTACAGGTTGGGTGACTAGAGCTGAATCCATTAATCCTCTCCCTACGAATTTTGATATTGGTAATTTGAACACTAATTCATGTAAAGTAGAACAAACAACTTTCGTATGTATTCGTGTTAATTGTACCTTTAGTTTAAAAGGACAAACTCCAAAATCTATAGATTCCACCTAAATTGATTTGAAAAGGAGAAGGTTTTTAATAGAAAAACTAAAATATATGATTATATCGAAATTAAAAAGATAACCTCAAACCACCATTAAATTTTTATTCCACCTGATTATATCTTGAAACGAGTTTTATTTCATACTTTATATAATGTTTAAATGAATGAATTTAATAAGGATGATGTTACTAGGATGAATATAGTTTTTTTTTAAATAAATATTTAGTAGAGGATGGATTGAGAATGTGATAGATATATAAGAATAGTGAATGAAAATAGCGACTCCCTATAAAATGGTGTGGATGTATAGTGTTTAAATGAGTGAACTTAATAAAGACAATATTAAAATGTGATGTAAATGAAATTAGTATTTTTTTTTTTAAAAAAATAAAATTTTAATAGGGATAGATATTTAACAATAATGACGACATTTGTAGTTTACAAAAGAAAACTGAAATGGATTATTGAGTACATAAGAAAAAGTCCAAATCTTTAACATTAATTGATCTTTGTGGAATTGTAGCTTCGTTAGTTAGTTCGGCTACAGTTCCACGATTACAATGGCTAACTTAGTCAATCAATGTTAACATTTCGTGAGTAAAGAATCGATATAGTCAATTGAAAAATAAATTTAAATAAATAAAAATATGTGATTGAATTAGATGAAATGCGTCATCATTAAGGACTGAGTCAGGGGACAAAAAAAAAAAATTATACCGGTATGATATTACAAAATAAAATGGCTTAAAGCCCCAAACCTGCCCTCGCCCTACGCCCATGATCATTATCCTAACAATAGAAAAAGACGTGGGTCTAATCTTACTACCACCCATTTAAAAATGGAAAATGCTATTTGTACACTTTCTAGTGTACCAAATGTATTACACTCCTCTCACATGGAGGAGGGCCCACGAATATTTTATTGTGTGTGGACCCCTCTCCATGTGAGAGGGGTGTAATGCATTGTGTGATGTATTATGTACTTGTAGCACTTCCGTTTAAAAATTGATAGAGTATTTGAGTATAAATTTAGATAAATAAGTGTGGTCTCTCTCCAACGTGGATGGAAAACTGCCTTATTTATTAGTGGACTTAAACTCAAATTATAAACCAAAAGACGTGGGTCTATCCCTACCATTTAAAAATTTGTGAAGCTATTAGAGATGATTGAAAGTGTCAATTAAAAAAAAAAAAAAGTTGACAGAAGAAGACACGAGTACTGTTGGGGCTTCGCCTTGCAGGTTGGGTGACTAGAACTAAATCAAGTAATCCCTCCCCTGTGAATTTTGATATTGGTAATTTGAACACTAATTCATGTAAAGTAGAACAAACAACTTTTGTATGCATTCGTGATAGGAAACTCTTGCTAATTTCCTATAATCTTACCTTTAGTTTTTAATAGAAAAATTAAAATATATGATTATATCGAAATTCAAAAGATCACCTCAAACCACCATTAAATTTTTATTCCACCTGATAATATCTTGAAACAAGTGTTATTTCATACTTAATTAATAATGGAGATATAGTTTTAAATGTGGATGAATATAATTTTTTTTTTTAAATTTTAATATGGGTATATTTAGATTGAGATAAATGTATAAAAATGGTATTTGATATATAGTGTTTAAATGAATGAATTTAATAAGGATGATGTTACTAGGATGAATATAGTTTTTTTTTTTTTTAAATAAATATTTAGTAGAGGATGGATTTAGAGTGTGAATGGTGAATGAAAATAGCAACTCCCTATAAAAATGGTGTGAATGTAGTGTTTAAATGAGTGAACTTAATAAGGACAATGATAAAATATGATGTGGATGAAAATAAATTTTTTTTAAACAAAAAATTAATAGGAATAGATATTAAACAATGATGGATGTAATTAGCAATTTGTAGTTTGCAAAAGAAAACTGAATTGGATTTCTAATTACAGAAGACAGAGAATCAATAATTAATTAATTTCATAAAATTTTGATGATTATTGAGTGCATAAGAAAAGTCCAAGTCTTTTGACATTAATTAATCTTTGTAGAATGGTAGCTTCATTAGTTAGTTCGGCTATAGTTCCACGATTACAATGTCTAACTTGGTCAATCAATATTCGTTGAGTGAGTAAAGAATCGATATAGACGGTTGAAAATGAAATTTAAATAAAATAAAAAAATATGCGATTGAATTAGATGAAGTGCATCATTACCAAGGCTGGAGTCAGGGGACAAAAAAAATTAAAGTCTGCTACCTATACAGGGACCTACTTGACAAGTCTTTACCAAGCTACTCACATACTGCCACCTATTTAGAAATTGTGTATGTGACGAGCCTGTATATGATAAGAGTATTTGAGTATAAATTTAGATAAATAAGTGTGGTCTTTCTCCAACATGGATGGAAAACTACCTTATTTATTAGTAGACTTACACTAAAATTATGAAGCTCAGATGTTAACAGCCAACTTGCATGTTTATAATTAATTTTTGTGCCATCAACTTTGACAAAACGCTCATTCTGTAACTTTCTAAACAATGCAGAACCAAAATTTTATCTTCCATGACAAAATATCATACCCTCAAGTTCGTTCTACGTGCATTCTTCAAGGACAAAATTTTCAATTGTTGACCCCAAAAAATGTTGTCAACAGATGTCGGTATCGGATTCGTAACACGTAGATTTCAACGAGTTGACCGGAGCTGATGATCGGGAAATATGTATGGACTGTCGAGTCGGAGTACCAACGGATGATTCTTGTGTCAAATGAATAAAGATTTGTAATTGATTTTACATTTTATCCTTTATAATATTGTATAGGTACAATAATTATAAGAACAAAGTATTTTCACAATAATCTATTTTGTAAGAACTCGAGTCTATGCCTTATATTATCTCAAATTCAACCTCCTCATTACAATCGCAAGAAGTGCTATTTATAGACAAATGGCCGAACTGCCTATCGTCGGATCGAATCCACGTGGCTTCATCCTGTTTATTTGAACATCACACCATTCATTCACAACATTAACTATAGTGATGATTGTCCTATAATTGTCCTGCCACCTCCTTTCTGTTTACTGACATTAAGTAAGGTGGCTTAAAGTGACTTGTCACGTCAATCACTTCTCAGAGATATCTTTCAGATCTGTTTCTTATGAGGACTTCGGCGAACGAAGCTTGAGACAGCTAGAGGGATTTCGGACTTACCAGGTTCTAGCTTTCTAATGACTTCGACTGGAGAAGTGCTATGTTGTTGAAGGGACGTCGGATTGGAGAAGTGCTAGGCGGTTGGAGAGACTTCGGCTTGGACATATTAAAGGTGCCTCGTCTATGGAAGGTTAACTTCGACAGGACGTCACTCTTCTGCTGATGACGTCCTTTTTGGGGGATAGACTTCGTCCTAGCGAATACTGGGTCCCCTTTACTGTTCATCGCCGAGTGTCTTCTTGTGAGGTCCTCCACGTGTCCTTCAATTGATGACCCCATTTTATTGGGGTAACATCAATCATTTTAAAAATCTATATATTGGTTGTCTTTTCCTATTTGCCACCAAGATGGATGAAAAAAAATTGATTTTATCCAAATATGCAAAAGAACAGTCATATACATTAGCCTCTATTTGGTTTAGTTAAAAATAGATTTTTAGTAAATTTCGATAAAAATTGATTAAATGTGTAGTTGAAATGTTAATGAAAGATGTGGATCATGTTACTAAAAAACTCTCGTTTAAATTACCGTAAGTGCACAGATCGTTAACAAGTAGTAAAATGAATTTTGAATTTAAGTGTCATACCTACAGAGATTGTACTGGTCCAAATTCAATTTAATTTAGTCTTAACCGAAATAGATAAGTTGTGCTTGTGAGTTGAAATTTAAACTAATTAATTTTGAAAAATTAAATTAATGTAGGAGTGCAATTAATGCACTCCTTTAACCCAACATTTGACAGAATATTAATATTCCTAATTTGTTCTCGTGTAAAATTAAACATATTTTTATATGTGACCCCAATATATTTCTATGACAGAGACGAACATGCAAGAATGTATTAAAGATTTATGAGGTTCACCAAAAATCTAGCACAAAGATAATCTAGTTTAGCATGATGAAGAGAAAAAAACGAATTCATAATCCGAATAAGAAAATCAAATTAAAAAAAAAAAAAAATTCCAAGTCCAATTTGAAGTTAATTCCAATTGCAAGTCCAAGTGGCAAGGTCCAATTAAATTTGTTTCTTGCATTCAATGTCCACCAATATTTTGGAATGTGCATTTTAGTCCTCAAGTCCCTTTCTTATTGCAACAACACTCTTTCTTTATTCCAATTCAAGTCCTTCAATTTCTAACTTGTGAAATTTGATCCCCAAAACTGCAAATTTTATTAAATTTCATCTTCTTGATCCATATTTGCTCCAATCCAGGTTTTTTTATCCTAATATAATAAAAAAAATAAAATAATTAAGTACCAAGTTCACGATAATACTCAACAAAATCCCTTTTGGTGGTTTAGATAAGTGTAATTTTCGTACTTATCAGGTCCCACAGATTTTGTAGTTAAAAATGAGTTAAAGAAATGATGAGTGGTTGGGGAAATTATATCCTATGAGACTTTATAATTAATACTTGACATGCAATGTCACTTTTAAATGCACAACTTTTAATTCATATTTTACACAAAAATAGAGAGTAAGATTTAAATATCAGTTAAAAAGGTTCTTTTATAAGCACATTACGAACTTAAGCAAAATGTTCTTCAAAGAAAGCCAAATTACAACATGTGTGACCTTTTTATTTAAAAATATCATAGCTTGCCACTCTCTAGTGTAAGACAAATATCTCGAAAGGTGTGACATTTAGACTAAAATGACAAAGAATGCCCCTATAAACCAGAGAATCAATAAGTAATTAATTTCATAGAATTGTGATGATTATTGAGTGCATAAGAAAAGTTCAACGATGATTGAATGCATAAGAAAAAGTCCAAATCTTTCAACATTAATTGATCTTTGTAGAATGATAGCTTCATTAGTTAGCTTGGCTAAATTTCCACGATTACAATTGCTAACTTAGTCAATCAATTTTAATGTTATGCGCGTAAAGAAAGAAACTAAATTTAAATAAATAAAAATATAATCAATTTTTTTTGATGAAATGCATCATTAACATAATAACATCAAATACACTATCACGCATTTAATAATCGTGTATGTGACGAGCCTTCGTAGCGTATTTGAGTATAAATTTAGATAAATAATTTCGTAGACTTTCACAAAATACTACAAGCTCTGATAGATGTTAACAGCCAACTAATTGCATGCTTATATTTAATTTCTGCGCCATCTAATTTGACAAAACCCTATTTTGATATGGTTAAACTTAAGAATAATATAAATAGAAAGAATTTTCTATGCATGCAAACTCCTTTTCTCCCCCCACCCCACCCACCCACCCCCTCCCTGCATATAAACTTGCTGCATATATATAGCTGCAATGTTATCACACGAGTATAATCAAACCCTATCATTTCTTATATTTTTTCAATCTGAGAAGTAATATTTCTAAAAATGTCTGTGTTGTCGTTAGTAGTAGCAGCTGCTATTTTCTTGACAGTTTCACAGTGTAATGGTCAGTTGACCAATACATTTTACAGTACTTCATGCCCAAAAGTGTCTATTGTCGTTCGTAATATATTGGAACAGGCTCAACAAAATGATGTTCGAATTGGAGCCAAGCTTGTTCGCCTTCATTTCCACGATTGTTTTGTCAACGTAATTTCCTTCCCATCCTGCCATGTCACGTTGCACTCCCCACCCCCTCTCAACCCTACACATTTTGAAGTTATTAGAGGCGACACGTTTAAGTTTTGCCTTTCAAGGTGTAAGCCAAAATCCAAATTCATTTGTTTGATTTAATGCACAGTTTTTTTTATAAATACGTGATGAGGAGACTTGAACTCACAATTTAAGTTGTGTTCTAAAAAGAAGTGCCCAGCCTCGCGCTTTTTATTTTTATAATTTTTATTTCTTGCCTAAGCTTGCCTTTTTTAAGCTTTTCTATGCTTTAATTACTAAATAATATTTATATTGATTTAAAAATTTAAAATAATATTAACATAAGAAAATGCTTTTTTACTCCTAGGACTTGCCTAGGCTCGTCTAACCCGAAGTTTGATCTTCATGTCTCGTCATGTTTTACGTTTTTAGAACACTTAGTTCAAGAGAACATATATCTGGTTGAGGGTGGTCATGAATGCATTTGATTGTGCATGCATAAGTAATAGAGCAAATTGCTCAACTACTTGATTTCAAACTTATCATCTGAAGAAATATTTATGCAGTCAAACTCAACTGATACATTTGATGCAAAAAAAATGTGTAACTTCTTATGTCTACTTTGAGCAGGGCTGCGATGGCTCAATTTTGCTAGATAATGCAGATGGCATAAAGAGCGAAAAATACGCTAGTCCCAACAATAATTCAGTTGGTGGATTCGATGTCGTTGATGACATAAAAACAGCATTAGAGAATGTTTGTCCTGGTGTCGTCTCATGTGCAGATATTTTAGCCCTCGCTTCTCAAATTTCAGTAACCATGGTATCACAAATTGCTTTAATTTTATCCACTGCAGCGTACCAAATATGCCCATAATTTTTTCCATTGTCACAGGGTGGAGGTCCATCATGGGAAGTTCCTCTAGGCAGAAGGGATAGCAGAACAGCAAACCGATCAGGGGCCAATAGTGACCTTCCTAGCCCTTTCGCGAGCCTTTGTAAACTCAAATCCGTGTTCAGAAATAAGGGTCTTGATTCCACTGATTTAGTTGCTTTATCAGGTAATGTATCATAGACTCAGGGAGCATATCCTCAACTCAGATTTTATGGCATAATACTTGATTATGTTAACTAATTATTGTTAATCTTCAGGAGGTCATACTTTTGGGAGAGCCAAATGCAGTTCATTCAGCCCCCGACTTTACAATTTCAGCAACACGGGGAACCCTGACCGGAACATAGACTCTGCTTATCTGGATACATTACGTCAAACTTGTCCTCAAGGTGGAAACGCAGATACCTTAGCTAATCTTGATCCTTCGAGTCCCAATGGTTTTGACAATGGCTACTTCACGAACCTCCAGAGCTACCGGGGACTTCTTCAGTCAGATCAAGAATTGTTCTCAACGGGTGGAGCTGAAACTGTTGCTATTGTCAACCGATTTGGGAATAGCCAGTGTGAATTTTTCGTTGCTTTTGTTCAGTCCATGATTAAAATGGGAAATATAAGTCCGTTGACAGGAAACAGTGGAGAAATCAGGGCTGATTGCAGACGCGTTAATTAGACGAGAATTTAATATAGATTTTTCTTTCTATAGATTAGAAAGAGAAGTTCGAAACTGTAATTTAGAAATCAAGTTCCATGTGCATTTAAAACAGCAAATTTTCATTCAATAAAACTGTAATTCGATGTTGTCTTTATCTGAAGTTCCAAAAACTGTGGAGAGATGTTCGCAACGAACATGAATAAGCATTCTTGTTAAAAACTGAGACGTCAGTAGTCGAATCAATTATTTATTCCACTTCTGCAGTTAAATTATTTGTAAACAGAAAAGGAGAAATTACAAACGTCTCCAGAAAGTGTTGGAAATTTATAGACGTGCATAAATTATATTTAAATAACATGCATTTTATGTGCATAAAATAATTTTGACTTACAAAAATCAAATACGTAAAGTAAAAATGAGAAATGCATGAATAAGATTTTGGTCTGAGGCAAAAGTTCAACTATTTCTCTTTAAAGATGATAATGTCCCGCACGTGTGCTAACGATTTTTCAACATTTATCTCACAAGATGCAACGACCAAATCCCACAATAGAAGCACTATAAATTACATAGACCAAAGAACCTACTTATGTTTTGAACCTTCTTTATATGAAACTTGACTCCAAATAAATGCACAATTTTGAAGTGAATATGCATTAATATGATAATGCAATAATCAATGAGAATAAAGCCCTAAGTATAGGCCAAGCTTCACAGGAGTTTTACAGGCTCTCTCACTGTGGGACGGGCCCCATAGTGCTTTTTTTTTTTTTAAATGTGTGGGCCCCACCACTGTGAGGGGCATGTAAGGCCCCTGTGAAGCATCCCTCAATCAATGAATGAATAAAACTTCCATACGTGTGGTCTATATAGATGTTGAAAAAATTTGTCTCAAAATTCACAATACAACAGACACAATTATTGAAATTAGTCTCTATATTTCAAGAGACGCGTGTCTTGAAAAATGATAATGTCAAAAGTCACAATCTTTTATATAGAAAGACGTGCATTTTCAGTCGAATAATTTCTAGAAATTTCCATAATATTCTACATAATTTCCAATAATTCACGTATTTAACTGATTTAAATTTGGCTTAATTTTCCATTCAACAAATGACAACTTCTACTTAAATAATTAAGAATTGATCAAAACTAATTTCATATACAAATTTCCAACAGAAAGATCTCATGTCGTCCATTCAATAAATATTCCAACATAAAAGCCAAATGTAAGTTCGAGAAATCCTCAAGAAAGACCTATAACCATCCTGGGGCAGTATCAAGATCAATGTCACAGAAGCAAGAAGCTAGGCCCGACATTGTACTTATTTTCCTGACTAATGGATAGTTAATCCGGCTCCAATGTCATCCCTGATTGGTAGGACGAAACCATAACTACTTGTAGCACCTTTTCCTGAAGCATTGTGAGAAAAAGAATATTGTGTTTTCGCCATGCGTGTACATAACACGCAAAAGGCAGTTAAATATTAAACATCAAAAAAAATTATTATTACAAAAAAGACCTAAAAGGTTGAAACCCTAATTATCTCCACCAGTACCCACCACCTCCAATGGGTGGTGGTGTACCCTGGAGGTGGCAGCTTGAGAAATAATTAGGGTTTCATATCTTTCATTTTAAAAATAAAAACAATAGTCGTGTAAGTCATGTATTACTAGCATTAATGCAAATTTCAGCTAACATTATATCTAAGGGTCTATTTGATTGGCAAAGTTTGAAAGACAAACCAATTTCTTGTAAGTTGGAAAATAAAAATTCACATAAATCATAGGAAATCATTTTTCATGAAATTGGTTGAAAACAAACTTAAACCCACCTAGGGGCGAGCTTTCTTCGCTTGCACTCTAGAGTCCATGGAGACGTCTAAGTTTGATTCGTGTGCTTCTCCTCTAAATCCTAAGGGTTATGTTAGGGGTTCCAAAACACACAATGGAGGGCCCACCTCATAAAAAGTTCAAAAAAATCCCCCCCCCCCCTGTTGTGTGTCTTCTGGAGGGGTTCTGTAGACCCCTCTCTGTACACATAGTATAACCCAAATCCTAAAGATGAGCAGTTTGGTTCCCGCACTTGACATGTATACAAAAAATATTTTATGGTCTAATTAAGGGTAATTTTAGAAAAGAAATACATAAATTAATTTCCGCTGGAGTGAATATTCGACTAAGTCGAATAGTATACGTAAGAAAGAATTTTCCATGCATGCATACTCGTTTACTCACCTCACCAACCTCTCTCTGAATATTAAGCTGTGATAATTTGTTCTATATAGGTAGCTGTAATCAGAGAATTATTATCTCACCCTATCATTTCTTTCAATCTAAACTTGAAAGAAAGTATATTTCCTAATAATGTCTGTTACAATTAGTAGTAGTTGTTTGGACAACTCCCACAAGTGACATGACTATAGATTTTAATGAGTTAAGAATATCGTCCCATAGAAAATAAACCTTAAATTGAATTGTATCAACTCGTTATCAAATTCGAATATAAATAATAAAAGAGATGATTTTATTTATATCTAAATTACTCTACCAGTTATCTAAAATGCTTTTAAACTAAATATAATATGCATGTGTTGAAAATCCGAATCCACCTATCATTAACCTATTTTTAATTCTCAACTATGTAATATAGTTTCATTCTAGTAATTTTGACAATCGATAATTTTATTGTATTCAACTTTCTTTTTCAAGATAAATTAATTTTATTCTAAACATGAATCGGTTATATTCCTAGTCCGAATGAGTAAAAAGCATTCAATTGCACAATTATCTAGGTGATAATGCATTCAGTAACACAATTATCGAGATAATTGCACACGCAATATATGTTATTCATAATATCTATTGTCCGTGTGTTAATTATAGTGCTCTATTTAATTGTGTATGAAATAAGGAAAGTTACCCCAGATTTACTACCATGTGCACGCATGGTAGTCATGCTTGCGCACGCATGGTTATGACATTTTGGCATCGGGTTTGGGAATTGGCTGGCTCACACGTGCATGGTACAAATCCTCGCGCGCGATTTTGTCTTTGAGCAGTCATCAGTATTTTTGTCATATCTTTCTCTCCTTATATTTGATTGAGGTGATTCAAAGTACATTAAAAATCTAATTCAAATTGATACAATTCTTTTAGAAATATCATTTTTCCAATTCGAATCTTTACCATGCAAAAAAAGGTCTCAATCTGAAATTAAAAATTTAGAGCATAACTTGTGCGGTTGAAATGAAAATACTTAGTATATTTCACTCATTTGACTTCTAATTGCATCTAATTGATCCTAAGTGATCTTCAGTCATCATTTTATGGTCCGAATCAACTATTGAATATTTATACTTCGGTTCCCGAACTTTGGATATTAGTGTTAAACTTCAGGTGCTCGTACTTTTGGGAGGGCCAAATGCAGATTTTTCAGCCACCGGCTTTACGCTTTCAGCAGCACGGGGAACCTTGACCCGAGCATGGACTCTGCTTACCTGGATACATTACGTCAAACCTGTCCTCAAGGTGGAAATGACGCTACCTTAGCTAATCTTCATCCTTCGACTCCCAATGGTTTTGACAATGACTACTTAACGAACTTCCCGAGGAATAGGACTTATTCAGACAAATCAATTGATTCTGTTGCAAATAATGTCAAAGAAACATCAAAAGCACACTGAAGTAGAAACCAGGGTCGGTTCTGCCATGAGGCAAAAAAGGCGCCCGCCTCAGACCCAAAAATTCGGGGGTCCAATTTTATTTTTTTTTTTTTAAAAAAAAAAAAAACCCATAAAAGGAACACAAGGTTTCTTTACTTTCCTCTCCACCTACGAACGGCGACCAGCTACCTCGACTCTCCAGTCTCACAAATCACAAGAACCCCAATTCGCCAGTCGCCGTCTCTGGTGAAGTCGAAGAACTCAAGAACTCGATATTTTGTTTCAAAAAGGTAAGAGTCTTTGTTCTCTTGATTTCCAGAGGTTTATTGGGTTTTCAGATTTGTCTTTTGATGTTAGTATGTTACTTTTCGATATTCTAAAAATACCATTGATGCAAATCGTGATTCGTGCATTGAACTCTTCTGAAGCATCATTTTTGAGTGACTAGGTAGAATCCTGTGATCTTTTGCTTCTGAAGCATCGTTTTTCATTCTGCTGGGATTGGTTCATTAGAAGTTGGGTCTCTTTTTGAATGGTGGCAGTGGGCAATACCTTCGTGCTCTGTGCTATTCTTCCAACAGTAGCATCTGCCAAACTTGGGCCCATTTTTACTGATTAAGTAGAAGTTAGTTATGTAAATCATTATCAGAAATAACAACTATCCATAAATTTTTTGTCCAAAGTCATGTTGAATGTGGGGAGTAGTTGAACATTTTTTTTTTCAATTAGAATGGATCATTAGAACATAGTTGTTTAAAGAACCGGTTTTCAAAAGACATAGTTTCAAATTTTTTTTGTCAAACTCATTTCCTGTGTGCTAAAGAGATAAAAATTAACAAATGTGTTCTAAAAAATTAGGATTACTAATTCTATAACTTGTCATCATGTTGTCAGGATTGGGTAGCAATTGTAAGTTCATAATCCTGGACTTGATGTAGCCAATCACAAACTATATAAAGCCAGTTTCTCCACTGATCTAATCAAAGAAATTATAAATATTAGCTAAAAGGAGTCAATTCTGGAGGTGAAAGAAAAGAAGAAGTTAAAATGGTTACTGAAGAGTTGGCATAAGAACTCAAGATTTGAACTACCAAATGTAATCCCCAATAATGAGAACTACACACAAAAGGAAAAATGGCGCATGACGCTGGCAACATACTCATTACTTTAAGAAACAAAATTATCCTAGGATGCACTGGCTAAGACCAGAGACATGAGTAGACTTTACATTTTTTCAAATGAACAAGAAGTTAACATAAACTCAAGAGCCTGTAGAATTGTAACCATGATAATTAAACATTTTTAATGGAAATGCATGACCGAAAGTTTATAAAAGGTGATTTGCTCTCATTAGAACACATTAGAAAAGAGATATGCATACCAAAATTAATGTAGTGGTTACTTGGTAGTGTTTTTAAGTACTTATAAGGTGTCTTACCAATATCTATTGCAATTTGATGTTAAATTTTTATTTCAAGTTGAGTTGTGATGATGGAATTCTCAACGGTGTGTTCCATAATTTTCGTCGAAATTCTTCTTCTCAGGTAAGCAATGATTTGCCCTAACTTGTCATTAAATATATTGAACGCTTATATAATTGTAGCCTGATCGACTTATATGATTGGAACTTATAGAATCAATTGCACAGGCGCACAAAGTAATTATATTAAAAACTTTAATTGTGAAATGAATGTGATATTTTGTAATTGTCTTTTAGGTTATTCATTGGGCATTAGATATCTAATGCCCAATGAATAACCTAAAAGTTAGCAATATGTTGCATAATACACTGTTGGATTTTGCATTTACATTGATTTTGGGGGGCCTAATTTACGGAGTTCGCCTCAGGTCCCGAAAATCACAGAACCGGCTCTGGTAGAAACCCCAATGGAATTCTCAATTCAGACGCAAAATATATATATATATATATATATATATATATATATATATATATCAAATTTCTACCAAGATAGCTATAAGTACCAACAAACTGTGCAGAGATGTTCACAACTTTAACAATAAATGGGCATTCTTGTTAAGAATTGAGACATCTGTAAATCAAATCAATTATTTATTCTACTTATACAGTTATATTATTTGTAAACAGAAAGGGAGGAATCACAAATGTCTCACAGTTACACTTTGAGATCCACATCAACTTTCATTTATGTCATCCATTCATTCTATATTCCAACAAGAAAGCCAACTCTAAGGTCGAAGAGCTTTATCCAGTTCTCAAGAAAGACCAATAACCCTCCCGGTGGCAGTATCAAGACCAATGTCATAGAAGCAAGGCCTTGTTGGTAGACCTGGCATCATACTCATTGTCCCGACTAAAGGATAGATAAATCTGGCTCCAATGCTTGCCCTGACGTCCCTGATTGGTAGGACAAAACCGCTTGCAGCACCTTCTCTGAAGCATCGTGAGAAAATGAATACTATGTTTTTGCCATGCAGATTGGCAAGTGGGAAAATCCTTGCTTGCTATACATCTCAATCTGTTTCTCTGCCTGCGTGTCCAAAAACAAATAAATCAATACTAAAAACCAAAATTTAAAATAAAAACCATATGAAAATAACCTTGATTGACCACATTGAAAAGATTACAAGTTTCTTTGCCTATTTTCTATTTGAGACATAAGGTGCACTGTAGGATATGGATTAACTATCGTAATAAATTAGCCTCCGTTTGGCAAGTTTATAAATGGTTTATAAAGAGGAATAGTAGTGGGTCCCACGAAGTGCGAATAATGAATAGTAATTATGAATGTGTGGTTGAAATAAATGTTTGACTTTAATTGAATTTATAAACCATCACTACAACAAAAATGACATTTTGCAACGTTTGAAAAATGTTGCTAAAGGTCTTTTGCAACGTTTAGACGAATGTTGCAAACCTCAATGTTGCCGTAGAGTGGAAGGATACGGCAACGTTTTCTAAACGTTGCCGAAAGGGTCACTTTTGGTAACATTTGTTAAACGTTGCCAAAAGGGTCACTTTTGGCAACATTTGTTAAACGTTGCAAAAAGTGGTCATTTTAGCAACGTTATCTAAACGTTGCCGAAAGGGTCACTTTTTGCAACATTTAAAAAACGTTGCTAAAATGACCACTTTTTGCAACGTTTAACAAATGTTGCCAAAAGTGACCCTTTGTTAAACGTTGCAAAAAGTTGTCATTTTAGCAACGTTTAAAAAACGTTGCCAAAAGTGATCCTTTTGACAACATTTGTTAAATGTTGCAAAATGATCACTTTTGCTAACTTTTGGCAACATTTTTTAAATGTTGTCAAAAGTTGTCATTTTGGCGAATATTTGTTTTTTTTTTGCGTTATTTGTAATTATTTCACCTATTTTTACATTAACCAATATTTTATAGTACACGAAACTGAGATATGTAAATTAAGCAACATTTATAAAACGAAATTTTTTTAATAGTACATAAAAGGAGATTAAAATTTCATTACATATATTTAAACCATACAAAATATAAAATGGAAATAAATGTTTTCTTCTTGCATCTCCATTTCATCAAACTAACTTGAAGCTACTATTGTCCATTTTATACAAAATTCACCATGTACATTTTACAGGAGCTCTGCTTGGTTACCTACAAGGAAAATAATAAATATGAAGCAAATGGATAGACCAAAATAAACAGCAATTAAGGCCATTTTAGTGATGAAAAGTATTTTACTATAGGATGCTTTCATAATTGTGGGTGTGTCCACACAAAAAATTACTAATTAATTCCTAAGAAGTGGAAACTGGAGACGGACCTGCCCAAAACGGTGGAACACCACACAATAAGATGTACAAAATCACACCAGCACTCCAAACATCAGCTTCTGGACCATAGTCTCTCTTTAGCACCTCAGGAGACATATAATAAGGACTTCTCACAATCTCATTAAATCTCTCACCTTAAAAATTAAAATAGAATAGCAAAGACAAATGAAATAATCAGCAACTGAAAGCAAATTAAAAAAACACGCTTAGAAAATGAAAAAAGAAGAAGAAGAAGAGACTTTACCAGGTTTGAAGAAACTGATAGCCCAAAATCAATAGCCTTTAGTGAAGATGTTTCCTTCTTATTTGCAAACAAAAGTTTTCAAGCTTCACGATGCATGACCCCAAGCTTATGACACATCTGCGGAACAGCCACACATATTAATTTGAATGGTGAAGCAAAATATAGTATGACTTCTTTGAAAAGAATTTGGGGGGGGGAGACAATGAAATAGAAGAATGAAAATGTGAGAACTATGAGAATGGATGGGACCTATAATTTCTCATTTAGAATAGCATATACGAAAGAGATGTCGAGCAATGCATCTAAACACAGGGTAGAACAAAGAAATCAAATAATACATTTTATCAGGCTATTTTTAACCAAAAGTTGAAAAACCAACAGGCAGAGCATACTCAAAATTAGATTGATCATCAAGCAAACTTTTCAACACATCGAGTACACCATTTCAGTTGCTGTTCTCAATTACTCACTGCAGTAGGTTTCATGTAATTTAGCAAGTAGATCTTCTATATAAATTCAAATACACAACTAATAGTACTCCAACGCAAGAAACTAAAGGTATAAAAATCATAACTATGAAGTATGAACTATAACAAAGTATGCAGATCAGACTTCAAACTACATAACAACACAAAAATCAAATATATCGAATCTTAATCCCAAATTAAATAACGAAAGTTACTTTGAGCTCAACACCTTATTCGGCAAAGTCCCTAGAAGCCAAAAAACTTTTTTAGCTAAATTTCCACATAAATAACTTTTTTAGCTAAATTTCCTTTCCCCAAAAATCAGTTTCCAGCCAAAAGGAAAAATAAAGATAGAACGCCAACTCTGAAATCATATCATGCATACATATATGTAATTAGCCCACGAAACATACCTTCATCAAATAAGTCTAATACTGCTCTTTGGCCAAGCAACAGTACTTCCCATGGCTTAATCAACATTTGTGATAGCTGATGTGGCTTGTATCCCCTCTCTGGTGCTCATTTCATTAATTGTACATACACATATATTTGTTTTTATATATGGAGCAAGGACTTGTAAGCCTGTTCCAACTCTTGGTATGGATTAATCATCAATCTGTTATGCAGTTATCATTTGTCGACATGATACATCAAAACAGACATGAAACATTGTTTAGCCTCTAGAGATGCAGTTGTCATGTTTTCTGTAATTATCACAAGTTAATAGTTAAATTCTACTACTTGAAGGGAAAAACATAATACCCTTTTACTGTGGCGCAATATACATGTTAAATAATCAACAGGCTTCACAATCATGTTAAACAAAAGCACTGAAATAAAAATACTTTCATCAGTTAAAACTTGTGTATAATCTTGCAAACCCAGTATATGCATTAGGTAATGAATCACAAAATTTTATCTATTCCCCTCCTTTCCTAGAAGAAACCACCACAATGATTCTGCAATCTTTGAAACCCACAGATAGTTAAAACTTAAAGCCACATTATTTACCGGGTTCGGCGCACAGCAGGCTGGTGGCGAACTCAATCTGCAATCCCAAGCAATCTCCAACAGACCGCAACCAGTGGCGAACTCAATCTGCAGGCGTCGAACTGTCGAAGACTCCAAGTTCGAACACAGAACACTCGGCAGTCCACACTCTCGCACAGTCGCACACTCGCACCCAGACACGCCCAAATCTCGCACCACAGTCCACAGTCACTCCACACTCCACAGTCACTCCACACTCCACAGTCTCTCTCAAGTCTCAAGACTCTCAAGTCTCAACTCACAGTTACTCACTCACGGACTCACCCTCACCACCTCACGAGTCACGGCCTCACACTCACACAGCTACACTATCACAGATTCACAGTCACAGAGTCACCACTCACCAGAGACTCATGTCACTCCACCACAGACGCGTCGTTGGCGATGGCGTCAACACACAGTCACCACTCACACGTCCAGCGAAAGCCCTTTTCAATTCGCCCTTCCCATTTCGCCCTTCCCAGTTCGCCTCTTCCCAGTTCGCCCTTCCCAGTTCGTCCCTTCCAAATCGCACCAAGGGATAAGGGTTTGAAGAAATCGACCTAACGTAAATCGACCAAGGTTTTGGTTTTAATTAATAAACGGGTTAGGTTCTTGGGCCAACCCATAATTCGACCCAACAATTCGCCTTCTTAACCCAAAACCCGAGCCCACCTAATATTTTCTTTCTGCAACGTTTATAAAATGTTACGAAAAGTTAAAAGTTTTGGCAACGTTTTATAAATGTTGCCAAAGGGTTTGTCTTTTGCAACGTTTTACAAACGTTGCGAAAAGTTTTATTTTTTGCAACGTTTTAGACAAACCCTTTGGCAACATTTATAAAACGTTACAAAAGACTCTTTTAGCAACGTTTAAAAAACGTTGCGAAAGATAAAGTTTTTTGCAACGTTTTATAAACGTTGCGAAAAATTTTATTTTTTGCAACACTAAATAAACGTTGCAAAAAGGGGGTCTATCGCAACATTTACTTAAAAAATGTTGCCAAAGCTCAATTATGTTATGCAATGGCAACATTCACCTATTTGAATGTTGCAATTGACCCCTTTAACAACATTTAATACATAAATGTTGCCTTTTAAGTGTTGCAAAATGGCATTTTTGTTGTAGTGCATTTCTAATTTGTTATCCAAACGGAGGCTAAGAGAGCTATATTTAATTAGATTAATATCAAACATAAACAAAGAAAACACACTTCCAAAATTAGATCGTGTAGTTATGCACAATTTTCGGATTCCAGCAACTGTGAGTATAGATTTTCACATTACGGTTGAAACTTTAAATTTGCATCAGTTCTCAGAATATATTTAAAACATTTAGTAGAATACAACATTTTTCCAGGACAAAAATCAGTCTAAAAATGATGATTTATACCTAGCCCAACTACATTTTCTAGATAACAGGAACATACAAGTAATGCATAGTCCAACAACAGAAGTGATGGAGATCAAGATCAGAACAAAGATAGAGATAGATTTAGTTAGGATGTCAAGATAAGAGTTTGATTCAAAATATATCTACTTAGATTAGATTAATTCAAGTATTTCAATAATATTCTAGTTTATTAGAAGTTCGTTTTATATTAGATTCTTTTAGTTTCTTTCCTTATGGATAAAGGGCTTATTCAATGTAATAGTTAACCTGATTATATGAAAAAATATTGAATTCTCTTTGCCCTCTATTCTTCTCTTCTTGGACCCCCTTTCTTTTCTTAATCTTCGATTGTCTCTTTGCCCTCGATTCTTCTCTTCTTGAACCCCCATTTTTTCTTATTAAAATTTGAAAAAAAAAAGCGGGGGGAGGGGGGGCAAACATGGTATTATTTTTATTTTTTTAATTTAATTGTTAATATTTAAGATAAAACAAAAATACCATTTCACCCTTTCCAATTTGGTCAAACTTTTACTTTATTAGTCAACTAACGATCATATGGATAATTTCCATCAATTTGGACATCCGTTGCTAATTTTTCAAATGTTATGGACCTTTGTTTGTACAAATTGAAAGTTGGAGTAAAGTCTGCAAAAATGTAGGTATCGCTATTGCAATTTTTTTCAAAATAAAATGAACAATGTTCTTTTTTATATTTTGGGAACTATAAATATGATAGCATTGCCCTCATGACTCGTATTTAATTAAGGAAGAGCCTTTTAAATACTCTCTTTTTATTTCTAATTATATTGTTTTCCAAAAATAAGAATAAGTTGTACAACTAGATAATTCTTAAATATTTCACCCTACCTCCTATTATAGCGTCACCAATATATTCTTTATTTATAAATAGTGCATTTTTAAATGAAGAGTCAAAAATTTAATGCAATCCAGTAATGCTCTTGGAACTGTTAAATGAAATCATTGTACATTAAAAATAGAGTCTCTTGAAACTTATTTTCAAGCATTAACTCTTTTAAATAAATAATTTTTTGTATTTAGATAATCTTTTGGAAAATACTTTAGTGGATATGTAGAATTTAAAAAGTTTTTAAGCCAAGTGATAACCAGTCTCATGTTGACACATAAGCCCTAATGAAGAGAGATAATTACTCTATTCAGACACGTATGACTTTTCATCTGAGAAGTCAGATACGAAGAGGTTTAGCCGTAACATTGATGATGAATGGGCACAAGTGCAAAGTTCACAGATGCTACGAAGCCTAGAATACTAATTGCTTTCATCCCCTTTGGAGATTTTTACCTTGCCAGTTAATCAAGAGGCATGTTGATTTTACTTTCAATCCATCGATCAAGATTGGTGAGATTAATGTTGCTATCGTAATAAGCGCGTATGATTACGAAAAGTCTTTTTTTTATACGAACGATCAATATAGTCACATTGCAATTACTTATAGGATTATGAGGGAAGGTGATCAATTTAATATATCATTGATTATATAGGAAAATGTCACGTTTCCAAACCGATGCTTTATCAAGAGAAAGTGATCATTCTCTGATCGAAAAATTGCAATCTACCGCTTGCCACCTCATGAAAGTATAGGTCAAAAGTAACTACTCTCATTTTTTGGAAGGACTGATGAGTCACTAAAATATTTTTTTCCG
Organism: Osmanthus fragrans; assembly: GCA_019395295.1. Classification (NCBI taxonomy): domain Eukaryota; kingdom Viridiplantae; phylum Streptophyta; class Magnoliopsida; order Lamiales; family Oleaceae; genus Osmanthus; species Osmanthus fragrans. Next base: position 19,833,368 of record CM033343.1, on the reverse strand, counting down.
AACCAACTATGATTCCCGCCTAAAACCTAAAAACTTGTCCCATTTTTGCCACATCATCTTGATGGAGTTTCTATATAAATAAGCAAGTATACATTTCCATTTACTCTTCCTTACCTTCCTACTTTTCCAAGAATTATTAACTTTATATCACAAAGGGAATCGGCTACAATGTTCCCAACCGTGCTTAGGTTTAGAAACGTACACATATTTTTCGAGGAAATTAGACCCACTACTCTAAAAAATAAAAAATAAAAAATCAATACACTTAAAATAAATTAAAACCTCTAATCTCCGTAATTTACACGTTCGAAAGTCAATCCCCCCCCCCCCCCCCCCCCCCCCCAAAGCCCCAAAACCAATTGTTTACAAAGAGAGACCCCAAACCACCCAAAACTCCCAAACGAGGAAACTAAAGAGTGGAATCTGCCAGATGATTTGGAAAAATGGGAACTGGAATTGTCTACGGTTGTGCTAGGGAATAACCTTTTAGCGATACAGTATTATAACTGGCAGTAATAGATGTTTTCAATGCAGGTAATGGAGGAGCATGATATGGTTGGATATTGGAGGAGGTGTACACTGTTGTTATGATGGGAGAATAAATGAAGGTTGTGAGGTTTACAAACAATGGAGACATGCTAGTGGATTCACATTGCAGATGCGTGATAAGTAACTTCTACTGGTTCATCAGATTGTGCACACCTAGTGATCGTCGTATTGTTCCCTCCAATTCCATATGTAAATATGGTTTCAAAGATTCTTTCAAAGTGACTCCTCTAGAATTTGGGGAAGACGATATATGGAAAAAAAAAAAAATGCAAGAATAACCAACCTTGTCAAAGTACTACTGTTCATCTATACTATCTCATAAGTCTCTAGAGACTACATTAGCAAATCAATTAGCTATCAAATTATGCAAAGTTAATCTATCAAGAGAAACCCTTTAGATGTTTTCTTGAAAGCACTTGTAGAAGATGGCTATAAAAAGCGTGCTATCATAGACGACCTCAAAGTAGTAAAGGACCACAACCCTGCCTATGTAAGTTATGTTCATTGCTTCTTGAATTTCAAAGGATTCTTAGCATCGCAAGCCACAGAGTGGCACATAAACTTTGTTGAAATGGTAGAATTGTATTAGAAATCATTATTCGGAATCAAGTTTCAGAAGTTTTTGAAGTGGATATCATCGAGGAGCAAAAATTGGAAAGGGGATAGTATTTGATCATACCACTGGAATTGTGATTGGAGAAACGTTAGTCATTTGAAATAGAGTTACAATTTTACATGATGTGACATTAAGGGGTACAAGGAAGATTCAAGGTAATAGACACCCAAATTGGAGACGGGTTCTCGCTTTTGATAGGCATAGAGGCTAAGGTGGTATTCTCTTCGTGTTTCAGTTTTGTGTTTTGAGTTTTGAATTCATTTTGAGTTTTGTGTTTTGAGTGTCATTTTGAGATTTATTGAAAACATGTTCTTTTTGCAATTTTGAAAAATTGTTTTCAAAAATGAAAAAAATCCAAAACTCGTTCTTTCTCTCCTCACTGTCTTTCACTCGACTCTCTCTCTTTCTCTCTCTTCGTCTCCTCTTTTGTAACCTGCCGAAATCCCAACCTCCGGCCACCGTCGTGATCGCAGACCATCACCGGTCGACTGCCCATCTCTAGGCAACTCAGAAACATGCCTTAATTTAGTCTAAACAAGAGTTACGCCGTCTGTTCAACCCACATTTGCCCAGTTCGAAGAATTCAGATTCCAGCGACTAACGTTCAACCTATGGTCGCGGACCACATGGATGACCTCCCTCTCCCTTTGGCGCACCTAACCCAACCATGGGTCAAGCCCAATTTCAACCACAGCTCGCTGATTTTGTGGTACTTCCGACATGGTGATGGCGGTGTTGTGTAGTGGTGGTTCTGGAGATTGTGGTGTTGGTTGGGTTGATGTTGTGGCTGTGGTGGTGGTTGGGGTGATGTTGGGCAGGGGCGGTTGGTGGTGTTTTGCAGACGTCAATGGTGGTGGTTGGGGGTGATGTAACTAAAAACAACGAAAACGGATTTTGAAAATTTTGGCCAAGTTATAACTGAAAACACCCAAAACGACAAATTGTCGTTTTGGGTTTTCTTTGTAAACTTGAGACTCGTTTTTAAAAACGCGTTTTCGAAAATAGGAAAGAAAATGCGTTTTTTCGAAAACAGAAAACAACTTAAAAATGGCAAAGAGAACATGCCCTAAAGTTTTGGGCAATGGTAAAATTGGAGTAGAATCAGCAGTTTTAAAGGAATCCATCTGATACAACGGTAATTGAAAATCCTGCCATAGTAATTCGATTGAGATAAACCACATAAAACTTTACTCATGAGTTATACCTTAATAATGTCATTGTATACATTGTATTATCTCATTTAAACTTGAATAGCTTCTTTTGTTTTACTTTTGGCTTTTTTCATAAGCTTCACTTTCTTGAATGTTTATTGCTTTTTCAAATTTAAGAGAGAAATATTGATTGGTGTTGCTGCAAGAAATAAGGGAAGCTACATAAAACTTCTTGGACACTCTTTCATCCAACACTCTTTTTTAGTCATTTTGGACAATTGAAGTTCCGTATGTTTTACAATTGGTATTGGCTACTTCTAATGGTGGCTCTGGTTTATCTTTTCGGCAACTCCTGCTAGGATTTTGATTGGTGTTCTCACTTTTTTTAACGTTCGCCTTTTCTTTGTCTTAGTTTTTGTCAATTTTTGAGTGTTTGTCACTTTTTTGAATTTCTATCACTTTTTTTTTCGCTTTTGTGAATTTCTACCACTTCTAACTTATAGACTGTTGTGTTCTAAAAAAAACGAAACATGATTATGAAGAGACAGCGTGTAGAAGAAAATTAACTACCTTTGGATAAATTCTAAGGTTTGATTGGTGTTCCTCACTTTTTTAAGTGTATATTTTTTTGAAGTTGTGTAATTTTTTTAAAGTTTTTGTCACTTTTTTGAATCTCTACCATTTTCAACTTATAGAGTGTTGAGCCTTTGTTGTGCCTCGGTTTCCAAGTTAGTGCTACACGTTGATTTTTCTTTTCGTATTTTTTTTTTACAGTATGTCTAGTTTAGAAAAATTGGAAAACTGAATTTTGATTTCGAAAAGATGAGAATTTGGAGGGTGTTTTTGGATTATGTTTTATTGGTTATGATCTTTGGGCTTGCAGATGGCATGGAGTTCATAGAGAAAGCGTCGTCACTAGCGTTAAAGATCAAAGAAAATGTGGCAAGTCTCGTAGGAAAATTTCAAGATAACAATTCGACATAGGTTTGAACATCAAAGTTTCATTTCATATTATATTATGTTTGTAATGATTTTGTGTTTGGAATGAATCATTTTTATACAAGTAGTTATTGGGCATTTTCAGTTGTAGTTGAATTGAATTTACATAACAGGGTAATTGTCACAAAATGTTCATACCTTTGAAGTGTATTGTGGAAAACGTCCATACCTTTAATTTTTTGGTATTTATGACTCTACCTTCCACTTTTTTTTGCACTGGCCGTCATTTTTACTATTTTTGACGATTTTACCCTCCATTCAAGTAAAAAAAAACTAAGAACAAATTGTAACTATAGGTTCAAACTTTTTAAAAAGTGCAAATGAATCCAAATAAATTATTAAAAATAAACAAAAAAAAAAAAAAAAAGCATCTCTATCCTCTTCTTCTCCTTCCCCTCCCTACTCCTCCTCCACCACCACCACCACCTTCTGGACACCATAGCCACCAGGCCATAGTACCAACTTGAAACCCTTACTGTCGTCTACACAACCCACCCAACAGTTGACCCTAACTCCAGGTGAATTGGTTGAAGTTTTTGTCTAAAATTTACTAGTAGCACAAATCAAAACTGTCGTCAACTCCCTGCGCCTCCTCCACCATCACCTTCTGGCCACCACGACCACCGGACCATAGTATCAACTTGAAGCCCTTACTGCCGCTTACACAACCCACCCAACAATTGGCCCTAACTCTAACAAATTGGCTGGAATTTTGTCCAAAATTTGTGAGTCACACAAACCTAAACTGCCGGCAACTCCCTTCACCTTCGCCTTCGCCTCCTCCACCAACACCTTTCGACCACCATGGCCACCTACCAACTTGAAGCCCTTACTGCCACCTTCACAATCCACCAAACAGTTGGCCCTAACTTTAGGTAAATTGACCGAAATTTCTGTCCAAAATCAGTCAGCCGCACAAATCAAAACTGTCGACAACTCCCTTTCCGGCGACCCAAGCCCAACATATTGGTAGACTCCCCTCATCATGACGCATCAAACTATGGTCCCCAGATACCTACTCAACCACCCAAGCAACATCTAGAGCCAAACATTCTAACGCAGTCATCACACAAGTTTCAGACAAAAATTCATACGACTATGTGGACATCATGATTGCGGACCACCATATTCAGCACCCTCTCATTATGGTGAAGTCATTACAACTATGGGTCTTCAACAATTTTTCACGAATCACGCAATTGATTTTGGATAAGGATAGGAAGGAGAAGAATGGACTCATTTGCACTTTTTAAAAAATTTAGGCCCATAGCTACAATTTGTTCTTTAGTTTTTCTTTTCCTTTCTTTTTGTTTTACTTGAATGAGGGATAAAATTATCAAAAAAAAAGTGAAAAGAACGTTCAACGCAAGAAAAGTGAAAGGTAGGGGCATAAATATCAAAAAATGAAAGATATGGACGTTTTGTGTCAATTACCCTTACATAAAATGATATATTTTAAAGTTTTGATTGATGTTTGTCATTTTTTTGGAGGTTTTGTCACTTTTTTTAATTTGAATAACTTTTTTAGTTTTTTGTCACATTTTTTGAATACGTCACTTTTAGAAGTTGTCACCTTTTTTTCTTCTTTTTTTTTTTTAATTTTCTATCATTTTTTGAGTGACAAACATGATTTTTTCAATAAAAGTGACATTGCAAGTCATTTTTTTTTAATAAAAAAGCCATTTAATACAATATTTTTTACTTAAAAAAAAAACTTTTTATATGATAAATAAATTGATTGAGTTGATAGATAACAGTGGTAACAAATTAACTTAAAGATACTTGATGTTTTGATTGGTATTTTGTTGGTGAACTAACTCAAAGATGCATAATGGTGAACGAAGAAAGAGAAGGAATGGTGATTGTGTCATTTTTTTGTTTTAAATTTGTGTCACTTTATTCAATCGATTACAATATTTTAATTGATGTTTTGTCTCTCTTTTGAATTTTAGTCAATTTTTTAGTATTTGTCAACTTTTATAGTATTTGACCTTTTTTTTTTTTTAAATTTCTATCACTTTCTCTTAGTGTGTCATTTTTTTTTTTTGGTCAATTTCTTGAAATTTTTATCACTTTTTTTTAGTAAGAAACATCACTATTTAATAAAAGTAACATTGTATGTCATTTTTAAATTAAAAAAAAAATCATACTTAATTTTTAAAAGTGACATAAAAAGTATGTCACTTTTTATTAGACATAATTTTATACAATATTTTTTACTTTCAAAATACTTTTCATATGAATTTTCGAAAGATAAGGCCCTGTTTGATAGAGGTAAAATTTCATGAAAAATGGAAAATAAATTTCATTTCCACCCAAAGTGACATGTTTGATTGTAATTATTTTCCCTAAAATTGGTTTTCTTGGGGTGGCCTCACGTGACCAATTTTTTCATGATTTCAAGGAATTCCATTGGTGGGAATTGGTTTTCCAAATTTTTTTTTGGGCAATGAAAAAAAAAATTCTAGATCGAATGATAGAAAAATTTGTCCCTTTAATTTACAATTTACATGAAAAACAAAGTCAAATGAATGATATTCAGTATGGTAATTTTTTTTTTTTTTTACAATTGGAACAAATTTTAGTTTCAATGGTAAAATTTTTTTATCCTTTTACTTGACAATTTGCATGAAAAATAAAGTCAAACGAATGATGTTCAGTATGTTAATTTGTTTTTTAATTTTTTTTTGACAATTCAAACAAATTTTAGACTCAATGGTAAAAAAATTTATCACTACAATTTCTATAAAAAAAATAAAGTCAAACTAATACTAAAAAATTCAAAATTTCGAGTAAAAAATTATATCAATCAAACATAATTTATAAATAATTTTCGATAAAATAAATTTTAGACAATTTAATTTATAATTCATTTTTTTTATACTTAAATCTTACATTTGCAATCAAACGGCCCGTAAGCTTAATTTTGCAAGTTGGGCTATCTTTCCCGCCGGACAGCCCACGCACTCCTCTTTCTTGGAGTAGAGAAAATTGAAGACCGTACAAATGTGACCGTTACATTACAAATGCCATTTATGACGAAATCACAATTCACACCCTCATCTGTCACCTACTTCTCCCTCACGACTCTCCCACTCACCGCCATCCATCCCCTTCTTCCAATTCTAAGTAAGAACTTGTATTTTTGTGATTTCGTTTTCATATTTTTTCTCTTCGTGTTCCACATTTTCTCTAATTTCACGGTAAAACCCTAGTTCTTGACAAATGTTTTGAAATTGGGGATCATAGCTAATTTAGTTTTTCATTTTTCCTTGTTTAAATTAAAGTTCTAAGTGTGAAATGTCTTTGAGAAATTTTTTTTCTTTGTTTTAGCCCACTTTCTTGATTTTTAAGTTAATGTCGCGCGAATTTGAATTTTGAATTCTTTGCGTATTTGAAATTTGGAAAGTTTGTGTGTTTGTTGAAATGTTAGGAACATCGTTTTCCACTCTATTCGGATGGGAGAAATTAAGAATTGAGATAGTGATGATTATTTTCGGTTAATATTTTGGTCACTGCTAGATTGTGCAGGCTTAGAGATCAATTTTGTTGAGTAATATTGGCTTTCAAGACACACAAAACATTAAAATCTAGGATTATTGATGTTTCAAACCTAGCCTTAGTGGGTACCTATATCATGTTTCTCTTCAGTACATAATCTCTACTAATTGTTATATCTGTTTACTAGATAAAACTATAATGAGTTACTGTCTTGCATGGTGTTTTCCATTTGACTAGTAATTGAAATTGGTAAATATATGTAATAACAGGATTAAGAAGTGGAATTTGAAAGAAAAGACTAGTGTAAAACTCAAAATAAAACCTGATGGTATTGGATTTTTCTCAAAAGTCCTAATTGTCTTTTGTAATGAATGTGTCTAGTGCAATTTTAATATGATATGTTTTTTGACATGCTTGTCTCTTTATTTTACCCTCGGCCATTGGCTTTTTTTATTGCTTTTGCAGACTACAATAGTCCACTTATTAAGGCCATGCCCATTATGAAGAAGGTTTGTCTGAAAACAACCTACTCTCCTGCCTATGAATTTTTGTTGTGAACTTATTCATCTCCTCATCATGTGTATGATTGTCTTTTTTTGCCTTTTCTCTCTCTTTCTCTCTTTTATTTTGTTCTTTATTTGTCCACAACTCGTGGGTAAGGATTGAAGATGCATGCAACTGTCAACAAAGTTACTTCTAATAATATTAGTTAACTCTCTCAAATACGGGTTACTTGTAAAAGAAGTATACATTTTTTATGCATCTGAAGATGTTTTATATCCATTTCATCTTATTGTGGATTAACTTGATATCACTTAGAGAAGATGCAATGCAAGAAGATAGTCCCCGATTAAGGAAATAAAATGCTACACATTATGCTCAGAGTTCAAAGTTTTATAACATTAGGAACATGTTTTTTTTTTTGTTTTTTTTTTTTTAATTTTATGAAAAGGCATTCTTTTGCATAAATTTTATTGGAACCGCTCTCTGCCCCTGCCCTCTTACCAGTGACGTATAAGGGATTGTATCTAAATATAGAAGAGCAATGCGTGTATTAATACTGTATACTCGAAATACAGGAAACAGGTCCTAAGTCTGCATGTTTTTGATTGTTTTGTTTGACAAAGACATTGATTTTAATGGTGAAAGGTGGTTGTTCAGGCAATTAAACATCTGACTACTATGAAAACTTTGCCCTTTTAATGGTACTTTATGCGTTATTTATTCATATAGATATATGGACATATATGAGGTTTCTAAATGTAGTCTAAAGGGAAAATCACGTGTGAAGACAATTAATACAAAAGCCTCTTGTTCTAATTGTTATGGGTGGGATTGGAAAGCTGAAAATCCCCATAGATACAATGTCATTATTTTGGAGTAAGTAGGTAAATTTTGTCACGGTAACAATACTTCACTCTAGTGTCAATCATGCAGCTGTACTTCAATTTTGTTTAATCGGTTACACTTTAATTTGATTTCAATTATGATAAGTTTGTCCTATTCCACTGACGATAATCGATGATGTGGCAGTTAATAAATGATGGTACTACGGTCAACATTTAGTTGTGGAAATGAAGTATAACTTCAATAAAACAAATGAAGGCATCATTGACTGCTAAATGGAATTATACAAAGTTACCCTACATTTGCCTGATTGAATTATAGTTACTGAAAATGGAATATGCCTATTAAAATATTCTTATGATAAACAGCAACCATAATTAGGAAAATTACATAATTATCGATTATCTTACTACGTATTTCAATGATTTCATACAGCTCGGTCTACGTATGCTTATTTGTTGGTCATAAGCTCTATATCCTTTATTTTATCATAGTCAGTTTTACATTTGGAGTTTTTTATGTCCTATCCCTTTTGTTTTCTTTCTATTTTGATTTTGTGACCTTGCTTTTACAATCAGATGACGCAATCATGGTTTCATGATTGAATTTTACTTGGATCAACTTTCAATCTTACAATACCCTTTCCTCCAATTATTCTCTTTTATGCCTTGATTTTCTGGAAATATCTGTGTAAACGTTCCGAGTTACGCATTTAAGTAGTGTTTGATTTGGAAAAATTTTCATGAAAAATGGAAAGTTATTTCTAAAATTTGGTTGTTTGATTGTCAAAAATTACCCTAGAAATTGTTTTCCCTCCCACCCCCACGCTCACCCTCACTCACCCCCCCCCCCCCACCCACCGCCCTAATTCCACCAAATCATTGATCCCCGTTTGATAGCCATTTTTCTCAAAATGCATTTTTCTCTTCTTTTTTTCAATCACACATTTTTCAATAAAATAATATTACACACAAACCCAAAACTTTTCCTTAATTTTTAACCACACATTCTCCACCAATCAACTATTCAAAAATACATTTTCTTCTAAAAAATGACTACCAAATAGGGGCTGAAAATCTTTTCCCACCACTTTGGTGGGAAAAGCAATTCCACCCTTTTTTCTTTTTCTTTTTTAATTTTAATATTTTTTGGCAATTTTAATAAATTTTAGACCTAATGATAAAAAAAAATTATCACTTTTATTGACAATTATCATGAAAAATAAAATCAAACGAATGATATTCGATATGATTTTTATTTATTTTTTATTTTTGCAATTGGAACAAATTCTAAACTCAATGATAAATTTTTTTTATCACTTTAATGGACAATTTTCATGCAAAACAAAATCAAACGGACACAGAATTTTCAACATTTTTTAAGTGAAAAATTATATCAATCAAACATAATTAATTACAATTCCTAGTAAAATAAATTTTAGACAATTTAATTTCTTATAATTTATTTTCTTTTCACTCAAATTTCACCTTTGCAATCAAACAGATTCTTAAACTCTAATGTCTTGGCCTTTTATGTTGTATTTTCATTTTGTATATGTTACCAGCATTCTGGGCGCAGTGCTATTTTGCAAGTATTTGATAAATTGGTGGAGGAGATTGGAAGTTCAGTTGACTTTGAACTTCCTGAATGGTTAAATAAATGGAACCCTACACCCTACTCCTTTATCAGGCGCAGTATCCTTAAAATCTTTAATTCCTATGTTTAGTGCAATATTTTGATAATTGTAATCTTATGTGTTTGTTCCCATTTGGTAACCCTTTTACAATCAATATATCCACTATTAATTTCTACCATTTTTTGCAACTCTGTTTTGGTCTATATGACTCCCATCTCCCCCACCTTTTCATTTTTTGTTGATATTAACAACTTCAAGGTGTATATTTTGAGAAGAAGGTTAAAAGGAGTCAGGAGGACGATGGCATCTTTTGTTCATGCAGCTCATCAGCTGGATCATCTGGGGTTTGTGGCAGAGATTGCCTCTGTGGGTAAGGACATCTAGGATCAAGTTTTTCTAGTAATTTGAGACTGAAATTCATTTTTTTAGTGATGGAATGTTAGGACTGTACATTGGTCCCCAAAATGTGAAAAATAAATTTTAGAACCACATATTGGTTCCCGAAATGTGATTTTACAAATTTAGCTTGAGCCTATTTTCTTCCGTTCAGTATATACAGTTTAATTTGACTGAATGCTTGGTTTGACCTAACAGAAAATTTTTAGTTTGTACCCTTTCAAAGGTTATTAGTTAAAAGGTAGTGAACTCATGTTGTCGTCTTGGCCTTAATGAAGGAAGAATTAAAGAGAAAAGGTTAAAACACATTTTTCTCTGCTGTGGCTGTTTTGGCAGCGGCAAAGCCAGATTATGATGCCTCTCATTTTGTTGGCTTACAACTCATATAAAGGAATGATTTCACTGACTAGTCATACCTTCTAGTTCAGATTATTTCTGGTGCTGTTAGGAAACAGTGTCTTTGTACATCAAGTGTAGTTGAGACAAGAATGTTTAGAAGATTTTTTTGGTAAAACACAAAGAGATAAGAATGAGAATAGAGTTGGAAAAAGTTGCACTTATTGAGGAGAAATGGCGGGGTAATTGATAGGATGATTTAATGATGTTCAACAAAGGCTGCCAAATGCACCAGTTAGGAAAAGTGACGAGGAAGATATTGACCTAAAATCACACAGAATGAGGGATGACAAAGGATATGAACATTTCTGGTGTAACTTTTGTGTTGACGTTTGATAAATTAGAGCCGAAGAAGAGAATCCATGTAACAAACTTAAGCATGTGTAAGGTTTAGTTGAGTTGAACTAAGCTTTTTTAATGATCTGCCAGTGAGTTTTCAGTGGAAATCTCTCTGCATCATAGAGTTTTTTACTGTTTCTCTTCTTGATTTATTTTCTGGGGATTATGCTTTGTTGTGTATGTTAATATTCTTTGGATGGTATCATCATTGTTTGTGAGTTGTTAACTGATGAGTTCATGCGTTTTCTGCTTTGGATCATGAAATATCTTTTCTTGATTAGGAGTTTTTTTTATGCAGCATGCTGAGGTCGAGCTGCTCCTCGGCCTGTAATTGTGGGATCTCCTGTGTGAATAAGCCATTCCATCAACGACCTGTGAAAAAGATGAAAACAGTTGAGGTAAGATTTGTTTTTGTATCTTAGCAGCTATAATGAATCATTAAATAAAAACAAAAGATCCCTTGTGCCAAAGTTTTTCTCATTTTATTGTATCATAACATGTTGGTTCTGTTTAACTGAAATCTTGGAAAACATTATACACCATGAGCATGTGCAGGCATAGCTCAAAGCATAAAAACTTCTTCAAGAGGTTGATATACATTCATAGGTCCCCACTCTCTTAACACTTACTGTTTGGCATGTTGAGCTACTGGACAAAATTGAGGAAGAGAGACATGAGATGTTTGTTGTCTAACTTATCTAGTATGACATGCCAAATGTGCATTAGTGTTTTTGGATTGAGTAGTTTTTGATGTTGTTGTAGAGTTATTGTGGGAGCTCTGCCGTTATGCTTTATTATGCGCTTGTTTCATTAATGTGACGTGCATCCCCCTTTTTAGTTGACTAATTACTTCTGTGAGGGTTGTACGTAATGGTGGGAGTTAAGAGCTTGATATACATTGTTGGGCTGGTAGTGTCACTTGATTTACACTGTTTGTTCAGACAGATTTTCTCATGTCATACCCGTATCTGTATATGCTGAAACCCTTCACATTATGAGAGCCTAGATGCATGGGGATGTTTTTCTTTTAGAACCATCAAACCCACAATATAGTTCCTCTGAATCTGTGAACCCATATAAATTCATTTTGCAATGAAGCAGAAACCTTAGTTGGCAGGGCTTTTGTAATCTGAGCTGATGGTTGTGCTGCTTGGCTTAGACCTACACTTCAAGTTCTTGGATGTTTGTTCTCATTCAGTTCTATAAGAACCTGTAATCGTTTTTTTCTCCATAATTATGTGCAAAACATATTTATGATTAGTGATTACCGTAACATGATGCGTTATGTTCTTATTTTTGTTTTGTTGATACTTCTGTGTGATTCATCTCTTCTTTTTTCAATGTTGTACACCAACTTAGAGATTTTCTTTTTTTATGCATATTTTTATCTCTTCTGAATTGCAATAGGAGACCCAGTGCTCCGTTTGTGCTAGCTTTGTTCTTCATATGTGCACAGTATGCAGCTAATTATTGCCATTTGTCTGTAGACATTTATGAACTTATTTTTTTGCTGTCTAATTTATAGGTTGATTTTTGTGCACTGTACTCATGCTGTCTGGTGGCATGGGATTGGAATTTTTAAAAAATCAATTCAAACATTTCTTACTCCAATTCCATGTTTCCAAATACTTTTTTTTTTTTTTTTTCACTTTTCAGACTTGTGATTGTGTTCAATAGCTATTGATTGATACTCATTCGTTTGATCTGTTAAAATATGGAGTTAACTGAATTGTTTTTGTGCAGACTGAGAAATGTGGATTGGGAGTTGTGGCCGAAGAAGATATTAACCAAGGAGATTTCGTGATAGAATATGTTGGAGAAGGTGAAAAATTATCAGTTTTGCTTGTTCGTTTTATTAAGAGGTACTTTTTGTCTTCATCATAAAAATATAAGTTGAATGCACAATGTTATTCATAATTGCAGTGATTGATGACAAAACATGTGAGGAAAGGCTTTGGAAAATGAAACACCGTGGAGAGACAAATTTTTACTTGTGTGAAATTAATAGAGACATGGTGATTGATGCGACTTACAAGGGAAACAAGTCCAGATACATAAATCACAGTTGCTGTCCTAACACTGAGATGCAGAAATGGTCGAACTGATCCTTATATTCTGAAATTTAATCTCATTTTTCTGTTACCATAGTTCTCGCCGAACTTTTCCTTCCAGGATGATTGATGGTGAAACAAGAATAGGCATATTTGCGATTCGTGATATTGTAAAGGGAGAACATCTGACCTATGATTATCAGTACGAGTTTTCACTATAACTTTTGAAGTGTATTATAACAGCTAGTTGTTTTTCTTCCAAGAATCTTGATCTTTATGTCAGTCTAACAAGTATATCAGGTTTGTTCAATTTGGTGCAGATCAAGATTGCTTCTGTGGTTCATGGGAGATTGAGCCGGAATTTCTGTTTAAGTTCTAGAAAAGGCAATAATGATGAATAGGAAATGACCTACAAAGGACCATCTGAAGGAGTTGAAGTAGGAATAGAAGTTTGGCTTTTTGCATGACAGCTTGAAGTTATTAACCATGGAAAACATGGTCAGCAAGGTTTGAGCAGGTGGGTGGATATACAGTGCAATTAAGGCATACAGGAGTCATGGCATTTGCTCAAAAGAAATTAAGCCTAAAAGAGAAAGGAAAGGAAAATAATGGAAGCCAGATGCCCTAAAATAAGTTTTAGAGAGTTCGATGCAGTGCCAAGTGTTTTCGCATGCAAGGGTGAGAGCCGTGAAACCCACGTTTCTAACCTTTTTTTTTTTTTTGGCAGAGGATGGAGAAGTGTGAGGCAGTCGTCGATGTTATACTACATGTAACATGCTCTCATGCTCAATACCAACATGCATTTTATTTATATGTTCTTTACAACATATTCAATGAAAAATGTATATGTACTTTCCCCACTTTCTGTAGATTTTATGAATAGGCACCAAGTTATTGCAACATTCTTTTTTTTTTGTAGGTCCGTTCAAATGGAGTTCCTGATGTAGGTGAGTTAGGTTACTCCTAGGAATCAATGGTTATCTTGTTTTTCAGTTTTGTCAAGTACTTTTCCTTTTGAATTTGGAAATTTCTGTAATGTTGGTTATTGTACTTATTTTTTCAGGAGGTTTAGATCGTAAATCTAGGGGTGACAATAAAGCTCGAAAGCTCGGACGGCCCGGGCTCGGCTCGAAAAAAGCCCGGGCCGGCCCAGTGTTTATTTTTTTTTAAAAAAAATTAATTTTTTTTAAAAAAATAGCTGCTTGCACACAACAGGTAGCTATTTTAGCTGCCTGCACGCAACTAACGTGCACGCAAGCTCTTGCTTGTGTGCACGTTTTTTTAAAAAAATTGAATTTTTTTAAAAATCACGCCTAATTGTCTCATCAAAAATTTGAATTTGAAAATTAAAACGGATATATTTTTTTTCTATAAATACGAGAAAAATTTTACAATTTCATATCAATCTATCTCTAATCTCTTTATGCAATATTCAGTATTCTACTCTCCAATTTCTTAACTTTGATTTTCAATTTAAACATTTAGTTGTGTTATTCAGTTTCTTTTATTCTATTATTAAATATTCCTTACTATAAGTATAATATTTACAAATGAATTTTACTAGCAATGAAATTAATCAGTTTAAAGGTAGTTCAAGCACTCCATTGGGGTACGATGCATTTCAAAATGTTCCAATTAATTTAGAAGATATCGAAGATGAGGAAGTAGTCGAGGTTAAAAGGTCGAAAAAAGATTCTACGGAATGTTGGCAACATATGACTCGCAAAAAAGTTGGGATTGAAAATGGAGTTGATATTTGGAAAGCATGTTGCAATTATTGTGGTAAAGAACTTAGTTGGAAGCCCAGTTCGAGCACATCGCATTTAAATAGGCATATATTAAGAAGTTGCAAAGTGAAACCAACCGATCTTGACCCGATCCAGACCAAACTAACATTTACCAGTTCCAATTCTACTATTTCCACTTTTGTATATTCACAGGAAAGATTTGATGAAGAAATGACTGTATACGTGGCTGCAGCAGAGATGCCGTTAACGATGATCGAGTCAAAACACTTTATTCGTCTTGTGCAGAATTATCTCCAACCAAGGTATCGTTCTTATTGTAGAAATACTCTTCGTTCGGATGCTATAAAATTATATAACAAACGAAAACAAACTGTTATTGAAAGTCTAAAAAATTTTATTTGTGTTATATCATTTATCTCTGATTTATGGATCGGTATTAATAAAAAATGTTATATTGCTGCTACAGCTCATTACATTGATCATCTATGGATTATGCATAAAAAGATTATTGCATTCAAATGTGTAGATTATCCTCATAATGCGATTAACATATGCATAGTTTTAAAATATATTATACAAGAATATGGTATGCAAGAAATGGTTCGAAATTTTACTTTGATAATGTTAGTGTAAATAAAGTCGTTGTCGACAAATTTATTGATGATATGAACCCTATATTTTGAGGTTTATTTTTTTATCAACGTTGTGTATGTCACATTATCAATTTGATTGTAAAAGATGAATTGACACATATAAAATCACATTTAGATAAAATTAGGTAAGCAATTAATTTTATCTCTATATCACCATCAAGAAAACAAGCATTTAAGAGTTTATGTACAGAATATGGATTAGAAGAGAAATCATTTGTCACTGATGTATCACATAGATGAAACTCTACATATCTTATGTTACACTCATGTGAAAAATATGTTAAAGTTATTTCAATGTATTATAATGGTAGACATACATATGGATCCGAACATAATTTGGAATATTGAGAATGATCTCTCGCATTTCTCGTGACAAAATTCTTAAAATCTTTTTTTGATGCCACAAAGGAATGTAGCGGTGTTTATTACCCTACATTTTCACTTGTTTTACACCATTTTTTCTATATTTCACAAGCATTTCAAAAACATAGAAATTTGCTCATTTTTGTTGATGTAATTTATTTTATGGAGTTAAAATTTTGTAAATATTGGGAGGAGTTACCCTTTTTATTGTTATTAGTTTCGGTGATGGACCTTCGACTTAGATATATTGCTCTAGATATTGACGAATTAGAACTAAATGAGGAAACACTAATATTGGTCTCTAAAAAACTCCATAAACTGTTTGCATTTGTTGAAGTATTTATTGAAAAAGAATTTTGGGACGCTGACCATCTTTTTCAACGTAATAGTTATACATTTCACATAACATAGATTCTATATGCGCATGTAATAATTCGACATTCATGAAATTTGAAATTCTCTTTATAATAGTTTGTGTGCCAGTTAAATTAAGTCGATGGTTCATCACCGAATCTAATAAAAATAAAGAGGGTAACTCTTCCCAATATTTACGAAATTTTAACTCCATAAAATAAATTATATCAACAAAAATGGGCAAATTCCTATGTTTTTAAAATGCTTGTGAAATATAGAAAAAATAGTGTAAAACAAGTGAAAATGTAGGGTAATAAATACCGTTACATTCCTTTGTGGCATCAAAAAAAGATTATAAGAATGCGAGAGACCATTCCCAATCTTCCAAATTATGTTCGGATCCATATGTATGCCTACCATATAATACATTGAAATAACTTTATCATATTTTTCACATGAGTGATATGTAGAGTTCCATCTATGTGATACATCAGTGACAAATGATTTCTCTTCTAATCCATATTCTGCACATAAACTGTTAAATGCTTGTTTTCTTGATGGTGATATAGAGATAAAATTTTATCTAAAGGTGATTTTATATGTGTCAATCCATCTTTTACAATCAAACTGATAATGTGACATACACAACGTAAGAAAAAATAAACCTCCAAATATAGAGTTCATATCATCAATAAATTTGTCAACAACATTATTTTGAACCATTTCTTGTATACTATCTTGTATAAATATCTTTTAAAACCATGTATGTGTTAGTCGCATTATGAGGATAATCTACAGATCTGAATGCAATAATCTTTCTTGCATACCATCTTGTATAATATATTTTATTAATATCAGTCCATAAATCAGAGGTAAATGATATAACACAATTAAAAGTTTTTAGACTTTCAATAGCAGTTTGTTTTCTTATATAATTTTATAGCATCCGAACAAATACTACAATAAGAATGATGGGTTGGAGATAATTTTGCACAAGACGAGTAAAGTGTTCTGACTCGATCATCGTTAGTGGTAAATGGAACCGATAAATGTTAGTTCGGTCTGTTTCGGGTCAAGATCGGTTGGTTTCGCTTTGCAACTTCTTAATATATATGCCTATTTAAATGCGATGTGCTCGAATCTTTTTTCGACCTTTTAACCTTGACTACTTCTTCATCTTCGATATCTTCCAAATTAATTGGAACATTTTGAAATGCATCGTACCCCAATGGAGTGCTTTTAAACTGATTAATTTCATCGCTAGTAAAATACATTTTGAAATTAAATAACACAACCAAATGTTTAAACTGAAAATCAAAGTTAAGAAATTGAAGAGTAGAATACTGAATATTGCATAGAGAGATAGATTGATATGAAATTGTAAATTTTTTCTCGTATTTATAGACAAAAATATATCTGTTTTAATTTTTAAATTCAAAATTTTTTAAAAAACGTGCACCCAAACTGTTGCTTGCATGTACATTAGTTGCGTGCACACCTATTTTTTTTTTAAAATAAACACGAGCCGGCTCGGGCCGAAGCCCCAAAATGGGGTTCGGCTCGGGATTTTTCGAACTTTATTGCCATCCCTATGGCAATATTCGATTATATCAAAAATTGCTCGCGATCTACTAACGCCTCCGATGTCTACGGTAGCATCGGAAGACTAAATGTGACGAACGATCAAGACTAAAAGAAGATATATTGGAGGCTTTAATATGTTTGAAGGACTAAGAATGTGCGGAATTACGTCTTCAAGAACAAGTTGACAGTATAATGGCCGAAGAGTTGCAGCAGATTTAAGCACAAGATATTGTAAGTTTTTAAATTGATATGTAATTTTTAAATTTTTTTTTAAAGAAAGATTGTACACGTAATATTTTATTCGTGTACAATTTCGATCACAAACCCGGATAAAGGAGGAGGGTTTTAATTTTTATAATTTATAAATTTTTTAAGTAAAAAATATAAATTTTACAAAAAAAAAAAAAAATCGAGCCGAGCTTGGTTATTGTAATATTTAATTATAATTATAGTCAAGTATTTAATTTAAATGTTTATTTAGTGTTTAATTATTTATTGTAATTGGTTAAGTAATATTTAATTGTTTAATTATTATGTAATTATATATATGAATTGGTTAAGTAATATTTAATTAAAATAATTTATTTAATTTAATTGTTTATTTAATAGTTAATTTTTTTTTTATGAATTGGATATGTAATAATTAATATTTAGTTATTTATGTATTATTTAATTATAATTAGGTAGTTAATATTTAATTATGTAAATTAATTTTTTATTTAATATTTAATTAAGTAAAAAATGTATATTTTACAAAAAAATTGGGGAGAGAAAAATTTATCTGAGTCGGCTTGGGCCCGTGAAGGCTCTGTCCGGGTCGAAAGCCCCGACCGAGCCACTTTTTTTTGGCCGGGCTCGGCTCGGGCCAAAAAAAATCCGGTCAAAAAAAATCTGAGCCGAGCCCGAGCTTTTTATCCCCAGCTCGTTGCCATAGCTACGTAAATCTATTTCAAGAAGAAAACCTCGTAATTGCATTGGTTCAGTAATAAGAAAATTCCACTCTTTGGATAAAAGGTATAATCTAATTCAGTGTCTCCTTTGGTATCATTTATTCGTCAAATATTTTTTTAAACATTAAAATTGAATTTAATTGCATGAGTTGTTAAATGCTCTCTTGGTGATTGAGTTTAATCTATAATTTGCAGTTGAATAATGTTTTCTAACATTAGTGGTGCTAGAACATGAGTTTAGGTGGTTGCACATTAAATGTAAGCTAGGGCAAAATAACTGAAAAATCGATTGAACCAATCAAACAAAATCGATTCGAGTCAATTTGGATTGATTTGACACAAGTAATTGGTTTGGTTCTTTTAAACAAAATCATAGTGGATTGGTACAGTCATGATTTGAAGTCTCAAACTGCCGGTTAACCAAATCAATCCAACTCACTTGCATGTTTATTTTTTCTTTTAAGAAAAATAAAAATAAAAAGATAAGTTCTAATTTCATAACTACATCTCAATTCCCTCCAATTCATGATGTCGCTGGTAAATAATAACACTGAAAATTTTCTTTCATAAGCTCATTATGTTATACTTAACATTTTTCCTTACTCAAGCATAAAAAAGTAACAAAATTCTTAAGTTTTCTGTTGATCTGTTATATTAACCTGATTTTATATATTATTCAATAATTTTTGTAATATAAATTTATTTAGTTATTTTAGTTCTTGTAATCTAAATGGCCAAAAATTTGGACTTTTTTTTTTTAAAAAAATCAATTTGGACTAAAGTTCAAACCGACTAACTGAACCGAACCAAACCAAACCGATTTAGTTTGGTTTGGTTCAGTTTAAAAATTAAAGTGTGACTTTGTATATAAATGAGTCATGTGACTTTGTATATAAATGAATCTCAATTAATGTCATATAATTGCTATCTAGACTAATACTTAGGGCTTGTTTGATAGGGGTAGTTTTTCGTGGAAGGTGGAAAACGTTTTCCTACTTTTTACTATTCACCTGTTTGATTGCACTAATTTTTCAGGGAAAACGTTTTCCAAGGTACAAGCGGTTGATGCACAAAAGTTAGAAAACGTTTTTTCACCAACTTTTTGACAATTTTTTTTTTTTTTTTTTAGCAATTAGAACACATTCCAAAGTCAATAGTAAAAAAATATATCCATTTAATTGACAATTTACATAAAAAATAAAGCTAAACGAAAAATTTGCCATGTAAAAAATTATACCAATCAAACACCATTAATTACAATTCCCTGTAAAACGTTTTCTAGGCAATTCAATTCCCTGTCATTCATTTTCTTTCCACCCGTTTTTCACCCTTGCAATCAAACAGACCCTTAATATCATTAACAATACCTAACTCAATACACCTTGTCGTATATAGTCCTCTTTAACAATCATTAAAATAATATTATTTTTTTTCAAATTCATTTTTAATTACACATCATCGCAATAAAATATTTTATACATAAATTAAAAAAAAAATCTTATTTTTTAATTACACATTCTTAAAAAACAAGTATTCCAAAACTCATTTTAATAATTATCAAACAAGCAGATAATATTATGAATCTAGGTTCTTCAATATTTTCATTTTAATTTTCTTCTCTCTTTTATTCTATAATTTAATTCTATTCGTGAAATAGATGCCCACATCAATCAATATTTTGAATCATAAATTCTAACAGTAAATAAGAATGTATAATATTTTGTTAGATTTAATTAAAGCCCACCTTAATATCAATGAATCCCACCTTGCTATTGATGTAGGGAACTAGTGTAGTGGTTGATTAGGTTTTATTTTCCCTTTTCCTGGGGTGTTGACAACCAAACAAACAATCTGAATATTCTTTTGCAATTTGCTTTATATTTGTCAGGTCTTTTGGATAATAAAACGATTTGTTTGATAAGGCCACAAGAAGACATTTGGTGAGGCAGCAACGACTGTTCTGATGCAATAAAGATTTTTTGTTTCCAAAAATAAAAATAAAAAAATGGGTTCCATTTACTCATCTTTTTGCTTCGACAGATCATGTTCGAAGATGGCAGCTCAGAGTTTTTAAACTTGTCAAAAGAGGAATGGGAATTTTGCAACAATTAATGTAACGTGTAGACTGTCCCACACACCAAGCGGTTCCCAAAAATTGATTATGCCTCTAGTTTTATGTGGACTTATTTTGTGCTCGTACTGAAAAATATGACTGACGGGGAAGAAAAGGACTTTAGCTTAATTAAATGAGACATCATTTGATTACTCTGTACATCATACATATAAATAGAATTGCTCTGTTGTCGACGGTAGGCATACTTTATGTTGTCCACTACCATTTAGACATTGCCAAGTGTCAGACTTTTTAAACATGATCCCACTAATCGGACACTTACGGACATTTGGCACACACTCATTGGCAGTGGGCATACTTTATGTTGCCCACTGTGGATAACAGAGCAAAATCGTACATATAAAAGAACATGATTTTGTTCTGTTCATTTTGGCAGGTAATAGAAATAATAAATCAATGTAGAAGATTGAGCCCCTGATTCAACACATTACACAGAGACTTATCCAGGCCAATTGGCATGTTGTACGAAATGTGCTGTTTCTTGTTCTCAATTCTTTTGGAAATCTTGTGAATAATAGCCATTATATTCCTTTTTTTCGTTTTGGATTTGTATAAGCAATGCAAGTGTAACTTTATCATAGAATCTGCATGATTAGAAGTTGTAGAATCAGATATAGTGCTCTCTCATACTCAATCAGATCGGTCCATGAGCCCAAAGAAAATTTTCAAAATTGCAGAGGTTTTGAACCTTTAATTATTGTTGCACAATCAATCCTCTAGGACAAGAAGTTTCCAAAATTCTTTTAAATCGTTACATGACTCTCATAAAACATGTCCCACCTAAAATTAGACATGCGGGGTTATGTGATGACTTAGGCCCGATTTGATTCTCATTTTTTGTAGAATAAAAATAAAAAATATAACTGTTATGGATTCCACATCAGAGATAGGAAATAAAAAATGATGATTAGATGTGATTGATGACGATTATATTTTTCATTTCAATTATGCTATGTGTACACTCAGGTTCATCCTTTGGTTGACACGGTCCCACCCGAACACTCACATGGGGTTCAAGTCCCACTCCATTAAATTTAATATTTTCGTCCCCCATGTGATGGGGGCAGGTGGGGTCAGGTAAAGGAAAGGGTACACATAGTTTAATTCTTTTCATTTTTATGAAGAAAAAATGGATACCAAACGAGACCTTAATAGAGATTTGGATGGTTTTCGTCATTGAAAACTTATTTGGACGCGATTTCTATTAGATTTCTTCGACTAGGAACTAGAACAAGAAAGTAGCACTGTAAAATGCTTCACGGCAAGATACATTTACCCTACATGTATAATAGAAGGCAGTAAGGAACATAAATACATTGCAACAGTACTTCCCTAGTTGGGTAGGCTGTTGGGCAAATAAATAACAAATCGACAAAATAACTCTGGTATGAAATTCGGAACATCTAACCAATTTTTATATCAATTTACACTACAAGATGAAGCAACTGTGCTGCTTTGTTCTTCTGGTGTGCTACTTTGGCCATATTACATCTCCTCTAGCTGACCCATCTGAATTCGAAAGAAGATAAAGCATTGTTAAATAAAAATTGTTTCATCAATTTTAAGTCGCTCAATTTAAACCATTAACACAATAGAGTGAGACTTCTGAAGATTTTACCTAAGAGTTTGGTAACAAGCGTCCATTATACATCTTGTCAAGCAACTGCCGTGCATCTGGCCGCCTGAGGAGACCTTTGTTGTTCGGTAAACCAGTCCCTAGGCATACTGGACACACTAGCTTCCCTCTACCTGCACCAAAACCCATTCGTCACATATCATAAATGCTAAATCAACAACGAAATCGTACCAAGAGGTCTTGTTGAGAAAAGAAAGAAAATATTTTCTATCATGAATATTAGTATTGCGAACAAGACACAAAGGAGAAAATTAACGGGATGCTTGCACTTTTCCTGAGTATTTAACAAACATGTAAAGTGTTAAGGGATAAATCTCACCTATTAAATATTGAAATATAAACCAACATATAAGAGTTTAGTTGCTTGGGCTATTCCTCTTAATAAGGTTGACATTTTAAGATGGAATTCCAAGTATTAATATATAGAATAGAGATTTGATTCCATATCAATCCAACTACTGATTCCAAAATTCCATTTAGAAATAATTAGAGCTCAAATTTATAGCAAGAGAAGTTTTGATTTGGCATGTGTGGTAAAATATTTTTGAATGCAGTAGAAATGAACATTTTATTGTCATTTCTAGATCATGTTGTTCATCATAATTTCCTGTAAATATGATTTCTATCGTCTTCTTCCATACCAAATTACAAACAATATAGTTCAACAGCCCAAAACTTCATATTAATGAATTTATGAGTCGTGAAGGGTAACATACCGTAACAATTTGGACATTCTGTAAATTCGTAAACATCTTTGGCCCTTTTTCTGTTCAAAGCTTTCCATTTTCCCGTACCACCACACATATCACCTAAATAAAGATCAAATAAACATCTCATGGATCAGTCTAGGTTATGAAAAAGAGATGTAAAGGAAGTAATTACAGCTGAATGTTTCGACGGACTCAAACATCAACTCGTGTGGGCACAATATTCAAGTGTTTCACAAAAAATGGTTCACAATACTCGAGAGCCCTTAGGCAGACACAGGAGGGAACATACTTAGAACACATTAAGAGCGTGTTCTATCAAGGCTTATAATTGCTTAACTTGTCAAATTCTATTTTTGTCTACACATTTCATAGAATCCACAACTTTAACCTACTTTTTAACCATACGCTCCTTGAGACCCACTGCTTATAACAAATTAGAAGCTTTGACAAACATGCACTAAGAACAAAAATTATCATCCCACAATTTATCAGGTTTCCTTTCACTTATGTAGTTAAGTGTCCTATTTTCCTTTTCTATTCTTACAAATTCATCTGTTAAAACAAGTTTTGATGCTGAAAACAGCCTAAACAAAACAAAATAACAGTGGACACACGAGAAATAGTAAACTGCAATGTGAATGGTGTAGCCCTTCACGCATAAATGCATAATAAAAGGCTACAAAACTCAGGTGTTTGACCTCATTATTTGCAGCCTATAAGTGAACAGTGTATGAGTGTAATAGGGCCACCAAAGTCCCAAACCATAATATGAAATAAATAGTGGAGGAAAAGCAAATATCTATACTTACAAATAATAGCACCACTACCCCCGCAATTTCGACATACAGCTCGCTCTTTGCCATCCAAGGCATTTGCATTTTGTCCAGAATCAGAACCACCGGGAGCTACTATCAAAGCTGCAGTTGAACATAAACAAGCCAGACACTGGCGACGAGATGTTGCCATTTGAGATCCCTGTTTCAACAGATGAAAAGTTTACGTGAAACATCAGTTGATGCAGAAAAATTCAATAAATCATTTTTTTCTGCACTAATAGGAAGCTTAAACAGCAATGCACAAGTGCTCAAGAGGCTCTGCAGTAGGTTTTAACAACTACTAGGCTCAAAGCTTAAACTAATAGGATATCTTTCTAGTTAGAAGTTTACTGTCTTCAAATGAGATTCTGCAAAAAAAAAAAAAATCTCTCTCACTCTCTCTCTTTTAGTATAATCAAGATGTCACTAAAGCAAAAATACCAATGGTGGAATCTTCATTACAAGCTGCACACTCATCTATCAAAATCAGACAAACCCCGTTCATTTACCTCTACAAGATGGGATAGATTGACCATGTAATAAGAATAAGAAGAAGAATGAAACAATTCTTCATCTTCCAAACTGGACATCCCATGCTCTCCCCCCCCCCCCCCTCCACCCCACACACAAAGCACATTAAAAGGGACCCACATTCCAGGACATCACCGCATCCTTCAAATCTACTCCACAACTTCAACTAAAACAACCAAGAGAGTATCCAACTAATCTCAAATAAACATAAAAAGATCCCAGATATCATCAGCCACTCTACAACGAACTAACCAATGTGTGAGAAATGGTTCTCTTAACCTAGCATTATTGTGAGCCATTGATCAAGATGTGTGGTTGAGATCATTTGATAGATATTTGGCTAGCTTGTTGGAGAAGCTTTCAACCCTACTCATTTGAATATTTAACCTACCACCTCTCTTATTCACGTGGGCAAGCAAGGTGAAAGAAAGACCCATACCTTCCTTTCAAATACTCTCTCTTTCTTCTCCAAGTCTCTCTCTCGTTTTTCTACCTTGTTCATTGAGTGAAGAGGTGAGTTTGAGGTGAGCTTTGGTGGTAGAATACCTTGATACTTAGGCATGAAATAGGGTAGTGGAGGTGGTGTTTCAAGAGTGTTTAGGGTCGGTTTTGGAGGGTTCTTTGCCGGTTCTTCTAGCTATCTCTTGGTGGGGTGATTTGCATTGCGTGGAAGCTGTTCCTGAGCCTACAAATCAACCATAAACAAAGGGAAGAAGCTCCATATTTTCAGCCATCGTTGGAGCTCCAGATTTTCAGTTTTTGTGTTCTTGGTTTTGCATTGAATGTTTGATGAAATGACGTATTTGGTAGATTAAACACTCATATTCCTAACAAACTGGTATCAGAGCAAGGTTGGGGTGCTTTTGAGGTCAAAAACAGACCAGAAAAAGGCCAGAATCGGAGCAGAAAACAGGAAGAAGCTGTCCAGAAAATTGTTGAAAAATCAGACCTTCAAACGCGATTTTTCGCCAAACCAGAAGGAATTTGAAAAATCCGAGACCACCGGCGTACTCTATAGACCAAGGAGAACCTTCCTGGGTGGCGCATGAAAATTCGACAGCGGGCGCATTTTCCGACGATGGCGCGTGGGGCATTTTCCGGCGACGGTCCATTCAGACAGAATCTTTATTTTGATGTCCTGAACGTATTGATGTGTTTAGTTTTTTGTTTCAAGTTATACAGAAAAAGTTGAACGATTTTGCCCCTGGCTTGACGTATTCGGCGGTTCGATTGTGAAACTTTGGTATATTTACTGTTTTTCAACAGTAGTTTGTTAAGATTATTCCAAACTCTCCGTTAGGTTAGGTTTGATATTTTTACCCTTTTATGCATAATTGCTTAGTTGCTTATTTGTGAATTCCGTTGATTGAATTCTTGTGATTAATTCGTAACCTGAACGCATATTTAATTGCATTATACTTGTTTCATCGCTGTGCTTCATTCCTGATCATTGATTTTTTAACTCTGCATTTGTATTTTAATTGATCATCTGGAAAAGATTCAAAATCTTTTCTGTTATGTCCACGAGTACAGGCCACTTTTTTACAGAATCTGTAATGGATTCGAGGGTCGAATTATCGCAATTCGATGAAAATGGGGATTACTCGATTTGGAAATAGAAAATGAGGGTCATTTTGGTCCAACAGAAAGTTGCTAAAACTCTCGATGATCTTGTTACATTTTCTGATGAGTTAAAGGCTAAATCACATGAAATTGAAAACATGAATAAAATTGCTGACAGTTCTATAATTTTGCATTTATCTAATAATATTGTAAGACAAGTTAATAATGCCAAAACTGCTAGAACTTTATGGACTGAATTAGATGCATTGTTCTTAACTAAAACTTTACTTAACAAGATATATCTGTTGAAAAAATTGTTTAGTTTTAAGATGGATCCAGGAAATGATGCTGAAGGAAATTTGAGTGACTTTAGCATAATTGTTAAGAGTCTGGCTCATAATGATAAAAAATTTGTCGATTAGGATTTAGCTGGCATATTACTAAACTCTTTGCCCGAATCTTACAGAGAAATGAAAAATGTCATAAGATATGGTAGGAACACTCTCACTCAAGCTATTGTCACAGATGCTTTAAAATCAAGGAAGCTTGAATTAAAAAGAGATAATAGAACTCATTCTCGTGAAGAGAGCTTATTTGTTAAGGGAAGATCTGAAAAGAAATAATTTAACTTCCATAACAAGAAGGGGAGAGGAAAATTCAAAGATAAAAGCAGTAAGAAATGTTATCACTGTGAAAAGTTGAGACATTTCAAGAAAAACTGTTTTGAATGGAAAACAAAACAAAGAGACCCGAACAATACTGATCAAGATAATGCTGCCATTATTGCTGAATTTGATAGTTTACATGTCCTAAATGTGTCTGAAGAAGAATTTGACAAAAATTGGATCCTAGACACAGAGTGCACTTTTCATATGTGCCCTGAGAGGTCTTGGTTTTATAACTATAGAGAGACTGAACCTAGGAAGGTCTACATGGAGACAATAATTCTTAGAATGTGGTTGGAGTTGGTGACATAGCTATCAGGCTGTATGATGGGGTCGTCACGCAGCTCAGAAATGTGAGATATGTTCTTAATTTAAAAAGGAACCTCATTTCCTTAGGTTCTCTTGAAGATGAGGGATATACCTTCAAGTCTGGAAATAAAATTCTGAAAATCATGAGGGGATCTCTAGTAGTTATGAAAGGGCCTAAAAAGAATGGAATGTACTATCTTGAGGGTAGAACTGAAATACCATTTGATTCTAGCCTTCTTACTGTGAGTAAAGACAAAACTGAATTTGGCATAACAGAATGGGTCATATTGGGTTCAAAGGGCTAAAATCTTTAAGTAATCAGAAATTACTTGGAAAAGATGACATCGAAGCTATGGAATTTTGTGAAACATGTGTGTTGGGTAAGTCCCATAAGGTGAGCTTTGAAGCTAACTCTCACAAGACCAGCAGACCATTGGACTATGTTCATGCTGATCTATGGGGCCCGGAGAAGCACTCCACATTTGGTGGAAGCAAGTACTTCTTGTCCTTAATGGATGATTATTCAAGAAAGGTTTGGATTTACTCTTTGAAGGCTAAGTCGGAAATCTTTGAAAAATTCAGAATTTGGTTGAAGTCTGTTGAAAATAAGCTAGATAAGAAGCTTAAAACTTTGAGAATTGATAATGGACTTGAATTCTGCAATTTCGAATTTGACAACTTCTGTAAGCAGAAAGGAATAACAAGACACAGAACTGTTAAATGTACACCTGAACAGAATGGGGTCGCTGATAGAATGAACAGGACCATAATGAACAAAGTTAGGTGTACGTTGATTAGCTCTAGCCTTGCGAAAAGTTTTTGGGCTGAAGCTTCAAGTACTGCAGCTTATCTGATTAATAGGTCTCCGTCCAGCAGTGTAAGGTTTAAGACCCCACATGAGTTGTGGACGGATGAGCCTCCAAATCTGGAACACTTGAGGGTGTTTGGATGTGTGCATATGCACACCAATTTGAAGGAAAACTTGAGCTGAGGGCAGTCAAGTGTGTGATGTTAGGGTATCCCGAGGATGTGAAGGGCTATATGTTGTGGGTTTTAGGGGTTCAAGGCATTAAGATTATTAACAGAAGGAATGTAGTCTTTAATGAATCTGAGATGCCATGCCTGAAACAAAAAACTGATGAAACCAACAAATCTGAAACTGAAAAGAGTATTCAGACTGAGGTGAAACTGACTAATCTTGATTCACCTACACCTGGAAATAAGGTTAATGACCCTATACATCAAGAACTTGAAAATGAAGATGAGGCTGAAAATGAAACTGAACTTGAACCTGAAGGGGTGACTGAATTTCAAGAAAACATTGCACCTGTTGAAGTTGAACATTTTAATGATCAGCCACCTAATCAAGATTATCAGCTTACTAGGGATAGGGAGAGGAGGCAGATTTGGCCAAATCCTAGATATGAATCCCTAAACATGACTGATTTTGCCTTAGTTTCAGGTGAAGCCCTTGAACAAATAGAACCTGATAGTTTTGAAGAAGCTGTGAATATTCTGAAAGTTGGTTAAACGCTATACAGGAGGAAATGAAATCTTTGAGTGATAACAGAACCTGGAAACTCATTAGAAAACCTAAAGATCATAAATTTGTTCCTTGTAAGTGGATTTACAAGTTAAAGGAAGGTTTGAGCCCTACTGATCCGGTGAGGTTTAAGACGAGGTTAGTGGCTAAGGGTTATACTCAAAGGGAGGGTGTAGATTATAATGAAATATTTTCACCCGTGATTAAGTACAAGACAATCAGATTGATGTTGGCTCTTGTGGTTCAATTCAATTGGGAACTTGAACAACTCGATGTAAAAATTGCTTTTCTACGTGGGGAGTTGGAAGAGAATATCTTCATGAGCCAATTAATTAGTGTTGTTCATAGCCCGAGCTTCTTTCAGTTGGATGGTTATTTAATTGGAGGCCCACCTATTTGTTTGTTAGCCTACCTTAATTGTTAATTGGGTCCATGGCCCAATTAATTATTAACCTATACCTAACTTACCATTTTTGGACTTGGGCTATATAATTGGACTCTCCTCCATTCTCTTGATTCACGCCATTCCCACGCCTCTTTCTCTCTCTCTCACGCCAACTCTCAACTCTCTGTGACTTTCTCTACGTGATTTCTTCTTGGTTTTTGCTCCTGCTTTGTGCTACAAACACTACCCTCTTCTCTTCGTGATCATTCCTGTTTGGTTTATTGTGAGTGGGTACTATTGAAAGGCTACCAATTGAAAAAAGTATCGAAGGGGTCGGTTTTGGTGATTCTACGTGGTGGTCGATTTTGGTGATTCTACGTGGTGTTGATCTTTGTGAGCGAACTGAGCCCGATAAAGCCTTGGTCATTGCCCATCTATACTCTACATCTGGTATCAGAGCTTGTGTCTTCGTGATTGAGGTGGAAATCGACCAAATTAGAGAGGAGCTTCGCGTGTTCACATTAGGGCCGAACCTTCATCCTCATTTTGCGGCCAAACCACTTATCACCCGGACATTCTGAGACCATATCTGGTCTCTGCAGATCGTGGGCTTCCTCTCGGTGTGTTGGGCGACGGCGGCGATCTTTTCCAGTCGAACTTCCTTCAGGTAACTTGTTTAGTTAAATCTGCTGAACGTACTAATGTGTTTAGTTTAGCGTTTCAGGTTATACATAAAAAGTTGGACGATTTTGCCCCTGAACAGTCGCCTGCATTGTAGTCTGCATCAGTTGCTGATCGCGTTGATACATTTGCTGAACCTCTAGGGTGAATAGTAGTGGCCCTAAGGCAGCAAATTCGCATCTCTCGTAAACTACGGACTCAGAAACGTCCGCTCTGGTAAATTGGCTGAATCCTTTACATTATCGCACTAGCAGATCATCGTGTGGGGTGATCATTAGGATTATAGGTTACCATTGCTTGGTAACCATGGCTTGTGCTAGAATTTAGGATTACTTGTCCTTGCTTGACGATTTTGTATCTCAACTTTTGATAGAATTGGCCTATTGTGCTGTGTGATATAATTGTCGCTATTTGGAATCTTCTGTGATTGGATATATGTGTTTTGTTGCATTGTCAATTCCGCTGCGTTGTTACTTCTGTTAGAATACCTTGACCTTACCTGTTCGAACGTTCCCTTGATTTGAGACCTTTCGAGTCTTACGAAACCCTGGGAATCTAGAACGGAGTATACTGTCTGTGACCCTAGGACTGCTTTGTGTGGTTTCTTTGTGATTGTGATTCTGTGATTTTTATTAGTTCATAAAATGACAAGTCACAACTTTGATTTAGGAATCTTTAATGGAAAAGGTGATTTTTTCAATCTGACAACAAAAAATGAGGGGTATTTTGGTCCAACAAAAAGTTTCAAAAGTCATTGATGGCAATTTTTCAGTTGATTTTTCAAAAGAGCAAAAAGAAAAAGCTGATGAGCTTGCTTATACCTCAATAATCTTACACTTGTCTGATATTGTTTTAAGAAATGTGGGTAAACTAAAAACCACAAAAGAACTTTGGCAAAAATTGGAAGAATTGTATTTGCTCAAGTCTACCCCGAATAAGCTTTACTTACTTGAACGTTTCTTCAGTTTTAAAATGGATCCTTCAAAGGATCTTGACGACAATTTAAGCGTTTTTAACAAACTTGTTCAAGTTATTGTTAATTGTGGTGAGAAAGTGTCTGAAACTTACAAAACTATAATCCTGCTGAATTCTATACTTGAATCATATAGAGAGGTAAAAAATGCTATTAAGTATGGTAAGGACACTTTAACGCCTGAAATTGTCGCTGACTCACTTAAAAGTAAGAAGATGGAACTTAGAACTGAAAAAGAAGATAAGAAGAGTGGTGAGTTGCTTATGATGAGGAATATGATGAAATTTAAGCAAATGAATTTGGGTAGAGCTCAAGACAATAGTGATTCGAGTAGTGACTTGAGTGATGAGGATTGTAAGAAGAAGGGTAATGGATGGGACAAGTTTAGTGGTAGAAGGTGTTATAGTTGTGGCAGAACTGGACACTTTATTAGGGACTGTCCTAAGAATAAGGATAAGTAGAAGGGTAGGATGAGAGATGAGGCGAATGTGGCTATGGGGTCGAGTGATGACCCTAGTGAGGTTTATTGAGAGTAAACCTAGTTACTGCATTGCATCTGTGTGTAATCCTTTTTGCATGTGTGTGAGTACTTGATTCTGTTGCATGTTGTATGTTACGCTTTCAATGTATTTGATGTGTGTAATTGCATGAATCAATGTGACTCGAATACTTGGTGTATTTGTTTGCATGCATAGTGGGTTTGTGATGCATTAGCAGTAAGTGTGTGTATTGGATGTGTATTGGTGAGGTGGAGTATAGATGCCTAGGCGTACATTGTGGTTTGTACCGGGGGATGTAGAGTGTGACATTTGGATCACGAGTGGAGATGTGATCAAATGTCTAGAATCCTTTATCAGAAAGAGACCCTGATCAAGTGGAGTGTGAGAGAGGACACTTCTGTCACTTTTGTTAGGTGGAGCCCCATTATCCATGTAGTTTGGGAGAAGTGATGAGGTGATAAACGATTATCCCAATAACTTAGGATCTATTGTGACTTACCTTTTAGACATGAGTTGAATGATTAGTCTAGTGAGCATGGTGGAGCGATGAAAGGAGATATGTGTTCTCGAGGTGGGAGTAACACGGAATGGGATAGGATAAGTGTGGTGAGACCTTTTCGTGGGATCATTTATGCATTTGTTGCACATGTGTTGACCGTGTGTTGATTAACTTGATGTTAATCTGTTGTTCTGTGTGAACGTGTTTGAAAAAGATCTATATGTTATCCTATAGTATATCGGCATCGCATGTTTATTTGCTCTTGACTGTTTACTGTGATTATCTGCTTCTATTTGGATGTTCTTGACCTTAGCCTTGGTGAGTATACGGAGCAGGTATGGTTTGTGTTTCAAGTTGAACACGAGGTAAGGTCTGTGATCCCAATTTTACCGTTTCCTTTGATTAGGCAAGTATGAACTGCGTGTTTTTTTATTGCTTGCAAGTTTATTGAGCATCAAGGTGGAGATTTGTTGGGTTTTGATACCCAATAAATTCTCCGGACAATGATGTAACTCGATTATTATTTCAGTCGGCTTCGACCATATGACTGAACGTTAAATCAACACCACGTATGAAATGCCCCGACCCCAGAGATTTAACGGGCCATTGGAAGCAGCCTAATTAATTAATGTTGCTCATGACCCGAGCTTCTTTCGGTTGGATGGTTATTTAATTGGAGGCCCACCTATTTGTTTATTAGCCTACCTTAATTGTTAATTGGGTCCATGGCCCAATTAATTATTAACATATACCTAACTTACCATTTTTGGACTTGGGCTATATAATTGGACTCTCTTCCATTCTCTTGATTCACGCCATTCCCACGCCTCTCTCTCTTACGCCAACTCTCAACTCTCTGTGACTTTCTCTACGTGATTTCTTCTTTGTTTTTGCTCCTACTTTGTGCTACAAATACTAACCTCTTCTCTTCGTGATCATTCTTGTGTGGTTTATTGTGAGTGGGTACTATTGAAAAGCTACCAATTGAAGAAAGTATCGAAGGGGTCGATTTTGGTGATTCTACGTGGTCAACATCTTTGCAAGCGAATTGAGCCCCGTAAAGCCTTGGTCATTGTCCATCTATACTTTACAGTTGGAGCTCCAGATTTTCGGTTTTTATGTTCTACATTTTATGCATTAGAATGTTGTTGGAAATCATGTATTTGGTAGATTAAATACCCATAATCCTAACACAATGATTAGCATTCTTGTTGTCCTACTTAGATAAGCAGCACCAGTTCACATACACTCTTCTTCACCTTATAAGTTTATCAGTAAAAAATGTAACATCCGTCAACACTATTCAAGAGAAGAAACAATTGTACAGGCAGACCTAGAACTCCATGTGTATGCCCCTGGGGTGTAATGGTTCTAGCCAATTTATTGAGTACATTATCCGAAAAAAACGAAAAAAAAAAAAGGATGAGGTCAAATTGGTTCCTCAACAAGATAAACAAAAGCTTGCAGAGCAACCAGCACCAAGAGATCCAATAGGCCCAAGGGTAGAGGCTCATAGACCATATGAAGGTTAGTTACACTTTTAACTATGTGTGGTACTTGGGAATTGCTCGACGAGGACTAAGATGAATTTAACAAGCTTGAAACACATAAAGTTTGAAGGTCAACAGGATAGCAGAATTCCTATTATTAGTTCAAGGCCTCGCAAGTTACCCATTCACCATATCTAATTTTCAGCTAATGAGATTTTTGGTTACCAGGCCTGAAGCTTGACTTGGTTTACGGTAGCTTGATCCAGCACATGTAATGCAGAGAACATAAACCATACAGCTATTGAAACCAACTCATTCCATACATGAAAACTATATCATGGTGTAGATCAAGCACCACTATTTGGATCATATTCATAGTCCAGCACATGGGCTACTCTACTGCCTCTGTGAAACCTTTACCCTATAAACATTGCATTACTAATATATCATTTCTAAATCAGTAAGTAAAGAACATTAAGTCATAAAACAGTAGAGATGCATCCCAGTAGAAATTCTCAAGGCCCAATAACCCTGAAGGTAACTATAAAATGTACTAATGCCCAGTCAGCCAATCACAAAATAACTTCAGAAACTCAAATTTTGATTGGGATCTTATTTTCCAGACTTGATTAATAGAGTCAGAGCAGTTTTAGGTAGTAGATAATATCAGGCACCCAATACAAATTATCTTCTCTGGCTCACAATTTCCTATTGATGAAGCGTGTGGCACATAAACATGATAAAATAAGACATCTGAAGAAATGCTGATAGATCACATAAATAATATTGAGACTTGTGATTTGGTAGCACTCAAGAGCATTGGTACCAAATTAAGAACATAGATATTTGTAAAAGAAACCTTTTTGTTGATAGGTTCTAATGAGTGGTCAGAAACACCAGGCGAGCCACTCTCATCCTCCAAGCTGTATCTCACTTGAGCTCCAACTGGCTTCACATTGGCTGCTACAAATTGTGAAAATAAAAACGAAAAACATTCATTTTCAACATCAGTTAACAGCATCTATCCAACTCCACCACAAGACCTTCGAACACTTTTCTCTTGGAATGAGGATAAAAATGAAAGTTAAATACATAGTAATTCTAGGAAAAAAGAACAAGATTCTAATCTAATTTCATGAATTTCTCACAATATCACTTTTTTTCTCCTACCAGAAATTGTATGCCTCAGTTTCTGCATAAACAGTATTCACGTGGAGCAAAAATAAGTATGGTAAAATTCAAGAAACAATCATGCTCTTCTGGCCTTTCATATCTTATCTGAAGCTTTCTAGTTTTTAGAATCAATAAAACGAGAGAGTGCAAGTCCACAACAGGTTCAAATGAATAGGGATAACATCAGGAAATGCAAGTACCAAATTCAACCTTTATTTCACGAGCAATAACAAACAAAGAAAAGAATTTGGGTGTGCCCAGAGAAAAAGAGCAGAAACTTACTCTGCTTGGATGGAAAATTGGGTCGTTGCAAAGGGAATCTAGAAAGAGCTGAGGAAAGATGAGAAGCCATCTCTCTCGCTATCTATCCATATAGCAGTATATGTATCTTCTTTGCTAGCTAATCCGAAAGAGATTCTCAGTAAAGTAGTAAAAAAGTTGACTGTTCAATAATAACATATCACACACGTGTCATCCATTATGTAAATAATTATGTCATTGTTGCATAATTCTGGATATATAGCCCAAGAGCAAAAGTCATTTTTTTAAAAATAAATTTTCAATCATACATTCTCTTATAAAATAGTTAAATATAAAAAAACAAACATTTTCCATATAAGTTGAAAAATAAAAAAATCACCTAAACCATCGAAAAATATTTTCCATGAAATTTGTTAAAAACAATCTTAAAATGGTTGTACTTTAAAAAATATTTTTCATTTTCACATTGCAATCAAACGACCAAAATAAAAAATATTTTTCTCGAATATGACATTTTTCATGACAAATGTATCAATCAAAAAAGGGCTCAAACATGGACTTCTTGTCACTAGTCTAATCTTTTAAAAGTGTTGTTTGCTTGATAAATTTTCCCACAAATTTTAGCTTGTAAAACTTTGATTTTAACCACACGTTTTGTGGAATTCACAATTTTTATCAACTTATCAACAATATATTTTTTCAATTTTTATCAAATTATGCTAAACTTTTTATCAAAAATTATTACATGTGGAATCTTGTAAAAGTAGTTCCTTTAGTGGATGCGTTACTTCTTCAGTTAGAACAATGCATGTTTAGGATACTTTAAGGTGCACTTAGTCTGTTGTTTTCAAGCTATTTTTAGTTTTCCGTTTGGCAAAATACTAATAACATATTTGGTATGATATTTCTAAAAATGTATTTTTGAATATAATGATAAATTTATAACATAAAACTCAAAACTTGTTTTTGACATTTTGAGTGTTTTCGATAAAAAAATTTGAAAACACTCAAAATATGGAAAACAAGCTTTTAAATAAAAACTAAAAATAAAAATATAAAATTCTAAAAAATAAAATTCAAAAAAAATGAATTCAAAAAATAAAATTGATAAATTCTAAAAAAATTAAAAAATTAAAATTTTTGAAAAAAATAATTTTTTAATTTTTTAAAAAAAACTAAAAATTCTAAAAAATATATTTTTTTAAATTTTTTTGGAATTGAAAACGAGCTAAAAATTGAAATAGTGTTTCCAATTTTCAAGAAAAGCAGAAGCCAAAACTTCAATTAATATTTGAAATCTAACTTTTAAATGATGTTTCTTTTCAAAAGAACTTCTATTTTTCTTTTTACTTTTTTGCATAAACTCTTTGCTTTCGATTTTCAAGAGTTTTATTTATTTATTTATTTAGAACAGATCATTTTTGAGGTATTCAGAGGATATTCTTGAAAACGTCTTCACTTTTTATTTGATTTTTTACGTTTTGATATGTGTTGTAAAAATATCATCTTGAAGGAAATGCTATCTCTAAAAGAGTTCACAAGAAGAATGCAAAACCTTGAGTTAACATTTTTCTCTTTTTTGGCTGTAATAGCTGTAAGCAATGCGCCAGTCTCAAAAAATGTATAAATAAAAAGTAGATAAAAATTATAAATTCTGTAGTTAATAATAAAATCAATCAACTTATAAGCATTTAAAAGCTTTTTTCAAAAAGACACTTACTCTCATTTGTGTTTAGTGTTTATCATTCAATAAGGAATTTTGGGCTTGAGGATTAAATCGAGAGCGCGAGCCAATATTTAATAAAGATAAACATGGATAATTCCAAGATCGATAAGGATGTTTGACGATTTAGAGAATTTATATTTGTTAAATTCCGCATATCTAATTTAGCCCGACAAAATGATGAAGGTTATCCACTCAAGTTCATGAGAAAGCAATTTCCGAGGACAAACAATACCTTGTGTTGGAGGCAATTATATGTTTCGCTTTGACGAGGAGTTTCTTAGCGAACAATGAAAGTATTGATTAAATTAGAATCAATAAATAAAGAGACGGAATGCTGACAAAAATATATGGTATAGGAAAAATTACTTTTAATATTGAAGTCAGTTTCTGAATTTTTTTTTTTTTTGTTATAGTCCTTGCAAGAACGTGAACCATTTCTAAAGTGATGGAAGCCGTAATAATAAATCTTGTAACACTATAAATAAGTAACATGTAGAAGAGAGCCTTGTCCAACAGCTTTGGTGGAGCCATTGATGGTCAACTTGTATGTAATAAGTAGAATCATTAGTGATGTAAGATTAAAACCAAACTATGGAAGTGTGTTGTTGTCTTGTTATATCTCTCGACTCAAAGGTTCCCAAGTCCTCTCGATAAGATTAGACTGCAAAGGTTGGAGGGGAGCTTGTCACCTAGCCTATTTGGTGGGCTAAAGACAGTCCTATCTATTAGGAGGAATGTCTATTGGACTATTAACTATTTTTGTAGGTAATGCTTTAAAATAATTACGAGTAGAGCTGGACATGGTTCGATTCGATTCGATTTTGAAGAGAATCGAACAGAGCCAAAAAATTTCGGGTATTTAGTAAATGGAACCGTCGGGTCCAAATATAATTATGGACCCGTTTGAATTCGATTCGATTCCATTCAGTTCGGTTCCATACCATTATTAAAATTTTAACAAAAATAAATAATGACACGTACAATCTTAATTTTACAAATTGACGTAGTTCAATTTAATAACATGTAAATAACAAGTTGTACAATAAGATTAATTTACAAATGTATACAAATACCAAAAAACAGATACTAATATTAAAATATCGGTGATCCATTCCATATCAATAATTCATTTGCTTCAAACATTCAAATCTACATAAAATAAAGAAATATAAATTAAAAATCATAAAGATAAAAATATTTTAAAGTATTATTAATACTTACCAACTATTTGTTAATTTATTTAGAAAAGGTTAAATAATTTGATTTATATATTATAAAAAAATTTAAAAATTTAAAAAGAATCGGTTCTTGTTCGGTTCTTCGATTTTTGGTCTAGAAGCGAGAACCGAACCGAAACTTTCGGTTCTAGATTCGGGTACCCGTTCAGGTATTTAATTTTAGAAGAACCGCTCGGTTCGGTTCAATTCAATTCGATTTGGGACTTTTATCCAACCCTAATTACGAGTTCTATGTTAATATATGATGTTACACGACCTGCATTGAGTAGGATTATAGAACTCATATAAGTATAATGTCACTCCGTCTAAGTTACGTAACATCATATCTTAATAGAAGATGATGAGTTCTAATTATTTTATAACATTATCTCTAAAGTTAAAAACACAACACTCACATACATTTTATTATTTGCGATTTTTTCTCATAATATTTGTTACATCGTTTGATTGGAGATTCAGGTGAGTAGAGTTCGAATTGAACTGTGTTAATATGAAAACTACATATGATAAGAACAAAGTCTATTATGCAAAATGTAAGTGTTATGCCCTAAATCCAATCGATTTAGGTTGTAAACATTTTTTAATATGTTTAATGCATTTATTTTGGCAAGATCTATTGTTCATTTAAATTGATATTCTGTTGAATGATATTAAATAATAGAGTCCGTAGATTCAAGTTTCAGTAGTTTGTTAATCACAAGGAATTGTGATTGTGAGATACAAATTACGTTTGATTGAATCTTAAACAATCCATGGTCGTAAGTACAAACGAGATACGGATATCGTTATTACGGATAGACCATCACGTGTGACATTTCTTACTTATGAAGTAAGTAACTGATCTCACAAGCTAAAGTGTAGTGATACTTAAATGAACACGTGAATGTTTTGTTATAGAACAAAACGTTGGAGACCCGCTGGGGAGATTCTACATGGATAGCTATCTGAGTGTCAGTGGTTAATCTCCAATGTTCGGTAGTGGAATTGATCATTCGACTTAAGGTCATCATAGTATCTTATATGGGGACAGTCATACTTTGGTGATGCTGGAGGTTGCTCTGCCAAGGGCCGCTAATACGGCGTCGTTCGGGTATGTCAATAATCATATGAAGGTTGTGAATGATCAATAAAGGATTCGTCACTCTTAGATAGTAAGAGTTTGTGATCTACATTTCATCCAATTAAGTTGATAATGAAATCCTTGGCCAAGGTGTACACATAAGTCGAAAAGGAGTTTTCGACTTACATTGACTTAATAGTGGAATGAAAGATATGATCGATAATCGAGATTGACACATATCCATATCTCGTAGTTGATCGGATCATATTGACGA
Organism: Osmanthus fragrans; assembly: GCA_019395295.1. Classification (NCBI taxonomy): domain Eukaryota; kingdom Viridiplantae; phylum Streptophyta; class Magnoliopsida; order Lamiales; family Oleaceae; genus Osmanthus; species Osmanthus fragrans. The sequence goes on along the minus strand of CM033343.1, from coordinate 19,794,569 downwards.
AGGGATTATAGTTTCACGATAAACGAACGAGTTTGGTTTTGTCATACCACGTGACATTTTCCATCGCATGTATTGCCCTGACACATTGCTCGATGTCAATCTGGGACGACAGATGTGAATTAGTATTAAATCAAAAGAGTGTTTTGGTTTATCGATTTTGATTAAATCAAAATAATAATTCACGTTGTTAGGCATCGTGATTGGGAACCTAATGGGTCACACACAAAATGAGAATTGGAAGATTGAGAGTTACCAATTAATTAATTGACAATCGTTGGATAATTAATTAATTGGGGTTAATTAATTGGGTTACTTATTAATAGGCCTGAATTAATTAATAAGATTAATTAATTCATGGACCGAATTTAATTAATTGGATTAATTAAATACTGAAACGGGTTAACTTTAAGGGACAGGCCAAGCCCGTTTGGGCTTATATATAAGTTGCTAGGATTTTGGGTTTGTAGAGAATTATTCATTCATTATTCTTGCTAGCACAAGAAATAAAACCCTGATTTTCTCTCTACATTGTTCTCTGTGTGGATATTATTGGAGGCTGGACAATTGGATAGCTGTGGGAGGCAGATCAGGATTGCTGAAGCAGAAGGAATAGTAAAAGAGTTTGCAGATTTCACAAAAGGTAAAATTTATATCACAATTTCTATCTAAACGCAAAGTAGATCCTTGGTGGGAATTGAAAATTGTTATATTTCCGCTGTGCATGTTTAAGTAAATTCCCAACAGAAAAGACTTATTAAAAGCAAAGTGTTTGTACAATATTTAGCCCATGTTTGACCCCCATTTTTTTGAAATGAGAATAGGTGAAATAGTATTTTTTTTAAAAAAAATAAGTGGTTGAAAAAAAAAGTTTTCGATTTATGTGTAATATTATTTTATGAAATATTGTGTGGTTAAAAATAAGAGAGAAAAAAATGAAATGAAATGTAATTTAATTTAATGAAATTTAAACGGATGCTTAAATTAAAAAATATATAAAAATGGAGATGAATAGTATTTGTGATTCTTCACTCTAAATATTTATAAAATAAAGTAATTTGAAATGTCACGATAACGTGGAAGAAATAAGAAAAGAGGAAAAAAAAATAAATTTAAACCCATATTTGACAACCATTAAAACAAAATGCATTTTTTCTCAAACTTGTTTTTAATCACACATTTTCATAATTGAATATTTTACACATAAATTAAAAATGTTCCCTACTTTTTAACTACACATTTTTTAAAAAGTCAATATTTCAAGATTATTTTTTTCCTTTTTTTTAATGATCATCAAAAGAGGGATAAGAGCATCTTCAATATATTCTTTAAAGATGAGATACTCTCTATTTTAAAGAGTCAATTTTTAAAATAAAGTTCCAAGAAACTCTTTAAATTAAAATTTTAATTTAAAGAAGGGTTTGACTCTCCAAACTTACTCTATATAATTAATTGTTTTTAATTTTCAATGTAGGAAAATATATAAAAAAATTAGTTAAAATAAAAGATAACGAAAAATAATAAATATTTTTTTCGAGAGTAGTAAAATTACGACCCCGTTTGGTTTCATCTCCATAAAAATGAAAAATATGATCGTTATCCATCACATTCAACCACCATTTTTGACTTTACATATCTTGTATGGGGCACATAACGATTATATTTTTCATTTTCATTTTACAAATAATGTGTATCAAACAGGGTCTTAAAAAAATGTAGGGCGTGTTTGATATGCCATTATTTTCTGTGGAAGCTGGAATCGAATTTCAATTTCCACTTTTGCGCTGTTTGCTAGCGTTTTTTTTTTTCCCATAGAATTGGTTTCCATCCAATTCCAAGGTACAACTATTTGAAGCGTGATTCCGTGAAATTCAATGACTTGCTATATGGTGGAAATACAATGTATTTAATTGACAAATTTCATGCAAAACAAAGCCAAACGTAAAAATAAAAATAAAATTTTTTATTTTTTATTTTTTTGGCAATCTAAATATATTTTGTCCCCAATGGTAAAAAAATTATCCATTTAATTGACAATTTGTATAAAAAAACAAAGTCAAACGTATTATAATAAAAATGTGGAAAATTATACCAATCAGTTTACATTTAATTCAATTCCCGGTAAAACAAATCCAAATAGTTCAATTCCCTGTAATTCAATTCATTTCCACCCAAATTTTACTCTTTTTATCAAACGGACCTGTAGAGAGTTTGTTAGAGATATTTTAAGAATGGATAAAAATGTAAGGGTTTGTTTGATTGTAAGGGTGGAAAGAAAATGAATGACAAAGAATTGAATTGAATATAATTTGTTTTAGAGGGAATTGTAATTAAATGGTGTTTGATTAGTATAATTTTTCACCTAATTCGTTTGACTTTATTTTTCATGCAAATTGTTATATTTTGAGATAAATTTTTTCACAATCTGTATTAAAATTTGTTTGGATTGTAAAAAAGTAAAAAAATTAAAAAAAAAAAAAATTTGGAATTTTTTTGTATTCGTTTGACTTTATTTTTCATATAAATTGTCAATTAAATGAATAAATTTGTTTACCATTGGATTTAAAATATGTTTCTATTGCCAAAAAGTTAAAAAAAAAGGATGAAAAACATTTTCCCATTTTACCCATAGGAAAATAAAAAATGAAAAATGAGTTTTAAATGATTGTACCTAAAAAAAGTGTGAAAATGAATTGCATGAAAAAATTATGTAATCAAACATCAAATTCAATTCCACCCTAATCAAATGGGTTTAAAAGAAAAAAAAATGAACACTTAAAAAAAATAATGGAGGTGTTTGGTATTGATTTTCAAAATTAATTCTCATTTTCAACTACATATTTTTTAATAAAATAATATTTTTCATTACATTAATAATTTTTCCTTATTTTTCAACCACACGTTTTCCATCATATCACTATTCAAAAATCAATTTTTACCCCAAAAATCAACACCCTCAATAATTGAGCACTTAAAAAAAAAAAAAAAAAAAAAAAATCACTGCCACCAGATTTTATCAATTCTACTTTATTTATTGCTCATAATTCCGCTTTCCCGCTTCTTTAATTTTTTCAAACCTAACTCTTCATATTCTCCCACACACGTCCGCACTGATCTCCACTACACAAAATCTGCATATCTAACTATGACGAGGAAGAGGGCAGCGACATTGGCGAAGAAAGATTCACCGGTGAATTGGGCCGACGGGAGTCCGAAATGTAAAAGACAAACTTCCACCGCCGAGCCAATGCTGGTCGGGGCTTCCAGCTCGGTTTCGGGGTCCGGTGGAGATGTTGTTGGGGAAGAGAAAGTCGGAGAAGTGTTGAATAATGGGGACTGTGAGAGTACTTCGAAATCGCCGGTTCTGGTAGATACGAAGGAGAAATGTAGAACTCCGGTGGAGAAAGAATCGGAGGAAGAGGAAGACAATGCCCGGTTCTTGGGTGACCCGGTTCCTGATGAAGAAGCCCGTCAACGATGGCCTCATAGATACCAGAACGAGAATCCGGTAACAGTCCTATATATATATAGATATATATTCAGTGTGAATACAAGTTTATTTCTTTATACACGAGTACATATCTGTACTCGATTTGTGTATGCACGTTTTCCTGTCTTGTCATTTTCTTTTGAAGGATGAAGTAGTGATTTTTTGGGAGCTTTACACATGGAAACTCTGTTCAATGGCATTATGTTTATTTCCTTGTATGGTTACAGGAAGGTATTCAAGCTAGACGTCACTTCATCCAAGCGGAGGTGGATGGCCTAGTGTTTAATCTCGAAGATGATGCACATGTAAAGGTGAGCCTTTAATTTGGAACTGGGTCTTTGGATGCTAAATTAAATTGAGGGGTTGTTTGACAAAGATTTTGATATAAGTTTAGCAAATTTTGTTATAAGTTGATGAAACGTGGGATTGAAAAATTGATAAAAGTTGTGGATTCCATAAAATGTGGAGTTAAAATTGAAGTTTGATCAGTTATAAAAACAAGCATCGAATATTTTATATTTTCATATATTATTGCTTCAGTGTGTACTTCTTTATGGAAATTACAGGCAATGTAACTTATAATGTGTATAACATATAATGGTTTAGGCTGACGAAGGGGAAACCTCTTACGTCTGTAAGATCATAGAGATCTTTGAGGCAGTCGATGGCTCACCTAAATTTACTGCGCAATGGTATTATAGGGCTAAAGATACGGTAAAATCTTTGTGAAAATTTCTGTTCAATTTATGAATTAGTTTAATGATACAACAATACTGAGAAATAGTTCTCTTCCTTGTCAGGTCATCAAATTTCATGGCAACCTTATTGATGATAAATGTGTTTTCTTTTCTGAAGTCAAGGATGACAATCCTCTTGATTGCCTTTTAAAAAAGATTAGAATTGCATTTCTTCCCTTAAAAGTACGTGGGAGAAGCTTATTAGTTCCTTACGAAGTTTAGCGTTTTTATTGGGATCTAATATATTTTGGTAATGTTTAGGTAGAATTGGATGCCAAGGATGAACTGAGTTCAACATATGATTATTACTACGACAGAATGTACTTGCCTGCATATTCTTCTTTTGTAAGCTTATTTACAGGTATTGTTTTATTATATATGAGAAATGCTGTGTACAGGGAAGTTTGACATGGTTTTGTACAGGGAGACACTTGACAAATTTTCATTAGTTGTTGGCACAAAAAATAAATAAAAAATCCAACCATACAGGTGTTGCAAGCGCAATTGTTGGATATGCGACCGAAGTCCCACATCGGATAAAAATGGGGAGGATCATGGGTTTATAAGTGTGGACATATATTTTCATTGGTATGAGGCCTTTTGGGTAAGTCCAAAAGCAAATCCATGAGGGCCTAGGCCCAAAGTGGACAATATCATACCAATGTGGAGATATGTGTGAGCCCATACTTATAACAAGTGGAATATGTGTTGGTACATATTCCTAACAGCAATACTTGTAAATCTGATCCTGTACAAACAGATTAGGATCCTCTACAAACAGATTGATCCTTTATTTATTTCCATTTGTGGGTTGAACACTCAGCATAATTCATGTATTTTGATAAAATTGTCTCGAAAATTAAGACATATAGAGTCTGTTGTTTCACAACTGTTACTTCTCAGCAGATAATACTGCAGCTAGCAGTGAATCTGATTCTACCATCTCCATTGATGCTGACGCTGTAACAGCAAGTTGTGGTTCTGAAGTAGAAGAGCATGGCAATGAGAAAACTCTCCTGGACCTGTATTCTGGATGTGGTGCAATGTCTACTGGACTGTGCCTTGGCGCCAATACGTGTGGCGTTAAACTTGTTACTGTAAGTTATTCCTCTATGCCATTTCCATCAATAGTCTAGTCTCTTTGAACTTTTCTTTCTTTAGATAGTTTATGATGCCCTTTTCTTATTAATTCAACAAATCTTGCCTTGTATGAATGTAGAAATGGGCTGTGGACCTTAATCAGTATGCATGTGAAAGCCTCAAACTGAATCACCCAGAGACAGAGGTTTATACAATCACATTTATTGTTTATACCATCGTTTATTCTCAACTTTCGCTCATTACTAATGTTTGCGGATGCAACTCTGTAAAATAGGTGAGAAATGAATCGGCAGAAGATTTCTTGTCCCTGTTGAAGGAATGGGAGAAGTTATGTACCACCCATTTATCACCAAACAGTGGGATGGCTGATGGAAATCCCGAAAGGGAAGATGATGAAGAAGACGAGAATAATGAAGAGGATGATGCTGATGCAGACGATTCTGAAGTCTTTGAAGTTGAAGAAATACTTTCCATTTCTTACGGAGACCCAAATGACAATGGGAAATCTGAACTCCATTTCAAGGTACTTCAATGATCATATTGCATTGAGCTTCTCAATCGGGCTTTTTTATTTAGAAATAAAGGATCATTAACTGTTTCCATGTTTATAAAATAAACATAATTTTCACCCAGTATGATGTGGAAAACAAGTTCTGTGGATTGAATCATCATGAAATTTTATTGGATTGAATCGAAGTCCTTTCATAGATTCTTGCTCGATTTCAAGATCACTGTGTTTGTTTTGGATAATTTTTAACACTTTGTTCTAGCCAGTTTTCTAATCATATACAATATATGGACGAACCCTCTGACACTTACAAAATGGTGCACTTTTTTCAGTTTGTGTCAATTGTTAATGTTCTAAGCGATACTCTTAATTTCTGTTTAGATTCGTTGGAAAGGTTATGGCCCTGAGGAAGACACATGGGAGCCTATGGAAGGTTTGAGGTATTAATTAAACTGATATTTCTGTCATTAGCTTGCCATCATTCAAATGGATTTGCTCATGGTAAACGCCCATTTACTAGTGCCTGCGAAGAAAAGTTGAAGAAATTTGTCTGTAGAGGCTATGAGCAGAAGATTTTACCTTTGCCTGTAAGTTTTTGTTGCTTTTCTTAGCTTGTAAATATATTTATATTTACATTGAATTAAAGGCTATTTTATGCTACTTCCGCTTAGGGGACTATTGATGTTATATGCGGGGGGCCACCATGCCAAGGCATAAGTGGCTTCAATAGGTTTAGAAACAAGGACAATCCTCTAGCAGATGATAAAAATAAACAACTGGTTGTTTTCATGGACATTGTTGCCTATTTGAGGCCAAAATTCGTGTTGATGGAGAACGTTGTTGATATTGTGAGATTTGCTGGTGGTTTCCTCGGGAGATATGCGTTAGGTCGTCTTGTCGGAATGGGCTATCAAACAAGGATGGGAATGATGGCTGCTGGTGCTTATGGGCTTCCACAATTCCGGATGCGAATGTTCATGTGGGGTGCGCTTCTGACGGAGGTAGTGCTGATTATCTTTTATTTTTTATTTTCCATCAATTTTAGTTGAAACTTTGTTTCTAATCCAACATTGACTTTCTTTCTCATTTTCTCTGTTTTCTAAAACAGAGGTTGCCGCAGTACCCCTTGCCAACACACAATGTTGTTGTTAGGGGAGTTATTCCTACAGAATTTGAGGTAGAAAATGTTGCATTAATATAAAAAGTTAGTGCAGATTCTTTCGTTTTAATTATAAATAATTAAATATTTACCAATCGATGCAGTCAAACACAGTTGGTTACGATGAAGGCAGTAATGTTGAGCTCAAAAAGGAACTTTTTCTTGGGGATGCAATATGTGATCTCCCGCCTGTATGTTTATTTGAAGTATCCTTTTATTACTTTTGTTTATTTTGCGCACGCTTTTAATGATATGAATATTTACCTCCAGGTGGAAAATAATGAGGCACGCAATGAAATGCCATATGGTTCTGAACCTGAAACAGAATTCCAGCGCTTCATAAGATTGCGGAGGGATGGTGAGCTCATGGTTTCCTAAAATATTTGGAAGTCCCTTTTTTTAGCAGAATTTGTGCTTTTATAGTTCCTCTGATTACCACGTGGTGAAAGATAAATATTGTTAGTTGTATCATGTTTGTCATTCTTTAGTAGCAAATAATGAATAGGAAAAAACAGCTTGTTGATTTATTTGAGGAATCAACACGAACTAAAAAAAGAGTATATCCCACCTTCAATTAAAAGTAATACATAGAGAAGACTTGTTCAATATAGAGACCTGTCTAACAAATGCAACCTAAAACATAGGAAGTAATAACAAGGTATCTCTCATGCATGTTAAAGTGGAGAGAAAAGATTGAAAATATGATAACAAAAATAAAATAATAATTTATATAACTAGTGGCTAAAACTTAGGAAGACTTATTGAATTCTAACTCTAAATATTTATTCTGAAATAATATTGTCACACCATAGTTATAGATATGGGAGGGCACACATCACTCTTCTTGCGTTCTCTTCTTTAGTACTCAATCCTATTTCTTTCACTTTCTATAGTTGAGTTGTTTATACAATCTCCCAAAAACTTTTAGAATGTTCTAGCCTACAGAAAATCAGCCCAAAAAAAGAAATAAAAGAATCCTTGAGAAAAAGAAACCTTGAGAAGGGAAGACTAAGGAGCTGACACCTTAGCCACATTAAAGTTCATGTCCTGGAACGTTCTTTTGAACACAATGTTCTGTACAAACTTTAATTACGTTTTTCCTTGTGCTTAGTTATCAAAATAGTTCTGCATTTGATTAATTTCAGTCTGTTTGTCAAGGACTATATTTAGTTTCAAATGTTATTGACATATTATGGTTTTGACGTTTCATTTTCTTGTCACTGTGCATAGTTTGCTAAGTGAATCTATGTTACCTAAAATTGTAGAGATGCCTGGCTGTTTGATGCTCAACTCTGAAGTGTCAGCACATGATTTGAATGATCATCGCCCTTATCAGTTAAATTCTGATGATTATGAGCGTGTATGTCAAATTCCTAAGAAAAAGGTACGTTTTACAGAACAAGAATTTTTATACTTTTGTAGATTTTGAACACACAAGCATCAGAAGAAAATACTTTCACAATTAGGAGATATATCTAACCACACCATTCTGGAAAGATAGAAAAGCATGTTTTGCAAGTGCCTGAGCTGCTTCGTTTGCAATGAAATATTTAGCCTACTTTTTATTTGCTGGCTATCTGCCTTTGTGTTTTCAGGGTGCCAACTTTAGGGATTTACCTGGTGTTAGAGTTCGTGCTGATAACAAAGTTGAATGGGATCCCAATGTAGAAAGAGTAAAGCTGTCCTCTGGGAAGCCTTTGGTATGATTGACGTTATGGATTCCTAATCATACCAATGTTTAAAAAGGCTTAATTTTGTACTAAGGTGTTTTATGTTTGTGAAGTGTGGCGTAAGCCTCAAGACTCAACAATGAAAGAAATCAAAAGAACATAAAAATACAAAAAAATATGCTCAATATACTATGGATCTTTTCCAAAAATCCAAAATAAAGCTAATAAAGAAATAAAAGTTTAACTTGCGAACAAACATAAATTAGATAATAATAAGTTCTCAAATTAATAATCATGCAACAAAATTAAGAATGCTTAGAAATTTCATATATCGTCAATTTTTATGAATCGACAACGTCACCATCCTCATTATAAACTCCTATTTGGTATCCCTAAAAAAATTAATTAAAATTTAAGTCAAAATTAACAAATAATTTTAATCGCATATTTCATAGGATTCATAACTTTTTAACAACACAATCCATCAGCTTTTATCAAAATTAGTAAAAATTTTGATTTTAATCTCTACCAAAATGGGCAAAGTTTCTTTTCATTCTTTGTCATCATCCTGCAATTGCAATGGTGAATTTTCTTTCCATTTTCATTTTGTGTAGGTAGAAAATGGAAAACAAAAGAACCTATAAAACATTTCAGGTTATAGAGAATAACTTAAAAGGTTAAGGCAAATAATTAAATGTTTGAAAATACAAGGCAAATTGGCGCACGCTTTAGTTGGCTTGAGGCGTAAGCCTCTCAAATGGCTTAAAGGTGTGGGTTTTATGATACCCTCAAGAGGTAGGATTCAAGGCGTAAGCTTCAAATGGCTTTTTTGAACCTTATAATTATATTATGATTTTTTTCTTCTTTTGTTTGATATGAATTTTTATTGAACACGACAGGTTCCTGATTATGCAATGAGTTTTGTTCAAGGAACTTCATCAAAGTAAAGGAGCATTTTAGATTTATACTTTATTTCAGTAGCTTATTCAAAGAATAAAGTTCGCATTTCGTGTAAACTTATTGTATCATTTAATACAGGCCATTCGGGCGGTTATGGTGGGATGAGATCGTTCCAACAGTCGTTACTCGGCCAGAACCTCATAACCAGGTGCTTCATTGTTGTATGTAAAGCTTATGATCTGGAGATTTGAAAATAAATGTTTTCAAGCATTATCATAACCTAAAATACTTTCTTCAGACTATATTACATCCTCTCCAAGATAGAGTTCTTACCATCCGTGAAAATGCTCGACTACAAGGCTTTCCAGATTATTATAAACTTACTGGCCCGATAAGAGAAAGGTATTTTCTGACCAATAGCTATTTTGTCATACGGCAACTGCTGTTATTGTTATGTTCAATCGAAGCTCAATTTTTTTTTTTTTTTTTTTTTTTTCCGATACCTGTTTAGGTACATTCAAGTTGGAAATGCAGTTGCTGTGCCGGTAGCTCGAGCATTAGGTTATTCGTTGGCATTGGCTCTGAGAGGATTATCAGGAAATGAACAATTATTCTGCCTGCCAGAACAATATCCTGTGATTACAGATGTTCCTTCTCCAATGATTGTGATGATATGATGGAGGTTTTCACAAGATTCTAATGCTTTATGTCATGAATTTAACCCATTGTGTAATTCGATTTAATGAACCAAACACAATGATCAAGAAGGCCTGGAGGGAGATCTATGATCTGCCTTCTAAAGACCAAATACATCAAATCAAATAGAAGGCATGCAACTTTTGACTTCTCCGTTGTAAGATGAAATCCTTGCCATCGCATATTTAGTCCTTTGTAGAAGGCATTTTCATTTGACCTTTCTAGGCTGCATAATGAGTGATGAAGATAAGAAATCTGAATGCTAAAATAATTGCAACATCTATAGAAGGAAGGCTTCATCACCTTCAGATGATCATATTCAACTCGTATAAAAGTCTGCAAAAATAGAAATGTACCCTCAAGTTCAACTTGCTTTATTTTGTAAAACAACTTCACAGTGAAAAGAACAAAATTTGACATTTCCTTTTTGATATTCACATGGTCAGCTTGGGCATGGACGACCCGACCCATTTCGACACCATAAGGACTTGTCATAAACTTCTTCTCAATGCCTTGTACAAGTTAGATGTGGATTTGGAAAGGGTCTTTATTTTTTTGCAGCACATTTTAATTACACAAGGTTTTTATGTCTTTGATGATTTTTCATGTCATTTTATTTTCAAATTTTACATCAGTCAACATATTTTATATTTGATAACAGTTTTATGTTCAAAAGTACATTGAAATATGCATAAAGCAACTTATTTTCCATCATTTTTTAAAATAAATAAATAAAGTGTTAAAAAATATTTTTTCCTCATTTCAAAATATGAAAAATAAAATATTTTGATATAAAATCATCATCAATGACAAGACGTACTAATTAATAAAATGTTAAAAATAAGAATTCGACAAAAAAGTTAAAGACATAATTGTTATAATTGACAAAGATTGAGAGTTTAACTATAATTAAAATGTGGTGTATCAACCAAGCTTTTGGAAATTATGATAGTTTCCTGCCATTTACACTCTATTTCAATGGTCAAAAACCGCCATTGAATTTTCCATCATTTTTTAAAATAAATAAATAAAGTGTTAAAAAATATTTTTTCCTCATTTCAAAATATGAAAAATAAAATATTTTGATATAAAATCATCATCAAGGACAAGACGTACTAATTAATGAAATGTTAAAAATAAGAATTCGACAAAAAAGTTAAAGACATAATTGTTATAATTGACAAAGATTGAGAGTTTAACTATAATTAAAATGTGGTGTATCAACCAAGCTTTTGGAAATTATGATAGTTTCCTGCCATTTACACTCTATTTCAATGGTCAAAAACCGCCATTGAAAGCCTCCCCTCCATTCTTTACTCCTCGAAACCTCCCTCGACCACCACGAATACTTCTCTCAAATCATACATTCCGCCTCCTCAATCTCACTCCATGACGCTCGAACCAGACTGACACGCCCGAAAGGGGAGTCAAAATAATATTCCTTACTTTTCTAAAATTTATCGTTCAATAGTAATGTGGTAAGTAAGGGTCATTCCCGCAGATGATTGTTTTCAATTACACCAATTGCAATAAGAAAGTAAAAATGTGCAAATAATTAAATAGGGGAAAGGTTTGGTTGGATTAAACTAATGAAGCGATAAACTAAAAATATAAAAGACAAAAATGACAAAGAACACAAGAAAACAAAAATGTGATCGAGGGATATTTCTTCGTCGCTAAAATGAATTTCTAATCGATATTCGCAAAGGATTTTCGTTCAAAAGCTTAACAACAATTCGAGAATAATCATAAGCTCGATTACCTCAAACCCTCCTTATATTTTAGTTGAATAAAACAAGCTCTTTACCCAACCCTATTCATTAAACAACCTAGGATAAGCTCCCTAATTTTAATTTAACAAAAGCATTCACACGAGAGAGTCGAATTGAATTAAGCACAAACACACAAGCTTGGTTTGTTAACTTAAGTGATAATCCACCTACATTTAATAGAAAATTCCTCATAATCCATAAAAGTGTAGTTGCTACTAGGTTTTGGTTAAATTAGCGATTACGTACTAAAATTTTCAAAATAGCATATATTGTATCAACCCAATAATCTAATTGGCCCGCTAAATAATCGAGAATAACAATAATCACATTAAGCACAATGAATTAAACACATTAATCTCAAGAACACATTAAAGCACAAATCGATTAAAATATCATTCTAGGGTTAGAAAATAACCCCCAATCACATAGGGTTTAATTATACATGGAAGTATTCACTCAAAACCCAACTAAATACTACAACATAAAGGTAAAAACGAGATTAAAGAAAGGAGGAAAAGCTCATTGAAGGAAGATAGGTGGTTCAATTCTTCAATCTCAAAGGGTCTTCTCCTTCTTCATCTCAATTTCCACCATTGTTGTAGGAGAGGAAAGCACCAGATTTTATCTCTTTTTTGGTCGGCTCCCTCTCATCTTTCTTGCCTTAAAAATGGTCCCAAGATGTCCTATTTATAGTGTATTAAGGGTAGGAGGCGGGTTGGAATCGAAAACGGGTCGAAAAAGGGTCAAAAAATGCGTTTTTGCGCTACCCGAGAAGGCTGGGCGCCGTGGCGCCCAGATCCTGTGCCATGGCGCCCGACATTCTGAAATTTTCTGTTTTATGGGCGCCATGGCGCCCGGCTTGCTGAAATCTTCCGGTTGGTATCATTTTTCACCTCCTTCAAGCCACAATTTCTTCCTCCCAAATGTGATGGCATTGTTTGCCAATCTTGAGATTAATACATCTCCAATACTTCATGCTCTTTTCACGCCTAAAAACCTTCCTAATCTTCAATCAATTTGGGATACCACCTATAGAACAAAAGGAACAAAATAAGGTATAAACTAACACATGAAAACTAACAACTATATAAATTTAACGGCCTAAATGAGTGCGAAATTCGCACTTATCACAGACAAGTGTTGAAATTATGGACTCTAAGTTTTAGGCTTTACAAATTTTCATAGTAACAGACACATTTTTTCAAAAGGTGGCAGCAAATGTTGAAAAAGACAATATGCATGAAAAAGTTTTGCAGTCATTCAGCTGTAATTTTGAAGATTTGGTTCAAAATGAATTTAATGAAAGGCAGCTTTGTTGAAAATGATGAATTTGCAATTAATGAGGGTGGCGAGATTTTTCACTATAAATAGGAGGCCAAAGCTAAAGGCAGAGATGTTAAAAAAGAAAAAGTGTAGAGTGAAAACACGAGAGATAGTGAGGAAAGCATAATAGTGAGAAGCAGTTATACTTCAGTTTGTGTAGAAAATTAATGAGAGAAAATTGAGAGACTGCTTCTGTGTAGGCAACTAAAATACAGAGAGTGTATTTTTGTATTCATTTTTTCTCTTGTTTATATAACAACTAAATTGGTGTAGGTTTGTGGATGTAAGCATGATTGCTGAACCACGTAAATTCTTGTGCCGTACTTGCACTTTTTTTTTGTTATTTTATTTCTTCTCAGTTTAAATTATTTACGTCCCACCGATCCTAGCGGAATTAGTAGCCTCTAATTCCTAACAACTGGTATCAGAGCTCCAGAATTTGAGTGGGAGCAATGGCAACAGATGAGAAGATATCTAAAATCGATAAGTTTGATGGTACAAACTTTGGATTTTGGAAGATGCAAATGGAGGACTACTTGAACCAGAAGGACCTGTATAAACCACTACATGAAAAGCCGAAGGAGATGATCAACGACGAGTGGGAATTAGTTGACCGAATGGCTCTTGGCGCAATAAGGCTGACATTATCAAAGTCAGTCGCTTTCAACATAAAAAATGAGAAGACGACGACGTCTCTCATGGCGGCCCTATCTAGCATGTACGAACAACCATCTGCAGTAAACAAAGTTCATTTAATTAAAAAGTTATTTACTATGAAGATGGCGGAAGGCAGGAGATTTGGAGAACATTTAAACGAGTTCAATGAAGTAACTGACCAGTTAAACACGATCAAAATCACTTTTAGTGATGAGGTTCAGGCTTTGTTAATTCTCGGGCAGCTACCTGAGAGTTGGAGTGACACAGTTACAGCAATTAGTAGCTCTGCTGGAAAATCCAAATTGAAGTTTGAAGATGTCATGAGTATGATCCTAACCGAGGAAATACGAAAACAGTCAGACGGTGTTTCCACTTCGGAAGCCGCTTTGAACGTGGAGAGTAGAGGCAAAAGTTCAAACAAAAGTAAAGGGCATAATAGGAGCAAGTCAAGGTTTGGTTGATCAAGATCTAAAAATCCAAAGAATTCCAACAAATAAAAAATTGTTGAATGTTGGAATTGTGGCAAGACCAGACACTACAAAAACTAGTGTCAAGTTTCCAAGAAAGGAAATGAAAACAAGACCTAAGCCAATGTTGTTGCAGAAGAATCAGATGATGCTTTGATATGCTCTTTGGAAAGCAAATCAGAATATTAGGTAATAGATTCTGGAGCATCTTTTCACGCTACCTCAAACAGAGAACTCTTTACGAGTTATGAACCGGGCAATCTTGGAAAAGTATATCTTGGTGATGATCAACCTTGTGACGTAGTCGGCAAAGGTGAAGTACAGATCAAACTTAATGGATCTGTATGGAAACTGAAGGATGTGAGACATATTCCTAACTTGAGGAAGAACTTAATATTTGTGGAACAACTATCAAATGAACCTTCAAAGGTGATATTTGGAAGCTTTCCAATGGTGCAATAAACATCGCACGAGACAAGAAAAGTGGTACCTTTTACACCACGACGAGTGCTTGCGGAATAATTGCAGTTGCTAATTCCAATGAAGATCCGAATCTATGGTACCAGAGATTGGGGCATATGAGTCAGAAAGGACCTAAATACATGCATGATAAAGGAAAATTACCTGGACTTCAATCTATTGATATAGACTTATGTGAGAGTTGCATCTTTGGCAAACAGAAGCGGGTGAGTTTCAACAAGTGTGGCAGAACTCCGAAGCAGGAAAAGCTAAAGTTAGTTGACACGGATGTTCGGGGGCCAGCTGGGGTTCCATCTATTGGCGAAAAGTCTTAGTTTGTGACTTTCATTGATGATCACTCTTGTAAAGTATGGGTCTACTTCTTGAGACACAAATTCGAAGTGTTCGAGATGTTCAAGAAGTGGAAAGCTATAGTGGAGAATGAAACAGGGTTGCGAGTAAAGAAATTGAGATCGGATAATGGTGGAGAGTACGGACATGTTGATTTCAAAAAGTTTTGTTACCAGAATGGTATAAAATTGGAAAAGATGCTGCCAGGAACACCGCAACAAAATGGTATGGCAGAACGAATGAACCGGACGTTGACAGAGAGAGCCAGAAGCATGCGGCTACATGCAAGTTTGCCTAAACAATTTTAGGCTAAAGCTATCAATACAGCAGCATACTTAATCAATCGCGAGCCATCAGTGCCTTTGGAATATAGGATACCGGAGGAAGTATGGAGCGGAATAGAAATAAAACTTTCTCATTTGAAATTTCTTGGCTGTGTCGCATATGTACATATTAGTGATCAAGCTAGGGATAAGCTTGACCCCAAATCACTAAAGTGTACATTCATTGGATATGGTAGGAATGAGTTCGGGTACCGTTTTTGGGATGATAAGAACAAAAAGATCATCAGAAGTCGGGATGTCATATTCAATGAAAAGGTGATGTACATAATAATCCAACATATGTTGAGTTGGACGATACTCCAAGTAGTAATATGTTACAACAGACAGATGAGAGTCCTCAGACAGAGAGCTGTCACAGATGCTGATATACCAAAGTCTCCAACTTTTATTCCTACACTAAGATCTTCCCGACCACATGTTCCAAACAGAAAGTACATAAATTATTTGTTACTTACTGATGCCGGTGAACCTGAATGCTATGATAAGGCATATCAGGGAGAAGATGCGATTAAGTAGGAGCTTGCAATGAAAGATGAGATTAAGTCTCTTATCTCTAACCAAACTTGGGAGCTAGTTGAGTTGCCTATAGAGACGAAAGATCTACACAACAAATGGGTCTATCGTGTCAAAGAGGAACATGACGGTTCAAAATGATACAAGGCGAGATTGGTGGTCAAAGATTTTCAACAGAAAGAATGAATTGACTATACAGAGATTTATTCGCCAGTAGTAAAGCTGACAACAATTCGATCAATCTTGAGTATTATTGTAGCAGAGGGGTTGTACTTAGAGCAGTTAGATGTGAAAACTACCTTTCTCCATGGTGACCTAGAAGAGGAGATATATATGCAACAACCAGAGGGTTTCTTAATCAAAGGAAAAGAGAAGCTTGTGTGTAAATTGAAGAAAAAACTTGTATGGCTTGAAACAAGCTCTGAGACAGTGGTATAGGAAGTTTGATGGCTTTATGCAGAAAAATGGCTACCATTGTTGCTATTTTAAGAGGTTGGAGTCTAGCTACATTATTTTGCTACTTTATGTTGATGACATGTTAGTGGCAGGACCAGGCGTGAATGAAATCCGAAAATTAAAGAAGCAATTGTTAGCAAAATTCGAAATGAAGGACTTGGGTCCAGCTAAACAAATTCTTGGGATGAGAATTTGTAGGGACAAGCAAAAAAGGCACATTACAGCTATCCTTGGCAAAGTACATTAGTCAAGTTTTACAGAGGTTCAACATGAACAATGCAAATGCAGTTAGCACGCCATTGGCTAATCACTTTCGTCTATCTAACAACCAGTCTCCGAAAACAGAAGAAGAAAGAAACTTCATGGCTAATATTCCATATGCCTCAGCCATTGGAAGTTTGATGTATGTTATGGTCTAAACAAGACCAGATATTGCTCATGCGGTAGGAGTTGTGAGCAGATTCATGACCAATCTAGGAAAACAACACTGGGAAGCAATGAAGTGGATACTAAGATATCTACGTGGTACTGTTGATAAATGTTTGTGTTTCAAAAGAGGCGAGTTGGCACTACAAGGCTTTGTAGATGCAGATTTTGCTGGGGAAGTTGATCGTAGGAAAGGTACCACCGATTATGTATCACAGTTGGTACTACTGCAGTGAGCTGGGTTTCGCAAAAACAGAAGATTGTTGCTTTATCCACTACAGAAGCAGAGTACGTGGCAGTAACCGAAGCTAGCAAAGAGATGATTTGGTTACAAGGTCTGTTAACAAAATTAGGTTTCAAGCAAGAGAATAATGTTTTGCACAGTGATAGTCAGAGTGTTATACATTTGGCTAAGAATGTAGCATTTCATTTGCGAACGAAGCACATAGGACTTCGTTATCACTTCATCAGATGGCTCTTGGTTGATGGAGTACTAACGTTGGAAAAGATCCAGGACAGCAAAAACCCAGCTAACATGTTAACAAAGACAGTAACTACGGAAAAACTAGAGTTGTGTTCAACTTCAGTTGGTCTTCTAAAATGAAGACAAGGAAGATGATCCACACCAATTTCACTAAACGGAACCGCTCACAGGATGTCTTAAGGTGAAGCCACATTAGTCTCCAAGTGGGAGATTGTTGAAATTATGCAGTCTAAGTTTTAGGCTTCACAAATTTTCATAGTAGCAGACACATTTTTTCAAAAGGTGGCAGCAAATGTTGAAAAAGACAATATGCATGAAAAAGTTTTGCAGCCATTTAGCCGTAATTTTGAAGATTTGGTGCAAAATGAATTTAATGAAAGACAGCCTTGTTGAAAATGATGGATTTGCTATTAATGAGGGTGGGGAGAATTTTCACTATAAATAGGAGGCCAAAGCTAAAGGCAGAGATGTGAAAAAAGAAAACGTGTAGAGTGAAAACACGAGAGATAGTGAGCAAAGCACAATAGTGAGAAACAGTTAGGCTTCAATTTGTGCAGAAGATTAACGAGAGAAAATTCAGAGATTGCCTCTGTGTAGGCAAATAAAATACAGAGTGTATTTTTGTATTCATTTTTTCTCTTGTTGATATAACAAATAAATTGGCGTGGCTTTGTAGATGTAGGCACGATTGTCGAACCATGTAAATTCTAGTGTTGTACCTGCACTTATTTTTTTGTTATTTTATTTATTCTCAGTTTAAATTATTTTACGTCCCACCGATCCTGGCGGAATTTGTTGCCTCTAATCCTAACAACAAGTTTACATATCTATTTGTGATTTCAAGGCTTGTGGGCGTTGTTCCGTGCCTGGGTTGGTGGATCCATGCATTCTACGATTTTGAAGGCGGGTTTTGTTTTGGATTCACATGTTAAGGAGAGTTCATGGTGCGTGTGATGTAGTTGCGAATGTGAGAAGAGTGTTTGATGAAATGGCTGAGAGAAATGTAGTGTCTTGGAGC
Source organism: Osmanthus fragrans (assembly GCA_019395295.1). Classification (NCBI taxonomy): domain Eukaryota; kingdom Viridiplantae; phylum Streptophyta; class Magnoliopsida; order Lamiales; family Oleaceae; genus Osmanthus; species Osmanthus fragrans. Next base: position 19,776,041 of record CM033343.1, on the reverse strand, counting down.
TCCATGATTGCGATCTATGTAGATTAGTGTGCACATTTTTAATAAATATTTTCTTAGTAATAGCTTGTTACTTTTTCCCCCTTATACATGATTTTTTATTTTCTGAAATAATATGAAGGATGTTGACATGGATCCAATTGGAAGTACTGAGATCCCGCAATCAATTCTCAACTTAAAACAAAAATGGTTTGGCACACAATGCATTTGAGTGTAGCCAAACAGAAAGTATTGAAATGATCGATGTTTGGCATAATATAGTGCAAACAACATACCATTTGAGTGGAACGTGGAGTGATTGATATGGTTGGAGGGAAGAGTACACTATTAGAAGATATCTTCTCAACAATTGCCAAATTAGCTTTATAATATTTGTGTTGAATCTGTTTTCAGCAGGTACTGTTTAGAGAAATTAGAAATAATAATTTTGTAACTTTTGTTCAAAATGTTCTCCTCAAGTCTTCAGTTGGGTAGAGTCAATATAGTTTGAACTGAAGTCGTAAATACTTTAATTTACATATATGCTTGACATAACATACGGTAGCGCACTTGATTCATTTTTTGAAGGTATCAGTTGAATAATAAGTACTCTATAGGTCATACAGTTGAATTTTCTTTTGCGCAAGTCCAAATGTCACTCACTACTTACTTGAACAAGCATAGAGCAAAATCGTAGTCAGGAGAATAAATTTTCGAAGCAGATCTTTATTTGTGAAGCCTTCCCAATAATTGGTATCAAATTATAAAGTGGAGAGCTTGATTGAGTTTTGATTTTTCTTCAAATTATTGAGCTAATTCCCTGGTTTATTCCTTTTCTTTTTTGGGATGATGAGAAATTTTTCTTTTTGTTTTCTTATGATGCTTTATGTTTATATTTGTCTTACTCTGTTGAGATTTGAATGCTTATTGTAAATGTCATTTGGGTGCTTCCATGACGTTCCAAGAGATGAAGATGGTAAATGAAAAGCCAAACTTGGTTAATTTGGTTAGTTTGCTTGCTGCCTGTACCAACCTCCTCATTATCAGACATGGAAAGTCCATTCACTCGTACATACTCGAAACCCTTCCGTATATTTTAGTTCCATTAGAGAGAAAAATCTGCAGTCGTGGACCACCATGATTTCCAGCCTCACAGATCATGGCAATGGAGAGGAATCTGTTTCCCTGTTTACTAGAATGTGTTGAAGTATTGACACTTTGTTGTCAACTAAATTAAATTGTATTTTGAGTGGTTTCCAGTTTAATTCTAGTTTGGTAGAAATCCAACTAGTATGGGATGAAATGATTTAAATATTAGACATTGTACTAGCTTAAATCAAGGGGAGTATGGCTGTGGTTGGTAGAAGTATGACTACCATATCTTTCTATATATATACTCCATTTATGGAGCTCGGTATATACAAGCAAATCAATATAGAAAATATACATTTGAAAGCCTTCAAGATGTAGTCTCTTGGAGACCTTGGCTGTCTCCTTTGCTGGTTCTATAACCAGTTAGAGGAAGCCTTGTTTTATGTTTATGTTTATGTCTTTAATGCTTATGATCACTGCCATTAACACCACCAATATCGAAACCATCTTTTGTTGAGTTAAAGTGAAGCTCCAACTCCCTCGATTCCATAGTTCTTCACTATGAAGATCATCATCCTGTAGAAGAATCCATCAAGCATTTCTTCATACCATTAACCTCAAATATTGAGCTTTAATCTTAAAGCTTTTGAACCAAAATTCCAACATGGTATCAGAGCTCCACGTGATCTTAGAAGGGCAAGAAAAATATTTTTTAAAATGCTGCAAAGCTCAGAAAAAATTAATTTCAAAACTCCTTATTTGGTATTTTCATTTTCAGGTTCACCTCTAGTCTTATGACTTAGAGAAGTTCATTTTTAGCTCTTTCTCAGAGTGAAAGAAGCCAAATGGTTGTTTCAGCAGCCCTGAAAAATCAGACCCTGAAGGCATTAAAAATGACTGATAAACAACCTGTTTTTGAGCACTTTCACAGTGAGTAAAGTTGCTATTTGCTTCAGCAGCAGCCCTTTGTGGTGTTAAAAAGAAAATGGCTGAAAACGAAAGTTACAGCAACCTCTTAGAATCCGATGGTTCCTGATGGTGTTAAAAGATGGCTGTAATCAGAGTTATAGCAACAACCTTAGTGGTGCAAAAATGACTGAACAATTTAAAAAAAAAAAAAAAAAAAAACCAACAAGAGAGGATGAAATAATATAAGCTAATAAAAAAGAGCTGCAAAAACTGTGAAATGTAGCTGATGAAAAGAAGCTGAAAAAATGGTGAAAGGGAATGTTGAAGTGCTAAAAGAAATGAGAAAAATCTGGTGCTGTAAATGCCAAAAAATCAGAAGAAATGCTGTGTTTTAAGAGCTATAAAATGGCAAAAAAAAATGAGTGAATCCAGTTAGTGAAGGAGGAGTGAATCTGGTAGAAGCCAGTAAGCTCGAAACTTGGTAAGCTCAGAGAGAAAAATGAGTGAATATGGTCAGAGGGATGCAGCTGGTTGAAATAAAGAATCGGGTTCAGGAATGAAAATCTGATGTTACAGATGGGGGCTCATCTAAATAATCTAACAAAGTTGAAGCTGAACAATGGGAATTAAATGTTGAAGAAGAAACTGGTGAAAAAAGGCTTTAATTTGGTGTTTAAATGGCTATAAAAAAATCGGTATATAATGCCGAAGAAGAAGCTAAAAAATCAATATAAAGGAGCTCAAGCTGAAATACGGTAAGCTTAAAACCAGTAATTTGAAATACGGTAAGAGAAGGAATCTATTAAGCCAAATTACGGTAAGTGAAAAGATTTTCTTCAATATCCGGTAAGCGCATACCGTATCTCAACATCCAGTTTTTGTCTTCAAAATCCGATAAGTGCCAAGATTAGCTGAAATCCGGTATTTGCAGCTCTAAATGTTGAAATACGATGAGCAAATGTTTAAATTCAAAATTTGTTAAGTATGCAAAACCTGCCAATATTCGGTAAGAATGCTGTCCAAAGCAAATATCCGATATGAATACTAAAAATCTGGTATGCTTGCAAATGGAAATCCGGTATGCATTATTCAAATCCGATATGTGTATGTGATTGAAAATTTGAAGAAAATTCGATATTTAAATGGTTCAACTTCAGCATAATTCAGCAGCAGCAGCAAATAACCAGAAATTTGAAAGAAAAGTTGAAGATATTGAAGAAAAAAATTGATAAAATCCGGTATGCAAAATGGTGAATCCAGTTAAGCATGAAGATGCAAAATCTGGTAAGCTATGTAAAGCCAAAATCTGATATGATATGCAAAGAATTTTCAACAGTAGCCCTGGGAAAAATGAGTTTCTTAGATGGTGAAGGAATTGGCTGAAAAACTAAGAAAATCCGGTATGCCAAAGAATAAATCTGGTAAGCTCAAGCAATATGAAATCTGGTTTGCTCAGCTGAAAAAGAGTAAACCTGGTATGAAAAACTAAGAAATTCAGTATGCCAAGAAGAAATCCCACAAGATGCAAAAATTCAGCAGCAATAGCCCTGATCCAAACATTAAAAAAAAACAGAAGGAAAGATGCAAGAACATCAGCAACAGCCCAGAAAAATGAAGAAAATGACCTGAGAAAAAGGAAGAATTTGGTGAAAAATTGATGAAGAAGAATCGAGCCTTGACACATCTTTGGTTTCCAAGAAGAGTGTCATGGGGCAGTGTTGAAGTATTGACACTTTGTTGTCAACTAAATTAAATTGTATTTTGAGTGGTTTCTAGTTTAAGTCTAGTTTGGTAGAAATCCAACTAGCATGTGATGAAATGATTTAAATATTAGACATTGTACTAGCTTAAATCAAGGGGAGTATGGCTGTGGTTGGTAGAAGTATGGCTACCATATCTTTCTATATATATACTCCATTTATGGAGCTCGGTATGTACAAGCAAATCAATATAGAAAATATACATTTGAAAGCCTTCAAGATGTAGTCTCTTGGAGACCTTGGCTGTCTCCTCTGCTGGTTCTATAACCAGTTAGAGGAAGCCTTGTTTTATGTTTATGTTTATGTCTTTAATGCTTATGATCACTGCCATTAACACCACCAATATCGAAACCATCTTTTGTTGAGTTAAAGTGAAGCTCCAACTCCCTCGATTCCTTCACTATGAAGATCATCATCCTGGAGAAGAATCCATCAAGCATTTCTTCATTCCATTAACCTCAAATATTGAGCTTTAATCTTAAAGCTTTTGAACCAAAATTCCAACAGAATGGAAGAAACTGGTCTGAGGCCTGAGTCATTTTCAACAATCCTGTGTGCTTGTAGTCACAATTGTCTTGTTGAAAAGGGGTAAGAGCTTTTTGAAAAAATGGTGAATGTTTACAATATCAAGCCAATTATGGAAAATTACGGATGCACGGTTAACTTATATGGATGCGCTGGGAAGATTGAAGAGGCTTATCAGATTATTATGGGTATGCCTATGGAACCAAACTCTGTTATATTGAGGAGATATCTTAGCTCTTGTAAACAAGACGGTTTAAAGCAACTTCTGCGCAAAATAGAGCCCGACCTTGGAGCGAACTATATATTTGCTGCCAGTGTATCATCTCCGTCTGGATATTGTAACGACATTAATAAAATGAGAATTTTCATGAAATAGAGAAGCCTGCAAAAAGTTCCTGGATGTAGTTGGGTGCAGTTTCCTAGTGGTTGTTAAGAGGACAGTGGCGAAGAAGTAAGATAATCTAGTCCGAGTGACTAAATAACTCAGTTTTTGCCATCTCTGAATTATTTATAGCACAATAGGGTCTGTTGGAAGTTAGAAACAGTCCACAATGGACTGGTTACAGTGCTGCCAATGATTATAAAAGCCTGGACATGCTAGGTAGAGAGGGTTCGAGTTTCAATTCGTTTCTTGATTTCAGTTCAACATTGAAGGACATTTGCAGGAGAAAATTACATGAAACAGTACCATAATCTATCCAGATTGATATATGAAGATGATTGATCCAGAATATCAGATGGCAGAGCTGCAGCCATTGGCAACAATACCTGCTCCACGAGATCTCTGGTGGGCGAAAGACTTGCCATTTTCACAGAAAAGAAGTCGAAGATGCTAATGAGTAATGACAAGATACAATTTCATTGCTAATTATTATAGACTCTGAGAATGCTAAGAATATCAGGAACTCAAGCTACTTAGCGGACTTGTGGAACTGCTAAAATAAGTCCATATTCCACTCGATGTAAGTCTATTTTCTACTTTTTTGCAAGTTTTTTACTATCATTATTGAGGAAGTATTACACAGAAGGGTGTTCTTCAGATTGGACAAGCATTTAATCAAAATGCTTTGAACTTACGAAATTCTTCATAATTTGATGCCTAATCTATAAATATGGCATGATAATTAGAATAATTTCATACACTTCATCTCTTCATAGAACTCACAATAAGAATATTTGAATGATTCATTACACATTAATATCATTTCCTTTTATTGAAGGTACACAATTTGACCATAATACATTAAAGTAGTCATCACTTTAGAGGTTGAAGCAAGCTAATGCTCAATTATTTTGTGCACGTCTAATATCGTCGTCTTCTAAACAAGGGAAACCATCTTTCATGCAAAGAAGCACGGTGAGTGATCATGAACATAAGAAACACAAGCAGAATAGCCACTCCCCATGGCGACCCTCCGGCCCTATGAAGTGCGTCCTTCTCGGGCAATGACATAGCGAATGGGACTCTCCGTGGATCGTGGACAGACAACCAGTGCAGAATAAGCAGAAGTAGCACTGGCAACACCATGAGGGATAACTTGATCTGATCCATCAAGTCTTCAAACAAGAACTCATAGTTTATGTACCAAGTTATGATCAAGAAGAGAAATAGTACAGCTAGGAAGAAGAAGAAGTGGATTGGTAATGACAAATATTGGAGATAATCAGAATAAGTTGAGTTGTAATATCTAGCCATCTCTGTATGTTATCCAGAGAGAGAGAGAGAGAGCTTGAATATTTGAGGTCCTTTTATTGTATATATAGAGACTTTAAAGTTAAAGTTGATGTAATCTAGAATCAACCGGTAGCCTTTAAAGAGAAAAGTTGATTGAGCAAAGAAGATGACACTTTATCGTTTCATCGTATTAGAGTAACCTAGAATGATTTTTACTTTTACTTTTACTTTTATTTTTGCTTCTTGTACAAAATTTTTTGAAGGAAATAACCTTAATTTTTTTTGGAAGCTAATTTTTAGATGCACTCCACATTCAACCAGCTTCCTCTAAAAGTTTTTCTAACTGTCAGAAACACTATCGTACAATTAAACAAAGGGTTTAAAAGTAGCTTTTGGATATCAAAAGTTCATTTTGACATTTCAAAAACTATGCTAGTTCAATTGATAAAATTTTAACTTTTTTCCTTCTACAATATTATCAGCTTTGTTCAATACGATATATAATTTTTTTTAGCATAATTATCTCTTTGGCGATTTAAGTAATTATTTTGATTTTTCTTTATTAATTAGTTTGTTTTGGTACCAAATCGTGAAACTTATCTTTACTTTTGCAATACAGTGTATCCACTTTTGTAGGATATATCTAGATTCGTACACACTAATGTACACTCTCATCAAAACCGACCAAGCATAGGATTATGGGTTTTGCTCCTTGAACAATCCCCTGGACGGAATTTTCAAAACTCATTATCATAGATCCCTGTGTCCATTTAACTTAACGTCGCACTAACTCCTATGCTGACGTGACAAATCGAGGGTGGATAATAACAAAAAAATGATTTTTTTTAATTTTTTTTGTCATTAAAAGAGCATTCAACGATCTATAATTTTTTGTCATTAATAAATTGATTGTAATTTTTCATTTTTTTGTAGTATTAAGGTTCAGGGATAGATATGGTATTTAACCCTGGTATTATATGCTGGTAAACATGAATATTTTAAATGAGTTTTTAGGGTATGTTGAAGGCAAAGTGTGGATTGTGGAATCTTATTATTCGCAAAAATCGGTGGTCCTTTGCCACTTTCATTTACAACCTTTATTCTCTCTCTTTTGTCATTAATTACTTGCAAGAAATTATTATTTTTAAATTATCGTAAAGTTTCTTTTTTATGCTTTTGTAGAAAAATATTATCCAATACATTTTAATAAAGAAAAGATCTAAAAATGAATACGTTTATTTAAATTTTGAAATTTTGTAAATAAAGTGAATATATATATATATATATATATATATCAAGACGATGGTTAACTCATATGTAAACTCAAAAGTTTTTAACAAGATCTATATAAATTAAGGTATTAAGTTGAAACATAGAAATAAAATTAATAATAGTCAATAGGCGCGGTTGCATTTTTATTTTATACCTAAGAAACTGCTTATGCTTGTTATCGTTTAGGGTGACACTTTCTTTGAAATGGACTTTTTTACTAGAACAATACTATTTATCAATCTATGTCGAAGACTATGATAAGTCTTGTTAAGCGAGTTTATATTCTTACAATTACATTTAGCACATGTTTGGTTTCATTAAAAATTAGATTTTTTTTTATAAAAATCAGTAAAATATGTGATTGATAAGTAGATAAAAGTTGTGGGTTTTATGAAATATGTGATAAAATTAATTGTTGACTTTAACATAAATTTTTATCAATTTTTTTTTTGACTAAATAAATGGGGCTTTATTAGATTTAATTAGATATATTGTACTATTACATCTAAATTAGTGTTCTAGCACAAGTATTGCTAAATAGCAATGTAATCAAAATCCATACGTATCGGTCCGTTTCACCAGAAAATCAGGGAATCAGTCCAGTTGCATTCTAAAACCTTATGTTCAAATTCATTACAAAACACTGAAAATGGTCCGGTTAGAACCAGTGGCCTAGACACGATTTTACAGGTTTTAGCGTTTTACTTTAGGGGGGTGCTTCATGAACAACTCCCTAGACGTCCAGAGGTTGTTCAAGGGGCTTTAGGAATTTTGCTATTTTGTCAGAAAAAATCTTACCACTTGGATGACATCCACTCACATGTGGTAGGACTCGCGAGAATAAAAAATACAAAAAAAGTTGGGACCCTATGGAACCCCCACTATTATGAGGGTCGGTAAGGAAGGGTGTTTGACACCCTCCTTGTACCCATAGCTTGACTGGGGGCTTTAGCCTTTACTTTATGAATTAAGCTATGTGTACCCTCCGGTTCACCCTTTGGTTGACACGGTCCCATCCGAGAACTCACATGGGGTTGGGTCCCACTCCATTAAATTTAATATTTTCACCTCCCATGTAAGGAGGATAAGTAGGATCGGATAAAGAAAAGAGTAAAGAGAAGGATACACATAGCATGATTGTTACTTTATTGTTGGTTTTTCAAAAAAACCTACCTCCTGTGCCATCTTAAATGCTCAGGCTTCGCTCATTTAAAGACACTCAACACAATTTCACAACTTGGATTTTGAAATTCATATGGACGTTTAGTTTGGGGCTTTATAGGCCCATTGATTTGAATGTAATGTTAAATCATAGTTGGATAATATTAAAATAATTATAATCATCACCTTTTGGTTCTTTCAAATGATGATGATGATACTCATGAAGAGTAATTAAGTCAAGATCACGATAGAAGCAGTTGGAAAACACTTGGAATCCAAAGATAAATAAGTGGTGAAGATTGTTTCTTGAATATAGGATAAAACTCTCATTAAATGAATCATAAATCTTTGTATTTAATTAAACTACAACAATTGCTATCATCTAAATTAATACTAAACTCCAATGAACGACGAATTCATTGAATTATTTTGCTACATGGAGTCGTATTGCTTTCAAGAAATGCGTATACAGAATAGCTTCACGTGTTGAAACAACCTTGTTTTACTAATTCAGAGCTAACAAACTCCAATTTACGATATAGATATTATTCTATGTATGGAATATTAAATATCAAGATTTGTAAAACACGATATAGTTTTCTTTCTCTTCTATTGAAGATCAACATTGATTATATATGAGATTTCCTTTATGATGCATAGCTATTCAATATTTATAATTCTTTCCTTCAATGCAATATCACCAAACATCCCTTAAGAAATAGCAGGCTTGATAATTGAAGGGGAAAAAACAAAAAAAGAAGAAGAAGCTTTCATTCATATGCCATAGAGTTGCACCTATTGAAGATTTCGCTATCAGCACCAAACTTTATGGGCCCGTTTGTTAACTTAATTTTTTTTAGAAAACTAATTTTTCAAAACACTTCATATTCCGCAAGTGCTTCTACATGAAGTCATATTGAACCAACTTCCTATAAAAACTCTTTTAATTAAAAGTATTTTCATAAAATCAAATGGATCCAAAAATTGCTTTTGGGTGTCAAAATTTTATTTTGACTTTTCAAAAGCTCATTTTGACTTTTCATGCTAACTTCTTAACCAAGTGAAAAATTCTAAGTTTCTACTAGAAATATAAATTTAGTCTATAAATATGTACATCATAAAACAAGACCATTAGGGCCCTACTAGAACAAAAAGTCTTAATGCAAAAAAATTGCGAAAACTTGGAACCCCAAAACCTCATCTAGCTTAATGTACTTCTAGACTCTTGTTAAGACTTGGGTAAAAATCTGCAAAGACTTCAGCAAAGACTTGGACTAGAAAATGAAATTTTAAAAATATCAAAATAATATAAAAATTGAAGATTGGATGTTCAAATTACACAAAACTACACAAACCTCATCAGAAATGACAGCCAAAACAGCAACATCATCTAATTTATTTTGCAACTTGTTCCTCATGGCTCATGGTCACCTTTTCAATCATCATAAGTAATTTTTACAACATCAATGACGTGGACTGTTAGGAAACACAACATCAATTGCTTTATGCATTGGTTTATCTTGATATGTAATTATGGCACTTGGTGCATGTCCAAACATACATGCTTGCTAGGTATGAAACAACCAAATAAATGTATTAGTATCCTCATTCGATTGTAATCAACATTGAAATAAAATTGAGTGTCCGTGGACCGTGGCTGTTAACACCCACAAAAGGTGAAATGGGCATGTCATATTTATTTGTCAAGGTTGTGTCAAATATAATATCGTCAAATTCTTCATAAGCTGTCATACTCCTTGCGTCAATCCAAAATAAGTTCCTAATTCGAGTATTATCATGTACAACTACATCCATCATGTAAAAGAAGCTTGAATTCTTTGCTTGCATCCGAACAAAATAATCATGAATTACCAAATCGCAATCTTCTTTCCTTATCAATGTAATTTCTGCAATCTTTTTCCAAAAGGGGACATTATCATGGCCCCCGACTTCCACTACAAATGATTGATAATTTCCAACCTTTTTGTTTTCCGTATTGTTTATAGTACTCAAAAAGGTTGTTTAATGAATCAAAATGCATACCAACTTCACGCGCTTACATAATCACTAAATAAGTTCTTGTGTACCTCTTGTTCATCCGAATATTCTTCATATCTCACATCCAAATGGCACTCTTGCATTTCTTACGGTATTATGGCCTACATCTAATATTATATTGTTCTCCACTTAAAAGGAATAGGTGAATCTAACAAATCCACAATTACAAGTGTGGCACAAATAAACATCCATGTGTATAATAAATTTGCAATGTCTAGGTAGTGGGGAAACTAGGATATCTTTGTGAATGAAGAACTTTCATAACAAACTATGAACATGTTCTTTGTTGAATCCATTGCCAATTATGTTGGATGAATAAATTATGAATGTTTAGTGTTGTAGAATTTTCGTTGAAGTAAACAACAAGGCCTCCAAATTAGAGGTGTTAAGATGGGCAGACGGGCCGGATCGGCCAGTTCAGGCCCGCCCGAAGGTGAACCGAGCGAGCCGAATCATGGGCCTAATAAATTTTTTGCTGGCCTGGGCCGTGTTTTGGAAAACGATAACCGCGGGCCTCTTTTTTTAAAAAAAAAAAAATTTTACCATTTATTTTTTTTAAGTGACAATCTTTGAAAAAACAAAAAAAATGGCCGACCTGTTCATGACCCGGCCCATGCGAACTTTGTGGTCCGGGTCAGGTCACTTAGTTTTTTTGAGTTTTTTTATAGCGAGCTGTGCCCGGACTTTTTAGTGTGCGGACCGGTTCTGCCCAACCCGCCCATTTTGACATGTCTACTCCAAATGGATACAAAAACGAAATTTATATGAAAAGATGAAGAAGACTTGAAACACAAAGAATGTTGTCCTAAAAGCTTTATTTGCGTTCTTTCGATAATGAGAATACTAAAAGACCAACATATAAATAATTTTAGCGGATTTCAAGTCAAGAAACCGAATTATAAACAGCACTTTTGAAACCCATAAATAAGGAACAAAAACAGAGTTATAAAATAATTCTAAGTGAATTTTGAGAGAGATTGAGGATGAAGATATCAAAGTATATGAGAGAATTTTATTTTATTAAACCATGAATTTTATCTCTATTTATAGAATTTCTTCATACACTTTCATATGGGTGCCAACTTTTCTCAAAAGATGGAAGTTTGAGGTTGAAAAAGGTGTCAAACGAGTTCTAGAAAAAACTGTCCAACAGCTACATTTTTTGCTCATGCGACCGCATAGGCTAAACTTATGCCGCCGCATGGTTATGGCACGGCTGCCATCAGAGGATTCTAATGGCGCCATGCGACAACAAGCCTCAATGGCCCATGCGGTCGCATGAGCCATTTTTTGCACCAGTTTTGTTTTCTCTTTTCTTCTTATTTTTATTTCTTTCAACCACATTTCATCAATTCTCATTTAAAATATTTGAACAACACATTTATATAACATTTAGAATAGATGGAAATTGTGTACCATGGAAAATGACATTCTTCTTAGAATTTTTAAAGTATTTCTGCATTTATACTTCTTCTTTTTTATTTTATGGGTATAATTGACTAAAGTCTTTCTGATTTCAAGACAAAATTGATCAAATAAGTGAAAGATTCATAATTCACAAGATATCATAGTTTTTAAAAGATCAAACACTATATGCCGTTATCTTTGAACTGTATCAAATCTCAAATACATAGCAATGGTGTCCGTTGATCAATGCAATGCTCCCTTTTGAGTTTCGTAATTTGAAATTTCCATGGGCTTTCAATTTAGCTTCAATTGAAATATTAAAATAATGAGAAATATGTTGTCAACAATTATATTTTTGGCGGAAAAAACAGAATTTCCCTTCACGTAAAAATTCTATCACATGTGAGTATTTTATTGTCCAAAAAATCACCCACTCACCCCTCATTGTGTCTTTTCTGTAGAAATTCCGTAAAACATTTTCTGTGCACCAAGACCGATTCATTTTTGGCTCCATAACGTCAACACATTCACATTATATTATAAGCAAATCTTCTCCACAACCATAAACAATTATAAGAATCGAAGAAAAGCAACTATAAATAACATTAACGAGAACTAAAATTTTCATGGGCCTTCAATCAACTAAAATATTCCAACATCAACTATAACAATTGTTAATATAAAATATCATAACATAAACAAAAGATTACACCCAATTCAGCCACTGGTGTTCACAACGTAAAAACAAGCAAATCTAGAGTTAGAGAGTATTTCCTCAATCGAAGAAACATATATTACTATTACCATGGTCACCCAAAATGAAGTCAAAAACACATTAATTATCACCATGTGAACAATTGGACGGAGACGCATCAGGGAAAGAAACTCTTCAAAAATGCAACTAAAGAATGTCTGCATAGATTTCAATTGAGAATGAAGATCTTGAACCTCATTTGTAAAACAACATTCTATACACAAATACCACGATTTTCCAATCTTGTCTTCTTTGGATTTTTCTGTTAATCAATGTAGCTAAATCTCTTGTCCAAAACTTGCTCACATATTTCAAATTCTTCCAAAGGCATAAGTTGTTCATTCGTGTGTCGAGTATTTGATACGTACTATGAATCCATGTAAATTATAAATAAAAGATTACAATTTTGAAATATATTTTATACCAATATAACAAATAAAACTACTTACAATACTTAATTACCTAATACTTTTATTTGCAATTAGTTTTATTTGTTACAATGGAGAAAGAATCCGATCAAATTGAATGCGAATAATGCAGTTTTTTTTTTTAATTGTCAAACAGTATTAGGTAATATATACTTAAATTTAAAAAATAAACATAAAAATTTCAGCAAACGAAATAGTAGCAGAAATGAATCAGAATTTAGATATAATAATGGCCAATATGTCTGCTAGGTAAGGTAAAATGTAATGATAAATGATGTTTTTGTCCATTTCACAACTGTAATTTTTAAAGTTGAATTTTTTTTCTTTGTGTGATTCACTCATTTGTAAAAAGAAAGAAATATATAAAATTCTTGTTCTTGGTTCTAGAGCTAGAATTAGAACTAAATGGTTCTCAATTGTAAGAACCAAAATCATTAACCTTTTTTTGTAGAACTGAATTGAAACGCTCGGTTTGATTTGATTTTGATTTGATCTGATTAATTTGTGCATTCCTTAAGTCATGAATAATATTGTTGACAACCATATTTCTCATATTTTTATATTTCAATTGTTAACATAAAGTTTTTGTAACAATTTCTTTCATTGTTGAAAAGAAATACAACTAAATTTTAGTTACTTCAATAATATTTTATCGACAAAAAATAATTAATACACCAACAAATCAAGCAATTATTGAATAAAATTAATCAGTTGTTGATATTAATTTTTAACGACCACATCTTTCATTGTTGAAATGAAAGCGAATTAAATTTGATTTCCGTAACGCAAATAACAGAAAATCATATGGGCTAACAAACAATGTACCCCCACGAAATTGAATCAAACACGATACTACGTAAAGCTATTGATATGATGTGATTTGGCTCGATTAGGTTGGACCGCATAATCAGTTGAATTTGAAGTTTTCGTGTTGAGTTAATGTCAAAAGCAAGTATGATAAATGATTGTGACTTTTTTCAAAGAGTTCAATTGCCCTACTCTTTGTATATCTACTTTAATGGTTCGCAAGTTCTATTCTTATCTCATGACACTAGTAAAACTAGCTATCTGAATAAGAAATAACGTAGTATAGTATTATTAATATAATTTGACGATGATGAGACTCGATTAGTAGGTGGCTTATTTACTTGAATTAGAAGTTCTCTTACAGAATTTATGTCAGCAATAAGCATGGTAATTAATGTTTTTGACTTTTATTTATCAAGAGTTCAATTGGTATATTTGTGTTCTAGAATACCAATTTCCCACGTCATCTCATAGCCAAGTGTACATATTATAGATAAGGATCTTTGGTCAATTCATTACTAAATTAATTTAAACTTCCTCCCCAAGCCTCCAATTTTCAAACTTTCAAACCTCTTGGAACCCTCTAGACCTTCAAAATTCTTCTTCAACTAATATAAAACCCCTATTCTCATACCCCTTTTCATCTGACACCCATTTTTTTTTTCTCTCTCTCTCATTAATCAGCATTCTCTTGACACAAAACATGGGAACTCTTGTGGGGCATGTGGCACCTGGATTTGGCTTCTTTATCATTGGGCTCTGGCACTTGCTTAACCACATCAAGAATTATGCCATTAGCCCAAAATCCTACACATCTTTGCCTTGGTTCCCAACTTCAAAAATAAGGTATTTAGAGCTTTTCTTGATCATGGCAGGTTCCTCCATGTCCGTAGCCATGGAGCTCTTTATTGGCCCGGACCGACACCAACCGCTCGACCCTGATGGAACCATCCCTTCCAATCATCTCCACAATTTTGAACATTCAAATATTTCCATCACCTTTTTCATGTATGCAGCTTTCTCAATTCTATTAGATAAGCTTGCTCCTCCAGCACAATATGGACTCACCTTTATGCTTGGTGCCATAGCCTTTAGCCAGCAGTTACTACTTTTCCACCTCCACTCAGCTGATCATATGGGGGTTGAGGGCCATTACCACTGGCTTCTGCAAATTGCAATTTTCACCTCCCTTGTAACCACTCTTTTGGGCATTAATTACCCTAAAAGTTTCTTGAATAGCTTTGCAAGGTCTATTAGCATTATGTTCCAAGGTGTTTGGCTTATGGTCATGGGTTTCATGCTTTGGACACCTGAATTCATACCTAAAGGTTGTTTCATGAACTTGGAAGAAGGTCATAAAGTAGTCCGATGCCATGGGGAAGAGGCCCTAGAGCGCGCTAAATCCCTAGTGAACATTCAATTCAGTTGGTACGTTGTGGGCGTGACAATTTTTGCAATATCACTTTATTTAATCATGATAAAACTCTATTCCCAAAAAGTTGAATACCGACCTATAACAAAATTCGAAGAACTAGAAGAGCAAAATGAGGACGACGTTGAGGCGCAGAAGAAAGGGAAATCCGAGGAGCTCAAGAGTACTTTCCTAGAAATGGGAAAATCATTTGCCCCTATGGACATGGAAAGGTAGATAAAAAGGGGGTGGTAACTGTGTAAAAATATTAGATTTGGTGGGAATTCGGTTTGTTTCATTAAGACAAGAATAACGTTGGCTTAGTGAAACAAATCTTATTGTCTCATAGGAACAATAGAATGTAAAGAAAAAAGTAAAGTTGTTTTTTATTTGTGCATGTATCATGTATGAATGCAGAAAAAAGTGATCAATTAAGGGAGCTTTTTTCTTAAATCTTTTTCTATGTCTACGTGGGAAAAGATTGATATCTTTCCTTGAAAACTACAGAATTACGAAGTTGTATCTATTTGATTTGATTGTTGATATTGATTTGGTTATCAATGATCTTAGCAACTTAATTAAAAAGTGATTAATTAAAGGAGCCTTTTTCTTAATTCTTTTCCGCTCTGTCTACGTGGGAAAAGATTGATATCTTTCCTTGAAAACTACACAATCATGAAGTTGTTATTTATTTATTAATTTTTTTTTATACCAAGGTTTCCCAACTTACGTCAGACTATATCCTGGATCACTAGCCACCGGCTCCTCAGTAACTGACGGAAGTAAACCGCTGATTATGTCCAAATTGACCAGGGTCCGTGCACCCTTTATACTCCTGGCCCAAAGGAACCTCCTCTATAATTATTACATCACCAAACTGCTCCAACCAATAAATGGTTATTATATCACTCAACTGCTCCAACTAGGAATCGAACTCCCCACACTGAGGTTGCAAGCCCCGCAATACTCATTCTTTGCCAACTTGGATGTGTCCGGGGGGCATGAAGTTGTATTTATTTGATTTGATTATTGATGGTCTTAGCAACTTAACTTTTTAGCTAAGTGTTGGGACCATGCATTTTTGTTAATTATCTATGCAATAACTGCTACCATATATAACAATTGATCTCGTGGAAGTAGAAAAAATTGGATGGAGGGCGCTACCGTGACAAGGGCTTTGACAGGCCTGTGACAGGTCCGTCAATTTGGCGGCCTCCTATTGGAGGGGGCATGTCAAGGCCACTGTTTGAGCAGAATTATTCAAAAGGGATGAACATGTTTATCTGTCTTTTTGACTTGCAAACTTGATAAGATTAGATGTTAAAATGGCATTGATCAAGATGGAGGATCCTGTGTCTGATTAGATGATCTCTGATGTTGATCCAAAAAATGAAAGCATGTCTAGGAGTTGCTTCTTTGAACCAAATAAGCCATGCCCAATGAACATTGGCACAAGGCAATTGCCTCGATTGGAGCAAAGTCCAAAATGGCATGATCAAATAATTGTTTAGTCAATGATGAATTTCACACCATTGATTTGGAGATAATGTTTAAGTAAACAAGCACTGGATGAATATTAAAAATAGTATAATGAAAGAGTTTACATTTAAAAAGATTGATACATAAGTAATTAACAAAAAATATATAATAAAATTTATTTAAAAAAAATTAGTATCAAAGAAGGAAATGACAGCGTAGTCCGTTGCCGTGGACTCAAAAATCATGAATATTTAATACTGTAAAATGTACAAAACTTGAAAATGACCTCATCTACTAAAATACATAATTTACTTCTTAGTTTTATTTAAAGAATTGGTTGAGTGTAAGCTCCCACATATTGGATAACGTATTGTCACATTAATTGTCATCGTCACTGTGTCTTTCTCACTCTTCAAAAAAAAGTTATTTTTCTCTTATGACTTCATAAGAATTGGCTGCTTTATTTCTATTTATTTAATATTTTAATAAATCTGATTTCAAATTTTTTTTTTTTTTAATAAATCTAGTAAATAGTCTCAAAAGCAACAATTGAGAAGAGGAGAGATGCTTGCAATTACTACCACAAGAAAGCTGCCCCCTATCTTCTAAAGGGATATTTTTTTGGATAAATCTACTTATACATAATGGTATCCACACACTTACACCATTATGTACAAAAATTTATGTAGCTCAAGCATAACCCATATTTTTTTATGCTTTTTTATAGTATATAACGAGTTTTTCGAACATAATTTTATAATTACCGGGAGTTTAATACTTCTTTTTCGAACATTTAAAATAATTAATAATTAAATAAAAATTTACGATTAAAAGGGTAGGATTGCCATTTTACATGACATTAACAGGAAGGACCTATCGCATGAATTATTTAAAATGGGGATGATTCGACGAATTAAAATTTAATAGATATGACATTGAGATCGAGTGAAAAGGGTGGAGAGATGAAATGCAATGAACTCAATTTTCTTAGTTTCTAAGATGAAATAGTAAAATAAAAAAGTTTAAAGCCCAATTTCTTGTATATATAAACTTGTAATAATTAATTGAAAACCTTTTCTGCAATCAATAGTTATTGATGTTACGACTTTGTAAGATTGACTTGTGAAATTATTTATCTTTATTATTTGAACGAAAAATTATATTTTTATTATTATGCTTTCTCCAAGAATGTTGCTTATTACTGCCAAAAACGGATGCTATGGACTGATCATATAATAGTATGAGGAAATTACACCTAGGGGAGGTATTTGAAGATCCAATTTCAAAAATAGGATAGAAAGTTTAATTATACAAAAATTAGGTATTAATAATAATATTATAAAATATTTTAATATTAAATAATATTATTATAAAATTTAATTAATTATATATTAAACAAACCCTAATACCATTTCTCTCACTACTATCTCCCTCGCACCCTCCCTCCGTCCACTCACAGATCCACCGTAAGAAGGTCGCCACCAAAAGTCAGCGATAGTGCTGCGGCTGAGGTGCAAAAATCAAAGGTGCGAAAGTTGCTGCAAAATCTAAGGTGAAATCTGAGCGTCGTGACGGGCTTTGGAGTCGTATGGTATTGGCGGTGTGTAGTGGGTTCAGATATGTTGGTGGTGGTCGTGTTGGGTTGTTGGCGGCTCTAACTGACGACGAAGGAGAAGTTTGCAGCAACCGTGTTGGAATGTTGGGGGTTTTTTGGATCTTCCGAATCGGCGACGATGGGCACCTGGCTATGATTTTTGTTGTTGTGATTCTGTGGTGGTCAATTGCGGTAGTGGTGGCTTGTGTGGAGGGGAAACGGCTATGGATTTGGTGGTGATGCGGGTGTTGATGGTAGGTTGTGTGGTGGGGCAGCGGCGGTGGATCTGGTGTTGATGCAGGTGTTGGTGGTGGTGCCTTTACTGTGCTGATACTATGGAGATGGAGATTTGCGATGTGTTGATGCAGGTGTCGGTGATGATGTTTGTTGGTGGTTGTGACGGCAAGGCGGCGGTTGTGGGGGTCGGTGATTTGTGACCAAGTATTGGTGGTGGATCTTGATCGAGATTGGTTTGTGACCATAAAATTTGATAAATAGTGACTAAAAAATTAGTCTGTGACCTATTAAATTCTGATTTGACACTTCGGAGAGAAATTGTGACCTATTAAAATTCATATTCGTGACCTCAAAATTAATTGTGACCTAAAAAATTAATCTGTAACTTATTAAAATTTTGATTTGTGATCTCGGAAAAAAATTGTGATCTATTAAAATTTCAATCGGTGACCTCGAAAATAATTTGTGACTAATAAAAATTTTGATTTGTGACCTCGGAAAAAAATTGTGATCTATTAAAATTTCAATCAGTGACCTCGAAAATAATTTGTGATCAATAAAAATTTTGATTTGTGATCTCGAAATAATTTGTAATTAATTAATTTGATAATATGTGACCAATAAATGTATTTGTGACCAAATTGTACAAATTTGTGACTTTTATATAATTAATTAATTAAATCAAAAATAAAATTTAATAGAAACCTGATTTTTGAAATTTAAAACCTATTACCTTATTATTGAATTGGACCATACTAAAAACCTTAGTTATGAATTGTTCCCTAATAGTAATACTATCAACATAGAATTAATTTTAGCAATGGTCAACAAAGTTTCAAAAAATTTCAAAATGGTCATTTAAGTAATGTTCTTATGACAATAGTCACTTAAGTTTTTATGATTACACAGATGGTCACTTTACAGGAATAATTAACTTTCTGCCATACTTCATGTACATTATATTATAGGTTACACTATGATTTACAATCTTCCATGTGGTTAGATTTGCACCATTGATTTTGATCACAATCATCACGTCACTATTCGAATTTCTTCCACGCGGGAAGGGTGTCAAAGAAGTTGTCAACCAAATATACATTAGCATTATTCATTAACTTTAGATCCTACATAGGATTGACAATGTTAAACTTAATGTGGACATGCATGATATTAGTAAATACGTCACATCAAATCTTATCAATCTTGTGGAATGCGTATGTTTCAATAACGCTTCTTAATCATACCTTAGACTGACCTAGCTAAATAGCTTTTGATGTTGATCTTAGAGATGAAATCTGCGGGAGAAAAGGGATCCTTCGGTTTAGAAGAAACTTTATCGGAAAAAAATTGGAAATGCTGTTGAGGGATACTACTTCGAGAGAGGGCATTATAATCGTGTTGTATTTATTAACATATAATGTGTTCAAATGGAATTTAAGGATGCCATGTAGGATTTAAGTTGATTTTTTTAGCCGAGTGATCACTAGTGTAATTTTTAGACATGAGTGACTATTATCATAAGAAAAACATTTCAATGACAATTTTGAATTTTTTTAGAAACTTTAGTGACCATTATCGAAATTAATCCTATGAATATAATTTGATCGATTAATGATTTCGTACAATTTTTTTTTTAAAAAAAAATTCATTTCCTAGAGAGTGCAATAGCCAATAGTAAACTCTTAGGTGACAAGTTAATGTTTTTCTGTCTCCATAAAGCCTTATTAAAGTCAAAGTAATGTGGATGCAAATTATCCATTTACATAGTAACATAAAAATTTGACAAGTCGCGTCATGTGAGTCAATCAATTTCATGTGGTCACAAATTGAATTATTTATATTAAAAAATAACTTTTTACGAAGTTAAAATAATAAAAATATTTAATGCTAGCTCTAAAATTGCATTTGATTCTAAGAGTTTATGTTTAGACACTTTGATTCCTTATTTCATTCCAATCCGATCTGATCACGTGTAAGACAATATGGAAAATGCTACTTGTACATTGGGGATGACCACATGAATGATCACATGTGAGTGTGCGAGTCCCAGGTGAATAAAATAATTTTTCTCCCCACATTCACATGGGATCATCCATGTGGTCATCCTCAATATTCATGTAGCAAAGTTCAAGACAATATATATTGGCAAAGGTCTGTCTGACAAGATAAATTTAGTCACTCCTCAACACATAGTCAATTGAGAAAGGAAAGAAAAGAAAAGAGCTAAATTACTTTAGATGCAATATTGCACCCAATTAAGCTGCCAAGTTGGATAAAAAAAAAATTGTGGATAAGTAGGCATTTCTTGTATATAGATCTTTTGTTGAGCCCTTCCAGTATGTACAATAATTAGATCAAAGAGAATTATCAAATCAAATTAGACACAATATTTAAATGGATAAATGAATAAATTCGGTAACCCAATTTGATATTAAATTATAAGTGCATAACAATATTGCGGTTGGATCTCAAATGACATTTTAAACCTGAACGAGAGACTTGAATGAAAAAAAAACAAACAAACAAACAGCTATCCACTAAGGAATATATTAAGTTAGGATAATACAAAAAAAAAAAAAAAAAAAAAAAAAAAAAGAATGTAAAAATACATATAAATTTAGACGAACACATCGTAAGAATTACTTTTAAATTATCCTTTTCACTTAAAAGTAAGAGTTCGAAAATAAAATTTACTTAAAAACAATTTCAAATTAATGAATTTTTATCTTTAATTATTTGAAATCGTGCAACTTGATGGTTTACTTTTGTCATTTGATGATGTACTTGACCCCAGCCTCAAGAAGCGGGCCATATAATAGGTCAAACTCGTCATTTTACGGTTGTGAAAAATTTTAATAATACAGAAACAAAAAACAAAAGGAATATCGCCGTTGCCGGGGATCGAACCCGGGTCACCCGCGTGACAGGCGGGAATACTCACCACTATACTACAACGACTTGTTTGAGCCTAAGGCGCAATGTTTTATATATTTCTTAACTAATTTTCATTAGCATATTACACACATAAAAATATCTCGTGCAATAATCGGGATAGAGAATTATTAACTTAAATTAGACACGATAATTTAGATAGAAATAAAAGAATAAATTCAATAACCTAATTAACATTAGATTAGAAGTATATGGACATTATTAATTCTCTAGACTTGTGTGGAGAAAGTTGGAGTTGTAAAGATGCATCAAACACTTTTAGTGGAGAAAATGTAATAATTAACTTTTGGTTGAAAATTGAATAACCTAATTCTATTATTGTTGACCGGTATTTAAATCAAGACGAGAGTATCACTTTTTGCTCTTATGATATCGGAAATACAACTACAAAATACAGCGAACTAAACAACGTTTTGTAACATAATTACTACAGAATGGACTTGAGTAGAACATAAAAATTGCTTTCGAGCGATGGTGTAGAAAGGAAAGATGAGCGAGAAATAGAACGAGCAATTTTGCAATTGAGATGTCATCTTTTAACTACATTTAGACAAAGTTGCTAAAACTTGTTGGTTTTTATTAGGCCAATTGTTACACCACTCGTCGCCACCTTATTGGTAAAATAATTAACCCGTTGCATTGGAGTTACAACCCCAATTTAGATAACACTAGATGATAAGCTGAATGAAATGTGAAATTAAATTACTTATTTAATTTCACATATCATTTAATGTCACATTAATGACACTTAGACTGAGATTGTAATCCCAATGAGACTAAATAGCATTGCTCTAAATGACATAAGTAAAAATGTACTGCGAACCTTTTCCATTTGGCTCTACTTTCACGTGAGAAAATGAAAGGATATTTAATTATTAATTAACAAAACATTAAAAACATATTAATGTCACCGAAGATGCTATTTTTCACCACATTGTGTTGTGTGCCGTCTAATTTGTCGCCTTGGAATCCATGTGATAAGGTTCGATTCCTAAATACGCTCAAACCAAACCTAAAATATTCAATAAAATAAATGAAGTTTGCTTTCAGACATGATTTTTTATTTTTTGCCTTAGAGGGAATTAACAAAAATGCCCTGACACTTTTTTCTCTCTTTTCTTTGCTGTCTTCACGCGTAAATTCATCCTTCGAAGCTCAGAATCCGAATTTAATTCCGACTATAAATACGCGGTGTGGTAGTTTATCACACATCATCAAAGCCAAACAAGCACCCCAAGAAAGTTCCATCCACCAAAACTACTTTAAGTATATGGAGCATCATCAACAAGCTGGTTCAAATGGAAGAAGCTACCAAAATAATAATGATCGTGGAGAGAGAGACGACGAGAGAAGAGAAATGGTGAGGCAAGAGGATGTAAACAAAATGGCAGATGAATTTATCAACAACTTCAGGAAGCAGCTCAAATTCGAAGGAGAAGAGTCACTCAAAAGATACCATCAAATGCTAGCCAGGGGAACTTAAATCAGAATCCATGTTTGAATAATCTTGTACCAATAACCTATTCTTGAGCTTCTCTTGGAATCAAGATATGTTATCTAGAGTATGCTTAAGATAATCCATGTTTGAATAATCTTGTACCGATAACCTATTCTCCAGCTTTTCTTGTAATCAAGATATGTGAGATATTATCAGAAACATGTTGCGATTATCTTAAGCATGCTCTAGATGGATTAGGTCTTTTTCTGCTTCTGTTTTTTGTTGAAACTCCTCTAACTAGATAAAGCACTTCCATAAACTTATCCAAACTGACTTCAAAGAAGATTAATCTCAAAAGCAGCTTTTGGCTGTTCAAAAGCTATGCCAAACAGGACCTTGGTTTGCATCAAAATGACTTCAAACCTACCAACTAGATTCATTTTTCAACTTGTGAAACCTCGAAAGTGTATACAAGACATCGGTAGGTGGAAGTTGGACTAAATGCTGAGGAGTTTTCAAAATGCTGTCAATAAAATCTAACCTAATTGACCATAATTCAACATTCCACAACAATGCATTTGTCAGTTTGTTTCAACCTAATTTTCCACTACCTCTACTATGTACTAAAACAGAAAATAAAATGACCTGAAAAATTAATATTAAGAAGTCAAATATCTGAGCAAGTAAAAGAAGTGACATATTTGATTTAGGAAAAATAAAACAGTAGTTCAATATTCTCAACATTCAAATGCCACTTGTATTCACAAAAGATCTTCAAGACTACAAGCTACTAGCAACCCATAAGAAACAAACAGCTAAGGAGCCAATCAACAAACATGTACAATATATTTGCTCTTTCTTTTGAATAAAAATATAACCTGACCTCATATTTCTGTTCTGTTCTGTGTGTCATGCTCCATTCAGAATTCCATGTTTACCTACTGAAGAACGTTGATATATTCGTCAATTTCCAGATTGAACTTCATCTGCAAGCTGACGATGAAGGTTCGTTGTTCCCCTATATTCAAGACTCCCAAATGTTCTATTTTACACATGTTTCATATCGTCACTCGTTCAATCTCCGCATAAAATATAGACTTAACAAAGAAAACTAATAAAGGCAAGTATAGAATTAAAAAGTGCAGAAACCAAATTTGATAATCTGCAACGACAAATGTAGTAAAATGGAGAAAGTGAAGCACAACTTATAAAAAGCATGAGCGACAGGGAGGCCTATCTTATGCTTGAAGAACCTGACAGTGTACGATGTGACTCTTTAATCCACTTCGCCCAGCTATACTTGACCATAAATTTGTGAAGAGAGACCTCGAATGACCTTTACTGGCAATATTTTCCCAAACATTAGGATTGGTCTCCACTCGTTTATCAGGATTTGAAACATCAACCATACTGATGCTCATATTATTACGGATTATACAGAGCTTATCATTCAAAGGAACAAGAGCAGCAGCCTCTAAAGCACGAGAATTGCCAAGGTGAAGCTTGCTATCAATAAATCTGTTCCAAGAATTTGTAGCTTCATTGTATACTCTAAGCTTACAACCATCACGACAGTCCAAAGCATACAGCTTCCCGTTCATAGAGATACTCGGGTTGCGCCACCCAGCAACCATCCCATCATTGACCGTAGTCCATGTATTGGTTTCTGGGATATACGCTTCACTCAAAACCTCTCTGTGCGATCCAAGTCCTTTTAGGTACCACTTGCCATCATAAACTACCCCAATAAATGGAACCATAGCCGTGCTCATATCAGCGACAAAACTCCAGCGGTTTCTGTTGGGATCATAAACTTCAGCTGAACGAAGTGTCCTCTGGATACCTTCACATTCTCCCCCAGCAATGTAGAGACAGTTATTAATGACACAAGAACCAAAGAAATGCCGTTTACGAAGCATTTCTGGTGCTCTGTGCCATTTATTTGTCCTAGCACTGTAAAAGATCACTCGCCTCATAGATCCTTTTAATGGATCTTTTCCTCCAAACAAGTACAGGTGGCAACCACTTACAACAGCACTGCCAAATCCAAGTGCCGAACTATACTCCACCGGTACAGGTGGAAGTGGCTGCCACATTTGATAGGTTGGGTCAAAAGCATGCCATGAGATCCGTCCATCACGATCTCTTTTTATGACATATACCCACTCTTCAGCCACGCCAAGACTTTTTCTCTGAGAGTAAAAGTAGTTTCCAGCCAGGAGCTTGTTCCATCTCTTGCAAACTAGACGCAACTTATTATGTTCAACACGAGGCACTCGAATGAGACAAGCAATTGCAAGATCATCAGGAAGACCAGGCAGGAGCGGTGGCTGCACTCTGGTCCTCTCTCTGCGGGAGTTCTTTTTCTTGTGTGCGTGAGGACTTACATCAGGTTGGATGCAGATTTTTGATCCTGGGACAAATTTTCTTGCCCCAACAACAGTTTTTAAGCCTGAATCGACCTTACAATAGCATGATACAGAATCAACCTGCAAATAATTCCTGGTTATGATATCAAATATTATACGCGCCTAGAAGATATTTTCAGGTCAATACAAGAAATCTTGTGAAGATAATAGAAACTTTGCCATGGATATTTGTAACCTTCTGAAATGGTACACCTTTTTGACAATTGATACGAGTCCATACTAAGCCATAACTATAATTTACTGAGTAAGGGGAAAAAAAGAAAGTCTCCTTTTCTTCTAAGTTTTCAGTTATATCATATATCTTTTCTTGAAAATGCACTGCTCATTTTCCCTGCTGACAATGTAAAACATCTTTAGAGTGTCCCAATTAGTTTACTAATGTCGCAAATAGAATGTGCACATAACCAAGACACCTGGACAAACACCTGAGTCATACAACGTAACTTTTGGAGGATTGCACTTAAAGGGGTGAGTTGATGAAGTCTTCAACCTCTCAAACAACAAGACAAGAAGTTGAGTATCTTCAAAAGGCTAAAATGTTATGGATAAAAGTGAAGGGAAAGTCAGAAATATTTTATTGCATTGATGTCTTTTTTTTCTTTATTCTTTTTTTTTTTCACTTTATTCACTGTCCACATGAATTTGAAGATGGGATGTTATTAAAATGCTGCCTATCTACTGCTAGACAACTGTGGCAGAGCGTAGGAACCAACCAATACAGTTTAAACAGGTATAATAAGCCTCCGTTAATTCATTTAAGGATGTTATGAGTCTATGATAGTAGGACATCTTTTAGGTCTACATTGAATTTACAGATGTTCAGAAGTGTAAATACTTTGAGAAATGCCTCAACTCTGGAACCTTATAATGACACTCAAATAACTCAAACAAGAAAAACGGCTATCTTTTATGTTCATCTATCTCATCCACATTTTTCAAAATCTTATCAAATAAATCGGGGCCCAAACTCCCATTTTCTGTTCTTAGTTGAGAAATTAAGGGGTTGTTTAATTTATTTTAATTAATTATTTTTCACGAAAGGGGCCATTTCTAAAGATTCATACAACCTACAAACAGTCCATCTGAACTGAAAATTGAGTAGACAAAATTATTGATAACTCGACGTCAAAATTTATTGGAGATTTCACCATCAACGTACAATTCAGCTGGGTATTTTCAAAATTCATGAACATAAAAAAAAAAAAAAAAAAAAAAAAAAATACCCACAAAAACAAATTCATCAAATATCTTCCATAAAGACTACACATTTACAGAAAATTTCAACAGGGCATCTCAAAAAGCACATAAATTCAAGAAATTATCCGCAGAAAAAGCCAAAGATTCAATTAGGATTTACCAGTGGAGCTTGAACTCTAAAACCCCTGTGTGCATTTGGTGACCTCTCAGTTGTTTGCTCCATAATAACATCAAATCCTGCACCTAATTTCAAAGAATCGGATCCAATACTCTCAAAAGAAAAATCTTGAAGCTGAAAGGCCCGAAAGAGAGCTTTTTAGACCCTCTTTCTTAAACTCTGCAAAGGCAAAATCAAGAATGCAAAGAGCAAATTTTATGCCTAAAAGTTAGAACTACAATTACTTTCTCTCTTCATAGCACAAAAAATTAACATTACTTACATATGCAAAATGCTTGATTTGTTCCTCTGACTAAAAAGGGTAACTGAAGATTACGGCTGGTCCCATTGTCTTCAGTTTTCACCAAACTTGGATTTGCTCTGCATAACTATAATTAATACATTATTATGACTTAGGGAAGAGGAAATATTAATTTAAATATCTGCATTCATTAATGAGGGAGGCCGACGGGGGTGAGGGTTGTTGATTTTTTCTTTACTGCATTTAAAATTAGAAATTGGACGGTTACAAAGCATAGAACATCCGAAATAATGCTAGTTTGCAGATTATTTAAAAAGTATTTTTTTTAATATAATTAAAAAATATGAAAAAGTCATTCGACAATGGTAAAAAAATGATTTTTTTTGGAGAATTTAAAATGAGTATGGAAAAAATAAAATTCAAATGTTTACTTTTAAACGAGGACATAATAAGTTAAGATTACAACTTCGAGCATGACGTGCTTCCATAATGATATTTTATAAAATTCCTGAATGAATTTATCGTTGATTACTAGCGATCCAACTTCATGCAAGCAAGTTGCATCCACCAATTCAAACCGAGTATAGAATTTTTGAATTAGCTAATCTTCACGGGTCATGATCATGTGTTCCGGTAATCATACGTAATTGGGTCAAGTTAAAAATTAGATATTTAAAAAATCAATTAAGATTTACTTTTTATGGAAGTATTTGGTTTTTATAAAAATAATAATAATTACCTTGATACAAAATAAAGTAAAAAGTAATTATTACTTATTTTTTTTAACTTAACTAATGTGGATTGAGACGAACTTAAAGAAGCGATTAGTATTGTTCTTTCTTTACTACCAGGCATTAGTGTTGACTCATTCTTATTATAATTGACTTTTGAATTGGTTGATTGGAGTGCTGAGATATTTTTTTAATAATTGTCATGGAAATTTAAAAATAAACCACATAAACTGTAGAATCATATTCAATTGTTGACTTTTAAAGAAGTTGACTTCTGATTCGACTAGTTTTAGATTTTTTAAAAGATCAATTTCTAGGATAGATTTGATAGTGTGAATGTGAAGAGTTACTCAGATAATCGTTGAACCACATTCACGCTATAATTTTTTATACAACCACGCTATGGTAACAGAAAGAGTTTGACATCCTCCATAACCAATACTCACAACAGGAGGATCTCACTTTTTTTTTTTTTTTATTCGCACGAGTCTCACACCTTGTGAGGAATGTCATCCAAGTGGGTAAAAATTCTCTGGCAAAACAGCTTAATTCTTTTTTTTATAACAGTTCAACTTCTAGGATAGATTTCATAGTGTGAATGTAAGAATTTTAATTGCAACTAAATTGTGATGCACATTTTAAATATCATTAAAATCCTTAATTCTGTCCATTTTCACACTTATTTGCCGTCACATTCTGATTCTAAACACTACTAATTTGCATATCTTGTCTTTAATAATATTTTTTCGATCAAAAAAATTGTTAGATGGTGTCAAAAAAAACTTATTTGCCTTTTACATTTTTAAATAAATACAAAAAGACAAATAAAAAAATTCGACATAATATTTGCTCATCTTTTCAAAATGCGCTAATAGAATATTTGGACAGAAACTGTATGGAGACAAATATTGATAATCAATTAAATGTTAAGGATAATAATGTTATGAAACAAGTTAGGGGTATAAGTATTATAATCCATAAAATTTGGAGGCTTTCATTGCAATTAAAATTGCAGTTAATAAAAATTTGTGACTTGAATATAATTAGTTGTCCAAATATTCTATTAGTATGTTTGAAATTGAAATGACAAAATTGTCCTTAAATAAATAAGGGGGAAAAAACCAAACCCAAGAAAATGAACTGAAATTAGCAAATGTAATAATTAGCAAATGTGATCATATGAAAATGTTGAGGCATAAACATAATAATAAGCGAAGATTGACAACATTTAATGCAATTAATCCTTATGTTTGTATGGTGGAACAAAATCAATCGTGATAGTATATCTACTAATGTTTTTAAGAATAATATTATTTGACATCCAATTTAAACGACAATAAGAATGTTAAGCGTCATTGTTGCTACGAGTTATGCTATGAGTATACAATTTTGTGTACATAGTGGTCCATACTCTCGTATGAAGGGGCCCACTTGAATATCCTTGTTGCTATTGGGTATCGTTATTTCTTCTTCTTTTTTTTTTTTTGGCTTTTCAAATCTATAATATTTTGCTTGGCCATAGAGTAAGAAAATAAAATAAAAATGGAAAATCTGAACCTAACCACTAAATTGAATAATAATTAAAAGGCTGATATCTATTTATTATTCCCTTAGCCTGGAGGGTTCATTTAGGAGTCTATAACCCTACAAGCCTGACTATTTAAATATGAGTTAATTGTTTCAACAGTAACTGAACTTTGCAATGTGTCATGTTTCACTAACCGAATTTTGAGTTGCACATAAACATTCACTGAACTTTGAACAATTGCACTCCGTTACTTACCGTTTTAATTTCATTCCACACGATTTGCCTACATAGAGGACGTCTTCGACATTTGACAGTTAAATGACAATTTTTAACACTGAAAACGTGAGATGGAACCTTAGTCTCTCTACGACGGTCGAAATTTGAAAGGTTGGAAGGTCGATTTCAGTACATGCCGTGAATATTAAATTGTGTTAAAAATGGGTGAGACGTGTTTGGGGGTTTGGGGATTAATGACATGGCCGATTTAACGTTGAATTGGTGTCATTTAACTATTAAATGTCGAAAATGTCCTTCATGTAGGCAAACCGTGTGGAATGAATTAAGACGGTGAGTAACGGAGTGCAATTGTTCAAAGTTCAGTGAGTATTTATGTGCAACTCAAAGTTCGATTAGTGAAACGTGACACATTATAAAGTTCAGTGACTCTTGAAACAATTAACTCATTTAAATACACATTCGATAGGCAACCTATATATATTAATTTGATAGAGACTAATCCCTCTTCCTCCGTCCATCTCTCTACTTAAAATGTTACCTTAAATGTTACTTATTTGTAACTAATATTTTAAGAAGATTCATTGATGTTAGATGATGGTGAAAAAAATTGTGTACGTGTCATTAGATATGCTTATCCTTTTGTGCTTCGAAGTTTGAATATACAATTTTGCTTTATGTACAGTTTTTTGACAGCCTACACACATACAAAAATGAGGTCCGTGATTAAAATAATTGTGAGTCCCACGGGCTATCTCTACACTATCAACAACGATGTAAGATTTAGGATGTACATTCAGCCTAATTCTTGAATATAATTTGATTGGTCAAATCAAACCTCTAGTAATTTAGGGGGCGTTCTCTTCGTGTTTCAGTTTTGTATTTTGAGTTTTGAATTCGTTTTGTATTTTGTGTTTTGGGTGTCCATTTTGAAATTGTTGAAAACTTTTTTTTTTGTATAGTTTTGAAAAAATATTTCTCAACCCGTATTTTTTGAGTTTTGGTAGATTTGTGAAGAAAACAGCCAAAACGTAAAAAAGTTGTTTTCAGTTTTTTCACAAAATTTTCAGCCATTTTCAAAAACTCGTTTTCGAAAATGGAAAAGGGAACACGTTTTCAATGTTTTGAAAAATTGAAAACAGAAAACGGTTCGAAAACAACAAAGAGAACGCACCGTTAGTGATCATGCCAGAACTTGTCTTAGAATATATTTTTTGAGAAAAATTAATTTTTAGAGAATGCATGATTAAAAAGTATAAAAATGATGAATTCATGTATAAAAATATTTTATTAAAATCATATGTAATTGGAAATAAATTTTGAAGGATTTATACCAACCGTGAGCTTAATTTCTTTCATATTATGGTGGAGGGACAAATTATCACAGCTGAATTATACCAGACTCATCAAAATTTTATTATGTACATCTGTTCTACTAAATAAGTCATGAACTTGAAGTTAGTTGTTGTTAAATGTGATTTTACATTTATTCGAGCCATTAAATGTGGGCATTTCTATTGCTCATTATATACTTATTTTTGTTTATTTTATAATTAATTTAGAAGAAAACTTGAATTGGAAAAGTTTGAATGAAATTGGATTGAACCTGTACAAAATCTTGAATTTGGGACCAATTCATCGAGTTTTGAAGTTGAATGACTCACTTTGAATTTAAAAGGGACTTGGAACGAACAAGATGTTGGAGTTGATGACTAGAGTGCACACTTTAGAAGATGTTTTGACCGTTGTGATCTCAAAGGTCTGATTGGCTGTGATCGCGAAGACAATATAATAAAAAATAGTGACCAAATTAGTTATCCTATGCGGTTGTAGTGGTTTATTCTATTCGACCACAGAGGGTAAACATGCTCGAATTCTACATTTTTTTTTTTTATTTCGATTCAAAGTTTACATAGAAAATATCCTTTGGTCTAATGCGTAGATAAATTGTTGACCCTTATAATAATTTTTAATTTTTTTGGAACATACCATTCTAGAGAGACACGTTACAAATCAATATCAAATAGTAAAAGGGTAGAGTTTTCAAGAGTTTGGGTTTGGAGAAGAATCTTGGCGTAACCTATTCTTTTTTTCGTCAAGATTTCAAAACGAACTCTACGCTTTTAGTTATTTTTTCTTTTATTTGTTTTAGTAGCTAAATCATTAATTAGGGAAAATAATATAATGGACTTATTCATCTCTCTACATGAAAGATATGTATAATTAATTCACTTTATTATTTTTCTTCATTTCTTTGTTATTTATGATTTTTAATTTTTTGAATTAATTGATCACTAATTCAGTGATTTTAGAATTTTGTAACAAGTACTTATGTTCCAAGTTCCAACTGCACTAGCAAGAAGAAACAACTGCAATACAGTTCACAGTTTGGGGGCCGACGACGGCAGCAACTATTAGCGAGCGAAAAATAAATGACAGTGAGAGCAGATAATTGTTATATTTGTTTTGTTTTGGAAATCAAGAGTAATTTGATTTTTTTTTCTTTTAATTTTTATGGTAAAAACAATATAGCTACTATTTAGGGATTAAAATCGAATTTTTAGTAGTTTTGATAAAAGTTGATAAATTGTGTAGTTAAAAATAAATTTGAAGAAAAATGAGTTTTAAGAAATGGAGGCCAAACATAGAATTATAGCTTGTTTGTACACTTTTTTAATACCAAAAATGCATTTTGAAATCATGATTTGACGGAAAATATGTGATTAAAAAAAAGAATTTTGAGTTTGCGTGTAAAATTATTTTATTGAACAATGTGTTATTGAAAATATGAGAGAAAAAAATATTTTAAAAATAATGTAGTCTAAACAAGGACTTAATTTTACTTCGGCATTGACACTCCTCCAACGTTTGGTATTCTCATAGTACCCACCAAAATTTCGTTAAAAACAAATGAGAAAATAATAAAAAAGCAAAGGAATGAGATCGTCGATGGAACACGAGACCTACACAATTATCTAGTACATTTCTTGGTAGTGTAGAATTGGCACAACGTCTTACGCTCTTCGTACAATCGAGGTAGGGGAAGAAAATTGTTTGGTTTTTTACTTGTTATTTTGTTGCGTTTTTCTATTTTTCTACTATAATTAAGAGTAGGAGTATATTATTAGGTTTTCAATACGGTTTGAGACCAAAATGTTGCAAAATTAAAAAGTTAAGGACCTGACTTAAAAAAGGTTAAAAATTTATATTCATAAATTTAAAAAGTTGAGGATCTTCCCTGCAATTTCACCAATTAAAATGAAAACAAACTTCATGATTTTTTATTTATTTTTACGCATCATGTCACCAAGCAAATAGAATTCGCTTTCTTCCTTTCTAAGTTGAAACTAAAGAATTATTAGTCTACGCTCGTAATTACAGGTTCTCTCTTCTCGCTTACATTTGATTATATAGATTAATTGAACTAAGGCAAGTTATTTGAGTTTCATACAAGGTAGTACAACAGATCTTGTAATTTTTTTCGATTGGAACCCTAACTCTCTGATTTTCGTTTTAATTCAGTCCAAATGCAGAATTATTTGACAATTTTGTGTTTTTGTTTGATGATTTAAGGTGACGATCATTGTTCTTCGTGTCAAGCGGTGCAGGGATTCATTCATCTTCAGGTTTCAGTTTAAATTCTAATAAAGTGTGTTCAAATCTGAACAGGCAAAAATGATGTCCTTCGAAATGAACGACCGAAAAAGTAAGTTCATTCCATTCTATTTCCATGTATCGTTGAATCAATTGTTGAATTGAGTGCGTGAGTGTGAGTGCATTGTTTCGCCCAACCTATGTCCAAATGGAGTTTTAAATGATATATGAATAATTGCATTTAAGCTATTGTGGCTTTTCATTCCTGCTTGTTTGTAGATTATACGTATAAATCTACCTTTTGATTTTTTTTTTTCTAATTTCTTGTTGTCCAGTGCAATGCTTGATGTGTTTTTTCATTGCCTTGATATAACGTGACAGAAATTGGACTGGGACTGACGGGGTTTGGAGTGTTTTTTTCATTCTTGGGAGTCATTTTCTTCTTCGACAAGGGACTACTGGCTATGGGAAATGTAAGTTCAATTATAAGATGCTCATTGTTTAACAGTTATACTTTTCAATCTTCACCTTCATTTTGCTAAATTTATTGTTGATTCCTTGTTAGCTGTTTAACGTCGTGTCATTTTGTTGAAACAGATTCTCTTTTTCTCAGGCGTGACATTAACCATTGGACTCAAATCATCGGCGCAATTCTTCATGAAACGATCCAATTTTAAGGTTTGGTTTGCTTAGTGACACTGCACTGCGTTATTTTAACATTTATGTTATTTCGAGTCCATTGATAATTGTGATGTTTATTGTAGGGAACAGTTTCATTTGGTGCTGGCTTCCTCTTTGTCATCATCGGATGGCCTATAATTGGAATGATGCTAGAGGCATATGGATTTGTCGTACTCTTCAGGTTACTGTTCCCTGATTAGACATAATAATGTATTGGTTTTCACAGTGGTTTACTCTTGTCTTTCCTGGTCCTGATGATCTTGATTCATAATTATATTTGTGCAGTGGCTTTTGGCCAACACTTGCTGTTTTTCTGCAGAGGATACCTGTTCTTGGTCGTCTGCTCCAGCAGCCTTTTTTCAGATCGGTATTTTTCTTTGACATTTTCTGATTATCTGTTTGGATCCTGAGAAGCAATTATTTTGGAATTTATACTCAACTTGAGTTTAGATAGATGTTGGATGTTGGATATTGCATCGTGAATAGTGTGATGCTGGAGTTTGATTTGTTTATCTATATTAATATCTGAGTATTTAAAGGAAGCTTTATTTAAATTTCTTATTGCTTCGTTGGAGGTGTTTTTATGGTGCCCCCATACTACTCAGTCTTTTCCCCTTATTAGTAGTTGAAATGTAGTACTTGCCCAAGAATGAACAATTTTATGTTCTAGCATAATATTTCTGTAGAAGATAATGCATGCTGTGCGTCATGGAGCGATGGGCTACCGGCTCTTCTTTAAATATTTTTTAGTATATCTTGCTAGGAACACTTTAGTCTAACTGCATTGTAATTGAGGATGGGTAATTTAGGAGCCAATAGTTGAAAGACATACAATGATGCTAAAATTTGTTAGTTACCTTGTTCATACCTGTGATCATGTCTTAATTTGGGGCGTTCGGCTGCTATCATTGTTAAAGCACAATGGAATATAATGGAGTGATAATATGAGGATCCTTACCATTGTTATCTGCTGGATATTTTTCCATAGTTTCTCCGAGGTATTACAGATTATATGTTGTAGTTACATTTTCAAGTCTAGCTTAGTACTCGTACAAATTCTTGTGCAAAAAATTTCCATTATTTGTGCCAAGTTTTCTTAAAGTTCAAGTAAGGTAACATATTAAGTGTCTGAATGATATTTCAACGAAGTTGAGAAGTGTCTGAAAAGTGTTCTTATATACTGAATGTGAACTTCGTTGGAAGGGTATTAGACACAATTCTGTTTGGAGAATCAGTCTCCTTTTCGTTAGACATGGACAGTTGACCTGAGTTAGAGTGGTTTGATTCTTTGGCTGGAACTTTTCCATGGTGTTGACTGATTTGTAGATTTACTTTTTGGAGTCTGGATGATGCTTATGTTACTGCTATAGTTTGGATGCTTTATTTATCCACGTGGCAACGTGCAAGTTCTGCATTTGAATGTGAACTTCAGCTTTGATTGTATTATTGTCTGGAGATTGAAGTCCTAGGTGCTATTCTTCTAAAATGAGAGTTCACAGATTTGAAATTTTGTTCTTTATTTTTCTGCATTCAGAAAGAAAGCCAGTGTACTTCTGTACTTGTTTGACAACGAACCACCTTCTTATATCTAGTGTTTATAATTTTTCTTCTTTTTTGCAGTTCTTTGACCGTTATCGAGGAAAAAGAGTCCCTGTATAACTTTAGTGTAGAAAAGTGCAAGAAGACCCACGCGTTTGCCACTTGTAAATTTTGTAAGATACTGTCTGAACAACAATTCCATATAAGACAGCATGGTCTGCTCTCAGTTGGTATAGGGGTTGATTAGTACATGTTATCTTTCTATGCTTTCTTTGCTCTTCACTGGTAAATAGAAGTCGATTACTTTCATGGAGACCTAAGCATTCATCAATCATTTTTTATTTGTTAACCACTATGGGTTCGTTATTTGATTTTTCCTTTTTAATTCATCTGTGTATAATACTAATGCCAAAATTGCAAGAGCAAACACGATATCTATGAGCTTAATGAGAATTGCAAGTTCCTGCAATTAATGAAATCATCGTCTTCTTTAGGTTCAAAACATTTCTTTCCATTTATTCAATATCACTAACTCAAATTTCACATACACCATAACAAGCCAAGTTTCATTCCCATTAGCAGCTATATGAAAAACTAATGATGCAATTAGATTTTACTGTGCATCCGAAGCTCCTGCTTGAATTGATCCCTTAACACTCTGCGCAATAGCTTATTTGATGCTGTCCGAGGAAACTCTGGGACGATCTTCACAAAGCTCACCTGATTAATTAACAAATAAACAAAAAATATAAAGGCATTCATTCAAAGTTGAGATCAAATATTGTGGAACCAAGGATACGAACCTTGAACAATGGGTTAAGTTGGGTCTGGATGGCTTTTGAGAATTTCATCTTCAGCCTATCTGACTCAATTTTGAATCTCGGCTTCCAGTACCACAAATATAGCCAACTGTTCTGGACCACCACTCGGTGGTGCAACGCTGACTGCAGCGGTTTCTAGGACACTTTCATCAGCCCCGTCACAAACCCGCTCAATCTCTATTGAGCTTGTCTGCATCAAATTGAATAGGAAGAGTTATCATACATTTGACTACGAAGCTATGCAAGTGAAGGGATATATACCTTAATGCCACCAAGATTCATGGTGTCATCAGATCTTCCCTGCACCACCAGAAATCCTTCGACAGTTCTTTTTATAATGTCACCATGTCTCCTAAGTTGCTGAAAGAAGAATTGAGTACATGCAGGCAAAAAGGGGAAAAAGGTGATTTCCTTGGTATTTTTAGTAGATATAAACTAAAGCAAGGTTCGAATAGGTTTGCCAAATCGCGCACCATTCCTTTGTACATTGGCATTCCCTTGAAGTACACCTCATTGTGATCAGCATTTAGCAGTCTATCAGTTGCTCCCATGTAAAGAGGAAATAGTCCCACTTCACCGACACAAGCTTGATCATCTGGCTGTAATGCAGTTTAAAAAATAAGAAAGAAAGCACAATTAATTAATGTCTAACTAAGTACTTTGCAGAGTATTACTGCCCAAGCCTATTTAGTCACTGGGTTCACAACCTGCTAGCATACATCTGTACTTCATTCTAAGGAGCATAAATAATTGGTAACTTTGTGATGTGATGTGATGTAATGACAGCACTATGTATGTTTCAGATAGTTCATTTGAAAATTAAATATCAACCATTATTCGTATTTGCGGTATTTATAGTTTTACTTTATTAGCCAATAATGTGAGTAATTGTATACTTTAATTTCAATTAAAACAACCGTCCAATTCCATTGGCAGATGGATGATGCAAAGGTCAATAAACGATGGTCATCACACGTCACTGTCAGTTGATGTAGTGAAATATGTACAACTTCAATGAAATAAATGATGAGCTTCATTTATTCATTGACAACCTATTCATTGATTTTTGTTAGTCTCAGTGACAGAATTGGATGAAGTTACCCGATTGAAATCAAATTAAAGTGTAATTACCTTAATGAACAAAATTGAAGTACAATTACTTAATTGACACTGAAGTATAGTTACTGTGAATGTAATTTAACCATTGAAATTACAAGAAGCCAAATTCAAGATAGGAAAGATGCCAGAAAGAATTTCTTACATAAGGCAACCCACTTTCATTGAGGATGACAAAACCTGTGGACATTGAGGCAGAGCTAAATGTTCCAAACGCTTGTGGTTGCAGAAGGTTTCCTTGAATGTAGGATGACGCAAGCTCTGTGCCTCCGCAACATTCAACAATTGGCTTATAGTAAGCCCTTGAAGAAAGCCAAAGGTCATCATCAATGTTGGAGGCTTCTCCAGTAGTAGCAAATGACCTGTGGAGGCTTGGTGTTAATTCCTAGTAGTAAAACCAAAGGAACCATGAGTGTTGAAGGTTCAAATCAGATTTTACTTTATTTTTGTCCAATCTAGACCTTCCATACAATTTGTGCTCTTCCAGGTCTTTACTAAGCTAGGGACAGTTCCCAAAAGAGTTACTCCTGCATCCTGGAAGAGTATAAAAATAGAGACAATATCGTTATATTAGAAATATCAATGCATGAATTAGTGAATGTACTTTTTGTGCCTAAATTTTTTAACAATGAATTTAAGAAAACAAGATTATTTTATAGTCATTTGTTTGTTATTTGATTCTACAAAAATAATTCTGCTCTATGTTAATGAATAACAAAATTTCAGTTGACATCAAAGATAAACTACTTATGTACAAGTCTTGAATCCTTAATAGAAAAGTTTCCAATAGCTGGACGTATTATCAGGAAGTTACCTGGATAAATCTCCCAAAACCACGGCCTAGAGGAGATCCATGGTAGAGAGCCATAGTTGCACCAGTTAGAAAGCATGAATACAAAAAAATTGGCCCCATAACCCAGCCTAAATTTGTTGGCCAACAAACAACTTCTCCAGTTTGAACATCAATATGTGCCCACGAATCAGCAGCACATCGGATCGGAGAAAGTTGAGTCCATGGAATTGCTTTTGGATCTCCTGATGAAGGGTGGAAAAGGCATTCAGTGGATTATATAACTTGTTGGAGACAAAGTAACATAGTTTACTTGAGAGAAAATGTCACCAACCTGTGGTTCCAGATGAAAATAATATATTGGTGACAGAGTCTATGGGTTGATAAACTGGTGAATAATAATTTGATCTGACAAAAGAGAAATATGTTAGAACTGACGTCTAAGTAAAGAAAGAAACAATTTATTACTTTACTTTTTTCTGTGTTGAAGTCTATGGTTTTTTACTTGAGATGGAAATTCTTCCCTAGACTACTTTCAGAACAATATCTTCACATTACCTAGATAGGTGGTGGACACTTGAAAGAAAAGCTTTCCACGACAAGTCCTGATTTCTTAAACGAACATTTATATCTTCACCAGTTGCAGGAATTACTATGATTTTTTGTGGATCAGCTTCTGCTACTCGGCTGCAAGCAAAAAAGGAATAAAATTTGTTCACATTAACTTGACAAATACTAGGATGTCTGAGTTCTAAAATGTGTATTAAAGTGTTTATGAAAGAAGAGCATTTTGTCATGACTCATATTATTTAGAGTACCATTTAACCGAAAATCTTCATAATTGTGAGAGAAAATTTCACTGTAGTGTTTTAATTGTCACAAGGTTATTTGAATAAGTAACTCCTAACACATGTTTTGTAGAGTAACTTGTCAAATTACCGATGCCTTTGAAAAACACTTTGTCAATAAATACTAAATAGTTTTCCAAGTTCATATCTCCCTTTCGTTTATATGTTTTGGTAGATTTTCCATTTTTCCTGTTTTGAGATTGAGAATTAAGGATAAAAGAGAAGATTCAAGCGGGATGGGGTAGGAAGCTAGAATTGGTTCTTTGGAAATAAAATCTTATAAGTTCCATTTTCAAAAGTGATATATCTAACACTGAAGACAAAAGGTACTGAAGTCATTGAGATAAAATGTTATTTCATGCATATCAGTAAATAAAAAATAAAAATAAAAAATTTGTGAGATCCATTCAAAAGGTGATTATTACCTGTATAAAGGAAATCTTCGTCCTCCTCGTACTATAAAATCCTGAACTTTCATGAAGTTAGAATAATTTCCGAATCAGGCTACAGTCTTGTTACAAAATATATGTTTGGAACAAGGGCGAGATAAAGAAGGGTGCAGACTGCAGAGTCCTTCCTCCAGCATAATGATAGCTCATCTCCACAAGAGTTATTTAGTTGGAAAGATCGATTCACTTATAGTTTTACCAGCATACTGTTAGTTGACGACAGATAGTTTTATAATGTTATTGCAAGGAAATCTATGTTACACAGAATTCAAATTTTAAATGCTTAAGCAATCTTCATTTTATCCCAAGTGCAGAAGGCAGAAACTAAGAGCTAGCATGAGCAATATAGCTTCTCTTGATCAGCCCTCCGCCTCTTGATTAAGGAAAGCAAGAATGCACAGGAAGGTAGGGATGGAGGAAGAAGGAGATAGAAGGGAAGTCCAAAGGGGAGTAACAAAAGGGTTTGGAGAAAGTACATTGCAATGACAATTCTCACACTACTGACAATTTCAAATTCCTCGAAAACTAACAGTTAATGTGAAAAGATTAGGTAAATATTAAGTAAATGACAAATAATCATTTGTCTAGCTAGGCCTGTTAACATAATATTCATTAGTGACGTGGAAGATTTGAAAATTACATGATTCTTTACATTTAATGAGTATGGTATTATCAGAATAATTCTTTTCAACTTAGGTTTTCCAATTTTACCCATGCTAAGAGGTTATTAAGCTGAAATCTAGTGAAAATTTAAAGACAATGGGGGAGATTCTTTCCCCACTAAAAGACGACCAGCATCTACCGAAGTATAAAAAACAGAAATAAAACGTCAGTACCACTCCACATGGAAAGTTGGGAAAAGAGAAATATATTATGTAGAGGAACAAAGCTCAAAACAACAGACAATCAACAGAAATTTCTTCTTCTTCATCAGTTTAAGGGAATGTAACCAAAAAGCATAAAAGTACTCATCATGCATACTTATATCCCATTCATAACTTGTAGGGAACTCTCTCAACTCTAGCATATAATTATCGGGATATTTTTGTGAGCACCTGTGTAAAAATTACTTTAGCCTTTGAGATGCGTAAGCGAGTTGCAATTTCCTTTGGTGCAAAGCTGTCTGCAATTGACACAACAATGAATCCTGCAAGCACGATTGCCAAGTAAAAAATAACTGCAGTGACTGTCATTGGCATGTCAATGGCAATAGCGTCTCCCTTGGAGAAAGTTGCATCCAGTGCATTTGCTACTAACCTAGAAAAACGAGAAATAATTTTACACAAAGATAGAGAGAGAAAAATTGGAAGCAATAGCGTGCACTGAAAGATGATGATAGAATGAATGCAATTAACGTGTGCACTCTCAAGTGACGACTAATTAGCACATGCTTTCATATGTCAATGTCTGATATGTCATCAGACATTACCTTTCAAAACGTTGATCAAGCGAAAGTAAAAACATGGAAAGATGTGCATTTCTAGATCACCATGAATGCTAGGTATTCAGGAAGACAATTATGTGTCCAACTCTTATTGTTTAAAGACATCACTGGGAATTACCCAATGCCGGCTGGATATAGGAGAAAATGAACTATTGCGGGCCTGGACTCCTTCAGTGCAGTGTTCTGCTCTGATTTGCTGCATTTTACTCGTATTTGAGAATATTTTATCAATACATATGGGACTAGTTTGAACTATTATGTTGGGAAGCAGGAAAAGAAAGGTACATTGGGGATTGAGGCTAGGAGAAGGGGTGGAGAATAGTAGAAGGCAGACTAAACTAAGAGCTCATTTACTAAGCTTATCATTCTCAGTAAGCATACACTTAAACTCTTGATTGCAACAGTTCATCAATTTTTAAATTTGTTTGTTTTCACAAAGTAAACTACTTTATTTTGTTCAATTTAAGGAACAATGGTTGTGTCCCTACAGATAAAAGTAAACGATGAAGATAAAGCCAGATTGCTGGAAGCATACATTACTTGTTCCCGGAGCTGCTTCAATGTCATAAATTCCACGTCACTGTCATCACAGCCTTCATCCCTCCATACAATTGCTATGCTATCATCCTGCTTCAAATAATTGTTTGGTTGCAGACAACAATCAGCTATATTTAAAGTCGAACCAGGAAGCCATGTTCCCCCATGTTTGGATTTGTTCGATGTATCCAGTATACATTTTGGTTTCATAATAAAGTTAACTGAAAGCTCCTTCAGAATAATGGACCAGTATTCCTGAAATGTTTGTGAAGATGATATTGAAATGAAAACAGAAAACCATATTCTATAAGTAGGAATGAGGATTGCAGACAGTGAAGGGCTCACCTCAGGATGTTGAACAGAGAACTTTTGAAATTCTCTGAAACTTGTTATTGGATCCTTGTATAATGCCCCTAAAAGCCTTGGACAATGAGATTCCATGATGCGCCCCAAGTTTGTGCATCTAGACTGATATCTGATATTTCAAAAGTGCATTGTAAATCATGATCAAATGATTGTGAGACGTCGACAAAGAGTTCAAAAAACCTGACATTATGATCCTCGTATACCATCAAAGAAAGTCAGGCACAGTAATAAAGACAATATCATGCTAACATTAAGGTCAAAGGACCATTTGTCAACTTCATTTAGATTTAAATTCAGGATCTTTTATGAACTTGTAATACCTAAAGTACTTCCAATATATTAAGTTACTACAGCATCTGTTTAACCTTTTTTTGCACCTCATAAGATCCTTATCCCCATCTCATTCTCTTCTTAATGTTATGACCTTTTACAGCCCTAGGCCTGACACATAGAAGCTAGACTTGACTTATTGAGTTGGTAGAGCAGAAGTTAGTTGTAGTGTGTTGTCACATCAACCAAAAATGGAAGATCTTGTACTCCTTTGCAACGCCTCTACCTGCCTTACCTCATCCATGAGGGGTTGGTCCTCCATATGGGTTCAACCCCAACATATTGGTTCGGCCACTTCATGGGGTTTGGCCAAATTGCCAAATGGGCAGAATGACATGGAGCGCCCAAGTTCGCTTTCTGTGTGGTTATCACATGGTCATACTTTGAGTGTTGCTGGGAGAGGCATAACAGACTAATTTGCCTAACAAATTCAAATATCAATGGGTAGCGAAGGAACCAATTATAATAAGTAATAATGCAACACCTTGTTAGTAGTTCTTAATCTCTTCATGAATCATGACAGACAATTACAATCTAGTCTTCCAACGAGGTTAGGTGAAATTAGAGGTCAACAATCAGTTACATACACAAAAACAAGCAAGCGCTCGAGTGTCTGTGTGTGTGAAAGAGAGAGAAACTTACGGTGTAGGGAACCAATACAGAGGAGGGCCATGAATGGACTCATCGTAGTTATGGTAGACTGAGTAGTAGATAAGCTGGTGCACGCCATGTGGATACCATGGTTTCAGCAATTTCCGATCCACTACCTCTCGCCATAACGCCTTCGGGTCAAATCCATCACAACCATTAATTGCATCTTTGAGCTCTCTTTCAAAATCTACGGCTTCCTCAATTGCTACACCGGCACTCACCAAGTCTTCCACTCCCACTTCAATTACGCTCTTCCCCATTCCCATTTCTTGCTCTGGCTCTGGTTGTCTGTATATGTATGTGACAAGGAAG
Organism: Osmanthus fragrans; assembly: GCA_019395295.1. NCBI lineage: Eukaryota > Viridiplantae > Streptophyta > Magnoliopsida > Lamiales > Oleaceae > Osmanthus > Osmanthus fragrans. Next base: position 19,733,090 of record CM033343.1, on the reverse strand, counting down.
TAGCCGTGACAGTTAGTCGAGATACGTGACCGACAAATTCACAAATTCACAACGTCATACAGTATGGCCCAACTGCTATTTACGCTGTCCTTTTTAAGGGGTAGTTGGGATTGAAACATACTTTTTCCTCCTATTTCCCACTTCTATTTTGTAACGTCTCTTTGGAAGAGTCGAATAAGTTAAGTAGGTAAGTTACCAAATTCGTGACAAATAGATGTCAATTTATCGATTTTAAGTAATATTTTAAAAGGTGTAAAGCATAACTAAATGATAAGGTCGAACATCAAGTTTTTACGAACCTAGATGAAATCTAGACATAAAATAACGTAAAACCTAGGCGTCAAATCAAGGTCAAACTTTAAACCTATACGAATTTTTTAGAATAATTAAGTTCACAAATCCAATTTATAAACGAATTTAACAATTACAGATTGCACTAACTATGTCGAAGCATTTGAACCACTTCAATTTGTTGGATTTTGATACCCTATAAATTCGGGTCATGATGTTTAAACGATTGGATTAATTTCATAGACTTCGATCGATGAATGAAATATTACCCACACCACATTTGATCGGTTCTAACCAAAAACAAATTGGGCCTCTTGAAACAACTATTAATTTGGTGGAAATTATATTTATCATACTTTTAAAGATTAATATTCTAAAATCAAGGTGAATATTTCATTATTCAAAAATTAGATATTTCATATTTTAATCTTAAATATTATGAGCCCGTTTGATGCACATTATTTTGAAGAAAATGTATTTTTTTTGATGTAATGATGGTGAATATGTGGTTAAAAAATTATTGATGTTATGAAAAATATTATTTTATTGAAGAATGTGTGATTAAAAATGAGCTTAAAAAATGAAGTGAGGCGGCGCTGTTGCAGACAATCGACAGAGCCTGATTATATATACAAATTTCATTCCAAATCCTAAAAATCACTTACCACTCTCCTCTCCCTCTTTCCCTCTTCTCACCCTCTCTACCTACGCCACGTCTCACTGTTCCAGCACCCACACCCACACCCACACCCACACCCACGCCTTACCTGACTCTAAAACCCACCCTGATTCGACGGCAATAAACGGCGGCACAGCAAGGCGGCGTAGCTACTGCCTGAAGCAACGCAGCAGCAGTGCCACATCGAAAACCCAGCTATGCGCAGCGAGGCTCAACACCACTGCGCAGTGAGGCGGCGCTGTTGCAGCCCAAATCGACAGCATCGTCTCGGGATTTTTTTTTGGGGAGATTTTTTGTTTTTTGATCCGATCTACTGTTGGTGATTATCTGATTAGATATACTGTGGGTGGCTTCACTGGCTTGTTGGTTGCTTTGGTGTATGGTGTGGTGGTGGTGTTCATGTTTTTTTTTTTTCAAATTTTCTGTTGAGTTGCAGCCGTGGCAGTGGTGGGGCAGTCGGCGGTGGCGGTCGTAGCAGTGGTTGAAGTGGTGGTGATGGGTCCGTCGAGGTGGTGGTGGATCTGGCGCGACAATGTGGTTGTGTTTTTCTGCGATGTGATGATTTGCTTGAGGTGTTGGTTATGCTGCCGGGAGGTGGTGGTTCAAGCGACAATGGTTGTGGTGGTGGTGCTGGAGGTAGTGGTGGTCACAGTGTTGGTAGTGGGCACAAATTTGGTTAACTGTGGTCATTAAATTGATCAATCAATAAATAATATTTGATCAATAAAAAAGATGATGTTATCAAAATTTATGTGACTTAAAAAAATTGTTAATTGTGATCAATAATTTGTAATTGTATAATAAGTTGTGACTTTTTAATATTTGTAATTTGTGATCGATAAATAAATTGTGATTTATAAATTTTTGATTTGCGATTGATTAAATATAGTGTAACCTATAAAATTTTTAAATTGTGATTTTAAAATAACTTGTGACATATAAAAAATTTGATTTATCACCAAAAAATAATATGATTAATTAAATCGTTATTTTGTAATCAAATTGTATAGATTTTTGACCTTAAATATTTAATTTTTAAAATTTAAAATATTTGTTATTAATTTTAAAATGAGTGATACTTAATCTCTTATTTATGAATTTTTTTCATTAATTTGTATTGTTTGTGGTCCATTTATAAGTTGGACCGCACTTAAATTTGTTAGCCTACTTTGCCTTTGGTTTTGTATTGTTTGTGGTCCATTCTTGTTGACTTTGTGTTGAACCGTTGCTTTCTTTCATCTCTCTTCCTTTGTGGAATTGCAACCACCATTCTTATCCTTTGTTGGTTAATAAAACTGGGCTATCATAATGAAGGTTTGTTTGGATTGAGAAATCATTGTGGGGTTTGATTTGGTTTATAACAGAGCCCAATTTGTGCACGAATCGAATTTTTTGGTGTACTTTCGTGTCCAATTGAAATGATTAATTAGTTGAAGCGAGTGGAATGTAACATGCATAAAAGTAAACGAAGCAATATTCATATTAAACATCAAACTTATGTGATAGTCATAAATTTTCAAAAAAAATACAAATTATTCACAAATATATAATTAAAATTCAAAAAAAAAAAAAAAAAAAACATCATTCATCTTCTTTCTCCACGCACAATGACTTTACCAATGGCAAAAAAATCCCTCCAGCGCTGGCCAAAAATCGAGGGAATAGCTGGAGCCAAAAGGGCTTCTCTAAAAACCAAATTATAACATAATCCTAAAGACGAGCTTCCAAATAACGAAACAAATTGATACACAATTTTTGCTTTCTAATCCGGTCTTAATAAACTCATGCAAAAAAGAAGGCTAAAGCAATCAACCAAGGAATGGAATCGTCAAAAACTGAAAATGCAGCAGGAAAAGTGAGGGTTTTGGTCAGAACACACGAGCCAAGACCCAATAATGCCACGGCTCCCAACGGCAATGACTGAGTAATTATTCCAACTATGGTAGCCAAAAAAATAGCCAATAACTCCATCCATCGCCTAAATAAGCCATAGAATAACTCTTGTAGCTATAGACGCTATAAATGGCTTCATAGCTGGCCCTTTTCCATGTTGCTGTTGAGGAGCTGATGTTGCAACTGTGGAGGCGAAATTGACTATAATTCAATCCCTTTTCGAGGAATGATTTAAGAATGTTGATTTTTGGAAAATTAATGAATTGACAAGAGGATGAAGATGGAGGAAAAAGATGAATGATTTTTGTTTTTTTGTTTTGATTTTTAATTATATATTTGTGAATAATTTGTAATTTTTTGAAATTTTGGGATTATTGTTGCAATTAGTTATTTTGTTTTATTTTTGTTTTATTTGAATAGGATGGTAAAATCGTCTTTTTATTGAAAAATGGATGAAAATGTAATCCACAAAAATTTTTTTGCGCAATGAAATGTGTATCGCTCCCACTGAATTATGTTTCTGAGTCCACCCTGTATATAATAAAAAGTATACAATCTGCAGTACAACAAGCGGGATAAAGCCAAAAAAGGGTCAATAAACAATCCAAAAAATGAATCTATTTCATGCAAGAAAACTTTGTTTTTAGTGACGTTTTGCATTTTAATGATATCAATCTCCAATTAAAAGATATGGATGTTTTGTGCTATTGCAAAACTTCATTGTTATGTGAATTAGGGATATAATATAATCAAAGACAGATCCATTAAGGGCCTCCCGATTTTTTCAAGTACATTAATTTAAGTTATCGGGGGAAGTAACATGCATGAGCCGTCCCCTTCCTGCTGGTTTTTTAATTTTTTGACATTTAGACCCCCCCCCCCCCCCCCCCCCAAAAAAAAGTAAGTATAATAAAATGCAAATTCAAAAAAAAAGAGTAAAATAAAAAAAATTCCAAATGCTTGTTGGCCACAATTTTTTTTTAATCCATAATTGTTTTAATTTTTTTTCAAAATTTCCCATAATTGTTATAGTTTTTTGATTGTATTTCATAAAACATTGCTTGTTATATTTGATTTGTAAAACTTGATTTGTAAACTTATAAAATAAAAAAAAAAGTTGGGTGGCTCCCGATTTGACCCCTTGACCCTTACTCTTTTCCGGGTCGATGACCAGGTCGATTTTTAAAACACCGGAAAACAAAGTGGAAAAGTTGAAAAAACAACAAATATAAGTTAAAAGATCAAACCCATCCCGTAGATTAAGATGTTTTGCAATAACCTGAAATAATAGAATCGTAGTTGATTTCAAGGCACGTATTAACACTTACCATAATTAAAACAATATTAGCTCCACTCTAATGATGCACACGACAAGCAAAGATGCCTCCAGAATATAATGAAACCCAAACATGGTATCTGCATCATGCACTAACGAAAACAGCCTCGAACACTTTCGAGAGAAAAAAAAAAGTCGTATAACTTTGAGGAAGATGAAAGATAATTATATTATTCCATATATTTCCAAGTATTTCGTCTTGCGTTATTTATATATTTTCGAATTACAAAACATGAACAAAGTTTGGAAAAATATGAAAAAGGTGCTTTTGGCATCGAAAAGGGCGGCCACCCACAAGCATGGGCAGCCACCCAACTAGCATGCAAATTCCCTGCATCCCTCCGGTCGCCATTATGCATGGGGTGACCGCTGGGTGCCTCCATCGTCCACTACTTCGAGTCTTCCCTCAACATTCCGTTGACTCTTCCAAGGTCATAAAAGTATCTTTCAATGTTCAAACATCACAGTATTTGAAAATTCTTCAATATTCAACATACAATATTAGTCAATATTTGAATTCTTAAAATAGTACACCTAATTTTCTCATGAATACATATGAAAATCCGCCATCTGAAGTGTACTGCGGTTACAAGCTTAATTATAAATACCTTGGTGGCATTTCTACAAAAATGTAGCATAAAAATGGAAATTCATCACAAATATTCGCATACACCCATAACAAGCTAAGTTTCATCCCCAATAATCTCAATTAGCACATAATACAACAGCAGCTATATTAGAAACTAGTGATGCAATTATATTTTACTGTGTATCTGAAGCTCCAGCTTCAATTGATCCCTTAACACTCTCCGCAATAGCTTATTTGTTGCTGTTCGAGGAAACACTGGGACGATCTTCACAAAGCTCACCTGATTAATTAACAAATAAGAAAAAAGTATAGATAAATAAATCTCTCCCCTTTCCAACTGCTTGAACTTTTAGATTAGACGACTTGACTTGTTATGAGAGTTGACAAATGTCAGTATTTAAAACTCAACACTCTATGAGATTATATGTCGGGCCGTTCATGACAAAGTGAATTATAAGTAGATAAATACCTTTCCCCTCTAACATCTTTGAGTAACTTTCGCTACACTATCTTTTTGTCTATTCAAGCATTTAGACAGACACCAGTAGCAGAGAACAAAAAGGAAAATAAAAACAGTGGTAAATGTTGTGGAATCAATTATTCAAACCTTGAACAAAGGGTTAAGCTTGGTCTGGATGGATCTTGAGAATTTCAACTTAAGCATATCTGACTCGACTTCAAATCCCGTCTTCAATACCACAAATATAGCCAACTGTTCCGGACCACCATTTTGGGGTGCAGTACTGACTGCAGCAGTTTCCAGGACACTTTCATCAGCCCCGTCACAAACGCGTTCAATTTCAATTGAGCTTGTCTGTATGCAAAGAAGAAACTATTCATGTAATTTCCATCTCAGCCTCAAACACACTCAACTATACAATCTCACAGGAGACAATAAGCATGAGGTTATTCTGGATCAAAATCACATTTAATGAGAATACATATTACGCAGTTATGGACTCACTTAAGTATAGTACAAATGCTACAAATTAAATCTTATTCACCCAATAACTTGTGGTCAATGACAATCACCTTTTGACGTGACAAGGTGACCTCATGGTACTGGAACACTTACCACATTATGTAGACTATAGCCTTAGATTGATTTTCTAAAGTGACGAGCGGAGGAAGGAGAAGGAAAATAGGCTAATTACCTTAATGCCACCTAGATTCATGGTGTCATCAGCTCTTCCCTGCACCACCAGAAATCCACCAATAGTTCTCTTTATAATGTCACCGTGTCTCCTAAGTTGCTGAAGGAAACAGTCAAGTACAGGTAAAAAAGCAATGTGATTCAGTGAAAATAATGAAATTATATCTCATGGATGAGAAGAAAGCTGACTATCAAACGCCAGCTATATGTCTAAAATACTTCATACATTTTTAACTGTGAATGGTTGTTACTGGATAACATCAACATATAACAAGAATATACAGAAACTTGGGGGGTGAACAAACTGGTTGAACCCATTCATTATTTGCGGATTTTTGCAGCATGATTAAAGTAGAATTAAGTTCTCACGTTACTACAACTTAAAAATGTGGACTGTATTGAGCTCATTCTTGTTTAACTCTTTAACTCTTATTTCACCTAATGGACGCTTAATGCCTAAAAAAACAAAAGAATATACAGAAAATAAATTAAAACAAATAATAAAAGTGAATAAAGTTGTGTGCAACCAATTTTATTCATGCATAATCATCAAGAATGCATCACATGGTTACCAACCTTGAAGACACTAAAACCGGGCATACAGAGATACTTGAACTCTTATACAAGAATGCATTCTAGACAAACATTAAGAGCCCGTTTGATGCACATTATTTTGAAGAAAATGCATTTTTTTGATGTAATGATGGTGAATATGTGGTTGAAAAGTTATTGATATGATGGAAAATATTATTTTATTAAAGAATGTGTGGTTGAAAATGAGTAGAAGAATGAGAATAAGAATCAAACAGGACCTAAACAAGTAGAATTTGCATGATTAGCGCTTTTCCCAAGATGGCAGGGCACAAAGAAGTGGTAAGATACGCACCACGAAGACGATTGGTTAAGGCAGCCACAAAGCCAGATACCGATTTAGCACATAAAACACAGGACAGCAGCTAATGCAGAACTTGTATCATGGACAAAAGGTTGACAAAAAAATGGATTGTTGAACTAATGCTCCTATGCTCTAATTTTAAATCATTGATTCATAGAAGTGGATTTGATAAGCATTTCTAGTAGATAACTAAAGCTAGGTTCATATAGATTGGCCAAACTGCGCACCATTCCTTTGTATATTGGCATTCCTTTGAAGTAAACCTCATCATGATCAGCATTCATCAGTCTATCAGTTGCTCCCATGTAACGAGGAAATAAGCCCACTTCACCAATACAAGCTTGGTCATCTGGCTGTCATACAACCCAAAATAAATAGTTAAAGTCAGGATGCTGAACGAGAACATGTGAAATGTTTCCATGAGAGAAAATAAAGATTTCATAGCAATACAGCCCAGTACTGCTCAGTTATCACTTTTACAACCAAATGTGAAGCTATTCCCAGAGAGCCTAACAGAGCCCAAGCACGACCAATTACTGGTTTTACAACCAAACATGGAGCTAGCATATAACTGTAATTCATCCTAAGGCATACAAACAATTGATAAGCTGGCTATGTAATAAAGTGACAACAGCATTTCTTCATAAACGAATAACAGATAATTCATTATGTAACTAAATGCCATCTGTCGTAATTAACAAGAAGCTAAATTCAATAAAGAGACGCCAGTAAATAATTCTTACATAAGGGAGGCCACTTTCATTGAGGATGACAAAACCCGTGGACAATGAGGCAGAGCTAAATGCCCCAAAGGCTTGTGGTTGCAAAACGTTTCCTTGAATGTAGGCTGATGAAAGCTCTGTGCCTCCACAACATTCAATAATTGGCTTATAGTAAGCCCTTGAAGAGAGCCAGAGATCATCATCAATGTTGGAGGCTTCCCCTCCAGAACAAAATGACCTGTCGAGGCTTATCGTTAATTACTTGCAGTAAAACCAAAGAAACCACAAGGCAGAAGTGTTGATGCTTCAAATTGAATGTTACTTTATTTTTGTCCAATCTAGGCCTTCCATACAATTTGTTATCTTCCAGGTCTTCACTAAGCTAGGGACAGTCCCCAATATGGTTACTCCAGCATCCTGGAAGAATGTAAGTTTAAGAACAATAAAAATATTAATGAATGAATTACGGAGTGGACTATGTTTTTGAGTCCAGAATTTTAACAAGGAATTCATGAAAACAAGAAATTTTTTATTGTTACTTGTTTGTGTTATTTAATCTTTTCTGCTCTCTATGCTAATGAATAGCAAATTCCAGCTGACTCGGGATGAACCATTTACATACATGTCCTGAACTTCAACAGCAGAAAAGTTGTGGTTTCATTCTCGCTGGACATATTTTATTGGGAAGTTACCTGGATAAATCTCCCAAAACCACGACCTAGAGGAGATCCATGATAGAGAGCCAGAGTTGCACCAGTTAGAAAGCATGAATAAAGTAAAATTGGTCTCACAACCCAGCCTAAATTTGTTGGCCAACAAAAAATGTCTCCAGCTTGAATATCAGAATGTGTCCATGAATCAGCAGCACAACGGATTGGAGAAAGATGAGTCCATGGAATAGCTTTTGGATCTCCTGGTCATGGGTGCAAAAGTCATTCAGTGGATAAATTGTCAGGGACAAAGTAACATAACGTATTTGTTTTAAGTTAAACCTCATACCTGAGGTTCCAGATGAAAATAATATATTAGTGACAGAGTCTATGGGTTGATAAACTGGAAAATAATAATTTGATCTGCCAAAATAGAGAGTAAGTCAAAACTGACATTTATAGTAAAGAGAGAAACAATCAAATACTATTTGACTGTTGAACTATGTTTAGTTGAAATTGAAATTCGTCCCTGTTCTGATTTCAGACCAAAATCTTCACATTACCCAGGTAGGTGATCGACACGTGAAAGAAAAGCTTTCCACGATAAGTCCTGGTTTCTTAAATGAACATCTATATCATTTCCAGTTGCTGGAACCACTACAACTTTATATGGAGCAGCTTGTACTACTCGACTGCAAGGAAAAAGGATTAACTTTTGACATTAACTATGCATATACTAGGATATCTGAATTCTGAAAGGTATAGTCATGTGTTCAAAATGTATATTCATGTTTCAAGAGGAAGAATCTTCTGTCATGTTAGTCAGAGCATCATTTCCCCAGTCTTCATAATCCCTAAAAATAAGGCGTGCTGCTTTCTTTTCCATTGATAGTGTATATATACCAGTCAAAGAGCCTTTTAAAGCAAGATCCACACTTAGGCTGAATTTGAGTAAGTGAGAATAATATACAGAATATAATCAATTATCACGAATGATTTAAATCTTCTTTCAAACTATATGTCCGCAACATGGCGCTCCCACCGTTGACACCAACTTTGGATCTTTTATATTGAAACCATTGTTGAGAAAGAGGCTCCGTAAGAGCATCCACCAACTGATTACAAGCAGCATCAGTAAAACAGAGCTTGCCATTACTATCTCAATAAAAAGGTATTTTCTTCTTTTTCTTTCATTTTAACAAGAAACATGCATTTGATTTAACTGAATTGGATTATATTGGCAGGAAGCTACAGTGATGCATACCCACATTTGAGTTTTTGAATATTTGGGGGCTCCTTGGGCTCAAATTCAGAAGTCAAACTGAATGCTGATGAACTACTCATACAACTTGTGGGGTCCACTAAAATATTAGCTCAAAGTTGTCGATTTGCCAATTATAACAAACCATTTCTTCATCAGGCTATTCTATATGAGAAACCTAAATAGGAAAAAGAAAATCTTTAATATGTACGAATAGAATATTTGTGATTAGAATTATTCATTCAAAGGGTAACTCTTACCTGTATAAAGGAAATTTTTGTCCTCCTCGTACTATAAAATCCTGAAGTTTCATGAAGTTAGAATGGGTTTCAAAATAGAAGATCTATAAGCTATAACTTTACAGACCTAATGGGCTAAGAGCCCTGTTACAAAATGTATGAATGGAACAAACAAGGGGTTAGAAGCAGCAGGAGGCAAAGTCCACCGAGGGAAATTTTCTCCTGCGAATTATGCAGTTGGAGATGTAGATTTATCAAAAGTTTGCCCGCATACCACTGGTTGATAACGGTTAAATATCAAATTTGAAAAGCTTATATGATGTTTATCATCCCAAGTGTAGAAGGCAGAAAATGCGGCAGTATAACTTCACTCGCATCAGCCCTCTGCATGTTGATGTCTAAAGCAAGAGATGAAGGGAGCAAGAGATAAGAAAGCACAATGCAAAGACAATTTTCAATTTAGCGACTACTGTCAAATTTCCAAAAAAAGAACGTAGTTAAAGAAGATAGTTATAAAGTATGAAAGCAACGAATCACACCGTAATAAGAAGTTATTGAGCTGAAATCTTGTCAAAAAACAAAACAAAACAAAAAAAAAACAACGGGGGAACAATACATATTTCACAATGGCTCGAACAGAATCTGATGAAGTTAGAAGAATAGCAACTAATACTCGAACCGAACTATACTAAAACTAGCAGTCTAGCAGTAGATTCCAAGTTTCGAGTTGAAACTCTCCTTAAGACGATACTTGCCCCCATTACCGGTGATGCACAGGGGAAAGCAAAACGCCTCCAGGATACAATGAAATCAATTTTGTTGGCTGCGTCTTGCATTAATGAAAATAACCCCAAACACAAAGGAGAAAAGAAGCTACATTCAAGAGGTTCGTATTTTGTATTTATCTGGATTCACAAAATACGAACAAATGGAGGAGAAATAATCTCTCTCATTTCCCAAATGATCCATCAATCTATTTATAGATTATTGTTACAATCCTTCCCAAACGTTATATTTATGAAAATGCAAGGACTTTTAATGCAACAAGAAGAAACAAATGAAGGAGAAATAATCTCTCTCATTTTCCGAAAGATCCATCAATCTATTTGTAGATTGTTGTTACAACACTTCCCAAAAGGTTACATCTCTTTATTTGAGTCACAGCCATAAGTTTTTTAATTAAATAACTGATGTGGAGTGAAAAGGAACCAAAAACTCAAACAGGTGCAAAAGTACATTTTCACAGCTGAAATGATTGCTTGTGGCTGGCTGCTACCATATGCTGCATCTTGTGGCCTTGGCTGGTCGACCACTTCCGACCTCCGCTCCCCCGACTCGTCCCTTTAAAACCTTTGTTCTAAATATGAACCATGACTCAAAATAATCTTCGAAATACCATTAAATGTCTAAACAACATTTTAGCAAATCTCTCCAATAAACAATGCCCCAATGAGAAAGCAATAAATAAAATGACAATGACACATCACATGGAAATGGTGGAACATTTAAAGAGATTCAATTCTTCTCGAGTTTTTCAGCAACGTGAATCCTTTTTTCCATTTAACAAGCTTTAAACAACAGAATAATCAAAAGAAGTTATTCTTTTCTCTTTGCACTAACCATCATTTTGAGGAAATAGACAGGAACAAAAAATAAAGAGCATAAAGAATCTCATCATGCAGGAATATATCCTTTTATAAACTTCAAGGGCACTTCCTCAAATCCAGCATATCATTACCAGAATGATTTGTTAAGTACCTGTGTAAAAATTGCTTTTGCATTGGAGACACGTAAACGGGTTGCAATTTCATTTGCTGCAAAGCTGTCAGCAATTGACACAACAATAAATCCTGCAAGTACGATTGCCAAGTATATAATCACTGCAGTGGTTGTCATTGGCATGTCAATGGCAATAGCATCTCCCTTGGAGAATGTCACGTCGAGAGCATTTGCTACCAACCTAAAGAAAGTGATATATGTTCAACATAACTATAGACAGGAGAAGAATGAGAGAAATTACAAACGCCAAAGTATATGTATTGCCTTACAAAACATTGCTCAAAAAAAAAATTTGCAGCAGAGATGTGAATTTGACATCATTGTCAATGCTAGTTATTGAGGGAAGACACTCGTATCTAACCCTTTATGTTCACAGACATCACCAGGCAGGAACCTATGCCAGCTGGAAATGATTGGATAGCCCAGTCAGTCTACACTAATTTGCTGCACTTCTCTCATATTTGAGATAATTTGATCTGGTATAGCCTGACTTGTTGAACCATTAAGTTGGAAAGTAGGAAAAGAAAGGCAAAGACTGGGGCTTCATGCCCCGGGGGGGGGGGGGGGGGGGGGGGGGGGGGGGGATAGGTAGACAGATTAAAAGTGCATTTACCATCTTTGTTTATCATATTCACTAAGGAATACATTTTAACTATGAATTGCAATGAGTGATTAATTACCTCAATCTGATTTCATTATAACTGCCTTAATTTCATGAAACTATAAACAGAGACATCAATAATTATGTTATGGCTAACAAATAGTAGTGAATCATGAAAACAAGCAGATGACCGGAGCCTTACATAACTTTTTCCCGAAGCTGCTTTAATGTCATATGTTCCACATTTTGATCATCACATCCATCACTACACCATACAATTGCTAAGCTATCATCCTCCTTCTTCAAATATTTGTTTGACTGCAGACAACAATCAGCAATATTCAAAGCTGAACCAGGAAGCCATGTTCCCCCAGGTTTGGATTTGTTCGAGGTATCCAGAATACATTTTGGTGCCACAGCAAAGTTAAGTGACAGCTCATTCAGAATAATGGACCAATATATCTGAAAAGTAAGCAAAAATGTTGTTTAAAATGAGAACACAAAAAGATACTCTACAAGTAGGATTGCAGTTGGTGAACAACGGCTTGCCTCAGGATGCTGAACAGAGAACTTGTGAAATTGTCTGAAAGTTGTCATTGGATCCTTGTACAATGCCCCTAAAAGCCTCGAACCATGGCATTCCATGATGCGCCCCAAGTTTGTGCATCTAGATTGATATCTTACAACCAAAAGCGAATGGTAATCAAATTTTGAAAAGTATATGTATAATTCCACAACATTATGATCCTCACAAACCATCAGATAAAGTCAGGCACCACGAGAGACAATATTATGCCAAAGTTAAGAATGGAGGATAATATAGCCACAATACCTTTCAGTAAATTAAGTTAGTCTAGCATCTATCATATTTTTCTGACACTCATGAGAGACTTATCCCAAACTCACATTCTGTAAAGTTGAATTCAACAACATTTTCGATTTAATCATTTAAAACTACATTATTTTCCTTGTAAGTAGATTAAAACATAATGAATCCATGTGCATTTACGTATGTCTTATTACTATTTTTGTTGTTAGAAGCGTCATCTCGGAACTTTCTCACTGTCCTTTTTCTAATAACCCAGATCATCTTTGGTAATTTATGTCAATACCAAATAAGGGAACAAATGAAGGTCTCAATACAGAAGCTGTATCCAAAAGGCCTCAGGTAGGACTCATCTTGGTAAGGACACTATTCTGCATAAATTTCAACTCGGTCATCCAAACTCAAGGAAGCTTTTATGTAGTAGGAAGAAAGCAACCACGTTATCATTTAGTGAAACGTGCAAAAGAGAGTACAATCCATTTATCCCGTATTTAAAAAGAACTCTTGGTCAGTGCAGTGCCCAAAACCAAGTTCCAGAAAGGCTGCGTTATTGTCACCCATAGAGACAACCAGCCTAACAAATTCTATAAATACTAAGTGGACTTGGTCTCCCTCTCTCCTTGAAATGTGGATGAATATCCTGTCTAAAGTCACCGAAGTTGTGCTGGTTTCACAAGAAACTATTCTAAAATGTGTCATTCTCCCATTTTGTCTAGCTACCCAGAAGATGATGAGTAATGCTATTTAGCACCACTAGCGTTACAACATTAATCCGGGTGGCACTAACTTGGCATTAAATGAATTACTTAATTTAACTTCCATTAAGCCTATGATTTAGCTACACCTAGTTGTTATAGCAATGCTAGATAACATCATTCCTAATCTAATATTCTTTTATTAAACATACACAAAATGCCTACACATAAACAAATAGACGAGAGAGAGGCACTTACGGTGTAGGGAACCAATAAAGAGGAGGGCCATGAATGGACTCCTCATAGTTATGATAGACGGAGTAGTAGATAAGCTGGTGCACGCCATGTGGATGCCATGGTTTCAGCAATTTCCGAGCCACGACCTCCCGCCACAGCTCCTTTGGGTCGAATCCAGCATCACAATCATTAATTGCATCTTTGAGCTGTCTTTCAAAATCTATGGCCTCCTCAATCTCTACGCCGGCTTTCACCAAATCTTCCTCTCCCACTTCACGTATGCTCTTTCCCGTTCCCATGTTTCTCTCTCGCTCTCGCTTCGATTGGCAAAAACAGAGAAGCGTAGGACTTAACAAAGCCAATTTTTCGCTCGAATAACGTTAAAAGTGTGCAATTAAAAAGTGTGGGATGGAAAAGTGTGCAATCATTTGTGACGTGGCACAATATCGCACCATCGACGATTCATGAATTTGACACGCTTATTTCACATATAATCTAATATTTAATTTAAATCAATTCAATATTTAATATGTATTTCACTAAAATCATGAAAAAGTTTATTATAATCACTTAAAATTCATAAAATATTGAGCGTTGAATTAACTTAAATTAAATATCATGATTATTTATCAAATTAGTGTATCAAATTCTTGACCGGAGGAACGATTCGATCAATCATAACGTGAAAAAGAAGGAAAGGTACATGTACAGGGGAACGGAGTAAGGAAAAGATAGTAAGATGGACTAAGGGTGTATTCAATTGAGAATTTTAAATTTTTTTGGATATTTAAAAAATTTCGATGTATTCAATTGAGATTTTTAAATACTCTAAAAGTTTGAGTGTATTCAATAAAGACTTTTACTTTTAAAAAGCCTTTACAAATTACAAGGTATTCAATTGAGAATGACTTTCGAGAAATTTATAACTTGGTAGACTTTAGGAACTTTTTGGTAAAAATATATAAATAGAAATTCTCAAAACAAATCTCTCATCCATCAAGATATTTCTCATTCATTCAAGCCGTCCTCTTCTTTTTTTCTCTAGGGTTCTCTCCTTCATCTCTTCCAATCAATTATGAAATTTGGAATGAACTCAAGCCATAAAAAAATGCTCAAGAAAAATAAATTTTTTATATATAAGTATGATTAAGTAATATGTGAAAATATACATAGAGAAAAGTTAAATTATTTTTAAGCCTAGTCAAATATATAGGTCACTTACTGTTGAAACAATTTATTTATATTTAACTTCAATAAGATTATGATTTATTATAAAATTTACTTTTTTAATTGTAAGTGCACCTTTTAAACTTGATCAAACATACATGAAATAAAATATCTAATACAGTAATGAGAATTTTTGGCATTGCAAAAATGTTAATTGATGAACGTTTAATTATGTTACATAGTATTTAGCTAGATTTGGACAATTAACACGTGGAAATTACAAATTTCCAGGTGTTTGAAGATTTGGATTCAAAAGACAGGTGCGGAAGATTTATTCAAACTTTAGGTACTGATTTTATTATTAAATATTAAATATTTCTCAAATTATTCTAAACCCTACCCATTTCCTCGTTTAATTTTCTCTCTCTAAGGGAAAAATCCTCTCTCAGTTTCTCTCTCCCAGTGCTCTCTCAGTTTCTCTCTTGCGTCTATTTACCGCTAGTGCTCTCACGTCTCTCAACATCGGAGACCACCCACGGCTAGTGTTCGCTAATTTCGAAACGATGCCGCAAGTGCACGGGTCGGGAACAAGTAGTAAAAGCGGACCTTTTAAGTCCGGATGTCGATCCCTCGAAGAGTGTTGTTTTCAATTACGAGCATATTGTTCAAATTTCCGAAACAAACACACACATTAAAATTTTAATTTAAAAAAAGACGATAAACTAAGAAAACACAATTTTCTATTTAAAAAAAATTAATTAAAACTTTGGAAAAGAAGGAAGATTTGATTTGAAAAGATGTTGGAATTTATGATTTCATTTAACCGTTATTTCATTAATATCAAGTCAATTATGCGCCGATGTAAGTTACCAAAATATATAGTTAGATCCGATTCTCCACTTTTAGTCGACAACCTCTTTCGAGCGATATCGACCCTATTGATAAAGTTACCCACAAATGTATATGCAGATAAAACTTAACCAAAACATTAAGTTATTGCGAGAATACTCAAAGGATCACCTAGGGGAGGTATATATTTCTATATAACCCAAAACCACCTAGGGTACTAACTATCGAGGTCTAGCAATGCAATAATCTTTCGATAATTACATAAACCACCTAACCACATCATCTATTTGGCCAAATAAATGAAGCATAATCAATAATAATAATTAATACACTACACTTTTGATAACATAAACATCATTCAAAACATACAATGATATTAATGAATATTTGGTTAAACTAATACATAAATTCCAACAATAAAGGTTTAGCTCATCATTCTAACAAAATAACAAGAGATTATCTATTACAAACATTACAAACATAGGATAAATGATTGAAGAACACAAAAAAAATAAAGATAAAACCCTTTTTGAGAATGGATTTTGCCTTCTTCAACAATTTCTCCAAGTTTTCCTTGTATAATCCTTTATTAATCTACCACTTCTTCTCCAAAACAACCTACAAAACACAAAATAAAAGAAAACTAAATTAAAATGAAAGAGAGAGATTTTCGAGAGAGAGAGGGAGAGAAAATGAGAGAGAAGTGTGTGCAAATGTGTGTGTAGCCAAGGACCCAAGTAGTATATATTAAGGAGTGAAATAATACAATACTAATATATTTTAGATATTATGGGATATTTCGTGAGACAACCAAAATATCCAACATTAAAATAAGCCAAAAATAATACAAAAGTTTGACCAAAAAAATCGTACAAGAAAAATAGACCGCCATTGAAATTTAACTCTATGCGGCCGCATAATTCAATCATATGCGGTCGCATAGACAAATTCAGATAATAAGTTGACGTCTCTGATTAACCTGTGCGGCCGCATGGTTAAAACCCATGCGGTCGCATGTTTTAAATGACTTTGCAGCTCAGGTCCTTCAGCCTTCTGGTCCAGTGCAATGCAGTCCTTCAACTTTGATTTAGTGCAATTTGGTCCTCATACTTTGACTTTTATTACATTTCAGCCCTTCCATAATTGCACTTGAAGTCCTTCATCTTTTAGACTTTTTCACTTAAGTCCCCAACTTCACAACTTTGTTCATTTTTAGTCCATTTTCTTCTCTATTTGGTCGTTTTACTTCCCAACAGGGTTTTAGCCTACAAAAGTATAGAATACACAATTATGCATAGAAATCAACTCAATTTTATCAATAATAAATTAGAAAAAGTGTCAAATAAGTGTGTAAAAACACACTTATCAGCTAGCTGTTGCGACGATGACCTACCAACATCACCTCAAATTGGTGGGTTTATGTGAATCACCGCAACTAGAAGCAAGCGAAACAGAAGAACCGCAACCAGCGCGCACGAAGCAACGACATAGCAACGATGTCGGCTCAAGCCACAGTACACAACCGTGCTCAAACCAACGACAATGCGGTGGCGGTGGTTTTGGGTGATTTCCATATTTATGCGGTGTTGAGGGTTTGGGTGACGCGATCTGGTCTGGTGGTTTTTTTCACTATGGCGGTGGTGGTGGAGGTCCAGTGGTGGTGCTGTGAAGGTGGCAGTGCTGGTGGGTATGGAGGTGTGGTACGGTGGTTGGTGTGGAGTTGTGTGGTGGGGTATGTTGTTGTTTTGGCTGTGGTGATTGGTAGCATGTGCGGTGGTGTTGTTAGTGATGTTACAAAAATGGTTGTGGTGGTGGCAGTAATGGTGGCTGGTGCCCGCGATGACGAGTGTTTGTGATGACTTTTGTTGGGAGTGTATTGGATCTAGTGGTAATGGCTTTGTTGGTGGTGGTGTTGTGATGCTCTCGTGGTAGTAGCGGCGGTGGTATGACGGTGGTGGATGTGGTGGTGTCTGTGACCAACTATTTAGGCGTCTATGACCAACTATTTGGCTGATCTGTAACTAAATATTAGGTGTATTTGACTAAAATTAATTTGTGACCAACAAAGTGTGACTTACGTGACTCATAGATAAAATGTGACCTATAAATTGAATGATATGTGACGTCGAAAATAATGTGACCTACAAAATTTTTGATATGTGACCACGAAATAATATGTTACTAATTAATTTGACGATATGTGACCAGTAAGTAAATAAATTTGTAACCTATAATTATGAATCTGTGACTTTATTATCTTTATTTAATAAATATTTTTAATTAATTAAATACATACTTGATTTTTGAATTTTCAAATTATTTATCTGACTTTTGAATTGGGGTAAAAAATACCCCTGAGTTATGAATTTTTCCCATTTAACATTGGACTTGGCCTGAAAATGAAGTTAAAGTGGGCTAAAGTTAAAATTTGGGAAAATTACCTTAACCCTTATATTTTAATTTTCAATTTCAAAATTCAGGTACAAATTGTTTTCTTTCAAAAATCCGATCATAATTATTTTTTATTTAAAATCATATTATACACATTTTGCAACCACCCACCCTCTCTTTTAAACACTTGCACATAGGTTATCCCCTCTATCAAGCCTATCTGTACAACCAGCATGATTATTTCTCTTTGAATAAATCTGGTTGTACAAATGGGTTTGACAGAAGTGGATGACAGATCTCTCACTGTAGTGCGGGCCCCACCTGTATTTAAAAAAAATTGTTGCGAGCCCCATGTGAGGGATCTGTCAACCCCTCTGTCAAACCCATTTATACAACCAACATGACTATTTCTCTTTGAATAAATCTGGTTGTATAGATGGGTTTGACAGAAGTGGATGACAGATCTCTCACTGTAGCGCGGGACCCATCTGTATTAAAAAAAAATGTTGCGGGCCCCATGTGAGGGATCTGTCAACCCCTCTGTCAAGCTCATCTATACAACCAGTATAACTGTTTCTCTTTGAATAAATCTGGTTGTACAGATGGATTTGACAGACGTAGATGACAGATCCCTCACTGTAGCGCGGACCCCATTTGTATTTTTAAAAAAAAAAATTTGCTGCGAGCCCCATGTGAGGGATTTGTCAACCCCTCTGTCAAGCACATCTGTACAACCAGCATGACTATTTCTCTTTGAATAAATCTAGTTGTACAGATGGGTTTGACAGAAGTGGATGACAGATACCTCACTGTAGCGCGGACCCCACTTGTATTAAAAAAAATTTGCTGCAGACCCCATGTGAGGGATTTGTCAACCCCTCTGTCAACCTCATTTGTACAACCAGCATTGACAGAGGGGTTGACATATCCTTCACTGTAGCATGGGCCCCACTTGTATTAAAAAAAAATTGTTGCGGGCCCCCATGTGAGGGATCTATCAAGCCCATCTGTACAACTAGAATGACTGTCTTCTCTTTTCTAATTGCAAGCAAATGGAATACAGTTGTTGTCGTAAGAGAAAAGCGAGTCATGGAAGACCATCAATCACGTATCCTAAAGTGTCCAAAACACCACTCACGACCTTCACCGACAGCGAACTTGCTCCCCTCGGTTGGCCTCATTATCCTGTCGACTTTACGCCACCGCATCTTCCTCCCCCAAAAATAGTTAAATTGGTAGCGATCTTAGGTGAAAACTCTAGATTCGTCGCCCCAACCAATAGGCCCCACCATTATAGCAACCTCCCATTGGCCAACTTACCTCCTCTAGGCGATTACTTCCATGGAATAACATTATCAAGCATGTTGTTAGGTTGTGGTGGAGGCGATGGTGCATTACAAGCAATGGTGGTGGTGGTTCTGTGAGATTTGGGTGGTTCGATCGCGTGTGATGTTGTTGGTGTAGGTGGTGGTAGGTGGTGCGATGGTCTGATCTACCTTTTGGGAATTTACAATGTGAATAAAAATCGTGAAAGGATGATTTTATGTCCAGCAAGTTCTGCATATTCTCTCTATAATTCTTTAATAGTGAAATGATGATTTTCTTGGTGATTATTGGAAGAGGTGGTGGTAGATTGTGGTGCATGTAGTGGTGGTGGTGGTGGTGATGCATTGCACCTGGTGGTGATGGTAGTATAGTGCAGATGGTAGTGATGGTGGTACGTTGGAGGAGGAAGTGGTGGGAGTTCGTTGTTCAATCTATGGACTGGCTTCTTGTTTTGGGTTGTTTTGCTGAAATGCAGTGTGTGGATTTATTTGTGGTGATTGGTTGTCACCAAGTTTGTATTAATTGTGACCAGTTGTGACTAAATCTGTGTTAATTGTGAGCAATTGTGACTATATCTATTGTAGTGTTTGTCTACGGTGTATGAATGTCTTTGTGGTAACCCTTATGACGAAGTTTGTATTAATTGTAATCGGTTGTGACAAATTCTGTGTTAATTGTGATCATCACATACCGTCACAATTAAACTTAGCCTGGTCAAAATAGTCACAATGAAGACGAACTTGGTCAAAGTTAGTCACAAATAACAAAGGTTAGTGATTTGATTACATACATTCATAAATTAGACATACTTGATTACATACATACATACATATATATATATATATGTCGACATATAATACACCACTACTACTAGGGTTTGACAAAATTCTCGAATCGAATCGAACCGGACCTTACCCGAATCGAGCGATTTTTTTAAAGTTAAATACACAATCGGTATCTGAATCAAGAACCAACAGGTTTGGTTTGATTCTCGATTCTATATCAAGAACCGGACAAGAACCGAATCTCCTTAACTTTAAAAAAAAAATATATATTTATCTTAAATAAATCAAATTATTTTTTTCTAAATAAATTTGCTAACTAATTAATTTAACTCAAACCCAAAAATATGATTTTCATATTTCTAATTTCCAATCCAAGTCAACTTAATCAAATTAATATAAAATTTTAATAAAATCTGTTTTTATCCCGTAATGTCGTTTCTACCGTTCTAAACAAATCGAATTGAAGCTCGTCTACATCTCTTTATTATTGTGAGCTCGCATCTTTTTTTTTTTGTAATTTTAACAATTAAATCTATGAAGAACTTAATAAAGAGAGACACAAAAGATACATAAGATTGGATTATGTGATCTTGTAGTTAAGATTGAACATGTCAGTAGTTGAATTAATGTAACTTAGTAAATATTAAAAAAATTAATTACAGCACGGAACTCGAGAATTAAACTCGAACAGTTCCATAATTAAATTTGAACCCGAAGATTTCACTTACTAAATACCTGAAAATTTAGGTTCGGTTCGATTTTCCATGTCCAACCCTAACTACTGTCACCACACAATGACCAAAACGTTGCTACCACCACCACACAGATAAACTCCAATCTACTGTTATCCATAATCCAATTTCTAATTGAACAATTGACTACTTGTAAAATGACTTCAAGCAAAGAATATTGCAAATTATCTATTAATTTATTTTGACATTAATATTAGAGTTCAAATTCTTTTCTAACACCATAATTATCTCTTTTATGATTAATTTACCCACGGTTGATTATTAGCATCATTCCAAACAATTGGTTTTCTTGTTTTATTTGTAGGAGTGAGCGCGATCTGGTTCGGTCTGGTTCTAAGGGAATCAAACTGAATACCGATGAGATTATTTGAAATGGAATCATTGATTTCTATAAAATCGAATCGGAATCGAACCAACCGATTTCGATTTGGTTCGGTTCGGTCTGGTCCGATTCTTTATATTGAAAAAAATGTAAAAATAAAATATGAAACTACTTGAGAAAGTCTGAGACTGAAAATAGATAAAAATAAAGTATGAAATCACTTGTTATTCTTGAGAATCAATTAAACAAGGTAACAAATAAAAATTCACTCCAAAGTTCAAGATCAACTCATAAAGGCCCAAAAAAAAAGGGGGAATACATCATAAATGGTAAAATCTCGATCGAAAATTAATTCTTATGAAAATTCTCATAACAATAACCTTATTATCTTTAGTAATTCTCCAAGATTTTGATTCTTTTTTTTTTTTTTTTTTTTTGACCCAGGAATTCTTATGACCACTCATAATTCAGTGCGCACTGGATAAACCTGGGGGCTGGCACAATACCCGCAAACCATAACCAGGTAAATCAGCTCAAATGAGGCAGCGGATGCCTCAGGGGGGATTGAACCCTTGTTGAGAGCTACTTGGTTTCCCAAGCGTACCCTTTTGACCAACTCAGCCACACCATTTTGATTCTTAGTTGCCGATCACTTTGACAACAAAGAGAAATTTGAATCTTGTGAAATATTGAACTAGAAATATTTTTTTTCTATTGGGTTGCATTAAAATTATATATTTCTAAAGTATTTATAAAATTATTTAAATTTAAATTTTGATTGCCCATTAAAGAAAAGAAGAAGAAGCATATGAAAGATGAGATTTTAACGTGAGATAATTTTGGGGTCTAATATTCAAACATCTAGTGTATCTTGATGCAAGCAAAAAGAGAAATTCAGGATAATCAAATTTACTACTAGTTCTCAAGACATTATCGAGAATCGGACCAAAATCGATCGATTCTCGACGTACGATTTCAGACTTGACCCATTTAGTAGAAGAACTAGACCGAGCCGACCGGTTCTATTTGGTTTTGGTCCTGCTCCACCAGTTACGGGGAAAAAAATGCTCACCCCTATTTATTTGTAACAATCATCCTTTTTGGTGATTTTCCTTCAAAATCTTAATTTCTTAATTGAATCCTAAACCCAACTGTTGAATTCTAACATATGTTGTTGCTGCCGATTGAAGAGTTATCATAAATTTTCAAATTTTGAATTTTTTTTACAGATAGGGTGAGGTGGGATATTATTAATTCATATGTATTATTAGTTTGATGGATGTGGAGAAGAGGGGAAGGAATACTATTAATTGGAATTAACACTTGAATTTTGAAATAATTTGACAAACAATTTTGAAATATAATTCTCATGTATGGAAGCTACACATTGCTCCCTTTCGAAATCATTAGGCTAACAAATTTATTTTGTACCACATTTTTAATTAAATAATTTTACAAGTAAACCATCTATAACTTTTTTCTATTTTTTTAACTAAACATTCTCTAAAATATCATTTTTCACATAATCTATTCTTAAAAAATCTAGATCAAACAGGTCGTAAGTTGTAAACTAAACAAAACACACAAGCGCTAAAAATAGTAATATATAAATGAAAACGTTACAAACCGGCAATGCGAAAAAATATTTAATTTTTCTATTGAGAAATTAAATGTGGATTTTCCACCAAAATTTAGGACAAATTTAAACCAATAACTATCGAATGCTTACTTCAAATTCAAGAACGATTATTGGATTTAAATCTCCAATTTGTGTTTTCCTAATGACATTATAAAATAAAAATTGAGACAGAACTAAGTACTTATTTTTTCAATAAAAAAATTCCTTCTCAATCTCTATCTTCACCCCCTTTATCTGCAATAACTGCTAAAACATTCCACAAAGACAAAAGTTAATGGATGGTGGATTTATCCAATATTTATGAATATCATCTGAAGGTGCAATCTCAGTTTATCAACATGCATTCTACAAAATCTTAGCTAGCATCAAACTAAAATCAATGCAAGAATTACTGCAGACAATGATCCAATTTGGTGGAGATATATATAATTCCTCGAGCTTCTCGACGATGGACCAACCGGTCCAAGTGCAGGTGGTGCAAATAGCCCACCGGTACTTGAATTCGAACTGCCCCAAAGTATAAAAACTATTTTAGATGTCAGATAAATAAAATCACAAAAAGAAGAAGAATAGATAAACACTCACCTTCCTGTAAATCTACAGGATCCATAACCTGCATATCGATAGCCATGAACACAGGATAAGAAATTTATACAAATTATAATGTACGATTCTAGTTACATAAGAGTATAACAAAGGCAAACACGGACATATAGATCAACCCATAGCGTCCACGATTAAAGTAGTTTTCTAGACGAGAAAAATAGGTTACTCGTCAATAGAAATGATGGACAGAAACTTTAAAGCCTTATTAATGTAAATTTTTGTTCTTCCAAGCCGAAACACCAAGAGGAGTTTTCAGCAAACAGGAATACAATTTTGTCGACAGTATTTTTCAATAGTCAAGCACATACGTTAGTTTGGATTAGGAATAATTTCTGCAATATGTGCACTTTATCTACCCTTCATAATGAAGCTGGAGTTGTGTATAAACACGAATTATAGGAAAAAGTGGCAATGGGATAGCAGCAATGCTATCAAATATAAAGCACCGTGTAGCTATTACAATAAAAAGAAATAACATTTTGGTCGAAAGCAAATAATAAATTCCAATTTATTTGCATTATGAAAGGTTCAAAGGATAAAAGAAAAACTGAACATTCTTTGAAAATTCACCAGGAAAATTAAGTAACAAGGATGGGCGTAAAAAGAATAATTCACTTTATCTCAAAAGGACAATGATTAAGGGCATCAGAAACTTACTAGGATCAATAGTAGTTGTCATAGCTGTACCATCAAAGTCACAAGTTCCTCCAGAACCGTGCATTTTTTGATAGTAATCATTGTATGCATAAGAAGCATGATTTTGCCAAGTATCAGGTAAATAGCAAGGCTGCCCTTGTTGAATAGCTCTGCAATTAGCTTGGCCAGGTCCGCAAGCCCAATTAAGTCCGCTTCTAAGCAGTTTCTCGTCTGCACCTGGTTTTGCAATACAAAAAACTGTTGATGAATTTGCACCGCGACCATCTGTATTACTCAAACTAATTGAATAGACAGCAGTGCCGTTAGCAAAAAGGACACCCCAGTTCCTCTCTGAGACAGGACCAGGCAATTTATCTTCATTGAACAACTCATAGATGTAAGTATTTATTGGCCTGTCGGGTTGACTAGGTGGACCTGAATCATTTGAAACACGCTGAATCAAGTTATTATTAAA
The DNA here is from genome assembly GCA_019395295.1 of Osmanthus fragrans. Classification (NCBI taxonomy): domain Eukaryota; kingdom Viridiplantae; phylum Streptophyta; class Magnoliopsida; order Lamiales; family Oleaceae; genus Osmanthus; species Osmanthus fragrans. The sequence continues at coordinate 19,708,296 of CM033343.1, read as the reverse complement.
CGTTTCAGCATTTTCTACAGTGGCATAAGGTTCATTGGCACCACCAAACCAAGGCCACCCAGTTTCAGTCACAACAATAGGGATCTTCGAAAAGTTGAGAGCAGCTATCGAGTTATAGGTTGCATCCACCAAAGCATCAAACATACTGTTGTAGCGAAAGAGGGTGTTCGGGTCAACAATTTGTTTGACTGAAGAGAGTGGTTGGAAAAGAGCATATTCAATAGGAAAAATGCCATTGCTCTTAACATATTCATAATAAGGATAAGCATTTAACATGTAAAAGGAACTTGTGTTTCTTAAGAAATGAAGGATCTGGAATATTGTAGAGTTCCATGTAGTGTTAAAGGTGGCAGTAGAAGGAGGAAAGGGCTGAGGAATTACGCCCATCGACTGCGGGGTTGAAACTTTAACTAGATAATTTAGATTTGCAGCAACTAGGGCTTTATACAGGTTATTCATAGCAGGAACCAAAACTGGTGCTGCATTTGGGATTGAAGAGAGAACTTCACTGCCCACAGCAATTGCTGTAATATTGGTCCCAGGCATATAAGCTGCAACATTTTTATTAATCCAGGTTGCTGCTGCTGATGGGGATTCTCCAATGCCTAAGACTTCTTCATTTGTAACACCAACCATGACTTCAATGCCAGTGTTTGAGAGAGCACTTAGCATGTGGGCATCAGAATCAAAGAGGCGCACATGACTTATTTGATGTGTTTTAAGGATTCCAATAATATCAGTAGCTGATGGGAGATTTGAAATATTAGTACCAATATTTATCCCAATGAATGCACCTGCACATACTAGAACACGATTAAAAAATTATAGCAAGTTTTACCACGCTTATTTTCTATGTAGAACTTCAAACAGAAAATGTCCATATATCAAATCGCAAGGTTAGTAAGTCCTACAGGAAGGTAACACGCGTGCAAAAAACCAGATGTCTTTGACAATAATTGCAAGAAGGCAAACTTGAATACGAGCTATCAGAAAGCTAGAATGACTTCAGAAAAAACTTGGTCTACCTAATACTTTAGCCAACATTTAAAAAATAATAATAATAATATAAAAAAATTAAAGGTCATAGAATGAATTATCTTGAACTTTCACGTTAAATTATCACAACTAATTCAATCTACAATTCTCTTTGCAGGAGGCAACAGTAAGTCCAAACAATACTGTAACACAAAAATCATTATTTACCAATTCTTCAAATCAGAGGATTGATTTTATATGAGTGCACTGCAAGTTCAAAAAGAGTTTCATGCACAATAAGGAGAAAGAAATTTTTTGAAATCAGCAACAGAACCATAGAGTTCATTTGGACTTTGTTGTTGGGAGATTATATAAATAATTTTAGGACAAAATATTGAGTTCCTGCTAAGAACTGAAAAACCTAGTATTTGCTCAAACTCTAAACCACAGATGGAAAATAATATTCAGTTCGATGGTAAAAAATTGAGCAGGTTTTAGAGTGTCGATCAACCTGTTGTACTAGAGAGCAGTCCAAAAAATAGCAGGATTGCTCCAAGCCATACTTCAATCATCATCAGCTACAAAAATTAGCTTCAATCTTCACCCACGCCTGCACTTTATTCTTGAACTGGAGGAGCAAATATTTTAAACAAATTAAAAAGGCCAAAGATAGTGAGACCAAAAACCCATTTCTTGGATGTTAATAATGGAAAGAGGGACCTTAAAATATGACCTGATTAATGGTCTTCAAATATTGTTGATGAGTAAACCCTTGAGAAACCTGCATGGATCATTTGAGAAGGTAGAATTCTCATTTCCATTTATATAAATAGTTCATGCTAACATAACTGTGTGAGAGAGAGCAAGAGAGACAAGGTACAAAAGACAATTATTTAATTGAAATGACAAGCTAGTAAATCAACGTAATCAGATGGGAATTAGAAGTTAATATGGAATTATTATTATTATTATTATTTTTTTTTTATTTTTTTTTTTTTTTTATAGGGAAGTTGACATTGAATTGTACAAGATTACATTAAGATTCGTTTCGCGTTAAGTAATTGCCATAAAATTGCATCATTTCAGTGTGCAATGTTGATGAAATTTAAGATCAAGCAAAATAACAGGAAACACCTACCAAGATATGTTCCAATAAAGATTTACGAACTCCCAAGGGAAAAGGATATGCAAGGAGTAGATATAAATTGAATTATAACCATGTGTACTGCCACTAGTATTATAATAGCATACAAAATAATGATGTTCAAACTGTATTGCTCAGAATAAACGCTTTGAAAGTAACCACTTAATGGAAGAATGAATATATTTCATTCGTAAATGTGCAGTGAAAGACAGTAAAGGTGAGTATGGAAAACAAGTTGAAGGAGCTTATCCACCAAAAAACTAGAAACTGATCTTCTACAGTTCAGGCAGGCTGATGGACTAGCCAATCTGGCCCACAAACAAGTCACAACATGCCGACAAAGCTGAACGTCCTCAAACAAACCAGTCTGAACAAACCAGACATTTCTCCTCAATCAACATCTATTGAGTTGGATGTTCCACCATGACTGATTAAAGGTCAATCCTAAGATCAAACTGAAACCCTGTTTACTGATTGGACTGATACCTTCATATACAGAACAACTAAGTTGTTAACCAGAAGATTCCCAAGACCACATCCAGCACTAAGCCCAGTAGCTAAACACCATTCAAACCACTGGTTCATGAAGTCAGATAGAGGAACCAGGAAGATCTCTATAGACAACAGATAGTGTGGATATAAGGATGCTTTACTTTCAATCCCGTGTCAGAAATTGCTCCACCAATATGAAATCAACCATGCTATATGTACACCAAGGTTGACACCTTGGTTTACACCCATGTGAGTTGATAGATTTTGGTACATAGATTTTAGAATTAGTCTATATGTACATAATAATATACATAATAGACTACACCCTCCTCACATAGAGGGGGGCCCACACACAATTAAATATTCGTGGGCTCCCCTCCATGTGAGGGGGGTGTAGTCTATTATGTACACCATGAGGTGTACATGTAGACTAACCCTAGATTTTAACAATACATTTTTCAATCAATGACTAGATTTTTGACACATGGGGGGTGTAAACCAAGATGTACACAATGAGTGTAGCTTAATTTATATGAAATTATGCTAGGCAAGAGGGGATAGTAACGTTCCACGTAACTCATTCTGCACCTATAAATAGTGGTTGGCTAGCGAACTCCGAAACTCCACCAAATTACTTTCCTACCACTTATTAGATTTATTAAATTAAATCATCCATGTTAAATCATTAAGAATATATAACCGAATGCGGAAGCGTGCCTAAATCAAACAAGGTTATCGTAATGAATAATTCCTGCGATTTTAGTCTTCCAGATCAACACATTGTTCCTTTGTTTCTCTCTGACGATGGGATTCAAAATGAATGAATACAGCACGTGTGATCCGGGGACCATAAGGTATATATTATAGATTACCTAGTATAACCTAATTCGGATAATCATAAAATTAGGAACAGACATGGTAGAACTGCCCAAAATAAAAGTCCATACTTTAATTAATGCATTAAAACCCAGTTCAGCTTAACCAAAATTGATAGCCTTTAATCCAATACACAATATTTCACATATAAGCCCACATAATCGATTAAAACCTTACAAAAAGATGTTGAAAGCCAATATATTTCCTTCCCATAGTTACAAAGGTTTAATTATGATAATTTTCTTTCCATTTCTAAAAGAGATTCTAAAACTAAATAAGAGTAGGGTTCTCAATTATTGAGAATTTGACAAATTGAAATTTCTCCCTTCCAGTTCTTCTATCTTCTTGTCTCTTCTCTTTCTTCTTTATCTCTCTTCTTCAACTCTTTGTTCTGCACCAAAACTTCACTCGGAACAAGATGTCCCAGAATTGTAAAATAATACCAAATACACGTTTGTCTCTTTTCTTTGGTCAAAAGTTGTCCAATTCATTGGCCATCTTATTCTTACTCTAAAAAAATTGACAAAGTGCCAGGAAATAAAGTTTGGCTCAGAAAGATGGTATAAACAGTCATTTCTCATTTATCAACAAAACCAGAAAACTTACAGTCCCAGTCAACCCAATGAACAAGTTCTACCAATTACAATAAGTTAAAGATCTAAGGAATAGAAGATGCTGAGCAAACAATTCACCAGGCAATAAACCAGGGAGCAAAATTTTGTTAAAAATAACTAAGGAGATTCATTCCATTTCAATTCCAACAATTCAATACTTGTGTGCAAAACCAAATGGACATTTTAGATGTGTCCAACTTATATATGATACCGGATGTTTGGGTAAGCTTAAATTTGATTTTAGGAGATCTCAATTGGCCACAGCTAAACTTCGAAAATCCTAAAAGCTACATGAAAAAAAAATGATACAGAAAGTTCGCTTTAGCAATAGCCTCAATCCAGAAAACCAACATTTCAAATCCATTTTTTTATCAACACCCACAAACAAAAAAGCAATAAAACAAAACAATAACAAAGAGAAAAAGTGGAGTACCTGATGAAACCTGTTTTTCACCGAAGGTTAAATCCAGAAATCTACCTTGAAGATTCTACAAAGAAACCTAAGAAAAGGTTAAAAAAAAAATCATTTGAAGTGGACAGTGAGTAAAGAGACAAGAACCCGACAAGCTCATGGAAAGAACAAAGAATCTAAAAGAAGGTCACGCTTACGCTACAGTCTTTGCTCGAGAGGAAACTGGAACGGCACAGCATTTTAAAATAATTACTCAAATCAGCTCCCCAGTATCAGTAAATTATCGTAAAACAACTGTACCCCACCACTTCCCTTCCCATACAGTAATATAATTATAAATTATCAACACACGTACAACCAAATTAATAATGTATCGACATTTTGAAACAAGTCAAGGAGAAACCTGATGCAGTGTGCTAGCTACTTCTTGCGAATCTCGGGCTTATCGGACACTTTACAGTTTTAAAATCTGTCTTTTTGAGTTTTATTTTTATTTTTTTAAAATTTTTTCCCAGAATTATATTAAGACCTATCTGATTCCCATTTTAATTCTTATTCTCATTCTTCTACTCATTTTCAACTACACATTCTTTAATAAAATAATATTTTCTATCACATCAATAATTTTTCCTTCTTTTTCAACTACACATTTCTCATCATATCACTATTTCAAAATTTATTTTTCCCAAATAATATTTATCAAACACACTCTAAAAATAGAAAAGAAAAGAAAAAGAAGAAGAAAGGACCCAATAATCCCTTTTGTTTTCTTTTGAGCGTCAACTCACAGGCTGTGTAAACGTCTCTATCCATGTGGCACGACAAGATCATTAATTGTGCGTTGAAAGTCAAAATACCAAAAAGTGCACTAATAATATCTATCCTGCAAGTATGATTGCAGGCTTCCTACCTAGAATTTGTTGTGCTTACTAGTAGATTGTTCATTATTAGCATCATTTACTAGTAAAATTAGAGAAAAGATCGAAAAAGAATGAAGCTAGAGCTCGACGTAGATAGTTTGCATATCTAAAAAAAAAAAAAAATGATTTTTGATTTTTTTTTTAAACGTCAAAACTATATAATTCATGGGTTTGGATGATACAAGTTAATTTGATGTTTGTTGAGCTCAATTGACTTTTTTTAAGTTATAAATATGAGTTGGACTTTGTTAGGCTATTTTTTTTCACAATTTTTAACACAAATGCGTGCGTATTTGGCATTTAAACGTGCATTATCACACGCATAACCTATATGTGAGGAGTTTCGAAAATACATCGAATATATACGAATATATGTAATGTATATACGCGCATTTTAAAACAATATTTGAACATTTTTAGAACACTATTTTTAAGAGGTTCAAGGAAAGAGGAAAATGGGAACTGCTTTTATTAAATGAGAATTTATGTCAATCTTTTCCACAGTTGTCTACCATGTTTCTTGCGTTTTGTTGTGTCTTGTGTCTAGTTATTACAAGTACAATCATACCTTCGAGGTGGCTCCATAAGGTTGTCCCCAGCAAAATGTGACATCTCAAAAATAATAATTCTATATAGGAATTTTACAATTATATAAAAAAAAAAAATAATAATAATAATAATACAATTGATCATTCTGCATAAGTTACTCTCAAAATTTGAAACAAAGGCTTTAACATTTTAAATAGGAACCATCTAGGTTAGTCGCAAATTTGTCACTTTGCATCGGTTAATAACATGTCTTATATATATATATTTTTTTGGATCCGATAAAAGTATAATATAACCATCAAAATTCATATACAAATATGTCGGGCATATCCGAATAATCAAAAATCAAGAGAAAGTAACATGTACGCCGAACATACCCGGGTGATCACCAAAAATACATCAAGTAATAGAAAACTAATTATCCGATGCTAAGAAATTAAATTAAATTAAAACATACGGATATAAAGTGAAAATGACTTTGTATACGTGTGTTTTAATTTTACAAACAATATTATCCACTTGTTGAACAACATGCTCAAAAATAATTTTATTTCTAGCCATCCAAATGAAGTAGACGGTAGAGGCAAGTGCTATTTTCTTCACCTTACTCTTCCAAGTCGTTCATCTCGCTTCCTTCTTCAACCATTTCAAAGCACTTGAAAGTGTTGACATAGCTTGTGAAATGCCCAGCCACTTACATATCCTACTCCACACGGAACAAGTAAAAAGGGCAAGAGAAAAATAGATGGGGGGCAGTCTCCACCGATAGCTCATAGAATGCACAGGTGCGGTCCAGATCAACATACTTAATCCTGTCTTTAGTCAGCAACTTTTCCTGAATCGCAAGCCAAAGAATGAAACTATGCTGTCTTATATTTTATTTCCTTTGGGAAAGGTTTGAGCATTCTTTCACCATGAATGTGGGATAGTGGATGTGAATATTATACTTTCAGCATAAGTATATTAACTTTAGTTTACAATAGTTGGAGAAAATCAAATAAATAGAATTCTTATAACAACTTAAAGCATTTTAAAACATGAAAATGAAAATTAAAAATAAAGAAGTATAGGTTGAAAAATCATAGGAAAAGAACTTATATTCCATTAGGTGGGATGTGAACTTCTATTGGACACCATGAATATCATATCAATGTGAATATGTACTCTTCTTCTTTAAGATCATGTGATTTTAATATACAATAGTTGGAGAAAAAAAAAATAAATAAATTTAGAAATCACATTCCTAGACGAAGCTCAATCAATTAAAATTAAAATAAAAATAAAGGTGTATAGGCCGAAACGATCATATAAAACTCACGTAAACTCAAAAGGTGGGATGTGCACTTCACTCTTAGGCGGAAAAAAGATATTCAATACTTTCATCGCATAAATGGTGCATCGTTTTTAGCGATTCAATCAGTGCTAACTCAACTAACGAACATAACTTCCTCGACCTACAAATAAAACACCATCGAGTATTTATAATATTTTTTGTGTGAAGTTTCTGTATGTTTTCAAATTATACATTATTTTATTTATTTATTGATCCACAACAATTAAAATAAGAGACAGCTCACATATGCTCATAAAACTTGAAACTTAACTTCCACACGTTACGCCTTTGCCAGCAATTTTGAGTGTGAAAGGGCAAAAATCAGAGGAAAAAAGAAATTTGCTGGTTGTGTACGTTAGCCTCCACTTGTGGAGGTATAACTAAACTACCATGATATGAATACAGGAAAATAAACAGTGAACACGACTTAAGGAAATTGACAAACCAACTCCAAATGTTATCCTACAAATTATCCAAACATTAACCAATTTCTCAAATAAACTTCAATCAACATGTTAGGTAGGATGATAACTGCACTAGAGATACTCTTCCCACTAGAACTCACTGGCTAGGAAACCCACCTTTACTGGGTTACCTCGAGTAATCCACAAGATAAGGGCTCCTGCTTCTGCTATGACTAGGGCTCCGATTCCTGTTTCGAGTCCTCACTGGAGAATGGGCCATACCGGGACTTTGACTGCGGCTTCTGTAGCCATTGGGCGAACTGCCTCTCACTGGACTTTGACTGCAGCTCCTCGAACCATTATAGGGTGGAGAACGTTTCCTTACTGGTGAATGTGAGAATGACCTTTCTCTACCGTATCTTCTCTCCCTTGGGGAAATAGACCTGCCAAACTCATTAGGAGGTAACAACTTGTTAACTCCAAAATAAATAGAGTGACCATATCAAATAATTAATAAAAGAGATGAAAAAGAGGAGAAATTATATTATACCTTGAGTATCTTCTTCTAGGAGGCGGTGAATAGTAATCTCGGCTATGAGATGTGGACCTCCCGTAGCGTGTAGCTGGAGATTGAGAATTACGAGGAGACTGCCTCCGGTCATAAACACTATCTCTGCAATAAATAGTAATCAGAATGAAGAAAGGATAGTCATAAATTGAGGAACTTGACTTGCAACAGATTGTACGCCCAATTTAAAGAGAAGTATCAAAGTTCCACAACTAAATTTTAGCTATAAAACAAACTGAAAATATATAGTTAGGAAGTGAATATCTTTAAATTAAAAAGATAAATGTATGAACAAACTTTACCTTCCTCCTCGTTCCCTCTCTCTCATTTCAGTTGGCTTCTTCCTGTTCTCCTTAGCAAAAACAACTGTGAGCTCCAGACCATGCAGAATCTGACCATCCATCTGATATTTAGCTTCAGTAGCATCAGCAGGGTCCACATACTGCACAAATCCAAAGCCTCGTGGTTGACTGCAAGTAAAGGAGAAGGAAAAGAGAAAGTGAGTGTAGTTGTTTTGCACAGGAGTACGCCAGCCCAAGCGAAATACTTTTTGAGGGGCTGTTTGAAGAGCTTCATTCCCCAGTCAGCAATTAATGATCTGACCAGGCATTAATTTTTAAAATGTCGATGAAAAGAAACTAAAAATTCCAGAGGAAGTTGAAAGCTAAATATAGTGTTTGCTTATTGGAAAAAATAGATAAAACAGAAGGACTTACTGCCTCCAAAATTTACAAACAGCCCAGAGTCGAGTTAATTGTTATAAATAATTCCAAGAACATGCATGCCACAATAAGCACATAAGCAAGTATGCGGCTGCTGACCTTGTAAGTGATAGTTTAAAGAAGCTTGAAATTCTTCAAGAATTGAAATCTCGATTCTTCTCATTGTATTGAATACAAACCAAATTCCCTTCCAATCTTCACTAACATTAACATCATCTTGTAGTCTTACTAGTTGATTGATGTCAACATAACTCTTAATACTTGAATGTGTCAACAGAACTCTTAATACTTGAATGTGTCAACAGAACTCTTAATACTTGAATGTGTCAACAGGACTCTTAATGCTTGATTGAAGTCTTCAAAATCTTACTTCACTGCTAAATCTCAAAGATCTTAATAAAGAGACCCAATTCAAGTTGATAACATATAAAAATAGCAATTCGAAGCAGACGAGTAAACCATCTAAAATAAAGCATAGACAAATTGAATAATTTATTCATATGATTACATAAAAATGTGAAGAAACTGTTAAAATCTTGAACACCATTCTAGGAAAGCTCACCCAGTGTGATAATCCCTAGGCAAACATATGTCCTTAACAGGTCCAAATTGTCCAAAGGGCCTTCTTAGGTCTTCTGGCCTGAATAGAGCAAATCAAACAGTTAGTAGCATACAGGTAGAACTTGAAGTAAATGAACAAGAAGAGCACCTTGCTTTAATTAAAAAAATGAAACAATACGAAGGCTACATAATCAGCGCTATAAACAGTGAAGTTAATCACCAATTTCTAACAAGTTACAAGTCACTCATAATCGCATAATTTTCAGATAAGGAGCAAATAAGTCATACACACTGTTTAAAAACAGAAGCAGCTCTCAGAGAATGCAAAATGATATAAACCCTTAAAACCATCAGACCTAGTAGTTTTCGTTAGATTTCATATTAGTAAACAAAGGTTGCAGAAAAGAGAAGGATAACCAGGAGAATAAGAAACGATGGCCGTAGGGTAATTCAAAACAGGTTTATTTATACAAATCCCGAGTCAGAAAGTGCAGTCATGGCCTCACAGCTACTTTCTAGTGTTAAATAACATACATTTTAAATTGACAAAGCAGATATTTTAATGGCATTAAATAGCTTCAGCTTGTAATAAAAAGGAAGCAGAAAATTTACCGGCAGTCAAGGCGAAGGTTGCGAACTAAAAGACTAGTTGGACCATCTCCTCTGCCATGACCACCACGACGTCGTCTCAGGCCAGGGCTCCTTCCTCTTCTACCATAACCTCTTGGTGGTGATGGACTATAACTCCTTCCCCTCATCTTACACAGAATTTGTGGGTCCTGACCATTATATGCAATAAAAAATGGAAGAGTTAGAAAAAAGAAAAGAATAATTAAAGTATACACCAAAAGAAATCATCGAGAATCCAAGAAACAGAGATGTGGCTTATATAAATAATTTTATTATTACAGCAAGGAATTTTGATCACGAAGACCATGTACATTTAAAGTAACAACAAACCTTTATCTTTGAATAGAAGGTAAGAACACACATCATATTTGCAATGCTGAACCAAAATATAATAAAGGGATAAAAAGATTAGATCACCATACATGCACTAAATTGAAAATAGCAATAAAGAAGAAATTTTTTTAAAAAAAAAAGCCAACTCAAAATTATTGGACCTAAAATACATGTAAAAAGAGAATGATCAGATAGAGCTAATACATGATAAATTGCCATCATATCAGCAATCAATGTATATGATGTTCCTCATATCATCCTCTGAAACCCAACATCATAATTTACCAATCCCAATGCGGCATATATATGACATCTTGTAAAAGAAATTATATTATCCTTTGTCACAGGAAATGCGTGACAAATTAGGAAGAAGAAAAAAACAGCCAACTCAAAATTATTGAACTAAAAACAACATGTAAAAAGAGAATGATCAGATAGAGCTAATACATGATAAATTGCTATCATATCAGCAATCAATTTATATGATATTCCTCATATCATCCTCTGAAACAACAACATTTATTAAGCCCACTGAGGTATAAATATACGATATCTTGTAAAATAATTCTCCATTTTTTCCATTGTCCATTGAAAAGGTTTGACGAGACGAGGTTTTATAATAATTAATTTTTTTAGAAAAATCACAGTATAAAGTTTGTGGGTAGCTAGAAATCCAATCAGGCAAAGCTAATTTATAACAAAATCATTATGAGTTAACAAAACGGTCCACCGATAATAGTATCATTCCCATATCCCAGACATTTCCGATTTAATAGTTTAAATAATAAAATCGTGAGAAAATCCAACACTACTATATTAGAAAACATCTTAAATAAGCAAACCAATACCTCAGGAGTAAAAAGTAATAATACGGGAATAAAACACGGATCCCACACACAATCATACACGTGAACACAGCGCTTTGAAGTTGTATATATTAATTGTTATATAATAATCCCTAAAACACTAAAGTCAGATTTTGAAAAAATAGCTATTAGGAAAATGCGGATCTTATTGAATAACCAATAGATAACAACTGAGATGAGAACCCTATTTCCAGAAGTGTGAATGTCACTCAACTAAAGTGGATTCAAAATGCCCCACGGATGTACTCGAGTAGTGTTTTAGGGCAAAAAATATACTTATAGGCGTTGAATATATAGCCCCCGTTTAGGGCGAAAAATGATACGCGTCAGCTTTAAAATTAAATTTGTGATAATTTTTTATAAAAATTAATGAAATATATAATTTAAAAATTGTGAATGTATAAAAATAAAAATTAATTTTTTATTTAAATTAAAATTAAAATTTAGATTTTAATTATATAATATTGAAAGAGTTTGATATTATGAAGGTGTTTGGTGAAGATTAAAATTAGACTTTTTAGATTGTGATAGAAATTTTTGAAATGTGTGGTTAAAAATTTGTGGCGAGACTCAAGAAAGATATAATTTATATTGATTGTTTGACTTTGATTTAAATTAAAATCAGATTTAAATTTGAAATATTAATCTTTACATCGTTTAGCACCTGTCTTTTAAATATTTTATGGTACTAAAGTTAAATAAATTGTAAATTTTCAAGAATCACAATGTCCAGTTGAAAAGGTACATACAAATGATTGCAAATGGTTTTATAGTCCAATGTAGATTTAATGGTAAGTATATAGGTTAATTAGACATCATTGCTGATTTGCATGTCGTAAGAATATCATCTTACTCGGATGGATGAAAAATTGATCATAGATGCCTAAGTTGCTTATAGTAGCCTGATGTATATTTTTTTCATATTTGTTATGTTATTGGTTTAATAGCCTTTCAAATGATGCACGAAAATGTTCATACTTATCAAATTTAGGCAGCTGCAATTCCCTAATCACCCAAGAAAATAATGAACGTAGAATACTATACTTTTCCTAACTAAAAATATCATCGGGACTTGGATCATGTAGACAATAAGAGCTCTTGAACCATAGACATTCATCGTGGAAAACTAGTGGCATATATGCAAGTAATGCTAATATCTATCGGATGATAGCAAAAGATGATAACGGCTCATATTCTTCTAGTGACAAATAGACCAATCTTGTGACATCAATATGAGGACATTAAAAGACTATGGTGGTGCACATTCAACTAGTGGGAAGTCTTCCTAACTTGTTGAAAGACTATAGAAGTTGATAAAATAATTAGTGAAAATTACACCACGGCCTGATTTTAAATATCATTATGCTAAAATTAGCAATAAGGATTAATTATTCATAAATCAGGTGATAAAATCAATTTTTTAATATTAAGTAATAATACTCCACCCTCACCCACTGTACACCTTCCAATTTCAATTTCAATCCCCAAATCATTTCTTTCCATTCATTCTCTCTCTTCCCCTACCTCTCTATACTCCGATCTCCATACTTTTCGATGCCTTCTCTCTACCCAACCCATTTTCCCTAGCACCATGAAAAAGGCCATGTTTACAGCGTGCTGACGAGGTAATCAAGAGGCGCTTTGCATCTGTGATCTAAGTGCCGACAAGTTATTCACAAGTACAACACCTCTATAGGTGACACTCGTGTTTTAAAGGCTAGTTGAGTGGCATTAGGCCGGTTAGCCATGGTGAGAGATTTGATCACTGACCCAAGAGATTAGTTCACATGCTATTGAATCAGATCATCGGTCACATGTTAAGTACATAGATCACATGTCACATATTCAATAAATTTGATCACAGACAAATGACCCAAGTCATATGTCATAGATCTAAGAGATTTCATCACAACCCATTTGATCCTGTCACAGGTTATATGTCAAAGTGTCACGTCATAAATTCAAGATATTCGATCACATGCCATTGATTTCTCCGACCTCAGTTATCCGAACTGTTACAAATTCAATTAACCAAATTTCGATAGTGAGAATTAAAGTTATTTTCTCTGGTATGTACTCTATAAAGCACATTAGGGATTGTTTTTCAATTTTTAATTTTAAGAAATTGTTTTAGATTATACTAGCACTGTTGAGTCGTGGATAAATAAGATGATCAATTGCCGACGATGCTCGAATGATGTTCTCTAACAATCGTTATGTTTTCTCTCTCTATCTCTACTATCCAAGCCAACATTGCTCATTCGCAGTTAAAGAAATCAACCTATATGAAGAAATGACGATGGACGAGTGCACAAGGGTGGGGTATGGTGAGTAATGATTGTTTCGTAGGATGGGTGTGGATATATTATTTCAATTTGATAATATTATTATTTAAAACTAAAACAAAATTAATAGCTTACTTTTTATTTTTTAACTTAATGTCTAGAAATTGATTTGATGCATGCTTAATACCGAACTTATAATTTTTTTTTTCCCCAAATAATTATACACAAACTCAAAAAAAAATTCCAATTATTTAACCCACAATATGCTAATGCTGATTTGGGCAAGAAAAATAAATGTAATTACACATTCCACTTTATGAATTCACCGAGTGTTTTGTGTTTTATTACATACGAAAATTATCCAACAAAATCCCAACTTTGAGAATTGAAGCTTTAGTAAACTTTTTGAAGTTCATAAGATGAATAAATCTAAGAATTTTGTTACTTGTACAATATTCATTGACAATATTGGTTGACAATCATCTCATATGAAGGAACCTACGATTTTTTTATTCATCCTGGACCCCCTTCTATGTGAATGATTGTTAACCAATATTGTCAAGGGATGTTGTACAAGTAATATGGTTCTAATTCTAAACAACCAACCCGAATGATCACCTATGAGTGTGCGGACTCCTCGTGAATAAAATAATATTTTCTTTCATACTCATACGCGATTATCCAAGTGATCATCCAGATTGTTATTGTAACATTACTCTCATGAGATTGCTCTTGAAAGAACAAATGACATCAGATGCAATCTCAGCAGAGAAAATATAAAATATTTTTTAATTCTTTCAGCTGCTAAAACCATTATTCACAAATCCTAATTACTGTATCACGAAAAAAGTAAGAAGTAGCTGGTTCGTTACTATCGTAGATTTGATCAACGGGAATCCTTCTCATTTTTCCTTCATCCCCAAGCATCATAAATCAAATTCAGTACAAAAAAAACATGTAATCATTAGCTTAAGAAATGAAGTACAACAAAATTAAATCAAGGGGAGGAGGAAAAATAATGTATCTACCTTGTCACCGAAAAACCCTAGCCAAGAGAAATATTTCGGAGCTAAAGGCAGACGCACAAATATACGATTTAATACATATATTTGTGGTGTAATTTGGTATCGCCTAACGATAGATCCCTCGATTCATTTATATAAATCAAGGAATTGCAATATTAGGCATCCTATTCACATCATCTCCAATCAATCATCAAATTGTTACAGTAAATAAAAAAAAACGACAGAGAGAGATTTGTACGCACACAAAAACAGAGCGAGTCAGAGGTAGAGTTCAGATATATTAGCAGCCGAATCCCGAAGGGGAGTAGATTTTAGGGTTTGTTTTTGAAGATATCGACGTTTCGATGGGGATGGGGAACAAATGGGCCGAAATTTAAAGTCAGCCCAAAAAGAATTAGGAGACAGGAGTACTATGGGTAAATGCCAAAAAAGGTCGTAATGACCCGTAATTTTGGTAGAGGAAATTACAATCAACCCTACATTTAAAGATTCAATTTCAAAAATGAAATAGAAGGTTTAATTATTCAAAAATTAGGTATTAATAATATTATTATAAAATATTTTCATATTAAATACTAATATTATAAAATTTAATTAATTATATATATTTACAAACTCTATTCATCAATCATCATTCAATTCCATTCTCTCTCTCTCTCTCTACACTCGACTCCGGTGACGGTGACGTACCACAGTCTCTATTCCGTCGACGTCTTTGTCGGTTCGAATCCCCGCACTTCCTTTCTGCTATGACCGACGACGTTGCTCTCTTCTCTCTCACCATAGGCGATGATGTGTAGTTGCAGTTTGGGGGTTTTGGTGGTGGTGGTTTTCAGATGTTGACGGTGGCAGTTTTCAAATTTGGTGGCTGATGAAGGAAGAAAAGTTTGAGGTGGTGGAAAAAAGAAGATTTGATGGTATTATCGTTCGACTTTGGTTTAAAAAGAGAAAAAGAACGGTTGTGAGGTTATGGAAGCCATGGACTCGCCTGGGTGGAGGAGAGGGTGGCCGGTGGGCGATCCTTGTATTAATCATTTCTGTTTTGTGATTTTCAGATTTGTTGTTTTGTGACTTTTTCAGATTCATTAAGGGTTTTTGGATGATATTTTGTGAGGTGTTGGTGGTGGCAATTGTCAGATTTTCAGATCTGGCGATGGTGATGTGCAGTGATATTTTTGTGATTTCAGATCAGTGGTATTTGTGATTTTCAGATTGGTCGCGATTTTTGGATGGTATTTTTCTGAGGTGGTGGTGGTGGCGATTTTCAAATTTTCAGATCTAATAGCCGGTTTTCAGATTTGTGAGGTGGTCATGGCAGCGGCGATGTGATGGATTTGGTGCGATAGTGTTTTTCTGTTTATTTGTGTGAGGTGGCGGTGTTGACGTCAGGAGGTGATGGTGATTTTGGCAGCGGCGGTGGCGGTCACATATTTGTGACTTATGAAATTCTTGAATTGTGATCCGTGAAATAATTGTGACCTATTAAAATACTGATTTGTGACCTCGAAAATTTATTGTGACCTATTAAAATTTTGATTTGTGACATCGAAAATAATCTGTGACCTAAAAAATCTTTAATTTGTGACCAAATTAAATAATTAATTAAATCATAAATAAAATTTAGTAAAAACCTGATTTTTGAAATCCTAAACTTATTTCCTTACTATTGAAATAGGTCATACTAAAAACTTTTATTATGAATTGTTCCCATATTAGAATCTTCATACAAACTTGTCTATTAGGAAATGTAAGTTTGCTAATACACATGAAGTGTGTCGATAATATGTAATGTGGAACAAGAATTAAGAAGAAAAAAACAAATGCTCATCAAATATCAAGTTCACAGGATTGTCGGGGATTCTTGATGTCTTTATGTCGTCAAAGAAATATAATCGACAACTAATTGTATTTTCTAGATTAGAAATTAAAATACTCAAAAAGTTTTCTAAATGATAGGAATGCTCGTCAACCGAGATGTGGAGTTCAACAATGACCTCGCGCTCGATGTCTTATCTATCTCTAAAGTCCCTTAATGAATGGCACCAAAAGAACTATAGGAATAAGATACAATTAGAAAGAGTTATTGGAAAAGTACTTTATTTGATCGAACCTGTCTTTATGGGATGCAACGTATTATTTGTTAAGAACAATACGGCCATCAAGAGTTGAATAAAATTGCCATAAGAATAGACATATATTTCCCATAAATGTCTAAATCCATTCCATGTCTCAACTTTTGTATGGACTAAAACAAGACCTGCAAGCTTCATCAGACAGGTTGAGATACAACTTCGTTCGAATACAAATTTATAAATTATTTATGAATTCAGTCAACAGATTCAAGCTTTTCAAGCCTGGAAATTTAAAGCACATTGAAAGGGGTCCTACGCCAGTAACTTTACATCCTTCACCGAATCATGCACACAGAAGTAACCATCATTTCTTAAAGGTGATGAGCCTTAAAATAAGCGTTCATTTGAGGGAAACAGTTTTAAATCATTTTTTTGCAAAATTATTTTTAATCATACATTCTATAGAATTCATAAATTTTCCTACTTTATAACTACACGTTATTAAAAAAGAAAAATCAATTTTCACTTGATCTTAAACAAATGTTAAATATAAACACCGTTATTAAGTTTCAACAATTCCACTTAGCACCACGCTTTATATAAATTGTGTGCATAAAAGAATTAATTTGTAGAGGCTGCCCTTTTACCCGGTTAAGACCAGGTGAGCAAGCAACCAAGTAAATTGATTAGTGATGTTACACCTCGTCACACATGACTTCACGTAGATAACCCACCAAAGTTCATGGGCCTAAATTACCGAAGCCTACTTCGTCCTTGCTAAAGCAGAATGGATCATGGCCCAAGACCGAGACACTCCATATCCGTGACACTTCTGAAAAAAAGCCCACGTGACATAAAGGTGGAAAACAATTTCTAAGAAAAAATTTTGCTATCAAACACTTCTAATTAGGTGGAAATGAAAAATGAATTCCATTTTCCATGAAATTTGGTTTTTATCAAATAAACCCTAAAAGAAATTGATGAATAAGACAAAACAGCTAGTAGGTGAATGATCCATGCCCATCACGTATTTCCATATCACTAGTAAACGCACGTGCAATGCACGTGACATGATGTAGTTGAGTATGCAATAGCGTAGATACAATAAAAAATTATTTGTGTTAGTATTGAAAACATTTATGTTTTCATAGCTTGTATAATCAACAATTCCTAGCAGCCTGAAATCAAAGTGATTTTTACCAAAGAACACCATCGGGGAGGGGGGAAAAAGACAGAAGATTAGCATAACTCTTGATTGAAAGCCATTTAAAATCATTTTATTCGAATAATGTATGATTGAAAATAGTTTTAAAATGGGGATTAAACAGGAGCATTATATGCAACACTTTTTTAAAACAATTATTTTAAACATTCTCTAGTATTTTATTGGCTATTTCCTACTTAAATTAGTTGAGGTTAAATCATATGGGCTTATACATTGTAATTGATATTCTTAATTATTAAATAAATTCATATTTTCTCCCTCCAATTTCTCTGTGTTCTCTCTCCTTTCTTCTCCCTTTCTTTTCTCTTGTTGTACAAGTCTCATTCTTGTTTGTTGCCACCATTTCTAAGTAGAGGTATGGTTGATAGTCAAATATGATTTACAGGAAATGGGGTGATTGGGTGGGAGAAATGGAGGAGAAGTACAGAGATATGGTTGATAGCATAAGAAAGTGGAGAAAGAATGAAATGAAATGAGAAAAAATAATAATAATAATAACTAAAAAAAGGCAAATCTATACAGGAGGATGTATATGTTATAACGCCTGTTTTTTATTTTTAAAAAAAAAAAATTATAACTGCCTCGCATAGTGCGAGACATGCACTGTGCATGTCTCGCAGAGGGACAAAATATCATCACTGTCATCATAATACCTAATCTCTGTCTTCCCTCCAATCATATACCTAATCTCTGAAATTATCATTCTAGATTACAGTCATTTTCCTAATGCCCTTATCCACCTCAACACATCTTTCCCCTCCGTTGTTCTCCTCAAAAAGAGGGAACAAATCCAGATTCTAAAATATAAAAAATTTCATTTATTTTATACAAGGGAAAATCACCACCTAGTCATCATACTACATAAATGTTAAGATCCAGAAACTGCATTTTGCATGTCATAAATAGAATGTCAATGTTCACCTGCTCAACATGGAGCAACAATCAGTGAAACTGAACTAAAGTTTCAACATTAGAAATATATATCGACAGTATAATACCATAACTTGTCATTTTTATATTTAAGTGATTACATTAATTTATTGTACATAACATAAACATTACATCGATACAAATATATAGGGCTTAAATGATAAACTGTAGTAATTTTTCAAGACACTTGGGTCACAAAATTTACATTGTCATTTTGCTTTTGCTTTTTCAAAAGCCAACATTCGCTTTCGAGATGTCTTTCATTTTCTGAGTCATTCTTCAGATAAGTTAATTTGAAGCAATAACTCTCAAGGATGGGAGTTCATGCTCGGATAAATGATTATCACGCATAGTAGCAATCAATGATTATCACTTGATTTTGTTTTCGGCTCTCTACTCCTTTGTCCCTTCTCGAGAATGATTATCACGCATAGTAGCAATCAATGTTTCCTTTTCATGTTCACGCCTTAGAATGGAGATATCCTCATTTCATGTTTTAGACTCTTCCTGTAGTCATTTCAAGTGGATGGAACTTGGAAGTTTATCAATAATCAACGATGTCGCAATATATGTCGGTGATATTGTATATAAAAATGGTTGTTTGACAATACAAAAAATTGATTAAACTTAATTTGCAATTAAACTCTATGAAGATTAGAAACGGAAAGAAAGATGAGAGGCTGTGAGAAATATAACACTTTGATTAACTTTAAGTAATCAGCAAAAATGAAACAATAACTGAGTTTAATTAAAATGTACAAACAAATTCAATACTTGATGTTTCAAATGGGAGAGGGAGATTGTAATTAAGGAAACAAATATACGAACATCCATGGGCTCATTGGGTTCATTGGTCATTTCCACATGACTCCTCTATGGTTATCATTTCTGGCCTCAAATATTCTCTCCACTTGCTGATTTCGCTTCTCTGATAACACCTGCGATGCAGAGGAGGAACTCATCGGAATTTACTATTCAAGCAAATTTCAAATCTAATCTTAGACAATTTCCCTGAAACAATCAAGAAAAACCCAAAAATGTCTAGCTCAGGAAATAGAAAATATTCAATTACTTGACACAATTGAAAGAGTTAGACTCAAGAATTCTTATATTTGGGAACTCAGGCTTTGATGGTCGGTTTTACAGTGGAGAAATGGCATATCTTGGAATTAAAATAGAGAATTTTTGAACTTGTGAAACACATAATGGAAGGTCGAGATACAAATGTCATACATGCCATCTTGGCAGATATATACCACTATTTTGTAGGGATTAGCAGGTTGCACAAGAAATGAACAAATATTTAGCTAAATACGTAAAAAATGCAACAAGACAGTAGATCTAGGTTCATCCCAACTTTACCTTACTACCAAAATATGCGATATTTCTCCACTTAAAAACTAAGAAAAAAAGTAACTTATAAATAAACCCAAACTTGTAGAGATATAAAAGTTAAACTAAAAGAGTTTGATTACTTATAAACCTAGCCAAACATGCTCGAATTTGTCATTACCTTCAATTCCTACTCAATTTTCATTGTCTCAGTTAGGAGACTCTTTTCATCTATGAAAGGAAGCTTGCATATACCCTATTGGGGACAGGGCAAAAAGTAGGGTTAACAAATGAAACAAACTACTTCCATGATTACAATTCAAATATCATAACTATGAAAAATTGTGCGAGGAAGCAGTAGTAAACCTGCCACGTGTAACTTTTACCATTAATATCCGTCTCGAAATCTATATGTTAAAAAAAAAAAGGAAAATAAATATCATAACGAGCTTCCTTCTAGTAAATCACTTATTATCATTTACAGTTGTCAGGATTTACCGGCAGGGTAAAAGTCGATGATCTTGAAACTCTTGTCAACCATATAAGTGCCTTGTATGCTAGAGGAAGTGCATGAGTGCTGCATAATTTTGTTTTCAGATAATAAATTTCATAAGAAAAATAATGTGAAAATGTTAAATATTAATTAGCCAAGATAAAGAATTATACCTTCTGGGGGAAGGACTTCCATGAGCTTGTCAAATGGTTTAAATGGCAAGCCTTTTCGGAAACTTACTTTAACTTGTGAAAGTCCTTTAAAATCTGAAGCAAATGGAGCATAAGTTGATTCCCAATTTTCGGCACCTAAAAATAGAGCTATATAAGTTTAAAAAAATATCATCACTGTCATCATAATAAATATTAGTCATATGAAATTGACTAAAATCAGCAAAGAATAGCAACTATGGCAAGCTCGTAGTGGACACATACAATTATGCGATCCTAAATAGCTTTTTTTATCAAAGAAACACCAAAAGTTCACATTTAAATAATCGAAGAACTTTTTTTCCTTTTTTTTTCTCCAGAAACCCAAAACTCAAAAGCAAAGTTATAACTCTAGGATAAAAACCCTCACAATGAACTAAGAAATGGAAAAAGCTCTGCGGAAATCACATTTCCTATCCCCTACATCACATAAGAACTCAAAAATAATTAACAAACTATAGTCAACAAGTGAAAGATAAGGAAATAAGAATGATCCGAAGTAGGAAAATAGAAAAATCAATGTGGCTAATACACACACAACATCGGCCCCTATGTAATTCAAGGTTTAAATTTCCAGCTTCTTCATTTAAGATCCAAACCAAAAAGTAAAAAGGTAAAATCATCCATGACAGAAGCAGCGCTGTGCTACCAGTATGTATGCAAATTTATTGAAGTAATGTTCATTCTAGTTAGTAAAAGGAATGCAACAAATTATGGTTGACCAACAATTTAGAGAAAATATACCTGCCAGCTAGCTTCAATGCTATTGAGATCTTCACGCTAGAGAAGCAATATTAGAAATCATAAGTTATAATGAACAAATCAAAGGCAAAAGCTTTCAGCCTTCTTGACTTTGAACTGCTAGATAGGGTCCTCCTCCTCCTCGTTCTCTTTGCAATTGTTCTGTTCTTTCAATTTATTTAGCCTCATATCCTCAATTATACTTTCAAAAACAGCTTGCAATACCTTCAGACAAACCAATATCGACAAGTAAAGGCAATTTATTGGCAATAATTACAAGCACAAAGCTGACCAATTTCTATAGGCTTATAGGAAAGACACTTTTAATAGAAAGTTACGACTATAAAGTTGCAAAAAGTAGAGCTCTAATTATCTGGTTGATTTGGAAATGTTTATAGTTCTCTTCTTGTGTGTATTTCTCGACCCGTTTACTGATTTCAACTGGAAATTTTAAAAAATGGCATTCTTCAACCTATACTTTCCCATATTTTTCTTCTTATTGATCGTACTCCCACATTTTGCTTATTCGGCCACACCAACTGATCTTATACTTCCGATCAAGATAACAATAGACAATCAGATGGTGGCACTGTTAACTACCCATTGTCGGCTTGGGAATCATCTCAGAGATCGGCACGTAAACTCTAAATTCAAAAAGCACTTGGGAATTTATCCATAATTCTAAAATCGATAGAAGTGGTCGTGCTGAGTGTGACATGAGTGCAGGAAGTAAGAAAGGGCATTTTAACGTGTTTAGTTTCTTTAGAGATTTTGATCATTGTGCAGTTAAAGTATCAAGGTGCAATTGGAGTGTAAGATTAGATGGGTTGTATTTGTTTTATAACAGCAAGTACAACTTAATTTATCCTTGGTAATAGTCTGGATGCAACATTTTGGAAAACTAAATTTTAGAATAGTTACATCTTTTCTTATACATGTCTTTATGGGAAAAATGGGATTTTTTAATCATAGATTCTGCACTTCATGCAATAATTTTCATAGCTCTAGATCTCCTATCTATCCTTCCCATTCTCTATTTGCATATTCTCGTACTATTGTGTCTCGGTTTTTATCTACAATCTACATTAAAAGAAGTACTAAAAGCCCAGGGGCGCAAATGAAGTAAACCATAGAAATACCGCTTATTGTATTAATGTAGCGTCTTTAGTTCATTTTAACTTTCATCATCATCCTCATCTAATTTGGTTCTTGGTTTTCTTAGGTTGAGTGCCTAAAATATTCTGGATTTTGCATAACATGGCAAAAGAAGGAATATCCATTTGTAGAAATATTTTACAGCTCAGAACAGGTAAGTTGTTGGGGTCTATTGCTTCACCCAAGAAATGTGAAATCGGGAAAGTTGGGAATCGTAAAAAAATAGAGTTGAAAAATCTTACACTCACAATAAGTTGTTTCTCAGTGCTCATCCTAAATTTAGTTATATGCAAAAAGAGGAGATGCAGTTCTTCATCTCATTTGTGGAAAGGTAGTGTATGAGTTGGATTATTAGGTGTTCACTGTGTGCTTGTGTAGTATTTTAGCACGATTGCGACTGGGTCACGACCAGAGTAAATGGTAAAAGAGCCACATAACTGGAGATGTGTTGACGGTGATTAAGACATATGCTACATTAACATACTCTACGGCAAGGATGCTGATTGCTTGCATTTTGCAAATAAAAATAATTTGTTGCAGCATTAGGAATTCCAAAATCATTTATAGCAATTACATAGCAGGTAGCATAGCTACAGTATGAAGAAATTAATTAGACGAATTAGAAAGCAATGCCTCTCTTATTACTGTGTATGTGATGTGATGGTAAAAAATAAATTAAGTTTCAAATGAGCCCATTTTCTTTATCAGTAACTAACCTCATTGTCTTTGATGAAGTTCTCTCCATGTAACTTGAAGATTTTAGCCACAGTAGTTCCACCAACTGCTTGCTCAATTAGTGTGTTACTAAAGCATCCAAAAAGTAATGTGATCTATAAATATAAGAAAAAATAGGGACATTTTGTATTATACGCACACGGATAATAAGCTAACAGAAAAAGGATAAACTTATAACCATCCTATTACAAAACCAGGATGCTAATTACTAAAATAGAAGAGACGTTCTTGGAACTTACCAATCATAAAAAGAATACCCAAGAGCTTCTGATAAAACCTTGCCCACTGTTGTTTTTCCGGATCCCATCATTCCTACATTATTTTATGTAAAAAAATTGTTAAAATGCAATTGACTATCAATACTATATCTAATTTAAGAAAATAGGGATGAAACCGACAAGATATATACATCGTCCATTTAGATATTCTTCAATCTCTTTGGCTTTATTCTGAAAAAGGCAGTGCGACACAATTTTTTTTTTTTTTTTTTTTTTTTTTATAACAATAACATTCTCAAACCAAGGATAAGAACTTTTTTGCAAAATAAAAATTAAATAACAACTTTTTTTTTAAGTAATATATAGCAAAATAAAAATTACTCAAACCACACATGGTATAAAAACGACACCGTTTCAATCCCCATGTGATAACAACGATAGTTTCTACAGTAATAACATCTTCACTCTTTTTATATATGTAGGAAATAATAAAATAATAAAAAAAATAAGATATACTACTTTTCGATTTGGTTAGCCACTGCCAGTAAAACATTAAAAAATTGTGGCATTGTGAGAATAGTCCATTGTCCTCACCAACTAAAATAATAGTTTCCTTATAGATATTTCTTTTGTTGGTTTGCACACTTTAAACTATTTTATTATGAATTTTAAAGATTGTTTATGATGTATTATGAGTTTAATCATTTTTTGACAATTTTTTATTTATGGTGAGGCATACACCTTGCCTGATGCAGAAAAAATGTCTTGAGTACCCGATTACACCTTTTTAAACATTGGACATCTCAATTTTCTTTTAATAATTTCTTTTTGCCTCTCTGTTATGACCTTCCATTATTTGTATAATATTCATTCTTTTCACTTTCACATCCTAAATGGACCCACTTCTTCAACAAAGTTTTTTGTATTCACATTTTAAAAGAATACCTGTTTTTCAATCTTCATGCAAAATTTAGATTCACTGGTTACTCATTAAGCCACAATAGACACCACCTAAAATAAGGCAAAGTTGACACAATTCATCACGCCACCCCCCACCAAACAAAGAAAAAAATCCACATCAACCACCCCTTCTGGGGCAGTTGGGCAAAATCTTTCTCCACTTCTTTGTTTTTCATGTCATGTTCTGATTTTCTGCTAATTAGAATAGAATTCTGCAAAGAACTATCCATCTCAACACATTTGAACCAAGACCAGGGACGTAGTGGCCTATTAGATAATAAAGTATACTGCAGGTAGCAACTCTACTCTCATCTTCCTGACAAGATCACGTGAAACAATGTACACTCAATCTTACTGATGTGTGACCCTTGTTTATGACCAATCATATCATACTAAGAATTACAGCATATTGAAAGCAAGTGCAATTACCAGATGGACCACTTCTGTAGCCTCCAGGTGACCAACCCATATACAACTGAATTGCTGCATTTTTACACAGGCGTCTTCATTTGGGATCTAAAATCTATTGCCTCGATTTAAATTTATCCAAAATTAAGTTCTTATGGTATTTTGCTGTCCAAATGTCATAAGACAGAAGTTTTTTTTTTCCTTCTTTTTTTTATTTTCACTAAAACTCTGGATTAGACAAAATAACCCCCTTATAAAGTAATTTTGTCTAGAATAGTTATGTCTTCGATATATGCTCTTCAAGCTAAACAATGTCAAAAATAAAGAAAATTATATTGGTCCGTCTAACTCCTCAATTAATTATTTTTGCAGGGAATTTCTCCAAATATATGATGATAAAATGGGGTCAATGAGTATCCATTTGAAACTTACCAGAAGCCACAAGGCCGAACACAAGCAGTGCCTGCATCAAATAAAAAAATGGCTAATGTCAAACTACATTAATTTTGTAAAAACACGGGTCTGTTAAAACAGAGAGTAAGGCTTTTTATCGTTTCAGCGACATAAAAGATGTATCACAATTAGCCAAAAATGATGTGCATAATTCATGCTACAACAATGAACTTGAATTGTGTATAAAGCCGCTATCATCTCATTTTCATAAGTGACAATATCCATCATTGTCAGAGTCCAAAATCTTTTAAAAGCTCAACTAAAATTTGAAATTCAACAAAATCCAATAAAACTATACACTCCCTCAAGAATCCAGTTTATTATTTAATCATTTTTAGTTTCTTTCCCTCAAGAATTACACACACGTATATTCCAACCATATTTTAAACATGAAAGGACAAACAACAGAACAAGCTCATCCAACTAAAACCAAACAAAAATACACCACAAGGCTCTTACCCAACGGGTTTTTGAAAATTCACCCCATCCATGCGTTACGTCAGAGAGATCCTTTAGAGTTGTCCCAACATATACCAGGGCAAAAGTAATTGGCTGCAGAAAGAGCACAAATGGGCATCAACGCACTAAGCAAACATATGGAATCATTTAAGACAAAACATACATAAATGTGCATCAGGGTATTTGTAGCAGGTCAATATAGCATAAAATTTTTAAAAATGTAAAGGTTTTCAGCAGTGGTAACACCTTAAAATGCCGTCAATTCATTGGCATATAATATCTAAAGAGATAATTATTGTAAAACTGCATACCATCATTCCCAACCATGAAGCTAGCAAGTAATGTCCAATGGAGACTGGAGTCACGGATAAGAGATAGTTCAACATGTTGAATGGAAGCAGAGGAACAAGCCGAAGCAGCAAAACAATCTGTTCAACCATATGAAAGTAAAATCAAACAAATTATTCAAATCAACTACCTATAAAAGACCAAGAATCAAAACAAAGCACTGAATTTCATAGTCTCGGTGGGAAGGAAATAAGGAATACATACAGACCTTGAATCCAGATCTCCGAATTGCAATTGCAACTGCACGAAACTGCGGATAGTCTTTCAACTTGGAAATCACAAATGACCTCCCAATCTGTTCATTGTTGGATGGGGAAATAATTACAAAGAAAATTTAATACAAACATATTTTTCTAGATGTTTGTATGCCAGCTAAAGGTGATCTAAAAGTGGAAAACCTAAATGAAGAAAAGAAATGTTTCATCTCTGAGCCTCATGCTCTTATTAGCAAGAAAATAAATGCTGCTATTAGACTATAGAACTTACAGTTCTACCCAGAAGAAAAGCAGCTCCGGCACCAATTGTAGCACTAATAGAATCAGCAACAAAACCCACAGGCAAGCCAAAGAGATAACCACCACCCAGCTGAAATGATACCAATTAGCACGAAAAGGATTCAGTTCAACTGGAAGAGCATAAGATGGTGAAAATGTATCCCGTTCATGTATTTTCAAAGAACTTCAAATTTGGACAAATTAAGACAGATGCTAGAAGGGATAAAACTAAATGATACAAACAGATAACAAATAAACATTATGCATTTATGCTAGTAATAAATTTAGGAAGTACTTCAGAAACTTCATTACAAGCATTTTACTAACACATCAGTTCACTCCACCCCCAACTTCCCAAAAAGGGGGGGGGGTAAAGAAAATGAGAGAGAAAAAATTGATTTTGAAAAGGGGAATCTATAAAGGAATCCAGGAGACAAATTAGCCTTTGATTGATCCCCATTCTTCAAAAACTCATTTTCCATCGAACTTATTTTCAATTACACATTTCGTTGGATCCACATACTTTTATTAACTTTTCAATCACACATTTCAATGATTTCATCAACTTTTGTCAAAATATACCAATAATATAATTTTTAGCTAAACCAAACATGGGCTTAGTTACGAGGAGAATTGGGATAATCGATGCATTATACGAATAACATCTCGGACAATATATTCAAAATTTGAAGTATTCACTGGCCCTTCCCTTCTACTTATTAAAACCAATTTCTCCTTTCTTGTTTATTATTTTCCCTCCCATTACCCTGGAAAAGAATGGAGCTTAAGTTTTATATCTAAGCCACTAAGAATTACAGCATATTGAAAGCAAGGTGCGTGCAATTACCAGATGGACCACTTCTGTAGCCTCCAGGTGACCAACCCATATACCGACCATGAGGCCGTTCATCAGAATAACCAGGTCTACCACCCATCTCTCTATCATACCCACCAGGATAATCATATCCGAACCTGCACCAAAAAAGTTATACATCATATGAGACAAGTAGGAGAATAAGAAGAGATCTGCGACATTCAGCAAAACTCTTGAATTGCATCTTAGAGATCCAAACAGATTGTGAAGGCTTGTATTAATTTCACAAACGACGAAGTTTGAAAGAAGGGAACACATAAAAAACTATACTCCACAACCAACAAACAAATAACCCAGTTCAACAAAGTCCAAATCTTTTGCAATAATAAATAATAAGTTATCTTTAGAAGTACATAATCAAGTGAGTTGCGTTAGACTAACCCACCAATTAGATTAACATTGTTGACCTCGGCGTGACGGTGGAGCTGGAGGCTGCGGCGAAGAGGAGCCGAGATCGGCGTCGACGGACGATTTTTTGTTGTTCCGTTCCCGGAGGCTGTCGAGGTTTTCCACTGGAGCATTCAACACTTCTGCCATGAATTATCGCCAGTAGTGGTGGCAGCGGCGGAGGAGAGTGAAGACGAAGCCCTAATGCACAGCAAGGGTGAGACAGAAGTTGGGTGGGGATTTCAGTGTGAGGACGATGGCGTCCTTCGAGAAATTATTTTAGAAAAGGGGTGAAAAACAACTGCAAGGAGAGGAGAGATTCGAGGGCTTAGTGTGGAGGAGACGATGGGCCAATGAAAGAGAGGAGAATCGGTAGATTGTTAACGTGAGCTCTCGAGGAGAGGAGCTGTTGGCCTAGGGTTTGTAGAATAACTGTCGCTTTTATTCATTTGGTATGGTAGTTTCTACAGTAGTATATAAAGTCACTCTTTTTATATGTGAGGGAAATGGTATATTTGCTCTAACTGTATCTTTTTTATTGTTATTTTGATTTTAGTAGAGGACAGTGGATGAATTTAGAGTGATATCTTTTTATTTAATTATATATATATATATTGGATGTGAATGTAAAGAACGAATCTCTTATTTTTCTATTAAGCACATGTATGAGCTCCATAATCTAAAATAGAACCATGCTATGTGCACAATCGGAATTGAGAATATCGGTTGACAACCTCTCACATTGGAGAGGGCTCCACGGTGAATAAAAAAATCGTGAGTCCCTCCTATGTGAGTGTGTTGTCAATCGAAATTGTCAATCCCGATTGTACAAATAGCAAAATTCTCTAAAATATTATTTTGAACCTTTGAAGGCTGTGACAATGAAATCCCGAATATTTTATTTCCACATACCTTTCAAATGCCTACATTTGAAGTCCTCTTGTGGAAGAAATAGTTAGTTTTACCCTTAAAAAGTCAAAATTTGCGTAAAATGACACTTGTAACCTTAGTGATTTAAAACAAGAAAAAATTGCATAATTCATCTCTAATTTTTGAAAAATAGTTAGAATATAGTTTCAACCTTTTTTAATGGCACCATTCATTCCTAACCTTTTAGAAAATAAGCATAGTTCATCCCTTTTCACAGATTCTAGGGTTGGACATGGTTCTGTTCGGTTAAAGAGAATCGAATCGAACCCAAAATTTTCGAGTATTTAGTAAGTGGAACCGTCGAGTCTAAATTTAATTATGGAACCGTTCGGATTCAGGTTCGGTTCCATTTGGTTCGTTTCGATTCAATTCAGTTCCTAAATTCTGTACTATAATTAATTTTTTAATATTTAAAAAGGTAGATTAATTCAACTAATGACATGTACAATTT
Organism: Osmanthus fragrans; assembly: GCA_019395295.1. Taxonomy (NCBI): domain Eukaryota; kingdom Viridiplantae; phylum Streptophyta; class Magnoliopsida; order Lamiales; family Oleaceae; genus Osmanthus; species Osmanthus fragrans. Next base: position 19,678,713 of record CM033343.1, on the reverse strand, counting down.
TGACTCTTACAAAATAACGTAGACCAATCTTATGTATTTTTTACGTATTTCTTTGTTGAGTTATTCATAGATTTGATTGTGAAAATCACATGAAAAATGACGATAGCGAGCTTACAATAATTAAAAGAGTCGTTGCTGAGTTTCAATTTCATTTCTCCAGAAGAAACGACGACACGGTAGAATAAAAGATTTGGATAAAACTTATGTCATTTGATTAAATTGGACTTGGACTGAAAATTAGAAATAAGAAAATCATATTTTTAGGTTAGTAAATTTATTTAAAAAATAATAAAATAACTTGGTTTATTTAAAATAAATAAATTTAAAAATTAGGGAGATTCGGCTCTTAATTTAAATCGAGAACTGAACTGAACCGAACCCGTTGATTCTCGATTCCAATACCCGTTCAAGTATTTAACTTAAAAAAAATCGCTCGGATCAGTTCGGGAGTTTTGCCCAACCCTAACAGATTCCATTTATTTTGATTGTTAATGTATGGCTAGCAATTGGCTAAGTCAAGTCAGCTCGAGTTTGTTTGGCTTAAGCTCGATTTATTCCCATCAAAAGGGCTCAGCTCGACTCAATCCATAAGCTCATGGGCTTATGGGTCGAGCCGAGCTAGCCCACGAGCTGCACTAACATTTTTTTTTTTAATAAAAAAAATATTTTTTTGAAAACACTCCTCCTCTTCTAGGGATTGACATAAGCTAATTTAATTATAGGAGGAAATAAAAATTATAAATGAACAAGTTGTTACATGTACAAAAATTGTTTTGAAAGTGAATAGTATTAAAGAAAATGACAAATTATGATGAACTCACAATTAATTTATGTGGTCATATAGTATTTTGACATCTTTATCTTAAAGTCGGAATCCTACACATTTTCAATTAATTAAACATATTAAGCTCTCTAATAACAAAACCCTATCCTCTACGCTAGATGTAGACTCTGATGCAACAGTATTAATCGGAGCTATTAGTAGATCACATACTATAAGAAAATGAATTGGATATTGACATTTGTTTGTTCTTCTCAAATAAGTAAATTTGAACATTTTGCATTTATTTGCTCTATCATTGTAAACATGTCATGAGTAAAATATGTAGCTAATTCTAGTGGTATTTCACCTCCACCTATATTTAATGTACTTGGATGATAAGAAGAAGTATCAGCATATGTATTAATTCTACTATGCTACCATTGTTAACAGTACTTACTCGGAGTTTTCGAAATATGCATCTACTTCTAGTGACGACACATTAGCATTGGGCATTGGTACGAGCTGCCATCTACATTCCAGTGGATCTTTGAGCGTACATTTCACATAAACAACTCTATATATTACTATATGTAATTGGAGTTTCAAAATTTGATGCATTTGCGGTTGTATATACTTTGGGTCCATTATATAAGGTAAAGAAAATAATATATAAGTAAATCTTTCCAATATTTCCTAAATTTAAGTTCCATCGCAACTACTATATCACAAAAAAATGAGATTTGTTTTATTCTTTCCAAAATTTGCTGCAATATGATAAAAAGGGTTTTGCTAGTTGTACAATTGGGGATGACAATCTCGATTGACAATGTTCTCACAGGAGGGTGCCCAAGATTTTTTTATTTATCGTGGGTCCCCCTCCCATGTGTGTAATTGTCAATCGGGATTGTCATTCTCGATTGTACGTATAGCATGACCCTGATAAAAATGAGCAAAAACTTGGGGACAATTAGGATAATATCCACCCAACAATGCACTAGTGACGTTAAAAAAAAAAAATCAAATTTATTTTTCTCACTTTGAATACAATTTCCCAATCATACTCCTGTAAAGTATTTTCTAGGCCGTGTGCATATCGGGAGTTGTAAAAAACAATAAGGTTGCGTCTGAATGTAAGTGTGAAATTTGGGTGAAAAGAAAACGAATTGCAAGAAATTGAATTGTCTAAAATTTGTTTTAGATGGATTTGTAAATTAATGATGTTTGATTGGTATAATTTTTCCAACTAATCCATTTGATTTTTTTATGCAAATTGTTACTTTTTGGGATAAATTTTTTTTATAATCTGTATTAAAATTTGTTTGGATTGCTAAAAATTAAAAGAAATTTTTTAAAAAAAAAAATTTTTTGAATATTTTTTGTGTTTTTTGGCTTTATTTTTCATGCAAATTGTCAATTAAATGAATAAATTTTTTTACCATTGGCTTTAAAAATATGTTTCCATTGCCAAAAAGTAAAAAAAAAAAAAAAAAATGAAAAATCAATTTCTCACCAAAATCATAGGAAAATAAAAGGTGAAAAATGTGTTTTAAATAGTTGTATCTAAAAAAATGGGTGGAAATGAATTATATGGAAAAATTATGCAATCAAACACCAAAATTAAGTATGGAAAAAAAATTGATTTTTTTTTCTACCTATTTTGATGGCTATCAAACATAGCCTAAGGGTCCATTTGATAGCGCGATATTTTTTCTTGAAAGTTGAAATTCGAATTCCCAATTTCACTTTTTGCTTGTTTGATTAACCAAATTTTCCATGAAAAACATTTTTCCAACTTTTGAAATTTTCCTTGATTTCAAGGAATTCCTTTTTCCACCACTTTGGTGGGGATTGAAATTCCACATCTTTAAAAAAAAAAAAAAAATGAGCATTAGAAACAAATTATAAGATGAACTGTAAAACAATTCATCTCTTTAATTGATAATTTTCATATAAAATAAAGTCAAATGAACACAAAAAAGTTTTCAAATTTTTTTTTAAAATTTTTAAATTTTTTTTTAAATTTTTTATTTTTATTTTTTGACAATCTAAACAAATTTTGTCCGCAATGGTAAGAAATTTTATTAATTTAATTAATAATTTTCATGAAAAATAAAGTCAAACAGACACCAAAAATATTATATTTTCCAAGTAGAAAATTATATCAATCAAACACTTTTAATTACAATTTGATAAATAAATTTTTTAGTAAAATTCAATTCCCTATATAATTTATTTCCTTTTCAAGAGAAATTTCAAATATTTTTTATGATAACGGACCGGTAATTTGTTTTTTAGCTTTCAAAAGATTTTAGCACAAGGTAAATTAATTCCATCTTCACACTTATATCAATAAATTTTAGGACTTTCAATTTTCTTGTAATTTATTTTTTTTTTCATCCAAATTAAAAGCTTGCAATAAAAATTACAAAACGCCCTTAAAATGTTTTCAAACTTTCACTTTTAGCATAAAAATATATAAACTTCCATCTATTACTTAACATCAATCAAATGAATTTTGACTTTCATTGGCATGCTAAATTAAATATTCATCAAAATAAATATTGCAATTAGAAACACAACCAATTAAATTTTGTCACAGTCATTTCAAAGAATAAAAAAAATCATAATTTAAAGTTAACATAACATCACAACCAATGATGATCGAATACGTGGCATGGGCCCCTTAAATGAATGGAAAAATAATATTTCCTCTCACAAACTCACATTCGATCATCCAGGTGGTCATCCAGGTGGTCAAAATTGTAGAGAAAAATAAATAAATAACCCTATTGGCTGACAAATGGGAGATTGGAAAAAGCACTTTTTTTGAAAAATAGTTGATTGGCGCAAAACTCTCCACCTATGAGACACAATGTGCAAAAATCCCCTACCTATTGGAACTTGCAAAAAATGTCCCTATATGAAACTTGAATTTTGTTTTATCTCACTGTCCATTTTCTCAATAAAAAGCTGTGAAATGAAAAATATATACTCCTATTTAAATAAAAATAAAAAAAAAATATAAAGAGTTACTTACAAATATAATCCCCCCAAAAAAAAAAAAAGTGCAATCGAATTGTAAATAAATAATTAAATAATTAAAAATTAAAAAAAAAATTCACTTTCTCTTCCTCATTTCTCTCTTACCACTCTCTTTCCACCACCGCGCGAAACCCTTCCACTGTCCCCTCCAGCAACCATCGGCTCCATCCTATGAAAGCCCCAATTTTTGGTGTTAGGATAGAGCCCAAATTAGAAGCCTTTCACTGTTACTTCACTCATTCTATTCACCTTAATTGCCTTGTTGCAATCTTGTTCTTCGTACATAATCATTCGTCAAAATCTAGAACCTCTGACCATTACTTTGAAGGATCAAACAAATTCTATTGCCACTTAACAATTTACCCCCATTTTCGCTTCAGTTTAGTGTTCCCCTTAATCAATCGAAGCTCAATTGCATAAAATCCCAACCTAATTTTCTCCACCTCACTTCAAATTGCCCTAATTGAACTCACAAATAGCAACAATTCAATGTCCAAAGTGATGAATTCAATCTCGAATGTCATCTACCACAATATCAACTTTCCATAAATGTGCATCTGTGCTGAGTCACTTATTGAGTCGATTCAATCATTCACTAGCAACTTTGGGCGTTAACCTTGAGGCCATGGAGATTGAAGCGATGACATATAGTCAGACATATAATATAAAGGCCTGGAACATGGCTGCAATGGCCAGTCCTAGAAGATTGTTTCTTAGCATCACAAAAATGATTTGAGAAAATTAAAAAAAAGGTGTTTCAACTTCCAAATTCAAAATTCAGGTGTGAAAGTTATTTAATCAAAAATCAGGTATTAAATTAATTAATATATAAATTATATATTTATTCCAAACCCTAATTGAAATCATTTCCCCATCGCGTCTCTATCTCTATTTCGCCTCTCTTTATCTCTCTCTCTCTCTCTCTCTCTCTCTCTCTCTCTCTCTCTCCCTCCCTCTACCACCGCAATCGCCACCATCGTTGGGGTAGTTTTTGTGTTCGTCGAGGTAAATCAGGAGGCAAAGTTGGTGTTTGCCAATGTGAATATGTGGAAGTGAATCAGACTTCATTGCGGTGGTTGAGTGTGGTGGTGTGCCATTCTGTGTGGGTTGTGGTGGTGGTGATATTTGTGTAAAAAACGGTGGTTCTGGTTGGAGGTGGTCTTGTGAGGTGTTGTGGCGATGGTAGATCAGAACCACCAAGCTTGCAGCGACGTTGGGCCGCCAAGGTATTGAGATGATTTTGGGAGTGAAGATGGTGGCCATGCCAGATTTGGGTAATATTTGTTTGTTGTTGGTGGTTGTTTCCATTGTGTGGTAATGTTTGGGTAATTTTAGTGGCGGTGGTGGATCGGGCGGCTGATGGTGGAGAATGATTTGCAGCAGCGTCTCGTGCTGCGTTACACTGCTGAACGCTGTGTGGCTGTGACGGGCGGTGGGGTCTTCAATGCGATGGTGTGTGCGGTGGAGGTTTTCGCCCAACAGAGAATGAACAGCAGACTGCTTTTTTGGTTGTGATTTTGTGGTGGCGTAGTAGAGGGTGTGTGGTGGAGGTGTTGTGGGTTTTCGATGCGACGGTTTGTGGGTGCGGTGAAGGTCTTCGCTCGGTGGTGGTTCAACGATTTTTTGGTTGTGATTTTGCGGTGGTTTCTCGGTTGTGGTGTGGTTGATCTATGTGTGTGGTTGTGGCAGGCGAATCTCTGTGTGTGGCTGTTGGTGGTGGTTGGTTGTCAATTGTGTTATTGTTGGTCGGTGATCGGGGCAATGGAGGTGGCGGCGGCGTCGGGCGGATGGGACGAAGAGTTTTTGTGACCAACTATTTGGTCGATCTGTGACCAACTATTGGTGGCAACGGTGGCGTCGGGCGGATGGGACATAGAGTTTCTGTGACCAACTATTTAGTCGATCTGTGACCAAGTATTGGTGGTGTTTTGGGATTGGGGGGACGGGTGTTTGGGTGTATGTGACTAACTATATCGATCTGTGACCATGTATTGGTGGTGTAGTGGGATTGGGGGACGGGGTTTTGGTGTGTGTGACCAACTATATAGTTATCTGTGGCTAACTATTTAACTATAACCTTAAAATTTGTTAATTTGTGACTCAAAATATAATATGTGACAAACAAATTTGGAAAATATGTGACCAACAAATTTTCTTAACTTGTGACCAATTAAAAATCTGTGACATATAAATTTTTTCATTTGTGACCTTAAAATAATCTGTGACAAATTAATTTAATAAGTTGTGATAAAAAATTAAATTTTTAACTACTTAATAAGATATATGTGACCTTGGAATCGGAGCAGTTACCGGAATTAAGCGGTGGCCAACGATCGTCGGAATTAGTCGCCGGATTTAAGCGTGACTGGTCACCGGAGTAGTCGCCGATCGCCCGAATAGTCGCGGGAGCAGTGGAGGTGGGGTGGGTGAATTATGTTATATTACAGTTAAATATTTAATTTAATAGATTAATTGTAAAATATAATTAATTAATTCATGGAAAAACTTGAGTTTTGTAAATTTAAACCTTGGGGCCTGATTTTTGACTTCATGAAAGATAATCCTTGACCCATGAATTTTTCCCAAATGATTTTTCCACGGCGAAAGCCCCAATTTAGGACTAGTTTGTACTTTTTTGAAATTTTTGAGACTATGACCCGTTTGATTCCCATTTTGGGGGAAAAACACATTTTGAATAGTTGATTGATGGAGAATGTGTAGTTAAAAATTAAGAAAAAAATTTAGGTTCGCATGTAATATTATTTAATTGAAGAATGCGTGGTTAAAAAGAAGAGAGAGAAAAATGAATTTTGAAAAAAGACGAGAATCAAACATATATTACGATTAATTTCTTTATTTTTTATTATTATTTAAATATAAGGATATATTTGTCATTTCATGAGAAAACAAACTTCAAATTTCATATAGGAACCTTTTCCGTTAATTTCAGTAGGTTGGAGGGATTTTGCACCATGAGTGGGAGGAGTTTTATGCTAATAAACCTGCATAAAGCCAAATGACCAGGGCCCCATAAAGCAAAACCTCGGATAAATCAAAATTTAAAAAATGCATGTTACAAGTACAATATTGGTTAACAATCACTCACATGGAGGGGGTCACGATGAATAAAAAAATCGTGAACCCCTGAGATGATTATTAATTAATGTTGTCAACCAATGTTGTACAAGTAGCAAAATTAAATTTAAAATTATTCACGTCAGCGGCCATTCTAACTGACCAGTTGCAAGCGTACATTGGAATCTTCTCATTAATTTTCATTATGTGTGAAATTATTTTTGAAAACTGTCAGTTTTATAAAAGCTTGAAGAGCAAGCAACGAGGGAAGCTCATCATAAACTCTGACAATGGAGTCATCGAGGCACACGTGCGTGAAACTGGTAGTATCAGAGCTCGACAACGGAACCGAATCCGAACCAATATTCGTGAAAGACACGTGGTACCCGATCCGTTTCGACCTCTCCATCACTAACGGTCTGCAGGCCTGGACTTGCCACGGTATTGCATCCCTTCAATTTTCCTCATTTTTTCAAATTTATTTTTTGGTTTTTGTTTTTATTTGTAATTGCTATTTTTTTTATAGCGACGGAAGAGGAGGTCAAGGAGAGAGCATCACAATGGGACCAACCGGTTAGTGAATACATTGACAGATTGACTTAGCTGAGAAATACCTCGGGTTTGAACAGCCGGGTTCGGTTTACGGATTTTCGGATGCTGGAAACGGGTTCAGAAGGGTCAGTGCAATTGAAGTTTAATTTTGGAAGTTGATATTGTTTTTACCTTGTTCATTGTTTATTCGTTTGTGAAGATAAGCAAATAAACAATTAATTAATATCTATGTTCTCAAATTTGTTATTCTAACTTTGAACATAGATATTGAATTAGTAAATCCCTTGTGCATCAGTTATTATTTTATTATTATATATTCTTAAATCTTCCAAATCACTAAGAAATACTCTTTGTCTTGGTTGCTTTTAATATTTAAGACATTTTAGGTTCAAGTTGAAAAATGTGGATACTTGATTTGATTTATCATTTTAACTGCACAAACCAGTAACCAAGAATCCTTTTTGTCTCACCAATAAGGATGTTTCTAAGAGTAATGCTACATGAACACCGTAGTTGACACCCTGGTTGACACCGCACTCATATGGAAGAAATATTATTTTATTCGCACAATGCACACACACTCACATGGTGGTCACCCATGTGATTAACCGGGGTGGTTGAGTAGTATTTTTCTGTTTCTAAAGAAAAAAAGAGGGCATCACTTGTCAACATCAAACAAAGAAATTCTGTCAATCAAATTGTGAATGAAGAAAGCTATTTTTGTAAAATATAGATACCATTGCTAACAAACAAACAAACATGTTTATAGAGTCGGAGACCATAATTCATACTTTATCTCTGCTATTATCACTTCATCTTGGATGTCACTTTTAGATGCAAGACTTGTAAATGGTCTATGTAATTCATGATTTCACACGACAAGTCAAGACACAAACGACAATTTTTTTGCTTGACAGGGACAATTGGGTTTTTTTGCCTTTGAATGATCCGAAATGGAGTTATTCTGATGTACTTTTTAATCGTTTCTACTAACTTAAAGCTTATGTTTAAATGGCCCTGGTTGGATTATAGGATTTTTTTTACGCTATAAAATTTAAACCTGCACAAAAGGGTCATAATTAAAGATTTACTACCGAACTCCTTATTTTTCTCGAATTATCATTTTAATTGACTATTTTCTTTTGTTTCTTCTGATATTGAGTTTGTGCTAGTATTATAGTTTAATTAATCTTTCTGTTTTTTCACATTAGTCTACTGATGTTGCTCGTGAAAAAATAATCTATTTTATTATTAAAATTTAGGAAAAATTTGATGGTTTTCTTTCATGTATGATGAAGGAATGTCACCGTCATATTATTTATTACGTGTCCAGGGAGTTATTCTCTTATAAGTTTCTAAACATTGAGCCAGGTGAAATTTCACACCGTGCGAATTTGTAAAGCTTTTATATTCGTGAATTTCTGTGGGATATAAAAAGTATGGCAGTGCAAATATAATTGTTAGTGGATTTTTACACGAACAAATGAAATATCTCAGGCAGTTGTGTTTTTCTTGTTAATTGGAAAGCTATGTGAGACTCGTTGGTAGTGACCGTGTCACACCTGGAATGGGGATAATGACTTGTGGCATTATCATTTAGGAAAACTGACTAAACCAAACTTTTAGTGTATTGTTAGAAAAATATACTCTGCATGGTGGAAATTGCTTGAATATTCACAATTGTCACATTTTTTACACATTTCCTGAAGTATATAAATGATTTTTTACTATGTGAATAGCATTTCTTTTTACTCATCACTTGTTTCCTTTAGCTTTCTAGAGAAAAAAACACAGATATGATTAATACAAGTTTCTTAGATTGTAATTTTTTTTTTTATTTTGAAAGCACATTATCGTTCAATTTTTCTTTTGTTGAGTGATCATATTGATGATGGGATTGGAAGGATATGAACTTAGAAAAGATATGAAATAAGAAATGATTTTATTTTCTATTGTTGAAAAATAATCTTGCTTATAGTTTTGAGTGTAATACTACGTAGTTAACATGGACCTTTGAGAAGGAAGGTACGAAACTGGAATGGCAATGGAAATGTCAACCTTCACCAAATAGCAAGAAAACTAAAGCAGATGTTTTGGAGGTCTGAGTCATAACTTATTTTCTCTCTAAACGTTTTTCTGTTTTTGCCAAGTTACATTTGTTTCTTTATGTTGCATCTATACTTTACAAATAGGATTAGATTAGGCATAGAAAGCAATGATTTTGGTGGACTGTGATACTGTTGTCCATGTTGCCATGTATACCGTTCTCCTTTTTTCTTTTGTTGGATTATGAATGTCACGTTGTTTGTGGATTGTGACACTGTTTTGTCATCGTAATCATGTTACATCAACCTGCCGGCCTAACTGATTACCCCTTCGCTCGTAGGAAAACAAGGAGTATAAGGACTTCAATGACAAGTACGCCGTCACTCCAACGAATTTATGCAGAATAAGGTTCAACCTGTTTGAGGACAGTGAGCTCGAAACCACTGGGATGCTATCTCGATTGACGGGGAAAATAGTGGTTCCAGTGATGAGGCAGACGAGGTATACGGTACTTTGGGCAAAAAGACCTCCGACACCACAAGCGGCAGTAAAAGGAAGTCTTCCAGTGGAACACGAAGGGATAAGAAGAAAAAAATGTGTCTGTGCGGGAGTTGTCCTTCTCAGTTGACCGGGCCACAAGTGCGCGAAGGAAGTCGCGGTGAATATTAATACCATGGTGAATTCGAATGAAAATGCTGGCACTGCCTACGTGGAGGAGTTGTTGGCTACATGACACCTTGAGCGTCGTACCCCGCTCTACTTTTTCGCTTGTACAGTTCTGGCGCAAAGCGTTACCAAGACATGCTCAACGTTTTTCAAGACGCTAATGAAAAATTTGAGTGGATTTTGTGGTTGTTCAACGAGCGCGACAAGCCATTTCGCTTCTGACTATGTGATTGTGATGTATATATGGTTCGAAACAACAGTTTTCTTTAGTTATGCATCGTATTATCACCGTTGTATGTTATGTGCAATTTTTTTTTTTTTTTTTTACATTTGAATTGTCATGGAATTTTACTTTCTAGCAAGGGTCCCACCTGTTTTTTAAGCATTAAATTCAAAGGATGACAACAGTTAACCTTGTTTTCTACTTCCTTGATTTAAGTTCTGCTAATGTTTAATTGTTCTTGATAAATTGATATTACAGTAATTCGTATTGTTCGTAATTTTGCTAATTGATTCAAATATGTTTTTCCATTAATTGATACTTCTTATGTTAATTGTCAATGAACCTCGTTATAAGAATTTCAGATTTTTGCATTTTCATCTGCTATTTTCCCAGAGTTTTTAATTTTATGTTATTGCAGTCTGCTTAAAATTATGAATTTATTTTTTGGTCATCTGTGACCGCCATGTATCCCGTCTGATCAAAGTTAGTAGTGCATGTTAAATTATGTAGTATATAGTCATAATTGGTGCACTTTTCTACTTATCTGGAGTTTCTGGCAACGATGAGTCATAATGATTTGGAGAAATTTGTCATTTTCCAAATGTCACTTCACTATGTTACCCATGTCATGATTATTTTTTGGCCACAAGATTAGTTAACAAAAATGCACGTCTCACGAGTAATGGAAATATGGGTGCACCACTATTGTTGCACAATTGGTACAACTTGCAGTGAACGGTCAAATAGTGCACCTAATGCAGCTCAAATAATGTGAAGTTTCTCAAAATACCAATATGATGAGAAAGACAAAGAAATAAGTGTAGATATCAAGTTGTAAGAGGAAACTAAATTTTTTACAACTCTACAACCCGCATTAGGTGTCTACATTACGTTATTTACCATATATTGAGTAATGGACGAGTTGAACTTCAACTGCGTTCTACTAGCAGGCTCTGACACGGAAGACGATTGCTATGAAGAGCAGTATCTCAACCATTTGGCAGATGATGTCGATGCATGTGTTACGTACTGCAGAATCGCTGAAAGTGATGCATCTAATTATTATCGCAGACAGAGTCGTATCCGACGATTTTCATTCTTCAGAAACGGTCATATGTTTATAATGGAGGCAAGGGGCGATAATAGGCAGATGTGCTATCAATAATTTCGTATGTCTCCTGCGATGCTGCGACATTTTGCTTATGTGTTGCGCGACGAGCATGGGCTATGCAGCAGCCAACGGGTTGACATATACGAGTAAGTGGGCATATTCCTATGCATTCTAGCGCACAGAAAGGGGTATCGTCAGGTGACAACGATATTCAACCATTTGTTGTAGACGATGAGTCACTATGTTAAAGAGGTTTTACGTGTTGTCGTCGCGCTTTCGAAGCATCTACTTCTACTAAGTTTGAACTACAACAACGTTGATGAGTCGCACATGCCGGATTTGAGCAACCATCCACTGTTCCGAGACTGCATCGATGCTATTGACGAAATGCATGTCAAAGTCGTGCTATCGTGTCACGAGTAGATAAACTTCATAGGACGCAAATGAGTGCCGACCTAGAACGTGTTGGCCGCCTACGATTTCAATTTATGCTTCACGTTCATGCTGGCAAGAATCACTGGCAATTCAAACGATGTGCGAATTCTTTCACGTGCTATCCACAGTCTAAAAATATATTTTTCGTTGCCTGCTGCGACGGGGAAGTACTATTCAGTCGACTCCGAGTTTGCTCATCGCCCTAGATATATGACCCCATACAAATGTTCGGATATACTGTATCATTTTCAGCAGTTTCGCAATGAAAGAAGGAGACATCGTCGTTGATTTCGTAAATCTCGAAAAAAGTTTAACTTTCGACACTCGTCTTGTAGGAACATCGTGGAATGGGCGTTCGGTGTGTGGAAATAAAGATGGAAAATATTGGACCGTATGCACAGCTACCCCTACCCAACGCAAGTAGCAGTTGTTGTAGCCACGATGGTGATACATAATTTCTTACGGCGCTCAGGAGTGGTGGACGAGGTACTCACGAGAACGGAGGAGGATGAAGATGCAATCGAGGTGGAGCTACCCAACACTGATGATGAAATGCATGCCGAAATGAATGCAACAAAGTAGGACAAACTTTTTGATTACATGGCACAGTAGTCGTGACGGGCGTCTGGTTTGAAATTATTCGCACGTTTCAAGTTTGTATTTGTTTGTTCTATCGATGTAATTTTGTCCATGGTATGGCTTTTTTTTTTCATCCACGGGCATTCGTGTGGTGGGAGTTGTTTTGAATTATTTACATCGTGACGTGGTGTAATGTGTATAAAAGTGTGTGCAATCCCGGTTGAAAAAAATTATTATGCAATAGCTATTTTCTTGTCTGCCTTGCTTGTATTTTGCGTCTTGAAAAGTCATGTGCTTGCTTTTTGTTTTGCGGGCAACGTTTGCACCAGTCAACTATTATGGCCGTTGAATGTTCAAAAGGTTTTTGTAAAATACTCATGGAATTTGGTCGTGATGAGGACAAAAGGGTAAAATTGGATTTGTAGGTGAGTTGAATTCAAATGAAAATATATAAATATTGCTTGTTGAAGACAGGGGCTTTGGGCTTGGAATTTCGTGTTGCATAAAGACAGTCAACTATGGTAAAAAGTTTGACCGTTGAATATTCAAAAGGTTTTTGTAAAATACTCATGGAATTTGGTTGTGATGAGTGTGGACAAAATTGGGGTAAAGTTGAAATTGAGCATATTCTGTATAATGGTGTAATATTTGAATTCAAAGAAAAATGACTAAAAAAATATGGAGGACTAAAAATGAAAAATGCTATGCATACACTTTCTAGGACTGTGTACAAATTCAAAATGAGGGATCAAAGTGCAGAATGTCCACCTGAGCAGCAATTATGGGATGAACCGACTGCTGAACATGAACCAGGCGGTCGCTGAGTGGCCACCAGAATATTTTATTTGTGTTTGGACCCCTCTCCATGTGAACTAAGGGGTCGCTTAATGCATTGATTTAAAACATTTCTCTCGAACTTTGCCAAACTTATTGATTAGTTTTGATTTGTGTAGCACTTCTTATCTATATTATTATTATTATATATTATGTAGGGGATGGAGGATAAGAATTCATTCATTTTTGAAAGGGGGTACGCCTCTCTGGTTATTTATTTTTTCTTTTAGTTTTTGTTTAATTTTTGTTTTGTTTTTAGGTAAATGAAGGGTTGAAAAAAGGGACGTGATTTTGGAAAAGAAATGGAAGAAAATGAGGGTTTTATCTACTTTTGAAATTTTCCTTGTTTGCAGGGGCTTAATGAAAAGTTTTTTGGAATTTATGAGTTTCAAAAATGTATTTGTTTTTATGGTAAGGCATTCCAAGTTTTAGAGTTTTAATTAAACTATCATGTACTTAATCATATGTCAATGCTAAATGACAATTATTGAGAAAAAAGTTTGCATAAAACAGACTCCTAGCTTAATTTAATGAGATTGAGATATAGTGGGATTAGGGTTAATTTTTTTACAACATGACACTTTGGTTACTTCTTTATTTTGTCGATTTTTTTGTCAATGGTTAAGTGAAAGCATAAATTCCAACATTATCTACGTAACATCAAGGATGCTATGTTTATCGTTATTTGAAACACTTTAACTTTATGAAAAACACTCCTCGTGGGATCGACTTGGGCTTTGCTCTATTATACTACTTGATCCGTACGCTTGCGGCAATCGTATTCGGCCCGATCAGTAATCCTCCCCAAATGACCAACTTGCATCACTTTCAGGTAGATTTATTCTATGCTGTCATGAATATGCAACTTCAAGATTTGAATGATCGTTTCTCGGAGGTAAATACTGAGTTACTTCTTTGTGTAGTTTGTCTATGTCCAAAAAAATTATTCTCTGCTTTTGATAAATGAAAGTTGACTCAACTTGCTAAGTTTTATCCACGAGATTTTTCAAAAGGAGATCTTTTAACACTTGATAATTATATTTTTTATGTTCTCTCAAACAAAGAGTTTGAATAATTGAATGGCTTCAGTGCTTTCGCATAAAAGTTAGTTTTGACAAATAAGAGTAGAGTTTATCCAGTAGTTTACAAGCTTTTGACTTAGGCATTAATTCTTTCGGTTGTTATTATTACGGTGGAGAGAGTATTTTCTGCCATGAACATTGTAAAGGATAGGTTGTGCAATTGAATTGGAAATGAATGGATGAATGATAACCTTATTGTTTATGCGGAGAAATATATGTTATTAAAGATTGATAATGAAGTGATTGTACAAAAAATCAAAGTATGAAAATTCGTAAAAAACAATTATAAGGTATTTCATTTATAGTATAATATTTGTATTATAATATTGTTATTTTTTAACCTTTACTAATATCAACGACATTGGGAAAAAAAAATTTTGGTCCATACCTAGGTAGGAGATAGCACTATTATAAAACTTTTAGATTGTTTTCATTTTTTATTATAACTTATGTTTGTATGTTGACCTATAGGAAACATGGACACACTGTATCCATTATCTTGAAGCATATCAAGGTGAGTGGTTATGTTTGTATCATGCTTTTGATAACCTTCTCTGACAACATATTTGACAATAAGGAGATTTTGGGTCTGTTTGAACTCCATTTTTTTTCAAAATTCATTTTCAATCACACATTATTTCATAAAATAATTAGTGAAAATTACTCCACATCTTGATTTTAAAGATTATTGTGCTAAAATTAGGAATAAGGTTTAATTATTCACAATCAGGTGATAAATCATTTTTTAATATTAAATAATAATACTCCACCATCACCCATTGTGCACCTTCTAATTTCAATTTCAATCCCCAAATCATTTCTTTCCATCCATCCAATCTCTCTCTCTCTCTCTCTCTCTCTCTCTCTCTCTCTCTCTCTCTATACTCGACCTCCATACTTTTCAATGGATTCTCTCTCTACCCAACCCATAGTCCCTGACACCACAACAAATGTGAGGTTTGCAGTGTGTCGAGGAGGTCAACGAGTAGCGCTTTGCATTTGCGATTTAAATGTCAGCAAGTTGTTCGTCATTACAGAGTCGCTACAGGTGACGCTCGTGTTTTTAGGGTCAATTGAGGTAAAATTAGGCTGGTTAGTCATAGGTTACGGGCTACGAATTCAAGAGATTTGATACAAACCCAAGAGATTAGCTCACGTGCCATTGAAACGGATCATAAGTCACATGTTAAGAGCATAGGTCACAGGTCACAGATTCAAGAAAATTAATAATAGGCCAATGGCTAAAGGCACATGTCATAGATACAAGAGATTTCGTCACATCCCATTTGATCATGTCACGGGGTTATATGTCAAAGTGCATATGTCACATGTCATAAATTCAAGATATTCGATCACATACCATTGATTTTTCCGACCTCAGTTATTTGAACTGGTCACAAATTCAATTAACCAAATTTCGATGGTGAGAATTGAAATTATTTTCTTCGATAAGTACTCTATAAATTACACCAGGGGCTGTTTTTCAATTTTTAATTTTAAAGAATCGTTTTAAATTATACCAACACTATTAAGTTGTGGATGAAAAAGATGATTAGTCGTCGATGATACTCAGACGATGTTCTCCAACTGTCGCTATGTTTTCTCCCTCTATCTCTACTATCTAAATCGGCGTAGCTCATTCATCATTAAAAGAGTCATCAACAGGGTGGATGTCGACGACTGTATGACGAAATGACGATGGACAAGTGCGCAAGGGTAGGGGTAGGGTGAGGAATGATTGTTTGGTAGAATGTGTGTTGATATATTATTATTTAAAACTAAAAGAAAATTAACACATGACTTTTGCATTTTTTAACTTATTAATTTTTGAAAATTGATTTGATGCATACTTATTACTTAATACCGTACTTACGATTTTTTCCCCCAAATAGTTATACACACTCAAAAAAATTTACCAATTTTTTAACCATGTCTTCAAACAATTATTATTCCAAAAAACATTTCTCCAAAAAAATGGTTCTCAAACAGGAGCATCTATAGTTTATTTCCCAACCCAACTCCCTAATAAAGTTTTCTTTCATGTGTCCTGTTTAGATGGTTTCTTTCATTTTGTCTAAAACTTCAGCTGTTTTGGGTTTGGAGGGAATGTCCTGTATCTATCTATGTTTCTTTCATTGCCCAACATGCCGCTGTTTTTGTTCAGTTATATCTTGTTTATTGTTTGGTATCTTATGGCAAATGATGTGTGCTCTTTTCCACATTAACCCACAATATGCTAATGCTGATTTGGGCAAGAAAAATAAATGTAATTACCCATTCCACTTAATGAATTCAAAACCGAGTGTTTTGTGTGTTATTACAGACGAAAATTATCAAAAAAATCCCATCTTTGAGAATTGAAGCTTTAGGTCTCGTTTGATTCCCATTTTCATCCATAAAAATAAAAAATATAATCGTTATCAATCACATCCAGCCACCATTTTTTACTTTCTACCTCTTATGTGGGGTCTATAACGATTATATTTTTCATTCTCATTTTACAAATAATGTGGATTAAACGAGGTTAGTAAACTTTTTGAAGTTCATAAGATTCCCCTTGAAAGAACAAATGACACCAGATGCAATCTCAGCAGAGAAAATGACACCAAACATTTCTTCAAACTCATCTCTAAATAATTATTGTGATTCATTTGATATTAAATAAAATGTGAAATTGGAATAAGAAGGTCAAATGTAGAGAAAATATAGTATATAAATTGAATTTGCAAAAGATAATAACAAATTGGTACAATGTAGATTGAATTGCAAAAACTAATTGTATAAAAATTAGATTATCATTATTGAATGAGAAATTTAGGAATGTAGAGAGAATTGTGGTGTGAAAAAAATGAAAGTTGAAATAAGGTACACAAAGGGAAAAAAAATGATGAATTATTATTATTATTATTTTTAATAATCTGACCTTAGGTCAACTCACCGTTTGGCCAGCCATTAGCAAAAATCAAGTTGTGACTATTTGATCACAAGAAAACATCCCCATCCCCGTGCCACGAGTAAATAACCCATTATAGAAAATGATAAAATGTCTCAAGTATTTTGAAATGAACCATGCTATAGGTACAAAAAATACATACAAAATGAGTACAGGAATTCAAATTGGATGAACGTGATTAAAATACAGATGGACAAGGATTTTATACAGATGGATATGATGCTTCAAATTTAAATTTCTGTATAAAATTTGTATGTATTTTTTGTACTTAGAGAATTATTCTTTTGAAATTACTCAATAAAACTAAAATAAAAACATATTCGAAAGCAACTGAATGAACTTCCCTCATGTCATGTCCTGTCCTTTTAAATTGTACAGGAACGAAACCAAGCACGCACTTATGATCTTCCTCCACCAATATGATTGTACCTAGAATGCTCTAAAAATTGGAATAAGAAACCTATTCTTATTTTCATGCTGAAATGCAACTTCTATAAGTTGATTCCATCAAGCACTAAAAATAATGTCTTTAAATTCTTGAAGAACAAAGTTGTCAAGAACTTTGTAAATTTTAAAATTTAGCAAATTAAAAATTTCTTTTGTAATTATACAATTTAAACAGTGAAAAACATGCAGTCAGAATGTCCTATGACCAGCCATAACGAGCAGATTAAATTTGTATTCGAACTGTTTTAAATTAATGCGAAAATTAACTAATAAATTAAAACATGAACACCATATGTAACTTTATAAATCACTAAGGGAAACATCCACAAACCCCCATGCCACGGGTAAAATAATTCATTAATTTAATCGATAAAAAATACAATAATATTAGTTTTGTAATATCACAAAATTAACAAAAAATAATCAAAATGAAATCTAAGAACATCTCCCTTATTTTCTTCTTCTTTTGATTCAATAGTGAAGTGGCAACTCGGCCATAATCACCACTTTAGTTAAGAATAATCATTCTTAACTCACACCAACCAGCTTGATCAATGAACATGATTGTACATTTACGCACTTTATTTATTTTCTCCAAATACAATATGATCAATGAAACATAAAGTCCATTTGCCCTTGCATGAATACAACGGTCCTTTGTATAGATTTTTCAAAGCAAAAATCCCATTCTTGTTATCTTCCTTTACTTATGTAAAGCAATCAGCAATATTACGATTATTTTTTTACCTAAAACAATGGACATTAAACACGTTAATAATATATTAAATCATAAAAGATGTTCTTGATATGTTATAAGTAGATTTAAAGAAAGTTAATATTTAAATTAATTTAACCTTTTATTTATCCATTTAACTTATAAGAGAATATCTAGGATGGTAAGTGAATAATTCTGTATTAGCTGTATTATGGTAACAAAAAATCGTTTTAGTTTTTAAGCATTAAAATCTTTAAAAGCGCAGTCTCAACATTCTGTTGCATGTACTTACCATCCAATCAGTTAGAACTAGTTGTCTATTTGGACATGTATCATGTTTCAAGCTTTTGGCAATTTTCTTTATATTTAAAAACCAACCATATATTAAAATTTGATCTTGAGTATGAACAACAACCACACGATTCGTGCAAACACAATTACCGAACAAACAAAAATATTCTTTTATGTTACTATTCCACATTAGCAAAATCGTTATTAAAGTACATAAGAATAAAAATCCTAAACCTCTTTAACATAACATCACAACCAATGAACCAAGAATATGTGGCATGGTAAATTAAACATGAAAATATAACATATTCAATTAGAAACTCACTAATTAATGAGTGTCACACGTCACTAAAAAGAAAGAAGAAAAATGGAAAAACAATGGGGCGTTCTCTTTGCTGTTTTCGAGTAGTTTTATGTTTTCGATTTTCCAAAACATTGAAAACGTGTTCTCTTTCCCATTTTCGAAAACGAGTTTTTGAAAACGACTGAAATTTTTGTGAAGAAAACATGAAACAACTTTTTTACGTTTTGAATGTTTTCTTCACAAATCTGCCAAAACTCAAAAAACACGGGTTGAGAAATATTTTGTCAAAACGACAAAAAAAACGAGTTTTCAACAATCTCAAAATTGACACCCAAAATACAAAACACAAAATTGAAATATAAACAGAACGCCCCCTAAATTACCCTACTGGCTCGCAAGTGGGAGATTGGAAAAAAACACTCTTTTTGAAAAATGGCAAATTGGCACAAAACTCTCCACCTATTAGACATAATGCGCAAAAATTCCCCTCCTATTGGAACTTGCGGAAAAGGTTCCTATATGAAACTTGAAGTTTGTTTTACCCCGCTGTCCATTTTCTCAATAAAAAACTATGTACACTCCTATTTAAATAAATAAAAAGAAAAAAATAAATAAATAAAGAGTTACTTGCAACTATAATCCCAAAATTTAAAACAATAACAATAATAATCCCAAAATTAAAAAAGAAAAAAGAAAAAAGGTGCAAACGAGTTCTAAATAAATAATTGAAAAATTAGAACTTTTAAAAAATAAAAATCACTTTCTCTTCCTCATTTCTCTCCTACTATTCTCTTTCCAATGAGTTATGCTTGGCGTCTCGGGCTTGGGACAGGGTTTGGGAAAACGGCGCCCCTGTCCCAAACCCTGTTTCTTTATCTTTACCCCTTTCCAGCATCATCGGAACCCTTCCATTGTCACCTCCTGCAACCATCGGCTCCATCCTACGAAAGCCCCAATTTAAGGTGTTAGGATAGAGCCCAAATTTACAGAAGCCCTCCACTGTTACTTCACCCATTCTAGTCACCTTAATTGCCCTGTTGGAATCTTGTTCTTCGTACAGAATCACTCGTCAAAATCCAAAACCTCTGACCATTACTTTGAAGGATCAAACAATTTCTTTAGCCACTTAAACAATTTACCCCATTTTTCCTTCGGTTTAGTGTTCTCCTTAATCAATCGAAGCTCAATTGCATCAAATCTTGTCCTAATTTTCTCCGCCTCACTTCAAATTGCACTCACTGAAACTTTCAAATAGCAACAATTCAATATCCAAAGTGATGAATTCAATCTCGAATGTCATCTACCACAATGTCAACTTTCC
Source organism: Osmanthus fragrans (assembly GCA_019395295.1). Lineage (NCBI taxonomy): Eukaryota > Viridiplantae > Streptophyta > Magnoliopsida > Lamiales > Oleaceae > Osmanthus > Osmanthus fragrans. Next base: position 19,658,274 of record CM033343.1, on the reverse strand, counting down.
ATAAGTGTGCATCTCTGTTGAGTCACTTACTAAGTCGACTCAACCATTCACTAGCAACTCTAGGCGTTGACCTTGAGGCCATGTAGATTGAAGCGATGACATATAGTTAGGCAGATAATATAAAGGCCTGGAACATGGTTGCAATGGCCAGTCCAGAAGATTGTTTCTTAGCATCACAAAAATGATTTTTTGAATTGTGAAAGCCCCAATTTATGACTGGTTTGTACTTTTTTGAAATTTTTGAGACTATGGCCCTGTTTGATTCTCATTTTGGGGGAAATAATACATTTTGAATAGTTGATTGATGGAGAATGTGTGGTTAAAAATTAAGAAAAAGTTTTGAATTTGTATGTAATATTATATTATTGAACAATATGTTATTTAAAAGAAAAGAGAGAAAAATGAATTTTGAAAAAAATGAGAATCAAACATATATTATATATATTATTAAATATAAGGATATATTTGTTATTTCATGAGAACAAACTTCAAATTTCATATAGGAACATTTTCCATCAATTTCAGCAGGTTTGAGGGAATTTGCACCATGTTTAATAGGTGGGGGGAGTTTTATACTAATCAACCTGGATAAAGCAAAATGGCCAGGGCCACACATAAAGCAAAACCCGGATAAATCAAAATTTAAAATTATTCACGTCAGCGGCCATTCTAACTGACCAGTTCCAACTTCCAAGCGTGCACAGGAATCTTCTCATGAAATTATTTTTGAAAACTTTCAGTTTTATATAAAAGCTTGAAGAGCAACGAGGGAAGCTCATAAACTCTGACAATGGAGTCACCGAGGCATACGTGCGTGAAACTGGTAATATCAGAGCCCGACAACGGAACCGAATTCGAACCAATATTCGTAAAAGGCACGTGGTACCCGATCCGTTTCGACCTCTCCATCACTAACGGTCTGCAGGCCTGGACTTGCCACGGTATTGAATCCCTTCAATTTTCGTCATTTTGTCAAATTTATTTTTAGGTTTTTCGTTTTTATTTGTAATTGCTATTTTTTTTTTATAGCGACGGAGGAGGAGGTCAAGGACAGAGCATCACAATGGGACCAACCGGTGAGTGAATACATTGACTTAGCTGAGAAATACCTCGGGTTTGAACAACCGGGTTCGGTTTACGGACTTTCGGATGCTGGAAACGGGTTCAGAAGGGTAAGTGCAATTGAAGTTTAATTTTGGAAGTTGTATTGTTTAAATTGCAACTTGAAATACTTTCGATAGTATATCTGAAATTTATTTCCATTTTAACTATCTAAAAATTGAACTTTGTTGATATTTATTCTCGAGTTTCGGGGTTTGGATGTTGGAAAGTAGTTAAAATTTTTTTGCAAATTTGTCTCTGATAATCATCTAGAATGGCTTATTTTCTTCAAAACGCTGCTTATCTGTTGACTTTTTTCTTTTAGCTTTACAGTATCTTGCCTCAATTTTTTAATTGAAATGATGAAAATAACTGAAGGGGAACACTATGTTTTTACCTTGTTCATTTTTTATTTGTCTGTGAAGATAAGCAAATAAACAATTAATTAATATTTATGTTCAAAAATTTGTTATTCTAACTCTTGAACATAGATATTGAATTAGTAAATCCCTTGTGCATCAGTTATTATTTTATTATTATATATTCTTAAATCTTCCAAATCACTAAGAAATACTCTCTCTGTCTTGATTGAGTTATCTTGCTTTTAATTGTTAAGACGTTTTAGGTTCAAGTTGAAAAATGTGGATACTTGATTTGATTTATCATTTTAACTGCACATACCAGTAACCAAGAATCCTTTCCGTCACACCAATAAGGATGTTTTCTGAAGAAAAAAAAGAAAGAGGGTATCACTTGTCTACATCAAACAAAGAAATTCTGTCAATCAAATTGTGAACAAAGAAAGTTATTTTTTTTAAAATATAAATATCATTGCAAACAAACAAACAAACAAACATGTTTATAGAGTCAGAGACCCTAATTCATACTTTATCTCTGCTATTATCACTTCATCTTGGATGTCACTTTTAGATGCTAGACGTGTAAACGGTCAATGTAATTCATGATTTCACACGGCAAGTCAAGACACAAACGACAATTTTTTTGCTTGAGAGGGACAGTTGGGTTTTTTGCCTTTGAAATGATCCGAAATGGAGTTCTTCTATCTACTTCTTAATTGTTTCTACTAACTTAAAGCTCAAGTTTAAATTGCCCAGATTGGATTATAGGATTTTTTACGCTGTAAAAGTTACACCTACACAAAAGGGTCATAATTAAAGATTTACTACTGAACTCCTTATGTTTCTCGAATTATCAGTTTAATTGACTATTTTCTTTTGTTTCTTGTTAGTATTATAGTCTACTTAATCTTTCTGTTTTTCCACATTAGTGTGCTGATGTTGCTCATGAAAAAATAATCTATTATATTATTAAAATTTAGGAAAATCTGTGGTTTTCTTTCTTGTATGATGAAGGAATGTCACTGTCATATTGTTTATTATGTATCCAGGGAGTTATTCTCTTAGAAGTTTCTAAACATTGAGCCAGGTGCAATTTCACACCGTGCGAATTCCTAAAGCTTTTATATTCGTGAATTTCTTTGGGATATAAAAAGTATGGCAGTGCAAATATAATTGTTAGTGGATTTTTACACGAACAAATGAAATATCTCGGGCAGTTGTGTTTTTCTTGTTAATTGGAAAGCTATGTGAGACTTGTTGGCAGTAACTGTGTCAAACCTGGAATGGGGATAATGAATCGTGGCATTATAATTTAGGAAAACTGACTAAACCAAACTTTTGGAGTATTGCCAGAAAATATACACTCTGCAGAGTGGTAATTGCTTGAATGTTCACAATTGTCATATTTTTTACTATGAGAATAGCATCAATTTTTCCTCATCACTTGTTCCTTTAGCTTTCTAGAGAAAGAAAATGCAGATATGACTAATACAAGCCCCTTAAACTCAATGCAGATATGACTAATACAAGCTCCTTGTATTGTATTTTTTTTTTTTTTTTAAATATGAAACACATTATTGTTCAATTTTTCTTTTGTTGAGTGATCATATTAATGGGATTGGAAGGATATGAACTTAGAAAAGATATGAAATAAGAAATGATTTAATTTTCTATTGTTGAAACATAATCCTGCTTATAGTTTTGAGTGTAATACTACGCAGTTAACATGGACCTTTGAGAAGGAAGGTACGAAACTGGAATGGCGATGGAAATGTCAACCTTCACCAAATTGCAAGAAAACTACAGCAGATGTTTTGGACTTTCTCATGGATGCTAACATAAGATTAAGTGTAAGATAATGCATGATAATTCTGTTATCTTATGCAAGCATACTTCTTTTGGGATGGTGCAACTTGATCTGCATGCAATCCTCTTTATTAGTGCTACTTATTTTTATAATTTGGCCTACTTGCCTGTAACTTGACAGTTGACATCATTGTGGTTACAGTGCTAACTATTTTGCAGGGTGTATACCTGTGCAGGGTTTGGCAATAGGAGTGCACCATTACCCTAAATTTTGACTCAACAAAGTAGTTTCATTGAAGTCCTTTGTGAAATATATTTTCAGCCTCCAAAAACACGTGCAGAAAAGAAAATAAAAAAAATAAAGAATTACCCCTGCGTCACTGCTATTTTGCACTATTTTATTTTTTTGTCTAACATATCATTATAGACCTCAAATTCATGAGAGTCAGTGAGTTGATTGAGTTACTCTGTAGTGGTAGTTGTTGGATCACTAGTGTACTTCATTGCAGAGTAATTATTGGGATACTCTTGGGGAACCCAAAGGACAAGAAGAAACTGATATATTCAGCCAACTGATGCAAGCTGATGCTAATGTAGTAATTTTTGCAATGAAACGTGAATGGAGGACATAGTTTATCGTGGAGTGGAGCTGTGGTAAATTCTCACTGTAGCATAATAAGCGGGACACGTTCTGTAGTAGTTCATAAAGTTCCAATGGTGCGAGAGGGAAAGAGGTTGGGGATGAGACTTGGTTATGCCATATATAGAATATGAGAGGATTTTGAAATAATGGGCTCAGTCATTATTATTTAGAGGTCTGAGTCATAACTTCTTTTCTCTCTAAACGTTTTTTCAAGTTACATTTGTTTCTTTATGTTGCATCTATACTTTACAAATAGGATTAGATTAGGCAAAGAAAGCAATGATTTTGGAAAGACATGGATGAGTTGATTTGTACAATTCCTAGTCGAGATAAGATATTTATTCGGCAATCCTTAGTCAAGATAAAATATTTGTTGGGAGAGCTTTGAGCGTTCACGTGGGAAAAGGTAACTCAAGATATGAAAAGAACATGAGGTAGAATGAACAAGGCAATACTGTTATGGATTTTAGCTAATTTATGACTTGGGTCTAGCTAGTTGATGCTTGAGAAAGGAACTCCCAAATAATGGCATTTGATGGTGGACGAAAGTTTAGTCAAATAGATTTCGTCTTTACTCCGAAGATGTATAGGTCATAGTATGAACCTAACTACACATTATAGGTTGGTGTTGGATGATGTGGTTGTTAAGAATGAAAGAACTACATGCAAGTTTTAAGTCCTGGAACAACATGGTGGAACGTTCAAAGTGAGGAACAGGTGACCTTGAAGAAATGAATTGAGATATAAATAACAAGTGTAACATGGTCTGGAATAAGGTGGTTGACTGTATTGAAACCCAACAAATGAGGTATTAGGAGAGTAAGGGTGTCAGTCTCCTTAATAAGGAAATGTGGTGGAGGAAGGAGGTTCAGATGGTAGTTAAAACTAATATATAACACCAAAAACATTGACAAAACTTATGAATGTGGAGGCTTTTGAAAAGTAGAATTTGCAAAATATAAAGTTGTATAATTCCTCTCAGACCAAGGATGGGGAGAAGAATATTTATGAGATATCTTAGCGGAAGGATATCTATAGTATATTGCAGAGGGACCTACAAAGAGAATTTGGTAAGAAACGCAATGAGGTTGGATGAAATTCCTATTGAAGCATAGCTGTGTACGAGTGAGTATTTGTTTAGACAAAATTATTCAATAAGATCTTAAAAAGAGTAAAAAGATACCACGTAAATGGAGGAAGAGTGTCATACTTATAACGCCACCCTCTCTCTCTAACACTTACAACTTGTACCATAATGATTGTGTATAAATTTAGGTGTGAATCAATTCTTAGCGAAGTTTAGTTTAATGTTAAGTAGCTCTATTATAGAGCTACTTACCTACTTTGCAAATTGTAGTAAAAGTATACATAAACTGAAGATTTGTATGCAAGTCTCATCTCATTCAGAGAAAGCCTATGATATGTTTCGTAGTAAAGTGTTATGGTAGGCTATGATGCTCAGATTCGAGTATGTGTACGTATCTAAATGTCGCATCTTTTTTATTTTTTTTTAAATATAGGATACGGGGACTTGCTAAAAAGAGTCCGAATTTCGGATATGGATACGTCTTTCAAACTTCAAATTTTCTTACTAACCTAAGATGTCATTTTAAATAAACCAAAATCAATTATTCATAAAGAAGGAAATGAGTATTGAATAAGGGGTTAAGATGAATAAAATATAATTTTGGAGTTTATTTTTCAATTATGAAAAGATAATTACTAAATGTTATATAAAATAGAAATTGGGGGACTTGATTGTAATTTGAACTTAGTGGAATACTAAGTAGCACTGTATGGAGCCCATTTTCATGTTATCCAAAGAAAATCCTAAACCATCGATACAAAGAAGGAAAAAAGGAAAAAAAACGAAAACCTAGTGCCGCCGCCTTTCTCCACACTCTTGGTGACGACACTAGGTTTACAGAGAGCAGAAATGGAAAAGAAGAAAAGGAAAAGAGAAGGTACGAAAAGGGAGTATCTTATAGTTATGGTAAATTAATACATGATCTATACAAGAAACGGTTGCATCTTAAGAAAAAAGAAGTAGAAATGGCAAAATGTTTGGTTGAAACTTGGAGGATTCGATACATATCCCATACCCATACCCATACCCATCCATGTTGTGTCGACACGGGTACTTTGCCCATTTCTAAGAGACCGAGCATCAAAGACAGTAGATATTGTTGGTAATATATTCGCAATGGCCGGGGTAAGAAGTAGACGAAGTTGGAGAAAATATTGTTTAATTCTTAGTTGAAGAAATCACAACAAAACTATGTAGAAAATCAATCCGAACGACAATGACCTGAAAATGATAACTCCACGGTGGATTCCAAGGCACAAGGGTAAGCAAAGACGTCTCCAGGACACAATGCTTCGTGCATTAATGATGACAAGCCCTAATACTAAGAAGAGAATAAGCCATTATAGAGAGTTGTGTTCTGTATTTTCGGATTACAGAACATGAACAAACTTTGAAAATTATGGAATGCAAGTATGCAGGAAAATAAGTTGAGCAAGAAGTTGAAGTAGAGTTGTATGACTTTTCAATATTTCATGTATTTCACACATTATATAAGAAACCAACAGTCTTATTTATAGATTGTTAAACAGCTCTTCCCAAGAGTTGCAATTCTATACAAGAGTCACAAATGCAATCTCATAAATGTGTCCTACAATGTCCAAACATGACATTATTTGAAATTTCTCCAACGATCCTCCTTATCACGTCTTTATAAAAAGATAAGGAAAACGTAAAAAACATACCTGTATACACTCTGTAATTACAGTTGGCATGCCATATTTTACAATTTTTATGTATCATTTTTTTTTTTTTTTTTTAAGTTTAATCTAACCATTAAGTCCTTAAAAAAAAAAAAAAAAAAATTGTAAATAAGTATTTTTTATATATGGATACTAAATCTTAGTCCATGTTTGGCTAATTTATAAATGTTCAAACTTAATTTTCAACCACAAATCCCAATGGACCCACAAGTAGTAGTATTCATTTATCCACCACCACTCACTCAATCTATCTATAAATTAAACCGTTTATAATTCTTTCCAAACGGATGCTTAATTTTTGATGTTTTTATGAGCAAACCTTATTCACAATTTCTTTTTTATAACATGCTTGATCAATGAAATTACACAGGTTCACTAGTTAAAAATTAAAACTGCTTGCCGACAAAACTATGACTATTTGATTTTGTACACTTTTCTCAGTCGATATGTGATTACTCATGTTTTCTGAATCATGTTTTTTTTATTTCATTTTGCAACCTAAGTAAATGGTAAATTGTATATTGTGACACTAACATAAATATTCCATGTTCCTTCTGTTTGCTAATATGCGAAGTTCCTTGCTGTGTAATGATATTGCTGTTGAAATCTCCTGCCAGCTGAGCGCTTTCATGCAAATATTTGCTCCTCTGTGTACTCTGGAACCATATTTAAAAGGTGCTTCACAAGTTTTTAGTTTGTGTAAATAGGAGGAAGTTGTCTGGAAAACCCAATCAGCTGACAGGCTCAAACTAGAGGCAGAAAAATGTTTGGCTCAAAGTGAGAAACTCAGCAATGAGAAGGCCGAGTTTGAAAATAAAATCTATGGGAAGGTTTGATTTCTATTCCAAGAACCCCTCTCTCTCACTTGTTCTCATTCAGAAATCTTTTTAGATATATAAGTAGTAATTTCATATAGTGATAATTATAGAAGCATATTTGGTGATCCAGTAACTCTAGATGAATTCTTCTTATAACCGTTTAACGTTCTTAGATATTTTCTGTACAATAGGAATGACTTTATTTTTTAAATGCTTTAGTTTGTTGAGGTCTTGAACTCGAAGAAAGCAAAACTTAGACAGCTTCGTGATCGGGTCTCCAAACAAGCCACTGCAAGTCAATTGCATGAAGAGGAGGACGATTCCACAGACAGGACCGAGAGTTTTGATGAAGAAACTGATGAAGGCAATGGTGGTGAAGAGCAAGGGAAGAATGATACAGGTACCTCTAAGGACGTCCCTGTTACTAGGCCTCGAGGTAGAAAGAGGAAGTGAACCTCTTAAATACTTCATCATAATAGCATGGGCAGTTTATGCCTATCTGCATCGCCATCTCAAGCTTGGTTGTCTAATTCTTATTGAACACTTACCATATAAACTTGCATGTATTTTGCTATTGGTACGTAAAAAATGTACATAAGCGGTTATCTAAAATGATGAGGAAAAAGATTGGATGAAAAAGTTAATTGTATTTTAAACTGGCAAATGATAGATTGCCATATGATATTATATAATCATTTATGTAAATTTTGATATACATGTAGCAAGATCCAACTTGCATTGTGTATCTTGATTTTGGACAAGGAAACTAGTGGGTGGGAGTGGGCAGGTTTCTGAATTTTGCCTTGTAAATACTAGCAAAATGTGAATCTGGAATAACATAATCATGCCAATGTTGGACGTAAAGTATAAGCTTGTATGCTTTGATATTCCCCCTAACATGTTTCTCTGTTCGCTTTTGGAACAAACCTATTTTTTAATATATTTGCCCATATCAGTTGAAAGAAATCTTGAAAATAGACACTTGCTCAGATAATTGGTTATCATTATAATTTGAAGTTAGTATATAATTATGTGGAGAAAATTGATTATACGTCAATATCTTCTCTCAAAGGAGGCACATGGTCCTTGGGCTATTTGATACTTGGTTGAAATGATTAAGGACCTAATTCAATTTCTCAAAAGTTGTAAAGCAAGTAGCGTCTCCTAATTTAATGCTTTTTAACTCTTTTTTTTTCCCTCTCCTCCTCCAATAAGTCTATAGGTAAGGCTATCGTGCCCCCTACTACCTGTACTGCACTTTCATATAACTCGTACCTCATCTTTAGTATCAATAAAGATGGTTAGAGAATTCAAAACCCTCCCACTAGGTCTAGATGAAAATATAAAAACTAGCCTAAATTTTAACGGTGTTTTGAATAAAGGAAAAAGTTAGATGGTAAAATAATCAATTTATTTGAACCTTAACGAACTATTTAGATAAGTACTAGGGAATAGGAGCATAAAAATGAATGAAAGGCCGAGCCAAAATCGTCGAGATATGAAAGTTGAATACCAAAATTGAATAGAAGACAAATATTAGGGCAAATTTACAAAATAATAATGGCCTGAAGTTGGCATCTTAAAAAATGCAGACTCTACAATCTCTCTATCCGCTAAAATTGACATTTCTTGCTCTAATCGTTAACGCCGTAACCACCATGTGCACGTTAGAGAAGCGGGGTAACCTTTTCATTCTAACCTTAACCAGCGACAACAAAGATGAGCATCGGTTAAATCCGGCTCTCATATCATCCATCCGCTCGGCTTTGGCCGAAGCCAAGTCACAAGCCGTCGCCGGTTCCGTTCTTATCACAGTGGCTCAAGGGAGATTCTTCTCCAATGGATTTGACTTAAGGTACGCTCAATCTGTCGGCGCTAAATCCGGCTCGATTCAAGCATCCCTTGATGAAGTAGTCCGGATGGTCAACCTCTTTAAGGGCGTCGTCTCCGATTTTCTAACCCTACCCATGCCCACAGTCGCTGCCGTCGGCGGTCACGCCGCTGCTGCCGGATTGATGCTAGCCATGAGCCACGACTATATCACTATGACTTCATCAAGGAGTGTGATGTACATGAGTGAACTGGACATAGGGATGACCTTGCCCGATTACTTCACTGCTCTAATACGAGCCAAGATCGGATCGGCTTCAGCACGGCGCAATTTGATTTTACGGGCTGCAAAAGTGAAGGCTGATGAGGCAGTAAAAATGGGGATCGTAGACTCGGCGCACTCCAGCCCGGAAGAGGCCGTGGAGGCTGCAATGCGCCTATGTGATGATTTGGCCAAAAAGACATGGAATGGTAAGGTATATGCAGAAATAAGAAAGGCTTCATATCCAGAGCTATGTGGGCTTTTGGGATTGAAAGATGTGGCAATTTTACGTTCAAAGCTTTGAGAAATAATTTATCACTTATTTTCTTGTGCTCTATGGCGCTTGAAGATGTTATTAAAGAATAAAAAGAATTTGTCAATGGAGAAATATTTCATAAAATACATATCTCGAGTCTTTTTCGATCTTGTTAAATCTTGTCCAGTAGCATCCCATCAAGTTAATTTAGTTTTGCAATAAGAATGGTGCCATGTTGTATTTTGGCATTTGGGAAGTCTTGAAATGTTGATGTATTTGAAGGTTTTGGTGGAATGGTAATATACTTAAGGTTTGCGAAGTTTACATGGCTCTGGTTGCAAACTGCTAAGAGACCTTGCTCAAAATGAAATGGGTGACCTAGTTGGGTTGATCTTAGGTTGTATCCGCATATTTTCGCTTGTTGTAAGACGAAGGTAGATCAGAACTAACATGTTTGTTGTGGTTGTTGAAATTATAGTTGCATTTGATCTTGCAAGAAGTTCTTGCTTTATGGTAATTTGCAATTTGGCATGTTATGGTGACCTAACTTAAAATGACACTTCATATTGACCACTCAAATTTTCATGTCATGTTTCTGTTTGCCTAGTTGACGAAACTTTAATGTCTTTATGTAGTTTCAGTAGCATTCAGTTCGAGTTTGAGCTCTAGTGATGACTACATCTCCTCCATTCATATTATTGTTCAGTTCTGATCTTTTATCCCCAGTGAACATGATAAAAAACTTCCCAGAACGGGCTAGGAGATCAATTCTATATTGTTGTTCACTGTGCTGGTAGACAAAAGTACAAAATGTATTGGCACTTGAAATTCCTTTTGAATAAAGCTCATTTGCCAGAAAATGATTGACATACATTCACATGCACGTGATACCTGCGTGGATCTCGTATGAATAAAAAATACCAAAAAAAAAAAAAGTGAAACCCCCCCCCCCCCTACTATGAGTGTTCTATCAGGGTGAGTATCAAATCCTCCCTGATATCATAGCTTGGTTGATTCCTTTTACAAACCATAAGAGTGGCACTTGGAGGTTGATTTTACAAAATCCCTTGATGGATTTCCATTTTAGAAATTTTGACAAAACAACAATTTGAGTTTTGATCAATGATGGGGGGTGATGGTCGTGTTTAAAAGTCTCTCCAAGTTGTGCTTCAAATTTACTTTTCTAAAAGGTCTACTTAAAATCTTTTGTATTGAGTCAGTCTGTCCAGCAAACCAGGGCCCTTCTACTTGAACAACCCCCTGGTTGTTGAGGGGGTTGTTCAAGTGGCTTTTTCTGGCAAACCAATACCCATTTTCTTACTAAGACCTCTGGATTGAGTCAACCCACATAAATGACCAAACTGCTTAAGAAATTGAGAAATAAGAGCAAGCATCAATGGAAAAGGCATTTCTAGTGAAGGAAGATGCCAATAACAACTTAATCAAATAAGCAACCTTGTGTAAGCTCAAATGTCACGCTGTTTCCTGGACGAACAAGAAGCTACATAAATCATAGTACCTATCAAGACATGCATATTTAGAACATCGATTATTTGTTTGGTTCCCCAAACTAGACATAAATAAACAGAATTAATGGGGGCCTGAAGGAACACGTAAAATGACCATTCATTGTTATATCCTATTTGACAAACATGCCTCAGGACTCCAACAGTATTAACATCACTAAAGGGGTGAATGAAATTTGTGAAATAGAAGCAAATTGAATATTCATGCATCCACAGCTTCTTGGCAAGCCAAAATCGACTAAAAGAAAACAACCTACAATATCAAATCGTTGTGAAAAAGAAGAATCTAGTTTATAAGAGTTATAATCCTAATTTAGACCATATTCAGGAGTCTCTTCTTTGATTTACCTATGAGGATTTCTGTTTAGGGGCGGCCTTTTTTCTTGAGTTGTTTCCTCCTAATAGAGTTCTTCATCCCCAGAAGAAATAACAATGCACCAAAAATCGCCACGGACTACAAAGAAATGTATTTCAAATTACAAAAAGTTTCACGCCCATCACGAAAATTATCCAATAGGTGAGTTGAGGCCACGATTGTTCAATTAATATCTTGAAGGAACTTCGATAAGAGCTGACAAATTCTGGCTTGGCAACATTGTAGTTGTTGAGTTTGTTGGACAAGTTTCTCGTTGGATTTAGCAATTGAAAATCGGAATTACAATTTACTGGATTGACGCATACCGTATATGCAACTTACTGGATTGACACATACCATATATGCAATTTACTGAATTTGCGCATACCGTATTTACAGTGAACTTAGATACCGTATTTGCACATACCAATTCTGTTCATACCATATATGTAGCTTACTGTATAGGTAGTGAAGTTAGATACCAGATTTACACATACCAGTTTGAATAATATCACCACAAGACTCAGACAAAAAAAATCGTATGTAGATAGACAGAATTTCGTATGCAGTGCTTGTGTATGCATATTTCTTCTTATATGCAAAAATGTAGAAAACAAGTCAGATTTATACTTGGCTCATGAATGGTAACTTGCCCATTCACTTAATGGCAGTAACCATTGGAGTTTCAAATGTTTCAAAAAATGAAAAGTCAGTCACATACTCATTTTTTTTCCAATAGTAGTTGTAGAAGTTAGACAGAAGGGGAGTGGTAAAAATCAAGTAATAAATCGGCATTAAGAAAACATGTGTTTTTAGTTACATAATCAACATTGGAGTCGTACATCAATATTCACAGCGTCTTTCCCAAAATTAGAAGTTAGAAATTTCTGGACGACAACCAATTTGGCAGCCCATTCTTCTGCTGCAGGCCCACCATCTTCTCCAAAATCATTAAACCTAAATAGTACAACCATATTGGTATAAAGAAAAAAACAATAGAAGTTTTTGTGATTAAATTAAGAGATTTGCTACACGTACATCTGGGATGACATCTCCACTCACAAGAGGGGAGGCCCGCGATTTTTTATTGGATGCGGGCCCCCCTCTTATGAGACTGGTGGCAACCGAGCCAAGTGGCTCGTCGGCTCAGCTGCTCGACTCGCAAAAAATGAGCCACAAGCGGTTCGGGCTCGTCAAAAAGACGAGCTCGAGCACGAGTCGAGTAGGTCGGCTCACACCCGGCTCGTCATTTAGACGAGCTCCTCATCAAGTGAGCCCACGAGCCTCATGTAATATGAGTTGTGAGTCTTGTGACTTGTGTGGTTGTGCCGTGTGTAAGTGTAACCCATGTTGGTGTTGCGGACCTGCGAGCTGCAGTGTTGAACCTGTTAGTTGTTGCGTGTTGGTATCTTGCCAATCCTGTCTTGGTGAGTATTAATTGAATTTTAATAAGCAAAATTCTTGTTATGCAGTAATGTATTATGATTTCGAATTTTCGAGTGACTAATTGAATTTATAACATTACAGGAGACACATTCGACATTCTCCATTTTCCATTTTCCTTGGTTTTGCTCTGCTTACACATGGTTATTGTGCGTATCAGCGTGTGCCGGCGTGGTTCGGGCTGTGGATTTGCCTCTTGCAGGTGAGTTGTTGGATCACAATTCACTTATTGAAATTTTTGGATACTTTTGTTGTCTTTTTTTGCGAGTTGCGAAGTGAAATTAGAATTGCTATTATTGTTGAATTGTTGAAACTTTAATATTGAATTGTTGATTTGTTGCACTTGTTTGAGTTGTTTGTTGGTTGAGAGTTGAGACTTGAGAGCTGCTTTGAGTCTTGATTGTGTTGAGTGACTTGAATTTGTTGATGGTTGTCTCATGTCTGTTGAGTTGCCCGCCTTCACAGTTCACCCTTGAAGCTTGAGTGTTGAGTGACTAAGTCCTTGATTTGTGAATTGTAAAGTGACATTTCCAATTAGGAGTTATTATTTATTACTGAGAATTGTGATTTTTTATTCAATTCTAATTGAAAATTAAATTGGGTATTTTGTAGATTATGGAACGATTTTTTCAACCGAAACGAAAGTCTATACCTAGTTTTCCTAATTCTAATTGTGCTTCTAGTCCCACGACTGCTTCACACGAGTTGTTAGATAACACAAAGAAGTTTTGGGTTCAATTCAATGTGGATGATCTTGTATCTGATCCAGAAAAACGCCCCCTATCGAGTCATAGGCTCCTAATATAAGAGATGATGTTAGGATATCATACTTGGAAAAATGTCATTGTCGACCACATGGACATGACTTTTCAAGAAGACGGATAGGAAATGATAGCAAGTGTTTTCGAAAAGAATGGTTTTATGAATTTTACTAATTGGAGTACAGTATAGAAAATGATGCGGCTTATTGTTTGCATTGTTATTTGTTCAAACCTGATAGAGGGGGTCAAGGGGGTGTACATATATTCACTAAGACCGACTTTAGGGATTGGAAGCACAAAAATATATTGAAAGATCATGTCGGGCTCGTTGATAGTGCTCATAATAAAGCTTTTGCAAAGTGTACTAATTTAATGAATCAAAAGCAAAGTATCTCCTACATTATTTCTAACCAAAGTAGTAGCCAACAAAAAAGTTATAGGACAAGGTTGACTACAGTGCTAAATTGTACTAGATTCCTCTTAATGCAAAGATTGTCATCTCGTGGTCATGATGAATCGAAAGAGTCTCTTAATAGAGGAAATCTAATTGAGTTACTAAATTGGTATGCAACTCATTGCAAGGAAATTAATGAAGTAGTATTTAGTAATGCTCCTATAAATGACCAAATGATTTCACCAAACATTTATAAGGATTTGGTTAATTGTTGTGTTGTAGAGACGACAAGGTCTATTATCAATGAGATTGGTGATTCTTTGTTTTTAATTTTGGTCGATGAAGCTCGGGATAATTCCATAAAAGAACAAATGACAGTTGTTTTGAGGTTTGTTGACAAAAGTGGGCAAGTGAAGGAGCGTTTGTTATGTATTTTCCATGTCCCTGACACTTGTGCCCAATCACTTAAGAATGCTATTGATGCGATATTTTCTACACATGGGTTGAGCATATCTAGTCTGAGAGGTCAAGGTTATGATGGAGCAAGTAATATGTCAGATGAGTTCAATGGCTTGAAAGCTTTAATTTTAAGAGAGAACCCATATGCTATGTATGTTCTTTGTTATACTCACCAGTTTCAGTTGACAGTTGTTTTTGTGACACGTACGAATAATATGCTTGATGATTTATTTAACATTGCTTGCTATTATTGTGAATTTGGTTGGTGCATCATGTAAACGTGTAGCTACTTTTCGAGCAAGTTATCATTCTGAAATTCTGGAAAAGCTTAATATTGGGAAACTTTCCGGTGGAACTAGTCAGTTTCAAGTAATGAGTTTGGCACGCCATGTGATAATAGACGGGGCTTACATCTATTGACAATTACTCTTTTTATTAGTATGTTTAATGCAATTGTAGATGTTCTTGAGAATATATCAGAAGATGACATAAATGTGGAGCAAAAATCAATGGCCGTAAGATAGATGGACACTGTGCAAGATTTTCAATTTGTGTTCAGTCTCCACTTTTTGTTTGAAATTCTTGCAATTACAGATGACATTTCCCAAGCCTTACAGAAAAATGATCAAGATATTCAGAATGTTATTAGGTTATTGAAGTTGTGTAAGTATGCATTGCAGCACATGAGAGACAATGGTTGTGAATACTTTGTTGAGTAAGGTGATTGATTTTTGTGTTGATAGACATATTTCAGTGGCTAATATGGAGGATATTGTAATATTGGATGGTCGACCTAGGCGTGCAGCTTAGCAGGTGACTTATTATCATCGCTTTTATGTTGATTTGTGTCATGTGATAGATTCAATCTTGCAAGAGTTGAATGATCGTTTTCTAGAAACAACTACTGAGCTTTTGGCTTGCATTTTGCGTTTAAATCCAATAGATTCATTTGCAGCTTTTGATATTTGTAAATTGATACGTCTTGCTCAATTCTGTCATTTAGTTTTCAATAGTGAAGAACTTTTATTATTTATACCTCAACTTGACAAGTTTCTTATGCTTGTGAGAATGAAAGAAACTTTTTTCAACCTCAAAAGCATATCTTGTGTAGCTCAGAAGTTGGTTGAAACTAAATGTGTTGGTTTATAGGCTGATCACATTGGTTTTGATATTACATGTGGCAACTGCAAGTGTTGAAATTGTATTCTCTGTTATGAATCTAATCAAGAGTGACTTGCGTGACAAAATTGGAGATGAATTGTTGAATGACAATTTGTTGGTTTACATGGAGAAAGATCTTTTTGTAAAATTTGAGAATGAGACAATATTGCAACGTTTACAAAGTATGAGACCTCATAGAATTTAATTGTCTAAGTTTACAATTACAGAGTAAGGTTGCATCGTATATTTTCTTAGTATTTTGGGCCACCTTGGTTTGTATTGAACTATATATATTATTTTTTTTTTTTTACGTTTGAGTGCATTTACATATATATTGAATAATTTTTAATATTATTTAATCAAATTTTAATAAATGACCGATCGGATCGGATTATTACGATCGTTGATTGTCGACGGTCAATGGTCAAAGTCAATTTCCGTCTTAGTTGAACATTCATGCTGAATTTGCCCTTGCTTTGGTTTAGAATTAAAATCAGATTTTAATCATAATCATACGGGGGCTATATTTGATCCTACTTTCAACTCAAACTTTAAATGTTTTATTCGCATAGCATAGAGGTATACTGCTAGCTAAAAAAATGCTCTTTTAATCAATATCAGATAGTCAATTAGGACTTTTGTAGACTTTTTTTAAATATTGACTTTTGTAGATTTCACGAACTTTTATAGATTTGTATGTAATTAATGAAAGTTTTTTGTAAATTTCTACAAACTTTCATTTTAAATTTTTTGTAGACTTTTGAAAAATTTAATTTAAAATAGAATTTACATGTATCTAGTGTAACAATGTGAAGTTTTCACATACGAAGTAGTGGTTTCCACAATTCTCTTTCCCCTCTACATGTAATAAAAAATGGTTTTAAAAGAATACAGATTTAAAGCCTCATTTATTAAAGAAATGATAATCAAAATAATATATTATTCTTTGATGAAAAAACAAATAAAAAAAAACTAAATGTTCAGTATTATCACCTTTAAAGAGTAAACAAGAAATCAATATATTTAAATTTAAAAATTAGAATTTTTTTATATAAAATCTTTTAGTTAAATTACAAATTGATCTTTTTCATAAAAAAAAGGATGAAAAAACAAGTTATAAAAATCTTTAGTTACAATTTCATTTTCTCATAGGAAATGAAGATAGATTAAAAAAAGAGAGAGCGAAAAAAATATAAAAAATATAATCGATAGAATATATATATATATACACGTTATGTTAAGGCTCTAATATCCATAGATGAGAAAAAGGAAAGAGAAATATTGAAAAAAACAAAAACACACATACTTTTTCTTTTTCTTTTTTGTGAAAGTCTTCCTAAATTTTGAGATGAATGATAGACAATTTTTTAGATTTATTTTTATACTTTATACTTAAAAATTAATACTATAGAGACTTTCTATTTATTAAGAACAGTTTATACATTTTAAAAGAGTATTTTTAAATTAAAAGAGTGGAAATTGTTATGCATTCTAACAATACTCTCTATTTTGGCTCATTATTTTGCTTTTCTCAATAAACTTTTATTAATTTCTCCGTATATTTTAATTTAACATATTTTTTGTATGTCAATAATCAATAAATTTAAATGTAGTTTGAATTATTTAAGAAGTAGAGTATTAAAAATATATTGTTTATTAAATGCAATCATTGTATATTAAGAATATTGAGTGACTATCTATTTTAAAAAGTTATAATAGAGAATCTCTTGGAGTTTGTTTTTAAATTAATTTTAAATAAAGAGTGTTTTGTATTTATAGAGTTTTTTTGAAATTGTTCTAAAAATTTTTAATAGGTATTGAAAATTTGAATCTCTCAAGACTTATAAATTTTTTTAATTAAATACACAATGACTGTTAAAAACTTTTTAAAAGTTTCAATTGAATATAATAATATATTTAGAGAGTCTCAAAAAATGTATATTGAATATAATTAAACTTTTTAAATCCTAAAAGTTTTTAAAAGTCACAATTAAATACATTTCCTAAAAAATAAGCCTAACCTTCGTTTATTTTTACTACAAAAATTGATCATAATAGATTTTAATATAAAAATTAATAAAAACGGTTGGTTACAGGACCAATGTAGTATATGGTTAAATCAATTACTAATTTTTTGAGGTGAACAAAATGATTAAATCAAACCAGAACCAAATCAAACTGAACGATTTGGTTCGATTATATAAAAATAAAAAATAAAAAATAATGGTTCTCGTTCAGTTCTAGTTCTAGAACCATGGACAGAATCAATAACCAAACTCAATATTTAAATTTTATTATTTTATGTATATTATATATTTTACAAATTTAGTTAATCATAATTCACACCAAAAATAAAATAAAATTCAAAATTCAATTGAAAACCAGAACAAAAAGATTATGTACCTTCGGTTTCTCGTTTCTTAATGTGGACACTAGATACCCTAATTTATTTTGGAGACCTAGATCTTAATTCATTTTCTTATTTTCTTTCATTCTCAATTTATACACCGACTCTCAAATGGACATTAGCAACTATCGTCTGTCGTCTACTGTTGTGCTCGTCATCACCACCGTGTATGAATTTCTGAAATTGAAGCTTCAACCTTTGACCTTTCGGTTCTTCTTCTTCAAATATTCTTTCTTTCTTTTTTATCAATCAATAACAAAACTAGAATCAAACCAAACGAAACCAGAATCGAATGGTTCGATTTCAGTTTGGTTCCATATCTTAAAAAAATCATTTTGGTTCCATTATAAAAGAAAAAAAATCATTAGTTTATGATTCAGATATCTTGGATTTAGAATAAAATGGAACTATATCTTTCCCTGCTAATTTTAACTTAAATTTTTATCAATTTTTTTAATTAAATCAGATCGTGGCTAAATATTATAAATACTAGTTATTTTTATTAAGGTCTCGTTTGATACATATTTTTTGTAAAATGAGAATGAAAAATATAGTCGTTATGGGTCTCACACAAGAGATGTAAAATCAAATACGATGGTTAGATGTAATGGATAACGATCATGTTTTTTTTTATTTTTATGGTGAAAAAATGAAAACCAAACGAGGGCTATGTATACTCTCCTACTAAGAATAATGCTACAGTTGCCCCTTGGGGTACATCCAAGTTGGCAAAAGATGGACATTGCGGGGCTTACAATCTCAGCGTGGGGAGTTTGATTTTTGGTTGGAGCAGTTGAATGATGTAATAACCATTTATTGGTTGGAGCAGTTTGGTGATGTAATAATCATGGAGGAGGTTCATTTGGGGTTAGAAGTATAAATGTTGCACAGACCCTGGTCAATTTGGACATAATCCGCGGTTTACTTCCGTCGGTTATCGAGGAGTTGGTGGCTGGTGGTCCAGGATATAGTCTGACGTAAGTTGGGAAACCGGGTATTAAAAAAAAAAAAAAAAAAAAAAGAATAATGCTACAGTTACGTGTCCCATTGTACACTGGCACACAGAACGTACTAGAAAATAGAAATTATAAATAAGCAATGAATGCATAATTTATTATTTCTTTTGGCCTGTGCTTTCTTCTTCTGCTACTTCCTTTCTCCCATCTACCTCTCAAGTCTCTCATTTCTCCCTTCATACCTTTATCTCTCTTTGCAACTTCTTATTCGCTTAATAATCAAAAGCGCTTCATTCTTTCTTTTCCAGGTTTTTCTTTTTTCTAATTCGACCTGAATTTATCCTTTTTGTTTCATTATCCATTTCAAGTTGCCTCAATCTGTTAGATTTGGAAATTTTATCTGAGGTTCTAAATGTTGTTATGATATGATGTTGTAATTAGTTTGGCTTCTAAGTTCCATTGACGTGTTCCTAAATCCTTACTATACCTTGAAGTCTCACATCCAAGGACACTCTCTGTGCCTTCAATCCGAATCAAGACAAGTGAATAAATTGGTAGTAGATTTTTTTGTGATTATATTTTTAAAGTTTTGATCTTTTTTTTGGTGGGATTTCGTTGGATTGAGGATATCGAGTTTACTTTTTGTGAATTTTGGGATATAAGAACTGGGCTTTAATGATTTTTATTTTGCATTTTGATATGAGCTCAAGTTCGAGGAGTTCAGAAATGTGTTTAATTTAATCTAATTAATTGAAATAGCAGTTTGGTGTTTGTGTTTGTCAACTTGTAGGGACCTTTATAATTTTTTGTTTGCAAAAGTTACATTTTTATCATATAATTATAAGCTATTCCATATAATTCTTTGAACATTGGTATATGAATTCGAATTAAGAACTTGTGTTGCAGTGTTTATCGTTTTTCTGCTATCTGAGTGCTGCCTGCTGTGTTTTTGTATGTCTATAAATAGGATGTTTTGTGTTCTCTTTCTCTCTCTATCTCCACACACACACGCACAACACGCATATATATTTTTAATTTGGTGTAGCTTGTGTTGTGTTGAAACAAGGTGAATTAGGGGAAGTGTGGTGAGAGTTGAGAAGGGGAGGAAATGGCTGAGATCGCCACTGAGGAGTCTGGAGCAGGGAGGTCGAAGTCACTGGAAGGGGTATCTACCGTGCAGCTGCAGCAGTTCCAGCCCGGGGAAACATTGATGGAATGGAGGTCTTCCGAGCAGTTGGAAAATGGGATCCCATCAACCTCGCCCCCTTACTGGGATATCAGTGACGACGAAGGGGGTATGCCATTTGTTTGTCCCCTTCAGGATACTTTGAAGCCATGTTAATGAATTCCTTTTAATGGTTCTGTTTTAGTCAATATTGACAAAGTAACATGATATCTATCAATATTGTGCAAGACATTTGTCACATGTCATCTCTGACTTTTTGCCTGAGGCTTACACCCTGAGGCATGCATTATGTGAGGCTTTCACTAAATGTATTGAAGCTTACACCTTGAGGCTGTTTGGTAAAGCTTTTATGAAGCTTACGCTTCTACTTACTTGGCTCACGCCAGAGGGTGATGGAGTTGTGCGCTCATTTAAGGGTATCTCTCCATTTTTGTTTGAGGCATTACACCTCGAGGCTTGCATCATGTGAGGCTCAAATTAAATGTCTCGAAGCTGCCATTTGGTAAAGCTTTTATGAAGAAGACGCCTCAACTTATGCCACTGGGAGGTTGAGGTGTGGGCTCATTGGCTACCATATAAAGAAAATAAAGCATTAAAAGCTCAGGTTAAGATCTCCCTAACCGCCACACAAAGAGGGAAAAAGAAATTAAATAAGGGAAAATGTTAAAAGTGAAATTGGAAAGTGAAAAGGAATCCTTTTTGGTAGAAATATATGCATTAAATTAAGGGCTGATGCTCGTATGGATAGCGTTTTTTCCTTCAAATGCTAAAACCAAAAAAACAATGGTGCATTAGAGGATAAATTCGAGATCCTCCAAACTGTCATGCCATAGGGGGTAAAGAAAATAAAAGAGGAAAAGGTATTAACTGAACATGAAAAGCAAAAAAGAACCCATTAATTTTGATAGAATTGCATGCATTAAGGCTGATGCTCATCGTGCTTGCGAATACTTAAAACCTTTATTCTGTAAGGTCTTGTTCATATCAATGGGTACTTGGTGAAAACACAAGAGTGACTTCTTCTGTGGAGCTACAGTTTTGCGATGACGCTACCCCTTTTTTTTTTTTTTTTGTACTTATAATCACATGTATGGAATTAATGTGGTTGTTAGTTTTGTGCAGTCAATCATATGTTTGAACTGTTTTGATTATTGTGAAGCTTTGATTTTGCAGCATCATTTGACTAAAACTTAACACACAAAATTCTTCAGAATATATATGGTCCTTAATTTATGTATCTTAATGATAGTTGGTTGGCCTCTGATCAGTTTGAAGATATGCTGGTTATCATTGTTGCTATAATTTTAAGCTCTAACAAGGATACCAGAACACCATCAAAGTTTTTCTTTTCTTTTATCTACAAGTTCATAAACACATGCCAAAGTTTCTTTCAGGCATTGTTTAAAATTGCGATTGAGTCCTGCCTTAAGGTGCATCTGCCCTTCAGAGTGAGGCAAACAAAATCATCTCAACGTGTTGATTGTCTGGCAATTTTTGGAGGCTCACAACTTGGTCGAGAGAGGTGCAGGCCTCAAGGCTTGTTAGACTTGTGCTCCTTAAGTCTCCCAACTTAATTACTTTATTTTAGGTGTGGGCCCACAAACTAAAAAGTTCTATTTTACCCACTCTGGGAATACATGAGCTATTACTAAAACATTAAAAAAATAATTTTCTGATTGATCCACCTTAGGGATCAGATATTACTAAAACATAGAAAAAGTTGTGTTTGTTCTTTTGAGTACTTTAAATTGTTTTATTATGAATTTTGAAGATTTTTTATGATTTATTTAACATGCTTATATTTTTAATTTTTTGGTTTGCGATGAGCCTTATGCCTCAAAACATCTCAAGGCTTCTCACCTCGCGAAGGAGTGCCTCAGCACTCGATGCTACCCTTTTAAACATTGCCTTTTCGAAATCCTTCCGGATTGTCAGTTTGCTCCACTGTGCCACTTCATGTATGCATCCGACCTTCAAGATAGATTCATCCCCTTTTTTCCAAAAGGAAGGAGTAGGGAGAACTTTTATCATAACCCAACTCCACAAAGTTCAGAATATCACATTTTTCTTTTGTGTGTGTGTGTGTGTGGGGGGGGGGGGGGGGTTAGGATAGATTTTTACATTAAATGTTGAAGAAACCAGGATGATTTTGATACTTTTTGTTTATCTTGTGTCGCTAGTAAATCAATGTGTTAATAGCTGCAATTTTACATTTTCAAGGATGTCATGTGTTTCCAAGTTTCAATCGAAGAATGAGGTTTTAAAAAAATTGCATGCTATGCAAGTACACGACATCCTCTTTGAATTTTTGAAGTGGTAGACTGATGATGATTTTGATTTTTATAGGTGACTTTTTGCAAATACTGTACTTTCTAACATTTTCTGTTGAAGTTTATATGTGCATGTTTATCTAGTTCGTTCAAGTCTGCATTTTCTCAGCCTTCTTCATTTATTATTTGTGGTTTCTGTACATTGCAGGACCTAAACCTTCTGAGTTATATGGAAAGTATACATGGAAAATTGATGAGTTTTCTCAAATTAACAAAAGAGAACTTCGGAGTAGTGCTTTTGAGGTCGGTGGCTACAAATGGTACGAACTCATGAGTTTTTGCTTCTTCTGTGGAGTGCCTATATAGTTAAGATAACATGGATTCCTATTCCATTTTCAGATGTACTTCTTGTATGTTCATCGTCTTGAATATTTTCTATCTGATTTTTACTTCTATATTTCCCTGAGTGGTGATTCCTTTTTTATTTTTTCTCTTTTGGTTTACCTTTGAATTTTTGCCACTTTATACTGTAGAATATTTCTCATGTTGGTTTAAGGAATTTTTCGCTTTCGAATTTAGCCCCCGTTTGGTCCCCTTTTTTGGGAAATGAAAATGGGGAGAATAGTGTTTTCTTGAAAAAATGAGTGGTTGAAAAAGAATGAAAAGTTTTTTATTTACGTGTAATATTATTTTATTGAAGATTGTGTGGTTGAAAATAGGAGAGAGAAAAATGGAATGTAATGTAATGAGAATCAAACGGAGGCTTATTAAGATCATTAATGAATGGAATGCCCCCTTTCTCTATAGGTTGCGGAATAGTATATAAAAAATTCAATCAAGAACAACCAAGACGAGAGGCAGGATGTTTTTTAAGTAGTTTTCACGAATTAAAATAACGCAAGAAGTAAAATACATCTTGTAGCATGATTTCTCTCTTTCTTCTGTTTCACTGACTGCTGTTAATTTCTTGTATGTATGTGTACGTAAGGGATGCATTGCAATGATTCAATTTGAATGTTGATACAAGTTACTATGATTCAATCTTTGGACTGCAGGGATATTTTGATTTACCCTCAAGGCTGCGATGTCTCCAATCATCTCTCTTTGTTTCTTTGTGTGGCTAATCATGACAAGCTTCTTCCAGGTATGATAATATTTAATGATCTCTAACAAATTACTAGAAAATCAGTATTTTGGTTTGTAGTTGGTATATGTGATTTTTCGTCTCCGAAACAGGTTGGAGCCATTTTGCTCAGTTTACTATTGCTGTGGTGAATAAAGATCCTAAAAAATCCAAGTATTCTGGTAAGCTGTTCAATTGTACTATTTTTTTTTGTAATCATGTGTTCTATATGCAATCATGATCAGTGTTGTTACTTATTGCAAAACCTACAGATACCTT
This sequence comes from Osmanthus fragrans, assembly GCA_019395295.1. Lineage (NCBI taxonomy): Eukaryota > Viridiplantae > Streptophyta > Magnoliopsida > Lamiales > Oleaceae > Osmanthus > Osmanthus fragrans. The sequence continues at coordinate 19,634,092 of CM033343.1, read as the reverse complement.
ACATCGTTTTTGGAAGAAGGAGCATGACTGGGGATGGAAAAAATATATGGAGCTATCTAAAGTGTTAGACGGGTTTATTGATGCAGATACTTTGATTATAAAAGCTCAAGTTCAAGTCATCAGGTGGTGTGCAAATTATTATTATTATTATTATTATATATATATTTATTTATTTATTTTTGTGAATTTGCGAAGGTTAACATTTTGTTAATGGCTTCAGATCTGTGTATGGGGGTACATACAAGTGCCAACTTTTTCAACGAGTATATTCATATGCAAGTTTAGTTGAGTTATTTATATTTATCAAAAGTGTGAATAGCTAAAATAAGGCTGAGGACAAAAATTAAGGACGGTATGAAAGAAGTAATGATGAAACATCCTCTCCTTACAAGAGAAACTGTTTCTGATTGCTTGAATCATATGTAACTATGGCTACAGGTCTATGTCAATATGATAGTAGTCATTTTCATGCTGTAGTAATTGACTGAACTCGTGCACGAAGAATGTGAAATCTCTTCCTGCTCTGCAATTTAAGCTATAAAGGTGATATGGACATCTGGCTTCTCATCCTTTTAGATTAGTGAGAGAAAGAAATATATAGACAATGTGGAATTTTTTTCTAAGATTGGAGTCGAGTTTAAACTCCATTTTATATTAGTGGTTCTTTTAAATTTACTCTTATTGTGATTCAGTGCATTTGTAAGTAGTAATAGATGTGCTACGTATTTTTGTACAACTTTTCTTATATCTGTCTTTGCTTTCTCAGGGAGAGAGTAGATCGTCCCTTCCGTTGCCTTGACTCTCAATATAGGAGGGAACTTGTTCGGGTGTATCTGACAAATGTAGAACAAATTTGCCGTCGTTTTGTAGAAGAACGGAGGAGCAAGCTGGGAATGTTGATAGAGGACAGAAATAGATGGTCAAGGTAATGGATGCCTGTTTTTAGTTTCTTGATTATTTTTGTTTCTATTTTTGTTTTTGAAAAACAGATTTCAGCAACTTGCATTCAGCTGCTTTTGTAGCTTGTACAACAATATATTCTTATCTTATTTGCATTTTTCTGTGCTAATCACGGTAGTATTCATGATATTAAGAAACTTATTTTCCTTCCCCATAAATTTGCCCCATTGTCATAAAAAAATTTGTGCGTTGCATATTTGCCATTTATATTGTATTTACTTTATTATTTTGCTTTATCAAACATAATATTTTTGACAAATAGAGTTATTTTAATGTACTTTATCTGATATATGATATAACATTTTTGCATGATTAACATGATTTCAAATAGTACTTCTGGGTAACTTGTCATAATTTTCAGCTTCTGTACCTTCTGGCTGAGTATGGACCAAGGTTCCAGGCGTCAAATGTGCCGAGAGAGAATGGACTCAATACTCAAAGTAGTTGTGAAAGATTTTTTCATAGAAAAAGAAGTCACGTCTACTCTAGTCATGGATTCATTGTACAGTGGACTGAAGGCTGTTGAAGGCCAGACTAATTGGGAGCAAGGAAACAAAAAATATTTAGAGGCTGAAGAATTACCAGTTCCCATTGTTGGCATTGATAAAGATATGTTTGTCTTGGTGGATGATGTGTTACCATTACTCCAGAAGGCTGCCATAGAACCTTTGCCTCCAAAGGATGAGAAGGGTCCTCAAAATCGTACAAAGGTGAGAACCATTATGGTCAGTTATTTTTGCACTCTGCCAAAAAAAAAAAAAAAAAAAACGTGCGTGATTGTTCTTTTTGAATTAAGTATATTAAATGTAGAACTGCTTATTGCTTATCTCCTGCTATACACTAAGAAGACAAGATGGTTGCAAGATCTTGTGCAACTTGGCTGCTTTCCTAATGCTCAAAGTTATACAACCACATATTTATTTTAACCTCATTTTATGAAATTTTATTTATTGACTAAAATTCGCACTAAATTCTACTTACTGTATTCAAGCGAATGTTAAAGTCCCTAAGATCAATGTAGTGGTAAAAAGCTGGACTATCGGTCTGTTCATTTTTCAATTAGAGTGCATTGATGTTCGGAATATACAATGTAGGAAGTATACATGCAGGGCTGTCAGAGGACAAAAGGTTGAGGAATGTGTCCTCTGTAATCACCTCGAGTTATTTAGGATGACATCCAAAAACTAATCAAAGATTACGACAGTTAAGGATTTGATGCGATTGTTCACTGTTGTGTATGAGAAAGTTGTTTTTTGAACAGACTCAAGAATATTGCAAAATGAAAATCTATTATAAGAAGCAGGGTTAGGAAATGACAATTGACAGGTGGACGTTAATTGGGCGATAATGTTATCAATGAAAGAAACTGTAGACATCTGGACTGTATCAGTGGCAGTGGATTTATGTTCAGTAACCACTCACCTGGGGTACTTCACCTAGAGTAAAGAAAGGTTAATCTTAAATGTTCTTAATTTAATGTGGTCTCAAGAAAAACAAAATTTCGATTACTGCTTCCATCAGCTCAAGTGTTGCTGAATTTCGCCTATGAAAACCGAATCAACAGTACTGCTCACATGTTCTTAAAAACGTAAGGCGTGATCTTGGAATTTTTTCCTATACATTTTCTCTTTCAGGTCTTTATAATTTCTGGTTTGATTTTAAATATTATGACTTCCTTCTGCTTTGCAATATCGTACGAAATTGGTATTTACTATAGATTATTGTCAAAAGAGGATATGCTGTTTCTTGAATATTTTAGGATGGGAGTGCTGGAGAGGAGTTCAACAAAGATTCTATAGAATGTGATGAAAGGCGACTGACTGAACTTGGTCGTCGGACTATTGAGATCAGTGTCTTGGCTCATATTTTCAGGTAATCCATTTACTAATGGGAACAATTGATCTTTTTCCCATGGTCAAATGCAATATACGTTCTTCCGCTGTTGAGAACTGATACCTTGCTCTTGGTACCACTATTCTAAGGGTGTGTTTGATCCACATTCTTTTTGAAGAATGTATTTTGGAATAGTAGATTGATGGAGAATGTGTGGTTAAAAAAGAAGGAATTTTTTTTGATTTGCGTGTTATATTATTTTAATAAAGAATAGAGAAAAATGATTTTTTGGAAAATGAGAATCAAATAGGGGCTAATTTATGATTTAAGATAGTAGAATTGGATAATCAGGAACTGTTTTAGTGTTGAATAAAAGTGCACCATTTGACAGTGGCTTAATGGACTTGTAGTTTTCCTCAATGTTTCTTTTGGAATGGTCAGTAGACCTTTCCCACATATCGGCTCTACAAAGCACTGATCCTGGGTATTTTATAATATTTTGGCGATTCGGAATAAAATATATAGATCATCAATATTTGATACATTGTGTTTTTCTTCTAAATTCTGTGCATTCCTGCAGTAAAATTGAGGTTGCCTACCAGGAGGCTGTTGCTTTAAAGAGGCAAGAAGAGCTCATTCGAGAGGAGGCTGCTTGGCTTGTTGAGGGTGAGCAGAAAGTAAAGCGTAGAGCAGCTGATAAGGAAAAGAAAAAGAAAAACCAGGTTTGTGAAAAACATTCTTAGATATCTTTAACAAGCTACAGTTGATGAGAAACAAAGATATTGACACTTTATTTACTGGAAATATCTTGATGTGTTTGCATAAGTTGTTATGACACTATACATTTTATCATGTGTAAATATTTTACTTTCAGGCCAAACAAAAATGGAATAACCGCAAAATGAAAGACAAGGAAAGGGATGATAAGCTTGGCACTATTCTGCATGACAAGACTGAGAAAGAGAGTTGTATGGATAAAAATGAAGACTGCTTGACCACAGAATTAGAAATGGCAATCGAAAAACCTGATGTGCCAGAATTTGTTTCTGATGTATCTGATTCAGTGATTTGTGTATCAGAAATGCTTCTTCCAGATTCAGAAGAGAGGGACCCAATTTTGGTCAACTCGGATACTGATTCTTTGGAAGTGCTTCCTCCTACAGAATCCAATAACAGTGGAATTATTGGTGTGCAAAATGGAAGACAAGGAACAAGTCCATGTGCAGAGGATGATAGTTCATCCACATGTCCCAGTGACTCGGTACTTTTGTCAATAAATGTGCCTCACAAAGGGAATTCTCCTATCAATAAAAACCAAAAATCACTGAGCAGGTAAACATTTCACCCAAGTTGGTATCAGTATTTCTGCAACAAATAATCGTAAAGGTTAATATTTATTCATATCTGCAGAGGGAGGAAATCTCAAGGCAAGGTGACTTCTGACAGAGCAGATTGGGTCAATAAGGTACTTATTCACCCATCTGAAGCTGTGACAGACACGAGGCAATCAAATGATGCATTTGGAAGTATGCGGACTGAATCCCTGTCTCATACTGCTGTCCAATCCTTGCAGGGAAGGATAAGCCGGGTCGAACAGCATGTGGGGAAGAAGGTATTTGGTATCTAGTTTAAGGATAAATTTAGGAAGATCAGAGAAATCGTAATGTCTTACAGGGATATATGATATAGTTGCTATTATATTTTGATTTGATAATCTTTTATGACATGGTATATTTCAGAAAACCTTTGCATTCTTCTGAGCTCTCATCGCCTCTTTTTTTCTCCCTCTGAGAAACAAATTTTCCACAGTTAGGTCACATAGATTGATGAATTGTTACTTTATTTATCACAGGAGGAAGAAGATGTTTCGGTGCAGAAAAAAATTGGTGCCAAATATGGGGCTGATGTTGAAATATCCTCCACGGAAAAGATTGTAGGTCTAATGTCTTCCCCTCCCAGGAGCCCTTCCAAATGCATTCCTTCCACTGATTCACCTAACTCAGAGTTGAAGGCTAATGCAAAACCTTTTCTGGACAACCTTAAACAAGCTGATAAATCCATGCGATTGATAAATTCAGCTGAAAATGTCGCCAAGTTGGAAACCGATTCTCAGAAAGCTGCAACTCCAAAACCTGTTGAAAAGCCCTCTTGGCAGCAAGTACCTTCCACAACTGAAAAGCCTTCAAAGACCTCGACGGTGCAAAGGCCTCCTGCTACGTCCAGATCCTTGAGTGCTCCTCTAATTCCAGGGCCTAGACCAACTGCTTGCATGGTGTCCATGGTCCCAACAGCACCTCTATTAGCACGCTCAGTTAGTGCTGCTGGCCAGTTCGGCTCTGAACTTACAGCCGGTATACCAAGTTATGCTCCGCAGTCTTATCGAAATGTAATGATGAGTAGCTCTGTCCCAGGAAGTTCACCTGCTTATACTCAACGTCACTCTCCAAATTCAGTGGCATATTCATACTCCCAGGCGCCTGCTTTGGTATCCACACCCATCTTCTCACACCAGAGCTCTGAGAGGAATGAACCAGATTCGATTAAACCAAGTATTTCATCTGGAATGGAAAATCATAATGCGTGGCAGAATGGAGGACCTGCATGGATGGAGTCTCCTCAAAGGGATAGTGGCAGGAGCATAGTTGGTGATCATTCTTCTCAGCATAATGACATGCAAAGTTGTCATTTAGACAGACCTGTACAGTGCTATAGAACGCAAGATCGGTTTCCATCTGGGCGTCAAAGCCATGGTGTAGTAGCAGAGGAATTCCCGCACATGGGCATCATCGACGAGTTGCTTAATGATGAGCATGGATTTGGGAACTTGGGATTTCAAGGTTTGAGCAATGGGCCTCACCATCTGAACCGGCAGTTTAGTTTCCCAGATGAGATTGGCATGCCGAGTAGTTTGGTCTCCTCAAGGAGGAACTCATGTAGGTTTGAACGAACACAGAGTTATCGTAGTGAAGTAATTCAACATGGTTGCGGTGGTGCTTCCTCAAGTTCTTTTGATATGCCATGGGATGCGATTCCTCCTGCTAGTCCACAACGTTATTTAGATGGGCAGATTGATGGATTAATTTCTATCCCGTGGCAAATGGACGGTTCTGATCTTTCTGCTCTTAACATAGGAAATTGTTATTCCTATCCTATGCTGCCGGAGTATCCAAACCTTGCATGTGGCATCAATAGGTATGCATTATTCCGGCATTGAAATGGAGATGGTTTTCATTGACGACAGAGCGCGGGACTGGTTGGAGTGACCCTTGATGCATGAGAGGATAGGCAAGACTTAGGTTTGAAGTTATAGCCCCATTGGTAAGAAAATAGTTTGTTAATAGTGATTCTGCTTTTCTTTGTTCCATTGCTAGTTTTCCGAAATATGAAGCTAAAGTTTAATATATTTTCCTTATTTGGGGGTTTAGCATATCAGATCTACTGTTATCACATTTAGACCCTATTTGTCTTCCTGTAAAACAATACTCTTTAATTCTCATACTCAAATTTAACCACACATTTACACAATTCATATAAATTCAAAACTTTTTTCTAATTTTTAACTACATATTTTGCAAAAAATGTCTATTCAAAACATCATTTTTCTCAATAATGGTCATCAAAAAGGGCTTAATTGCATTATTATATTATAGGAAAGCACCTTTTTTTTTTAAAAAAGGAAAAAAACACGTAGGTTTTTCACCTTGTAGTTGTGGACCTTTCTGTCGTAGGCTTTTAGGATTAATAAATTGGGCGATTTGGCTTGTCGTTTAGGAAAAAATATACGAACAAAATACTAGTTTCTTGTCCAAAGATGATGAGTCTCTTTAACAAATGAAGTTTTTGTTGACCTTGAAAAATATATTTCCAACATGGCCAATAGATTTGAAGATCTCTTACGTCCACATAAGTCGTATTTCTGCATATTTGGACAAATCATTAGTCACACGTAACCTCCTTCGACGGGGATGAAATTGTTCGCGTGCACTTCAACGATCAAGTCAGTTGGAGAAGAAAATTTATGACAGTGGTAGGGCTCTAGACGTGAGCCTCCAATGTGAAAGAAAAAAGGGGGTTGGCCTTGAGAAACATATAGTAAAATAGTGAAATTGTTAAGTTAGATTGAGAGTCTAAACTTGCATTATCCATGGCGTGACACAAAATGTAAGCTTTTATTGTAAAAGAGGGTGAGTAAGAATCGTTGGATGAAGAGTTACGTGGCTTCATCCTAGCGACTGAGACCTCTTGTTATAATGTCAATCCATTTAATGTTATGATCATTTGCAGTTAGGTATGAGATGTAAGATTAGAATTGACTTGTTGATTGAATGGAGCCACCTATGCAATGTGTCACATCATCCACTTGTCACGAGATCTTCCCTGGGATGCCCCCTATTGATTTCCCCCCTGTTAAGGGGGCTCGGACCCATGGGGGTTCGTCTAATAGGGGTTCGGCTTGCCATTCGTGCGGAATGACATGGAGTGAGGATGTAGGTTTTTGCCACGTAGCGGCGGTTAGAGCCCTTGTTTGTAAGAGGCGTAACAGTTTTCAGTACACGATTCGTGATATAAATTCAATAACCAAGGAGTTTATAGATTGAAGAGCTCAGATTCAAAATTGTATCCTTGTGTTTGATTATCAAACCTTAACCAAGAATTCGAGGACAAACCTTTAATTTGTTAAAGGATATCACTGGTATTCGTTTACATTTCTCCACACCACTTACGTAAAGTAAAAAATCTCACAAAGAAAAAAATCTCACAAAGAGAACATGAGAAAGAACAAACTTACAATCGAAGGCTTAAAAGAAGATGAACGAGAGAGAAGAGAATTCTAAAAGTACAACAAGAAATGACAGTCAAGGATATGACCTAATGGGGCAACTAAGGGTTCTACATGTACCCTTTTTGCTAGCTATTGATCTCATATTTGATCCAACGGTCTAGAGCATCCTAGAATTCAAAAGGACGATAACTCTTAAGTGGCATTAAAACATTTCTCTAAATAGCGATTCTTGGGCTAGCCCATTTATCAGACGAATGGTAAATGGGAAAAATTCATAAATAAGGTGTATACATTACACCAATTCAAGAATCAGGTTTATAGTTTGAAAATTCAAAAATAAGGTTTTTTTTTATGAAATAATAAATTATTAAATCAATTTATTATTAAATATTTAATTCTAATATAATATAATTAACACATCTCACATGCACCACCCAAACCGCTTCGAGGACTATTCCGGCGACCATTTCGACCACCACTCTTCTCTGCGCGACCGTTCCGATGACTGCTCCGATTCCGGCGACTATTCCGGTGACCATTCTGGTCACATATTTACAATTTACGGTCATAGTTCAAAAATTTTATAGGTCACAAATTTCAAAATTAGTTGGTCACAGATCAAAATTTATAGGTCACACAGTCACAGATTTCCTAATTAATTGGTCACGAATTTTTTTACGATCACAGATTATATAATTTTTAGACCACAGATAAAAAAAAATAGTTAATTTCATTAGTAACATATTTTCAAATTTGTTAGTCACAGATTATTTTTCAGTCACATTGATCGCCACCAAAGGGGCGTCAAAAATATTTATTCCTTACTTTTTTAAAATTTGTCGTTCAAGTAGTAAATGGTAAGTAAGGGTCATTCCCGCAGAGGATTGTTTTCAATTACGCCAATTGCAATAAGAAAGTAAAAATGCACAAATAAGTAAATGGGGAGTGGGGGGTTTGGTTGTTAACTAAACTAAGGAAGCGATAAATGCAAAATAAAGAAAGACAAGAATTACAAAGTAAATAAAATGATCAAATGGGGAGAGTGTGATCGATGGATATTTCTTCGCCGCTAGAATGAATTTCTAATCGATATTCGCAAAGGATTTTCGTTCAAAAGATTAACAACAATTCGAGAATAATCACAAGCGTCATTACCTCAATCTCTTCTTACATATTAGTTGAATAAGATAAGCATCGTTACCCAACCCTATTCATTAAATAACTTAGGATGAGCTCGCTAGAATTAATTCAACGAAAGCATTACGGCGAAAGAGACGAATTGAATTAAGCGCAAACTCAAAAGCTCGGTTCATTAACTTAAGTGTTAATCCACAAACATACAATCGAAAATTTCACATAATCAATTGAAATGTAATTGCCACTAGGTTTTAGAATAAATAGCAATTACGGACTATAAATCCCAAAATAGCATAAATTGTAAATAACCCAATCATCTAGTTGGTCCACTGAATAATCGAGAATAACAATAAACATTATAAGCACAATGAATTAACCACATTAATCTCAAGAACACAATAAAACACAAATCGATTAAATTATCATTTCTAGGGTTCCAAAATAACCCCCAAATCACATTAGGTTTAGCTACACATGAGATATTCAACAATAGCACAAATAGCCAATAAAATCATACAACCCATTGAAATAAAATGAAGATAAAGTGAAGAGAAGCTTATTGAATAAGAGATGGAAAGATGAGATCGATGGCAATTTAGCTCATTCTTCTTCTTCTTCCCCAAAGTTCCTCAATGTTTGCAAGAATGGAGCTCCCAACTTTTGGCTCGGTTTTGGACGGCTCCCCCTCTCCAATTGATGCTCTAGAAATGAGCCTCAAGTGATGTATTTATGTTGGGTGGAAGATAGGAGACGGGTAGGGTAGAAATGGGTCGAGAAAGATATTAAAAATCGCGTTTTAGCGCGACCCGGGAAATCCTCTAGATTTTGCCTATGCGTACGCATAGGTCTGGACGTGCGTACGCATAATGTAAATATTTAAGTTTCAGTAGTTGAATTTGGCAAGTGTGCGTACACACGGCCTGCAGGCCTATGCGTACGCATAGGCCATTTCTGTGCCATTTTCATTTTCTTCCTGATTTTTGCCAAACTTGATTTCATCACCCTTCAAACCATACATCTTCCTCCCAATTGATGAACTTGGTTGCCAAATCTTGGAGTATTTTCTCTTCAATCGTTTTGGCTCAATTCACGCTCAAAATACCACATAAACAACCAACAACTCGGGCAATCACCTAAGGAACAAAAGTAACAAAAATAATAAAAAACTAATAATTGAAAACTAACAACTATCTCAGTTTAACGGTCTAAATGAGTGCTAAAACCGCACTTATCACACATATTGTCAAAATTTTTAGGTCACAGTTAAATACTTAGTCACATATAACCAAATACTTGGTCACATACCACTGACACTACTTCAGCCACCACCACCACACAAAACGCTGCCACCACCCACAACCACCAAACAAAGCACGGCCACCACCCCAACCGTCGATCCACTACCATAGACGCCACCACACAAAACACCTCAGATCCCACCAGATCCCTCGCCGATCCAACAAAACAGATGGTCGCACGGCGCCACCCTCTCCTGCAAGACCACCACCTTCGCGATCGCCACCATCTGCAAAAATATCCAACCCACAACCTCACCAACATAACCATCTCCACCGTCGACACAACCACTGGCAGAAACCATCACAACCACCAGGACCACGACCACTGCCAGATCCGCCATAGCCACCAACACAACTACCTGTACAACCAATAAAAATCACCTAAAACCCCATAACAACACAAAAACACTACAACCGCACCCAACCAACACAACACCACCACGAACACTGCACACAACACCACGCCCAACCAACAATAACACCAAAATCACCACCACCAAGAAAACCACACAGATCTGTGACAGACTCAGCCGGAAAGGCGTGGCGCCACCATCTTCTACACGACCACCACCATTTGCAAACCAGCAACCCAAAGTCAACTCAACCATCGCTTGCACGCGGCGCTACTGAACGGCAGCAGCGTTGCTGTTACGCAGCATTCAGCAGCGTCGCTGTTACGTTGCTGCGATTCGCAGCAGAGGAAAGGGAAGGGAGGAGGAGGCGATGGGCGGCGGCGGTCGACGGGCCGATTATGAAAAGAGAGATGAGAGGGTGAGAGAAAGTAGTGAGAGAAAATATGGATTGAAAATGAATTAGGGTTTGAAATATTAGTATTATAATATTATTTAAATATTTAATTCATACCTGAATTTTGAATTAGGAAGTTTAAACCACTGGTTTTTTGTAATTTCCTCATGGTAAATATGTAGTTTGGGCCAACAGTTCATTTCATCATCACCCTGTAAGATCAGTTGACATCATAGCCCAACAAATCTCCATCTTGATGCCAAAGTAATTGTAACACGAAGCAAGTAACCACTTGATACCAAAGTGTAACTTGCTAAAGAAAATTAACTAGTATCAATGTTCAACAATTTTAAGTAACGGTGGGCGTGAGTTGGATTGGGTCAATTTTTTTTTAACCCAAACCCAACATGGTCGGTTTGATTGAAAATCAACCCAACCCAACCTAAATCGATCAATTTTGGATCAATTTGGGTTGGTTGGTTGGTCAGTTTGGGCTTCGACCCAATCAAAATTGGATTCGATTTATTTGTTAAATTTAGATAATTTTTTAGAGTTTGAAATTACTTGAAAACCTTCATTTTTTAAACATATATATATAAGGAATTATTTTTAAAAATAATTTATAAATAAGTTTAAAATTTATGAAGCAATTTTGTTTACAATTTTTTTGAATTCATTCATTTCATCATCATGTCTTTAATTTTTACTTTGATCGTCAAATAACATTGCATTTGTATATAGTGTTCATGCGAATCGATCCATGTGAAGAAAATGGACGTTTATAAATCATATGTCATTCTCTTATCTTTACTATTGTGTCTATTTAATTTTTTCATCTTATATATTATTTTTTTAATTCATCGAGTTGGGTTGAGTTTTAATTCATAACTCGAGACCCAACCCAACTTTAAATTCAATTTTTCAACCCAATCCAACTCAATTAAACTTAGAAAACCCACCCAAACCGATTGGTTTGGTTTGGGTTAGTCGGGTTGAACGGTTTGGGTTGGATTTTGCTAGCCCTAATTTTAAGCATGATTTAAATTTGGTTAAAGGCAATACCTTTGTTCTATCTGATCAACTAAATTGAGATGGGATCTTTTCAAGAGATAATGATTCTTTAGAAAGAATATCTTTAATGAAATGTAATTTACTATCAATATATTTTTTTCTTTCATGAAAAATAGGATCTTACACAAGTGAATTGCACTTTGCCTGTCACAATAAAAAACTAGTCTAGAAATCATATTTATGTCAGATAACAATCCTTTTAACTACCGTGCTTCTTTCACTGCTTTTGTGATTGCAACATATTCGTCTTTCGAGACGGATCCTCCTACTCATAAATTTGACACACTTATTTGACAAATAATCGTGACCTTTAATTTAAATCAATCTAACACTCAGTATGTATTTCGCTAAGATCATGAAAGAATTAGTTATAACTACTTGAGATCCTTAAGATATTGAGCGTTTGATTGACTTAAATTAAATGTCACGATTATTTGTCAAATAAATATGTCAAATTTATGAGTAGGAGGATCCGTCCCGTTCATCTTTAGTAGTAGATAAAGCAACTACTGATTGTACTTGTGATTTCAACGAATACAAGTACCAGAATAAGTAAACATGTAAACAATGGTAGACTTCTTATTATCTATATCACCAACAAAATCATCATCTGCAAACCTTTTAGTACCACTCCCTTACTGTGGGTTTTAAAGACTAATCCTAATTGAGATGTACCTTTGAAATACCTTAACAATCACTTTAAAGCTTTCCAATGTTCAGGTCGAGAATTAGCCATAAATCTACTTGGAGTGTTTATTGCAATATGTCATAGATCTTGTAGACAGCATGGCGTACATGATAGAACCCACCGCATTAGCATAGGGTACTCTTTCCATATATCTAATATCATATTCATCTATTGGATATATAATGTTCCTTAGTCAATTTAAAATGATTGACTAATGGCAAAGAGAGATTTTGATTCATGCATTGAAAATAAAAACACTTTTTCAATGTAAGTAGACGCTAGGGGATGTCTCCTCTGTTGCTTAGGTATATTATTGTTACTAAGAGATTATTAAGTTCGGTAGTTCTTGCTGGATCTTCACCCCTATATATAAGGCAACTAGGATCGAGCATGCCTTCGTAGTCATGTCAACTACATGGTTCAACCTAGGTCAATGTGCTCACTGTCCATTTTGAAAAGATTTGATTGGTTGGAGAACGGTTGTGACAGGTCACGATGATACCTAGACCGTAGGCATGTACATTAGGCCATCATTACTTTTCGTTAATTGGTGGTTGTAGGCGACGCTATCACCCAACGAAACACCTTTTCAGTCATATCATGATGATGTTTTTAGATGACGTCTCCATGGGCTGACCTACATGAGTAGGCCTTGGATCGACCTTCTGTGCTGACTTCTTTGACGAAAATGGCTCATTTGATCAAGTTAAGGTGACACCCAAGTGATTCGACATGGACTTTCAAATCGACACCACAATGATAGAATTAATGTCAAACTTGCTAAGAGATTTTAATTTATCGATAAACTAAAACGAAAAAGGAAAACGTGGTTTGACTTACAACCACCACGTGTTGTCTCAACTTTGAATGAGCTAATAAAAAATAGAAACCTTCCTAGCTAAGACTTGTAAATTTTGTTATTACTACTAGAAATCAATAATATATTTTTCCATGTTAAAATAATGGCTAAGCAGTCAAATTTAAAAGATTGTTCATGCAAAAGTCGAGAAAACTTGAAGCTTTACAAAACTTAAATAAAGTAACTCCACATTTGTTAAAAAAAAAATACTAGGCCTTTGGTAGTCATTTTTCCCAAAATACATTTTTTCTCTCTTCTTTTCAATCACATTTTTTCAATAAAATAATATTACACGTAAATCTAAAATTTTTTGTTAATTTTTAACCACACATTCTCCATCAATCAACTATTCAAAAATGCATTTTCTCTCCAAAAATAACTACCAAATGAGTTGACAAGTCTTCACAAAACTATGTTTAATTACCGGATGTATGTAAAACCCATAATAATAATAATAATAATAATAATAATAAAAGTAATTTTCAGTACGTGTATAGTAAGCACGAAAATGAAACTTGTATATCAGAGGTCCACCTCCGATAAATATGTTGGGACACAGGACAGTGACGTGCTCCCCAACCTGCCCACGCGCATGTGACCCTACCATTAAAAAACCCTAATTTTCTTGGAAAAAACCAGAGAGAGGACTATAAAGAAAACAAAAACTTTAGATCCTCATTTGAATACTTGAGCCTATTGAAACATATAAAAGCTATATGTAACTTTCACAATTTTGATTTTCTTGTGCAAACTACTTTTCATTTTTCACCGGCTTTATTTATTTATTTTTTCTCTTGTGTTTGATGTGTGATTCTCTTTGAGGGTTTTGGTTTTCTTATTATTTTTTTTTCTCCTTTTGCATCTTTCCTTTGTGTTTCTCCACTAGATGATTTCTTAGATTTCTTGGTTTTAATATTTGGATGTCCTTCCTCTCATCATCATCAACTCTTTCTCTTTCTATCTCTCTATCTATGTGGAAAAGTAGAGGATAGATCTCATAAGATTATCATAGACATTCCGATCAATTTCTGGGTGTAATTAATATTCGAATTTGATTAGTAAACAAAGAAATTTACAAGGAAGGAAAGATCAACCAATTATTATATTTTTCTTCATTTTCTTCTGCTCTAATGTTTATACACAACAGGGATCAGCTACCAAGGAATGAAAGAATTGGAGAAAGAAGCAGCACAGGAGAAGATGATGAAGACGAAGAAAAAGACAACGCAGATGATCCTTCTGTTGAGGTAGGCACTCGTAGGCCTAGAGGACGGCCTCCCGGATCCAAGAACAAACCTAAACCACCTATATATATCACCCAGGATAGCCCTAACGCGCTTCGCAGCCATGTAATGGAGGTAGCTGGTGGCACTGATGTCGCAGAAAGCATAGCCCAGTTTGCCAGAAGGCGTCAACGTGGGGTGTGTGTGCTAAGTGGTAGTGGCTCAGTAGCCAACGTGACCATAAGACAGCCGGCTGCACCTAGTACTGCTGTGGTTCTTCAAGGGAGGTTCGAAATTTTGTCCTTAAATGGGGCTTTCCTGCCCGGTCCAGCTCCTCCGGGTGCGACTGGACTCACGGTGTACTTAGCCGGTGGTCAGGGGCAGGTGGTGGGCGGAAGTGTAATAGGGCCACTTGTTGCAGCCGGGCCTGTTATGGTCATTGCTGCCACTTTTTCTAATGCCACATATGAAAGATTGCCTCTGGAAGAAGATGATGAAGCAGATGGATCCAGCCGGACTCAGGTTCAGGTACCTGGAATTGGATCCAGTGGAGGGCAATATCAGCATGGGATACCCGATCCATCACTGTCAATTTATAATTTAACACCGAATTTGTTACCAAATGGTGGCCAATTGAATCCTGATGCATATGCTTGGCCGGCACCATTCCGACCTCCCTATTGATCAAGCAGATTATCATATAAGTGATAGTCGAGATCACCTTTGTTTTTGAGTCATGAAAGCACGGGCTACAAGAAGGCGGCTATCAGAAAAATTAGGGAAATAAGAGACTGTAAATTGAAGAATCATATATTCTATGTTGTATTAATTACATATGAGATAAGAAACGAGTTTATTTATATAGGGAAGTAGTACTAGAGAAATTAAAGCAGTATGCTCTATGTATATTAAAATTATCTTTTCCTTCTATTATATGTTTAGATTAAAAAGGGTATGGTTTGCACAATCCTTCTCTTTTTATTCCACTATAATATTTGTCGGGTGCTACTTCTTACTCGGTGTAGCTTGTTACATATGGGTCGACTTTAGGCTTAGATATGTGACCTTGGATTGCAGTTCTTCAATCTTTATCTTAATTTCCCTAATTAAATATAATTTTTTCCAAACACATTAGAAAATATTGTACAAGCAAATAAAAATATGTAGTTGGTTGTGCATGTTGCATGCTAGAGATATAAATAAATAGACAAGAAACTTCTACCTGATGAAGCCTGTATAGAATAATGAATAAACAGGTAGATTAACCTTCCAAACTATAAATTGGAAACCTGAATCTTTGGGTAGAGGTTAGGGTTTCAAGAATAAGTTGGGCAGCTGTGTAGTTATAGATGGTTTTATAGGGAAATTGAGGTGCTTCAGGATTAGGGTTCCACTTAAATGTGGTTTCAAAGAAAAATTGGAGGAATGTTATTTTGATAAGTAACTTTTTTATAAATAAAAGCGGTATTAATTAGAAAAACATGTTGGAATGATGCTAGTTAAGTTGATGAAATTGAGATTTTATAATTCCATGCTAACTTCTATTTGATATCAAAGAAGTATTCAATTACTTTCATAAATATTAGCTTAAGTTTGTATGAAATTTCGCATTGGGTTCTTATAAAGTATTTTCCTCTCATTTAATCAATAAGGATCCGTTTGATTGCAAAAATGAAATTTGGGTAGAAAGAAAATGAATTATAGGGAATTGAATTGCCCAAAACTTGTTTTTACCGAAAATTGTCAATTAATTGTATTTGATTGATATAATTTTCTACCTGAATTTTTATTTTGAAATTTTGGATCTTTTGATATTCGTTTGGCTTTATTTTTATGGAAATTGTTCGTTAAAATGATAGAATTTGTTCTAATTGCAAAAAAAAATGAATACAATTCATTTGGCTTTGTTTTTAATGAAAATTATCAATTAAAATGATAGAATTTATTCCAATTGTCAAAAAAAAAAAAAAAAAAAAAAAAAAAAAACTTGGAAAGGCTTTTGCCAATTCCTCAAAAAGCCAAAAAAAACAAAAAACAAAAAAGGTGGAAAAATTTTGCCAAGAAAATATTTTGAATCAAACACACAAAAAAAATGTGAAAAATTTTCAATGGAAATGGTGACGAATCAAACAGGGCCTAAGTTATATAACATTATGATCGATAATTTAGTGAAAGTAACAAGAAATTTGACGTGAAGCCCCTAAAATGTTTATCTGGGCAAATGGGCGTCAATACATACAAAATGTTAATTACATTTGCTGGGACTCAAACCCAATTGTTGTTAAGAATTTCTAAATTCATCTCTCATTTAATCTTAACACTAACCCTCACTTAATTACACAGAGACCATGTTTGCGTGGGGCTTATAAAAGGATATACCATCTCATAAGTGAATTACCTTTGAGAATCCACTTATATATTATAAGAAAAATCGATGTGAAAGTTTATCCAAATACCCCTTACTGCTTATCTTCTTTGTCTTAAAAAAAAATAAGTCCCATTTTCTTAAGCCAAACATTTGTTGTATCTTTAGAGCTTATAAGCTAGTGTGACGGCTTAGGAAGGAATCTTGCACTTATTTTATCAGACAAAAAGATGTGAAAGTTATTCTACATAAATAAATACACTTTACCAATTCAACACTACTTCACTAAATGAGTGATCATTTATGTAACATTAATTAACTCTAGTGATTAAAAAATTTGATGATCAACTTGAAATTTTGCACAAACTTTAGTAACCCATTTGTCAAGGAGTTAAATGTTTTATTACACAGTGAACGTTTAAATTCTGATACACTTTACTCATTGAACTTTAAAATGCTTTCGAATGATTATTGAACTTAAACACGTTACACTCCATCACTCACTTACCAAGTTTCTATCCACTTATCATTTGACGTGGGCAGACGGAATCCTATGTTTCAATCAAACCGAGTTAAAAATTCTTAATCATCAAACATGTGTCAAATTGAGAGTAATGAACGTATACTACTTTTGCAAAGTTCAGTGAGTTACGGGAAACATCATTAAGTTCGGTGACTATATCATGACCACACGCGAAGTTCAACGAGTGTTGAAACATTTCACTCAAGTTTTTAGTGACTATACCGGGAGTACACACAAAGTTCTGAGCGTTGAAAACATGAGAGATAAGTACAAAATTAACTTATAACCTTAAAAATTAGGTTTTTGTTTGTCTCCCTTTAAAATAATTCTTTAATTCGCATGTTCATTTTCAATCTTATATTTACAAAATAAAATATTTATGCACTTAAACTTAAAAAAAATTCCTACTTCTTAATCACATATTCTCAAAAAAAAAAAAAAAATCACTATTCAAAACTTCATTTTTTTCAAAATAATAGCCATACTTATAAATTGAATATTTATCATAAGTATATATTTCACTTTTCAAGTTAAAATTAACTTATAAATAAATTATCACTTTTGAATAAAAAATTTTTATACAAAAAATAATGAAATAGACACATTGAGCTTATCCTTTCCATGTATTCATTGTTCAATAGGCTTTTTTTTTTTTTTTTTTTTTAAATTTTTTTTAATGGAATTATGGTGAATTGAGAGGGCATACATAAATTGATTCAGGTGAAACAACTCGAATCGACACCCTACCATATAAACATAAAATTGTTTTATCGATGGATTGTTCAATGTTCAAAAAGAACGAAGTAGTGGTCTCTATAGAAGATGTTGCTATAATGAAGACATCAGGAAATAATCTTCTTGTTTTTGAACAAGCAATCTTTATTGTGTTGAGTAATCGAACTGAAAAAATAGATCTAAATTATTTATAGATTTAAACTTTTAGATGAAATAATTTATTTGATGGTAGAACAAACAAAGGTTAAGCCAGCATTCATTTATATATTTTGCATTTTTCCTAAATTATATAAGAAAGAATCCTTATTGTAAGTTAAACTTAACTTATACTCCACATGGGATGAATTCATACATCACAGGATCAAACCGTTTTTAAAGTCCATTTGCAGATTTGATTATTGAGCAGTACATACATAGAAAGGATAAGCTCGTTGTGTCAATTTCATAAAAAAAATTGTATGAAATTGTTTACTCATACGTAATAATTTATTTATAAGTTGAAATATTTACTTTTAATTAAATTTTTAAGTTATAAGTAGTTTTTACTTAAATTTTATGGTTATAAGTTAATTTTATACTTATCTCCAAATTTTCAACACTCATTGAACTTTTCGTGTGGCCATGGTATAACCAAGGAAAACTTGAGTTAAATGTTTTAAATGCTCATTGAACTTCTAGTGTGGTCACGGTATAGTCACTGAACTTCATAATGTTTCCCATAACTCACCGAACTTTCCAAAAGTGACGTCCATTCACCATTAATCTCAATATGATGTGTTTGATAATTGGGATTTTTTTTTAAAACTCCATTTGGTTGACACATAGGATTCCATCTGGGCATGTTGTATGATAAGTGCATGATAAATTGCTGAGTGAGTGATGAAGTGCAACATGTTAAAATTCAATGATTAAAACGTGACAAAGTTAAAAGTTTAGTGTGTCGAAGCATTAAACTCATTTGTCAAGTAAACTCTTAAAGAGTATAATTTACATTTACTGTGGGAGAGAAATCATCTTGTAAATGCCTTCACTAACTTATTTCTTCCTACTAAGAAACATCAGACATTTCTTTAAACTTTAAATTACTATCGTAGAGAAAAGTTCCCATGGCATGGATTATGATTCATAACAGAACTATAATTGGACTTTGTTGGTCTAAACTAACTTCATTTATTGCTTATAAATTTTTTATTAATACCTAGTAGCTCAAAGTTTTGTAAATTGCTAAACAAATATTTTTAAGTTGGGAATCTGGGTGCCTGTTTCGCTAACCTTAAAAATTATAGTAAATAAGTTCGCAATTAAATATTTTGTGTTGGCTAAAAAGCTAACTGTGTTTTAAACTAACAAATGATAAAGTACCATGTGACATTATGTAAAACTTTATGTCAATTTTAATATACATGTAGCAAGGTCCTTATCAAAATTCACTAAGAATATGATTTTTATCTAATCAAACAGTGGTTTAGTCCAAGTTTGATTAAGTTATACAAAACTAATTAAAATATAAATCAAAGTTAATAATTAATTTTACAAAACATTTTATAGGATTCACAACTTATCAATCACGTATTTTATTATTTTTTATTAAAATTTACTGAAAATCTGATTTTTATCTAAACCAGGTTTCGAAACATAAGTTGATTATAATGTTTAATTTGAATAGGTTAATAGTCTATTAAAAATAAAACAAAAACCTTAAGGCACAAGGCCAAAAAACCCCACCCGACAACCTCCCCATCCAATAGGGGACGCCACTTGGCCCCTTGTTTTTGGCCATGTGCCAATAACATGGTTCAAAATAAAAGGGTAAGGGAGTTGATTTTTGTTCGATCACTCGGATTCGAATGACATTTAGGTTTTTCAAGCATAACACAAGAAAATTAGGATGAATTTTGATTTGTCGTCTTCAGATTTCAATTTCTCAAAACTTTCAAAACTTATTTACGTGATGTTTAAGTCCCATTAATCGGGAAAAATATTTTTTTTTAATAGTGATTTTTTTGGAGAATGCATGTTGGTTAAAAGTAAGAAAAAAATTTGAATTTACGTGTAAAATTATTTTATTGGATTAATGTATAGTTGAAAATAAGTTTTAAAAATGAATTTTGATAGAATGTGGCTCAAACATGGGCCTAATATGATATTTTCGAAAATAAAATTAAACTTATAATATAAAATTCAAAAAGCATTTTTGACATTTTGAGTGTTTTCATGAAAAATTATAGTTAAAAAAATTATTCATTTTTTAAAAATTAAAAAAATATATATAAAATCATTAAAATAAAACTCTAAAAAATAAAATTCTAGATTTTTTTTTGATAAATTCTAAAAATTTAGAAATATCAAATTTTAAAAAATATAGAATATAGAATTCTAGCCTCTGTTTCGCCCCATTCTCTTTCGTTTTTTCCCACTCTCTTATTATCAACCATGCAGTCTTCCATAGAATAATATTATATGTAAATCAAAAAAATTTCAATTCTTTCTAACCACACATTCGTAAAAAAAAAATAATTCCAAACATTAAAATTAAAAAAAAAAAAAAGGGCCAAACGGGGACCTAAGATTCTAAAAATAATTAAAATTTTGAAACAAAAAAAATTCTGAAAAAAATGAAAATAAAAATAGTTTACGCTCTTGATAGTTTTTACATAAAATTCTAAAATAATATATTTAATTAAAAAAAAAATCTTAGCCCACATCATTAATTTTATTTTTTCTTTCCTATGTTTTGTCAACTTAGTTTATTATTTATTTTATTTTATTTTTGTGGAGGAAAAAAATATTATAAAATCTATCAACTTTAAAATGTATATCTTACTTGATAATATATTAATATAAAATCGAATAAACAATTTTTATAGAATAAAATGTCATATAACAATTCAAAATTTCAAACAAAGCGTGTTCCTAGTTCTTTGTTTTGAGAAATAATTTTTCATAATGACAAATTAAACGTATTTTTAGTAATATTAAAACAAACCCTCAAAACAAAGAACTGAAATACAAACCAACGAACCTTAAGGTTCCACAATTATGAGGTAACGATTCACTTTTGTGATGAAGAATTTAGAATAATTCTTTGATCTTAATAATACAAAGCTCCTGTTTGGTTTGACTAAAAATTAGATTTTAGTAAATTTTGATATAAAATAATAAAATATGTGATTGAAAAGTTAAAAAACATTGTGATTTCTGTTACGCCTCGTTTGAAAAGGCCTCAAAAGATGGCTACGTGGTATCACGAGTGAATTGCCCAAATAATTATTGAACTATACACCATACTTCCACATGATCACTGAACTTTAAAAATTACTTAACTCATCATTGAACTTTCCAAAAGGTTTACACGGGGTCACTGAACTTTAAATATCACTCCATTCATCACTAAACTTTGCAAAAAATTTCCACAGGATCACTGAACTTTGCAAAAAGGTTTTCTAACGATCACTGAATTAGTGATCCCCTGGGAAACTTTTTGCAAAATTTAGTGATGGATTAAATAATTTTTAAAGTTTAGTGACCCCGTGAAAACTTTTTGAAAAGTCCAATGATGAGTTTGATGATTTTTAAATTTCAGTGACATTGTGGAAGTATGTTGTAAAGTTTAGTGATTATTTGGACAATTCACTCTGACAATCACATCATAAGCGCACTCGTCTTGTACTCCCACATTATTTTCCTATATGGCCTAGCCAAGGCCCTTGAGTAGTTGAAACAATGCTTCTTGACAAACCCCCATGAAGAGATCGAACTTCTATAGATGAGGCAAGGTGATGAGAAGCGTTGCAGCACCAACCAATCCAAGGCTAATGACCTTTAAGTATGTGAGGCACGTTCTTAGTAGATCTTGTGTGTAAAAATCTTCTATGAATGATTGATGTAACCCTCGACGACAGCCCTTAACTAAGTCAACTCCTGAAGTTTAGTCCTTATTGCCAGGTCTAGGCTGTAGGGTGGCTAATTACCAGAAACATTAAATGCAATTGAGTCTAGGCTTGACAAGAATGACGCTTATGATTAGGCGTCTCAACCGTTAAGATCATGTTATGTGTTTCTCTATCCAACAATTATCATTTATTATCTTCTACTATAAAGGTTCAAAGTGAGTGTCATTTGAAGTTAATACTATCTTACATTCTCAATGGTAAAATTGTTCTCTCTCATTTTATCATTTATAAATCGGTTCTACCCAAACTCCCCGGTATCCAAACACCTTTGTGACTCTTGTTTAAGCATGTTCCACACCCCGAATCCATCCTTATAAGTAATCTGCTTGATCGTCGGATTGCGCACGACCTCATTTTCCACCTCTGAAGTAAGCCACGCGTCTCTAACGATTTATTCAAGTGTGCAGGAGCTTATTAGCAACATATATATGATTGGAGCTGAATCTGTTAACCACGTCATCCATGCAAAAATTGAGGTCAACAAGTTCCATAAATTGTGTGAGTGAAAATGACTTTTAAGAAAAAATGAATTTAAAAAAATTAAGCCAAACAGGAGCTAAATGGTGCTAGTGTACATTGAGGACCCCCTCTTCACGTGAATTGGCGTGTTATGCCAAATTAATTTTAATAAACAATGATTAACAACTTGATGGGGCCATTTTAGGTTTCAATTATTACAACTTTCCTACTAAAATATCCTCCATTCATTGCTAATGACCAATTGTTTCTCACTTTTGTTTCCATTTGCTTTATAATTCCACTTGTTTAATCACTTTCATTTCATTTCATGCTTAAATAGTTAGGGTAGGAATAAATTCGTTTAACTCAATTGTGTTTAATACGCCCCCACGCCCTTCATGTTAGGATCTAATAACGACATATTTCACAACTAATAACGACAATAGAAAGCCAGCAGAATCCACTAAACCATGAATGCCAAAACAATTACAATATTGTAGGAGTATTTGCTTGTGGGAGGACTAATATTAAAATAATTAAATAAAATAAATAATATAAGTTTGGTTTTCCTCACGTAAAATTTCTGTAATGATTCTGTGAGGAATAATTCTATACACACATAATTGTTCTAAAATTTGAGCCAAATCAACAATTCTAAGGTCATCCATGGAAAGTTAGATTAAAATAGGCTTCGACAAGAAATAGAATAGTTTGATATAATTTACAATTACAATATTTAGCACCTTTTTGAGTCCATTTTTGGCTTAAAATGCATTTTGAAATAGTAGATCGATGGAGAATGTATAGTTAAAAAATAAGGAATTTTTTGTTTTGTTTACGTGTAATATTAGCTTATTGAAAAATGTATTTATATCCACGTTAAAAATTATTATAGGTAAATGTTTTCTAACAAACCTCACCTACTATTTACCATTAATTTAAACATCAGATCATGTTTAAAATCGTTGGTCTCGTTATAAAAAATAAAAATAAAAAATTGTTGCGGCATATGATAAGGGAATTAACATGCTTCGATTACTTGTACGGTTGGGTGCAGGGTGGTTGATTTTTTATCCAACCTTAGTCAAACCAAACTCAATACAATTATTATTTTAAACCCAACTCAACCAAAATCGATCAAGCTTGGATTGATTTGGATTTGGTTGGTCGATTTGGGCTTGGACCTAACTCAAGTTGGATTCGAAAAATTTTCAAATTTTTTAAGTCTGAAATAACTTGAAAATCTTCGATATTTTTAGCATATTATATAAGGGATTATTTCTAAAAAAATGTATAAATAAATATGAAATTAAGGAACATTTTCTTTTCACAATTTTTTTTTTTTTTTTTTATAAATTTATTCATTTCATTATCACATCCTTAATTTTTAGTTTATTGTCAAATTATTTTGCATTTGTACCTATGTAAAAAAAATTACATTTATACATTCTAATCAAGTCCTCCTCCAGCATACAGTCTATTTAGTTTTTTTTTTTTTTTTTTTTTTTTTTTTTTTTTTTTTCATTTTAGTTATTAAATATTTAAATTTATTGAGTTGGGTTGGATTGAGTTTTAATTCATAACCCGATACCCAACCCAAACTTGGTCAAATTTGATTTTCCAACCCAACCCAATTAATTTCATTTCTCTACCAATACTCTCCTCAAATTAGTGCAAAGATGTTGAGAGAGCTCAACTTGGAAAATATATTTGATATCTGTTTACAGTTAAACTCTTAGTGAATATATCTGCTAACTGTTGGTTACTTCAAAAAATGGTGTAGCTACTATATTTTCCTGTAGCTTCTCTCTTATAAAATGACAAACTTCAATATGCTTTGTTCTCTTGTGAAAAAAATGGATTTTAGAAACAATATGTATGGAAGCTTGATTATTGCAAAAGAATTTTGTAGCACCAGGCGAAAAGTTCAAGTCTTTCGGACCTAAATAATTTCATTATTGTAGTAAACATATCTCGATATTCTACTTCCGTACTCAAGTTAGTAACTACGTTTTCCTTCTTACTTTTTCAGATGACTAAATTGTCTCCCGCAAAGATATGCAAAAACATGTAATAAACTTACCATCAATAGAATGCCCATCCTAATCATGGCGGACCCAGGTGGGGTCCCGCAGGGTCCTGGGACCCTTCAGTTTTTTCAGTTTTTTTTTTTTTTTTCTTTTGTTTGTTTGTTTGTTTGTGAAATTACAAAGAATTGTTTTAGATGGACCCTCTAATTCTTAAGTTGCAGATCCATGAATTTGGGCGGACCCTCCAACCCAAGTTTTTAAAATAAAATAAAATAAGAAACCCAATTCATTTAACCCAAGTAAAATGAGTTTTCATTCTTATCTTTGAGTTGCAATGAATTTATTTATGCTGCATTACATCATCAAGATTAAGGCTTATAGATTGTGTCATAATAATTTTGTAAAAATTATTTCTTAAATCTATCTATTTAATTTTTTTGAATGTTTTGTAGTGTTTATGAAATGCACAAATTATACAGATTCTTTAATCATTATGAACGTTTGTATTATACCGTCAGCTTAAAAAAAAATAATAAAAAAATTCGGAGGGCAGCACGCTCCTTCACCTCAATATCTTCCATTTTAGGACCTTCAAATTCTAACATTTTGGTTCCGCCACTGATCATAATCAGCACATGTAATATGCATACTATTGCATATTCATATAATTCAACCATAATCATTGAGATCTTGTAGTATTCTATTCACTACATTCATATGCTTAACTTTGGGACTGGTAGCATGGATAAATTGACGAATGGAGCTAACAACATAAAAGGGAGATCATACCCAATGATTGTCAAGTAAATAAGTCACCTCACAGGTCACTGAAATTGACCAACCTGGAGAAATAATTCACCATCATTATCAAGTTTACTTCAAGTTTTCGTTGCTGTCTCAAAAGATTTTACTCCAATTTTAACTTTAGCATGTTTAGAGTGTGTTTGATAGAAATTATTGAGGAATAATGAATTTTGAAATAGTGATATGATGGAAAATGTGTGGTTGAAAAAGAAGGAAAAGTTATTGATGTGATGGAAAATATTATTTTATTAAAGAATGTGTGGTTTAAAATGAGTAGAAGAATGAAAATGAAAATGTGGGTCAAACGAGACCTTAACATATTTTCGTTGATTAAGAAATATATGTTTCTTGGAATAAGCCATTTCTGTTCTCGAGAAATATTTCAAAATTTTGAGATCTTTTACAATAAATCTTTCATGTAAGACAATATTGAGTTTCGACTTCCGTTTGGCCCCATAAATTTTCATTACATTTCATTTTCTTTGGTCCACATTTGCAGGCCATTGGGATCCACTGTGGACATGACTGTAACATACAATAATGTTTTTCATATGAATGTGAATTTCTTATATTTTAAAATCACCATTAAGACCATCAAATGACAATATTGCTCCTACTATTTTGAACATTGAATGGAACAATGTCAGCAAATGACAATATTGCCCCTACTCACTTCTAACATGTGATTGGAGTGATTGACAAGGTTGCATATAGATGTTGGCAGGCTAATGGATTGAAAACTACTGAAAAGTGTGGAAAAATGGATATTGACGGGGGCCAAACAAAACATCAATAACAACTATATTATCAACTTAGAGCAAGGACTAATTTGCCTATAGTTGATGAACTAAGGGTCTCCAGAAAAATTGAGGGATAAAATTGCATCAAACCAAAAATGTAGGGGTATAATTTCAAAGATAGAAAATTCAAGGGCTGTCCACTCAACTGGGAAACTTTGGGGACCTTTTTTTTGTGTGTTATTTACCGTTGTAAGACTTTAGCTTTTGTTTGAGCCCCATTTTTTATTAAAATATATTTTAGAATAGTAATTTTTTGAAAAATGTGTGGTTGAAAAATAAGGAAAAGTTTTCGATTTACGTTTAATATTATTTTATTGAAAAATGTGTGGTTGAAAAAAGAAGAAAGAGAAAAATGTATTTTGTTAAAAATGGGGATCAAACAAGGGTTTAACATTAATGTAGGACAGAAACTATAAACGGAGATGAATTCTACCATTATTGAGCTGTTGAGGTAAAATAACCTAAGGACTTGTTTGAACCCCATTATTAGCTAAGAATGCATTTTAAAATAATAGATTGATAAAGAATATATAGTTAAAAAATAATAAAAAAAAGTTTTATTTTTGCGTATAATATTATTTTATTGAAAAATATGTAGTTAAAAAGAAAAAATAAAAAAATAATTTAAAAATAATTAGGCTCAAACAAGGGCTAAATATTTTTAAAAAGCGACTAGATTGAGACAAATGTGAATAATAAACTGGTGTTCGGTGGTGATTTAAAATAAGATTTTTAGTAGATTTTAATAAAAGTTAATGAAATGTGTTGTTGAAAAGTTGTGACTCACTTAAAATAAGTGATTAAAATTATACCAAACAAGGACTTAGAAATTTATTTTTTTTATAATAAAAAATGATTGACAAACAGTGATATATATAATTTTTTTTTTCAAACATGCACCTAGATTTGTGTTGAACGCTGGTGGGAATAGCATTAATCTATTCTGCATTATCAGGAGCAATATCAGCTTTAAACGGACGAGTCATTTCGAGAGTAGAAACTCTGCGTTCCAAACATATAGCCCAGCACGCCTTTTTAGGAAACCAATACGGAGTGAGTTGAATGCTTGTGTACGTTTTTACTGCCTCCAACTGTACCCAGCTGAACTCGCTCACCCATTCGCTTGCAAGATCTTTCATCACTGATCGCCCGTCGAAGGGGTGAAGCAATTTCTGTGCAAGTTTTTGTCGGTAAACGCACTCTCTTCTATACTATTTTCGTCTATTCTGTCTTTTTTCTTTTCACTGGTGCATTTTCTAATGTTGTTCCAAAGTGGAATTCTGAAGGGTTTTTCTCTGTTTCTTTCTTCTTTTTCTGGGATACGGACACACAGTTGAATACAAGGGGTTAAAATGGCTTTGGGATCAGAAGCTGCAGAGGAACAATACGAGGTGTGCCCTACAGAGGATCTGGTACGGGCATTGATGGAGAATTTGGTTGATCCTAGCTTGCCTTCTAGGGTCTCTAAGAATGACCCTCCTGGCCTTTCTGTTCAGCAAGCTGTTGCTAAACAGGTCCGGTGCAATTTCATGTTTTGTTTCGCTGTTATTTGCTCTGCTACTGGATTAAAGAGCATATTATTCGAAAGCTTCTGCAGTTCTGATTTCTCAAGGAACCGCAATTTTTGAGATACTGTATGCAATAAACTTAAAGAGTAATCATTTAATTTATTTTTGTTGATGTTGTATAGATGAACTGTGATTCATACATAAATGCGAAATGTAAATGGTTTGGGTTATGTCATGGGCTTCCTTTGAACGAACTCTTTCTTAAAGTTTTGGAAAAAGTTTAAGAGGCTATGGAGGGAACCAATTTATTTATCAAAGTTATATATTCAACTGACACTCACAAACTAGCTTTACTTGTTTTGTTACACTATAGACTTAATACTTGAAGAGGCATATTGTATTGAAGAGTTAAATGTTTGAGCACCCATCGAACTTTGGGTAATGTTACGGCTTAATCACCAAACTTCAGAATGCTAACTTTAAGCTGTTGCACTCCATCACTCATTAGACAAATTTTGTTTCACTTGAAACCTATGGACGATGGAAGTCCTAAGCGGCAAGTAACTCCAATTGAAATCAGACTCCCATGTGGACGCCACCATGAAATCCAAACGTGCCTATCTTTTTTTAAAACCAAAACATGACTTCACATTACAAAACAAAATCTTGAAATCAATTGGACGACCCCTAATCAATTGAACGTCCCAAATCCTAACCCAAAAGAAATCTGCTCTACAATCGAAGGCCCATCTCAATAATCGATCAGGATCACAAAACCATTTTTTTATTCATTTTTGCGTGTTTCTGAATACTTGTGTAAAAATCCACAAGATCGATTCAACCTATGTTGTTGTAGGGTGAGCTTGAAAGTGTTGTTAAAACATATATGTCAATTTGAGTGTAATCCGATGGATAAACAGAATCCATGTGGTGGTTGTAATTTTCATTGATTCTTCCATCTATATAAACTGAAACTTTTTTATTGCAATGAAATGGCTTACATATGAATTGAAATGCGGAGCTACATAATTGAAATGAATTTGTCTATATCATTGTGCTTTTCTTGCCTGTCCATTGGATTACATTCAAATGGTCGCATATGTTTTGTGTGTTCACTAAATTAACGCAAAAATCACAAAACAGATGAATATTTAACCACACTTTCAAGTCCACCCCACATCTTGAATCGATCTTCTGGATTTTCCCACGACAGGAATTCAAACACAAAAAAAGAAAAAAAAAAAGAATAAAAAATGGTTTTGCAATTACCTCAATGTGCACGACTTCAATCCAAGCTTTGTGGTCCCTAATTGATCGTTGTAGGGTAGGTTTTTTTTGGGTTTAGGGTGTGATTTAGGCTGTCCAATTGATTTTGAGATTTTGTTTTGTAATGTGAAGTCGCGTTTTGGTTTTAAAAAAAGGAGATGCGGGTTTGAATTTCATGAGGTGGCGTCTAGGTTGGCATCTGATTTTGTTTATTTTTTGGATGGAGTTATTTGCCATGTAGGAATTTCGTCATTCACATAGGCTTCAAGTGAAATGGAATCTGTTTGGTGAGACATAGTCAAGTGACCATCGGGAAGTATTCTGAAGTTCGGTAAGTAAGCGGTAACATTACCCAGTGTTTGGTGGGCGCTCAAACATATTGAAGGTTAAGTTTAAATAAATATCCCCGAAATACTGACTTAAGAGTTTTTAGATGAGATGGCTCAATACTTGTAAAAAGTATTTAAAATATGTTATTTATTTGGTATAGCCACTAATTTTCATGCCTATAACTCTAATCACTCTCTTGTTTTTCCCGGAAAACTCTCCATTTCCTCTTAGATGCATGCAGTTGTGTTGCTGTACAACTATTACCACCGAAAACAACAGCCCGAAACAGAGTTTCTGGACTTTTTGGCTTTTTGTAAGCTGTCTGTGGTTTTGAGACATACTATGATAGCTTTCATGAATCAAGGTGAATCTGCCGATTTGAAATATGGGCTTTCAGTCACTGAGAAAGCAATCAGGGATGCGTGCAATATATCTATGACACTAGATGCGTCGAAAGATGTTCCAAATATTGAAGGATGGCCGATTACAAAGGTTGCTGTATTGTTAATTGATTCAAAGAAAGAAAATTGTTTGCTCCAATTTGGTAGTGTCACTCAGGGGGTTTGGTCACTTATTGAAAAAGAGCTTGGTGAATCTAACATCAGTTCTGAGATTTCAGCAAAGGGAAAGGTCAGTAACAAGAGGAAAAGAAACAGTAGAACAACAGATGAAAAAAATGATGATGACAATGGATTTCTGCAGCTTGCATTTGATGCTGTTAAGGAAGTGACAGGTAAGTCATCAATTATTATCTAATTGACAGCCAAGAGTCTTGTGAAATGCATTATTCTTATTTATCTCATCCATGTATTTGTCTCGTTTACATCCTTTGAATGAAAATTTGTATTGGAAGAATTAAGGATATAAATGATATGCAGGAATGCATTTTTCACACTGTACTAAAATTGTTCGGATGATGTAATTATTTGGAAGCCAACTCAAATTTTCTTAGCTATGAAATTTACTGTTGTTGTCTTTACATACTGCGCCTCCTGCATCATTGGCCTATGCACATAATCTTCAAATTGTTGAAATATCTCTTCAAGTTTTCAGAAAAATGGACAATTCTTGAATGTTTTATTACACATGGAACAGGTATTAACAGTTCTGACCTAGTGGTTTTGGAAACTCATATTTTGTATTCATTAAGTAAAGAAAAGACTGCAGCTCGCTTTTATATGATGCAATGCTCCCAATCAATCAGTGAAGATAAAAGAATTCCAGTTGAAGATGTTGTGAGGAGGTTAGTTCAACTTGCTGATATTTTTTTGCTAATAATGTGATTGACTGACTGTTCATTCTTTTTAGAAGCGGGTAGTTAAACAGAGGCTTTTCATCATATGGAAGATGTTGGTCAAACTAACTCTAAGGTGGGGTTGAGAAGACACTTAATTTGATTTCAATATTTTGCCTGTTTGGCAATAGGGCTAGTTGTTACTGGTTCCACCCGTGCCTGAAAAAGCATCCAATGTCTTTTCTGTCCAAATACATGGTTTTGGTCATTGCATTGGGCATGGAATAGTAAATTTCACCCTCAGGAAAATGTCGATCTCCAGAGCACGTGCTCACCCATATTCACCACCCTACAATCGGCTCCAACAATTGCCCAATTTCACTGCCTAAATTGACAGCCTCCATTGTTTGGGTAATTCTGTAATCTCCACGGTAGATGACCAAAACAACTAAAAAACCATCTCTTTTTCAAATCACCACCTATTGGTGTCTTTTTTCAAAGAAAGCACCTTCATTGCCACTCCTTCTCTTGCAATTAGCATGCACACAAGATGTGCAGGAACATATAACTATATATTAGCATGCCTCTTGACTTTCATCTCCTTTTACCACTATAAGGGACTTTAGAAATCCTTATGATACCACTCCGTGAACTGTATTCCTGTGGTAACCTGTTACATGGTCAGAACCCAAATTTGCAAGACCATTTACACTATAAACTAGTACGCCTTTTGACCTTCATCACCTTTTACTACTATAAGGACTTAAGAAATCCTTAAGATACCACTCCATTGAACTGCAAACCTTTTGAAATCAGTTACATGATTAGTACAACAAATTTATTGGCCATTTATGTTTCCCACTTATGGGAACACTTAATAGCCTGCTTAGCATATGCAGTCTTGACAACCTTCACCAACAGTAATACCATCCCAGATACATGCTACCATTGTCTGCAAAGCATACATACTTACAATGCTCACAAGGTATTAAACATAGGTACAGAGAAATATAAATGTACGTGCACAGCTTATAGTAGGTGGGTTTTGGGTGGGGTAGGTTCTGGAGTGAGGTTGGCCAGGAGAGTTACCTTGAGGCTGTAGATGGGTACTGGTGGGGATTAAAGTTTAAAGAGTAAGGCGAAGATGAAGTAGGAGGCAGAGAAAAAAGGATAAAATGGTATTTAAAGGTGGCAGAGAGTATCATTTTTTGCTGAATAATTTTCTCGTGTATATTTCCTTTCTTTTATAGAGATTGCAAAGCTATATATGGTAGCTATAATCATTCTATACAATTGGAAGCAATTGGAATTATTTTATGCAATATGATTTGTCTATACAAGGAAACTACTGTGAATAAAGCCTCTAATACCCCACTCAAATGATGTTGGTAGGTCTAAAAGCATCAATTTACTTATGAGAAAATTATGATGGAGACGAGTAAGTGATTTGGTGAAGATATCTATGACCTGTTGAGTAGTGGGAACATGGGGAATAGCGATTATTTTGGAATCATAGGCATCGCTGATGTAATGATAGTTCACTTTTATATGTTTGGTGCGTTCATGGTACAAAGATTAGTTGCAATCTGAATAGCACTAGTGTTGTCACCATGGAGAGGTGCAGGCTGTGATTGGGAGATACCAAGTTTTGCGAGAAGACCAAGAAATTCTTACATTTCCAAAAAATTAGAGCATCACCCAGAAAGATACACCACTCAGTAGTAGATCGATGAGAGTCAGGGCAACCAGTCCAGTAAGCATCACTATAAGCGGTGAGCTCGAGAGACATCCCTTGAGGGAATAACAGATCACGACGAGTTCCAATAAGATAGCAAATAATGCGACGGAGAGCTACCAAATGAAGATGACGTGGGGCATCCATAAACTTGCTTCTAGTATGAACCGCATAGGAAATATCCGGACGTGTGATTGTGAGATATACGAGGCTGCCTAACAACTTTTGATATCGAGTAGGGTCCGGAAGAATATCGCCATCTTCTTTTCGATATTTCACATTAAACTCCAACGGAGTATCAACTGAAGAGGCTTCAGATAGATCATCCAACTGAATCAAGTCCTAAATATACTTTTGTTGATTTAAGATACCGTGATGTGTAGCATGAACTTCTAAGTCAAGGAAGTAAGTGAGATGTCTAAGATCTTTCATATAAAAAATCGAGCGAAGATGCTGCTGAAGCTTTTGAATAAGGTTGTGATTATTCCGAGAGATAATAATATCATCCACATATATAAAAAAAAAAAAAAAAAAGATCCCAGCAATATTTTTGTGGAAGAATAGAGACGCGTCATATTGACTCTGAGTAAAGGAGAAATCCAAAAAAATGTGGCGAAACTTGTCAAATCAAGCTAGAGGAGCTTGCTTAAGACCATACAAAGAGCGTTTTAGATTACATACAGAGTTAGCTGAGGGAAGAGGCATACTGGAAGGAAGTTTCATATAAATGTCTTCCTCGAGGTCTCCATGTAAGAACGCGTCATTGACATCTATTTGATGTAGAGATTAAGACCGAGAAGTGGCAATCGATAATAAGAGGTGAACTGTTAAATTAATTTCAATGTATCCCAGCCTTCACAGGTCACATTAGGCATTTCTGTTGTTCCTGTAATCAGTTCAGTCTAATTTTGGAGGTGACCTGCAATACAGTGCAGCATTTTTAAATGTGATTCTGGTGCATTGCAGTTGAAATTTTGGATATCTGCCTTGTTACTGGCTAATAATTCATATTTGTCTTCTAACTTTTTTTTTTCTCCTTATGCTCCATTGATGTTGATACGTTACGCCTCTTATAAAACTTCTGTTTATCAGTTTGCAGGGTCCTTTTGTAGAAAAGATTTGTCGTAGCTGGACAATTACTCCTGCTGTTGAGTATTATCACATGCATCCCTATGCAGGGATCATATCACAATGGTTTTTGAGGTACACCATTTATCAATTTTGTTTCCCTTTATCACTTGGTGCTTGTTATCTTTTAAACCTTATGTTGAGGATTCCAAATTTACATGTTTGAAATTGACAATGGTGAATATGTGCCTCTTTGAGAATAGAATAATAGATTATCAGGGTAGTCCTTGATCGAACTGTAAAATTTTATCTGCTGCTTCATTGTGCTTGTAGGCTTGTGAAGATTGCACAAGTTCTCATATCATTTTTCGTCTTCCTTGAACCCTTTGTTGGTTGGTAATTGTGTTCAACTATGTAAGCATCTAATTTTTCGATACGAAACAAAAGAGATCAGAATGAGTGATCGTTGGCAGCACTCTGGTGACCAGAAATCTTGGGTAGAACAATCTTGCTTCACAATACCAAAGTTTACCAATGTGCTTTTCATGTGGTTCAGAATAGTGGAAATGTTGTATAAGATGAACAAAATAGGGGAGGGAGAACATTTTGGAAAGTTTCCATCTTTATATTTTTCTAAAACATGTTGGAAAATATATTTACTCTTTCATAATATGGTATGACACAGTCTTCGTGGCATGGTCTTAGTATGCAAATGACTTCTCAGATTACATATTAAGGCCCTGTTTGATTCCCATTTTAATTCTAATTCTTATTCTTCTACTCATTTTCAACCACACATTCTTCAATAAAATAATATTTTCTATCACATCAATAACTTTTCCTTCTTTTTCAACCACACATTTCCCATCATATCACTATTTCAAAATTCATTTTTCCCAAATAATGCCTATCAAACACACTCTAATTTTAATTTTGAATGTGGCTGGACATTGTTTCGGACCTTGTAGAGTTTATGTACCTAATTTGTGTTTTAGTGACTCATTTCTTTCTAGCCTGCCTACCAAAAAATGTTTAAAATAAGAAATCTATACACCAGTAAGTGGAGGTGACACTGAGGATAGACTAAAGTTTTCATATGGTTAAAATAGAGCTTGCATAGATCATGTTAATGTCGTCTATCAAGATGGCTGCAAAAGATAATATTTCCTTGAAGCATTGAGAAGATTTAGCTATGGGTATAATGAGGTTGAGGATGCAAGTCTAATAAGGGTTAACTACCTGGTTGTTTTTGTTTTTTCAGCCTCCAAGAAAATCTTTATTTGTTTTTAATTTTGTTTTTCTAAATGAAAATCTCCATTTGTTTATTCAGCTTGTAGGCTCTGACTAACTTGTTACGTCTAGTTTGTGGTGAATTAATCCACAATAGAGGGGGCCGGTTGTATACTGAAAATAATTTGTTGCTGGTTTGCATGTTTCAAAAATAGCATTTGAGTGGAATGAAATAAAATTGATCTCAATTCTGTGTTCCGTATAGCAGTGCAGTTCCATGCTTGCTGGGTATATTTTTACGATTAGTCATTCTAGTTGGGTTCTGAGACCTAAAGATCTAGTACCATGGTGCATTGGTTTGACAACCTGCCAATTGATGCAGGAAATGTTCATCTATGTCAAGTTTAGATGGTGGCAACTCCCAAAGCACCGAAGAAGTTACTGCAAGCAGAATACTGAATTTACCTGAATTAAAAAATATGAACAAGGACTTGGATCGTGTAGACAGCATGCACTGTCAGACTATAGACAATTCCTTTGGAAAACTAGCTAACGAGAACAGTGACAGAAATAATTACAAACATTCATCTAATGGCAAAGAGGCAAGTCCTGTTAACATCTCTCAAGGGCCAGGAAAAGATGATAATGGCACAGACGAATGTAAGGAAATTAATGAGAACACTGATTCATCCAAGGAGGCAGACAACATTGGTGATGTTTTAAATCAGAATGTTGGAAAAGAATGGCCAAAGGGTTCACCACCTGGCCCTCCCGGTGAGCCGCAGAGAATAGACATGGATGGCTTCCCAAAGACTCATCTCAGCAATGAAGATGCAAGGAAGAATCCGATTTCAAAAATCAAAGTTTATCACAAAAAAAAGAACTCTTTGTCTATGCAGATTGATGCATGTGCTCCAGTAGATAGTGTTGAAATGGAGGTAACACATTTTTTGGTCTATATTCATTTTCACAGCTGTCTTTATTTGTTTAAAAAAGCGGTAGTGAAGCGCGCCTCACCGTGAGGCGTATATAGTATTTCTCGAGGCGATATTTTTTAGGCTAAAAATATGAGGTTCACGCCTCTAAATCTGAGGCGCACACCTCATGGAGCATGAGGTGTTTGCCTCATTTAAAATTTGAAAGGGTTCTTAAAAAAGAAAATTATCCATTTAAAAAGGCATTTTGGACCTAAACAAAACAATAAAATACCTAGAAAACTAAACGGCAGCTAGAAATTAGAGGACCAAAAATAGAAATTCAAAAGTCAATATTCAAAAAACTAATGGCCATATATCCTATTTACTATATGCTCCAACTTTGATTTTTTTGTATTTTTGAATTATTTTATAATTATTTTACTTAAATTTTTTGTTTTTTGTGAGGCTCATGCCTCAATTCGCCTTGAGGCTACTTAATTTCGCCTTTTTAAACTTTGGTCTTTAAAACTCCTACCGTGATTATTCTACAAATGTTCTTATTTCCTGTTTAACTTTTTTTTTTTTGGGGCGGGGAGGGATTTTTATGAACTTGATTTGCATACAATGCATGATATGCCACAATAATATCTTCACCATATTGTTGAAATCTCAGACTGGCAATATTTATTGTCAGAGCAAACTAGCACTGAAATATAATGAAACTTCTGACTGATATTATTTAAATCTGTTTTAAATAAAACTACCAGCCACAAACGTAAAGCGTGATTGCTCTAACGTGCGGTCACGGTAAATAAATTTAAATGACGCTTGCTTGCTTTAGTTTAGGTTAAGACACACAAACACATTAACATATGATTTTTTTTTTTTAGAAAGTAGGATATGGACACTGGTTAACATAATTATTTTTTAGTGTAGAGCAAATAGAAAAATGTCTCTTAATATTTTCTGCGATCGTGGTGTTTTATATGTGTCCAAGTAATGATCCGACCTCCTGGTTTTTAGTGGGGACAATGAGCCAGTCTGTGTTGATAGGTGATAATGGCCAACTATGTGGCGTAATATATATTTTTACTAATCTATTTTTTTTATTCGTTAAAATGGTTTGTCAGGTGGAGACGGTGGACTCTTTGAAGTCAAATGGTATTCAAGACAAAGATGACAAGGTTTTTGGAGAGATTTGCTGTGTCAGTATCTCATCCAATCAAAATGGGATTCCTTTGGCAAATGCTGAGCAGGTTCCCTTGGAGTCTAACAAGAAGTGTATTGAAGAAGTACAAAGTACACCAGCTTCAGAGGCACTGCAGAATTGTTTGACAATTCTTTTTAAAAGAAGACAAGAAGTGGTAATTTTTCCATGCTTCTGATTTATAACTATAATACATTTGGAAAAGGATATGGAAAAGGAAAAAGAAAAAAATAGCAAGCCCCCACCCCAGTTTGCCTCGTCTCTGCCTCTCCCCAATCATACCTCCTGTCCCACCCCCCCCCCCCCCCCCCCCCCCGCGGGGGGGTCTAAGCCACATTTCAGTCTTCTGTCCCAAGTAGGGGATCTACTTGCTAGTTGCTACATTTGGAATAGATTGGGAAACGAGCTTTAATTTTTCCCATAGAATATAGTATATTTGCTTGTTGGCTTCTTAGTCCAGTCTTTCCTGCAAGTGTCTTAATTTTTAGTTACTTTATTTATATTGAAGGGGCTATTCATAAAAGAGATATACCTCTTCAAAGTGACGTGATTTTTTATTTATCAGACAGGATGTCATTTTTCTCTCAATATTTTGAAGATTCTATCAGTTGTAGTTGCAGTGATTTCAGTAGTTGTGATTGTCAAATTATTTGGATCAGTATTGGCACTTTATGATTTGTCGTTGGATTTGGGAGCTCCAATTGGTGAACTAATGTTTGATGTCTGCTGCATTTCATTGGGGCAAGACGTGATGTTTTGCCCCTGTTTGGTTTTGATTAAAATATATTTAGTAGATTTTGATAAAAGTTGATGAAATATGTAGCTGCAAAGTTGATAAAATTTGTGGTTGGAAATGAACTTGGGGAAAAAATGAGTTTTAAGAAATGGGGGATAAACGGAGGCTTTATCCCGAGTGGCTGTATGTTATTTTACCTCACCTTTTATCTAAATTAAAAAATAAAATAAAATGGTACTCCTATTGTTTACGATATCCATTATAAGGAACAGTTAGCAAAGTCGAAAGCTAACCTTTCATTTGTAGTATAAAGTATATATACACTTGAAGATAACTTGCATCAGTTGACATTAGCGTCTATGCTAACATTGACAACTGAAATACTTTTTTGATGGATTTAAATGTATGCATATACATGTCAAATTTTTACTTGTTTTGGTAGTGCTTAGTGACCAGACATAATTTTTGCATTATATGCATGAAGTGTTTAATGAATCATGTATGTACATGCATCATAATTCTACTTGTCTTGTCAGTATTCCCAGATCTGCAGGAAGGAAGATGAGCTTGCACTATATGAAGGAAACATTGGGAGTATAAGAGATGGTACATGTCATCTTCTCACACCTTTTCATGGTTCTCATTTTCTGTTGCATTTTGTTTCAGCAAAGATTTTGTATCTTTTATCTTTCAAAGAATCTTGAGTGTTGGTAAATATACATCTAAACATACATTCATATCTTTGAGGCATATACTGGTCTACGTCTTTCTTGAACCCATCAAATCTTATGATTTAATGTGGTCAAACCTTTTAGCTTGATACCGAATGAAATCGATTCTAAGAAGTTTTTAATTTAACTTTCAAAGTCTCCCACAGTTATAAGGTGCTATAAAGAAAAGTTTCTAATAGGAACTTTGAACATAATACAGTTCTATACATGAATATACCATTAAAAATTATAAATATCTACGCATAGGGAATATTGCGAGCATAGAACCTTAGTTGGGAAAGTTGTGTGGATGATGACGTGATGTTGAAAGGTATCGCTTCTTTGCTTGTTTTCGGTAGTGCAGAAAATATGAGAAGCACTTTATATAAATTTGATTGAAGTAGAAAAGTTTATCCTCTGTTTAAAGGAGAACTTTGCGTGAGGCCTTCTTTTGAAGGCCAACATGAAATTGACTTCTAAGCTTTTTGTTAAAATACCCTTCTTCTTACTTCAACATTCATGTAATATCCATTTTACCCATTTTAAAAATAAACTTCAAGTGAAAACTACTTGACCAACTTGATTGGGTCAAGTTACATTAACACTGTGCATGTACATATTTTGTACTCTCTTCCTCTTCTCTTTTCTCTGTTCTTCATATACATGTAAAAGCTCATAAATCGAACTCCAAAATACATTTTTTCATTCACTCTCTTCCAAAATCACCCCAGTTACTATTACATATAAACACCTTTTTTTAGGAAAAAGCTGGAAATCATTGAAGGAGAAATTTCCCTCTTAAATAGAGGGACAATTTTGAATTATGGAAGATTGGCAAAAGAATGACTTGTTTGAAAAAATTATATTAAGTCTATTTTTTATTCTCTCACCATTATGGTCCTAAGAAATATTTTTTATTTTTTTTATGAATATGATTCCTATATGTAATGGAAACTAAAACTTCTAAATCATATTTTTTCCACGTAGTAGGTAGTGATGTTGGTTTAGCTCTTCAATGTATCAAATCTATCACAAGCGATCCTAATAGTGTCTCATCAAAGAGTGAAAACCGAACTGAAGACGAGCCTTTTCAACCTGGAGAAGATTATCCTGAATCCCAACTGAAGTGGCAAACAAGATTGTCTGGTAACCCTGGGAGTTCTTCATTTCAGGTAGGTTCTCATTTGTTTTCCTCTGTGGAGATTTATGTAGTTTCTGTATCTTATTCAGAAAAGGTATCAAGTATTATGAACTTTATTATTCAAATTCTAGATAACCCTCTAGAAAGAGATGATCAAACCTTGGGAAACTTGGGCATCACCTTAATGGCTGAACTTGACATTGTAATAATTCACTGACACACTACCAAGTAGGACAAGAATTGCGAGCACACAGTGAACGTTTGGAAAAATTAGGACAGAAAAGTTGCAGTGCGCCATAATTTTATGTAACCAAGAAAGTACTTTTCAATATGATAAATTATGTTGTTCAAATATAACATAATAAAGAGTGATAAAGGAAACAGTGGGTAGGTCATCTTTGGTGGCTTAAATGAAGACTAGAAGAAGGGTCTCAGTGCTCACTTGGGCATGCTACAGTTGGCTAAACATGGCCAGAAGTTATCAATTCTCTCTTTACTGTTGCGTCTTTCCCAACCTGCTTAAATAAGATCGTGCATCAGCAGCATTTCCAGTACATATTACAGGGGGTTGGCCCATATTTAAGGAAACTATACTGGAAATTTTCCAAAAGTTTTCAACGTGATGACAATATATTCTAAAGATTTTTCTGAAATCTACTTTTTTTTAATTGAAAGTTGTACAATGACGTGGAGGTTGCTATACCTACTATCATCTACCAGTTTTGGTATCACACTTAACAGCCTGAGTTTGTTTCCAAATTTATATCATGGTCACATATATTCCTACTATTTCTTGAACTTGTGTGACGAATGACAGTATCCAAAATGGGAAAGATAAACTATGTTGATTCGTGCTTATATATATTAGCAAATGTTGGGGATTTGTGTAATTAACACTTGCATGAGATTGACACTTCAGTCATGAAAACCTGCGAGTATGTCTCAGACGTGTATGTGTGTGTGTGTGTTGGGAATTATATCTTCACAAAGGAGAGAATGGAGAAGAAACAAAGAATAAAACCAATAAATCAAGACCAACAATGATGAGATGAAAAAGAAAATGAAGAAGGCCCGAACACGTAATCGTTGTCCTCAAACGATATTTGTCCCTTCAACGATTGAAATTTAGTGCTTATAGGGTTTTGACAAATGGTTTGCAGGATTAATCAAGCCCTGTCAAGGATTTAACACTTGAGCACTTATTGTAATCCTTCAAAACTTGAGAACACGAAAGGGGGTTTGAATATGAAAAGAAAATTGATTTTCAATGCTTTTGGAATGAAGAATTCTATCTCAAGTGTTTCTATATGTTTCAATATGTTTTCAGTATTAATACTTTGATCATCAACGACATATATATAGCCATCAGATAGTGCTATACGAAGTGGTGCAAAAAACACTTGAAAAGCCACTATAAATTCAAATGAAAATGGCCATAACGGCTAGGAAATACGTTCTATGCGGTCGCATAGAACAAATCTATGACACCGCATAGATCAATATACGTCAAGGCCTAAAGACCTTGCAAATGCTCATGCGATCGCAGCCACCGCATAGGCCAATTTCTAGCCCCAAAAATTGGTTCTTCAATCTATGCTTTTTTTTATTGACTTTTGAACAACATTACAACATGTGTGATTAGATTTGTCATCATTTATTTCATAAATTGTATCTATATTTGTTTTTTTTTCTTTGGCGTCTTTGGTACAAACGGAAATAGCTACTACAAATGGTTTGTGAAGCCGGCCACAAGTTCACTGAAATAAGGCTCAGCTTCTTCTTGTATATTTTTTTTTTGCATTTCTTACTTTCTCAGCTATATTTATTAAGTTCTTTGAAGCAAGGCTCAGCTTCTTGTATTGTTTGTGTTTCTTATTTTCTCAGCTATATTTATTCCCATGTTCCCGTGCCATCATATGCTTCTCCAACTTCGTCTAAATGCCTGCAATTCTAATGTAAATGAGGGAATAAGAAAAAGCATTTTCGCATACACGATGGTGATAAGCATTTTATTCTTATGTGTGCACATATGCATAGATATACATATGCATATTTGCAGGGGAGAGATTGGCTTTAGTGTGTGTGTGTATTTTTTTTTTAGCATTGAGTGTCAGTTTACATCTTTGTGATGTGGATATGATTCAGAAATACATAATGAAAATTTTCATTTGAATCCTTGTGCTTTACATTTTTCTATTTTGAACTGTTAATTAAGTTTTCACTGGACAGGACTTGGTATCCATATGTGTAAAGAATAACTGGAGACTGCCGAGATATTTTGTGGAACCATCAGACGGTAAGGTTCTAGAATTTGTTTCATGAATCGTCTGTTAGGTGGAAAGATATTATAACCTGTTGCATTGTTATACTTGTGTCTTTATTTTTCATAGGTTTTTTATGTTTCAATGTTTGTAATTGAATTGTTACAAGGAAAAAAAAAAACCTTTGAACCTTCAGGTCTCAACTTTTCAGCTCTTTTTCCACGAGGAATTTGACTAGAAACACTAGATTCTAGCCATATGGTCTTGTTGAGGATTCGTCGGTTCTAATTATTTGGTATTTTGTAGGTGCCGACAACATTTCTTCAACCTTGAATATATTTTGCTTGCACGAGCTAAATGTGTTTTCTCTGACTATCTCCTAGAATTTAAAGAGGCCAAGACTTGAATGGTTAAGCTAGAACTTTGTGTTGGGTTCAGTGCGTGTTTTGCTATTTGTATTTGTGGGATCACATGCATTTTTTTTTTAATTGCAACATTTTCTCTTCGTGATTTCATGACATATTGTTGAACTACTTAATCTAAAAGTTTAAGCTGTTAGAAGTTGCCAAATGTATATCATTTAAATATTGTCTTTAACACGCCCGCTCTTGTGGGCGCGATTTTTATTTA
Organism: Osmanthus fragrans; assembly: GCA_019395295.1. Classification (NCBI taxonomy): domain Eukaryota; kingdom Viridiplantae; phylum Streptophyta; class Magnoliopsida; order Lamiales; family Oleaceae; genus Osmanthus; species Osmanthus fragrans. The sequence continues at coordinate 19,591,851 of CM033343.1, read as the reverse complement.
TTTTTTCCGTTAACGCCTAACACGTGGATATTCTTTTTAAATGGGTGACGGTGATACTTGAACCATGGACCTTTGTCTACTCTAATACGATTTTAAACTACTTTATTTAAAAGCTTAAGATGTTATATATGGTCAAATGTATATAATTTAAATATTTTCTTCAACATATATACCACGATCTCACTCACTGATCTCATTCACTGCATTTCTTTAGGTAAATTTACAGCGGAGGTTGTATTGAAAGGGAAGGATTTCAAGTTCTCTTCTACCGGTGACTTGAAGACCAATCCGCGTGAAGCAAGGGAATCTGCTGCGGCACGGTTGGTTGGTAAACTACAGAATCTCGGCATGTGATCAAACAGATATGTTTGGACATCATGCTTTCATAATCTCAAGTCCACCTTTTTAATAGTAGCACTATCAGAAATATCAGCTGTGTCGATATTATAGAACAATTTCGGAGTGAAATGGCATTGTGCTCCTATCTGATGACAAGGCTCGTTTTGTACATTCAGCAAATGGAGGACTTTTGTCTCTGGCCTAGTGACTAAGAGCCTGCTGTTCTCTTGATTGGCAAACTATGCAGGATATTATTAGTAATGCATACATGTGTGCTTATGATTATGTGTTCTGATATTAGATTCTCTTGATTGGCAAACTATGCAGGATATTATTAGTAATGCATGCATGTGTGCTTATGATTATGTGTTCTGATATTAGATGAGTTTTTGTTGGGTATGATTATGTGCTCTGATATTAGGAGTGTGTTTGATAGAGATTATTTGGGAAAAATGAATTTTGAAATAGTGATATGATGGGAAATATGTGGTTGAAAAAGAAGGAAAAGTTATTGATGTGATGGAAAATATTATTTTATTGAAAAATGTGTGGTTGAAAATGAGTAAAAGAATGAAAATAAAAATGAAAATGTGGGTCAAACGGGGCTAGATGAGTTTTTGTTGGGTAGGTTTTATCAAAACCTGCCAAAATACAATAATGGCATTAATTGAAGCAGCATGGAAAGAAAATAAGGTGGAAAGCTCCCAGTTAAAATCCGGTGGTTAAAGAAAAAATGTCAAAAAGATATTGTTAATCAATTGGTTCCTTTGTTTTGCACCTTTTTTTGACGAATATTTTTCTGAATAAGGGTCTTGTAGGCAAATCGAGGAATAGGTTTCAATTTTGAACGCATTTTGAAGTTTTAGGCAAGAATTATGCTACTTTGCTAGAATTTTGTTGACATAATGATGGACATCCTATTACATATGTGTGCGTTTAGACTGAATAAAGAAGTTTTCAAAAAAAGTGGATCTGCCAATGTAAGTGTTGGTCATCCCACATGTTCATGAAATTTGGTCACTATAGTGCGATTGTTTAGGCAAATGCTTCATAAACTAAGAAGCCATGGAGTTTCCCAAGACATTTAAGGGTATTTCTGTGGCCCATTTAAGTGATTTTACATTTTACCCCCCCCCCCCCCCCCCTTTCCCCCCTCTTGACTATGAATAATGTGAGATTCTTGTGCGTTTGTGTTGTTTACATTACCAGTTTCAGTCACTTGGGAATCTAATTCGCCAATTTAAATAAGGTAAAGATTCAAAAACTTTTTTTTTACAGATTTGGGGTCCATAACCACATTGACGAATCACAGTTGACTAAAGTTTGCTAATGAAATTTCTGATAAACGATTAAAAAAAAAAAAAGAAAAAACAATGCAGTTCAATCCCAAAGATACAAAATTAACAGAACTTTTTAGCCAAACAAAAGCGCTCCTACCTAGTTCATTCTTTCAATGAGCTGATTAATAATTTCTCTTGTTCTTCGATCCTTTGGGTCAGCTCAGCTGGAATGGCCATGAAAAGTTGTTTGCCTCCTTAAACTGGATATCGTGCGGCACAAACCATGCGTAAAAGTCTTCTCACCCTCGCGGATGAAATCGTAGTTAGGGACTGATTGAACAAATTCAGAACTACAGGGACCAATTTCCAACTTCCGGAAAGTGCATGGACTTCTTACACCACACAGAAAGTTTAGTCGCCTTTTAGCAATGAATAATGATATCGCAATTCCTCGCTATAGCAATCGTTATATGTGGCATAAACATGACAGATCATTATTTGATGCATTAATAAATAAAAAAAACTACAACATTAATGTATCAAATAACCACGTGTCTTGTATATGCCACACAATCCCTCACTACAACAATCGCTTTATGTGGCATACACATGACAGATCATTATTTGATGCATTAATAAATAAAAAACTACAACATTAATATATCAAATAACCACCTGTCTTGTATATGCCACGTCGGGTGACTGTCGCAGACCAACTACGAATAACATTACTCTTTTACAATTGTCACAAAGTCTAGAGACAAACTTGGAGGATCATAAAAAGTCAGGGATCATTTTGAAGAATTCAAAAATTCAGACACCGAAATGAAGTTCTTGTTTATAAATTTTAAAAATCTAAACATTGCATGGAAAAGAGAAGTTTGCTGGAGGATCATAAAAAGTCAGGGATCATTTTGAAGAATTCAAAAATTCAGACACCGAAATGAAGTTCTCGTTTATAAATTTAAAAAATCTAAACATTGCATGGAAAAGAGAAGCTTGCTCTGAATTCGTAAATTCTGTCTACTAGTTAGGATTTATGGAATTTTTAACTACAAAAACAGAAGGTAACACAGTGGAAGAACGGAGGCGGATATGCTCATTGAGGCTGCGGGTAATATGCAGCCAAGGTAAAAGTTGACTGGATGAAGTCATGAAACCATGGTGAGGTGGATGATTGAGGCTCGGCATCTCCGGAGAGGCAGAGATGGCAGTTTGAAATGAACTGTGATGCGTCTGTAAAATGAGAGGAAGGTGTAACATACTACTATTTGGCAATGTTCTAAAACGCATACAGCGTGGAGGCCAAATTTTGGCTTAGGCATAAAAAAATTGTTTTCTTATTTTAATATTATTTTAAAATTTTGAATCAATCTAAAAATTATTTAATAATTAAAGAAAAAAACATAAAAAAATGCAAAAGGGTAAGCACCTAGGTGCGATTGGGCATGGAAAAAATAATATTAAAAAATAAAAAGCTCGAAAAAGCACGAGGTGGGGGTGTTCTGCCCACTTTGCGCCTAGGCACCGCTTTTTAGAATATTGCACTTGGAGGTGGTGATTGTCGCTCATTCGAAAAGAGTCACTAGTTCATCTGCTAATTTGTTTCTTTGTTTATTTTCTCAGGCATTCTGTATCACTCTTTAGCTATTTTTTGTGGATTGTGCTATCCCTGGTTGTCCAGGGGGTTGTTCAAATGGTATTGGCCATTTTTTGTTCGGTCATCAGTACATGGATTGATTGTATTCTGTTACTCATATCACCTACTCTTTGAGGTGATTTAAATCAATACAATTGTGGTTATTTAAAAATTAGAAAGAAAAAGAAACAGAAGGTAACAAGTGCAAGAAGCACCATGCAAAATAAAGGAGGATACCACTCCAAGTTTAAATTTCAATGGAAGACTAACACTACAACATTTGCATCTTAGAAGCTGAAGCTGAAGCTAATGCAAAAAATAAATAAGAATTTCATTTTACAACATGGTATCAGCATCTGTGGGCAAGCCTATTGAAGAAGCTAACAGCACTTGAAGGCAACTTGTTCCTGAACCTGGGTGGCCTCAGATAATAAACACCCCAAAGAGCCACCACCCATCTGATTGGCACCAAATAAAACCCAAATGCAGCCATAAAGCAAAACATCACAAACAAGAATGTAGCTCTAGGATCACGCCAGCTTAGCAACGCTTGAAATCTCTCACCTTGAGTTGCAAAATCCCCAACAACAGTTTGAATCCTTCCAGCAACGCTCCTCAAACGGTCATACCTCATTCGAACAATCTCTGCACTTCGACTAGTTGGGAATGAATCAAATTCCTCGTCCAATTTGTCAGGGATACTTGTCTCTGCGAAGGACAGTCGAGTATCCATGTGAGGTGGGTAACATGGCCGGGACCTATATCGCCAAATTCCCACGGTAGCCAGTGTGAGAAATATGCAAGGAATTATTAGCTCGGGGACCAACACAAGGATGATGAAGACAATTAGAAATAACGTGGAGTATACGGGTTTGTGCCAATTTCTTAAAGATTCTAGCAACCTACTCATAACAACAAACCAGGCTAAAACATTAGAAAGCCTAAAGAAATTAGCTTTGCTCTTTCTCATGCTCCACATATGGGAGTCATGATCAAGCATGTACTCCACCACTTCTCTTCCCAATGGAGGCTCTGCTCGACTAAGCCTTGACGCCATCACACTCATAGCCTGGACCCTTAAACTATCCAGTTGATTCACAGACAATGGCTGCACATAGTGCATCTTTGGCAGCAACGGCATTGTGTATGTATGTAACATATTAAACATATTAGCACACGAAAACCGAACAGCCAAATTAAGCTCTCCCATTTTCTTCACGCCAGAAGGATGCAACACGAGCAGTGGATAAGCATGAGTATAAACTCTGTCAGACTCAAGAGTTGACAATCTGATTCTAACCTTCCCAATGCGAGTATCATGATTTCCGACTCCTGATGCAGTGTTATTGTCAACGTGCAAATTGTCAAACACCCCAATGGTAATGACAGTGCAAGTATCATAAACTTCCCAAGTGTACTGCTCATTCCACTTGGGGGCTAAGCTGTCCACCACAGTCCAAGTTCGAACCCATTTCTGCCCATATTTTGCAACACAATAGGAGTCAGTCGAGCCTCCTTTGCCTTCTTTCATCTTCATGGGCATAAGATTTGTTGCACCCAAAAGGCAAACTTCAAGAACACCAATGTGGGGCTTCCAAAGCTGCTTAGCAGTTGGCCTTACATCCCTACTGTACATTGTGGCCTGATCGAGCACATGATAGCCTCCCTCAAGTGAAGCACGGAGGTGAATCTGAGAGGCAAAGCGAACCACAGCCTTGGACTCGTTCGGGCTGCTGAATTGAGTGTCAAGATTAAACCATCTAGACATCACCGGCTTGTCATCAAATCACCTATCAATATTTGTCATGGGTAAAACCAGTCTCCCCACAACCTCATCCCGATTCGAAGCTAGACGATCCTCAACTGAGATCAACAGACAGTCCTCAAATAGCTGAGCAACCACAAACATCAAATCCTCATTCCAACAAGGATTTGAAAAGCTCCTATTTGTCATGGGCGAAGCAATCCTAGTCCTCAAAACTTGGTTCCCCACTTGAACTTTAGCAAAAAGCTCTGGATATCTCACCATATTATTCATTGGCGCCCCATTGCCTCCCAAAATAATGTCTTGTGCTTCCATCACACTCACTCTCAAATACCATAGCTTTGGCGAAATGTAAACCTTAGACTTAATCGAATTCAAACCATCAAAATGCACATTAGCTGCCTTGGAATGCCAAGCTTCGGAGAAGGCCTCATCTGCCTGAGTCCCGAACCATATTGACACCATGACCTCACCACATTTGGCCTTATCACCTTTCTTGTCCTCCATTCTATACCACTGTGGTGCCAATTGACTATCAGGTGGAACCCTTTTGGGTAACTCAACTAAATCAAACGAAACTCGGCCCAAGTACTCATCTTTACCACTCTCCTTCACAAAAATCTCCACTGTAGATGATTGTATACAATCTTTGGAAAAGGCAAAAATTTGGTCCCAATCTGCATTGCTCAAAGAAACCCTATTTGTAATCCCTTTGTAATTTCCAATCTTCACCTCAGCCACAAGCTCACCAGCACCAAACAGTGAAATCTCACGAGCCCTCACAACTCTCACATACAAATACTGCATTTGCTCAACAAGATCATAGGTAGAGCTCGTTTTGTCCTTGTTAAAGCCTCCAAGGTGAGGTCTGGTCTCCTTTAACGCAAACTCGTTCAACCCAGTTGAGTAGCCCCCAATCCCACCACCATGACCGATGCCGACGCTGTGAGCACCGCCGGCAGCGGCGGGAATAACAGGTCCAGGAATGGTAGAAATAACGACAGGCTTGATATCACCTGGGCTTGGCTCCACAGGCCGTGGGTGGGTTAGATTTTGCAAACCCGGTCCCATTTTGTTGCTTTCTTGGCCCATTTGCAGTGGCACCATCAAGTTCCCACCTTGCTGCTGCATTTTCTTGTTTTTCCTAGAAACAGCGCCACAAGAAACCACCATTCCGCCGCTACTAATCACATGTTTAACCTCTTCTTTCGTAGATAAATAAAGCTTCAAGCTTATCTCACCGCGCACGTGCGAAAACAAGCTCCTTTTATCCAGCGTATAAAGCTGAGCCATTTCTTCACCTTCTTTCGCAATGCTCGAGCCCGAAACCCTAACCTTCCCCAAGAAATTCCTGCTGTTACTCGACCTCCTTTCGTTATAAACATTCACTTCTATGGTCCTATAAGGTAGGTCTGCGACGTCTTTTACGAGAAAAACCAGCTTCTCGTTCCATACAGGGTTGAGTTCTCTGTATCTGACTCGGGTTTTCTGTCTCTGGTTCTCAAACTCCACCTCTACAAATGTAGAAGATTAGCCTTCACCATCTTTAGGCATGAGGTTATGTGCAGCCACCACTTCCACTACCAGCTTCTCTTTGCTGCAATTATTCATGGCTGATTTTCTTCCTTTTGTTTTTCTGTTATATATATATATATAATAGAGAGCTTTGCTACATGAATATCGTGGATGACCGCAGGGATGACCGCATGTGAGTGTGGGGGAAAAATTTATTTTATTCACCTGAGACCCGCACACTCACATGTTGGAAATAACACCTTCGAGTAGGAGAATAAACAAATCGAAATAGCAACAAGGATTCAAGAACAAGAACTTCGATATAAAGGCTCAACCGCGTGATCGCTGTCCTCAAACAATATTTGCCCCTTCTCCGATAAATTCGAGATGCTTAAAGATTTTCCGGCAAATGGTTTGAAGGATTGATAAAGCCTTGTAGTAGAAATATAAAGCACAAAGTATTTCTACCAACAAAACTTGAAAAACACAATAAAAAAATGTAAGAATATGAGAATGAAATGGTTTAATCTTGTATATGGAGATTGTAATGATTTCAAAGTGTTTATTCATTGAACTAGACCCCTCTATATATAGGCCTAGTTCATATTCACGAAATGGTGCCAAAATCAAGTGAAAAGCCTCCAAAATTGAGTTCCCAACGGCAAAAAACCGTCCAACGGTCACAGATTTCGGTCGACCGGTTGGTCAACCGAACTTTTCCGGTCGACCGAATGATCAACCGAAACTCAATTTCGGTCGACCGAAAGGTCAACCGAAAACTCCTGCAACTTCTTGGTTGAAATCCTGCAGAGTTTCGTTCGACCGCAGTACAATTCGGTCGACCGAAATTGTCAGCACTTTTATATTTCTTCATTTGTTGATTTTTAACAACCAATTTCTCAACAATCCCCCACTTGTTCAAAATTAACAAGTCTCATATTCAACATCAACGATACTCATGCCTAAGGATTAGATATCTTTCGATTTGAATCTAACCATAGTGTAATTCTAACAAAGTAAAGTCGGAATCAAAGGTAGCTTGAAGCTTTGAACCAGTTATTCCATGTGACGATACCGGTAAGAACACACACACGAGCACCACGTGTTCTCAAGTTCCTCAAACTCGCTTAGCGCTTTTATGGCCTTGCGCTCATCCTTTTCGACAAACTTTTAAGAGAGTAACTCTAGCTCTCTATTGAGGCGGCACCACCTCGAAGTTTATCTAGGTGAAATTCTTCCAGCATCTTTGTTACTTTTAGAGATGCTTGTGCTCTTAGCACTGAATTTCATTAAGAGCTTGAAGCTCAACCCTCACTTCAGTAACAACCAGCATTATTTTAACTAGGATAGGGTTATCGCGGATTTGAATAATGCTGAAACTATCCACATATCAAATGACTTGTTGTTACCCTTTGAACCCGTGAATTACCTTTTGAGTAATGACAGGTAGGGTTGCTATCATTGGTGAATCTTTCTATTTTAAGAGTTTCAACCCCATCCTACTCGATGTAGATGTTACTAAATCTCGATTTAGAGGTTTAGTTAGAGGATCCGCTAGATTCTCGATAGACTTAACATAATTTAGGGAAATTATTCCATCTTTGATTAATTTCCTTATATAGTCATGTCTTAGACTCATATGTCTAGACTTTCCGTTGTATACCTCATTGTATGCTTTTGCTAACGTGGTTTGACTATCACACAAGATAGATATTGAAGATGTATTCTTCGGTCCCAAAGGTATCTCATAAAAAAGATCCTTAAGCCACTCAGCTTCTTTTCCGGTATCCGATAATGCTACGAATTCGGATTCCATGGTCGAGTGCGTTATACATGTCTGTTTCTTTGATTTCCAAGAAACAGCTCCTCCTCCAAGAGTGAACACCCAACCGGAAGTGGATTTATTCTCACCCGTGCTAGATATCCAACTAGCATCGGTAAATCCTTCCAATACAGCCGGAAATTTAGTATATTGTAAACCTAAGTTCTTGGTTTTCTTTAAATACCCAAGAACCCTTCCAATTGCCTTCCAATGGTCATTGCCTGGATTGCTAGTAAACCTACTAAGTTTACTAATTGCATATGCTATGTCTGGTCTTGTGCATTGAACTGCATACATTAGACTCCCAATGACACTTGCATATTCTAATTGAGCAATTGCTCTTCCATCATTCTTTACAAGTTTTGAACTTGGATCGATTGGGGTACTTGCTTCCTTTATGTTCAAGTGTTTGAACTTATTTATCACATTCTCAACATAATGTGTTTGGCTTAAATGGTAACCCCCACTAGTCTTTGTGACTTTGATACCCAAAATGGTATCCACTTGTCCAAGATCTTTCATCTTAAATGTGGAAGATGAAACCTCTTTGTTTCCTTTATTCCATCCATGTGATCACTCATAATCAACATGTCATCAACATATAAACATATAAATATCACATAATCATCACATACTTTTGAATATAAACATTTATCTACACTGTTATGTTTAAAATCGAACGAAATTATAGCTAAGTCAAATTTCTCATGCCACTTTTTAGGTGCCTGTTTTAAACCGTATAACGATTTTACTAACTTGCACACTTTATGTTCATTTCCGGGTAGAGCAAAACCTTCAGGTTGCTCCATATAAACCTCCTCATCGAGATCCCCATTCAAGAACGCCGTCTTGACATCCATTTGATGAACATGCAAGTCATGTATCGAAGCTAGTGCAAATAATATCCTTATCGATGTTATTCTAGCTACCGGTGCATATGTATCAAAATAATCTATTCCTTCTCTTTGTCGATATCCTTTAGCTACTAATCTAGCTTTAAAGGTATTTAGAGAACCATCAACATTGTATTTTCTCCTGAATACCCATTTACATCCAATAGGTTTGGACCCGGGTGGTAAATTGACAAGTTCCCAAGTGTTATTTGACATTATTGAATCCATTTCATCTTTGATTGCATCTTTCCAAAACATGCTATCACGAGAAGTCATAGCTTCTCTATAAGTTTTAGGATCGGTTTCAACATGTAGAACAAATGGAGTTGTTCTTACTACATTCAACTCATTTCCTTCTACTAAGTAAAAAGAAATGCGTTGAGAATCAATTTCATCCGGTCCTAAAGACTTCTCAATTCGAGTTCTTTTGCTTCTTCGTGGCTCACTTGACTCATCAACACCTTTAGAAGATGTTTCATCTTGTGTTCCACTTGAGCTAAGGATATCTAAGAGATTTTCCCTCAATTCATCTTTCGAAGATAACGAATCCTCAAAGAACTCTACATCACTTGATTCAATAATCACATTGGTCTTCAAGTTTAATAATCTATATGATTTGCTATTGCTAGCATATCCAACAAAGACACATTTAATGCCTCTTGGACCCAACTTGGTTCTATTAGGGTTTGTGTTCTTACAATAAGCAAGACACCCCCACACTTTGAAGTATCCAATGTTAGGTTTTCTTCCTTTCCAAGATTCATAAGGAGAAACCTTAGTTTGTTTAGAAGGAATTCTATTCAATATCCTACATGCACTTAACAATGCTTCACCCCACAAATTAAATGGCAACTTAGCATAGGTAAGCATGGCATTTATCATTTCAACTAAAGTTCTATTTTTTCTTTCAGCTAAACCATTTTGTTCCGGTGTTCTAGGTGCCGAACATTGATGAATTATGTCATGTTGTTCACAAAATATGTTAAAATCACTAGAAAAATATTCACCACCTCTATCACTTCTTAAGGTTTTTATTTTCTTGTTTAGGTGATTTTCAACCTCATTTTTATATATTTTAAACATATCAAAAGCTTCACTTTTATGTTTCATTAAGTAAATATATGTGTATCTAGTACAATCATCAATAAAGGTAATAAAATACCTATTTTCACCTCTAGTTAACATGCCATTTAATTCACAAATATCCGTATGAATTAGTTCTAATATACTAGATGTCCTTTTTACACTTTGATAAGGCTTTTTAACCATCTTTGCTTCTACACAAGTTTTGCATTTAAAGACATCATTTTCATCATATAAAATTAAGTCACATTTCATCATACGTTTCATAGTACTTTTTCCAATATGTCCTAATCTAGCATGCCATAATGAAAATAAATCAACAATATAAACAAAGTTATTTTTATTATCATTCAAATTGTCAACAGTTCATAATTTGACCATTCCTTCACTAGAATAGCCTTTTCCAACAAATTTCCCATTTAGGGATAATACAAGTTTTCCGGATTCAAATACACTTTTGATACCCGGTTTTCCTAAGAGATTTCCACTAACCAAATTTCTAGTCATGTCGGGAACATGTAGTACATTGGTTAAGGTAATGGTTTTGCCGGAAGTGAAGATGATATCCACACTTCCCTTTCCAATCACTTTAGATCGAACCTCATTACCCATTTGAATCTCTTGGTCTCCATCAACTTCATGATAAGTCTTGAAAGAAGATTTGTCATATGATACATGTATTGTAGCACAAGTATCATACCACCATCCGGGAACTTTTCCCTTGATTGCATTGATTTCACAAATGGTGGCCACAATTCTATCTTCTTTTATGGAGTTCACTTTGCCCTCGAAGTTGTTTTGTTTTCGGTGTCTACAATCTTTTGCATAATGTCCAGATTTTCCACACACAAAACAACCTCCTTTTGTCTTCTTCTTGAACTTGTTGAAGTTCGTTGAAGGCTTTCTCTTGTTGGATTTTGTTGGCGGTTCAGTTTTCTCAATTGCATTTGATTTGGAAGTGCCTTCGTAAGAGTTTTCACTCTTATCACGCATTCTTGACTCTTCTTCAATACGCAAATGTTTTTGCAATTGTTCCAAGGAGTGATCCTCGGAACTATGCATAATTTTCTTCCGGTATCCTTTCCAAGTACCGGGGAGTTTTGCAATAATTGCCCCCACTTGAAAGGTCTCCGGGATTTCAATCTTCACCGCTTTCAACTTGTTGACTAGCACTTGCAATTCATGAATTTGGGGAAGCAAGGGGATATTCTCAAGAAATTTAAAATCAAAGTACTTAGAAATTAAAAATTTCTTGGTACCTTCTTCCTCCGCTTTGTACTTACTTTCCAATGCATCCCATATTTCTTTTGGCGACGTTGTGTTGGTGTAGAGATCATACAATCGATCCGACAAAGAGTTGAGAATATGGCCACGGCATATTAATTCATCCTCTTCACGCTTCTTTCTATTCACCCTTGACTCATCGGTGTCTTTGTCGGATGGTTCGGGTAGATCTTCCAAGTTTGGATCAAGTACATAAAAAATCTTTAGCGCCGTAAGAAGGAATTTCAACTTATCTTGCCATCTTGTGAAGTTCGTGCCATCGAAGCGATCCAAACGACCAAGTCTTGATTCATCAACTTTATGGTAGCCATTGTTGTTTCACTCTCCATTGCAAGAATATTGTTTGAGATTGTTGGAAATAACACCTTCGAGTAGGAGAATGAACAAACCGAAATAGCAACAAGGATTCAAGAACAAGAACTTCGATATAAAGGCTCAACCGCGTGATCGCTGTCCTCAAACAATATTTGCCCCTTCTCCGGTAAATTCGAGATGCTTAAAGGTTTTCCGGCAAATGGTTTGAAGGATTGATAAAGCCTTGTAGTAGAAATATAAAGCACAAAGTATTTCTACCAACAAAACTTGAGAAACACAATAAAAAAATGTAAGAATATGAGAATGAAATGGTTTAATCTTGTATATGGAGATTGTAATGATTTCAAAGTGTTTATTCATTGAACTAGACCCCTCTATATATAGGCCTAGTTCATATTCACGAAATGGTGCCAAAATCAAGTGAAAAGCCTCCAAAATTGAGTTCCCAACGGCAAAAAACCGTCCAACGGTCACAGATTTCGGTCGACCGGTTGGTCCACCGAACTTTTCCGGTCGACCGAATGATCAACCGAAACTCAATTTCGGTCGACCGAAAGGTCAACCGAAAACTCCTGCAACTTCTTGGTTGAAATCCTGCAGAGTTTTGGTCGACCGCAGTACAATTCGGTCGACCGAAATTGTCAGCACTTTTACACTTCTTCATTTGTTGATTTTTAACAACCAATTTCTCAACATCACATGCGGTCATCCATGTGATCACCCCCGATGTACAAGTAGATAAACCCATATAACAGATATAAGACACTACACTAGTAGAGACAGATATATAGAGAGAGGGGTGTATCGAAGAGAGAAGGAAATGGATTGAGTAGACTGACTGAAACAAAAATGGGAGATTGAATTCCGAGTGAGTTGTAACACGTAGAAGGTACAACTCTACTTAACCTTATAGGATTCCATTGACTATTTTGTACACAAAATCCAAACGTTGATATTATCCGTAAAAATGGCATTAAATAGATAAATAAATAAATAAATAAATTTTTTTTTTTTTTTTTAATTCCATCAAGTAGCTGCTTCTCTGAGAAAAGAACTCACAGCCCGTAAATTTCTGTCTCCATGCGACATTGTTCTGTTAGACTTTCACCCATTGAGAAAAAATTTCCACTACTGGAGTTTGGACTGTGTTTCAGTTCCAAACATTGTCCTATTGATTAAAAATTGTTGTTTTCATAGTTGAAATCATTCTACTTGTAAAAAAACTCAATTTTTTTTTTTTTTTAACTTAAATAATTGATCAAAGTTCATCAAAACCAACATATTAGATAACAATTTTCAACAAAATTATCACGTGACCTCCACAAAAAAACACGTTTGATTTCAAATTTCTATGATGAATCCAATATAGAAAACAAAACATAGCTTCAAAATTATGGAAATACGACATGACTATTTATGAGTCAAGAACTAACTGTTCGACTATAATGAAAGGTTGATTTTCTTTCGAAGATTAAGGATCAGCTTGCCATTAGAAAAATATATTAACGAGCAACGATGAATTTTCCCTTAAAAGGGACCTGCTGTGCATAAAATTAATAACCTTCCTTAAACATGAAGGACACAGGACCACGCTCTAGATAACCGCGTGAATTGAGTTGGAAACAGAAAGGTTGGACAGAAGAGCGTGGCAGAATCTACTGAAAGAATCTGATAAATATTTTTTAATACTAAAAGAGTAAATGTTTAACGTCATATGAGGTTACTTGGTTCTTTGTTTTGTTTTTAAAATATAAATTTATTAAAATGTTTATAGCCTAGATTGTTGGTCCTTGGAGTTTCGCAGTCACGAGGCGCGTGAATTTCTCCAATGCTGTTGCCCTGTGGATTAAAGCTGTCTGAAATTGGCGGCATCCTCTCCATGGATTGGGCGAAGGCTCTTCTGTTCCTAACGTCATATTCAAGGCGTGTTCGATAGAGATTAAAATCGAATTAAAATTAAAAAATTAGTCGTTATTGTTAACTTTTATTAGACGAATGAGACTCAATAACGATCATATTTTCAATTTTAATCTCTATCAAACGAGTCCTCATTCTTATCATGACCCTGGTTGGCAAACCAGTCAACCAAGTCGAGTATAAGATAGTTGAAATTTCACATAAAATTCAATCATCAAACTAAATATAATGATTGAGATAACTCTTAACATAATATTACACGATAATTTATAATTGGATTGATTAAAATACAATTAATTTTTTTATCCAATGACATTTTGTCAATACCTATTATTTTCAATAAATCACATATTACCAACACTTATTATGTCAATCATTATATCACTTGCTTTCTGCCAAAGTAACATTATTTCATAAAATTATGTGTCACTTTTTACATTTTGTCTTAAGCATGTATGGTTAATAAATGACTAAGAATTATCCATGTGGGTAGTTTTTTTTTTTTTTTTTTTTTTGACTATTAACTTTTAAGTTTACATTAACAAGTCAAAAAAAAAATTAAAAGTAAGGAGACAAATGGACTAAATATTTGCTTGGATGAAGAGTAACATTCAGGGGCGGAGCGAGCACCTGACGAGCTTGCATGGCGATGTGTGCTGGCTCCGCCATAATCTTCTGTCAACTGCTTGTTCATCGGGAATTGGAAGAGAGGTTGCTAGGACAGGATGAAGGAAGAAGAAGACGGTGAATTCATCAATTGGGCCAATCTTTTTTTTTTTGTTTATTGTGTTTTGGGCTTATGAATTTACAAAAAGACCCAATTGCAATGGTCAATGGCCCAATTAGCTGGAGGATAAATTAATTTGTCCAATTATCCAAAACCTTCTCCATTTTCAATCCACTCTCCAGTTGCCGGCGACGCCAAGACCACGACTACCTCGGGCTGTCGCCCTCCGTCGTGCCTCCATTGTTTGGGACGATTTTGAAGGGTGAGGAAGTAGAGGTGAAGTACTTCTGGGGAAGCACATTACACCATTTGGAGGATTTTGCCATTTAAGTTGGAGGAAATGCCAACAAATTATGGGGGATTTAAGGAGAAACTGAAGGGATTGGAGGTGAGGAAGACGATCAAGGAGATAGATCAGATGAGGGGGTTGTCGGCCAGAGGGGACATGGAGCTTGGGGAGATACCTTCATTGGTGGATTTAGGTCTTAACCCGAATACAACTATGGGTCAAGTATGAATTTTGGTTTGCTAGATGATTTCTTGATTCTATGTCAATGAAATAGGCGTTTTTAGTTTGAATCTTTGATCTGATAACATGGAGCTTTAATGATTAATTTATGAAATGTACAAGCTTATATGATTGCTGAGAGTGCATCTTATTGGTTCTTGAGGGAAATTTATATTTTTAGGCTTAATTAAATTTTCCCACTTTGGAGTTATTGATTCACTAGAGCAAAACTAACATGGGGTGAGTTGTGGTTGCTAAAGATTTAAAATTTTGCATCTTTCCTTTTAGCGATGAATATTGGATGGAATGGTAAAAAATAATTCTTGTAGTCGACCCAAATTTGTTGATAATAAGGTTTAGTTAGTTGTTAGAATTGTTGATTCGGTGGTGCAACGAAGAAGTAGAGTAATGAAAGAGGGACACTGGAAACGATGAAACTTCCATAGATTTAGTAATGAATTGAATGGAGTGGTAAAAAAATATTCATGTAGCTGACCCAAATTTGTTGAGAATGAGTTTTGTTTGTTGTTAGAAGTGTTGATATTGTAATGCAAAGAAGTAAATAAGTGAAAGAGGGGCAGGGGAAGCTGTGAAACTTCTGTATATAATTTTTATGTTTGAGTTCATTTACATATACATTGAATAACTTTTAATATTATTTAATCAAAATCTAATAAACAATCGGGTTATTACAATCGTGGATTGTCGACGATCAACGATCAACATCCGCCCTAACTGAATTTTGACGCTGAATTTGCTTCTGGTAACACCTACCCGTTTGTCGAGTAATATTAGAGCATGAGTCCCATTATTTCCAAAAATTGCATATTGAAATAGTAGATTGATGTAAAATGTGTAATTAAAAATAAGAAAAAAAAAATTTGGGTTTGTATTTGATATTATTTTATTGAAGAATGTAATTGAAAAGAAGATATATAAAAAAAAATGCATTTTGAAAATAATGGGGGACCAAACAAGATTAGTGTCAAATGCTAACTGTTGTGTAGTTGTACATTTTCATGTCACAATCAATTCATAAAATATATATTAAGCCCCAGTTGTAACTAAAGTCAATTTTTTAAAAGATTTTAATAAAGTTTATGAAAGTGTGCTTAAAACTAATTGTTGAATTTGACTCAAATTTTTATCAATTTTTATTCTAAATGAAATAGAGGCTAAATCTCCATTTGACAAATTTATAAATATAAATAATAATGAGTCACATGAAATGTAAGAATAGCAATAAGTATTAACAATCATGCTACAAGTACAAATTTGACAGAAAATTTTTAACAGATAATAGGTGGCGAAAATTAATTAAAAGATGGAAATAGAAAAAGAAAAAACAGTCCAATCATGTGCTCCCGCTTCAACGTCAATAAAAACTCTATCAGACATTCCATGTAGTCACGGCTTTTTTCGAGTATTAATTATAAATGTGTATTGAAATTAATATTTAATTATGTATAAATTAATTTATAAACTGTACGGATTCTATTAATATGTCAATTTGTGGTCCCTATCCCACGACGTGTATGCTAGTCCCATTTTTTGGAAAAAAAAAAAATAATTTTAAATAGTATTTTATTAGAGATTGTGTGATTTAAAAAATAAGATTTTTTTTTTTTTATTTACATATAATATTATTTTTTAAGAGACTGTGTGATTGAAAATGAGTTTTGAATAAAAAAAAAAAAAATTTTTTTTTGAAAGAATGGGGGTCAAACATAGACAAAATATTGAAAAAAGTAATGAGTACAAGAAATTTTTAATAGAATTCTTATCGATGTTGATGTGGCCCCAACTGATTGGAATTTTTTTTTCCCCCTTTTTCAATCAATTCCCGTCAGGTGTTGTCTGTCAAATTCTTTTGTATTTATAGCATGATTGTAAAATATTAGTGTGAGTGAAGGAAAGACAATCAAAATGGGTAAAACAATATCTTGAGCGCCTGCTTGACATCCATTAAACCAAAATTCTTTTTTAAGCAAACTTATTTTTTACACATTAACACAATAAAAATATTTTGCACGTATTTTTTTTAACTTATTTTTTAACCACACATTTATTTTAAAAAAAAAAAATACTATTAATTTTTTTTTTTCCGAAAAACTCATCTTAATGAATCTCGAACATGGATTAAATATGTTACGGTGTACATGTCAGACGCATGGCCCCTTAGAGTACTCAATATGTAAGTGTTAAGTTCAAGAGAGAGTCTTGGTGTACAGAAAAAGAATTTATAGAATTTGTACAGATAAGATACAATGGGGGTGGGTGAGTATTTTTTGGACAATAAAATACTCATATGGGGGTCCACTCATATGAGTATCTGGAATTTTTCTGTAAGGAAATTTTTTCTAAGTTCAAAGGTTTCAAGATAATAAGGACAACTTAGGTTGCTTTTGGCTAGTTGTTTTCAATTTCAGATTTTTGTAAAATAACCAAAATGTGTTTGCTCTTATATTTTGAAAATGCATTTTCGAAAGCAAGGTTAAAAATAATAGTATAAAACTCAAAACCTATGTTTGAATTTTTTTTTTTTTTTTAGTTAGAACACGAAAATATTAAAAAAAAACATGGAAAATAAGCTTTTTCATAAACATTTGTCTGAATAAAAATTCTAATAAATCTAAATATCTAGAAAAAATTAAAAAAAATGTAAAATTAAAAAAAAATAAAAAAAAAATCTAAAACACTAGAAAATAAAAGCTCTTATTGGTTTTTAAATAAAAATTTTTAAATAATATTTAAATGAAAAGAAATAAAAATTCTTAGCCCTTATCATTAATTCCCCCCATATAAAAAGCATAAGTGAGCACATTTTTCGGAATCGGGCCGAAATCAAATAGAATCAATCGGTTCGATTTCGATTTCTCTACTAAATGGGTCGATTTTGGAGTGGCCATGCATCAAGAACCGATCGATTTCGATCTAATTCTGCCTCAAGAATCAGTGGTGAATTCAATTCTCCTGATTTTCTCTTTTTGCTTGCATCAAGATGCATTATATATTTGAACAATAGACCTCCAAAATGATGTCACGTTAAAATTTTATTTTTTGTACGCTTTTTTCTTCTTTCCTTTAATAGGAAATCAAGATTCAAATCTAAATAATATATATATATATATATATATATTACAAATTCATAACTCTAATGCAACCAAATAAGATTTTTTTTTTTTAGTTCAACATTTCATAAGAAGTCAAATTTTTGTTGTTTCCAAAGTGACCGACCATCAAGAATCAATTTTTTTGAGGATTACTAAAGACAATCATGTCATTGTTATATAGATTTTTTTAAGAATTAATTTTCAATGAAATTTTTACCGTTTATGCTTTGTGTAATACAGTAATAGTATATATATATATTGCATTTATGAGCTGATCTTGAGTTTTGGAGTGGATTTTTATTTGTAACCTTGTTTAATTGATTTTTTATATTGTTAGATTACAAAAATGATAATTGATTTTATACTCTATTTTTGTCTATTTTCATTCTAACAAGTAATTTCATACTTTAATTTTATAAATTTTTCAATATAAAGAATCGGATCGGATCGAATTGGAACCGATTGGTTTGGTTTCGGTCCAATTATATGGTTGGATATGGGACCAACGGTTCCATTTATAAGATTCTCATTGCTAATTGGTTCTGTTCGAATCCATTCAGAATTGGGTTGAAGTAAATCGTGCACACTAATAAAGAGAATAATTTTTTATCAGTGTTCCAAGGCATACTTTTAGAAAGCGTTCTTATGTTGTCCCCTTGTTTGAGGATTTCCTAGTTTCTTCCAGATTCTACTTTAAAAAATATATAGTACTTTATAATATATTACCATAAAAATGTTCCATCAAATTAGTGGTTCTGAGGGATTTGTAACACTATGACTTTGCACTTTCTCGACTAGGGTTGGATAAAATTCTCGAGCCAAATCCGAACCAAATCGAATCGAATTGCATTGATCAATTCTTATTAAGTTAAATACTCAAACAGGTATCAAAATCTAGAATCGACATATTCAGTTTGGTTCTCAGTTCTAAATTAATAATCGAATGTTCCTATTTTTTTTTAAACAAGTCAATTTATTCTAATCTTTTCTTATTTGAATTTGCCAACTAATTAATTGAGCTAAGAAATATCATTTTTTTTTTTTGTTTCATTTACCAATTAATTAATTGAGCCCAAAATATTATTTTTCCGTTTTCAACCGAAATCCAACTTTGTAATTCAAAATTTAAAGAATCAAAATTGAGTGATCTAGGTTTTTCTCAATTATTCTGTCATTTATCAAATAATCGAAGAGGAGTGGCTGTGTCTCTCTTCATTTTACCATTTTTTTTTTGTTCTATTCATTGAATTTTCTTCACTTTGATCAAAGTAATTTGAATACATTGGTGGATGGATCTTATTAGGAAACTTGTTATTTGTATATTTTTAAATTGAGCTACGTTATTTTGTAAGTGTTAATATATTGTTGTTGCAAGAGTTAATATTGAACATGTCACTAATTGGATTAATGTTGTATTGTTGTAAATGTTAAAAAATTAATTATGGTACGGAACCGAACCGAATCGAACAGAACGATTTTGTAATTAAATTTAGATCCAACGGTTCTACTTATTAAATATCCGAAAATTCTAATTCAGTTCAATTATCTTTAGAATAGAATCGAATCGAACCGAACTGGATCATGTCCAACCCTATTATTGACACCAAAGTTAAAATCAATTATTCATATTTAATAAAGAAAAGAATTTCATCAAGAAATAAGCTTGTAGTATTAGTATGTAAGAGATCATCTTTTGTTCCACCTATGTAAGAAAAAATGGACAATATTCGATGACTATAACATGGATTTTCAAAATAAGATATCTAGTTAAGGATGGACTATTAATAAATATTTTCGTTTCTGCATTCGAACAAATATGTTTAGCTTCAAATGCAACACACATGAACTTAAAAAATTACAGGACAATTGGGTCACATAGATATTCTACAATAATTTTTGTCGTTCTCTCAAGTTTAAGAACATATATATTAATGTGTTGAAATTGATCTAACTAATAAGTATTGCATAAGAACTTTTAACTCGATCATGTTCAGTATGATCTATTAGCATGTCACGCTTGGATTGTACTATGCTACTTGGCCTTGAGACCTTATGTTATCTTTAAAACTTATTTTTATTACTCTCAAGATATTTTTATTATTTTTTCCTATTTTTATTTTCACCAACTTTCCTTTTATTATTATATTATTTTTCTCCATTTTTATTTGTATATATTATTTAATTGAGTTAATATATACGAAGCATTGAAAATTGAAATATTTTAGACGCATTTAATTATAAAGAGTGGATTTGTCTTTTCAAATGTTAATTTAAAAAGTAATGATGTTTAACATCACTAGTATTACATTACCAGTCTACATGGCGCTAGTTGTCATAAAATGAAAAGCATAATAAATGAATAACATCATTTCATCTTTAATTGAAAACATCACATAATGCTATATAAATTGGTGTTAGATATTATTATTCTAATTTAAAGAGTTTCTTGAAACGTAATTTTAAGGGTTAATTCTTTAAAATAGTGAGCATTTATCTTTTAAAGAACTTGGGGATGATATAAATCAAACTTAGCAAAAAATTATGATGTGCCGAGTCTTATCCTCTTATATAAATATTTAGTTGGCTCTGGTACATTTTTCCATGCAAGACACGGTGCATGACGTGGAAAGGGTAAATTTTTTTTTTTTTTCAACATTTAGCTCCAATTTGATTTAGTTAAAAGTGTTGATAAAATTTAAGTTAAAGTCAATAATTAATTTTAATCACATTTTCATGAAATCAATATTTTTTAATAAATTTTCAATCACATATTTCATCATTTTTTTTAACAAACTTTAATAAAAAATGATTTGTAGCAAAACCAAATATGCGTTTAATCATTCAAAAAATCGCGATCAAATGCAATAACTTATGATTGATTTTTTGTTAATACTCAATAAATCTTGGGATGATGATGTCGAGGATTGAAGTATGAAATCAACACTACAATGATTAGCTCGACCCGAGAAATTAAGTGCGCCATTTGAAGCAACATTTTAAGTAATGATTTCTCATGACCCATTCACTAGATGAATGGCCCATTTATATGTATTAACATATATATAAGTAGGGCCAACTTACAAAACTACCCTTAAAATTTGTGGTGTTTTAAAAGATCATATAAAAAAAAATTTGAAGTAAAAAATATTGTGTAAAATTAAAAAGTGACACAATGTCATTTTTAAAAGTTTAGTATCACTTTTTTAATAAAAAATTTCATACAATATCACTTTTATTCACTAAAAAAAAGTGATAGCAATCAAGAAGGTGATTGAAAAAAGTGACAAATACTAAATAAAAGGTGATAGAAATCAATATGACTAAAAAAAAGTGACAAACATTAAAAAAAAGGGTGACAAAAATTCAAAAAAAGTGACAAACTCAAAAAAATAACAAAAATAAAAAAAATAAAAAAAAGCGACAAATCATAATCCACAATTTTCAATATAGCCAAATTATCAATAAATTGACGCAAAATTCTTCAATATATTGACACAAATTCAATATACGACGAATATTTGTAGTTAAATCACAAACACATCAATTACAATATGAACACAAGAATTTATATGTTGGAAGTGATGAAAAAAAA
Source organism: Osmanthus fragrans (assembly GCA_019395295.1). Lineage (NCBI taxonomy): Eukaryota > Viridiplantae > Streptophyta > Magnoliopsida > Lamiales > Oleaceae > Osmanthus > Osmanthus fragrans. The sequence continues at coordinate 19,570,059 of CM033343.1, read as the reverse complement.
AAAAAAATAAAAAAAAAAAAAAAAAGTGAAACAATCCAAAACTCGACATCTTAAACTTCAATGAACAATTGAAGACATTGACATAAGTTCCCATCCAACATAAAAACCAAGTTCTTATTCAAAATGCATAACATATATACTTTACCAAGTCACATGCAATCTTTGTTTGGGAAAGATAAGGAGTATCTTGCATTGGTGTTGTTGAGTTCAATTATCTGGATGAAAATAGTAAGATTCAATTCAAATATTAGAGCTTGAAAAGGAATTAAAAGTTATAATGTGTAAAGTTGCGTCACCAGCCCTTGATGCTTGATTGGTTGCTATAATAATCGTTGCTACTTCAAGCAACTGTGTTCAGCTACTCCTGCAATAGTAATAAGAACTAGGAGTACCAGCCCAAATAAAATGGAGACTAGAAACCACATTTGCATACCTCTCAGTGAACAATCTCTTGGGCACCACAAAAGCATCCGAGTGTTGAAACTTTTGAGTTTAGTTGTCCCTACAAGCAACATAAATTGGATCTCTGAGACAATTTGTTATTCAACTTACAACTGAGGCAATTGAAAAGAGCAGGCAAAACGAAAATTGAATTGCTCTGCAATGTGATTGTAGATACAGATTATTTGAAACATTATTGATTTAAATCCGATGAGGAAATGGAATTTGCAAGAATATTCGAAAAAAAGGGACCAAAAAAATTCTCCATTACTGTTGAGAAGAATAACAGATATGATTTAAGCACAAAAAAATGGTCAATTTTACAGAGAAATCATCTTTCTTGAGCCCATAGATCTTAAACTCTTCCTCTACATCATTGACAAAAATTCTAGATTATAAAACGAGGAAAAGAAAATATATAGAAACCTTAATTTCTCAAACCTTAGCATACATCCAGAAATCAATGAATTCCAAATAATCAAGTTCCTCAAACTCATCCGATCAAAAATCCCTCGTGTCGATGTCATACTTCTTAAAATACCCAGATATCATCACTAACCAAACATAAAAATTCCTTTGTGTCATTTTCTCAAACATTTTTCACGCAGAGAATCAAAGTTATATCTGATACATATCTAGCAATTCATAAAATTGGTAAAGCTGCTTCTTGCTGGAACCACGAGATCGGTCTCTGCACTTGGAAGTTGGCGAAGCCGGTACGCACAGAGGCGATAGCGGGTGCGGAGGAGTTACGACGGATGGTGGAGTTGCCATAAACTTGTGCAAAGGCCCTAGTGGTCGACGGAGGTGACGAGATGTGTCGATATATGCTCGGTAGGCTGCTGGCCCGAATACAATGGTGGCACCGTCCTTGACATCTAGGTGTTTGTCAGCTGAGCTCCACCATCCATGTCTGCTATTTTCTGTCAATTACGGTAATGAAAGTGGGAAAAGGTTGAAGAAACACCACCATGTTTCTATCTTTATGTTTTGAGGTTTGAGACTTTTTAGACGTTTTTATTACGTTTTAAGTTGTTTAATTAGTTTTAAATGGTGATATTCAATTTTGTAACTTTTGGACCGTATTGAGCCTAATTTCCTCTTAAGTAAATCTAATGGACCACTTTTATTTCATTAAAACAATTTAAAATTTTCAAATGCCCTGTCACAGGGGTACGTCAAAGGCCCCTGCTTGTGTAGCACATCCCGTTAGGTAAATACCCTCCCCACCTTAAATCTTGTGTACTTGTTGCCATAGACTGTGTGTGTGTGTGTGTAACCTAAAAAGAGTATACATTAAAGTACATCAAAAGCACCTTTGTGGTTTGAGCCGCATGGCACAATTGAAAAAAAGAGGTAGTTGTTTCTTTATGAATAATGCTATAAGTACAGAAAGTTTTCACATATTTTTTAACAGATAACACATGACACAACTTTATTGGTAGATGAAAAAAAAGAAAGGATCATACAAATGCTGCCAACACAGCACCTGTAAAACCTGTTAATAATTCCCTGTACTCATGCAATTATTATCTCTGAACTTGCAAATCTTGTCTTTCTTCTTCTTTTCTCTTTGTGAGTATGCGGCCACCATCTTGTTCTATTTGTGAGATAAAATCCTTTGTTGGTTATTCATATACTTGGGCAACCTTAGTGTATGATTTGAGGGGTTGAACAATTGATTTTTGGAGTTTGATGTTGGTCTGAGAAATAGAGCCAGTTATTTGTACACTTGCGCTATTGAAGATCTTGATGAGTACTTAAGTCGCACCTTGGTTGGTTAAAATTTTAATCAAATTAGAAAAATCACCATTGAAGTTACTTACTAGAATATTGTGGAAACAATCGGTACCTTTTTAAAAATGGCAAAAAATCACTCCCAATCCCTGTTTGATTCCAATTTTTCTCTATTTTCTTTTCAATCGTATATTTTTTAATAAAATAATATTACACGTAAACCCAAATATTTCTTTAATTTTTAACCAAATATTCACCATCAATCAACTATTCAAAATGTATTTTTTTCTTCCAAAATGAAAATCAAACAGGGACTTCAATGTGTTTTTCACAATCAATTATCCTAAGGGTCCGTTTGATAGAAATATGAAATTTGGGTAGAAAGAAAATGAATTATAGGGAATTGAATTGCCTAGAATTTGATTTTACTGGGAATTGTAATTAAAGGTATTTGATTAGTATAATTGTTCACCTGAAAAATAAAATACTTTTGGTATCCGTTTGACTTTGTTTTTCATGAAAATTGTCAATTAAATGAATAAATTTTCTTACCATTAGGGACAAAATTTATTTAGATTGCAAAAAAAAAAAAAAAAGGAAAATTTTTGGTGTTCATTTGATTTTGTTTTACATGAAATTTGTTAATTAAATGAATAAATTTTTTACATTTCATCTTAGAATTTGTTTCTATTACTAAAAAAAAAAAAAAAAGTGGAATTTTAATTTCCACCAAAGTGGTGGGAAAATGAATTCCTTAAAATCAAGGAAAATTTCAAAAATTGGAAAACGTTTCCCATTGAAAATTTGGCCAATTAAATAAGCTAAAAATGAAAGTTGAAATTCGAATTTCAACTTTCAGAAAAAATAATGTGCAATCAAATGGAGCCTTACGAATTTGTCCTAAGATCAAATTTATATAAAAAAGGCTAGTGTTTACTGTATCTTGAAAAGGATAGATGTTCACTTGTACTTGTCTTATTCTTGGTAAAAAATATGTATGTCTCTCCTTTGTCATTCTCTCTTGCCCTATCAAATTTTTCAGAAACAAAAATAAAAATAAAATACCCACTCGCGGTCCCCAAAGATGTCACTTATCATCCCTTGTTTAAATCGGGGAAAAAAATCGAATGAGAAAAGCCAATTCAAGAAGTTGTCACTTTAGTTATTCAAATCTATAGTTTCAAATGCTTTGCCCAAATATTCACATTGGTCCTTTTAGTCTACTCAAATTCTACGGGTAGTTTAATGAATGAACCTTTATTTCTGTGAAAAAGAATTTAAGGATACGTTTGATTGTAAGGGTGAAATTTAGATGGAAAGAAAACGAATTACAGGAAATTGAATTGTCTAAAATTTGTTTTAGAGAGAATTGTAATTAAATGATATTTGATTGGTATAATTTTTCACGTAATCCGTTTGACTTTGTTTTTCATTCAAATTGTTGCTTTTTGAAATAATTTTTTTTACAATATGTATTAAAATTTGTTTGGATTGTTAAAAAGTGTAAAAAAAAAAAAAATTGAAAAAAATTTTAAGTTTAATTTTTTTTTTTGTATTCATTTGACTTTATTTTTCATGTAAATTGTCAAATAAATGAATACATTTTTTTTACCATTGAATTTAAAATATATTTTCATTGTCAAAAAGTAAATTTAGATTATATTTTAATTATCTAAAAAGTAAAAAAAAAAAAAAAAAGAAAGAAAGAAAAATCACTTTCTCACCAAAATCATGGAAAAATAAAAGGTGGAAAATGTGCTTTAAATTATTGTACCTAGAAAATGAGTGGAAATGAATTCTATGAAAAAGTTATGCAATCAAACACAAAAATTAAATATGAAAAATAAATTAATATTTTTTTTTTCCACCCATTTTGATGACTATCAAACATAACCTAAAAGGAAGAAAGGGGCAGCGAGGGGAAGAATTTTGTATATTTATATGGGTTGTTCAGTAGATGGTCCAACGTATATTGGGGCAGATAGGCTGGCTGGGCCTTTCCGAGCTAATTGAATTCAGAGCCCATATGGACATCCTGGGCTCATAGGAGAAAATGAATGCTGATCTGGGTTGGGTGGTAAAAGTTGTAAAGCGAAGCCGCTTCAATTATTGTGGCAGTAAACCTAACCACCATGGTCATGGCTCATACAAAAAAGCTACCAAATCAAGTAGTCATATGGCTTTGTCCAGGACGGATTCAGGATTTGATTCGAGATCGAACTACAAAATTTTAAGTCGAGCTATTATGTGAAAAAAAAAATTTACACATGAAAAAGAAAGTTTTAAAAAAAATAAAAAATCTTTAGAAAAAAAAATAAAATTGGAGGGCTGCAGCCCAGTCAGCCTCTCACTGAATCTGTCTCTGACTTTGTCCAAGAAGAAGAAAAACCGGTTAATAACTATGAATCCCTGTGACTACTCGTATGCAGTTTAATCATATCGAATCTTTCCATCATATGGAATAATCCTAATCACTTAATGGTGAGATCCCTCTCTATGAGATTGTTTGGGAGTGATTTTTGGGGTAAAAATTGATTTTTGAATAGTAATATGATGAAAAATGTGTGGTTAAAAAAGAAAAAAAAGTTATTGATGTGATGAAAAATATTATTTTATTGAAGAAAATGTGTTGTTAAAAATAATAATTGATTGTCAAAATCTCTCCCAAACAAGCTCATAGTAAGTATGCTTATATGTGATATGATGGTAGATGTTGATTGACTGAAAATATGAATGATTCTCTTCAAGTAGAATATGTATCTCTAAAAACCACAAAAGATGTACTTTTCAAACAAATATATTTTTTTTCACAAAAATGGCTTTCGAGCTAGACAATTGACGTCTATAATTACACTACATAAAAGCATTCCGCATGCAAATCAATGTTACCATTAGTTTGAACTCACGAAATCGATTTTAAAGACTAATTGATACATGGATAAATGTTATTAAGTTAAGTGATCGACTAAATAATTTAAAAGTTATATATGGACCATTTATGAGAATGCCAATAAAATACGAAGGGTGTCCTCAACTAAGATTTTAATGGATTTTAAAATATTATAAATCCCAATGAATTTTGTGAATTAGAATAGATTTTCATAAATTCCTATAAGAATCTCATCAAATATGGTGAAATTTCAAAAGACTTGGTTATATGTATATTTAAGCTTGAAATCCATTCAAATCTTTTAAAATTTTCCTATTAATGAAATCTTTATAAATTCACTAGTTATTGAAAATACCTAAATTTTAAAGGATTTCGTTGAATTTCATTAAAATCTCGATTGAGAATACCTAAATTTTAATGGATTTCATTAAAATATCAATTGAGAACGCTTAAATTTAGAAGAGTTTTTAAAATTCATCGCAATTTCAATTGATGACACCCCCTTTAATTAAGGGATGAGCTGAATCTCAATTTGAAACTTTTTCCTGCAAATATAACAGTATTTTTGGTTTTTGAGAAATAAAAACAAGAGGAAATTACACCCCACCAGGTGTTTCAAGAATCAAGTGCAAAAGTAAGGTGCAAAGAATTTATAAGCAAAAATCAGGTATCAACCTAATTAATAAATATAAATTAATTTAATCAACCAAACTCTAAATTCATTTTCAACCCAACATTTTCTCTCTCTACAAACGCCTTCTCTTTGCCTTCTCTCTATATTCGTCGTCTCTCTCTCTCTCTACAATCGACTTTCCCACACAGCTGCCCCATCCAAATCTGCAACTACAATAGCCTCCCCTCTGAATTACAACGCAGTGACGTCGGTGACCACCTCCACTCCCAACAACCGCTCTCCGATGCGGCGTGGTGGCATCATTTTGTTTTGCGTCACAGTGACCTTTTTTGTTTACGCCGTCGCTGCTGCCCCAATCTGGTTGTAGTGGCTACGCTGGTGTTGGTTGTTTTTAGTGGTGGTGAAGTGGTAGTGGTATTGGTGGTTATTTAGTGGCGGTGCAAGTTGTTCTTGGTGGCAGTGGTAGCGGTGGTGAGGTGATGTTGGTGGCCGTGATGGTGGTGGTGTGGTTGTGACGATGGAGGAGGCAGCGACAGTGACTGGATGGGGCACGATTTTGGGATTGTCGTTATGGTGGTGCTGGGGATTGGGCGATGGTTGTTCTGTTAGTGTTGTTGATGTTGGTAGTGGTGGATATGGGATGTGGTGGACCTGGTGAGGTGTTGGTGGATCTGAGATGCGGCTGTGGTGGTAAGGTGTTAGTGCATCTGGGATCTGGATCGTTGGTGCAGGTGGCCGATCTGTTGGTGGTCTGGCTGGATGCCTGTGAGTTCGGTGGTATTGGTGGTGGTGATAGTGGTGGCCGTGGTGCTTGTGGCGGTGAAGGTGAAGGTGGCGGCTGCGGCCGCAGTTAAGAGATGTGATGAATAGTGTCTGTGATCAAGTATTTGATTATACATGACCAAAGACTCAAATATGACCTAAAAATTTGATAAAATGTGACTGAAAAAGATTAGTGACTTACTAATTTTCAAATCTGTGACCTCGAAATAAACTGTAACTGATAAATTGTGACTTCGAAATAATCTGTGACCTGTAAAATTTTTGAATTGTGACTCTAAAATAATACGTGACTAATCAATTTGATAAAATGTGACCAATAAATAAATTGCGATCTTAATTGTGTATCTGTGATCATTAATCGAATAATGTGACTTTATTATATTTAATTAATAGAAATGTTTAATTAATTATATATATGTCTGATTTTTGAATTTTTAAACTTTGTACCTGATTTTCGAATTGAAAGAAATTTGACACCTTAAATATGATTTTCCCCCTAAAAACAATGTGCCTGCCTACAAAAATGTGTAGGCCACTCTAAAAACTCAAATTTTAATCATAATTAGTGGACAATGATTTGTTGCAATTTAAATGCATTATTAGCAACGGCCCATTCTCGTCTTTCAGTCAAAATCTGGTAAGAGATTGACTTAATCATCCAAACACAATGAAATAATATGGCATTGTTCCCTGAATCGATTAATTAAACAAGAATCAAATTCAGGTTGGTGAAGATCATAATTTTTTTTTTTTTTTTTTTTGGATTATAATTCAGGTTAGTGAAGATATAATTTTTGAAGAAGGGCTAAGTTGGTTTGCTTCAAGACGGAGTAATAAATCCAAAAAAAAATTCACACATTTTTTTTTTTAATTGACATTTGGGTTGAAGGGATGGGTTGTGCATCCCTAGATCCGCCCATGATTTTGATTGAATATAGTTTGACTAATTTATTGAATTAAAATCTAAAAATATTCCGAACAGGCTCAAATACATGTGGTCTCATGTTTTGGTCAACCGAATTTCGTTGCACAATGGAACCCTAGCTAATCATGTTCTAGAATATTGTATGCAGTAGTTGGGAATATATATATGTATAATAAAAAGCTTACAGTTATAGTTTTTATTTAGTTAATTATATTAATTAATTAGTGTTATGAATGGAAAGATAAATTATTCTCTTGAGGAACAATCAACACATAGATTGCTAAATTAAGAAATAAACGGATCATTAGACTAAATAAAAGGGTACAAATCCTTGGCCACGTTGGAGTTCGAGTCCCTAAGCTAAGCCCGCGTTTTTGAAAAGCTTATTTTTATTCGAACTCAATTTTAATTATACATTCTTTAAATAAAATAATTTTATATGTAAATTCAAATTTTTTTTTTCTTTTTTTTAACATATTATTCAATATAATTAGCACTATCATTCAACTACCGCTTAACTTAATTGTGTAAATGGCTAGTGATTTCACAAGAATTTTGGATCATAGATGTTTTGAATATCACACTATTGTGATCCATTGTTTAAAGTGAATTCAAATTATTTTTAACTAATTTTTGAGTAAAATTTTGATGATTATTCCTTATATAAAAGGATTTTGAGAAGAGTAATACTATTCATTTTCACTGGTGCTAAGTATCAATCTATGTTGTAATTACATGACATTAAATAATAGATTCATTAAATATAAAGTCATATGACAAATTTAATTAAATCAATAAAATATAACCACCTAAACTGGTACTTCAGCACCAATGGGGATGAATATCACTAATCTCTGAGAATTAGCTAGGCTCAAGAAAGTGTATCGTTACACTAATTAAGAAATGTATTGGCTTATCTATAAGGATTAACGAGGTCTAATTTCGTATTATGGTGATTAATAATAACACAAAATAGAAAAAAAAGAGAAAATATTATGGCAGCACAATAAATGTCTAATCGCCAGTGGAAAAATTCCGTAAATCCTTTTTTTTTTTTTTTTTTGGATAAAATGTGTCATTTTCAATAATTATGTAACTTTTAGAATATAAAAAATCCTCAACATTTGAGTTGTCTTTATTCCCTCAAAATGGGCCATAAAAGGAAAATTTAAACAAACAATATGTATAAGTAGTTAGTGAGATTACTTGTAGGTGACAAAAACGAGCAATACAAATACAAGTAATATGCTCATTCTTATTATTAATGTCATTTAATAATTATATTGAAAGATTTAGTGAGTCATACTAAAAAAAATATGATCTTACGTATATAGTCCCATAAGTTCTAATGTGCCCAAATAGATTTACAAAGAGATTTTTGTGAATTGTACTTTCAATCTGCTATACGTATCCGGTGATTTATCCGTTCGTTTACTCCGATTCCACCCGCCCCTCTCACATTGGGGACAAGTGTGACACATTTGTCGGAAGTTGGTCCTGACCCTATGTGAGAGCACCGATGGGATCGGGTAACCCAAATGATAAGCCCAACATGTACAAATGGTTTAATCCTTGTTCTTTAGTTTCTTTCAAAGGTTATTGAAATGCCACCTCACCACCTATTCGCTTAAACCTCTAAACACAGAAATTAGAAGATGAGAATCTGCTTATGATAATAGTTTTTAAAAAAAAAAAAAGCATAATAATATGCTTGTGATAAAAGGAAAAAAAAAAAAATATGCAAAATAAATAAATAAAGATATTATTCAAAAATATAATTATGCCTTTGAGACTAGTGTTTAGAAATTATATTTTAAGAGAGCAATCAGTGTTCATTTCAAGAATAGGGCTTGATAAAAGGAAATTTATGATTTTCAACCCAACAGTTATAGACAATATTGGCATATTAAATTTTCGCTTTCCTCTGAGCAAACCAGAGTTGATGACAAGAGAGAGATCAATAAATTAGTGTGTTCGGAGCATGCACTGTAACTTTGATAGTTGCACAAAAAAGAGGTAATCCCAACGGCTCGTTGTAGATCGACGTAAAGAGTATGGAATTTTGCCTACCATACGGCCATTTTGCGCAAGATAGTACAGTTTCTTTTGAGATGAGCCCACAATGCTAATGATGAAGGAGCTCTGATCATTCAAAGATCGATAATGCTTTATTAAAGACTCTCGAAAGGTAGCTTTCAATTCGGGTCAGTAAAACTCCTACCCACCTTATATCGGATCAACTCACGACAAGGACTTGGTCAACAGTTGTTACAAAAATACAACAATGGAAAACAAAAGAGGAAGAAAATGAGAATATATATCGAAGAAGACTTGAACAAGAAGATTATATCGTTATCCTCAAACGATATTTGTCTCCTCTCACAATGCTTTTAAGGATTGAAATGGACAAATAATTTGTAAAATTGATAAAGAACACCAAAAGCAAAGCGATTCTTCAAAGTGAACAAGTGAAAATAGAGAATTTGATTATGGAAATAAACTAATTTTCTTCAATAAATGGATTATCAAAAGAATGATTTTTTCATATATTTAGGGATGAACACCATCAAGTATTTATAGATTCCAATCATCCCATACGAAGTGGTTCCAACTAAAAAGAAAGAGGTTCAATGATTCACCAAGAAAACTACTAGAGAATTCAAAAAAATCAAGCCAATGGTCGAATTTTACACTATGCAACCACATAGGTTATAGGTCGCATAGTTTATAGCTATGCGGTCTCATAGTTATAACCTTGACTGCTTCTGATTTCTCTAAAAATACATTTGCGACCGCAAGTTTCAAAGGCTTATGCGGTCGCATAGGCCATTTTCATGGAGTCTTTTTTTTTTTTTTTTTTTTTTTTGTTTCCTTCATCCACTTTTAAATTTTGAACAACAAGATTGCAACAAATAGTCAAGTATAATAACTATAGTTGAATCGTACTAGTTATAATTTTAACACGCCTCCTAACCCCCTGCCTCCTCCTCAAAAAAAAAAAAGAAAATAGAAAGATATTCTTATTCTATATATATGTAAATTCATTGATTCAACATACCTGTGGTAGATAACATTATTTTTATGTTCAAGCAAACACAAACAAATACAAATATACATGAAATGATAAAAATTGAGAACTCTGCCAAACAGCTACTGCATCGAAGGCTCATCCCAACATAATCTTACAAAGACAGAGAATTAATGTCTATTCCAAGAAAACATTCTTATTGCGTAAATTGTTAGCTACTTTAATTAATTCATAGTATATGTTTAATAATTCAAGGGCCACTACAACTGTCTTTCTTAAGTAACCCCATAAAATCAATTTCTATGTACGTATAGTATTAAAAGTTTCAATTAAGCTATTTGTACATTAATTTTGACACCTTTATTGACAGGTGTTTGATGTAGCAAGATTGTGATGATTGAATTAAAAGTTTCAATTAAGTTATTTGTACATTAACTTTGACACTCTTGTTGACAGGTGATTGATGTAGCAAGATTGTGATGGTTGTATTAAAAGTTTCAATTAAGCTAGCTTTTGCATAATTATATTATTACGAGACGCGCTTGCTTCATTTTATAGCTACTGGCATAGTTGACCAGACAATGTATGGTCGAAATCCTCACAAAATAAAGAAGAATTAACCCCTGTTTAACAATCATTATTTGAAAACTCTTTTTTACATATATTCATTTTCAACCACACATTTACACAATAAAATATTCTGTATGTAAATTTAAATTTTTTTCCTTATTTTTTGACAACACATTCTCCTAAAATTAGTATTCAAATTATTAATTTTCCCAATTAATGATTGTCAAACCGAGGATAAATAATACGACCTCGTCCTAAAGTAGTAAACTCTCAACTGTCTAGGTAGCTGGGAAATTCATATCAAAAGGTGGTGAAAATTCATTAGAACTTAATTATGTTATATACTTGACTTGAAATTGTTCTCCTATTCATAGTGAGTAGGATCAGATTGCTTACTTGTTAATGTGGTAGAAGAACATTACTTAAGGTTCTCACCAAAAAATATTATCTCAAAAGTGGACAAGATAAGTTTTCCACTACGGGCCGAAGAATATGAGTTATACTTGACTATCACAAATTTTTTAGATGTATTTTGTCTTCAATAGCTAAGCATTCTATACATGCACTAAGTCACTCTAATCTTTTTTAAGGGATTGTTTTTTGGGGTAATACAAATCGAAATGAGAGACCAACACTTTAAATCTTCTTTCTTATTCCTAGTGAAAATATTATAATCTTGATTTTAGGACCTTAGTCTACTAAAGTATCATATTAAATTAATTAATTTAAAAGATTAAATAATTCGAGAGGGCTATATATTTCTAATTAAAATTTCTACATGTCTCCTCACGTGTAAGTGAAAATTCTTTGTTTTCGAAGCCTAAAGCATGCATATTAGCCTACTCTGATTGGAGTGTTTCTAAGTTTGTTTTGCTCGATAAATTACTTGCGCGGTTGGAGTTAGAGCTTAATCTCTAATGGGAATTGTGAGCAAAGAAACCAAAATAGAAGACGTCCCACCCTAGCTACGTGTCGTATGAATAGTGCATGGAGTAAATAATTGGTATATTTTTTTAATATTATTTTTCTTATATTTCAACTGTTCTAATTCTTTCATTTTCTTTTTATTTCAAAAAAAATAAAGTTTTCAATTTTTTTTTTTGTTCCATGCATGTAGGGGTGGGCGTGGGTTGAATTGGGTCGATTTTTTTTTCAACCCAAACCCAACCTAATTTGGTCGGTTTGATAAAAAATCAACCCAACCCAATTATTGATTTAAACCCAACCCAACCCCAATTGATCAAAATCGGTTTGGGTTGGGTTGGGTTGGGTTGGTCGGTTTGGGTTTCGACCCAATCAAAGTTAGATTCGATTTATTTGTTAAATTTGGATAATTTTTTAGAATTTGAAATTACTTGAAAATCTACGCTTTTTAAACACACATATAAAGAATTCTTTCTAAAAATAATGTATAATAAGTTTAAAATTTAAGAAGCATTTTCTTTTTTACAATTTTTTGAAATTCAATCACTTCATTAACATGTCTTTAATTTTTATTTTAACGTCAAATGACAATGCATTTTAAATAGTGTTCATGTGAATCGGTCTATGTGAAGAAAATTGACATTTATATATTATAAGTCATTATCTTAATTTTTACTATTATGTCTATTTAATTTATTTTTTCATTTTAGATATTAATTTTTTTAATTCATCGGGTTGGGTTGGGTTGGGTCGGGTTGAGTTTTAATTCATAACCCAAGACCCAACCAAACCACACCCTAAATTCAATTTTTCAACCCAACCCAACCCAATTGAACTTAAAAAATCAACCCAAACCGATCGGATCGGATCAGATCGGATCGGGTTGGTCGGATTGATCAGGTTGGTCGAATTTTTGCCCACCCCTACATACATGAATTGGAGGGCTTGTTTTGAATATTGAATTGCGAGTGCCAAATTAAAGTACAAAATCCAAAGCCATTGCTAGCAATCTTTCATGAAAATGAGAGACTCCATTAAAACCAAGGTTTGATTCACATGCTTCCCTCTCAATAAACTCTAACTGGCACCGTCCTTGAATCATTTTCATCTTAAAGCTGTTACAAAATTGTTACCTCATTAAAATGGGGTCATCATTTGAAGGACACGTGGAGGGCCCCACGAGAAGACATTCGACAATGAACAATAAGAGGGACTCAGTGTTCGTTTGTATGAAGTCCCTCTCCGAAGAAGGACGTCACCAGCAGAAGTCCTTCCATAGACGAAGTCCCTCCAACTGTATGGCACTTCTCCAATCCGAAGTCCCTCCACTGTATAGCACTTTTCCAGTCCGAAGTCCCTTTGACTGCGTGGCACTTCTCCAGTCCGAAATCCCTCCAACTGTATAGCACTTCTCCAGTCCGAAGTCCCTTCAACTGCGTGGCACTTCTCCAGCCCAAAGTCCCTCCAACTGTATGACACTTCTCTAGTCCGAAGTCCCCTCCACTGTATAGAACTTCTCCAGTCCGAAGTTCCCCAGTTGCCTAATACTTCATTCACCGAGGTCCTGAAAAGGAACAAATCTGAAGGATATCTCTGAGATGTGATTGGCGTGATAACACACTTTAAGCCACCTTACTTAATGTCGGTAAAAAAGAAGGGGGTGACAGGACAATTATCATCATAGTTAATGTCGTGAATGAATGATGTGATGTTTAAATCAATGGGACGAAGGCATGTGTATTCGATCCGAAGATAGGCAGCTCGGTCGTTTTGCCTATAAATAACGCCTCTTGTGATGGTAATAAGGATGCTAAATTTGAGGTAATGAAAGATACAAACTCGAATTCTTACTAAGGCGATTCATAGAGAAAATATTATGTTCTTATAGTTATTGTGTTTTTGCAATATTATAAACGTTTAAACTCAAAATCAACTACAGATTTTTATTCATTTGACACCAAAATCCTCCGTTGGTATTTCGACTCGATAGTCCATATATATATATATATATATTTTACAATCAACTCCGGTCAAACTCGCCGGAATCCACGTGTCACGAGTCCGATACTGACATCTGTTGACAACATTTTTTGGGGTCAACAGATTGGCGCCGTCTGTGGGAAACAAACAGTTAAACCACGAAAATCCCCTAAACAAAAGCTGTTATAATCCTGTAAAAGGAAAAATCCTATCCCCTTGAAGAAAGGAACGTTATTCGTGAATAAAGAATCACTAAGAATGATTAAGTAACATTCGAAAGTTGAAAAGAAAGCTAAACCGGAAAGCTCACAAAGATGTGCGAAAACAAAGGAGAAGTAGCGTCTCAGATGACTGAGGAAAACCCTGAACAAGGGGAGCCTTCGCACACAATACCTACGTCCCGCCACAAGTTTAACCAGCGGCAAAGGCACGACCCACGGGGCGAATCGAAGGAAGCTGCCAGACTTAGCAGGGAAATGGCCACCATGGCAGAAAATATGCGGAATATCACCCAGCAGAACCAAGCTATGCATGAGATACTAATGAACTTGTAGGCTCAAGGAGGGTATCATAACCTTCAGAACCCTCCGCAAGAAGATGGGTTTTACCAAAACAATCAATACGACGGAGGTAACAATCACATGGGAGGTCAACCTCTGTATCAACATGGGGATCCCCTAAGGAGAGAGGCCAAAGTCGGTTCTTCCACCAATCATGCAGGCGAGCTTCCCCAAGAGGCACCACAAGACTACTCATTGCATTACGATTCCGATGTCCCGGGGAGGTCGCCCAGACGAACCAGGAGTGTTTTTGATAGAATCACTGACCCGCCTAGAAATAGGCGCCCGCAAGGGCCCAGAGAGGAACCTGTTGAACAACCACGATTTGGAGGCCAGGCAGAACCGTATCACGGAGGGGTGAGACCTCCGCCTAGAAATAGGCGAGAGAGAAGAGATCAAGCCAGAAACCAAGCCGGTCTGTCTTAACTACTTCGGAACATGCCTGTCGATGGGAATCAATACGCGGACGAACCCCAAAGGTCTTGTGACGTTGATGATGGTAATGATACTTTACCCTTTTCAAGAGAAATTCAAGATGCCCCAGTACCAAATCACTTCATTTTGCCAAAAATACCAAAATACGAAGGAAGGGGAGACCCTGCGAAACATCTGGACTGTTTCAAGACTCACATGGGAGTGTGGATCTACCCCAGCAATGAAATGCAGAGCTTTTCATCTTACCCTGAGTGGAACAGCTGAAGTGTGGTACAGCAGGTTGAAAGCCGGAAGCATCCGAAGTTGGCCTGACTTCAAGAAGGCATTCCTTAAGCGCTTCGCAACTAGCAAAGAAGGCGAAGGCCCAATCCAGCGCCTTCAAGACATGAGGCAACAGCAAGGAGAGTTGTTGAAAACCTTCTTATCCCGATTCACGAACGAAATGACATACTGCGTCCAAGTTTCGGATAGAGAAGCGCTCACCACGTTAAGGGGTGGCTTGGACATGAACTCCTTTTTTTGGAGGGACATGATAAGGCGAGAAGTTATAAACGAAGAGCTTAAGGATCATTGCAATAGGGCAAGCCGAGGTCTCCCACCTCCCCAATTGCGAAGAAGACGAGGTCCTACCTCCCACCTAATAGACCACCAAAATAGGCAGGTAGACTTTAACCCAGGACAAGCACTGGCAGCTGCTACACTAAATGCAGTTTCGAACCTGGCGTATGAAGAAGTCCATCCTAAGTCAAGATAACAAGAAAGACTCCCCTCTTCGCCAAAACGTGGATAAAGAGGTAGGGGAAAGGAACGTTGGACCTAGGAATAGGAACAACACTCCTTATTGCACCTACCACTGATCGTATAGCCACGACACCACCACATGCTGGAACTTGAGGCAGAATAATGCCCAGGGGGGAAGCCAACAAGCAAGTATATTGCGCAACAATTCGAGAGGAGGCGAGCGCAAGCAACCTGGAGAGGGTCGGAGACCTGAAGAAGGTCGGAGACGCCACCGAAGCCCACATAATAGGCTGAATAGTCGAACCCATCAGGGAAATTGATACCATAGTTGGGGCCCCTATGTTGGCTGTGAATCCAGGAATGCCCAGAGAAATTACGCAGAAAAGGCTAGGGAACCCCCAATGTCTAGCCTGATTGTCAGCACCCAACCCTCTAATGGGGGAGCGGAACCCATTATTTTCACACAGGATGATACTGTAGGGGTACACTATCCCCATTGTGATGTTTTGGTGGTGAGGGCGATGGTGGCCAGAAACGGTTTGAAGAGGATGCTGGTAGATAATGAGAGTTCCGTTAATATTATTTTTGGAGCTACTTTCGATCAAATGGAAGAAAACCAGACATTGATCCCCGTGACATCTCTGATTTATGGATTTATGGGAGATAGCCTCATCCCCCAAGGGAAAATTGTCCTAGTAATAGAGATGGAAGAAGCACCTCTTGTATCCAAAAACCTCATGGAATTCCTAATCGTAGATCATTGCTCCGCCTACCATGGAGTACTGGGTCGACCCCGCCCTGAAAGAACTTTGGGCTGTCACCTCAGTACACCACTTGTGCATGAAATTCCCCACAGAGCATGGTGTTGCAACGGTCCGAAGGGGACCAGAGAAGTTCAAGGTTGTGTTATACCAATTCCATTCGTAAAGCCGAACTAATGAGCGTAAATGTTATCTTAATGGAGATTGACTATCCTGTTCAAGGAAATTACCTTGACCAAGGGGGAGAGATGTCGTGATGATCGATGCCTCTGAAGAAAAGATGGTCCTAGAAGTGGCAGTTATTCTTGAAAAAGAACGGATTGTTGAGCAAGCAATAACTATAGATGAATTAGATCCCCGTATGGTAGATTGTGAATCTCAAATAGCATCGATAGAAGAAATGAATTTTTTTCCAATAGGACCCCCTGAACAGATGAGATCCTTGCAGGTCGGCAAGGACTTGACATCACTGGAAAAAGAAAAACTGAAAAGTTTTCTCAAAAACAATTTGGACATCTTCGCTTGGAAACACGAAGACATGGTTGGGATCGATCCCAAAGTCAGCTGCCACCACTTGAATATCGATCCAAAGGTGACTCCAAATAGGCAGAAAAGACAAGCCCTAAATCTAGAAAGGCACGAGGCCCTGAAGGACGAAGTGAAGAAGTTGATCGACAATCACTTCATTAGGGAATCAATTTATCCGAAGTGGGTGTCCAGTCCGGTGTTGGTAAAGAAGCACAACGGCAAGTGGAGAGTGTGCGTGCACTTCTCCAACCTAAATCAAGCATGTCCAAAGGATAGTTTTCCATTGCCCCGAATCGACCAACTAGTTGATTCCACTACTAGGCACGAACTGTTGAGTTTCATGGATGCCTATTCAGAATACAATCAGATTTCGATGCTCCCAACAGATGAAGAACACACTTCCTTTATTACGGACCGAAGCTTATACTGCTATAAGGTAATTTATTACGAGCCACCTATCAGAGATTGGTAAACAAAATGTTCGCAGATCTAATCGGGAAGACGGTAGAAGTACACGTGGACGACATGCTAGTAAAGAGCCTAGAAACAAGGGATCACGTACAACACTTAGACGAAGTCTTCAAAATACTGAGGACAATATAGGATGTGGTTGAACCCGTCAAAGTGTGCTTTCGGGGTATCTTCAGGGAAGTTCCTCGGTTACATGGTAAACCAGAGAGGAATTGAAGCCAATCCCGACAAGATCAAGGCCCTTGTTGAGATGAGGTCACCTCAGAAGCATAAGGAAGTGCAAAGTCTAACAGGAAGAGTAGTAGCTCTGAGTGGCTTCGTCTCAAAGGCTACAGATAAATGCTTCCCCTTCTTCAAAGTTCTAAAAGGAGGAAGCAAATTTCAATGGACCACGGAGTGTGAAGAAGCCTTACAAGCACTAAAGAAGCATCTTGGGCAAGCTCATCTCCTCTCAAAACCCAAATCCGGAGAGCCCCTATTATTATACCTTGCTGTCACAATCGAAGCTATCAGTTCAATTCTGATTAGAGAAGATGCAAGACAACAGCTGCCGGTGTATTACATCAGTAAAGCACTTCTTGCCGTCGAAACACGATACCCTGATATGGAAAAATTAGCTCTAGCGCTCATTACAGCCTCACGAAAGCTGAGGCCCTACTTCCAAGCGCACACCATCGAGGTATTGACCAATTTTCCTCTAAGGCAGGTGCTTCAGAAGCCTGATGCTTCATGTAGATTATTAAAATGGGCCGTAGAGCTCACAGAATTTGACATCGTTTATAAGACTCGAACTGTTGTGAAGGGACAGGCCCTGACAGACTTTGTAGAACCTCCCACTTGGAGTCTATATGTAGATGGCTCTTCGGGAGAATCCGGGTCCGGTGCCAGAGTAGTACTAATCAGCCCAGAGGGGCACAAGTTGAACTGTACCGTAAGGTTTGGGTTCAAAGCTACAAATGGAATTTGTAGAACCTTCCACTTGGAGTCTATATGTAGATGGCTCTTCGGGAGAATCCGGGTCCGGTGCCGGAGTAGTACTAATCAGCCCAGAGGGGCACAAGTTGAATTGTGCCATAATGTTTGGGTTCAAAGCTACAAATAATATGGCTGAATATGAAGCTCTCATTGCTGGGCTTCGCCTCGCCAAGGAAATACAAGTCAAGAGGTTAACTATTCAAAGCGATTCCTAGTTGGTTGTTAGCCAAGTTGGAGGAGAATTCGCTGTGAAAGACAAATGGAATGGCAGCCCACCTCAAGGTGGTCATGGGACTCATACATAGCTTTGACAAGTTTGAATTAACACACATCCCGCGCAGTAAAAATCATCATGCGGATGCCCTCTCAAAGTTAGCAAGCAGCAAGGACTCCGAACTCCTAGATGTGGTCCCAATAGAACATTTTTTGAGGTCCTCTATTGTAAAATGCGAGGAAGTAATGTGGATAGGGAATGCTTCATCGTGGATGGACCCAATAGTTGCCTTTCTGAAAAGTCAAGTCCAACCCTCTGATAAGTAAGAAGCAAAGAAACTTCGATGACGAGTAGCGCACTTGATCCTTCAGGATGAAGTACTTTACAAAAGAGGCTTCTCCATGCCCCTTCTTCGTTGCACAAGTGGTGAAGAAGAAAATTACGTGCTTCAAGAAGTTCACGAAGGAGTGTGTGGCAACCACTCGGGGGGCTGGGCTTTAGCCCAAATAGTGTTAAGACAAGGATATTACTGGTCGACCTTAAAGAAAGATGCTAAGCAATTTGCCCAGAAATATGACAAATGTCAAAGGTTTGCAACAATCCAGAGGCAACCTTCGCAAGAGCTCACCGTAGTGTAAAGCCCATGGCCTTTCGCCAAGTGGGGAATTGATCTCATCGGGCCCATGCCAAAAGGAAGGGGTGGTCCATGCTTCGCAATAGTTACAATGGATTACTTCACGAAATGGACTGAGGCCGAACCATTGACCAAAATCACTGAAGCAAACAGGACGAAATTCCTCTGGAAAAACATTATCTGTAGGTTCGGTATCTCGCATTCAATTGTCTTCAACAATGGACGACAGTTTGACAATAGAAAGGTCAGAGATCTTTACGATGAATTGGGCATTAAAAAGCATTTCTCTTCACCTCACCACCTGCAAGCCAATGGCCAACTGGAGGCAGTGAACAAAACTATCAAGTATACACTGAAAAAGAATTTGGACGCCTCCAAATGCGCTTAGGTGGATGAACTACCACAAGTTTTATGGGCAATCCGAACTACTAGTCGAATGACAACATGACAAACCCCATTCTCAATGGCTTACAGGGCCGAAGCCATGAGTCCCATTGAAGTAGGACTCCCCTCGCCTCGTCGATTTTCACTTCAACGAAATATCAAACGAGGAACTAAGGAAATGTGAGCTCGACTTTCTTGAGGAAATGAGGGATGGAGCGCAAGCCAAAATGGCTACCTATCAAAGAAAATGGCCAGGTACTACAATTCTAAGGTAAAGAGGAAGTCAATTCGATTGGACGACCTTGTGCTAAAAAGGGTTCTGTTGTCGACTAAAGAACCAAATACAGGGACCCTTGGACCCAACTGGGAAGGCCCTTATCGCATCAGGGAAGAAGTCAGAGCTGGGACTTACAGGATCGAATCCATGGATGGAAAGGTACAACCCCATCCATGGAATGCTGAGCATTTGAGGAAGTATTATTAGTAAAAATTGTAACCCTTTTATTGTATGATTAATAATGAATGAAAGATTATTCTACGAAAAAGCCTCCTATAAAGTTTTGGGAAGATACTTAAACTAGTTACAACGTCGGCACTTCGACTAGAAGGCAGTCCTAAGAGGACCCCTTCCAAATAGCGAAGTGAATAAAACGTTCCCTTACAAACAAGATTTGTAAAAAGGCCTCGACATGAGAAGGCAGCCCAAATTCCATGCCTTGAGAAGATACTTAAAATAGTTACAACGTCGGCACTTCGACTAGAAGGCAGTCCTAAGAGTACCCATTCCAAATAGTGAAGTGAGTAGAACATTCCCTTATAAACAAGATTTGTAAAGGGGCCTTGGCATGAGAAGACAGCCCAAACTCCATGCCTTAAGAAGATACTTAAACTAATTACAACGTCGGCACTTCGACTAGAAGGCAGTCCTAAGAGGACCCCTTCCAAATAGCGAAGTGAATGGAACGTTCCCTTACAAACAAGATTTGTAAAGGGGCCTCGACATAAAAAGGTAATCCAAACTTCGTGCCTTGAGAAGAAAATTTAACTAATTACGACGTCCTTAAATGATGAAACGTTCCCTGACAAGTTGAATTTGGTAAATTTGGCCGGGCTGATCCCATCATGACAACATCGATGTTAAATCTCGTGGGAAGGATTGCCAGCTATGACCTAAGTTGTAGAAACAAATTTCAACATATTAGTGTGATAAGTTAAAAGAAACAGCAGACGTCACAATCAGATATATAAATGTCGACAAGAAGGCCGAAGTGCCTGGCACGCTAAACAAGGTTCGAAAATTATACTAGTAAGTTCGGGTATTATCATTCGACTTCAGATTTGATATCATCACAGTCACCGAAGTATTAAGTGAGGACAAGTTCAAAATGCGTGAAAGGTGAGGAAAATTAGAAAGATAAAGCAGAATCGTAATTTCATTAAATAGAAAGAGAATTACAAATAGTGGGCTCCGGGGCCAAATACATAAAGCTATCTCCCTATTTTATACGTTTGGAGAAGGATGAGGTGTAAAGGGGATAATGGAATTCAGAGGTTTGACATTATGAACTTCGACTACATTATCATCCAGATTATCAGCAGTAGGGACTTCTTTAGCTAAGTTTGGGGTTCAGCTTCTTCCTCCAGAAACTCCTGCTTCATCTCCGAAGTATCAAAGTCGAGATGTTTAGCCCCCATCCATTCGATCACTTCCCTATAAGCATAACCCCTCCAATAAATGGCAAAATTCTCATATATCTCAGTAAGGTGGAAGTTGCTAATGAAGTGTCTCTCTGCTTCGCCCCATGCAACTTCGGCCTCCTTCTGTGCATCTTCAACCTCTTCAGTAAGGCTCGACACTTGAGCATTAAGACATTATTTTCAAGCTTCGCCTTCTCAAGATCTGCCTTTAGAGCCACATTCTCTTTCTTGGCTTTCTCCAAGGCTTCAGACGCAATTCTTTGAAAGGCATCGAAATTCTCCACTTTCCTCGTCATAGAAGCCACCTCCCCTTGGCAAGTATGAACCTCCTTCTTCAAATTGTCAATTTCTGTCAAGGTGGAGGATAGCTTCGCAGAATCTTCAGAATGAAGTCCCTTCACCTCCTCTACTTCGGCCTTAGCCTTACTAGCCTCTTTCTCTGCCTTCGCCACATTGCTAGCAGTATCACTACTTTTTCCTTGCAAGTTTTTAAAGAGGGTTTGCACCTCTATGGCCGCCCCAAAGGCCCTGGCAGCCTGCCCCACCAACACAATAAGGACGTCATTGGCTGCAGCTTCCTCCATAAAGTTCTTCCACCTCTCAGTCCAATACTTGTAGAAATTGGAAGTGGCAGTCTGGACATCTGCTGGAAGCATGGATAAGATCTCCGGAACCAATTCATCCTTCCTTTGAGTAGGGAGCAACCTGGTCCTGGCAGACTCAGGAGCAGAGGCCACACTGGCAGTCCTTGGTTTTTTCGTTGGGACAGGCCTTGAAGACTCCGCAGGCCTCTTCTACCTAACTGGAGCTGCAGAAATAGAAGCCCCCAGTAACTTCTCCCCAGCTGGGACTTCAGAACGAGAAGGTGGCACATCGGTAGAACCCCCTGTCCCATCAGTTCGGGGAATTCTGAACTTCTTCTTAGGCTCCTCCTCCACCACGTTCTTGCCTTTGTCAACTGAAGGAGGAACGACCTCTTGCGAAGTAGCCTCCTTGCTGACCTTCTCAAGGTGTTCCTTCACCTTTTTTGCACCCGCAGAGGTGCCCTTCAAACCTTTCCTCCCGGCTGTAGAGGTGGCGACAATGATTGTGGCCATGTCAGGTGTGAGATGTCTCCTCTTTTCAAAGTTCTCTTTGCAAATAACAGAAGTCATATTAGCATACGAATAAGCCTGGAAACAACGTGAAATGATGATGCACAAGGTGGGAGTTACCTCTTTTAGCCATCAGTTGGAAGTCTTCAAACAACCGTCTTCTTACAATGAGCCTCTCATACTTTCTTGACGAAGCAGGGCGAATGTAGATGTCCTTAATAAGGTCGATCTCCCCTGGGGTCAATTCGAAGCGCTCAACCACGTCTGCAAAAACGTTTCAAATAGTTAGACAAGTGTTCAAAAAATGCTAAAGTAGGGGGAAGAAAGTAAAATACACTCAAGGGTGGGTTAGCACTCACTAGCTTCAAAGAATGAAGTAGGGACTTTGACGTGGGGAATAATATCATCCTCCACCTCTTGGCACTTCCCTCTTACCCAAAACCAGGATTCTCTCCACCCTTTAATGGATGAAGAAAGTTCGATAACAAAAGGGGAGTGTGACCCCCATGGACACAGAGAATACAAACCCCGGGAATCCCCCTTTCCTAAAGGGCGAGGCTGTAAGAGGGTCTGTAATACATGAAGAGGTAAATCCTCACCCAACGAAGTTTTTTTCCAAATGAAGTAAGAACCCACCAATTGGGCCCACGCATTGGGGATGAGCTGGGGAGGGGCAAGCCCGTATAACCTAAGGATCGCTCGAAAAAAAGGATGAAGGGGTAAACGGAATCCGGCCTTGAGGAGATGTTCACTAATGGCTACACAGCCCGGCCTAGGGTAACATGCACGATCTTCTGGGGACGGGGTTAGGAGTTCAATGTCATATGGGATGCAAAACTTCTCCCTAATTTGAACTAATCGAGTAGGGCTTTGGTTCAATTTGATCCTGGATGCCCCCCACATATTATCCGAACCAGCACCCTGGACAGGTAAATCAACTTGTTTGGCCATAACCAGGTCCCTTGAGTTCTGAGGTCCTAATCAAGCTTACTCCCCGCTCTTTGGCGATCTCAACCGCACTTTAGCCTACCAGAGGTTGAGGTCATATATCAAAAAGGAAAAGAAGAAGATTAAGCTTTTCCTTACCCAAATACTTACGAAAGAAAAAACGAACCCACCACTGAGGAATGACCGAAGCAACTCTGGAGATTGAAGAGAAAAATTAAGGGAGAAGAATACAGAATAACCCAAAAATGATTGTCAAGTGAAAAATGAGAAAAGAAATTTCTTGCATTCCTTCCGCCTTTTATAAGCATGAAGGATGAGCCCTCACCATTGGATGTTGGTACGAATCATCCAACCGTCCAAAACAGAGTTAAACTTCGAACTGTTCGTTACTTTGGGCGCTTGAACTTCTACGTCCCTGATAGCCTCTTGACCGCACGCGCCTTAATACACAAGTAAAACAGCTGGCGTGCCAGACTAAGCTCATAATTTCGCATTAAAAGCAGCGATTGTTGTGTGTGTTGGGAATCAAATAGCCACCATTGCAGTCTTGGGAACATGCGAAAAGACAGCAAATTGTAGCGACACAGCTACCCACGACTTGTGTCTAATAAAATAAATAAAATCCCTTTTAATTTCTCACACCCACTTTAAAAATAACCAACCACATTGATTGTGCGATTTTCATCGCTCGAATACCTCACCCACAGTATTACGCCTTGCAGTTAACTCTAGAGCTTTGGCACTAAAATACGATTTGAAGAGCCATGCTTCAAAGTCCATGCATTTACATAAATGACAAATACATAGACTTGGGGGACTATTGTTACCCCATTAAAATGGGGTCATCATTTGGATGACACGTGGAGGAACCCACAAGAAGACACTCCTCAATGAACAGTAAGGAGACACATTATTCGCTTGTACGAAGTCCTTCCTCGAATGAAGACGTCACGTGGTAGAAGTCCTTCTATAGACGAAGTGGATAGTACGTGGCTGGAGTCCTTCTATAGACGAAGTGGATAGTACGTGGCAGAAGTCCTTCCATAGACGAAGTGGATAGTATGTGGCGGAAGTCCTTATATAGACGAAGTGCATAGAACATGGCAGAAGTCCTTCTATAGACGAAGTCCCCTCAACTGCACAATACATCTCCAGTCCGAAGTCCTCATTGTTGCTTAAACGCTTCGTTCACCGAGGCGCTTGTAAGGAACAAATTTGAAGGATATTCCTGAGAAGTGATTGATGTGAGAAGTCATTTTAAAGCCACCTTACTTAATGTCAGACAAAAGGAAGGGTGGTAGGGCAATGGCAGGGCAATCATCACCATAGTTAATGTCGTGAATGATGTGATGTTCAAAACAATAAGATGAAGCCACGTGGATCTGATCCGACGATAGGCAGTTCAGCCGTTTGTCTGTAAATAGCATTTGTTGTGATTGTAAAAAAGGATGCTAAATTTGAGATAATGGAAGATACAAACTCGAATTCTTACTAAGGTGATTCATAGAAAAAAATTCTGTCCTTATAGTTATTGTGCTTTTGCAATGTTATAAAGGTTTAAACTAAAAATCAACTACAGATCTTTATTCATTTGACACCAAAATTCTCCGTTGGTATTTCGACTCGATAGTCTATATATATATATTTTACAATCATCAACTCCGGTCAAACTCGCCGGAATCCATGTGTTACGAGTTCGATATTGACATCTGTTGACAACATTTTTTGGGGTCAACAATATTCAAAATAACAAATAACTAATGAGATAACTAAAAAATTTACAAAATGAAAATGAAGTATGCGCTTAGTGAATATCTTGAAGACAACCAACTCCCCACTAGACTACCAAAGGGCTTTTGCTTTCGGAACAGATAGCAGCAGTCTTTTTGATTCAGGTCAATTTTGGGCACATAACTTGCACATATGCTATAACTTTCTATCTAAATACTTTTATTATGATTACGAAATCGTACCGACCTATTAATGAATTATGGAATAATAAAATAGAAATGATTTTTAGATGGTATGCGCAGTGGCGGAGCCAACTTATTGGAGATTAGAGGTCCAGATTTGAAGATATATAGGTGAAGGGGTGGGGGGCCCGAATTTTTTTTTAAAAAGGAAACCACAAAAATGGGAAGGAAACAAAAGCTCACTAATTGAGTCATTTGTCTTCTTTGCAAATAGTGCATCAGTGTAGATATTGCTAATAAGTTGGGAAATTAACCTAAAATAAGTGGAAAAAATAAGATTAACTTTCTTTGCAAGTTCATTTGTAATAAAAGAGAAGTTTTCAAAACCATTTTTCAATCCTTCCAATTTAAAAAAAAAAACCAAAAAAAAAAAATTAAAAATAATAATTTGTCAAAAAAATGGGGGGTCCAGGACTCCTCCCGAACCCCTACGCCTCCGCCTCTGGGTGTGCGGTCTTAGGACAAAAAGTTTATTTCTTTTTTCATTTTATGGGTGTTCAAACTAAAGTTTTGATGAAATTTTGCTTCATCATCCAGATAACGAAAATTTCCAACATTCAAGCCCTATCGTAGGACATGACTATACAAACTTGCAAACTTATTCTGATGCCCTCTCAAATATGGATGACAATTTAACCCACACCGTCCCGACCCGAGGGACCCCACCTCTAATGGGACCTAAAAAACCCGTCCGACGGGTTGGTGGGACGGGGCGGGGTGTAAAGGGTCGCCCCGTGGCGGGTCGTGGGCGCGAGGATGCCCCGCTCCGAACCCGTCCCGTGAAAAAATAATTAAAAATAGAATTTTAATAAATGATTAGTTTTAAAATATTGTTAAATATATTTACAAATTTTTAACATATTTCTAATCCAACAATTATATTATACAATTGCTAATTTAAAATGTTACTTAACTAACAATTGTTTATATAATTTATAAATTCGATCATTTAATCTTTTTATTATAAATAAATTATTTAATCTGAAATTATGAATCATGATAGTTAAATAAATATTTTTTGCTTATGAAAGATTTATACCAATTAATCAAAATAAGTTAAAATCTTGATCGAAAATATTAGAATTTTTTTAAAAATATATGGAACGACCTTTAAATTTTGGGTTAAGAGTTGAACTTTAAATAATAACATAACCCGAATTTTAAAAAATGTAAAAAAAAAAAAAAATTAAAAAAATGGGGCAACAAATGGGGCAAATTCTTGCCCAGATCCGCCCCCTACCCCGCCCCGCCCCGTCCCGTTCAAGGCGGGGCGGGACACGGGGCAGGGCAAAGTTGGAGGTAGGCGGGGAGGGGGCAGAGTGGAGGTGTTCCGTCCTGAACCCGCCCCATTGCCATTCCTATTCTCAAAGGACCGAGTTTGGAATGGACAACAAAACAACTCTTGCAACGAATGAAAATTTAATAAATTGCACTATTGACACCTTGTTAACTAGGCAAACAGATTTTGGATTTTGCGATGACTACTCCAAAACATGTGTTTTGCACATGTATTATTTTAATATCTAATTGTTGTATTTAATCAATTTTTCATCGCCACCTTATATCTATTTTTTTTTCTATTGATAACATTGATTTCCTATGTCAAATAGATTTTTCTATCTGTTCTACTCATTTCCCAGCAAATCTAGACAAAAGAAAGTTAAGAGACCATTTGTACCTTTATAACATTTACAGTGTACTTAAGAAATTTGTTTTTTTAAAAACAAGAAGAAATCATATTTGTAAAGACTGTCCTCCAGAAGCATAGTTCAGTGATGCAAATGACAGGAGTGAGGTAGTCTCAATTGAGCTGACAGATGCAGTATGAGAGTTCGATTCCCGCCTCTTATTATATATGAAATTGGACTCTTTATGAGCACTAATATAACAGTTCTTGTGTCCTGGCTTACTGAGGCACATCCTCACGATTTATCTCCTCCATAATGCTCTAGAGATGGGACGGTGGGGGACCTTAAAGGTTGAGGTTCAACACTTTTTTAGTAAAGACAATCGGATTGTTCCTCTTTTATCTTATCATATTTACTTCTTATTAATTCCTGTACAATAGCATCTTTTCATTTCTTCTTGTTTAATTAGGGCACTGTCATTTAATGTTGTTTGACAAATGTATTTAATCAATTTTGTAGTTAAAATTTGGTGCACTCATAGGAAACTTTGGTGTCCATATTGCCATCAATTGTGATTCTGTTGCCATAAATCCGTGTTTGGTTAGAAAGGAAAATGGATGGAATGGGACATTTTATTTTATCTCTTCTATTCGTAAATTATAGCGAAAATAATATATAAGCAAAATCTTAAAGATATTAGTGAATATGCATAGAACTTCCAAAGCAGTTTTTTAATATTACATAATAAAAGCTAGCAAATATCATAGATCAGTCCTAAATCCCTGCAAAATAGAATAAATTGGTGTCCAACATTTCATTTGTAGTTTTTGCTTTGGTAATAAATGGTCCCATTGGCAAATGTGCCAAGATACAACGATTGAATAACTTGTGCAGCAATTACAAATAATTTCCAGAACTCTCAATAACACACCAAAACAATATCTCAAAATAGCCAAAAAAAATTTAAAAATGAGATTTTTTTTTTTTTTTTGTGAATTATAGAACTTGAATGATTTCAGTGTATTGTTTTTCAAGGAAAGGAGGGGTTTATATAGTCCAAGAACTTCAATTCATGATTCAATTATAAAATTAAAACTAATTTTTTTTTACGGGAATTCTATGATTTAAATAAACATTTCACTAACTACCTCAACTGCTAAATTTTTATTTTTATTTTTATGATTTCAATAAATTACAAAGTAACTTTCCAATTGTCATATTTTACTGGATAGTTTGACCAAATAATATTTTTTTTTGAAAATGATTAAAATAATAATAAAATTTTTTTTTATTTTAATTATAGAAGTCCAAAAGCCCAAATTCCAATTACAGATTTTTTAATAGTCGCGAGGGATGTGAATCGAATCGTCAACCTTCCACACAATTTCGATGTTAGTTTTCGTTGACCCCTTTTTTGTAGTGATTACGTGGACAACAGATGTTAGGTCCACTCGTGTCCACACAAACAAATTCCAACTCGTTTATATTGGAGACTTGATCGGATGAGGTTGTCACATATGGACGTGAGAAATGCTCTATGATGCGAGACTAAAAATGTTCAGACAACCGACAGTATATTTAGAGACGAATACATAATAATAATTAATCACTTACTACTCAACTTAAGCAAGATAATCTAAACTCTAGCGAATCAGCAAGAGAGAAGACAAATGATAGCTTTATGTATGAAGAGTTTTATTAAAAACAAATATTACAAGAGTTCCTCATTTATAGGATTCTAACCGAAGTGGTTGTCGTTGGATTGGAACCACATGGCTACATCTCCTAGGTTGAAGTCACATTATTCAATCTACTACGTATTTAATATGTTGACAATTGATCAGCCGCCGTACATCCTAGTCTGACAAGACATTCATTATTACAAACGTTACATCAATTATTTCTTAAGATTTCTTATAGATCATTTAAACGAAGGTAAGGGCTTCAACTAAATGGAATTTCGGATGGAAAGACGGTTTCGACTAATTAAGAGGGAGTTTCGGTCGACAGTGTGAGGAACTTCGGGACAAGGAAGTCGGCTCCTCTTTTCGACTTTTTTTTTTTTGACTGATTGTTGGCGTTTACTTTCTTGTGGTGGCTTAATTTGACACTTTTTGTGTGAATTTAAACGTTTGTTTTCTATTCTGTTATGGTACTTACCCATATTAGAAAATAATATGTTGTCGCTTTTTTATTAAAAGATCACACATTATGAAATTTGTGTTTTTTAATAGAATATTTTTTCTTATTCTTATAAAGAGCTTATGAAATTCTTTAGAATAATGCTATGTAACTCCACTGAAATTACAACCATAATCTAGATAACGTTAGATGATATGTTGAATTAAATGTAAAATTAAATGATTTAATAAATTTCACTTATCATTTAATGTCACATTAACGTAACCTAAACTAAGGTTGTTACCCTAATTGGGGCTAAATAGAATTACTCAATTCTTTAACTGCCTACTCTTTAGCGGTTAATTTTACCTTTTTTTTTTTTTTTTTGGAAGGGGTGGGGGGGGGGGGGGGGGTTTCTATATTATAAAATGGCATGAAGTTTCATTCTTTAGTTATAAGGTCACATATTGCGTGTATATATATATTTTTTAACAGAACATTCATTTGCTTCTCTCGACTGTCGAGCACAATGAATCAACTCTTTTTCTTGATACCTGATCATACTCTCACTAAATTTCATTCTTAATATGTACTGTCACCTGAATGAAGACATACGATACATTTAATAAAAAGTCAAGTACCATATTTTTCAACTATTTAAAAATTTGAGCTCATTTTTCAATTTTTAAAAAAATAAGCGTTAGGAGCCTAAATTCCCCTATTATCAACTAATTCATTATTTTCATATAAATAAGTTCAACAACTCATTACCATACATCTAATTTGATAACGATAGGTTTATGCATAAAATGTGATTTTGGATGATAATTAATTAATTTTAATTAAGTATACTATCTTAACAAAACGTAATGGAAATGTCTTTTGTTGAAGCCAGCGCATATGGCACAGTGGAAAGACCATTCAAAATTGCTTTCATAATTAACAAGTATTTAAACATTTATATTGTGGCCAAACATTTATTATCTGAATTTATGATTTGTCTATTCTTATACAACAAAACAGACTTCTATCCTCTATATAAAAAAAAAAGAAAAAAATTGATTTACCTACCAAATTTATTTTCTACGTGAATAAACCCATTAATTGTTATCTCCTAACTGCATGAAAAATTAATTGTAGAATCTACCCTGAATTGACACGATGATATCCAATATTAAAGTTTACTTTATTTAAAAATTAATTATTTGTCATAATACTGAATTAAGTGTACACCGTATAGTATAAGATCCAGTTGGATAATCAATGCACTCATATTTGATTTATATATACAAGACATCTTATTTGAAAGTATAATTTATTTAGAAATCAATTATTTATCATATTAAAGAATTAAGTGTACATTATAAGATCCAGTTGGATAATTAATACAGTCATATTTCGATTTATATAGTAGTTGCTACACAACATAGCTTATTTGAAAGTATAATTTATTTAAAATTCATGATACATAATTAAGTGTACTTGTACATGCAGTATAAGATCCAGTTGGATAATTAATGCAATCATATTCGATTTATATGTATTAGCTATTACACAAGACAACTTATTTGAAAGTATAATTTATTTAAAAATTAATTATTTGTCTTGATATAGAATTAAGTGTACATAAATACGTACAATATAAGATCCAGTTGGATAATTAATGCAGTCATATCTCGATTTATATAAATTAGTTGATACACAAGACAAATAGTAAAATTAGCAAGGAGAAGTAAGTATTTGCTGCATATACAAGTTCTATTGATTATTTTGAGTGAGTGATTGCTACGTAAACAAGTTCTATTGGCTATTCGAAATGGGAAATGTTATTCGTACACTAGGGTGTCAACCCCAATGTACGGCCCCCTCACAAAAGAGGGGGCTCACGACCAATAAAAAAAATTGTGGGCCTCCCTCTAGTGAGGGATATAAGTAGCATAACCCATTCGAAATTGAAGTGATGAGATTACCAAATCTATTAATCCTTATTAGATCAATTTGATGAAGTATTGTTATTACTTATCTATGTTAAATGAAGTGTTCATCTATTTACGTGATATATATTGAAAAGTTTTTGTATTAATTTGTTTGGTTTTTATGTTTGCTTTTGTATTAATTTAATTTGTTTTTTTATGTTTGTTCCTGTCGTTGTAGGATTGAACCATTGAGGTTTGCTTCGCATCACTAGGTGAAGATTCATCATTGAAAGTCAACATCGGTAATGATTTTTGCCATTTTTTCTTCAAAAATTTTCTTTTGGTCGATTAGATTTCATTTGAACTGATGATAACAAATTATCAGTGTTAGCGTTTTATATTTATGAATAATTACAATATTTGTCCTATATATATGTTTTGAGTTCTACAAGTAATTTCATTTTTAACAACTGAAAATTTTCAATTTGTTGCTCTTCAAAATTTTTAAGATGTCATTTTCCATGAAAAAAAAAACATAAAAACGACTTTTACGACCAAAATTTTTATTGTTAAATGTGAAATTTTTTGTACTGACTTTTGTAAAAGTTGTTTTTTATTTTTTTATTATTTTATTTTTTTTTTTTTTTGTGCGGGTTTGGGTGGGGGGGGGGGGGGGGGGGGGGGGGGGGGGGGGGGGGGGGGTGGGGGGGGGGGGGGGGGGGGGGGGGGGGGGGGGAGGAGTATTGCATGTATTTTTTTAAAGTGAATATTAATAACATTTGTACTTTCATACGCTAGATTATAAACTGATGTGGTTGAAAAAAATATTAAATTAATAATGATATGTTGTAAATTTTTAAAATGATCATTATTAAATTACATCAAGGGTTTAATTGAGATTAGATTGCCTGGTAAAAGAAAATATCCAATGATAGTCTAATTAATGTTCCTTAGCTACCGACTCATTTAAACTTTAAAAAATAACTACTATATCTACTTTTTGATCAGGTTATCGTGAAATCAAGAAAAGCACTCGTTATCTATTTTATTTACCATAATTGGAAATCTTATTCACAATGTGTGAAGTTATAGAGTTTAAGTGAGATTAGACTCTCTATAGGTAAAAGAAAATATCCATTGATGGTCTAATTAATGTTCCTTAGCTACCGACTCATTTCAACTTTAAAAAATAACTACTATATCTAGTTTTTTCACTTCAGAATTCATTCCTACCTTTTATCTTCCTTCAAATTTCAGAATTCATGTAGCGACCCGAATTTTCAAAAATACAAATTTCATAACTTCAATTGTATCGCTACGACAATCCTGTCAAAGTTTAGAATTTATTTTACGTTCGTCGAATTGTCTAGCAAAAACAATTAATTTAAGGATTTCGAAAATGATTTTAATCTTAAAATTTCAATATTTACTTATCGAATCCAATTTCGAACAATTTTAAAAGTATCAAATTTTTATCGATTTAAATCCAATTTTAAGGTTCGATATTCTATTTAAAATCCAATTTCATTAAGTCCAAAGTTTATCTTTTAATTCAATTTTATTAAATCCTATTAGCCAAAGAATTTTGTTCCAACACAAACTCTAAACCCAATTTATTGTCTCGTTTTTCGTGCCCTAAACCGACGGTTGATACTATTCATCACCACCTTCATCACGCCTCTCACAACACCTACAGCAACTCCAAACACACAGGTAAGAATTCACATTCCATCTCCTTTCAATTTTCATCAATTAGCAACTGAAAAACTCGACAGATTCATTACCACCACGCCAATGTCGAAATCACCCAAACCAGCTGCAAACTACATCACCATCCCACGTCAAACCACCAACGCCCATGAACCCTAGCCACGCACGAGTTGCAGCCGCCTTCATTCACCCAAAATCCAACCTCCAACCCAGTTGAGCCACCTTCACGCACCCATTACACCACCGCCGGACCACCAACCAGCCGTCACCACCATTACCCAAACACGGCAGCCCGTTTTGCCCAAAACGACCCCTCCTTCTCATCCAAAGAAACAGCCCCAAACAACCACAAAACCAAGAAATTACAACACCCAATCACTTACCCTAATTAATCGACCGTTTTGGCCGAACTACAACCAAGGAATCCGAACTGTAGCCTCGGTTCTTGACGCCGATCGAACCCAAAAACTCCCCAAATTGACTTCTCCCGCCGGCGCCTCTGATTTTGGCCGCCGTCGCCACCTTCGCCGTCGCCAAGTCCCGCCTCCCGTCGCCGGCACCCTCTCCTCTTCCCTCTGCCTCCGTCGCGTTTGTGAGAGTGTGAGAGCGAGAGAGAGATTATAGATATATAATATTGTATATATTTGGTTTTTTCGAAAATTACTCCTTTAATCCCTAACTTTTAAAAGTCCTTCAATTTAGCCCAAAGTTTTAAATGTTTATTATTTTCAATTCCAAAGTTTTATAAATTATTCTAATTCAGTCCTATGTTTTAATAACTTTTAAATCTGCCCATTGAACTTCAAAAAGTTTATTTTCAGCCTTTAAACTTTTAAAATTCCAGTTTTAATACTTTCCAATTTAGTCCCTAAAGTTTTAAAGTCTTAATTAAACTTAGTATCTTAAATTAAATTAATTTTGTTCTTGCTAGACGAGTTCGCGGGCAAAGTGTGAAAGCACGGTAACATTTCAATTGTTCAATTTCCAAGAAAACTTTCAAGACTTCGAGGTGGGGTTTACATTTAAGCAATTGTGGTTATTTGTCCATGTTAATTCTCGATGTGTGATTTTGATTGTGATATGATATTTATACATATGAAAATGTTGTCAGGGACCGTAAATAGGTCCGGGATCGAAATCGGGTCCTTGGGAATGCACACAGTGCTACAATTTGCTAAGCTTATGCCATGTTGTCAGGGACCGTAAATAGGTCCGGGATCGAAATTGGGTCCTTGGGAATGCCCACAGTACATATTCTATAGTATGTTGTATGGATATTATTTTCACCACTTGATTGCATATTGTGACTTAATTTGGACCGATTGCTGTATCTCCACTGAGTATAATTCGTTATGCTCACCCCACTATTTTTCCAACCTTTCAGGTTAAGGAGCATGGCAGGGCAAGGCAACGAGCGGAGCGATTTTAATTTAATAATAGACCTTTTAAATTTCAAATTTTGAAACTAGAATTTTAAATAGTTGGTTTCCATTTGACATTTTAATACCGAATTTTGGTATCTTTGCAAATGTTGGTTTTTGCTTATTACATTTGGTATTAACTCTTGAATATGAGAAAAATTATTTTAGAAGTGATGTTTCCGCGTTTTGTGTTAAATTTCTATGGATTTTTAAAGTATATGTTTGCCTTCGTATTGTGGCGACTTTTGAAGAATATTTGTTTACAGGCTATTTTGATTTCAGTAGCGCCTCGAGTTATTAGTGAAATTTGGGGCGTTACAATTCATTCACCATCCTGGCTTTATTTTTCAATCTTCAATCATAAATCACAATAGAAAATTTAGATAAAGTGAAAAAAATGAATTTTCTTTAGTCTCCAAAATCATTGTATTTTACTATCCGAAAAATTAGGAATTATCTCTCGCTTAAGTCACCTCGTTGAAGCCAGCAGCCACCAGGAGATGGCTAATTTTCTTTTTACTGAATAATATGATGGAAGATTTGGCTAATCAAGAATTTAAAAATGAAGAGGTATTTCAAAATGGAAAAAAAAAAAAAAAATATGGAGAAAGAGTACCTTTGGTAGAAAACGTGAATTAATTAATTCATAGATGTATGGCATGAAGAATGTATATAGCACTCGCTACAAAATAAAAGTGTAACTTATGAATTTTTTTTTTCCATTTTTTTTCCCTTTTTGGTATGATCTTCTTGGTAGACTATATGCTAAGATGTGAATAAAATGTAGCTCACATTTATTGAGAACTTAAATTGAGGTTTACCATCTTTGTGAGTTCATGGATGAGTGTAATCTTCAGGTTTAAAGTGAATTTCAAGTTTACTATGATGGTTAGTAATATTCATGAATTGAAGGTTTGATTTATCCATTGCAAATTAATTTTACTTTTTGATCAGATTGTCGTGGAATCACGATAAACACTCGTTACCGATTTTATTTACCATAATTGGAAATCATATTCACAATGTGTGAAGTTATAGAGTTTTTTATTTGCACATGTGCAAAATATGTGCAAAAATATGAATTCAATTGTTGCAATTCTATGACTTGTTAATTGACCTAGTTCTTATAGGTTCTGCTTGAGCTGCAACTGCAAAATGAGGCCTTCACAATCCAACACCAATTCAGATCTTTCCCTGCAAAATGATACTTACATAAATGAAAAGTACATTATCAACCTTGAGCTCGATGAACCAAATGAGACACGTCAAATGCAGCCTCAAATGGATTCACATAATGCATTTGAAAATTTTGGTTCTTCAAATTTTACGAACAATTCTATACATTCTCTCCTTTCAATTGAAACTATCCATAACCCTTCTTCGATTGAGACTCCAATTCAAAATCTTTCAGAAACTTCTGTGCAAAATCCTGTAGAGAAGGAAGATGACTACTCATTGTCACATATAGTGGCCATGGGTAGAAATTACTTCTCAATGGTTAAAGATCGTAGCAGAAATATCGCTACTAACACAGACAATGCCAACACTGGAGTTCCCAACTCCCATGACTACTTTTCTTGTCCACTGCCATATTTAAATAGGTAAGTCCCTTTTTATTTAAGTCAGATTATTGACTATAATTAAATGTTCAAGTCTTCTTTATTTTTTAATTATTTTATTATAATACAATTTCATGTTTTTCTTGTACACTTACAAATTTTGTCGTAGGTTTAGCACAAACCTTGTCGGGGAACAACAACAAGCATTGACTCGGAAGCGTCCCTATGCTGGCAGTTCAAGTAGTCTAAGGTTCCATACATAGGCATTTCTTCTTTTTATGGTTGTTTATATGTATATTTTTGATACTTTAACAATTAATTTATTTTTGATTTTTAATTGGTCCACTCGTAGAAAGGATAAAAATGTTATGAGTGGCATCCCTCTAAGACCACAAACTGTCATGAACCCACACCTTGCACCACGAAGTATCATCTTACTTTCCACCTCATATAAGTGCATAAATAGGCACACTAACTCTCGTATTTGTTCACACTAGCAAGATAAGAATAAATGGTATATGTGAATATGTAGATATGCATACAAATGCACACTCGTAGATCAAGTATTATTCATTTATTTTTTGATCAAGCTGTTGCTTAGAAGCAGAGTTTCAAATATTAATGTTGATTCTGACTACAAGAAGTGGCAAGAATGGCAAGCCAATGCAAAGAGAGGCCCACAACGTGCAAGGTATATATTTCAAAACCTTTACCCTTACATTCAGAAAATTTGGTAATTTTTCATAATTTTTGTGAACTATTGGAATTGAAGTAATGTCAAAATGGAAATGAAGTATTGGATAAAATAACAAATAATTAATGAGATAACTAAAAAAATTACAAAATGGAAATTAAGTATGCACTTAGCAAATATAACTTGGGAGCATAACTTGCACATAAGCCATAACTTGGAAATTAAGTACTTTTATTTGCAAAAGTAGCGATTAATATTTTAAAATAGTACTGACTTGTAAATTAATTATGGAATAATAAAATAGAAATATTTTTTTGACGGTAAAAAAAAAAAAAAAAACTTTCTCTTTTCATTTTATGGGTGTACAAATTGAACTTTTGATGAAATTTTGTTTTACCATTTAGATGAAGATTTCCAACATTCAAGCTCTTTGGTAGGACGAGACTACACAAACCTGCAAACTTATTCGGATGCCCTCTCGAAGGACAAAGTTTGGATTGGACGACAGGACAACTTTAGCAACAAATGAAAATTTAATAAATTGCACTATTGAACAATCCTTTTTGCAATATAAATTTGAAACCTAATCCAAAACATGATTTGCACATCTATTATTTTAATCTCTTATCAATGTATTTGTTCTATTATTCATTGCCACCTTATATCTAATTATTTTCTATTGATAACATTGATTTCCTACGTCAAATATATTTTTCTATCTGTTTTACGCAATCCCATCAAATTTATGCAAAAGAAAATTAAGACAACATTTTTACCTTTATTATCACATGTCAATTCATTATATCTTTGAATAGATGAAATGATAAATTAAGTAGAATGATACGAAACATAATTTACGTAATGAACCTAAAATTTATAATAATGTTTAATTTGTTGGTACCACAAAATAAACAAAGAAAAGGATTGCTGACAATGGAGGGCATTGTGTGGAAAATGGGGTTTGTCTTAGTTGATGAGGGACCACATGAACTCTATATTGATCCATTAGTAGTGTTGAAAATTAAAGGCTCATATTCGATACCTGTCAAATTCTTTGAACTAAGAATTATTCATTATTAAGATTAAAATTATATTTTGATTTGAAATCAAAGACATAATTATCTGTGCAAAAGAAAGACACAAGTGGATGAATCGACGGTAAAATCTTCAAAAATCAATTGGAAGATTTCAAAATTGACCAACAGAAGAAAATTTTGTGTTTCTCTCACGACAAAAAATTGACATACGTATGTAGACACTTTTCTTTCAAAAATTTGAGCACACGTACACGTACACATGTTTGTGGTCTGGGGGTGCTACTCATGACATTTTTATCCTTTCTACAAGTAGACAAATTAAAAATAAAAATAAAAATTAAATAATTGTAAGTACGAGAAGACAACTACTGCATTATCTAACAACAATTTTTAGGACGTTTTGAAAGAGAAGACAACTGCTGCATTATGATTGAAGTTGGAGCAGTTGTGCAATGACAAAAGTTTGACGAGTAAACTGCATCAGAAACAAACGTTGTATTCTCTTCACATGGCAGGAGGAGAATCTTTGGAAGACCATCTGACTGTATCCAAGGAGATCGTCACTGATTTGAAAACGTTAGAGGTAAAGTACAATGAAGAAGATTTGGCCTTGATTATGTTGTGCTCGCTGCCTGTTTCATTTTTGTCGTTGAGGGACACGATTTTGTAGAGTCGTGACTCACTCACTATTGAAGACATGTATTATGCATTGTTCTCAAATGAGAAGATGAAGTATCTAGTTGGAACTGAGTCCAGGGATAAAGAAACTCTTGTGGTTCATGGTGATCGGGAAGTGGTAAGTCAATGGTGAATTTCAACAATCAAGTTTGTTTCTATTGTAAGAAAAATTGACACATTAAGAGAAATTGCGAGAAGTTGCAGAATAAGGATAATGCATCTGCAATTTATGGTAGACAATAAGATATTTCGAATGAGACCAACGTAGTTAAGGACTATTTTGGTGGCAGAGATGTGTTGACTATTTCTAACGTAGAATCCAAGCCTGACGATGAGTGGATTTTGGATACAGCTTGTTCGTTTCATATGTGTTCCAATCGGAATTTGTTTGAAGAGTAATGTATTATTGTCATGGAAAACAACGAACCTTGTCAGATAGCTGGTATTGAGAGAGTCAGATTGAAGTTGTTGGATGAGACAATTAGAACACTTGGCCATGTTCGACATGTTCCAGATTTGAAGAAGAATCTCATCTCACTGAGTACCCTTGATTTGAAGGGTTATGAGTTTTCTAGAGGAGGTGGAGTCTTGAAGATTCGGAAGAGTGTCTGTATTGTATTGGAGGGCGGTGAATGTCCCAATTATACATCTTGTAAGGTCGCATAGTATCGACGAAGAATCATCAGCACATGTTTAGGATCGTGGTGGATATACAATTTGGTACAGTACCTTTGAAATTTGACTTTGGGTCATTATTGAAGAACATTACTTGGGGAAGTTTGGAGGATATGGGTAATTCCGCTTTGCCACCATTGTTTGCGTTGTCATTGTGTTTAACTGCTAGGAAATGACCCATTTAGGATATGTATGGGAATGTTGATCTAGTTCCATATGTTTTTTGTGGTTTTGAAGTTGTCGATACTAGCAAGGGGCTTTTGGTGAAAGCATTCTACTATAGGGTATACGTCGACCCTATTTGATAATTTTTGAATTCATTGTGGAAATTTTGGAAATCTAGTGTTTGGATTCGAGTATCATTTGTGGATATTGTGAAAGAGGAAAAGTAATTTTTCATGAGGTGGAGAAGTTTCATTCTGGTTGAAGAGTTCAGTTTATTTCGCTGCAATCGGACTTATTTTTCAAGGTAGAGAAATTTTGGAGTTTTGTTTGTTGTACCAAAATTCGTGTCAAGGTAGAGGTTATTAGAATTTGGATGTGATCAAAATTTTTTGATAAAGATAATTGAGAATTCTAATTAAAGTGCACATTAAGAAGAACTATATTTTAAATGCTTTTGGAATTCTATTCGAAATCTATTGACAAATTCTAGATGAAGTTCTATTTGGAAGTCCTATTGAAAGTTGGAATTTGTGTTGGATTTAAGGAGATCAAGAAAATGAAAATTTTGTGCATTCTATTTCATCCACAACTTTGCTTCTAGGGCTTGGATTGCCCCTATATATATATTTGACTCTTTTTCCAGCTCATGTATTGCTGAAATTGTATTTTTCTTTCAATTGGTTGTCAATTAATAAAATTACTCGATTCTTCTGCCAGTCTCTCTTCTTGCTTTAATTATTTTTTTTGTTTGTGCGATCAATACTTCATATCGTGCCATACTTGCCTCTTCATTCCCAATAGACTAATTAAGAATTTAGAAATGAAGACGTTCAAAATGGAAAAAAACTATGGATAAAGAGCATGGAAATTTGCTGGACAAAGAATTTATGAATTATGGGCAAGAAACTTAGGAGATGAGGAAATAGGAATGAGCAACAGAAAGATCCTGATACAAAATTAGTAGCATTATATATGGTCTCTACCAAATAAAAGTGTAACTAATGATTTTTTTTTTCATTTTTTTAATGATCTTCTTGGTAATGACTATATGCTAGGATATAACTAAAATGTAGCTCACATTTACCATGAGTACTTAAAAAAAATGATGTTTACAACCTAATTAGTGGTTCATGAAGAAGTGTAATCTTCAAGTTTAAAGTGAATTTCAAGTTTACTATGATGGTTGAGTAATATTCATGAATTGACGATTTGATTTATCTGTCATAAACTACTTTTATTTTTTAATTAGGTTATCGTAGAACCACAATAAGCATCATTATCTATTTTATTTACCATCATTGGAAATCATAATCACAGAAGTCATAGAGTTTTTTATTTGCACGTGCAAAATATGTGCAAAAATATGAATTCAATATTGTTGCAATTCTATGACTTGTTAATTGATTTAGTTCTTACAGGTTCTACTTGAGCTGCAATTGCAAGAATGAGGCCTTCACAATCTAACCCCAATTCTCCTTTTTCCTTGCAAAATCAAACTTACTTAAATGAAAACTACATTATCAACCTTGACCTCGATGAACCAAATGAGACACATCAAATGCAGCATCAAATGTATACACATAATGCATTTGAAAATTTTGGTTCTTCAAATTTTACATACAATTTTATAGAATCTCACTCAATTAAACCTATCCACAACCCTTCTCCAAATGAGACACATCAAACGCAGCCTCAAATGTATACGAAGAATGCATTTGAAAATTTTGGTTCTTTAAATTTTACATACAATTTTATAGAATCTCACTCAATTGAACCTATCCACAACCCTTCTCCAAATGAGACTCCGGCTCAAAATCTTTCAGAAACTTTTGTGCAAAATCCTGAAGAGAAGAGAGATGACTACTCATTGTCACATATAGTGGCCATGGGTAGAAATTACGTCTCAATGGTCAAAGATTGTAGCAGAAATATCACCAGTGACAATGCCAACTTTGGAGTTCGAAAATCTCATGACTACAATTCTTGTCCATTGCCATATTTAAATAGGTTAGTCCCTTTTCGTTTTAAGTCAAAATTGACTATAAAGGATTTAATTAATTTTTTGAGTCTTCTGTATTTTCTAAATCATTTGATTATAATACAATTTAAATGTATTTCTTGTATACTTAAAAATTCTTGTGGTAGGTCTAGCACAAATCTTATCGAGGAACAACATCAAGCATTGACTCGGAAACATCGCTATGTTGGCAAGAAATATTCATTTATTTGTTGATCAATGTGTTGCTTACAAGCAGACTTTCAAATAGTAATGTTGATTCTGACTACAAAAAGTGGCAAGAATGGCAAGTTAGTGCAAAGAGATCCCACAACATGCAACGTATGTTCGAAACATTTACCCTGACATTTAGAAATTTGGTAATTTTCCAGAACTATAGTGAACTATTGTGCTATAAAAATGCAATGTTGGATAAAATAACTGGAATAAGATATTCAAAATAACAAATAATTAATGAGATAACTAAAAAATTTACAAAATGGAAATGAAGTATGCGCTTAGCGGATATCTTGAAGACAACCAACTCCCACTAGAGTACCAAAGGGCTTTTGCTTTCGGAACAGATAGCAGCAGTCTTTTTGATTCAGGTCAATTTTGGGCACATAACTTGCACATATGCTATAACTTTCTATCTAAATACTTTTATTATGATTACGAAATAATAAAATAGAAATAATTTTTAGATGATGTGCGGTCTCGGGACAAAAAGTTTATTTCTTTTTTCATTTTATGGGTGTTCAAACTAAAGTTTTGATGAAATTTTGCTTGCATCATCCAGATAACGAAGATTTCCAACATTCAAGCCCTATCGTAGGACAAGACTATACAAACTTGCAAACTTATTCTGATGCCCTCTCAAAGGACCGAGTTTAGAATGGACAACAAAACAACTCCAGCAACGAATGAAAATTTAATAAATTGCACTATTGATACCTTGTTAACTAGGCAAACAGATTTTGGATTTTGTGATGTGAAATTGAAAACTACTCCAAAACATGTTTTTGCACATGTATTATTTTAATATCTAATTGTTGTATTTAATCTATTTTTCATCGCCACCTTATATCTATTTGTTTTCTATTGATAATATTGATTTCTTATGTCAAATAGATTTTTCTATCTGTTCTACTCATTCCCAGCAAATCTAGACAA
This sequence comes from Osmanthus fragrans, assembly GCA_019395295.1. Taxonomy (NCBI): domain Eukaryota; kingdom Viridiplantae; phylum Streptophyta; class Magnoliopsida; order Lamiales; family Oleaceae; genus Osmanthus; species Osmanthus fragrans. The sequence continues at coordinate 19,527,958 of CM033343.1, read as the reverse complement.
AAGAAAGTTAAGAGACCATTTGTACCTTTATAACATTTACAGTGTACTTAAGAAATTTGTTTTTTCAAAAACAAGAAGAAATCGTATTTGTAAAGACTGTCCTCCGAGAAACATAGTTCAGTGGTGCAAATGACAGGAGTGAGGTAATCTTAGTTGAGCTGACAGCCGCAATGTGATGGTTTGATTCCTGCCTCTTACAAGATATGAAATTGGACTCTTTGTGAGAACTAATATGACAACTCTTGTACCCTGGACATACTGAGACACATCCCACGATTTACTTCCTCCATAATACTCTAGGGATGGGGCGATGGGGGACTCTAAAGGTTGGAGTTCAACACTTTTTTGTAAAGACAATCAGATTGTTCCTCTTTTATCTTATCATATTTTTTCTTATTAATTCCTGTACAATAGCATCTTTTCATTTCTTCTTGTTTAATTAAGGCACTGCCATTTAATGTTGTTTGACAAATGTATTTAATTAATTTTGTAGTTAAAATTTGGTGCACTCATAGGAAACTTTGGTGTCCATATTGCCATCAATTGTGATTCTGTTGTCATAAAACCGTGTTTGGTTAGAAAGGAAAATGGATGGAATGGGACATTTTATTTGATCTCTTCTATTTGTAAATTATAGCGAAAATAATATATAAGCAAAATCTTAAAGATATTAATGAATATGCATAGAACTTCCAAAGCAGTTTTTTAATATTACATAATAAAAGCTAGCAAATATCATAGATCAGTCCTAAATCCATGCAAAATAGAATAAATTGGTGTCCAACATTTCATTTGTAGTTTTTGCTTTGGTAATAAATGCTCCCATTGGCAAATGTGCCAAGATACAACGATTGAATAACTTGCGCATTAATTATAAATAATTTCCAGAACTCTCAATAATACACCAAAACAATATCTCAAAATAGCAAAAATAAAAATAAAAATCTTAAAAATGAGTTTTTTTTTTTTTTTTTTTTTTTTTTTTTTTTTTTTTTTTGTGAATTATAGAACTTGAATGATTTCAGTGTATTGTTTTTCAAGGAAAGGAGGGGTTTATATAGTCCAAGAATCATAACTTCAATTCATGATTCAATTATAAAATTAAAACTAAATTTTTTATGGGAATTTTATGATTTAAATAAACATTTCACTAACTATCTCAACTGTTAAATTTTTATTTTTATTTTTATGATTTCAATAAATTACAAAGTAACTTTCCAACTGTCATATTTTACTGGATAGTTTGACCAAATAATTTTTTTTTTTTGAAAATGATTAAAATAATAATAAAACTTTGATTTTAATTAAAGAAGTAAAAAAACCTAAATTCCAAATACAGATTATTTTAATATTCGCGAGGGATGTGAATCGAACCGTCAACCTTCCACACAATTTCGATGTTAGTTTTCGTTGACCCCTTTTTTGTTGTGATTACGTGGACAACAGATGTTAGGTCCACTCGCATCCACACAAGCAAATTCCAACTCGTTTATACCGGAGACTTGATCAGAGGAGGTTATCACATATGGACGTGAGAAATGCTATATGACATGACACAAAAATGTTCAGACAACCGATAGTATATTTAGAGACGAATACATAATAATAATTAATCATTTACTATTCAACTAAAGCAAGATAATCTAAACTCTAGCGAATCAGCAAGAGAGAAGACAAATGATAGCTTTATATATAAAGAGTTGCATTAAGAACAAATATTACAAGAGTTCCTCATTTATAGGATTCCAGCCGAAGTGGTTGCCATTGGATTGGAACCACGTGACTACATCTCCCAGGTTGAAGTCACACCACTTAATCTACTACGCATTTAATATATTGACAACTAGTTAGCCGCCGTATATCCTAGTTTGACAAGACATTCATTATTACAAACGTTACATCAATTATTTCTAAAAATTGCTTTTAGATCATTTAAAAGAAGGTAAGGGCTTCAACTAAATGGAATTTCGGATGGAAAGACGGTTTCGACTAATTAAGAGGGAGTTTCGGTCGATACTGTGAGGAACTTCGGGACAAGGAGAGTCGGCTCCTCTTTTGACTTTTTTTTTGATTGATTGTTGGCGTTTATTTTCCGGTGATGGCTTAATTTGACACTTTTTGCGTGAATTTAAATGTTTGTTTTTTATTCTGTTATGGTACTTACCCATATTAGAAAATAATATATTGTTGCTTTTTCATTAAAAGATCACACGTTATGAAATTTGTGTTTTTTAATAGAATATTTTTTCTTATTCTTATAAAGAGCTTTTGAAATTCTTTAAATAATGTTATGTAGCTCCATTGAAGTTACAACCCCAGTCTAAATAACGTTAGATAATAGGTTGAATGAAATGTAAAATTAAATGACTTAATAAATTTCACTTATCATTTAATGCCACAGTAACGCCACCTAAACTGAGGTTGTTACCCTAATGGGGGCTAAATAGCATTACTCAATTCTTTAACTGCCTACTCTTTAGCAGTTAATTTTACCCTTTTTTTTTTTTGGAAGGGGAAGGGGAAGGGGGGGGGGGGGGGGGGTTTCTATATTATAAAATGGCATGAAGTTTCATTCTTTAGTTATAAGGTCACATATAATTTTTATTTTTTTTAACAGAACATTCATTTGCTTCTCTCGACTGTCGAGCAAGATGAATCAACTCTTTTTCTTGATACCTGATCATACTCTCACTAAATTTCATTCTTCATATGTACTGTCACCTGAATAAAGACATACGATACATTTAATAAAAAGTCAAGTACCATATTTTTCAACTATTTAAAAATTTGAGCTCATTTTTCAATTTTTAAAAAAAATGAGCGTTAGGAGCCTAAATTCCCCTATTATCAACTAATTCATTATTTTCATATAAATAAGTTCAACAACTCGTTACCATACATCTAATTTGATAACGATAGGTTTATGCATAAAATGTGATTTTGGATGATAATTAATTAATTTTACTTAAGTATACTCTCTTAACAAAACGTAATGGAAATGTCTTTTGTTGACGCCAGAGCATATGGCACAGTGGAAAGACCATTCAAAATTGCTTTCATAATTAACAAGTATTTAAACATTTATATTGTGGCCAAACATTTATTATCTGAATTTATAATTTGTCTATTCTTATACAACAAAACAGACTTCTATCCTCTATATAAAAAAAAAAGGAAAAAAATTGATTTACCTACCAAATTTATTTTCTACGTGAATAAACCCATTAATTGTTATCTCCTAACTGCATGAAAAATTAATTGTAGAATTACCTTGAATTTGTCTATTCTATTAAACAAATCCAATATTAAAGTTTTCTTATCCTTAAAAATTAAAAATTTGTCATAATACAAAATTAAGTTTACATGACTACGTATAGTATAAGATCCAGCTGGATAATCAATGCAGTCATATTGATTTATATATACCTAACTGCATTTGAAAGTCTAATTTATTGTTAAATCTTAATTATTTGTCATATTACATAATTAAGCATACATTATCTAGATCCAGTTGGATATTAATGCAGTCATATTTCGATTTACTATTAGCTGCTAAAAAATATAGCTTATTTGAAAGTATAATTTATTTAAAATGTATGATACATAATGACGTACTTGTACATACAGTATAAGATCCAGTTGGATAATCAATGCAGTCATATTCGATTTATATGTATTAGCAATTACACAAGACAACTTTATTTGAAAGTATAATTTATTTAAAAATTAATTATTTTGTCATGATATAGAATTAAGTGTACATAACTACGTACAATATAAGAATTAGTTGGATAATTAATGCAGTCATATCTCGATTTATATATATTAGTTGATACACAAGATAGACAGTAAAATTAGCAAGGAAAAGTAAGTATTTGCTGCATATACAAGTTCTATTGATTATTTCGAGTGAGTGATTGCTACGTAAACAAGTTTTATTGACTATTCGAAATGAGAAATGTTATTCGTACACGGGGGTGTCAACTCCGGTGTACGGTCCCCTCACAAGAGGGGGGCTCACGACCAATAAAAAAATTGTGGGCCCCCCTCTTGTGAGGGATACAAGTAGCATAATCCATTCGAAATAGAAGTGTGGGATTAGGAAATCTATTAATCCTTATTAGATCAATTTGATGACGTATTGTTATTACTTATCTATGTTAAATGAAGTGTTCATCTATTTGCCTGATATATATTTAAAGCTTTTGTATTAATTTGTTTGGTTTATTATGTTTGTTCCTGTTGTTGTAGGATTGAGCCATTGAGGTTTGCTTCGCATCACCAGGTGAAGATTCATCATTGAAAGGCAACATCGATATGATTTTATGCCATTTTTTCTTCACAAATTTTCTTTTTGTTCAATTAGATTTCATTTGAACTGATGATAACAGATTATTAGTGTTAGCGTTTTATACATATGAATAATTACAATATTTGTCCTATTATATATGGTTTGAGTTCTACAAGTAATTTCATTTTTAAAAACTGAATTTTTCAATTTGTTGCTCTTCAAATTTTTCTCGATGTCCTTTTCCATGAAAAAATACGACCAAAATTTTTATTGTTAAATGTGAATTTTTTTGTACTGAGTTATGTAAAAGTTTGTTTGTTTGTTTTTTTTTTTTTTTTTTTTTTGTGTGTGTGTGTGTGGGGGGGGGGGGGGGGGGGGGAGTATGGCATGTATTTTTTAAAGTGAATATTAATAACATTTGTACTTTCATACGCCAGATTATAACTGGATGTGGTTGAAAAAAATATTAAATTAATAATGATACATTGTAAAATTTTAAAATGATGATTATTAAATTTACATTTAAATTAATTAATGACTGTTTCATAAAAGAAAATATCCAATGATAGTCTAATTAATGTTCCTTAGCTACCGACTCATTTCAACTTTAAAAAATAACTACTATATCTACTTTTTGATCAGGCTATCGTGAAACCACGAAAAACACTCGTTATCTATTTTATTTACCATAATTGGAAATCTTATTCACAATGTGTGAAGTTATAGAGTTTAAGTGAGATTAGACTGTCTATGGGTAAAAGAAAATATCCATTGATGGTGTAGTTAATGTTCCTTAGCTACCGACTCATTCAAGTTTGAAAAAATAACTACTATATCTACTTTTTGATCAGGTTGTCGTGAAATCACGATAAACACTTGTTATCTATTTTATTTACTACAACTGGAAATCTTATTCATAACGTGTGAAGTTAAAGAGTTTAAGTGAGATTAGATTGTCTATGGGTAAAAGAAAATATCCATTGATGGTCTAGTTAATGTTCCTTAGCTACCGACTCATTCAACTTTAAAAAATAACTACTATATCTATTTTTTGATCAGGTTGTCGTGAAACCACGATAAACACTCGTTGTCCTATTTTATTTACCACAATTGAAAATCTTATTCACAATGTGTGAAGTTATAGAGTTTAAGTGAGATTAGACTGTCTATGGGTAAGAGAAAATATCCATTGATGGTCTAATTAATGTTCCTTAGCTACCGACTCATTTCAACTTTAAAAAATAACTACTATATCTAGTTTTTTTACTTCAAAATTCATGCCTACCTTTTATCTTCCTTCAAATTTCAGAATTCATTCACCATCCTGGCTTTATTTTTCAATCTTCAATCATAAATCACAATAGAAAATTTAGATAAAGTGAAAAAAATGAATTTTCTTTATTCTCCAAAATCATTGTATTTTACTATCCGAAAAGGTTGGAATTATCTCTTGCTTAAGTCACCTCGTTGAAGCCAGCAGCCACGAGATGGCCAATTTTCTTTTTATTGAATAATATGATGGAAGATTTGGCTAATCAAGAATTTAAAAATGACGAGCTTCAAAATGAAAAAAAAAAAGGATAAAGAGTACATTTGGTAGAAAACGTGAATTAATTAATTCATAGATGTATGGCATGAAGAATGTATATAACACTCGCTACAAAATAAAAGTGTAACTTATGAATTTTTTTTTTCCTTTTTGGTGTGATCTTCTTGGTAGACTATATGCTAGGATGTCAATAAAATGTAGCTCACATTTATTGAGAACTTAAATTGAGGTTTACCATCTTTGTGAGTTCATGGATGAGTGTAATCTTCAAGTTCAAAGTGAATTTCAAGTCTACTATGATGGTTAGTAATATTCATGAATTGACGATTTGATTTATTCATTGTAAACTAATTTTACTTTTTGATCAGATTTTCGTGGAATTACGATAAACACTTGTTACCGATTTTATTTACCATAATTGGAAATCATATTCACAATATGTAAAGTTATAGAGTTTTTTATTTGCACATGTGCAAAATATGTGCAAAAATATGAACTTAATTGCTGTAATTCTATGACTTGTTAATTGACCTAGTTCTTATAGGTTCTGCTTGAGCTGCAACTGCAAAATGAGGCCTTCACAATCCAACACCAATTCAGATCTTTCCCTGCAATACTTACTTAAATGAAAAGTACATTATCAACCTTGACCTCTATGAACCAAATGAGACACGTCAAATGCAGCCTCAAATGGATTCACATAATGCATTTGAAAATTTTGGTTCTTCAAATTTTATGAACAATTCTATACATTCTCTCCTTTCAATTGAAACTATCCACAACCCTTCTCCGATTGAGACTCCAATTCAAAATCTTTCAGAAACTTCTGTGCAAAATCCTGCAGAGAAGGAAGATGACTACTCATTGTCACATATAGTGGCCATGGGTAGAAATTACTGCTCAATGGTTAAAGATCGTAGCAGAAATATCGCTAGTAACACAGACAATGCCAACATTGAAGTTCCCAACTCCCATGACTACTTTTCTTGTCCACTGCCATATTTAAATAGGAAAGTCCTTTTTATTTAAGTCAGATCATTGACTATAATTAGATTTTCAAGTCTTCTTTATTTTTTAATTATTTTATTATAATACAATTTCATGTGTTTCTTGTAAACTTACAAATTTTGTCGTAGGTCTAGCACAAACCTTGTCGGGGAGCAACAACAAGCATTGACTCGGAAGCGTCCCTATGCTGGCAGTTCAAGTAGTCTAAGGTTCCATACATAGGCATTTCTTCTTTTTATGGTTGTTTATATGTATATTTTTGATACTTTTACAATTCATTTATTTTTGATTTTTGATTTTTAATTGGTCCACTCGTAGAAAGGATAAAAATGTTATGAGTGGCATCCCTCTAAGACCACAAACTATCATGAACCCACACCTTACACCACGAAGTATCATATTACTTTCCACCTCATATAAGTGCATAAATAGGAACACTAACTCTCGTATTTGTTCACACTAGCAAGATAAGAATAAATGGTATATGTGAATATGTAGATATGCATACAAATGCACACTCGTAGATCAAGTATTATTCATTTATTTGTTGATCAAACTGTTGCTTAGGAGCAGAGTTTCAAATATTAATATTGATTCCGACTACAAGAAGTGGCAAGAATGGCAAACCAATGCAAAGAGAGCTCACAGCGTGCAAGGTATATATTTCAAAACCTTTACCCTTACATTCAGAAAATTTGGTAATTTTTCATAATTTTTGTGAACTATTGGAATTGAAGTAATGTCAAAATGGAAATGAAGTATTGGATAAAATAACAAATAATTAATGAGATAACTAAAAAAATTACAAAATGGAAATTAAGTATGCACTTAGAAATATAACTTCGGAACATAACTTGCACAAAAGCCATAACTTGGAAATTAAGTACTTTTATTTGCAAAAGTAGCGATTAATATTTTAAAATAGTACTGACTTGTTAATTAATTATGGAATAATAAAATAGAAATATTTTTTTGACGGTGTGCGGTCTGCTGACAAAAAAAAAAAAAAAAAAAAAAAAAATTCTCTTTTCATTTTATGGGTGTACAAATTGAACTTTTGATGAAATTTTGTTTTACCATTTAGATGAAGATTTCCAACATTCAAGCTCTTTGGTAGGACGAGACTACACAAACCTGCAAACTTATTCGGATGCCCTCTCGAAGGACAAAGTTTGGATTGGACGACAGGACAACTTCAGCAGCAAATGAAAATTTAATAAATTGCACTATTGAACAATCCTTTTTGCAATATAAATTTGAAACCTAATCCAAAACATGTTTTTGCACATCTATTGTTTTAATCTCTTATCAATGTATTTGTTCTATTTTTCATTGCCACCTTATATCTATTTATTTTCTATTGATAACATTGATTTCCTACGTTAAATAGATTTTTCTATCTATTTTACTTAATCCCATCAATTCTAGACAAAAGAAAATCAAGACAACATTTTTTCCTTTATAATATCTAACATGTCAATTCATTATATCTTTGAATAGATGAAATGATAAAATAAGTAGAATGATACGAAAAATAATTTACGTAATGAACCTGAAATTTATAATAATGTTCAATTTGTTGGTACCTCAAAATAAACAAAGAAAAGGATTGCTGACAATGGAGGGCATTGTGTGGAAAATGGGGTTTGTCTTAGTTGACGAGGGACCACATGAACTTAATATTGATCCATTAGTGTTGAAAATTAAAGGCTCATATTCGATACCTGTCAAATTCTTTGAACTAAGAATTATTCATTATCAAGATTAAGTTTTATATTTTGATTTGAAATCAAAGACACAATTATATGTGCAAAGGAAAAACACTAGTGGATGAATCCACGATTTCCAATTGACCAACAGACGAAAATGTTGTGTTTCTCTCACGACAAAAATTTGACATACGTGTATGTAGACACTTTTCTTTCAAAAATTTGAGCACATATGCACGTACACATGTTTGTGGTCTGGAGGGATGCTACTCATAACATTTTTATCCTTTCTATAAGTAGACAAATTAAATAATTGGAAGTACATGAACTTACGAATTATAAAAGTATCAAAAATATACTTATAAACAACCATAAAAGAAAAGGAAGAAAAAGAAATGCCTATGTATTGAACCTTAGGCTACTTGAACTGCCAGCATAGGGACGCTTCCAAGTCAATGCGTGCTGTTGTTCCTCGACTAGGTTTGTGCTAGACCTACCAAAAAAATTATATGTGTACATGAAACAAATGTAAATTGTATTTGAAAATAACTAGATACTAATTGAAAAGCTCTGACATCACTTGAACGTTTCCTAGAACGATTTAGATTATCAATTTAGTTTCATATTACGTGCGAAATTAACACAATTAAAAGTAACAAGTCACTTTTTAATTGTTTCTAGATGGTTAGTCAAACAACCAATTATCCTAAGTTTTATTGCTGCAACTGGTAGTAAAAAACAGCAAATAACACCAAATATGTTGACGGAGAAATCCAATTGGGTAAAAACTCCGGGACCAAACCAATTACCTTCACTATAGACAATATGAATTTACAGTCAGATGCTGTCTAGCCAATTCCACTAGACTTTTTCAATCTACTTCTTGTAACCTCTAAGATCCAACTGAAACCACCAGCTCCCTAATCTCCAACAATTGTCTCTTCCAAGTGATTCACCAAGAATGACCAATTCTTATACTCTTCCTACGCTTATAGTCCAAAATCTCTCAATCTTCAACAACCTCTGACATTCAATTGAGAAAGTACCTTCCCAATGGTGTTTAGAAAGTAGGTATTTTGGATTTAATGGATTAGATGTTTTCCCCCAATATGTGGTTGTATAATCTCAAGAGTAAGGTGGATTGAATCAATACATAAACAAGCTCTTGAATTCAATACACCAAAAATGGTCATTTACAACACTAAAAAGGCAACATTCGGTAGTTAAGTGTTGCTAAAGGGGTCAATTGCAACATTTTAACAAGTGAATGTTGCCATTGGTCAATATAATTGAGTTTTAGCAACATTTTTTAAATGGATGTTGCCAATGTCACCTTTTACAACGTTTATTAAATGTTGCGAAAAATTTCATTTCTTGCAAGCCTTTTGCAACATTTACGTTTATTAAACGTTGCGAAAAAATAAACATTTATTTTTTCGCAACGTTTAATAAACGTTGCAAAAGATAACTTTTCTCAACGTTTATTAAATGTTGCGAAGAGATATCTTTTTGCAACGTTTATTAAAAAAGTTGCGATTTTTTTTTTATAAAACCCACTATGCATTCCTCAAAATTTCAAAACCTCCAGATGACCAGATCCAAAAGCTCGACAAAGCCTAGATGGAAGAATGACGGTGGACAGTGCCGTCTTCATCGATTCACCATCAACAATCCACCGTCCACCTCTTAATTTCTCATCTCCTTTTTCAATTTTCAGACTGTTCTTACTAACCCGCACTTTAAACACCCGATCTGCACTCGGCACTACCTAGACCTCCCTTTATCTCAAATTTTCGCATAAACTTCTCCTGCCACTGGTATTCACCGAAATTCAAAAATAAAAACCTTATCATTCTCCCTTCCATCCCTTCCGATTTGGGCCGCCAGCCAATTGGGTCTTCCTTCTGCGACATAGGCCCAAAAATCTACATTATCGGCGGCTCCATTCATGGTATTCCATTGAATAATGTATGGGTTTATGAATATCGATTCAATAAGCGGCAAATGGGTCCCAAGATGCGGGTGGCCAGGGAATTCACTATTGTTAGGACATGGAATGGAAAACCTATGTTATGGGAGAGTGTGTAGTTAATCATTGGGCCCGTTCAATGAATTGGGCTGAGGTTTTCTTGGGACCGGGTGTCGAGCCCAATTAAGGTGAGGGACAAGTGGATGCACGTGAGCGTCGTGATTGGGAGTAGGATTTACGCGATGCCTGATAGGGGTGGAGTAGTGTACAATGCCGAGTCCGAGTAGTGGGGAAATGTTTCAAAGAGGCTTGACTTGGGATGGAGGGGTCGAGCCACTGTGGTGACTAATGTCTTGTATTGCTATGATTATTTGGGCAAGATTTAAGGGTATGATGTGGAGAATGATGTTTGGAAGGAGTTGAAGGGGGTTAAAAAGGAGTTGCCCAAGTTTTTGTGTGGTGCAACAATGGTGAATTTGGATGAGAAGTTGGGCGTGGTGTGGGAAGGGAAGTGGAGCGGAAAGGAGGTGGAGATTATGTGTGTAAAGATTGAGGGACTATTTTGTGGTCAGATGTGATTTTTGTTCCTAATGGGGCCTCAATTTTGCAGGGCTTGGCTGTTGAGTTTTGATGCTTTCAACCAAGTAGTGATTGTGTATTTGAGTATGTTATCTGGTTCTTTCTGTTTCTTGAGCCTTTTTTCATATTCTGATTTCAATTTTTGCTGAAAAACATTGCTCTATGTATGAATTGCTCTATGCATCGAATGCTATTATGGTGTAAGATTTGAAATTGAAACTCTGTGTTAGTATGTTAAAAGATAAAAGTACTTGATTTCCCTTCAATCTAACATGAGTTTTCCCTTTCATCTCCCTTTGGTTACTTTTCATGATTAAGACTGCAATTGTGAAATTTCTGTAATCAAAGAACTATAATATCACACTTAGCTTGCACTGTAGTATATGAATTGCCAAGGTATCTGAAATCTATGTTTTCCTCCTCTTCAAACCACCAAAACAATTTTAGTAGCCTTCTAATCTGTTGGGCCCATATTGAATAACTTCATTTCCTATTCATGATATCAGAATTCATCATTTGAGAATACCCTATTTTGTAATTACTATTTTCGAAATTATTGAGTTTAAAAAACTGATGTCTTCACTACCCAATAATCTATCGAAATTCAATTAAGGCTAGAGACTTAAGAACTTAATTACCTAACAAAAAACACAATAAGTAGCTGTAAAATTAGCAAGAACTGTTAATGTGAGACAACTACACATTTAACTTATTTTCCAGCATTATGCAATGAAAATGAGAATTTAGATTAATACAATCAAAATTACTGAGGCTGAAAAGATAAAAAAAAAAATAGGACTTTTACGAGTTTCGGATGGAACAGGAATTGGTAGAACTTAAATCATCTCAAGAGGAGGAAAACTTTTAAGCTTGACAAAAGGCTGGTGAATATTTTAAGAAATGTGAATTTGAGCAATTGGGCATCGTTTTTGGCAGAAAATGTTGGTGCTAATTGGGAAACCATTGGCAACATTAAAATAATGATTGTGCGATAGAAACAAGTATTTAGAGTGCTGGAATTGTAGAAAAGAAGAAGAACCTTCATATAATTGGAATACACATATCCCCACCCCTAGAGAAATAGTAGCAAATCACATGTTCAAGAGTGCCAAACTATTGAAATTATGGGCTGGCAGATAGAACTCTCAAAAAATAAAAAAAAAAAAATACTTGTCTTGAGACGAAAAATCAATGAAATTTTATTGATGTTCAGAGATCTATACCAGAGGCAAAAAGAAGGTGTGGAAAGTAGACACTGAAACATCTACAACCATATTGTTCGTTGTCAAATTGGTATGTTCCTGCTTCATGAGGCTTAATCACAGTTTTTCTATGTGTCTTTAAACAAATTATAGGGCAACATATATCATCTCATTGATTTTCCTATTGGAGAAATTTTTAGAGGAAAGCAAGCTATGCACCACAAGTGTCTTAGATCTATTTATAGCGTATTGATTTCTCATCAAAACGAAGGTAAAGAATAAGAATGAAGTTGCTATGGAGATATTAAGAAGTATGCAATTACAATTATCACATCATAAGTATTTGGGTTAATGGATATCATAAGAGTTAGTTGCACTGTCAAATATTCAAGCTGACAACATCCATAAGTACAAGAGATAGAAGCAAAGACATCATATCTACAAATAATCTGCTCGCATGCTGTAATACTGATGAAGGTCATCATGGAAAGTGATAATATTCAGCCACCAGACTTAAGATTATTTACTTTACTGACTGTGATTCGTTTTTTATTTTCATATATGTTGGTAGGCTTTTGGTAAAAAGCTCGGGAAGCCCATTGAGATTCTAACTAAACTAAATGAATTGGCCAACATGTTAATTTCCTATTTAGATGCTGACTCTATTGCGAGGTTCTCTGGATGAATATCTGTTTTATTATTTTGAAAGCTGTTAATATTTAGTTTATTTTCTATTCAAATTACTCAAAGATCATATGTTTATTTCTTTACATACATTTTATCTTCCTTGATCACTGATACTGTAAAAAATTCTAAAAAATGTCTAATTTTCAGTACTTTGCCCGTCCTTTGCCCATCCTAAAATGATGATGCAAAGGACAAGCAATAAATTTGCTTTAGATATATATTAATTTTGTGAATTGCATTGTTGTTAAGCATTTTTTTCATTGCTCTGTATTCAGAATATTGACTACCTCACATATTGGACATTCAAGAGACCTTAGATGTGCACTACTATTGATGTGCACTTAATAATTTTTGCAACTTGCTTTTTTCTATTGGCGTAATATTTGGTTTACATATTATCATCTTAACCTTTGTGTCCTCTCCCTTTTTTATATGCATTTTGTAGGGAATTTTACAATAGCAACATAAGTGGAAGAATTTCAAATGATCTTGGGAACTTAACAAACTTGGTGAGCTTGGATCTTTATTTGAACAATTTAAGTGGTCTCATCTGGGTGACTCTGGGCCAGCTTCAGAGATTACGCTTCCCAATTCATTTAGTTTTTTAGTTAGGTTGTGTTGTATCACATTTCCAGATTCGTTGTATCATGTTTGCTAGTTAGGTTGTGTTATATAACATTCTAGTGTTCAAATGTATTGATTCAAAAATTTGTAATGAAATTATTAATTTTTATGCAAGTTCAAAATTTGTTTACAAAGTATCATTTTCAATTTTGTTGGTCCATTAACATAAATAACTGTAAAAAAAAAAAAAAAAAAAAAAAAAAAAACTTTTTGCAACGGTCAAAAAACGTTGCAAAAAGGTATACCGTAACGGTGAAAAAACGTTGCAAAAAGGTTTACGACAATGTTGAAAAAATGTTGCAAAATGGTCTATTGCAATGCTGACAAAACGTTGCGAAAAGGTCTACCGCAACATTTAAAAAACGCTGTAAAATAGTCTACCGCAATGTTTAAAAAACGCTGCAAAATGGTCTATCGCAACGTTGGAAAAACGTTGTAAAAAGGTCTACCACAATGTTTAAAAAACGCTGTAAAAGAACTTTTCGTAACGATGAATAAACGCTGCAAAAAAATATTCCCTCAATAGCAACACCAACCCCCACAACAAATGGAACAACGTTGCAGAAGGTAAAAACCGTTGCAAAAGTTGTTTTTTGGTGTAATAATTTTTAAAGAGTGTTATAAATGTGTTATAGAGAAGAAGGCACAATGAACAACCACACCAATTTCGTGCAAGGCATTGGATATTCATAGTTGAAGGCAATTAGGTAGTTTGGGCCACGTAAAACTCTTCAAAATGTCGTTTGAGCGAGAGGATGACGACAAGCGGGTGACTGTATGTCACTCTAGCTAGAGATGGGTGATAGCCGAGCGACGAAAATTCTGTTTTTGTCGTTAGAGCTATGGCCAGACGATAGGATAGTGAAATTGTAGTGTCATTTCTTTTCTTATTCCGAACTCGAACCCTTACCTACCTAACTCAACTATACAATATTGCAACTAACTCCTTGACTTTTTACCAGATATTTATTTAGGTCATTTTGTTCAAAAAATTGTCAATTACATAAGACCTAATAGTATTATAATAAAGTCACTAGAAAATAAAGAAGACTTAAACAATTAATTAAATCCTTTATAGTCAATTCCGACTTAAATAAAAAGGGACTTGCCAATTTAAATGTGGACAGTGGACAAGAAAAGTAGTCATGGGAGTTGCAAACTCCAGAGTTGGCATTATCTGTGTTGCAAGTGATATTTATGCTACGATCATTAACCATTGAGCAGTAATTTCTACCCATAGCCACTATATGTGACAATGAGTCAATGAGTAGTCATCTTCCTTCTCTACAGGATTTTGCACAAAAGTTTGTGAAAGATTTTGAATTGGAGTTTCAATCCGAGAAGGGTTGTGGATAGGTTCAATTGAAAGGTGAGATTCTATAACATTGTTCATAAAATTTGAAGAACCAAAATTTTCAAATGCATTCTGTGAATACATTTGAAGCTGCATTTGATATGTCTCATTTGTTTTATCGAGGTCAAGGCTGATACTGTAGTTTTCATTTAAGTAAGTTTCATTTTGCAGGGAAAGATGTGAATTGGTGTTGGATTGTGAATGCCTCATTCATGCAGTTGCAGCTCAAGCAGAACCCGTAAGAACTAAATCAATTAACAAGTCATAGAATTGCAACAATTGAATCCACATTTTTGCACATATTTTGCACATGTGCAAATAAAAAACTCTATAACTTCACACATTGTGAATATGATTTCCAATTATAGTAAATAAAATAGATAACGATTGTTTATTGTGGTTCCACGAAAACCTGATCAAAAAGTAAAATTAGTTCACAATGGATAAATCAAACCGTCAGTTAATGAGAATTACTAACAATCATAGTAAACTTGAAATTCAATTTGAACTTGAAGATTACACCCCATGAACTCACAAAGATAGTAAACCTCAATTTAAGTTCTCACAATAAATGTGAACTACATTTTTTTTCACATCCTAGCATATAGTCATACCAAGAAGAACATACCTAAAAGGGAAAAAAATGAAAAAAAATTCATAAGTTACACATTTTTTTTTCTAGAGACAAACTTCAAATGAGCCTTCTACAGTATGCATGCTTTCTAAATCTTTAGAGAAATCAACCGCATTCTCTCTAAGAGGACCTTTATTATACTAACAAATTTATTAAATTTTGGTAAATTATTTTCTAATTTCATGGTTCTGTAATTTCCAAAGGGAAAACTACTAAGTTTGTATGAAAATCTTCGTATTGTTCATTCCTATTTTCCTCAATCTCTTAAGTTTCTTGTCCATGATTCATATATTCTTTATCCACTAAATTTCCATGCTTTTTACCCAATTTTTTTTTCTTCCCATTTTGAACCTCTTCATTTTTAAATTCTTAATTAACCAAATCATAATCTATATTTTCTATCATCTTATTTAATAAAAAGAAAATTGGCCAGCTACTTTATCTCGGGTCTCCTGGCTGCCAGCTACTTTAAAAATTTTAAGAGTATATTTTAACTGAATATGATAAAAATTATGCACGTACACATGTTTAGCCGAAGTATATTTTAAGAGTCGGAATAAATATTTGAAAATTATCTATGTTTGACAAATTAACTTAAAAATTATTTTAAGCGAAATTAATCCCACATGCTAAAGACTTTTCAAACTTTGACAGCAACCTCCAGCAAGGCACAGCTGATTTTGACAGCAGCGGTTTATTTTGCGCCAACAGTGAATGATTTGAAATACCCAGTTCAGTCCATAAACAGCAACCTAGATTGGATCAATGTAATGGCGTATGACTTTTATGATCCCTCTTGGTACGAATTTACTAATTCACACGCTGCACTCTACGATCCATCAGGCCAAGTCAGTGGCAGCTACGGTGTCGGGGCTTGGACTCAGGCTGGTGTAAGAGCGAAAAAACTGGTTCTTGGCATGCCATTCTGATGGGTACACTTGGCGTTTGGTGAATGCCAACAACTACGGCCTATTGGCACCAGCGAATGGCTCTGCAAGTCCTGATAATGGAGCCTTGGCTTACAGACAAATCAAGAACTTTATCGCACAAAACAAAGCCGTAACGGTTTACAATTCAACTATTGTAACCAACTATTGCTATGCTGGAACTACATGGATAGGATTTGATGAAGTTGAATTTAAGAGAGAAAATAAGACAATACAAAGAGAAGAGAATTGTATTGAATAATGTGATTTGTTTACAAGTGAGGTATCATATTTGTAGTTTAACTTGAGATGAATGTTTTCTTTTCTAACCAATGTGTGATTAATTAACATGTACATTAGGTATATACACACACACACACACACACACACACACACACACACACACACACACACATTAACAACCCCCCTCAAACTCAAGGTGGTAAAATGGAGACCAACTTGAGTTTGGAAATTAAATCTTGAAGGCGTCCAGGAGGGTGTGTTTTAGTGAAGATATCGGCAGTTTGATCGGCTGAAGAAACTGATAATAGTCCAATAGTCCCACGGGTGAGGTGATGACGTATAAAGTGACAATCAATCTCAATGTGTTTTGTGCGTTCATGGAATACATCATTGTGAGCAATTTGGATAGCACTTTGATTATCGCAGCTTATGGTAGTGGTAGTAGAATGAGTGACACCCATGTCTTCAAGTAACCAGTGAAGCCAAAGAAGTTCCTGAGTTGTATCAGCAAGGGCTCGATACTCAGCCTCTGTACTGGATCGAGCGACTACTGTTTGCTTCTTACTACGCCAAGAAAGAAGAGAATCACCAAGGAAGAAACAATAACCAGTGGTGGATCTACGATCAGTGGGGTTATCTGCCTAATCTGCATCTGAGTAGGCATGAAGCTCAAGTGAAGAGTGAGATGAGAAATGGAGACCATGAAATAGGGTCCCTTTGATGTACCTGAGAATGCGAATGGGGTGTGTGAGGAGCAGAGAGAAATTGACTGACAATATGGACAGCATAAGAGATGTCAGGGCGAGTAACTGTAAGATAAACAAGACTACCAACCAACTGACGAAACAAGGTAGGGTCATCCAAATGTGTACCATCCATAGGAGTGAGTTTAGAGTTGAGCTCTAGAGGAGTGGTACATGTCTTGCTATCTGTGAGTCCCACTCGAGTAAGAAGATCAGAAGCATACTTTGCTTGCGAAAGATAATATCCCTCAGAGTTAGAAGTGATCTCAAGTCCCAAAAAGTAACTAAGTTTTCCAAGATCTTTCATCTCGACATGTTGGCTGAGATAAGTCTTGAGATCCAAATTTCCAGATGTGTCATCACCAGTGATGATCATATCATCAACATAGAGGAGAAGAAGGATAGTACCCTGGTCTGTTTTGCGAATGAAAAGAGCAGAATCATGTGAGCTGGAGGTGAACCCAACATCTCCAACAATGGTGCTGAACTTTAAAATATGAGCTGGAGGTGAACCCAGCATCTCCAACCGGGGATAAATAATACAACCTCGTCCTAAAGTAGTAAACTCTCAACCTGTCTAGGTAGATGGGAAATACATATCAAAAGGTGGTGAAAATTCATTAGAACTTACTTATGTTATATACTTGACTTGAAATTGTTCTCCTATTCATAGTGAGTAGGATCAGACTGCTTGTTAATGTGGTAGAAGAACATTACTTAAGGTTCTCACCAAAAAATGTTATCTCAAAAGTGGACAAGATAAGTTTTCCACTACGAGCAGAAGAATATGAGTTATACTTGACTATCACAAATTTTTTAGATGTATTTTGTCTTCAATAGCTAAGCACTCTATACATGCACTAAGTCTCTCTAATCTTTTTTAAAGGATTGTTTTTTGGGGTAATACAAATCGAAATGAGAGACCAACACTTTAAATCTTCTTTCTTATTCCTAGTGAAAATATTATAATCTTGATTTTAGGACCTTAGTCTACTAAAGTATCATATTAAATTAATTAATTTAAAAGATTAAATAATTTGAGAGGGCTATATATTTCTAATTTAAATTTTATTTTCTACATGTCTCCTCACGTGTAAGTGAAAATTCTTTGTTTTCGAAGCCTAAAGCATGCATACTAGCCTGCTCTGATTGGAGTGTTTCTAAGTTTGTTTTGCTCGATAAATTACTTGCGCGATTGGAGTTAGAACTTAATCTCTAATGGGAATTGTGAGCAAAGAAACCAAAATAGAAGACGTCCCACCCTAGCTACGTGTCGTATGAATAGTGCATGGAGTAAATAATCGGTATATTTTTTTAATATTATTTTTCTTATATTTCAACTGTTCTATTTCTTTCATTTTCTTTTTATTTCAAAAAAATAAACTTTTCAATTTCTTTTTTGTTCCATGCATGAATTGGAGGGCTTATTTTGAATATTGAATTGCGAGTGCCAGATTAAAGTACAAAATCCAAAGCCATTGCTAGCAATCTTTCATGAAAAGGAGAGACTCCATTAAAACCAAGGTTTGATTCACATGCTTCCCTCTCAATAAACTCTAACTGGCACCGTCCTTGAATCATTTTCATCTTAAAGCTGTTAATGCTGTTACAAAATAATTACTGATTAGCCTCTAAGATACATACAAGTAAGAACCTAGCTACACTCTAATAATCATGATATCCAATGACAAAAAAGTGAGGACGAGTGTTGAATTTGAGATTATCATATAAATATGACTATACCAGTTGGGTTGGATTGAAATGAAAAATTGAAAATGCGACACGACTCGATTGAAAGAATGGTGTTTATTCCCATAAAAAAATGATTCTCATTTAATTTGACAGGTGATGAGTATAAGAACAAGGATTTTGCTGTTTTCACAACACGGTGCAGCCCCTCACAATAGGGGTGGGGCCCACGATTAAAATAATCATGGGCTCACCCCCTATTGTGAGGGGACTGTGCACCGTGCTTTGCTCATAAGAACAAATATGAATATGAAATTCATTTTATTGACCTTATCATTTAATGTACATAGAAATCATCCACAATATGGATAATATATCATTACTCTACGTGAAATGTAATTTATGAAGAAAATAGGACAAGAGAAAACGTGAAAATGTCATATTTCTTGTCATATAATATTATAAAATGAAATATTTAATTTAAGAAACTATTTAAAGTTAATGAAAATAAAATCAATCTAACTAAATTTCCTTTACAAATTTTAATAGTAAAAATAAATAAACAAATATTCAAAATATAAATGCATGCTTACATACTTTGCCTCGTACTCAAAATTAGTAGAGATTCAAATTCTTCAAAGAGATTGATGGAACTTGAAAGGGTGGCATATTATTAGAAAGAATAAGATATATACATGAATCGTGATGAATTACGACGAAAAGAAACATTAATGAAATAAGAATCAAATCTACTGTTAATTTTTAAATGAAGTTTTCAAAAGAGTTCTTGAAATTTAAGCGCAATTCATAATAAGAATCAAATCTATCGTTAATTTTTAAATGAAGTTTGCAAAAGAGTTCTCGAAATTTAAGTGCAATTAATAATCAAAATTTTCTATATTTTGGTCGAAACTTTCATAAATAATGACTTGTATTTGTTGCCAGTAATGGACTCGGACAAGACCAACACCCCTCACCCCCATCCCCATCCCCATCCCCATCCCCAGTCACACTCAGGGGCGGACCCACCCTAGGACCTAGTGGGTCCTATGACCCACCAAAAAAAAAAAAAAAAAAAAAAATTTTTTTTTTTCAATTTTTTTTTTTATTTAAAATACTGTACAATTTTGGGATATAACATGTTAGATGTTAGATATAAGTACAGATTTTGGGATATAACATCTATAAAGTATACTGTAATTTTTCATTATAACATGTTAGATATAAATACAAATTTAGATGAAAAATCAGAAATCTGGCTTTGAAAATGAATTTTAGTTAATTAAGATTTGAATTTAGAGAGTTGTTGAATGTTGTGATTTATTTTGATATTAAGGTGTTGTTCTTTTGTCCGTTTTGCTGGTTTAGTTGTATGTTTGGTTCTTTCTAAGGTTGTTAATTGTCAGTAGCAACGAAGTGTTTTTACCTCTTGTAGTAGATCCGTCTAATTGTTGAAGAAACTGTTTGGTAGCATGGGTTGAGACCTCGAAATTGGATAGAAATTCTTGTCTACATATTTGAATTTGATTTCGAACAGTCTAACACAATTAAAAAGTAGTTCTGATTTCAGTTTATCAGCTTACTGCTGTAATTGGTCGGATGAGCGTTTCCGAATTAATAATTTTTTTCATTTTTACAGCAATTTAAGATTGAAAAATAATATGTATTTCAAACTTCTATCATTTTAATTGTACATCATTATGAATGTTTGTGCTACCCGCCTCCAAATATCTTTCATTTTAGGACCCACCAGTTCTAAAATCCTGGGTCCGCCACTGGTCACACTCTACATTATTTATCCAAGCCAGCTTTCTCAGTTGCCACGTAAGCATCAACCTCTATATACATTGAACTATACATAATTTTCTATCGGGCTTTCGTTGGCCAATAGAATCTGAAGAAGACGATGCATCAGTTTAGTTGCTCCATAATTCTAATTCTCATTCAAATATTTTTTATATAGAGCAAGTAGAAAAAAAAAGGTCATCAAATGATAATCAAATTTGTATTTGCGAATAATGATTGACCGAGTTAGAATGGGTTATGATTTCCCCAGTCAACTTGCATAATAGTGTTATGTGTACATGTAATTTATACAGAATTGGTACAGAAATTCAAATTCAATTGACAGGATTAAAATACACGTTGTCCCAGATAAAATACAAATGAATAGGATGCTACTACATCAGCATCTTGTATAAAACCTGTAGAAATTTTCTGTACTTAGATAATTTCTGAATCATATTTTTTCTATTATTGCTTACAAAGAAAAGTAAGAAACATGAAACCCTTTTGCTGTTGTTGTTGTTATTATTGTTATATCTTCCATTAAACAAAACTAGGCCCGGGCACGGTTCGGTTCGGTTCGATTTTGAAGAGAACCGAACCGAACCGAAAATTTTCGGGTAGTGAGTAAACGAAACCGTCGGGTCCAAATATAATTTTGGAACCGTTCGGGTTCAGTTCAGTTCGGTTCGGTTCGGTTCGGTTCGGGTCTATTCGGTTCCATACAATAATTAATTTTTTTAATATTTATAATAACACTACAGTTTGACATGTTTAATCTTAACTTTTACAAATTAACGTATTCCAATTTAATAACATATAAATAACAAGTTGTCCAATAAAATTAATTTATCAATGTATACAAATAACAAAAAGTAGATAGTAAATTAGTAATACTAAAATATTGGTGATCCATATAAATTAGAAGTCATAGACTCGTAGAGATAAAATATTGTTAATACAGTAGTACTTACCAACTATTTGATTTAACCATCAATTGTTTGACTTGTCATACTAGATACTAAGAAACTCTAAAAGAAAAATTGAAAAATCACAATTAACTAACATAAATAAACTAAAAATTGTTCAACTAATAAGATTTAATAAGAAAAAATATAATATATATTTTATTACCTGTCTCAATGCCCTCATAGAACTCAGTGTCTTCAATGCAAACTCTATCTTTGCTAATTTATTTTTAAAAAGTTAAAATAATTTAATCTTTCTCATATATAAAAATTTAAAAATTTTAAAAAATTCGATTCTTATTCGGTTCTTCGGTTCTGGGTCTAGAACCGAACCGAACCCATCGGTTCTCGATTCAAATACCCGTTCGGGTATTTCAGTTACGAAGAACCACTCGGTTCGGTTCAGTTCGATTCGGGTCCGGTTCAATTCGGGAGATATGCCCACCTAAACAAAACTATAATAATTATGAAAGCTATAAAATTAAAAAGTAACCTAAAATATAAGTGAAACCCCACTTCAATTATAATCTTATTATAATCAAGTAAGAATTAATAATCTAAATAATGATAATAGAGCTCTTAAAATAATACCACAAGGTAGACTGACTAATGTTGGTTATGATAATGAGAGTTTCATATTTGAACTCGTTAACTGGTCACATGCACTTTTCTTGATTCATGGCGCATTGGCGCCTCTTCTATTTAAGGCCCCTTCATCCCCCTTCTGTCTCGTCAAACAAATTCAACTGTCTTCTCTTACAAATTTCTCCAACTTCTTCTACTAATCTAAATCTCTTCCATTATACCCTTAACACCAAATTTACATATCTTTTGAAGAAAAACAAGGAGAAATGTCTAGCTTTTCGTTTTCGGATCAAGATTTCTTAGCACCCAGATGTGTTTGGGTGAATGGTCCTGTCGTAGTCGGAGCTGGTCCGTCCGGCCTGGCCGTGGCAGCTGGCCTAAAAGAACAAGGTGTGCCTTATGTGCTATTAGAAAGAGCTGATTGCATTGCATCTTTGTGGCAAAAGCACACTTATGATCGCCTAAAACTTCATCTCCCTAAACAATTCTGCCAACTGCCTAACTTTCCATTTCCTCAACACTATCCTGAGTACCCGAACAAGAAACAGTTCATAGATTACCTGGAATCATATGCTAGCCACTTCAACATCAACCCACAATTCAATGAATGTGTAGAGTCGGCTAAATACGATGAGGCTTGCCGTTTGTGGAGAGTTAGGACTGTTTCGACTAGTGGCTCCACTAGGCCGTCTGAGATTGAGTATATTTGTCAATGGCTAGTGGTGGCAACAGGGGAAAATGCTGAACGTGTTATGCCGGAAATTGAAGGTTTGCAAAACTATGGTGGTGAAGTTATTCATGCTTGTGATTATAAATCCGGCGAGAATTTTCGAGGGAAGAACGTTCTTGTCGTAGGATGTGGAAATTCCGGCATGGAAATCTCTCTTGATCTTTGCATCCATGATGCCAAGCCTTCAATGGTTGTTCGTAGCGTGGTAAGTTTTCTAGACACATATATATATATATATATATATATATATATATATATATATATATTTCCAAGCCTTCATTCATTTGAATGTTTTGATTGTGATGGGACTAATCTAATGTTTTTTGTTCAACAGGTTCACGTATTGCCACGAGAAATATTTGGCAAGTCCAGTTTTGAGCTGGCAATGTTTATGCTTAAGTGGCTTCCAGTCTGGCTGGTTGACAAGTTTTTGCTATTCTTAACATGGATGATTTTTGGGAATATTGAGAAATACGGTCTAAAACGGCCATCAGTCGGTCCATTGGAGCTGAAGAGCACTCAAGGAAAAACCCCTGTTCTAGACATTGGTGCACTTGAAAAGATCAGATCCAAAGAAATAAAAGTAGTCCCCGGGATCAAGAGATTTTCTTGTGGCATGGTTGAGCTTGTCACCGGCGAAAAGTTGGAAATCGATTCAGTTGTTTTGGCTACTGGATATCGAAGCAATGTTCCTTACTGGCTAAGGGAAACTGAATTCTTCTCCAAGAATGGATTCCCAAAGGCACCATTTCCTAATGGTTGGAAAGGAAATGGTGGATTGTATGCTGCTGGATTTACAAGGAAAGGACTATCTGGTGCATCTGCAGATGCTACAAGAATATCACAAGATGTTGCCAAAGTTTGGAAAGAGGATTTAAAGCAGAAAAAACAAAAAGTACCGACTCACCGGAGATGCATTTCAACCATTTGATTTTTTATTTTTATTTTGGCAACTCAGGTGTCCAAACTTCGTCCGACTAATTCCGAAGAGTGGCGGCCTTCCCCCTTGGTTCACCACTCGGGTAAATCCAGATGCAGTCACAACTTATACACACTTGGGGCCGGACATTCGGTATGTAGTTCTCCTCCTTGTGGACCTCCTTTTACGACGTGCAGACAGGACCCTCGGAAGGATCAACCATTTGATTCTTAACATTACATTACATGGTAAAAAGAATACTTCAGAACAATGTATAACATATAGCATAGAGATTAGCCAGCCCTCTCCAATGATCCCACTTTTTATTATTGGGAATCAGAGTCTTGTATACTGAGGAGGATGATGAGGCTTTTTCCTTACTAGCGATTTTTGTAGAGTTGAACAATTATTTACTGATAAATTACAATGAAAAATGTTTTTCTTTTTCCAACCATAAATTTGTCTATATCTGCAACTGTTCTGAGGTATGGATACTGATATAATATTGACATTTAACCTGTCCAAATAGAAACGAAATGAATGCTCAGGTCATCTTCAAGCATTCTATAGATTGCTATCTAAGTGGCATAGTATCGATATCTATGAATAGACGCTTAAGTTGAAAAATAGACTTTAGTGATACTATCTTTTGTGTTGTAATACTATCCACTTCAGAAAATGACTTTTAGGCTCCGTTTGATAGCCTCTTATTTTTTCTGGAAGTTGGAAATCGAGTTCCAACTTTCACTTTTGACTTATTTGATTGACCAAATTTTTCAGGGAAAACGTTTTCCCCCTTTTTGAAATTTTCCTTGATTTCAAAGAATTTCTTTTCCCACCAAGTGGGTATTGAAATTTCATTTTTTTTTAAGCAATAGAAACAAATTCTAAGATGAAGTGTAAAAAAATTCATCCCTTTAATTAACAAATTTCATGTAAAACAAAGCCAAACGAACACCAAAAAATTTTCAAATTTTTTTTTTCGCAATCTAAACAAATTTTGTCTCCAATTGTAAGAAAATTTATTCTTTTAATTGACAATTTTCATGAAAAACAAAGCCAAACGGACACCAAAAGTATTATATTTTTCAGGTAGAAAATTATATCAATCAAACACCTTTAATTACAATTCTCAGTAAAACAAATTCTAAGCAATTCAATTCTTTATAATTCATTTTCTTTCCACCGAAATTTCATCTTTCTATCAAACGGACCCTTCATTTATTTTTTTCAAGTTGTATTCATATCTTCAGGCAACAATAATGTAAAATCTTTAACAATTATTGGCTAAATGCTAAAATCTTTAAGAAGGAAGGTCCCTTCACTGCAATTGTTTTCAATTTCTACGTCGATATAGCGATCAAATTCAAATAGAAATTCTCATCAATCATCTCTTTCTAAAGTGTTTATCTAAATCAGTGTAAGGTAACCACGAATTAACTTATTTTCCAAGATAAAATGGTCCATCATATCTTCTCATCGCCAACTTGCAAGTTAACATCTACAGGCAAATGAATGCATTTTTGTTCTTTCATGTCATTTTCATGTTAATCCCAACTGGTTTTTAAAGCCCAATTGCTATGGTCCAGCACGTTTTGATGGATAGAGAACATCATGCGTGGAGTTAGGAATAAATAGTGTTAGGGTCCATTTGAGATAACTTCTATTTTGATTTTTTCCCCCTTTTGTAGAAGAACTTCTCGATGAACCTACTTTAATTTTTCTAAAAACTTCTAATTGAATAAAATAATTTCAAAAAATTATCCAAACAATTAAACAAATTCAAAATAACTTCTTAACTTCAAGGTTCACTGTTTCTACTTTTAAAAAGCCATGCCAAACTTGTACAAATAAAAATCCATGACCTTTATCAAACCTGTCATGGTAAAAATTCAACTCATTTTCGGAACTAGTACTTGATGACTCACGGTACCTATAGCAAAGGGAGGGAGGGGGGGGGGGGGGGGGGGGTTTCGGTCCAAAACAGTGATGTCAAGTGTACGTCAAATTATTGGAAAATATTGTTCAAAATCAATAAAAATCGAGTGTGGAATGAAATTGAATTGAAAGTGAGAGCCAAGAACTTAAAACTGAAATGGAGGTCAAAATGTTGGCCTATGCGGTCCATATGCGGTTGCATTGTGTATCACATGGTCTGAAGGCCCCATGTTTTGGCGACCTATGCGGTCGTATAGGATTACCCTATGCGATTGCATAGAAGAAATTTATAGCCGTTAGACAGTTTTTCCAATTTCGTTCTGGATGGCTTTTGGAGAGAACCTTGCATCTCCTCATGGTTTTTTTGCACCAATTCGTGGGGTGTTGATCAAGGCCTATAAATAGGTGATTAGATGATCAATACAATCAATAACAAACAAATGAGAAATATTAATTTATTCCACATGGAAGAAATAAAAGTATTCTTCATCCATATTCAAATTCTCTTTGTGTTCTTGAAATTTTGGAGAATTCCACAAGTGTTTAAGTGGTGAATTCTCTACAAGGCTTGATTAATCTTTCGAATCATTTGCTAAAAAATCATTTGAGGACAACGATAAAATGTCGTGTTTGAACCTTTATGATGCAGGAGGGTCTAAGTTAGATGCTGAGTTGTCAGATAATACATTAGTGGCTCTAAACTATCACGAGTTGGCAAATAGGCGCAAGGGTGGCAAGTCGCATGATTTTTGTAATTGAGGCATGATTTCATAATAACTTCATGTTTGTCTGTTTTTGACAAATTAGTAGTTCAATTCGATTGGAAACGGGCTAATAAACAATACTCACTACTTTGCTATGATGTACGTTGGATTTTGACCAAATTTCATCGTTTAGGCCATCGTTTACACGTTTTTGCTATTTTTGGTAATATTTCATTTGCCAATTTGAAAGGGAATATGAACTCGAATTGAGCCAGATTTTTGGCAGATTATTTCTTTTATTAAGTATTTCATTATGGTATAATTATTAGGATTTTTCTATTCTTGGCAATTTTCTATAATTTCGTTATTTTGAGCTATATAATTCGACTTGTGGGTTATATTTTAGGTCATTGAATGATAATAAAGAAGTTGTTTCATTTTCTTGGTTTTTCTCCTTGCAAAATATCTGTTCAATCGACCTGCAGAATAATCATTATTCTGTTCGGCGTCACTTTAGGTTTGTGATGATCTTCTTCTCAATTTCATTTTCTTGTGATTTTGTTTCTATGGTTTCTTCTCCAACCATTGGTGTTTAATTATTTTTCCCAACACAAATTGTAGTAGAGATCTATACTCGCGATTTAACAAGTCGGTGTCTAACTTTTAGTTTTGAATCTTTAGATATCTTTATTAGCCTTAAAATTCGTCAGACATCTCAGCTCCTCTCCCATTTATGTGTATGTTATCTGTACATTTGAATACCACTTCAGATTATACGTGATCATATCTTCAACGATCGCGAGCATTCGGACATTCAAGTCAAAAGACGAGGAAAGTATTTGAGTGTGGTAGAGAAACAATAGACGAGAATATGGGTTCCAGGTTGAAGATTATAAAGTTCCAATGTAAGAATGATATTCAAAATTGCATTCAAAGTTTCATTACCTTTTGGAAGACACAAAGTATGACATTCTATACCAAAAGAGAAGATGTGATATCCATTAATTGCTTAACTGATGAAGTGCGGAAGGAGTTAGAGTTTATGTTGAAGTGGAACCGACGCAAACAAAAATTTTTAATTCCATGATTTCATGATAACTTCGGGGTTGTTCGTTTTTGACAAATTTCTAGTCTAATTCGATTGGAAACGGGCTAATGATCACAACTCACCGCTTTGCCGTGATGTGCGTCGAATTCTGGGCAAATTCTATCGTTTAGGCCCTCAATTAGGCCTTTTTGCTATTTATGATAATTTCTATTTTCGCAATATCTCATTCAATAAAATTCGGATTCGAATTCTGTTTGTTGGAGGACGTTCCTGAATTTTAGGAGTTTCAATTTTAGTTGCAAGTTCGATTTTTTCCATTTATGGAAAAATATCATTTTTTCTATTTTATCATTTATTTTCTGGATTTTGTTAGGGTTTTACTATTTAAAGCATTGTAAGCCCTTTGAGGCACCAGTTTTTGAATTGAATAAAATTTTCGTAAATTTTTCTCATATTTGTATCGTTGTTTATCTTTCTTAAAATCTTTCGCTACATCATTAACACATTCTCATCCAACGATCGACTAATCAAGCTCAAATGTGCCAATTTCAATTATCACAAGTCTGTGAAAAGCAGCTAGGGGCCACAGACTTGCACACTGAAAAGTAGACTGAGTATATTTGCTTCAGGGCTGCCAAATCTGTTAGCCATATGGAGTATGTTTGGCTAAGATAATGCATGTAGAATATGCATTTGAGATGAGATATCATTCACTTTGAAAATACACTATAGATGAAGGTGACACCTCGTCTCGAAATTAGTCATTTTGCACGAGGTGTCTAAGGGCTTTGCCTGGCCGCCCAATCACTTCGGAGGGCTCGTGTAAAGAGGCGAGGCAAAATAGAGCGTGGAACTTGTGTGACCTCTTATTTTGCTTTTTGCTTAGCTAGTTGTCACATGACATGTCTCGCAATCGAAGCATAACAATCTTAAATCTCAACTTTGACAACGATAGTCCATGTGAATGGTATCGATCCATTAATGGTTACTAAGTCAATTTTTATTGAAGATATCATTATATTCACATTCATAATTTAAATTGTATAGGAAAATAGTATCGGGGATGAGATGCAGATTTGTTTTCCTTTTACTTATTTTTTATTTAAATTAATGAAAAAAAATTCTACTTACTACTTATTTTCAAAATAAGTAAATCTACTCTTTTTACAAATTACTGACTTGTTTTTAAATTTCATAAATAAACGAGTCATTTAAATAAAAAAAATTGGAATTTTTACTTTTTTTACTTATAAATCACTTACCATCCAACCCACGTTTACCCCATTATACATCACATCAATAATAAATAATGAATAATTAGGTCTAAACTGAGACTACAATAATCTGGTGTTTTAAGGGAGGATAAACTATTTCAGTTGATATAATCTGAGAATTATTGTATCTCGTGCTATATAGGATAAAAATTCATGCTCGAATCATACTTAAAACTGGGCCGTCTCAATTTTAAATGCATCCAAATAAAGATGACCTACTTCTTCTCAAAAGCTTTCTATAATACTTGTCCAAATTGTTGTCTTCCACAAAGCCCACTTTAAGTCCAACACATGTGAAATGTTGTGAGTAAAAAGTAGGCCATGAACAATCTTTACTTTAATGGAATTGAAGTATATTGTTCACTAAAATTTAATAGAAAAAATACTTATAAAAAACCACTCATTCTTTGAAAGTAATTCTTGCCAAAAACACGTACAAGCTGGAATGATTCATAAGCAATGGTATCTGTTAGGAATACATAACACCACATATTCTACTTGTTATAAGTATGGACTCTCACATTTCTCCACATTAGCATGATATTGTCCACTTTGGGCCTGGCTGATAAGTGCGTTTTGCGCATTTATTTAGACCACAAAACATGGATAATTGTGAACGAATATATTGAAATATGGTTTAATTCGATATAAATTGTGTTTGCAGGACAACATTGATGGATATAACGAGAAGTATGTGAAAACGAGCGAAAAAGGACCAAAACGGAAAAAACGAAAGTTTGGGATTAAAATGAACAACATGAAAACAATCCGTGGATGTGATAGATGATGGAATGAAGATTCAAGAGTACTAGAAGTCAATTGGTTGAAAGAAAACATCAAAGAGATGAAATATTATCAAAGTGTGATCACACATCAATTTCTAATCGAAAAGTTATGCACCGATTTTTAGCTTCATATTGAAACTCATATTTGACATGGTAAATGATCTAATTGGAAGATAATATCTGAATAAAAGTTGTATCCCTTTGCGTTATCTTTTTAAATCACTTTGAATCACTTCAATCGGACATTGGTTGAAAAATTTATGATCAAAATATTGAAAGTTGTCCAGCAGAAAAAAAAAAAGTTGAACCATGCGGTCGCATAGTGTTATTTTCATGCGGTCGCATGAAAGGAACCGAGAACTCCAGGAGAAAATTTCAGTTAACTATGCGGTCATATGAATTAAAATCATGCGATCGCATGGTACAATTCTGACGCGAAAAATCTGGTTTCCTTATTTGATTCAACCACCTATGGAAACACGTCGATGACCTCTTTTTAACCCTAGACTCGACGAGAAAAAGGGGGCTACACACTTTTAGAGATTATTTTAACATTGGAGAGCAAGAACACAAGGAATAACACAAAGATTCATCAAGTACTTCAAGGAATTAATTGAATATCTACTCGGGTGATGACGTTTCTTCATTTATTCTTTTGTTTTTCCTTTTTTAGTATGTTAGGCTAGTTTTTCTTGTACTAAGAGATCGATGAACCTTGTAATATGATATTTTAATCTTTAGTTTTATATTTTTGACATTATAAACACGTTTTAATTTATTGAACGATTTATACGTATTTTTTTCATATAATTATTGTGCGCGCGTTAATTATTATATGAATGTGCTGATCTATTTTATGCATTCAAAAGAAGGGAAATAGATTCGATATAGTATAAATTGTCATAGGGTCCGATAGGGGATAGAAATATACCGCTATGCTCTATGTGAATCTTTAAGTGTTCATAAAAGTTAATGCATTCTTTTATGTTTGTATTCGTCATAGAATAGATTTAACATTACTCGAAAGAGATTATTAAATTCAATAGGAATATTGATTCTTCAATATTTATTCGTGTTGTCAAATTGTAAAATTAGAATTGAAATGGATTGTTGCATATGAATTCGTGATCCTAGTGCGTTTTTCTATAGTTAAATTAATCAAATTGTATTCGAATTTCATATTGCATTCTAAGATAATTCGCATATAGTTTAGCCAATTCATTCACAGTAGGATTTATTATCTAGTTCGGTTAGAATTTAGTATAAAACACATCAAAAACTCATCTAGTTTCGGTTAAGGTCGAGATAATTATCATTAAACTACTCAATCTTCGTTGGATCGACAATTCGGACTCTAAAAGTCCACTTTATTGCGGTGATTTTAAATCGAACGGTATTTTCGTGAACATAGGCCCTCATGGATTTGCTTTTTCACTTACCCAAAATGCCTCATACCAATGAAAATATACGTGCACACTTATAAACCCATAGTCCTCCCCATTTTTATCTAATGTGGGACTTTGATCGCATACTCAACAGTATCAAATATATCCTTTTCAATGTACGTAACCAAGCTATTATCCATCCATTCATCACCCATCCAATTTTTTAAATGATTTTTAACTATGTTCATTACTGAGAATCCTGTTTCAATCGTTGTAATAGAAACTCATAAAATCAAACTCACCAAACCATTCTGACTTGAAACCACGAGATGAATTTCCAAATTTAATATTTGAAAATTTGTGTACACGAGTTTGACACGGACCTCTCAATAAATTGGCCCTTCGGATTTCATCTCTATCATTAGGATGATAATCCGAAATTTTATTTCGTAATCTTTGATCTGTTGGAAGACTTTCTAAATCAATTTCAACACGTCTATGTTCAGAATGGTGTGATGGATCATCACTTTCTTTAATAATCAAACTTTGCTCCTGTCTTGGTTTTTAGATCACAAATTTGTCCATTGATTAATATCTAAAACAGAAAAATAAAGCAATAACGTTAATAAGGGAATGGAAGCTATTACAAAAAATAGACAAAACTAGATACAAGTTTAAAACTGAATTAAACATTTGTTCAGTTGATGGAGAAAACTAAATACAATTTTAAAATTTTGCAGACCCTCGCGTCAAAAGTTCAAAACCTGATAAACATATCAAATTGCAGAAAGAAAAAATCATGGTCCATGAGCAAACATATTAACCCGTTTGACCCACATTTTCATTTTCATTTTCATTCTCATTCTTCTACTCATTTTCAACCACACATTCTTCAATAAAATAATATTTTCATCACATCAATAACTTTTCCTTCTTTTTTAACCACACATTTCCCATCATATCACTATTTCAAAATTCATTTTTCCCAAATAATCTCTATCAAACACACTCTAAATAAAACTGAAAAGGGCAATTTTTATCTTTACTTTTTTGTACACACATAAATCTACTATACATAAAAAGGCAGATTAATAGAGTGGGACATAAAATTTCTCAGGTGCACGATCAACGTTGCGTAGAGTCGTAGAGATTGAGAACATGAGAGAGGCACAAACAATTTCGAAGTTGCAATCGTATTCGCAGAGGCACTAGGAGAGATTTACCGGAGGATATTTATATTACCACCACAATTTTTATTTGTTACACCACATTATAATCGCACCACAATTAAAACATGTTTTCAATAAATACAGTACAACAAATTTACAATTATAGTCTTAACACAACAAAAATTGAAAATGAAAAATAAAATAAAATCATAGTATTGTGGTGTACTCTGCCCCCAACCCACAATTACTCCTCATGTCCCTCATCTTCCCCACCCACTAGGCCTCAAAACTGCAGTAATTTTATCCTTTGCAGGCATAGCCAGTTATATTATGCAATAAGTCCACTTGTTCTCCCATTTTCCATTAATATTTTCTTGCCTCTTTATCACCAGAAGTGCCTCCAATGACATGCATAGTGTCTAATGGTATCATGAGCTTTACTGTTAAGAGAATTAATGATTGGACTTCCCGAAGTGTTGTTCTAGACTACCAGTGCTTGTGGTTTTTCCTCGGTTACACGTAGTATCGGCCAGCCTCGTGTGAATAGATATATTACAAACTATTTCAATTTTGAATATTTTGCTTTATAAATATTTGCAATTGTAATAAGAGTTATATATCTTTTTTTGGTGTACAAATGATGTGATGGAATGAAAAAATATATGAGTTTTTAATGGATAGTATATTTATGTCATTTTACTCATGATTATTTAAGTGAATAATAAAATTATGGTGTACTAAACACTTATTGTGCTGGTAATATAACCACCCTTTAGTGGAGAGCAATGGGGGAAGATTAGGTTTGGCCTTAGGGTATATGGGAATTACGCTTGAAGGTATTAATTAGCTTTTAAATTTGTGGAAATTACAACCAACAAGAGTTTTAAACTTCCCAATTCAAAATTAAGATTTAAAAGTTTTCTTTTCAAAAATCAGATAATAATTGAATTTTAAATATTAATAATTATATTACAAAATTAAATATACATATTCATCCCACTTAACTCATACCTAACCACCCCAAAGCCCTAATGATTTCCATTCTCTCTATTCTCTATTTTCTCTCTCTATCCCACATTCTATCCTCTCTATTGCAACTATCGAAAGTCGTCGTTAGAGAGCCCCGCCAATGATGCTCTGCACGATATGGTGATGATGCCGTCTTTATACCGCAATACGTACAAGTAGTATGTTCACAGTTCACAGGTGTTGTCGTGCGCGAGTGGCCTTGCTAATGGTGTGGTGGTTCGCAGCCATCACCATGATGCCGCTGCGACTATAGTCATGGGATTTGGTTTTGGATAATGTCTCGGTGTTCTTAGTCAATTAGATCTGGTGATGAGTGGTTGTGGTGTTGGTGATGTGTAGTGGTGATTGGATCTAGTGAGGAAGCGCGGTAGCGTTGATGGCATTAGTAGTTCGTAGCCGTTGAGATGTTGCCGCTGCAACTATAGTCAATGGGATTCTATGGGAACGAAGAGATCTAGTCGGTGAGTTGATTTTGATGGTGGTGGTAGAGACAGGAATGGAGAGCTCTGGTAGGTGCGGTAGTGGTGTGCGTTTGTGATGCTATGTGTGGTGCGGCGGATGGTTAGGTGTTGGTGATGCTATGGGTATGATGTGTTGTGTGCGGTGCTGGTGGCTCTAGCAGTGTGTAGTGGTGTCGATCGGTGTCGTGCGAAGGTGGGTATGGCTCTGGGGGTTGTTGTGTTTGACAGCGGTGCTATGTGCAGTGATAAATTGCGACCTAGAAATTTTTTGATTTGTGACCGTCAAATAATTTGTGGCCTATTAAATTTTTTATTCGTGGTCGATAAATAATTTGTGATTAAATAGTATATAATTGTGAATTTAATACATTTAAAAAATAAATATTTATATATATAATAAAATATATTTTAAATTAATTATTTCATCAATAAATTTTAATTAATATTTGAATTTTGAAATTCTAATCCTTATTTTTAAATTTTGAAATGAGTCATATTTAAACTCTTACATAGGAAATTTTCCCTTTAATTTTTTGTTTTAGGCTTGGGCTAAGGTAAAATTTTAGAGTTTTCAGTTGGTTTTATTTATTTATTTTTGCTTTGGGTTTTAGGCTGATTTTAGTCTTAATATGGGCTAACATAATAATAAATAAATAAATAACTTGAATCTGGGTGTGAGAACAGGTGACCTCATTGTCCCCATATTGGATATGCAAGTGCGAACAAATGTACTCAAGGACATTATTCATAAAATTGTTATCCACACATTTCGTAAAATTCAGTATTATTCTTCTTTATAAATTAACTTATATAAATTTGCCAAACGATTCCTCAGTCATTGGTTTACCTATATCTAGTGCAAAAAATATAAAACTACAACACTTTAAATACACATTTTCACATTTAAAAAACTTAAAAAAAAAAATTCAAAAATCAGATGATAAACCATATTAATATATTATACATTTATTAGATATTATTGTTAATGAAATTTAGAAAAAAATAGTCTCATTTAAGATATGTTCATTAACAATATCATATAATAATATATATATATCAATTAGTTATTAAAGATAATTATTTCTCTCACTTCCCACTTTTTCTCTCTTATAGATCTCCCAGCTCCAAAATCATGAATTTTTTTTTCTTCAAAATTCAAGTAATCACATTTTGTGACATTTGATAAAATATTGTGACCTATAATTTAATTAAATGGATTACAGTCATAATAACACATACTTTATGATCAAAAATACATATTAGTTACAAACCACATAAGATCACAATCATAAAGACACAATTTATAAATCACAATTACAAATTCAGTTTTAAATTACATTTTTGTATTGATAAAAAATTATTAAATTAATCAGTCAATTTGCCTTCATCTCAAATACGTAACCACCACCTCTTCTACTGCCATCTCAACCTCCAACCTCCCCCACCACCTACACTTGTAACTATACTTGCACCTGCATACCCTAACCCGTTGAGGCACATCCCACAATTTACCTCCTCCACAATATTCTAGGAGTAGGGCGGTGGAGAACTCTTAAGACTGGGGTTCAACCTTTTATACCTGCTCCTGCAATCCACAACTATCACCTCCACACCGCCAACTGATCTATTATAGATATAATTCTCATCATGTCAACACCACCCAAGTCAGCCACCACCACCTTCTTTAAAATCCACGACCATTTCATAGTAAACATATTGTTGCTACCCTACCACCGCCTTTACCTTCAACACACTAAAACATTGTCGTTCAAAATCACTCTTCATCTCATCCACCCTACTCCACCATCGTCGACACCACCCAAATCATTGCCATCGCCATATGAAATCTACAACACACCACCAGCTCAGCTCCACCCTAATTCACAACCACCACATTGTCACTGTTAATGAAGGTCTATATGAATGAGACCTCCACCACCACCACTAATTTAATGAAGGTCGATTCCCCGCAAGGGAATTGACTTTGTTGCAAGTGGGAGTTACCATTGGGTTAATAGTCCTGGCCTATCCATAAGCTCTCCACCCTGGTTCCTTGGAGGTACATCTTGCGATTTACCTCCTCCATAATGACCCAGGGCAGGGTCGGTGGGGGACCCTCAAGGTTGGGGTTCAACCTTTTTACTATAGTCATGACATAGTCATGGAGGTGAGTGAGATCCAGTTTAGTGGTACGTTTCAGATTTTATTTTTGTGGGGACCGAGGTCAGCGATGGTTGCAGGGGCAGAGCCCAATGAAGTCCAGTGCAGGCAAAGGCCAACCCATCACAAATGCCCATTTTTTTTTCTTTTTTAGCTCTCCAAATGCCTAGGCGCAACCAAGAAGTGAAGCCCATTACTTAGCCCAATACCATATTACCATTCATGATTAATCCATAAGTTTCAACCCATTCCATCCATTCCAATTCAACGAATCAATCTACTCCGCCTTCGCCACTGCCTACACCTTCTAGTCTCGGCTCCGTTGGCGCTGTCTCCGCCTTCTCCTTTGCTCTCCGTCCTTGTTTACTGTTTGTTCGAACCCTACACGGCTAGATCGTAGACGGCACTTACGGGTTACGGCAGCAGCAGAAGCAGATGCCGACGATTCTTCAGCAACAACAGAAGAACTGAAGAAGAAGGTGAAGCCCAACCCGACACTTGTTTTTCTTTTCTTATTTTTTGTTATTTAAATTTGTGTAAATTGTAATAATGTTTATTATTTTATATTGAACATATGAAATTAGCTTGCTCTTCGAAATAAGTACTACAGCCTGCCTACACATTGCTGTGTTGATTGCTATTCAATTGATTTTGCTACCAGAGTCCGGACAAAATTTTAATTCCTTCCAGTGTAAGTGTTGTTGGTCAACTTGCTGCCTTTGTAAATTGTAACTGTGAGTTGCTTTAATTACTCTGTCACTATGATTTGTGAAGTGTGAATTGCACAAGTTCTAGAAATAGTATTGCCCTAATGCCCTGTGAAATTGTGAATTGCACTGTGAATTGTGATTTGTGAAGTGAGAATTCTCGAAATAGTATTGCCCTGTGAAATTGTGAAATAGTATTGCCTTGTGAATGTGAATTGCTTATAGTATTGCTATGTGAATTGTCATGTGAAGTGTGAATTGCTTTGCTTTGCTTTTGCTTCTAGTATATTTGTGATTCTGTTTCTATCATTATGAATTACTCCCAATAGTAATTGGATATCAAATGAAGAGATTCTTTCAAAGAAAAATGAATCTATTAACGGAGGATATCGAATAATGTGAAATTTGATGTCACAAAACTTCTAACTGATCCTGGACTAAGGATGCATATCTTTAGTATTGTTGTAATATTGTTTTATATTTTTATCATCATTAAATTCATGATAAAAAAACTCGACGTTGGGCATCGATAAAATTTGTGCCCACACTGAACGAATATCATAACTCCACCCCTAGATGGTTGTTGTTGAAATTGGTCGGGGTGGGGTTGAGAGAGAGAGAGAGAGAGAGAGAGAATATTTTCAGTGCGTGAGAGTGGGTGTGTGGGAGTAGGGTGATAACCATTTTTATGATGCCTATATGTATACATGATGTATATAAAAGTAGTTGGGTATATATGTTTTTATATTAAAAAAAATTATAACCTGGTTTTTGATAAATAAAAAAAAAAAAAATTGTTAATACCACATTGTTGAAATTGAAACCAATAGTGTAAGGATTAGGGTTATTTTCCCATAACTAATTATGACTCAACCTTTCCCTCCATTACTAGCTTTCATCTTTTTATTTGATAGTTTTCCCTACATTTTTCTCTATAAACCAAAAATGTACATATAAAATTGTGAAATTACAAACCAAAGTATTAAAAATATAATATAGGTATATCGGTTTCATTCTCTACCAGTCAAATCCACTCTATATTTACCATAAAAAAAAAAAAAAAATACAACTCTACTAGTTATTTTTTATTTTTAAATATGAACAGTTTGTCAAAGACCTTAAAAACATTATCATCTCTCTCAGATAAAAAGATTGATTTCTCCTCAAATAGAACAGCTAATGAGGCGCTTCATTTGATTCTCTAAATTTAAAATATGGATTTGTAGTGAGTTACTTCTAATATAAAATCTAACAACGTTATCACCAATTACATTACACTCATGCTACATATACAGAGATTTTTGTCAGACAATTTGACATATTGTCAGCTGACACGATTTCATTAAATGTTGAACAAAAAATAATTTTAAATCAATCAATCCAATGTTATCACCTTATCATCTGTAAAAAATTTGTACATTTCATCTCTACAAGAAGCTTGATTCATTGCATTAACGCAAGAACAAATCTGTCATGGTTTGATGGAGCTAATTAAAGGGTATATTTTCTATCGAATACAATAGTATTGTCACTTTTGGGACAATATAATAAAAGGTGCGACTGCCACATTAATTTGAAAGGGAGAGCAATACAGCCACAGGGCTAGCTACTGCGTTTAATTTAATACATACAATAATTGGCACCCAAGGACAAATGCTAGCTGTGCGCATTTAGCCCGAATTATATTTCATTGTTTACATCGCAAGCCACCTTCTAGCTGGAAAATAGTCTTTACATTCTTTAAAAACCTTGTCTCGCGAACTAATAGAACGACACTATGGCAGTAGAGGTGTCGAATTGCATGAAATAAAGTTATGCTAGATGTACATTCTTTACAATACGCATGAAATAAAGTTAAGCTTCAAATGTTACTGGTCAGGTCGCGACCAGCTTTTACCTACTCAAGGACTAGTGATTGATGTCAATACTACCACCTTTGTCATCCACACCAATCAAAAATAATTATGTTAGATGTACATTCTTGTGTAGACATTCCCTTGCACTCCTCCCTATGTGGCATAATCTAGGCGGAAAGAGACAAATTGTTGGAAAAATCAAAGGAGATGATTATGCCATGTGACAGAGTGTAAGGGAAGATGTATACAAGAGTGTACATGTAACATGATTATCTAAAATATATTTTTCTCCAAAATCACATTTAAATGGAGTCCAAACTGGGGCATAGTGAAAAGCGTAATACAAAGGAATTATAAAATGCAAATATACTTTTTCAGTGAAAGTCTAGACAAGTGTTTCGGTAGCAACCATGCTACATGTACGCTCTTCCCTTACACTTTGCTACATGGCATCATCATCTCCTTTGATTTTTCCAACAATCATTCTCTTTCCTGCCTAGATTATGCCACTCAGGGAGGAGTGTAAGGGAATATCTATACAAGAATGTACATCCATTATAATTGTATTTTAAAATATTATTTTTTTGAGAATGTGTAGTTAAAAGATAAGGAAATTTTTTAGTATTACCTATAATATTATTTTATGAAAGAATGTGATTAAAATAAATTTTCAAAATAATGGAACCCAAACATAGACTATATTTTTGCAATTTTTATCATAGACATAATTTGTACACGTTAGTTGTACAATATAATAAATTTAAAGCAATGTGATCTCTACAAGAGCATTAATAGGAAAATATAATATTTAAAAAATTGGTAGTATATCTATTAAAAAAAATACATATATATACTCTTTCCACCCCCACAAAGGTAGACTTTCCTCCATTTTCAAACATATTACAAAAATGTAATTAATATAGCTGGAAATATAAATTTTTCTTACATTTTTCATAATATACCCCAACATTAGATAATTGTTTAAATACAAGTATTTCATATTTATTTATAACAAAGCACATTCAACAGTATAAGATATATATACTTTTATAGAATGAAGGGAGTATATAAGATATATATATATATATATATATATATATATATGGAGATGTATACCTTCTGCGATGGCAAAATATACACATTTGAAGAATATCTAATAATATATGGAAGAAAATAAAGAAACGAAAAATACTAATTTAAATCAATACAGGATTTAATTACAGATTTTAGTGATGGATTCTATCACAGTTTTTTTTTTTTTTTTTTTTTGTCGTAAGAAAATGCAAAGGTAACTTTAATCTGCAAATTGAATAGTTAAGTTTTTGGATCACAAATTAGCGATCTTTCTTGTCAAAAAATCCCTATCGCTAATTTCATAACTCTTTCTTCCGATTTTTTTTTCACTAATTTGGTCGTTCTTAACATTAATAATATGTTACTCTTGACTATGTTTCTAGTAGTGCACGAGATCGCTGATGCCATATCACAAGGCTTTTGTTAGCTGGAGCAAGAAAAAGTGTAGCCGATAGCGACTATTACTATTTTCATAAAACTGCAAGTGAATCAATTTATGAGGTTCGGAGTAGTTGTGGCCAATGAATGGCTTGAACATAACTATAGAAAAAGATATTTTTTGAGTACTGGTTTAAAGACAAAAAATAATTTTTGAAAAAAAGAAAAGCTAATAAGGAAAAAAAGTTGAAAATGTTTTAGTTCAATGCTGGCGGCAGTTTATGCCATATATTAGGAAGCCAAACGTAGAGCTTTGAATGTTATGTGCATTTTACTCATTTTCAGACAGTACTTAAATTATAAGTCCAACTTTTACATTATTTTCTGAAGGTTGTTTCTTGTTTTTTTCTTTTTGTACCAGTTTTCAGCCATTCATCTCATGCTGCTGGCACCGGCCATTTATTAGGGTTTCAACTTTCAACAAACTATTCTTAGTACCCCAAAATCCTATATAATACCACCTTAACTTTCTCATTTTCACTACAAAAAAAATCTTCCACTAAGAGATAAATAGATAAATCTATCTATAGAGAGAGTGTGAGAGTCTCTTGTAACAATGTCTAGCTCATTTAATTTTGCAGGTTTTGCTATTTCCCTAATAGGGTTGATGGCAATGGTGGTGCCACCAGTCGAGGGTGCACGTGCTTTCTTTGTTTTCGGAGACTCACTGGTCGATAGTGGCAATAACAACTACTTGGTAACCACTGCACGGGCAGATTCTGCTCCTTATGGCATTGATTATCCAACTCACCTTCCCACCGGTCGGTTTTCAAATGGTTACAACATTCCTGATCTCATCAGTAAGCTTCCTAGTTTTTGTTATCATTCACATTACATTTCTTTAGATAATGTTAGTTTGTCACAATTTTTGTTTACATGACAATGTATCTAAATTTATAGGTCAAAAGCTTGGTACTGAATCTACATTGCCATACTTGAGCCCGGAGTTAACTGGGGAAACTACTGGTCGGAGCAAACTTTGCCTCTGCTGGAATTGGCATTCTTAATGACACTGGAATTCAGTTTGTAAGTCTTGCCATTCAACTTTCATGTAAAAGCTTTTAAATGAGATGATTCAAGATTGTGATATAGATGTAGGGTTTCAAATCTCTTCATCATCTATTTGTTAAATTTGTCCTCGTATCCAGTCTTTGTTGAAATGACTCGACGTGGCAATAAATTAGTTGATAAGCATGATGACAGTCACATGGAAAAATTAGAAATAAGGGTGTGTAATTGGTTTTATTTTCTATGAAAAATATCATTTTCCATCCAAGTTTCTACTTTTGGGATATTTGATTGGCATTTTTTCTTGAATTTTGTTTTTTTTTTCCGAAAGTTGGTCATGTGATCATGTTTTCCTCAAAAACAAAGAAAATATTTTCTTTATATGGTAGATTTTTATTTTCTAGGCAATTCACACTTTCCAAAACTCAACTATATGGAAATTTACAACAATTTTTAGGTTAAAAAGTAATACAATCAAATACATTTATTTGACAATTTTCATACAAATAAGTCTAGGATTATTTTCTTTCCATACAAGTT
The DNA here is from genome assembly GCA_019395295.1 of Osmanthus fragrans. Classification (NCBI taxonomy): domain Eukaryota; kingdom Viridiplantae; phylum Streptophyta; class Magnoliopsida; order Lamiales; family Oleaceae; genus Osmanthus; species Osmanthus fragrans. The sequence goes on along the minus strand of CM033343.1, from coordinate 19,486,188 downwards.
CCATACTTGCAATCAAACACACCAATCCCTGGATGTTTGCATATGCACGTTATCTTTCAAAACTTTGCATTTCCTCCATTGACAATGATGGTTTTCTAACCCTTTTCTAGTTGGATGGACATTTATTTTGTAAATTATTCCTATTTTAGAAATTCTTGTAGCTGAACAGACACACACTTCAAAAGTCAATATACATTATTAATAAAGTGGATTTGTTCTTTCTTGATTAATTTTTGTCAGGCAAACGTAATAAGAATATTTCAGCAACTGGAATTCTTCCGAGAGTACCAGCAACGAGTGAGCGCGCTCATTGGAGAAGAACAGGCACAGAGACTTGTAAACAAGGCACTTGTTCTAATAACACTTGGTGGGAATGATTTCGTGAACAACTACTTCTTTATGCCAATTACTGCTAGAAGATTTCAGTATAATCTCGAAGATTTCTCCCATTATCTAATTTTCGAATACAGGAAAATTTTGATGGTAACTTCTTATTCTTTTTCATTTTATTGTAACCCTTTCTATGTATGAAATAAATATTTTTTTTCTTACAAGCACTAACTGAGGATATTAGTCAAATCTATTTTGTAACACATGCCATGTCAGGACTATCAAAACGGATAAACCATTAATTGAATTCACATTCATAATAGAGACTTGGGCCACTTGTGTTTGCTTCTTTCACCCATATATGTAGGCTATCATAAATGAATGTACCGAAAAAAAAAAAAAAATTAAAATTGTGTAGCCAATCAAGTTTGTCATCATTGTACCTGATTATCTGATATTTTTCCTAGTCGAACCAAATAGTAGAGAATGCAAAAAATTTAATGGGGGCAATAGGTCGATATGACGTGTTAATTTGATGTCCCTATACGATATTACTTCTTTAAATTACAGAGGCTGTATGAATTGGGAGCCAGAAGGGTTCTTGTAACCGGAAGTGGACCATTAGGTTGCGTGCCTTCTCAGCTGGCGACGAGGGGTACAGATGGCCAATGCGCGGAGGAGCCTCAAAGTGCAGCAGCAATATACAACCCCCTTCTTGTCCAAATGATTAGAGGGCTAAATCAAGATGTTGGATCACACGTATTTGTTGCTGCTAACGCGGTACAAATGCAGAATAACTTCATCGACAATCCCCAAGCCTTCGGTTTGTTACCCTAAAAACCTTTCATTTTCTCTCTTTCATGGTTTATCTAACAAATATAATAAATTGGTTGAGTTTATTTTTTTATTGAGCAGGTTTTATCACAGCAAATATGGCATGTTGTGGACAAGGACCGAATAATGGGGTGGGAGTTTGCAACCCTACGTCAAATTTATGCCCTGATAGAGACGTATACGCGTTTTGGGATCCATTCCATCCAACAGAAAGGGCAAACAAGATTATTGTTTCGACATTCTTCACTGGTTCAGAAGAGTACATGACCCCAATGAACTTGAGCACCATCATGGCACTGGATTCCATGACATAATATAATTAATTCTTCGAGGATGAATCTTAAATTTGAAGTATTTATCAAATTTTAAAGTTTAATTTCTTGAGGTTGTCTTGTTAATGTTTCGTGTTCTCTGAGTCCAATTCCTAGACTACCTAAATCGAGTGGATCAGTATCAGGAGGAAGTGTAAAAGTTTGGGAACTCAGTTTATTGATTTTCTATGTTTCGTAATAGTGCAATACAATATTATGCCAGCATGATGTGCACATATCGTGTAAAAAGTAATGTGGGGCGTCAAACTCTTATTGGCGTTAAGTCGAGTGAAAATTTAACAAAGAAAAATACTAAAAAAACCAGTTTCTAACAGTATAAGCCTTCTCGTCTCTCTGCAAAACCGACACTTGTTCATATGCGCTCCTGGTTCTAAACAGACCACGTATTATCTCCACAGATCAGGGATACATAGGCGGATCATACCATGAGAAAAATCCACATCCTCCACTTTTCTGTATAAAAATGTGATAAGTGTGTTTTACACACTTATTTAGGCCACAAAACATGGTTAATTGTGAATGTATATATTGAAATATGGCTTAATTCGGTATAATTTGTGTTTGTAGGACTACATTGATGGATGAAACGAAAAGTATGTGAAAATGAGCGAAAAAAGACCAAAAGGGAAGAAAATGAAAGTTCAAGGACTATCGTGCAATTATTCAAAACTTGTGTCGAACCAAACAATGAAGATTTGAGAGTACTAGGAGTCAATTGGTTGAAAGAAGACTTCAAAGGGATGGAATATCGTCAAAGTATGATCACACATCAATTTCTAATCGAAAAGTTATGCACCGATTTTTTGCCTCACATTGAGACCAATGTTTGACACGGTACAAGATCTAATTGGACGATGATGTCTGAATAAAAGTTGTAGCTCTTTGAGTTATCTTTCCAATGCACTTTGAATCACTTCAATCGGATATCGGTAGAGAAAGTTATGATCAAAATACCGAAAGCTGTCCAGCGGAGAAAAAATGTTCCAAGCGGTCGCTTGGAACAAATCCCAAGCGGTCGCCCAAGTACATTCAGGGAATCCAGGAGGCAAATTTCACAAACCAAGCGGTCGCTTGGATTATAACCAAGCGGTCGCTTGGTTCATTTCTGACCCGAAAATTCTGGTTTCCTTTTTAAAGTTAAACTCTTATGGAAACCAATCTAGGACCCCTTTAAAACCCTAAACACGACTAGAAACGAGGGGACGCCTTATTCTACTATTATTGACCTATTGAAGAGCAAGAAGAAGGTGAAGAACGAGAAGATTGATCCAAGATTCAAGATTTCACTTCAAGATCCAATAGGGTGATGTCTTCTTCAATTTATTTTCTTTCTTCTCTTAGTTTTCATAGTTTTATCATGCTATGCTAGTTTTTAATGTGCTAGGTGAACGATGAACCATGTAATTTGATATTTTGATTCCTAGTTTTATTTATTTGACGTTAAAACGCGTTTTGGATTAATGAATGGTTTATATACATTGAATTACGTCTACAATTATTATGCATGTGATTGTGTGATGTGTTGTGGTTTATTTAATCCATTCGAAAGAGGATAAATAGATTAGACAAGGTATAAATCATCGTAGGGTCCGATAGGGGATAGAAATATACCGCTATGCCTTACGTGAATCTCTAAGTATTCATAGAACTCCATGCATTTTTGTATATTTGCTCCCGTCATAGAGATATAGTCGGTGTCGTATATGAAAATAGGTTCAAGCTTAATCGAAAAAGAGTTTTGAATAAAATAGGAATATTGATTCGTCATAATTCAAACGTGTTGTCAAATTGTAGAACTAGGGTTCAAATAGATTATTACATGGGGATTCGCGAACCTAGTACGCTTTTTATTTGATTATTATCTCAATTTCGCATTTAGGATTATAATTGAACGTAGTGAACTTTGCATTTAATTAGATAGTTCATTTTATTTTGCATAAGTAGCTCATTTAATTTAGTCACGAGTTAGTTACAACCACTCAAACACGAATTTTGTTTCGGTTAAGGTCAAATTATATAGAATTAAACTGTTAAATCTCTGTGGGAACGATACTTGGACTTCAAAATCCACTTTATTACTTGAAACGAACCGTACACTTGCGGTACTATAAGTCGAACAAGTTTTCGCGTGTCAAAATGCATAATCATAATGAACGATTTCTGAAAAATGAACATTGGAGTTCAATTACCCGGCGGCATTGGCATATAAGGAACCCTGTACTTGGGTTAGCTGGTATCCATCCACGGTGTCTTCATCTCAATTCACAGTTCTATACAATCAAGGATCCATTGTTCTTCTCCTGTGCAAAATTACATATACATATATAATTTATGAATAATGCTACTTGAGCAAAATAGCTGAAAACATTAAGAGAGAAAACGATTTATTGAATCAATTAATCTAATTACAAGATGGAATGCACTTGCGATATTTATAGATGCAAGAGAAAACCATTGACCAATAGCAAGTGTACAACACACCAAAAGGAAACGGTTCTCAACAGAAAATTAAAAGAAAAAAGAAAAACATGCAAAGCATGACTATAGGCTACAACTAGGGCTGGACATATATCCCGAACCAAACTGAATCGAACCGGACCCGAACCGAACCGAACCGAGCGGTTCTTCGTAAGTGAAATACCTGAACGGGTATCAGAATTGAGAACCGACGGGTACGGGTCGGTTCTCGATTCTAGACCCAGAACCGAAGAACCGAATAAGAACTGAATTTTTTAAAATTTTTTTAATTTTTATATATGGGATAAATCAAATTATTTAGTTTTTTAAAAATAAATTAACAAATATAGAGTTTGCAATGAAGAGACTGGGTTCTATGATGGCATTGAGACATGTAATAAAAAATATATTATATTTTTTCTTATTAAATCTTATTAGTTGAACAATTTTTTGTTTATTTATGTTTGTTAATTGGGATTTTTCAATCTTTCTTGTAGAGTTTTTTTAGTATCTAGTATGGCAAGTCAAGTAATTGATTGTTAAATCAAATAATTGTTAAGTAAGTACTACTGTATTAGTAATACTTTAAAATATTTTATCTCTACGAGTCTATGACTTCTAATTTATATGGATCACCGATATTTTAGTATTACTAATTTACTATCTATTTTTTGTTATTTGTATACATTGATAAATTAATCTTATTGGACAACTTGTTATTTATATCTTATTAAATTGGAATACGTTAATTTGTAAAAGTTAAGATTGAACATGTTAGACTGTAGTATTGTTATAAATGTTAAAAAAATTAATTATACTATGGAACCGAACAGAACCGAACCGAACCGAACTGAACCGAATGGAACCGAACCCGAACGGTTCCAAAATTATATTTGGACCCGACGGTTCCATTTACTAACTACCCAAAAATTTTCAGTTCGGTTCAGTTCTCTTCAGAACCAAACCGAACCATGCCCAGGCCTAGCTACAACTTCTTAAATCCGGTATGTGCATACTGGATCAGATACTCAATACCGGATATTGACATGGATACCAAATACCGGATATTGAACTTGAACACCAAATACAATATCCGGTATCCAAATACCGGATATTGAATATGTACACCAAATGCCGGTATCTAAATACCGGATATTGAGTTCCTTCATTCTTTCATCCCCCCTTCAAGTTGGAATTGGTGTAAATCACCTAATTCCAACTTGGAAAGAAGACGAGCAAATTGAGGGGGAGCAAGAGGCTTGGTAATACGTCCTCAAGTTGGAGGCCAAATGGAACGAATCTTGGTGAGATGAAACCAGACTTAAACTGATTCCTTACGACATGACAATCAATGTCTAGATGTTTGGTCCATTCATGAAAAACTGGATTGGCTGTGATGTGTAATGCAGCCCTGTTATCGCACCATAACGGAATAGATGTCAGTAAGGGAATGTGAAGATCATTTAGGATGTAGGAAATCCATTGCAATTCACAAACAGTACTTCCCATACTCCTATACTCTGCCTCTGCTGAAGAACAGGAGACAGTGGTTTGTTTCTTTGTTTTCCAAGAGATCAAGGCTGATCTAATAAAAATGCAATAACCTGTGAGGGATTTTCTTGTATCAAGACAGGATCCCCAATCTGCATCAAAGTATGCCTTTAAATGGAAAGAGTTATGAGCAGGATAAAAAAGGCCTTTGGAAGGACATCCCTTGAGATATCTAAGTAAAAGTAAAGCAGTTTCCCAATGTATTTGACATGGAGCATGAACGAATTGGCTCAACTGTTGAACTCCATAAGTAATGTCAGGTCTGGTTAAGTTTAAATAAAGGAGTCACCCAACCAATCTTCTGTACCGTTCAGGATCAGCTAGCAAGGAACTGTTTTGTGCCACTACCTTTGTGTTCTTTGGTATAGGAACCGGAATTGATTTAGCTCCAATGAGACCTGCATCTTGAATGAGATCAATGATATATTTCCTCTGATTAATATACATGTCATCTGCATTCCGTGCAATTTCCAATCCTACAAAGTATTTTGCATAGCCTAGCTAGATCTTTGATAGTGAATCCTTGGTGTAAAAAATTCTCTGTGTCAATAATATCCTCTTCGTTTGAACTTTTGATAACATCATCAACATATACCAGAAGAAAAAGAGTTTTCTGGGAAAAGTGTTTGGTAAACAAACAATGATCATGGGCTGATTGATGGAAACCATAACTCTGAAGTTTAAGACACAATTCCATATTCCATTGTCGGGAGGCCTACTTTGGGCTATATAAACTCCGCTTGAGCTTGCAAACCTGCCCTGGTAATGCCTTGTTATAACCCTCAGGTGGCTGCATATAAACCTCATCATCTAAGAAACCATGAATGAAGGCATTGTTAATATCCAATTGGTGAACAGGCCATCCTCGTCCAGCCACAACTGCCAAAAATACTCTAACTGTAACAAGTTTAGCTACAGGTGAAAAACTGTCAAAATAATCAATCCTTTGCGATTGATGGTACCCCTTTGCAACAAGCTTAGCTTTGTATCTATCCCCTATACCATCTGGACGAAATTTGATTTTGTATACCTACCTTGAACCAATTGCTCGTTTGTTAGGTAGAAGATTGGTTAACTCCCAAGTTTGATTAGTTTCCAGTGCATCTAGTTCTTGATGCATAGCATTAGTCCATTCTTCACTTTTGCTGGTTTGATTATATGAATTAGGTTCCTGAGCAATTGATACATTTTCCAGAAATGCACTATATGAAGGTTGAAGTTGTGGGGAAACAATATATGGAAAGGTAGGTGGAGTAAACCCAGTATGAGGTGGAGAGACCCTGTTGCAGCATGAACTAGCATCAGCAATTGGCAAGTCTTGCATGGCAGTGACATTTGTGATGTAGTCTTGTAACCAGGATGGTTGTGATTTAGTTCTGGCACTGTGTCTAACAACTGGAACAGGTGATTCAGGATAAGGTAAAGGTTCAGAACAAGTTTCAAATGTGGATTGATCGTTAGGGAAAGGAACCTGAATGAGGAGAATAGAGTCTGAAGTAATATTAGGGGAAAGTGAAGTGTCCGGTTGTGTTTCTACAAGAGGTAGAACATGTAATGGGTCTATAGTAACATCATTTTTTAAATTTTCCATATCTTGATCATCATCTGTATTTTGAAATAAAGGTAAAGAAGGATAGGAATCATCTTGATCATGTTTAAAGGGAAAAATTGACTCAAAAAATTCAATATCCCTAGAGATATGTACCCGTTTAGTGTCAATATCAAACACTTTAAACCCCTTTTGACCAGGATTGTACCCAAGGAAGATACATTTGTGAGATCTTGATTCAAATTTGGTTTTATGGGGTTTGATGTTTGCAATGTAACACAAGGAGCCAAAGGTTTTAAACAAAGAGTAATCTGGTTTATATCCAAATAATTTCTCAAAAGGATTCTTCCATTGTAGAATCTGGGTAGGAAATCTGTTTATTATGAATGTGGCCATCAACAAGGAGTATGTCCAGAACTTTTTTGGCAAAGATGCTTGGAACATTAATGATCTAGCAATTTGGAGTAAATGTTTGTGTTTTCGTTCTACCACCCCATTTTGTTGAGGTGTATAGAAACACGTTCTATGGTGAATGATACCAAAGATTTGAAATATACTTTGACACTCATGACTAAGAAATTATGTCCCATTATCTGTCCTTATGCACTTAACCTTTTTATTGAACTGTGTTTCAACCATTCTAAAGAAATTGTCCAAAGTTTTGGCAACTTGTGTCTTATGCACAAGTAGGAAGGTCCAAGTGGATCGACTGTAATCATCAACTATTGTAAGCATATAGGGAATTACAGTGAGTGAAAACTGTCTATAAGGCCCCCAAAGATCGATATGTATAAGGTCAAAAATGGCTTGTGTATGAATGGTGCTTGTAGGAAAATGACTCCTCTGATGTTTGGCCTTATGACATATCTCACAATGTTTAAGAGAATCTGATTTCTTTGGGAGATGCTTGAGGAAATCTAAGTATTGCATGGCATGATATGATACATGCCCAAGTCTATTATGCCACTTAAGAAATTGATCAGTGTGTGAGGAATCAAAAACTTTATTGATATCAAATATCTTATCATAGGAAGTAGTACATTTAGGAAATTTGGACTGAGCTATCAGTTTATCTCTACTTCTACTTTCCTTGGAAATAAAACTAAACTCATCTAACAAGTATAACTTCCCTACAAGCTTGCCAACTACCAATACTTTTTTCATTCTGCAGGTCCTGCAGTAAACAAAAATCAGGATAGAAAGTCAATTTCAGTTTCGCTGTTTGAGTAATCTTTGGCACTGACAGAAGGTTAAACTTGAAACTATGAACATATAAGGTATATGTTAGATGTAATTTGGGGTTCAATTCAACATTTCCAACATGGTTAACTGTTTTGTTTGTTCTATCAGGTTGGCAAATAAGAGTAGGTTGTGTAGCAGGAGTTAGTTTTGTCATTAGATTCAAATTTGTGCAAATGTGATTGCTGGCTCCTGTATCAATGATCCAGGTTCCTGGTTTCACATGATCAAATGCAGCTAAAAATGAGTAATATGAAGTCATACCTGCATACTCCTTAATGTGAGCAAAATTCACCTTATTTTCAGTCTCCACTAGCTTATTTCCTTTCAAGATTTTCAGCACTTCTTGTGTTACCAGAATAGCTAAGTCTGTGGACATTGTCATATCCACTTTCCTGTTCCAATTAGCCTGATCACCCTCAAAGTCCAAAGGTGTGTCAATCATATTAGCTGAAAAACGTCCATCTCCGAAACTTCTAGGCATTTGTTCCTTTGGCATTTTGAACCAATCTGGATATCCTATCAACTTAAAACATCCATCTTTTGTATGACCTTCATATTGCAATGATCACAGTGATGAAGTTCTTTCTCATTTCCAAACCTTTTATTATTTCCTCTGCCTAAGGCATACCTCATAGTGTTTTTGTTAAAACCACTTCTACTTCCATTGTCTCTCTTGTAATCGATGGATTTAACTAACATAGCTGCATTATCATTTGATTCAGGGAAAATATTGTGTACCTCTCGCTGTTTTTCAACTCTTAACACCATAGAATATGCTTTATTGACAGAGGGAAGCGGATCCATCACCAACACTTGATTTCTTATATGATCAAATGTATCATTTAATCCTATTAAAAATTGCATGAGCTGATTGGATGTAGTCAGATCTGAAATTTCCTTAGATGCTGAACAGGTGCAGGTAAGTATTGGCATCAGACATGTTAACTCATCCTACAGTTTTTTTAGTTTGGTATAATACTTTTCAACTGTTAAAACTCCTTGTGAAATGCTACTGATTTCTCTTTGTATCTGATATAGCATCGGGCCATTGCACTCACCATATCTTTCTTTCAATTCTGACCATAAATTCTTTGCTGATTTGGTGTAAATAAAAGCTTCTACAATATCTTTAGCAATGGAATTCAACAACCATGACCTAACCATACAGTCTACCCTAATCCACTGCTCGATTTTAGATGCATTATCTGTAGGTTTATCACATTTTCCATCAATGAATCCCAATTTCATCTTAGCTCCTAATGCTATGATGATAGGTCTACTCTGGCTAAGGTAATTTCTACCTGTCAATACTGAAGTAAATAAAACCATACCAGGATGATCTGAATTTTGAAGATCTAACGGATCTCTATTTGAATATTCCTTCTCCGCTGCTTCATCCTCAGTATCCGATCCAGATGTATTTTGCGCCATATTTTCTTCAACTAATCAATTGGTTTTTAAAACAAACTTTTGAATTTTCTCAGCCTGCTCTGATACCATGAGCAAAATAGCTGAAAAGCATTTAGAGAGAGAACGATTTATTGAATCAATTAATCTAATTACAAGATGGAGTGCACTTGCGATATTTATAGACGCAAGAGAAAACCATTGACCAATAGCAAGTGTACAGCACACCAAAATGAAACGGTTCTCAACAGAAAATTTAAACGAAAAAAAGAAAAACGTGCAAAGCATGACTATAGGCTACAACTTCTTAAATCTGATATGTGCATACCGGATATTGACAAGGATACCAAATACCGGTATCCAAATACTGGATATTGAACTTGAACACCAAATACAATATCCGGTATCCAAATACCGGATATCGAATATGTACACCAAATGCCGGTATCTAAATACCGGATATTGAGTTCCTTCATTCTTTCACTACTTGTACATAATAGGATTACATAATGGTTTGCATATAGATGATATATCTGTGAGAAATGAAACGGTTCTCTTAACTCCTTATATCTATTGTGTGCCCTTAGATTAAATGGATGGTGGAGATTCCTTGGGAGATATTCAAATGACTTGTTGGAGAAGCTTTTACCTACCTTGTTTGAATATATACACTATCTTTCCATCATTCACGTGGGTGGAGCTAGGGCAAAAATAGGGTTGAGCCATTCTTTCCAAAAGCTTCTTTCTCTCTCTCGTTTTTGGCCCTCCATTGGTAAACATCTTTGGCTTCTCTTCTCTTCTCTTCTACTGTGAGATCCTTGTGTTTTCTAGGTATGAAATAGGGCTAGTTACATTGGTGATTCTTGAGTGATTGGGGAAGGAGAAGGGGTGGTTTCTTGAAGCCAAGTATAGGAGGTTCTTTGCCGATTTTCTCTAGCTCTCTTGGAAGGTGATTTGCATTGCGTGGAAGGGTGTTCCTGAGCCTACAAATCGACCATAAACAAAGAGGAAGAAGCTGGACATTTTCGGCCATTGTTGGAGCTTCAAGATTCCAGATTTTCGGTTTATGTTCTTGGTGGTTTTTTCATTGATGTATATGATGTATTTGGTTGTTTAAACACCCATAATCCTAACAAACTGGTATCAGAGCAAGGTTGGGGTGTTTTCCGGCCAAAAACAGATCTGGAACAACCCAGAAATCGAGCAGAAAACCAGCAGAAAAAGGAAGAAGAAGCTGTCCAGAAATCTGTTGAAAAACAGAAACTTCAAACGCGATTTCCCGCCAAACCAGAAGGAATTTGGAAAATCCGAGACCACCGGGGTGCTCTGCAGACCGAGGAGAATCTTCCTAGATGATGAGCGATTTTCCGGCGACCGGCCGGCGGTGGCGCGTGTAGCTCCGGCGACGGCGCGTGGCGGTTTCCGGCGAGAATTTTTTCGAGCAGATTTCTTAGTTTAACCTGCTGAACGTATTGATGCGTTTATTTTAGTGTTTCAGGTTATACATAAAAAGTTGGACGATTTTGCCCCTGGCTTGACATCTACAGCAGTTCGATTGTGAAACTTTGGTATATTTACTGTTTTTCAACAGTAGTTTGGTAAGATTATTCTAAACTCTCCGTTAGGATAGGTTTGGTATTTTTTACCGATTTATGCATGATTGCTTGGTTACTTATTTGTGAATTCCGTTGATTGAATTCTTGTAATTAATTCGTGACCTGAAAGCATATTTAATTGCATTATACCTGTTTCATCGTTGTGCTTCATTTCTGAAAACTGGTTTTTTAACTCTACATTCGTATTTTATTTGATCATCTGGAAAAGATTTTTTCAAAACCTTTTCTGTTATGTCCACGAGTACAGGCCACTCTTTTACAGAATCTGTAATGGGTTCGAGGGTCGAATTATCGCAATTCGATGGAAAGGGGGATTACTCGATTTGGAAACAGAAAATGAGGGCTATTTTGGTCCAACAGAGAGTTGCTAAAGCTCTTGATGATCCTGCTACATTTTCTGATGAGTTAAAGGCTAAACCACATGAAATTGAAGACATGAATGAAATTGCTTACAGTTCTATAATTTTGCATTTATCTGACAACATTGTAAGACAAGTTGATAATGTCAAAACTGCTAGAACTTTGTGGACTGAACTAGATGCCTTATTCTTGACTAAAACTTTACCTAACAAGATATATCTGTTGGAAAAGCTGTTTAGTTTTAAGATGGATCCCGGGAAGGATGTCGAGGGGAATTTGAGTGACTTTAGCATAATTGTTAAGAGTCTGGCTCATAATGATAAAAAATTTGCCGATGAGGATTTAGCTGTCATATTGCTAAACTCTTTGCCCGAATCTTATAGAGAAATGAAAAATGCCATAAGATATGGTAGGGACACTCTCACTCAAGCTATTGTCACGGATGCTTTAAAATCAAGAGAACTTGAATTAAAAAGAGATAATAGAACTTATTCTCGTGAAGAAAGCTTATTTGTTAGGGGAAGATCTGAAAAGAAAGAATATAACTTTCATAACAAGAAGGGGAGAGGAAAATCCAAAATGAGATCCAAATCCAAAGATAAAAGCGGTAAGAAATGTTATCACTGTGGAAAGTTGGGACATTTCAAGAAAGACTGCTTTGAGTGGAAAAGGAAACAAAGAGATCCAAACAATACTGATCAAGATAATGCTGCCATTGTGTCTGAATTTGACAGTCTGCATGTCCTTAATGTGTCTGAGGAAGAATTTGATAAAAATTGGATCCTAGACACAGGGTGCACTTTTCATATGTGCCCTGAGAGGTCTTGGTTCTGTAACTATAAAGAGACTGAACATAGGAAGGTCTACATGGGGGACAATAATTCTCAAAATGTGGTTGGAGTTGGTGACATAGCCATCAGGATGTACGATGGGGCCGTCACGCAGCTTAGAAATGTAAGATATGTTCCTAATTTAAAGAGAAACCTCATTTCCTTAGGTTCTCTTGAAGATGAGGGATATACCTTCAAGTCTGGTAACAAAATTTTGAAAATTATGAGGGGTTCTCTCATAGTTATGAAAGGACCTAAAAGGAATGGGTTGTACTATCTGGAGGGTAAAACTGAAATACCATTTGATTCTAGCCTTCTTACTGTGAGTAAAGACAAGACTGAACTTTGGCATAACAGAATGGGTCACATTGGGTTTAAAGGGCTAAAAGCTTTAAATAATCAGAAATTGCTTGGAAAGGATGATATTGAAACAATGAATTTCTGTGAAACATGTGTTTTGGGTAAGTCCCATAAGGTGAGCTTTGAAGCTAGCTCTCATAGGACCAGCGGACCATTGGACTATGTCCATGCTGATTTATGGGGTCCGGAGAAGCACTCCACATTTGGTGGGAGCAAGTACTTCTTGTCCTTGGTGGATGATTATTCAAGAAAGGTTTGGATTTACCCTTTGAAGGTTAAGTCGGAAACCTTTGAAAAATTCAGAATTTGGTTGAAGTCTGTGGAAAATAAGCTAGATAAGAAGCTTAAAACTTTGAGAACTGATAATGGGCTTGAATTCTGCAATTTTGAATTTGACAACTTCTGTAAGCAGAAAGGCATAACAAGACACAGAACTGTTAAATACACACCTGAACAGAATGGGGTCGCTGAGAAAATGAACAGGACCATAATGAACAAAGTTAGGTGTATGTTGATTAGCTCTGGCCTTGCGAAAGGCTTTTGGGCTGAAGCTGCAAGTACTGCAGCTTACTTGATTAATAGGTCTCCGTCCAGCAGTATAGGGTTTAAGACCCCACAGGAGTTGTGGACGGGAGAGCCTCCAAATCTAGAACACTTGAGGGTGTTTGGATGTGCTGCATTTGCACACCAATCTGAAGGAAAACTTGAGCCGAGGGCGGTCAAGTGTGTGATGTTAGGGTATCCCGAGGGTGTGAAAGGCTATAGGCTATGGGTTTTAGGGGTTCAAGGCATTAAGATTATTAACAGCAGAAATGTAGTCTTTAATGAATCTGAGATGCCATGCCTAAAACAGAAAACTGATGAAACTAACAAATCTGAAACTGAGAAGAGTATTCAGACTGAGGTGAAGCTGACTAAGCTTGATTCACCTACACCTGGGAATGAGGTTAATGACCCTATACATCAAGAACCTGAAAATGAAGATGAGGCTGAAAATGAAACTGAACTTGAACCTGAAGGGGTGACTGAACTTCAAGAAACCATTGAACCAGTTGAAGTTGAACATTTTAATGATCAGCCACCTAATCAAGATTATCAGCTTACTAGGGATAGGGGGAGGAGGCAAATCAGGCCAAATCCTAGATATGAATCCCTAAACATGACTGATTTTGCCTTTGTTTCAGGTGAAGCCCTTGAACAAATAGAACCTGATAGTTTTGAAGAAGCTGTGAATGGAAAATATTCTGAAAGTTGGTTAAAAGCTATGCAGGAGGAAATGAAATCTTTGAGTGATAATAGAACCTGGAAACTCATTAAAAAACCTAAAGATCAAAAATTGGTTCCTTGTAAGTGGATTTACAAGTTAAAGGAGGGTTTGAGCCCTACTGATCCGGTGAGGTTTAAGGCGAGGTTAGTGGCTAAGGGTTATACTCAAAGGAAGGGTGTGGATTATAATGAAATATTTTCACCCGTGATTAAGTACAAGACAATCAGATTAATGTTGGCTCTTGTGGTTCAATTCAATTGGGAACTTGAACAACTCGATGTAAAAACTGCTTTTCTACATGGGGAGTTGGAAGAGGATATCTTCATGAGCCAACCACAAGGTTTTGTGGTTAAGGGAAAATTTGATTATGTGTGCAAGTTAGAGAAATCTTTGTACGGGCTGAAACAGAGCCCAAGACAATGGTACAAGAGATTTGATGCTTATGTGCTGAAAATAGGGTTTAAAAGAAGTGAATTTGATGCTTGCTTGTATTTTAATGACATAAAGAGCGATTGTGAGGTTTACTTGCTGCTTTATGTGGATGATATGCTGTTAGCTGGACCTAGCAAGTCTCAAATTAATAAACTGAAAGATCTTTTGAAATCTGAATTTGACATGAAAGATTTAGGGAATGCTAGAAAGATTCTAGGGATGGTGATAACAAGGGACGTGGCGAAGAATAGGTTAACTATTTCACAGGAAGCTTACTTGAACAAAGTTGTGACAAAATTTGGTATGAAAGACAGTAAAATTGTGAATGTGCCTCTTGCCAGTCATATGAATTTATCACATGCTCATTCGCCTAAATCTGAGTCTGAATTAAAAGAGATGGAAAATGTGCCGTATGCTAATGCTATAGGTTCTATCATGTTTTCTATGATTACTACTAGACCTGATCTTGCTTTTTCCATCAGTCTCCTAAGTAGATTTATGTTCAATCCTGGTAAGCTGCATTGGGCTGGTTTGAAATGGTTATTGAGGTATTTGGTTGGGACTTTAAATCTGGGCTTAGTGTATGAGAAAAGATCTGAGAAGTTAACTTTGAAAGGTTATGTTGATGCTGACTTTGCTGGTGATAAAAGACAGTAGAAAATCAACTACAGCATACTTCTTTACCCTAGGTGATAATTGCATAACATGGAAATCTCAGTTGCAGCCTTTAGTTACTTTATCAAGTACTGAGGCAGAGTATGTTGCCATAACCGAGGCGGTTAAGGAATGTACTTGGTTAAAAGGAATCTTAAAAGAATTGAACTTCATGCATGATATACCTGTTATGTTTACTGATAGTCAAAGTGCTTTATTGCTTTGTAAAAATCCTGTTTATCATGAAAGATCTAAACATATTGAGGTGAAGTATCATTTTATTCGTGAGAAATTGTCTCAAAATGAAGTTAAACTTGTTAAGATTCATACTGACAGGAATCCCTCTGATGTGGGAACTAAAATTCTACCTGCAGGTAAATTTAAATTATGCTTATCTTTGTTACATATTGATACGGGTTAATTTTTCTTGCAGGTAGTGGGCGATGATGATGAACAGTTCTTCCATGTGCAAATTCGCAACCAAGAGAGTGTGTTATGAGAACCAAGGTGAAGAATGTGAGAAATGAAATGGTTCTCTTAACTCCTTATATCTATTGTGTGCCCTTAGATTAAATGGATGGTGGAGATTCCTTGGGAGATATTCAAATGACTTGTTGGAGAAGCTTTTACCTACCTTGTTTGAATATATACACTATCTTTCCATCATTCACGTGGGTGGAGCTAGGGCAAAAATAGGGTTGAGCCATTCTTTCCAAAAGCTTCTTTCTCTCTCTCGTTTTTGGCCCTCCATTGGTAAACATCTTTGGCTTCTCTTCTCTTCTCTTCTACTGTGAGATCCTTGTGTTTTCTAGGTATGAAATAGGGCTAGTTACATTGGTGATTCTTGAGTGATTGGGGAAGGAGAAGGGGTGGTTTCTTGAAGCCAAGTATAGGAGGTTCTTTGCCGGTTTTCTCTAGCTCTCTTGGAAGATGATTTGCATTGCGTGGAAGGGTGTTCCTGAGCCTACAAATCGACCATAAACAAAGAGGAAGAAGCTAGACATTTTCGGCCATTGTTGGAGCTTCAAGATTCCAGATTTTCGGTTTATGTTCTTGGTGGTTTTTTCATTGATGTATATGATGTATTTGGTTGTTTAAACACCCATAATCCTAACAATATCAAAAAGAGAATGGGGAGTTTTTTTTTTAATTATGATCCAATCATATCTCACAATATCATGTGTATATACATCTTTATATACATGTAGCACAACCGATATTATATATACATATAATATTAACATTTCAGTATTACTAGGATTAGGCGGGAAAAGAGGGTCAAATAGTATATTGACCAAAATTCCCTTACCCAAATGACAAGAGTGGAAGGCACATGGCTATTTAACGAAGCAATTGGACGAAATGACATGGAATGGGTGACATTCTCAAAGAACGATCGATTTTATTGCCCAAATGTCAAAATTGAAAAGATAGGACAATTTACACAATGTGGGGCAAATGATGGAGACATTGTTTTGTGCCAATATCTGTAATAATTGTTTGACCAAACTAAGGTTTATTCAATTGTGAACCGTAGATATCTTATCTAGAAGTGAAGTTCAAGATGTCTCAGTTGTATCAAATTTCATCTAGTGCCAAAGATGTGAATAAAATTTTCACATATGGATCATATTGACGAGGCCTGAATGGAGGATATTTGTCTACACTAGTACAATGTTGATAGATACTCTATTTAGCAAACCCCTTCAAGTGTAGTCCAAATGTAGACGAGACACAATTCAGTATTCTATTCTACACATCCCTTCAAAGGCCTAATTTATTCTTATACAATTTTCATAAATAGGTAGTGACAATCCTTAAATCTAGATTTTTTTTTTTCCCATTTTTTTGTGATTTGATACCATGTAAATCATCAACGAAAAAGAAAAACTTAAGTTTAGATATTTCAATTTGAAAACTCAAAGACTCAATATTGTTTGAATGAAGTTTCAATTAAAAAAAAATGAGTACAACCTTCTTTATACTTTACTCCAGTCGAATATATTAAAATTAGGAGTTTCATCTTAAAATGTCAACTTTATTAAGAAAAGTAACTCAAACCCCTATACGTTTTTCTATATTTTGTATTTAACTTATGTGAAATTTATCCCTTAACACGACTTTGCAAGATGGTGGCTCATTTGAACATACTAATCTTGAAATATATATATATATATATATATATATATATATATATATATATATATATATTTATATGCTCATCTTTTTTAGTTTTAATCGGATCGAATTACTCATTGAAATTTAACGGGCTCTTATATTATATTAAAATTTGAAGTTTCATCTTGAAAATGTAACATTGTTAAGATGAGTAGTCCAAATTTTTATATATTGACCCATATTTCAATATTTAACCGATGTAAAATTCATCTCTCAACATAATATAGTGCCAGACTATCAGTCTTTCCTAGTTCATAATTGAAGATTGCAAAACAAAGATATCTGAGATTAAAGATGAGTGGTTAGGTTTTTTCAACTGTATTCATTAATGATCTTAAAGATTTTATTACATAATTTAAAGATATAAACTCAACAAAACGAAAGAGGAGTTTGTGTGTACAGCTTGTACGCGGATCTTTACTTTAATCTCTCACCAAGAAAACACTGGGGACATGCCTATACCATCACATACGACTTTGCCATCTAGTTTTGCAAAGGAGCAACCAAACTAACTTTTTTTCCTCTTAATTTTAATTTCCTTTTTCTCAACAAATGGTTACAGCTCAATAGTATTTATCCAAATTAAGTTTTTTGTTTAAAGCAGAAAGTACAAACATTATAATACATTATGTTAGCTGGGAAAATTGGCCACCACAGACTAAGCTAGACTTAAATGAACGAGAAAAATTCAAACTTTGAACCTTATTATGAATTCACTTAGTTTTATAAGTAAATTCCGAAGTAGGTCAAGCAATCAAGTTTATGTTCCTTGCAAACTTTTGATAAATTAAAAGTAGTGGGAACCCTAATAGTTGTAGAGTTGCAAGAGTTGGTAAACATCATTTAATGTTTGGTTATTGAGATGGAATTCTCCCTTGATTCAATTTGAATGGTAGTATTTCTTAAATTTTTATATTCAAAATTTAAATTGTTCGTAAAATTATTCAAATCGGTCTTATTATCTATAGATATATATATATATGTCGAGGAGTCAACTACAAGTAAAAAGAGATCCAGAAGCAAGATAACCTATGTTTAAATATTAACCTACCAAGAAATGACTTGTGGAGTTTGTTGCACAAAATTGACATAGATGATAACGGGCACATGTCAAAAGGTGTTTAACGGATTTTTTTTTTTTTTGACAATTTTATTGATATCATAATGGACTCTATATACAAGAAAGAATCCTATTATTATTACAGTGATTATAGAGGATTTCACATAATTATAGGATATCACATGGTTACAGGAAAAGTTTACTCTACAATTGCTAAAAATACTACCCCTAATAGGCTATTGTGAGGACCCTTATCAAGAAAATGGCAAAGATATAGGTGATGTCTTGACCGATACCTTGTCATGGTTGAAGTCGTGTGGGATGTCTGGACAATGTAGATTAAAAAAGGAATGAAGCAAGACATTCGGGTTGGTTTCAGGATGCGGCAGTAGTTGAGGCATGATGATGCTAATTTACTTGATGGCAGCATCGTGGGATAGAATTTGGGGACACAGGTTGGATGTGGTATTGATCGATCGGATGATGTGGGCATGTGTTCGGAAGCATTGAGCCGATTTCAGCCCACGAAGTTAGTGATCAAACGTAGGCATGAGCGTGGCATGTGACCCCGATTACAAGCAATTATGCATTGTATTTGAGTTGGGGGCAGTTTTCAGCCAAATGGGGTTGAAAATGTGAAAAACTGATCCTAGCAGTTGGGGGTGTGAACTGCAATCCGGGAATGGGTGATATCATTACAAATACTAAGTGTTGTATGAGAAAGGCACATAGTGAAAAGAGTAAGATTGATGCAACAAGTGTTTTGTTGGCCCTTCCATGTCTTTGTACGTTTCTCTATTTTGGTTGAGAATTAAAGTTATGACAGTTCTAAATTTCTATGTTATCTTAGTTATTCAATATTCAGCGTTTTACTTAGTCAATTTCGTGGGTTTTCATATCTAAAAGTGTAAAAATGTGTATTGGATGGTTGAGGATGGGAAACCTCGATGCCATTACGGAAAACGCGAGACAATCCTATGAGGCTATCACAATTAAAAGTAAAAATAAAAATAAACCTTCAAGTTGGTGCATGGATATTGCAGGTGTCCAACTTGGTAAGTGAAATGTTAAACACTTTGTTGGCAGCTACTTTAGTAATGACATTTGCTAGTTGGTCGTCAACTCAAATGGAAAAATAATTATTCTAGTTTCAAGCTTTTCTTTAATAAAATATCTATTACAGGATGCCAGAATGTGATTGGCATAAATCACTCCCAGTTGCACAATTACTTGCATTACTTGTTTCATTTGCCATGTATAGCTCAATGTTTCATCTATAAATCTGTACATAAGTTACTGTAAGATATCATTGAGGAATATATGAGAATTTACCTTCTTCTTTCATCATTAACATTCCTTTGTATCAAATTTAATATGGTATCAGAGCATTCCCTTTCCCGCGGCCTCTTCCACCTTCTCTAAGTTCCGCAAACGTTGAAACCAACAATCACCATGTCTAACTCCACATCCTCCACACCTTCACAATTGATCAATGACCTCACATCCCCATATTTCTTAACCCCTACTGATAACCTTAGTGCTGTACTGGTCCCTGACCTCCTTACGAGAGAAAACTATGCTGCCTGGAAACGCTTAATGCGTATGACCCTAAATGCCAAAAACAAACTAGTCTTTGTTGATGGTACTCTAAAGAAATCGTCTCACATTCAAGTTGCCAATCTTTGGGAGAGATGCAGTGATATGGTTCTCTGTTCGCTCCAAAACTCCATTGATATACACCTTCGAGCTTGATCTATTATACCAAACCTTCTAATGTTTGGATTGATCTGGACAGTATTTTTTTTCCTAAAGCAATCACCTCTGTCTCTACCGTCTACAATGTGATTTGGCTAACCTCAAGCAGAACAACATGTTGTCACAACATACTACAACACGATTAAGAAAATATGGGATGAAATCACTGCCCTAATCGATCCCAACCCGTGCACTTGTAATGCTCGCAAGAGGGCTGAAGAGACATCCAACACCGAATGGCTCTTTCAATTACTCATGGACCTCAAGTGACTCTTTCTCAAATATACGAAGTCAGATTCTTTCCATGGACCCCCTTCCCACAATATCCAAGGCATCTCTCTCTCTAACACTCTGATGTTTGGCTAGCTGCTTTCATCTTAGGTTACAGATGAAGAGAAATTCAAAGATACAATTCATAGGTTAGTTTTCAAATTTCGAATTTCTTTTAGGTTTAATTCAATTTTTTGGTTACTGACAAATTAAGGAAAAACATTGTAAAAATGTTGCGTGATATTTAAATCTAAGGGCGCGTTTGATACGCGATATTTGTCATGGAACTAGGAAAATATTTTTCTAATTCCTACTTTTGGCTGTTTGATACGCGGAATTTGCCCTGAAAAATGTTTGCCACCAATTTCTAATTTCCCTTGAAGCACAAAAGTAGGAAAATATTTTCTTATGATTTTTGTGGGAAATTATTTTTCATCTTGTTGGGTGTTTTTTTCCCTTTTTTTTTTTTTTTTTTTTTACTTTTGGGTAATGGAAACATATTCTAAATTCAATGGTAAAAAAATTTATCCATTTAATTGACAATTTACATGAAAAACGAAGTCAAACGAACATAAAAATTTTATGAAAATAATTTTTTTATTTTTTTTTTTACTTTTTGACAATCCAAACAAATTTTAATACAAATTGTAAAAAAATTATCCCAAAAAGTAATCATTTGCATGAAAAACAAAACCAAACGAATTAGGTGAAAAATTATACCAATCAAACACCATTAAATCACTTCCCTCTAAAATAAATTTTAGGCAAATCACTTCCCTGCCAAACATTTTATTTGTCATCCATTTTTCACCTTTCTATCAAACGGACCCTAAGTATATGAATAATGCTATTGGTACCATTTTCCTTTACCTGGTGGATGACACTGTGACGTGGAAAGTGGAATTAAGTTAGGGCGGGTTCAACCAGTAAAAAAAACAAAAAAAAACAACATCTTTCACTTCAATTAGGGTGGGTTCATTAAGTTGAAAACAAAAAAATCAGCAATTGCTTCCCGCGATTTCTCCGCCACCAAATAGAAAAACCTACCGGTGAGAAGCTTGATGCACGAATTGAAGCACTCAGTGTTCGATTCAAGCTCTCTTCGGTGTAACTAAGAGCAATTCGGACTTGAGGAAGCAATCATCTTTCTCCAATGTAAGAAGTATTTGACCCATTTTGAAACAACTGCCGTTCTTCCGATTGCCAGCTTCGTTGATTCGAGTATATGGCGGACAACGGTATTTACCTTCATCAATTTCTTGTCATCTCATTTTCCCTCCACCCAATTGTTCTGTGAAACTAAAATGAGTTGAGTTAGGGGAAACCTATAATCCAACACTAATGTTCCACAAAGTTGTTTATTGTGTTCGAGCTTGGGTTAGGCTAAATCATAAATGGGTCTGTTGAGTTGAAGCTTCAATTCGGGTAAATGATTCATTGGTTCGGGGAGTTGATGTTCACTCGAGTTATATTCACTGTAAATTTTCACAAACTGTGTTCAAGCTTGGAGTCGGCTAAATGTTAAACTGAACTTGTTAAACTAAATCTTTTTTTCTGCGTGTTCAAACCTGGTGTCGGCTAAATGTTTACTGCGTTTATTGTGTTCAAGCGTGGGTTCTGTTAATTGCCAGTCAATTTTTCATTTGACTGAAACCACAATAACTGGTAGTTTTACTGTGGGCAAGGTAAATTCTGAAGAGGTGGATGATCTCAACCTTGTAACTAGTTGCTTTACAGTGGGCAAGGTAAATTTAGAAGAGGTTGATGATGTGATTCTATTAGAGTCCGAAAATGACCACATTTTGGATAGTGTGAACTTCGTGGATGATGGAAATGTAGGAGTAGACGGTGTGATTGTGTCCGAGGTGGGTATGAAGTTTAACGATGAAAAGAAATGTATAATTTTTACAAACGATATGCGTATGACGTAGGATTTCCAGTTCGGAAAAGAAATTCTCAAAAAGATGACGATGAAATTGTGAGATATGTTGTGTTTACATGTAGCCGTGAAGGTCAAAGAAATAGAAGTAGTATGAGTAGTTCTTTGAACAACCTAACATTCAGACAGGCTGTAAAGCCAGGATGACTGCTTCTGCTGATGTATGTGCAATATGGAGAATTAACACAGTCAATCTCATCCACAATCATAAAACAAATCTTTGAAGTCGAGGTTGTATCGTTACAATCGATAATTGAGTGCCCATGTGAAATGACGACTTGAAGTGAATGATATGGCAGGTATTTCATTGCACAAAAGTTTCAACTCCGCAGTTGTAGAGGCAGTGGGTATGAAAATATGTGATATGATCTAGCACAGGCCATAATTTGAAGAAACTTTCATTTTTCATGAAGTATTTTATTTTGGCTAAAATTCTTGTTTTTGGAAACTTTTTATATTTTAGGACTTTTAAATTCCGTTATTTCCATATTTCCTAGGTTTAGTATAAATAAGAATTTTATTCTCATTGTATGAATAAGTTATTGATAATTATGAATTGAGAATTTTCTATCCAATATTCTTCGTGAACACTTTTCGAACTTATCACATATAATTGTTATATTTATGACGTTCAACTCTTAGAACTTATCAAAAGATTATACACCATTTGTGGTGTTCGCAAATCGAGGTTCGTTGGTTTTGTAATCAAGAGGTCTTTAAAGTTTCGTTCTTGTTTGATTGTTTGATTCAATAATTTTCGGGTTGAGATCCTATCGTCTACAACCTAAATTTGGACTTTCCCGACATTTTGAATTCATTCCACGAGTTTCATGCGATTTTTCCAACCGAAATCTCATCAAATGGTATCAGAGCTTGGGCTTTAGATTCAGGTTCTATCTTTTTATTTCTTTTGAGTCTTTGTTTTCCTTATTTTCTTATGTTTTTCGTGTTCTTATGTCCAGTAAAATATTTGATTCTTTGATCCGAAAAATTCCAAAAAAATTCCAAAAGTAATTTTTGGGCTAATCTAGCATTCAAATCAACTTTCGTTTGTTTTGTTGTTCTCGTAGTCAATTTTCGAGTTTACTAAAAAAAATTGATTTATCTTGGAATTATTAATTTTCTATTATCTATCTTAATTTCAAAATTCATTTGTGTTCAATCCAATCCAAATTCAAGAACCACTTTCTTGAACTTTCATAGTGCACATTCGAAATTTCATCCAATCATTTTTCTTCTTTCTTGAGTCTCATTGATTACAAATCTCAATGTCAAATGATGTGATCCGACGGTTTGAAAGATTGCTTGAGGATATAAGTCATAGACTGGATAGGCTTGAACGAAGGAGTAGACATCTTGTTGGAGATGGTGTTGATAGGAGTAATAGGTGTAAAAGAGAGATGATTGAGCATCGTGGAAAATGTAATATAGTCGTGAAACCGGTAGTGGAGGAAACTTGTGTGGTGATGCGTGATCTCCATATGCTCATCAACGTGGATGATGTTGAGCAGCTACGGGAGACTATATTTCAAACTATATGTCATGTCAACAACAAAGTATGTAGTTTGATTATTGATGGAAGTAGTAGTATTAATATCGTTAGTGTTATGCTTGTCAAGAAACTTGGGTTGATCACAGTAAAACATCCAAAACCTTATAAAATGTGATGATTAGATGAATGTGAAGAGGTTAAGGTATGTAGACAGGTGTTGATAAGTTTCTCAATTGGGAGGTACCACGATGAGGTGTTATGCGATGTAGTTCCTACGTATGCGGGGCATATACTGTTGGGTAGACAATGACAACATGATAGGAAAGTAAAGCATGATGGATTCAAAAATAGTTATAGTTTTACTAAAGATGGGAAGCCTATTATTCGTGCATCGTTGACACCACAACAAGCATATGAGGATAGACACAAATTAAGGAGTAAGAGAGAAAATGAAAGTAAGAGCGAAAACGATGAGTTGATGAGCTCGAAAGAAAATAGTGAGGTGGCTAAGTGTGAGAAAAAAAGAAAAGCCACAAGAGAGAAAAGAAATGGAGAGTGAAAATAAGAGTGAAGAGATGGTAAAAAGAATGGAAGAACCACAAGAGGGAGAGAGAAAAGAAAATTCAGAAGTGAGCTTGCAAGAAGATGCGAATGAGGTTGAAAGAGATTTGGTGAGAACTAACAATTCCCTCCCTAGTTTGTCTATTTCTGTATTGCAGGTTTCTAAAGACTTGATCCATGAAATTAATCAGTCTTACATCAGTTTGGAGAATTTCTTATTACCGAAGATTTATTTTGTGATTCCTAAAGAGGTGAAGAAGCCACCATGGAAGAAATTCATATGCGAAGGTTTGAGCAACAAAGATGATCTGATTGAGTTCCTGTTGCAATACATTCATATCTACAAAGTTGATGGGTGTCATGCGTTGATCCTCTGGCATGAAAGGAAAAGTTTTCCATTTGATCCAGGTGGTACAGTGATAAAATTAGAGGCAGGTTGATTATCCCTTACGCGATCACAATGCATGGATTCGAGGACGAATCCTTTCAAAAGAGAGGGGATGATATGATCTGGCACAGGCCATAATTTGAAGAAACTTTCATTTTTCATAAAGTATTTTATTTTGGCTAAAATTCTTGTTTTTGGAAACTTTATATATTTTAGGACTCTTAAATTCCATTATTTCTATATTTCCTAGGTTTAGTATAAATAGGAATTTTATTCTTATTGTATGGACAAGTTATTGATTATTATGAATTGAGAATTTTCACTCCAATATTCTTCGTGAACACCTTTCGAACTTATCAAATATAATTATTATATTTGTGGCGTTCAATCCTTAAAATTTATCAAATGATTAGACACCCTTTGTGACGTTCGCAAATCGAGGTTCATTGGTTTTGTAATCAAGAGGTCTTTCAAGCATCGTTCTTGTTTGGTTGCTTGGTTCAATAATTTTCGAGTTGAGATCCTATCATTTACAACCTGAATTTGGGCTTTCCCGACATTTTCAATTAATTCCGTGAGTTCCATGCGATTCTCCCAATTGGGATCTCATCAATATGACTTGCATGGAAAAAGATTGTCGGAACTATGCTGAACAAGTGAGGTGGTTAAGACTTGGAGAGGGAGATGTCGCGGCAATACAAGTCTATTTTTCGAACATGCAAGCAAGATGCCCAGGTTTTTACTTCAGTATGGATCTAGATGAAGAGTTGTGGTTGAAGAATATTTTCTGGGCCGACAATAGGAGTAGGCAAGCATATAAGGAGTTCGACGATGTCGTAATATTTGATACCACGTACCTAACTAATAAATACGACATGTCGCTTGCTCATTTTATTGGCGTTAATCATCATGGACAATCAATACTCTTGGGTTGCGGAATGGTGTCAAAAGAGAATACCTAAACATTTGTATGGCTTTTCAGGACTTGGCTTCAGTGTATGCATGGACAAACTCCTATTGGGATTATTACCGATCAAGACAGGGCCATGCATAATGCCATTCAGATCGTGTTCCCTAACATGAAACATAGGTGATGTTTATGGCACATATTGAAGAAGTTGCTAGAAAAGTTTGGATACCACGTCGATAAGGGGGAGATCTTTTTTGCTATACACGTACTGGTATATGATTCTCAAATGGTTCAGGAATTTGAAGAAGATTGGAAAGCGATGGAAGAAAAATATTCGTTGCATGACAATGACTGGTCGGAAATGTTTACGAATAGAAATCGTTAGGTACCTTGCTATCTAAAAAGAAGCTTCTGGCCGGGAATGTCAACAATTCAGCGGAGTGAGAGTATGAATGCGTTCTTCGATGGTTATGTGCACTCGAAGACGTCGTTGAAACAATTTGTCGAACAGTACGAGAGAACATTAAGAAATAAGGTAGAAAATGAGTTTCAAGCATATTTTAAATTAGACTCGCAAATGGTACCAACTGCAACGAAGTACGAGTTAGAGAAACAGTTCCAAAGAGTTTATACAATTTCAAAATTCCTAGAAGTTCAAGAGAAATTCATTGGAAAGGTTTATTGCGACCTCATATCTTCGGTGGAGGGCTATTCGAGGACAACCTATGAGGTATTCGAAGATGCCATACTTGAACATCGAGTGAAGAAACAGAAGTTTCTCGTGACCTTTGAATTACAGAGATGCAAAATTGTTTGAGTTTCGAGGTATAATTTGCAAGCACGCGATTGATGTACTTATCCGTAATAACGTCACATCATTCTCGAACACCTATATATTACAGAGATGGAGAAGAGATGTGTGTAGAACCTACACTAAAGTTGCAGTGAATTATGATGGTTTGAGTAGTACCCCTACCCAATTGAGATATGACAAAATATGTCAAGCATTTGCTTCACTTGCGGACATGGCTGTAGGGAACGACGATCAAACCCATGATGTACTGGAATGGATAGAATGCAAAAAACAATCATTTCAGACGCTGAGGTCGGGTTGTGGAAGTAATGAGGTGTCCTAGCATGTATTTCATATAGCATCGGATGGTGAAGCATCGCAACATAACAGCAATCTAGTATACAAGATCTTAAATGCTCAAAGAGAAAAGGGGCGCCGAAAAAGCTTTGAAACAAAAGCCCTTTGGAAGCAACATCTAGTAAAGCTAAGGTATATTACGAATTTCTAAAATGTAATTTTATCCTATTTCATGATGTCTCATTTCTAAAATGTAATGTTATCCTATTATCTATTGGTTATGTAGTCACGTCCTACTTCAGCCAAGGAAAAGGGACGGAAGACAGGCACAAGTACACCAATAGAGGTTGCGTCGATCTTACATGCATATGATCAAGGTATGTGTTAAGAATAATTAACACATATTAGTTACTATAGCGGTTTGTGAAACATTAGTTCTTTGACATATAGACGAGTAATACTAATCATCTTCAAATTTTCTTCATTTGAGAAGTCATCAAGAGTGTTAATATTGCATTTGATGTGCTGATGTTCATGGTACTTTAATGTAATTGTAGGATGATACAGTATAGTTTACATCCAAAGGAGGAGGCGAAAAAAGTGTTCGAGAAAACATGTTGACTGGAGTCTGCTGTAATTCCAATTGTTTAGTCCCAACATGTATTTTGGCAAGAAAACCTGATGACTGGAGTCATTTTATGTAGCAAACAGGGTTGTAAAACAATGTATCGTAATGTATAACAAGTGAACTTCACAAGTTATGGGTTGTATGCTATTGACATCTTCTTCAACTAGGTTGTATAACAATGTATCACCACTTTTTTGCATTTTTTCACCAGTGGCTTCCATCATATATATCAATTATTTGTTTCACTTTTTGCATTTTGGCACTAGTAGCTTTCATCATATATATCAATTAGGGGTATCAATGAGTCGGATTGAGTCGGCTCACAAGCCCAAACCCAAGCTCAGGCTCGATGAATCGAGCATTTTTGGGGCCCAAGCCGAGTCGACCAAAAGCTCGTCGGAAAAATCAGGCTAAAGGGCCGAGCCGGGAAGACTTTTTTTTCCCTCCCTTTTTTCCTTTGAGAGGCAACATTTTACTACTTTAAAATAAAGCAGCACTTTTGGTTTTTTTTTTTTTTTTTTTTAATTTTTACAAAGTCACGGGCCGGCTCGGGCTTTTCATGGCCCGAGCCTGCGAATTTTTTTGTCATCACTAATATCAGCTTTTTGTTTATTGCATATTGCATATATTATGATTGTATATAGTTAAAATGAACACAGGCATATAAAGATGTTGGACAAAGTCATTTAAATGTGAACATTTTATACATTGCCTAGTATAGGCACCCAACTAAACGCCTATTACAGTCAAAATCTGAACACCAACTATACGACTCAATTACACATGACACCAACATCCTTAGCATTTTCAACCCGCAATCACCTAAGTGGAACACCAACATCATAGAACAGAGCACAGTACACTACAAAACACCAGTTATCCATCAACATTGGTCTTTTCCTTGCCTTTCATTTCCACATCCGCACATTGGCCTTACGTATTGTCACGATCAATTCAATCTGAAACTTGTCTTCATTGGTTACCAGACAACAGGTTTGGAACAGGCGAGACAAGTGTTCATCTTCTTCGACCGTCGCCTACTTATTCGCGTTCACGGTAATACTACTTGGTCTACCGCTTGATTCTCCGTTGTCGACCTATTTCCAATATTTACATTTTGCACTGTAGCAATTCAACAATTTTTCCTCGTTCTTCGTCTCCCTCTCGACTTCAAAGCACTTTACAAAGCTAATTCTACACCAAGGGCAGTGTCGTTTCTTCGAGCAGTCAGCGAAGAAGTGACCCTTCTCGCGACAACTATGACATACCTCGGAGTTCTTCCCAGACATACTGCATAATAACAAATGACATATCACGCAACAATACACAACCACCACAAACTACTGAATGACTTACGCTACAATACACAAAAACCACTGTAAAATCTTCAAGCTATTGAAGAGGTTCGAAAACAGTAAAATCAAGGAACATAGATACGACGCACATTATGCTTACATTGTCTGCTATAGAGGTGATGGATGCCGTTTCAAAATTTGACAAATTTCCACCGGTCGAGCAAGAGGAGAGCGCCCGGCTTTTCTGTCGTTTCGGAGAGAGTGAAATTACATGGTCGCTGCGAGACTCCAACGAAGGCGACGTATTTCGGTCAAGATGGAGAAGTGCTGGACTTTGATCTTCGTTTTCGCCTCCAAGGGTTTTTCTTGGTTCTTCAGGTTTGGGGAAAAAGTGAAATGAAGGGACGAAATGCTGTTTGGTTCGCCTCCAAGCTTGCTGCAAGACTTCGTCAGAGGGATGATTTCCGGTTGAGATGGAGGAGTTGAGGAGTTTTCGCCTCCTAGGGATTTCTCTCCTTGAAGAGATTGGGAGATTGTGGAAATTGAAATGAAATGGGACGAAAGGAAAGGTTCCGTTATTGGGCCGGGTAAGTTTTGACCCATCAATTTTTTTGAATTTTAAATTGCCACGTCATCGTGTAAACCTCCGTGTCAAGGGTAGTGTACCCATAACGCGATTGTAAGTATATTGATCAGTCAATTATACCTTGAGTGATCCTTACCAAACTAATTAGTCTAATTAATTGATTGAAAAAATCGTTTTCGCTAGATTGAAATTTCACCTTTTTTAAATAACCCTGAGGGGATTTATGCGTTCAACTCTATTTTTGTGGGCTTCATTTATCCTAGTTGATCTTAATGGTTTATTTATGTATGGTGATTACATATTGGAACAAGAAGCAGATTTCTTCTTCAACATGAGATATTTTGAGGAAATGGAGAAAAATGGGGAATGGAAAGAAGTGGAAAGGTACTTATTTCGGTCAACTATGGTTGATGATAACAGATATTCAATGAAAATTTTCTTCAAGATCCAAAAGCAAAAGTACCCTTAAGCCCTCGATAAATGATCTGGTTTTTATTTAAATTAATATCATTGAACGTCTTAGTCAGCTCTCTATTAATTTTCATATTATTGTGGATTAATATAGATCTAAATTCATTTCATACTGTTTCTGAATTGTAGGAAAGATATTCCTAAACCACACATTCTTATTATCTTCGTCATTTATGGGAGTTCACATTTCTGGTATTTTCTAGGAGGTTTTGATGTAAATGCAATGACATGTAAGTGCTTCGAATAATTTTCAGGACCTCAATCTCGCTTCTTCTGTTGAAAGGTAAAACTATTTGTTGTTCCTATCAATTTGTTTGTATCTATCGCTGTATATGTATAATGTTATAATAAATTATTTTGAATCTTCAGCTTTTGATTTCTTGCAATGACTTAAAAAGGCTATTTTCTTTAATATTTAGTTACTACAAATAATATGCAGGACTTTTGTGCTACCGTTTGAATATAGTCATCGATTGCATATTTATTATTTGATTTTTGGAATCACAACTCTTCTGTTCATACATATGCGTATAGATCCTGAACAGAGCCGGTTCTGTGATTTTCGGGACCTGAGGCAAACTCCAAAAATTAGGCCCCCCAAAATCAGCGTAAACGCAAAATCCAACAATGTATTATGCAACATATTGCTAACCTAGAGCTCAATACTCATATTTAGGACGCATGGTGTATGAGTTTATATCTATGTCCAATGATTAACCTAAAAGACAATTACAAAATATCTCAACCATCTCACAATTAAAGTTTTCAATATAGTTACTATGTACGCATGTGCAATTGATCTTACAATAACCAATCATATAAGCCGATAAGGTTTCAAATATTTTCAATATATTCAATAACAAGTTAGGACAAGCCATCACTTACATGAGAAGTAGAGTTCCGACGCCAATGATGTATAAACAGGTCAATTCTAGTCTCGATGATTTTTGAAATATTTCCAAATACTAACCAATAAAAATTCAAAAACCTTGATACGCCTTGATACTCCAATAGTAGCAAATAATTCATCATCTCTTTTAAATTCTATACAACAGCAATGAAAAGAAATTTTGAGACACAATATTGGTAAACCTTCCACAAGAGAGAGAGGTTTCAAAAGAGAACATGTGTACATTCCAAAACTTAAATATATTTAATCTCCCCACTATTTAAGATTGGAACTGATTGGTGAAAAGAATACAATTAAATTCATAAATTGTAATTTGTAGATAAGCCAGCAACCGTTGTTCCCAGGAGTCACCAATGAAACAAAGAAAATCTCAACTACATTAGAACTTCCAATGCACCATTTTAATCAAAAACCACAACTTCCAATGGTAATTATTTTTTTGAACCTGTGCAGTAATTTAAATTCAAAATACCAAATAACTTTAATTGTGTGCTATAATACAATAACCTCGTTTCTAAAATGAAATTGGATATCACCAATGTAAGAAGGCAACCTAGAACATTGTTCTACAACAAAGGAACTAGAAATCAGCACAAAAATTAGGAACCTACAAAGACAATCACCAACATAGTTCTACAATAAAAATCAGCAAAATATTAGCACCAAAAAATTATTAAAAATAAATAAAAATCAGCTCAATAATTAGCTCAAATGTATAATTTATACAAAACTTCTTAAATCCAGAAAACACCAGATTTCCAACCCCCTAAAACACTAGCGCCACTAAAGAAGACACCAGTTAACTACTTGCAGATAATATATCTATTGGCACCACAACCAACCACAGACCACAGTCAGCAACCACCAGCCACCAATATCCCAATCGTCCCTTGATTTTTGCATTAACTAAGAGGAAAAATCTCCCCTGGAGGTTCAAAGAGATGAGATGCAAAAAGAGGAAGTGAAAGACAAAGTAAACTCACAGAGATACAAAGAGATAACGGAAATGTCGCAGTCGCATGGTCGTCGGTCCGGTTGGAGTTGGAGGAGTCGCCGGTCGCGGCATCGACGTCTAGCAGAGCAAAGCAGAGGAGGTAAAATTGAAAATGAAAAGTGAAAACAGATTTTTCCTTTGTAATAAAAAAAATTTGGGCAAAAAAAAAGGCCCCCAACGGGTTTGGGCCTAAGGCAGAGGCCTCATCCGCCTCACTACAGAACTGGCCCAGATCCTGAATATCAAGAGTTCCTCGAATTTCATGCAACACGTATTGAAAGTCTTCCCAATTCAGAAATACGGTTGGAGTGGAAAGAGTTAGAACGAGCTTGTAAGTTATTTTGTGCCTCTTTATTGAAACATTGTGCCTGACTGCCTATTGCTTGGTTGATTGTGATCCATATGGCATTGATATCTTCAGCAGACCGATTTAGTTATATGGTAAGATCTCATTGATATTTTCTTGGCATTACTTGAATATTTTTTTCGGTTCTTCATACCTGGATCTAATGTCTGCAAGAAAGCAAGTTTTTGAAATTTTTAAACTTTATACTAAAATCCTCTATTGCGGGTGATGGAAACAGCTACTTTAATGGCTATTGTTCTTGTAAACGGAGAAGTAAGGATAATTTAAACTTTTATCTCGCCTTCTCAACACCATTTGTGAAATATCGAAGCAAGGGTCTCAAGTTAGATTGTCGAACTTTTAGAATTATAAACTTAAAATAGATAAAGTTTATTACTGCTAAGAATCAAATACTGTAATGAATTCATGTTCGTAAACCTATTTTCTACAGCAAAAGCCATTAGACTTTCCTGACTTTGTTGGCATCATTGTCTCGCTCCTTGTCAACTCTAGAACTAGTTTTACTGAAGAAAATAACCCTGATTGGCTCCAAAAGCCAAGGTTTGCTCTTCTGAAATAGCTTCCAGCTACAAATTACACCATTTAGTCACCTTAGTATCATAAATCTTTGACCTTAAATGGAAGTTATTCAATCTATTCCTAACTCTAGGTTTTGGGAGTTGGGAAATGGAGTGAGGAAGAACCCCCAGTGTTGGTTCTTGGGAACGTAGTCAATTTCAAACTTGGAGATATTATTCAAGCTGATGCACGCCTTATGGAAGGAAATCTTCTTAAGATTGATACATCCTTTAATAGATATTCACTTTGTGCCATCTACGGTTTCAAATCGTCAAAATATGCACATAGGGTCCATCAATTTGACCCTAGAAATGTCAAAATTTGATCAATTTAACCAAATTAGAAAGAGCAAAATGGTAACTTTTCAATTATCACATTAAATAAATAAATGAATAAAAATCAGAAAAAAAAATAGCACCCACCCCACCGTTTCCTCTTTCTCACATCGACCTAGAAATCAGCCATCAACATTGCCATCCAAATGCCGACACCACCTCCGCTGCCTTATCTCACTTTCATCTATCAACCCTTAAAACTCTAGCTGAGTAATAATCAGTAGATTCAGTGCTCAATTGAACAATTAATAAGCAACAATGGTGAAGCTCTAGGCATCCATATTCGGAACAGAAAAGGACCTGGTTAATTGCCCGTTTTATTTTCAAGATCGACAAGTGCCACCAAGGCGACAACTGCTCCCGCATCCACAACTGCCCTACAATCTCACCGACGATCGTCCTCGCCAATATGCACCATCGTCCAAACATTATAGCCTTCGGCGTCAATTCCCAAGGTCAGCCTCTCGAACCCAAGATCCTTCCCATTTTCCCACCTCTGATCTCAATTTCTTTGCCTTTTCATTTGATTATTCCTACAGGATGTTTTGGGGAAGAAAGAGAGTCGAGGGGTGGTGGCTGTTGTAGGTGGCGACGGGCAATGACAGTAGACTAATTTTAGGAAAGAATGAGAGTCAAGTGACGGTGGAAAGGTTTTATTTTTAAATTTTTTTTTAGTTTTTAGTTGTTTAATTTAGAATTTTTTTTTTTTTTTTTTTTTTG
Organism: Osmanthus fragrans; assembly: GCA_019395295.1. Taxonomy (NCBI): domain Eukaryota; kingdom Viridiplantae; phylum Streptophyta; class Magnoliopsida; order Lamiales; family Oleaceae; genus Osmanthus; species Osmanthus fragrans. The sequence continues at coordinate 19,452,460 of CM033343.1, read as the reverse complement.
AGTCACATTATTTTTCTCATTCTCATTCTTCTACTCATTTTTAATCACATATTTTTCAATAAAATAATATTTTCCATCACATCAATAATTTTTTCTTATTTTTCAATCACATATTTCTCATCACATCAACAATAAAAATATATTTTTTCTCTAATAATGTGGCTCAAACAGACCTAATTTTTTAACTTATTTAATGTAAGGAAAATGCTAAGTATCATTTTACCTTTTTTAATTTGGTCAAAATTAATCAAATTTTTTTTTTTTTTTTTTTTTTTTTTTTTTTTTTTTTTTTTTTTTATGGTCAACTAACGGTCATTGTCCATTCATTTGGATCTCAAGTGCATATTTTTGAAAGATTTTAATTTGTATGTAACACAAAATAAAGGTTAGGATAAATCTGCGAAAAAGTGAAAAATTGAGAACCGTTGCTACAATTTTTCCTTATTTCTTTGACCAAAGCTACTATAAATAAAATACTTTCCAAAAGCTCAATTAACACATGTATATCATCAATCCTTAATATTCAACCCACTAATTTGATATAATAAACTTGCTACTACATCATAACAACAACGACTACAAAAGGCTTCTCGATATTGTCTAACTTTATTCTCTTCGTAACTTATTGCTTTCTTGTTTAATTTCTAAACTCATATAACATCTCAAAATAATTTCAAAATAGTACAATCTGTGCATTGCATGGGTAGAAAACTAGTATTATATAAAATGCAATAAATTAAATAAAGAAAAATAAAATTATTTATTATAAAATTTTCATTTTATTACAACAAAATTGTACTTTATGTTCATACAACCGAGCAAAGAATTCCTTACAATTTTTTGACGAATCAAGCAGTGTTACAACCTTTACCACCAAGCCTAGTAGCAGCAAAGAAACCAGAGACCATGAGTTGTGTGAATTTTTACTGTCTTTGGGTTTAAGTCCACATGGATTTTGATACTAACCGACCAACATGAATTGTGTTCTAAAGCTTGTAAATGTGTTCTAGGAGGATATATGGAAAAATTCACTCGCTATCTGCCATTTTGCTTAAGATAAACGAAGCCGATGCTTCGATGGAATAAATTACAAGTTCAAATAATCTTGTTTATATAGACATAGTTTTAGCATGCAACTATAGAATCAAATGGTAATGCACGAGTCAATGACATGTGAACTTAGTTCATCCGAAACTATTGAAAATGAGCAATTATATAAGATTTGACGAAGAAATCTGTGTAATTGAGGACGTCGGAGAAAGAGAGACGGGTCATGTGTGAGCTAATAGAAAACGACTTCTCATTGTCAAAACATTAATAACCAGAGATCAATGAGCATTGAGCTCCTCAAGAATTCCCTACAGCAAATAATTTTAATAGTGATACAAGTCATTGTTGGATACATGATATGCGTAGAGGATATAGTTATAAGGGAAAATTGTAGTTGCGATCCCTAATATTTTCAATTTTTGTAGGTTTTACTCTAATTTTCAATTTGTGCCAGTCAACGTTCCTAACTTTTCGAAAATATGCATCTGGAGTCCAAATGGATGGTTCATTTGACCATTAGTTGACCAAGTAAATTAATTTTTGACCAATTTTGATCAAATTGTAAGAGGTAAAATGGTTAGTTTGTAATTACCACATTCAATAAATAAACAAAAAAAAAAAAATGATAAGTTTGCATTTTATACATAAAATAAGGTCAAATTAAATTTTAAATAAAATAAAATAAAATAAAATAAGATTCATCTCTTTCACACCCCGCCCCCACCGAATCCCCGTTACCCCACCCACGGCAAAACCAATCCAAAGTAGGAAAGCTGTCAGCTCCACCTGCAGCCCGCCACCATTATTGTCGACCCAGACTACTCGGAAAAAAAAAAAAAAAAAAAAAAAAACACAAGCACCAGACTATCCAGAAATTTTTGCAAAATCATGACCAAATTGGAAAAACACAATCAAAAAAAAAACACAAGCACAACCGCTAGAAATTTTCGCACAATCAAACAGCTAACCACCCAAAAATTTTTACACCAAAAATCAAATCCATCACTTTGTGGAACCTGGAAATCAAATCCCATAAATCTCGATACTTTGTGATTCGCAGAAAACAAATCCCAAAAAATCAAACCACATATCATCTTGCTGGTTGCGTGTGAACTCAGAAATCAAACCCCATAAATCTTGATACTTTTATTTCACTGATGTGAATGTGAATTGATTTTGTCTAGATGAGGAAGCGTTATGTGTTCTGTAGTTAAATATTTTCCGCTACGTGTCTTGTAAATTTCTTTTAAAGCAATTTATCTTCTTAAAGTAGAATTAATTCGACTACGCACAACTTTTGTAATATCTAATTGAGTCTCTCGTGCTACCATCATTTTTGTGCTTAACAAATTTTCACTTTGTATAAAGTGAATAAATTATTTTTACATTTAGCCCATTGAAAATAAATTTAATAATATATATATATATATATATCTCATTGTTAAAAAAATAAAAAATAAATTTTTGTAGAAATGACTGAAAATAAATTTAAGAGAAAATTAATTTAGAAGAATGAGACTCAAGGACTTAATGGAGTATATAAATTTGTTTCTCCAACATGCTTCTTAAATTAATTTCTATTTGAATTAATCTCTATTTTAAATTAAAGAAATTATTTTTTCCTTATCTAAACCTGATATCCTACCTTTAAGTTTTACATTATGGGTGCCCGAATGAGTACCATAATATACAAGAGTTTGGAGATGGATTTGTGTCTGTATAGAAGAATGGGTTAGACTTGGAGCATGTTTGGCTAGGTTAAAACTTAGAATAATTCTACTTGTATATTATGGGTGCCATAATGTAGAAGCGGGTTGGAGCATGTTTGGCTAGGTTAAAACTTAGAATAATTATATTTGTACATTATGGGTGTCCGAATGGGTGTCATAATGTAGAAGTGGGTTAGAGCATGTTTGGCTAGGTTAAAATTTAGAATAATTCTACTTGTACATTATGAGTGTCCGAATGGGTGTCATAATATACAAGCGCTCATAATGTATAAGTAGAATTATTCTAAGTTTTAACCTAGCCAAACATGCTCCAAGTCTAACCCATTCTTCAATACAGACACAAATCTATCTCCAAAAGAACTCAATTTCATTTCTGATTACATAGCAGAATTATGGGTCAGGGTACGCCCGGCGGACTGAATCGCCAATTTCCCGGAGACCGGAAGAATGACGGCGACAAGAAAGACAAGAAGTTCGAGCCGCCGCCGGCGCCTGCTCGTGTAGGCCGTAAGCAGAGGAAGCAAAAGGGCCCCGAGGTGGCGGCCCGGGTCCCGACGGTGACACCACTGTCCAAGTGCAAACTGCGGCTGCTAAAGCTCGAAAGAATCAAGGACTATTTGTTGATGGAAGAAGAGTTCGTAGCAAATCAGGAAAGGTTGAAACCCCAGGAAGAGAAACAGAGGAGGATCGATCGAAGGTCGATGACCTGCGTGGGTCCCCCATGAGCGTTGGGAACTTGGAGGAGTTGATTGATGAGAATCATGCCATTGTGTCGTCGTCTGTGGGGCCAGAGTATTACGTCGGGATCTTGTCCTTCGTCGACAAGGATCAGCTCGAGCCTGGCTGCTCGATTCTCATGCACAATAAGGTATTCTTCGATGTTATGGTATTGTAAATTAGGTTTTTTTGTATTTTGGAGCTGGGGTTTGAGAGTTTGGGTTTCTGGTCAAAATTGGGGGTGATTTAGCAGTAGTTTAAAGGATAACTGGAAATTAGGTATTTGGATAAGGTTAGCGCTAGCTAGCAAAGTATGTTTGAAGGACAGGGTTTGAGAGGTGAGGAAAGGGAAGGTGGGGTTCCATTGACATTTGGATAATACTGGTCTTGAATGTTATTAGTTAAATATTGATGGTTAAACTGTTATTTTTATCTACATTAAATCAATAGAAAAATGAATTTATGCTGTTTTAAGTACATGTAGAATCTGGTACTTGCTTTTTTGGGTTTGTAGTGTTTGGTTTCTTTGTTCATTGAGTAAGTAATTTGGTATTTATACTCTGCAGTTGCTACATGTAAGGTAGAGCTTACATTATATTGTTGGAGAGCTTGTGAAGTCAAAATGGAAATTTTTGATCTCCGTTAATTTTTACTTAGTGTTTCACATGATTAGTTGATTCACTTTGCATTTGTCAAGGACCTGTCACAGTGGTATTTGGACAAAATTTAAGTAGACCTGTGGAATGATTATAAAGTTCAGCAATGGGTTAAGAGAGAGTTAAATAGTGTTTGGTGGCATTTTGTTTGCAGCTTTTGATGGATGGGAATGGCCTTCAGATTATATGAAAAATTTATAGGTTCCAGGGACTTGGAGCAAGCTTTTGCTGGTTTTGGCCTACAATTGACACAATCTCTAATTGTTTTATTTCTTTTTATTCTGTATCTATTTACTTAGATAGCATTAAAAATTGAGATAATTGCAACAAAAGACCCAAACCTTTGAAACATTAGCAAGCTTTCCCCAAACCTTTCATTTGTTGTAGCCGTCCCCAACCTTTTCAACCATTGTAGGTGAGGCCATTTTGAATGGTTTCCATCCAAAATGCCGCCAGATGACCACTGTATACATTCTTTTAGAAAATAGAAGAAATAAAACTTCATCTTCTTCACCCACTCCCCCACCCCCACCACCCCAAATCAAAACCAAAAATCATAGTCACCGTAATTACCAGCGGTCATTGGCGTCGGTCCACCGCAAAAGCACTGGGATAACTGCAATAATCATTGCAAATCATTCCCTTCAAAATATTGATATTAATGGGTGGAAATAACCACATCTTTGTCTCTGTTCCATATGCCGAAGAGCTTGCTGGAGGTATATTTATTCGTCTTCTTTTCAAGGGTTTTTCACTAAAATAGCAAAAACAAGATCATAATCTTCACACTTAACCATCTGGATGCAATAAACAAATCTTTTTTTTGGGTAATGAATGCTACTGATTTCTGTATTATTTTGGTTGCCATCAGCAGCAACACCACCACTACTATCTCCACCGCCACCAAAACAAGTGAGTTTTAAAGCCATGTTTCAGTCCCCGACATCTGTTTTCAGTCTGGAAAATAAATAATTTGCAGTTTTGCTTCATTGTACTCAATTTTAATCCCATTGCAGCGTCTAAATTCACGCCTCAACATCTGGTTTCAATTTGAATTTTGGATTGAAGCAGATTTAAAGGCAATTTTAACAGGCCTAGAGATTTGTTAAGTTCCGAATAAGAGGCATATATGGGTGGAAGTAGACTCTATGATGGCGGTAGTAGGCGGTGGCTTGGAGATGGTGGGTTTATTATTTTTGGTTTTGGGTTGAGCGTTTGGGGAGAAGAAGATACCTTTTTCTTTTATTTTTTGGTTTTTGATTTAAGGTTTTTAATTATTTTATGTCAAAAATATGAAGTTATCATTTTACCCTTTTAAAATTGATTAAAACGTGGTCAAAGTCAATTTTTTTGGTCAATTGACGGCATTTGGATGCAAACCGTCCAAAAGGGCCTCACCTGCAACCTTGGTAGCACAGACACTTTAACTAGAGTTACGTGTTGGACACCGACACTTCTCGGACACTCTACCATTATTTTTCTTTTTTATTAAAATATTATAAAGTTTTAACCTAAAAGTTATTAGTAAATAACAAATATGTATTCATATTTAAAAGATTTAAACCAAAAATGTTAATAACAAGTATAAAATTAAATTTATACAATATAAATGAAGAATTTTAAAAAATTTAATCAAACATATCGGTGACTTATTGTGTCAGTACTTTTTTAAAATCGTGTGCCGACTTATTCGACACGTATCGTGTCGGACACATGAATCCATGTCGGTGCATCATAGCTTACAACGGTTGAAAAGATTAGGAGAGTGTTTGGTGATGATTGAAATCAGATTTTTAGTAGATTGTGATAGAAGTTTTTGAAATGTGTGGTTAAAAAGTTGTAGGATCCAAGAAAAATGTGGTTGATATTGATTGTTTAACTTTGATTTAGATAAAATCAGATTTTAATCTGAAGCAAATAGGCTCTAGGAGCGATGATTGCAACAAATGAAAGGTTTGGGTTTAACGGTTTGGGGGGGCTTTTGATGCAATTATACCTTAAAATATAGCATACTGGTAGGAGTTTGAGGAACACTTTTAACTGTGTTCATATTCTGTGTAATGTGAGAATCTAGATACATGCTGGTTGATATTGGACGCTATTATTGAAACGTAATATTGGTGTGATATGTGCATGAAGGTTCGCTACAATTTACTTCAAAACATTTTTGGCGTTGGATTCTACTAGTTTCTTTTTTACAAGTTCTTTTCTAATTGGAATCACAAAATTCACAACTATATGCTAATGATTAACTTAACTAAAATGTGCGATGATCATTTGTATCAGTTTGCATGATCTGGTCAGGCTCATTTCAAACTATTGCAAATGATTTCACATTGAAATTTTCCAAGATCTATAATACTTTTAACATTCATTGCATTTTATGTCTAAATACTTTTCTGATTTTTGATTGTCATGATATTTTGTTGAAAACCTCGATTCTAGTATGTATGAATTTTAACCTTTAAGGTGGATCTCTCTCTCTCTCTCTCTCTCTCTCTCTCTCTCTCTCTATATATATATATACACACACACACACACACACACACAAAATTCAATTCCCTAACAAGGGACGGGAAAGTTTTGAGGTTGGATAACAGGGTGAATTTAGCAGAAGGGTGGAATGAGTGGTCCTCATAGTTTTGCATTTTGTGGTTGTGTACTCATGAATATGTTTTTTTATAGATTCACTCAATGAGTTGAACTTATTGGAGGAAGATGTCATACTATTGGAAATCACGTTTCATTTAAATATTGTTATAAAAACAATTTCTAAAACTTTGTCAAAATAAATCAGAGATAATTCTATAATGATGGGGATTTGCAGCCAGTTTGTTATTTGATGAAGGTTGGGAGGAAGCTGTATATTCTTGAAAAATAGTTGTAGTACAACTGTAAAAGGTTGTCATACAATACAAAGATGCATTCGTGTGTTTACTACCTAGAAGAAATGTCTATAACAATTATGCATTCAAGAAATTTCAAAACACCCCGCCTTATGTGGGGAAAAAAAAAGGATGTTTTGAGAAGAAGATGCACCCATCCCTTCTCAAAATTCCCAAAAAAAAAAAAAAAAAAGGGGAAAAGAAAAAGAAAAGAAAGAAAAGGTGAAGTGAGAAAAAGGGGTATGTGTAACCATGATTCCAGTTTATCAACAAGTTTTGTACATTGTACCTTTTAAAGTAACTTTAACTTATTTCAGGTTCTTTCTGTCGTTGGACTTCTTCAAGATGATGTCGACCCCATGGTTTCTGTAATGAAGGTCGAAAAGGCACCATTGGAATCTTATGCTGATATTGGTGGGCTAGATGCCCAGATCCAGGAGATTAAAGAGGCTGTTGAGCTCCCATTGACTCACCCTGAATTATATGAAGACATTGGTATCAAGCCCCCCAAGGGGGTCATACTGTATGGGGAGCCTGGAACTGGAAAAACATTGCTTGCAAAGGTTTGTATAGTTATACTTTTATTCAGAATTCTGAACTGTGCATGTATATTTGTATGTTTGACATGCCGTCTGTGATAGATCTAATGCTTGTATGCTAATACTGGCTTTATCCTGAGCATTCGAAATTTGTAAGATTTTACTCATTCTTGATGGTAGCCAAAGGGCAGGACTTGGGGGAAAAGATCTTATGCCTTTAATTCTTGTAATTATGTTTTCCTGAGATGTGCAATGCAAGATATAGCCTTGTCATATTTGTACATATTTTGAGTTTGTAGGGGGACTTGACTAACTGGGGGGTTGGGGGGGGGGGGGGGGGGGGGGGGGGGGGGGGAATGCTGAATAAGGAAGAAATAAGATACCATGATGAAACTTGTAAGTCTAATGTACATAGCATAATAGGTGTTGCCTTGTTTTGAGATTCTTATTGCAACGGTTCTGCTGCATCAAAAGGAGCAATTACAAGGAATATCTATTTCCATGGGTTTGATTACGTCCTTTCACTTCATATGATCTTTGATATGTGACTATCCGAAAATGTTGTATGCTGAAAGTGCTCTTGTTTTATAAGCCTCGGTTTTTAATGTTCTTCAGGCTGTTGCAAACTCTACATCAGCAACGTTCTTGCGTGTGGTTGGAAGTGAATTGATCCAAAAATACCTGGGAGATGGTCCTAAATTGGTGAGGGAACTCTTTAGAGTTGCTGATGATCTCTCCCCATCTATTGTCTTTATTGATGAAATTGATGCAATTGGTACGAAAAGGTAATCTTCTGAACGATCTTAGCCTGGAAGTGGTACTGTTATGGATATATTTTTATTAGTGAATGCTATCTACAGGTATGATGCTCATTCAGGTGGTGAACGTGAAATTCAGAGGACTATGCTGGAGCTGCTGAATCAATTAGATGGTTTCGATTCAAGAGGAGATGTTAAAGTAATTCTTGCAACAAATAAAATTGAAAGTCTTGATCCTGCTCTGCTTCGACCTGGTAGAATAGACCGGAAGATTGAATTCCCTCTTCCAGATATCAAGACTAAGAGGCGTATTTTCCAGGTGAACGGCTGTTTGTACACATCTAAGGAGTATTGCATAAGGTCATCGCAGTGAAATGTTTTTAATGATAGTCCACTTAACTTACTGAACCTTTCTTATGTAGATACACACATCGAGGATGACATTGGCGGATGATGTTAACCTAGAAGAGTTTGTTATGACAAAAGATGAGTTGTCTGGAGCTGATATCAAGGCAATATGTACTGAAGCTGGATTGCTTGCTTTAAGAGAGCGTCGTATGAAGGTGAGTCCTGATATTCGGATAAAAGTTGTAAATTGTAGCTCTCATCAGTGTGGGTTAGGATAAGAATGATCATTTAGAATACTAGTACACTGATTGTAGCTTACAATCAAAATTTGTAATGTGTGGTCTTTAGTGATGAGCAGCTGCTATGAAAATATTAATGATGCACAGCAATAGGTTTAGCATTTGCACTGGCAAATCGGCATGATAGAAAGGTCTAGAAACTGAGTGAGGAAACATGGTAGAGGGAGGTTGACATGGATTAAGAGAGAAAATAGGGTTTTCTAGTCTTATATTTGTTTGAATGCCTTGCATGCTTGCTTCCAGTACATTAATAAGTGAGTAAAAGAAATGTCAATGCAGTAATCTGTTGAAAAGAATTATTTTAATTAAGTTTTGCAATGGACACCAAACAGTTTCCATTGATGGTGGATACCTTAGAGAAAATGTTGAACTATTTACTTTTACTGCAGAAAGGTTTTTCCTTTAGAAGTTTATATGCTTTGTGTATCTTTTCTTTTTTCTTATTTTTCTTCTTGACAAGAAATCCTTAGATATGGACATTCTTTATTCTATCATTATATCCTTTTTTCCATCACATAATTTTAGATTAAGTGAATGCTAATTTTCTCTTGTTCTTTTTCTGCTTTTGCATAAATATTAATTTTTTTCTCCTGCTGTTGTGCATATACTTTGCCAACGTCCCAAAATATTGCCCCTCTTTTATAAGTCAATCCAATTTTTAATTTAGTTGCTCGTGTATAATCAGGCATTCCTCTTCCAACTAGTCTATAGTGGGCAACATGGCAAAAACAAAAAGAAAATAATGAGAGAAAATTTATGTTACCTTCTCATTCAATTGTCAATACTTCCGGTCACAAGGACAATTTGGGGAAAAAAAATGCTAGAATATTTTATTTCAGGAATCTGAACTTCTTGAATTCATAAATATTGGGGTCATTGCCCTTTGTGCATTCATATCTTGCAATGTTTAGGTTTCTTAATAACTTCACACTCTTGACTGATCGAAGGGAAAAAGAAAAAAAAAATGAAATTATTTGACATTATTGATTATGCTGTGGTGTCAATAAATGAGACGTGAGCCTATTTGTTGATATTGACATCTGTTACTACTTACTCTTGTTCAGGTGAAGCATGCAGATTTCAAGAAGGCGAAAGACAAGGTTATGTTTAAGAAGAAAGAAGGTGTTCCAGAAGGGCTCTACATGTGATCATAACCTTGCTCTGTTTGGCCATCAACTCATTTCTCGATTTCTCAAGAACTTTTACAGCTTATTTGTCTTTTGAACCCTTGGGCTCTAGTTATTACTGTGATCTTGTGATAATTTATGAAAGATTAAAGTTTCCATTTCGATCCGAACAGGCATGGTTAATTCTACTTATTTCATGAGCTTTTACAAAAACTGGTCCCTACTTAAAAGCTCTTACACTCCTATGATGTAATTTACATTGTCAAAAGTTTGCCTGGCATCCAATTGCTGTCTTGTAGATCATTTGATACTCCAAAGCTCATGTATGTTACTTTCCTTGCAATAGAGAATTTTAGTGGGAAAAAAAAATGCTTTGGTGTACATCTCTTTGTATCATTCTCGTGGCCACATATCCTTTGGTTGGCATACGAACATACAAATGTATGCATTTATAAATGGTGTACGTCCATGTTTTAATAATAGCACGAATACAAAATTAAATAGATAAAGGTCAATATGATTTGCATTGCATTTAGATCATTACTCACTTTCTGTTTTAAGAGTGGAGAATTTCATTAAAATTTGTGGAAATATGAAACTGGTAATTTATTTTATTGATACGCTTATTAAGTTATTATGATAATGGCATGTATACGATGATCAAGACTTTGCCTAAAAATATGTAGCTTTAAATAAGGTTGCGTATATTGAAATAACAATTGAAGAGGAATAAGAATTTTTATGGTCTTGTCTCACACGAGTAGGGATGACAATGGAAAAAGTTGAGGTCGGGGTAGTCATTTTCGTTCTCCATTTAATCGGGTATTTTTGTCTCCTTGTCTTGTCCCCATAATCTATTAAGATGGGATGTGGTGTGACAAGTTCCCTATCAAGATGGGAATCATGTTCCCTATACTCGTCAAACCCCATCATGGGACAACGGTCCCCACCTAACTCCACCCTGCCCCTCGTGTACCGATTAGACAGGGAATCCTCATCCAATTCGAGGCAGAGTCCCATGGACATCAAGTGTAATGGATTTTTTGCCACCTCCACATAGGGGTGTAAGCAGTCCGATTTTACCGATTTTTGACAAATTTTCAAACCAAATCGTTTACACCGATTTGAGAAAAATTCAAACTTAAACCAAACTATTTTGAACAATTTGAAAAAAAACTCAAACATAAACCTAATGGTTTAGTCCGGATTTTAAATCGTCGGTTTCGTCGTATATTTTTTTTGTCTGTCGTCCGATTTTAACACGCCGATTTTCCTGTATATTTTTTTTATTGTCTACTTTTATGCCATTAATTTAGGAGTTGACATTTTTCTAACTGATGAAATCGGACCGGAACCATTTAGAACCGGTCAATTCTGTTTCGAATTTTCTAAAAAATAATTTTGATTTTGGGACAAATTATTAAGAGCTAACCGATTCCTGTTCAGTTCCCGGTTCTAGTAAGAGTATAAGCGGTCCGATTTTACCGATTTTTAACAGATTTTCAAAGCCAAACCGTTTAAACTGGTTTGAAAAAAACTCAAAGCTAAACCAAACCATTTTGAATAGTTTGAAAAAAACTCAAACCTAAACCTAACGGTTTGGTCTGATTTTAGACCACCAGTTTCGCCGTATATTTGTTTGTCTGTCTACTTTTATGCAATTTAAACATAAACTTAACCGATTTTAAAGATGAGTAGCTGACCAGTGGCTCGAATTTTCAAACCGAAGGAGGAGGTGCCAATTGTTAAGATTAAAGAGTTCAAACCTTGAAAGTAATCACAAGAGGAAGAAGAGCCGCGACTGGGAGGGCCAAGGCAAAGCGGAGGCGAGGTCGCTTCGCGTGGAAATAAGATTTGCGTTGCGTATGAGGAAGAGACGCTGGTGGAAGTTTGGAACCGTGGAAATTGGAATGGAATGACAGGAAGGGAATAATTAGGTTTTGAGTTTGATAATTGATACTTTGATTTTCAATAGAAATAAGAAATGTATTGGTTATGCTGTTATGGGTTGGGGTTGTTGGGCAGTTGGACAGGCAATTGGGCTAGAAAATTACGTATTTCAATTAGGCTGAAAAATATAAAATTGAGATTATTATAATTTATATATAAATTATAAATTAGGATTATTGAGTAATAATAATAATAATTATAATATATATGTAGTAGAAAATTAGAAATTGAAAAAAATACCCACAAATGACAAAACTATTGAATTTTACACATTTGGAATTTTGGATGAATTTTCAAAAAAAATCATTTTTTATTTTTTATTTTTATATATTTTTTCGCTGGTCCGGTTTGATTTTAAACCGTGACTAAAATTCTCAAACCTAAATCAAGCCGTTTCTGACCAGTTTGGTTTGATTCAAAATCATTTTGTTGACGGATTCACTTGGCACCAGATCGACGATTTCTAAAATACGATTTCGATTCGATTTTTCGAGTTTAACGATTTTTGTTTACAGCCCTACCTCCACATGATGATGAATAGGACATACCTAAATTAAGGTATAAAGAGGAAAGAAAGAAGATTATGAGACGAAAAATTTCGAGTAAATTACAATTAATATCATTGAGATCTCCACTTATTATTAGATAATTTCTTTTATGCTTTATTACAGAATTAGTACACACAATCATCAAAATATTTTTTTTTACCTATGGTATAGAGAGAAAAACGGATTACCAAGGGCTTGTTTGTTGTAGTTTTTTAAAATTTACAAATTGGTCAAATACTATTTTTATTCATATATTTTGCCGGACTCATAGTTTTTATCAATTTTTGATTCACGCATTTTAAAGGATCCACAAGTTATTATCTACAATTTTCTGTTACCAAACATACTTTTTACAAGGTGTCCTCAACTCATATTTTAAAGGATTTTGGAAGTATGTATACAAATTTAGGTGTTGAACTCTAATTTTAATAGAGTTTGTTAAAGTCTAGGAGTCCTAACTCGTGAATTTCTAAAGATTCAACTAGTTGGAAGGATTTTAATAGGTTTTAAAGCAGCAGCGAATCCAAGTTTGGAGTTCAGCTAGGACGGAGGTCAACTGTTGATCGTTGACTAAATAATCGTAATAGTGATATCGTTTATTAATATTTAATTAAATAATATTAAAAAATAATATATATATATATATATATATGTATATATGTATGTATGTAAATACACTAAAACGTAAAAATTCTATACATATAAAAATATAATTCAATACAACCCAATATATGAAAAAAAAAAATTACACGATACAACCTCATTCTGTAACTGTAAACTTATACAATTGAATTTTACGGGAACTCATATTTTGAAAACGTTGCAAGCTGATGAACATCTCCCTTATGAGCAGCCTCAATTAGCCTTCTGTCTATAGGTTGCAAATAATTTTTCTAAGCCTAAGATCAGTTGTACCACTTCTGGATGGTCCAAATAAAATGAACAATTTAAACTTTTATCCATTCTTGTCTTATAAGTACAATTTATGAGTAATTAAGTTTACTTATTTACACATAAGGTCATTTACAAATAAACTTATCCACTTATAAGTATAAGTGGAAATTACACCCACTTATAATTTTTAACTTCTAACTTCAAAATTCAAGTTTAAAACTCATTTATTCAAAAATCAAGCCATAATTCAATATTTTGATATTAATAATAATATTAAATTAATAACTCATGTTGAAAAGGATTTTCTCTCTCTACATGTTGAAAAGGATTTCGCTCTCTACATGTTGCCACTTGCAGTTGTCTTCTTCATCTCTCTAGTAGATGTCGCACGCCGCCTTCACCAATCGCCACCATTGTCTTGCCACTTCTCTCTCGGATTTACCACAGGTCAGATTTACCACTTCATTTCTCTCTCTTCGTCTCTCCCCTACACACAGACACACACTCAAATCTTTCCCAAACTTCGCAGCTTCCGACGGATCCAGCTAGAGCGGCCGTCCTAGCTCCCCTCTAGCCGGATCCGCCACTGTTTTAATGGATGGGTAATTATATCACCACTATAAATTTTACTTGTTACATAACATTTAAATTGCAGTTAGTTTTTTCAATATTTACTCATTGTAACAATTATTATCAACATTCCATTAATTAGTATCCCTCATGATAATTTATATGAAAATATTTTATTATCATGCTTTGTAATGAGAAAAAATATTTTTACCATGCTTTTATTTATTGATTTTTAAAAATATGATGGAAAAATAAGTTATTTTAAGTTCATTTCAACGAATTTTTGGACTTAAAATTGTTATCAAATACATTAATTAATAGAAATATTGAGATAATAATCACATGAAAAATCGTTAGGAACATAAGTGTTATTATGTGCAAAAATTAAAAATCTTAAGAACAATTTAAATGGGATGTAAAAAACAAAAATTGTAGTGTGGATATAATTGTCATTTCAAGCCCACAAATAGAGAGATCAAACTCTTTAGAAATTGGGAAAATTCACAAATCATGTATTAAGTATGGGGAATTCAAAAATCAGGTTTTTAAGTTAAAAAAAAAAATACAAAAATCATGCATTAGTTAATTAATTAGAAATATTTATTAATTAAATATAATAAAGTCACAATTATACAATTAATGGTCACAGATACATAATTGAAAAATGCTAAACGAACACTCCGGTTGACACACCGTGCGAATAAAATAATATTTCCCCATGTGTGTGGGGTGTCAATCAGAGTGTTCGTGTAGCAAAACTCTACATAATTATAGGTCACAACTTATTTATTAGTCACATATTATCAAATTAATTGGTCACAGATTATTTCAAAATCACAAATCAAAAGTTTTATAGGTTACAGTTTTTTTCGTTTATATATATATATATATATATATATATATATATATCACAATTTATCTATCGGTCACATATTTTCAAATTTGTTAGTTACATATTATTTTACGGTCATAAGTTTCAAATTTTTAGATAACGGTTAAATACTTAGTCACAAATAACCAAATATTTGGTGAAAGGCATCAAATAATTGGTCACATATCACCGCCACGAACACTACCACCAATTGCGAACACCCTCTCCTTGCAACTGTCACCACCACCACCACAACACCAACACCACCACCATCATCGACCAACACCACCACCGTCAACACCTCCACCTACACTACCAACAAAAATCTACACCAAATCTACCATCTCCACCAGCATCTCTACCTACACAATCAACAAAAATCACCTAAAACCCCTAACACCACCAAAACCACCCTCAAACTACCACCACTACCACATCCCGATGTTGCCACAGCCGAAAACCACAGCAACGCCAAACTACCACTACCACCACTAGCAGCGTCAACAACGCCACACACCCTAGCGTCGCCATCGCTGAAAATCACTGTAGCCCCAAGCAGCCACCACCACCACCACAACACCCCGACGCCGCCACTACTGAAAATTGCACCAAAGATAACATTGACCGAGGTTTTGACACCACGACATTCACATTCGCAACAAGTAGCCTCCACCACCACACCCCAACGTCGCCACTGCTGAAAATCATAGCAACCCCTTACCACCACCACACATCGACATCGTCGCACTTGTTGCTATGGTGACCACACTGGAGAGAGAATGAGTTGTTACTAGAGAGAGAAGGACGCGTTGCCACCGAAAAGAGAATGAGGCGTTGTCATCGTTGGGTGGTGGTGATTGGCAAGGACAGTGAAGTTAGAAAGAGAGTCGAGAGAAGTGAGAGAAGGAAGATAGATGAAAATGATTAGGGTTTGAGAGTTAAATTTGGATATTTAATTATTATATTAATACCTGATTTTTGAATAATGAAACTTAATCCCTGATTTTTGAATTGTGATATTTAAATCCATGCTATTATATAATTTTCAGCCTAAATCTTCAGATTTCAATGAATTTTAGGCTCACAAATATGAAGTCAAATTTTATACCTCCAAGAAAAATAAAAGATACTAAATTGAAGTAAATTAAATAAGAAAATATTATAGATAGCATTAAAATATCTCATTTTCAATTCTAATTCCGAAAATCATAGTGGGAGAGAAGAAAATAAAGAATTGTGTTCTTGTTCCTACTGGGATTTGGAATCATTTATTATTATTATAATTATTATTATTATGCGCAGCCAAAAATGAAAAATAAAGTAGTACATTATGCTTTCGAAACACTATTTACCAACTAATACGTTTTTTTATCATAAAATATTTTGTACGTAGTTTTCAACACAAAAGAAAATAATTTTATTTTTAGATTGAACTGATTTTTAATTTGATGATATTTATTTGCTTGATTTTGTATGCTGTAATTTTGTTCAATATTTTAGATGGAATTGATAATTTGTTGATGTTTATTTACTTGATTTGGTAGATTGATCAAATTATTTATTTTATTTGACAAATTTATGAATGTTTTTGAGTGGTTATATTCACACCACTTTTTTCCCCCAATACACCACATTTTAATTAAATTAAAGGTCATTAACTTTTATCCATTATTACACTTATATCCTTAACTTTTTTCTTCATCATGTTCTTATTTTATTTAATTTTAAATTACATTTATCAGAAAATCTTATCTTTAATCAAGGCTTTCATCCAAAAACATTCTTTAAAATGAGAGTCAAATATTTAATTGCATTTTTACATTATTATTTGTTTTGCTTATTTAAAAATGCTATTATATAGAAAATTTTGGAAAGAAACCATAATCAGGACATTTATGTTTATTTGAGTATAAAAGTACGATAAAACAAAGTTCGAGATATAAATATAATCAAGGGCGGAGCCAGAAATGATGTTAGGATGGGTTGAAATTTAATTTTTTTTTTAATGAACTCATAATGTTCACAAAAAAGAGTGTACAACACTCGATGAAATAAAAGAACTCTAAATGTTTCACCCTAAGATGTCCCACAACATCATTTTATATTTTCTTAGCAAATAAAAAATCGACGCTTACGTTAAAATATATAAACTAACCATCCATGATAGGAGTATGCAAATGATACATATCCACCAATAAAAAACTAAGAAATTATTTAATAAATATTATTCTAAATAAATTTGACAACCTGTATTTTCATACAACTGAAAACATTGATCGAAACACGCAATCAATAATACATCACTATATATTATTGTCTCAAAATATTATTTGGTATGGAACAATCTTCTATATCACTTCATTTCATAGTGCGTGAGGAATTACATCTAAAGAGAAAAATCGACTAAGAATTTTGAGGGTCCAAAAAAATTTAGATTTAATTCATGTTCATATTTTGCTCAACTTCAAGAACATATTTATATGTAGATTAATTTAGAAATAAATAAATTTTAACAAATATTCTTTTTATTGACAAGATGAAATCTAGAACAAGTTATTTATTTTGATCATAACATCTATTTCATGGTCAAAATAATTAATTTTTTCTTAAAAGTATGAATAGGTAATATATGAAAACATATGTAGAAATAAAAAATTAATTACTTTTAAGCTTAACAAAACATATAGTATATAGTGTCTCTAACTATTAAAATAAGTAATTTTTAGATCTGATCAATACAAATTTTCTATTATTAAATTTACTTAATGACCATAAGTAAATTTAGTCAAACATGAATTAAATAAAATGCTTAATTTAAAAATAAGATATTCACGTTTCATAAATGTCATGAAATAGTATTTAATAATTGTAGCCTCTTCAACGAGATTTGATTAATTGAGCATTAAACTTGAATTAGAATTCAAACTAGAATTGGACTAATACAAATATTTGGGCTAAAATTAAACAAATTATTCTTAATTTCCCATATGGGCTGGGGGTTGGGTTGAGCTGGGCTATAGCCCATCCCAGCCCCCACTATCGCCACCTCTGAATATGATAATATGTAAATGTTATAAACATTCAACGCAATTAAAACGTTGTTTAGTTATGGTGCGGAATTATTTAGCCTTTTTTTGTAATAAAATGTTGTGAATGTTATAAAAGAGAGAAAGAAGAAGGGAGAATTAGGTCAATAGACGTGTATATTTTATTAAGAACCAAAGCCCTCTATTTATAGGTAAGAATCAGGAATACAATGGTAATGAATTTTAGGGCTGCAGGGGTAAACTTGTCATTCACTAACAAACCCTAATAAATTTATCATTTACAACACTCCCCCTTGAATGACACATTACAAAATATATGTCTTGTTAAAATCTTGTTTGATAAAAATTTAAATGGGACAAAAAAAATCAAACGAAGGAAAAAGAAAACATCTATTTTGAAGTATTAAAATTAAATGTTGTCGCATTAGAAGTTTGCTAGAAAAATCCAGTGGGATAAAACATAAGCGAAGGAAAAAGAGTACAGATACTCCCCCTGATATTAATCAATAAAAATTTGAGTTGACACATTCCAATATCATGAACTAATTTTTTGAATGTAGATGTTAATAATGCTTTTGTGAATAAATCGGTCACATTGTCACTTGAGCAAATTTCTTGGATATTGATGTCGTCATTCTTCTGAAACTCATTTGTATGAAAGAACTTTGGAGAAATATGTTTCGTCCTGTGCAATACAAGTTGCATTGTCTTCATACATATTTGTTGGACTATCTTTTGTTGAAGTTAACCCACATGATGCTTGGATATGATGGTCATATTCCTCAACCATACACATTCTCGGTTTGCTTCATGGATTCTAATAATTTCGTCATGATATGAGAATGTTGCTGTCAAAGATTGCTTCACGGATTTCTATGATATAATTGTTCCTTCACGTGTAAACACATATCTTGTTTGTGATTTTGCTTTATGTGGGTCAGAGAGATAACATGCATCTGCATATCCCACTAAAACGGATCCTGACTTTTGAAAGTAAAATAATCTCAAATCAATTGTACCATTTAGGTAACGAAAAATATGTTTAACATTATTTAAATGTCTTTGAGTTGGTGTAGAGCTATATCTTGCAAGAAAATTTACAGAAAAAACTATGTCGGGTTGAGTGCAGTTTGCAAGATAAGTTAATACTCCAATTGCAATAAGATATGATACTTGAGGACTGAATTTTTTTTTCCATCTTTAAGTGGATGAAATGGATCCCTTTTCACATCAAGTGATCAAACAACCGTAGGTAATGCCAATTGATGCAAATTATCCATATAAAACAATTTTAAAACTTTTTCTGCATATATAGATTGATGAACAAATAATCCTTCTAGGAATTGTTCAATCTGCAACTCGAGACAAAATTTGATTTTTCCCAAATCATTCATCTCAAATTCATTTTTTTAAATAATTAGCAGTTTTGTTGAACCCTTCAAGAGTTCTAATTAAATTTAAATTATCAACATAAATTGCCACAATTGCAAATTCAACACGTGTTTTCTTTATGAAAACACATGGGTAGATATCGTCATTTTTATAACCCTCCTTCAACTAATATTCGTTAAGACGATTATACCACATGCGTCCGGATTGTTTCAATCCATGTAATGATCTTTGCAATTTAAATGAGAACATGGTTCTCGGACATGTATCGTTTGTTCCTAGTACTTTAAGTCATTCGGAGACTTTAATATATATGTCACTATTAAGTGAACCATATAAATAGACAGTTACTATATCCATAAGACGCATATCAAGTTTTTTGTGGTACGATCAAACTAATCAAGAATCTAAAAGTGATGGTGTCCATTATGGGAGAATATGTTTCCTCATAATCAATTTCTGGTCTTTATGAGAAATCTTGAGCTACCAGTCGGACTTTGTATCTTGTAATTTCATTATTTTCATTTCTCTTTCGTAAAAAAACTCATTTGTAGCCCACAGGAATTACATTTTCAGTTATTTGAACTATATGTACAAACACTTTTCGTTTCTCTAAAGAATTCAATTCCGCCTGTATGGCTTCTTTTCATTTTGACCAATCATTTCTATTTTGATCGTCTTTAACTGACTGTGATTTAGGATCCTCATTTTGCATAATATCAATAGTCACATTAAAGACAAAAATATTGTCTATAACAACATTATTCTGTTCCCATAATTTATGAGATAACAAATAATTTATTGAAATCTCATTATTTTCAGACACTTGTGGTTCGTCAAGAACCATATTTTGAATATTTGATTGATCAATCTTTTCTAATGTTGCTTCTTCAGAAAGTTTTTGGTTGATTTTTCTTTTGCACTTTTCTTTTTCGAGGTACAGAATCTTTTGAACCAACTAGTCGACCACGCTTCTGGCGTATGTGAGATTCATTTGATACATCAGATTGTTCTGCAGGGACATTAATTTTTGCTGGAATATTTTCTGCTGGTATATATGATTTTTTTCCTATGTCAATAAATACTTCAAGTAATTGATTTGTAACTCTTTGCAAATAAATGATTTTTCAACTTCTTGATTCCTCCCCCTAATGCTGAGAGAATTGTCCAATCAAAATTGACAATAAATAAATTGGATTATAAAATATCACACATTTAGGATAAGGGTTCAAACCAAGCATTTATTCTCACCATTCTTTATTTTCCATCTCAGTGTATTATGGTGGATCAATGTTTACATACAATGCATTGTCAAAATAAATAGATGTAAAAATTAGGCAATAACCATTAGTCAATTATAATATGGAGGACTATGATATTGGCATGACACGCAATAAAATTCCCTAAACAAAAATGGGAAGTACTTTGTTCTCAATTATAATTTGAGGTATTTAACATATAATAGTGTTTAACCATTTATCGGCATCTCAACTAATACTTATTAAAATATTGATATTTATGCCCACTAGTATTAACAAGACACAATCTTGATTATATAATTTGAAAATTATGCTCACAATTTAAAATTTGAGCAATAATTTTGCAAATTTCAGATTGCGAACACTATGCAATCATTTAGTACATATATTAAATCTATTAGATACAAATAATATTTAGATGATCAACGTGGAGGATGATAGATCTCCATTTATCACCCTAATTAATTTTCAAAATTATAGGGAATTCAGTCCCTATTTTAACTAGTGATGGTTCAATGAAAAAAATTTCATAAAAAATAACAAACACCATATAGGATTTCATTAGATTGATCTTTTGGTTATTCATTGAATATCCATTTAAATTTTTAATTTCGCATTATTAGTACTCCAATGATGATCCAACTGGTCATACCAAACAATAAAGTCAAATTGAACTTCTTGATTCAATATAAGATATAATTCAATGATTTAATTTTGAAGAATACGATTAAAGCTTATATAATCATACATCATTCAAGTAGTCAAACTAATCAATATTCTCATGACATTAGTTATATGTTTTCCTTCAGGGATAAACATGAATTTAAAATGATATATTTTTCATAAATGTGTTACTTCGAGAGCACATTGTATTTTATTATTATTCATTCAAAAACAATATGTTAATATTATTCTAGAATAATGAAAATTATAAATTAAACCCAATCAAAATATATAAAATTTACTCTTCAGGAGTGAAAACGTAATTTTATGTTAGATCTTATATCATTATACTCTTCGAGAGTAATAAAATCTAACCAGAACATCAATATCTAAATACGTATGTAGAGGAATGGACACATAAATAAAGTAATTTAATTCGTGATTTTACATAGAACCAATCAATATTCTTTAGGAATATTGGGATTATAATATCAATTATCATGATCTTTTGGAGCAATTAATATTCTTTTTAAAAATATTAATAATGTTGTGTTTCTTTAGGAACATCAACATAATTTTTTTCATATTAAGTTGTGCTCTTTTCGGGAACACAACGAGATATATAATCTTCAAAAGTATAAATACAATATTCTTCTAGACATTAATATTAACGATTTGTTCTTCATTTCGAGCTAAACAATATAATATTAAAATTTTGTGCTCTACATAAATAATAATGAAACATTCTTCTATAATATTTATATATCGTGAGTTGTGTTTTTTCGAGAACATCAACACCAGACTCGTTAAAAATAAATATAATTTTAATTCTGTTTCTTCGGGCGCATTGAGTCGATATTTTTCTGGAATATTGAAATTGTAATATCATGCTCTTCACGAGCAAGTAATATTCTTCAAGAATATGAATTATAATGTTGTGCTACTTCATGAGTAACAACAAATTATCTATAATAGATAGATCTACGATTAATATTCTTCTAGAATATTAATTATAATGTTGTGTTACTTCAGGAGCAACAACATGATAAATTATTAATTTAAAGTTTATAGAAGAAGCATCTAAAAATATTTTATTACCATATAGACATGATAAAATATTTTATTACCATATAGACATGATATGAACTTGGGGTTAGAATTCAAATTAGAGTTAGAATAAATACAAATATTTGGGCACAAATTAAACAAATTATTCTTAATTTTCCATATGGGCTGGGGGTTGGGCAGGGTTATAGCCCATCCTAGCTCCCCACTACCTCCACCCCTGAATATGGTAATATGTAAATGTTATAAAATTTCTATGCAATTAAAATGTTGTTTAGTTATGATGTGAAATTATTTAGCCTTTTTTTTTTGGTAATAAATGATAATGTTGTGAATTTATTTTTAAATACAATTTTTTTTTTTCCTTTTGGGTATATCTACTAAGAAGTTATATCATTTTATCGCAACCCTAACAAGTCAACTAAAATACAATGACTCTGTTAAAATTTAAAAAATAGAAGTTTGTTAAAATTTTATGAAATATATGTAATTCCAATCCAAATCAATGAAATTCATTAGAACCCATAAATCTTAAAAAGAATAATAAAAAATAAAATAAAATAAAATAAAAAATCAATAAGCTCTGTGTTTCATTAATTGGATTATTATCTCCAATCCATATAATTTTTTTTTTTCCTGATATGGACAATAATAATCAAGAGGAAATTACACCGGGTGTCACTTTTCTATTTTGTAAATACAAAAATGTCACCTTTTGAATTTCATTTCAAAAATGTCACTTTTGGACAATTTTGCCCTTCCGAAAAATTTTAACAACAACATAGAACAAAGTGTCACTTTTGGACAAGCTTGAGAAGGGTCTTGCGCAACCATTGCTTCTAACAACAACATAGAACCAACAAGATAATGTGGAGGATCAAGAACTTGATGAGAGTGAAGAAGCTCCTGAGGAATCTCGTCTACTAGCCAACTCTATAGGATCAGCTTATAGGTTACTTACGCCTTCTGTTAAGGTAATGTAATTTATTTTGAACCATTAGTTGTATTTCTATATTTGTAAGTTGAATAGAATGAAATATTTCATTATTGATGACCAATCGGTGCGTAGGAATGTCGTATTTGTACTTTGGAAGTTTCCTTACTAGGGTTGGGGTTTGAACTTCTGGTTTTCAGACAAGGTGTGTTTCATACAAAGAAAAAAGTACAGAGCTGGAGACCTATTTGATGTATTATAGATATAATAACTAAATTTCACTTTCAAAAATTAAAAAATTTACATTTTGGAAGTTTACATTGTTTGCTTTCCATTGATATTGTTCTGGTCAACTTCTCTTTTTTCCAGTGCAATTCTTTATCTGATTTCATTCAATTTTTCCAAATGAATAAACAATTTTTAGTAGTACTTTTTACAGCTATATTTATATTTTCCAAATGTTGTTTCCTAAAATAAAGTATGACATAAATAAATATGTTCCAAAAAAGTGACAACAAACATTAAATGTTGGCTATACCAGTGCATCACATTGAATAATCAGTATATAAATAGAATTTAGGTAGAATAATAATTTAACGACTAAATTTGCTTTCTTCTCTCGCTTGCATTTTATTTTGGGTGAGTGTGGGCTTACCAAAAAAAAAATTGGGTGAGGGTGGGTTGGAAGAATTTTGTAAGCTATGCTGCTCAGGGGTCACCTTGTCATCTTAAAGTGACCACATGTTCATGTTGATCTTATAGTGACCACATCTTTATTTTGTCACTCTTCTCAATCCTCCCTTCTTATTTTGATACTGCATGCGGTTGGATTTTTCTTCTTGTGGTTTATATGAAGATCACATATTAGTAAACATCAATATAGGCTCACCCCAATTATCATTCTCGACATTTGGGTGGATCTCGACAGATGAAATGTCGTGTCCCGACATTTGAATGCTGTTATTCTCGACAGATGGTGCATCCCTTAAATTTTTTTTTTTTTTTTACACCATCACATTCTTTACATGTAGGCCATCACACTGAGTTGCTGATTGCGGACGCCGTACCCAGCCAAGATCGGGAAGTTGCTACTACTAAGAGGCGGTGATCGACACGCATACGACGTCCTGCACCAACTACACGGACTCCGTACACACAGGGGATGGGAAAGCGTGCGAAAAAATAGGTCAAGTATAGCGAAGAATTGTAACTAACGTTGGAACATTTAAAACATTTTTGATTCATAACATTAGTGTCGAATATTTTGCAATTTTTTTGACTGTAGAAGCATTTAATTAACATGTGGGCATATAGATCGAATAGTTGTCCGATCATTTTTTGGGTTCCTATGATTTGTACAAGCTAGGTCGGCTTAGATGGAGCATGATTGTAGGAATGGTTGAACACATAATACCTGTAGTTTTTGAACAATTACATGTATTCACCAATTATATTTATCATGTCTTGCTAATTTTCCATTTACACATCAGTCTATCTGTTTGATGTTCAAGTAATTTACGAATAATATTTAACTGTTGCCATGATTTTGTGCAAATTCAAAGTTTTCGTACATGCCGAGAATTATTAATTCATGTACACGTATCTATTTTCCTCAAAATATTGGGTAAGAGGTAATTGTTTGATATACAAACCTTTAATGGTTAATTTTATAGATTACTGGTAAATGTTAATATTTGATAATACAAAAGACAATATCTAAGTATTTGCATTGTTTTAGAGAAAAAATAATATAATGAATTCTGAAGTTTTGATAATTTTAATAAATAAAGAATCATTACAAAATTGCATTATACAACGGGTTGTTGAAGTTCTCTTCTACTGGTGCAGTCCCGAAATTCAAAAAATTTCCAAATTCGGGTGCATAGGTGTTCGACGCACTGCGCTGAATATTGAGCTAATCACTTTGTACATGTTGAGGACCATCATGTGCGGTAGAGTTGGACAAAAATCCGACCAACCCGATCAACCCAAACCAAACCGATCGGTTTGGGTCGATTTTTTAAGTTCAATTGAGTTGGGTTGGGTTGAAAAATTAAATTTAAAGTTGGGTTGAGTTGAGTTGGGTCTTGGGTTATGAATTAAAACCCGACCCAAGCCAACCCGACCCGATGAATTAAAAAAAATTAATACCTTAGATGAAAAAAATAAATTAAATAGACATAATAGTAAAGATAAAATAATGACTTATAATTTATAAATGTCAATTTTCTTCATAAAGACCGATTCACATGAACACTACTTAAAATGCAATGTCATTGGACGTTAAAGTAAAAATTAAAGACATGATAATGAAGTGATTGAATTTCAAAAAATTGTAAAAAAGAAAATGCTTATTAAATTTTAAACTTATTTATATATTATTTTTCGAAAGAATTCCTTATATGTGTGTTTAAAAAGCGTAGATTTTCAAGTAATTTCAAATTCACCCCAATTATCAAATTCAAAAATAAATCGAATCTAACTTTAATGAGGTCGAAACCCAAACCGACCAACCCATCCCAACCCAAATCGATCAAAATCGGTTTGGGTTGGGTTGGGTTGGGTTGATTTTTTTTATCAAACCGACCAAGTTGGGTTGGGTTTGGGTTGGAAAAAAATCGACCCAACCCAACCTACGCCCACCCCTAATGTGCTGCATCGACCGATCATGGAGATTAGAATCGGTCCGAATGTTAACACTTGGTAATTCATTTTCTACAGTAGTAACGCAGACATCAGTTTCCTTATGAACTGATATGTACCATTGTAGGTTTTCATCTTCTCGTATTTTTGCAGACGGTATATTCATGTTCGGGATTTTGAACTTCAATTTCAATTTAGTTCGGGGATTGACGATACCAAATTTTTCATTCAACCTTAACACAAGTCCGGCTAGATTAATATTTCTCGGCACTAAAAGGAAAGTGGTTTTGTCCCCTGTCCACTTCCATTCGTCATCGGCATGAATGAAATTGTCTCCATGCGACACAATGAATCTTAGATGATTGTTCATACCTGAAATTTTGAGATTGCAACGATAAATAACATGAACAATGAATATGCCTAGGCCTCAGCATGGGTCGGTTCGGTTCGGTTCTCTTCAGAACCGAACCGAACCGAAAATTTTCGGGTAGTTAGTAAACGGAACCGTCGGGTCCAAATATAACTTTGGAACCGTTCGAGTTCGGTTCGGTTCGGTTCGGTTCTTTTCGGTTCCATACTATAATTATATTTTTTAACATTTATAACAATACTACAGTCTGACATGTTTAGCTTTTACAAATTAACGTATTCCAATTTAATAGAATATAAATATCAAGTTGTCCAATAAGATTAATTTAGCAATGTATGTAAATAACAAAAAGTAGATAGCAAATTAGTAATACTAAAATATCGATGATCCATATAAATTAAAAGTCATAGGGATAAAATATTTTAAGGTATTGCTAATACAGTAGTAGTTACCAGCTATTTGATTTAACCATCAAATGCTTGACTTGCCATACTAGATACTTAAGAAATTCTACAAGAAAAAATAGAAAAATCACATTAACAAACATAAATAGGACTAAAAATTGTTCAACTAATAAGATTTAATAAAGTAAAAATATAATATGCATTTTATTACCTGTCTCAATACCCTCATAGAACTCAGTCTCCTCAATGCAAACTCTATCTTCAGAAAAACTCTCAAAAGTCTAGATTCTTCCCTTAGCCAGTTTTGTGTACAAATCAAGGCCTCACTGTTTGAGGAGTTAAAGAACTCCTAAATGATCAAGAATGCGCCCTCAAGTACTAAATGCTTACTCAAAAGCAACTGTAGATACAAGAATGGCAAGAATATCCCTTGCAACCTCAGATAAAAATTTCAAATCTTGATTTATTGATCATCCACCATTTTAAAATGTCAAAAATTCCATCACTAGCATCTTCAGTTGGTTCCATTAGATATCGTTGCACCTCATCTTTTCTAGAAAAATCCATTTGAGTAGTTTTCAATTTCTTGTACCCAAAATCAAAATTACAAGCATCCCAATCATCATCATCATTCGAATCATCCAACAAAGTGACTCGATCATTAGATTCATCGCGCCCCCACTCCCACTCCCACTTGCTCTCCCATTGTTTGAGGTATGACATCCTTTGTATTGGTTATACAAAGCATACAATAACTTCATGATCTCATTTTTTTGTGGCTTCAACCTTAACACAGTCATTTACCAATACAATGCACGACAAACTCCAACTTATACCTAGGATCAAGCACAACTGCTACAATTAAAATCTTGTTCATTTTATCAACTTTACCCCAATACTTGTCAAATTTAAGTTTCATGTTATTTGCTAAACTACTTAGCATATAATCTTGCTTGTCACCCATTTTCTTCAAAATTTGCTCAATTTTACAAACTTCATGGAAGTAAATATTGGAAGTAACATTTGATGAAACACTAAACTTCAATGTGACATCATAAAATATTCTTAGAAACTTGGAAAATTTTCTAGCATTCTCCCAATCATAACGATTAGGTGGTCCCTCTTTTTCTTTTCCACCTTCATTCTCATCAAAATATTTACAATAAAATCCATCCTCTTCCTCCATTCTTTCAAAAGCTTTTTCAAAATTCAATGCACTTTCCAACATTAAAAATGTTGAATTCCATCTAGTAGGAACATCTAAAACAGCAAGTTTTTTGCATGTAATCTTTTCCCTTTCAATACAACATTTAAATTTACTCAACCGGGAAGGAGATGATCGAAAATATTTGACCGCATTGCGAATACTTTCTATAGCTGGATTAAACTCTTTCAACCCTTCTTTAACAATTAAATTGACTATGTGTGTTGAGCAACGTACATGCAGATAAGAGCCACCTAAAATCATAGTATCATCAGGTTTCCAATTCTTCAACTTGTTTTTCACATAAATGATCGTTGCATCGTTTGTGTTTGCATTGTCTACAGTAATGATACCTATACACTCTATTCCCCAATCAAGCAAACACTTTTCAATAAGCTTCCCAATTGTCTCCCCTTTATGATTTGGAACAACAGAAAAACTCAATATCTTCTTATGTAGTTTCCAACTTCTATCAATAAAGTGTGTTGTGACCACCATATAATTGATGTTTTGAATGTCCAACAATCAGTGGTTAAAGAAATCCTTTGCCTATCATTAATAAATTTAATTCTCAATGATTCCTTTGTTTCATGGTAGAGATGGAGTACATCTCTAGTAATCGTTCTTCGAGAAGGAATCTCAAATCTAGGACAAAGTTGATGCACAAAATCCTTAAAACCCACACCTTCGACAAAGGAAAAAGCCAATTCATCAATAATAATCATATTAACCAATGCTTTTCTACACTTTTCTTTATCAAACACCATAGCCATAACACCACCATCATTGTTTTCTCGAGTCAATATTTTTTTATTTTCATCAACTTTAGTGTTCTTATATGCATAACAAGATTTTAAATGCTTCCACATGCTAGAAGTTCCAGTATTAGTATCAGCTTTAAATGTTCTCCCACAATAATTACATTTTGCTCTTTCTCCACTAAGTATCTTAGTAAAATGAGTCTATATTCCTGACCTCTCATTTGGATGTTTTTTGTCTTCCATTTGAACAGGCAAATTTGGTATCACCTCAACTGGTAACTAGATTAAATCCTGCACAAACATAAGAAAGTATCAGAAATAGGTAAAAAGAAATAAGCATCCACCTTAAATTCATTTTCTGAGTTCATCAAAAGTTTGAAACCAAACTTTAGTAACCACTAACCATAAGCTTTCTTTAAATTATGTAAGTTACTATATAACAATATCAATTTTTCGGCAGGGTGTTATATACAAAGACCAAAAAAATTACAAAGACCAAAAAAATTGACTATCAACAAAGCTTACATAATTACAAAGAAAGCTTACATTTTCTGATTACTATATATTCTAATTACAAAGACCAAAAAAATTCATGACTGTCCAATGGATTCAAAAATGTTATATCATTTATTGCTGTCTCAAGAAATCCATCAAATTCCAAAGAATCTATTCAAATCTAAAAAATAGGTTCTGTTAAAATCTTATAATTTTTTCTAAAAATCTATTTACTCCATTAAAAAGAACGACAAAGAATATTTACTCCATTCTCTCATCATCTTAAAACATAGATTACAGATGCACATTTCCATAAATTGAGAGAATGCTTGACACCCCATTAATATATCAGAATCGCAGCCTTTCATTTCATCATATATTTCTAGAAATGAGCTAATGAGAATGAAGTCTGGCATATAAGATGGTAATTACGTTCTGGGAATTCCAGAATATAATTTATTCCATTCTCTCAAGTATGTTCTTACAGTCGTTGCATAGTAAACATGGTTTTTTTTTTAAGTGATGTACGATTCTGCTAATATTGACCAAAAAAAGGCTACTCTACATATATGAGTGATCTAACTATCAATAAGAATACCAAAATAGAAATCGAAGGTGAAGGCGGAGGTGGAGGCGAAGGCGGAGGCGGAACTCGCAGCTTCAACTGGGTAGACTCGACGACGGCGGCTTCAAGTTTTTTGGTGTGTGTCTGCGTGAGATTCAAAGTTAATGGAGACTGAGAGCTAGGTTTTCAATTTGTAAATGATGCTTATAAATTGGGCCAAATTAAAGTAATAATTGGGCCAAATTAAAGTTTGTCTTTGGGCTACAAATGAAATTAATAATTAGGCCCAATAAAAAGTTGTCTTGGACTATAAATAAAAGTAAAATTTGTTAATTTGTTTTAAACAAATTTTAAATAAATTAAAATAATTTGATTTATCACATATAAAAAAAATTTAAAAATTTAAAAAATTCGGTTCTTATTCGGTTCTTCGGTTCTGGGTCTAGAACCGAGAACCGAACCGAACCCGTCGGTTCTCGACTCAAATACCCGTTCGGGTATTTCACATACGAAGAACCGCTTAGAAAAATTAGTTGGCAACATTAATGGTCATAATGAATTCTCAACTACAACATTTAATAACTTAGCCCTTGTTTGAGCCCCTTTTTTTTCTACCATTTTCATTTTTGCTACAGAAATAATAATAAACAATGCAACGGGTCCCACGTCTGCAGCAAGAAGTGACAGTAGTCAACAAATGCGGAATTTTTTATTATTTTTTAGATTTCAATCTTTCCATTTCTACCCTACAATACAAATATAAATTTGGGTGAAAGAATGAAGGATAAATGTGTACATTTCCATTATTTATTGAGGGCATACACGGTAATGAAGTAATAATGCTGGAATTTTTAAATGTGGGCCTACCATGTCAGTTACTTTATGCAGTGAATTAATGGTTTTCACTGTTTAAAAAACGAAAATCTACTGGAAGAAAGGGGCTCAAACAACCCTTTAATGTGCTTCTTTAATGACAATGTTATCATTTTCCTTTACAAAATATATCATAAATCACACAATATCATGAACATTTGTTTAAAAACCTTCAAATATATGTGATCATTTTATATTGAACATTTATTCAAATAATAACTATTTTGTTAAGAACTAACATCTCAAAATGAATAAAGAGTCCAAAACCTTTCTCAAAGAGTGAAAAAGATGTAAAAAAAAGTTATATGTTAACGGAGTTGAAAGATATGAGTGGAGAAGACAACAAATTATTTTACCCTTTTTTTTTATTAACTAAAATTCATATTAAACAATATAATATACATATATCTAATTTTTATAATATTAAAATCAAATCATCACATCAAGGTATTAATGGTAGTGAAAGATGGTATTAATGAGCATTAAATGCTCCTAGATTTGTGAGACTTTTGGGTCAAAGGGTAATATAGACCATTCATACAAAAAAGTGACATTTTTTATAAAATCAAGTGGCAATGAAGTTTTTTGGTGCATTATCAAAAAAAGTAACATTTTTGAAAATTCCCCTAATATCAATAGCATTGTAAGTCTAGAAGTGATGTCCCAATTTGACTGTTCTATCACTAAAATTTTGACACCTCAGCTTAACTTTGAGGTGTCAAAATTTTATTGAAGAGTCAAAGAAGTAGTGAAGCAAAACAATAGTTATTGACTCTATTTAAAGAGAGGTGGTGTTGTAACTGAAAACTCGCAATTAATTAAGAAATGGGAGATCTTGCAGGCGTTTCAAGGTGCTTCTTCGTGGGGGTTTTATGCTTGATTTTCTTCATGACATCAGGTTCTTAAATTTCTTAAATTAACCAATTTTCTTGGATTTTCTTTAAAGTAATTCTTTTGTTCATTGGCTTGATATGGAAAATGGATAAATATTTAAATTTTGATAATGCAAATATTTATAAAACTGCAGAGCAAATGGACAGAGGAATGGCATTTGAGGTGCCTTTGGCTTGCATTGGAGATTGTTCACAGTTCAAGAACTGCAATCAAGCTTGCATCGACAAAGGATATCCAAATGGTGGGTTTTGCTTGGGATCTAATAAATTGGAACTTACTTGTTGTTGTAATAAGCATCCATAAGATTTGGACTTTTCTTTAAACATCATTCGATCAATTGAAGAATAAATAAAGAAGGAAATGAAGTGAGATTGTTCTGTTATTAATATTGTTATAAATAGTGCCATATATACAAGTATATATCTTTTTTTTTTTTAATCAATTTATTTCTGATTTAATAATTAAATAAACATGATTTATGTGAAAGTGATAAAGTCTCAAGGGTAAATTCATTTGGCCTACTGTGGAAAGTCTCCACATGGGGATGTGAAAAAGTGAATTTGGTGCAATTTTCCCACTTCGATCAAATTGTGTAAAGGAGGTGAAACCTAACTATATGAGTTGAAAAATAAAATTTTCACCATAATCAAGGGATTGCAGTTGGAAGATAAAGTGTGCAGTTTGATGCAAGCTTAGATAATAGTGCCACAAAAACTCGTAACGGGCTAATACTTATACAAAGAGGTCATGAGTTAAAGGTAACCTTCAAATCCCTGTGTGTATACATCTAATAATAATAATAACGTGCTTGAAAATAATGATATACGAATACTTGAGAAATTGTATAAGATGTCGACAAATTTGCATGACGCGTATGTTTGAATTAGTCCATGACATTTAATAATTAATTATTAAAAATTTGCTCTTCTGCTTTCTTGCACATCTAGGGATTTTGATTCGAGAAAATTAACTCAAACCCTACATTTTAACTTTCCATTCAATAATTAGATGATAAAGTTATTCTTTCAAAAATCAGGTGTACATCACCTCCACCCGATTCCTCACCACAACAAGTAACCCTAACCCAAATTCATTTCCACCCCAAACAAAAGTTCACTTATTCGGTTGCTGCTTCATTCCACCAGTAGGCGAAAGCTCTTCTCAACGACAACACGCCCACGCATAGCGATGATGTGAGCATCATTGCAACATCGACACTCGTTACCGATGTTATATGCATCGACGAGCGCACACTGATCCTTGTGAAGCACAGCAATAGCACTCGGCGCTATAGCAATCTGCGATACATTGGATGCTGATTGTTGGTGCGATCTCTCTGTGTGTGTGGTGCAACAATAGGTAGTGCTAGTCATTGTTGGTGCATCTGGTGCCGATGGTGGTGTTTGTAGTTCGTTGGAGACTGTGGTGATGGTGCGTTAGAGGTGGTGGTGGTTTGTAGATTTGAGGCGAATGCTGTTTTTACAGTGGAGGAGATGAATGGTAATTTGTGACCATTTAATTAGGTTATTATGATTAGTTAATTTGATAATGAGTGATTGATAAATAAATTGTGACTAATTAATTTAATAATTTGTGATCGATAAATAAATTGTAATGTATAAAAATGTATGATTTGTTACTAAATTTGTAATTGTAACCTACATTTTGTGTCTTTTTTTAATATAACGATCAGTAATTATAATTGGTACGTAGCTATGACCATAAATTGTATATTATCGTGTCATTAACTTATTTAATTAATACCAACTAATTTTTGAAAGAATTTCACAAGTTTGAAAATGTATCTTTAAACTGTAAATGCTGATAGTTATGTATTTTTCCCTTTTGATTCCAAAGGGCCCAATAGGACTACATCCACGGCTCGGTTCGGCATTCCAATGTTGCATAGCTGAGTTCTTACAAGCCAGTCCACGAGCCCTTCAACACCTAGTGCTCCTCAAACATTAATTTCTAACAGAACCAATATTTCTGAAAGGTTAAAATCTGCTTATTTTTCAACCTTGTCACTGTAGGTTGTAGTTAATACTTTTTTAATGTTTTTTAAAATTGTTTATTTTTCCTCAACTTCTCAATCTATTATGATACTTTGTCGAACCTCAAAACTTGGACGCTAACATTAATTAAGTATACGACCAACCAAATGTTGACATAACGATCTAATATGAGCAGCCCAAGTTGATGAACAACCATTATTTCTTTGATTTAAGTAGTCGATCGTAGTAGTTGAACTAATCATCTTCATTCCAATTTTACATTTGTTATGAAATAACAACACAACTAATAGATAAAAATAAAAATAAAAATAAATGTTTTTTTTTTTTTACTTTTAAATAAATAAATAGATAGAAAATAAATATTATTGGTGTAATAAACATAAATATGATGAGTACTATAATTTTTTTACTGTTAAATGATATTACATGATGAATTAAATTATATATTTATTATATTATTCGAAAGTAATATAATCCAGATGTATTAAGGTAATTAGTACATAACGTCCTTACCTTTCACTATTAATGTGGAAAATATCATTATCTTTCATTTTTTTTTTTTTTAGCATTTTCACCCTTATTTCCACATTTTCATTGCGCAAAAAGTTATTTTCATCAATTTTCTCAATTAAAAGTTGTGAAATGATGAATATGTCCTTCTATTTAATTAAAACAAAAAGAAAAAGATAGAACTAATTGCGACAATAGTCCCAATTTTTTTTTAAAAAAAAAAGTGCAAAGGAGTCCCAAATAATTATTAAAAGAGTAATTAGCACATAATGTCCCTACCTTTAACTATTATTGTGAAAAAGTGCTGACATTTCATTTTTTGCATTTTCATCATTAATTACACATTTAATTGTGCGAACCAACTTTTCTATCCATTTTCATCCAATTTCCCAATAAAAAAAATTGTAAAATGACAAATAATCCTTCTTATTTAAAGAAAAAAAAGAATTTTTTTTAATTTCTAATTTTTTTAATAATTTATTTGGGATTCTTTTACACTTTTTAAAAATTATTTCATAAATTTTTAACTTTTTTATAATTTATTTGGGACTCATTTGCACCTTTTTTTTAAAATAATAAATTTTAATTTTTTTAATAATTTCTTTGGGACTCGTTTGCACCTTTTAAAAAAATTGAGACCATAGTTGCCATTGTTTCTTTATTTTTCTTTATTTTTATTTAAATATGATGGTATATTCATCATTTCACATTTTTTTTTATTAACGAATTGGATGAAAATTGATAGAAATGTCAAAAAAAAAAAAAAATGGTGAAAATGTCAAAAAAAAAAAATGAAAGTTGGGGTTTTTTTTCACAATAATAGTGAAAAGTAAGGATATTATGTGCTAATTACCCTTTCACTAATTTATTTATATTCATTTGTACTTTAAAAAAAATGGAATTACGGTTGCAATTAGTTCTTTCTTTTTCTTTTTGTTTTATTTAAATAAAATGGTATATACGTCATATTCGCATATTTTAATTGAAAAAATGGATGAAAATGATCTTTTACACAATGAAAGGTGAAAATGTCAAAAAAATAAAAGGTAAAGACATTTTCCACAATAGTGTAAAAGATAATACCTTATTAAATAATATAATCAATGCAATTAAGTTAAGATTTGTTCGGTGAACTAAGCATTAATGTTGCTTGGTAAGATTATTTATTATAATGGATGAATTGACATCATATTTTGGACATTCGAATGGATTTTATACATCAAGGATGATTCGGTGTAGATTCTAATAATTTTGGTCAAGATTATACTATAATCTCTTCAATTAAATACAAACAAAATTATTTATTATAAATAGGGCGTAGGATTTTACACTCATTCATTGAATTTTTCATACAAGAGAAGTCTCGTTTATTCTAGAATCTACAATTAATGGAAACCAAGAAAATTTCGTCTGTTCGAACATCTCTCTTCATTGGACTAATTTGCATGGCTTTGCTCTTCACATCTGGTAATTTTATTTCTCAATTTATTGTACACAGAGACATGCACATGCTGTTAAGGATTGAGGATCGATCTTAAAATATCGATTTTATTAAAAGGAGTAGCTCAAGACTTTATAAATTGGCCTATATTTACATCTTTAATCGATATAGAATTATATCCCTTAACACATGCACGGTCGTTATTTTTCATAATTGTTCGATTAGAAATAAAATATTCAGTAAATTTATACTTGTTGAAAGTAAAGTTTAGAAATATGACAAATTGTTGTGTAAATTTTTCAGTGAGATGTGAAGAAAAAAGCTGGTGGGTGATTCAAGGGCCATGCTCTAAATTCCCAAAATGCAACCGAACTTGCATAGAAAATGGATATAAAAGGGGAGGCAAGTTTCTTCGACCTGGAAAAGGAGCGGATCTGGCTTGTGCCTGCCTTGCTCCTTGATTAGATCAAAACTAGGCTACAATCCTTTTCTTGAATAATTTTCTGAGTTATGGAGAAATAAAAATGAAAATCGTTAAAGTTGAATTTGCTTCTTTTTTCTTTTTTTTTAATATATTCTATATATTGGAACTATTGACACGTTTTCTTCAATCGAGAGTGACAATGACCGTTTTGATGAGCTCAGAACATTTTAAATTAAACACTAATTGATATTTATATGCAAAAATGCTATGCCACAATCTGCAAATATTCTCTAACTAAAATCATTTAATATTCACGTATTTTTTTACAATAAAATTAAAAAAAATAATAATAAACCACTGCACTGCATCACCTGGCAGATTTTCCATGGCTCTGATGGGTTTTTTAGAAGAAAGAAGCAATATATCAACAGAAAACTTCTGTCTCAAAATATCTATTGGAAATTCTATTGGTATTTAAAAGAAAAAGAAAAAAGTTCTGATGATGTCTCAGAATCAGTTTTGTTTTTTTTTTGCTAAAGCCCTGGCGTGTAAATTACCTTAACTATAACGCCCTCGACATTAAGTCTATTTAATTGCCTTTTTTTTTTTTTTTTTTTGGAGTGTTTGAATTATAATTTTAACTTTAAGATCCCCCAAAATGTGTACTTAAAAATTTGATATTTGTTAAGAGAGAGAAGATAAAAGTCAGTAATCTCATGTGTATTATAATGGGAATCAAAGTCTCATATTTATAGAGAATGATTAGGTTACAATGATAATAATTTTTAGGGTTGTAGAGGTACAATTTTTCATTCAATAATTAACTTACCATTTATAACACTCACCCTTGAATGACACATTATAAAATATCTGACTCGTTAAAACTTGTCAAAAACATTCAGTGGGATAAAACTTGATCGAAAGAAAAATAGTAAAAATAATTTGAAGTAGTAAAATACTGTCTCGTTAAAATCTTGTCAATAAAACTTAGTATCACAAAACTTGATCGAATGAAAAATAGTACAGCTACTCTCACCAATTTCAATTCTTTTAGCAAGCAATTCATGTCTTGTATGTCAATATCTTCAATATTGATATCTTGTACATTAGTGTCTTCAAGAAAATTTAAAGGGAGAAAACTTGATAATTACAGTAACATAATGATTCGAAAAATAGTTATTGTTGGTTTCTTCAAGAGTTTTGTACATATAAGAGTTACTATGAAGGTAAATGTCTTTTAGGCTATGGACATTCATTACATAAAGATTGTACCTCGTTAAAACCTTATTAGAAAAAATCCTAATGAAGGAAAAATAATATATTATTCTTTTAAGTATGCTACAAAAAGTTGTCTCGTTGAAAACCTTAATCCAAAAATCAAATGAAAAAAAATTGGTCAATAAAAAAATTGTACAACTTGTATTTACTCCATCTCATGATAATATAACTTGAATTTTGTTTCATGCATATTAAATCCTTTAGGGATAACAATAATAGTCATGTGAGATGAGTAGACTATCACATATTTCAAATTTCATACATCGTCAATATAATATGATATGAACTCGTTAATTCATCCACCACGATCTTTGAAAAATTCATTATATTGAGATTCGTGCATTACATATTACGACTTTTTTTTCTCATTTACTTTCGCATAATTATATACATTCAAATTTTCGGGCTGCAAGTCCAGAAACTTCATATTCATCTAGTAAATTCAATTTATGATTGCGTCCCTTTTATTTGGCCAATCATTACTTCGATCAATATATTTCGACGTATTTATTTCGATTCTTCCCTATATGATGAAATACATCATGTGTGAAAGTGTTGCCCATAACTTTTTCTTTGTAGATTCTATTCTTTTTTATAACGACATAACTTATTGAGATATCTCAATTTTTAATATATCAGGTACCCAAACCTCTTATGGAATTTTATAATTTTTTATATTTAAATATTCATTAAGAGTATATACCTCTTTAATGAGACCATCTTTGCAAATTGCTCCATTTTCGTTTGGAGATTTTATATTAGAATCGAATTTATTCACGCTTCAGACTTGTCATAAATTTGTGGAATATAATATTAATTAATTGTCCATTATGACGTTAATTCGAGTTGGAGCATTTAAAGTTGATGTGTGAGATATTGTTGATCTCTTTGATCAGCACATGCATCTAAGTTTTTTTATTCTCAATCAATTACTAGGAGGCGTTAACAAGCAATAGTGTTAAATCATTTATTGACATCTCAATTAACACTTATTAAAATGTTTAGATTTATGATCACTATCATTAACAAGACACACTGTCTTGATTGCATAATTTGAATATTATGAAATTGTGAGCAGTAATATCGTAAATTTTAAGTTGTGAATACCATGCAATCATCTTGTATATGTATCAAATCTATTAGATATTAAAAATATTTAGATGATCAATGTGGAGGATAATGGGGCTTATCACCTTAATTGATTTTCATAATATAGAGAATTCAGTCCATATTTTAACTAGTGATGTTTAATGATCAATTATCGATAAAAATAACAAATAATATATATGAATTCATTTAATTGAAGAATTTTCTGGTTTTTCATTGAATGTACTTATGAATTTTTAATTTAACATCATTATTGATCCAGTGATGATCCAAAGTCCTTCTAGCTAATTTACTTTGATTTTGAGAGAAATTGCATTGATAACGTGCTATAAAAAAGAGAAAAAAAAAAAAGATAAGAGAGAGTAAAAGTCAAAGGACTTGAACCAAAGTCCCATATTTATATGGAAGGATTAGAGTTACAATTATTATAATTCCTAGGATTATAGGGGTACAATTATTATTCACTAATAAACTTACAATTTACAAGAATATTGTGGTTGTAACATCACTCACATACTATAGCTAAACATTGGTGGCATTGGATAGAATTATGCCCATAATTTTGAGAACTTATATGTTTTTATTTTCTAACTTTTTCTTTTTATTAATGAATAATTTTACTAAAAAACTCAATAATTCTTTTTATTAAAAGCCCAAAAGAAAACGTACCGTAACCCAATAATTCTTTTTATGTCAATAATTCTTTTAGAATCCATTACATAAAATTTCTCGATTACAACTTGCAATCCCATCATCTTTCTGTCTTGATAAATTTAATTTATTGATGAAAATTGTGACGCTGATAAATAATAAAACTTAAAATAAAAATTAGAATCGAAAAAATCTACAAATAACAAAATAGCACTAAAAATAATAATTTAAAGTTAACAATGAAGCTTTTTGTCATTCTTAAATTTAGAGAGAAAAAATCTTACTACTTCTAGTTTACCTTATAATTGTCGTCATTAAATAAAATAATAAAGATAAGAAATTTGAAATATTATCTTTAGAAAATTCTATCGGTTGTTGAGTAACAATTAAAAAAAAAATGTAAGATTCAATTTTCTGTTACTAGCATTTAGAAAGTAAATAATTCAATAAAATTATCACAGAGATTTTGTCAATAAAATGAAGTAATTAAAATATAAACTTTAATATTTATAAAGAAAAATATACGTAAAATAACAATTATAATATTATAAATAAAAAATAGATCTTAAATTACTTATTGAAATATTTTTTTAAAAAATTAACAAGAAGTGAATATAGAAAAATATTTTCTTCGTCTACTATTGGAGTCCAGAGAACCGTCGATAATGTCTGACAACATCAAATATGGTATTGCCGACTGTAACTGCTGACAAAAATACATCGATAATCATTCTAATGAGTGTTTCAGGAAAGACTTTTTGAACGATCGTTCTAAAATGATAAAAAAAAAAAATGTGAAAATAGATTATATTCTAGATTGATTTTTAAAATGTTGTTTACTCAGCCTTGCTAAAACTTCTATATAAATATCTATATAGAGAATTCTAGAGAGTTAATATTACTCGTATAGTCAAATTAATCTTCACCATCCATTTTAATGAGGTACATTATGTAAGGCCAAAAGGGCCTCATTTATCAACTATCCAAGTTGAGAGGACTTGAATGGACTTGTAATATTATTCGTGAATAATTGTTGAAAGAAGTGCATAGAGATACATTGTTGGTAGTATTCCGTTTGAAGCTAAATTGAATTTTTGTCAAATCACCAACAATAATACTAAGGGCGATAATGTAAGGATTGGCCAAAGTACCCAAAGTTGATTGAGTTGCCTATGTGTGTAAATTTTAGTGGTGGGACAGCTATACCGCCTATATGGATTACTTTACGGGTAGTGGTGGGTGTGGTTTGAGTTGGGTTGGATCGATTTCGACTTTTCCAAGTTTGTTTGGGTTTAGTCTCAAATTAAAATGAATTTTTCAATTGGAAATTGACACAAAAAAAATTCATCTTTTACTTGTTTTGTGCAAATCATTTCTATCGTTTCAATTTTGGCTTTAGGACCTTATATCGATCAAACCTTATGCAAATCGTCCATGTCATCCATTTCCTCCATTAAAATCTTGTAAAATTATGAATTTACCCTCCCTTCTAAAAAACACAAAGGAAAAAGAAATAAAAGCAAAAAATGAAGGATAAGTGAAGCCAGAGTCCCAAATTTTTCAATAAGTATAAACGTGTTTTCACTTAAAATATATATTTTTTTTTTTAAATCATCTTCCCAAGTAACCTCAACTACCTCCATCCCCAAGCTCACTCCCACACTCGATTTTCACCTCCACCACAATAATTAAAGCGAGGATAAAAAAAAAAAAAAAAAAAAAAAAAAAATAGGATTATCCAATTCACCTATCACCACCATCACCATCCATTCTCCCCATCCATCATGCCACCATCCACTCCCCGCATATCACCACATCAGAGGGTCAGTGCCCTTTTGTTGAGCCTCATTTGTCAGCTATGATACTCGATCCGTATTATGCTTAAATTTCATGTGCAATAATGAGGATATGGATTGAATTGTATGTCAGAGAGAAATGAGTATAATTTGAAACATCGAATCAGAGGAACTACGGAAGTCGATTTTGGAGGCGTTAATTTTTAGATTTTTTTTATTTTAATCAAATTGATGGGAAGTCGGAAGGGGAAAGAGGAGAAGAAATGAGATTATATACCCTACAAAAGAAAAGATTTAATTTAATGAAGGATATGGATGATGGGGATGATCTACACAAGGTTTTAAGGGTCCAAATGTCAAAATTAAAACGTTAAAGACGATTTACGCATAATAGACAAACGACAAAGATGTTTTATGTCAATTACTCTCTTTTTTTTTCTTTTGAACCTCCTTATTACTATAAAATATACCTTAACTGTAAAGGGTGGGATTCTTGATTTTTTGCTTTTTATGTTTTGAAATTTTTGATTTATATTTAAATCATAAAATCCTAAAAAATTGTTTTACAGCCAGATGGGTTGGATCAAA
Organism: Osmanthus fragrans; assembly: GCA_019395295.1. NCBI lineage: Eukaryota > Viridiplantae > Streptophyta > Magnoliopsida > Lamiales > Oleaceae > Osmanthus > Osmanthus fragrans. Next base: position 19,411,142 of record CM033343.1, on the reverse strand, counting down.
TTGATTGCAAAACCCACAATGCAAACCAAATCAAATAAGTGAAAATTACATAGAGGCTTACTTTTAAAAATTGGATTTCAAAAATTAGAAGTATAGTTTAAATATACAAAAAATCAGATGTTAATACAAATTTTAATATTAAATAATAATATTATAAAATTCAACCCCGAACCCTAATATTCATTTTTTTTCTCTACCATTTCCTTTCTCTCTATACCCATCTCCTTTCCTCTACATTTTCTCTTCACCACCTATCTCTCTACTCCCAGAACGTCGTCACCGTCGAGATGCTGCTGCAATAACCATACTTGATGTGAACGACGCGCCACGCCACGCCGTCGCAACTTAGATATGTGTGAAGCGACATCGTTGTTGCTGTGGTGCGTCGTCGCTGCGTGGTGATGTGAACGCAGCGCAGAGGCTTCGCCCTGCCGCTGCTGCAGTTTGGTGGTAATAGTAGTGCTACAGGTGGTTGGAGTAGGTAGTAGTGGATCTGGAGACGATAGTGAGGTGGTTTTAGGTTTGGTTGTTGGAGTGATGGTGGTGGTTTTCCATATTTTGGTGTCGTTGGGGGTGGTAGATCTGGTGGTGGTGATGAGAGCAGTGGTGGTAGGGGCTCCATGTGCAGTTCGATAATTCATAGCATTTGGAGGCGAACGTTGACGGAGTGAGCTAAAGGCTTTAGTGGTGGGGAGACCTTTTTTGGCCGGCTGCTGGTGCAGTGGTTGGCTGCGATGATTGTGGTACAAGTGGTGGTAGTGGTACCGTGATGGTTTCTTGTTGATAAGTCTGTGAAGGAGAGTTGGTTGTGGTGGTGGTTGAAAATGGTGGAGGTGGTGATGACAGTGATGGTCGGGGTGACGATGACGGCAGGTTGTTGTGGTGAAGTGACAGTTCTGATGATGTTGTGGGTGTGGTGGTCATGGCAGTGGTGTGGTGATTGTGGGTGGTGGGGTTTGTGACCATTTGGTTGGCGGTGGCTATGACTGTAGTTGTGGTTATGGTTGTAGATTGGTGGCGGTGTTGGTGGTGGTTGTGGCAATGGCAGCGGCTACAGTAATGGTAGGTTTGAGAATTTTTTGGTTGGTGGTGTGGTTTTGTGTGGTGTGGTGGAGATGGTGATGGTGATCACAAGTATTGGTGATTGTCACAAATTATTTGGTTAACCGTGACCATTAAATTGGTTAATCCGTGATCAAGAAATAATGTGGGATCTAAAAAATTGTTAATTTGTGACCGATAATTTGATAATTTGTGATTGTATAATAAGTTGTAATTTATAATATTTGTGATTTGTGATCGATAAATAAATTGTGACTCATAAATTTTTTATTTGTGATCGTTAAATAAATTGTGACTTGTAAAATTTTTGAATTGTATCATAAAATAATTTGTGACATGAAATTTTTTGATGTGTAACTGAAAAATAATATGTGACTAACTAAATCATTAATTTGTGATCAAATTATATAGATCTGTAACCTTAATATATTTAATTAATAAAATATATAATTAATTAATTGAATCATAAATGAATTTTAATAATATTTGATTTTTGAAATTTGAAATTTTATTCTTAATTTTGAAATATATAATAGTTAACATCTTAGTTATGAATTTTTCCCATCAAATAATTTATAACTTCTTCAACCCAACTGATTCAAATCTTTTGGTGGCCAAAAACCGACCAGACAGGACTCAAATAGCCAGTTCAATGTTTAATTTGCTCAGTCCCATTTATGGGGACAACCGGACAACAATTTTGAACTTGGTCCTATAGAACCAAAAAAAAAAAAAATTTAAAAATTTAAAAGAATTCACTATTCAACTTAAAACCCGGAAAATAGACAAATGTAGTACAACAAATGAAATACTAGGCTAGCCTTCATTAGAGAAATTAGTTTGTTAACCATTCATAGGAGAAAAAATAGCAATGTTTTGCCACTCCATCCGCCATGATTCTAATTAAAATACCTTCTACATAGGATCTTGTTAGGTTATATATAGATAGCCATAGTGGGATGATAGAAAGTGCAATCACAGAAGTCTTCACGACAAACTCTTCAAGAAAATCAATTAATTAAAGTAAGAGAAATGGCAAGCATGGCTCTAACCACCACACTTTCCAAGCTCCAATCAACCAGAGCAGTCATCAAACGCAGCCCATGGAGCTCTAGGGTTTTTGCCGGTGCATCACCAAGACCTTTCCCGGTATAGTATGTCTCGAGTCTAATTGTACTGTACACCTATTTCCTCGATCTTAAAAGAGATTATGACTAATTTGTGTTGAAATCTATTGACATACTTCGCAAATGGTGGCATCTTTATCATTTTAAATCACAGACCATCGAGCTCAACATTTATTTTTTTGTTAATGAATTTTCTGATCTTTTTTATTCTAAGAAAAATTAACAGGCACTTAGACGTTTTGGGGCCATGGCTACCTCTGAGGCTGCCGATGCAGCAAAACAAGGCCGCAATGCCCTTAATAAGGGTATTGATGCAGCAAAGACGGGAAGCCAAGAAGCCAAATCCGAGGCTGCCACCGCCGCTGAGAATGTATATATATAGCATCAATGTCCATTATTTTTCATATATATCCTTCCTCATATACAAGTTAACAGATTGAAATTACTTAAATCAGGCGTCTCAAAAGACAAAGGACTTGGCAGGGAAGGTGTCGGACACTGCACAAGATGCTGCCGGGAAAGTGAAGCAAACTGCGGAAGACGCATGGGGTTCGGTTAAGGACACCACCCAGAAAATCAAAGACGCCGTGGTGGGCAAGGTGGAGGAGTCCACAGAAAGCATGAAGGAGTCTATGAGGGAAGGAGCAGAAAAACTCAAGGACAACATGAAGAATTAGGCACTTTTCCACTCTCCTTTTTGCAGCCGATTTAAGTACCAATCTTCATTTGAATTTAGTAATAATTTTCCACTTGATTCTTTGGTGAGAGAATATACAAGAATCAAGTTAATAGATTGTTTCGTGCATTTTTATGTGTTATTTAGTCATCCATCTTGTACCGCTCATATTCTTTGTTTATGGGTTAATTTGATATGTATGAATGAAATTTTGAAGCATTAGGTACAGAAAAATGAAGAATTAAGCACTTTTTACTCAGTTTTATTTGCTTGTTTAGTTTTTTTTTTTTTATCCGGTAAAAATGTAATATAACCATCAAAATCTATGTACAAGTACGTCGGGCATACAGGGGCAATCAAGAAACACAATGAGAAAATACAATTACTACGGGCATACCCAAGCAAACAAAATAAATGCGACAAACAAAATCGTCGGGCTTACCCAGGAAAAAGCAAAGTGAAAACCAATCTAAAGACCAAGAGCAAGAGACTCGTAATGAATCAAAACATCTGGATACAAAGAAAACATTATTTTGTATACATGTGTTTTGATCCATTGAACAATACTATCGACACGCGGTCTAAGGCCCTAAAAAATCATACGGTTCCTAGCCATCCAAATGTGATAAATAGTAAATACAAGAGCAATACATTTAATCTTACTATGCTAAGTGGTACCTCGGTTCTCCTTTTTAATCCATTTCAAGGCACTACGGAGTGTTGACATAGAGTGTCTTAACCCCACCCAAGCTCTAATAATGTCCCAAATAGACCGGCAAAAGGAGCAATCAAAAAACATGTGGGTGTTCGACTCCACTGCCCGAGTACACAAGCTGCACTATTGGTCTAGTTGAAGGAAGTCCAATCTGTCCTTTGTCAAAAGTCTGGTCTTGATAGCTAGCCATGTTATAAATGCATGCTTCGGTGTCATTGTTCCAAACAGTTTTAGCCCATATAACCTTCACGCCCTTTGGTCTGAAAAAATCATATGCAGCTGAAACAGAAAATTTACCTTCAGAAATCCAATCTGCCATCAATCGGTCGTAATGAACCTGAGTGGAATTGGCCCCTGCGGGGTGAAAACCAGCTGAAACAGCTGTAGCAGAACCAGCTAAATCAGCCCCTCCAGCGTGATGAACAGTAGAAGCACCAACTGAACCAGCCCTAGCATCATCAGCCCCTGCAGCTTGCACACAAGTACCTGTGATGTCCGACAGTATGCTCCCAACGTGAAAACCAGGATAGGCAGCAGTTGTATCACCCGGCTGGCCAATGACAGCCTGCGAACCATCAACCCCAGCACCTGTAGCGCTGGCCTATACGTAGGTAGCATGTGTTGATCCGGTGCATCATCCAAGTCGTTGTCCATAGCATTAACAGCATGCAAACCAGCCGGTTAAGTCCCCAAAATGCGGTCCCTAATCTGCATTAGCATTTTGATAAGGGGGGAGTCATCTTTCCTTGACTTATACACCCAAATGCCGCCCTCATGTAGATACACATGATTAATCCATTTGATCCACAATGTATCTTTTTTACAATGAATGTTCCACAATGTTTTGGATAGCAAGGCAAAATTCCAACTTTTAATATCCCTCAATCCGAGACCACCTTCAACCTTCGGTAAACAAATATTTTTCCAAGAAACCAACGATTTGTTAGATCTCCAAAGAAAAGTTCGGCAAAGAGAGTTGACTTTGGATGCTACTGAGGCTGGAATAGGGAAAATGGATAACCAAAAACATTCAACCCCTTGGAGCACGGATCTCACGAGTTCCAGTTTACCCGCATAAGAGAGCGATGCACTAGTCCAAACACCCAAGTGAGCTGAAATTTTATTAGTAAAAGCATCATAATTGCTTACTTTGAGCCTTTTCGCCGCAAGAGGGACTCCAAGATACCAAAAAGGAAATACTCCTTTAGGGATATTAACAACACTAAGAATATCATCCATGTCGTGCACATGGATACCCGCCATGTAAACATTAGATTTGTCCACATTCAACCTTAGCCCCGACATGTTGCCAAAATTAGTTAAACAATCCATCAAGACAGAAATCGAGGTAACATCACCTCTAGCAAATAACATAAGATCATCCGCAAATGCCAAGTGAGTGATCTTAAGGCTAGCACGCCTCAGATGGAAATTAAATTCACTATCATCCGTGGCACCCTTAACCATTCTTGAAAAATATTCAAGGCACAAGACAAATAAAAAAGGGGATAAAGGGTCACCTTGACGTAGACCTTGTTTCCCTTTAATGAATCCATGCAAGCATCCATTGAGAGCAATAGAATATGTAGGCGTCGAAATACATTGCATTATCCAACCAATGAATTTAGTGTAGACAGGAAGGGGAAAATAATGATTTTATTCTCAATACATTAATTGAATGATACAACCCTATACACCAATATATATTGCAATACAAAGAGAAGAGAAAAGGAAAGAAATAAAGAAAAAGATCATTCCTAAATTAACTCTAATTATACCATATACAAAATATTATAATCAATCTTTAATTGATTAAATTAGGATTTCTACACTCCCCCTCAAGTTGGATCATAGATATTGATCATATCCAACTTGCATATGAAATTATCGAATACTGGTTTTTGTAGTCTCTTAGTGAATACATCTGCAGTCTGTTCTTTGGTAGGGACGTAGATCATGCATATAGTTTTATCTTCAACCTTCTCCTTGATGAAGTGTCTGTCCACTTCTACATGTTTCGTTCTGTCATGTTGAATTGGGTTGAGTGAGATATTGATAGCGGCTTTGTTATCACAAAAGAGTTTAATTGGAAATTTCGTTGGAATTTGTAGTTCATCCAAGAGTTTCTTCAGCCATAAAGCTTCACATATTCCTTGATAGGGATGGCAATTTGAACCGTTAAAATCGAAAATCGCGGTTAACCGAACCGAATGGGGCGAAAAAAATCGAACCGATGGTGCAATGGGGCGGTTATGGTTTTGATTTTAATGAACCGATTCGAGGTGGTGCGGGTATGGTATTTAGTGATGGTGCCCCAAACCGAACCGATAACCCGAAAAATTTTAAAAAAAAAAAAAAAAAAAAAAAAAAAAAATTTAATTGGACCTTCCATTATTATTTCCAAATTCTGGCCCAATTAATATATTAATAACCAGGCAATATTCTGGCCCAGTAAACCAAACCAGCCCAACAGCCCTTAACCTAATAAGTCTAACCCTACCGATTTGGAAACTCATTTTATCAAAATTTTAAACCGTCTAACAAAAGTGCTAAACACTCTCGTCATTTTTAAAACCCTTGCTGGATCTCTACTTTGAGTTTTTGCTTCAACAGTCACACTGCTTCTCTCTCTCTCTCTCTCTCTCTCTCTCTCTTTTCTGTCTCTTTGTGTGAATATGTATATGTACGCCTCCATCGGCTCCTCCATCACCGCCGCTGTAATTGCTGCCATCACCGCCGCGGTGTAGGGTTTTCTAGAGCTGGATTTTCGTTCTTCGCCCTCCCCATAACCCTAAGCCGTTCTTTCGTCGGTTTCGTTGATTAATCCGTCGCCACTCCCCAAACCCCAGACCTAAATCTCTCTCTCCCTCCCAAATCTATTCGATTTGGGCAAGGCTGAAATAATAAGAAGGGCAAGAGGAGTTTTTTATGGCATTGGGTGATTTAATGGCGGCATCTTGGTTTTCACAATCATCGGTGGCCGTGTCGAACCACCTGGTTGAATTTTCTGTAAATGGGAATCACGTGGAGGAGGATGGAGAGAGGAGCGTGAACAGTAGTAATAGCATTGGTAATACTAATGCTTGGGATTTCTGGTAATTCTATAGTTTGGTTGCTTCTTTAATTTTTTTTTTTTTTTTTTAATAAGATAGATTCGATATTATAGACTTATAGCTTGCCCTTTATTTATGTTGATTGTATTACTTATTTTCATAAACAGGATATATCATTTGTAAATGTTTGCATTAATGAGAAGAAATAGGGGGAAAAAAAACAAATTTCAACTATGGAATTGTTACGAGCTTATTTTTCATATTTTAGAACCGGCTCTGTCCTGCTGTATTTTTCACTATTTTTCTTTTTTTCTCTGGACAAGACATTGTAACTAATGATGAGGAAAATTGTTGTGACTCTGTTTGCACAATTTATGACAACGGTGGATCACTTTTCTGGTATGTTTGTGTTGTGCTTACATGTCATCTCTTTAAATAGTTGTTTCTTCTCTTATATTTCAGAGTATACTTGTATATTCTATACTGCGTCATTAGCATTGTTGTCCATTGTAAGATTATGTTTGCTTGGATGTATGCATGTACCTATTTTCCGTTGTTGGATTGACTATAAAAAATATAAATTATCATAAATATTCATGATAGCTAAGTTCAATTTTTGCATTTGAAAGTTGGGATATTGTTTGCATTTTCATTTGAGATATTGTTTGCTAAATTGGTTTAGTATTATGTTTTTGTTTTTATTGACTTTTTTTTATAATTTTTTTTTTTTCAATTTGACGGTTGAACTTATAAAAAATAATTTATTTTCGTGGTTATTAACCAAACCAAACCGAATCGAACCAAGATAAAAATTGAACCGAACCGAACCGACTTAAGTGGTTATGGTGCGGTTATGGTATGACAAAAAATTTGGTGGTGCGGTTATGATTTTGACCGAATCGACCCATAACCGAACCGTTGCCATCACTATTCCTTGAGCAGCTGCTCTAAATTCTGTTTATGCACTACTTCTGGCAACTACATTTTGTTTCTTACTCCTCCAAGTTACTAGGTTTCCCCATACAAAAGTACAGTAGCCAGTGGTTGATCTCCTATCTTCTATTGCTCCTGCCCAGTCAGCATCAGTAAATATTTCTATCTCTCTTTTCTCATCTTTCTTGAACAGTAGTCCTTTTCCAGGGGAGCCTTTGAGATATCTCAGAATTCTATATGCTACTTCTAGATGAGTTTCCTTTGGAGCATGCATGTGTTGGCTGACCATACTTACAGCAAATGCAATGTCTGGTCTAGTGTGGGATAGATATATTAGTTTCCCTACTAGTCATTGATATCTGTCCTTCTCAACAAACTTTTCAATGTTCTCTGCTTTCCTTCCAGTATCTACAGGAGTATCGCTTGGTTTACATCCGAGCATACCAGTTTCAGCTAGGAGGTCCAGTACATATTTTCGTTGTGAGACACTAATCCCCTTCCTTGATCTGGCTACTTCCATTCCTAAAAAGTATCGCATTGGTCCCAAATCTTTTACTTCAAATTCTTTGGCTAATCCTCCTTTTAGCCTCTCTATCTCGACTGTATTGTCTCCAGTGAGGATTATGTCGTCAACATATACGATCAAGATAGTCTTTGTCCCAACATCAAACACTCTGAAAAACATAGTATGATCTGATTGCCCTTGTTGGTATCCCTTTTTTTTAACACTTTCTCAAACCTGTCAAACCATACCCTCGGTGACTGTTTGAGGCCATATAAAGATTTTTTCAGTTTGCACACTTTATTTCCTTCATTATTTCCAAAGAATCCCGGTGGTAGCATCATGTAGACTTCTTCTTCCAACTCCCCATTCAAAAATGTATTTTTAATATCAAGTTGTTGGAGTGGCCAATCCAAATTTGCTGCAAGTGATAGGAGAACTCTGATTGTATTCAGCTTTGCAACTGGTGCAAATGTTTCTATGTAATCTATTCCGAATGTTTGAGTATACCCCTTTGCAACTAGATGAGCCTTATACCTTTCTATTGTTCCGTCTGCTTTATATTTTACATTAAACACCCATTTGCACCCAACCGGCCTCTTTCCCCTAGGCAGTTCCATCACATCCCACGTTTCGTTTGTTTTCAAAGCCTTCATTTCATCCATTACGGCTTTTCTCCACTTGGAAATTTCCAGAGCTTCTTGAATGTTTCTCGAAATTTCTGTACTATCAAGGTTAGAAACAAATGTTTGATATGGATGTGGACAAAGGCTATACATCCAAACACTTTGAGAGGTAGGTTGGATGTGAGACGAGTGGTGGGATAGACTTTCTGGAATTTTTGGAGTGGAGTTTCGAAATTGAGAGTACGACTAGGCATTCTATTTATGAGGTAGGCTGAAGTCAAAATGGCATCCCCCAAAAAGTTGTGTAAATTTGTAGTGAACATTAGGGCTTGAGCTACCTCAAGTAAGTGTCTATTTTTTCGCTCCGCAACCCCATTTTGTTGAGGAGTATCAATGCAAGAACTTTGGTGAACGATTCCATGTTCTTGGAGATAGGATAGTAGTGTATGATTGAAATATTCAGTGTCATTGTCCGTGCGCAAAATTTTAATTTTTGTTTTGGAATTGTGTTTGGATCATGGAATGGAAATTTATAAACACTGAACGGACATCGATTTTGTCTTTTAGCATGTAGACCCAACAAAGTCTGGTGTGGTCGTCAATAAATGTGACAAACCACTTTGTGCCGGTGCGATTGGGGGTTCGAGAGGGTCCCCACAGATCGCTGTGTATTATAGTGAATGGTTTAGATGGTTCGTATGCAGACTGTTTGAATGTCGAACGATGATGTTTTGCGAGTTCACAAATTTCACAACTAAGATCAAATGATGTTTTATTCAAAAAAATTGAGGAAAATACATGTCGTAAATATTGAAAATTGGGATGACCCATTCTATAATGCCATAAAAGGATCTCACTATTTTTAGGAACAAAAACAGAATCACAACTAGCAAATCGATGTTGGTTACCCTCATTAGCCTCATCAAAGTAGTAGAGCCCGTCACACTCTTTAGCACTGACAATCGTCTTCCCCGATGATAGGTCCTGAAAGAGACAGTACGAAGGAAAGAAATTAGCAGAACAATTTGAACTTTTCGTTAATTAGCTAATGGACAGTAGGTTGTAGGATAGATTCGGAACATGTAAAACGTGTTCAAGTGTAATCAAATTAGAGATTCGAGTGCTCCCTTTTCCAGCCACTGGAGATAGAGCGCCATCTGCAATTTTGACCTTAAGATTGCCAGCACAAGGTGAATATGAAATAAATAGGTGGTGAGAATCCGTCATATGATCGGACGCACCGAAATCAATAATTCATGGTACTTTTGAGATTGATGTTGTGTTAAGAGCTCTCAGGAAATTACCTTTGTGGGCCAAGGAACTTGACGAACTAGGTGGTTGAAAGTTGGAAAACATTTTGTAGAGTTGCTCTAATTGTTCGGGATTGAATGCACTACTTGAAGTAGAATTTTGTATTTCAGATGAATTGACTGCAGCTTGATAGCCTTGATTCCTGGTATTTAGTCTCGATTTCCAATCAAATGGTTTTTCATGCAAATCCCAACACGTATCTTCCTTATGTCCAGGTTTTCGACAGTGATCACACCATGGACGACCCATTTGTTGTCTTGGGTTGGATCCAAATTTTTTTGTTCCTCTAGGCATTTGGGCTCCTGAATCAGGCCCAATAAATTTAGGCCCATCTTGTACACTCCTTTTAAATCTTACATTGGCTCCGGTTGGCCCAATAACATTAGACCCCGTAGGCCCACTAGCTGAGGATGAGAGAGCCGACCCATCAACACCGTCTTCTGGTCCACTTCGTGCCTTCTTCAACATAATCGCCCGTCGACTTTCTTCGCGCCTCACTTCGGCGAACGCGTCGCGGGTGGACGGTAGTGGCCGGCGACTGAGAATCCGGCCCCTCACATCGTCAAGGTCTCTGTTTAGCCCAGCCAACAACTCATACACACGTTCGTTCTCCACCCGTTTCTTATTTCGAACGCTGTCACCCGCACAATCCCACTGTTCATCGATGGTAATGTCCAATTCTTGCCATAGACTAGTCATCTCCATATAGTATTCCGTAACTTCCCTTTTCTCCTTGCTTCGCCTTCCATAACTGTGTTTTAATTTCGAAAATTTTGGACGAGTCCTCTGCGTCGGAGTACATATCTCGAGTGGCGTCCCACACGTCTTTAGCCGTTGCCATGAAGAGATAAATTTTACCAATGGGTGGTTGCATTAGGTTGATGAGCCACGACATCACCATGGAATTTTCAGATTTCCATTTTTGTTGGAGTGCCGGATCTGTGGGCTGCTTAGTGTCGCCGGTAAGATATCCAATTTTTCCTTTTCCATCGACCACCAATTTAATTGATTGAGCCCACTCTCTGTAATTCCTACCATTGAGCTTCTCAACCGTGAGTTGTATAGATGAGTTATCAACTCCGCTTGAGTTCATGGTAGGAACGCTTTCTGTCTGACTAATACTCCCAAATTCAAAGGAGGATGAATTGTTACGGTTGGCAGTATTTTCTGCCATTGATAGCCGGGTTTGAAGTCACCCGAGCTCTGATACCATGTAGACAGGAAGGGGAAAATAATGACTTTATTCTCAATACATTAATTGAATGATACAACCCTATACACCAATATATATTGCAATACAAAGAGAAGAGAAAAGGAAAGAAATAAAGAAAAAGATCCTTCCTAAATTAACTCTAATTATACCATATACAAAATATTATAATCAATCTTTAATTGATTAAATCAGGATTTCTACATTTAGTTGGAAACCTCAATCCCTCAAGCATACTTTGAAGGAAATTCCAATTCACCGAGTCGTAGGCCTTCTTTAAATCAATCTTGAGAAGACATCTAGGAGAGATCCTTTTGCGATTGTATTTCCTCAATAGCTCTTGTGCTAAGTGAATATTTTCTACCATACTTCTCCCTTCAACAAAGGTGGCTTGGGCATGGTAAATGATGGAACCAAGCAAAGGACGCATCCGAGAAGCAAGAATTTTAGAAGTGACTTTGTAGAACATATTACAACAAGTAATCGGTCTATAATCACCCATTGAAGAAGAATGATTAGTCTTAGGAAACAAGGCAATGACGGTATGATTTGTTTGCTTTAGTAAGGCACTAGAAGCAAAAAATTCAAGAACGGCGACCATAAAATCTTCCCCAACAATATCCCAAGATTCTTTGAAAAAATAAGAAGAAAAACCATCCGGCCCAGGAGATTTGTCATTTCCAATGCTAAAAAGAGCATCCTTAATTTCTTGTCTCGACACATCTTTAATAAGTGAAGAGGCATGTTCATTCGAAAGAGAAGGACCAAAACCCAGATTTTCATCGTCAAAAGGCTGTGCATTGCTGTTTTTGCCAGCAAATCTGTGTAAAAGTCAATGAATTCATCGGCCACTTCCTTAAGTAATGAAGTATAGTCACCATCTCTTTTACGTACAGTTGCAATGAAGTTTTTCTTGGTATTCCTCTTCACAATGGAATGAAAAAACTTAGTGCATTTGTCACTATTCTTCAACTAAGTGCACTTAGCTTGTTGAAAATAAAAACTTCTCTCCTCCTCTGAAAGGTTTATAGCTTCTTTCCTCAATCGTGCAACCTCAATTTGCAAATGTGAGTTGGTAGGTTTATCATGTAATTTCAGCTGTAAATCTGAGAAAACTGTTCTGGCAACCTCAGCCCTAGAGGAAATATGACCAAAATGCTTGACATTAAGCTCCTTCAAGACCCCTTTAAGCCGGTGTAACTTTTTGTAAAGAGAATATTGTTTAGTGCCCCGAATATAAGAATTCCAAGTACTAAGCACAAGTTGGTGGAAATGCTCATGCTTAGTCCACATGTTAAAAAAACGAAATGGTTTCTTTATACCTCCATCACATGCAAGAAAAGAAACAATACAAGGTGAATGATCGGAAAGACAACCAGAGGGCAAAAATTCCGCAACACTAGCAACATCCAAATTGGACCAAGCCTCATTTACCATTGCTCTATCAACTTTAGTCCACACCGAGTTATTGTTCCAAGTATAGAAGCAACCAATTGATCTCAAATCTGAAAGGCCCGCATTAAGACAACAATTTTCAAAATTCCTAATCTCATAAGGGGTTACATCCGCGCCACTAGTTCTTTCATTAAAATGAAGATCATTGTTAAAATCCCCCAATAGAAGCCAAGGAACTTAGCACTCCATCCCAAACTTTAAAATATTTTCCCATAGCGGTTTGCGACTAACAATTGAGTGCAAACCATAGACAAAGCTAATACAAAAAGAAATAGAAGTTACCTTGCATGTAACGGAGCAATGGATGACTTGAGAAGATGTCTCCAAAACATCCAAATGAACTTTCAAAGGATTCCATAAAACCAAGATACGCCCCTTCCGGTGAAATGTGAAATTATTGGTTTGCATTAGGTTCCCAAATTTAATCCGCATAATGCGATCAATCTTAGAGACTCCCAACTTCGTTTCCAATACACCCATGACATTGATATTGTGTTTTTGCACAAAACTACGAACACCATTTTGACTAAGGGGAGTGTTCAAGCCCCTTATATTCCAAGATGCTATCTTCATGATGATGAAGACAGGGAGTTGCCTTCCTTCTTATCCTTAGCATTTGGTAATAAAATCTTGTCATCCTTCTTGCCTTTGCCCTTTTCATTTACTCTGTGCATACAAGAGTTCCCCGCCGTCTTTGAATATTGAGCATATGCCGGTTGTTTAGTGGAAACCTGTCCAGAGGACTTCTGCCCAGATTGTGTAGAATTCTGAACATTCGAGGTCTGTCCGGATTTGGCTGAGTTTTTCTTCCTGGTAACCTTAGTAAAAGGATCATTCCCAGTATGGGCTTGCGGATTATGTTCCCCATCTGCCCCACCACCTAAATCAGTGGCAACCTGTTCAACCGTGACTGCAGGGGCAGGGACTGCCCCGTTAGAATCTACTGTAGTCAATTCAGCCTGAGGTAGGGGTATTGTCTCCTGTCCAAAGATTTCTGTGTTTGATGCAGCTGGATATTGCCCAGCAGAAATTGATTTGGCTGAATCATTCTCAGCCGAGGGCATAGTCTCCTTACCAAATTTAGCGGTGTGTCTATGCGCCTGTGCCAACTTTCCATCCTGTTTTTTATAGATACATCCCTGAGTGGTGTGTCCAAAAATATTTCAAGAATCGCAAAACTTCGGTTCATGTTCAAAAACAATTTCTTGTTCTTTTAATTTCCCATTCGGTAATCTAATCTTGACTACCCGCACAAGGTCAATGGACACGTCAATTTCAACTAATGCTCTAGCATAAGAAAGTCTACCTCTAGATGATTATCGGTAGAAATGGGTTTGCCAACTTTAGAAACAATTTTTCCCAAAGCATTAATGTTCCAAAATTCCAACGGCAATCCCGGTAAATTAATCCATACCAGCATGGTACTAACATCTTTGTCATCAAAGTCAAAATAACGGGGCATAACTTTTAACATAAGTGGTCTCCCAAAAACCAAGTAGGGACCCCCAGGTAGTACACTCAATCTTTCCGACTCCGTTTCAAATTTAAACACCAACCACCCACTCGAGTGCAAATAGTATTGGTAATTAACCTTCTATGAGTCACATAGTTGAAGTAAGCCTACTTTCCCGAGAAATCTACCAGCAAAGTACCCAACAAAACCATAGCCCCATGCCTCCTCAATATTATCACCATCTAGTTCCGATAATACCACTTCATCAGAGTTATTCACATAAGCCTTCCACTGAATATCATCTACCAGTTTTCTATTATCTTTGAAAAGATTCACCCATGGTGCTTTAGTATCTTTTCCATCCTCATTCCCAGCAGTAGATAAAGATTCTTTATCACTGTTCTCAGAACATGTATCCTCATTACCAAGAGTTTGGGAAAGAGAGGGTGATTTATCATCATTGCAGAGTCCCATATTATGTGAATTCTGATGTTTCTCCATACTAGAAGCATCACCAATAGGAGGAGCAATAGCACCTTTAGTAGGTTTGGCAAGTAAAGGAGTGGAGAACTTACCATCCTTAGAGCAAGGAGTCGCGGAAGACGAGTCTCCAACAGGAGAGGCCAAAAATCTTTTAACTGGACCAGCAGATTGTGATCCACTCTTTCTTGCCATAGTCGAGAGCAAGGATGAAAACGGGCCAAACAGAGAAAACCAAAGCAAAATAGGAAAAGAGGAAATTACATGAAACCAGTCCTTTAAAGATCAATTTTAAAAATCAGGTATCAAGTTTAATTAATCATAAATAAGGCACCATAATTAACCCATCCCATCCAAACCCTAGATCAGATTCCCCCTTTCTCATTTCTCTCTCTCTCTCTCTCTCTCTCTCTCTCTCTCTCTCTCTCTCTGTGGCGATTTCAGGCTCCATGACACGCGATTTTCGGCGACTGTCACCTTTGCTCGTTGAGCCACGGCATCGGCGGCACAACGGTCGCGTTGCGCAACTCCATCGTCGACGATGTTTGACGCTGTTCGCACCTCGCCTCTATTCGCAAGAGCCGGCGCTGCCACAGTTCGAGGTGCAACTCATCGTTGTTTGTAGCTGCAGTAGTGCCGGGCATTGGGAAAGAGAAAAACACAACTACCAGCGCCGGTGTCGAGGGTTTGGGTGACGCGATCTCTGGTCTAGTGGTTTTTTTTCACTGTGGCGGTGGTGGTGGAGGTCTAGTGGTGGTGGTGCTGTGAAGGTGGTTGGTGTGGGGGTGCAGTGTTGACAGTGGTTGGTGTGTGCGGTGTGTGGAGGTTGTTGTGTAGTGGGGTATGGTGTGTGCAGCAGTGCCGAGCATTGGGAAAGAGGAAGACACAACTATCGGCGCCGGTGTTGAGGGTTTGGGTGACGCGATCTGGTCCAATGGTTTTTTTCACTGTGGCGGTGGTGGTGGAGGTCCAGTGGTAGTGCTATGAAGGTGGTTGACGGTGGTTGGTGTGGGGGTGTGGTGTTGACGGTGGTTGGTGTGTGGAGGTTGTTGTGTGGTGGGGTATGGTGTTGTTTTGGCGGTGGTGACTGGTGGCATGTGCGGTGGTGTTGCTGTGATGTTACAAAAATGGTGGTGGTGGCGGCAATGGTGGCTGGTGGCTGCGGTGACGAGTGTTTGGGATGATTTTTGTTGGGAGTGTATTGGATCTAGTGGTGGTGGCTTTGTTGTTGGTGGTTTTGTGGTGCTCTTGTGGTAGTGGCTGCGGTGGTATGATGGTGGTGGATGCGGCGGTGTCTGTGACTAACAATTAAGTGTCTGTGACCAACTATTTAGGCGTCTGTGACCAACTATTTGTTTGATCTGTGACTAATTATTAGATGTACGTGACTAAAATTAATATGTGACCAAAAAACTGTGACTTACGTGACCTATAGATAAAATGTAACCTATAAATTGAATGATATGTGATTTCCACATAATCTGTGACCTATAAAAATTTTAATTTGTAACATCGAAATAATCTGTGACCTTTAAATTTTTTTATTTGTGATCTCAAATTTTTTGATTTGTGACTTCAAAATAATCTGTGACCGATAATTATATAACTGTGACCATTAATTGTATAATTTTAATTTTATTACAATTAATTAATAAAATATTTTTAATTAAAAAATAGAAACCTGATTTTTGCATTAGACAACTTTAAACATGAAAATTGAATTGTGCATACTTAATGCCTTAAATGTGAATTCTTCCCATAGGAAAAATCGACACACAGAAAAAGGCCCAGTAACTAGGCCCAGAAGAAAAGAACCAGTAGCAAGTCCACCCAAGTAAGCAACCAAGGCACAACAGGCCCAGAACAATGAGCAACCCGATTGGCCCAGAAATAAAAATAGGCGGCAAAAAGAACGAGAGACAAAAACAACAGGCCACTGTCAAGCAATTAATGTCTGAAAGGCACGTGAAGGTCCAAAATAGAAAAAAAATCGTAGGGAAGGACCGCAGTAGCTGCCAGCCACTGCACAGACGCTACCAACCCTTGACCAAAATCAAATTATGTAAGATACGACTACTTACACAATAGATAAAACTCCATATTCAAAAGCTTCATAAAGTGAAGAAGAACGATACGGTCTTCAAAGGTGAAGAATAGCTGCAGAGTAGTCGAGCAGGAACCACGAATGGAAATGCAGAAACAACTGGACCCTAAACACCGACAGTCAGAATAGGAGTATAAACGAACCACTCCCTAGCAAAAGTATGGCCGAGAAACCACGAACACAGTACCACAGTCGCACCAATGAGAGACCGCCGGAATCCAAAGAAACTGAACCCAACAGTCCACGAAAACCTAAAAAAAAAAAAAAAAGCAGAAATGGAGTGAAGAAAACAAATAAGCTTAGTAAACTAAGTTAAAATTACCTAGTACCCAGGAAAAAAGTAAAATCAAGAGAAACGATGCACTCCCAGTGATATTCTCTCACTAGAAGTTGAGAGCATCTTCTCTCTAACCAAGTTTTTTTTACTTCTGTAGCCTCCATTAAAAAATCTTGTTTAGTTTTATTGCTTGTTCAATTGGATCACTGCTGCTCTTAATTTGATATACAATTTCAGCTACTGGGTCGAAAAGATCTTGTAACTTCTTGGTTTCTTTCATCAATAGGTTATCGAAATCTCTCCGAGTTTTGGAGTTTGATGGATAAAACCTTTTGTAAACTTCCAAACTCCTCCTGCAGGATCTCCCATGCAGCCTATGCCTTGTTCATCCCATATATTATTGGAAATTTACCTTGTTCAAACCACTACAACAAAATGATCTTTTGCAACATGCAAAAGGCAATATTCACTAATTGGGTATGGTTAAAGGGGTCTATCACAACATTCTTATAAGTGTATATTGCCACTCATTAATTAATTGAGATTTGGCAACATTTTATAAATGTATGTTACTAATGTGTCTTTTTGCAACGTTCATAGACTGTTGCAAAAAGTTTTAAGTATTTTGCGTTTTCTTGCAATACTCACTGAGCGCTGTTAAAATCTCATTTTTTAGCAACATTCACTGCATGTTGTTAAAGGTTGTCTTTGACAAGGGCAATGATCGTTAAAATGGGGAAAAAGTAATATTGCACAGAAAACATTTGATTTTCAATTTGGGCACATAATATCATTTCGAAAAAAGGACGATGAGACGAGTAATACTCATGGCTTTTCCATGATGTACAATGGATTTTGACAATTCGAGTTCATTTAGGACTCAAAAACTATTTTTAAAGTTTAACACTGTTTCTGTCATTTAGTTTATTTTAGATTATTTTCAATTTTAGTTTGTTAAAATTTTGTTTTCATTAATTTTAGTCATCTTAAACTAGATTTTCATATGAACCCTTATAAATAAGGGATTGCTGTTCATAAAATTTCGCGAGTTTATTCCTTCATAATTTGGTGGATTTCAAATTTCGAGTTTTTAAGATTTTCGCTTGAGTTCCTTGTTTCGCGCTACATCACTTGTTGAAAGTGCTAATATGTACAGTAAAAACATCCTCATTTAAATGCAACGCGCAATAAACATTGCTAAAACAACAACGGCAACGGGCATTGCAATTTTTCACAACGTGCATTATTTGTTGTCGTATCAGTGTACTCTACGACAATATTGAAATCCGCAACATATGTCTGAACGTTGCAAAAAGTCATTCGCAACGTTTTTTACCCATTGAAAAAGGTTGTTTTTGTTATATTTGTTGCATATAGCAAAGAACACTTTGCATGTTTTCTTTGTAAGTTCTTGTATTGCTTTTATGACTTATCCGCCAAGGATGCTATCTGTTGCTCCTCATATCCGTCCTCAACCATTTCTCATAGGTCTTGCGAGGTTTAAATTGTTTGCATTTGACTGCTCCAATAGTCATAATGCTCTCCATATAAAATAGGAATTTGGCTTGGTGAATCTTAAAACAAAATGTTCGAATTCATAGGCAAAGTCATATTTACTGCCATTGGCAAATTTATAAATCAATTAAAAATTGGTCAAACATCCATTTATTTATCACTCATATCTGTCTATAGTTCTATCTCTAAATTAAATCATTTATAAATTCCTCCACATCGAAAGCTTAGTTATTTCAAGTTCAACAAGACAGATTTCTTCAAGGGACACGGAGGGGAGGCTCGATAAAAAATTGGAGAAATGGAATTTTTTTTCGTCAAGCCACTTTGAGGGGAGGTGGATTTTGCATCATGGGTCGGGTACACAAAGATTTGAGCTTCGGTTAGGGACGGCAGACTCATTAATTTGGGTTTTTAAGAGGCCTGGCTTATTTTTGCCCAGAAAAACGCTTCCAATATACGCCTGAGAATGAATGGCCTCATAATGCACCTTCTGAGTTCGATTGGCAAATATTTAACTTTGATACTAAATTAAAACAGGATTCTCAACTACGCAAATCATTAGCAAAAGAATTCATGATGCTCAACTATAAAAACATTTTATGATCTACAGCGAATCGAGAAAAGAACATAAACCATAATGTGTAAAGGCTGAAGCTAAATAAGGATTTGATACGACAATTGACAAGAAATGTGTTACAAACAATTCCTGAAGCATTTCTCTCGATGATTCCTTCGATGGGAGAGATTAAAACCAAAATTTACACAGAACACAGCTAAGCACCATGAACCAAAAAATAAAGATTGCATTACAAAACCGTGCAATTTCAAAAAACATGTTCTAAGTTATTTATGAAGATGACCACTATAGATTGGTACGACTTCAAAAGAAGCAACGGTGGGATGAGCACTAGGAGGTAAAGGGCGAGGGCAGTAAAACAAAGATTGGGAGAAAAGTACTAAATCAAGAAAATATTGCTCATATAATTACATTATCATACTTCAATCGCTAATAAAGAATAAACGACAGTGATCGTATCACAATACTATGCACTCAAAACCTAGGAACAACCAAAGCATCTTCTCATAGAAAATAGACTCGATGATTCAGGTTCCAGCTCAGCGTCAAGTTTTTTGCAAGGAAGGTGCTTAAAGAATGCTTTCACTGCTCCTGCTACCCCATCTTCATTCTCCATGGCCTTTGCGAGTTCAACTGCACGCTCCTTCACCTGCATATTATCTCTCTACTTTGTTATTCTAAAGTAAGAAAGTACTCTCACTGTCTTACACTGACTCTCATTTTCAAAAAAAAAATTCTCTCATTATTTCCCATATATGACAAGCATCCCAAGATCTAGAAAAATAGTTCAGTCCAGCAAAAAAAGGGATTTATAAATTCTAACTTGACTTTCACTTTTTCTTCACGTAGGGAATATATGTATGCAAGTACGTATTTCATGCTTTAGCAACTATACCAAAAGATGGCGAAAGCGAAAGAAAATAGAAAAGTACCTTGGAATCTAGCATAAATTTAATTGCATCTACCAACTTCGGAAGTGAAAATTCATCAACTGGTATGGGTGGAGGACCAACACCTCTAGCATGTACTCTCTCTCCCCAAAAAGGTTGGTCACCAAAGAAAGGGACGATAGTTGTTGGACACTAAGAGATTAAAATCAAGTAGTATTCAAGAATGAAATCACGTGAGATGGAAGAGGTGAGATAAACCAGTTGTGTTAATCATTACCGCAGCTTTGAGACCAGCAGCCATTGTTCCAGCACCCCCATGGTGTACCTGAAAATAGTTGAAAGCGATGGAAAACTTATATAGCTCTTTATAAACACATCGGATTTAATCAGTCGATATCTAGATGTGCATAGAACAAGATAGTTTACCAATTTGTTAAATTCTTCCAACGTGATTTCACTTAAGAAAAATTCATAATATCCATCAGCAAACCACATAACGAAGTGGTATAAGCATATATTCCTTAGCAATGTTTTCTGATATGTGAAATTTTTATGCATTTCTCGTGTTCAATGGTGCATGATTCATTGAGAGAATTTATGGATACAAGGTTATATGAAAGATTATACATAGTAAATAAATGACTTGTATACAGTATAATTCGAAATATATAAAATTAACCAATTTGCATATGATCAGTGAATAAAGCTGAGTATTTTGTATAGCACGACTAGGCTTGCCTAGTTACGCTTTATTAATTTTTTTTTTTCCTTTTTTTTAAAAAACCTTTTATTTTACTTTAGTTTTAAGTTTTTAAATGATTTTGTGTACAAGAGTCAAAAATGAAAACATGTTAGAACATTTCTAACAAAATAGTTGCCGAAGGAAAATTGGAAAACAGTGAAGCTCGACTGCTCAAAATCCATTGTCTTTCTCGACGGGTTCAAGAAATTCGAATTTAGAGAAGATTGAAACAAAACATTAACTAGTTCATTTGATTTCGTAATAAATATTCTTGGACATATGACTTTGAGATTTATCATTTTGTTGGATAGTTCGAAAGTTTGTATAAAGTTCTCCTATAAATCTATTAAATAGAACTTATTTAATTGAAAATTGAAACCATGATAAATGTCTAGCTTTTACATTTCAAAAACTTAAAAATTGCATAATTGACTAATTGTTTGAATTATTATGTAAATATAGTATTTTATAATTTTAGATGTTTGGTACGTATTATTTTAATTATTAAATGATTTTTAAATATTGAAAAATTTAAAACAATATTAAAAATAAGAAAACTCTATTTTACACCTAGTCTCGTAAAGTTTGAAGTTTGGTTTTCACGTCTATCACATTTATGCTATTTAGAACAACATTACCAATATATACATGACTAAAGATAATATAATGGCTTACACGGTAATTACCGAAACTCTTTCAAAGAAAATGAAAGAACAAATCAAATTACAGTACACAATCAGAATTGGATAGTTCAAACTCAAGCATACAAAAAAAAGAATGTGTAAAATTATCAATATTATCAGACAAACAAACAATATGAGGCATGTTCTTCATCAAATCTGTGTCGAATGACATGGATTAAATTTTTTTTATTATGATGCTTTCCTAACGGATCAATTGTTCCCGTTGTTTTTTTCCTTAATTATATGACTAATTGACCAAACCAAGAAGCTACTTTCCAATTTATCAAATCAATGAATATGGTTAGCTTAGAAATTAACAAAGAAAAAGACTCATTTATAAATTCTTTCTAACACTGAAAAATACGAATATATAAATTACTCAATCTCATCTATAAAATGCATTATTATACAACTTCAAACCTTATGCTTAACCATAGAACTCAACAGTTATGCCTAACTATAATTCAGTTCTACCTTTCTAAAAGGAACATCAGCTCTAACAATTTCATTGCAGTCTAACGAAATGAATGGAAATGTCTCAAGAAAGTAGGCATACAACATATAAGCCCAAAAATCATTTCAAAAATTAATTCATATTTTTCCATTTAATTGTTGAAATTTATTTCTAAGAGATAAATTAAATAGATATGCACTAATGGACATTTTTTATTCTTGGACAAACTAATCTCTAATTAGGGGTGTCAATGGGGAGATCAGGTTCACGAGCTCGGGTCATCCATGCTTGTGTGGCGAGCTCGGTGTCAATTGGATAGGAAAACTAATTTACAACTAGCAATTAGAAAAGATGCTTTGTATATTAGTTGTAATTAGTAGGAAATTATTCACTTTCCATAATGTATAGTGGTGGCTGACATTCAGCCATGTAATTAGCCTTATTATTCCTACATATACAAAGGAACCCTCACAATGAGGATTATCGAGTTAAAAGTAGAAATTGAATACCTTTGTCATTGTATCAGAGCTTAGTCTCTGAATTTAGGACTCAATTTCTAGTTTCAAGCTATTTCCATAGTCTCCTTAGGTATTGAAGTTGTGGAATTTCCTTCTGATCTGCATCTTCTGTGGTGGTAAAAAATTTCTTGCATTTCTCAGTGAGATTCTGGGAATTTTGTCGAAATTCAGTAGCAATCTTTTATGACAGTTGGAGTCTTCGTGAAGTTCTGGCTCTTGTCGGCACCTTATGTAATAGCGACGCTCGCATGTACCATCTTCGGGTGATCGGAATCTTTTGTGGTGGCCGGAGATTCGGAATTGTGAATTGCCATCGCCGTGAACATAAGCATTTGTGTGTTGATTTGGGCCAATGATCAGTATTTATTAGGTTAAATAGTTGGGCCAAATTAAATCATTTATTTGGGCCGACTTTGGGCCAATTGTTCAACATTTATTATTGGGCTAACTTAATTGGACCAACTTAGTTGATTTTATTTTGGGCTAACTAAATTGATCTTGGGGCTGCAAACTAGTGAAGTTTAGTTGGGCTCTAGGATTAGTTTTGAAATCTTGTGGACTGCTTAAATATTTATAGTGGAAATTACACAATACCCTAGTTTATGTATTCAACATTCTAAAATCAGACCCCAAGTTCCACAATTCAAAAATCAGAAGTTTTATTTTAATTAATATTTTTATAAAATAAATATTTATACTCCAAACCCTAATTTTTAATTCACTCTCCTCTCTCTCTCTCAACATAACCCACAACCGTCTCTCTCTCTCTCTCTCTCTCTCTCTCTCTCTCTCCCCGCCGGTAGCAACCCGTCGGTGTGAACCGCCGGAGTGAAGCACACCAGAGCGCCTCTGCAGAGAGCGGATCGATGGTATTTTTTTTGGCAAGTGGTTGTTACATATGGTTCTAGCGGTGGTGCAATGCTTTGGCGTGGATTTGGCGATGTTCGATGGTGATACATATGGTTAATGGCGACTGCAGTACGATGGTGGGTTTAGGGTGACGGGGTGGTGAAGTTAGTGCGATGGATCTAGGTAGGACGACGGTGGTTGTGATAGTAGCAGCGGTGCTTTTGTTGGTAGTGGTAATTTGGGTGTGTTGGGAAATCTTGGCTGCTGAGACGGTAGGCGTCATCGTTGTTGGCGGTGGTACAGAGCTTTTTAGTGGTGGGATGGGGCGTGCGTGCTGTTGGTGTTGTAGTGGTGGCAGTGGTGACGCCACTGGTGGTGGTTGGCGGTGGTGCGGTGCTTTGGAGTGGTAGGATGTGGTAGGGAGTGTTTGTGACGATTTTATTGGTTGATTGAAAGTTGTGACCAACAAATTGACTAATTTGTGACCAATGTGGTGGTGGTTTTGGCGGTGAAGATTGTGGTGGTGGTTTAGGCGGTGATGAGGTTCTGGTGGTGGTTTAGGCGGTGATGAAGTGTCACAAGAATGGGTGGTGGTCACAATTTATTTGGTTGATTGTGACCATTTAATTGGTTAATCTGCGACCAGTAAATAATATGTGACTAATGAAAAATATGAACTGTGACTAAGAAATAACTTGTGACCTAAAAATTTGTTAATTTGTGATCAATTATAAGTTGTGACTTATCATACTCGTGATTTGTGATCGATAAAAAAGTTGTGACTTATAAAATTTACACCTGTGACCAAGGAAAAAATTGTGACATTTAAAATTTTTTAATTGCGACCATAAAAAAATTTGACATTCAAAAATTTTGATTTCTGACCGAAAAATAATGTGACTAATTAAATTGTGAATCTGTGATCGATGAACAAATTGTAGCCCATATAAAAATTTTGAATTGTGACCGTAAAATAATTTGACATTTAAAATTTTTGATTTGTGACCGATAATAATGTAACTAATTAAATTGTGAATCCGTTACCAAATTATATAGATTTGTGACCTTAATATATTTAATTAATTAAATAAAAATTAATAAAAATCTGATTTTTGAAAGTTAAAACTTATTTTCTTATTATTGAAATGGATCATACTTATACTTATGAAATTTTATTTTCTCATATTTATAAGTATGGTACATTTCAATAATAAGAAAACAAGTTTCAAACTTCAAAAATCAAATTTTTATCAAATTTTATTTAATTAATTAAATATATAAATGTCATATATATATATATATATATATATAATTTGGTCACAAAATCATTTATTGATCACATATTATCAAATTAATTAGTCATGAAATTATTTCGAAGTCATAAATCAAATATTTTATAAGTCACAGTTTATTTCAAGGTCACAAATAAAAGATTCTATAGGTCATTTATTTCCAAGGTCACAAATCAGAATTTTAATGTCACATTATTTTACGGGTCACGATTCAAAAATTTCATAGGTCACAATTTGTTCAATGGTCACAAATCACAATTATTATAAGTCACAATTTATTATACAATCACAAATTATCAGATTATTGGTCACAAATTAACAATTTTTTAGGTCACATTATTTATTAGTCACAAATTATCCAAATCATTGGTTACATATTTTTTATTGGTCACAGATTAACCAATTTAGCAGTCACGATCAACTAACTAATCTGTAACTACTACCCGACAACCGTCTCCACCATAACACACCACCACGACCAACCAAAAAATTCTCAAACCTACCATTACCACCATCGCTGCCGCCACCACGACCACTACCAACACCGTCACCAATCCACAATTGCCTTCACCACCACCGCAACCACCACCACAACAGAGCACCGCTGCCACCACACCTCACGACAACCGGTCAAAATATCGCTGTGCAGATCCACCACCAACCCGCAACTATAGTGGTCCACCGCACATCACCACCTAACCACCAAAAATCGCAGACCCGCACCTTACTGTCAGATCCACCACTGCTAGAGCCACCGTCAAACAACCATTTGCAAAAAAAAAAAAAAAAAAACCCGCACAAGCCGCTACAGCGACCACAAACACCCACCAACACCATTGCCACATCACTTACCAGCACCACCTCCACCTAACTATCACCAACATCACCTCCACAGCCAAACCACAAATCTAAAATCAAAGAAAACCATTGGTTCTCGGTTGCATCACTGGCATCAACGGCAGATCCAAAATCAAAAGTCCACCGCACCAGCAAAACCCCTAACATCACCGCGACGTCGATCATGTGTAGAACTCATTACAGCGGTCCTGAGCAGCAGTCACTCAGCGCTCCTGGAAGAGACGCGACAACGCCGGTATGGAGTGTGGGCCGCCATCATCGGAGTCGGGTGGTAGAGGAAAGTGAGTGAGAATTAAGGTTTGAGAATGTAGGGTGGAGAGTGAGTCGAGAGGTAGAGAATAATTTTTTTTTATATATTAATTAATTAATAAAATATCTGATTTTTAAATAGTTAAACCTTCCATCTGATTTTAGAATAGTCAATTTTTAAACTAGGATTTTGTGTAATTTTCACTATTTATATTGGCTTGCTAAAAATTTAATTTGGGACTGCAACGGATATAATTAACTGTTAGTACCATGGCAACCAACAAATCTGATTCTTTTGGTGTGCGATTCACGTGAAAAAAATTATTCTGCATGGGAATTTCAATTTCGATTATTTGTTATAGGAAAAGAATTATGGGGACACGTTGATGGAAGTGACTCGGTTCCTACTGAGGATACTAAATTGACTCAATGGACAATGAAAGATGTAGAGTTATGACATGGATTTTAGGATCTGTGATCCTATGATTGTCCTAAATCTGAGGCCATATAAAATTGCTAAAGATCTGGGATTATTTAAAAAAGTTTACAATCAGGACGACACAGCCAGACGATTTCAATTGGAATATGAGATTACAAATTACACTCGGAAGTTACGACCGAAATTTGAGGCAACGCGCTCCAATTTGATGAATTGTGATCCACCTCCTCCTTTGGATGTACGTTTTGGGGATTTACTTCGAGAAGAGCGTCTCAAAACACAGGCCACTTTTCAGCAACATCACTTGACATCTAATGCTATCGCTTATTCAACTCACGAGAAAAGCAATGGAAGGGACATGCAAAAAGTCCAATGTTTCAACTGCAAAGACTATAGGCATATTGCTACTCATTGTACCAAGAAGTCTTGCAATTACTGCAAGAAGTCAGGACATATTATCAAAAACTGTCCTACTCGACCTCAGAATCCCCAAGCCAATGCATATCAGGTTATTGTCAGTCCACCAGCTCCTGAGGCATTTTCTGCTGCTATGCAACCTATTTTTACTCCTCAAATGCTACAACAAATGATTGTATCTACGTTTTATGCTTTGAGGCTTCAAGGTAAACATAATACTACATCTCAATCTTGGCTAGTTGATTTTGGTGCCTCAAATTTTTGGACCAGTTCCTCCAATGGTCTTTGTGATATTCACTCGTATCAATGTTCATCTCATATTCAAATAGCTAATGGGAGGCATTTAGCTATTGATGAAGTTGGTAACATTAATTTTGTTTTTCGAGACTTTTTATATCTCCAGTTTATCTCCAAATCTTATTTTAGTTGGTTAATTAGTTGATAACAATTATGATGTCTTATATTCAAATACCTAATGGGAGGCATTTAGCTATTGATGAAGTTGGTAACATTAATTCTGTTTTACGAGACTTTTTATATCTCCCAGCTTATCTACAAATCTAATTTCAGTGGGTTAATTAGTTGATAGCAATTATGATGTCTATTTCTCTCATGGTGGTATTCTTGTGCAGAATCAAGTGTCAAGGAAGATACTCGCGAAAGGGCATAAAATTGGACAATTGTTTCCCTTACATTTTTCTATTCCTAGTTGCTTATCTTTGGTCTGTATAACTGTTAACAATAAAAGTGAAGTTTGGCACAAACATTTGGGTAATCCAAACTCCACTATCCTGTCTCATTTGTTAAATTCTGGTTTTTTTTTGGGTAATAAAAATAGTTATCATAAATTGTGCTTT
This sequence comes from Osmanthus fragrans, assembly GCA_019395295.1. Lineage (NCBI taxonomy): Eukaryota > Viridiplantae > Streptophyta > Magnoliopsida > Lamiales > Oleaceae > Osmanthus > Osmanthus fragrans. The sequence goes on along the minus strand of CM033343.1, from coordinate 19,383,818 downwards.
GATTGTTCTATATACAAATTGGCGAGGAGTAAAGACTCTTTTCCTTCTCACAGTAGTCGTGCCAAAAAAAAACTTTGATATTTATTGTGCATAGTGATGTTTGGGGCATTTTGCATGTCACCTCTCATGCCCAATATAAAATATTCCGCGACTTTTATTGATGATTATAGTCATACACATGGATCTACTTTCTCCGTTTTAAATCTGAAGTAGTTTCAATTTTCAAAACTTTTGTAACATACGTTGAGACTCAATTCTCTACCAGTGTTAAAATTTTACGATCTAATTCGGGTGGAGAATATGTCTCATGAGTTTCCTGATTTCTTAAAACAAAAAGGGATTTTATCTCAACAATCATGCCCTCATACTCCTCAACAAAATGAGGTGGCGAAACGAAAGAATTGCCATCTCTTGGATATTCGTACATTATTACTCGATTCTTATGTTCCTTCAAAATTCTAGGTTGAAGTAGTGTACACTGTTGTTTATTTAATCAATAGATTGCCTTCCCAAATTTTGCGCTTTGACTCTCCATATTATAGTCTTCATAATCAACATCTTACTTATCATGACTTGCATACTTTTGGGTACATTTTCTTTGTTCATTTACCTTCTCATGAACGACACAAACTTTATGTTCAATCAATTAAATGTGCTTTTATGGGCTATAGTGTTCACAAATTGGTTATGTTTGCTATGATCCATGCTCTAACAGATTTCGTATTTCTTGTAATGTTGTTTTCTTTGAGCAACAACCTTTCTTTCCTACTCATGTTCAACATTTGCCTAAAATTAGTATTCTTCCATGTTTTGATGATTTGACTTCTCATCCTGAAATATTGAAGCCTGGACTTGTGTATGAGAGACGTCAACCAAATAGGCCTCTTACTGAGCTTGACCTCACAAGTCACATCTGATCTTGTCCAACCCCTTTCTTCTGAGGCTGAGTTGGTATCAGATATTTATGTACCCCGTGATCCGGGTCCTTGACGATCTACCCAAATTTCTCGATTGCCTGATAGATATGGTTCTTTTCATTCACTTGCCACTACATTAACATCTATTCCTATACCTTCTAGTTATTCAGAGGCAACTAAACATGAATGTTGGCTGAAGGCTATGGATGAAGAACTTCAGGCACTTCAGGATAATCATACTTGGGATATTGTTCCCTGTCCATCTAATGTCAAAGCTATTGGTTGTGAGTGAGTCTATTCTATTTTGTTCTAATGGAACTCTAGATCATTATAAAGCTTGACTAGCTGCTCTCAAAAATAGGCAGGATTATAGGATGGATTATAATGAGACATTTGCTCCAATGGCAAAGATGACTACGTTGCGCACTGTTCTTTTTATTGCTGCCCCTTAGGGGTAGCCTCTTCACCAGATAGACATCAAAAATGGTTCTCTTCATCGTGATCTCAAGGAGGATATTTACATGGCACCTCCTTTAGGTCTCTTTTCCTCTCCTTCACAAGTATGTAAGTTGAAGAGGTCTCTTTATGGGTTGAAACAAGCTCCTCAAGCATAGTTTGAGAAGTTTCGATCTACTTTGCTACAGCTTTCTTTTATCCAGAGCGACTATAACTCCATTTTTTTTTGCAAGACATCTACTAGTATTGATCTTTTACTTGTATGTGGATGATATTATTATCACTGGCACGGATCCTGGTTTGATCGCTCAACTCCAGCAGCATCTATAGGCTTTCTTTCATATGAAGGATCTTGGTCCGCTTACATGTTTTTTGGGGTTGGAAGCACATACCGATTCCACAAGTATATTCTTGAACCAACATAAATACATTCAAGACTTAATCACTTTGACTGGTCTTCAAGATTCTTCTATCGATACTCCTCTGAAGTCGATGTGAAATATCGTCATGAGGAAGGTGACCTTCCTGATCCTACTATCTTTCGTCAATTGGTTGGGAGCCTCAAATACTTGACCATCACTAGGCCTGATATTTCATTCGCCGTCTAGCAAGTCAGTCAATTTATGCAAGCTCCACGACATCTCCATCTTGGGGCCGTTCGTCACATCATTCGTATCTCCGAGGCACTTCTCATCGTGGATTTTATTTCCAGCTCTCTCTCCAATTCGTCTTGTTGCATTTAGTGATGCGAATTGGGCTGGGTGCCCTGATACTCGTCGTTCTGTTACGGGTTGACGTATGTTTCTTGGTGATTCTTTGAACTCTTGGAAGAGTAAAAAGCAGGCTCGTGTGTCCAAATTTTCAACTGAATCCGAATATTATGCTATGTCCTCTGCATGTTTTGAGATTATTTGGCTTAGTGGGCTTTTAGCTAAACTTGGCTTTCCTCAATCTGATCCTACACCCCTTCATGCGGACAACACGAGTGTTATTCAGATTGCTGCAAATCCAATATATCATGACGTACAAAGCATATTGAAGTGAATTGTAATTCCATTAGAGAGGCTTTTGATGCAAGTATTATTTTTCTTCCGTAACTAAAGAGTTCTAATCAAAAGTAGAAGAACGTCACTCTCTCTCCTGGTTCCCAACCATTGAAACCCTTCCCGTCAAATCCAAAACCACCCAACCACCACCATCACCCAACTATCCAACCCCCACCCAACCACCCATCGACAAGTATATGCCCCAGCCAGGCAACCCCATGAATCCCGACCTCACACCACATATATCTAGCCTATATCGCAGCCACTTTCAACCGGCGACACTAGGTGGAAACCCTAGCTCCGTTGGTCATATTGAAGCAACAATCAGAGGCGCGCCTCTCTGGGTCGGAGAGGGTTCAAGCACCGGCAATGGAAGAAATAGAGAAGCGACTGTTGGATCTGGGATCCTGTTTCCCCTAGCCCCGACAACCTCCTTAGCAGACGCACCCCACCGACGGGTTGTGCAGGTGATTCCGACGCCGAAAGGCCGGTTGGTTGGGCCATGTGCCGCTCCGGTAGCGCGTGGAGACTGGCACATGGTCTCCACGCGCTACCACCGGCACTGGGGAGATTCCACTCGACGACCCCAAGTCGTCCCGCCCGCCTGTTTTGTTGTCAAATATCCCGGTTATACACAATCACGGTAAAAAGTTAGAGGATGCACACAAAACGATGATTTTCAATAGCCAATTTAGAATGGAGGTGAAGGAGTTCGCAGTGTCCGTAAACGAGTCCGGCACTGTTAGGATGACAGAATGGGGTTCAAAGATATCAACCACAATCTGTATGGGGAGGTTTTGTGCACTCTAGATGGTGAATATGGTGAATATGTTGAGGGCGGCTGATATGACAAAGGATTTTAGTGCGAAGTTTTGTGAGTCCTCTCGAGCTTTTTTGGTACAACGATGCGTCAATAGTCATGTCAGGTATTTGATGATAGCACAGTATGGTGAGAGACGTCGAAAAGTGATGATGGTACCAGAAGGGGCGAATGGAGGGGGCTGGGCCTCAGTTTTGTATGTGTTTTAGAGAGTCGTAGATTTCTTTTTTGCAGGAGATAAGGCCAAACATCGAACTGAGATAGGGAGCCGACAAAGGATAACTTATGCGGGAGTTACGGCAAACATACAAGTCCCACAGAACGCCACACATCGGGGAATGTGGCATAGGGAAATTGAGGTTAATAAGAAGAGAGACACATACAAGTCTGAGGAAGCAATAACAAAGGGCATACCCAATAGCTTTCTGATCAGTAGGGGATTAAGGGACCACATCAAGACCTTGAGAGGGGAATTGGATGAATTAATTAAGTTATTGGATAATGGGAGTGTAGTAGGCGCCAGGAAGTCCTATTGTAGTAAGCATGGACTCCAAGGAGAAGAAATTGAACCAAACTTATAGCAAAGAGGAGCTAACGAAGCCAAGTGGTGAGTCTCGTGTAACGACTATGGGTGTGGAGGTGGAATCTTAGGTCCAAGGAATGGGGCCAAGTATGTTGAATTAGAGTCGGAGCTTATTGATGCAACCAAAGATAATTGCTACACAGTTGAGGGTGCAGTGGACATGAATCCAGTAGAGGGGTTAGCCGTGGCAACGGAGCAAGATACCAGAATTGCATTCGCAGATACTAAGCTTCGATTATTGAAAAACAGCAAGGAGGGACGAGTTGTGCAAATATGGCAGTGAACACATACACGAGGAGATATCCGAAGGATACGAGTGAGGGAGATCAAAAGAATGATAAGAGTTTTGGTGGTGTGAGTAGATGGCGCCAAGAAGGGGATGTTAACAGTGATGCGGTAGAGGTAGGGAATAATGAAGGACCATCGAATTGGGTTTTCCAAAAAATTCTTGAATTCAACAAGATGGTGGGGATGTCTTGTGATGGGTAAGAAAATAGGCTCTTGCAACTATTCGAGGAATTGGAGGCTAGCAGAGGACATGAGAAGGGTACACCAGGAGATAAGACATGAAGAAAGGGCGACCGTGAGCTTAAGCGACTTGAATGCTCAGTGAATTATGACGTAAAATGAGGTGAGTCAAGGAGAGGATTGATGGGGAGGGATAATGGTGTGTTAAGATGATCTCCAAAATCATTAGTTGGAATGTAAAGGGGCTTAATGAAGCAGAGAAAAGGTTAGGTATTCGAAATTTAATAAAGGGTTAGAAGGCTAATGTTGTTTGCTTACAAGAAACAAAGTTGGAGGCCATTTTGAGGGCTGTCGTGACTAGTCTATGGGGGGACAACATGTCGGGTATCAATTTTTGAGGTCATCGGGGCTTCCGGAGGTGTGCTAGTTATGTGAGACACTAGACTTTTTGTTATGAAGGAGGTTAGTGAAGGGCAATTTTCTCTATCGCTTTTATTTAGAAATATTGGGGATGAATTCCGATGGATTTTTATAGGAGCTTATGGGCCTAATGCTGATGAGAGTAGAACAGGATTATGGGATGAGTTGGCCAGTATGATGGCTTGGTGGAACATCCCAACGTGTATTGGAGGAGATTTTAATATGGTTCGATTCCCTACTGAGAGGTCTAATGGTGTGAGAGTGACAAGGGCTGTGGAGGATTTCTCGGATTTTATTAGGGTAAATATGTTGGTGGACCTGCCTATGAGTGGAGGAAACTTTACCTGGTCATCTAATCGGGATCAACCTGTCTTATCAAGAATAGATCGATTTTTGGTATGTGTAGAGTGGGAGGCTAAGTATCCAGAGGTCACTCAGAGGAGATTGAGAAGGGTGTATTTGGATCATTTTCCTATTTCATTATCTGGGATTGTGATGAATACCATAAGACTTCAGTTTTGAGAAGATGTGGCTAAAAGTAGGAGGTTTTGTAGAGTGTGCACGGATGTGGTGAGCGTCGTATGATTTCAATGGATCCCTCAGTTATGTGTTGGCTCTAAAATTGAGGGCTTTGAAAAGGGATCTAAAGAGGTGGAATGAGGAGGAGGTGGGAGATGTTAACTGTCTTAAAAATCAACACATGTTAGATATAATGGAGCTAGATAGAAGGGAAGAAGTAGAGAATTGATGGGGGATGAGAGGGAGAGACGCGGGGATTTAAGAGGTGAGCTGGAGAGGTTGGCAGAGATGGAGGAGATTGTTTGACGATAGAAATCTAGGGTCGAGTGGTTAAAAGAATGAGACAAATGCACCAAGTTTTTTCCACAAGGTCGCTAATTCAAACAAGCGAAATAATTCTATCACTATGTTGGAGGTAGATGGGGTAACTTATGAGGAACCACAGGATATCGGAACTCAAATGGTGGGCTTCTATCAAAAATTTTATCGGGAGCAGTTTGACTGGAAGCCAGAGTTGGAGGGGCTAGACTTTTTTATGATTAAAGAGAAGGAAGTCAGATTGTTAGAGAGACTATTTGGAGAGGATGAAATTAGGGAGGTGGTGTTCAACGGGAACGACGACAAGGTCACAGGACCAGATGGTTTCTCATTTTCATTCTATAAGACTTGTTGGGATGTGGTTTAATCGGATATAGTGGATGTTCTTACTTATTTCTTCCAGTGTTGCAGGTTTTTGAGAAGTGTCAATGCTACATTTATTGTATTGATTCCCAAGAAATCGGGAGTGATAGACATCAAGGACTTTCGACCCATCAGTTTAGTGAGTAGGATGTACGAAATTATTGCGAAGATTCTGGTGAACAGATTAAAGGAAGTGTTTGGGACAGTGAAATCTAAATTTCAGAATGTTTTTGCTAAAGGGCGCCGATTTTGGACTCTGTACTTATAGCAAATGAATGCATCGATTCAAGATAGCATACGGGGGTTCCTAGAATGTTATGTAAACTTGATATTCAGAAGGCTTATGATCACGTAAACTGGGGTTTCTTTTATATATGCTCAAGAGATGTGGCTTCGGAGATAAGTGGTACCAATAGATCCAGTTTTATATCTCTACAGTTTCTTTCTCAGTTATGGTGAATGGTGATCCGCTATTTTCGGAGTAGTAGAGGATTGAGGCAAGAGGATCCGTTGTCTCCTTTGCTGTTTGTTATAGTGATGGAGGCTTTCAGCAGGATGCTTGAGAAGGAGGTAGCAGAGAGATTGTTAAGAGGCTTCTTGGTTGATCAGCTACAGGTATCTCATGATACGTTGATCTTATGTGATACAGATGTTGAGCAATTCAGAAACCAGGGTCGTTTGCTTCTGTGCTTTAAAGCAGTATCCGGTTTAAAAATAAATTTGGGAAAATCTGAGGTTACCACAATGGGAGAGGTCGAGAACGTGGAGGAGTTAGTTGTTATATTAGGTTGCAGGGTCGCTAAGCTACCTATGTCATATCTTGGGCTTCCTTTAGGAGCACGATTCAAAAGCACTCATATTTTGAACAATATTGTGGAAAGGGTGGAGAGAAGGATGGCAGGGTGGAAGCGCATGTACCTCTCAAAGGGAGGTCATCTTACTCTCATCAAGTCCACTTAGTTGAATCTCCCTACTTACTTTTTGTCATTGTTCCCTATTCCTAGAGCAGTGGCAAAAAGATTAGAGAGGGTTTAGAAGGAGTTTCTCTGGGAAAGCATACAGAAGGAAAGGAAATTACATTTGGCTAACTGGGATGCAATTTGTTCTCCCATAAGTATAGGGGTTCTCGGATTGAGGAGCTTTGTACTATTTAACAAGGCCTTGTTGGGTAAATGGTTGTGGCGATTCGGAGTAGAGAGGGAGAGTTCTTGGAGAAAAATTATAGGGGCAAAATATAGTGTTATGGAGGGAGGATGGTGCTCAGTCGAGGTCCGCGGTGCTTACGGGGTGAGTTTGTGGCAGTATATCCGACGAGGATGGAGCGATTTTCGAGATAAATTAACTTTTGTAGTTAAAACAGTAATACTATTAGATTTTGGGATGATTGTTAGTGTGGAGAGGAACCGCTTCGGGTGAGGTTTCCCTCTTTGTATCGTATCGCTTGGGTGCCATCTACTACGGTGAGCGAGGTTTTAGATATACATAGTTGAAGTCTCAGTTGGAACATCATTTTTGGTCGGTTTGCAGGACTGGGAAGTGATGATTATGCGTCACTCCTGACATCCTTGTATGAGACGCACATCGAGGTGGGAGAAGAAGATTGTAGCAGGTAGAGGTTGACACGTGATGGTATATTCTCAGTCGAGACTTATTTTAGATCCTTATTGGGATATGTGGAGAGTTATTTCCCTTGGAAGATGGTATGGAAATCTAAATCACCTTCAAGGGTGACATTTTTACTTTGGACTGTTGTCAGAGGACAAGTGTTAACGGTAGACAATATTCGAATAAGGGGTTTTTATGTTACAAAGTGGTGCTATATGTGTAAAAGGGATGCAGAAACAATTGATCACTTGTTCCTTCATTGTGATGTTGCTCGTTTGCCGTGGAATGATATTCTGGCATCTCAACACATGGAATTGGTGTTTCTGCGACGTATGGTAGACGTGTTAAAGACATGGAAGAGAAAGTTGCGCAGTAAGGATAGCAAGCTTGTATGGGACCTTATTCCAGGTTGCTATCGTATAGTGCGTGTGGAGAAAAAGAAACAGTCGTTGATTCGATGATCAAACACGGACAACAGAGCAAATTAGAGAATTGTTTTATTTTACATTGTATACTTGGCTTAACGCTGCGACTCCTAGGCATATAGACGGGTTGCCCAATTTCATGTTGTTTATTTCAGATTTAAATGGATAATACACTTCTTATGTATTACCCATCAATTAATAAAATACTCGATTACTTATTAAAAAATATATATATTTCTCTTCTGCATATCTCTGCTGATCTTCAGATTGCCAATGTATTCACCACAACCATGACATGACAACGTCATCTCTTCTTGTAAGCAAATTGATGATTCTTGATCACTCAGCATCAATTTGAGGGGAATGTCAATCAGATAGGAAAACTAATTTACAGCCAGCAATTAGAAAAAATGCTTTGTACATTAGTTGTAATTGGTAGGAAATTATTCACTTTCCATACATGTACAGTAGTGGCTGACATTCAGCCGTGTAATTAGCGTTATTATTCCTATATATACAACGGAACCCTCATAATGAGGATTATCGAGTTAAAAGCGGAAATTGAACACCTTTGTCACTCGGCTCGGCCAATGAGCTCGTCCAAATATAGGCCGAGTCTAGCTCGCCCACAAGCCCATATTTATATTTATTTTTTTATATATTCTTTTTGAAATGTGACTGGCATTTTTTTAGCGAGCCCACAAACTCGGTCCACGAGCCATTCGTCCGAACTGCAATCCGAGATCCAACTTTTTAAGGGCAAGGACGAGCCCGAGCAATCCATGGGCGAAGCCCACATGAGTTGAGTGGGCAAGCCAACGAGCCGCTCGGCCCAATTGCCACTCCTATCCCTAATAGTGTGATCCAAGCGCAAAAATCTAAAAAGCATGAACTGAATCGAAATGAAAGTTAAGAGGGCATCAATGAAAATAACTCGATTAGAAAAGTATCCAGGTGACGACAGAAACTGTTCCAAAGAAAGTAAATGCAGCAATTGTCACTAAGTAATCAAAATTGGACAGTGAGTACATAAGCCACAGATCTAACATCCAGAAGGTATCTGAGGTGGCTGGGTGCTAGTTGCCACACAACTGTTAAAAGACAACCATGTAGAAGACTGCTGACATGCAGTGAAAGTAACTTTGTCATTAGGCACATCACCAATAGATGGGTATCATATCAACACCATAAGCATCATTGGCCTAATTCAGCACCATGAACACATAGCATGTGTGCATTGCAAAAAGCATACCCACTCTCCTATTGCACAATGTTGGGGGCTAGCAAACCTAATATCTAAAAATTGACTTTAGCTACCATCTCAATGAGATGACAAAAAAAGTAGTGAGGCAAATTCCGTGGAACACCAAGACCTAAATTTTTCATATGAACAACATATCCAATTATAAAACTGATAACCAAATTGTGTTTCTGTTTATAAATGAACAGAAGCAACCATAAAAACAAAAAGACTCACCACAGCAGCGCATTGTAAAAATAGCCAGTCATGAGGGCAGTTATCCAACAGATATATGTTGTCCTTTGGTTCTGCCACTGGAAAGAAGCATTAGTTTAATGAATACAATATCCTTCGGTATGAGCTTACCTACAAAAAAGGACGTGTTGCAACACAGGTAGTAAATAGAATAAGTCAAGGGAAAAAAAACTTACAGTTACCAAGGCCACCCCAGCCTTTGTTAATGATTCCCCTTTGTTCTGTTATTTCTAAAGCTTCAACAATTATTTGTGTCATTTTCTCTGGCTCTTGAACAGGCTGAGATGGAAGAAATAAGTTGAAGATGATAACTATGCACCAAGAAAGATCAAGTAAACAAAGGCCAAAAATGATGAAAACCATTACAATGTTAAAAGCATACACGTTACAGAAGATGAAGAATGTACACACAAAAGAAGCATGTATGGACAAACCAACAAAAGATTTCTACTTCATGGACCTACTTGTTAGTCACTCTGTAAAAGTAACTATACAAGATTTTGATGCATAAATTTCCAAAAATATAAAACAGAGAATGAAAACAAAGATTTTGATAAAAATATATTACATTGAATAGATATGCAACATGATGAAATTGAGCGTACATATGCAAAACAATGACAACCAGCATTGCTTTTAATAATAGTGTCTAATTTTGCAACAGTGAATTAGGTTCCCCACGTAAAGATCACATATGAATACATTGTCAGTATACATTAAACAACATTTAATCAGAGGTCAAGCTTCCAGAACATAAGACAAACAACAAGTCAATTCTCAAACTGAATCTCCAAGAAGTGCACTCAAACGGCCACGAGGAGATGAATTTTCTATTTGCGTCAATTCTTTTATTTACAGTACAAGAAAAGTAACATACAATGTTAACAAAGAAAGCAGAAGTAGAATATTTAGTGGATTTTCCTTTATTTAGGGCTTGGGAATTATTGATGAGCGTGATATTAGGGAGTTCTGGAAACTCACAAGACTACCAAACCCAACATAGATAGGCTTTGGACCCCCTTTAAGCCAGTTTGCAAGTGACTCCGGCGGTTCATAATTTGTTGCAAGATCAAGGAAGCAGAATCCAACCACATCAACCTTAGGTCCCCAATCTGCAAAACAAGATATTGTTATAGAGCTCAAACTGGTAACCCAGTAAACATAGTCATTCAATCTAACTATAGTCATGGCAAATAAATTAGAACTCAGAAGTTTTAAAACTGAAAGGTAACTTTACCATGGCGGGAGTACGCAATTCTTCTGAAATAAGATAACTGTAATAAGATAAATAAATGTAATTCATAGCATGGCCACCTTTTGGTTTAGGAACGAGATGAGGACTCCATATATATCCATGTGGAATATCCAACTCAGACCCCTGTGAACCATTCAAATATGTGACTGGCCGTAGCTTGAGCTTCTTTTTTCTAACATCGTTTATCATGTCCCGTATTCCTAGCCAAATCAAGGAGTCGACAATCTGATATGATAGCTGCAAAATCATGCAAGAAAGAAGTCGCATAGAGAAAGGTATGTGATCTATTCCAGGTAGGGGGTAAAAGAGATGTCCTAACAATGTAAAATTTCAAGATAATAACTACAAGAAAATGTACAAGGCTTAATCAAACTCACCCTATATCCAGCTGATTGCTTGACACGGGACAAAGGATGAGGAAATTCACTGGTTGGCCTGGAAGAAATAACTAGAATCATGGAATCAACTTGATCAAAGATTTAAGACAAGAAGTTGGTTAACATGAATTGGAAATTAGTAAAAAAATAACTAAATTTGGTATCTTAGCTAAAGTAACTGCAAAAGAAAAATATATGCCTCCATTTGGAAAGAATTTATAAACGGTCTAATTTATAAATAGATAAGAAATAAGTGGTTGTTAAGTGAATAGTACTTGTGGGGTCCATTGTGGTTGTAAATGAAGTTAGACCATTTATAAATGTATTTATAAAGTTTGCCAACGGAGGCTACGTCTAAGGATCAAAAGGTATGGACAAGACTTACGTCCATGGCATTGTGAAAAATATATGAATTGGTATATCCAGTGCCTCCGCAACATGTGTATGCCCTGAAATGGTACTACTCCAGGTGAGAAGCTAGAACTATTCCTTTGTCAGGAAGTATGTACAATTAAGGACCTTAGCACAAGAACATTAACAAAACATCAATGGATGACCTTCCACCACACCAACCTGAGTCTTTAAATATAAATAAGTGCAGATACATAATTCAGCAACTTGACAGGCATTCTTTGTAAATTACAAATGTGTAACACAAGCTTAGAGAACACTGAAGCGATAAAACCATAATTTTTTTTTTAAACCTACACTTAACGCTAACTGATTTCAATTGACGCTTCATCACTCTGATTGATTCAACGGACAAGTACATTTGAGTTTTCAATAATGTAATGTAACTTCGATGCACAACAATGATAAAGGACCATCGCTCCTCGTAGGTTCCATTCCAAAATATCTCTATGCTAAATTGCGTCGGTCAAATATCTACAACTATGTCCAAAATTCTTAGAATTGTGCATACTAGCACATTCAAGTGAAAAATATTGTTGCTTGATTTAGCAAAGAAATTAAAATGCACATCAATTTCAAGAATTAAATTCAACTAGCGTGAAGCCATACATCTGAAGTGGCTAAGAACTGGATTTGTGGATAAATGCTTATTGCTCGGGGTTCCAAGACATGCACATCTTCATTCCCAAGACTACAATCGTGGGTTCCTGTTTCAAGTGTGGTAGGGTCTTCCAGAAACCTTAGACAAGCAACAATGTTTACACAGTTGCTGTTTTGCCATGAGTTTATGCTGAAATGATTTCTCACTGGAAAAATATAGCAAGGAATATCTTATCTGTACTCGATCTAAGCAGCAAATAGAGGACAGAAGAATAACTTTCCTCATGCTGTGCTAGAATGAGGAAACTTTCACTTTTGGGCGTCGAGACCATTGAAAGTTTTTTTCTCAATAGCTAAGACAAACTTATTAATGATTAGAATCTCTTCAGTGCTGCTAAAACAATAGAAGACTGCAGCATTATGGCTTCAATTTATATGTTGTGGTATAGTAGCAACCAAAACCATGTTGTGACACAGCAATCCACATGAAATGTCAATTAAGAAAACGTGCAAAGAATGTGCTTCCTGTTGACCCTTTGTCCAACCAATGTCTACTTCTGAATCTATGAAATCTAGAGAGGTTGATCATGCACACAGTTCGTGATTCATGTTTAATATATTTTTGGATTACGTTCTCTACAAAATCAAAATTCAACAAATTCAAGCATCCTGCCCAGTAAGGATCTTCTGTGGGAGAACAAACAAACAAACAAAAAAATGAAAATCCAGGGGAGGGGAAGATGAAAAGCTTAAAGCAGAAATAGACTTTTTATTGATATTCTGAGACAACACGAGGGAAAAATATGTTATGACATACCATCCACGTGAACTGGCAATTAAGGAAAACGAGCATTAATGTGAACTTTAATCCGTAATAGCTAGATAGCACAACTCTTAAAGACAGTTCGTAGTAGTATTTAATATGTATTCTAGGGAAAACAATAACAGCAAGTTGAACCCGTATTTCAATAAATTTGGAGTCAGCTACATGAATCTTTTTAACCAATCCACTAGTTCCAACTTCCAAAGCTGTCTCTTCTAACTCGTCTTTTGAAATCAATTATTTTGCAACCACCTCAGCCCATGTAAATTTCCTCACAGTTCTCTATGCTAACTTGTTCTACTAGAATTGCATACAAGACTAACCTCAACCATCTTTAAGTAATCCTCGCTTCTAGTTTATCCTTAATTGTTGCCTATGATTCTGGTCATATATCATATTTGTCTATTTCAGTGCGTGTGCATGCTTAACATTCTCATATTTTTTAAATCAATCTTGTAACATTTTGTTTATTAATGGTCCAATGCTCATTCATCAGTACCATAATCATTGTTGTCTATTAGCCATTACACAGCTTTCCGTTTTATCTGCGTAGATATCCACGTTGCATATGATCCTTCTTTTTTTTTTTCATCCAACCTGTTGTAATCACGTCCATCATCTCCCATTCAAGTCATACCTTATAGATAAAAAAAAAGGGTATCTAGAGCAGTCGCTCTTTAGGACATCATGATCCTCTAGTTTGGCTCCACCATCATCCTTATTGCTATCATAGCTAAAAAGACACTCTTATGTGTTCCATCCTAATTCTACTATACCTAAACACTTAGATTACCAAGGGGTCCTCCATAGTTGAAAATATATCCCAATAAACATCTCTTCAAAATTCCAAATTCAACAGCTTGTGGCAGCCAGCCATTCAATTATCGTTCTATCAAAGGGATAAAGGAGAATCACATTTTTAATATGGAAAAATTAGAGACCTCAAATCCCAAGTTCTAACAACCTAAATTACAAGACACCAACCATGAAATCAACTAAACTAAAGAAGTATGAAACGAAGCAAAAAAAAAGTATGCATAAGAGACAATCTAACCGTATGCCGGGGGATTGGCTATAATTGCATCAGCTTTGAAAGGAATCCCAGAATCAAGATCAGGCTCCTTGCACGCTGGAAGTAGAGAATATATTATTTCCTTCATCTGATTTCTTTGTATAGGTATTTCTGAAGGCTCTGATGGCAAAAACCCTTTGTTTTTAACCATGTCTGCAGAAAAAAAAAAAAAAAAATATATATATATACGTATTAATGATATGATTATTTTGTGATCAGTAATTACCCAGTAAATAAATGTCAAGATTTGGCAACTAGATCAAAACATAATTACATGAAATAAATTGATAAGATTTGGGATCAACTAGTTTCCTAAACAGCTAATATTCTTGAACAATTCTCCACTGTCTACACAAAAGACCAAATGAAGAGACATGGTGTCTAGGATCACAGAGTGAAACAGATGTCAAATGAAATGTTACAATACAATGAAACATTTCAAGGCACGTAGAAACTGACTTTAATATGTTCAAACAGGAAAGGATGGATGCCATTCCTCAAAAAAAAAAATGTTGGGACCCGGAAGAACATCACTCTGCAAGATAATTTAGGAGCAATAGGACAGTAAAAGTGTCAATAACCAGTCACCAAGAATTTCGGATACTGCTTGGCATATTTAATTACTTCAAAATTCCCGATATATTTTATGAAGGTAAGATAAATGAGAGGCATTCAGTCATGTTGCAAAACTGCACATGTAGATGATCAGAAATATGGAATTCAGTTCATGTAGATAAAGATAGTGCTAATCTTAATGGAAAACATTTTGCCTAGAAAAGGAAAGATTGCATTTCATTGTGGAAAATAATCCAATCACAGAACAGGAGAATGGACAACATTTTGCATAGAAAAGGAAAGATTGCATTTCAATGTGGAAAATAATGCATCACAGAGCAGCAAATGATACCAGATCATAATAATCTCTGTTTTTTAGCATTTTGTCTGTCTTCTACAGTTATGCATGTTGTATGATATTCAGAAGAACTTTTAGTTGAAAAAATTTGGCAAAAAGATCAATAAATCAGCAAAAACCATTGAAGAACTCATTAACAGATGTATATCCAAAACCAAGTCTAATTACTATATTTAAATAAGTATATCCTCACACAGTTGTTAAAAGCAAGTCTAAGCACAAAATGCAGAGAGGTTTATTCCCAGGGCATTCCGTAAGTGTTGACGCACAGCACTCCCAGGAAATGTAAAATTCCAGAAAAGTGTGAGACGCAGAAAATTAAAAACACAACAAATATGCAATTTTTTGAATTTTTGAGCTTTTTTTTTGTATTTTCGATCTGAACTACTAATTTTATTTTAGTTTGTTAAGTCTAGCTGATTATTTGACAGGCTAAAATTGAATTAGTTACTGAAGTACATCTAAGGGCTTAAAATGAATTCAACTCAAGCTGATTTTCTCAAATGAGTTGAAATTAACTGATTTAACATTAATATAAGTATTGCAATTTTTTAATATTTCTGAACATGTTATGCATGTAAAGAAAATTTCATTTAGAGTATAATATGTGCATTGTTTCAATGGTACGCCTTTCTTGCAGCTTCATGTTTAGAACCAAGGGGACCTCAGTGCCTTGATACTCTTTGCTAAAGTAATAACCATGGCAAGACATATAAATACTTATCTCGTCTTCAATGCTATATTTTGTTGACAAGCATGCAGTACATTCAAAAACCTTTCCACCATTATATAAGAGAAGCATTGGACAGCAAAGTTTTAGATGATGACAGCTAACACAATATACTGTAGTTTAGTAGAGGGCAGCACAATTTGAGTTGAAGACAGCTAAACGATATAACGATGTTTGTTTAGTTCCAAGAACAACATATTCAATCATTAATCATAAGTCAAACAAATAAAACATGAGATCACAAAGTTAGTTCCGAGAAAAATATGAGCAACAGAAACATACATCCAGCAAGAACTTTGGGATCACCACCAAGAGGATAAAATTCCAACCCAGCAGTCAAAACAAACTCTTTGAAATTTGAATGAGTTGCCAATCTAACACGATGACCGTAATCCTGCACCAAACCATTCTTATCAATAACATAACATAGACCCCAAATATGAATAAACTATAAAGCTGCAAATTTTCTATGCTCTTTCTTTATTCTCCATCCATCCAACTACAAAGAATACAACTTTCTCAGTTTCATTTGCCCTTGTTTCAGTCAATGGAATTCCAGGGGCAAACAACAAGGAACATGGCCTCAGCTTCCATAATTGCTCAATATAGGAAAGCTATCTTCATAACCACCAAGCAACGGACTTAGGCGGTTAGGCCCAAAGACGAGTGTAGGAACAGTTCCAGAAAAATCATCCCTGTGAACCTGAATCTAAAATTTAAATCAATCACCCTAACCAATTAGAAATTTCGTGTGGCCCAGATCAAAACACTAATTGATTGCAATGGCGTTAAGTACAACCATTAAAACTCATAATGGTAATTCCTAGTTATTCCTTTCTTATTTCTACCTATTTCTCTTCTAGAAGAAAATGTGAATAAAAGGATCGGGTTCCAATAACTAGATAAAAGCTTGTAGAAATGAAATCAAAGTACCTGCAATTTTTTCCCGATTGCAACAAATGGTTGTACATCTCCACGGGTCCCAACAATAAGCATTACAATCTGCAATGGGGGGATGTATGGAAGCTCCGTTGCATCAAGAGGTTCTTCATCAACTTCATTACATACATTTTCAGAACCAACTCCAAGAGTTTGAGGTTCAACATCTCCTGGAACTTCAAATTCTACCGTTCCATCATCTTTAACAGTGGCTATTCTCTTCAACAATTTGAGCTGCAGCAATTTAAATATTTAAAAGAAAATCCAATTCCACATTGTCTATGAAGTAATACGCAATGAGATATTTGGAGATAATCCGCTGAAATCAATTAGATATATGCAACTAAATTAGAAAGTACATCCATGATGGAGTATAAGAACAAGTTTATACATGTTCTTGAAAGGTATCAGCTGATACAGTATTTTTTTTTTTTTTAACATAAATATGAAGTGAAAGAAAAAGAAGCTGAACATATGTTATTTGTCAGCCTTGGCCATATTCATGGTCTTATAAAGAGCAAAGGTTAACGTGTCATGCTAGGAAAAGGTTTCCTTAGATAATTCCATATTCATCTAAAAAGGAATTCCATTAGTGCAATGATTTGTCCCAAGGCTATATAATAAAACTAGCGAACCTTAAAAACATACTAATTAGGTATGGCAATTTGGCCCCAAAAATTCGCATCCTGTGGTGGCCCTCCCCAATTATATAGCCTTTTTAAAAACTTTTCAAATTTTGTTTAAAAACAACTTTGCCCAACCTTTTTACGCCCCACATTTAATACCCTAAAAATTTTCATAGAATAGAATTTAATTTTGTATGCTATATTTCAATGTTTTGAAAATCTAAAGACTAAAATGACATATAGCGAATTTCAATTTTATTTGGGTCATATTTTTAGATATTGACCGAGTAATGATAAGTATATGAATATTAGGCTCGTTGGATAGATCGTAATTAATCCTACATAATAGGCTCGAGAAAATATTAATTTGGATTAGCAGAGTTCAAGATATCGAGGTAGAAAGATTTAGCCTTAAATTATATTTTAATTGAGTATTTCTTGAATTTAAAATGTTGTGATGACACGTGTGGAGTTGTTCGAGAGTTGCCAATTAGTTATATATATTATATTTGTTTTGTTTTGTAAAGTGCACGTGTATGGAAATGTGATATTTAGGAAATAATATTTTATCATATAATCAATGTTTATCCCTTAATATTGAAGGAGATATTTGATTATCAATTATCTTTTTTGCCACCAACAATTCACGTGATTTTTGAAAGGTAAGAGAGATTTTTATTTCTCTCCTCCAATTCCACACATCCACTTACCACGTTTATCTTTCCCACTCAGTTAACCAATTCCCTTATCTTTCCCCTCTCATCACTCACGTAGTCACGTCCTTCATTATATTTTCCCATAATTTCTCTCATCCTATATTTATTACTCATTGTTTATTTTCCCACTTTAAATACCATACAAAGAAAATAATCATTTCCTACCCTAAAGACTAGACACGTGAACTGACAGCAAGAAAGAGTTTAATGCTTTAATTCTTTTATCGATCAAGGTAGGATTACGAGGTGCAAATGGTTAGTCCCGTTTAATTTATTTTTTCATGTCGATGAACATTATGCTAATGAAAGTTATGATATGATATGAAATGGTCATTCTGGTACCAAAGATATGATATGTTATGAGCTCTTATCGGATTTCTCAAGATATGATATGACAGTATGATATTTTTGACACATAATTTAATATTGTTAATCAGGATTGCACCATTGATTCGTGTCCTACTGAGTATCTTCATGTACTCATCCTTTTCCTACACCTCACAGGCTATAACAAATCGTGTCGGAGCGTGGCGGTTCGATGGTGTGGTTGTGCCTCGATCCATGGAATCTAAGATCTGAAATTTAAACGCGTAACTATTTCTTTTAATTTTATTGAAATGGACGTGCATGTTAATTTATTGCCTTGGAGATGTTCTTAAAGTATAATTGTCAGATTTCAAATAAATTTATTTTATCCCCAACCCCTAAAATGTTTATGTACACTTTGAGGTTTTATTTATATTTTATCCATTCAATATTGTTGACTGTCATGGGAATTTAAGTGGTTGTCTTGCACTTTCATTAGTGTGATTATTTATTGGATTATTAATTAGCGATTTATTTTCTTCTCAATTTGTCCACAACATTCATAAATAAATTGTAATGTACATTTTAAAGGAAGATTTTGGTAACGACTCCTATTTATTTGTATTGTTAAAATTTTGGGGCGTTACACCACCCTAAAACAATTACCCAAGCCCATTAGACCATTTCCCAAATTACCCTAGAAAACATAACAATAAATATAAATAGGGCAGCGACCGGCCTTAAGCGGGGATCAAGACAGGAAAATCTCCAGTGGGCGGAGCACCCTTGCCATCCCCAGCACTAAGTTCAGGGAACTTCACATAAGACTGCTTAAGAAGTTCCTAAGCTAATAAACCAAAGAAGAAAGTTCCTTCTCCTTAAAAAGGATTTTCTCATATCATAGGAGAAATATCGAGGATTTGGATAACTATTTCTGGTTTTCCAAAAATGATTTGCATCACATTTTAAAGCAATGATACAAATTCAGACATGGGCAGACTGCTTAAGAAAGATCCTAAGCTAATAAACCAAAGAAGAAAGTTCCTTCTTCTTAAAGAGGATTTTCTCATATCATAGGAGAAATATCCAGGATATGGATAACCATTTCTGGTTTTCCAAAAATGATTTGCATCACATTTTAAAGCAATGATACAAATTCAGACATGGGCAGATCTAGGATTCAGGTCTTTTGTTTCAGTATCGGCAATATACTGGTAAGAATTAATTAGAGATTAACAATTGAACTTCATAGAGTCATTAATAGTTAACAACTTTCATAAGGACACAACATTAATGATGAAACATCAGTGTTAGTAATCAAGAGGACCTAACCAACATCTATAATGACAAAGAGACGTGAAATAAAAATAAAATTGCCTTGAATCCATGATGATAAGCAAAAAAAAGTTCAACATATCATCCTCATTTTTTTCCGAAATATATTCTATCAACCTTCTTTGTTAACCATACTTTTGAAACACTTCATATAATGTGTCTAATTGTATGGGCTAGGAAAAGCAGCCCCCAGCTAGTGGGTTCCTTAGCCCCCTTCTTCTTGAACTCAAGCGAGTCAAGCATACCTCCACTTGCAGGCAAATTGAGGGTCAAAAAAATTTACTACATTAATTATGAAACTTAACCTCAAACTACTACAATTTTGAAAGTTTTTCCAATTAAAACTTAGATATATCAAGAAAATATAAGTTAGAGAAATCATCCGGTTAAAGAAAAAAAAAGTTAAACAGAAGCAAGTAGAAATTTTATAGCGTGTTTGATTATGGAATGAAGCCCAATTTCATTCCTAAGATAGTTCTTGGGGAATCAACCACAATTTCTAGTCCCCGTCTTCGGAGATGAGGATCAACTCAATAATTGTTTCAAAATCATACGACAGAAATGAAATTTTCAAAAATCTTTTGTGGAGCAGGTTGCCAATTCCCTATTATATATATATTCATATTTTTACCTTAGTATCTAAGTTTGTTCATCCAACCTAATATTGACAAAACCCCAATTCAATTATACTCAAATATTTTCGCTAGAGATAGAAATGAAACCAATAGCCACCCATCTCAATTGCTATTGATCAATAGAGAAACTAGTTATAGCAATCTGTCCCCATATCTATTACAAAGTTAATTATGAAAATCAGAATCAAATTAAATGCTGCGTCTTTAATTGTTCTGCTTTTTCTATTCCACTACAGCATTTCAAAATCAGGCGGTATTATGCAATACATGTTTTCATAACAAATCGCAAAATTGATAAAAAATTTTGAGGATACAAAGAGAGTGTTTGGCTAAAATGCAAGTCAATCATACTCTTAAATAATTTTTTTCTCCAAACATGTTTATATAGGTTAATTTTTCTTACTTGTACATAAAACAAGAAAAAGAAAAGTTACTATTTTGACATTATTTCCAAGCTTGACTACCATGAACGATTGTTTATTTTAAAGATTACTTGTAGTAAATTTTTTTAAATTAGCCAAATATGCAATTTAATTTATCGTCCAGACAATGTAAAAGAAATAAGCAAATATCAGCAATATCAAAAGCAATGACAACACAAATGCCAATAGGCAAAGGGCGGAAGAAGAGAAAAAGTCTAAAAATTTTACCTTCTGCTGGACAGAGATTTTATCATCGAATATTTGTGCTGCCTCTTCGGCAAGTATATTATTATTATTATTATGTCTTTGCCATTCAGTCTTTGATCTTTCCAGCTTAACTTCACTTGACGGCCGCCCTAACTTTTCGGAGTTCAAAATTTCCGGAAGGATTGTGTTTATTCTAGAAATAATCGCCTCGGCACTCCCTACCACAAATTGTACAATCATTCAATTATGCAACTTCATCAAATTAACCGCAAAAACTAATAAACTGACATCATCATACGATGTTCAGTTTTCTTTCAATTCATTTCCTAGTGATACTATTTATTCATTTATCTTTAAAAAAAATCGAAGAAATTCACCGGAAGAGTCGCTGCCACCATTGGAAAGTGGAGGGGCAGCGTCACCATTTCCGCTACTATCAACAGTAGTAGAATAAACTTCCGAAGGATCACCCTTGTCGAACTTCACGGAAACTTCACCGGAACTCGAGGACGAACGAACGTCGTCAGCCTTCGGCAGTGGTGGTGCCGCCGCCATCAGTAATTCCGCTGGCTCGGCTAGCTGAGCCGCTGATTCAGATCTAAAAACTTGTAACTTTTCGTGAGAGAGTAAATGTATGTAGGGAGAAAAAGGGTGGGAGAACTTTCGAGAGAACGATTTTTGGTGGAAATGGAATTTTGGGCAAAAGATAACCGCGAATGGACACAATGAGAGATACCCGTCCAATGATCGTCGCGAATTGTTTTGGTAATAATTTCTACGCGGAAATAGATAAATTTTGAATTTTTTTTATTGATAAAAAAAGTAAAATAAAAGTAATTGAAATATAATTTTTGCTTTTTTTTATGGAAATAGATAAATTCTGACTTTTTTTTTATTGATACAAAAGTAAAATAAGAGTTGTTGAAATATAATTTTTGCTTTTTTTTTTTAAGTTTTATGAAAACATGTTTGTCTATTCTTATAGTTCTCGTTTGATTCAATTAAAAAGTTAGATTAAAGTTTAAATCAATATCAATAATTAATTTTAAATATATATTTAATGGGACTAACAACTTTCAAAGCATACATTCCGTCAACTTTATTAAAAATGTGAATTTTATCAAAATTAAACAGGGGCAAAAAGTTTTTTTCTAGTAAATTCCTTTAAAAAAAAAAAGGTAAAATGAAATTATGTCAAGATTTAGAAAAAAAATTAATTAATTACTTATTTTTATAATATTTTAAGAGTTATTTTTAAATAAAAGAAATTTTTTAGCCGAAATCAAAAAAAAAATCGAACTATGCTACATGTACGTAAAGGTTGACACGTTGATTTATACTCATGTGAATAGATAAATTTTGATACATTAATCTTGACAATACAATTTCTAAACAATTGTCGAATTTTTGACACATGGAGCTATGTCAGTCAATGTTTATACTTTCTGTGTACAAGTTGTTTAATCATTTTGAGAGATTAGCTAATATGTTTGTAAAATTTCTACAACCCCATGAATGATTAGTGTATAGAGAAACTCATTTGCAATATCTTTTTTGCCGCTAACCTCAAATTGTTGTAATATAAATAAGCTTATAATCAGGTTCTAATATTTAAAAAAAAAAAAAAAATTATCCCCACCACAACGGCACAACCCTAACGTGTGAAAGACAATTTTGACGGAATAGAAAAAAGGAAAATTGAAAAGACAGAAAACGGGGAAAAAAAAAAAGAAGAGAGGGGAATTTCGGTGCAAAATCGCTCGAAATATATATATAAAAAATAAAAAGAATAATGTCTTTTATTATGATTTGCAGCGTGTATGTATCCATTTGACAAAGCTTATTTTTACAAGTAGAAATTTTGAAAAATTATTGCGTCGATTAATATTTGATTAATATTTAATTATGTGGACATCATAATAAAAAAAATATATCAACGAGAGTAGCTATTTACTGACCTCAATTTTTGGTCAATGATGTGGTCAACAGATCCAACTCAACTCACCTTCACACGTAAGGCTACTACGTACTAGGACAAATCGTTAAAAGCATGTATCCTTCTCCAGTGGTGGAAGAGGCAACCACGAACACTTGGATGTCAAGTCAAACAACTTATACATTTGGGGTATTGAATGAATGGAAGACATGATCCACAAGTATATGTATGGGCATCAGGTTGAAGAAAGAAAACTAGAATAAGCAATAATACCATCGAGAGTATAAAATTACATTACATTCAAATAGCACTAAATGCGAGCTTTTTATAGGAAAAGAGACGAAGTGGTTACCGTTGGATGAAAGACACGTGGCATCATCTTAACGGTTGAGACATCTCCTCCAATGTATTATTTCTCCAATCCTAGGATCAGATGTATTTAGTGATTCTGAAAAGTGGTTACCATATTACATAGGCCTAACACTTGAAAAAGTAGACTAAAAAGTTAATTGGGAGGCGCGTGCTGCAGAGAAATCACATCAATCAATCACTGGATATCGTGTACGAAAAATCTCTTGAAAGATGTGAATGAAGATGATGCCTTCGTGTGTTTGAAGGCTACTCATTTTGGATTAGCACTACAACAGATCGTGGACATGTTACCTCGGTCATGAAGAGTTCATATCCACATGGTGCTTCGCCAAAGATAGTGCATCACTTCAATTATAATGTTTTATTGCCTTGACTAGGCCAAATATGATAATGATGGGAAGTACGGGCCTAAGTTGGTTGTTAGTTGGTTGTCGCGTGGCCAATGTTTGAAGTATCTTTGAATGAGGCATAACATTATTTATTACCCATGTTGGTTATCACCTGTATAAACTTATTTTTCCGACCATTCCTCTTACTCAGAGATTTGACACACTTATATGACAAATAATCATGATCTTTAAATCAATACAACACTCAATATCTTATGGGTCTCAAGTAGTTATAACAAACTCTCCTTGTAATCTTAGTGAAATATATATTGAGCATAAGGATTTATTTAAATTAAACGTCACGATTATTTGTCAAATAAGTATCAAATTTATAAGTATGAAGAACGATTCCGCTTTCTTTTTATATATATTCTAATCACAATTATTTGAAGAACTTTTTAAAAAATAAAAATTAGTATTAGTATTTCAAGATGTGTCATAAATAATTTGTTAGATTAGCACCTAAGTCAATTGTTCAAACTAGTTCGAAATCAAGATACTAATATTGCTAGACACCTTCTTTGTCATGACAAATAATTTTTTTAGTGATAACTATAGCAGTGGTCCCAAATTTTTTGACTTTTTGCATACTTTACCTTAACATTCACTTTGTGCCGCTCACAGTCCTAAATCTTTCAAAAATTAGCACTCAGGGTCCAAATAGACGATTTCTGTTATTTTGAACGTTAGTTGACCCAATAAATTTGCCTTTAACCAATTTTAAAATGGTAGCTTTGAATTAAAAAAAAATTTAAAAAAAAAATCACAACCTAGTCACTATTCACCTTCTCCATCCTACACCTCCTTCTAAACCTTGGTCTCATTTTACCCCTTCCTGCCACCACCACTTCCACCTCTGCCTCCTCTACCCTCCCCCACTTCCTTTGTCATGGTATGCTAGCTGCAAAAAGGCCTTGTGTTGCTATTGCTAGGGATTTGGGGTACTACTATTGCTAGGGGTAGAAGAATTAGGGATTTGTGGGTAGGGCAAATTAATAAATTCTCTCACAAGATATGAAGTTATGTAATAATTATTAATTATTTCTATAAGTTTGTAGACTGAATTGTTTACTAGGATTTTACTGCATATAGAAACGTGGAAGTTGAAAATTGTTAAGGGATGGAACTCATGGGTGCGGAGGGAGAAAACCCATGGTTGTTGAAAATTGTGGAAAGATTATGATTCGAGCATTGTGTATCTAGAAGAGCTGGTGGAGATCAAGAATTTTAATGAGCAATTTCACGACCAAAGATTTGAGAAAAAACACTCCTCTGATCGTGAGCAATTTCGCAGCCAAAGAATTAATGAAGAGATGGGGTGGGGGTGGGGTGGGGGTGGGAGAAGATGAATAGTGCCTAGGTTTTTATTTTCTGATTTTTATTTTTTATTTTTAATTCAAAGTTTCTATTTTTCCCATTTTAAAATAGGTCAAAGTCAAATTTATTTGGTCAACTAACTGTCAAATTAATAGAAATCATCCATTTGAACCTCGGGTGCTAATTTTTGGAAGGTTGAGACTGCTGCTGCAATTATCCTTTTTTTTTTTTTATCTTGATAGGTTAAATTAAACACGTTATTTTTTATTAAAAATACTTTTAAATAAGTTTAACTTGCTTATATGCATAGTAATTCAACTTTCACCAAAATGTCAATTGGATTACTAAAATTTAATTTGTTGCAATCAGGTCACTCACTTTAGACATATTTTATCACTCCACCAGGCACCATAAATAAAATAGGGATATTTTAATCACTTCTCAAAAATTAATAATATCATTGACTCTTATGACTCAAATATGTCAGTGTCTTTCATTTTACTGATTTGAGGTAGGATGGTCGATCGATTTCTGAGTGGTGTCGGACAATAAATATTTTAGGTAGTAGAGAATTGACTTAGTCACATAGGCTAACTTAAATTCGAAGTTACTAACACCTGATTGAGATTTCGGTATGCTTGTATAGGTTTGATAGTCTTATCAACAATGATGTTAAATATTGGAATAAGTATGGACTATGAATAATGGAAATAGTGTATGATTAGATCAGTCAATATTTGTTTATGGAAAAAACATGACTTTCTCTGTGCACACCACTCATGTTCTACACTTTAAGTCGGTGATTTGGCTCATTATTTAGAGAAGAGTTGAACTGAGTAAGCTAAACCCGAAAAACCTCGAATGTACTTATTCATAATCCATTTTTAGAGTAGTTTGGAGATGATTGAGCTGTTATAGTGGAACATTGAGATGAGTAGGGGTTCATGCATGAAATTTTGTTATGTGAATAAGCCTAAAACCAATATGATGAAGATAAGGTGAAAGTCTTAAGTTAGGGGATGGTTTTGAAAACTAAATGTCTAAAAGGAAATGGGCATAGCATTAATATATGTGCGAATAACACTTCTCTCGAAACCTTTATGACTTAAGTAAGTAAGCTTGTAAGAGTATTTGAAAACTTGGTGACCTAAAGTCAAATGACTTGGGAGTCACTGGTCTAACGCTCGCTAAAAGAGTCATATAGGAAGCAATAGAGTGAGAGGTTAATAAAAATCATCTTTTCGAGCATTTATAACTCGATGAATAAGCTTAGAAGGGTTTAAAATCTGGTGGCCTGAGGTCAACTTTCTTGGGAGTCACTGACCTAAAGTTCGATACATGGATTATATATAAAGCAAACTGAGAAGATGTTGAAAAAAAAGAGAGAAAACAAAAATAAGTGAAAAAAGACACAATTGCAGTAATTAAGCCCCAAGATATTTGGTTGATAGAACTACACTTTTAATGCGAGGCAAGTAGTTTACTTTAGTCTTAAAGATAGAAGTAATAAAAAAAGGAAAATTTCTACTTGTTGAAGTGTGAACTTGTGATAGTGAGTTTCATCCAAACTAAGAGAGGGTAAAGATTATAATTAACTAAATTTCAACATTAGAACACAATCGCTGGGAAAATTAAGTAAAAAGAATAAGTTTGGGGTATGTATATCTCGAGCAAAGAAATGAAATATTTTACTACTACGGGGTTGGGAGTTAAACCAATCATAAGCTTGATATGTTTACATGAGTTTACACGTACACACATCGAGTTATACATAAAGCAGGTAGAGATTGGATTTGATTTTGCACCGTTGAAGTTGTTCATTATGTTGATTACTAAATTTCAATCCTGAGACAAAGCAAGTTGTCAAACAATGTTTTGTGTAGAGTTAAACCACAATTTTGTTTGAGGACAAACAATAGTTCAAGTTTGGGAAGTTTGATAAGTGCATTTTATACATTTATTTAGGTCACAAAACATGGATAATTGTTGACAAATATAGTGGAATATGGCTCAATTCTATATAAATTATGCTTTGTAGGACAACATTGACGAACATGGTGGAATTTAGGAAAAACAAGCGAAATATAACTAAAATGGAAGAAAACCAAAGTTCAAGGACAAAAGTACAAATAGCGAAAAGATGACACGGAAGAAGAAACCAAGATATGAAAGAGTCAAAACCAATTGAGTGAATGAATGAATTGTTGGAAAAAGAAGAAGCGAGAAAAGAGATCAAGAATCAAGAAAACGAAGTTCGGGGACTAAAATGCAACTTTTGGATTCTTATTTACATTATCCAGTCACATATGGTGTGATTCAGAGAATTTCAAGGTTGAATTTCATTGAACTATGATATAGCATGCATTTGTATTATGCTATAGCATAGTAAATTTTCGACCAAAAAAAAATTCGATTTCCTTGTATGACTTCAATTCTTATGGAAACAAATCTTGTCACGTATTTTAAAGACATAGGGCCATCCATAAGTAGTTTATCACGTATTACAATACATTCATATATGTTTTAGAGCATAGAAGGAGGCAAGAAATACAATGATCGATTACAAGACTCGAAAATTCAATTCAGGATTTAATTGGATGATATCCATTCTTCAATATTTCTTCTGTCTTCTTCTTCATAACATATTGTACTAGGAAAATGATGAATCTTGTAATCTAAGTTTTTAATCTTTAGTTTTACATATTTGACATTGAAAAATATGTTTTTGGATATTGAATGATTTATATGATTTTATTTTCTCTACAATTATTGTGCACGGTAATTGTGTAAATGTGGAGGCTTATTTTATGCATTCAAAATAAGGAAAATGTGATTGACGTGGTATAAATTATTTTAAGGTCTGATAGGGGATAGAGTTATACCGCTATATCTTATGTGAATCTTTAAGTGTTCATAAAATTTCATGCATTCTTGTATGTTCGCATCTATAATAGAAATATAGTTAGGTCATATATAAGAATATATTTGACATTACTCGAGAGAAATTGAATAAAATAGAAACATTGATTTATCAAAATTCAATCGTGTTGTCAATGTGTAAAACTAAGGTTTAAAATGATTATTACATGAGAATTCGTTGTCCTAGTGAATTTGGCATTCATTAAAATACATCAACTTTTATTTAGCATAATTTGCATTTAGTGTAGTAAATTCACTCATAATTGCACACGTAGCTTATTTTATATATAATTTTATCGCAAAGGAACATATCATATTATTAATTATTCTTGTTTCGGTTAAAGTCCCGATAATTAAAATTGAATTAAATCAATCTCTGTGAGATGATAGTTGGACTCACATCCACTTTATTACTTATTAATGAACCGTACACTTGCGATTGTTTTAATCAAAATATATTTTCGTGAACAAGAACCTGAGAGAGTTGTGTTTCACAAATACATTTTTTGAAGAGTTTAAAACATAATTAATGGAAGGTCCATGTGACAACCTCTAGTTTGTGAATTGAGTGTGACTCAGATTGTGCTAGTTCGCCTCTGATTTGAACTAATGGGTCAAAGTCAAACTAACGGTTGTGATTGATTCTTAGGTTAAAACGACCTTTTGGCTCTTAATTTACTTGACTTTTGGCTTTTAGGTTTGGTTAGATTTCCTCTGGACTGTTCTCTGTCTTTATACTTTCTTCTTCTTATTCTTCTTCTCTTTTCTAGCTTTGAATTTGAGAGATTTTGATAGCCATGCTGTAACCCTCGAAAAGTGATATTGCTACAGTAATACAAGCCTGAAATAGAGGGTGTGATAAAGGGTGTTTAGTTACAGATTTGACGTCCTTGATTAGTTGTGCTTTTAGGGAGTAGTTTGTGTGTATTTTTTATGTTCTTGGACCAAAATCTGGTCTGATCTTTGGGTCCTCTTGTATCTTGTACTCTCTATGGGAAGTTTTGGTTACACGTAGTGATGGACTGGTCTCTGAGCCTTGAGATTAGGTATTTGCTAAATTAAGTCAACAATATTATGTTGTTTCGTCTGTTTTTCGTGTGTATGGGTTCTTTTTATTGTAAACTATTTTTCCATCGATTAAATCTAAAAAAAATTGGTATCTCAGCTCTTAGGTTTTTGTACACGAGATTCGTTGAATAAAATTCTTTCTGGGTCAAAGTTTTCGATAGATCTGTCTAGATCTTTAAACGATCCTACATTATACATAGGATAGTTGTGGTAGCTAGTAATTAGTGAAAAGCAATATGCCAATAATCCAATTTCCTAGTTGATAAATGGATCTTCTTACTTCAGATAGGGGTTCTGTAAAATTCTTACTGTTTTTCAAAATATTTGGTGAGAACGTTCTAAAATGTCTATAATTTTAGTTTTTTTTTCGGGACGTTAATCTCTATTAAAACATGAATGAAGATACATATATGTGATAGATTTTCTAGTGTGAAAACTGTGGTCTAATTAGCGTAAATACTTGATTCGTTGAGCATGTTTTATTTCCTAAACCCTTGATCATTATTGTGCAGTTCTTGACTTGAATTTTTTTTTATCTCTTTGATCATTATTGTAATCGATAAAAATCTTTTGTCAAAATCTTGATTCTACTTCAATTTTTTGCATTAATACCTACTTTAAATTTTAAAAAAAAAAAAAAAAATTCTGCTAAATATGTGATTTTGAAATCCAAGATCATGCTATGTCCATGAGTGCAAGCCACTCTTTTACAGAATCTGTAATGAGTTCGAAAGTCGAATTATCACAATTTGATGGAAATAGAGATTATTCAATATGGACGCAAAAAATGATGGTCATTCTGGTCCAACAAAAGGGTTGCTAAAGCCTTTGAGGACCCTGAAACTCTTTCTGCAAGACTTAAAGTTGAACCTTAAGAAATCGAAGACATGAATGAAATTGCATATAGTTCAATAATCTTGCATTTGTCTGATAATATTTTAAGACAAGTTGATGAAGCCAAAACTGCTAGAACCTTATGGACTGCAATTGATACCATGTTTCTGACTAAAATTTTGTCAAATAAAATCTATCTTTTAGAGAGATTGTTTTGTTTCAAAATGGACCCTGGGAAAGATTTTGAGATGAACTTAAGTGATTTTAGTATCATTGTTAAGAGTCTAGCACATAATGAAATGAATTTGATGATGAGGACCTCGCTGTGATTTTATTGAATTCATTGCCTAAATCCCATAAAGATGTCAGGAATGCTATAAAATATTCAAGGGATAAATTGACACAAGTTATAGTGATAGATGCCTTGAGATCTAGGGAGTAAGAAGTTCGGAAGGAATCTAGATCTAACTCAAGGGAAGAGAGTATTTATTGTAAAGGTAGAATGAAAAGAGATAAAGCAATTTTCAAAATAAAAATATAAAAGGAAAAAGGAAACAAAAAGAATAGAACATTGGGGAACTCAGCAATACTGCTATTTGATCTAAGCTAGATAGTCTGCATGTTATGATTATGTCTAGTGAAGAGTCTAATAAAGATTGGATTTTAGACTTAGGATTTACATTTTACATGAGTCCTATAAGATCTCGATTTTATAATTATAAAGAAGTAGAACTTAGGAAAGTATACATGTGTGATAATAATTATTAGGCTATGGTTGGAAATGATGACATTGCCATCAAGATGCATGATGACATTGTTAGACCAATTATGAATGTCAGATATATCCCTAATCTAAAAAGAAATCTTGTCTTTTTAGAAATTCTTGAAGATGAGGGTCATGTCTCTAAATTTGACAACAATACCTAGAAAATTATGAAAATTCCATGATTATAATGAAATGATCTAAAATGAATGGATTGTACTACCTTGAAGGTAATACAACATTTGTAGTTGATTCTAATCTCTTCACTGTCATTGAAAACAAATATGAACTTTGGCATAATAGAATGAGTCATATTGGTAACAAAGGAACTAAGTATTTAATTAACCAAAAAATTCTCGAAAAAGATGAAATTAAACTTTTAATTTTTTTTGTGAAACGTGTGAATTGGATAAGTTCACATGGTGAGTCTTGAAACAAGTTCATAGAATACCAATAAACCATTAGATTATGTATATGCAGATTTATGAGGTCATGAAAAGCATCCCACCAATGGTGGAAATAGATATTTCTTGTCCATTGTGGATGATTATTCCAGAAACGTGTGGATGATTGGATTTACCCTTTTAAGGCTAAATCAAAAACTTTTCAAAAGTTCAAAATTTGGCTTAAAATTGTTGAGAATCAATTAGATAAGAAGTTAAAAACCCTAAGGACTGACAATGACCGTGAGTTCTGTAATTTTGAATTTGACCATTTCTATAAGCAAAAAGGAATAATAAGACATAGAATTGTCAAGTATACACCCCAACAACATGGGATTGCTGAAAGGATGAACATGACCTTGATAAATAAGGTCAGGTGCATACTGATCATCTCAGGATTGGCCAAATACTACTGCGCTGATGCAATCTACACTGCAGCTTACTTGATCAATAGATCTACATCTAGTCTTGTAGACTTCAAAACTATGGACTGAAAAGCCTCCAAACTTGACATGCATTAGATTCTTTAGATGTATAGAACATGCACATATGTCTCAAGGAAAGTTAGAAACAAGAGCTACTAAATGTGTGATGTTAGACTATCCTGAAGGGAAACAATCTTTAATTGAGAATAAAAACTTGAAAATTGGTTAATAAACCTAAGAATTAGAGGAAAGTACAATGTAAATAGATTTACTAACTTAAAAAGAGAAACAAATCTAGTGATCCTTTAAGATATAAGGCCAGATTAATGGCCAAGAAAAAGATGGTGTTGATTATGATGAGATTTTCTCTTCCGGGATTAAATATAATACTATTAGGTTAGTCTTAACAGTGGTTATTCAATTCAATTGTGAACTTGAATTATTAGATGTTAAGATTGCATTCTTACATGGTGAGTTGGAAAAGAATATCTAAATGAGCCAGTCACGAAGTTTTGAAGTGAAGGATAAGACTGATTATGTGTGCAAATTGGAGAGATTACTATATGAACTAAAACAAAGTCCTAGACAGTGGTACAAAATGTTTGATACATATATCTTAAGATAGGCTCTAAGAGAATCAATTATGATGCTTGCTAGTACTATAATGACACCAAATATGGTTGTGAAGACTACTTATTGTTGTATATGGATGATATTCTATTAGCTAGCTCTAGTAAGTCTGAAATCATAAGAATGTAAAATCTTTTAAAGGTTGAATTTGATATGAAAGATTTAATAGTGCCAAAAAGATTTTGGGAATGGTTATCAAAAGGAATAGGCATGAAAACACGTTAACCATTACTTGAGATGCCAATTTGAATAAGGTGGTAACTTGATAGGATCTTGTTTTCCATCTGAAATTCTAATGAATCTGGTTCCTACTACTGTTGATCCTGAGGGGTTGTGAATTGATAAAATGCCTGATTGTTGTGATTGAACTGGTGGATTTCCTTTGCTGCTATTACTGTGAGCCTTTGTTGTTGTTGAGACGATGTTTATCAACATGCTATGACATGAGTACAATATTCAAGTGATTAGCATGAAAATTATAATGCATGCTAATTTATGTAATGAAACTAAAGTTGTAATTTGTAAATCACATATTTGTATTGAATTGTAGAATGTAAAACAATTATATATGCAATGAAGAACTAAATAGAGAATTAAATAAACAATTCCAATGCATTCGAGAGGCCTGGACTCTCCTACTTGACTCACAAACTAATCAATGAATGAATGCTTACAAATCCCCCCTATCACATTTATAGACATTTTGTTATATTTCTATTAGTCTTTTACCCTTTTGCTAGCTAACTAAGTGGAACAATCTAGAATATTGGATGACTTGACAACCTCTATATTGGTTGTATCATTGTAAACTGGTTGGAGATCTATCATTATCCGTCGTCCTGAAATCCGCCTTGTTATCAAGGTGGAAGTGTGATTCAACTTCAAAATTAGGAATACCATATAGCTGAACCATTTTTAGAATAAGCTTGTTGCAGCAGTTAGCTTGTGTAGCCAATCGTCCACCCACCATTAAATGTTTTATCTATAAAAATTCCATGACTAGTTGGGCCCACATAAAGTACTCCCAAATTTTTGTGTCTAGTTTGAATTGTATTTACTAATCTTATTCCTAGCGGGATTTTAATAGTCTTGAGCTTGGTCTATGAATTCTTTTCTATTTTCCACACTTCGAGCTAACCCCCAATTAGGCCCAAACTTTGAGGCTTCGAGTTTCCATCATCCCAACGGCTTTGAAAAATTCTTAAACATCCTTTCAAGTCCCACTAGCACCGACATAAGGAAGAAAATCATGAGCAATATAATCAATTTGGTGCTTCTCAAGGAACTCTTGATTTATCACCTAAGGCACATCAGGAATAACCTCGTCAACCTATTTGCAGTGGCGTTGCAATTTATAACGCTCAAATTCAATCATAATAGTCTTGTCCTTGAACATGTGCGTAATCTCATCACTGCAGCAATCCACCAGCAAGTATGAATTGGGAAACAAATTTTTGGCTTGTTCAAGGAAGTGAGCATGACCGAAATAGAAGAGATCGTAGATACCATCAGGGTATACGTAGATGGAAAAATCTATCAGGGAAGTAGATTTCCCAAACCTCAATGCTTGTTAACTATGTCATTTTGTTATTGACGATCTGCTATTCCATTATAAAACTTTTCTCAACCATCGTACCATTGCGTTTCTCGATCACTCTCTCCATCTTTCCTGTTTCCACATGGTGGTTCTGAATGGCATTACTAACTCCTACCTCATCAAATTTGGTATAATTTTAGAGGTAAGGGTGGGTTCGAGTGTAGCCATCGCTAACTCCTTTTTTATGCGACGATTGTCTGTACTAGCTCCAATTTCTTCAATTTTTAGTGGGATTTTAGAATTGAATGTGGCTTCAGGCAACGCAATTGCCAGACCTTTTTCCTTTTCTTCATGCCCATGCCCATCCCATTTTTTTTATCATCGGATCGAGCTTCTCCATAATCATAGACATTGCTCTTTTAAATTCATATTTCATTGCACATTGCTCATTAACTCCAATTGTATGCAGTTAGTTCTCGCTTCCAAATACTTTACCCAATTGGTTTGAGTCATTTTTCAAAGTAAATGCTCTGATACCAATTTGATAGGATCCTATTTTGTAGCTGAAATTCTAATGGATTTGGTTCCTGCCACCGTTGATTTTATGGAGTTGTAAATTGATAAAATGTCCAGTAGCTATGATTCAACTGGTGGATTTTCTTTGCTGCTGCTACTACTATGAACCTGTATTGCTACTGAAATGATGTTTGTTAATTGCTGGAGCAATATGAGACTGATTTACTAGTTAGTAGGATGAGAATTGTATTGCAGGCTGATTTATGAAATGAAACTGAAGCTGTAATTTGTAAACCATATCTATGTATTGAACTGCAAAATGTAAAACAATTATTTATGGAAAGAAGAATTGAACACGGAATTATAAGAACAAATTCCAAGGCATTCGAGAGACCTAGACTCTCCTACTTAACTTACAAACTAATCGATGAATGAATGCTTCTAAATCCCCCTTATCACATTTATAGACATTTTATTATATTTCTATTATCCTTTTGCTAACTAACTAAGTGAAACACTCTAAAATATTGGATGACTTGGCAGCCTCTATATTGGTTGTATCCTTGCAAATCAATTAGAGATCTATCATTAAGGGACTTGAATCCCATATTAAAAGTATGGGTTTTCGGTGTGTGATTAATATAGACTTGGACTCTCCAACTTTAATAGCTAGCTTTTGACGTATAGCTCTCTCAAGATCTATATCAATGGTACTAGAGTCGACACTACATTTCCTAGTTGCTATCGAGTGGATGGTGATGTCGGTATAGCAATGTTCATCTGGGACTAGTCATGGACTAGTGCAAAGCCAATCCAATATGTGGGTAGGATTGTGGAGCGTTGTGATTGTCATGATTTCCATTGCAAGGTATGTGACTTGAATCCCACATCGAAAGTATGGGCCTTCGGTATGTGACATGGGCTCTCCAACTTGAATAGCCAGCTTTTGAGGTATGACTCTCTCAAAATCTATATCATAACCAAATTTGGGATAAGGAATCTAAATCTGTGAATGTTCCTTTACAATGTACATGAATCTTTCCAAAACACACTCTCTTAAAACTGAAGAAGAATTCAGGGAACGTGAAACATACCTTATGCTAATTCTATAGGTTCTACTATATTTTCTATTATTACAACTAGGCTCGATTTAGCTTATCCTATTAGTTTTTTGAGTATATTTATGTTCAATCCTGGTAAGTCTCATTGGGCTGGTTTTGAAATGTTTGTTAAGATACATTAAATCTAAGACTTACGACTGAAAAAAGGTTTGATAAACTAACCTTAAAAAATTATGTGGATGCTGATTTTACTGGTGATAAAGATAACAGAAAATCAACTACAACTTACTTTTTTTTTTACACTTGGAGATAATTGCATAATTTGAAAATCTTCATTGCAGCCATTACTTATATTATCCAACATTGAAGCTGAATAGTAAGAATCCTGTCTATCATTAGAGATTAAAATACATTGAGGTGAAGTATCACTTTATTAGAGTTAAAATGTTTGCAGGTGAAGTTGAGTTGTTAAAAATATGACACTGATAAGAATCATTCTGATATGGGTACAAAAGTGTTATATGTTGGTAAGTTTAAATCATGTTTGTCAATGCTCCATATTGATACATGTTAAATTCTTTGCGGGTGCTAGACAATGATGATGGATCAGCCATAATGTCTACCTTAAGCAACAAGAGATAGTAGAGTATATTTGTTAACCAAGGTGAAGATCGAAAGAGTTGTGTTTCACAAATGTGTTTTTTGAAGAGTTTAAAATCGGATTAATGAAAGGTCCATGTGGCAACCTCCAATTGGTGAATTGAGTTTGACTCAGATTGTGCTAGTTTACCTCTGATTTGGACCATTGGATTAAAGTCAAACCAATGGCTTTGATTGAATCTTTGGTTAAAACAGCCTTTTGGCTCATGATTTAATTGACTTTTGGCCTTTGCGTTTGGTTAGATTTCCTTTGGCATTTTCTATGTCTTCATGCAATCCCTTTCTTCCTTCTCTTTTCTGGCTTTGAATATGTGAGATTCTAAGAGTTATATTGTAACCCTTGTAAAGTGATCTTGTTACAGTAACACATTCCTAAAATAGAGACTGTGATAAGAGGAGTTTAGTACAGATTTTGGGTCCTTGAATGGTTGTGCATTAGGGATTTGGTCGTGAGTATTTTCTGTGTTCTTGGACCAAAACCTTGTCCGATCTTTTGGTCCTCTTGTATCTTGTAATCTCTCTGGGAGGTTTTGTTTGCGCATAGTGACTGGTAGATCTCTGAGCCCTCTAGATTAGACATTTGATGAGTTGGGTCGATAATCTTGTGCTGTTTCGTTTATTTTTCATGTGTGGGGGTTTTATTTTTGATTGCAAACTATTTTTCATTGATTAAATCCAATAGAACCCAATTGCAAATTTTGGAAAATTCGAATTGAGATTTAAATACTTTCCTAACAATAGTTTGAGAACGTAGTTTTCTATTTTCTATTACAAAATGCAAACTACTATTTTTCCCCCAGTTATGGGGAACAGACAGTGACTTATCAACTCTCTCTTTGTTTTGGATAGTTCATAATCATAAAGGAACACGTCTACAAAATTTAAAAATTATTCTTTGGGCATATTATTATAATTTTGAAAAGATTCATGTCAATAAAAAGAAAGTTTCAATCAATAAGTTCGTTCTGAAAAATTACACACATATTTTTTAAAAATGTACGAAACAAGTTATTAATGTCATTTTACTTTTAATTTACTCTCAATATAACTAATTTATATGGATATACATAAAAATCAAAATCTAATTTAATTTACTTTAAGCATAGGAAAACCTGTAAAAAGGGATTTTTTTTTTCCTAGTTTCGTAACATTTAAACTTATTAACCATATATCTCAAGAAAATCACGTTACATGTAACATCACCGTCTATTTAAAATATGAAACTAAATTTTTAAAAACAAATGATATCAACAAAGTTGACAGATTCAACGATTTCTTATGACTTTCTTTTATTCGTTTTTTTTTTCCTCTTTCTTTTCCAAAAAAAAAACTATAGAAGGAACACCTTGTAGAAAATATGACTCAATAAGGCATGAATTATGATATATAAAGCACGTTGTTACTTTTAAATTTTAATTCATATTGTTGTGAAAAATAAATATAGGAATGGAGAACAAAGAGAAAGAATAAGATGAATATGAAATTCGACAAAGGTTTGAACACGAAGAATGTATCGTTTTTCTCAAACGATATTTGCCTAATCTACAATGCTTTGAAGGATTTATCGACAAATAGTTCGTAGGATTAAAGCCTTAATGAAAAACACCAAAAGCAAAAGCCAAAAGTGTTTGTGAAAAGAAAGAGTTTGACTATGTAAAGGGACAAAACTTTTACAGAATTTTGGATGAACAAGGAATGATTTTCTCATATATTTTTCATTGTTGTTGCCTTGAACTTTGATCACCTATTTATAAGTTTTGATCAGTTCACATGAAGTGGTGCAAAAAATGGGATCAAAGGCCACCAAATTTAAATAAAAAAGGGTTCAAAAACTGCCACAACGATCATATCATTTACATTATGCGATTGCATATGCTATAATTACGCGGTCACATAATTATAACATTTGCTGTCATAAAATTCTCTGCATGGTCACACGTGACCTCATAGACCATTGCCTATACAGTCGCAATGGCCAATTTTCTTGGCATAATTTCCCTTTTTTTATTTTCTTCTCCAATTCATTTCATCCATTATCTAGATTTTAAACAACAAGATTCCAACACATATTTGGTACATATTCTTTGAAATTATTTTTAACCATATCTTTTGTTCAGTAAAATAAATTTATGTGTACCATGATCTTTTTCTACTTTTAAATACATATTCTTCAAAAATATAACATTTTTTTGCAAAATTTATTTTCAAAAAATCTATCGCAACCAGACTCTTTATGTTTTATATTTATATGTGTAGCTCTACATATTGGCAGGGTCCAAAACATTGTTATTGAACAACCTCCACTACTTCTAGAACCGTCCAAATAATTTAACTTATCAGAGACTACAACATAAATGTTTAAAAAAACAGTTCGGTGTTTCCTAATCAACCTTTTATTCATTGCAGAGTGAGCAGGTTTTTTATTGCCTTTCTTGTAGCGAAAATTTTCAAAAGGGCAAGGCAAAGAGTTGACGTGGACTAAGAATTTAGCCATTGTGTGAGCGGTGAGCTCCATTCTTTTAAAAAAAAAAATTATTTTTCAACAGTATTTTAACATCATTTCAATAACACATTTTTTAATAAAATAATATTACACGCAAATCTAAAATTTTTTTTTTTATTTTTTAATTACATATTTCTCATCAATACACTATTCAAAAATTCATTATTCTCTCCAAAATGGGGCTCAAACAAGAGCTTAATATCATCGGATATACTTAAACTATTAAATTCTGCTACAGGAACATAATCAATGACATTTTTTTTTTTATAAATAGATACACTTGGCAATCATTCATTGGCTGTTAAAAAAAAGTTAAAAGAAAAAATTGTCAATAAAAAACTGTTAAATCAGTCTGTCAAAAAATTTATTTGTCATTGAGCCTTTTCAAATAGCATTATTCTAAACTATTATATTAATTAAAATTGCTTGTTAGAACGAAAACCTATCGATACGTTTAAAAAATAACTTGAAAATGATACGTGGAGAAGTGAGAAAGTACTAACTCATTTCCAATGAATACAAGTTGCAATGAAAAATATATCATGTAGCACAATTAGTGCTTAATACCTATTTATGTCGTACAATGTTCAATATATAAAAATACATTCCAATTACTGATCACTATTGTATAAACTAATGCTAAACACCTTTTATATTAAACATTATTACTCAATTGTAACAAAGTAAACGAGATTGAACCCCCTTTAAGTTCTTTTTTAAAAACTCTTTTTTTTTTTTTTTTTTTTTTTTTTCTAAACTCACTATTAATCACACATTTTCACAATAAAACAATTTTACACATCAATTTAAAACTTTTCCTTACGTGTACTAAATTGACTTTTGGAAAGACATCAAGCAAATGGGGATTCATTAGGCTATTGGTGTGGTGCCCCAACTAAAATTGAATTGTCCTTTTTGAAAGCCACCAAGAAAATGAGGGAATCATTTCTCTATTGGTGGGGTTGGTTGGGGGGTCCCCTCATCCACCAACCTTGGAGTTGAATTTGGTCAAAATTTGTCCTAATTTATTCACACTATGTTTCCACGTAAAAGAGAGGAAATTAATGATCACAAACAATGTGTTTCCTGCTTGACCTGATAGAAAATATAGTCTTCCAATTGAATCATGTTGTAACAAACAATATGAAACATGCAATAAAAAAATTAAATTAATACCTTGAGAATTAGGCCAATTTATAGAGATTCATATTTAAAAATTCTAAAATAAATCGACACTGTAAAAAAAAAAATTTGGTGTACGCTATCTTCTTTTGCACAAAAATTAGTTTTAACCTTATTAGAAAAAGGTTAATCGGGTGGGCATGAATTGGCTATTGTAAAAAAGGGCATGAGTTGAGTGTGAAAGGTGGGGCTTGAACCGAAGATACATTGATATTATGAATTCAATAATTTACAACTATTGCGAAAAAAAGAAAAAAGAAAAAGAAGAAGAAGAAGGCTTATTAGTGATTTGTGGTCCCTAGTGACAAAATTACCTGTAATTTTCTACAACATTAATGGTGTTACACGCACATTGTGGAAAACGTGGTTAGGTCCAAATCCGGACGACAGGAAATTAAAAAAGAAAGGGAAAGGGAAAATTGCAGTCAAGTCCTCAAACATTTTTAAAAAGTGCATAAAGATCTCAAACTTTTTATTTTTTTGCACATCGTTCCAACCATTTGTTGAAATTGCTCCCTTTTCTTGCAATGTTTTTATTGAGATTAACTGAATTGACAATTTTTCCCATGATTTATGACTAACTACTAACTAGAATATTTTTGGACCAAATCATTCAAAAGTTTTTTGACAAACTTTTTCTTAATAGGATGATGCTGATAGTGTCAAAATAAAAGATTTGGGATATTTCTGCACTTCTCAAAAAGGTTGGAGACCCACTACAATTTTTCCAACAAGACGCAAACGAGTTCTTTCAACTTTCAAGGCAAATAATATAGTACTGTACAGAGACCACATTTTCACAATAGGATTTTCGTGTTCATTCACCATAAATTTCCTCATCTTCTCTTTATATGTTCATCCCAGTTGTAGTTTACATAAAAAAACGGAAACCCATAATTGTGTTGAAATTTAGAGATAGAGATAAAGAGAGAAAAATGGAGAAAGCCATTAACAGACAGAGAATTCTGCTTGAACACTTACAACCCACTCCTTTTCATCAACAGACCACTCAATCTACTCTTTCTGTAAGTCTTTTCTTGATTCTATTAATTACCCCATAGATTGAATTGAATTTTATTGTGCATTAAATACTCTATTACTAATTCTCTTTGTAGAATTCAATTAAATGTATTGCAGAAGTAACTTGTTCGCCAACCATACTTTTGGGTCGTTAGTTGTTATTATCGATTTTAAAAATCAGAAATAATGGTTCAGTAATCCCATAAACAACGTTGCCAAAATCTTGTAAGCATAAGCTAGATTGAGGCACAAATTACTAGCTTCTTTAAGGTGATTTTATCTCCGCACACATTCAATTATCTGACGATGTAGATGAAATGAAGTATGCACCAAATTAGATTTGTATAAAATTGAAATTAAATTAGGCATCAATCATAACAAGAATTATATATTCCTTTTAAATATCAAGCATCTTTCATTCTATTTTTCTTTGGCAGCGTTCTATATGTTTGGCTGGAGATAGTGCTGCATATCATAGAACAGCTTCTTTTGGAGATGATGTTGTCATTGTCGCGTAAGTTACTCCAATTTAAATCAGTCTGTTCTTTTCTTGCTTAAAGTAACTAGTCTGAATTTCTGCGAATTGGCTCTTCGACCACTGATTGCTCCTTTACATATATCATGTGTAACAGTGCATATAGAACTGCTATTTGCAAATCAAAACGTGGGGGTTTCAAGGATACCCTTCCAGATGATTTACTTGCTACTGTACTAAAGGTTAGTTATTACGCTCAATTACAACCGTTTACAGGGGCATGGTAGGTCTGAATCTTGCTTTGTATAGATTCTAAGTTCAAGAGAATAGTCTTTCCTGTTGAATATTTTAGTATTCCATAGTGGCAATGAGAAAGTTGACTTTTAGATAGAAGGACCTGGATTGCAGTTTCTCTTATATGTCGATCTTGCTTTAGTACTTTTATTTATTTTTTAATTTTTTTTCTTTCTATACAACCCTAATTGAAGTTCTCTACGATTTTGTATTGCTACTGATTGAAGGCATTGATAGAGCGAACGAATTTAAATCCAGCCGAAGTGGGAGATATAATTGTTGGAACAGTTTTGGCTCCAGGTTCACAGAGAGGAATTGAGTGCAGAATGGCTGCATTATATGCTGGTTTTCCTGGTATTCTTTCTTTTCCTTATGTTCACTTGTTTTTTATTCCAAAAATCCCAACATCTTTCGTTTCTTCTGCTGCAACGCTGATGCATTTCATGCATAGTTCTTAATTACTTAGGGCTTTAAAATTCATATATGAATAATATAATTAAGCACTACTAGAATATTTATGTGGGCACTCAGATGCTGCTGACAGTGATATTTTCAAACATGGTGATCATTCACGTGGACTAATCATGGTTTGATTTGGTTGTTAAGATTTATAAACAAATAAAATTATCATATTGACTATAAAACTGCAGTAATTATCGCAAAAGACAAAATTGATCCAATTAACTGGCGATCTCAGTAGTTAATTTTTTCTTTTCAAACTTAATCTGCCTCCTTCACTAATTCGCATTTTATTGTGTAACTTTCTCAGATACTGTGCCCATCAGAACGGTCAACAGACAATGCTCATCTGGCCTCCAGGCTGTTGCTGATGTAGCTGCCTTCATAAAAGCAGGATTCTATGATATTGGTAAATGACAAATTAAATAAAAAATGCATACAGAAGTGACTTTTCCACCTTCCCTTTTAATCTTGAATGTTTTCTATACAGGCATTGGGGCTGGACTGGAGGTGATGACAGTTGATAATATCGAAAGAATTCAAAAAGTTAACCCAAGAGTATGTTAAAATTTGAATATTCTTTCTTTTAAAAGGCTATTATGTCTTAGAATTTATGCTTCAACTTGACTTGTGCCATTAACAGGTAAACAGTTTTGCTCAAGCTCGTGACTGTCTGCTTCCCATGGGCATTACTTCTGAAAACGTGGCAGAACGTTTTGGTGTGACTCGGCAAGAACAGGACCAGGCTGCTGTAAGTTTGCTACATTTTAATTGTCTATGGACATATGAATCTTATACAAATAAATGCAATTGTTACCCTTGCATCTGTAGGTAATGTCACATAAGCGTGCTGCAGCAGCAACTGCATCTGGAAAATTCAAAGATGAAATTATTCCTGTTTCTACTAAGGTAAACATATTCTTTTGCATTTGGGACAATATTTCTGAATCTTAAATAGTTTATTTGTTGGCTCTACTTCAAAGATTGTGGACCCTAGAACTGGAGAGGAGAAGCCTGTTATTATATCTGTAGATGATGGCATTCGA
Source organism: Osmanthus fragrans (assembly GCA_019395295.1). Classification (NCBI taxonomy): domain Eukaryota; kingdom Viridiplantae; phylum Streptophyta; class Magnoliopsida; order Lamiales; family Oleaceae; genus Osmanthus; species Osmanthus fragrans. The sequence continues at coordinate 19,341,167 of CM033343.1, read as the reverse complement.
CCAAACACAAATACAACAGATCTGGCAAAGTTGAAGCCTGCGTTCAATAAGAATGGGAGCACAACTGCTGGTAATGAAATAGTCGCAACACAATCACTTCTTGATCAATATAATGCTACTGCAGATGATTTTTAATCATAATGTGGACGTATGACTTCTCAGGGAATGCTAGTCAGGTGAGCGATGGTGCTGGAGCAGTTCTTCTCATGAAGAGAAGTCTGGCTATGAAGAAGGGACTTCCAATTCTTGGCGTATTCAGGTAAAATATCCTGAAAACCAATATATTTTTTGCATTAAAGCACGGAAATCATATGTTCTAATACTTGGTTAGGTTCGTGACTATAACGTTTATGTTCATTACTTCTAAGAGACATTGTAGTTGACTAGAAGATCTTATGTACTGACTATTGTGAAGGTGAAGCATGTAACTCCAGTTCATATAGCAATAAATTCTTTCTCTTTCTAACAAACTTATGCTTTTACTTGAGGTGGCTCAACAAGGCATCAAATGGAATTTAATCGATCTTAGGGTTCAATTTTTATTTTTAATTTTTTATGTATTTCAACTTTATATAAATTATTATTCTACTTTGAATTTTCTTTATCATAATTGGGGTGAGGTAGTCCCTTCCCATCCCACGGGCTGTTTACTGGACCTCCATCACCACTGTGTTATTTAATTAAATCTTTAATGGAATATTTCTTTGCAACAGCAGAATTTTTACGTTCAAACTGCTTATGATTTGTAGCAAATGTTCATAAACATTGTTACTGGGCACATATGATTCTGAACATGGAATATGCATCATCAACAATAAATAACTGAGTTTAGATTTTACTTTGTAGTTCGAGCTCGCCATGTTGTTCTGAAGAACTATCTTGTGCTTCTCTTGTAGGAGTTTTTCTGCAGTGGGAGTAGATCCTGCTGTCATGGGAGTTGGCCCAGCTGTTGCAATTCCAGCTGCAGTGAAGTCCGCGGGTCTTGAACTCGATGACATTGGCTTGTTTGAGATAAATGAGGTCCTTCCCCTTGCCGATAATATTAAGGAGTTCTAGTGGTTTGAACCAATTTATTGATATACACCCATGTCAACTTGTAGGCATTTGCTTCCCAGTTTGTGTATTGCTGTAAAAAATTAAACCTTGATTCTGAAAAAGTTAATGTCAATGGTGGAGCAATAGCCCTTGGCCACCCCTTGGGAGCTACAGGTAATCACCAAGTAGTCTTAACCATCCAATTGTTCTGGGATTGCACTGAAATGAGTCATCTTATTTAATCAGAGCCTTTCTTCTGTTTCAGGAGCCCGTTGTGTGGCAACTTTACTGAATGAGATGAAGCGTCGTGGCAAGGATTGTCGTTTCGGCGTGATATCCATGTGCATAGGTATCTCCCTTTCTATGGGCAAAATTAAATTTCCAAAACAAAGGGTCTTATTTTACTACAACGAAAATAAAATAAATAAATAAGATTCAAAATCAATACAAATAAAAGAGGGTGGATCGAAAAACTTATTAGGTACCATTGACTCTGGTATCTATTGTATTCGTTTTGGTACCAATCATTGGACGGTAGTATACAATACAACAGGCAAATTTGAACTTCTTTTCCTTCTTTAATCCTATCCAATGCCGTCCAGTCCACTATATTAACATTTTCATGCATGTTGGATTGCAGGATCGGGTATGGGTGCAGCAGCGGTTTTCGAAAGAGGGGATTGTGTGGATGATCTGTGCAATGTGAGCATGGTTACTGCCAGCAATTTGTCGTCGAAGGATGCTATGTAGGCACGTTTATTTATCAAATGACAATCAATGGGTGAATCATTATAGGAGATAATTTGAGGCAAATTAAATAAGGTGGAATTTGTAGTGCTAAACTGATCCCAGATCAATACGGTCCATCATTTTCCTGTCAAATGGGATTTTTCGTTAACAGCAAAAGCAATGCATATATTGGCTTTCTCTTCACTCTTTGGAAAGGATAATATATTGCCAGATATTGCTGTAAAACATATTTGGTAAATAGAACTAGACGGTATAGAATTGAACGACAAACAACTTAAAAAATCTTCACTATTGATCAACAATGGAAATATAAGAGTTAAATTAAGCAGAAATTAGAAACATAATCAATTGTGTGTTTATTCCTAAGGTCTTCATCCCCAACATGCTCAATATATTCATGTCCGTTTCATCATCGTCATCCACATCGTAGCCGTATTAGTCATCTTGTAAGCCCAACAAATTTTCACAGTCGGGTGTCAATGCCTTGCCAGGACTCTCGACCTGCCAACTCTTAGCTCGTCTCCATTGAGCCAATCATCTGATACACAAAGGTGCTTAACCATTGGGGACCTTCATTTCCACCTCTGTGCCTTGCACCCGATACCCTATCCACATTCTTAATAAGGTAATGCTAGTGATGTACAAAGGTGCTTAACCATTGGCGACCTTCATTTCCACCTCTGTGCCTTGCAACCGATACCCTATCCATATTCTTAATGGAGTAATGCTATTTAACATCGTTGATCTTACAATATCAATCTACGTAACATTAAGTGTCATTAAATGATATGTACAATTAAATGAATCACGTAATTTCACCTGTCACATAATATTACATAAAATGGTGCTCTAATACCACTGGTATTGATTGCATTATTCTTCTTAATTACATAATCGCCTAGTACCATTATTCTTTCATCAAAACTGGAGGACCAACATGCTCCAAGTTAATAGTTGGAGGACCAAATCATCACTTCTATGTACTTGGAGGACAAAAGTAGCTCTTGCTTCATAGTCGGAGGAGCAACTTACTCCTACTGAATAGTTAGAGGACCAAATTATCACATCTATATTGTTGAAGGACAAACTTGTTGAACGAAGTATTTAAATACGTAATTAATCAACTTGTTTAATTTTGACTTTTTTGCTGAAACACCATTTGATCAAACACTCGATCAAAAGCCATTTATAATAATTAGAACCATGTTTGAGTCTCATTATTTAAAATTTATATTTTTTAAAATATATTTCCATTCATATTTTTTTTTTTTAAAAAATAATAATTTTACCCGTAAATTCAAAAAAAAAAAAAAAATCTATTATTTTCAATCATACATTTAAAAAAATAAAAATAATTTTACAAAATTTATTCTTAAAATGGGTCTCAAACATAGGTTTGATGTAGAACACATGATCAGCTTATATAATAAGGAAAATGTTATTTATACACTTCATGTTGTACCAAATGCATTACACCCCCCTCACATGGAGGGGGTTCACAAATATTTTATTATGTTTGGACCTCCCCACCATGTGAGGAGGGTGTAATACTTTTAGTACACCATTATGTACTTATAGCACTTTCGATATGATAAACCCATAACCATTTGTCATTAGAATCACAAGCCAACCAGCCCCCACTAGCTGCCTGTCTGCCCAGTTGTCTTCCCATATGCTTAAATTCAGTTATCTTTGTCTTCATCTGCACACAGCCCTATATTGAATTCAGAAATACCCAAACAGAAAGAATATTTGGGAAATACAGACAGCACAGATAGATTTCATGTGTGCTGTCTAATTTGACTAATATTTTCACACATTTTCTCTTCACTGTTTATATTCTGAAACACTAACATGTTAGATCTTAATAATAATCATGCTAAGAACAAGAATCACATAATGATAAATTAATCAATTAAATTTATACCTGCGGAAGATATCATTGATATGAATAATAGAAGTTAGGTCTTTCCCTCCTTGCTCCTCACAATGTATTAGCCGTCAATGGGACAAGCCAATTAAAATAACAACAATGGGAAAGGAGAGGGGACCTAACCTTTATATAGAAATCAAATAGAGTTGTCTCATTAACGACTTAAACTCTAATTAGGGTTTACATATTTCCGGCTCACATACTTAAATTACCACATTATATAAATTATAACCTGTAAAGTGTAAACCGACCCAATAGATCACTTAACATATTTGGGTCTAATCACAGTATCATTATGAGTCATACATTTAATCCGTAAAATTCACAATCAAATGAGAAGCCCACATATAGAATTATTCTAACATAACATGCAAGTGAGCTAGCTTTCTATTTTTTTCTATCAAATAATTAAAGGTTGACAAATCTCTTAGCTCATTTGTATATAAGAACCTCCAATGGCTCTTCAAAATAGCACATGCACTTCCAAGAGACGTGTTCGTATTTGTCACATATATAGTTTTTGCATAGGACATTGTCATTGTCATACATTGTTGAATTCATATATTTTTCATGTACTATATTAGTTTCTTGCTTTTACATTAAGGAGGCAAACATTGGGTTTATTCAATGAAGATGAAAAGTGAAGATACTGTTCATGAATTAGGCGATACTCACAAGCAAGATCCAACTGCTCTTCCCGGGAACAAGGTTTTGCCAATTACTGAATCGGCGCAATCTTTATCCATAAACAAAAATGTAGAAAAGAAAGATAGAGCCAAGGGCGATAAAAGCAGAGCCGTATCCCGGATGAAAGAGCTAATGAGATGGGCTGCTGCTGCTGCCAAATCTGAGAAGGGAGGAAAGTACATTGGTAGAAAGGTGAGATCCTCGTACTCTAATTCTCTGAGCTACAGACCCCACCTCGTCTCTAGTGTATATTAACCGAAGTTAATAGTGTTAACATTTCTACGTTAAAATGCTGTGAATTCAGGTCTTGCAGTTTCGAAATAGATCCACTTTAAAGGCAGTACTGGATGACGGTCAATTTAGCAATGGCTCTCCAAAAATCAGTTTTAGATGGGATGTAGAGAGTTGTTCTACTATTTCTACCATTTCACTGGCTTCATCTTTAAATCATGAACAAATCAGGAATGCGCCTTCAGTGAACTCTACTCCTCTGCATGTTAGAGATCGGTGTGTTGGTACAACTGGAAACTGGATCACGACGGATTCTGAATGTAAGATCCAGTCCTTTTCATCATCTTTATTTATGCTTAGACTTACAGCTCTAATAGATTATTTACGTCGTGAACATTTTTTCGTATTGGACAGTCGTCGTGCTGGAACTATGAAGATTGGATTCAAGTGAAGTCGCTAATGGTAGATTTTTCCTCTAAAGTGGTCAATAAGTACGCTCCAAATGTATCAGAGTTATGGCTGAATGAAATTTTGACTTCATCGGAGAATTCGATGTAAATTCGAAGATTATACATTCATTCTTGTGCTTATGATTTTGTTGATGAAAAATCAAGAAATTTGTGACATTGTAGATTTCACGAATGCGTTGTGATGGATTTTCTTATAAGGTGAATTAGATGGTACTCAAAAATTTTAAATAAGAAATATAAGTTAAAATAATGTATATATAATGTTCAATAAGATATAATAGTGCATATTTCAATCACTAGGTGATATCAAATGTTACTCTTAATTAATAATGTAGTGTCCTATGACTCTATCGATCAAATTAGATAAAAGAGTCGATCACACAAATCATCTCCACACTAAAATTTAAAAAATGTCAATAAAACGTCAAATTACTTGTATAATGGATGTTTGATATGCTCGACTAAAATGAGCAAGCACGAAAACTCAGAAATATCGTCACACAATATCACTTCCTTAAACTTGATGTGTATTAATTTTTCATTTCGTAAAGGACAACTTACAAAAATACTCTTAAAATTTGGGGTCTTTTGAAAAATCATATAAAAAGTTTTTTGAAAGTAAAAAAATACTATGTAAAATTGTCACTTTTTAATAAAGTGATACAATGTCACTTTTAAAAATTTAGTCACTTTTTATTTATTAAAAAGTGATGATTGTTACTAAAAAAAAATATGATAGAATTTTCAAGAAAATGACTGAAAAAAGTGACACTAAAAAAATGTGACAAAAACTCAAAAACGTGAGAAAATTCAATCAAGTTCTTCTTCAAATTTGACCAAAAAAATTGGAAGTTCTTATCTAATTTAAGGTATTATAATAAATTTTAGTTCCTCTTCTTTAATATTAATGCTCCTTTTGCATACATTTTGAAAGCAAGAGTCAAAATTAGCAATTTCAAGTTTTGCTTAAAAAAAGTGACATTACATTTGTAATGTCACTTTTTAAAAGTACTCTTTCAAGTCTTTCGATCAATCGATTCGATCCCAAAGAGCTGTTTTTGCTAAAACTTGAGCATTTTTTTAGGAATAACAAGATATTTTCGTATTCGTAGAGTGCGGAAAAAAAAGTAGGCAAAAAGTAACATTGTACCACTTTTTTTAAACAAAAGTTACAAAAAATTGACACAATGTCACTTTTTTGTTAAAAAGTAATATTATTCTTGAATGCTTGATATTTTAGGATATTCCAATATGGTGTAGGTGGTATAGTGGAGTTCTTCGATGGTATGGACAACATACGAGCTTGCAACATTTCAAGTGGTTGATAAGAAGGAACTAGTATAAGTGTCTGACTTTGGTGATATTCCGTTAAATGATTACCTTAAAAGTTTTCTAGACTTTGTTAAAAAAAAAGACATTGTTTGTCCTGAAGTAGACAAAAAAGTGTTACATGTAATGATTAATGAACATAAATTTATTATCATTCAGGACAAAGGGACAACGAGCACTGAAAATAAGAATGCTTTACTTCACGTGGCATTCTCACCAGATCAAATAGGCATTCCAAGATGTGGGGAAAATGGCACAATGAGGACCAAGTGGGCTGCTGAAGTTGGGCTTTGGCTGTAGTGGGCTGGAAGCTTATGTTAAAATAAAGGTTTGTTCTACTTTGCTAAACTCGTGTTTTGAAAGAACACGACTTCTCCTTTGAAATGGATGGTCGAGATGAAAAACCCAAGCTGCAGATCTACCATTGGATCAAAGAGGTTTGAGAGGCTTCTATTAGTTGTTATGGTTTGAGATATTTTGTAATAATCTCTCATTATTCTCTCCTCTAACTCATGGCTCTCTCTCTCTCTCTCTCTTACGCCGCCCTTTGTATTCTCTCACAGATTATGATTCCTCTTGTAAATTGATGGTAGACTAGCTTGTGTACATATCTTGAGTGATTTGTAGTGAGCCTATTCTAATCCTTGTGTGGATTCCATTTTCGGTCAGAGAGGCTTCTTCATTAGGGCCGAATCTTGTGTGATTTGAGAAGGCTGGATGTGTTGTAACTGTTTGGGGCTTTGATCCTTGGTTAATATAGTGATTTCTTCCCGTTGGCGAAAGCTCAAAAGAGGATTAAGAACTTCAGTTTCGAACCTCTTGCCTTAGGGCGAAAATCATTGTATTCTTTATGTTTCTGTCCATTTATTGTTGATTCTTGCACTTTATTTTCGGTCTTTTGTTGTGAAAAGTTGGCTGATTTTCGAGTATAATCTTACAGTGGTTTCAGAGCTCACGGTGAGGGTTCCTGGTGTCGATCTGCGAAGTCCTTGAAGTCCTACATGTGATTTGTTTTTTCGATTTTTTATGTTCTGTAACTCATCAAGGGGATTTTGGTGAGATCTCTGCATTTTCGAGTTTATTGTACCGATGCATTGCATATATTGTTTATACATTAGAGTGTATTGTTGATAGTGTTTTAAAAACTCGGTTTAAGACTCTTCTTGGCAATATCTTTGTCTAGAAACCGTGAGTTGTCTGGAATTTGAGGGTTGTCTTGATTTCGAGTCAAGAATCGTGATATAAAAACTCTGCTTGTGCTCTTTAACACGATATATTGCATATGTGATGATTTATACTATAGTTCTTGCTTAAAACTGAATTTGTGAATATGTGAAAATTGTATTCACTCTGGCGATTGTATAATTCCTAATTGTTTGTCTCTTGAGTGTTGACATTCTGGCTTATAACTTACTGTGTAGAATTTTTGTTGTAAGACCTGCCTGAACTGCATTCATTACCTTCACATTTAAAAATTTTAAAATCATGTCTGCTTCAAAATTTGAAATGGAAGTTTTTAATGGCAAATGAGACTTTAGTCTTTAGCGCCAGAAAATGTGAGCCCTTTTATTTCAACAAAAATGTGCAAAAGCAATTGATAAAACATGGCCTGAGGGTTTAGAAGAAAACAAGTAAACAGAACCTGATGAAACTGCTTGAAGTTCGATTTTCTTACACTTGTCTGATAATGTTTTAAGAGAAATAGGTGAAACAAAAACTGTTGTCGAGTTGTGGAAAAAACTTGAAGATACATATTTGAACAAAACTATTCCAAATAAAGTGTATCTTTTAAAATAGTTTTTTGATTTTAAAATTGACTCTTCTTTTGAGCTTGATGCTAACTTTAACAGATTCAATAGATTATCCCGTGATCTTGCCAACTGTAATGAGAAACTCTCAAAAGATTAGTTGGTTGTGGTTTTATTAAATTCAATTGGTGATAAATATAAGGATGTCAAAAATGCAATTGAATATGGTAGGGAAACTCTAACCACTGAGGTGATAATTAGTGCCTTAAGAAATAAGGAGTTAGAGTTAAAATCTGATAGGAAAGAATCTGTTAGTGGTGTTAATTTGATGGTAAAGTCTAAGTTTACTCCTAAGACAAGTTACCCCAACAAGAAATTTGGTCAAAACAAAAAAGGTTTTTCAAAAGGATAAAAAGAAAATCAAAGGTAAAAAATATTTTTATTGTCAAGATGAATGTCATTTTATCAAAGATTGTCCTAAGAGGCTTAGTGACAATAGGAATAGGTCTAAATTTGATGGTGATGCAGCTCTGGCCTGCAATAATGAAACTGATATAGATGAAGTCTATGTTGCTATTATTCACCAGCCTTGTCAAGAGTGAATTTTAGACTTCGGTTGACCTTTCACATGTGTCCAAATAAAGAGTGATTTGCTGATTTTGAAAATGTAAATGGTGGTCAAGTTTTAATGGGTAATCATATGGCATGTCAAGTTAAAGGCATATGAACTATCACTTTAAGAGTAAATGATAATAAGGTCATTGTCTTAGAAAAGACCTGATTTGTACCTGACCTTCAAAGAAATCTGATCTCTTTAAGTGTGTTAGATGACCTAAATTATGACATTATGATTAATGCGGGTTACATTAAAATCTTGAGGAATTCACACTTGATTGTGGAAGCTCCCAAGAGACATGGACTTTACATTTTGCAAACTCAAAACTCTTTTGATTCCACTTCAGCAGTACTTTCTATTTCTAATGATAAATCACAAATATGACACAAGAAATTGGGTCATATTAGTGATAAAGGGTTGCATATTTTGAAAAAACAAGGTGCTTTTGGAAAAGATAACATTGAAAAACTCAGTTTTTGTGACTATTACATTCTAGGAAAGCATAATAGACTACCATTTCTGCCTGGAATGCATAAATCTGTCTATTCTTGAATACCTGCATGCTGATCTTTGGGGACCAACTAATGTGCCTACTCATACCGGTTTTAAATATTTCTTGTTAATCATTGATGATTTTTCAAGAAAGAATTGGATATTTCTGTTGAAATCAAAATCTAATACTTTTAATGCCTTTAAAGAATGGAAAAATCTGATTGAAAATCAAACAGATAAAAGGATAAAAATATTACGAACTGATAATGGACTTGAATTTTGCAATTATGAGTTTGATGATTTGTGTAAAGTGCATGGTATTTTAAGATACAGAACTGTTACACACACTGCACAACAAAATGGCTTAGCTGAAAGAATGAATAACTTTACTTGAAAAGGTTAGATGCATGCTTTTAAGTTCTGGTCTTCCTAACCTATTTTGGGGGGAAGCTACTAAAACTGCTAGTTATCTTATTAGTAGGAGTCCCGCTAGTGCTATACATTTTAAGACTCCTGAAGAAATGTGGAAAAATAAACCTATTGACCTTAGCAACTTAAGAGTATTTGGATGTGCAGCCTTTGCACATCAATATCAAGGAAAACTTGAACCTAGAGCGCTTAAGTGTGTCTTCTTAGGTTATGGTGAAGGGGTAAAAGGGTATAGACTATGGGTGAGGGAAATCAAAGGTTATAGGATCATTATAAGTAGAAATGTGGTGTTCAATGAAGATGATCTGCCTTGTTTAAAAGTGAACAACAACTCTGATCCTATAAATCAGACTGATAGCATAGAGGGAGAGGCTGAAATTGAGGTGGACCAAGTTGAAAATGATAATCAATTACCTCATTTTTAGATTGGAGAGGTTGAAACTGATACTGATGTTGAAACACATAGTAATAATGAGGTTGAACAATCTGAAACTGATTTAGAAACAAATCAGACCTTAGATTATTATCAACTAGCTCGTGATAGGCAAATGAGACAAATTAGACCATCCGTGAGGTTTGATGATGAAGTGTCTTTGCTTACCGTTCAAGGTTTTATTGAAAATGAACCTAGTTCCTATAATGAGGCTATGAGTAGCCAAGATTCCAAGCATTGGCGTGATGTAATGCATGATGAGATGGAATCTCTTAAGAAAATTAAAACATGGGTTTTGACTGAAAGACCTTAGGGGAAAAAGGTTGTGGATTGTAAATGGATCTTTAAGATAAAAAGAGGTGAACAAAGTGATAATGACATTAGATACAAAGTTAGACTAGTGGCTAAGGGTTTCACTCAAAAGGAGGGGATAGATTTTAATGATTTTTTCTCCAGTTGTAAAATTTACCACTATTAGAGTGATATTAGCCTTAGCAGCTCAGTTTGATTGGGAATTGGATCAATTGGATGTCAAAATCGCTTTTTTAAATGGTGATCTTGATGAAACTATTTACATGGAACAACCAAAAGGTTTTGAAATAAATAAAAATTCTGACATTGTATGCCTTCTTAAAAAGTCCTTATATGGTTTAAAACAAGCTCCAAGACAATGGTACAAGAGATTTGATACTTTTGTGCTTGGACTTGATTTTAAAAGAAGTAATTTTGATAATTGTTTATATTGTAAAGGAAATGGTGGTGAAAATTCACTCTATCTTCTTCTTTATGTGGATGACATGATTTTAGTTAGTCATGATATAAAAGAAATAGAGTTAATTAAAAACAAATTGAAATATGAATTTGAAATGAAGGACTTAGATCCGGTGAGAGAATTTCTGGAAATTAAAATTAAAAGGAATAGAAAAGAATGCATACTTAGTCTAAGTCAAAAATCCTATGTTTTGAAATTGGTGGAAAAGTTTTCTATGAGTGATGCTAAGAGTGTGAGCGTACCTTTAGCAAATCACTTCAAACTCTCAAGTGATCAATCTCCCAAATCTGAAATTGAATTAAAAAGAATGTCAAAAGTTCCATATTCTAATGTAGTTGGGTCTGTTATGTATCTAATGGTCTGTTTCAGACCTGATTTAGCCTTCTCCATAAGTGTGTTGAGTAGATTTATGTCAAATCCAGGTGAAATGCATTGGGAAGCTATGAAATGGCTTCTTAGATACATTAAGAGAACTTGTGACTTGGGATTCATTATAAGAAACAATCTGATGGTGTTATCTTGAGGGGTTACACTTATTCCTACTATGCAGGTGATAGGGATGCTAGAAAGTCTACTTCTTCTTATGTTTATACCTTATGTAATTCATGCATTAGTTGGAAATTTCAACTACAGAAAATTGTTGCATTATCTTCAACTGAGGCTGAATATATTGCTGTAACTGATGTTGTAAAAAAGGGTATTTGGTTGAAGGGTTTGTTAAATGAATTTGGCTTTGTTAAAGATGTTGTTTTATTTTCAGATAGTCAATCTGTCATTTATTTGAGCAGAAATCTTGTTTTGCATAATAGATCTAAACATGTTGATGTGAAATTCCATTTCATTAGAGATGTTATCTCACAAGGTATTGTGAAATTTGAGAAAATATCTACTCATTTTAACCTTGCTGATGTTGGACAAAAATTCTACCTTTAAATAAGTTTTTGGACTATTTAAAGATGCTGAATATTGATACTTACTAATTTGTGTATCAGGTACCGAGCAAATGATGCTAAACAATGGAAAAATCACTATAGATGAAACCAGGATCATTGTACCAAGGTGAATATTGTGGGGAAAATGGTACAATGAGGACCAAGTGGGCTGCTGAAGTTGGGCCTTGGCTGTAGTGGGCTGAAAGCTTATGTTAAAATAAAGGTCTGTTCTACTTTGCTAAACTCGTGTTTTGAAAGAACACGACTTCTCCTTGTAAATGGATGGTCGAGATGAAAAACCCAAGCTGCAGATCTACCGTTGGATCAAAGAGGTTCGAGAGGCTTCTATTAGTTGTTAGGGTTTGAGATATTTTATAATAATCTCTCATTATTCTCTCCTCTAACTCACGGCTCTCTCTCTCTCTCTCTTTTTAACTCTCTCTTACGCCGCCCTTTGTATTCTCTCACAGATTATGATTCCTCTTGTAAATTGATGGTAGACTAGCTTGTGTACATATCTTGAGTGATTTGTAGTGAGCCTATTCTAATCCTTGTGTAAATTCCATTTTCGGTTAGAGAGGCTTCTTCATTGGGGCTGAATCTTGTGTGATTTGAGAATGCTGGATGTGTTGTAACTGTTTGGGGCTTTGATCATTGGTTAATATAGTGATTTCTTCCCGTCGGCGGAAGCTCAAAAGGAGATTAAGAACTTCGGTTCCGAACCTCTTGCCTTAGGGCGAAAATCATTGTGTTCTTTATGTTTCTGTCCATTTATTATTGATTCTTGCACTTTACTTTCGGTCTTTTGTTGTGAAAAGTTGGCTGATTTTTTAGTATAATCTTTACACGAGATGAAAAAATGGATCTGATTTTTGAGACGAATTAAATCCCTCAAGAAAAAGGTATATACCCATGATGAACAAAATTGTGGATCATCACCCTCAATTGGTACCACCCCACCAATTCTATTGAAGAGTTTCAGTCACAAACACAGCCATCAAGGATTGGTACCACCCCACCAATTCTCTTATACTTATTGTAGCAAAGTAACACTCTCTGGCTTTCTTCTCCACTAGTCGAACGGATTTCAAATAATCCTCTAAAGTTAGGCCTTTGCTTTGGGTGCAGTTCACTAAAGTTCCAAGGAACCTCCATTTATGCTCTTCGATCATTTTGAGGTGGGGGTTTCCATGGGCGTAAGGACCAATTCACACTATCTGCAGCTCATAGCACCGCTCGTTGATGTCAATTAGGCTTTGTGGAACCCTAAATATGCAGCAGGAGCTCCGCCATACTGAGCAGCTAAGTATCGACGGCGAATCAGATGTTTTTTGTTGCATCAGAGCCAATCGATCTCTGTTCACTGCCCAAATTTTGATTGCGTGATGATAATTTTCATCTTCTCGGACAGATTTGTGAATCCCCATACCGAGACTTGGAGGTTCGGTTCTCTTGAATTTTTCGACGGCAAACCGGCTAGAAAGCGGGTCGGGAAAGAGGTAAGTTTCTGGGTTTTCTTATTTCTTGGTTTTGGTTTTGATTTGGGGCTCGATTTTTGGGTTGACAATGGCTGTCGATTGGTGTGGGTGGCGGTTCGAAATCGGTGTGACTAGAAGGTGGGCTGGGTGTTATGTGGGATGGATGGCTGCAGCTTGGGTGGTTCTGACTGTGGTGTGTGGTGACTCTATGGGTTGGACAGTGGCCGTGTGCCATGGTCTGTAGGTTGGAGGTGATGGTGTGGATGCTAGAAATTGGTTTTCTAGCGTCACACGTGAATCTGTTGATGCTAGAAATTGATTTTCTAGCATCAATGGTGAATGAACTGGGAATTTACTGCGTTGAAGAAGAGAAACTGAGAATTATTTTTTTACCCAAGCTGCTACTGTTGTGGGCTGCGTGAGGTTGAGGGGGGAAGAGATGGGAGTATATAAACAGTAGAAATCTAGGGCACAAATTCCTAGGGCAGTAAATGGGCCGGAAGAATTTTCTGATTGGACTTAAAGAATTGGGCTAAAATAACCCTAATTGGACTAATGGAACGTTGGACCCGAAATAATATATCGTATTTAATTTCGGATTTAAAACGATAAGGAATTTGATAAATTAGAATATTTGAAATTGGACCCGATTCTAATAAATTTAAATTAGTTTAACAACGGCTAGACGAACACGCTTTTATTTTTAAAACTCGGGGTTAGGATTTAGCGACACGTTTTTCAAGAAAAATAAGTTAAAATTCTCGATCGCTACAACATTACCCCCTTAAATTAATTTCGTTCTCGAAATTTAAACTTACTTGATCTATGATTTATGGATATTTAGCCAGAATCTCATCATCCTTTTCCCAGGTAGCTTCATCTCTATCCTGCCTACCCCATTGGACTTTGACTAAATGAACTTCTTTGTTTCTTAAGACATGGACTTTTCTCTCCACAATGCACATAGGTGTCTCCTCATACGACAGATTCCTCTGAATCGAAATAGTCTAAAAATTTACCACATGGCTCGGGTCGTGAATATATTTTCTCAATAATGAAACGTGAAAAACATTGTGTACGGTCGAGAGCTCAGGTGGTAACGCCAAACGATAAGTCACGTTACCTACTTTTTCTAAGATTTCAAATGGTCCGATAAAATGAGGTCTTAGCTTCCCTCTCTTGCCAAAACGGATAGTACCTTTCATAGGAGCTACTTTCAAAAATACTTTCTCCCCGATCTCAAACTCCAAGTCTTTCCTCCTTCGATCGGCATAACTTTTCTGTCCATTTTGGGCGGCTTTGATCCGTAGTCTGATATTCTCAATAGCCTCAACTGTCCTCTCAATCAATTCTGGACCTAAATTCTTCTCTCGCCTACTTCATCCCAATAAACTGGTGATCTACAACGTCGCCCATATAGTGCCTCATATGGTGCCATACCAATAGTAGCCTGAAAACTGTTATTATAGGCAAACTCCACTAATGGAAGATGAGTCTCCCAATTACCACTCAAGTCTAGCATACAAGCTCTAAGCATATCTTCCAGTGTCTGAATAGTGCGTTCAGACTGTCCATCTGTTTGGGGATGGTAAGCTGTACTAAAATTTAATTTAGTACCCATTGCGACATGTAAACTCTTCCAAAATCTCGAAGTGAATCTTGGGTCTCTATCGAAGACAATGGAAGCTGGTACTCCATGAAGTCGAACGATCTCTTTAACATACAATTGGGCTAATTGATCTATATTGAGAGTCATTCTGATTGGTAGGAAATGAGTTGACTTCGTAAGTCGGTCCACAATAACCCAAATAGCGTCATGACCTCTTACTGATTTTGGTAACCCTGTCACAAAATTCATGGAAATTTTCTCCCATTTCCATTCTGGTATATCCAAGGGATTTAATAACCCTGATGGTCTCTGATGCTCAGCCTTGACCTGCTAACACGTCATGCATCGGGAGACAAACTTTGCAATGCAACCCTTCATGTTTCTCCACCAAAAGGTATTGCGCAAATCACGATACATCTTTGTCCCTCCTGGGTTGCATGCATATGGTGCTGAATGAGCTTTTGTGAAAATCTCATTCTGGATATGTTCATCTTTCGGCACACAAAGACGTCCCCTGAATATAAGCACTTTATCAGCGGCAATCTCGAAACCTATTCTCTTGCCAGTCCCAATCTCGGATCTGATATTTCCAAGAACTTATCTCCGACTTGAGCTGCTACAATTCGACCTCTCAAGTCTGGTTTGACGATCAATTTTGCCAATCTGTTAGACCCTTGGACTATCGGGACTCGCACTTCGATTCTTAAATTCTAAAAATCTCGAATCAATTGATCTTGCGTTGTTCCCAAAGCTGATAAGTGTCCAACGTTCTTTCTGCTCAAAGCGTCTGCAACCTTATTTGCTTTACCTGGGTGGTAAAGAATAGTGCAGTCATAATCTTTCACTAGTTCTAGCCATCGTCGTTGTCTCATGTTCAGTTCCTTCTGAGTGAAAAAATACTTGAGGCTCTTGTGATCGGTGTAGATTTCACATTTACTCCCATTAAGATAGTGTCGCCAAATCTTAAGAGCGTGCACAACAGCTGCGAGCTCTAAATCATGCGTCGGGTAATTCTTTTCATGTGAATTCAATTGTCTTGAAGCGTATGCTATCACCTTGCCATTCTGCATCAATACACAACCTAAACCATGTTTAGATGCATCGCTGTAAATAACGAAACCATCGGACCCGTCTGGTATAGTCAACACTGGTGCTGAGACAAGTCTGTTCTTAAGTTTCTGAAAGCTTTGTTCACATGGTTCTGTCCACTGAAATTTAACTCCCTTCTTGGTCAACTGGGTCATAGGACCTGCTATTTTAGAGAAACCCTCTATAAATCGTCGATAATATCCAACTAATCCAAGAAAGCTTCTCACAATCTCCAACATTTGCAGGTGTTGGCCAATTCGTTACAGTCTCAACTTTCGAAGGATCAACCTCGATGCCTTTAGCTGTAACAATGTGACCTAAAAAACCTATTCGCTTAAGCCAAAAATCGCATTTCTTGAATTTGGCATACAACTTTTCTGCTCTCAGTGTTTCCAACACAATCCTCAAATGTTCTTCATATTGTGCAGAATTTCTGGAGTAGATCAGTATGTCATCGATAAAAATAATAACGAATTTATCGAGATATTGATGAAAAACTCTATTCATCAAGTCCATAAATATTGCGGGTGCGTTCGTGAGGCCGAAAGACATTATTGTGAACTCATAATGCCCATATCGTGTCCTGAACGTTGTCTTTGGTACATCACTTGGCGAAACCTTTAGTTGATGGTAACCAGATCTCAAATAAATTTTGGAAGAGACAGCTGTACCCTTCAACTGATCGAACAAGTCTTCGATTCTGGGAAGGGGATACTTATTCTTTATCGTCAACTTGTTAAGTTCTTGATAGTCGATGCACATTCTCATACTTTCGTCCTTCTTCTTTACAAATAGAACAGGTGCTCCCCATGGGAATACACTTGGCCTGATGAAACCCTTCTCTAGCAATTCCTCCAACTGCACCTTCAGTTCTTGCAACTCTTTCGGCGCCATAGGGTACGGAGCTTTAGAAACAGGGCAGCTCCTAGTACCAAATCAATGAAAAATTCCACTTGCCTATTTGGCGGAGTACCCGGTAGATCGTCTAGAAAGACATCGCTGTACTCGCATACGACTGGCACTGAATCCAGAATAATCTCCTCTACGGGTTTGTCTTGAAGACTAACCAAGTAGCCATGACAATTATCCTTGTTTAATAGCTTCTCCGCTTGTAAAGCCGGGATAAGGCGGGGAAGTGCTTTGATCTTCGTCCCGTAAAACCTGAATACTTCTTCACCATCCTTGCGAAAAATAACCTCTTTCTCATGGCACATAATTGCGGCACGGTTGGTGATGAGCCAATCCATACCCAAAATAATATCGAAATTGTTCATTCAGATAATATTCAAGTCTGCCTTCGAAACTTGGCCATCAAAATCTATTTGTACTGCTTTGATTATCTTATTGGTATCGATAGTTCCTCCTGACGGTAAACTAACCTCGAGAGTACTACCAGTTTCTTCTCCTATCAAGTTCAGTCTTCCTAAACATGCTTCAGCTATAAATGAATGCGTGGCTTCCGAGTCTATTAGAACATATACGAGAATACTAGAAATAGATAGTATACCTGTTATCATATTATCATGCTCAAAATGGGGAAAGGAAATACAGTATGGAGAATAATTAAGACATGCACAAGAATACCAAAATAACTAGTATACCTGCAATCACGTCAGAATCCTCAGCTGCATCTATAGCAAATACTCTTGCTTTCCCTTTTCTGTTCTGGTCTGGGTTCGTCTTCTGATTGGAACCTTGGGCAGACGGGGCACGACAATCCGATGCAAAGTGACCCAGCTGGCCACACTTTTAGCAGACTTCCTTTCCAAAAAGGCACTCTCCCTTATGCGGCCTCTGGCACTTAGGGCAGGGTGGAGTGAAATTGACCATCTGTCTCCCTGCTGGTCCTAGATTCAGTCTCTTGGTAAATGCTTGATTCCAGTTCTGATTCTGATTGCGATTGGGACCTTGCCACTTTCTCTTTCCCTGATACCTCTGCTCGGTATGATTGCCTTAGTTCCCAACCCTCACACCGGCATAGGCTACAACTTGAGCCTTCTTCACAACATCTCCGTAAGTTGGCAGTTCATGTGAACTGACAATCTGTTGGATATCAAGGCGTAAACCTCTCTCAAAACACCGTGCCTTCTTGAACTCAGTCTCCACCAGATGTGGAGCATAACGCGACAGTTCTTCGAACTTCCTCTCGTATTCAGTTATATCCATTTCACCCTGTACCAAACGTAGAAATTCGAACTCCTTGTGATCTCTGAGGGCTTGTGGGAAAAATTTATCCCTGATATCAGCCTTAAATTTGTCCCAAGTCAGAGCTGCTAGCTACCCTTCACTCATTGTCTGTGATGCAGATTCCCACCAGAAACCAGCTCTCCCGATTAACATGAACTCGGCACAAATTACCTTCTTATCCTCAGGGCAAGATATGTGCCTGAATATCTTCTTAGTGGCCTTGAGCCATTCTTCCACTGCTAGTGGACCATCTCCGCCATCGAACATAGGTGGGCGGTATCTCCGGAACTGTTCTATCACTGGTATTGTGGGGTTAACCGACTATGGAGCTTGTCTCATTTCTTGCACCACGTTAAGTAATTCCCGGATGACATCGCTTTGAGTTGGTGGTGCCATAACCTTCATAAAATTTTAATAGTAGTTCATACAGGTTGAATTAAGTGTACCAACAACGTAAACGATAACGGATAACTCTAAAAAAATGAAAATTGGAACCCAAATATCATTTCATTCAAAACAAGTATCCGAATTTAAAATAACATTTAAACTTCATAAACTTCTTTACCTTTGGAGTCGGCTGATCGAATGATGGCAGTGGCAGCTCTCATTAATAAGAATTAAATAATGTAAAATATCTCTTTGAATTTTTTTTTTTAAAAATTTACCAGCCTACAGAAACGCAGACTGGCTCTGATACCAAGCTGTCACGCCCCGAGTTTCGCGAACCCGAAATGCTACGTCATCATCTTTTTACCCTAATTTAACTGAAAAGTTTGGCGGAATAACTAATTTTTAAAAATATCACATTTAAAATTTGTGAACTTTAACGGCAATAAATTTCATTTGAATTAACATAAGAAAATTGATTAAACTTTAAACTCAAGTTTGAAATAGCGGAAACGACAAGGTAAGTTCATAACGTTCAAATGAGTGAAATTTAAAAGTAAATTAAAAACAATTAACTATATTAATTCGTTCACATCACCACTGCCCATCAAACTCGTTCGTCTCCAAAATCTACAAATATTGTTAAAATAATGGAATGAGAATTTCGAAGAAATACTCAGTAGACTCATCGCCAGTAATTAATTTACAGAATAATTGAACACATAACTATGCAATTTATACAGTGATATTCTCATGGGTTTATTTTCTTTGAAAAATCATAGGCTTTTTAAAATCATAGGGTGTGGGTAGTCTGTCTCATGCATTTAAGCAAATAAGTTATGCATAACATCATCTTATCTCATAAGAGACTCTCTTTCTTCTCATGCAATTAAGCATATAAGTTACGACAAGTATAGCAACATAATCTATCTCATAAGAGATTCTCATCTTATGCATCAAAGCGTATAAATCACATAAAATCATACAATACATGCAATTATAATTTAAACTAATTAATGGGGGCGAGTCTAACTCAATCTATCTCGAGTCATAAAAATTGAAGCGGGAAGTAATCTCAAACTCTATCGTCCGTACGTTTCGTCTAGCCAAAAATAGAAAATAAACTTTGAATTAGTGTTTCGAATTTTTTTAAAGATTAAAAACGATAAAAATAAAGTTTAGGGACTTAATTGAAATTTATTAAAACTGAAAATAAATTTTAAGGGCTGAAATTGAACTTTTCTAAAATAGGGACTAAATTGAAAATTTATTAAAAATGAAAATAAGAATTTAAGGACTGAAATGAACTTCTTCAAAATCTGTGGGCTGATTTATTTTAAAACATAAATTCTGGGGCTGTTTTCTTTAAAAATCGAATTTTGGGACTGAAATAAATAATTTTAAAACTTGGGGGACTGAAAAAAACTAACTCCTAAACCTTAGACTAAAATCGAAAATTTTCAAAATCAAAATTAATAAAACATCACACTCTCTCTCTCTCTCTCTCTCTCTCTCTCTCTCGCGTTCGAGAGCAGATAGAGGAGGCGACGGGAAGGGTTCCGGCCGGCGTGAGGTGCAGCGCCGTCGTCGCGAGGTGGCACCGGCGGTGTGGAAGTGGACGGGGGGATGATTTTGACGTACAGGCCAAGAGAAACCGAGACTTGGAGGTTCGGTTCTCTTGAATTTTCCAGCGGCGAACCGGTTAGAAAGCGGGTCGGGAAAGAGGTAAGTTTCTGGGTTTTCTTTTTTCTTGGTTTTGGTTTTGATTTGGGGTTGATTTGGGGCTCGATTTTTGGGTTGACAAGGGGCTGTCGATTGGTGGGGGTGGCGGTTCGAAATCGGGGTGACTAGAAGCTGGGCTGGGTGTTATGTGGGATGGATGGCTGCAGCTTGGGTGGTTCTGACTGTGGCGTGTGGTGGCTCTGTGGGTTGGACAGTGGCCGTGTGCCATGGTCTGTAGGTTGGAGGTGATGATGTGGATGCTAGAAATTGGTTTTCTAGCATCACACGTGAATCTGTTGATGCTAGAAATTGATTTTCTAGCATCAATGGTGAATGAACTGGGAATTTACTGCGTTGAAGAAGAGAAACTGAGAATTATTTTTTTACCTAGGCTGCTACTGTTGTGGGCTGCATGAGGTTGAGGGGGGAAGATATGAGAGTATATAAACAGTAGAAATCTAGGGCACAAATCCCTAGGGCAGTAAATGGGCCGGAAGAATTTTCTGATTGGACTTAAAGAATTGGGCTAAAATAACCCTAATTGGACTAATGGAATGTTGGACCCGAAATAATAATATATCGTATTCAATTTCGGATTTAAACGATAAGGAATTTGATAAATTAGAATATTTGAAATTGGACCCGATTCTAATAAATTTAAATTAGTTTAACAACGGCTAGACGAACACACATTTATTTTTAAAACTCGGGGTTAGGACTTGGCGACACGTTTTTCAAGAAAAATAAGTTAAAATTCTCGATCGCTACACCAGAAACCCCGAATCTCGACCCCAATAATTGGTCACAGATCGACCAATAAGAGAAACCATTTTCCAAAAAAAAAAACCAAAAAGAAAAAACCACCACCAATCCATAGCAGCCCCACCAACCTACACGACCACCCTCATCCTGCGACATCGCCAACACCACCACTATCGCCGTCACCATCCCCATTACCATCACATCACCAACTACCACCTCACAAAAATCGCCGCAAGATCCACATTACCACCACCATCACCTCACTATCACCGCTAGCAGCTCCACCACCACATACATGACCACTGTATCCTGCTCCAACAACCACCAACCACCACCACCTCCACCTCCACCTCCACCTCCAATCGACGACCTTACTACTATCGTCGCCTGTTGAAATCATCATCTCGCCCAATATTACCACACCACAATCACCATCCCACTAACAAAATCAGCAAGTCCCCCATCATCATTTTCACTTTCAATACACCAAAAAATCAACCCTAAACTCTAGCAACCACAAAATAAGAAGAAAAAAGAAATTAGAAAAATGCATTGAATTTAAATCCCCGAAAATGTAGCAGATCTCATAGGTGGGAAGTTGGAGAAGGTGAAAACCAAACACAACAGTCCAAGCACGACGATCACCCTACAGGATTGTGTGTCAGATTGCTGGCATTTGTAGCATCGTCGTTCGCCAGTCACAATGTTTGCAACAGCGCGCCGTTTGCCGAATGTTGGAATCGGCTACCATCCTCCGATGCCAACAACATTGGCCAGTGCATCTCCTTCATTGTCTGTTGTCGGAGTTTGGATCGCTAGCGTTGAAGAGAGAGAATGGAGAGAAGAGAGATAAGAGAGATATGTAGACTGTAGAGAGAAAAGGGAGATGAAAATTATGGTCCCATTTGATACACTTTTTTTGTAAAATGAGAATGAAAAATATAGTCGTTATGGGCCTCACACAAGAGATGTAAAGTCAAATATGGTGGTTGGATGTGATGGATAACGATCATATTTTTCATTTTTATGGTGAAAAAATGGGAACCAAACGAGGGCTATATTAGGGTTTGGATGGTATAATATTTAATTATTAAGTCAATACTTGGATTTTGATAAAAAAAAAAAAATTTTACCTGATTTTTGCAAAATGAAATTAAAATACCTGAAATTATGTAATTTCCCCTTACGTTGTTAAGCTACAATTACACACGTGCATATGCACCGGTCTATGGGCCCTAAAAATCCGGGCTTGTGAAGCCCATAAAAGTCCAAATTTATGAGGA
This sequence comes from Osmanthus fragrans, assembly GCA_019395295.1. Lineage (NCBI taxonomy): Eukaryota > Viridiplantae > Streptophyta > Magnoliopsida > Lamiales > Oleaceae > Osmanthus > Osmanthus fragrans. The sequence continues at coordinate 19,318,793 of CM033343.1, read as the reverse complement.
TGACGTCACAACCCCTCTTTGGCGGCTCCAATATCAGGGTTTAGGTTCCCTCTCCATTTCTTAGTGTACAGTTTGTGGCTGTTCATATCCTTTACTTTCTCCATCTAGGGTTTTAGGGATTTCCTTTTCCCACCAAAGAAAGGCTAAACTACCAATGGATAGATACCAGAAGGTGGAGAAGCCCAAGCCAGAATCTCCGATAAACGAAAATGAGATCCGTATTACATCTCAAGGTCTGGTTCGTAACTACATCAGCTATGCTACCACACTTCTTCAGGTACCATTTTTTAAATCAATTTTGTTATTTATTTTTCTTTTGAATGGTTTTATCGATGTGTTTGTTTTCATTGTTGAATCTGTGAGTTTTGTAGGGTTTCGTTGCGGTTAGTGTGTTGTTATTGTCTGTGTATTGGTTTTTTTAGATTTGGGGATTGTATTTTATTTATATTTATATTGCACTTTGGAGGCCTTATATATATATATATATACATACATACATACATACATACATACTTGGCGAGAATACATATGGGCGCACACATAGGCATGGAAATTTGCGCATAGGCACCCATTAAATTCACGATATCTATTGGTATGCAATGTTTTCAAGTTACATTTGTGTAATGCGTGCCTATCATTGTAACATTGTAATCATAGCTGTTATACTGATTCTTGACTAAGGTTATAATGTTCATTTCTGGAATTTGATCAGTCACGGTGTCTCATTATTAATTCATTTGATTGGCTCTTCATTTTTTCTTTACGATGGCAGTTGTAATAACTGAAGTCCACACAGTCCACGTTTGGATTTTTGTAGTTTTGATTCATGGAGTTCCTTCTCTGGATTTGTACGTGACTAATTAGCTTCTGTTCCCATACTCTTGTAGCTTGAGCAAAAACTGTAATTCAGTTTTCATTTTTTTGATCCTTTCCTTGCATTAGCTTACGATTCCATCTGAGATGCAATATTCATTTATGCATTTTAATTAACTTACCTGTAACTAGATGTGTAGCAATTTTTTTTCGAGCACGGGGCAGAGTTGGGTGTCATGTAGAAATGTTTGTTGTCTTAATTGATTTTTTGAGTACTCAATCTATAAACTCATAAGTTAATCAGATTAACAATATGGTTGATTGATCAAAACTGTCCAGATTCAAGTTTATGTTCAGGGCTTATTCGGTAGATATTAAAATCCAATTTTAATTGAAAATATAACCGTTATGCTTGACTTTCCTCTTACGCATGGGATCCACTAACGGTTAGTTTTTCAATTAAAATCTAATTTAAATCTCCGCCAAACACACTCTAAATATATATGATCAAATTAGGTGCATTCATATGTTGGTGAGTATCTTCCTTTTTGTATTGATGCTGTTGTAATAGGTTCTGGTCTGATGGCCCTGGGGTGCGTAGTCATAATCATACTTGGATTGTGTTGCTTGGAAACATCGTACTAATTGTTAGGGTTGACTAATAGTGATGTAATTCTTCCTGACAAAGAGATAATGTAGTTATAATCTTGTGAAAGTCTAGGACAATCAAAGATAAAAATAATATGATGTTATTGAAGGATCATTTCGTAGATTTTACATCGTAGCTCTCGGTAACATTACCCTAAATAGCAACCATATGTCAAAATTTCAAAAACTTCTTGCTGTTGATACCATATAGTGGGAGTAAAATGTCAACTTATATTTTAGGTTTATCCTAATAGAAATGGAAGAAAGAGGGAAGATCATTCTATTTAGTAGACTGCGGGAGTTAATCTATCTATAATTGAGTGGCAGATCACGCGAAAACATTGATGAAGATATGATTAAAATGGAAACTGGGGTCTGCTTTTCTATGCAAGGTTAGTTTAATGTAACTGTTCTGAGTTGAGCCATCGGGTTAGTATATGCTATAACTGAGTTCAGATTACGTGGCTGCTGTGGAGGATTGTTCGGTTTGGTGGAAATGACTATCATTTTGTAAATCTCTCATTTGGTCAGTGTTGCTTTATCTTTATGTATAACTAGAATTAGGTCTCTGAGCTGGTACAACTTGAAGATTATGCGGGTTTGATATGCTGAAGGGGGTATACTATTTATATTTCCTGTTTACTAACATGTGATCTATTTTTCCATGTCATTTAATTTGGCTGTATCTGCTGGACCTTGCAAATTATTATTGTATATCTCATTGTATGGAAGAATATTTTTTGCTTCACTAACTTGATGGAATTTTCTTGTTACTTCCCTGATAAAAGCTGGATTCAGGCTTCACAAGCTGACCTGTATTACATGAAGAAATCTATACACTAATAATCCATGCTATGGGAAAGTACAAATTTCATTTGGTTTGTGTGAATCTGATGCAACAGTTTTTGTTTATTGAATAGCACTGTAGTACTTGATCAAAAGACTTGGAAGCAGAGTTTCTTTATGATGTCTTGATCAAGTTATTATATGCATTTAGTTTGTTTTGCTGTTATCTAGCCATGCTAGATATGCATTGTAATAACAATCTCTTGTTTAGGAGAGACGTGGGAATGAGATTGTCTTGAAAGCAATGGGTCAGGCGATAAGCAAGACAGTAGCTATTGCAGAGATTATAAAGGTGGTGTTGTGAATCGATTATTATTAATTTTTTTCCCCTTTCTGATTTTGTTGAAACTACCACATGAAAACCTCAATCCTTTTATTTTTCCAACAGAGAAGAATTCCTCGACTGCATCAAGACACTGCCATCAATTCAGTAAGAATAACTGATACATTTGAACCCATTGAAGAGGGCCTTCAGACGTAAGTTTCAGGTCTTCTGGTCATTGGACGCTTATTAATATGCATGCACCCTCATAAATCCCCTGGTCTCCCGTTTGATCTGCATTTAAATGTATCATGCCTGTATTGTCTGATATTGATTTTAATGTCTACTACAGTGTGGAGCAGACTCGCCATGTTTCCATGATTTCAATCACCTTGTCATCAAAGGAGCTAAACAAGAATTCTCCAGGGTAGTTTTTGTTTATATGTTATTTTTTTCTTTATGAAGGACAAAGCCAAAAGTGGGAGAGATAGGGAGTCTGCAAGGTTGATAAGATAATGCCACAACATTTCTATCTGATGCAAAATGCCTACCCAGATGACAAGTTAGAAAATATTCCTGTTTGAACTGTATATCTGATGTTCAGCAACTTCTCTTGTAGTAGCTCTTTCAACATACATTGCCTTGTGCATTTTAACTTTTGAAGATACATATTTTTTTTAAAAATTATATTGGACCTTAAATATCTTATTGTAGACGCTTGTTATTTGATTTCATATAATGTTCTTTGTTCTTCTGTAGGTACCAAGCTCCAGCTCGTGTGGGGCAAACTAAACAACAATATAATTATCAGCCACAGCCACTGCCACGGCCACGGCCACGGCCACAGCCACAGCCAGAACCACAGCAACAGCAACAGCAACCGCAACAGCAACCTCTTCCTAGACAAGCACGTGCAGTGTACAACAGTGGTAATGGAGGTAATGCCGAGAAAATTCCCCTCAATTGATCATCATTGTTGAACTATTTCCATCATTGGTAACTTATTGACTTAATTTGATCTTAGATGCATACGGACGTGGAAGAGGTCGTGGCAGAGGGAGGGGACGAGGTTGGAACAGAGGTGGATATGCAAACTATCAAGGTATTTCATTCCAGCTATATAGTCATATGATCCAAGCGACCAAGTAATTGCATCTAGTACTTGTCTAATTTTTTGTTTCATGTTTCTTTGTGGCAGAAAATGACGGATATGCAAACTATCAAGGTATTTTCATTCTCACTGTAAAGTCATATGATCCAGGTGACCTGAGTAATTATGTATTTATTGCATCTAATACTTGTCTAACTTTTTGACTCATGTTTCTTTGTGCAGGAAATGGTGGATATGCAAATTATAAAGGTATCATTCTAAACTATAAAATCATAGATCCAAGCGACCAATTAATTGTGTATTTATCATTGCATCTAATACTCAAATTTCTGTCTCATATTTCTTGTGGCAGGAAATGGTGGATATGCAAATTATAAAGGTTACATTATAACTATAAAATTATATGATCCAGGCGACCAAGTGATTATGTATTTATTGCATCTAGTACCTGTCTAATTTTTTCTCATGTCTCTCTGGCAGAAAATGATGGATATGCAAACTATCAAGGTATGTCAATCTCGTGTGATCCAAGCAACCAAGTAATAATGCATTATTGCATCTATTGCATGTCTAACTTTCTGGCTCTGTTTCTTTGTGGCAGAAAATGGTGGGTATTCTAACTGGGGCCAAGGTGGAGATGGAGGGCGTGGTGGTGGTTGGGGTTATCGTGGTTAGTATGTTCTTTACCTAATGACTTTGCAAACTGTGTTGAAGATTGGTTAATTACGAGGAATTCCATTTAATCTCAGGTGCTGGATATGGGAGAGGCAGAGGAGGAGGTGGCCGAGGCTATGGCTATGGCTATGGCCGTGGCCGTGGAAGGATGGGTGGCCGCTCAAGGGGTGGCAGGGGTGACAACCAGGCATAGTGGGACGGCAGTATTCTCAAAAAAAATTGCTTGCTTTGGGTTTGGCTATTTCCGTCTTGAGAAGTTTGTTTACATTTCAAGAAATTGTGCTTTGTTTACAAGGGTTGTTAAGCAGCAGTTGGTGGTTGTTTTCAACATGTATGAATAGTGTGGGCAAGCTATGTTTTAAATGTTTGCTTTTATTAAAGCCAATAGCAAGTAATTATGACTTCTGTGTTGATGATGTGAATGACTCTCGAACCTCATTAAATTATAATTCATTTTTTTTCTTTCATATCAATCAAACATTAGTTAATAAAATAATAATACACGTAAATTCAAAATTTTTCATTTTTTAAAAACATTTTTCAAAAAATGACTATTATAAAATCAAATTCTCATATAATGTGAGAATAATGAGAATGAGAATTAGTTTGAGAATAATAATAATTCTATTTGAAGCACATTGTGCACCAAAAGTTTACTCCCATCTCATTGAATTATAAATTATTAATGTTTAAGTTAACTAAGTCCTTGTTTGACTTTGTTCTATAAAAATTCATTTTTTTTTTTAAATTTATTTTTAATAAAATAATTTTACATGTAATCTTTTAATATTTATCGGGGAACTGCGGCAAATGGTCCTTAACCTATAGGATTAGAGTTCAAATGGTCACTAAAAATCTTGACCCTTAACCAATAGATTAGAGTTCAAATGGTCCACTAACTTAAAATCTTGACGCATATGTCCTTAACTTTACACTTAATGGATTGTATTGGTTCTTTCGAATGTTTGATACTTTAAAAGATCATTTTTTTTAATATTTAAAATACTAAAATGTCCTTACTTTTAGTTAAATAAATAATAGACAACATCTCTAACTTCATGATACACCTTCTCACTTTTAGAAAATCACATTAATCTCTCTCTCTCTCTCTCTCTCTCTCTCTCTCTCTCTCTCTCTCGTTTGAGTATCACTTACATTTCTTAATCACCTTTTGAACTATATATTATTTAAAATGAAGTTGATATATCTAGAATACCCTCATGGAAAAAAGAAGGAATTTTTCTATCATTTGCAATTAATTTGCTCAGACTAAACTATAAAAGCATAAATTGATATGTACATACAAAACTCCTTTAATTTTAGATATATAAATTTATTTATTTTGTTTATAATTGGTATTTTTTGTGTATATATTTTAAATTAATATTATATATAGAATTTAATTTAACATAATAGTTATTTATAAGTACAATTTATTAACTGATCAAAACGAATTTTATGATATTATTATGAAATATTGTAATGATTATTATATCAAGATTAACATGATTATTCTATTGATAACATGATCATTATTTATCAATATATTTTGAAGGTTATAATGTTATAATGAATTAATTTATACAATTTTTAACAAAATTTTGCTTGAATTATAAGAAGTACATGTTTATATTTAACATCTTACTTTAATTTATACTTATTTACAAATATAAATCTTTATCGATATATTTGCATTATTTAATACATAATATATATAAATTAATTGAAAGTTTTAAATCATTTATGATCAAATTCTTCAATAAATTTTAGGTTTGAATTAGCATGTATATTCAGAATTGTGTACGCACAGTTTTTCAAAAATAATTTATTCACTAGTACTTTTGAATTCTAATAGAAACTATACAAGCAGTCCCGCAAAGTACAGACTATTAGAGGGCAAAATGTGTCCCCAAAATATTGGGCAAACAAATCTAAGGTAATTGAAAGATGAAGCAACACGAACGACCATCAAGCAAGCAAAGTAAATTCACACTAATGGCATTTGCCTTTAGAGCAGACTGATAAAACTATGATAAGAATCAAAGCAATGATAATGCCAAGGACTATCAGCTTTATCTTCATGTTCTGCAACCACATCTTTCTCCTCATTTGGGTTCCTTGTGTCCTAAAGTGTTGGGCCTACAGCAGAAAAGCATGTCAATTTAGAATCAACGCCAAACATTGTGTAACATAAAATATCTATGCTCTCCACAAGAAATAAGCACAAGAATTTGCACACCTGAGAACTAAGGTTATCTGTTTTATCTACCAGAAGCTCAATTTTCTCTCCACGGTCTAGAACCTGCAGAAAGATAAGCCTTAATCAAGAATCAATGCACCACTTAGAAACTAAACTAAAATGACATATTACTGAACAATGAAAATTGCACAGCATAAATAATTTATAGGAATGTGAAGTATGGTTTTACCTTCTCAATGTTTTCCATCATCACTCCTTTGACTTCTGAAACCTGAGCTTTCACCTTTGCAATCTTGCTGATCTCCTCAGGGTGATCCACACAGTATTGCATTTGCTCCTTCAAACAGGGCCTATGTTTACAGCATTATGCCCATAGAAAGCGATGTGGGAAACAAAAACATTTCTGAACTAAACTAGAATGGAAAAAATATACAGCGAGTAAAAAAGTGAACTTTACCCAAATTCTCTATTTAGGCTGTTGGCAACAGAAGTAGCAGCCTTTCCCCCACTATATTTCTTGGTAAAATCCTCCTTAATTCTCTCCAGAAATGCCAAAGGAATCTGCCTGCCAACAGATTGAACGGCAACAACACAATATGCTGTCATTTATACATAGAAAAGTCAGTCCAGTTGAGCAAACCCAAAGGAAAAACCGAAGATGAAATAGGACCTATAATCTGCATTATTGAGACATTTTCAGGAATTTTCAAGCATATAATTTTGTTTGAACTTCGCATGTTCAAAAGATGGCTAAGAAATATGGAATCAATAGAAATGGAAGTAGCAATCTTCAAATTCAAGAGTCCCAAAGAGGGAGGAATCATTGGAAAGTTGAAGTAATCCGACATCATAGGCATTATGTAATTATTCAATTGACCTATTTCCAGATTCATTTATTAAAAATTCAGCAAACTGCCAAGAAGGTCAAATGAACTTCTGATGTAGGTCGATGAAGAGAAAGTACGAAGACACGAGATATGGAACAAGCATTTAGAAAGACAACACTGTTATATAGGGAAATCTCAATTATTCTCAGTATCATTAATCAATTTTTGAATTATTCAACAAGATTATCCCATTACAATCTCCACCATTAGGAATACAATGTTGAAGAGTGAGGTCAGAGGATTGTATTGTAGAAACATACAAAGGTAAAACTAGAGGCTCGAATCTGTGTCAGTAAACTGCACTTGCAGTTTGATGCTAGAAAATTAACATTGGATTCTCATCTTTTTGCATAAACATGTGATTAACCTTACTTAAAATAAAAAACTCATCAAATGACCTCATTTCAAAAATGAGGGGCCATCATAAAACATGACAAAAATGATCAAGCTTATTAGCACAAAGCAAACCACATCAAACGCAGAACAAAATTTCAACAAAGAACCCCCAAAAGATATATTTCTAAGTAAAAGAAATCATTTTCCAAAAAGACAAGGGAGATCGGACTGATTCAAATAACCAGCAAAAATAAGTAATTCAAGAAAAATAAGATCAAAGGAATTATAAGTAACTGTAATCCATAATGATTTCCTCTGTCAGGAACTCAAAATTACATTGCCAATTCTAAATATACAATAAAGAAGCATACCATGACTAGTCGGACTGCAGACTTACTGTTAACACCTTCTTCTAAAATAAAATAAAATAAAATGATATCATACGAATTCCAAAACTGATCCAAACTTATAACTAGATTCAAATTTTATCAAACTTCTAATCAGAAAATAAAAATAATACAATCAAAACCTAAGAGGCTAAGAATCATACGAACTGATCATCAAACCAGAGACACATATATAAGAGAACTTATAAACAAATATCTGTATCAAAGAAATCGATCACAGTTCACAAGGGGCTTACTGAAGCCATCCTCGACAAGGTAGTTGAAGGTATGGCCGTCGCAGTCATAGGTAAACTTGTTGTTAGCAGCCGGAAGTTTCTGTAGGCATTGGAAAGCTATGCTAGTGAAATTCCCCGCGAACTCCGTGTACTCCGCTACGATCATCGTTCCACGCGCCACAAAACTGTAAATCAACGAATGCTGTCCCATTTCTACTCTTCAATCTCCCGTTTCCTCTCTCAAGCGCTCTGTGTAGTGTTATAGAATCTAGAGAGAGAAAGTAGACATTGCAGAGGAAGCGTGACGATGAATTTGAAACTGTTTTTGTACTGAGAGAAATAGGGAAGGGGGGAATTTTGTCTGTGGGACATAAGAGATAACGGAAACGCCACAATGCCGGGCTTTGTCAGTTACTAGGCAAAATTGCAGTATTGGTTCCTAATTTATTGTTTGATTTACAAATTGATATTCAATCTTTCAAAAGGTGCAAGTTAGGCCTGTCATCGGTCTTTCATTAACATTACATAGCTTGTTCTATTACACATTTTTTTTGGTAAAATGAACGTGTGCAAAGCTTAAGCACTAAAAACATCATCTAGGTATTCCCTCTTGCTCCGATCTCCCCTACACCTACAATGTTGTCTAGGCCAAGAGTTATAGTTGGCTATTATTTTTATTTGGATGTTTTATTTTCTCGTTCTTGATATCAGCAACCCAATCAGATGATGTATGCTCGTTGATAATGAGAGGACTCTTAGTACTCGCACATCCAAAAGGGGGCACTAGTTAAAAAAGTAATCATTTGAATTTTTATTCTTACTCTCCCTTAGCTTCGGGAAAGAAGTTTATGTATCTGCCTAATTTTGGTAGATTCCCACAACGCAATCCGTAGAAATTCCACTAATCCCTTAGTGGATAAGTTCGATGATTCAGTAACAGTGAATTTATAGTTCTATTTTTGAAAGGTCTACCCCTAGACGAGACAAGCTCCATGTCAACTTTGCGTTGTTCACGACCATCAAAACTATAGCAATAAAATACAAGGATTGTAATTTTAAATTTAGCCAATGTTTGTTTGATGCTGCTAAATTGCATCTTAAAAGCTAGGTTCAAATTGTGAATAAAATATTCACATAGCTTGGCAACCCTTAACAGATAGAATTTATCTTGTGGTACATAATGGTGTACCTAAGGAGTGCCATAATAAACACATGGCACCCCCCTATTGGGGGGGCGCCTGTAGCGGCAAGCGCCCCCCCAATAAGGGGGTGCCATGTGTTTATTATGGCACCCCTTCGGTACATCATTATGTACAAGTAGCACGGTTGTAACAGATATATGACATTACTCAGTCGACATTTGCCCTTTTGGTTGTGATTCCCTTTTTACCCTTATCTCACCTTCTAAAAAGATAGAGTTGCCCATCCCTCGATTGGTGTTATATGATTTTCCCCATTGTTTTGACCAAGGGAAATAGAGACCTTTCAATTTTTTGGTGGCAAACACATGCCACGTGTCAGAGGCTTGGCAAAACTCCTATTCTTCTCTGATCTTTTGATTTCACATTCGTTCCTTGTTCCGCATCAACCTAGTTCTTATCATTGAGTGTTTTGATAATAGTTTATAAATCTCAATCAACCAACAAGTTTTGAATAGACATCAAAATAAACCAAAATTAACACCTTGTAATCAGGGGCGAATCTAGAGTTCAAGTTCAGTTAGAGCGGACCGCGAATGTTGAACACTTATCATCAACGGTCAACGTCTGTAATAGCGGTGTTGTTTATTAATATTTAGTTAAATAATATTCAAAAAATCGTACGAACTAGACTGAAATTAGGTATGAACTTTCATTTCGGATGAAAAAATTGTTCTATAATTTGCAAAATATCATAAATTATTTTTGAATCAAAGATACAATATCTATTAACAAAAATACCAATATTTAGTTTACAATTAAAGTTAATTAAACAAGTAATATTATATTAACAAAGTTGAAATTATTTATATGCTTATATCATTTTTTTGTGTTTGTGTGATCCCACTTTTTCGTCATCGATTTTTGTGATTGAAAATTGTAATATTCTATTAATTAAATAAGTTTTTGTTGAAAGACTCCATATGACACTAAGGCCAATTTTTTTTTTTTTTTTTTTAAAAATAACAATAAATTTGTCATTAATTAACCAAACTCTTAAATCAATTGATTAGAGAAAAAAAAAATAAGAAGAAAAACAAATTACAGGTTAAAATGCATTAAACCCGATAATATTGAACATTTATTATTTTGTTTCCCTTTTTGTCACAAATCAATGATTGCTATGATGGTGGAGTTGACAATATGTTTAAGGGAGGTACCAGGTTCGAATCCCAATAATTGCCACTTGTTTTGGTAAAATTATTGAAATACAAAAAACTACAAAAATATATGTTATTGGAGTTTCGACCCCAAAACGTCCAACTCCATGGTGCAAGTTCCAACCGGTTGGGCTAACAAGGATGTTAGTAAATGAAATGAATTATCAGTTATATAATATAAATTGTTTTTCTATTTTCAAAAAAAATAAAAAATCATTCTCGACGGATCTAGCACGAGCGGCCGCGGGGGCTCGCCGAGTGCTAGATCCGCCCCTGCTTGTAATGCCGTCAAAATTCACAAATGATTTTTTATTAACAAATACTTTTAGTAATGTACCTTTGAATAAAATGAAAAAAGATGCCCCCTACTCTTTATATTTTCTTGAATGAAGTCCCTTCCAGAGATAGATGTCCCCTCTTCTTTGCTCTGTGTTGAATATTAGGGAAGATCCCTCAACTCAAAAACTCCCATGCCTCCCCCATCTTCATCGCTAACGTCCATGGCAGACAACCACCTGATGTCTTAGACTACCTTAAAATCATAATCACCATCATCTTCCATTGCAGATGATTGATTTCACTTTCTCTGTCTGCTTTGCTTTCTCAACTTGGTATTTAGCATGCCAACCTCAGCATAGCTTCTCGGTTTGTCTGCTATTTGTAAATTTGTCCTTTTCTGGCTCGGCATCCTTTTCTTCCGATCCCATAAACTAGTTGTTACCATTCAACTCAATTGTCTCTGGATTCTTTACCTTCGTACAAAACTGTTGGCTACGCATCATCCTGCATGCACAATATGCTAGAATCCAGGGTACAGTATAAAATAAAAAATAAGAAATTTTTCCATAAACTTGAATAAAAAGGACAAAAAAAGAAAATCAACTATAAAGTTGTATGATTGAATATTTATAACAAGCTCTATCGGCCCTTAACAAAATTATGCTTTTTAATTAATAATAAATACATGCAATCACGAAACCAGTCAGCTGGCATTGTCAACCGAACCAAGTTTCATCCTTTTTTTAAAGACCTTTTTTTTTTTATTATAACTCGTTGCGCTCCCAAAAACAGTGGTTATAAACAATATGGTTTTTAGTCAATAAATTGCATTATTTTCCATTTCGTGTTTATTTCCCCAGTTGAATCATACTTCATATACCTCTGCATGTTTTTACTGTAAATTTGCATGTTGAAAGGAATAGTAAATATAAATACCTTCATTCCAGTCATGCAGGACCATCTACAACCACAATACCACCCGTTTTGATCTTACCCCTGATTGTAGTCACCTTCTGAAGAAAGTCAACAATTGTATCAAAGCTTAAGACCTTGAATAATGTTACCAATGTCCTGGAAGGACAAAGCTTCGAATTTCCTTTACTACACAGTTTATAATCAGGCAATTTGAAATCTACCTTATGACAAGTACAATGGTAACTAATAAGCAAAGACAAACAATCAAGTTCAATTACCAGGACCAACCGCGATCATCTAATTTATTCAATTCTCCCACAATTTCGAAGAGCAATGGATGCATCATTCTGCAAAACATTTAAGCATCACAACTCCGGTCAGTCCAACAATTTAACACTATATCTAGCTGAACTTCTTGCATAGAGCTTGTCAAACTAGGAGTAACACAAACATTGACAAACACAAGATCTTTTCAAGCTATTTGTTAGACTACTTTTACCAATGTTAGGAAGGCCAATAACCACCACAGTAATAGATTTTTGATCTACAATCAAACCTTGAAATTAGGGGACCCACATGAATATGGAACGTCTACTCAGGAAACAAACCAAAGAAACTGTACCCTCATCATGTACATCGACCGTACTATCTCCCATCAGGATAAGCTGCAGGATCAAATCCACTTCTTTGTGGTTGAAATCCATTTCTTTTGGCCAATTAGATTGAAGAGTCTATTCTTTTCCCATCTGCCTAAAGTGATGTGATATCTGACTTTGCAACCTTCACTCCATTCCTCTCATTTCTTTTCACTTCATCAGCGATATCTAGTCGTGAGAGGCTGATGGTCCATGAGATGGATGAGAATATTGGTGAAAAGAAACCGATGGTCCATCATCGTTCTCAATCTCCTCTCCCATCACCGAGTGCATGAAAAATGGGGATTTCGTTGGACCCCTTCGGCCCAGAAAGCCTTCTTAGCTGTCAAGCAAAGGTTGATCGAAACTCCCGTCTTATGTCACCCGGATCTTTCTAAGGTTTTTGAGGTTGCATGTGATGCTTCCGGTGTGGGTATAGGAAGTATCTTAAATCAAGAAGGTCACCCCGTCGCTTACTTTAGCGAAAAGCTAAACCAAGCTATGCAGAAGTATTCTACCGATGACAAGGAGTTTTATGCCATTGTTCAATCTCTCCGTCATTGGCAATTTTACTTATTGCCTCGGGAGTTTGTTCTATATTCTAACCATCAGGCTCATCGCTATCTTAACTCCCAGCGTCATTTAAGTGAGCGACATGTTAAGTAGGTTGAATTTCTTCAAGAGAACACTTTTGTTCTCCATCATCGGGCCAGTGTCGAAAATAAAGCTGTTGACGCTCTTAGTCGTCTCACTACGGTGCTTCATTCTATGAGCACAACTGTGGTAGGATTTGAGAGTTTGAAGCACGATTATCCTAGTTGCCCTGACTTTGGCACCATCTTTTAGGACCTCTTGGACAACCCCTCTCATGACCATATTTCTTTCCAGCTTAACGATGGTTATCTTTTCAAGGGTACCAAGTTGTGTATCCCCCGTACTTCACTTCGTGACTTCCTGGTCTGGGAACTACATGTAGGGGGTCTAGCTGGTCATTTTGGTCGGGATAAAACAATCGCCTTAGCTGAGGATCGATTCTAATGGCCGTCCCTTAAGAGAGACGTTGTTGGCATTATCTCTCAGTGTCGTACATGTCAATTGGGTAAGACACAATGTTAAAATACTGGGATGTATACTCCTCTCCCTGTTTCTCATACTCTTTGGTGCGACCTCAGTATGGACTTCGTACTTGGGTTACCTAAAACAGCTAGAGGTCATGACGCATTTTTGTGGTGGTCGATAGATTTTCTAAGATGACACACTTCATTCCATGTTCCAAGTCTTCTGATGCGTCCTATATCGCTAAACTATTCTTCAAAGAAGTTGTCCGTCTCCATGGACTTCCGGTCAGTATTGTGTCTGATCGTGATGTCAAATTTGTTAGTTACTTATGGAAGACACTGTGGAAACTCTTTGGGACGATGCTTAAGTTCTCTTCTGCATTTCACCCCAAACCGATGGTCAAACTGAAGTTGTGAACCGTAGTTTGGGTAATCTACTTCGTTGTTTAGTGGGGGATAAACCAGCAAATTGGGATTTCGTGTTGTCCACTGCTGAGTTTGCTTACGATAATTCTGTTAATAGATCTATCGGTCATAGCCCCTTCGATGTTGTTCAGGGTTTTCCTCCACACCAGCCGCTTGATCTACTTCCTTTGCCTACTGATTTTTGCCCCGCTGTCTTTGCTGATCATATTTGTGACTTGCATGTTGAGATTAAACTAAAAATTTCTTTAAACAATGATCAATACAAACTATCAGCTGATTCCCACCGTAGGCATAAAGAATTTAATGTGGGTAATTATGTCATGGTCTGACTTGCACCTGATCGATTCTCTAAACATGCTGCCAAGAAATTTTGTGCTAGATGACTAGGACCTTTCCCCATCATTAAATAGCTTGGAACTAATGCTTATCTATTTGAACTGCCAATGCACTCAAATATTAGTCTTGTTTTCAATATAGCAGAGTTATATCCTTATCGATGGACATTCGAGCCTCCGATATTGTCGTCTAACATTTTTCCAGGACAGTCTTCTCGACCACCTCCTAGGGCTCTTGTTACCACGTTTTCTGTGTAGAATGTCATTGATGAGGTGCTTGATAATCAGTTTATTGCTTCACAGAATGGTGGTTTTTGTAGGTTTCTGGTGCGTTGGAAGGGGCGTCCACCTAGTGATGCTACTTGGATTGATGAAGATGAGTTTCGTCAACTGGATGCTACACTTTTAGACGCCTATATAGATTATACCTCGTCGGAGTCGAGTTCTTTTCAACCGGGGAGGAATGATGCAAATTGGAAAGTATATTCTAGACGTAAACGGAATAATATCAATTAAAGATCGAATTTTCATTATTGTATTTTATTGTTTTGGTAGAATAATAAATTTGTCTCCTTTTAAGAAAGGAAATTCTAGTTTTTCCTTTTTATGGTAATTTTCCTTTTTCATTGCTATTTGGAACCTATAAATTGAGGTTATTTGATTGTAATAGACACTTTTGATTATTGAATAAATTTAGAATATTTCCCTCCTTTCTCTCTTCCTACTCTCTTCTCCTTCTCTATTGTCCTTGCTCGTTGCTATCGGCATCACCTGATCAACAAGTCACAATCGATAAGTTACATATTCAACCATAACTTCAAACAATAAACAATGCTTCTGCAAATAAAGACTCAATTTTTAACAATTACTCCAAAAATGCACCATGAAACAGAAATGTTGAAAACAAATAAACAGAAATAAGAGGTATAAAAGGTAGTTTAGCAAAAAAGGGCTAAATTTTTACACAAATACCACACACAACAAAACACATCTTCATCAAAGCTTAATACAACATTCCACAAGCAATAAGTTATATTTTCAATCATAATGGCAAACAACTCGAATATAACGGCTCATAAATCAACTATTATGGCAGTCATACCATTTTGCCTGCCTGATTTTGCAAAATACTGTTTCATTTTTCAACACTTATTTCTTGCTCAAAAAATGCACCACCAAACTAGATATAGATAAAACAAGTATAAAAGGTATGATGGAATTGCACAAACCGTTCATGATAGCAATGGAGAGGAACAATTGCAGATGATGGAGACAATCTGCACAACAATAATGGAGACAAGAAACTGGAGAGCAACACTCTTATGTGGTGAATGATTGTTTTTGGAAAGGGTTTGAAATTTTTGGAC
Organism: Osmanthus fragrans; assembly: GCA_019395295.1. Taxonomy (NCBI): domain Eukaryota; kingdom Viridiplantae; phylum Streptophyta; class Magnoliopsida; order Lamiales; family Oleaceae; genus Osmanthus; species Osmanthus fragrans. Next base: position 19,303,019 of record CM033343.1, on the reverse strand, counting down.
TAGGGTTTAACAGTCTATCGCCTTGTGAAGATGGATAATGACAGTGAAATGTGAAAATGTAGGGTGTCGCTTTAAATTCCCACTAGTTTAGCACACAAACTGAGCTAAAAATAAGAAAATTTCCACATTTATTCATATTACCACTTACTACCTAGTTAAAAACGGCATACCAATAAATGTCTACTGCAAGGCATAACCATCACTATAATAAAAGAAATAAGGAGCCATCAAATTCATTGAATGAATGAACTCGGGTTGAAGTCAAGTTACCCTCTCACTGCGAGCTCCTTTCTTCTCCTCAACCTCGTGCTGGCAGTGGGCCTCGAGCTCCTGTTGCTTGAAAAGCCAGCCATTTGGGATACCTGAGCTTCTTGGGTTCCTTTGCCTTCTTCTTCCGGTACTCCTTTACCTTCCTAATCATCTCGTACTTCTTCATCAAATCTCAATGGCAGTGGAGCTCGGTTGCTCTCGTTCTTGCTCTATGTAAAAAAATTAGATATGTGCTTAAAATATATTATCGTGTACGAGTATTGCTATTCACCGATAGTAAATGAATCAAAATCGTTTCTACTTCAGAGGAGTGTGAAATTAGGGTTTTGTTTAACGAAAATAGTGTGCATAACAATAGAACTACGAAGTGGTACGGTCGGCACCAAAATCGGTCTTAGTCGAACCGGGTTCGGAGCAAAAGAATTTTGCAAGAGAAAAATATATGGGGTGAGAGAGGCTCGAACTCTCGACCTCAGGATCACTCAGAAGCTATGAGACCTACGCGCTAGCCAACTGCGCCACCACCCCGTTGATATTATCATGGTGCTGAAATATATCCAACTTATAGTTTAAGTAACATTTAAATTTTTTTTCATAGTTATCCATGGATACATGGATATTATTAAATAGATCAAGATCGAGTAGTATAGATTATTATTCAAAAATAAAAAAACACTTACTGATTTTAACAACAATAATATAAAAGTATATTTCTGTTGAAGAACGAGAGCAACCGAGCGCCATTGTCATGACGATGTGTTTTTCCCATCCTTGTACAAATACAATTATTCTCTATCCGGGGAATATGTTTCGACAATATTCATTATTCTTATAGGCAAGTTTCATTGCAATTGTGGGACTTTGATGGTTAGACTAATCAAGTGTCATTTGTGGATTGGCTCGGTAATCTAAAAAATTCTGTCTTTCACAACTTAGGTGACTCTTGTTGAATTTTTTTATGTTAATATCTCATTGGTCAGTACTATTAAGATTTATTGAAAAATCTTTTTACATAATGGTCTAAGTCAACACTTCAAAGTAATAAATATGCATCTGTTTATTATTAAACTCAATTTTAAATCAAATTTTTTTTTTTACACTATTGACAAGGTAAGTCCACTATATTAGTGACTATCTAGCCCACTTCGAAAAGTTATTGCACAACTATTATATTTATGAAGCTCTTCACATAACAACGTCTAGGTTTAATCCTGAAATTTTGCCCGACGACATTCCTAAATCTCAATCCTTAGACGAAGCTTACTATTGGCCAACATTCAGTGCATATCTTTTCGACTTCCTCAATTATGTAAAAAACTAGAGACACCACTCCAGTCACTTTTTAAGTCTAGTTGTGTTTGTCCTCCTCTTGAAGAAAATAATTTTTTTATTCTTGAACCTATTAACTATTCTGATAGCGAGGATGAGATTTTCGATACTTGTCTCATATTTGCTCGCACACTGATCTTGGTTATAATTGACCACGACACAATTATGAATTACATATAGCATCGTCACCTCAAACAAATGGTTTGCCTACTCCTTTATGTGCTTTTGAAGTTGATTTTGTTGTGATATGACCACAGCTGATCGATACTCTTTGAGTTGCAAAGATTTTTCTAAGGCAATTATCTATGTTCATACTTTACCTATCGACATTAAATTGTTACCTGCTAATTATAGGCCTATAGTGTTAGCTCATTCTTTTGTTGTCAATATTCCTAAATTTCATGACAAGATAAAAAGATAAATTATTTTCAATCATGAAATTTTTTTACTTACTTTTTATGCGTAACATATGCTATGAGACTCTACTGGTGATTATTATGTTTTATTGAGTCTCTTTGACACGATTTCCTAAACACGTTAAGAAGAGAATTTTTTATCACTCACGTAAAGATACTCTATTTATGTGGCCATCACACTTGAATGAAAGTTATATTTTTAATGTAGAATATTTTTTTCCTTATTAGAGCTCATTCGAGCATTCGATGTTGCAGTTTTTTTTTTTTTTTTTCCCTATAGGCCAATCTACTGTGCTACTCCATTGCGCTCATTATTATGCACAACCGATTGAAGATTTTGATTATGAATTGCATGTATTTTTGTTTTTTGAAGTTTCATGTCGATACTTGATTAGAAGTAGAGATCGTTCCCCTTTGTCAAATCATATTCTTGGGGGATGATTTGCAGCTTTGATTGTTACATGATCAATTTCAATACTTAGTTCATATGAAAGATCGCCTCTTTGGATAAGTTCAAATACATGTTGCTATCAAGGGTTCAAGACATTTAATCAAGACAAAAGATTGACATTCTTGGAGGATGAAGCTACAGTCTACATCGTCGGAGTCGAATTCTCTTAGCTGGGGAAAATAGTAGAGATACGGATAGAGATAGAGATATAGTTTATATAGAAGTTTAAAATAAAATTTAATTCCAATTAGACTATATACAATTAGTTTTAATATTTTGATACAATTCTAGTTTAATAAAAGTTTGTTTAATATTATCTTCTTTTCAATTTCTTGCTTTTTAAATAAACGGCTAATCATTTTAATTCATAACCTTGATATATGAATAAATATTAATTTCCTTCACCCTCAGTTATTCTCTTCTTTGTCTTTATGTTCCTTGTATTGTTCATTGTTAAATTCATATGCTCTTGCGTCATGTAAAGGCGCAAGTAATATTTTGACTATTTCTTTTGCCAACCATCTTCTGATAAAAGCCTTTAAACCCATGCCACGATATATCAATCATGATAGTCAATTATTTCATGCTGTGTTTATGTACATGTAATTATGTATATATAAGCATGAGTTTGAGCCCCATTTTTGCAAATGATTTCATTTTCCATTCGAACTCTATGAGACCCATGAATAGTAAGAGAGACAGCAGTGAAAACTCAATAAATGAACAATCTTGCAGTGTTATCTAGTTCTTCATCACCAAGGTTTCAAATCGATTTGAGGTACATCCATCGAGCTGTCAATTCTCGAAGAAAACTTAATGGCGACTTATCTTGATAGAAGTCCAAAGAAAGGATTTGTTATAGCATTCTGCAACTCAGCTCCAGCTACTTTCAGCACCCCCATGTCAATCTTTTCTATTGGTAGAAACAAAAACTTGCCTCCCTCGACTCTCTCGAATCCACAGAGTTCAAGAAACTTGATAGCATCCTGGAATTTTCCAACTCGATCCTGTTATTCAGAAAATAAAGCAATGACGCATGAGCACAAGGAAAAAGTCTTCAACATTAGCAAGGAGTACGTTTGAGCATAGTTTGTTGGACATGTAGACGCACGAACTTTTGGGAGGACATGTTGAAAAATGATATTGAATGAAAAGTTACACAAACATCTGTTATCAATTTTTTTCAGTTTCATCCGTTCCAAAAATCAAATCTCTTAAGTTTCAGAATTTTATTTTTAATGTTGTAACTCCTTTATTCAATTGTATTAATGAGCAGGCTCTTCCTCTATAAGTAAGCCTTCCTCTATAAGTATAAAAATAAGATCTCTATCGGATGGAAAAACACAAGTGAAATACAAGCTTCTTCTTTCCAGTTTTTAAAGTTCTTCCTTTTCTGATTTCTTTGAGAGATATAGTATTACACAACTAGTTCGTAGGTAGTTAACGTAGTGCAGCGTGAACCGACAACCGATTGTATCCTGAGAATTGAACACCGATGAAAACCTCTTGCACTCCGGTGATGCGACGAATTCGATTGGAGGAAACTATGAATATACAGGCCTTCGGTTTGATTTGATTCTCTAATAATTACCCACAGGACACACACACTCTAGAGCCAACTATTAAAGGGCTTTAGATTCAAAATGAAATTTGTATGCATGACCCAAAGATCAGAAAGGAAGGCAAAAACCAAGAAATCAAAAATTACTTTCTCCTCTCTGTGTACATGATACAAAGTTTCATGAATACTACAAGTCTACAGCGTAGCGTCGACTGAAAAGTTCATATAGTTTGATCGAAGAATCTATTTTTGCAAGCTTCTTTCTATAGACAAACTAACTTCTTTCCTTTTCTGTTGCATTTATTTATAAGCATCTAACCTGGAATGCCGGGTTGCTGATTCTTATCTTTCGGAACTTTCCCTCTTCAGGATTCTTGACAACATTTCTGACATAAATCAAGAGAGTTTGGAATGCCCTTGTCACTGTATTGTCCTCCTAACATAGAAGATAAATGATACCATTAAGTCATAACAGCGAGGAGATGAGAAAAACAATATATTATCGGTACATGGGTGCTTCCAAATTATTTCATAAAATAGGCACGCCCAATGTAGTAATACATCAATATCCCCCAGTTTGGTCTCTTAAAACTTCGATTCTGAACAAATAACATCAATTATTTTGGACCAGGCAGGTAAATGGAAAGAGAAATTAAAAGCTAGTTACACTAGTCTCTAAGTTTGAACTTCAATCCCTGTTCTGAACAAGAAATTACACTGAAGGCCTCAAAAAGATTTCTTCTATTAATGCTGTTAGCATTCCTTTTAGCTGAAAACTTAAGCGTCCACTACCATATACACTTAGTGTATCAAATGTATTCTACATTAAGAATTATCCCGGTTGTGCCTTTGCTGTGAACGATCACACGTCTTTCAGTATAAACAATCGTAAGTCAAGAAACCATATGGGTATAATAAAAATAAATTCCATCGTAAGTTCTTTAGATAGAGGAGATGAAAGTTTTCAATTGTTGGCAAGCCATTTGATATATATCGGCTGTAATTTGTCAGCTGGGTTATTTTTTGTAATTTAGGTAAAGAAAAGTTTGACAGGAGACCAATTACTTTAGGTCAAAGTCTATTTTTTTGTCTGGAGAACATTTCCTTTGACACTGTTAAGTGGACAAACAGTTGCATTTCTTGGTGAGAATACTGGAAAGTCCACTAATAACAAAGCTTTTTAGAACTACTATGGACATACGAATTGAGCAATATAAGCTCTACATTCTATCTAGAAAGATGATTTTTCAGTTTATTGTGTCAAGGACCAAGACACTGAACAAGAATGTTAGCTCAGCTACCTTGTTCTGGCACTTCAGAGACCTTAAGCATTCTCTCAAGAGTTCCGCTTTTTCAGCAGGCTTAACAGGCAATACAACAGAGTCATCTGTCGACACGTTCTTCACCAGGGAAGAATAATATCAGACGCCAGTTGTTCTACAATAAAAAATCTAAAAACCAATGTAAGTAATTCCAAAATTCATTACCCTTGTTCCTTGCAACAATGATGTGGCAGGTATTGTAGATGTAGCACCTTCCAGGGGCAATCCAAGTCCCACCCTTCTTTCCGCCTACTAAACATGTATTATTTGCATTTTTAACATTCGAAAGGGAAAAATGAACTTTCAGATTAACATGAAACGCACTATATCAGATAATGAATACTACATTACTGTTTAAGAGGATATGAAGAATAGCAGGAAATATCACATCACCTAAGAGAGTACAAATTATGTCAGTATTCAGAGGATAAGTAGGATCATTATGTCATTGTGGTTAATACACATATAGGTTTCAAAAACAGTTTTTCTTCATTAGACCTTTTAAGTTTTCTTGCTACTTCACTAGCACAGTGGCAAAGCACCACAAGCCAAATTTGGTAGAAGCAGAAAATAGAGAAGTAATGCAATTCAGATGTACCTTATCCTGCTGAAGTTTGTGACGAATATTCTCCCTTGCTTTTCTCTCTTCCTCTTTCTCAGCTTTCCTCTGGGCCAAAAAACTGGGTATTCATCAAAGTCCATAATTATGTGAGAATCAAGAGAAAAAAAAGAGAAATAGAAAGATACAACAACAAATTAAGCCTCATTTTCAATAAATTTGGGGTAAGCAATGAAATAGAAAAATAAGTATGTGAGAATCAAAAGAAAAAAGAGAGAAATAGAAAGATACAACAAAAAACTAAGCCTCTTTTTCAATAATTTGGGGTGAGCAATGAAAAAGAAAAATAAGTACATAAAAACAAATAACATATAAATAGAAGCCAGACCGTTTTCTTTCACGTTCTTCTGCCATTTCCTTTGCCTCTAACAGTTCTTCACCTACCCTAATCCTCTCCTACAAATGACATTATTAATGGATAACAGAATTGTCAATACACTGACAGATTTAACTTAAATCTAAATTTTAGCAAGATCACAGGAATATGGTACAAAGACAAAATAAGTGAATAGGAAAGCAAACATGAGATTTGAAAAGAACAAACACAACAAAAAAAAAGAAGACATAGCAGTAAGCCTTATTCCCAATAGATTTATCACAGACCAATATTTAGAAAATTACAGATAAAACTTAAAACACTATTCCCACAACGATGCAAGCTTATAGCTAGTGACTACTTTGCAATCTTAGAATAGGTTCTATCTGAACCATAACTGTAGCAACTAGGGCTTCAGATATGGTTAAAGTAGCATTCACATTAATAACATTCTTATAAGCAAATATGCTGAAAATCAAAATTTCTTCTTAATATCCAGTCTTAGTTCCTTAGAAAACTGCAGTTATCGAGAGTGCCATCATGTCTTGAAAATTGAAAAGGTGTGTAATTGTGGAATAAAATAATTAAATGATATACATGATACCCTCTCTAACAACTTAAGCTTTTAGTAGTTCAACATGGTATTAGAGCTGTCAAAGTTCGTGAGTTCAAATCTCGCCGCCAACCATCTATTAAAAGATGGGCACGTGTAAGGCTTTAATGAGAAAAATGAATCCCGCATACACGTGAAGGGGCATATTGAAAATAATATTTCAATGATATACATGAGGTCGTTTCTAACAATGTAAGCTTTTCGATAAGTGGTACAACACTTAGGTATACTCAGAAAAGACCAAAATCTGTCATTGTGTATGTTATATTAGAAACTGCATAAAACTACAACAAAAACAAGCTTAGTATTATTTGGCTACATGAATACTTTTTCAATTTTAATCTACAACACATAAACAGAGAGGTCTATCAAGATCAAAACGTTTTCAGCCACATCAAGCCACGTTAATACCTCTCCATCTTCTAACTTGTTCTACATGTATCAGCCACTCTTGTTATTTTTTAGTTAACATTAGATATTCGCCAAACATCCAAGTCATCCTTCACTTAATTTTTCCATGACTACCTCCACATATTGGCACATATCCTTATTTCTTATGTCATCCTTTCAGCTAGAGTTTCACATCCATCTTAACGAGTCAACGTATTCTACTATTATATTATGGACATTTTATTGTTAACAATCTACTAAACCAAAGCTCATCTAATAGTCATTATAGAACTTTTTTCAATTGGTAGGTGTCTAACAACAACAAAATTACTAGTATGGAACTTGTTCTAATTCAAGGACACGACTAATTATGCATCTGATAACTGCTACATTCTGGATTCACATGTAATGGTCGAGAATTTAGGTTAACCAAAAGCTTTACACCCATTATATACCTCTCTGGTCCTCTTCATAATAAGACAAACTTGGATGATAGCTTTTATCATTCTATAGCTTCCACACCTCTTCTATAATTATCAGCTTACAAGAGATTGTGCTCTTAGTATTTGACTATATACCGGCAACAAAGACTGTGTTGTGAGATTTTATTGGTAGTCAACAAGAACATTATCAATTCTTCAGGACTGAATATATATATAGTGCAAGATTCCATTAACATTAACTAGAATTCTCGAGCATGAGTAATTCATAATGAATGCTGGATTTTTTTTATGTATAAAGAATTTAGCTGGGGGAGGGAAAGGACAAATTTATCCAATCTGAAATCTAAACATAGGCTACTTACAGTACCTTCACCCTTTCACTTTCAAATTTCTTCTTTTCCTCTGCTTTCTTTTTACGTGATCGATTTCTAAAATTAAGAAGAATTAAAATGTAAAAAATCAGAAAACAACAAGCAATCTGACCATTGGCATGGTACACAAAAATGTACACCTCTATTCTAAGAGAATAAAAATAATTGACTGGGAACTGAAGTTCAAAAAGATATTAGTCATTACAAAAGAGAATTATTAAGGGTTTTATAATGAAAAGCATGTAAAAGCAAACCTTAATTCCTGTGCGCACAACTTCACTTTTTTGGAAATGAGACGGGGGTCAATTTCTTTAATTTCAATGTTTACTGGATCCTGCGGGCACTAGTTCCATAGGTAAACATGTAAATGCATAAATTTGTGCAGTGGTATGAGATGATACAATAATGTATGTCACATAAACAATTTTACAGTACTCAGATGGTATTATTTGGTATCAATTACTGATTCGTTGAAGCATATACATTGACATACACAAGTTATAGAAAACATTTCATCCATTGCAACTACTTCTAGATTTGTTGCATTACGAAAGGTCAGATCCACAATAATAAGTAAACCAATTTTCTCAATTGCTACAGAAAACCATATCCATTCACACAAATAAATGCAAAAGAAAGGACAACCTTCAAGATGAAGAAACCTACCGTTGGCATCTCATCAGTGGCTGCATCATTCTCATTGTCAATAATCCAGTTTACAGCAGCCTCGATACTTAAATTACCTGGAAAAGTTTAGAGGTTAACTCAGAAAATTATAAATACCCATTATTTGTAAAAAAGTCAAGTCTCGAAGACATTTTGGAAGTTAATATTCACTGAGAAGAAATACTAAAGCATGCAAGAAACAAGAGAAGACCAGACTCTCAAGGGTCCATTTAAGGATCACAAATCTTATCATAAAATACTGGTTTCTTAGCAGTCTTTGGAAAGTCTAATAATGAGACATGTGTACTGCTTAAATGATTAGAACAGAAGACGGAGACAGTTTAAAATTATTAATGAAAAGATATAAACTCTTGAGATAAACTTACTTAAACGTGCAATGTTTTCAAAGCCGACAATTTTATACTTAAGATCATATGAAATCAAAACAAATATAGCATTTATGGCTCATACATAATTCAATGAATACATAAATTTCTTTATTTTCCAATGTTATGCTGAAGACACTTAATAACAACGTGTTTTATATCACACAGCAATAATCAATTTCAAAACCAGAATTTGAAGTAATATACAGTAAAAGATCCCTTCTTGTTGCCTCAATTTTCAGTTTACAAGACATAGTTCCTTATCATTGCCCCAGACCATGCACAGACTTTTCAATCATGCATCTAGGCTTAGAAATCCTCCTATTAGACTTTCAATTAAAAAGGGATGACATCACCTTTTTCTTAGGTTCAATTTTAAAGTAAGACCGAGTATTTGGAATAAATGAGTCCATACAAATATATAAGCATGCATCTTCTCAAAAACTAATTTACCAGAATGATGAAGGGCCTTTCTCGCTTGAGCCTCGGAGAATCCCATTGCTTCAAGTTCATTAAGCAATCTCTTTTCAACTTGCTGAATGACCATTTTTGAAGTAGAATAAACTCCTGTGATTAATAAAAATGCAAGAACTAGATTGAAGGAATCTGTGAAGTTACCAAAATCTTAAAACAGGACGTGCACTAATAAAAAGAATTGCCAAATATTACACGTTGGGGTACTTATCCTAAATAGTGGCTGATTTATTTCGACGAATTCATTTTTCTTTCATCAATGAAGGTAAATCTGGGTGCATTGGTCCCATGGTTTCCAGAGGTTTTATAGTTATAGTATACGTTTCTGCCACATGAACTGTAATTACGCCCAACAACAGTATTCAGCGTCGTATTATGACAGTGACCATCTGCGGAAGTGCCGTGGCAGAAGTTATGGTGATGAATGAACCAGGAAAGGACATATTTGTTATGATAACGATGTAGTGATGCACGACTATAAGTGATATATAGTAATCTTAAACAGTTCACTAACTATGCATATAAATTGGTTAGAAAATGATTACCCTGTTATTGTCATCTTGTCTATGATTTGATGTAGAATATCAATAGGGATTACAGATGCACTAGAGGAAACTGAAAGAATAACATATATCCACTAGTCCCATAATCGGTTTTGTATTATGTAATGAAAAGGTTTTGGCCTTAGTTTACATGTTAACACTTTCACCATCTTCTTCTCTTCCAATTCTTTCTTAAATTTTCGTGATCCAAATTTTGTAGAGGATTTCTACCTTACATGCACAAATCAAATCCATTTCCCCATATCGTGAATGATGAGTATATATCACTCATACTTTAGACACCATATAAGCTTAATATTTAGCTAATTCCTACAAGTTTTGGAGCGTTTTAATGTGTGTGTTTGATGTTGTGATATAGGTTGATGAAATTGAAAGAAATAAGCAAAAGTTGGCAAATTTGGAGAAAATGGCTAAATTGTAAGAGATCTAGAGTTTGGAGACTAAAGTACAAATACTTAAAAGTTGTGTCGAACTTCATGATGAAGATTTGAGAGTGTTACGGGTCAATTGGATGAAGAAAGATGTCAAAGGGATCAAATATAATCAAAGTATTATCACATATCAACTTCCAACGGAAAAAGTTATGCTCCGAATTTTTAGTCTCACATTGAGACACTTTTTGACATAGCAAATGATTGAATTGGAAAATGATATCTGAAGCAAAATTGTATCCATTTAAGTTATCTTTCCAACGCATCTTGAATCGCCTCAATTGGATATCGAGAGGAAAAGTGTTTTTAATGTTTTTGGACTCTTTTATTGACCAAATTCAACTCTAATTCGTCCAAAACTTCGAGATGCTATAAATAAAACCCTAGAGACCACTTTTAATGAAGGAAAAAAATGAAGAATCCAACCCTACAATTCATGCAATTCAAAGGAGATTCAAAGAACAATTCAACGGAGCAAGAGGGACTTACATCAAGGAATCAAGCGAGAGGCACGAAGAACATCAAAGGGAGAAATCAATTTAAAGCTTCAAAAGAGTTTTTTCCTTTTTCTTCTTTCTATGTTATTCATTAACATGTTTAGATTTAGTTTTTCTATCATGAGCTAAACATCTTATCTAGGATTTGATTGTAACCAAAACGTGAGATTATGATTTGATTTTATCATAGTTATTTATATTTGATTTTCCACATATGTTTAATTGTGTTATGAAATTAATACTTTTAATTAATTGGTCACTAATTGAATGAATAGATGTAACTAATTTCAGCACTCGAGAGGAAAATTTAGTTGAGATCATAGGATTGACACAACATAGATTTTAGGGGTTTCGACAGAAAGTATAGGATCTATGAAGCTTACTCCATAAAAGAATCATGAACTTGACAAATTCTTGATTTTAATTTAGAATAGAGATATTGGCATCGAAATCTAGTATTAATTTCTAGCCGGCACTTGAGAGAGGGGAGAGAAATATATTAGGGTTCTTGCTTTTAAACATAAAAAAATTGACTAGAATAATTTAATCATAATTGATAGTTAGGTGAACTCATTCCCTAGGCCTTTCTTATATTGATTGATTAGTATAAATTGCACTCCTTGAATTCATCACCATATTCGCCTTTAGATTAGATAATACTATTGATCACAATCATTCATTCATCTAGATAAAATAAAGGATATATAATTATAATACTTAGTAAAAATCAAATTACAATTTTTGTGGGTTCGATACTCTTAACTTAATTACGATATTACAAAACTTGGCACCGTACACTTGCAGTATAAATCACAGTATAGAAAACGCATGACGGTGAACAAAAAAGAATATTTAGTACTTGCAAGACATAAGAGTCAAAACTCATAATAGAACAAAACAAATTCAAAGATTTATCATATAATATTGTCTAATGGAAGGATTAACAAACAATACTGATGGGACCATTCTATCGAATAATTAATTTAACCTTACATTGGATATATGCAACACCATATCAATGTCAAATCATACGATTGATAAGACTCACAACTCGTGAAAATATAAGTCAATGACTACAGCGGAAAGGGCCAGCCTGGTATTATCAATAGATAAGAAAAATTCATCCCAAATCACGTGAAAATATAAGAAGTGATCAGTTTTCAGGAATGAAAGGGTCTGAGGCGCGATTGACACAAAAATGGCTCATGATGCACTACATGAAACGTACTTCTATAGTTGGAATTCTCTTTAATAATTTGTGTAAAGTATCAATGATTTTTTTTTTCAATAAGGACTTCAGCAGTTTACTTATCCAATTTCCCGGGTCTTTCCCTTGTTAATTACATAACAATACCAAGCTATTACATTTCCTTTTCACCTTTAAACGTCAAGAATATACTATCATCTTCCTCTATTGTAAACAAACATAACTGGAATGTCATAATAAAAACGTAAAATAATTTGCATTGAAAGATAATATAAAAAGACAAAACTGATGCTACCATCACATCAATTAGAAATTAATTTGACATCAAATAGAAAATGTGCATAATTTAAAATCAAACCTGATAAAACCCAAAAAAATAAAAAAGACAAAATAAGCCACATACCTCTTGCTAGAAAGAAACAAGGCAAAACGAGAAGGCCCAGATGACAAAAATGTGAAAGAGAAAGATAGATCACACCGTCACGATGAAACTCTTTCGTGAATTTGGAATAGGAAGTGCTGTGGTCGAGGTTCTTGCTTAACGCGCTTGAAGAAAGGCCTCGAATGTCACGGAAAAGACCTCCATTGGAAGTTTGCAGATGCTGATTCTTTACCCTTTTTCTGTGTTCTTCTCAGAATTTTGAATTTTCTGTTTATATACCTTTCTTCAGGAGGCAAAAGTGAATGCCCAGCTGACATATTTGGCTAAGCCTAAAAGGTTTGAATTTATTTAACGATTAGCTTGAGTTTAGCACACTAGACTAAACAATTTAAAGAATTCAACATCAAATATAATGGATATTTTGTGAATTAAGCTAAAATGACCGAAAATACGTCTCTCACATGCATGAGACCCGAGTGAATAAAAAAATGCAAATTAAAAAAATGAGCCAACCTTTCTAGTACGAGTGTTCGATCATGGAGGCTAAGTTTCCATGTCATGATAGTAAAACCCATTTATTATTAGTAGAGGATGAGGATTAAAATAATAATATTCTCTTATTTTTTTGAAGAATGTTATTTACCATTTTATTTTTCCTTGTCAACACTCCAATGTTTGCAATATGTTATATGGCAAATGACTATTTTCATAAAATGGGTAGCTGACCACTTGTTAAACATTTCAAATGTGTAATTTAACTTGCATTCAACAAGACTACTAGATTCAGTTTTTACAAAATATGCATGCACAATTCTCAAAAGACTTGAACTAACATTATCTCGTCTAAAATATTCGGCAGCAAGTGAAAACCCTTTATACACTACTCTAAACGTGTGTCCATCATGGAATGTTGATTCTTTTGCATCTTTTTCTTCGATATCTTATAAATATATTTTTAAAAAAAACACCTGCTGGCGTCAGACTTTCATGTACATCATATTTGAAGGAGTTTGATTAATCAATAATTCAATGATACAAAATTGGATACAACAAAAAATATAAATAAGGTCACATCACTCTTCTAACTAATCCTAGTTCTATCATGTTTTCTATTCACATTGTACAGAAAAAAAAAATGGTTTTTAAGCTAGCTCCCGTGTGCTCATCTGAAGTAATACTGCCATCCAGCAGCTATACCAGCTACCAAAATAACTTTCAGTACAAGCTTATTATTTATTAAGGATGGTGAAGTTGATGGTGTCTCTGGAGGTTCGACCGGCCTTCCTTTCACCTTAGCAGACAATTTGGATAGCAATGAGGTCAATAGGCCTCTCTTTTTTGCAGCTGCAAGCAAAAAAGATCAGCATGCATCAAGATGGGGCGGCGGTATTTGTCTAAAAGGCTAATAGACAAAGAGCACATGAATATGAAATAGATCCTTTCATACATCAATAAACAGCAAAATTCATCACCAGACTAGTCCTTTTGTAATGTAGTTTTGCCATCTTGAATAGGGCTCTAAAGAAAATGGAGGATTAATCTGATAAATGAGAATTTATCTTCATATGAGGTGAACATCAGATACAAACAAATTGCAAATTCAACTAGTGTAGCACCATGATTTGGTCATACAGTTGAAAATGTTATCTATATGTATGCAGCTTAAGATGAAAGAATTCAATGCTCGTGGTCATTCATGTGATGATGATGCACAAGCTATAATAATTACGGCATAGGTTTAGTATTTCTTCTGTAATCATTTTATATTTATATAATTAGATCTATCTTAATAATTCTAAAATGTGCATCATGAAAAAATCAGTAATCTGGTTTATTAATATTATGACAGTCTGGACAAAATGCAGCATCCTATAAATATCTTCATAATCATATTCTCTCAATTAACCAAAAATTGCAGTTGTGTATTCACTACAAAATTCAAGTCATGTACACTCATTCAGTCAGTAACTGACAGTGGCATCTATATCAGAGTGACAGAAGTAAGAAAATGGTAATGTTCTTATAATGGTTTTCATAAGACAAGTCATTAATGCAGAGCATATTATCAAGGTAGTTTTATATATCAATGCTAATTAATGTCACCTTTGCTTTTCAAACGCCTTTCTTCCTCGCTAACACGCCTTCGCAGTGCATTGAGCAGTGATCCAAAATATAAAGCAAAAACCGTGCAGGTATCGTGATGACATTGTAAGGCATGCTAAAATCAGGAGTTGTCAAAGGCACAAGCAGCACTTCTGTGTAAGAGATAACATGCTTTCTTTCCTGAATGGAGCATAGATAAGACAATGAATAAAAGAAAAATAAAAACAGCTTAGAACCATTGAGATTGCTTGTTAAGATACCTGTAATTCATTCATTATTGGCAACTTGTTCAGAAGATTATCTTCAAAACCTACGCTTGCTTGGGCGTCAGTAAGGCCCTGTTTGATTCCCATTTTCATTTTCATTCTCATTCTTCTACTCATTTTCAACCACACATTCTTCAATAAAATAATATTTTTCATCACATCAATAACTTTTCCTTCTTTTTCAACTACACATTTCCCATCATATCACTATTTCAAAATTCATTTTTTCCAAATAATGCCTATCAAACACACTCTAAAGCTTACTACAGCTGATGGAATGTCAAATCCCTGGTTAGCATCTGGAGGATATTCATCTATATGCAGAAAGCCCTGTTGAGACAGCAAAAGAAGTAAGAAGGCTAAAAGGCAAAATTGAAATACTGAAAAACATATCAAAAGTGATGTGCCACAGATGACCTAATAAAGAAAATATCCAATGTCCTAGAGCTCAACTCGAAACTAGAAATATGTTTCATTGAATAAGCTGAAATTAGAAGAATTTATCAGATGGTAACAAATTAGAGTATATCATAAGGCAAGGAAAACCAAGCAATCTTAAAGAGCCATTCTTTTAATTGTCTTTATACTAATTATATCTTTCCAAACAGCCAACTTCTTTCCCAGTTATTATTTCATCTATTATAACCTAACAATTCCTAATTTGGTTTCGAGGCCAGTAGTTGTCCATGCCTTACAAGGGGCTGGATGTGAAATTGCCCTTTTGAGCAGCAGGATTTGATTGGCTACAACACACTCAAAGTCTATGCTAAAAAATAATATGGAATAATTGAAATTGGGATCAACAACACTTCAATTGTTAGCAAAAAGTTGCTTCGAATATATTTGAACCATAACCAAGAAAATATCAGATCTAGATTTTATGATTGTCAACATCTCAAGTTAATCAATTATATTTCCTAATACTTCAACTTTAGTCCTCAAGTCTCAGATGCCCACATAAATATTGCAAGTTACATACATGAATATTCATTTTTTCATCCCTCATGAAATTTAGTCATTCAGTTACGCTATCTAAAATTATGTAAACATAGATTCAAATTCCGATATTAAAGTACACTATCTGCTCTTTTCTCACCACGTATTTAATTTTTGTTCATGAACAGCAATCAAGCAGCTGATGTTAGCATGATTTGGTTACTAACAGTTCTGAATCAAAATGTTTTACCTTGTCAAACTCCAAAGTTAATGCAGCTGTTATGACACCACAAGGTAATCTGAAGATCATTTCCATTACTCCAGGAGAGACCTTGTCTTTGGAAGGTGAAATATGCATCTTTTCTATGTTTTCCATTGTAGACTGAAGTTCTCCATCTATGAACACCTTCAGTGTATGATAGTAGACCTTGACATACCAAGGCACTACTTGGAAAATATCAATCCTTAACTGAGACCCTTTCTCACAGCAACCAACCCTGTGTGTATTGTTGCTACTTAAAGATTTCAAAGAGATTGTTAATGCACCCCTCTCATTCCCACTTCCCATTAAGAACCTACTAGCACATAAAGGTGCTTGCTGACATGAGCAAACTAGTGGGAGCTTCCACCTTAAACCCAAATCAAATGGTTTTGAGTCATTGTAATCCTCAACCAAGAATTCATAGAGAATAGAGGAACCCTCTTTCTGCAAGTTCTCTACTTCTTTTACTACTCTGTCGGGGGAAGCTGACATTTCAAAGATAGTGTTATTCCAAAAGTCATCATGAATAAGAATCCCACTCTCTGGTGCATCACTTTTCTTCCTTACGTCCTTCAATTCAGATACCAGGTTCTGTTCAAATTGAACATACACATTACTAGACTTTGAGACGGAACATTTTCCATGGACTTTCCTGCCAAATAAGGAACTCAGGGACCAACTTGGCTGTAATATTTTACCAGAAACCGTTGCTCTAGCCCCCAAAGTGTTTGGTTGAAGAACTGTAAGAGTTTGTTCAAGCATTGTACCAGAATTCGCTTTAGCTGTACCAAAATCATCTGAAGTTAAATGCAGCTGCTGAGAATGATAATATCCTTTGTATATAGAAGGTCTATCCATAAGCGCAGAAAGCCCAGCTTTATCTCGGCAAGGAAGCAACTTCAACCAGGGAGTGAGATTTTCTGTGCAAACAGCTTCACGGGGCAGTGTTCCATAACTTAATTTGCCCGCAAATGAATGAAAGCTCCACTGAGGTGCAGAGTAACTAGTTGAATGTTCCAGGAAGTTGATTGAAGCACAAAAGAGCCCTGAAAGAGCATGGGTCAAATTTTTCCATGAAGCATCAACCTGATCTAGGGGAACATCCAAAATCAGCCCATAACTCAACTCCAGGAGGCTTTGCATTGCTGCTTGATATGGGATCCCCCCCCCCCCCCCCCCCCCCCCCCCCCCCCCCCCCCCCCCCCCCCCCCCAGCATTCATAATTCCACCGACCTTGAGTGAAAGATAACTCCATCTCCCGGACTCTGAATTTATTAACCTGATTGTGCAGCCAAAAGACTATTCAGTTATATAATCAGATTGCACTGAACTACAAAACCCAGCAATCCAACAAAAAAGATCTTATCAATCTTTTAAGGATCGAGAATAACATGAATGCATCAAAAAGAATATCAAATGAGAAATGCAATACTCCCCAAGAATAGTTTACTCAGAAGCCTTCAAAAGGACCAAAAGGATTATCCATGAACTACATGAAAAAATTATTCACAGTTTCAGTAAATATTTGCACCACCAAGTCCAAAATATAGTATCTCAAATTAAGACATCAACCAAACTGCTCCAACCTCCAAATAACCAAAACCATGTCATTACAACAACTAATGACATGACCCGTCCCGAGTCAACCTAATGGACCCGACACGTGTCATGCGCCGGTGGTAGATTCAGATAAATACTGGACCTACCACCAAAGCAACTGAATATTTTTTTGACTATGAAATATTTATTAAAAGAATTTTGACAGAGTTTCCTTTGAAAAATGGACTAAAACCACCTGGATAAAAATCAATTTCTCAAACTCATTCATGTAATTTAAAATAGTGCACATTCGTCCCTTAGAATACAAATTATTCAAAATAAAAAGTTGGCAATTCAATATTTAACAAACTTTAAAAATCAAAATACCCAAAAGGAATATGAACTAAATAATATGATGAAATGATCCATACAGCTAATGCAATGTGTGTGTCTCAACGCATAGATCGACAGGCTCCAAAGCTGCACAACTCTGCTACTATCTGCTCAGAAAAAGATTTTAAAATATGAGCTTATAACTCAGTGAGTAGATAGTTTGAAAAATAAGTATACTTTTCTGAAAAGTCTTGCTCTGTTAAAACTTTGAGAAACTCTGATATCTGGGAATACTTTTAAAACTAAGCATGATTGCATCATAAAATTCCTTGCTCTTTGTTCTAAATAAATAACTGAATATAACTAATCTGATTTCGGTAACTATAAGTGAAAATATGGTTTCACATTACTGTAAGCTGAAATCATTATTCTGCAAACTAAATAAACTGAAGTCTGAAGTCTGAAATCTGATAAGCTAAATAAACATAACATTATATACTAGAAAGTCACACCAATAAGTACCCAATGAACAACCTTACACATGTACAGAGTAATCTCGATGTACAAGGCAAAATCATTCAAGTCTGAAAATCTGATAACTGGTCATACGTACGCAGAGCTACCCCAAAGGCTAAGCACCCCAGTACACGGCCCAAAGTCTATGTGTGTACAAGAGTGGGTCCCAAAGACCTCTGATAATCTGATCATACACTGTGGAAACACATTCACATCAGTGCAGAGCGGGTAAAATCACCATATCTGGTCATACACTGTGGAAACACATTCATACAAGTGCAGAGCGGGTAAATCACCTGGGCACTTTCTGATGGTTTTAAAAATAACTATAGATTTGCCGAAATATTTAATACTGATACAACATGCTAATGAAATGATTTAATTTAACTGAAATTAACTTTAAAAAGAACTTGCTATAAGGATCACTTTATTCTGAAATTCACGCTATAAAATCAGTTATATGAAATAATTAACTTTCAAATCCAAATCTAACATAAGTTTAATAAATACTAATTTCTTGTAAAATAAGCTTTTTCCACTCACCGAGTTATGGACTGATCATGGTTTCCACATTCTCATCACCCCTCACCTTCAAGTGCCAAGTATGGTATCATAAACTTGCTGGTATCATAAGCTTGCTTCAATAAATCAAATCTCTTCATAAAAGTGTCTTGAAGATTTTCCTACCAATAGAAATAATAATGATAATTTACTAATAAGAACTTGAAGTCATTTATTTCCATAATCTCAATTAGAGTCACTAATACATATCCACCACTTAACTCCTCAATTTCTATATTTTCCCATGCATCACATTTTCTAATCTTTCCTATCTTTGATTAATCATCAACTTACCCTTCCTTAAAATCATTACCTTATACATGTATAACCCCTATACATAATTAATCCAATACATAAACCTTAATATTTGTCATATAACTTCATTTCAACTTCTAAAATCTGAAAATCAAAGGTTTGACAAAAACAGCACTCAAATCTCAGATTTCTGAATTCTGTCACCATTTCTATTTATTGAAATCTGGCACTAAAACTATGGACAGAAATAGCACCATCCTGCAATTGACAGAAATAGCACAATTCTGGGCAGATTTTCAAAAAATAGCACCTGTGCACATTTGGTCCGAAAATTACCTACAATAATTTCTTAAAAAATGGAGAAATCAACCTTAATCCCTTAATTTAAGTGTTTAACATCATGTAATCCCAAAAAAACCAAAGAAGAAGCATATATTTCATAAACCCATTTCCAAAGTTTCATTTCTTTAATACCCATCTTTCCATATATACATTTCTTTGACATACTCATGTTTAATACCTCAAATACATGTCAATAACCTCTAATTCATGCTATAATTCGAATTTAAGCAAGTTGTTCATAAACCCTAAAAATAATAATTCAACATACTTAAACAATTACCTCTCTAGATAGAATGGAGATTGAAGAAATGGAGAACCCAAGGTTGAAAACCCACTTCTTCTTCTTCTTCTTCTCCTTCTCTTCTTCTTTGGGTCTCTCTCTCAATCTTTCTCTCGGTCTCTCTCGGTCTTTCTCTTTCGTTTCCCCCAAAATAATGAGAAAATGTATAATTTAATGGATATCTATAGAGAATTTACAAGTAAGTCCTCCAATCTTCATACAATGTCATATTTAGTCATTTTATTTTCCATAATAGAAACTAAATCCTTGGATTCATTTATCATATCATTTCTAGTCCTTCAAGTATTAACAATTACCAATTTGACTCCATGAAAATCATTTGCTTCATTTAAGTCCCATTTTGACTATGACCTTGACAATTCCACTTTTGACTTTGACTAAAAAAAAAAATGGGTTGTTACAATCTCACCTCTTTAAAGAATTTCGTCCTCGAAATTCAATCAACTAGAATTCTAACACATAAAGGCATAAAACATACCTCATGAATGATTTTTCTTAGTAATCTTGAACTAGACATATTTTGTTCTTTCATATCTTGCATCTTATTTGGAGTTCTCTAATCAAATTCACATTTCCTGAAGCCATTTAAACCAATTCTGGGCCCCCTACCATTCTTATAACTAAACCAAAGATAAAGACTTAAACTCCACCATATAAATAACAATCTTATCAATATATTCATAAATCTATCTCATGAACCGATTATATCATTTGAAAGAATCTTGTAACCTTTATCGATGTTAATAATGATCAAGATACCATTTTATCTCCATTCTATGTACTTCGAACCTCATAATGAAAAATATTTGAGGGTAACTAATCCAATTCTAATTCGATAATGTCTTCAAAATTTCGATTGTCCCCTATAACAATTGAGATAGCCCAATGAGATATTATTTTCTTTAATTCTATATTACCCAATGATAATATATACTGAACTTCAATTTCAACATTTTGAAAAAGAAATATACCTTAAACTCCAGTGATCGATAAGTATTGGTGTTTCTTGCAATGTGATAACACCACAATTCCTAAATTCAATCCCAATATAACAATCTCCAAATCGTGTCTTAATCATTCCTCTTCAACAATTTATAATAGAATTCATAATTAGCCATTTCACTTCTGGACACTTTCTAAACCTTAACATAATTCATTATCATAATTTAAACTCATCAACTTAAATACAAGAGTACATATTTCCTCAAAAATCAATCTGATAACAAAACTTTTTACATTTCTAAACCCATATATGTTTTTGGTACTCTTTCTTTCCTTGAAGAGGTAACAATATCATTTAATACATGTTAATTCCATACTCTTTTTATTCTATAAAGAGGCATTAACGTATCATCGGCGCATAAACTTTCTTGTCCATGATATAAAGACCTTTATTAAGATAATGTAACCAAACAATACCATTTCACAATTGACTAAAGTTTACATTTGATAGTCACCTTAGACTTAAACTATCCAACATATCATTCATATATTCCATAATGAATAAAATTTCGATAAGAATGGAATACTTTATTCGTGAAATCCGAAAATACAATTGAAAATAACTCAAACTTTACCTTACTAAAAATTCATTAAATGTCACCTTAACTTCCAAATTTAGCTTGAAACTTCTAAATTGCATGCAATATAACATAATAATCCACAAATGGCCTTGACAAAATTAACTTAATAACCCAAATATCTCATCGCATTATTTAGCTATAGGACAACCACAACATTCATTTACTTGCTATTCACTATATCATGTAACCTTATCATTTATGATCACATTGTATAACTTGAAACATTTGATTATTCATATTTCCTTAGAATCACAAAAATAATACTCTTTATAACTATCAAGTGACATTTCACATCTTAATGGACATCAAGAGTCCGCATGCTAATATTCCATAGTCTCATTCCATTCCTCAAGTCATACGTGCACTTACATGAAATATGCTAATCATTTTTTTTTTCTATACCACAATATATTATTCTTTTCTATAACTCAAGAATCATAATGTGCATCTATTCGATTCATTCTTTCCATTCATTCCTTGAAGTACTCAACTACATACAAATTTCTTAAATAAAGAAATAAAATACAATACTCGGTCTTTATTCTCATTGCCTTTATGTATCCACAAAAAGCACGCGTTTAAATAATACAGCTAAAAATCCAATCATATCCAACAAAATATTCTCTGATCCTTCCAGACTCTAAAATACACTGACATGTCGTCCATACTTTTCTTATCCACTTGTTATAATACAAATGAAATTACTCTACTTAGGAGATCCAAACTATATGTGATAAGATAGTAATCCAAATGGAATAAAATAAATCTCCCATTGTAACCTAAATATATCATCACTTCCTTTTAGCATAATATCAATCATATCTTTCTTTTATCATTGTATCCTTAACCTTCTCACAATCACATAACATTGTTACATGAACATCATCATACATATGGCCTTAAATTTTTAATCACATCTTGTCCCATAAGTTATACAAAATAATTCATCATATTGATCTTGTTACCTTTATTGAATGAATATCATCATATCCTTGTCAAATAAACAATTATCGATGCGACTATGCACCAATTTCACAACCTTAATAAATAAATAAATAAATATATATATATATATATATATATATATATATATATATATATATATATATATATATATATATATCCTTGTACTATTTACTTTCTTACTTTGTACACATATATAACAAAAGCTAATCGCTCATTGTATTGCACATTTTTCCACAAAATTCAATTGGCCCTGCTTTTCCTTATCTTATGCTTCGTTGATTCTGATTCTACATCACTTATCCTTTCTATACTCGAGAAATAAAATCTAAGTTACTCCTGACATACCTGAATGCACATATCCATTTAATTCGATTTCTTAAACCAAAAATTACAACAATTTTTTTTTTTTTTTTTTTAATAACACCTTGACCATTTGACTTTCCAAGTTAATTTAAATTCATCATTGACTATCACCAAACTGTATTCATCGAGCATACTGTAAGTAAAGATATTCCTATGTAAACATTTAAAAAAATCCCAAAATTCTGCATAAAAATTGGTACTTAAGTGATTGTACCATCTATCACTTCAAATGCCTATAAGTAATCAACTAGCAAAACCATCAAAATTTTCACCTTTAAATTAACAATCCTTTCACGAATTGATTGGTGATTCCTATATGATTCAGATATCATGACCCTAAGGTACTATTGATTGGTGATTCCTATATGCTTAAAAAGGAAAATTTGTAGGACTACGAAAATACTTGTGTTATGTTATATGAAGCTAAATATTCAGCTTGAGTGTAACTAGGGAGAGATAATATGTATTTTCAGTAAAATAAGAAGAAATAATTTTTTTTTTGATAGGTAATCAATGTTTTTATTAATCAAATGATAATACACAAGGTGTATATTATCAGTTTAAACAGGATAAAAATGAAATAAAGTTTGGCAGCCCCTCTATCTGATTTCTAGTCGCTGCATTATACCAATTATATAATATCAAATAAAATAATTTCCTGAACTGCTCTGTCGACCGTGCTTGATCTTCAAAATAGCGGTTATTTCTTTCTCTCCACACGCACCATACAATACAAACAGGAATAAGGTCCCAAGCAAGTTTACTATTCTTGTCTCGAAGTTTTCTTCTCTATGCTTGGACCACGTCCCTTATATACCTTGGCATCACCCAATTCATATGTTGAATGGCCAGAATATCGTTCCACAGCCAACGCACATCATCGCAATGAATGAACAAGTGGTCAATCGTCTCCCCATTCCTCTTACACATGTAACACCACTCTGTAACATAACAACCTCTTCTTCGAAGATTGTCCACCGTTAACACCTGCCCCCTCAAAACTGTCCACAGCAAAAATGCCACCCATGGAGGCAATTTGCATTGCCAAACCCGCCTCCACGGGAATGAAATCTTCACAAGTTCCAACAAGGATCTAAAATATGTGCGAACAGTGAAAATACTGTTTGCTGCCATTCTCCACCTGCTACAATCGTCCTCTCCTACCCTGATGTGCACCTCATGCAAGGAGGTAAAAAACAGCATGTTATCATCCAATCCCAATCCTGTAGGCCCCTCCCGAAGGTGATGTTCCAGTGAGGACTCCCATTATGTATAGTTAATACATCAATCACCCTAGCCAGCGGTTCCAAAGTAATACGATGCAGAGAAGGGAACCTCTTCTTCAGTGGTTGATCTCGATGCCAACAATCATCCCAAAATCTGACATTGTCTCCATTCCCCACAAAAGTCAATCTATTCTGAAAATCGTTCTATCATTTTCTGATATATCTCCAGAAGCTTACCCCATACGGGCCACGACCCTCCACTGTGCTCCAGCCCCCCTCCATAACATCATACTTCACCCCTATGATTTCTCTCCACCAACTCTCCCTGTACACTCCAAATCTCCATAACCACTTGCCCAACAGTGCCTTATTGAACATTACAAGGCTCTTTAATCCAAGACCCCCCGCTGTAATAGGGGAACAAACATCATCCCATTTGACCAAATGAAATTTCCTCTCCTCTCCCAACCTAGCTCAAAGAAACTCCATTTGGATTCCCTCTAATCTCATTGCCACTGCAACAGGAATAGGGAACAATGACAAAAAATATGTAGGAAGATTAGAGAGAGTAGACTTAATGAGTGTAAGTCGACCTCCTTTAGAAAGATACATACGCTTCCATCATGCTAACCTCTTCTCCACCTTTTCTATATATAAGTCTGCTTTTAAATTGTGCACCTAATGGAAGGCCGAGATATGAGATAGGCAACTTTGCTACCCTACAGTCCAATATAGCAGCCAGCTCCTCCACGTTAGTCACCTCTCCCACTGGAATAGCCTCGGATTTCCCCAAATTTATCTTCAATCCAGAAACTGCTTCAAAGCACAGAAGCAATCGACGCAGGTTTCTAATTTGCTTCTCCTCTGCATCACAGAAAAACAGCGTATCATCTGCAAATAACAAATGGAAAACGTGTAGATGACCAACCGTAAAGCCTCTTAACAGACCCTCCCTCACTGTTTTCTCAATCATTCTACTGAATGCCTCCATTACAATAACAAACAGCAATGGAGATAGCGGGTCCCCTTGCCTCAAACCTTTGCTGCTCCGAAAATGACCCTCGGGAGTGCCGTTGACCAAAACTGAGAATGACACCATTGAGATACAAAAATGTATCCACTTATACCACTTATCTCCAAAACCACACCGCTTAAGCATATACATAAGAAACCCCCAATTCACATGATCATGTGCCTTCTGGATATCCAGCTTGCATAACATACCTGGAGCCCTCAGACGTATTCTAGAGTCAATACATTCGTTCGCTATAAGAACAGAATCCGTAATCTGTTGCCCTCTTACAAAAGCATTCTGAAACTTAGACACCACTTTTCCCAACACCTCCTTTAATCTATTTGCCAGAGCTTTAGTAAGGATCTTGTACATCCCACTGACTAGACTTGTAGGGCGAAAATCTTTAATATCAGACACTCTTGGTTTTTTAGGGATTAACACAATAAAAGTGGCATTAGCACTTCTCAGAAACCTGCCACATTCGAAGAAATAGGTGATCACATCCATGATATTCAATTGCACCACCTCCCAACAAGCCTAATAGAATGAGAACGAGAACCTATCCGGTCCCCGGGGCTTTGTCACCATTCATACCGAGCACCACCTCTCTAATTTTGTCCTCCTTAAATGGTCTCTCTATCCAACTTGCATCATCCTCGGTAATAGTTGGAAAAATCCAACCCCTCCAGCTGTGGCCTCTACTTGGATTGCTCCTGGTAAAGGTTCTGATAAAAGCCCACCAGTTGAGTCCCAATATCCTGTGGGTCCTCATAAGTAATCTCGTCGACCTCCAACCATGTGATCGAATTGTTGCGCCGATTGGAGTTAGCAACCCTGTGTAAAAACTTGGTGCATTTATCACCCTCTTTCAACCATGTGACCCTCGATTTCTGGCGCCAAGCAATCTCCTCCATCTCCAACAATTTCTCCGCCTCTCCCCTTACCACGCCACGTCTCTCCTTCTCCTCCAACCCTCGACTCTCCTTTTGTCTATCCAATTCTTCAACTTTTGAAAGACATTAATTTTTACGACAATTTACATCGCCCACCACCTCTTCATTCCACCTCTTCAAATCTCTTTTTAAAGCCTTCAGTTTCTGATCTAAAACAAAACTTGGAGACCTCCTGAAATGATAAGAATCCCACCAATTCCGTACACGCTCCCCAAAACCTTCTACTTTCAACCACATCTTCTCAAACCTGAAAGGCCTTCTTTCACAACCCCTCGTGTTCCCAAATAGTGCAATAGGGAAATTATCGGAGTACACCCACCTCAATCTCCTCTGAATAACATTTGAGTACTTAGCCTCCCATTCCCCACTGACCAGGAATCGGTCTAGACGAGATTGAACAGGCCGATCCCGATTAGATGACCATGTAAAGTCTCCTCCAATCAACGGTAGATCCTAGTACCTGTTGTCCCTGATGAAACTTGAAAAGTCCTCCATTGCCCCTGTCAGTCTCCCACCATTCGACCTCTCAGTAGGAAATCAGACCACATTAAAATCCCCGCCAATGCACACTAGGAGGTTCCACCAAGCCATCATACCAGTCAACTCATCCCACATACCCTCTCTATTTCCATCCGCAGTAGGTCCTTATCCCCAATATTTCTAAACAAAAGCGATAGAGAAAATTGCCCTGCACTGACCTCCTCCATGTCACTTTCAAGGGAATTTTCACTGCGGAATTGTAGTTGCGAATGTAGATAGCACTTGAAGTGGTGGCAAAAAAAGCTCGTGGACTAGGACCGCCCGGGCTCGGCTCGCGGCTCGTAGAATCGAGTTAGGTTCGGGCCGAGCCCTCTTTTAGAGAGAAATGGGCCGATTTTAACTCGGCTCACGAGCTCGAAAATATATAAAATTTAAAAAAAAAATTGGTAGGAACGAAGAAAAAAACAGGCTGGCCCGGTTCGACTCGGGAAAAGATTAAGTCGAAGCTTGGGTCGAGTCTTTTTTCTAGGCGAGCAAAAGCTCAGCTCGTAAAAAAACCCCATCTCGGGCCCGAGCCGAGCCCAAACCTCAAATTCGGCCCACAAACCAACTCGGCTCGACTTGTTGACACCCTTACTTGAACATCACAATCCGCTATGGAAGCTTCAATCAAAGCTCTTAACCTTGGGGGAATATTTGGAGACTGAACATTTTGATTGGGTTGGAGTGGGGCCAATGTAGACTTTGCTGGTATAGTCTTTTGTTGTTGAATGGGACTTTGATTTTTTTATTTTTTGTAACTAAACTACAGATAATCAAAACTTATTAAAATATTTTCCTAAAATTAAGCAAAATTAGTGGTGTTGGGCTGTGATGCCAACCCCAGTTCCAACACGGGCAATGATAAGAAAAAGGCTCAATATAGAACTAATTGATCACTGAGACGGCCCACTTACCAAGCCCAAATTCAACCCATTTCCTTAATCGCTCTGGACCGTGAGATCGACCCATTAATCAACGGTAGCTGGTTTTTACTATAAATACGACCCTTGATTTGCCCTAGAGGTGAGATCGTTCATTTTATTCTTTTTTAGAGTCTCTCGAACCTTCAAGGACGTTCGTTTTTTCTTCGTGATTTTCTCTTCTGTTCTGTGTGAGATCTTGAGTGATTATCTTTGTGATAATCAAGTCCTTATGTATTTTCTCTGTGTGAGTAATCTGTTGAACAGTGGTTTGTTCAATCTTTGGTTCCATTTAGTGAATCTGTGGAATGCGAGGTTGTGAGGGCTTGGTCGAGTCTCGGTGCCTCTTTGATGGTTCTTGAGGCGTGTGATCTGAGCCTGTAAATGATTGATACTTTTGGTCCATTTGGTTTAGAATTCATTTGTAAAGTTGTTCTATAATTTTGTATAGCTTCAGCTCTTTTTGAATAATAGTGGTATCAGAGCCTTCATTGGCTGTTAGTGTATCTTCGATCGAAGTTCGAACACTGGAAAATTAATTTTCAAGCGCTCGACTTCAGATCGCGTGAGATCGTGAAACCCTAGGTCTTGATCTGTGTCGATCTGGCGGTTTGTTGAGTTGCACTGTACCTGGACTGTGGGAATCGAGGAAGCTGTGTGAGTTTCATCCTCGATCTTGAAAGGAACCCCAAATGTGAAGTTTTCTTGGGTTCAGTTTGAACTGGAACACCAAACTTGAAGCTCCAAAACTTCGAATTGTTCGCTGGTGACCTGGAAAGCTCTTGACCTTTGATGATGATATAATCGCTAGTGGCTACTAGTGGCTAAAGCATAGCCACGCTTCAGTTTGCACTTCTTGAACCCCATACGAACACACACACTCACTGAACTTAATATTTTTGTATGTGCCTTTATTTGTCATTTCATTAACTGCTGAATATCATTACGTGTTATTTTGAGTTTGTGATATCTTGAGTACATTCGTCTGAAACCTTTTAATTTGGGTGATTCAAATTGTACCTTGACCTGAGAACTTGATTCTCATGGAACCATAGTGAATTTGATCATCCTTAGGCTCTGCAGATTTTGTTTCTTGATACTGAGATATAGTTTCCCGTCTGTTGTGTATTATTTCTTGATTCTTGTGTTGTTTACATTAAGACAACAATTGATCTTGTTATTCTTGAAACTGTTTGTAATTGAAAAATAACTGTGATATATTCATTTTATTACTACTTATATTCAAATTCAACAGATTTTCAAAAGTTGATCATTTGTCCTGTTTTAATTTTTTGAAAATACTGTATGTTATTTTTCAACAATAAAACATGACAAAATCATCTTTTGAACTTGGAGTTTTTTTAATGGAAAATGGGATTTTCCCATTTGGCAACAAAAAATGTGAGGTGTTTTAGTCCAATAAAAAGTTTCTAAGGCAATAACACAAAGAGTATCCTGAAACCATGACTGATGATCAACAGAAAGAATCTGATGAACTTGCTTATTCCTCCATCATTCTGCATTAATCTGATCAAGTTTTAAGAAAAGTAGGAAAGCATGATGATGTTAAGGCCCCGTGGGATGAATTAGAGAAACTTTACCTACCTAAGTTCTGCCTAATAAGTTGTTTCTGTTAGAGAATTTTTTTAGCTTTAGGATAGATCCTATTAGAGACTTAGAGGATAGTCTGGACATTTTTAATAAGCTAGTTCAAGACATAACTAATACTGGTGAGTAAGTTTCTGATGAGTATAAGGCTGAAGTGCTGCTTAATGCTATTCCCGACGCTTATCAAGAGGTTAAATCAACCATTAAGTATGGTAGAGATACTCTTACACCTGACATTGTCATAAACTCTCTAAGGAGTAAAGATCTTGAACTTAGATCTGAGAGAGGTAATGCTAGGTCTGAAAACTTGTTTGTTAGAGGGAGGACTTTTAGCTGGTCTAGTGGTACTCAGGAGAACCAGAATAATCAGGGAAACAATAACAGGAGAAATTTTAAGGGTAGGGACAGGTCTAAGTCAAAGACTAGAACTAAAAAAAGTGTTATGGGTGTGGAAAAATTGGACATTTTATCAAAGATTGTTTTAAGAAGAAAAATGAATAGAAAGGCGGAGGTGTTGATGAAGGAAATGTGGTTGAATCTGATGGTTCTACACAATTGATGTATATACTGTGACTGAACAACTGCCTGACTTTAACTCTGCAAGTGTTGTTGATGAAGGAAATCAGAACCAAGAATGAATCTTGGATTCTGGTTGTACCTTCCATATGACCTCTAAGAAGAGCCGGTTAGAAGATTTTAAGAAAATTAATGGAAGTGAAGTAGTTATGGGGAATAACATAGCCTGCAGAGTTGAGAGAGCAGGGAATGTCACATTGAAATGTGATAATGGATATATTTACACCCTTGAAAGGGTTAAGTATGTTCCTGAACTAAACAGGAACTTGATTTCAATGGGAAATCTGGATGACATGGGGCTACAAGGTAGAATAGAAGATGGTTTTTTAAAGGTGATAAAGGGATCACTTGTTATCTTTAAAGGTGTTAAGAGAAATGGGATTTATGTGATCGAAGCTAGTATATTGCTTAATCATAGAACTGAGTCTTCTAGTGTTGAAGTTTATGCCACTTTAAAATGGCACAAGAGATTGGCCCATGTTGGTGAAAAGGGGCTACATATCCTTCTTAAGAAAGATGTGTTTGGAAAAGACTTTATATCTAAGGTATCATTTTGTGAGAATTGCACCTTAGAAAAGCAGCATAGGCTGCATTTTAACATAGGACAGCATAGAACCACCTCTCCCCTTAAGTATATACATGCTGATTTATGGGGACCATCATCTACTGTTACTCAAGGAGGAAATAGATATTTCTTGTCCTTGATTGATAACTATTCTAGAAAGGTTTGGGTTTATTTGTTGAAACATAAATATGAAACTTTAGAGAAATTTAGAACCTGGAAAATTCTGGTGGAAAATCAGATTGAGAAGAAAATTAAGACATTTAGGACTGATAATGGTCTTGAGTTTTGCAATGCTGAATTTGATCAGTTGTGCAAAGAGTCTGGGATTAAAAGGCATAAAACAGTACCCTATACACCTCAGCAGAATGGAGTGGCTGAGAGGATTAATAGAACCCTTCTAGATAAGGTTAGGTGCATGCTAATAGGTTCAGGTGTGCGTAAGGTTTTATGGGGTGAAGCTGTAATGACAGCCCCTTATGTTGTTAATATGACTTCCTCAAGTGCTTTATGTGATAGAACCCCTGAAGAGCTTTGGACTGGACATGTGCCTGATTATTCCTACTTAAAAATCTTTGGTTGTGCAGCCTATTCCCATCAAAGTATAGGAAAACTTGAACCTAGAGCTCAAAAATGTGTTTTCTTGGGATATCCTGATGGTGTAAAAGGTTATAGGCTGTGGAGTAGAGAAACTAAAGGTTTTTTAAATTGTCACCAACAGAGATGTTACATTTGATGAGTCAAATATGCCTTGTTTAGAAAATAATGAGCCAAAAGGGCTATCTGGTGATGAAAAGAGTGATGGTTCCAAGCCGCAGGTGGAGCTTGGCTTACTTACTGAACCTGATGTTCAAGAACAGGTGGAGGAAGAAACTGAAACTGCTTCTGGAACACAAGAGATTGAAAAGGAAAGTGTTCAAGAAAATCTGGAAGGTTAGCCCGATGAATTGGGAGATTACCAATTAGCTAAATATAGGACTAGGAGAGACATAAGAGAGCCTGTTAGGTATGGAGATTACCTTTCACTTGTTGTTTTGTCCTATCAAGACTTAGTGTTTAAAGAACCAAAATCTTATGAAGAGGGTATTAGTAGCCAACAATCTGAAAATTGGCATGCTGCTATGATAGATGAAATGGACTCCATAATGAAAAATAAGACCTGGACATTAGTTACTAAACCCGCAGGTAAGACCCTTGTTGATTGCAAGTGGATCTTTAGTGTTAAGGAGGGAAATACTGAGAAAATGCCCATAAGATTTAAGGCTAGACTTGTAGCAAAGGGATTTACACAAAAGAGAGCATAGATTATAATGAGATATTTTCACATGTGATTAAGTACACTAC
The DNA here is from genome assembly GCA_019395295.1 of Osmanthus fragrans. Taxonomy (NCBI): domain Eukaryota; kingdom Viridiplantae; phylum Streptophyta; class Magnoliopsida; order Lamiales; family Oleaceae; genus Osmanthus; species Osmanthus fragrans. Next base: position 19,271,260 of record CM033343.1, on the reverse strand, counting down.
AATTAGAGTTATGCTTGCTCTTGTTGCTCATTATGATTTTGAACTTGAACAAATGGATGTGAAAACTACCTTCTTGCATCGTGACCTTGATGAAGTGATTTATATGAGACAACCACCTGATTTTATTGATGAAACTAAATCTGATCATGTGTGCCTGTTAAAAAGATCATTATATGGTTTAAAGCAATCTCCACGACAATGGTACAAAATGTTTGATAATTTTGTATCTACTGTTGGTTTTAGAATAAGTGAATTTGATCATTGTCTTTATTTTAAAAGAAATGATGAAAATGTTATTGTTGTTTTTATACTTCTTTATGTGGATGACATGTTGTTGATTGGTCAGAATATGCATGTTGTTAATCAGATAAAAAAGTCTTTAAGTTCTGAATTTGAAATGAAAGACCTAGGACATGCTAAGAAAATTTTTGGGATGGAGATCACTAGGAAAAGGCATAACAGGTTATTGAATTTAAAGCAAACTGCATATGTGGAAAAAAATGTTGATTAAGTTTGCTATGCATAACTCTAAATCTGTTTCACTTCCGCTGGCCAGCCAGTTTAAACTTAGTAAAGAACAATGTCCTATAGATGAATATGACATTAGGCAAATGGAAAAGTACCCTATGCAGATGCAGTAGGATCTGTCATGTACACCATGGTATGCACTAGGCCTGATGTGGCTCATTCCATTAGCACGCTTAGTAAATTTATGACTAATCCAGGACCTGAACATTGGGTTGCTTTAAAATGGCTATTGAGATATTTGAAGGGATCTTCACACTTAGGTTTGACATTTAGTGCCTGTAATGAAGGTGTAGTACTTAAGGCTTTTGTAGATTTAGATTTTGCCGAAGATAGAGACAATAAGAAATCTACTACTGCTTATATGTTTTCTTTGTGTAATACATGCATTAGTTGGAAATCACAACTTCAACCTATTGTTGCTTTATCTACTACAGAAGCTGAGTATGTTGCTGGAACTGAAGCAATAAAAGAAGCCTTATGGCTTAAGGGCTTGTTATCTGAAATAAATTAATTGTGTAACCCTATTGTTGTATATTCAAACAGTCAAAGTGCTATTCACCTATGTAAAAACCCTGTTTTTCATGAAAAAACCAAACATATTGATGTTAAGTTGCATTTTATTAGAGATGTTATTTCTAAAGAAATTGTTTTACTTGAGAAAATTGCAACTCAGTTTAATCAAGCTGATATGGGGACCAAGGTAATACCTTTAAACAAGTTTAAGTCATGTTCACAAATTCTGAACATTGATGCTAGTTAATTTGGTTCTGTGCTGGTGCTGAACCTAGTGCCCTTTGGAAGTATTGGGAAGCTGCATTATTAGGGATGTGATATATAAATTGTATTTATATTTATTAGGCTTCTTGTATGACCACTGGCATCAAGGTGGAGATCTATTGGGCTGTGATGCCAGACCTAGTTCCAACACAGGCAATATGAGAAAAAGGCCTAATATGGAACTAATTGATCACTGAGACGGCCCACTTACCAAGCCCAATATTCAGCCCATTTCCTTAGTCGCTCTAGATCGTGAGATCGACCCATTGATCAACAGTAGCTGGTCTTTACTATAAATACGACCCCTTACTTTGCCCTAGAGGTGAGATCGTTCATTTTCTTCTTTCTGAGAGTCTCTCGAACCTTCAAGGACGTTCGTTTCTTCTTCGTGATTTTCTTTTCTTCTCTGTGTGAGATCTTGATTGATTATCTTTGTGATAATCAAGTCCTTGTGTATTTTCCCTGTGTGAGTAATCTATTGAACAGTGGTTTGTTCAATCTTTGGTTCCATTGAGTGAATCTGTGGAATGCAAGGTTGTGAGGGCTTGGTCGAGTCTCGGTGCCTCTTTGATGATTCTTGAGGCGTGTGATCTGAGCCTGTAAATGATTGATACTTTGGTGCCTTTGGTTTAAAATTCATTTGTAAAGTTCTTCTATAATTTTGTATAGCTTCATCTCTTTTTGAATAATAAGTGGGATCTCACATTTACTCATCTTAAGTAATTACTAATTAAAACCAAATAACGGTCAATAAATTATAGTCAAATTGAGTATTTTAAAAAAATAAAAATTCAATCCATTTGATTATGGATCTTCTAATTCAAATTTTTTAGCCGACAGACATGGAATCAAATTTGATGATATTCAAGAAAATGCAAAATGTTTTATCGTTTACTTCAAAAATAATAAATTTGGCTATAAAGTTATTTTTTGCATCTTGAAGTAAAGTACATTATTAGCCCTTTTACTTTTGGTTGCAAACAATGTTATTCCAAATTTACTTTTGCGATTCCTATTACTAAATTTAGGTTCTTAATATTGAAAATTAGATCGAATCAATTGTGGACAGTAAATTGGTGACAATTACAATTACAATCAGAAAGCTGTTTAGTTATACATTGTTTTGATAATTTTCTACATTATATGTTGAACTAGACATGTAATATTATAACAAACTAATACTCAAAATGTAAAAATAATCACAAGATGCCATAGAGTCACGGGGTATATATTCAATATCAATTTGTTATGAGTTCTTAACGATTGTATGTTCCACTATATGTAACTTCTTCTGACATATTTATAACAAATTGCATATAAAAACATGTTAGACACGTTGATAGAATGTAGTATGTGCTACATAGTAAATTGTTTTGACTCGATTAACATGTTACGACATGCTTATTGTGATATGTTAATATTGCTCCATGTTTGATAAGATCTATGACATTATCATTTATGTTCATTGCAGTTATGGGAGATATTAAGTATTCATAACTTCCCAGATTTGCTGCAGGAAGATGTTTTCCCCAATTTATGACGTCAAAAAGAGGTGTTCAATATCATTGAAAATTGTTTTATAACCTTCTTCACATTCTTCATATTACAAACTTTCATAACCTTCCTTGAAACGCAATCATGATTCATTTGACCATGTTATATCTCACTTCAAAATAAATTGTGACCATAATTTATATTTCAAAATTCAAGTGCAACATATTATATTATGCATCAAACTTGTTTTCAATGTAACATATCATATTACAGTATGTACACATATCAAGTCACATACTATATTTCACGTGTTACATTACACATCATGTTATGTCTCATTTCAAAATAGTGTAACCATAATGTCTATTTAAAAATCAAGCATAAGGGAAGAAACTAATAATAAAAAATAAAAATAAAAGATTTTTCAGAAATTTTTATATAAGGTAAGAATAAACAGAGATATTAAAACAGGGCTAAAGGTAAAAAGTGTTATATTTGTGGGAAAATATGACACTTTATAAAAGATTGTTATACAAGAATAAAAAAAATTGAAAAACCCTCAAAAGGTTGAAGATGGAGTTACAATAGCTTATGAAAAAGATACAACCAAAAATGGACAAGTCAATGTAACTAATTTATATAAAGAGGGATGGATTCTTTACTCAGGGTATATGTATCATACATCTTCATAGTAAAGAATGATTTCATGAATTGCTTGAAATAAATGGTGGTCACTTATCTATGGAAAATAAATTTATTTTATTTTATTATTATTATTATTATTATTTGCAGAATAAAAGGTATTGAGAGAATGATTTTCAATTTGGAAATGGGCATAATCTGATTCTTGGAAAAATTAGATATATGTACCAAATTTTAAGAATAAACCTTATCTCTCTAGATATTCTAGATGATGAGGATTTTAAAATAATTAATATAAATAGAATTATTAAAATTCTATTTTTTTTTTTTTTTTTTTTTTTTTTTTGCAAATATCATTAACACTCTTAAGACAAATGAAATTTATGTGTTAAAAAGTCACACCCATAGTGGGAAGTTCTCTTGTTGCCGGAAATACAGGATGAGAGGTAAGCATGAGCGGCCGTCCAATGTAATAAAAAAAATTCGATGGATTCAACACGGGCAGTCATTGGTGCTTGCTACCGCAATGTCACAAAATGATAAATATGCAATTTGGCAGAAAATGCTAGGTCATGTAAGTGATAAATGTCTGCAACATTTGAAAAAAATAGTTTTTTATCTAGATATATTTGAAAAGTTAACATTCAATGAGTAATGAATATAGGGAATGCAAAATAAATTAGCTTTTAATTATGAAATTCAAAAATCTTTATCTATCTTGGATTATTTGGATGCCGGTTGTGTGTACCTTATCTAATTTTAATTTTTTTTCATGAGTAATCTGTAATCCTGTGAAGGTCATTTATGAATTAACTAATTAGATATCTTAAAGGTAAAATAAAATCAGGGTTTCATATTTACTAAAGTAGAAGAAAGAGAAATGTTGAAAGATTTTGTTGATTCTAATTTTGCTAAGAACGATGACAACGGAAAATCCATATCTACATATATTTATACAATTAATAATACGTTTATCAACTGGAAATCATAGTTGTAAAAGATAGGGGATATATATATTCTATTAAGGCAAAATATATATTTGTTGTATGTTACTATGGAAGATATTTAGTTAAGGGAATTGCTGAGTGAAATAGAATTTATTGAAAATGATAATTATTTGGAGTGCAATTAATACATTTAAGTAGAAATCTTGTCCTTTGTAATAGAACTAAATATCATAGTTATGAACTGGGTCTCGAGTCAATGGTCAAACCCATAGGTCATTACTTAAAATTATAAAATATAATTAAAATATAATTTTTTTTCTTTGAGATAAAATTAAAGATTTTAAGCTATTTGTCATTAATTATTTATCTATTTTAAATTATAAATTTTTAAACATTCAATTTATCTTAATCTTTCAATGCAAAATACGTCTGTAAAACAAACTAAACTATTGGAGTATAGAGAACCATAAATGATTTAGGCATATATAGAGTTTATTACGAAAAAGTATCAACATTGTTGCATTTCTTAGTGTTTAGAGCCATACAAGTTCAAGGTTCAACTCCTTTGACCCTAAAATTTTAAAAACTCCGGTCAACCGGGCCAACGGTTTAACATAAAACCGTTGGTTTACTCGTTAAAAAATCGAGTCACCTACACTTGGACTGAATGGCCATACCCAACCCGACCAAAGGCCCGAGTCACCAGTTTCCTTGCCTGGTAAGTTGGACTGGGCCGGATTTTATAACACTGCTAAACATATAGATGTTAAGTTTCATTTCATTAGATGTGAAAGTTTCTATAAAATATAATCTTGCAAATTTAGGAACCAAAATACTACCTTTAAATAAATTTGAAGTTTGCTTAGATCCACATGATCCAATAGTTGAAGCAACGTGGAGATTGTTGGGCTAGTGCTTGACAATTGGGCCATCTGATTATTGTTGGAGCTCAATGATGTCACATAACATGGCATGATTCAGTTTGATCCCTGTAATAATCTCATGCTTCTGAAATGTGACTCTTTGTTGTGGTTTTAGTTGTAGAGATGGAGACGTGTGGCACACTTGCGTGCTAATATCTGTTAACCTAATCATGGATTAGGAATACCAAATCGAACATCAAACATAAACAAAATTGCAGAAAAAGAAAGGATAAGAGAACACAAGATATGTTTTGCCCTAAAAAGGTCTCGGATGTTCGGCTTTCAACCTAGTCACCCGTTGAGCATCTAAGAATCAGATATCTGTTCTAGATCCACTGTAATCACCAAGAAATCAGTTACAAATGTATGAAGAAATCAATATTTCTTCAGTATATCTCTCTCCCCACGTTTATACAAACCGTACCACAAAGGATCTCTCAAACGACACTCATCATTGCAAGAATACAGATTCTATCACTAAGAAGAAGTTGAAGATCCATAAAGGATCGAAGAACAACGTTTATAGAGCAAACCCTAATCTCACAGTAAGAGAGAGAAAACATGAAGAGTCGAGAGAAAGCCAAGAGCCAAGACTAAGGCATGTTGAAGACCAAGACCAAGTAAATATATGTTCAACCAAAGGTCAGCATCTAAGGGTCAGGGACCAGCCACGTGTACGACTGATCCTCAACACTTAAGTGAGACAAAAGCGTCATAGGCAGAAATACGATTTCTCCAAGTCCAGCAGCCCAATTATACAAAATAAATGAGGCCCAACAATATTAAGTCCAGCATGCCAAGAATTTAGTAAGGCAACCTAAACTAAAATATAACAAACTCCACCTTGCTGAACTAATCTCTTGGCCTAAGAAAATATTGGATCTAGGAACAAATACAAGGTTTCATTCACTTGCTCTAAGTACCTATAAAAACATAAAGAAAAAAATGTTAGTTCAATCTTATCTAAAGAAAATACTTGAAGTTCTAATTTGTTACTATCTCAAGTAACACTTAGAATCTTCAAGCAATTTTTAAATTTGTTCAAAGGTAATACCTTAGTCCCCAAATCAGAGGGATTGAATTCTATAGGGATCTTAACTATACTGATCTCACCCTTTTCAACCATATTTCGCACAAAGTGAAATTTTATGTCTACATGCTTGGTTCTGTCATGGTAAACAAGGTTTTTACTAAGGTGAATAACACTTTGATTATCAGTGTATACACTAACAGAGTCATTAAGAAAACCAATTTCATTTGAAAGACCCTTGAGCCAAACACTTTCTTTTACAACATCATATGCAGCAATATATTCAGCTTCAGTGAAAGATAAGGCAACCAATTTTTGCAATTGAGACTTCCAACTAATACACCCACCACACAAAGTGAAAATATGTGAAGATGTAGATCTTCTTTTATCTAAGTCACCGGAAAAATCAGAATCAGTGTAACCTTTTAATTTTATCTGTTATTTGCTCATGTTAAACATCAAACCAAAATCAGATGAGCCCTTTAAGTATTTTAACATCCATTTCATAGCAAGCTAGCTAATGAGTTTCACCGGGATTTGCCATAAATCTACTTAATATACTAATGTCATGAGCTAAATCAGGTCTGGTACAGACCATAAGATACATTATAGAACCCACAGTATTAGCATAAGGAATATTTTCCATTCTTTTAAATTCATCTCCAGTTTTAGGTGATTGTTCAGATGATAATTGAAATGATTAGCAATAGGAAGAGTAACAGGTTTACACTCAAGCATAGAAAAATTTTCAAGAATTTTCTTCACATAAGACCCTTGTTTCAAAAAAGGAATGCAGTTATTCTTCTCTCTTTCTATTTCCATTCCAAGAATTCTTCTAGCTTGACCTAGATCTTTCATTTCAAATTCAGATTTTAATTTTGATTTAATAAAGTCAATTTCAGATCTATTAAGGCAGGCAAGCAACATGTCATCAACATATAACAACAAATAAATGGATTCAGGTCCTTCTAAACCTTTATAGAAGAAACAAGAATCATAATTGCTTTTCACAAAGCCTAAGGTTTGTACAAATGAATTAAATTTCAGATACCATTGCCTAGGGGCTTGCTTAAGTCCATAAAGAGATTTCTTTAAAAGAAAAACATTTTCAGGTTTGGTTTTAACTTCAAAATCTAAGGGCTGGTCCATATATATAACTTCATCAAGATAACCATTCAGAAATGTTGTTTTAACATCAAGTTGATCCAGTTCTCAGTTGAAATGAGCAGTTAGAGCTAACAAAATTCTGATTGAGGTATATTTTGCAACAGGGAAAAATATTTCATTCTAATCTACACCTTCTCTTTGAGTGAAATTTTGGCCACTAATCTAGCCTTATACCTTTTATTTTCTAGCTTAGAATCTCCTTGTTTAATCTTCAAAATCCACTTACAGTCTACTATCTTTTGATCTTTAGGTTTATTAACTAAAATCTAGGTTTTATTTTTAATAAGAGAGTCCATTTCTTCATTCATGGCTTCTTGCCAAAGCTTAAAATCAGGACATTTAATAGCTTCATCAAAAGTAGAAGATTTAAAATTTAAGGAGTCAAGGGTAGAAAATAAGGTAACAAATTCGTCACCGTTAAATCTGATAGAAGGTGTTATAGTTCTTCTCTCTCTCTCTCTCTCTCTCTCTGGTTAATTGATAATCATATAGAGTAGGGATAATAGATTCATCTTCATTCTCATTATCATTTTCAGATTCATCTTGTTCAGGAGCAGTTTCAGATTGGGTGGACTCCACCTCAATTAAATCATCTTGATTAACAACATTTTCATATTGTGTTTCCAAGGTAATCTCTTTAACAGATGCAAGTTCAGTGGTTTTATGATCAGTAGACTTATTGCAAGGCATTTCATTTTCATTAAAGATAACATTCCTACTTATTATAACTTTAAAACCATTTTGGCATCTGACCCAAAGTCTATAGCCTTTAGTTTCCTCCTCATATCCCAGAAAAACACATTTTGGGACCTAGGCTCTAATTTTCCTTCACTCTGATGTGAATAAGTAGCACAACCAAATACTTTTAATCTACTGTAATCAAGTATTTTTTTCAGACCACAGCATTTCAAGAACTTGAAAATCAATGGCACTAGAAGGACTTCTGTTAATTAGATATGTGGCAGTGGCAGTTTTTAGGGTTTCTACCCAAATTTTTTTTAGAAGGCTAGAACTGTATAACATACACCTGACTTTTTTCCAAAAGAATCATATTTATCCTCTCAGCAACACTATTTTGTTGAAGAGTGTATGTAACAGTCTGTGTTTTAGAATTCCATTTTCTTTACAAAAGGAGTCAAGGAGTCAAACTCAACATTACAAAATTCAAGTCCATTATCTGTCCTGAGTGCTTTGATTTTCTTGTTGGTTTGATTTTCAATCATTAATTTTCATTGTTTGAAATTTTGAAAGGTTGATTGTTTTAAGAGAAATGTCCATATTTTTCTTAGAAGTCATCTACAATAAGTAGATAAAACCTAAAACCATTTAGAGTATTCACAGATGCTGGACCCCAAAGGTCAGCATGCAAATGTTCAAAATGGAAGTAGATTTGTGAGTTCCAGTTTTAAAAGTAGTCTTTTCTATTTTCCAATTTGTGAGTTCTAGTTTCAAAATGGACTAATTTTTCAATGTTGTCATTTCCAAAACTGCCAAGTTTGTTTAAAATGATTAGTCCATTCTCTAAAATGTGGCCTAGTCTTTTATGCCAAATAAGTGATTTATTAGAATCAGAGTTTAAGGCAGCAGTGTAGTGGGTTATAACAGGTTCAGCATTAACAATATATATGCCATTTATCTTTGGAGAAGAAACAACACACTTATTTCCTAAGCTCAAGCTTATAATACCTTTATGAATTTTGATATTATATTTATCATCTAGTTCTCCCAAGGAGATTAGATTCATTTTAAGTTCAAGAACATATTGAGTATTTTTCAAGTTCAAGAGTGTAGTAGTTATCTAACAATAACTTGATTTTACCAATGCCCTTAATCTGACAACGCATGTCATTTTCCCATTTGAATTTGACCCCGATTGAGATCAACAAATTCATGGAAGAATTCCTTAATGGGACACATGTAAAAAGTACAATCAGAGTCAAGAACTCATTCCTTAGGGTTTCTATTGATTGTACTCACAAGGACTACTCCTTGGATATCACATTCAGTTCTGTAGGCCACATCTGTAGAACCTTCAGGATTATTTCTGTCTTTCATATCAGAAATTTAATTTTCTTAAAACAATCTTTTATTAAATGTCCTGTTATACCACAATAATAGCATTTCCCGACTTGGTTCTTAGATTTAAGAGAATTTTTGTTTTTATCTTTAAATCTAAGTTTTTAAGTCTTTCCTTTTCTGTGGGTATTAAAGTTACACAGGTTTTGCTTCTTATTTTGATTTTGTTTCTCTTTTATACAAAGCCCTTCACCAAATTTAGAGTCCTCAAACTCAATTTTCATTTCAAGTTCTTTATTTCTCAAGGCTGAGGTTATAATGTCTATGGTAAGGTGTTGTCTCCCATACTCTAAAGCATTTCCAATGTCCCTGTACTTTTCACTTAATGAATTTAGTAAGGTAACAACTTGTTGATCATCAGAAAGCTTTTCATCACAGTTTTCTAAGTCCTGAATAAGTTTGTAAATTTGTCAAGGTTTTCTTCAAGGTCAGTGGAGCGCTCAAATCTAAAGTTATAGAATTGCCTTAAGAGATAGCATTTGTTAGGCATGGTTTTAGTTAGATAGAGTGTTTCAAGTTTTGTCCATAATGCCTCTGCAAAAGTGGTCTTTCCTACCTTCCTAATAACTCTATCAGATAAAGAAAGGAAGATAGAACTCCATGCAGTATCACCAAGTTCTTGTCTCCTATAGGCACTAGTTTCTGCAGCCCAAGTTCCATCAAGGGCTGCAACACATCTTTGTTGTAATAATAGAGCCCTCGTTTTCTGGCTCCAGAGACCAAAATCTCCAGTATCATTCCATGTCTCAATTTCAAATTTATGTGCAGTAGACATGATGATGACAATTACAAAACAGAATCGCAGATATACAACATTTAGAGTATAAATGATCCAGGCAAATATTGAGTAACAATGTGATGACAGTATACAAAATATGGTATGAAAATTGCTGATAAGAACTTAGCATACAGAATTATAAAGTAGAATGTTTAATTTTCGAGAACAGGTTTAAGGGGAGATGAACCTTTGATCCACTACTCCCTCAGACTCTTAGATCCTCAATGAGATCTTGGACAAAAGTAAGTAGATGAGGATCACTTAAACCAATTTTCCCAAAAATAACACAATTACAACTTAAAGAACGAAGATGGTTCAAAGAATATACCAGAATCTGAAAACTTTGGTTTTCAGAATGTGAAGAGCAGCAAGAGAATACCTGAATTACACCAAGAATCACAAAGCATGGGCAAGAAGTCAACGAGTCACCAAGACTCAGTAGTGAGTCAGCAACTCAGCAGGAATCGGAACCAGTCAACTCAACTCGCCAGAACTCAGTACGAGTTAGGAAGTAACTAGGATATGTAGTGAGTCAACTCAGGAAACAGCAGATCAAACTGAGTTAGAACCAGTTTACACTGAGTTTTGAAAAATAAATTTTTTTTTTTAAATACGATCTTCCAACCTTCAACAGAAAACCAACAGATCCAAAAGTAGGTTTCAAATAAAAAAATTCAACCAGAGGTTGAATCAAACGTCGTAGACGAAGTACAGATTTCCAAAACACCAAGTTATTCACAGAAAGTACTAAAACATTTAAGATTTGAAGATTTTTAAGAAAAATACAAAAAACTGTTTCAAAGAAGAAATTAGGGTTTCAAAAGACTTTGGCCAAAACATTTCAGAAAGTGGCTTTGATACCACTTGTTAACCTAATCGTGGATTAGGAATACCATATCGAATATCAAACTTAAACAAAATTGCAGAAAAAGAAAGGATAAGAGAACACAAGATATGTTTCGCCCTAAAAAGGGCCCGGATGTTTGGTTTTCAACCTAGTCACCCGTTGAGCATCTGAGAAACAGATATCTGCTCTAGATCCACTATAATCACCAAGAAATCAGTTACAAATGTATAAAAAAATCAAGATTTCTTCAGTATCTCTCTCGCCTCACATTTATACAAACCGTACCACAAAGGATCTCTCAAAAGCAAAAGACACCTAGCACTGCAAGAATACAGATTCTATCACTAAGAAGAAGTTGGAGATCCACAAAGGATCGAAAAAAAATATTTACATAGCAAACCCTAGTCTCACAGTAAAAGAGAAAAAACATGAAGAGTCGAGAGAAAGCCAAGAGCCAAGACCAAGTAAATATTTGTTCAACCAAAGATCAGCATCTAATGATTAGAGATCAGCCACGTGTACGGCTGATCCTCAACACTTAAGCGAGGCAAAAACGTCATAGGCAGAAATACGATTTCTCGCAGTCTAGCAGCCCAATTACACGAAATAAATGAGGCCCGACAATATTAAGTCCAGCAGGCCAAGAATTTAGTGAGCCAGCCCAAACTAAAATATAAAAATATCTCTCTAATTTGGTTATTTGGTCTAGTTTTTTGTTTGAAGAGAGCTTTGAGATAAAATTAGGTTATGAGGGATTTTTTTCGGTTGATAGTCAGTGTATCATTTGTGTTCTTGAACATTGTTAGGTTGTGCTAGCACTTTTGTGGAAGCTCAACCGTATTGGGTAGGCCTTTTGGCTAAATATACAGGCCCTCGATGGAGAAAAATGTTGGTGTTGTTCTTTAAATTTATGCATGCTGATGTTTGTGTTTATTTCGAGGACCAATTATTATCATTGTGTCGTACTAATTTTTCATATCTACGTACCACACGTGTAAAAATTCTTATCATCAAAAAACTTTTAATATTTTAAAATATTTGTTTAAATTTTATAATTTAAATCACAATGTGCACAACAACCTCAAATGATTTTGAGAATTTGAAAAATATTCTCCTCGTTGTCTTGTATTAGGAATTTAGCTAAATTTACTTAATCAAAATTATATATGAAGATATTATTCTCGTTCCTTGAATTCATTCATATTTTTATGAGATAATATCATAAATACTTCATCATCTTTTTTTATAATATCATGACACTATCTTTCATTTTAAAAATATCATTAATCTCTCAAATTTTTAGATGTGAGGATCATGTACTGAAGACCCAAGAATAGCTAACCAAGAGGGGGGTGAATTGGTTTTCAAAACTTTTTCAAAAATTAATTCAAGTTTTTAAATCAATGAAATAACAAATGAAACAATTAAAAAAAAATACGCACAAATACAAAACCAAATAAGAACAAATAATGGCACAATATAAAAGTTGTAAATAAAAGTGAGAAAGAATGCAAACGATATAATTGTGGAGGTTCAATCCATGACAATGATCTAAGTCCTCCGTTACCAAGCTCTCCGACACGAGCAATACTTTTTCACTATATTGATTGACTTATGGTGCATTCCAACCCTTTACAACGCTTTCGGTGACTTACAAATAAGGAGTATCGATCCTTATACAACGTTGAGCTTTACGGGACCTCAACACGACCCACAAATAAAATAGAATAAATTTTGCAAATGAAATCTTCTCTCTTAATGAATAATATCAAAATTAAATACCAAGAAAGAATTAGGCTAGCACGATAATAGATAGCAATTAATATAGCTCAAGTGTTAGAGTAGATATTTCTTTGTGAGAAAAGTCATTTTTAATAATTTGATTCACTCAAAAAGTTTTTCACGAAATAAATAATTTGATCTTTTGAAGAATGAAAAGTAAAGTAATTGGGATCAATAATGTCTTATTTCAATGCTATTAAAAAGTCATTGGTGAATGCAAAATGAACTGGTATTTATAGCAGTGAAATTGCCAGAACTTCTGTTGATCCGGACGAGTCATCTGGACGTCCGAGTCTGAATCGTATAGTGCAAAAATAGCCCTTATGCCTCAAATTTAGAACGGTCAAATTGTTTTACCATTGGGACATCTGAACATCCAGTTAGCAACAGAAAGTCCCTGGACGCTTTCATTCGTGATAATTTTGATCAATGTAGACTTTTGAAAGACTTTTTCATTTAATTTTTCAAGGTAAGTGATTTTGTAAAAAAAATGATCGTTGAGTTGAAATTCTTACCTTTTGAAAATAATTTTTATGCAATCGTTTTTGTAACATGATTTTTTCTTGTGCATAATTTTTTTTAAAGTTATTATCGATTCAATGCTAATAATTAAAGTGTTTTACTTTTTACATACAAATTCAAAACATCTACATCTAATGTCTCGATATTTGACGTTTGACTTTTTCTTCAAAGAAATTTGACGTGAATGCTCGATTTTTGTCTTCACGTCCATCAATTTGCCTATTTTATTTCCATGTCGATCGTCAATTTCATGAGTCCTATTGCAATAGTTGGAAAATCAAGTTTTTGCCCGACGAGAAATGAATCAAGAATGAAGAGATCAAAGTTACTAACTTAGTCCCGGTGACCTTTCTGTGGAAAAATAACATGTACGATAATATTTTGTAAAATTTTACTTAGAATGCTCAATTGATTAACACCTAATTTAGTGATATTTTTGATATTCCTCTCGGTGACTCGATGACAAACCTCAGAAGGATCATAGTCGTCTAAAGTAGGATGAGCTTTATGAAGAAAAATTTGTAAGTCACACGGTTCGAGTTTGAGAATATGCGTACATTTTTAACTAAACATTCAATCTTGTCGGAACGAGATTTAACATGCATATTTTGGTAAAATTCTTTCATTAGGCGTGGGTATGCATGTTCTTCCGTAGTGGCGACGGATACCCACCCCATATTTTCAAAATATTCTTCTAAGTGAAATGCGGGTGCTTCAATCAAAAAATCGAGAAAATCAACATTTTTACCTATAAGAATGGGCGATTTTTCAAATGGGTTAGCCGGCCCCTCGGCCTCCATATCGAATTCTTCATCAAATGGTGGACGAGATCGTCTCACAGTTTGCTTGAGCATTTTTCCATTCTCTTAGTACCCCTCATTGAGATAAATTGATGGAATGGTAAAAAAAATTGGAGAGTAGGGAACTAGGGCACGAATTTGGGCAACAATAAGGAATTTTGAACTAAAGTTCTGAAATTTTGGGATTTTGGAAAGTTTAATCTTGTAGATTTTTGAATTTGATGGATAAGTGATGCTTTTAAAGCAATTTATGAATGATTTTGAGAGGGATTAGGGAAGAGAAATGCATGAAAAATGGAAGAGAATGGGGGAAAAAAGGGCCTGTTATGTGAATTTAAAAATCTGATTTCGCGCTAATCCAGACATCTAGATTGACAGAACATGAAAAAGAAACAAACTTTCTGTCAACCGGACCTTGCTCTCCGAACTGTCCAAACAAGTCTTGATTCATACGGATGTCTCCTTTTTTCTTTGTTCTTTTTAAATTTTTTATTTATTTATTAAATGATGCAAAGGCAATTATATAACATAAGTCCATTTTAATTATGCACATCCGTCAATAATGCCTAAAATTCTTCTAATGTATGAGAAACGATCAAAGGCTAGAGGTTTGGTGAAGACATCGGCCAATTGATTTTCCATGTCAATAAATTCTAATATGATATTTCCCTTTGTGCATGATCTCTAAGAAAATGATGTCTAATTTCAATATGCCTCGTTCGAGAGTGCAAGACGGGATTCTTGGACAAGTTAGTGGCACTAGTGTTATCATACAAAATAGGAATATGATAGTAAGAAAAGTGATAATCACTAAGTGTTTTTTTTAATCCATAGCACTTGTGAACAACAACTTGCGGCCGAAATATATTCGACTTCAGTGGTGGATAATGCCACGGAATTTTGTTTCTTACTAAACCATGATACTAGTGCAAAGCCTAGAAAATGACATGCTCTGCTAGTGCTTTTTCGATAAATTTGGCAACCGGCATCCGAATAGCTAAGTAGGTTAATGTGAGTTCCTTTTGGATACCAAAAAGTCCTAAGGTTCGAGTTCCACTAAGGTATCTAAAGATTCTTTTTTACGGCTTTAAAATGAGATTCCTTAAGATTTGATTGAAATCTAGCACATAAGCATATACTAAACATAATATTGGGTCTACTTGCAGTTAAATAAAGAAGGAATTCGATCATACATCAGTATTTAGTTACGTCAATGAGAGTACCTTGATCATCTTTGTCAAGCTTTACGAATGTGCTCATCAGAGTGTTCATTGACTTTAGGTCATCCATTTCGAACCTCTTGAGTATGTCTAATATGTACTTATTTTGGTTTACGAATATTCTATCACTTGTTTGTTTAATTTGAAGGCCGAGAAAGAAATTAAGTTCTCCCATCATATTCATTTCAAATTTCATGCTCGTGCATTTTGAAAATTCTTCACAAAGACAGATACTAGTTGCACCAAAAATAATGTCATCAACATAAATTTGAACGATAAGCATGTCTCCCTTATGAGTTTTAACAAAAAATGTAGTATCCGCTTTTGCAATCGAGAAATCATTTGAAAGTAGAAATTTGCTCAAACGCTCATACCAAGCTCTATGAGCTTGTTTTAAACTGTAAAGAGTGTTTCTAAGTTTAAAAGCATGATTCGAATACTTGTGATATTTAAAATCGGGGGATTGCTTAACAAAAACTTCTTCTTGAATGATTCCATTTAGAAAAATGCTTTTAATGTTCATTTGATAAACACTAAATCCTTTGTAACAGGCAAAAGTAAGGAGCATACGAATGGCATCTAGCTATCGGTGCAAAAGTTTCTTCGAAATCTATACCTTCTTCGTGATTGTAACCTACTACCTTGGACCATTAATCTAGCTTGTTACGCACAATTATTCCATTTTCATCTTGTTTGTTTCTAAAGATCCATGTCGTACGATACAGTTTAATCGTTTGGTCTAGCAACTAAATCCAAACATGATTTCTTTCAAATTGATTTAGTTCTTCTTGCATCAATAAAATCCAAAACTCATCAAACTCGGCATCTTTGAAACTTTTAGGTTCAATTTGCGAAATGAATGCACAACTACCAAGATGGTTTTTTAAAAGAGGTTCTAGTGGTGATATATTTGGATGGATCGTCTATTACTAGTTCATTTGGATGAAATGGAACGAACCTCCATTCTTTTGGTGGTGGGGGGATCACTTTGAACTTCGGTTGTTTTTCTTCACTTTCTTCAACGTTGGGCTCCTCCGTTTGTTATTCGTTAGGAGCTTCCTTGTTTTGGTTTTAAATATGCATTTGTTCAAATGGTACTTCCAGACCTACATTATTATCAATACCTTTCTTATGATCAAGAGAGTTAGTCTCATCAAATGTAACATGCATGAATTCTTCAACGACTAGAGTTCTTTTGTTAAATACTGTATAAACTTTGCTTGTCGATGAATATCCTAGAAAAATTCTAACATCGGAATTTGAATCGAACTTTCCGAAATTATCTTGTGTTCAAAATAAAGCATTTGCAACCGAAAACCTTAGAGTAACTAATATTGAGAATTCTATTTTTTTCAAAGCTTGTAAGGAGTTTTGGTTTTCTTTCGACTAATCAAAACTCTATTGACAATATAGCACGCAGTGTTAACGGCTTTGGCCCAAAAGTATTTTGGTAGGTTATCTTCATTAAGCATGATTTTAGCTATTTTTTGCAATATACGATTCTTTCTTTCACTAATTTTAAAAGGGATATAATAAATTTTTAAAAAACAAAAATAAAGGTTTTTTAATTTTAAAAAAAATAAGTTATTGTTTTATTTTTTTAAGGAACGTTTTTTTAAAATAACTTTTTTTTTCTAAGTAACGCTTTTTAAAAATAAGTTTATATATATATATATATATATAATACAAAGTTACCATTTTACCCCTTTTAAAATTAGTGAAAATTGTGAAAAGAAGTTGGGTGACCATAATGAAACGTTATATGAAATTGGATGATCATGGTGAAACGTTACATGAAATTAGTTAACCATGATGAAATAAAATCAAATTGGGTGGCCATTGTGATACTAAATATAAAGTTGTATGGCTATAATGAAACAAAATCAAACTGAATGGCCATGATGACACTAAGTATAAAGTTTGGATGGTCATTAGTGGATTTAACCCTAATTTAATTTCTTCAGAGTGAACTATAAGAACATAAATTTACATACCATATTTAGAGTTTGTTCGACACAATTTCTATTATAATAATATAAATTTAGCCCTTGTGGGGAGGGGATTTTTTCAATCATCCCCTCACTCAAACTCTTTTTCAACAACACATTCTCAATAAAATATCATTTTTCACTTTTCTCTATAACTTTTCCATACTTTTGAAACACATTTAAAAAATAATAATAATAATAATTACTTTTTTAGAAAATATGTCCTTGCAAACAATCACTTATCTTATTTTAATATATTGCAATGATTAACAATATCACACTAACCTAATGTTATTATATAATATGGTCATTATTTAATAATAAAATTTTGAAGGTAAATAATTTTTTTTAAAGAACTAACCTATACTATTACTTATCTTAATTTTACTTGAATTGTAAAATGTACATGTTTATATTTTTAACATCTTATTTTAATTTATGGATTAATAAATATGAATTTGTTATTATACAAATGATGTATGCATAAATATATAGATGGTTAATTATAAACTTCAAATCATTTACTAAATTCTTCAACAAATTTGAAGTTTAAATTTCCACTAGGAAATGGAATCAGGTTATGACGCAGAACGGAAGAAGAAATAGATTTACCAACGTAAATCTAAAGGAAAAAAAAAAGCGAACTCAAGAAGAACAAAAATCTTTATTCAATCAATGATCGACGGCAATGACAAAACGAGGCTTAAATAGTCTCTAGAAAACCTAAAATGAGCAAAAAAGACAAAAATAGACATTCTGGGATTTAAAATAACTAAAACGCCAAAAGTGACAAAAATGGCGAAAACTTCAACTGGCCATCGACCGAACTTAAACTGCGAATTTGAAGCTGAAAACGGCATCAACCGAGCGAAGCTGGGTTGGGACGGTATGGGGCTCCGCTTCCTGTTTTCGAAAACATATTATAATAGCGATTCTGACGCCGGTGCAAAAAGTTATGACCGTTTGAAGTTAGCACTCGATTTCTTGGCTAATTTCCTATCCATCTCCTCTTCGAACTCCAAAGCGATCCGTCCTACATCAAGTTAAAAATTTTGAACCGGGATGCGGCGGTTGACGGCAACGTTAAGGAGGATGTGTTATTATGAAATATTTGAGGAGCACGTGCTTTTCTGAGTCCTTAAGTATCTATTAATTATTAAAAGGAAAAAAATTAAATTGTAATAATTATAATTTTTTTCAGGAGTAATTTCAACCTCATGATTGATGATATATATCTTAAAAAGTGATCAGAGGTGAATATGACAGTATTCTCAAAAAGTTGAGATGAATGTCTTTGATGTTATCTCTATTTTCTCATTGGTGGAAGTTTTTCAAAAGATTTTTATTTTTAAGGAGCCTCAATGTATTCAATACAAGATATTATAATATTGTATCGCTTATTCATAAAAATAACACGTGGTATTATTTTTAGTGTAAACTTTTATTTTCTGTGTTAAACTCCATGAATCACAATCGTTATTCAGCACACATTGTCTAAGAGCTCGCAGCTCGGCACCAACTTTAGAGCGCAGTCACCATGATCGATTGTAATGCATAACTATTATTTTCCATAAATTAAGGCGATGAAAGAGTACCAATCCCAAACATATGCTTTGTCCCACATGTGATGTGAATCATAACAATCCATGATTTTCTTCTTTTCTCAACTTTTAAAATGACTAATGAGTAATGAGCGAGGAATCAAAAAAATCTTTAAAAAAAAGAAAATAAATTGGGCTGCATTCAAACTTCTAATTTATCAGTAACAGAAAAAAAAAATACAGAGAATAATTCACAGATTTCATACAGGTGATGCGTTGGCAGTACCTGTATGGTGCATTTTCTGTCATATTTGGGTTCAAAACCAATGAAAAATTGTAAATTGTGCATCTGTAAAAAAAATCTGTCAAAATTTTTTCCTGTACCTATAACATTGTTGTCAAAAATTCCATCCTACGGACCCACACAAATCACAGAGAGTCTTGTCTGACTCTATTACTTTATCCCACAAGAACTATTTCTATGTTGCATGATAGGTTACTCTCGAAATCTTTTATTCAGCTCGACCAATTGCTGAAGATTCTGGGTTCGTTAAATTGATGACAACATAAACCAATCAACAAGTCTTCAGATCTAAAAATTGGGGTTAAGGAAATTTTTTAATACACAATCTAAAGATGACAAATCCAAACTATGACCCTGATGTAGCTAAAAATTACATTTTTAGTATAATTTGATAAAAATTGATGAGATATGCAGTTGAAAAGCTATTAAAAAAAAATTGGTTTTAATTGTTGAGATGAAGACGTGTGTCGCACACTTACATGCTAATATCTCTCTAATCTGGTTATTTGGTATAATTTTTGGTTTGAAGAGAGAGAGAGAGGTTATGAGGGATTTTATTTGTTGATATTCAGTGTATCGATTATATTCTTGAATATTGTTAGGTTGTGCCAACGCTTTTGTGGAAACTCAAGGTGTTGAGTAGGTCTTTTGGCTAAACATCTAGACTCTCGACGGAGACAAATCTTGGTGGTGTTCTTTAAATTTATGCATGCTGATGTTTGTGTTTATTCCGAGGATCAACAATTATCATTGCGTGGATCCTATTTATCGTACTAATTTTTCATATCTAAGTAGCACACTTGTATAATACTTCTGATCATCTAAAACTTTTGATATTTTTAATTTTTTTTAAATTTAATAATTTAAATCATAATGTGCACAACCTAAAATGATTTTAGAATTTGAAAAAAATATTCTCCTCTTTGTATTGTATTAGGAATTTACCTAAATTTACTTAATCAAAATCATATAAGAAAATATTATTCTCGTTCCTTGAATTCATTCATATTTTTATAAGATAACATCATAAATACCTCATCAATTGTTTTGATAATATCAATACACTACCTCACATTTTAAAAATATGGGTAAATAGTACAAAACGTCTATTGTGCACAAAAATTCATACATTTCATTGCAAAAATCATCATTTTTATCCAATTTTTCAACAAAAAAAATGTAAAATGATAAATATACCATCCTATTTAAGTAGAACTTACAAAAAATATATATATAAGAACATATTACAATCACTCCCAAACTTTTTTAAAAAGTACAAATGAGTCTAAATAAATTATTAAAAATCTAATTAGCACAAAACGTCTATACATTTCAATATTATTGTGTAAAACGTCACCATCTTTCATTTTTTTTTTTTTTTGACATTTTCACCCTTATTTTTCACATTTCATTGCAAAAATCATTATTTTCATCAATTTTCTCAATTAAAAGCTGTAAAATAACGAATATACATTCCTCTTTAAATAATAAAAAAAAAAATAAAGAACAAATTGAAACTATACTCTCAAAATTTTCAGAAATGTAAAAATAAATTTTAAGTAAATAATTAAAAAAAGAAAGTGATTTTTTATTTTTAATTATTTATTTGAAATTTATTTGTATTTTTTTAAAAAAAATTTGGAGTATAGTTGCGATTTTTTCTTTCTTTATTTTTGTTTCAATTAAATATGATGGTATATTCGATTTTGTAGCTATTAATTAAAAAAAAAAAAGATCAAAGTGACGATTTTCTGCAATAAAATGTGAAAATAAGAGTAAAAATGCCAAAAAAATTGAAGTTAGAATGTTTTGCACAATAATATTGAAAGATATTGATGTTTTGCGTTTTTACTAATTTATTTGGATTCATTTGTACATTCTTAAAAAGTTTAGGAGTGTGATGCAATTTGTTCTTTATTTTATTTTTTTATTTAAATATGAAGGTATATTTATTATTTTATTATTTTATTTAAATATGAAGGTATATTTATCATTTTACATTTTTATTTATTGAAAAATTGGATAAAATAATGATTTCCATAATGAAATGTGAAAATGTCAAACAAAAAATAAAAGGTATGAACATTTTGCACATTAACATTGAAAGATGAGGACATTTTGCGCTAATTATCCCTAAAAATATCATTAACCTCTCATATTTTTAGACGTGAGGATCACATATCATTTAAAATTTGGCTAATATACCTAAATATCCTTGCGAAGAAAAATATGAAATTTCTACGATTAGTTATAATTTAGTTTCCTCAGAGTGAACTATAAGAATATAAATTTACATATTATGCCCTTGTTTGATTCCCATTATTCAGTAAAAATAAATTTTGAAATAATAATTTTTTTATTTTTATTTTATTTTTAAGAATGTGTAATTAAAAAGTAGAAAAATGTTTAGATTTACATATTAAAATTATTTTATCAATAGAATGTGTGGTTAAAAATAAGTCTGGATAAAAATAAATTATTGAAAAAAAGACTCAAACAAGAGTTATATAAAGAGTTAGTTCGACATAATTTAAATTACAATGATATAAATTTAGTTTTTGTGTAACCCCCCCCCCCCCCCCGGGTCCCCTCCCCAAAACTCTTTTTCAAGAACACAGTCTCAATAAAAAAGCATTTTCACTTTTCCCTATAACTTTTCCATACTTCTTAATGGCATTCTTAAAAATAATAATAATAATTAAAAAAAAAAATTATTTTTAAAAACCCCTCCCACACATGCAAATACTTATTTTATTTTAAAATATTGCAATGATTAATAATATCGCACTAACATAACATTCTATTATATAACGTGGTCATTATTTAACAATAAAGTTAGTTTGAAGGTGCATAATTTTTTTACGAACTAACGTATACTATTGCTCATCTAAATTTTGCTTGAATTGTAAAAAGTACATGTTTATATTTTTAACATCTTATTTTAATTTATGGAATTAAAAATATGAATTTGTTAATATACAAATGATGTGTGCATAAACATATAGATGATTAATTATAAACTTTAAATCATTTACTAAATTCTTCAACAAATTTTAAGTATAAATTTCCACTAGGATGCACATTCAAAATTGTATCAACATAAAGTCCTTAAGCATTATTAATTATTAAATCGAAAAATAAAAATTAAATTGTAATAATTATCAACAGAATTTCATTTTTAAGTATTCAATAGTAGAAGTTAAAATATTGTATCGCTTATTCATAAAAAATAACACATGATATTAATTATTGCGTAAATTTTTATTTTCGTGTTAAACTCCATGAATCACAATCGTTATTGAGCACAGAACTGTCCAAGAGCTCGCAGCACGACACCAACTTTAGAATATAGTCGCCATGATCGATTGTAATGCATAAATATTATTTTCCATAAATTGAGGCGATGAAAGAGTACCAATCCCAAACATATTCTTTGTCCCACATGTCATGTGAGTCATAACAATCCATAATTTTCTTCTTTTCTCAACTTTGGAAATGACAAATGAGCCAAGGACAAACAAATCTCCACAAAAGTAAACAATTTGGGCTGCAATTCAAACTTCTGATTTATCAGTAACATAAAAAATTTCATCCTATGGACCCACACAAATCACACACAGTCTTGTCTGGCTCTATTACTTGCTTTATCCCACAAACAATTTCTAGTTTGCATGATAGGTTACTCTTGAAATCTTTAACTCAGTTCGACCAATTACTTTAGATTCTGGGTTCCTTAAATTGATGACTGCATAAACCAATCAACAAGTGTTCAGATCTAAAAACCGGAGTTAAAAAGGAAAATTTTCAATACAAAATCTAAAGATGACAACTCCAAACTATACTACATTTGATGTAGCTAAAGATTAAATTTTTAATAGATTTAGATAATAATTGATGAGATATGTAGTTGAAAAGCTATAAAAGTTACGAGTTCCATGAAGTGTGTCAAATTTTAAGTTGCACCAAACATGGGAGAAAAGACTAAAGAGCATAACATAAAATCTAATTGAAAAATAAACCAAATATCAACTTCAACAATGTAAGATCATTAGATACTATCAAAAAACAGATCGAATCATCGAGCATCAGTATCTCCATGAACATGAAGAAACAAACAATAACACAAAAGTCACTTTGTGAATGAAGCCAAAAATGTCATGTTATTTCTCTTATTAATTGATGTAGCTACAGAATTTAAAAACACAAAAAAGCCATCGAGTTGATCAGTTTCCTATTGTTTCTATAAATTACACCACCAACTTTTACTTTTTGTAGGAAACTCATCCACAATGAAAATCATCACAAACAGTCTATAGTGTCCAGCTTCTTTTCAAAGATAAATTCCTATTTCCGATGACATGAAATCTACACAGAGAAAGATACCAGTTTGAATTGGGATACAATTACTATATGCTACAAGGATAAGAATGTTATCTAGCTGCTAACTAGCTTTAAGAGAAAGGGAAAGCAGGCTATGTACTCCTCAATGTTTGCTAGTTTTAAGTTGTTTTAGTTTTTTCACATTTTCTAAAAGGACGTATGAGTGAAATCTGAAGAACGTGATTGGTATGCACTACACAACACTAGATGCTAGAAACTACAGTGGACAAAATTTTAACTTCTATCTTCGTTAATACTCGTCCACTTCAACAAACATGTCACAATAGCACATTATCAATGAAGTTGATACATCTAAAAACTAAGATGGAAGATCCAGGATATACATTGTCAAGAGAAAAAAGGCAGGGACACAAGTTTGACCGTATAAAAAGACTGGGGCATGCCCATACAGATTTCCCTTTATTTTCATAGGATCTAAAGACTGCACTGGCAGTCGATATAGCTATATCGAGGATAGTACTGAGTTACTGACTCACATTGGTAAATAAATGTTTACATTATCTCTGATGGTTCTAAGCACAAGCTCACATTTCCACCCCCCATGGAATACAAAATAAGCATATCTCGAAGGTAAAAAAAGAAGGCATTTTTTTTTGCATTTTCTCTCGGTAATCTAATTATAACTCTCATTAGAAGAAAAAATCATATAAAAATGAAGAAAAATAAAAATTCCCTATGTCCTAATGAAGTTCTTGTCCAGGAGTATTTGAGAAGCTACTAATAATTGATTCCGAAGATGCTTGGTAACATACAGCATGTGACCAAATGCCAGCCCCAATTATGCAACCACTAGTTGACCTGATTCATAATTGATAAGAATTTGACCCCAAAAAAGAAAGCAAAGGATAAATAAACCTCAATAATCAATCCTTTTTATTTACAGAATGCAACAAAAAATAAAAAAATAAAAAGGGGGGGGGGGGGGGGGGGGTGACTTACTTGATGATTTGAAGCTTTAATGTTGATGATGAATCAGAAAATATCAAGAATTTCAACTATGTAATTATTGCAGAGTGGGCAGCTTCCTCTTTGCACCAAAAGCTCTCTACAACACTGTCTGCAAAAAGTGTGTCCACATGGTATAAAAGCCGCCCCCTTGTGCCTCACCATGCACACACAACAGCTGTTATACTCGGTGGTGGTGGTGGTGGTGGTGGTGGAGGCGGCGGCGGCGCCAGTGTCATCTTCCTCCTCCTCGGTCGAGTACGCTGATCCACCCAATCCCATTTCCCTATCTGTCTCAGCCAACAACGCCATTAATGACATCCTCGCTGGCTGCTGCTCCCCTCCACCCTCTTCGTTTCCTATCTCCTCCTCTTCGCCTTCGCCTTCGCCTTCGCCTTCGCCTTGGACTTGTTCTGCCTCTGCCTCTGTCGGTGATGCCTCATCTCCTTCATCTTCCCTTGCTCCCGGCATTGATAATGAATTAGTATCCTCGTTTGTTCTCCCCGCCGCTCGGTTCGCATTCCTCTGTGAACTCGGGGATGGCCTGCTTCTCGTGTATGACATCAGGTCTCTATCTACATCAGGCACTGCGGCAATATCTGGCTGAGTGGACTGGTCCAAGTAGAGCAACCCGGCGGATGCTGGCCGCGTTAACATCCGGCTACTGGTACCATTCACGGCGTTTGTATTGTTACCTCGATTGATGGGGATTTCGGAGGTGGGCATGCGCATGGAGGAGGTCCAGGATGAACCGGGGTCGGAGTCACCACGGCGGAAGCGGAGGCCTTTTAAACCCTTCCAGCTCTTTTTGTTATCCTTCATATGCGCATTGTTAAACGTTTGGTCCTCTTGGATTATATCTAACAGTGTTCGAAATGGCTGGATCCGTGGCGGTGACGACACCTCCGGACCTGTCGACTGTAATCTTCTGTCGCTCAAGACAGCGGTTAATGTTAGGCCGGCGGCCAGGTTGTTCCGGCCGCCGCCAGTATTTATGTTCGTACTGGTATCCTGTTTAATTCTTAGAAAATCCCGGAGTTTCTCACCGCCGACGGTGTCCATTCAGGACTGAACTTCTGAAATTTATCAAAAGAAACAAAAGGAAGTGACGGAATTTAGGGCTCTTCGTGATAGTTTTTTTCTCGGGAATTTAACGATGTGAAACTTCGTTTATCGGTAAACGTAATGAGATTTCTCGGAATCCGAATTTCAAATAAAAAACTGATGAAAACAAAGGGTATGTGGAACTTTGTTGAACGAAACAATCGGAAAATGGGACTTTTCGGATCTGAGAAAAATGTTATTCAAAATCAAAGAAAATTGGATTCCTACAGTGAAAAAGCATCGGATACGCTTCGTGTGGGAACTATCAAAGCAGAGATGAGAGAACAGTACCTGATCTGAAATTGGTACAGCCTTTTCCCTTTTGATGTAAATGATAAATTGATACAAATTTTGCGTCGGCAATTTGAGATAAAACGAAGAGAAATCGGAGAAACAGGTTGCTAAAAACTTGTCGTATGGTAGTGATAATGAGGTTGGGTGTTATAAACTATAAATCTTTTGTTTGTTGGCTCAACGTTGTTTCTATTTTTCTACATCCATTGAAGAAAAAAATAGGAAAAGATAACTCTCTCTCTCTCTCTCTCTCTCTCTCTCTCTCATGGATCAGCTGATTCTTGAGTGTGTGTTGTGAGAGATAGAAGATTTGGGACCAGTATGATTTACAAGTCAAGTCTTTTGGAGTCATTATATTCATTAATTACCTTTGCTGGATGCATTGCATTGTGCCGACGACTAGGGCATCCAATGCCGATGGCCATGTTTGTGGTGGCTTAAGCCTAAAAAAGTTATCATTATTCATACCTTTAGTTGTTTGGTGGACATTATAATTAGATTTTTAATTTATTTTGATAGAAATTAATAAAATGTGTGATTTAAAAATTGTGATATACATAAAATATATAATTAAAATTAATTATTGACTTTGACTTAAATTAAAATCTATCTTTTAATCCCTACCAAACACGAGTTTAGTACTATCAGTCTTCAATCTTCTTAAATTTTCATTTCAGGTCCCCGGAAATTTCCATCTAGAATTTCTGTTAACGTTAAACTATGTTGTAAGATGAATTTATTTTTAAATAAAGATAAAAAAACAAAACAAAATAGAAACACGTTTCATCCTGTTCTCTCAATCCTAAATACCTCGATGGAAGAGTTTTATACAATATGTAGCAGGTGTAGCAAAGAGTCGAGCTGCTCGCGAATTCGGCTCATCTTGACTAGATTCATGGGTCGCTCAAACTCGTATCGAGACAAGTCATTGATCGAATCGAACTCAATTTTTTATTCATGAACCAAGATAGCTCGGCTTGTGAGCCTGAACCGCGAGCTGACTCGTGGTTAGTATGAAGTGATCTTTTGCCACCAAATGGTTACAAAAATGACCATTTGGGTTAATGGTCATATTATTATTTTTATTATTATTATTTTAAAAATGGACAATATTTTCCTTGTGTATATCCCCTCCCCACTTCATTTTCCGAGTGCGTCGCATGAGCTATCTCACTTACAAGCTCGTTGGCTTGTGTGCAATTTGGCTAGCTGTGTGAAAAATATGCATTTTGGTAAAAAAAATAATAATAATAATGGCTAGTTACAAGAGGCTAGCGAATTAGTGGGACGAGTCGAGCTGAACTTTTGCTTAATGTTGACTCCATTAACACCGTAGGTTCAAAAGTAGACACAAAGTAAGAGCACAAAACACAATGTAAATATTGTGAAAAAAAAATAAAAATAAAAATAGAAGGTTAGCTTAGTAAAGGAGCATTGTCACGACCCATTTAAATGAACACCAAAAAATGTTTAGTCAAACACAGATGTGTACAAACTAATCCGGCTCAATTCTAATTTAGTTTTCATGGTGGTGCAACTTGTAGTTTGATTGATATTAATAATTGGATCTATTCACAAGAGGCAATGCATAAAGGAATGAAGATGTTCGTAGATAATGGTGAGATTTCGCTCAGCGTAGTGAGAAATGTTCACTCGATCAACTTTATAAAGAAATCTCCGAAAAGGTACCAATCCTATTCTAGAAAATCTCTTCGTTCGGATACTATTAATTTATATAGTAAAAAGAAGGCTTGGATAATGAGTAATTTAAATAAATATATTGATGTTTATCATTTATATTTGACTTGTGGTTTAATAAGATTCAGAAATGTGGGTGAGTTAGGGTAGTCGTCGACCGTCAATGACCTAGTGAGATCATTTATTAATATTGTTGTCGATTTTATATACTGCAAGTGTACGAATCGTAACAAGTAGTAAGTGGACCTAAGAATCCGAATTATCGTTCCCGCGAGAACTATACTTTAGCACTTAATCTAAATTTTTTCTAACCACTATTCAATAGAAGCAAATAACCACTTGTGTGATTTGAGTTGTAATCTAAATACAAGAAAATAAATGAGTGCACACATGATTGATTTAGAAATTAAATAATGAACGAATGTTAGAGCGGAATAATTTCACCTTTTGATCACCTTTATATCTTAAAATCAAAATTCATATCTAATGTAATGTACGGTCGAATCCTCATATTGTATTCAATTTACATTTCTCGAATTCTCATTGAGCCTATTTAACTAGTTCAATTTCATATCTCTATAGGAATCTAGCTTAATTAAATGAGTTCTTAGTACTATGAATTCAGTTATGACCGCAGCAATTAGTATATATATATCTACTCATTATACCAATTTACTGGATTTTTTTACTATATGGTCGAAATCCTAAATTCATATATCTATTCATAAAGGATTCACAAAAAAAATCATCAAATTAATGCATTAAATTAAATTAATGATTAAGTAATTTAATGCATTAAGTCCATAATAAAATCAACACATAGAACAATAAAGAACAAAAATCTTAATTTAAAGACATAAATGATCCCAATTTGGTTACATTATTCGCCTTAATACGAGATTTAGCTACTCATAATGAAGGAAAAACTAAATAATTGCATTGAGTATATCACCGAATTTTGAATTGAGATATAAAGAAGATGATGAATCATGCACCAAATTCATCTTCTTGATCCAAATATTGATTTCAACCCTTGAATTCTTATTTTTCTCTCTTGAATGGCCTCTTTCTCTTCTTGATTTGCCTCTTTAATTCCCAAGTTGTGTGTTTTTTTCTCTCAAAGTGTTAAAAAAATCCCTCTTAAAAGTGTGGAAACTTGTATTTATAGGTGTTTCCATGTTTGTAACGAAAGTAGGATTTTTATAGACTTGAAAACGGGTCAAAAACATGCCCTAGAGCCTAGATGCACCCAGTCGGCGCCTCGGCACCATGTAGTGGTGTCGCGACTCTATTTTGGTGGCGCTGCGGCACTATGATGGTGGGGTCAGGGCGCCACCTTTCGGGTAAAGACTCAACACGCGTCTCTTTCAGAATTTTTAACATAACTTTCTCTCCCGACATTCGATTGAAGTGATTCAAATTGGGTTGTAAGGTTAACTCAAATGGATATAAATTTTCTTGAAATAGACTTTTTCCAATTCGAATGTTTACTATGTCAAAAATGAGTTTCAATTTCGCAAATCCAGAACGTCCTAGTGCGGTTGAAAATTGATTTTGTGAAAGTGTTTTGGTCATATTTCAATCGTTTTGAGTTCTAATTGCATCCAATTAGCTCCTAACATTCTCGAATCTTCATCACGAGGTTCGCACAACTTTTGAATATTTACAATTCAGTCCCCAAACTTTAGATCTTGACATTTAGGCCGATTTTTCGCTTCTTTCTTTTATTTCCAATTTCATTCATTGAGTTTTACCTAATAACATTTTATATAATAAATTAGACTATAATCTCATTAAAAGAACCACGAAATGTCCGTATTTTAGAGCTCGAAAAGTGTTTAAAATACACTTACCAAATATTTAATTAAATAATAGAAAATATTTCAGTCAATATATAAATGCACTAAAACGAATAAAATCATATACATATGAAAATACAATCCAATATAACCTAAAATATAAGAAAAAAAATCCACTTTAATTTCGACCTTATCATAATTTTTTTTTCCATTAATTGTGAAATTAAAATTTATAATTTTACACTTGATAGTACGACGGTCAACACGGTAATAATTCAAAAATTAGCTCGTCTACTTAACCCAATTTTGGTGGTATTCTATTTCATATTTGTTGTATTTGTTTCATTTTTAATTTAATTGCGAACGATGTGCTAAAATTCATAGAGGGACATTTAGAAAAAAAAATTAGGTACGCTATTAACTATATTATGATCCCCCTAGTAGAAAATAAGTATATGATAATTTATGTATAAAGAATAGACTAAGTGCTAGAACATTTATCACCAATATAGGTCATATATGTAATTCAACTTATCTCGAGCTATAATCTTTTGAAGGCTACGAAAATTGCTTTAATTCTTATTACAATGATCGACACTCACACGGTCCAAAATTTGATTTACAAGAACATGATTGGCAATTTTCATTTCAAGTGAGATTTTTTTTTTTTTTTTTTTAAGTCCTTCTTGAAACTATGCACGTATGTTTAAGCTATATTATCAGATCAGCCTACTCATTCTCTATCATTTTATTATAATATTAAGAATTTTCGTACGTATAAAATATTTTCCATTTTTTTGGATATTGCAATAGCAATAGAGGTTAAATTTAGAAAATATTGGGAGGAATTATCTATGTTGTTTTCTTTAACTTCAGTAATATTTTCAATTCAGAGGTCAAAATATATTGCAAGCGTAATTTCGAATAAATGAATTGTTAGATCTTCAATTACACATGGCAATCTAGAGAAATTTGAGATGTATGAATTATACGTTGTAAAGAACAATAGCGACATTGGACGGTCCAAATAACAAGGTCTAGTTCGTTGTCGTAAGGCGACAACGATTTGTGGAGCTACTTTAGTTCGTGTAAAGCCACTCAACATTCCAATACTTTTTCTTCCGTTACCCATGTTGCGAATATAGGTATCAAGTGGAATACCATTAGAATTAGCTAAATATTTTGATCATGACAAGCTAAGTATTTTACATGAGGAAGAAAGAAATTTTTTGACATATGTAGGTGGTGGAGAACAAATGACAGTCAATATTCAATTGCCTCTATTATAGAATGTATTAATACCTTCGACATCTTCTGTAGCATCAGAGTCTAATTTTTGTGAAGGTGACAGTTTTCTGTCTAATTATAAGTCAAGACTTAAAGAAGATATACTAGATAGTTTAATACGTAAAGAATTGAGAAGACGCAGTGTTCCGATCCAAGATAAAGTGGGCAGATTAGTAGTTGAAGAGTTTCACTTATTGAGTCAATTGACTAGTTCATAATTTATAAGAGTTGTTTAAATTAATTTTCTTGAATTTAACTGACTTTTTAGAAGAAGAAAACAGTACACGTAAATTTATAAATATTGTTTAAATTAATTTTCTTGAATTTTTAGAAGAGGAAAACTGTTCACATAATATCATGTGTAAAATTTTAATTCTGTCTACATTTAAAGTAATCGATCTCAAGTTTGAAAAAAATGAGAATTTCAATTTTTTTTTTTAAAAAAAAAATAATAACAGGCAAACTTGTGGGCAGCTCGACTTGGCTCATGAGGCCCACGAGCCAATGGGCTTAATCGAGTTGTATTTTTGGACCCAAGACAAGCTCGACTTATCCCCAGAGCCGAGTTGAGCAAGGGTATCTAAGGGTCGAGCCGGTTCCGATATGCCCATTCTCACCCCTAACATGTGGTAAGTTTATCTATTCTAATCAAGTATCAAGAAGTTGATGATGATGATCATTAACAAAGAAAGCAATAGTGAAAGAACCCAAACATGGCTTTCACATGACCACTAGATGGAATTAGCCCTTTCCTAGTAATAAGCAAATATTCTATTTTGGGTACATACAGTAACTTCATTGCTTTTGCAATGGCTTGAGATAATATACTATTTTTTTCCCTAATTTGATTATTGGTATTTATTATATTTTCTTTTGTAAGTTCTAGCACAAATTTGTCTAGCTTTGGAGAATATTTTGGAGAAGCCATTGTTGAATACCACAACCACAGTACCAATTTATGAATGTTGGTAGCAGTGATGCCAAAAAATAAAGATAGAAGATAGAAGTGTAAAATAAGCTAAACATTGAGGGGGACAACAGTAATCTAGTCTTTCGAAAATGATACATTAAAAAAATCAACAAGTCTTTCAATAATAATTGACACATTATTAGCCCCTATTTGACAACAATTATTTTCAAACTTTTTTTTTTTTTTTTGTCTAAACCTCTTTTTCAACTACACTTTCACACAATAAATATTCTGCACATAAACCTGAAACTTTTTTTTTTCTATTTGTTACCACACATTCTCCTAAAAATCATTATTCAATTTTTTTTTTTTTCAAATAATGGTTGTCAAATAGGGGCTAAAGAGATGCTCAATAATAGAGAACCCAAACTATAAGCTTGAAATAGAAATGCCACCCGACTCACATAGAACTAAGTACATTGCTCGATAACCAACGAGTCTAGGGGTGTGAAGTGTACCTTAGCCTCAACAACACGTGATCTTGGGCATCAATAAGACCACAGGTCTATACGCACTATAATATCCTTTGAGATCTATTCCATCACGTGTTAGAATTAAAATACAAGAGAAGATGTCATCTGAAAGAGGGAAAATCGAGTGTAGTATTACTTGGTACAATAACTTAAGAGATAGGTGTGCAACTCTACTCGGGTCGTTGAACTTGTAAATGCCATCAAAAAGTTTGATTATCCTCCCTTATATGATTTTAAAAAGAAAAATATATTTTGCAATTTTTTATTTCGATCAACAAACTCTCAATGTTTCAATGAGTTAATACTCTCAATTATCATAAATGAAAAATGCTCTTAAGGTTCAAGGTAGGTTTGGATCCATTAAGCATCAAATTTAAAAGGTTTAAATTGAATAAATCCAACTTTTAATATCATATTCCGATGGTCCATATGAATAAATGGTTGAAACTAATCGGCCATCATGATGTTGAACTACTACTACTTTACAACCTAAATATGTACTTTAGCAATTAATTATTGTCATAGAAAAGTACTTATTTTTTGGCTTTTGCTTATGTCGCGCACTTGAAGTAGTTTAGCTAATAGCTACTAACGTTAATGTAAAAAAAAATAAAAGAAATTAAGAAAGTAGCAAGTGGTAACAATATAGATAGGGGTGAGCTGGCAGAATTGAATACCGACCAACTCAGACCTACGACCATTGATTAGCGTTACAGTGGATTGGATATAAAAGGTGGAAATTGTTTTTAAGTCTGTGATATTGATTGGGGTCCATCTGTCTTACCTATTTTGATTCTCTATCCTGGTGTGTGTTAGATGGAGGTCCATCGAATTGGTATTAGTATTTAATAGAAATAAGTCATTTGTTCATGATGGTTTACCCTTTAGCTTACTCGAGTCTATCAATATTCTCATATGGGGGTCGGAATCTATTTCTGACAAATGTGCTCCACCCGTCCCTAATGTGAGAGGGGCGGGTAAGGTCGGATAAACGAGCAGGTAAACGAACGGGTACATGTAGCGGGATTGTTTAATATATCAACCATATTATTCGTACGAAAAATGTTGACAGAATACTCATAATAAGAAGCTCAATTTTTATTTTTGAATTTTTTTATTTACACGGGACCCATGCGTATGTGAGTGGATGTCAACATTTTCTGTACAAGGAACTTTATTCTTAATCTATAAGTAATTTTTTAGGATTTTGGGTTCGAATTGGTGGAACGCAAAAGAAACTTATGTCATGATCCAACCCGATGTATCTCAACAATACAGACTAAATTTGCATGGACCATGTTCATAGTCGATGGTCTAATCCAATGCCCATGGTCAATGAAACTTTGGTATCAACGTTCAATTTGAGGATTTTGGGTTTGAATAGTTGGAACGCGAAAGAAAATCTTGTTGGGATCCAACCCCGATCCCAACAATACAGATTGAATCTACATTGACCAATGTCGTAGCTTGAAGGTCTAATCTAATGGCCACGGTCAGGGAACATATTGTTACAATAATAATTGATCGATTGCTATTCTCCCCATTCTATAAAAATTGACTTGTTTTTATTTTCACACGGATTAAGAAAAATTAATTAATGTGTTGAAACTATAAATTTTACTTACATTTTTCATAGCATACCATTACATTGAATAACGGTAACTCATATTTGTTAATAACACGACACATTAAATAGGGTATATTAGAAAATTAGGACATTAACTATAGTTTCAATAAAGAAAGTGATCAATAATTTGGAACAAACAAAAAAGAAAACTAAACAAATTTTTGTGGGACGGAGGTCGTACAAAAATATTCATAAATTATCAAATTTTTTAAAAAACGATATGAAAATTATACATTTACACTACAAAAATAGAGTAAACCTGTTGTTTTAGACCACAAAAGTAGAGTTAATTATTTAATTGAGAAATTATAAAATGTAGTTTTAAAACTGAACTGCTTTTTAATTTTGTATTTTATTCTTCGTACTGTTCCTGTTTCACTGCATTTTCCTCAACTTCTTAGAAGAAGAAAGGCTCATTCTCAGCTATTTTTGAATGTTTTTTTAAGGTAAACAAGTACATCATTTTCTTGTGCAGAAGACGCAGTGAGCCCGTTTGACAGTGCACTTGTTCTTGTAGAAGAGGCAGAGCTTTCAGAAAATGCTAATTTAAGCATGTTTTTTTTCTTTTAATCGAATAAAATATTTTTAAAAAATAATTCAAATATATTCAAAGTTAACTTCTTAGTCCCGAAAGTAATTTTTGACTTGTTAAAAACTCTATCAAACAAGCTCATAGTTTTGAATAAAAATGTTTATCCTGCGTGTTAGAGAGAGTGCGTGAATCTTTAATGGAAAACTTGAATTTCACCTTCCTGAGTTAGCACCTGACCATCGCGACTAGACCGAGCATTCATAAATCATTAAGTCGGGACCATATTCTTTTCTATCTAGTCCTAAAATCCTATGTACGTACTACTTTTGATAGAGGAAAATAAATCAACTTTGCATTAATTTTCTCTTTTGCTATCTTTTCTTTTTTGGTATAATGCAGTTCCCAATAATGTAGAAAAGCTCTTTTCTTCCTATTTTCTTTTCTTTTAGCTAGTCTAGCTTGTATACGTTAGGGGGTCATGGGCAAGAGCTTGAAGAGATCTTTAAATTAACTAATATATCCAAGGGTTCCATGCCATTCGGGTACTTTGGGATCCCATTTGCCGCGGAGAAGTTGAAAATCAGCTCTTATGACTCTTCTCAGCAAAGTCACAGCTTACATTTGTGGTTGGTCTAAGGCATCTTTTAATAAGTCGTTCTTCAAAGTGTGTAATGTTTTTGGCTTTCCATATTTCCCTTTCCCAACCACGGTTGCTTCAAAGATCAATAGTT
Source organism: Osmanthus fragrans (assembly GCA_019395295.1). Classification (NCBI taxonomy): domain Eukaryota; kingdom Viridiplantae; phylum Streptophyta; class Magnoliopsida; order Lamiales; family Oleaceae; genus Osmanthus; species Osmanthus fragrans. Next base: position 19,236,033 of record CM033343.1, on the reverse strand, counting down.
TATGCCGCAACTTCCTTTGGGATACTAATAAACCATTGATTGCTTTGAGTAATGTTTGCCTGCCAAAACATGAGGGCGAGCTTAGATTTAGAGACATAAAATGCTGGAATTCAGCACTACTTTCAAAATGTTGAAAATATGAGTGGGCGAAGTGACAATCAAATGCCCTGAAACTTTGATCAAACTTCTATGGAAATTTCGGTAGAGTAACGACAGGAAATAGATCAAATATTCCACCTAATTATAAGCAAGGAGAATATCACAATATAACGCCAAATATTCTGCAAAGTGATACCAAATGGATGCAAAGTTGAGGCAAGCATTGAACACTTTGTCCTTAAATCGAATTTGCCTCACAACGGTGTTTACGGTTTATGACAATCTACTTCCAAGATACAACAACTTCTTCTTGTGTGAGTAGCATTTCAACACACAAGAACGATGAACAAATAATGGTATACGTACTTCTTGATGCAAATGAAAGAAACCAAAAATTTATGCAATGTTTATGCAAAATTTGGTTGAGAGAAAAGAGATAATGTTATGCTTATGATTGCATATCATTGGTGTGAAGAAACGGACGTTCCAAGGGTCCTATTTATAGATGCAGAAAGGTTGTGAGTGAAGGAATGCGGACCAAAACTCAACAACATTTGCCAAGGGTCGCAACAGTTGACGTCGCTAGCTTTCTCCTAAACCTCGCTCCAGTGTAAAAAATAGTGAGTCCGTCCCTCACTCTTCACTGGACAATCGCTCGAGCGACAGGCGAGCGACGGTGTTGCTGAATTTTCCAACCAACTGTCATCTTTCCTTCAAACTTTGGACAGTTTCATTCATCTGGAATTGGTTTTTGCCTTTTCAAATATACTACAACGATCTACTCAATGAGTAGAACACATTAATCTATTTATTTTCGTAATTTGACCATTGGATCAAGTCCAAATATTTGCTCAAAGTTGACACCGAATCACTTTTTTTCAAGTTATACTTAATCAAATTTTCTATATCTTTGAACAAATTCCATCACAAAATCCATTTGGAATATCCATAGTAAGAAAGACTTGGGAGTGTAAGGCAAGGAAAGATCACTCTCCGTTTATCAAGAAGTTGTTGGACATTCGAAATCAGCTTAGAGGGCCGGAACTCACTGTCCATGCTGCTATTAATAGGCTGTCCAACTGGACAGCTTCTGGTTGATTTTGTATGCGCAGCGCATATCAGTTTTTTAGGCCAAAGGGGAGAAAAGGTGCTGGACCGAGGAGATTTGGAGACCTTACATTACTCCAAAACACTCCTTTATTTTGTGGTTGGCTGTGCAGTCTAAGCTTCTAACAAAATATAAGTTGATGCATTTCGATAGGATGTATGTCTTTTGTGGTTCACACTTTGAAACAAGGAACTACTTATTTTTTCAATGTGTTTTGACTTTAAGCATCTAGGGACAAATCAAAGATTGGTTGGGTATCAGGAGGTCAATGACGACAATACTTAGTGCATTGAAGTGGATGGAGAAAGAAGCCGATGCACATCTTGGCAATCTGAAGTCAAGAGAATTGCACTTGCTTGCATGATCTACAAAATTTGGATGACGCAAAATACAATGATTTTTGAAGATTTCAAACCATGTATTGATAGCATTGTAAAACGGATTAAAACACATGTATACAAAGTTATGTACTATTTGTATCTTAATGTTTTGGTTCATTTGAGTCTTTAGTGTTGGGGCGATAGATCTTTGTCGTTTGTACATCTTTAGATCTTTGATTTGCTCGAGCATGTTCGGTGCATTTGAAAATGAGTTTTGATCAATAGAATTTACATTTTACAGATAAAAAAATGACAAACCAGTAAAACCTCTAATCATAACATAACAAGAAAGTGTCATTTTAGAAAGTTAAAACAAGCCGCCATTCCATCATAAAATATTCATAAGAATGAAGTAACATTGCTTATAGCATAATCTTGACAATTGAAAATGGCAGTAGAGACATAGTCTCCGATAAAAGACAGTCGTCGTTGCTAAATTTGTATGGAAAAAAATCACATAAGAACCAAAAAAATCTTTTTAAATTGTATAAATTAGCAATGTCACCAAAATAAAGGTAGATTACCACGTGAAAGTGGGAAGTCATAGACTCTGTATCAACTCATTAATATTAATTAGAAGATTTATAAAATGTTGAGTTATAATTTTGTAAAATTATACATTATGATTTATGTATAAAATTATATATATTTTTTTAACAGTTTAGAATAACTTATTTGTTTATGAATAATTAACAAATAAGAGTGAAATATTTAGTTTTCTTCATACTTCGTATCACTCTACACTCGTTCATAAAATTCGTGAAGCCCATCATAACTATAATCACTACCATATTTGTGGCTCTGCCAGTATTCAAAGGACTAGTTACCTCGTGCTCGTTTTTACCAGGCTTGCTTGCTCCTACTGGCAGAGCTAGGTGAGGTCCAGTGTGGTCCCACAGCCCCACCGGATTTTGGAAATTTTTATTTTCTAAATTCATCTTCAAATTTTCCTCTCAGAAAAAAAATAATAAAAAAGACCATTTACATATTTGTTATCTGGGCCTTGCTACTTGACCATCCCCATTGACTTACTGGTTGACAGAAGCCCCTTAATAGACCATCCCCGTTGACTTGCTGGTTGACAGAAGCCCCTTAATAGTAAGGGGCTTCTGTCAACCAGCAAGTCATTAAGGGGCTTCTGTCAACCAGCAAGTCAACGGGGATGGTGAAGAAGCATTTTTCTTGTTACCTTACTTTCTTTCCCTTCCGCTCCAACATATTGCCCAATCCCAAAATATAATTTCCTTAATTAAATCACATACACATACACCGATACTGACAATGTTTAATTAATTTGAGGAGAGATGCTACACGTATAGAAGAAAATCTTAGAGAAATGCTACAAAACTCTCACATAGAGGGGGTGAATGGTTTATTGTTGATAATAAAATATTCATATGGGGTCCAACCCCATGTGAGAGTCCTGTAAGGACTCTGTAAGTTTTTTCCAGGAAAATCTCTTAATTTTAGATGTACTTAATTAATTGAATGAATTGTTGAAATAAATTTTTTAATTGGTATTTAGACACATTGCATTTGCATGGATTATTGAATCTAATAGTATAAATTTTTATCCTTACAATGTTCTTTTAAAATCAATATATAGTTGTTTGGATAGTGAAGTATATAAATATAAAAAATTATGTTTTCTGCATCGTTTACAAGAATTCTTGATAAAGAAGTCTAATATGAATTTCTATAACGAAAAATTTATATGTGCTTTGAATACATAATATTTGAGAAGGGCCTCATTAATTCTCGTTTTTTTTCTTCTTGGAATTGGCTTTTTAATTACTTTTCAATTTTTAAGTGAGCTTTTTTTCATCTTCATAATTTTACATTTCACATTGCTTTATTGGCGAGGAATTCACAATTGCTAATGAGATTATTATACAATATATTTGAAGTATGAAAACATAGAGAAAAGAGAAAATTTTGTAAGATTTTATATCATCATATATTATCATCTTGTTTGAATTTTATTTATTTATTTTTAAATCTATAGTTATATCATGCTCCTATTAAGTCCTGTTTGAAAACTATATATATATATGCATTGGCGGACCTAGCCCGTTGGACTTGGGGGATCCCAAAATTAAAGATATAGAGGTGAAGCCCCCGAATTTTTATTTTTTTTTAATACCTTATTAACACGAATTTTAATTAGCACAATTCAGGATAGGACTATAAAATCCAATTGTCTCACATGAAAAATTCTGTCTATAATAAAAATTCTTCACTTTTACCTCACACTAAACTACTCTAATGCTTATCATTCTCTTTACACTTCCATATCTACAACAATCGAAATACAAATCAAGAACCACCATTGCTTCCTTTCTAAGAACAGAAACAGCAAGGCAAAGAAACCCCACAACCACAAACACCACATTGTTCAATAACAGGAAACAAAAGTATAAATTAAAATCTCTAAATTCACATTGGAGGGTCCGTCTATGAAAATTGACCTGAAACTTAAAAATTGGAGGGTCCTCCTATGACATTCTTTGTAATTTAACAAAAAAAAAAAAAAAAATGAAAAACTGGACGGGCAAAGGACCCTGCGGGACCCCCCTTGGGTCCGCCAGTGTATATATGGGAAAATAAAGTTTTGAATAATGATTTTTAGGAGAATGTGGGTTAAAAAGTAGGGAAATTTTTTTGATTTACGTACAAAATGTTTTATTGCGTATATATGTAGTTGAAATTGAGTATGTAAAAAAAAAATTTGAAAATAGTGATTGTCAAACATGGACTAAATTCGGATCCAGATTCCACCACTCAAAAGAACTTCATGCACGGCCGCATCAATTCCACAGTTTTTAAAATGGTTGACGATACCCTTTTTTTTTCTTTGAGCGTTGGGATTTTTAGCTATGTCATTAATATTGGTGGATATTATGTGCTAGGCCAGATAATCCTCCCTAGTTATTAGAGCACCCTTTGGTTTGGTTTTTCGAACCCACCAGGCCGTTGCATTTGACAATATGTTGGAAATTGGTTTGATTGATCAACTTTTGACCTATTATTTGAGTGAGTCCTGATGGTCGAATAAAATATTTCTTAGGCCAAAATGTGTTACACCCTGCGAATGTATTAACTTTCTTGAAACCAATTTCGAACGAATGAAAAATTAAGGTCAAAAGATGTTATTTGAAGTAGAAATAAATTGAAAATAAAGTGGGTGGGAAATCAGAAAACTGTCCACTCCCACAGGAAATTTAGAAGATAATTCACTTTATTCAGCTTAAGATTGACATTTGGATTTGAACCCCGAGAAGTCCTCGTTTGAACTCTTTATTTAAAAATTCAATTTTTTTTTTCCAAACTCAATTTGAACAATAAATTCTCCTCATAAAATAATTTGCATGTAAATTCAAAAAATTTCTTACTTTTTAACTGCACATTCAACAAAAAATCACTAATACAAATTCCTTTTCTTTTCTTCTTTTTTTTTTTTTTTTTGGGATAAAAATGCAGCTCAAACAAGAGCTAGAAATCCTTGAAAGGGAGATAACTTACACAAGGACAGATCCAATCCTAGCCCAAGTCCAGATTGTTTGATAATTTTTTATTTTTTCTTTGTAATAGCCCAGTTAAATAATTCACACAGTCAGATCAGTTCCAACCCAAGTCCAAATTGTTTGTAATTTTTTATTTTTTCTTTGTACTAGCCCAGTTAAATAATTCACACAGCCAGATTAGTTCCAACCCAAGTCCAAATTGTTTGTAATTTTTTAGTTTTTCTTTGTACAAGCCCAGCCCAATTAAAGAATTCATCTTATTCCAACTAAACCCACCTTTTATTTTTATTTTTTTGAAAACTCAATTGTCTGTTTCTAATTACAACAGAATAGTATCTAAAAACAACCATGCTACACCACTTGGTTGACACCCCCACACACATTGGAGAAAAAATATTATTTTATTCACGCGGGACACATACACCCATGTGAGGAGGGTGTCAACCAAGTGGTCATCCAAAATGTTTGAATAGCTTAATTCATCTAAAAAACCCAAGTTACCCAACCCAAATCTCAAATTCCCAATCGTCATTTGTTCAAAGCTCAAAGCCTCAAACCCTTCGACCTTCGGCCTTCGTGTTCGTAGACTGAGTTCGTTCTCTCATCTCATCAGTCCGACTCAGTTGTCACTCCACGACCACTGGACCCACAATTCCACTAAGGTTTGTCTCATTGTCTGTACTTTTTTAGTTTTTCTTGCTGGTTTAGTTGTTTTTGTAATTCATAATTTTATTAGTTCTATTTAAATACCTTAGGCTGAGAAATTGGAATGATAAAATCTGTAATTCAAAATTTTTGTAATTTTTTATTTGTGGGAAATTGGAATGATAAATCTATCAATCTGGCTTCGGGTTTCCATTTGACTGTTGGTGCCTGGTGACCATCTGAAATGTGAAATTACCATTGTTTGGACATCTTAAAAATTGAAAATTAGGCTGAAAAGATCCAAGCATACTGACCTTTTTAGATAAACTGTGTCAATAGACAATAAGGCTCGAGAGAAGCATGAACTTTTATGTAATTATTGAACTCTTTTTAAATTACTAAATAATATTTTTAGAATATTTTAATGTTTAGAGATTGGATGTCTAGGGTGTTGAATTTATATTGTTGATAGGAGATTGTTTCTCATGTCATTTTCTTGATTGGAAGGCCGAGAAAAGTACAGCTGTTAAAAGGTTTCACTTTTAGCTATTCCGGTTCCTTTAGTGGAAGTTCTTGACTTTGATTGGCCTGAAAATATGTCTTCTTCTTACACTTGGTGGATAGGATTTTTGAATTCTTTGGATCGTAAAGGAAATAGTGAATTAACTGTGGAAAATGCACAGTGGAGAGATGATTTGAATGTCGAAAAACCATATTTAAATGCAAATGATGATGAGAGCCCATTTCTTGATGAGTGGTTGATTTTTCCCTCAGCCGAGGATCAAGTGTAAAATCTTTTAAGGTTGTGTCTGAATTGTGTCTACTATTAGTCTATTAATACTTTTAATGTTACTATTGACATTTATTACACTTTCATGTAGATGTAAAAATAGTTTTACATTTGCATTAGATTATTGTTGCCTTGTCTCATTTTTTTCTTTCTACTATTTTCAGCATTTACAAATGGAAGGTCAACATTCATCGAAGAGAGTAAAGACAATATTTTCATTTTTTAAAAGGACTGATCAATCTAGTTAATGTACGTCTCTAGAAATTGAGCATCCGTCAATATCAACTCCTATGCAACATCCTCCAATTCCATCCTCAGAAATTGAACATTCGTCGGTCTCAACTCCTGAATTGCAATCATGTACTAGTATTGAACGGGATCCGAGAAAAAAAGAGCAAATGTTTGAACATCCTACCAATCTACGAGATGAGATTAAAATTGCATATATAAAAGTTGGACCTTATCAACTGCATCTTAAGAAGTATCCAAAGGTAGAAGGAAAAAATCAAGCTCGTCTCTTTCAGAAAAAAATGGTTCACTAAATTCCCTTGGTTGGAGTATTCTCCTTCAACTAAAAGGGTATATTGTTTTTACTGCTTTCTTTTTCAGAAAGATGATAATTCTTCTGGCTGTTCGCGATTGGTTACTGAAAGATATAATAAGTGGGAGAGAATTAAAGACAGAAATAAATGTGCATTTCTTGTTCATGCTAGCTTAGCATATCATAAACTATGTGAAACTTAGCGGTGGCAATCGAGCCGATCGACAAAAACGAGCCACACGCGGCTCGAACTCGTTAAAAAGATGAGCCCGAGCACGAGCCGAGCATGCCGGCTCGCTAGAAGAGCTGCTCGCCGAGCAGGCTTGTGGGCTCGTATAATATGCAAGCCGACTCGGCTCATGGCTAAAATAAATGGTCCTTATTTTTTTTTCAATTTCATTTTTCTGCCCCTATAAATATTCATCTATTACAACATTTTTCCTGCCAAACTTACCATCAAGTATCAATATCTCATTCTCTACTATACTTTCTACAAATCATTATTAATATCATTAATTCATACTATAATACTCTTCTAAATTTTATTTTTAAATTACTGAGTTATAATCTTGATTTTACAATCTATTTTTTACACTACTACATAATCTTCATTCACTTCTCAATTCTACTTCACTTCTTTAACATTCAATTTCAATTATTCACAAATTGATCAACGCTTGTTTGTTGAAAACTTGTTCGGTATCGGAGGTGAATCACCTGACTACATTCAATTTGGGAATGAATTCGTCGGTCTAAATGAATTACCCATTCCAAATAATATTCCAAATTTCGATGTTCATGAAAGTAGTCATCCAATTGATTAGGATGAAGTTGATGTTGATGCTAATCATCCAATTGATTTGGAACAGGATAATGAACCTGTATTAGATATTCTCAATGCAAGAGGGAAGAGAGAAGAGAAAGAAGAAGAAGCAGGCAAAATGTTGAGACCATTTTAGATTGGTTCAAATTGATCGTGTGATCGATAGAGTTTCAGAAACCAAAGTAGTATGTAAATACTGTCAACAACGATTGGCATGACAAAACGGCATTGGAACCACCCACCTCAATTGTCACTACAAAATATGTGCAGCCAAACATAAGTTTATTCCTGCTGGTTAAACGCAATTATAATTTGGTAGTTCAGGCAGCGGTGCTACTACTACACCACTTTCTACGTGGATATATTCGGAGGAAAAAACTTGAACAAGAATGGTGAAGTACGTTGCCGGAGTTGAGCTGCCACTAGTAGTAACGGACCACCAACATTTCGTTTCCTTTGTGAAAGAATGTATTCGATCGATGTACGTCAGGGTAAGTTGAAATACTTTTCGTTCCAATACAATAGAATATTTTCAAAATGCAAAGCAACTATTGATTACCGATTAGAAAAATATGGGGATGTGATATCTTTAACTTCGGATATATGAGAAATGATTAATAAAAGAGGTTATATAACTGCAATTGCATACTTTATAGACCCACTTTGGATCATACATAAAAAATTATTGTTTTAAAAATTATTGAGTTCCCACACAACGCTAACAATATATTTAATACTATTATGAACATTATTAGATAATATAAATGCGAGAATAAAATCCGTTCTTTTACGTTCAACAACACTTCTATAAATAAGCATGTTATCGATAAATTGCATAGAGTATTTCAACTCGATTTCGGTGGTTATTTATTTCATATTCGATGTGTATGTCGTATTTTTAATTTAATAGTACAAGATGGTTTAAAACATGTGAATGATGAAATTCAACGAATAAGGAATGCACTAGTCTATATCACGATTACACATAGTAAAAAACAAACATTTGAAAAATTTTGTGTCGAAACTGGGGTGTCGTATACAAAAACCTTTATTAGTGATGTAGGGTATAGATGGAACTCCATATACTTATTATTAAAATCATGTGAAGATTTTGAACATTTAATTACTGAATTTTATAATAATAGGTATATTAGAGATGACGAAGATAATATTTTGAATTAGTCCTATTGGAATTTAGTTAGTAAAATTTGACAAATTTTTATGATTCTACAAATATTTTGTCTGGTATTTATTATCCTACTAGTTGTATGGTCATTGAACGTCTTTATATAATTGTTAGGATTTTTCATAGATTTAAAGATGACCCCAATTTTAGTTCAGTTATGTTTGTCGTGGAATTAAAGTTTAGAAAATATTGAGAAGACTTGCTCATGTTATTTTCGTTAGCATGCGTTATGGACCGTCGATATAATTTATTGGTTACTAAATTTGTAATTGATCGAATTTCAAAATCTTTAACTTTTAATGTACATATTACTAATAGGAATTTAAAAATAACTTTATGTGAAATGTATGAATTATATGCTTCACGAATGGGTACAAATATTACTCGTATACCCTTCGACTCTACAAATACTCTTTCCACTATTATAGCAGATGATGACGCTGAAGTTTTAAATTTATTCGAAGGCATGAACTCATATAGATATGATTCAACTGCATATGCATGTGGTTCCTCTAGTAATAGTAGTAGTTTGTCTCTAACTACATGTATTCAAACATCGAGTAATAGTCCAAATGCGCTGTTTGCTAAATTAATTGATTACTTTAATCATAATATGCCTAGTAATAATGCAATTAGGAAAAATTCAGAAGAAGTAATTAAATTCTGGCGAAAGTATGAATGTTGATGGCCAATAGTTTCTGCAACGGTAAAAGATCTACTAACACATTCGGTTAGTATTGTAGTTTCGGAATCTGCTTTTAGTGCAGGAAATAGGGTTCTCTCCGAGGTTAGGATTCGACTAAAAGAAGATATTTTAGAAGTATTAATGTGCGTGAAGGACTGGCAAGACGCTCATTTTCGACTACAAGATAAAAATGCTGAAATTACATGTAGTCAAGTGATATTTAATTTAACCATATTCATCACAAAATTTTATTTTAATACCTTCATAATTTTTTAAAAAAAAATTGTACACATAACAAGTTATTCATGTACAATTTTTAACTCCACCTACTCGAAATTGAAATAGCCTATCCCACACCCGGATAAATGAGGAGAGTTTATCTTCTTCTTTTTTGTTTTTATTATTTAAAAAAGAAAAATGTTTTAGAAAATGTATATTTTAAAAACTGTATAGAAAATGTGTATATATATTAATATATATTATTTAGGTTTAGTAAAAAAAGGTGAGCTCGCGAGCTAAGCTTCGGCTCGATTCGTGCCGCACCCACAAGCCACGAGCTCATGGGCCAAGCCGAGCTCACCCATTTTTCAACGAGCCGAGCTCGTGGGTAAGGGCCGAGTCGGCTCAGCTCGAACCATTGCCACCGCTAGTGAGACTAGAGCTAAAGATTTAATCAGACCGTCTCAGCATATTGACAAGGTAATGAATACTGCATCGGAGAAGGAAATTCGAAAAAGTCGTTTGCATATAATGATTTCAATTAAAAATTGTTCGATGACTAGCATTTCAAAGTTTAGGGTTATGAATATTCATCTTCACGTAATCGTGGGAATTTTATATAACTAATAAAGTATGCAGCATATTTGAATCCAGATATTAGTAAAGTTGTTTTGGAAAATGCACCACAAAATACCTAATACATTTCTCCAACTTTTCAGAAAGAAATTTTGCATATAATGGCCAATAGAGTACGACATATGATTAGAAAGGAAGTCAGGGATGAATGCTTTTGCATTCTCGTTGATGAAGCACAAGATGCATCTAACCGAGAGTAAATGGCCATTATCTTGAGGTTTGTGAATAGTCAAGGTAGTTTGATAGAATGTTTCTTTACCAGCAAAAGAGTTAGTAATACCACATCATTAAATCTCAAAAATGAAATATGTGATGTTCTTGCTCAATATGAACTTTAGCTGAACAAAATGAGAGGGCAAGGGTATGATGGTGCTAATAACATGAGCGGTGCTTGGAATGGACTTCAAGCATTATTTCTTAGAGATTGTCAATATGCATACTATGTCTATTATTTTGCTCATCGATTACAGTTGATATTGGTTGCGGCAGCTAAAGAAGTCCATGTCATTTGGAACTTCTTTTCTCATTTGGACAAGATTGTCAATATTATTACTTCTTCTCGTAAACGAGTTATTGAGTTGCAATATTCTCATAGAGAAGAAATTCAGCGTATGTTGGCTATTGGGGAGCATTAATCTTGAAGTGGGACTAGTCAAATGGTTAATTTACAGCAGTGGGGAGCTACTCGTTGGAGTTCACATTACAACTCTGCAAAGAGCTTGATAGATATGTATGGTGCAACCTGCAAAGTGCTTGAATATATTTGTGGTCATTGTTCAAACGGCATATCTCAGGTTGAAGCTCGTGGTGCTAAGTTCATATTTATTTTGCATTTGATGCATAGAATAATGATAATCAGTGATTTTTTTTGTCAAACCCTTCAAAGATCTTAAGACATATTGACTGCTCTGAAGTTTGTTTCTATCACTAAACAATTGCTTCAAAAATTGAGAGACGACGATTGGGAAGAATTTCTACAAGAAGTAGAATCTTTTTGCTCAAGAAATAATATTACAATACATGATCTAGAAGGTTTGTATAACACTGGTCATTCTAGTGACGAAACTACAATTGAGCATTATTATCACTATGATGTTTTCAATGAAGCAATAGATTTTTTAATGATGGAGTTAAATACGAGATTTAATGACATATCAATAGAACTCCTTTATCTCAGTGCAGCTTTGGATCTTAAAAATTCATTTAGATTATTTGACAATCAAAAAATTTACACACTTGCAAAGAAATTCTATCATCAAGATTTTTCAAAGCAAGATATTATTATATTGGAATATAAGTTATATATGAAGGATGATTCCCGATTTCAAGTATCTACACTTGTTGAGTTAAGTAGACAGTTGATTGAGAGTGGACGATCGGAGACTTACATTATGATTACTAGATTGATTTGTCTTGTATTGACATTACCAATTTTCTACCACAGGTACTGAGCGAACATTTTCAGCAATGAGTTTATGTGAAGACAATACTTGGCAACAAAATGGAGGATGCCTTTCTTGCTAATTGTATGATACTCTTTATAGAAAGAGAACTTGCTAAAAAAATATATCTAGATTCTATTATAGATGAATATTATGTTTCAAATCCTCGTCGAGAACGACTTAAATAAATAATGTTCTTTAACGAGTTTCTTTAGTACATATAAATTTTATTACATTCATTTTTTTTAATCTTTCAGCCCCCTATAAAAAATCATGGATCCGTTCCTGAATTTACATGTTAATAGGTTGGGTCAAAATCCACACGAGCGTCGTCGTTCGCCAATTGAGCCCATCACGAGTTGTGGCCCATGTGCTTGGACTTGGGCATGGGCTTGTGGTAGGCTTAAGTTAGTATATATTTTTTGGTAATATAATATTTTAATTATATTATTTATTTATCTCCCATTTTTTTTTGTGCGCAACACCTGGTATTTTCTAGAAAGTAATGGTTTGTTGTCAGACATGCATGTTACAATCTATTTTATTTAGTCAAAAATCAAAAGTTCATTTGTCAAAGTCTAATAAGAACTTGAATTGACCAAATTATTTTATTGGAGTTTATTTTACAAATTTACAATACTTGGGGATTTAAGATGGACATCATGTAAATTTGAGGATTTAGTTTACAAGTATGGAAGTTATGCGTTTAGATTTTATATATAATGGAAAATGAGGGACTTCCTTGCAAAATATGAGTTAGTGCTCCACTAACTTGGCATTTTAAACATTTTTTTTTTTTTTTTTTTTTTTCATTTTCCAAACACAGAAAGTTGAGGAAACGGTACAGAGGTAGGAAGAAAAAGGAGAAAAGAAGGAAGGAAGAAAGAAAGAAGGAAGGTAGGTTTGGCTATTCAAATTTCCAATTTTTCTAATTTTTTCAAGAGATATAGTATAATTTATGCCTAATTTTTAAGGTTTTGATTTGTTGTGTAAATTTCAGATTAAGAGAAATGAGTGACATTGTTAGTTGAAGTTCCTTGATTGATTACTTTTCATTTACATTAAGGTAAAAAATATCATTTTTGGGCAAACTCTAGAGTTTTTAATTGGGTTTTTGAGTAAAGATAGTTTGTGGAAATGATAGTATTCATGAAGTATTCACTTGAAAGAATGATTTTATGGAACAAGATGTAAATTAAATTGGTTGTAGTGTTGGTTGCTAGTTTTCACTAGAATTAAAGGGAAAATTATTTTTATGATTAGGATGAAGGAAATTGTGATAAATTAAAGTTTAAGTGGATGGACTCAAAAGGTAGAATTAGTTCCAATTGTAAAGGAAATTGAATAATTTATTAAGTACCGAGAAATCAAGTTCTAGTATTCCATATTTAAATATTAAGAGTACTTGGTATGGTAATTGTTGAATTTGTTATTTTATATCGTATTTCAAGTGGTGAAAAAGAGATTGGAAAAGTCTATCAGACATCATAATTTGTAGCTTGTATTGTGTGAGTGGATATCTACTTTTTAAAAATAAGCGCTTATTTAAATTATATTAGTTCTTAAACTTATATGAAATAATTGTTCATTAGATTTCTTATACCAAATTATGTAAGCTGCAAAAGTTATTTATTTTAGATAATTGATTTAGAAAGTGTGATTTTCAGAATAAATTATTTTTTTAATAAACAATTCTTTTAAAAGTTAAATTCAGTTCAGTTAAACAATTTCATTGTCTCATTATATCAGTATTAAATATTTCAGCATATGTAAAATTATTTTTAAAATCACCAGAAAGTATCCAGGTGATTTTACCTTAGTTTGCACTCCCGTAAATGTGTTTCACAATGTATGACCTCATATGATTATTTTACTCGATCTGCATTGGTGTGAATGTGTTTTCACAGTGTATAACTAGTTATGGCGATTTTATGTTTTTATAGGTTCCGTTTGTTTCTCATTAATCATCCATAAAAATGAAGAGATGATCGTTATTAATGACATTCAGCCACCATTTTTTACTTTTCATCTATTGTGTAGGGCCCATAACGGCTATATTTTTCATTCTCATTCTATAAATAATGAGAATCAAATGGGATCATAGTTTGAGCGTATGACCAGAATTATAGAATTTCAGAATCTCAAAATCTTAGAATTTCATAATTGAATAGCTTTGTCATGTACATCGATATTCATCAATACATGTGTATGATTATTTCGGGTACCTCTTTAGTGTGATTTTTTAGTATTATATAGCTTGTTAGATTTTGGACTACAAAATTAAGTTTATTCAATTTACAGAAAAAAAATTTCAACTTATAGTACTGTGAAATGATATTTTTGCTCATAGTATGGATGTCAAATTTATTATATCTATCATACCTTACAGTGGTTTATTTAGAATAAAGAGTAAATAATTTTATGATTCCATAATACTAGTTTTAAAAGTATTATTAGCTTTCAGGTTATTTTTAAATTGGTAATAGCATAAGCGTTTTCAGAAAGTTTGCAAAAATGGAAAAATATACTTATTTACGATATATCCACTCACTAAGTTATAAGTTTATTTATTTTGTTACTATTTTTCTTATTAGATAGTAGTTGAGTTGAGTAGCATTAAAACCTGTTGATCTATCGAGTTGAGCCACACGTTGTCATTAGTTGTATAACTCACTTTGTCACTTTATATAGTTCATATTTCTTTTGGGATACATGTATCTTGTGTTTAAAAAGTTAATTTGTAATTCATCTATCTATATTATGGGCTCGCTGCATATTTGGTATCTTTGGTGCATTTGAGGACTTTTGTTTATAAATAATAGTAAAGGTTGATTTGCCAGTATTGTATTTTTGAATAGTTTGTGTTTTAAGGGGTTGATGTACCCTATTTTAAATTATATGTATAAATTTGAGAAAATTGATTGCTGTTAGGGTGATTTTAGTCCATATTACAAATGAAACTTTGTCAAAAATTTTATAAAAACTTCACAGTCAAAGTTGTCTTGTTGACGAGTTCGGCATTTAGCTGACATCTACCATCGGCGCATGTCACATGTTGGGTACATTAGGATGATTCGGGAAGGATCGTGTCACTGTGTCTATTCAAGACACAAATTCTCAATAGTTATATCTTTTAGACACAACGTTTCAACTTCTAAACATTGACTTCCATATGGTGGATTTTATTCATTTTAAAATCAATTTAAATTCTCTCCTACAAAAAAATAATATTCTATTCCGTCATGCACTATTTCGTATTTTGCATTTCAATCCCGAATATTATTTCTTGCATATTTTAGTTCTCTTTCGGTTCAAAGAGATCAAAGCATTAGCATGTTCATTTGATCTTGTAATTTGGAACGTTACTATTACAAGTTGAGGTTATTGTACTTTGGGAGATGAGTGTCGGTTGACCATCAATATCAGTGTGGGCACTTGTGTTTTAAGGAGAAAAAATTGAACTCTTGCCTCGATAATAACCCATACTGGTAATTCATGCGTTTTGAAAGACAACACCAGTTTGAACGATTTAGTCTTTCAAAATGCCTAAAAAGTTTGACCTTACAAAATCAAGGGTTGGGTTCGATGGATCATGCGCCATCCCAATTTGTCATCTTCTAACTCCTAAGATTCTCATCTATAACCCACCAGGTCACACAAAGTTTTCATAGCCAAATGTACATTATATTTCAGGAGATGTTACGTTAGAACGAAAACAAAGAGGTTTAAGGTGTGTATTCATTTTAGGAAGCCACAATCTCAAATCTTTTCATTTTTTGTAGATCTTACCAAAATTGATAAGTGTGGATTTTTCATACTTATTTGAGCCGTTAAATTTAGATATTTGTGAGTTTTCATTAACATTTTGCTACCTAATATAGTTTATTCTATTTTGTAGGTATTTCAATGTTAAATCCCAATTTGGAGAAGAAAACGGAAGAAGAAATGAAGAAAAGTTCAAAAGTGCAAAAAAAGAGGAATTGGATTTCGATTCTTAAATAAAAAAAAAAAGTTACTATAGCGGCGCTGCGCGTTCAGGCGCTACAGTGCGCCTGGGCTGAACAGGTGGCGCTGCAGCGCCATTTTGGCGGCGCCGCGGCGTCGAGCACGTGATTAGGGCCTGTTTGGCTCACTTAAATTGTTTGGGACCCTTTTTGCAATTAAAAATCACGATTTTGGGTGATTTATGAGGGTTTTGGGAGCCACTTTTAAGGGATTATTCAATCTCCCTTCTTCACTCTCAAGAACCCTAAGTTGGGAGAAAATTCCCTTTCTTCTTTCTTCCTTTTTCTTTTGATTTCTTTGGAAATTTTGGGAAAGCTTGGAGCTCAACAATGGTAGAATAGCTTGGAGAAGAAGACCCATTGATTTTGAAGATTTCTCAACCATTCTCATTATCAATAAGCTTTTCTTTCTTTAATCTATTTTTCATTTATGGGTTGTAAGTTTTTATTGGCTATTTGTAATTACTTTATGGATAGCTAAACCTAAATGTGATTGGGGGTAATTTTTGACCCGAGAAATGAGATTCCAATGGTTTTGTGCTATATAGTTCTTTTGATTAATGTGATGAATCCATTGAGTTTATTGTTTATATTGTTCTTCTCGATTGTTTAGGAGCGCTACTAGATGATTGGGTTGTTTCGATATTTGCTAATTTGGGATTTTTAGTCTGTAATTGCTAATTTGACCAAACCCTAGTAGCAACTATATTTTGATGGATTATGTGAAATTTTCTATTAAATGTAGGTGGATTATCGCTTAAGTTAACAAATCGAGCTTGTGTGTTTGTACTTAATTCAATTCAACTCTCTTGTTTAAATGCTTTCGTTAAATTTAATCTAGTGATCTTATCCTAGGTTGTTTGATGATTAGGGTTGGGTAAAGAGTTTATTTTATTCAACTATAATTTAAGGAGAGTTTGAGGTAATCGAGCTTGTGATTATTCTCGAATTGTTGTTAATGATTTGGACGAAAATCTTTTGTAAAATTGGATTGGAAAATCATTCTCGCGGTAAAGAATTATCCCCCGATCACGCTCTCTCTTCCGTTGACCTTTCACCTTCGTTATTTAATTTTTATTGCATTTCAAGCATTTCGCCATTTCTATTTGTAGTTTGTTGTGTTCTTTGTTTAACAAATCAAAAACTCCCCCCCCCCCCCATTTACATGCTTTCGCTGTTCATTTTATTTTGTGCAATTAACGTAGTTGAACCAATCCTCTGCGGGTAATGACCCTTACTTGCATTGTACTACTTGAACGATATTTTTAGCCGAGTAAGGAACTTATTTTTGACGCCCCTTTTGTGGCGATCAAACATATTTCATTTGTGTCACTCACAGTTCCAAACTTTTAAAATTCAGCACAAGAACAAAATGGATGATTTACATCCATATTCTAACTACGAAAATTAAATTTTACCACATTTTTAATAATTTCAAAAAGGGTAAATAGTAACTTCATATTTTCTACATAAAATAAATAACTAAAAAATTAAAACTTTTTCTTCCTCCCTCATTCCCACCCCTATCAAAACCCATTCACAAACAGCCGGCTACGACCTATGTACCACCAGTCTCCACTGATGGTTAAAGTACTGAACTGTCTGAACTACCGTCGAGGACCCCAACTATCGTAGAGACTGCAATAACAATGAAAAATTCTGTAGCCACTGATGTCAAATCGGATTCCACTGCATCGTCACCCTCTTTGTTGTGCTACCAAACACCATCGATCGAGCCACCACAACAACTCACAACTGCAAGCACCTTATCTGCCGTCAATCTCCCACAAATCGTCGCCCATTAAAAACCTCCAAAAGAAGCTATGACTGCGCATTCATCCTCTCAATAGCCACCATTGTTGGCCACTTCTTCTAAGACATGCCGAAAAGCCAAATACTTTCCACCATTAAGCCACCACCAAATATTGTTACTAGTATGCAAATCAATTGTTAATGGTAGAATGGGTATTTGGAAGTGCAAATCCAATTCTCAAAATACTTAGTTATTGCCAAATTAATGTCAAATGAGAATTCTGGAGTCCTATGCATAAATTGAGGACGAAAGCTTATGCCTGACCATCCAAACATAGTTATTAGACCCGACCCGTTCATCTACTCGGAAAAATCATTGGGTCACTGGGTTGTTGTTCAATTGGTGGGTTAGTGATTCAACTGATGAGTTTTTGATTAAAGATATTTTTTAGTATGGAAGACAACAATCTTCCTAAATATAAAATATATATGTTTTAGTTCACTATTGCAAGATAAGTTCACATGTTGCCATAATGGTTGTGGATGTGATATTTCACTTCAAATGCCAATGTTCGAATCTGCCTTTGCATATTAAAGAAAAATTTTGCACTTGACTTTGTCATAAACTGGTTCACCCTTGAATCGGTTCCAAGTTCATCTAAACCTGTCCGATTCGACCATGATATTGGGCGGTTCAACCGATCTTTGACCTGTTCACTTGCTAAATGTACCAATCATAGAAAACGAATCGAATCACGATTTGGTTTGCCAATTTCTGGGCGGGATCAGTCGATTTGGTCTGATTTTAATAACTACGGATCCAAATACTCATTTATAACGGAAGCGGTGGCGATTTGCGGAGAGTGACCATCGTCGGTTGTGTGTGAATATGTTTGATGGTGGGTGAAGGAGGAAGATGAACTTTTAAGTCTTTTACTTTTTTGTTTGATTTTATTATTTTAGGTAGAAAATATAAAATTACCGTTTTACCTTTTTTGAAATCATTAAAATGTGGTCATTTTTCTTGGTCAACTATGCTACTATTTTAAAGGTTTTGAATTGTCATTAGCACATATGAAAGGTTTTGACACAGCTTGCGAAAAAAAAATGCTCTGTAACCGTGAGTGCAATTATTTTTCATTTTAAAGTATGCAAGGATGGAAGTTAGATATATTTATTATGGTCTTATATGAGCATCACTCCAAAAATTGCAAGACTAATTTCAATTTAAGGTTTTATCGGGATTTTAGAATAATATTCACGTGTTTAACTTGTTTGAAAGATGTAAATTTTATATCTTAAGTGAACCGAGGTTTGAAATCAAATCGAAAAGAATAATAGTTTGGTTTTATTTGAAACAACTCAATTGAAAATTAACCAAAAACTTGCACTAAAACGTCATGTTCATAATACTTACTAGGAAAGCTTTTTTAACTTTGATTGGTGTCAAAACTATGACAAGTTTTCATGGGAGTTACTAACAATTTAACAAATACTGAAATGTTTTGTCATTGAAACTTGCCGGGTTAACAATAATGAAAGCAACACTAACTTGGTTCTTCTAAAGCTTTCACACCAACTTAATTCTGGAACAAAACATTAAGGACCAACACTGCAAATTTTACTTTGCATCAATCCCATGTCGCCTCAGTTGGGAGAGGGGGGCGGGGAAGCACCACTATTCCTGTTCATTTTACCACAGACCTCATCCTTCATACCAGAGTTCTCACTGGTCTCAAAACCATGGCCGCCCTATCCGGGCCCACCAGCCCCTTTCTACCGTCTCTCAACCGGCGGCGAACCCTCGAGACCTCCCGAAACAGACCCATATCCGCCCATCGATCCGACCCACAGCCTTCAAATGACCAAAGAAGCAACCAAAATACACTCACCATAACAGAACGCAATTCAAGAAAATTTGACGGGGCCAAGCTGAAGGAGAGAGAAGTAATAGAGAGAAAAGAGGAAATAAACAGAAAAATAGCTTCCCAAAAGGCCATTTCCATAATTTTACGAAGGGAGGCCACCAAAGCTGTCATTGAAAAGAAGAAGGGTAATGCCAAGAAGCTGCTGCCCAGAACGGTGCTTGAGGCCCTTCACGAGCGCATTGCCGCCTTACGCTGGGAGTCTGCTCTCAAGGTCTGTTGATTGATTTAAGAGTTACCTGTTCCTGAATTTTAATTTTTTTTAATGACCTTTGGATTTTTTTCTCTTATTCAATTGGTTTTGAATTTTTTATGATTCATATTCGAGATTTGAGGCTCTATCGATGTGATGATGAAAATAGATATTGGTGGCTGGGAAAATGGGCAATATAATCTTTGGAAGATGGTAAAAAGTGTGGACTAAGGGCATGTTTGGTAGGGAGGATTGGGCATGGTATTAAGAAAGAAAAATAAGCTAATATTTTGCTTATTATACTGTCTAGTCTTTCATTGTTGGGTGTGCATCCCAGAAAATGCACTATATGTGTTCAATAGAGGAATAAAGCTGTTTGTACTGATAGAAATTACAGATGATGAGTTGGCAACACTGCATCAGCTGTTCTAACTTTGTTTTGTCTCCAACTTCCAGGGAATGCTTGCCAGCTCACAATCTATCAAACAATCTGTAAAAGATTTTTATAAATGTAGCATTTCTCTTAATAGAGTGTCACTAGATGGGCATGTGCATTGCATTGAATCAGAGAATACTATACGCATACTCTTTTTAGAGTTGTACATGTGGTATGCTGGTATAATGTGATGAAGGGTGACTAATAGATTGGGTGGCAAAAGTGTGAAGTGGAATTGGTTGGATATTAGAGAAGATGAGCAGCTGCTGAACTTGAATTGGTTAAATGTAACAGAGGGCTGTTAGATGTATCTAACTCAATTAAATAGTAGGGTAAAAATAATTGACTTTAACTGATGTAACCCTCTCTTCTAATGATTAGTTGATTATAAATTATGAGATTATGCTTCCTTGATGAAAGGAAGAAGCTATGGGAATGATAAAATTGGGTCTGTAATCTGTCGCATAAATTAAGGGCTAGTACCTTCATAATATTTTTGAAACCAATGCTGATCAATGTGTTTGAAAGTACTCGAATCAAAGGGAAATGATCAGGCTGTTAAGAGTTGAAGAAACTTTAAAGGTCTTCGTGATAATCATTGGAATTGGTTTTGCCAATAAATATTGGTTTGCTGATATTTTTTTGGAAATTTTGTAAAAATGCTGAAAATATGGAACAATGGAAGTGTAACAAAAAGGAATTGGAAAAAAATGTTGAACTAAATAGTTGCAATTAAAAAATCCTTATCAATTGGTAAAAACAAAGAACAAGAGTGCATTGACAATTTAAGAGGTGGAAATAGTTATTGACTGAAAAGCTTGGAACTGGTCCACTGGATACAGGAATTTGACTCTTCTTGGTGTAGAACTTGGTGATATATAATTAAATCTCAGCAACATAGAAATTTGTAACCTTCCCTATGTGATGAATTGGAAGAGCATCATAGTATGATACAAGAGAGAAATGGGATTTATTATCTCCCTTCCATGGAAAAAAATCTTAAAAATCAAATGGCATCACGCTTACCTAACAAATATAGGTCGAATATGGTTCTCAAGACTAGATATTGTTGTGGAGGTGAATATAGTTCCCAGTATCGTTTCTCATTCATATTTTTGAATATGATGCAAGCTATGGGAACATTAAAAAAGATTTTACTATGGATAATTCACATGGAGAAGTACCACTCAAGTTTCTCGCCATTCTTTCTCTCTTGGCTCCCCTCCTAAAGTCAATCTCTCTCTTTTTCAAGTGAGATTCTCTCTTTAGCATTTTGTATTAATACTCTTGTTCTAAATGTGGCAAATATGTAATAAATTACACCAACTAAATCCGAACACACCCTGTAGTTGTGCTGAGATCATCTTGCTTGTGAGTTAAATTACATTGTACAAGTCAGCAAGAAATAGTCTTCACGACAACAAATAGGCGACTCACTTTTTCATTCTTTTTTATTTTTGTTTCCAGGTCTTCGAGCTCCTTTGTGAACAACTGTGGTACAGACCCAACTCTGGTATATATATCAAGCTAATTGTCATGCTTGGAAAATGTAAGCAACCTGAGAAAGCTCATTCCTTGTTTCTGGCAATGATTGACGAAGGCTGCAGTGTGAACCATGAAGCATGCACTGCTCTTTTGTCTGCCTACAGTCGAAGTGGCCTTTTCGACAAAGCATTTTCTATTCTTGAACAAATGAAGAACAGTCATGACTGTCGACCTGATGTCTTCACATACTCGATCCTCATAAAGTCTTGCCTGCAGGTTTATGACTTCGACAGAGTGCGTGATTTGCTTTCTGACATGGCAGTTCAGGGAATCAAGCCCAACACAATCACATACAACACTCTCATCGATACCTATGGAAAAGCGAAGAGGTTATTCTCCTTTCCTATATTAATCTCGATGTGAATGCCTCAGAAAAAGGTGGAAATGATATGAATGAATTGTTAAAATGATTGTATGGTACCAAGATAGTCCAAAAGCAAGAATCAATGGAATTGAAATTCTATTTTAGAAATTTTCAGTTTTGAGTAGTAAGGGGGAGGAGAGGCACCCGCCCATCAGATTCACAATTCACCTCTGTAGTTTTCAAGTCCCCAGACTTCTGTTCGCTACTTGTTTCTTTGAAATTGTCACCTTTGTTCTTTGAAATATAATTCTGTTTTCTTCGAATATGGATGCCATATTGTGTAGTAATAGTAACTGAGGAAACTTGTTTATTGTCTTATTTTACTTATAGGTTCACAGAGATGGAATCCACTCTTGTACAAATGCTTCGGCTGCGAGAATGTGAACCCGATGCATGGACCATGAACTCCACCTTGCGAGCTTTTGGTGGCAGTGGGCAGATAGATATGATGGAAAAGTGCTATGAGAAATTTCAGAGGGCTGGGATTGAGCCAAACATCAAGACGTTCAACATACTCTTAGATTCCTATGGGAAAACTGGAAATTATGAGAAAATGAGTGCTGTGATGGAATATATGCAGAAATATCACTTCTCGTGGACTCTGGTAACTTACAATATAGTTATAGACGCATTTGGTAGGGCCGGGGATTTGAAACAGATGGAATTTTTGTTTAGGCTGATGCAGTCTGAGAGGATAAAACCGAATTACGTTACTGTTTGTTCACTTGTGAGAGCTTATGGGAATGCTGGGAAAGTCGAAAAAATTGAAGGTATTCTTCGATACATCGATAATTCAGATGTTATGCTCGACACTGTGTTTTTCAACTGCTTAGTGGATGCTTATGGGATGATGGGATGCTATGCTAAGATGAAAGGGGTGCTTGAGATGATGGAGAGAAGAGGATGTAAGCCTGATAAGATTACTTATAGAACCATGATCAAAGCTTATTCAATTGGTGGAATGACCAGCCATGCCAAGGAGTTCCAGAATAAACTTGCTTCACTATAAAATACGACACTTACCTTGGTATGTTTTGATCACAGGATTGGGCATAGCTAGACACTGGACAGCATTAGGAAAGAAAAACGTTCAAATCTTGTTCAAGGTTTACTTCACTCTTGTTTAATAATGCGTATCAAACATGCCCTAAAGCACACAACATATTAACATTTGTAAATTAATACTGCTTTCTTATTTTTGTGCTATTAGAAATTTTTGGACAGTTTCTAGAGGAAAGGCAGTGTATTTTCCCCACTAAACCAAATGTAATTATTGTTTTTGTTAATTATGAGCATCAGTTAGTGATTTATTCAAAACCTTCTGTTTCGAAGTTTCAGTTTTAAAGTTGCATTTAGAATTTGAATATCGTCATCCAAACTCTCATCGAGAATCATTAACAGCTTTTCCTAGGAAGTTTGGACGCTGCCTTTTGTGATCCAAAAGTGGATGAATTTTCTGTTTGCATGCAGAAAATTTGATATGTTTGATTTAAGTAATTTATTGCAATTTATCTCTATGAATTTGGTAGAGGTTTCACTATTTCAACAAAAAAAAAAAAAAAAATGATAAGTGAGTTTGACTGATTATTTGATTTTCATTGTCACTATAATAAGAGCATTTTCTACTATGTACATTACAATAAATTGATTTTGAGATAGAATTGAAATTAATGTTTGAACTTCAGCTTAATTGCATATATATTGAAAATGATATATTTGATAACAATAATGAGATTGATCATTGTACCGTATTTGAAAACGTACTAAATCTAATTTGTGAACAATCATAAAATGTAATACTCATGCAATTACCACGTTTCAAAAATTTTATATTGAATTATGACCCCAACTTGTATACTCCATATTGGCACTATAGGTTTAGCGCATAGTTCACCTCACTAGCAAAATCGATATATGTAAGAAACATGAGATTAGATAAGTTGTCAATTTGAGAAGTGATATAATACACCCTTAACAATTATTAGCAATGGCTACTAAGGTAAAGACTTTTTGGAGTGCACCTCGCGTCTTCCAGCATGAGTTTCATTACGTTCGCGTAGGACGACCACCTTGACGCCATTGACCCCCACGCCCACCTATGAGGTGGCCAACCCACTTGCCTACTACGCGAAGCCATCAACCCAACGTCGGCGCTCTGCATTCATGTTAAGCGGTCTATAGCTACAAGGCGCTCTACAATACTTAGTCACGAAAGATCACCAAGTTAGGTAGAAGTCGTCTAGCGGTTATCACAAAGACAACCAACCACTCGATTGGTAGTGTCCACCTTCTCAGAACGTGGGAAAAGTGGGAGCGTGACGTGGGACACATAGCATTGCAATCGTCAGGCGGTTACGCAACTTCAACCGCCTATAAATACCCTCAAGACGGATCAGGTATGAACTGATGAATTTTTACTATCTGAGCTCTCCTTATGAATTCAACTCCTAAATCTGTATCCTTTAATTCGATTTTAATTCTTATGCCGGAGGTAAAACGGGGGAGGAGGACCCCGTCCTTATTTTGTAGGTGACTTTTGTTAAGTGGAATAGTAGAACCACCCTACGCCATCAGGAGAGCACGAATGTTTGTTTTGTAACCTCTTCAAAAATCATCCCATTCTTTTATTTTAGGTGTCGTAACTCGCAATATATATATATATATATGTGCGTGTGTGTGTGTGTGTGTGAGAGAGAGAGAGAGAGAGAGAGAGTTTTTTAAGTTTATGGGGTTGACATGACACGCCTATTTAATTTAAGACATCAATAAAGATAATTATAAAGATAATATATATATATGTATGTATATATATATATATGTGCGTGTGTGTGAGAGAGAGAGAGATTTTTTTAAGTTTATGGGGTTGACACGACACGCCTATTTAATTTAAGACATCAATAAAGATAATTATAAAGATAAAAATAAAAAGACTGTACCCATTCTGTTGTATATGTATGGCATGTAAGATGTAGAGTATATGTACCTTACTATTACACGATTAAATTATGTGGAAATTACATCATTCCCTACCTTAAGAATCATTAGTTCTAAAATAAGATGAGAACTTTAATATTTCAAAAATCAGAAATTTTATTTAATATTTTAATTAAAATAAATATTAAAAATTATTTAATTCAACACAATATTCAACCAAACCCTAGCCAATTCTAATTCATATCTCTCTCTCGTCTCTCACTTCACTCTCACCGTCTCTCACTACTCTCTTCTCCCTCACGCGACTGCACCATCTCTCTCCCTCCCTCTTTCGCCGTCTTCGCCCATCGTCTTCGCCATATCAAGAGCTAATCTGTGTGGGTGCGAAGACAGTTTGGTGGGTGCTGTGGTGGGTGCGATCTGGTGGGTGCGTTGCGGCTTGTGAAGTGGTGGTGTTGGTTGGTGGTGCCGGAGTTTTGGTGGGTGCTGTGGTGTTGGGTTTGCTGTTGATGTGGTTTTGTGGTGGTTTTGCAGTTTTGTGCGTTCTGGCGACGGTGGTGGTCGTGACAGTGGGGGTGATGTGTGGCGGCGACAGTGGCGCGATGATTGTGGGTGGTTGATGTGGCGGCGGTGGTGAGCGACTGTGTGCGAAGGTGGTGGTGCGTGTGCGGCTGTGTCGACTCTCTTCTCCTCCCCTCCCCTCCGTCGTCTCTCTCTGGTTCTGCGCGAGACTATGGCGGTGGTGGCAGATTTGTGTGTTCGATGTTGGAGATGGTGCGACGGTGGTGGCAAATTTGTGTGTTCGATGTTGGAGATGGTGCGATGGGTGGTGTGCGACTGTGGTGGCGCGGCAGTGGTGGGCGACTGTGTGTGCGACGGTGGTGGTGTGTGTGCGGCTGTGTCGACTCTCTTCTCCTCCCCTCCCCTCCCCTCCGTTGACTCTCTCTGGTTCTGCGCGAGACTGTGGCGGTGGTGGTGGCAAGAGGCGATGGGAGGTAGGGTGCAACTGCATTGGTTTTGGGATTTTTATTCACTGGAAAAATTGGTGATAGCGGCGGTGGTGGTCGACGGTGGTGGCCGTGATAGTGGTGGTGATGTGTGGCGGCGACGGTGGCGTGATGATTTTGGGTGGTTGATGTGGCGGGATTTTTGCTAGAGTTGGTGGCGGAGTGGGTTTTGGTGGCTGCGGTGGTGGTAGAGGAGATGGTGTTGATTGTTGCGACGTTTGTTGTGAGGAAAAGTGTGATTGCGACTTCTACTTATGACTTGAAATTGGATATTTGACCTTTCAATTGTGACCGTGACTTTCAATTGTGACCAATAATTTGATAAGTTGTGACTAAAAATTAATCTGTGACTTGTTTGTGACCTATAAATAAATTGTGACGAGTAAATTTTTGAAATGTGACCAATGGAACAAATTGTGACCCGTAAAATTTTTGAATTGTGACCTCAAAAATGATTTGTGACCTATTGAAAGTTCGATTCGTGACCTCGGAAATGATTTGTGACCTATAAATTTTTGAATTGTGACGTAAAATAAGTTGTGACGTGATTTGTGACCGATGAATAAATTGTGACCTATGAAATTTTTGAATCGAGATCGTAAAATAATTTGTGACATTTAAAAATTTTGATTTGTGACCGAAAAATAATATGTGACTAATTAAATTGTGAATCTGTGACCGATGAAAAAATTGTGACCTATAAAATTTTTGAATTATGACGTAAAATAATTTTTGACATTTAAAATTTCTGATTTGTGACCGAAAATAATATGTGACTAACTTAATTGTGAATCTGTGACCAAATTATAGAGATCTGTGACCTTAATATATTTAATTAATTAAATTATAAATAAAAATTAACAAAAATCTGATTTTTGAAAGTTGAAACTTAATTTCTTAATATTGAATTGGACCAAAGTTATACTCTTAGTTATGAAAATATCCCTTAAATTATTTGTTCATTCTTAATAACTATTTGACAAGTCTCAACGTTCTTATGCATGATTGTAGTTAAGTAAGAGAGTTGAGCGCTAGAATGCGATACAGAAGAGGGGATGAATTACCAAAATACCAAAGCAAGCCATCGAGAAACAAAAAAGAGTAAATCATTGTTTGATGGGAATTAAAATTAAAATTTTAGTCGATTTTGATAAAAATTAATAAAATATGCAGTTGAAAATTTCTGAATTTCATGAAATTGGGTATTGCTATTTGTACAATCCATGTAGGAGTGTACATTTACAGCCCCTCGTAATAGGGGCCCTCTGATATTTTTAGTCTAAGGATTCTAATCTAATTTTTTTTTGAGGAACATGGTTTAAAAAAATTAGATTATAACAGCATACGCAGGAGTAACAAGACTTTTCACACGTGCCCTCAAAATAGGACACTGATGCTCTTAGCAAAAATATATGGGAAATGCTAAATGTGTGCACCGTGCACAGCTTCCTCACAATACGTGAGTTTCATCCCCTATTGTGAGGTAAGGATAGCAATTTAATCCGTCCCGACGAGACCTCGCTCTTAATGAGACCAAAAAATTTGTCCCGACGAGTTGGCAGGACGGGACGGGGTGTAAGGGTTCGCCTCGTGTGAGGATGTCCCACCCCAAACCCGTCCTGTAAAAAAATAAATAAAAATAGAATTTTAATAAATGGTTAGTTTTAAAATATTGTTGAATATATTTACAATTTTATAACATGTTTCTAATCCAACAATTATATTATATAATTGTCAATTTAAAATTTTATATAACTAACAATTATTTATATTATTTATAAATTCGGTTATTCAATTTTTTCATTATAATTAAATTATATAATTTGAAGTTACGAATTATGATAGTAAAATAAATATTTTTTGCTTATAAAAGATTTATATCAATTAATCAAAATATGTTAATATTTTGATTGAAAAAATTAGAAAAAAATTAAAATATATAGAATGACTTTTAAATTTTGAATTAAGGGTTGAACTTTAAAATTTAAATAATAACATAACTCGAATTTTCGAAAATGAAAATAAAAATAAAAAATTAAACGGACAAGAATCCCCACCCTGATCTGCCCCGTTTCCCAATATTTCACGTTGGATAAGCAGTCGGTAGGTGAACAAAATGATGGGCCGTCAAATGTCAAATTTCAATCATTACAATATATTTAGAGAAAATTACCTAAAACCCTTGTTCTCAATACTACAATTCAAAAATAAGGGAATAAAGTTTACAATTCAAAATTCAGGTGATAAATAGAATTATTAATTGTAATTAATAAAATTTTAAATTAAACCTTAATGCAGATAATAATCCCCCCTCTTCCCCCCCACCCCATACCGATTAATCATTAATCCCAAACCCAGCACCCACAGTCCATCACTCGCCCTCCCTCTCTCTCTGCCGCCCTCCCGATTCAAAGCCCAGTCTCTTCCTTCTCTATATCTTCTCTCTTTACCACCCACCCCTCATTCTATACCATCTCTTCTACTTCCAAAATCGCCCCGCATGGCGGTACAGCAAGGCGGCTCTACTATTGCGAGGAGTGGAGCCTTATTTCGCTGTTGTCGCTATTGTGGAGGTGTTTGCAAAAATCCAGGCGACTGGACGGTGGTGCTTGCAATAGCAATAAGTCCATGGGCGGTAGTGCGGTTGTGCGTGGGTTCTGTTGCAGCGGCACGGTCATCGACGGATCGAGAACAACCTGTGAATCTGGTATTTGATTATTCTGATCTCGTCTCACCAGGGTTGTGATATTGAGGTGTGGTGCGAATATTCATAGTGGTTGTGCGAATCTGTGATTTGTGGTGTGGTGTGGTGTATGGGTTGCGGTGGTGGTGGCGGTGGTGGTGTTAATTTATAGTTGATGTGGATGTGGATATGGTGGTGGTGGTGGTGGCGAGTTGGAGGATTGGAGGAAGCTGTGGTAGGTTTTGGTGCAGGTGGTGCTATCGGCATGGGTATCGCCGAAAGTTGAACTCCACTAATCTCTCCACTGTAAATCTTGAGCTGTTTTCTAGGATAATTTGCCAAAAAAAAAAATGTGAGTTTAAGAGGGGTTTTGGGCGAGATTTGAGTTGATCCATGGTAATTAATTTAATGCAACGTGAAGAACAGAATTTGGGAGCGGATGAAGAAATTGGTGCAATTTTTGTATTTTTGAATCTGAACTTGATTTTCTTTATATGGCCTCGTTTCAATTGTTACACGATGTTCAATTCTTTATATGTGCTTGTTATGACTATTTATGATCAATTTTGTGTTGATTGGGGCAGATTGTGACTTGAGATTGACCTAGTCACAGATGGTCACACTGAATACACATTTGGTCACAATTAGTCACAGTTAGTAACAATTGGTTACAGTTAGTCACACCGACGACAAAGTTGGTCGTGAAAACAAAGTCAATGAAATGATGATGTGTGTCTTTGCCCTTTTTACTTTTCTAGGCTTTTGAAATGAAACTCATATTTAAAAAAAAAAAAAAAAAAAATTGCCGGCGCAGTCGTCGGAGCTCCGCCGGAATGCTGCCGGAGCAGTCGCCGGAGTGCCGTCGGACCAGTCGTCAGAGTGATCGCCTGAACCAATGGAGAGGTGAAGGGAAGGTGGTGTAGTAGGGTGATAGGATGAGATGAGTAAGATGACATGAGATTAAAATAATTAATGAATATTATATTATAATTTAATATTTAATAAACTTATTTACCACCTGATTTTTGAAATAATTTAACAAGTTTGTTAGTTTTGAAAAGTGATTCTTATATGTAGAGTTTGTGTATTGTTCCCATATATTTAAGATCTTCTACAGCCAAACTACCTTTTAGAAAGGTTACTTTTTGACTTTTTTTTTTTTACCCAGATTTTTCAGCTTACGTCAGACTATATCCTGAATCACAGTCACCGATCCCTCAGTAACTGGCAAAAGTAAACTGTGGATTATAACCAAATTAATCAGGGTCCGTGCATCCCTTATACTCCTTACCCCAAAAGAATCTCCTCCATGATTATTACATCACCAAGCTGCTCCAACCAATAATGATTATTACAACATTCAGCTGCTCCAACCAGGAATCGAACTTCCCACGCTGATGTTGTAAGCTCAGTAAAGCCCATCCTTTGCCAATTTGGATGTACCTCGGGGGCTACTTTTTGACCTTTTAGTTATATTTTGAGTTGTGCTGGAGGAACATTACGGTGTTGTATCGTCCACAGTCCTCTCACAATAGGAATGACAATGGGACGAGCTCGGGACAAGTACCATCATCTCACCTCGCCCCACCTCCCTCCAATTTCGTCTTGCCCGCTTCCCGCCCCGTCCCAGATGCAGGGTTGGAAGCGGGCGAGACGAAGTTGGAGAGAGGTGGAGCTGGGTGAAATGCAGGCGCTTGTCCCAAATTCATCCCATTATCATTCTTATTATAAGAGGACTGTGCACGATACAACACCGTGCTGTTCCATCAGCACAACTCAAAATATAATTAGAAGGTCAAAATGTAACGTTTCTAAAAGGTCGTTTGGGTGCAGAAGATCTTAAATATATTGTAATGATTGAAATTTGACATTTGACGGCCCATCTTTTTGTTCACCTACTGACTGCTTATCCAACGTGAAATATTGACTCGCCAACCACACACTCTCCTACCGCACTCATCAAAGCCCTCTTGCAGGTCTTGAAGGAGTTTTCAACCTCCTCGAATCATTTTTGCGTTCAGAACCGCTTTTAATTCTTCATAAAATGAGCAAAGTTTTTACTTTGGCTGAGGTTTCTGAGCACAACAACGTCAAGGACTGTTGGCTCATCATTGATGGCAAGGTATGAGAATTCTTCTGAATTCTGCTGAAAATTTTATACCCTTTTAATTGTACTTAAATGGGTTCGATCTAATTCGGGTATGCAATATCTAGATCTGTTAAAAAAATTATCTTGATTTGAGATTTTGTTTCTGTGATTTTGAAGTAAATTTTTCTTTAGTATTTTATTCAATTTTTCTATTTTTGGTTAATTGGTTTTAAATGTTTGAGTCTGATTTTATCTTTTCTGAAAATTAAATTATACGGTATAAGCTGATATCCTTTCTTCTTTTTGACTACAATGGATTGTCATTATGGTTCTCACTATGGAACTTGAATTTCACATTGGAAGTATAAATTTGGGCTTCTAACTTCAATAGCTAGCTTTTGAAGTATGGCTCTCCCAATATCTAGTTTGAAATGGATTCCAAGAATGCCTAACTGTTACTTATTACGATAAAACCAATTAAATGAATAAGATTTGCATGGATGCAAATGTTTATGTATCTATATTTAAAATTTGTATGCTAGAGCCACGTGGAAACAAATGATCGATCAGCAATTTGACCTATAAGGTATGGTGTTGATGAAAAAAGCTTGTTGTACATCACTTGTACACATCCCGCTCACATGAGAGGGGCTCATGGTGATTAAAATATTCGCGGGCCCCCCTTATGTGAGGGGGATGTGTACAAAGCTGTGTACAAGTGATGCACACCAAGCCCCTCTCGGTGTTGATAATGAAAGGTGTTGCTTAAAATTGAGGGTGCCATGATGTCATCTCAATTTAGTATGTGTATGTATCCCATGTTTATTTTGTTTCCCCATTCTTGTTAGAAGTCATCCGTGCTTTTAAACTTTTTCACAGGTTTATGATGTCACAAAATTCTTGGAAGACCATCCTGGTGGAGATGAAGTTTTGTTGTCTGCAACAGGTAGTACCGTTGAATATAAAATGTTTTCTAAGTAATGACAATGTCAACATCGAGTAGTGCTACAAGTACAGAGAAATTTCACAGAATTTTGATAGGTTTAATATTTGGTAATTTTTCATTGGTTTTGGACTCAAACATGATAGAAAATGCACCATACAGGTGCTGCGTTGTATGGATTCTGTGCATTATTTCCTACTTGTAGGGAATAATGCTTCAACATCATATGTACTTGTGATTATGCATAAGGTTATTGGTCTATTGATAATTCCCGTGATTTTTCCTCTGCAGGAAAGGATGCAACTGATGATTTTAAGGATGTTGGCCATAGTAGCACTGCAAGGGCAATGATGGATGAATTCTATGTCGGTGACTTTGATACATCAACCGTCCCAACCAAAACCCAGTACACTCCGCCAAAGCAGCCTCACTACAACCAAGACAAAACATCGGAGTTCGTCATCAAACTCCTCCAGTTCTTGGTTCCCCTGGTCATCTTGGGTGTGGCTGTTGGCATCCATTTCTATACCAAGTCTTCGGCTTAAAACATGAGATTATAAGTTGAAAACCTCTTGTAACATAATAACTTGCATAATTTTGGGGATTGATGCATATTTCTACTTCTGTGGTAAATAATGGGGAGGCCTTTGGCTTGTTTTTCTTGAAACCTAATTAGCTTCATCTTGCATGCTTTGGTTAATCTAGTATTTGACTTGTCATGAATTTTGATTAATTCTTAATTCCATCACTAGTTCAGATTAACTATGAACGATAACGAGCTTATTCTGGAAATCATGTTGGGGTTCGAGTTTTCCAGTCATGAGCTGATATAGGATCAACGAGATTTGTTGCCGATCCCCAATAATACTATGTTTTACTTTCTTGATGGGGGAAAACTGAGAGTTCTGTCTTATAGTAGTTGTTGGTATTTTACAGTTCCAATTAAACCAAACCAAAACAAAACAAGAACAGTAAAGAACACAAAAGATTTTTCTCCCGTAGGCTCGGATGTTCACCCAAAAGGGCTACTCACCACGTTGAGCATACACCGAAGTGATTATAGCTATAATCCACTAGAATCGTACACTGAGTATCAATTACAAGAATTAAAGACCCAAGAATCACTCGACTCAGAACCCTCAGCCACAACTCTCCTTTTTCTCTCCTATGAACGATTACACCAAGTAACCAGACTTCTGCTCACCAAGAATCAAAAGAATCAACAACTATACAATTGTAAATTACACTAGACATCACCAAGATTATTTACCTCAAGATTACATAATGAAAACCAATGGTTTTCAGAGAAAAGGCGTATGATACCGAATGAGAGTAAAACCCTAGAAAACGATTGAATGCCAAGTGAATGAAAGAGTCTCGAATATTAAAGAGTCATCATGCATCCAACAGTTGTGCCAACAACACGTGTCACAATTTCATCCATCATTCTTTAACAAACCAAAGTCGTGTTTTATAAGTTGTTAGACAGTTCACTCAATTGGGCCAACCGGGTCACATTCATCTTAAGGCAATTGGGCTGTTGAAGCTTGGGCTACCAAAGTGATGTTAAGCACATCCAATAGTAGTTTCAGTTTATC
The DNA here is from genome assembly GCA_019395295.1 of Osmanthus fragrans. Taxonomy (NCBI): domain Eukaryota; kingdom Viridiplantae; phylum Streptophyta; class Magnoliopsida; order Lamiales; family Oleaceae; genus Osmanthus; species Osmanthus fragrans. The sequence continues at coordinate 19,202,482 of CM033343.1, read as the reverse complement.
TGTAGAGTTCATCTTTATACGCAATGCTCGTCTTTGCTGTTTCCAATTCCACAATGATAATTGATGGTGTTGTAGAGTTACCTCTGGGGAAATGCAGAATTTAACATGTTCTAGTTTCTATAAATTGATTGAGAATCATTTATACGTTTGGCTGTCAAATAGAATTTTTGTTTGAAGTCTAAATTGCGGCTACAGCCCTCAACTATTGACCCTCATATACTTCTCTCTTCCCAACCTTTAATTAATGACAATTTGATATCTGTACGAAAGGGCAATTAGTACAAAACATCCATATTTTTCAATATTATTGTGCAAGACGTCTTTTCCTTTTCCTTCTTCTTCTACTTTTTTTTTTTTTTTTTTTTTTTTGACATTTTCAATTTTTTTTTGACATTTTCAACCTTATTTTCACATTTCATTGCGAAAATCATTCATTTCATCCTTTTTTATTCAATTTCTCAATTAAAAAAAGAAAAAGAAAAAAGTAAAATGACAAATATATTTTCTTATTTAAATAAATCAAAATAAAAATAAAAATAAAGAATAAATTGCAATCATATTCTCAAACTTTTAAAAAAATGTCAACGAGTCCAAATAATTATTAAAAGGTAATTAGCACAAAACGTCTATATTTTTCAATATTATTGTGTAAAACGTCTTTACATTTCATTTTTTGATATTCCCACCATAATTTTCACCTTTTATCGTAGAAATTGTCATTTTAATCCATTTTCTCAATTAAACGATATGAAGCGACGAATATACCCTCCAATTTAAATATAACAAAAAGAAAAAAAAGAACAAATTGAAACCATACTTTCAAATTTTTCGAAAAAGCACAAAAAATAATTGAAAAAAATAAAAATCATTTTCTTTTCTTCTTTATCTTCCACCACCACCACCTTTTGCTTCTGCGATCTTCTATCAAATAGGGAAATGATCCAAATTTAGTGATATGTCTTAGAATACAAGACCTAGCCTTCCCATTCTCTCTAGAAAGGGATGAATTATGCCCATCTATGGAGCCGCCACCAATTCTTTCCGAATCCACCGTGTTGCCGCTGCCAAAATTATCGGACTTTCATCCCTCCACTAGCGCCAATACTCATTGAGAAACATCACAAAAAAAGTACGATATGGTGGTGGTGGAAGAGAAAGAATGAAAGAAAGTGATTTTTTTCCTTTAATTTTGATTTTTTAATTATTTATTTGAAATTTATTTGTACTTTTTGAAAATTTAGGGAGAATAGTTGCAATTTTTTCTTTTTTTATTTTATTTAAATGAGAGGGTATATTCATCATTTAACAGTTTTTAATTAGAAATTTGATGAAAACAATGATTTCCCAATGAAAGTTGAAAATGAGGATGAAAATGTCAAAAAATGAAATGTGAGAATGTTTTGAACAATAATATTGTAAGGTATAAAAGTTTTGTACTAATTACCCATTTAATAATTTATTTGGACTCATTTGCACTTTTAAAAAAGTTTGGGATGCTTGCAATTTTTTTTTTATTTTTTATTTGAATAGAAGGGTATATATGTCATTCTTATTTTTATTTTATTGAGAAATTGGATAAAAATGAATGAAAATGATGATTTCCGAAATAAAAGCTAAAAACGTCAAAAAAATTAAAAATCATTACATTTTGTGCTAATTAGCTCTGTACGAAATTAGTAGGTTCTGTCCTCAACAACTGATTCCCACCAAACTCATCATGAATTTTGCACATGTACCTCCAGATAATTTTGTTACACTCTTACTAGCCTCAAAAGGTCTTCCCATCTTTATCTTTCTCATCCCCCGTCCAAATATGAATATAGGAGTGGTAAATGGGTCAAATTGCTCGTTACTCGACTCAGTTCGACTTATGGACTGCTCTGGCTTGCACTAGATGAGTTATGGGTCGAGTTGATCGTTCGACCCTGACTTACAAGTTGCTCGTGGATCAATTTTTTTTGACTCATTTTTTGAAATTAAAAAAGAAAAAAAAAAGAATTAAAAAGAATGAGTTGGCTCGTGTCGAAACAAGCCAAACGACCAAGCTGAGCATTTTTTGTGAACACGAGCTGAGCCTACGAAGACATGCGACAAGTTTCCAAAATTTTACTTCTTAATTAAATTTGTTCTGCATGACACCTTAATTTTTTTTTTTTTTTTTTTTTTTATATAAGGTGTAATTATACTTTGTATACTGTATTATGTAAATTAAAGTTTTACATATTACATTCTATGTAATTAAATTATGTGTCTCCAATCTTTCGTAATTATGGCACCGATGTCCTAACCTACCATTTGTTGCACTCAGTCCCAAACATTTTAAAATTGTATGTAGCGTCTGTATCCATGACGGAAAATATTTATTTAAACATTAAATAACCACGTAATACTTATGTGATGTCAAATTAAAATGGTAAAATTGTTCAAAAATATTTTACTCATTCCAAAACAATTCAAACCTTAACTTTAACTTCCATTTAGAAATTCAAATAGGGTTTAATTCCTGTGTTCATAAATTTTTTATCCCATTTCTGACATCGTGTGAGTGTCATTTGGTCATTTAATTTTTAATAAACACTTTATGTTAGTTAGCAACATCGACACGACAATTTTTAAATGACGGGAACATGGACGTAACACATGATAGTTTGGGAACATATATACCGCGCATATAGTAAAGGTTGGGGGCCTCTCATGGAATTTAACCCAATTAATTTCCTAAATTTTTCTTTCATGTAATTGAACATCTTTTCTTAATGAGTAGTTCATGTAATTGGAAATCTATAATGTATTATATGGGCAATCAAATTTCATTTTTTTTTAAAAAAAAAATTCACCCTAACACCCCCACCATTCAAAGGAGCGTCGAATATTCCAATTCAACGATCTCATAAGGTTCCAACCTTACAACTTAAATTAGACATTGACCTCTTAAACATTTCAAATTACATAAATTAGTTTTCAATAAATTTTTGAAAGAAAAAATTGAGAGAATTTCTTTGATAACAATAATTCAAGATATCTACAATTTTAAACCAGAGGATTTGCATAATTTGAATTAATAAGTAAATTTCATATTTATATAGTCTCTTAATACTTCATTTATGGTCAACCGTATTATTTAATTATATTAGAAAAGCAATTAGTTGACAAAAATTTTCTCTATATATATATAAAAGTAGTAAGCATGTGCGTTGCACATCTCATATACGAAATAAATTATTTGCGTAATATTTTCAAGTAAGTTAATTGATAATGTTAAAGAAAAAATTAAAATTGTTAAAGAATATCTGTGTGTGAATAAAAGTTTATGAAATAAACGTACATAATGTGAAAATGTTGAATAAATTAAAATGTAATATTTTGTTTACGCAAGACATTGGTTGGACCCCTATGTGCAACAATTATAGAAACATCAGTTAGCTTTGTAGTATAGACAAACATGAAGAAGAGTCGAATTAAGAAATGTATATTTGACTAAATATAAAATGTTTACTTATAATTAAACTAAAGATACATAAATAATTTTCAAAATGAAAAATTACTCATTTTGTTTGTAACATAAACATTTTACCCTAAAAAGTAAAAACAAAAAAAATATTTTATCTAAACACATATATAAACAAAAAATTACGTAATAGTCATGCTCGTCATATTAATCCATAGGATTTATTTTAAATTAAAAACCAAAATTACATTCAAAACAGATATAGAAGTGAAAAATCATAATAATATTTATGATTTTTCACTTCTATTTTATGTTAGAAAAAAAGTAATTGGGTTTTATGTTACAGACAAAATAAAGAAATTTTTTTTATCTGATAAGTAATTGGATTACCATCAATTTTTACGCTTATATAAAAATGAACATGTAATAATAATAATAATAATCCCAAAACTTTATTAATTATTTTTTAGAACACATAATATTAATTTTTATTAATACTCAAAATTTTGGTTTTGGTGAAAAATGTGTAATTGAGATGCTTGTATTTAATGGGGTGGATACAAATATGAGAAGGGTAAATAACTCATACTTATTAGGAATAATTAATAAGATTTTTAAGATTGATGAATAATTTCTCTTATCTTCGACTCTTTTCCTCCTAATTGTTGATCATATTTAAGCAATTTTGTTTTGTTTTCAATTTATTGTCCTTTGTATTTAAATAGTTATTCTATCTATTATATTAATTAAACGAGCAATTTATAATATTTGAATGAACAAGTTGACAATGTCATATAAGGACAAAATAGTAAATTGAACGATTCTCATATATCTTCACATTATATATATATTGTAGTTATAGTATAATTATATAAGTAGATGAACATTGATTTTAAGTTAAGCTCACTCATACAAATAATAAATAATTTAATATATATACATGTACATACATACATACATATATATATATATGAGATAATATTATAATATATCAAATGTGGCATTGATGATATATTAATTACAATTTAACTTCATGTAGTCTAATTTTAAGTATGAAGTTCATTTTTCATATTGGAGTATTCATAATTATTATTAATTTAATTTAATTTAATCACTTAAAATTGAAGTTCGTCTACATAAATAATTATATTAAAACTATAATAACTATTATTTTATATTGTGATTAATCAATCATTATAATAATGCAAATTTAATATGTTGTATTGTATAATTATAATAAAATTACATCTATATATGTGAGCTTCGAATTTAAGTAGTAAATTAAATTAAAAAAAATGTAATTTAAGTAATTAAATTTGATTTGATTAATGTAAAATTATAAGTACTCCAATATAAAACAATAAACATTACATTTAAATGGTTATTAAATGATATTAAATAGTATTACATTAAATAGATAATGGTAAAATTGACATATAGCTAAATATATAAAGGTAAAATTGGTATTCAAAAGTTTCTCTTTAATCCATACTTTTAATATATTATTATTATTATTATTATAGATAGATGTAGATGTAGATGTAGATGTAGATTGTAGATGCAGATGTAGATGTAGATAAAAGAAGCCATAACAATATTAGGAAAGGGGAATTTGAATGTCTACTTTATATTTGAATTGTCAAGGATCCATTATATTTTAATGTCAATCCCCTTTGATTTCTATTATATTGTATAGTTTATCAATGATCAATCGACGCTAATTTCGTTCGTGTAAAAAAATGAATAACATTGAAAACAAAGTAAAAATTTAGTGATTGAGTTACCCGATTGGTATTCTCGAATATGAATGGAAATGTTACTGATATTAATTAGGATACTCTATTTTTTTTCAATCCCGCTACTCGTACAGAAGAGGTTGACAGAATACTCACAATGAAGGACTCCACTTCTTTTTTTGGACTTTTTTATTCACATGGGACACACTCATATGTGAGTGAATGTCAAACTCTTCTGTCAACCTATTATGTACAAATAACTTTATTCATTTTTTTTTTCATGAAAGATGGAAATCTTTTGCTATTTTACACTTTTTTGTTGTTTGATTGACACATTTTCTTGACATTCCATTTTCCACTCAACCACTCACGTGACCCCATTTTCTTGCTTTTTGAGTAAATTGTTTTCCCACCACTTTGGTGGGAAAATAATTTTTAGGTTTTTTTTTTAGACAATTGAAAATAATTTTAAACTCAATGGTAAAAAAATTTATCCTTTTAATTGACAATTTGCATGATAAATAAAGTCAAACGAACACCAAAAATTTATCAAAATATTTTTTTTTTATTTTTTATTTACTTTTTGGCAATCCAAACAAATTTTAACATAGATTGTAAATAAATTTATCCAAAAAAATAACAATTTAAATGAAAAATAAAGTCAAACGGATTAGATGAAAAATTATATCATTCAAACACCATTAATTACATTTCCCTGTAAAACAAATTTTAGGCAATTCAATTTCTTGTAATTCATTTTCTTTCGACCCAAATTTCACCCTTGCAATCGAACGGACACTTATTGAAAAAAAAAAAAAAAGGGGAAATTGCGTACACGCCTGTTATTTTAATTTCCAAATCAAAATTTTCTTTATCTATTCAAAAATCAGGTATATAATATACCCCTTCCCTCACCTCACTCCACCGTGTCTATCATTTAATTGATTTTTCTAAGAGTGGCAATCGAGTCGAGTAGCTCGTGGGCTCGACTCGTCCAAAACGAGCCACGAGCCAAACATCGAGATTGTCAGACGAGCTGCTCGTGGGCTCGTAAAAAAAAATTTAAATTTTTAGTGACCAAAACGATCACTGATAGAGCCAGGCAAAACCCAACTCAAACCAAACCGATCGGTTTGGGTTGAGTTTTTACGTTTAATTGGGTTGGGTTGAAAAATTGAATTTGAGGTTGTGATGTGAACTCGACCAAGAACAGGCTTGGGAACCCACGAGCAAGAAGAACAAACTCAAGAAAGCTAGAAATCACGCCGAGCAAAGCTTCAACCCGACCCTTCGTTCGACCCGTACCAAAAACCAAGATTCCACACGAGGAATCTGACCCGTTGATTACCCGGAACTAGAACCGTGCAGTGGGAACGCCATAAAAAGACTGCAATCTCATTTTGATAAGTTCAAAATTAAGGCTTTAAACCACCAAGAAATTTGAGGAGAAAACTCACAAATTTATATAATTCTCAATAATGTCAAAAGGTCCTTAACAATGAAAAAGAACTCCTATTTATACTAAGCATGATAAAACCCTAAAATCCACGAATTTGGGTCCAAAATATGCAAAAATATGGAAATAAAAATAGAGTTTTAACCAAATAAGGAAACTTGCGAAAATTAACAATTCTGCCTCGGAAAAGAACTATGCGGTTGCATAGTACATTTTCATGCGGCCTCATAGTTCATTTGGTTGAACTCCAGCCGCTCTCTGACCATTGCATGCGGCCGCATGCATCCCCAACTATGCGGCCGCATAGTTGGGTTGTTTGGCCTCCATTTCTTCCATGCTCGTTTGACTCGTTTTCAATGCCTTCCGTCTTTTTGTAGCTTCCACCCCCAACATGAAAATTGGTCTTTGATGTGTTGACTCTAACATGTTGTGCTGCGCTTCTCGAACAAGTGCTTGTATGCCTTCTCGAACAAGTCTTTCCAATGTTCGCCCAGTTCTCGTGGATTCGTTGCGCATCCCGGATCACATCGTCGTCCTTTGAAAGGATTCGACATCGAATCTAAATCTGCACCAAACGAAGCAACATTAGCAATTTCGAAACTATCAACAATCTCAAACTTACCCCTAATAACCAAGCTGTATCCATTGACTCTGCATATGGCAATGATATGAAAATGTCCATCTTCCCGAGGACGTAGCCTGGACCGCCATCGATTTCGTGTCCATTTCACACGCATGATCACCTGTGTCTTACCAAATCCATTACTAACACCAACAGATGAAAAGATTAAAATGAACAAGATCAGTGAATTAGAAGTACCAAAGTGTGGGCTGGGGTTATGAGATATTAAACTTAATCCTGACACACTCCATAAGTCCAGTCCAAAATACGTGGTAACATTGTGACTAGAAGAATAACAAACATGCATCATGTTACCCATAATGCACTCTAGTTGCTTGTTACACGCAATTAACTCTATATGATATGCTTGAATCTCACAACGTAGCAAATGTATATCATAGACAAGTAAAAAGGACTCCATATGCATATGTGAAACTGGACGGACTTTACGCATAATGTTATCAACTATATCACCCCTTGCAAGACCACATAACTTATGTAAGATACTAAGTCCATGAGTTGTTCCAAATGCTAGCCTAGGTGTAAGGGTCTGAGACGTTACCTTAGTATGTTTGCATCCCATTGCACTGTTACTCACCAATTTCTTTATGTTTCCTGCATCAAGTGGATAGTCGAGGTATGGCGCCTTGCGAATTAAACCGCCATGGATTAAATTCTTGAAGTCCTGTAAAGAAGAAATATCCAAACCGGGGGAGGGAATGTTAGCTCTCACTAAAACTATCTCACACTTGACTTTTCTCACATATAAACTCACTTTGGAATTTTCTCTCCTCTCTGAATTTTCTCTCAAGCTCTCTTGTTTTCGCTCTTTATTTTTGTTCTCTCGCTCACTATTCATTTTCAATTGATCCTCATGGACCTGCTGTGGTGTCAAAGGGACAAGTGTAATATGCTTTCCACCCTGTACAAAGTTGTATCTATTTGTAAACCCCTCATGCTCCACATGGCCTACCTAACAAGAGATGCTCTGCATGCATTGGAACCAAATCACATAACACCTCATCACTATACCGCCCAATGCTAAAGTTCACCAATGCCCTTCTCGTAACCCGGACCTCTCCACAATTATTTAGTCACTCTAATTTATAGGGTTGTGGATGTCTCATAAGAGGTAAACCCAACTCCCCTACAAGGGTCGAGCTGACCACATTTGTACAACTCCCACCATCTACTATCAAACTGCACACCTTATCCTTAACATGACACCTAGTGTGAAACAAGTTTTCCTGTTGTTGCTCATCTTCATCCACCTTCACTCGTGTAGTAAGAGCACGCATTACCACTAGTTATTCCGCTACTGGGTACTCTACACAAGTCTCACCATTAACATCTTCCAACCCAGGCATACTATCACTCTCACTCCCATCATCCGACTCCCACTCTCTATTCTCCCTAATGATCATCACTCGTCGGTTTGGACATTGTGAAGCAATATGCCCCGCACCTAAACACTTAAAACACTTAATATCCCTCGATCTACCAGTTTGAGACTCGCTATTTGGTTTATGTTTATTCATCTCCTCCATAACCTGAGATACTTCAACCTTCTCCCTAGTCACAGCCCGATCATGCCTATCACCACCACTCCATTTGGGTTCCGTAGGAAACCTTACTACCCGCCTGCGCCCAAGCTGTCTCTCCACTTTCATTGCTACATGCACTAAGTCCTCCAGTTCCACATAGTGTTGCAACTCCACTATGTTGGCAATATCACTTTTCAGCCCATTTAAAAACCTAGCCATGGTAGCTTCCCTATCCTCCTCTATGTTTGCTCTAATCATTGCTATCTCCATCTCCTTAAAATAATCCTCCACACTCCTAGACCCCTGAGAAAGATTTTGCAATTTTAGATGGAGATCCCGGTAATAATGTCCCGGTACAAACCGTTTTCTCATACAAGCTTTCAACTCTCCCCACGTCTCAATTGGCCTATCTAAATTCCTCCTACGATTAGTCGTCATCTGATCCCACCAAATGATGGCGTAATCAGTGAACTCCATTACCGCTAATTTCAGCTTCTTCTCCTCCGAGTAATTATGACAATCAAACACCAATTTCACCATTTTCTCCCAATCTAAATAAACCTCAGGATCACTCCTACCCTGGAAAGCTGGAATATTCAGTTTGATGCTTCCCAAATTTCTATCAACTCCTCTATCAAATCGATCTCCTCTATTTCTCATTCGACCCATATCACCTTATAGGTAATAATCATCACTCCTTGCACTCGTTGCCTCAAACTCCTCATCAAATTCACCCATACGATTTCTTCCTCTCCTATCTCCTCTACCCCCATGAGGAACCCTTTGGGGCGTCCCTCGCTACTGACTGTCAATTAAAGTTTCATGCCTAGCTATATCATCACTAATACGCTGAACCGCCACATTCAATTGATCAAACCTATGATTTATTCTATTCATAAGCTCCACATAAAACCCCTTAGGCACAACCTCTTCCTCACATTTATTCATTTTTTCATCCATGTATATCAAGCACTTTGCAGCTACTTAAATCACAGAAATTGCGTAGAAAATGGAAGAACAAGTAAATTACCTCGCGTGTATCACTCGAATTGGCTTTTATCCGATATGAAGCTCACCACTCTTGCCTTTTACCGCTCGTCCTCCTTTCTCAATGGCTCGAGAAATAACCGACCTCAGTCAATTGGAGTGCAATCCCCGTAGCAATCACCATCACAAGCACAAGTCTCGGATAATCAACACAGTTTTGCACGGGCTAAGGTAATGACTCAAATGCAAGAAAAGACAACAAAAGACTCAAACTTCAATATTTGAATTGCCTCTAAAAACGTTCACGAATATAGAGACTTTCCTTTTCTTTTTTCTCTTTTTTTTTCTTTTTTGTTTTTGTTTCTCCTTTTTTTTTTTCAATTGAAACTCAATAACACAAAATAATAAATTTAGAGACAATCAAACGATACAATTATAGAAGAATAATGACGCTAACACAAGAACAATAAAAAAATAATAATAATAATTATTATTATTTTAAATCGACGTGAACAGTACGGAAGAACAATAATTTTTTTTTGTGACTCAAATCAACTACGATACCAACAAAACAAACGAAAGTTGATTTGGATGCTAGATTAGCCCAAAAACAACTTTTGACTCTTTTTTTTGGAGATTTTTGGATTGAAACCCAAAAATAATTACTGGACACATGAACACGAAGAACACAAAAAAAAAAAAAAAAAAAAATTAAGGACTCAAAGAAATTAAAAGGATAGATGACCTGAATTCTAGAATTGTGCTCTGATACCACCTGATGTGGACCCGACAAAGAACAGGTTTGAGAACCCACGAACAAGAAGAACAAACCCAAGAAGGCTAGAAATCACGCCGAGCAAAGTTTCAACCCGACCCTTCGTTCGACCCGTACTAAGAACCAAGATTTCACGCGAGGAATCTGACTCGTTGATTACCCGGAACTAGAACCGTGTAGTGGGAACGCCACAAAAGGACTGCAATCTCCTTTTGATAAGTTCAAAATTAAGTCTTTAAACCACCAAGAAACTGGAGGAGAAAACTCACAAATTTATATAATTCTCAATAATGCCAAAAGGTCCTTAACAATGAAAAAAAACTCCTATTTATACAAAACATGATAAAACCCTAAAATCCACGAAATTGGGTCCAAAATATGCAAAAATATGGAAATAAAAATAGAGTTTTAACCAAATAAGGAAACTTGCGAAAATTAACAATTCTGCCTCAGAAAAAAACTATGCGGTCGCATAGTACATTTCATGCGGACGCATAGTTCATTTGGTTGAACTCCAGCCGCTCTCTGACCATTGCATGCGGCCGCATGCGTCCCCAACTATGCGGCCGCATAGTTGAGCTGTTTGGCCTCTGCTTCTCCCATGCTCGTTTGGCTCGTTTTCAATGCCTTTCGTCGCTTTGTGGCTTCCACCCCCAACATGAAAACTGATCTTTGATGTGTTGACTCCAACATGTCGTGCTCCGCTTCTCGAACAAGTGCTTGTATGTCTTTTATTGATTATTAGAGGACTCGATCCCAGCTTAGGTCTCTTTCCAATGTTCGCCCAGTTCTCGTGGATTTGTTGCGCATCCCGGATCACATCAGGTTGGGTTGGGTCACGGATTATGAATTAAAACCCAATCCAATGCAATCCGATAAATTAAAAAATTAATATATAAGATGAAAAAAAATTAAATAGATATAATAGTAAAGATAAGATAATAACTTATAATATATAAACGTCAATTTTCTTCACATAGACCGATTCACATGAACATTATTTACAAATGCAATGTTATTTGATAATAAAATAAAAATTAAAGACAAGATGATCAAATGAATGAATTCCAAAAAATTTGTAAAAAAAAAAAAAAAAAATACTTCATAAATTTTAAATTTATTTATACATTATTTTTAGAAAGAATCCTTATATGTGTATTTAAAAAACGGAGGTTTTCAAGTAATTTCAAATCCTAAAAAATTATTCAAATTTAACAAATAAATCGGATTCAACTTTAATTGGGCTGAAACCCAAACCGTCCAACCCAACCCAACCCAACCCAAACTTGGTTTGGGTTGGGTTGTGTTGGGTTGGGTTGGGTTGATTTTTGGGGTTAGGTTTGAGTTGAAAAAAAAACTGATTCAACCAATCCCACGCCCACGCCCACGCCTGGTCACTGAAGTCTTCAGTGACCGTTTTGGTCCTTATAAATTTTTTTTTTCAAATTTCATTTTTGTTCCTATAAATACCCATTAATTACAATATTTTTTTCTCACCAAACTTACTATCAATCTCTCATTCTCTACTTTACTCTCTACAAATCAATCATTATCAATATTATTCATTCATTCATTCTAATTTCTATACTCTTTTATATTTTATTTTGAAAATATTAAATTATAATCTTGATTTTACAATATATTTTCTACACTACTACATAATCTTCATTCACTGAATCACTTCTCAATTCTACTTCACTTCTTCTTCTTCAATATTCAATTTCAATTATTTAACAAATGGATCCACGCTCATTTATTGAAAACTTATTTGATATCGGAGTCGGGGGTGAAGCACTTGTGCCCCACAATCAATCTGAGAATGAATTTGCCAGTCTAAATGAATTACCCATTCCAGAAAATATTTAAGATTTCGATGTTCATGAAAGTAGTTATCCAATTGATTTGGATGATGTTAATGCTGATGCTGATGCTAGTAATCCAATTGATTTGGAACAGGATGATGAATCTGTGTTAGAAATTCTCGATGCAAGAGGGAAGAGAAAGGGGAAGAAACAGACAATATATTGGGACTATTTTAAATTGGTTCAAACTGATTGCGTGATCGATGAAATTCCAGAAACCAAAAAAGTATGTAAATGCTGTCAACAACGATTGTCCTATCAAAAAGGCATTGAAACCACCCTCCTCAACCATCACTACAAAACATCTGCGGTCAAACATGAGCTTCTTCCTGCTGGTCAAACACAACTACAATTTGGTAGTCTAGATAGCGGTGCTACTACTACGCCACTTAATATGTGTATGTATTCAGAGGAAAGAACTCGATCAGGAATGGTGAAGCATGTTGCCGGAGCTGAATTGCCACTAGCACAAACGGGCAACCAACATTTCGTTACCTTTGTGAAAGAACGTCTTCAACCGAGGTACGTTGGAGTAAGTCGAAATACTCTTCGTTCTGAAACAATAGAATATTTTAAAAATGTAAAGCAAATATTGATTGCCGATTTAGAAAAATATGGGAGTGTGATATCTTTAACTTCGGATTTATGGGAAGAGATTAATAAAAGAGGTTATATAGCTACAACTGCAGACTATATAGACTCACTTTGGATCATGCATAAAAAAATAATTATTTTTAAAATTATTGAGTACCCGTACAATGCTAACAATATATTTAATGTTATTATGAACATTATTAGAAAATATAAATGGGAGAGTAAAATTCGTTCTTTTACGTTCGACAACACTTCTGTAAATAAGGCTGTTGTCAATAAATTGTATAGAGTACTTCAACCCGATTTCGGTGGTTATTTATTTCATATTCGATTTATACCATATTTTTAATTTAATAGTACAAGACGATTTAAAATATGTTAATGATGAAATTTAATGAATTATGAATGCACTAATTTATATCACTATTTCACCTAGTGAAAATAAGCATTTGAGGAATTTTGTGCCGAAAATGGGGTGTCGCATTAAAAAATCTTTATTAGTGACGTAGTGCATAGATGAAACTCCACATTTTTATTATTAAAATCATGTGAAGGTTTCGAACATTTAATTACTAAATTTTATAACAGTAGGCATATTAGGAACAACGATGATAATATTTTGAATGAGTCCGATTTGACTTTAGTTATTAAAATTTAAAAAAATTTGACAAGCTTTTATGATTCTACAAATATTTTGTTTGATGTTTATTATCCTACTAGTTGTATGGTCTTTGAACGTCTTATGTAATTGCTAGAGCTTTTAATAGATTTAAAGATGACTCCGATTTTAGTTCAGTTATAATTGTCATGGAATTAAAGTTTAGAAAATATTGGGAAGATTTGCCCATGTTATTTCCGTTAGCATGCGTCATGGACCTCTAATATAATTTATTGGGTACTAAATTTATAATTGACCGAATTTCAAAATCTTTTACTTTTAACGTACCTATTACCTATAAGAATTTGGAAGCAACTTTATCTGAAATGTATGTATTATATGCTTCACAAATAAGTACACATATAAGTGTACCCTTCGACTCTACAAATACTCCTCCCACTAATATAGTAGATGACGACGCTAAAATTTTAAATTTATTCGAAGGCATGAACTCATATATATATAATTCAACTGCATATGCATGTGGTTCGTCCAGTAGTAATTTGTCTTCCACTGCATATACTCAAACATTGAGTAATAGTCAAAATGCGTTGCCTGCTGAATTACTTGATTACGTTAATCATAGTTGGCCTAATAACAATGCACTAAAGAAAAATTCAGAAGAAGTAATTGAATTCTGACGAAAGTATGAACGTCGATAGCCAATAGTTTTTGCAATGACAAGATCTACTAACATCTCCGGTTAGCACTGTAGATTCGGAGTCTGTTTTTAGTGCAGGGTCTAGGGATCTCTTCGAGATTAGGAGTCGACTAAAAGAAGATATTTTTAAAGCATTAATGTGCGTGAAGGACTGACAAGATACTCATTTTCCTCTGCAAGATAAATATGTCGAAATTGCATGTCGTCAAGTAAGTGATATTTAATTTGACCATATTTATCACGAATTTTTATTTTAATACCTTTATAATTTTTTTAAAAAATTATACATATAACAAGTTTTTCGTGTACAATTTTTAACTCCGCATACTCGAAATTAAAGTAGTCCGTCCCAAGCCCAGATAAAGGAGGAGGGTTTATTTTTTATTATTTTAAAAAAGAAAAATATTTTGAAAAATCATTTGACCATTTCTCATATTTTTTTTATAATTTTATCATTCATAAAATTATTTTTTTCAATCAAAATATTTTCTTCAAAACTAACTTGAAAATAAAAATATATTAACTAAAAATTATTTATAAGCAAAAAAATTAAATTATAATTACAAAAAACTTATAAGTAAGTATTATTTATAAAATAAAATCATAAAAAAATACATTATAATTAAAATTATTTATAAGTTATAACTTATAAGTAAAAAATACTTTATCTAAAAAAATTATTTACAAAATAAAAATACTTATAAGATAAAAATTTACAGAAAATATATATTTTAAAAAATATTTAGAAAACATGTATAAAAAAAGGGCCACAAACTGAGCTCAACCTTTTTCTCACGAGCTGAGCCCAGCTCGACTTGTTGTCCACGAGCTCGTTGGGCAACGAACCCGAGCCCGAGCCTAGCCGCCCCGATTGTCATCCCTAGATTTCCCCCCAATTGAACTTATTAGATCAACAATCCAACCCCTCTCCATCTTCACCCTTTGTCCGTATCCACCACTATTTCCACTGAAAAAATACCTTTCCACATTCACCCACCGCTTGTCGCCACCCACCACTCCCACTCTCTGTTCCAAGTCCGCGCCCTAGAGCAATTGCTCCGAGACTGCCATCTACAGGATTTGTCCACCATCGCCTTCATCTTTTGATTGTGCAAAATCCTCATTCGTTGGTCAGAAGAAAACCATCCAGCAGTTACCACTCTTCCCACCTTAAACCACCACCAGTCCCCAATTGCATCTGTTTTCGATTTCTTTCTCCATTTTAACTTTACCTTCATTGGTGAGTCTCAGCCTGTAGTTGTTGAGATTGGTTAATTTAGTAGGGAAAAAAGGCAGTGGTTGTGGGTTGGAAGTGATGGATTTGAATTTGATGTATAGGTGGTGATGTTGGTTTTGTATATGAGGTGGATGTGGCAGCGGGTATAATGGCGAGTCTCCAGTTACTGTAGTTGTTTGGTGTTGGTGTTTTCCTATTTTGTGTTTGTTATTTGTCTTGTTTGTTGTGGGTAGTTTGTTGGTGATTTTTTTGTGGATGGTTTTTTGATACGATGTGCTATGGTGGTGTTGGCAATTATGGTAATGGTTCTAGTGGTGGTGGTGGTAGTTGTGTTGCTGGGTTTGGATTGGATTGGGTTGGGGTTGTATAAACACGGTTTGTGATCAATAAATTGGGTTAATCTGTAATTAATAAATAATTTGTGGTATTAATGCAAAGACATGTGATTTGTGCACAATGACCTTTGACATGTGAACTGATAACATGTTACATGTCTTGTGCACTTGTTACATGTCACATGTCAATGTTCACATGTCACAGATCAAATAGAATTAATCGCGGATCATTGATTTATGTTCATAGGTCAATATTAATTGGTCACAGATTATAGTTCATAGGTTACAGTTATAATTTACAGGTCACAGATGTTTATATGTTATAGTTTACATGTCAATATTAATTTATCACATGTTATATTATATATGTCACATATATTCACAGATCATAGGTTTCACAAGTCAATATTAATTGGTAACATGCTATAGTTCACAAGTCCAGGTTATAGTTTATAAATCACAAGTCATATTGTACAGGTTATAGATGTTCATAGGTCACTGGTTATAGTTCACAGGTCATAGGTCACCGTTCATAGGTAACAAATCAATATCTACAAGTCACAGATCCAAGATAATTGGTTACAGGTTATTGGAATAATATCACATGCAACAGATCAAAGTAAACCCAAGAGAACTGGTCACATGCGGTTGATTTTTCCAAACTAGTCACAAATTCAATTAACCAAAATTCGACGGTGAGAATTGAAGTTATTTGATTCAATGAGTACTTTGCAAATTATACAATAGGCTATTTTTCAATTTTAAAAAATAAATTTAAATTACATCAACGTTGCTCAATCGTTGCTAAAAAATATGGTCAGTCGCCAATGATGTTCAATCGATGTTCTTCAAAAATCGTTATGTTTCTCCCCTTCTACTTTCTGAGCCGACGATGTTTAGTCTCAACGACGATCAGTTTTTCGTTGAAGAAGATGCTCAATCGTCGACAATCTCTGTAGATTTTATCTTTCCTCCGACAAAGTTATTTGGATGCTGCTGATTGTGAGAGTGGTTACCGACAATTGTAAAAAAGGATGGCGACAGGCGGATGCCAGTGACTGTGGCCCAAACAAGAGAGAAATTAATATTATTTTATATATAATTTTTAATTTAATTAATAGAATTTAATTACCATCTGAGTTTTGAAACTGTAAACTTGTTATCTTAAAATTGAATTGGTCTAAACTTAAGGCCTAAGATATTATTATTTTTTTCTTGAAACAATTTAACACGAGTGATCCAATTAAAGTTTTCATGAAAGTTCAGTTACCAAATTTAAAATTAACCCCAAATTTAATAGGTTAAGGTCCTTCACTCTAATTTTCCTTAATAAAAAAAAAATGATAAATTATTTGACAATTCTTCCATAGTGAATCCCGTTTCCTGTCTTTAACTTCATCGTACACAATGTACAATAATCACACCTGGACATCTGAAGAAACTTGAAAACGTAAAAAAATATATAAATGAGATTACCTTTTGAAGACATTCAAAGATCAATTCAATAAAATATACACATTTCTAAGTTTTTAAATTTTTTTATCAATTTGCTTCTTAAATTTTCATAGAAAGATAAGAACAATACGACCAAGATTTTGACATGAAAACAAGAAATATCCTTGTTAACTACAATTTATTTTGTTAATTCTTCTTCGCAAGGGGAACTTCCCAAGACAAATATCCCACCGATTCCTAAGCCATTTCTTAAGATACCACGTAAAAATTTGTCACGCTATGATCAAGAAATTTCCTATATTAAGAATGATTTGTGCGTCCAACTCCCCTTCCCCTTGGTTCATCTGCAGAAACCAAGAAAAAATGGGAGTTTCAGGAAGAGATAATGATCTTCTAAAGCTGGTGCTTCCTGGCCGATACGTCGAGATCTATCGAGAGCCGGTGATTGCCGCCGACATCATGAAGAAGTACCCCAGACATTGCATTGCAAGGCCTGATGTGTTTCAGTTTCCTTGGATTTCTGTACGCCCCGAATCAGTTTTAGTACCAGGGAAAGTGTTTTATCTCGTACCTTTTAGTACCATGCACAAATTGCTGGAGTCTAAAAAACCGCAGCATAATCAGAATTCTTCGAGAAGAAATCGATCAGATCATGATCATCGTCATCGTCATCCTCTTCACCGTCGTCATAATCCTAGTCATGATCACGATAACGATCAGACTTCTCCGATCAAATCAATGGCCGGAGTGACTCCAAAGCATCTACCGCATGACGGATACAACTTTAGACAGTTTGATAATAATATGAACTCTCATGATCATCAGGATCAAGATTCTGATGTAACTTCGTACAGGTCATCCTTCTTCGAATCTTGGAATAGAGCTCGTGAGATTTTGAACCATGATAAAACTGATTATCAGATTGATTCATTATTCGATAGTGAAGTGACGAGAAATGGGCGTCTGCGTTTAACGATCCCCGAGAATGACGCTCTGCGGTTGCGATCTTGTATGAGGAATTCGGATAGTGTTCGGAAGTTGCTAAAGTTGAAGGTGACCTTTAAACCTCCGATTATCATTCCAAGTACTCCAAGAGAGTCCCCAGGACTTCAGCGGCATGTTATGACTTCTTAGAATGATACTATAAAGTGCCAGCCAAGGCTCCCCCCCCCCCCCCCCCCCCCCCCCCCCCCCTTTTTCTTCTTTTTTATTTATAATATTTTGGTGGTGGGTTTGGGGAGGGGGAGGGGTAGGGGAAGGGGAAGGTTAGGGAAGAGGGGATAAGAAGGAAAAACTATCTTGTACTTGTCAAAGTATATGATGTTTTGGAGTTTTGTTGTTAAAATGTTTTAAGGCAAGGTATGGTTCAGTGATTTGAACTTATTCTTTTAATTTCTTTTAGAAGTTTGAACGCTAATGAAACTGATACAATCTAGCTCCAAAGAATCTACTTGATGGCCATAGGAAAACTTGTAAATTCCACCAATTGAAGATTCAAGAGAAAGACTTGAGAAGGAATATATATATATATATATATATATATATATATATATATATAAAAGCAGTGAAAAGCCCAAGAGCTAAAGATTCAGCCACAATCACCAAACATTCAACCAGAAGCAAAAAGTAAAGATTGTCGAAAATAAAGAATACGAGGTTTTTGGCCATAGCCCCTGAGGGTTGAGGCTTTTGACACCTTGGAACTCCTAATCCCTTATTGAGCATCCACAAAGTATATTCTTCTCAAGCACTATGAATCAATCGATTGGAAACAAAGGTTATAATTTTGAGTTCACCCAAGAAGTGAACCAAAAACCCCTCAAGAAATCAACTCTACAAAAATGCCCTAAAAGTGACTATTCACACAGAACAATTTACACCTTCACTCATTAAAAATTAAGCCCATGTTTGACAACCATTATCTCAAAACTCTTTTTCCTACATACTCATTTTTAATTATACATTCACACAATAAAATATTATGAACTTAAATTTAATTTTTTTTCCTCACTTTATAATCACACATTCTCCAAAAATTCACTATTCACTATTCACACTACATTGCCAAAAAAATTTTGCAACGTTCGGGAGCATGTTGCGAATTGTGATGTTGTCATAGAGTTTCAACATTTTCTTAACGTTCAGTGAACGTTGCAAAAAATGACTACGGCAACGTTCAATGAACGTTGTGAATGCCCTTTTTAGCAATGTTCGTTGAATGTTGTAATAACCTTTTTTTCACAACGTTTAGTGTACGTTGCTGTAACCATTTTTTCACAACATTCAGAGAACGTTGTCGTAGTCCTTTTTTGCAGATTTTTCGATAGGCCCTTTTAGTTCAATTATATTTTTGTTTCATTAATTATTTCCTGAAAAAACAATTGTCAAAATGTATTTGTAGTACATATAATCCAATGACAACAAGTATGTGAACATGCACCAAGTGCGAAAGTAAAATTAAGCTAATATTCCAATTGACAAAAATTTCAAAGTATATTCAATACATTTTCTCATCCTATAAAGAGCACATCTCCAACAATATTGAGACTTTTTTTACTTTCCACTGTGTAACCTCAGTGTCGATCAAAATACTCAGCAATGCGAAACAAAATACTTCTCTAACAAAAACTAAGCGTACATAAGTATGCTTCAAAGTTACAATAACATTTACATAGAAGAAGAGCGTAGAAGAATCTCCTTTCTGTGTCATATTAGAGACTATGACAGGTGTAGAATGCAAAAAGTGTCTTGAACATCAAGCTCTTCATTGGAACGAGAATCAGAGAAGGCATCAAACTGTGGAGACTCATATCCATATATCTTTTATTATGCTGAAACAATATATTAGACTAACAGAAAATACAGAGCAATGTGTCATTCAAGACATTCCCAGCTATGCAATTTTAGGGTCAATGTGAGTAAAGGGCAAGTAGCTAGGACGTGCTTAGGTAGCTTGGGAAGTTTATATGGCTAGTTCTTAAAGGGCAACTTACAATTGTGTGAAAAACACAATTCTACTCTTAAGCCTTTAGCTCTAAAGGAAATATGTTAAATCCCAAAATAACAATCTTGAACAATGTATTGACAAGTTTTTTCATCTCATATAATGAACAACACAAATACAAATTCAAAGCTTAAAAATAAGTAAAAGTAACTTCTTTAAATAAATAAAGTTACTTATTTTGAATAACTCTTTATGGCTCATCTCACTATCAAAATAAGTAGCATACTTGTTTACTATAAGTAAACATTAAGTTTAGTCAATCAAAACTTTTTATATTGTTTGTTTTATAACCGTAACTGCGAAATGGATTAGAAGAATCTAAACCGTAAATTTTGAAGAACTGAACAAGATACTTTAATTGTACTTTGCATTTGCAAATACACACATTCAGTGTGTGTTTGGCCCCCATTCTTTGAAATGAAAATGGGTGGAATAGTATTTTTTTTTTTTAAAAATGAGTGGTTGAAAAAGAAGGAAAAATTTTCGATTTACATGTAATATTATTTTATGAAAAATTGTGATTGAAAATAGAAAAGAGAAAAATGAAATGTAATTTAACGGGGGCCAAACGGGGGCTCAATCTCTATGTTCTCTCTATCTAAGTCCATTTTTAAATTTCAGAAGCATACTTTATTATCCAAGTAACCATACTGCTAATTAGATATAAAAAAAAACTTGCTAGTAACAAATATTACCTTGGGAAATAATACTCGGCACGAAGCGCACCATGTTTCAAAGAACTCGACAATAACTAATCTGTTCCCAGCCTCACTCAAGGCATTTAGGAATTCTTGTGTTGAGTGAATGTCAATCATATTGGGGCCTGCATTCATTTCCCACCACTTGGGCTGCTCAGTTTCAGTAACAGTTGCATGTACATAAATAAAGCACCAACAAAGAGTCATAATTAACTTAAAAAGATGAAATCAATATGTAAATACAAAAATGTATGCACTCTGAAAAGTAAGGTGCAAGCGATGTATTTTTCGATAATATAATTGACCTAACCAGGTGAAAGAAAATCACAAAATGGATAGCTTCCTACCTCTAATCACAAAAACATAGTATGGACAGTGAGAGAAATATCAAATTAATAGAGGGAAAACTAGCAACAGGTCCTTTCATATTTTCAATTTCAAAAAATCCAAAGGATATTATCCTTATCCAAAAAGTCCTGTAGAAGATCATCCGCCATCACATAACTTGTGGTTTTTTTTGACTAAAACGTCCTGACTATGCCCTGTTTCTCCATAAATAATTGTATAGTAAAGTAGAAGTGAAACCTATGAATAACTGTGAAATCATTTAACGTAACTAACATGAAACAAAAATCCTGCAAATCTGATAATGGAAGTTGACAGTCTAATCCTGTAATCCTGCAAAGGGAATGGGATAGAATAAGAAACAAGATGATGATGAAAGGGGTTACTCTGGGCCAATCACAAAATTTTATTTCGATGTAGTGAAAGTACTAGATGGTTAGATCGTTATAACTCAAAATTCTCCAGTTGGATATTCATATATCAAAATTTTAATGAAGTTTATCAGGTATTTTTTGAACGCAGAATGGAAGTGACGGATTTACAAACGTAAATCCGAAAAACAAAGAAATTGGAATCCACCAGGAAAATAATTTTATTCGAATGAAAAACTGTGTTATTACAATAATGAAAAGCCTTAAATAGTATGTGGGAATCCTAATTTAAGCGAAAAGACCAAAATAGACATAAAGCGCAAAAATAGAAAAAACGCAAAAAATTTCAAGTGCCCGACGACCCGCCTTAAACTGCGATTTTGAACTTGAAAATAATGTCAACCGGAGTAAACCGAAAACATATTATAATAGAAATTCTGACGCTCGAGCTGAAAGTTATGCCCGTTTCTTCGAAACCCTTCTTTTAGTAAGTTTCATTTCCAATTCTTCCTCAAAATCCAAAGACAATTGTCCTACATCATTTTTCTAGATTTATATTCAAGTAAAAGGCACTTATAGATTTGTCTTCATTTCATCCACATTCTACACATTTTAAAAACTCAATCATTGTTTCATCATAGTGAGCCCCAAAGGAGTAGATATAGGAAACAGTCAACCCTTGCTCTCGTGTTTAATGTACGTTTAACTTTATTTTTTGTGTTGTTCTTTTTTTCTTGTAAATTTTATAAATAATTTGGAACTTCGACTAATTCACAGTAATCAACTCATGTTTAAACATACAAAGGTCGGATCAAGAAGAGAAAATTCATGCCTAGGGCAGACCCAAAATTTTGATTTAGTGGGGACGAGACATAAAAGCAGATGAAAATTCATTATATTTAGATAAAGCTAACCGAATAAGAACTGTCCACATGGGCACAATTATGATTAAGCACAACAGAAAACTTAATCATAGACCGAATCTACAGACCAAATGCACATATAAAGACTAGCTTATTAAGTTACCTAGACTACACAAGGACGAATAGCTGAGGAGCAAAGACTAGCTTCTTTCTTAAACCTATCTTCAAAACCTGCAATATCAAGCAACAAATTATGGTGTCTGCTACTTAGAATAGCACCAATCTTCTGCACAACTAAAAAGCACTCATTGCAGAGTCATTTCATCCCTATAGTTCAACAGCCAAAATTTAATATTCTAAAACTCGACTGTAGTCCATCTGAGAAAGTTCAAAGACAATTTTTCAAAAGCTACCACCAATTATATATTATTATTCAAAGGGGGATGGATGCTAACGATTTTCTATTATAACCTAGTAGAGGTGGAATTAGGAGAGAGGAGTGAATGATTGTGCGTGCGAAAAAACCCCTTTATCTCTTAACTCTCTGTCTCTAAGGGTTGAGATTCAAGCTTAACCATTACAAATCTCACCTTATTTTGCCTATTTGCAAATCGAGGAAGTGATTTATGCTTTGTGCAACATTCTCTAAAACTTAAACATTAATTCTTCAGGAGCTCAATCTATCCAAAATAGGAAGAACACTGCAGTAAAAATCCAGTACCTTGAAAGAGAGGAACAAGGGATGTCCTTCAAATCAGTGGCCACCAACTTTGCTAGAGAGACAAGGGAGGCGAGGTTCTTCAACCTCTGAGAGAAAGAATGTTTTCTCGATTTTTTATTTGGGTTGGGTGAGCTTTGCGGGTTAAGGGCCCAGGCTACAACCGAAAATGAAGATACAGTTGAATAGGCCTTCGCGATGAAGATGAAGAAGCAGAGTAACAGGCGCAAAGGAGATGAAGAACGGTGAGGTCTGAAGAAGAATGAACTGGACCACATTTTATTCAATTACTTGGGATTAAATTGGGCCAGCTGGGTCGATGAAATCGGGCCATTTTAATTGGGTTGTAACGGAAATTTTGGTTCGAGTTTCTACAATGTGCAAACGAACGTTGTAAAAGGCAAAATATATACACTTTTGGCAACGTTCGGTGAATGTTGCAAAAGGCAAAATACATAAATTTTTGGCAACGTTCAAATGAACGTTGCGAAAAACTCACTTTTTCACGTTGCGAAAAGTGGTATTGACAACATTCTTTTGAAGAATGTTGTTAAAACTCAATAAATTTATCCAATTACAACATTCACTTATTTGAATGTTGTCATAGACCCCTTTAGTAACATTCATTGATTGAATATTGCCTTTTGAGTGTTGAAAAAGAGGTTTTTTGTTGTAGTATCAAAACATTGTTTTCATCAAAGAATGGCCACCAAACAAGGGCTAAGGATTCTCTACAAAAAAAAAAAAATACAGATGCAGAACACCAAGCTCTCAACCTAAAAGAAAACCCTAAACTAAGAGAAAGTGATGGAGTTTTAGATAGAGATTTTGAGAGTGAGAGGAAACGTGGTTTGCGCTAGAATTTGAATGATGAGAAAAAAGTGGAGGAGCCTCATTTAGGGTAACTCCAACCCAACATTAATTTGACGTTTTATGCTAAACTGGAGCCAAAATACTCCACCAATCCAATTTCTAATCTTGACATCAAATTTGGTTCAATACTTTTTATTTGGTGTAAGGATAACAAAAAAAACTAGGTCAACCCATACTAGTAGGGTCTCACCTCAAATAGGGTGGGGATTACCTGCTTAGTAAATGGGACTGAGTGAGGGCCATTACCTTGAAGTGGGTATGGGAAACATACTCCCATCCCTAAATTTTGGTGTTAGAGTAATTATATTATCACCATAAATTTTACTTAGTACACCACATTATAATCACACCACAATTTCAATAAATACACCTCAAAAAATTTACAATTATAGTATTAATCCAATAAAAACTACAAGAATAATTATATTTCCGCCACAAATATTATTTCTTACATCCACAACTCCCCGCATTTTAATTCTCCCTAATTAAATTTAAAAAAAAAAAAAAAAGAGGTGTACATTTCCCTTCTTTACACCACAACTCCACCCATTTTAATTCTCCCAAGAATACCACCCCACCCCACCCCCACCCCCATCGGCTCAAAAGGAAAAACAGCATAACGCACATGGAACAATTGGAGTGATGCTGAAAGTAGGAGGCGGCAACGCTGGGTAATTATCTTTCTTGGCCAGCAATGTCCGAAATTTGGGCCTTGTCGTTAACTTGAACGGAGTTGGTAGCAAATTCAACACCACATTTGTATTCTGTTTGTCATGGTATTTGATCTGGTTATTAATGGCATTTCAAGAATTTATGCATATATCATTATCAGGGTAAAACATTTATTGTGGTGGTAATATAACCACCACAATTGTATGAATCTTTGTATTTGTATCTTTAAATATGAATTATATATCTTTTGTGGTGTACGGATGATGGTGATAGAATGAATAAATATATGAGCGAATAATAGATAGGATGTTTATGTCATTTTACTTTTGATTAGTTAAGTAAATAAAAAAATTGAGATGTAACAAACACTTATTATCGTGATAATATGACCATCCTTGGGTAATTTATATAAAGAGTCTTTCTTATTCCTATTTTGTCCTTCATCTTATACTACAATAAATTTTAATTCATATTATATCCTTTATATATATATTACGTAAAGAGTTAATTTTATTTACATTTGTTGTAATTAGATAATTATTTTTATTAACATTTATATTAAATTCTCATCAAGTAATAAATATCAACTATGGATTACATTAAAATAAAATTAGATTATTTGTTGGTATGAATCTAATTTAGAGATAAATGACGAAACTAGTTGTACTTTATGTTTCTTTCATGAAAGTTTTTTTATTATGTTTGTGATGTTAAATATAGTGTGATTTATTAGTTTATTAATACATACAATATTTTAATAAATTTAGTAGTAATAGAATTTGTAATTAAATAATTCTTGAGAAAAAAAAAAAGAATAAAAGGAAACTAAGCCCCCATTTGACAATCATTAATTGTGAAAAACAAAGTTTCGAATATTGATTTCTAGGAGAATGTTGTGATCTATAAAAAATTTTATTTGCAACAAAAAAATAATTTGTGTTCAACTAATTTGATAATGTGACCTATAAATACGTAATTGTGATCATAATATATTAAATTACTAAAATATTTTTTAATTAATTATTTTATAAATAAAATTTATTTAATGTCTGATTTTTGAAATAATAAAACTTGCTTCTTAACTTTGAAATGGTCATATTTAGAAGGTGTTTGAGCCCCATTTTATGAAAATTTGTATTTTAGAATAGTAAAAAATAAGGAATTTTTTTTACTATTCATATTATTTTAATGAAAAATGTGGTTGAAAAGAAAAGAGAAAAAATGTATTTAAAAAATGAGAATTAAAAGGGGCCTTAATATTTTAAATATGAAAATTTCCCTTAAATTTATTAAATTAAAGTCTACTAAGACCCATAGAAATTTAAAGGCCCATCATACTCTTTCAAAATCCACAATTATTCAATTATTCTTTTTTTTTATTAAAGTTAATTGGATAGTTACCAAATAAGTCACGAATTTTCTTTTTAAATAGGACCAAAGGTCTATAAAATTTCACAAGTGAAAATGCAGGGAAAATTTTGCGAAGTGTCGAAGAAATTCCAAAGTCAGAGGAAGGGAAGAAACTCTCTCAAGCTAATATCGGTAAACACCAAGAAGACAAAAAATCTTCTTCAAATTCAAGTCCAAGTTCCGAAGTGCAAATCTAAGCCTCGAAATCCAAGTGTTGAACAAACTAAGTTTTCAACAAATCGAATTTTCAACAAATCTCAAAGTCCAGGATTCAAGTTACGTGGTCCCTCATCTTTAAACATTTAGATCATGAATTAGAGGATTTTGCAATTTTACAATTACAAGAAAAATAATATCCACTTGTATTTCTCAAAAATACAATTGTAACGATTTTTTGTATTTTAATATACGAAATTTGTTATACAAATTTCTTGGCACGCACGACGGGACCTTCTTGTCCTCTCATTTTTTGATCTCAGAATTTTCAAGTTTTCACCACTACGTCAACGATGCAGAGACTATACTTCATTTGAAGAATCGCTCGAGCCAATGATGTCACGGAAGCAACATCGGGCTTAGATGACCGAATCCAACAAATGGCTTTAGCCATTAAAAAATTAACAAAGTCACTAGAAGATAAAGATGTACAAACTTCTACACTTATGCACAAGCTAGAGTTGCAAAATCCGTTGGTTGACGAAAAAACAAGAAAATGCAGGATCTTCCAAAGCTAAAGATCCAGAAGTTCAAGAACGCCAATAGAAACAAAATATGCATAATCAAACAATTGTTCAAAACGTTCTGCATAACGCCACTCAACTCTATGTTGGCTCACTATCCATCCAACAACTTCAACATATGATCACATACACCATTTGCGCCCAGTATGGTTGTTCATTGCAATCCTTAATGGTGTATGCCAAGCCTTATAGTCGTCAAATCGACAAAATGAAGATGTCACTTTGTTACCAACCTCCAAAATTTCAGTGTTTTTGATGGGAATGGCAACCCGAAGCAATATGTTGCTCATTTTCATTGAGACGTGTAAAAACACGGGCACTTATAATGATACCATGGTGAAGCTGTTTGTACACTCTCTCAAAGGTGCCGCATTTGAATGATATACGAACTGACCTGCTAGGTCAGTTCATAGTTGGGATCAACTCGAGCGAGAATTCCTAACACACTTCTATAGCACCGGGAAACTGTCAGCCTTCCAGAACTTGCTCGAACGAACAGAGCAAGGAAGAGCCCGTTATAAAGTACATCAAACGTTAGAAGAACCTCATGCTCAACTGCAAAGAACGAATAAGTTAAACATTTTTCATCGACATGTGTGTACAATGCATGCATTGGAGATTAATCTATAATCTCCAAGCAAATATGCATCACTCTTTCGAAGAGTTGGCAACGCGTGCTCATGACTTGGAGCTCCTTATTGCAAGGTATGTGAGTTATTTATCGAGTGATCACGCGACAATAAAGATCCTAAGAAAGAAATAAAGAAGGACATCAAGGCAGTTAAGTCCATAGAAGCTATGACAATCTCCACTATCCCTGCAAAGATAGCCTTCCAAAGGTCGAGCTCAATCTCAAAACCAAAGCCAGAGTTCAGACCTAACAAAGGACAAGTCCAAAGCAGTGGAGGAAAAAGAAATGTTCATAAAAAAGAGAATGATAGCAAATCAAAGTTCGTACAATATCAAAATATCTCAAATCTATCAAGATCACTTGCCATTAATCATTTGCAAGAAACTATCTTCGAGAGTCTTTCTTCTCTGGTCAATGGATGCTATGCTAGTGACATTTCTAGTTGTGATTCTCCTAATGCGACATTTGCAGTTCCAAACATACTCTTTTATTCTTAATGGATTTGAAGTTCATCACAGAGTCTATCTAACTCGAAAGTTAGCTGACTAATTTTATCTTCCAATGGAAAATACGTGGAATCCTCCACTTCCAAATGAATATTCAAAAAATTCAACTGCTCAACCTTTTCTTTAGCGGATGAACACTCCAAGTGTTGATTTCTTTCAGATAAATAAAAGTCAAATTCTTTAAAAAAAACACACACATTCATACGTTTTATCGAAGGTGTTGGATCTATGCAAAATGATCTGGTAATCATGTTTTGAAGAATTAAATTTTTTTCATTTCACCAAAATCGGATGTTTGAAAATCCATGCTTCAAAATGTCTCTAAGAAATAAAGAAGGACGTCAAAATCGGATCTATTTGTTCTCATGTCATTCTGGCAGCTCTAAGGAAAACGTTCATGACTTGAGTTTTACATAACCAAAATTCGTGATTCCAAATCCGAGAGATAGATAACTCACATGGCTATCTCCAACTGGAATCACCTCAAAATTCCAAGCATTAGGTTTGGGTGAATTTTTAAACTTAGGCCAGAAACTGAAAATATTTAAATCCTAGTGTTGCAACTCAAATGAACTAAATAAACCACCATAAAAATATTCTAATGACCATGAAACAATTTCATCGACAATTTAGTCTTCAAGCTTTCAAGAAATACTTATTTGAAATATTCCAAATTTAAATAATTATTTGAACAAAACATGACTCAAATGATATTTTTTTGGAGTTCACATCAAGGCACCACCGCTTTCCTCCATGCTGTCATTGATCGCCTTAATCTGAAATTGTTAGAGGGGGTTGAGTATTTCATAGAAACACTCAATAGACTTATACACGCGTTAAATCCAAACATATCATGCTTTAAGCATATATTCATGTTATTCAAATTTTAATAAGTAGTATATCAATGATCAGACATTTGGTGCACTACTATGCCCCCAAGTTTATATTTCTGGTGTACTACTACGCCACCAGCTCATATTAAACCTCATAAGGAGCCACATTTATATATGCTGAAATATAACATGAATTGGAATAAAACGGGGTTTGAGTCTACCGATGTTGAAACAATATGAAGGCTTGAGTATCGCGCCCTTTTACTTGGATTTCAATTCGTGGACTACTTGATCTATGTGTATAAATATTTTGTTGTTGTGCTATGAAAGGAAAAGAGGTGGAATAATTATGTAATATGATGGCAGAACTCGGCAGACCAGTTGTTGTGATGGTAGGAGTCTTTTGCATGAATCCTAATGGCATCAGACTCGAAGAATTTAATGTTTTATCCTTAATAGAGACTAAAAATATTAATAACTAACTATTAATTCAAATTCTCCAATAACAATTTGTTAGGATTAGGATAACTTAAAACTAACTCAAATGATTAGAGTTTATTCATATATATCACACGTGCACTTCCCAAAATTCCAAAACAAAGGAATAGAATTCTACCAAAATTCAATAACCCTAGTTTTTCTTTTATTTGCTCTAACTTGGTTCTCCTTATCCAAATTAACTTCTTCTCGAGCCTAATATACATTATTAATTACGACCTATCAAACGAGTCCAATATTGCTATGAAAATTTTCACAACATCATTAATTTAATAATCAATCTCACGATATTGAGCAGTTGCTAGAAACTAGAAATCTTAATTAAATCATGATTTATGTGAATACTAACTCTATCAAAATTAAGTGACCAAAGCCAAACTTAAACTTATGATAACTTATCCTACAATATTTTCAAGGCAACAAGTAACTAACAAGGACTAGACAAAGTTAGCGTACTAAATACATGGCCACTTAAAGCACATAAATTGGGAACAATATGCTACGAAGTGAATTTCTTTCTTATAAAAATTTGGAGAAAAACTATCGTTTAAATATAAAAAAAATTTCAATCGCTACATGGAAAACCTACAAAAAAAAATAATAAAGATGAAAAAAAGAGGAGAGATAGACAAAGGAAAATAAAGAACATACCCGCATTTCCTGTTCTAGGCGACATGTCTAAAAATTCGCCATCTAATGGTGTATTCGGGAGACTGATGTTAATGTTAGAAGTTTCAATGTCACCTTTTGAAGGACTCGGAATAGCTTGAAGCGACCTTGATTTGACCCTATTGTTTAATTTTATATATTCGGGAAGATGAGTTTGAAATTGAAGTTTATTGCATGAGATCAAATATAGATAGTATAATAAAAAATAACATACCTAATCTCTATAACTTTCATCTTCCAGAGTTAAGAGTTTTCCAGGTGCGTAGGTCTGCAATCAAAACTACTTTAGGCCTTTTATTAGCAGACTTAGATGTAGAAGCAAACTTTGTTGAGGCAACTATAATTTTAATTTTCTAAATATCTCTTTCATTTTGAAGGTTTGGTTCTCTCTTTCTAGAAATCTCTTCAGAAATGATATTTGGAGAGTTTAACCCTTTCACTACTACCCTGTTCGAAGCCAGATCAAAAACAAAGTCACGGTTCTCACTAGAAAATAAAACCTGCACTTGATCCTTGGTCAAGATTGGCAACACTTGGTTATTTCACCTGCTTTGGACTCTGCATCAACGTTTTGATGTGTATCCTTCGTATACTTCGGAATATGAAATATAGACACATTTATCTTCTGAGTCAAAGACAACCAAACGTGATACACGTCACCTGCATTGGGAGCAATATCCAACTTTCTTGGTGAACCGGGAAGTTTCCATCTAAAGCCAAATTGTCTAGCAAACCTATGAGAATTATATGCCTCAAAAATGAAATAAGAGTTTCCTCGACGATAAGAAACAAATCCAGATCGAATATCATCATAAATTCGGAGGTATCTATGTACCTTGGTTGGTCATCCACTTGTACATCAGGATGAGATAATGAGGGAGAATTATTCTAGCAAAATTGATCAACATCCATCCTTTTACGGATAAAGTCCTGACAATCAACAACATTTTTCTCCCAAGACTGTAAAGCATTCAAAGTGCCAGCATATCTTCAGATTATAGGATGAGAATAACTTTTATCCACATGAGTATAAATATATCGGACGAAATAAGTTGCAGTCTAAGCATAAAGAAAATGTCCAGGCAATGAACATGAAATCGAGTCAAGGTCCGGGTTTGACTGATGGTTCGACTTTTGTGTAAGTTGTCTATAAATGCTAGCAATATGGGATAAACTAGGCTATAAGTGTACCCGCTTGCCATCTTAGAAGACACTTTAAAAATCTCAACTCTTATACATTCGTCCCGAGATAGAAGATCGAAACGACAAAGCCACAGTGAGAGATAAGCTGCTTTTTCTAATTCCCCTTCTTCCATAGACAAAGATATTGACAAATCGTTCCAATGACTCCGATCCATACAGGAAATATCTCTCAACTTGTCTATAACCGTGTGCCTCCGTATTTCCTTTGATGCTCTTTGATGACGCCTTTTGAATAGATTTAGATTCATAGCATTGTCATAGTTTTTGTATTGTCGAAAATTTTGGGTACAACCATTCTCGTGAAACTAAATATTAATCCAATTTTCATGACTATCGCAATCAGATTCAGTTGCATTGACAATCAATACGAAAATATTAAAGAGGTACAGACAAAACTTGTGAAGGTGATCCATCAACTCTGAAAGGCTTTTAACTATTTCTTCAAAGTAATGACACATGATTGAAAGTCCACTTATCTCACAGATGTCCCAAAGAGAAATGTCAATTTCATCGCTGACGGTCACAAAAGTGTTGCTCTCTAGACACCAAACCTTACAAATAGATCTGTAGATAGAGTTTAATAGATGATAATCATTTGTAGAAGAGCTGACTATAGAAGCCAACTCGCGAAGATTCTTGTTGAGCAGGAGTTTTTGGACCTATGAAAACCATTCCCAAAACTTAGGAAGAAAAGAAATCTCTCCAAGATTGACAAGCGCACTTTCCCATCGTATTTCTTTGTTCTCAATCCTTTCACAAATTATGGCCCTTGACATGCACTCCATGATTTGGTAACGATGAGGTGGAAGACGCAGAAAGGGAAGATGACTGCTAAAGCGATTGGGCTTTGTAACTTCTAAATTCTCGTAACATTCACTAATGATGGGCGTATGCAACTTCGACAATGGCTCCAAAATGACAAAATAAGGGTCTGTCATTGGCTTATTGATGCTAAGTTTAAGTTCACCTCGTATGCCTGGCTGGACATGGTACTTCACATCAGTATTTTTGAAACGAATGTAACTTTTGCCTTAATTTTTAAGCTCAACAATTTTGTGCATATCAGAATACACTCTATTGTTAGAGTTTGTCCCAACCATTCCTACAAAAAAAAAAAAAAAAGAAGAAGAGAAAATTAGCAAACAAAATTAAAAAATTAAAATTCGTGGGCAGTAAATCTTTTAAATTCGTTTATTGTCTAAAGTTACGAGTCTCCTAAATATGTAAATAGTCCCAAATACAAACTGTCTTGGATGGTCGAAGGAATCGATCATTGTCCCAGCACAAAGTGGTTTAGACGATTGAAGGAGTCGGTCATTGGTCTTCAATATAAAGTGTCTCAAATGGTCGAAAGAGTCGATCATTGGTTCTCAACACAAAGTGCCTTGGATGATTAAATGTGGCAATCTTTGATCTTCAATGTGCACGAAAATGTTTAAAATTTTGAGTTTCTTCATAAGCAAATATTTCCTGAACTTCTAAAATAATTGTAGCACGAAAATTTAAACTTTACACCAAGGAAATCTCGAACCTCAAAAATCTTGATTTACTTCAAGAGTTGAATCCCTGAAAAAATGAAGAATGTTAGTTTTGATTTTATTAAAACAGCCCTACTAAAAATAATAATAATAGTAATAAAAAATAAAATAAAATAAAAAGGACCAAAAAAAAGAGGAGGAGGAGGAGGAAAGAAAGAAAGTCAAAAAGTCTAAGGAAAATAGTTCGTCAAAAAAAATATTTGTTGGTGGATATCGGATCTCGCTAAAGCCCAATTATCATCAAGGATAGTAAGCAAGTTTAAAATCAAATTAGTTATGAATTCTATGAAATAAATAAATAAATAAATAATCGAACAACATTCACGTAAAAAAATCTTTGTTCTCAAATTTGAATGATAAAAGTTTTATTCTAAATCAAATTCATAGTTTATTCTCAAATTTTCCATATGTGTCAATTTATTAATGGGAAGTTTGAGTTCAAATTAAATTCTAAATTGAATTTATTTTTTTAAAAATAAAAAGAAAGAAAGAAAAAGAAAATCAAAAATCAAGATTTCTTAATTTATTTATTTCATAATAAATAAATAAATATTGAGGGGCATTTGTAGACAAAATAATAATAATAATAATAATAATAATAATAATAATAATAATAATAATAATAATAATGGAATGTGCCGATCTAAATAATTAGCCAAATTAAATTTATTAAATTAAAATCTAATAAGGCCTATAGAAATTTAAAGGCACATCCTACTCTTTCAAAAATAAAAATTATTCAATTATTCTTTTTAATTAAAGTTAATTGGATGATTACCAAATTGTTCATGAATTTTCCTTATAAATAGGACCGAAGGTCCATAAAATTTCACAAGTGAAAGTGCAGTGGAAAATTTACAAAGTGTTGAAAAAATTCCAAAACCAGAGAAAGGGAAGAAACCCTCTCAAGCCTAATTCCGGCAAACGCCTAGAAGATCAAAATCTTGTTCAAATTCAAGTCCAAATTCCGAAATGCAAATCTAAGCCCCCGAAATCTAATTACCGGACAAGCCAAGTTCTCAAGAACTCGAATTTTCAACAAATCTCGAAGTCCAAATTCAAGCCACGTGCCCCTCATCTTCAAATATTCAGATCATTAATCAAATAATTTTGTCATTTTGCAATTACAAGAATATTAATATCCACTTGTATTTATCAAAAATATAATTTATAACGATTTTTGTATTTTAATACACAAATTTGTCATACAGTGTGGAAAAAAAGTAAGAAAGAATTTTGAATTTACATGTGGAATATTTTATTGTATGAATGTGTGGTTGAATATTAGTTTGTATAAAAAAGATTTAAAAATAATGGTTGTAAGTATGGACTAAGATTATTTGATGTAGCATTTGGTGTAATGAGTTGAGAAGACTAATGGCATGTTTGTCTCCCTTTATGGGAGAAATTATAGAGTTTTTTTTGAAGACATGTGGTTAAAATTAATAGAATCTTTATTGATTTGTATGTATAATATTTTATTAAAAAAATGTTGAACCCCAACCTTGAGGGTCCCCTACCTTCCCCACCCCCTAGAGTATTATGGATGAGGTAAATCGTGGGATATGTTTCAGTATGTCAGGGAACAAGAGCTGTCATACTGGTGTCCACAAATAATCTAATTTCATACCTTGTAAGAGGTAGGAATCGAACTCTCACACTGCGATTATCTGATCGGTTGAGATTACCTCACGCCTGTCATTTGCACCACTGAGTTATGTCCCGAGTGACGTGTAGAATATTTTATTGTGTAAATGTGTAATGGAGAATGTTATTACATCAAACAATTTAATTTATTAAAGGATGACAAATAGAAACTAAACAAGATAATGTGAAAGTTGCACAATTTTATTGAAATGGGTTGGAGATGGATTTAAAATAAAATAATTCAAAACCAAAATTCAAATGGCATCAAATTAATTAGCGATTCCCCTCAAAGTTGGGGTGACTTACAATACATTCTTTAACTCGTATTTTTATCCGTGTCAAACTCAAACTAGAAAAAATCACAATGGGAATGTATATGAGAATGACGAATTTACTTTCAACATAAGCTTCTTTGATGAACAAAAATATATGTTTATCTTGAAAATTGTTTATTTTAATGCTAGTCAAACATATTGATAAAAATCAACATTCTAGAAAAACATTGCTACTTCTTAAGTTTAAAATAACATATTGTAGGAGAAATAAATGCCAATGATTTTGACATTTAAAGCTTCAATTAGTTGATGACTAAGTCATGTTTAATCCACATAAATTTTAAAGGAACTACACACAATTATTTGTTCCAAGTTTAAACTTAACTATACTAATTTCCAATTCTATTTAACATTGTATTATTTAGTCCCTGTTTGGTACACATTTTTATTTTTATTTTCATTTTTCTACCTATTTTCAATCACATACTCTTCAATAAAATAATATTTTTCATTATATCAATAACTTTTTTTTTTCAACCACATATTCACCATCCATCACATAAAAAAATCATTTTTTCCTCAAAAATGACTATCAAACATGGGTTTATTTTATAAAATTTGGAATAATAAAGGGACAAGTAGCATGGACAAGTTCTAATATCATTGGGAGTTTTAAATTTGAATGAAGAATTTCGTTTTTTATTACACATTTCTTTGGATCCACTAATTTTATTCGTTTCTCACAAATTTCATGGGATCCAAAACTTATAATCTAAAAAAGATGGACCAAACAAGAGCTTAATTATACAGTCATTATTGGAAGATAGCAAGGATTGTGGGTTACAGCTTTAAATGGTTAAGGTAATGTCAATGTAAAAGTCAAGGTCAAGATACGTCCTTCTAAGAACCACACCCACAAACGTAGAATCTAATCTAATCAAACTCAGCGGTTCAAACATGGCACTCACGATAAATACAATTTCTCTTGTTAAAAACCTTTTTTTTTAAAAGCCAAAAAGGAGATGGCAAAAGTATACAAATGACTCGTTGTGAATGGGTACGTCTTGTATTCAACAAGTCGGGTAAATAACCGATTCAGCTCAGTGTATCGTGTCAAACACGTTTCGTCAACTTAGCTCACTAGAATATAACGCTGACCTAACATGTCGTGAGAAATTTAGATCATTTGACCTTTGAGAAAGTTGTAAAATTAATAAAGGTAGATTGGATTGCCTGAATCCAAGATAAACCAATTATTAGTTAGATATCATTTGAAAAGCATTTATAGCAATTTAATTTATAAATAAATATAAATGAGTAATGGATAAAGGGATAATACTTGTGAATCTATTAAACGTGTAATTGAAAATAAAATTTGTCCAATTATAAATTGATTTCTTAAATTTACCAAACAGTGGCTTAATCTTGTCTAGTCTAAAAAATGAGGACTTGTCGTGCAAAGTTGGTGAACCTGATAACGTGCCTAATTTGATACCAACAATATCTCGAGTCTCAGTTCATTTGACTGGAAATGTTTACCAAAGGTGGGCCCACAGTGAAAAAACTTTTAAGAGGACGGTTTGACAAAGTTTTTTGATAAAAGTTTTAGCGAATTTCAATCCATGTTTTCGGCACATTATTTGTTTCATTAAAATGAGAATTCTAGTTATCGCATGTATAGTTAGGCCCACACAAAAGATGATAAGTTAACAAAATCGGCTGAATGTGATGGTTAATGTTCAAAATTTTTTTTTTTTTTGTCTAATAATGTGTCTCAAATATGCCCTAATAAATTGATGAAAATGTAGTTAAAAAAATTGATAAAAATTATGAATTGCATGAAATATATTTAAAATTAATTGTTAACTTTAACATTAAGGGGGTGTTTGGTGGAGATTAAAATTAAATTTTTTAGTAGATTGTGATAGAAGTTTTTAAAATGTGTGGTTGAAAAGTTATGGGACCCGTAAAAGATATGATTAATATTGATTGTTTGACTTTGATTTAAATTAAAATTTGATTTTAATCAGAAACAAACGTGCTCTAACTTTTGAACAATTTTTTAAACTATCCTAAAAAAGCACTAAATAAAGGGGAATTTTTTTTTTGAAAAATCATTTTTTAGCTACAGTCACATCGTCAATGTTTTCATTTCGTTCGTTCTTGACTTTTTATGTCCCAAATCATTAAAATATCTGAGAAATTAAAAAAATAAATAAAATCGCAGTGGTTAATAACTTGTCAAAAGGGTAAAATATATGGAAAAATCAGGATCGTACTCCCTAACCTTTCAATTAGTGTGATTTTAAGTTTTCAATGTGAATATTCGGTACCCAACACCATAAATACGAAGTTAAAATCTCACACGACTTTCAACTAACTTAAAGCGGGCAAGAGAGCAATACCTCAAATCACTTCACGTCTAATTTTAAGCCATGCAAAAGATGCAGGCGAATTTATCATCCACTTTGACGGTTTGCATTGAATCTAAATTCAAATATTTAAAATAGACTAAGGACCCAAAAACTACACTATCTAGAAAGTTGGGGATCCCAGCCATAATATACTATAAATATATTTCTCTTTTAAACAGACGAGTGAAGACCTGGTTAGAGAGAGAGAGAGAGAAGGCGAATTGTCAACAACCATAGGCTATGACTCCTTTCAATGGTTGATAAACCTCTTCTCTTCGTCAATTCATTTGCCTCTCACTCCCTCTTTCTCTGATCTTTCTCTCTCTCTCTTCTCTAATGTATTAACCATTTTTTGGGTTTAATCCCAAACAGAGTTTATATAATCTGAAGCATTATTTGTGAATTATCTTCTGCTGTTTCTGGGTTTTGACTGGTGAACAAAAATGGCTGTAAGTTCATGACTCTCTCTCTTTCATTTTTACCATTTCAAATGGCTGCAAACGATTGATCATCTGTTTTACGCTCCAAGTTTTTCTTAAAATGACAACAATTTGTTTGTGTATCTTGTTTTTTTTCTTTGTCTGATAGTTGATCTTTTACCAATACTGATACTGATGGTTGTTTTAACTTTCGCTTATTGTTTATAGCAAGGAAGTTATTTCTTGGGCAGTACCTTATCGTAAAAGTAGGATTATGCTACAGTTACAAAATCCTTGACAAAAAATATGGAGACGTCACTTGTCAATTTTGTCAAAATTTTGTACAAATAGAATAATCCGTAAAAGTATACCAGTTTATTATAAAAAGTAGAGTTCGATTAATTTTAAAGTAAATCAAATTTTTCTTCGAGTAATTTTTTCCCCCAACGTGAACACAGTTACATATTTCGCGATAAAGTGAAGATATTTATTTTTTTTTATTTTTTTTAAGAAGTAACTAATTTTGATAATCAATTGTGTATTCTAAAAGAATAAATAGGTGCAGGATTTGCTAAGAGCACCACATGCCTTGACAAATTGTAACAAAGAAAGAGTTACTTATTCAATGCACAATTTTATTTTTTTTATTTTTTTTTTCTAATCTTTCTCTCTAGAAAAAAGTTAATTATTTTAACATCAAATTAAAAGCTACTTTAGCCAATCATGCACTAGCCATATTTCATGCTGCTCAGTGCCTAATTTGACTTATTTAAGACATTTAGCTCTTGTTTAGCTCCCATTAAATTAAATTTTATTTTTTTTTCCTCATATTCAACCATATAATTTTCTATCAAAATAAAATTACACGTAAATCGAAAAAAAAATTCTTGTTTTTCAATCATCCATTATCCAAAAAAATACTATTCCATCCATTATAATTTGAAATAATGAAGATCAAACGGGGGCTTAGTCCGCTCTTAGGAAAGAAGCGTTGTTAACGAATTCCAAAACTAAATTTCGTTATTAAATTTTCTGACTATTTTGCTTTTCAAACAGATCATTTAACAAATAATTTTGAGTCGACCATGATCGAGTGATGTGTATCTTACTTGGCAAATGGTTGAAATGTCTTTCTTTCATGTCATCTTCCATCTATGAGTTTCAAGATTAATGAAACATATACTTCATTCTTTTTCATTTCAATTTTACATCATTACCAGACAAGTTACGTGTGTAAACATTTTGGTCATAATATATGAACATACTGTACTCAATTTAAAGTAAAGAGTAAGGATTACAATGGGGCAGGTTCTAGGAGGGGTACTCTCGACCCGCCCCGTCCCACGTCCCGTCCCGTCCCATTTTAAACGGGACAGGACGGGAGTTTGCCGCGTTTATTTATTATAATTTATTTATTTATTTACATTTTCAATAATAATATTTTTTTTTTATTTACATTTTCAAATTTTCGAGTTATACTATTATTCAAAGTTTAACCCTTTAATCCAAAATCTAAAGGTCATTTCATTTATTTTAAATTTCTTTATAATTTTTTCGATTAAGATATTATAATTTGACTTTGATTATGTAATTTAATTATAATAAAAAGATTGGATGGCTAAATTTATAAATTATATAAAACAATTGTTATTTAGGTAAAATTTTAAATTGATAATTGTATAATATAATTATTGGATTAGAAACATGATATAAAAGTATAAATACATTCAACAATATTTTAAAACTAATCATTTATCAAAATTCTAGTTTTAATTTTTTTTTTTTTCACGGGACGGGTTCGGGGTGGGACATTTTTGCCCCGCCCCGCGACTAGTGATGGGGCGGCGCCCCACGCTCAGCTCAGCCCTGCCTCGTCAACCCGTCGAGACAAGTTTTTTTGGCCCCATTTGGAATGGGGTGGGACAAATTTTTTTTTGCTTGCAAAGAGATCTGTTTTGAAATTCACCAATTAGAACTTGATTCTACTTTTCCCTTAAATAGTAAAATGTCATTAAAAAACCCCTAGTGAGGCCTGAGGGCTATAGTCTAATTAGAGTGGAAAGAGCCAAGCCTTTTTAGACCAATGAGACAAATTTTGAGGCTTATTTTGGAAGGTGTGAAATCTTTTGAGCTATGAATTTGGGTTCCCATGTGATCAAAACTATTAATTTGGATAATAAGACTGCATGCGATTTTTCACGTGTGGTGTTACTAGGGGTGGAAATTGTCAAACCATAAAATAATGGGTTAATTTCAGAAATGGTCACTGAAGTTACAGAAAAATTACAAAATGCTCACTGAAGTTCAAAACTTTCAATAACGGTCATTGAAGTTTCGGACGCTTTAAAAAACGGTCACTGAAGTTTGGAAAACTTTCAAAAACGGTCACCGAGTTACAAACACTTTTTCAGTTTTTTTGTGACTTTTGCGGCAACTTTTTTGCCACTTTCGACCA
Source organism: Osmanthus fragrans (assembly GCA_019395295.1). Taxonomy (NCBI): domain Eukaryota; kingdom Viridiplantae; phylum Streptophyta; class Magnoliopsida; order Lamiales; family Oleaceae; genus Osmanthus; species Osmanthus fragrans. The sequence goes on along the minus strand of CM033343.1, from coordinate 19,162,330 downwards.
CCGAAATCGTCAAATTTTGATACCGTTGGAAAGCCCACAATGTCCTCTTCCATTACCACCCAAAATCTTCTCGTAACTTCAAGGGATTCGACCGAAAAATTGCCGCGAATGTCGCCCAAAAAATCTGAAAATTTGGGCAGATTTTCAGATTTTTTGGGCGACTTTTGCGGCAATTTTTCGGCGACTTCCGACCACCAAAATCGTCGGATTTTGATATCGTTGGAAAGTTGACAATGTCCTCTTCAATTATCATCCAAAATCTCCCCCCAACTCCAAAGTATTCGACCGAAATAAGCTCACAAAGTTAGCATCCCGAATTTGGGCAGATTTTCGCCTTTTTGAGTAGCCGACTTTGTGGGTTTATTCCGGTTGAATGCTTTGGAGTTGGGGGGAGATTTTGGATGGTAGTTGAAGATGACATTGTCATCTTTCCAAAGGTATCAAAATCCAGCGGTTTTGGTGGTCGGAAGTCGCCGAAAAATTGCCGCAAAAGTCGCCCAAAAAATCTGAAAATCTGCCCAAATTTTCAGATTTTTTGGGCGACATTCGCGGCAATTTTTCGGTCGAATCCCTTGAAGTTACGAGAAGATTTTGGGTGGTAATGGAAGAGGACATTGTGGGCTTTCCAACGGTATCAAAATTTGACGATTTCGGTGGTCGAAAGTGGCAAAAAAGTTGCCGCAAAAGTCACAAAAAAACTGAAAAAGTGTTTGTAACTCGGTGACCGTTTTTGAAAGTTTTCCAAACTTCAGTGACCGTTTTTTAAAGCGTCCGAAACTTCAATGACCGTTATTGAAAGTTTTGAACTTCAGTGAGCATTTTGTAATTTTTCTGTAACTTCAGTGACCATTTCTGAAATTAACCCAATTTAAGGTAGATTTAATCTATTTGTACAATTATGGTTGACAACATTGATAATGTCAAAATCCAGTTTTTAAAATGGATAAATGTGATGTTGTCAAGTGTGATTGTCAATCAAGATTGTAAAATAATGATTGTTTAAGGCAAGCATTGATTGTTTCCGCAACGTGGAGGCCTAAAATCATAAATTTAAATTAGTTAAACACCCAAATCTTTCCTTGTAAAAATTGAAAATTCATAATCACATCATGTCAAAGCTTGGTCCGCCTTTAACATTTCTACAAGCTCGTTTTGAGCCTGTAGGCCCATTTCAACGTGGACCTAGGGATGGCAACGAGTTGGGTCGGCTCGTGGATCAAAATGCTAGGTTCGGGCTCGGGCTCGTAGGATCCGGGCTTTTTCCAGGCCCGAGCCGAGCCGAGCCCAAGCTCGGTGGAAATTTTGGGCTCGGCCCGGACTTCGGCTCGGGCTTTTCCCGAGCTCGGGCCGGCCCGTATTTTTCTATTTTTTATAAAAAATTCAGTATTATTCTATTTTTTTACATTTTTTTGATCACGAGTCCAAAAAGCCCGTGATACGAGCCGGCCCGCGTAACTTACCGGGCCGGCTCAGACCGAGCCCCAAAAATGAGGCTCGGTATCCCGGGCTTTTCACGGGCCGAGCCCGGGCGGCCCGAGCCAACGAGCCATTTTGCCACCCCTACGTGGACCTGGGAGAGATGGTCCCACTGGCCAGCGTACTGGGTGGATCATCACGGAACCTAGCTTCCAAACCAAACAAAGAAATGTTTTGAATTAAATCATCGAAGCTATTTTTATTTAAATTTTAAACGTAATATCCTGGTTTAATTGATACAATGATGTATATTTGTCTTTTAAACAAGCAAGCAAGCACATTTGCTTTGTGCAGAAAGTTTCATCTACTAGTAAAATTAATTACATTTGTTCTTATTCCCATAGCAGCATTCGAAAGTACCGAAGTTTGGCAACTGGGAAAATCAAGGCAATGATGTTTCCTATACGGTCTACTTCGATAATGCAAGAAAAAATGAAGGTGGGAAGATGATAAATCCGAACGATCCCCAAGAGAATCCAGATATGTTTCGAAACTTTGCTCCTTCTCCTATGTCTGCTTCTCCATCAAAGCCGAGAACTAGACCGGAGAAACCAGTTGGAATGGGAGCAGTTGGGCCGACATCTAAGCGTAGAATGAGCAGCGAAGAGGGTGATTATAGGAAATTTACTAATTCTCCAGCTCGTAGTGAAATTTTGGGTCAGAAAACTGCTAATGAATGGACTCAGCAAAACTATGGAGGCCGTGGAATGAGACATGGTCGGCCTGCAGGATCGGAATATAGCATTGGTCGGTCGCCCCTTAATCCACATCACCAGGCCAAGATTGTGGCAGGAGGCAGTGGATCTCCGGCTCAGGAAGGAAGGGACTCGTACAATAGAAGTCATGGTAATACTGGAAGATCTCGACCAAAGCCTACTCGAGGTGTTGAAAGTGTAAGTTTTCTTTGTATTTTTGTCTCTTATAAATCTAGTTTTGGAGATCACAAATTTTCTTATAATTTGGTTGTATTACTAATGGCAGCCAGATAGAGGTGCCTCCGTTCCAAGATTTGGTGAATGGAATGAGAATGATCCTCAATCAGCTGAAAATTTCACCGGCATTTTTAACAAAGTGCGGGAGGCAAAGCGTCCGGTGCCTGAAATTGTCTCGACCACTCCAGAGCATCCATCTTACGTCGCGCAAAATCATCAATCAAAAGAGAAACCTAAGGTTTGTAGATCACATATCTATTTTCAATCATCGACATGATTTTGGGCATTCGAATTCAGCCTCATTGTCCTTTGTTCTCCTTGCAGAAATGCTGCTTTCCTTGGTGGTAGAGCACGATGATCAAATTTTTTATATTTTTTTATTTGAGATTCGCTCTTCCAATATTCTCCAAAAGGATAAATTATGAGGTGTACACATAGCATAATCCTATCCAAAATTACTCAGCTGAAAGAAAGAGATTTAAAGAAAGGAGGGAAAAATTCTTTAGTTCTAATCTACCACATTGCTATTGTTTTTAGATTTTCTGTCATATTTACTTACTTTTTGCATTTGCTTTTGTTGTCTGTTAAAAATGTAATTTTATTAGAATATTTGATCTTGCATATACTTTTGCTTCTTTATACCGTTGTCGTCATGTTTCAAAATGTATCGGGATCCTAGCCAATTTCTAACTTAGTACCAAGCGAGAGTATTTAGCTTAGAGCCCTGAATTTGCTATCGAAGAATTTTTACTGAAGATTATGAGTTAGGCTAAGAATGTAGTTACTCTTGTTCCTATTGTCTTCCATAAGTAATGTTCTCTTTCAATAGTTGAAATTGTTTATGCTACCCACCAAGGGCAAGAGATCAATTTCATAATACTCGGCTGGTATGGTTTGTGGGTATTGTGCCAACCCCCAAGTTTATCCAGTGCGCACTGGTGGTCGGGCCTCTACTCTAAAAGTGGTCGGGACTCTGCCAGTAGCGGCTGCGGGTTCCTGGATCATTAAAAAAAAAAAAAAAAAAAAAAAAAAAAATCGTTCTTGAGTCTCCTGCATTAGAGGTTGCATTCATTTGGAATGAATACATGAACCACGAACTTTCAAATTTGCGTTGATTAAAATCAGATTTTTAATAAATTTTAATGAAAATTGATGAAATAAAATTGTGAGTTCTATGAAATATGTTATTAAAATTAATTGTTAATTTTGACTTAATTAAAATTTAGATTTTAATTCCTATCGAATAGAGGCTAAATACAATGCATTATCTTAAAAGACGACAATGAATTAGTTTGCAAAATTATTCTATCGAAATCATTTGAAAAAAAAAAAAAAAATCAATTTAAAGAATCCTTAGCATAATTTATATAAACTTTATACACGTCACACGCTTTATACAATTATTTATCCATAAAAAATTGTAGTTACAAAAGGTAAAAATAGAAAAGGAAATAACTACCTTTGGCTCCATTTTTTCAAAAACTTATTTTTAAAAAATTTATTTTCAATTATACATTTTTTTTTTATAAAATAATAATATATTACAAGTAGATTGATCTTCTTCTTTTTTGGGATTCATTTAATAGACCTAGTCAAACTAAACATTAGTTTAAAAAGACTACCAACTATCTTTTTTGGCTAGATAGCCTAAAAATATAAAGAAAATGAAAATATAATTTATAAATTACTAAAATATCATTGTATGTAAAAAGACATAAAACCCTATTTCTCCTTTCAATTTTCATTTGGCCCTTCTTCTTGCAAGAATCGGTTCTACAGGTAAGGTCTTGAGCTCTCTTTCATTTTCTCTTCATCATTTTTCTCTACTTAAAGAAATCATAAACTTTACATTCTCCTTCCCTTGAACACTCATTTAGTTGAAGTGAGTAGTAAAATTTTGTAACATTAGTGATTAGCAATTGGAGAAGAAGAAGATGTTGTAAATTCTAAATTTTTGGGTTACTTTCTTTCTCTATTTTTTGTCAATAATTTCTCCATGTTGTATACATATTTGGGGTGTTTTTTTGTAAACAATGATTTTGATTTCATTTTAACATTACATTAGAGTTTTGATATGGGTTACTTTTCAACCCATTTTCTCGTTACCAGTTACTTGCATTAATTGAAGTGAAATGTAAGTTGAAAAATGCATGTTTGGCTATTCTTTTCATTGCTGTATCGTAAAACACAATTTTGATTTTATTATCTGCATAATGAAGTACACGTCGTTTTCTGAAGTTTATAACGACTTCGATATCGTTATCAGTATTGTACTATATTCGAAATGAAATGTAATTTGGCGAATGCATGTTTGACTATTCCTTCATTGTTGTACCATAAGTTGGCAAATGTAAGTTGGGTCTATTTTGTACATAACGACTTTGTTCAAACATATGTGTTTTACTAGATTTTTGTTTCATAATGACTTTAGAATAACTTATAAAGACAAGATAGATTTATCTTCTACTTTTGAGGAATTTTTTATTGTCATCTGATATTTGGTTCTCAACATGAGCAAGCGGTCACATATTTCAGGATAGCGTAAAAATGAAAACCAAACCAGCTACTAAATTATGCCAATCAAGGAGTTCAACCCTAATGAGACCCACAACTAATCATTTGGCAAAACAAAATAAATTAAAAGATACATGTTGGAGCTGTGTCTGTACAAGGTACTTTTAATTTGAGTTCCAGTTGGATAGGAATTATAGTAAAGTTATTGCTGGATTGACCTTAATCTACAATTATACTTGAATCACTTGAAATTGGATGCTGAAGGCCAATACAATTCTGCAAAGTTTCTGTAAATACTTTTCTGCACACTCTTTTTAGTACTTCTATTCTATATTTATAATTTATTTTTCCTTGATTGCTAGGTTAAAAAAAAAAACTGTAACAAGGCTGAGAAAAAAATTATCTAGAATCCTTCCAGATTTGATAATCTTGCAACCAAGAGACAAAAACTTGAGATTGATTATTTGCGGAAGGTACATCAGATCAAAGCTTCATATTTGGTTCCCTAGACATATTTTAATGTTTTGACCAGCTTGACTTCTTATATGGTTTGTACTAACGCTAGAACACTCATAGAAAAGAAAGTGTTAACCATTTTATCTAAAAATTCAAACTGGTAAAGAAATCACACATATTTTCTGAAATCCATAACGAATTACATATCGTTATCAATATTGTAATATGTTTAAAATTTGATGAAATTTTTATATTGACTTACAGTTATGGACACCGTTAATATGGTATGGATATCAGTTTGTTATCCAGTTGAGTATGAGCAGTCGGTTGACGGTGTATGAAAATGGAAATATGTAAGGAATGGCAAAAGAAAAATAACTCCTATTCTTGTTGCGAAAACTAATTCAAACTATTTTTTTGGATTTTGCCTATCTACTAGTTGTTGGATTTTCCTTTGTATATTTTGAATATTGAATTCAATATCAATGTATATTTCGTCTTTGTATATTTTGAATATTGAATTCAAGTTTTTATGTTAAAATCGTTCCCGAAGCACATAACTACTTACATATCGTTACAGTAGAACAAACTGTCATTTTCTACCATAACGACATTGAAATCGTTATCAAAGCACATAACGACTTCAATATCGTTACAATAGAAAAATTACACTGTTTTTCAAAAACTTCCATAACGAGTTTGAAATCGTTCATTAAGCACATAACGACTTCCATATCGTTTCAATATAAAAACTACAATATTTTTCTCATTCAACCATAACGAGTTTGAAATTGTTCTTGAAACACATAACGACTTCCATATCGTTATAATATAAAAACTGCACTATTTTTCAAAAACTATCATAACGAGTTTGAATTCGTTCATGAAGCAAATAACGACTTACATATCGTTACAATAGAAAAAAAATAATTTTTTCCACCATAACGACATTGAAATCGTTATTTTGTTTCGATAACGACTTCCATATCGTTACAATATAAAAACTACACTGTTTTTCAAAAACTACCATAACGAGTTTGAAATCGTTCCTGAAACAAATAACGACTTACATATCGTTTCAATAGGAAAAATTGACTTTTTGAACCATAACGACATCTACATCGTTCCTGAAAGACTGACTTCCATATCGTTACAGTGTAAATAATAAGAAAAACGACATTTATATCATTTCTTTACATAGAAACGATAAATATATCGTTATGCGTAGTAAGGCGTTCTTGAGCATCCACTATCATTCGACATACCTCCGACATATGTATATGATGATCGAAATAGGTTGTCGAGCGAATTTAATCACGTTCCAAAAAAACTTGAGGAACATTTGTATGTCTATAGTAGTCCAACACATTAGACTAGTTTCGAAATAAAGAAAGTATCTCTGTTGGCTTGTTCTAAGGCATTCGAATGCTATTAGCCCAGTTAATACCCTATTTCGGTCATCATACATATGTCGAAGGTATGTCGAATGATCGTGGATGCTCAAGAACGCCTTACTACGCATAACGACATACTTATTGTTTTCTAAGTAAAGAAACGATATAAATTTCATTTTCCTTATTATTTACACTGTAAAGATATGGAAGTCGTTATATTTTTCGGGAACGATGTAGATGTCGGTATGGTTCAAAAAGTCAATTTTTCCTATTGAAACAATATGTAAGTCGTTATTTGCTCCATGAACGATTTCAAACTCGTTATGGTAGTTTTTAAAAAATAGTGTAGTTTTTATATTATAACGATATAGAAGTCATTATCGAATCACGATAACGATTTCAATGCCGTTATGGTGGAAAAATTCACATTTTTCTATTGTAACGATATGTAAATCGTTATTTGTTCCAAGAATAATTTCAAACTCGTTATGGTAGTCTTTGAAAAACAGTGTAGTTTTTATATTGTAACGATATCAAGTGGGTTCGATCCCACTTAAAAGAACTACTACGGAAACATTTATATTCCTATGATTGTGTACCACTTTCGAACTATTTTGATAATAAGTATATTCGTCCGCTCTTTTTAAGTCATTTGAGTGATATCAACCCGCTTGATGATCTCTTTCGATCATCCTATGTAAATTAAAGGCATAGCGAGTGGCTGTGGACTGTTGAATCGTTATTTTTAGTCGGAATGATATAACTATCATTTTCTATGAAAAGAAACGATAGTTATGTAGTTGTAGTTATAATTTGAATCGAAACGATCTCGTTAAATTTGTACTAAAACGATATGAAAGTTGTTATGTTATTTCGTGAGTTTGATACATAACGATGTCATTATCGTTTTAGTACAATTTTGACAATATTCATATCGTTTCACTTTTAATCTTAATTAAAATGACATATATATCGTTTTAGAGTATATGAAATGACAATTATATCTTTTAGAGTATATAAAAAGTATATTTTACAAGCCATAAAAAGTTTACGTGGGGGATGAAAGGGAAAAAAATAAAAAATTTCATGATTAGACCGATTAGGGATAGCAATTTAACCCGCTCCATCCTGAATGAGACAAAAAAATTAACCCCGACGGGTTGTCGGGACGGGACAGGACGGGGCAGGGTGTCTGGGGTCGCTCCGTGGCGGGTCACGTTGCCCCGGCCCATGAAAAAAATTAAAAATAGAATTTTAATAAATGGTTAGTTTTATTTACAATTTTATAATATGTTTATAATTGAACAATTATACTATACAATTGTCAATTTAAAATTTTACATAACTAACAATTTTTTATATAATTTACAAATTCGGTCATTCAATCTTTTTTATTATAATTAAATTATATAATCTGAAATTTTGAATCATGATAGTTAAATAAATATTTTTTACTTTTGAAAGATTTATACCAATTAATTAAAGCAAGTTAATATTTTGATCGAAAAAATTGAAAAAAATTTAAAATATATAAAATAACCTTTAGATTTTGGGTTAATGACTGAATTTTAAATAATAACATAACTCGAATTTTGAAAATGTAAAAAATAAAAATAAAAAATAAAAAAATTAAATGGGGCAACAAATGGAGAAAATTCTCGTCTCGTTCCCACCCAACCTGGTCTAAGGCGGGGCGGGATACAGGAGGAGCGCAAGGTTGGAGTGAGACGGGGTGGGACGGGGTGAAGGTGCCCCGCCCAGAACCCGCCCCGTTGCCATCCCTAGGACCGATAGGTCATTATTTAAAAATTATAAATAAATTATTTGAAATTTTTAAATTAAATGTAACTAATTATTTATATATTTCGAAGTCATAAATTTTGTTAGACATTCTATTCATCTTAATTAAAATTAATTTTTCAATACATAGTACATATATAAAATAAAGTGAAATATTTCACTATAATTTTTTTAAGATATTCAGAACTAAAGGATTATATATAGATTATTGAATTAAAATAAATAATATTGTTTAATGTCCTAGTGGTGAGAGAATCATCATTTTTCTTAGAAGTTGAAGGTTCAAATCCTTGGACAATGAAAATTTGGCTATAATTTTTAAAGATATATATAGATTATTACAGTAAAATAAGTAATATTGGTCAATGTCCTAATGGTGAGGAAGACATTTTTTTCTAAAAAGTTGAAGGTTCAAATCTTTGGATCTTGAAAATTTGATTATAATTTTTCAAAATATACATATATAAGTTATTGCAATAAGATAAATAACATTGTTTAATATCCTAATAGTGAGGGAGAACATTTTTTACTTAGAAGTTCAAGGTTCAAATCTTTGAACCTTGAAAATTTTCTTTAAAATTTATAGACTTAGTCAATCGAGTTTGATCGGGTCGGGTTAAATAAATTGGATCCAAAATTCATCATTTATTTGATTATACAGGTAAGAATAAAATGAATATTTAATAATTTTAAATAATTAAGTTTTCTTCTTTTTTAAAAAAATTTGATCAAAAACCCTTTAAAAAAAAAACATTTTCAATAGTGGCCATTCTAATTCATTCCCACTTTTTTTTTTTTTTCCCTTATGTTTTAATCATATATATATTTTTTAAAAAGTACTATTTAGAAATCATTTTTCTCCTAATTTTCATTAAAATGGAGGCGGCGCAATTAGGAGAGTGGGGGAAAAGACAAATTCAAATTGCTTACGAATTTCGAACGTCGTCTTCATAAATATATAAAATCAAAAACACCGAAGAAAAACATCTCTCTCATTTTCTTCTTTAATTACCCTTCCTCCTTTTGTAGTGTTTCCCTGCTCCCTACCTACCCCACTCCACTTAGTTTTTATAGAAACACTTTCATACTCCCAATCGATTCGCTTCAGAATATCAGGTTTGACTACTATTCGATTGCTATTTCATGGCTTACTGAAAGATTAGATTTTTTTATATATATATTTTTTTGGGCGTGTGGTTCTGATTTACTTGATATCGGTTTATGTGAAAAATTCTTATTAATTGAACTTTTCTGCTTTCTTGATCGTCCAGAGTATTGTAATGTGCGGCTAGGGTTTATATATCGGTAATTTTCCCCTTTTCTTAATTTTAGTGGCCGAATATAATGATCCTCGTGGTTAATTTTATTTTAGACTTATCGTTGATGTTCTTTTTCATAAAATATTTTTCGGCATTATTACTATTATATTAGACATTAATTTTATATTCTCTCTAGCATAGAACTAGAGAGCAGTAAAAAGAAGAAAAAAATAAGTTCAATATGAAATCATATTGAAGATTGGAAAATATCCAGTGGATTAGAAGGTATACAAAGTGCTCTATTTATAGATTAATAGCCTATTTGGTACAAATTAAAATCTTATTTTAATCCAAGTCAAAGTCAAACAATCAATATCAACATCTTTTATGGTCCCACAACTTTTCAACCATACATTTCAAAAACTTCCATCATAATCTACAAAAAAATCTAATTTTAATTTCCACCAAACACCATCTAAATGACTAACCAACTAACAAACTATCTAACTAATCAACCAACAAATTAACTAACTAACTACTAACTACATAACAGCTGGACAAAACTGTTGGAAGCTGATTTCTGGTTCTATATTGTAAGAGCCCCACTCAAGAAGGGCATGGATGTCCAAAATGCCCATCTTGAAGATATTAGAATGAAACATGACGGATGATAGACACACCATATGGTTCAATTAAGATTCCAATAGCTAAATATCCAAGAATAGGGCTGCCTCCAGGAATTTTCTGAAAAATGGGTACAAATATAACACTTGCAAGCAGTGACCACAGCATGTCAAACTGATAAAATGATGGAACCAGATCTGCCAAGGGTCATCACCGAGTAGGAGAACATTGAGCTTCATTGGTTCTTGCCATTATAGGTGCAGGAGCTCGAGAACAAAGAAATGAAGAAAAGAACTGATGAAGAAGAACTCAAACAATATTGAAGTCTACCATTATAATTGTAGGAATTCGACAAAAGAGAATGTAAACTAGAGAAGAAGAAAGGAGAGCATTTTATTAATCAAGCTCTCTTCACAGCTCTTGATAGTTGCTAAATTTGGAGATGTCGAGTGACCATCTGAAGGTCTATAACTTGTGAACCTTCACAATAGTTCGATTGTGTGGACTACTTTGATCCACAACTTCCAAGGACTGTAAGAAATCGATTCATCTACACAATTTGAAGCAAAATCTCCTATCTTTGAATGAAGATAGGCAAAATTTGGTAGACGGGAAGCCCAAAATTGCAGATGGTTCCTTTGGGAAATCAATTCAGGATCCGCCATATTGGCTTTATATGTTAATGTTGTGCATTAACTGTGGAAATCGCCAGAAAATGACAATAATTCGTTGGGGAAATTCCCTGCCAATTCAATGTTGTACTGCGAGATTGATGACCAATGATATTAATGGCATGAATCCAGAAGATGTTGTTCCATGCTTAGAAGCAATGAATACTGAATAGCAGAGGCTCAACTAGAAGCAATGAAGAAATGCTTTGATACCATGTTAAATTTTCTCTAGGATAGAACTAGAGAGCAATAAAAAGAAGAAAAGATAAGTTCAATATGAAATCATATTGAAGATTGGAAAATATCCAATGGATTAGAAGGTATACAAAGTGTTCCATTTATAGATTAAATGACTAACCAACTAACAAACTATCTAACTAATCAACCAACAAATTAACTAACTAAACTAACTACTAACTACATAACAGTTGGACAAAACCGTTGGAAGCTGATTTCTGGTTCTATATTGTAAGAATTAAGCCCCTCTTAGTCCCCATTTTCTCAAACTGATTTTCTACCACACATTTCATAGGATACATAATTTTTATCAGTTTTTCACTCGCATTTCATCAACTTTTATTTAAATCTATGATCTGATTTTTAAACCAAACAGGGGGTAAGTTCTTTGTGTAGAGCTATTAGTCATGGATGTCCGAATATAGCTTATTTTCAAATGAATTTTCATGTAATTCTTTGTTTGTTTGCTTCAAGCTTAAGTGATATCAATGTGTGGATTTTTTTATTGGTTAATTATGCTGCGAACATATGTTGCTTCGATATCCTATGCTCCCCAAGGGTTTGGGTCAGGTCCAAGCAGTTCGTTGCATCTGGATCCTTTTAATACAGCAATTTTATTTTGACACACCATACATGATAAATAAAAATTGCGTTACTGCACGTATATTATTAACCTATTCTTCTCACTGATAATGTGTATTTGAAAATTGTGGCAAAAAGTTGAACTTACTATACTGAAGGTGGCTAACATTATAAGTTTTCTTGTTGAGGTTAAACTTTTAAAGTAATGTGAAATTCTTGAGATACTGTCTAGATACAGATTTTTAATGGAAGACGTTGGGGTTCTTTTTGATGCTATATTTTGTAAGGTTGGGATCTGCTGTGGAAAGTTTATCATGTAAATTTGTTTGGTGTGTGAACCACTCTCGAAACCTTTTTTTTTTGGGCCAATAACAGGAAGGTTCTGAGTGGCACATATAACTTTTTTTATTATTTTATTTTGGATTCAATTATTTATTTTTAAAACTATTAAGGATTTTGCATAAAATTTTGAGAACATATTTTGGGCATAAATGTCATTAGGAAAAGTTAGCATGCATAGTGCGTAGGAGATTTGACTTATTGCAATATCGTACAGAATGAGCACCCAGGAGCGAGTTACACGGTATACGAGGAGTCGGAGGAGGAAGCCAATGCTAAATGTTGATCTTAATGCTGCACCACCATGTGAAAGCCGAAGTCAGGAGGGGACATCAACTCGTGCTAGATCTCAGGATGGGCAAGCTGGCCAACAAGGAAACACTATACCTGCACCGATCGATCTTGAGGCATACGAGGATGATGTGATTATATCTTCCCCAGGGGCATTTGCAGTGGTATAGTATCTTCTACTATTTTTTCCGCTTTGAACTTATTTGCTGAATTGTGGTCATTGTTTGTGTTAGTACGGTCTCATCGTTGTTCAAAATATTTTGCTTCAGGCTAAAAATAATTCTACAAGGAATCGTGGACAGACTGTTGTGGTTGATCTAGACTCTGGTACTTAATTTCTCTCTCCCATGTTTTCATATTTGGGATTTTTTATTTATTCTAATATAGTGATTTCCCTGGAGTTCTTTTGTTAAGGCTTTCTTTTCATATCTGCTTCAGATCATAACTAGATGTTTATGAATAAACTGTCCCCTTCCTTTAGTAATTAGCTTCAATGATATCTGCAAATTTGTGTGAAATAGTTTATATTGTGCATGTTGCCTTGTATGTTACATGTTGACGGTGGTGGTGGAGGATTTGTGGAAGACAGGGTTGGAGAGGCCTCGGACGTTTTGACGTTTTATGGATATCATGCATAATTTTGAACAAGAGGAAGAGGGAAGAGAAGATGCATTGAAAGTAGATTATTACCCTCTGGTGACATTAGAAAAACAGAGAAGAAGAAAAAGACAAACTGCTGTGCTTGAGAGAGAGGAGACAGATCAAGTCTAAAGTTTAGTTTTAGATCTTTAACCGGGTGCCTTCATGGACAAAACCTTATCGTCCACACCTCTAATAATTAAAGATCGAAGTCAAGTCTATTAAGGATTTTCTGCCATCATAGGCATAACAAGCTGTAGTACTGCTGTCATTTTACTTAAAATTGACTCATTCAAAACTTTACATATTTCCCCAAAAAAACTAAACTGATAAGAATTACTGCTTAGATTTTCTATTTTTCTACATAAATTCTTGTATTACGAAATAAAACCAGCAGATTTTTAACTAATGATAAACATTTTTTGTTTTACTAAAATGAAGCACATAACACATGTACTTGTATTTATAATGTGCACCCCCACCTGTCGTATTTTCGGCACTTTATTACTGAATTGTCCAAAATTGTTACTTGAGGCCAATGTGTGTCTAAACACCACACTTGACATTCACCTCCCATGTAACAGAGGCCCCTGGGGGAAGGTGAAAAGTTATTCATGTCTGAAGCATAAACATAGACTTCCCTTGATGGTACAGGTGACTCCAGGTAAGTAGGAGAGCGTGCGAAAAAATGGAAATCTGTTGATTTTTGACCCTATTTAGTGATTACAAATTCATTCTTCGCCATCCAGTGCTGAAAAAGGATGGAATGCTGCACGATAGTTGATTAATGAATTTTGCTTGCACCTATTCTCTCAAAAGTTGCTTGAGAATGAGTTGTGGCATTAATTTATCATTATTTAATTTGTTGTTTGAAGTACTATTCCTTCTCTTAGCCTTTATTATCCCGGGGTGTTCCTATTTTTTTTTTATTCCACTGTCTGGTTGATTAATTTCACTATATTGGTGCCAATTCTGTAAAGAAACAGAAGAAAAATGTCCCATGGTGTCACTAAGTTTAGTTGCTCTCAATTATGTAAGGTAAAGTTTTTCTTTTCATGTTATCGCCTTTATACCTTTTTTGTGCCAAAAAACTTGAGTATTTTCTTTTGACAACTTCTGAAAAGTTTCTAGATGTAAGTGAACTTTTCCTGTTATTGAACTCAATGGAACTCGATTGGTCTGGTTTATTTGCTTCTTTCTTCTGATTTATGGCCTTCCACTTAATATGATCTGGAGTTACCTTTCTTCCTTCTGTTCTTATTTTCTGGGAGATTGCAGGTTGACTTCATTTATATTATTGCAGAAGTTAGGTCATCTCGTAACAAGCGCAGAAGAGTTTCTACAAACCAAACAATCATAAATTGTGACATGTATGTCAATCTGGAAGGAAACAACAATGCCATGGTAAATGAACATTCCATTTATGGTTCCATATTTTATGATGCTTTTGTGATTCTGCTTTAGTATTTTTTATAGACTGTCGTATATATGTAATTCATGGTTTTTCTGTTCAATTTTAAATTATCATTTTTCCCCATTTTTTAGCTTGCTTAACTATATATTAGCTTTTGTATGGATATTGATTTTTTGGTTCAACTTATTAGTATTTTTTGACATAAAAATTGGATGTCCAGTTAAAGATGGTGATACTTTATATGTCATCTGATGGTCCCACTATGAATAAAAGGAAATTTACATGTTTTACATCTACTGTAGGCAGGGGCGAATCTAGCATTTCAGCTCAGCTAGAGCGGAGATGTTGACTAACCGTACACAATCAACGATCGTAATAGCCCGATCGTTGATTAAAATTTGATTAAATAATATTAAAAATTTTTTCAATATATATATATATATATATATATATATATATAATTCAATACAATCCGAAATTATAAAAATAATATACGATACAAACCGTTTTGGTTGAAAAAACTAGGTATAGACTTTCGATTTGGTTGAAAAAACTGTTCCATAATCTACAAAATGCCCCCAATTTAATTTTCAATTAGAATTTATTAAAAAATCACAATTCTCACTGCTCACTGCTCACTACTAACTCCTAATTTATTTTTTTTTATATGAATTGAACATTGATTCACCGATTAATAAATAATAAGTAATACTAATACCTAATAAGTAATAAGTAATAACACAAAATACATACACCAGTATTTTTCTTACTTTAGCTGGTTGGGAGATTTTATTGCATTTTCACATGTCATTAATTTAAATGTGTATGGCTGGTTTTGGAGAGTTATGGGCCTAATTTTTTTAAACAAGTAGAGGCCCATGTCATTGCCCAATAGCCCGAAGGAAAAACATAAAAAAGAAGAAGAAAAGAATGTGTCTGTGTCTTCTCCAGCTGTCTTCTCCCCTTCGACCTTCCAGTTTCCGGCATTCCATCTCTGCAACTGCAAGACGGGAAAATTGAAACCTGTAAATTGCTCGTTGCCATGGCAAATGTTTTATTTTGGCGTCTGTTCTTTTTCTTCCACCTTTTGCGTCTTTGCAATCCGGCTTCTTCTTCCACCTGCCTCTGCAACCCGGCGCCATAGTTCACTCTGGCGAATCCAGTTAGAGCGGCCTCACTCCCTAGATCCGCCCCTGACTGTGGGTTTGATTAATAGATTTTTGGGTGATGATCCTTTGGTTTAACACCCACCTTGATAGCAGTTTATTTTTAAATTTTGGCATTGGATCCAAACTGATAGGACATGTTTTAGATCCAGTTGCTTTTGTGTAATCTTGCATATTTGTGCACACAAAGCAATGATTTTTGAGAAACCATATAGAGCTGAGTTGGATGCTTTTCTTGCTGTTTGATATGAGCTCTGCTAGTTCATATATCATGCTTTGCATTATGCATCATCCTTGACGTTTTATGCTGTTTAACTCTTCTTTTGGAGTTGGGCTTTTTAGATTATTTTCAAGTTATTTGTTGTTGCTGAGATCTGTTTCTTTGGTTGCCATGCCTGTATTTTAGTTTATCCCCTTCTTCGGGAGGTTCAGATTTTGGTATGACAATATAAGATTAACTAATGGTTACCTTGTGCATTTTAGAAAAACACGGCACAGAGTGTGGTGCCTTCACCGCCAATTCCACCACCCCAAAAGGAGCCTAAATTCAGCTGTCCAGTTTGCATGGGCCCATTAGTTGAGGAGGTGTCAACCAAATGTGGTCACATTTTCTGCAAGGCATGCATCAAGACAGCCATAGCTGCTCAGAGTAAATGTCCTACGTGTAGAAAGAAAATAACCATGAAAGACACAGTCAGGATCTATCTTCCTGCCACAACTATTGCTTGAGGTCTCTCTCTATCTCTCTCTCTCTCTCTCTCATGGGAAAAATGGTTCTTTAGGGGTATAATATATAGTCATTAGAGCTTACTCCTTCACCAATTCATGAATCTGTGAAAAGCATGAATTAGATAATAAACTGTTTAAAAGAGCATTTCTGTGGTTCTGCAAATAATGCACTTTGATTTTATTTTATTTATTTTAAAAGTTGAACAGTGTAATTTCATCTAGGTAATATTACTGTTCAATATAGAGCACAATATAAGGATTTACCATCAAATGGATTTCTGGAGTTTTGGAATTAGTTCGCGTCAACGTGATGGAGATATTATATGTATCTAAGGAATTTTCCTTTGGACCTTATTAAAAGATTTCGGTTTCCACTGAATGAAATAAGTTCAACAATTATGAGACATACAAATTAGATGGCAAGAGATTTGATTGAATTATAAGGTATTACCACGTGGATTGGTTGCCACAACTCTCTGGATCTGGAACATCTAGTCATAGATGGAACAGAAATGGATTTGAACCTCTTTCTGAAGATAGTGGGACTTGTTCACTAAGGTATTAAAGTTTGGAGGTGAACATTTTGTGTGCATCGAATTATTTCAGGTTATCTGTATTCAGCCTGCAAGTAGGAGGCAAATGTGTAGATTGGTTCTATCGCATTATAGTAGAATAGTTCCTAATACGGGAAGCAGTATCGAAGATGCAAAATGGTCTTTCTGGTGTTTTGATGCTGCAGCCACAACTCGTACTTTTAAGCATGGTGCAAAGGGCTAAAGAACTTAAGGAATGCAAATGGTGTAATTGAGAGATTGGGCAATAATCAAAGAGCGTATATATATATATATATATATATATCTGGTACATGAGGACATGAATATGGTAGTAAGATATTTAGAAGGTTGGATTCATGGGGTTTCAGGGGGGACAACCAAGCAAGAAAAAAGGGTTGGTCATGAATTACAGGAGCTGCCATTATACTGAACTTGAAAGTCAAGCTTGGGATTGAAACAGAACAGGAGCTCAAAAGACTTGATAGTCAATTTATTATAAAGGGTGCTCTAGGAGGGAAAGGAAAGGGACTGCACGATCAACTTAGTAGATGATTTTACACGGGGGCAAAACTTTTGATGTTACATAGTTTGCTCGACTTTGGGTATTTTAGGCTGACTCTTAGAATTTGTATAGCTGGGTTTTGCCCATTGGCAGTGTCATGACATTTTTCATGTATGAAAAGAAAAGTAGAGAATACGTGCTCATATAAAATATACCTACACAAAAAGTTGTTATTAGGGGTAAATAAACGATGATTGTACTATCCACCAACAATATAAAAATAATCACATCTATGGACTTTGGTGTTACGTAGGGGCAAGCATATGTTTGTGTCTGTCCAAGCTAAGCATATTTGTGTGCATTGATTAATAGAAGGGACAAGTTTTGGTTGGGACAAGCTATCGCATGCATGGAAGTGAAACTCATCATTAGACATTACTTGGAAGTCGGAACAATATATATTGTTTCATTTTGCACTTGCATTTGTTTTTTAGGATGGATGAGCTTCTTGGTAATGATATCATTTTTATAATTTACTGATGTTCTTATAGCTAATATGTTGTCTCTCTTGCCTTGTATAAAATAGGTTATGTTTTTACTGGAGTCAAAGGTGAGGTGTCAGATATCGGGCAGATCAATTTGGAATGTCAAGTGTTGGTGTAAATGGGAGATATGGTGGATGTTTGATGTCTTTCTCTGTAGGAGTTTGCTGAGAGTTGAAGGGTGGTTATTGCACTTCATCTTAAAAATCTTGAATGTTTTTTTTCCTTTTCTTGGAATTATAGGAAAATCGTTTGTTGCTGTGTTTATGCATGTCATGGCTAATTGCTTTATCTGATAGGCATCTGCACATGCTTGCAGCAGTGTAATAACAGAAAAGAAATTTATCGTAGAAAGCTTCTTCTGGTGCCAGATATTGTGAAGATTATGGCATTGCTGGTGGCTCTATGGGCCACCTGGATTAGCTCTATCGGCTGTCATTCACCATAACATGTCCCAAACCCATAAACACACAGGAAAATTAAGAAAGAAAATCCGAAAATTTTAAAAGAAATTATCAATGTAGGGATTGGATTTGGATGAAAAGCTCGCAAACCCAGCCACGGAATTTGAAGGGGTTGAGGATAATTTTTAGTTGAATGATAGGATTGCCTTGGTGCAATCTTAAGTCTCGTTGAATCATGAAAGAAGTTTGAGGCTTGGGTGATTGGTATCTGGAATTTTGTGAGGGGAGGAGTGGTGGAAGGGGATTGGAGTTGGATGGAGAAGAAAAAAAATTTAATTTTTTTTTCTTGTTTTAAATTGTTTTGATTGGGATTCAATTGTACTTTTTGAAAAATTTGGAACACTTAAACTGTAATAATTTCTTTCTTTCTTCTTTTGTTTCTTTTTACTTTTTGTTTATTTAAAGAGGGCTATACATTTGTTATTTTACTAGACATTAATGGAGCATACATGATTTACACAATGTTCCCTCGATATGAGGCTGAAAATGTACTACGTAATGTTTACATAATTTAATAAGACTCGTCCATATTCTAACCAAAGCAAAACTTAGCCCTCGTTTGACAATTATTATAATGAGAAATTTGGGTAATATGTATTTTGAAATAGTAATTTTTCGGAGAATATGGTTAAAAAAGAAGAAATTTTTTTTGATTTACGTATAATAATATTTTATTAAAGAACGTGTGGTTGAAAAGAAAAAAAATGTATTAAAATTTTAAAATGACAAGTAAATATTTGCCACACATAAGTGCATAATTTTGGAGTGCAGTAGGAATGAGAAATCTTCATCATTAGAAATGTAATCTCCATCAACGTGACTCATTCATGTACATGTTCATCTATTTCTGGATAAAGAATATGAAATAAAAAACGTCAGTACATGAAGCAGTATTGAATCTGTCAGCCACAATTTGTAAAACTACATGGTTATCATCTCTACAATTGAATAAGCAGTAAAGTAAGTTTCTTATTCTTATCTCGTGGAGGAGTGGTCACTGAATGTTGCCACCAGTTGATTTTTTCCATGCCGCAAAGAAGAATGTTATAGTTGAGAAAATGTGCTCCGTGTCGCCCATTACACCATTCCCATAATCTTCGCTCGCTATCTCTTTTATCTTCCCATAATCTCCAGGGCGTATCTTCTTTGTTGCTGGCGGGATGAGGCATATTCCAAGCTTATCAATTGCCTCAAGATGGAGTTTTGTGAAAGGGTTATTCCACATGAAGGTGTTCATGGATGGTGAGACAAAGAGTGGTTTACTATAGTCCCATGCCCGGACAATGCATGTCAACAAGTTATCGCCTAATCCCCCAGCAATCTACAATTAGGAAACATACATTAAACCCACAATTGGATCAAGCCGTGTTTGGCGGGCATGAAAAACGGCCATGATAACTTAATGTGAAGCACTATTCAAAGGCTAAGACATGATGCGAAGCAATATTTAAAGGCAGCAAACAAAGTATTCAACTCGACTGGAGGAATGTTTAGTGAAGTTCCACTCTTAATAAAACCATTGAAAGAAAAGAAGTTAAAATCTTGTTCGTTATATGATCCAAAGTACTGTATATCAAACATGCATAATGTGTATATTAGGAGGCTTTTAACTGTGATGGTTGCTACAGAGGAAATTTCATTGAGAAATCATTTTCAAGATCAAGCAAATATTTCCAGTCTGTTGTTCTCTAAGCAGCCTATATTTCTAAAAGAATAAATGAATCATGGCCTGAACAAGACTATTTACCTTCCCAAGCGTGTTTGCTGACAAAGGGGCAATGACCATAACATCGGCCCACCTGCAGAGCTCAATGTGTAGCACTCTGTGGCCGATATTAGTCCAAGCAGACCATTCATCCTGATTGGTGTAAAGGGGCACATTCTTAGGAAATGATTTTAGGTCTATAAAACGCATAGATGCCGAAGTGGCGACAGCTTGAACTTCCCATTGAGAAAAACTTCGGCACAGATTAGCAAATTTTATTGCAGCCACACTTCCACTGGCAGCAAGCAGAATCCTAGGTTTTTGTGAAGCATCGTCAACTTGAAATGGTTTCATCTTCGAACTTGCAAGTTCAGAATATGCCACGACCTAGTCAGTGTACAAAAACAGTAATTTGAATAAGCATTATTTGTCTGAAGGAAAAAAAAGAAGAGAACTGCAAATTGCACATCTAGTCACATGAACAAGTATTAATCGTCAGAAGTGGTCTCCAATTGAGACTTGGCCAAAAAAAAAATTTATTTGATTTTCTATAGAGATAGTCAATTGGAAAATAAGATAAAAGTAGAAAAATCACAAAAGACCTCCATTTTCCCATTTTAGATTACAGTCTCCAGTAGCTGTTGGAGAGAAGACCATTTGTTTGGGGTGGGGGTGGGGGTGGGTTAAGATTGAGAGGGGT
This sequence comes from Osmanthus fragrans, assembly GCA_019395295.1. Taxonomy (NCBI): domain Eukaryota; kingdom Viridiplantae; phylum Streptophyta; class Magnoliopsida; order Lamiales; family Oleaceae; genus Osmanthus; species Osmanthus fragrans. The sequence goes on along the minus strand of CM033343.1, from coordinate 19,141,340 downwards.
TGGGTTAAGATTGAGACACTATAAGGTTCCTCATCTTATATTTATCAAAACCCACTTGTGCAGTTGTGCTAGGTCGGGAGCTTAGCGAACAGCTACCATAAGATTAGATATGAAAACAGAGTATGAAAGGGAGGAGGGATCAATTGATTTTCTTCCAAGATTACTCGAGGAGAATTAGAAGTTCTGCAAAAGCATAAACATGGAGATACTACCTCCATTACAAGGAGCACAATTTAAAGAAGCATGGAATGAGAGGTATTACCTCCATTATAAGGCTCTTCATTTGTTTTCTCGGGTGGGGAAAGTACTGCATAGAGCTCAGTATATCAATCTATCTCACAGAGATTTAGCTCATGTTTGAGCTCCATTCTTTGAAAACTCATTCTTTCCAAACTCATTTTCAACCATGCATTCTTCAAATAAAATAATTTTACACGTTAACACACACATTTTCTCTACTTTTTAATTATACATTCTCTAAAAATTCACTAATAAAAAAACTCATTTTCCCCAAAAAAAAATGGGGTACGAACATAGATTTAAATTTATTTAGCATATATTTCTTGTATCTTCACTAGCACAAACAAAATGGTTGTCTAAATTCAAAATAAAGCACGCAGTGAGAAAACGACTTCGGGTTGACAAACTATATTTTCTCTTTTCGACAGTGAAATGGACCTTATTGGGTAACTTTCACAAACAGCCTGTAGTTGATGGTTGAGGACATTATCTACAACAAAATTTTCAACTAAATAATCAATAACAAAGAATTTAATTGACTACAATGGTTCTCCCCAAAGCCACGCACAAACGATTTCAGAAACAACACTATGAGGCGTAATGTTGAAAACAAAGATCTACATCAAATTCTAAAAGCATTCGTGAAGATTACATTGATTAGCCCTTCATTTCAGTTCAAAAAAAAAAAAAAAAAATTTGAAACCCTAAAATTTCTCCACTCATTAGCTATGACTCATAAAAGCGTCATTCGAACGGGGTTGAACACCATCCTGGACTAATCACAAGATCCATGATAACAAATCAAGCAGAAATATGAAACCCGGTAAATAATTACTCTAAACCTAGCGATAAGCTAAATTACTATCTGAGAGAAAAATAACTTCGCATCCAACAAATCCAATTGACAAAAGTTAAACGCAATTAACGCGCAGGAAAACATGCACAATACATAAATAGACCAACTGAAAAAAGATAAAATTTGTTCAAGCTATTTCAATTCATATCAAACTTAATTCAGAATCATGCAAAAGTTGCACATAAAAATACGTATGCAGCATCCCGCGAAATGGATGAAAATCTGTGTTTGTAGCTAGTGCCTAGTGGAAGTGAACATACCTTGAAAAGTTGCGGAGTATTTTCTTCGCCAGTCGTGGCGGTGTGCGGTGGAGGCGGGTGGTTAGTTGGCGGGAAAATTGAAATCCAAAACAGCGGGAATGGGGAGAAGTCGCTATTTCTAGACGAAAATAAACAAATTTTGAGTTTCATGGAGAGTAAAAGTAGGTTGAACTTGGGGGGAAAAAAATCCTTTTAGACCAATTATCGTATGACTAAATTTTTACTGGATTAAAATATGGGAGAGTTTTTTAAAAGGTCTAGTCAAGCAATGTATTTGTGTAAATAACTTCATTTCAATGTTGGTTGGTCAAATGACCCTTAATTTACAAAATACAATAAACAATAATATCAAATATCCAAAATACCCCCACCATAGGAAAGACCAAAACACCCATTCAATCCAATTAAATTCCTCACTTCATCACCAAAACACATCATCGTCTGCTCTTTCGATGCGTGTATTTTTCCCTGGACTTTCAAACTTAAAATCTTGTTGTTCATTACTTTACCCATCTTCTCCAATATTTTGAGCATTTGAACAAGAGTTTTGGTTTCTATATTAATTACATTAAATCTCTATTATATTTGAAGAAAAAAAGAATGATATTTTTAAGAATATCATGTATATTGGTATTTTTTTGATTAAATATAGTATGAAATGATATGTTAGTTGATTTTATTTTTACATTTGGTGTATTTTTCTTGCTGTACACAATTATTGGACAATAACGACACTCCAGCCGTTATCAATACCATAAAACAACACTACAGTCGTTATCCGTAGTATAGAACGACACAACAACCGTTATCTTCCATGTAAAAGGACAGTACAATCATTATCTGTTATGCTCCGTCCGTTATTGATAATACAATGTAGTTACTTTGATAATTTAAATATGAACTATTTTCACATTACTTTGATATATACGCGGCATATCTCTCAAATTTAAGTATAAAAAGATTAAGTAATGAGTATATCTCTCAAATTTTATACACGACATATCAATCTTATAACTTAAATAAATTCAAATTATCGATTATCAGGGTTCGAACGGGTCGTGATTGCTCATAATCGTGTGTATAGACAGAACGACACAATAGTCGTTCTACAAACAGTAACGACACTTGTGTCGTTCTCAAGAACAAGATTGTCTATTGTCTATTCATTTCCTCCTTTAATTACCTCAAGCATTGTACTCCCTAACTTACGAAAGTCAGAAATCTCAATCATGTGTAAAGTAAGGGTAGAATTGACATAGATTTTGTGATATTTTGTTGGTGAAATCACAAGTCGTTATCTATGTTCGTTAGAAAATATAACTAATGAGTGCATCTCTCAAATTTTGTGCACGACATGTCCATCTTACAATTTAAATGAGTTTGAATTATCGATTGTCAAGGTTCGAAGGGGTCGTGGCCATTCAAACTCTTGTTTATTGACAAAACGACACTTGTGTCGTGAAACGGCACATGTGCCGTTCCGATAATTTCTCCAATATTTGGCTTCCTTTCCGCCTTTACGACCTCAAGCATTGTACCCCATGATTTAAGGAAGTTAGAAATGTGGATCAGAAGCTTTAGATTCGTGTTTATCGACAAAACGACACTTATGTCGTGAAACGACACATGTGCCGTTATGATGATTTATCTAATATTTGGCTTCTTTTCCTCCTTAACGACCTCAAACATTATACCCCATGACTTAAGAAAGTTAGAAATGTAGATCATGTGTAAAGTAAGGGTAAAATTGACATAGATTATGTAATATCTTGTTGGTAAAATCACAAATCGTTATCTATATTCGTTAGAAAATATAATTAATGAGTGCATCTCTCAAATTTTGTGCACGATATATCCATCTTGCAATTTAAATGAGTTCCACTTATCGATTATCGAGGTTTGGAGGGGTCGTGGCCGTTCAAATTCGTGTTTATCAACAGAACGACACTTGTGTCGTGAAACAGCACATGTGCCGTTCCGATAATTTCTTCAATATTTAACTTCTTTTCTGCCTTTACGACCTCAAGCATTGTACCCCATGACTTAAGAAAGTCGAAAATGTGGATCAGACGCTTTAGATTCATGTTTATCGACAGAACAATACTTGTGTCGTGAAACGGCACATGTGCCGTTCTGATGATTTCTCCAATATTTGGCTTCATTTCCTCCTTAACGATCTCAAACATTGTACCCCCTGACTTAAAGAAGTCAGAAATGTCGATCATGTGTAAGTAAGGGTAGAATTGACATAGATTATGTGATATCTTGTTGGTGAAATCACAAGTCATTATCTAAGCCCATTAGAAAATATAACTAATGAGTGCATCTCTCAAATTTTGTGCACGACACGTCCATCTTACAATTTAAATGAGTTCAACTTATCGATTATCAAGGTTTGGAGGAGTCGTGGCCGTTCAAATTCGTGTTTATTGACAGAACGACACTTGTGTCGTGAAACGGCACATGTGTCGTTCCGATGATTTTTCCAATATTCGGCTTCTTTTCCTCCTTAACGACTTCAAGCATTGTACCTCTGACTTAAGGAAGTCAGAAATGTCGATCATGTGTAAAATAATGGTAGAATTGATATAAATTATGTGATATCTTGTTGGTAAAATTGCAAGTCGTTATCTACGTTCGTTAGAAAATATAATTAATGAGTACAACACTCAAATTTTTTGCACGGCATATCCATCTTGCAACTTAAATGAGTTCGACTTATCGATTATCGAGGTTCGGAGGGGTCATGCAGCTAAAACTCTTGTTTATTAACAGAACGACACAAAGATCGTTTAACGGCATATGTGCCGTTCTGATGATTTCTTCAATATTTTGCTTCATTTTAGTCTTAACGACCTAAAAAATTGGACCCTCTGATTTAAGGAAGTAATAAATGTCGATCCACTATTTTATATTCGTGTTTATTGACAGAACGACACAAATGTCGTTTAACAGCACATGTGCCGTTCTGATAATTTTTCTAATATTTTGTTTCCTTTCCACCTTAACGATCTCAAGAATTGGACTCCCTGACTTAAGGAAGTCATAAATGTCGATCATGTGACAAATAACGGTAGAATTGACATAGATTATATGATATCTTGTTAGTGAAATTACAAGTCTTTATCTACGTTTGTTATAAAATATAATTAATGAGCGTAACTCTCAAATTTTGTCCACGACATGTCCATTTTGCAATTTAAATGAGTTCGACTTATCGATTATCGAGGTTCGAACAAATCGTGGTCGCTCATACTCACGTTTATTGACAGAACGACACATGTGTTGTAACGGCACATGTGCCGTTCTGATTGTTTTCTCCGATATTTTGATTCCTTTCCACCTCGACGACCTAACAAATTATACTCCCTGATTTAAGGAAGTCGAAAATGTCGATCAGCAGTTATAGATACTTGTTTATTGACAGAACGACACGAGTGTCATGTAACGGCACATGTGCCGTTCTGATGATTTCTCCGATATCTTGATTCGATTCCGCCATGACGACTTCAAACATTGTACCCCCTGACTTAAGGAAGTCGAAAACATCGATCAGCAGTTATAGATACTTGTTTATTGACATAAAGATACAAGTGTTGTGTAACGGTACATGTGTCGTTCTGATGATTTCTCCATTATTTTGATTCCTTTCCGTTGCGATAAGCCCACGCATTGTACCCCCTGACTTAAGAAAGTCGAAAATGTCGATCGTGTGAAAAATAATGATAGAATTGAGATAAAATATATGTTATCTTGTTGGTGAAATAACAAGTCGTTGTCTAAACCCATTAGAAAAATATAATTAACTCGTGTAACTCTCAAAATTTCTGCACTGCATGTCCATCTTACAACGGAAATAAGTTCGAATTATCGATTATCGGGGTTCGGAGGTGTCGTGGCCTTTCGTACGCTTTTTTATGTTTAGAACGATAGAAGTGTCATTATAATCACAGTAACGACACTTGTGTCGTTCTGAAAAAAACTGTTTATTGTTATATTGATCTTACCGGATATTAGATGCACATACCGTATATGAAGTTATTTTAAAATACCGGATTTGGTTTTTTGCACTAACCGAATTTCTGTTTTGTTGCATACCGTATTTGAATTGCATACTGTATTTCAACTTACCGGTTAATCAACACTTACCGCATTTTAGAGCTTCATACCGGATTTTATCTTTTTTACACATACCGGATATGAAAAATCTAAACTTACCGTATTTCAGTCTAAGCAATTGCATACCGGATTTGAGGTGCATATATCGAATATTGGCTTTTTTATTCTTACCGTATATCAAGAGTTCATTCTTACCGATTTTTGAGGTGCTCATACTGGATATTAGCTTTTTTCATTCTTACCGTATATCAACATTTCATTCTTACCGATTTTTGTGGTGTTCCTATCGGATATTGGTTTTTCTTATTCTTACCGTATATCAACATTTCATTCTTACCGATTTTTATATACGTGTTTATGGTTAGAACAACTGTTTATTTTCATAACGACACTTGTGCCGTTCTTTCAAATTTTTCAATGTTAGTAACGGCATTAGTGTCGTTCTCATGGACTTGTATAAAATACATAACAACACAAGTGTCATTCTTATAGGGGTTTCCTGAATTTGAAGCAATCTATAATAATGAGCTTCAAAAAATGACTAATAATGACACTTGTGTCATTACTGATATTAAAAAGATCTGAGAGAACAGCACAAGTGATGTTATGACAATAGACAATCTTGTTATTGAGAACGGCACAAGTATCGTTACTGTTCGTAGAACGATTGTTGTGTCGTTCTGTTTATACACACGATTATGAGCAGTCACGACCTGTCCAAGTCCTAATAATCGATAATTTGAACTTATTTAAGTTGTAAGATGGACATGTCGTGTATAAAATTTGAGAGATATGCTCATTACTTAATTCTTTTATACTTAAATTTGAGAGATATGCCGTGTGTATATCAAAGTAATATGAAAATAGTTATCATTTTTAATTATCGAAGTAACCACATTATATTATCAATAACGGACATACCATAACAGATAACGATTGTACTGTCATTTTACATGAAAAATATGATTGTAGTGTCGTCTACACTACATATAATGAATGTAGTGTCGTTTTACGGTACTAATAACCGTTGTAGTGTCGTTATCGTCCAATAATTGCGCACAACAAGAAAAATACACCAAATGCGAAAATAAAATCAACTAACATATTATTTCGTACTATATTCGACAATAAAAATACTAATATACATGAGATTTCTAAAAATACATTTCTTTTTTTCTTCAAATATAATAGAGTCTCAATGTAATTAATATAGAAACAAAAACTCTTGTTCAAATGCTCAAAATATTGTAGAAAATAGATGAAGTAATGAAAAACAAAACTTTACGTTTGGAAGCACATGGAGAGCACATCGGGATAGTAAGGAGAAGAATTACAATTGAAACAAGTGTAGCTTTGATTTGCGTTCGATTTCATCCTCGTCGTAGCAAGGAGAGGAATTCTAGTTGAAGAAGATGAAGAAGAAAGTTGTAAAGTTTTTACATTGAGAGAAATAGAGTTTACTCTTTACTGAAGAAATATGTGAAATGAGTGAAAATTTGGTGAGTTTTGAGTTTAAAAAACAATGACAATTTTGTCTTTTTATCAATTAAAACATTTTGAATTATTTATTTATTTATATTCTCAGTCAAAGGCTATTTGTTCAATGTCATTGGGTTGCCCGGCTATTTGAGCAAATTCCCCTTAAAATATAGCCATTTAAAGTTTTGTAGCAAAATCAATTTTGCATCCTAATTTGTGGCGACGGCTCAATCATGAGCATTAAGTCAAAATACATACTTAAAAAATAATGATCAACAAATGGGGTTGACACTTAAAAAACACATATTGATGCGTGGTATTAGACCAGATAAAGATAAAATAGTCATTTATAATTCTTATCCCGTGCTTGGTGCAATTCGTATTTAGATTATTAATCTAGATTATCCTTCTTTATTCAATCATATAAATTAATACCATATGTGGGTTTAAACTGTATTGTTTACTCACCAATTTATGAATTAAGAAAACATTTATAATCAAATTGAAGTACATAAATTTACTTACAAATAAATAAGAACTAAGAATTTCACTTATAAATAAAAATTAATTTATAACTAAAAAATCACTTTATAAGCCAATATATATATATATATATATATATATATATATATATATATATATAAAAGTAAAAAAAAAAAAATCACTTATAAGCGAAAAATCACTTTCAAATGAAAAACTTATATGTAAATAAGAAAAAGAATTTATAAGTAAAAGTAGTATATAAGGGCCTGCTTGAGAGTTTCAACGTACCAGTTATGAACATTTTTTAAAATATAGATTTTGAGCCTTTATTAAAGGATTGTTTTAAGTGATTTTAGTAGCGATTTTAAAAACTATCCAAACTATGCTCAGTGGTGAATCTAAGATCTCGAGTGAGTTAGGACGGCCATTGATCGTCAATGGTCGTAATAACGAGATCGTTTATTAATATTTAATTAAATAATATTTAAAAAATTCTTGATTCAATATGTAAATGCAATAAAAAAGAACAATTTAGCTTTATCAAAAGTTGAAAATGAGTCTCTTGGACTCAAACATGACATGCAAGTAAGGAATGTTGACCTATGATAGACTTCATGTTTTGATTATAGCAAACAAATTGTTTTTATTTTTAACAATTTAATTTATATCTTAATAGCTATAATTGCAAAGTTGTTCAATCGGTGACAAAAATATCACTACCAAAAGACTCGCATTGGACGTGATGGAAGCCGAGCATTCATGTCAAATCACTCCAAGACAAAAAAAACTTCGATAGTCAAGCATCAAAGATATTAGATTTAGATATTTTGAATTCATGTGTGAAGGTAAAATGATTTAATCAAAAGCTCAAATGAAATTTAAAAGATTACTTCATATAAACACTTGCATAAAATTTATTTTTAAAAGATAAGTACTTCAACTTGATATTCAAACTTTTTATAATACCTCTTATCTTGAAAAATATAGTGAAAAACGTCATTCAAAAGCCTAAATTTTTCAGAACAATCAAGAAGGAAAAATTCGGAAAAACTGTCCAAGCGGACGTCCGATTCATCAAACGATCACTATTTTGACCGTTCTGAATTCTGACACACAACGACTAGTTTGGTTGTCCGGTTCAGAAGTGGACGTCCGGTTGAGTTGTCCAATTAGTCAGAACATTTGGCGTTTTAACTGCTATAAATACCACCTTACTAAATTCAATACAAGACTTTCAAGAGCATCAAAATAAGATTTTTTCTTTTAGAACTTTTTAAGCTTTCCTTTGTATTCATTTCATTTATTTTTTTCATATCAAAAATTTTGATTGATTCAAACTCTTTTCATCATCTTCATCAAAGTTTTTCATATTTTTTTTTCTACTTAATTTATTTTTATCATTCATAGAAGAGAAATATATTTTGAAGAAATTTTTTGAATTTACGTTGAATCATTTCTTCTACTTCTCTATATCAAAACTTTGATTTATTGAATCAAACTTGTCAAATCTTAATATTCATCATAGTTCCACATCTCTCTTTTGATACTTAATTTATTACCATTATTCATTAAAAGAGGGATATATTTTGAGAAGATTTTTGAATTTACATTGCATTTATTTCATCTTCTCATTGAAAAATTTTGAATGATTAAATTAAACTTTGAAATCATCATATTCATCAAATGTTTTTCATGTAACACTTGAGTTATCATTTATTCATATTCATTGAAGTGTATGCATCTCTTAATACTTAATTCATTTGTGTTGTTCATCAAGAGAGGAGTTCATTGTAAATTTATTTTATTATACTTGTGGGTCATATTGATATCCCTTAAAACTCAATAGTGTGGATTATATTGAGTTCCCGTAAAGCTCAATATTGTATAAAAATCGGTATTCATTGTTTGTAAGTTATCAGAAGTGTTGTAAAGGGTTGGATTGCACCATAAGTCAATCAATATAGTGTAAAGACATTACTAGTGCCGGAGAGTTTGGTAACAGAGGACGTAAATCATTGTTTTGGATTGAACATCTACAATTATATCGTTTGCATCCTCTCTACACTTTTTCTTATCATTTTCTTATTTTGTTTGTTATTTGATTGATCTACTTGCTTTTATTTGCTTATAATTATTAATTGATTAACATATTGCCCTGTTCGATGCACATTTTGTATTGTAGCCAAATTATAGACGTTACATAGTGACCGCGTCAGAGAGAGCAAAAAACTTTTTGATTGGAAGACATAAATTACCAATTTACCCATACACATAAAATTCATTTTTATGTAAATAATGGCAATCCGATAATTTGGTTCAACTGCAATTAATATTTTCTGCAGAGCTGGGTCCCACTAACAAACACCAACGGTCACATTTTGTATTAAAATTGGGGCAAAATGGCTCCCAAACATAGCCATCATTTGCTTTTTTGATTTAAGTTTATTTTTAAAAAAAAGAGTTTTAAAAATCAATTCACTCCCTCTTGATTCTTGAGCTTTCAATGAGCTCAGTAATTATCTACGAAAAACGATCATTCAACTCTTGCAAGATTGAGTTTATCAGATAACAATACAAATCAACATAAAATCGATAATAAGTATTAAAAGTTGGATACATGATAGTCGCAAGTTTGAAAATCTGAGGACTCTATTCTAATAATAATAATGTCCAAATAAATAAGTTAAGTTAAATTTGGTTACTTTTTACCTTAAAAAAAATGTTTACGAAGCAAAATATCCATTATAGTATTTGGATATGTTTGTGAGATCATGCTATTTGTACAATCGGGATTGACAACCCCTTCACATGTGGGTCCATGATTTTTTTATTTATCATGGACCCTCATGTTTAGGAGTTGTCAACCCTGATTGTATAAATAGCAAAATTCATGTTTGAGGGGAAACGCTGTAACACAAACAAGACATCCCAATATTCGTCAAATCAATCTGCTGCGTAGACAATATCTTTTACATTTTTTTATATTGTGCTACATGACAAAACACTATTGGACAGTTTAAAAATAAAAATAGTTTCCCGTACACAATTTTCAAAAAGCAAAGGCAATGTTAACATAATCGTGCTTGGTGTACAGAGACCTGTTTTACGGGTCCCTGTCAGACACTCACACGGTGGGCTTCGGTTCAAATTTTTTTAATTTTATTTTAAATAAGTGGGGTCAGTGCATAGTGAGGGGCCTGTAAGCCCCCTGTAAAATAGTGTCGTGTTGAAAGGGCTTAAACCATGTTAAAAAGAACGCAAGGAAAAAAGTGTGCATTTAACATAATTTTTCGTCAAATACCTTAAAAGCTGCGGAATCAAGACAAAATATATCAACTCCATTTGATAAAAAATTTTTAGGTCCGGACCCAAACATAACCTTGCTGACACATGCTGCACTCGCACACTTACAATGATACAAAGACCCAGAAACTTAAGGCCTGTTTGATAGACTTTAATTTTCATAAAAGATGAAAATTAAAATTCATTTTTCATCTTTTAATTTATTTGATAGATAAATTTTTTTAGACAATTGATTTTCCACTCCCCCAATCCCCCTTCCCCCCCACCCCTCCTCCTCCACGTGATCTTTTTTTTTTCCTTATTTTTGAGGAATTCATTTTGTCATGAGTTTGGTGGTTTTTGGTTTTTCAAGCAATTTTTTTTTTTACAATTAAAATAAATTCTATCCCCAATTGTAACAAATCATTTCCCTTTAATTGACAATTCTCATGAAAAACAAAATCAAACGAACACCAAAAGATAGAGAATTTCAACGTTTTTCAAGTAGAAAATTATACCAATCAAACACAATTAATTGACAATTTTCAGTAAAACAAGTTCTAGACAATTCAATTTTTTTAAAATTCATTTACTTTCCACCCAAATTTCATTCTTGAAATCAAACTGACCCTTAGCCCCTTTTCGAAATGCCCTCTTCTCCCGGAAAGAGATGTTGCAATTTCCAGAAAAAAAGGAAAGTTGCAGGAAGATTATGCATTCAGCCATCTACTGGAGAGCAAATGGGCAGAGTCTCATTTCATAACAAGAAGATTGGTAGGGGTTTCCGTTGGCTCTGCTTGCTTATATTATTTGTTTCATATCATAGTTTGATAGAAGTGGATTCAGGCTCATCTTTATTATTTTTTTTAACTGCTAATGCTTTTTAGTATGTACCGACATTCCATTATGGGTGTTTTTCTGTGTGAGGTTTCTCTATTATTCATTACCACCTGCTCTTCTCCCGATTTAGGTCTCGTTCGATTCTCATTTTTTGTAGAATGAGAATGAATAATATAGTCATTATGGATCCCACACAAGGATAAAAATTCAAAAATGGTGGCTGAATATGATTGATAACGGTCATATTTTTCATTTTTATGGGAAAAAAAAATGGGTACGAAAGTATCATTTCACAAAGTTGTTGTCTATTGGAAGTTTTGGCAATGTCCTATTCATTTTTTATTTTTATTTTTTTCCCCTTCAAAAAGGCAAAAAGGATTTAATATTGATGAAGTCAGCACAGGCAGCCATTGGTGCTCGCCGAGTGCTAATGCTTAGAAGTGATATTATTGATTCAGAAGTGCTAATGCTTATGCTCAGAAGTTTATTATCGATTCTGAAAGTTTTTTAAAATAATTAAATTATATATATGTCCCTTAATAAAAACTTTATATTATAAATTTTTATGTGAAATTTTTTTCTCACAAGTGATATTTTACTTATAAATAATTTTTTACACATAAGTTAGTGTTTAACTTAAAAAATTAGATAAAGTTAAATATTTATTTAAAATTTTAAGATAATTTTTTTACTTATACGGAAATTTTACAACTATGAGTTAATTTTATACTTTTAATAATTTTAAGTGAGTTTTTTCACATTTAAATAACTTTTTATATTTTGTAAGTGATTTTTTTTTATCTTATTAGTATTATTTTTATTTTATAACAAATTTTTACACAAAAGTATTTTTTACTTATAAGTAATTTTTTTTAATTATTATGTAAGTTTTCTATGTAATATTTTACTTATAAGTATTTTTTTAATTATAATGCATAATTTTTTAGTTAAAATATTTTTATTTACAAGTTAGTTTTGAAGAAAATGTGTTGGTTGAAAATAATTATTTTTTGAAGAATAAAATTACAAGATAACATGAAAAAGGGTTAAAATCCGTCAATTTGATGGGTTGGGATAATTGGTCTAAAGACTACATCGGTGGCCAAAATAATTTCTAAGCAATGATTTTTTCAACCCCTAGTAAACAATGACATCCAAAATCGAAGTGAAAAAAAAAAAACCTCCAAAGATCACAAGTGAAAAATTCGCTTATAATTGAAAAATTCATTTATAAGGATAAAAAATGTGCTTGAGTAAAAAAAATTTACTTATCAAGTTATAAAAATGCTTATATAAGTAGAAAAATCAAAATTAACATATATGATAAAAATTCACTTATGTGTACAAAAAAATCTTTAAGTAAAAATAATACTTTTAAGGAAAAAAATCAACTATAATTAAAAAACTATTTTATAACTAAAAATTTACATATAAGACAACATGCCTCTAGCCAATAGTAGGGACAAAAGTCTCCCTTGACGGACAGGGTCGATGTGGCACTTTCCGTTTAGCACGGCTCAAAAAATAATATTGATGACTAAAAAATTCAATTATTAGAAAAATTTATTTATAACCAAAAATTACTCTATATAAAAGAAAATAACTTAAAAGCTTAAAATTTTATTTATGAGTAAAAAAATAATTATAACTAAGATATTGAATTATAAGTAATAAAAAAAAAAAAAAAAAAAAAAAATCGATTTATGTGTTACTTATGGGTCAAACAAAATTCCTAAAAGAAATTATTAAAAAAAAAAAAAGGTCACTTAATAAGATTAAAACATTCTTATAGAAAAAGATTATCATGATTTTTTTATTTTTTACTTAATTTTCCATCGTACAATCTACTAACACGGCATAGCACCAAACGTTGTATTAATGCAATCTTCCTAATAGTATCCGTCCCGGTCAAATCCCCTAATTCAATACAGTGTACCAAATGTGCTCCAAAAGTGAGATAGTCAGTTATACTCGATAGCCTAAGAAAACATCACACAAAATTTTGAGGAATAGTGATACTTGAGAAGTAGCACCTAATTTAAATTAACGTCAAAATTAACATATACATATTTTCTTAAAATGCACTAAAAGTACAAATGCTAGTTGATCAAAATAATATTAGAGAAATATTTAAAATACTTACTCACTTAGAATTTGCAAAATTGTAATTGTAAAAGTTATAGCCGTAGCTCCATATTCAAGATCCATTGGGTCAGCTAGCCAACAAGGAGAAGGGCTTTAGCGCAAGTACGCGATGTTCCAATCGGTACTTGTTTGAAGCCTTGCTCCCTAAGCTAATGCTAATGGGTGCTCTAGTATGAGAAGGTTCAGAAGAAGCCGGCATACTAGGGTCACTTTCGCTTCTTGTCCATGAATTTGCCCCCATATGGCTGTCATGTACATGTTTGGCTAAGCTTAACAAAATGTACTTACTTATCTATAAATAATACAAATTTTTTTACATCAAATTTTTATTAGTTATTTATACATAAATTATTTAATTTGTTAAGTTGGTCCAATTGAAGAACCACCATAAAATAAAGGACGAAACGCAAAATTATCGGGAAAAAAGAAAGAAAGTAAGGGAGCGTTCTCTTCGTATTTCAGTTTTGTGTTTTAAGTTTTGAATTCATTTTGTGTTTTGGGTGTCCATTTTGAGATTGTTGAAAACTCGTTCTTTTTGTCGTTTTGAAAAAATATTTTTCAACCCGTGTTTTTTGAGTTTTGGCAGATTTGTGAAGAAAACAGCCAAAACGTAAAAAAGTTGTTTTCTGTTTTATTAACAAAATTTTCAGCCGTTTTCAAAAATTCGTTTTCGAAAATGGGAAAGAGAACGCGTTTTTAATGTTTTGAAAAATCGAAAATAGAAAACGGTCTGAAAACAGCAAAGAGAACGTACCCTAATATTTTCTATATTTAGACAAAAAAGGTTATATATCTAAACTCGTTTGAAAATAAAAAGTTTATCGGCCAAATATTTGAATGTGTTATGCATTTATTGAAAGAACTGTTGAGGCCACACAATTCAAGCACACTGTTGAAAGAACTGTAAAGCCGGGAAAAGTCTGTTGCTCATCATCTCTCCAACTGAAAATTTTGTACCAAAGTAAGTTTCTTATCAATTTTATTCAGTAGCTTGTAATGAGTCACAACCAGAAAATACGGCTTCAAAGATGGATATTTTTGTCATTGAAGGCCGATATTTCATCGGTAATCCTACTTACCAATGGATTTTTCTGTTAATAAACATCGACGGACGTAATTTTTTGACAAAAACATAACCAGTCAGTAATTATCGACGAAATTACCTGCACATATGAATTTGTCAGAAATACTAATGGATTTTTATGACAATTATCAACAACCGTTTTAGCGATGACTTAGTTTGATGAAAATTACCTATAAATTCCTCATTGCTATTTCCATTGGTAAGTTCCTATATTATTTCCTGTGGAATTAATTCCATTCCTGATTTTTGTTCGTAATTTTCAATGAAAGATTCCTACGAAAAACAATTCTGATGACTTGATCATTGAAGCCGCAGTTTCTAGTAGTCTCATCAAGGAATCTTGCCACGACTTGATTGTGCTCGTGTGTTCGTCGGCCGTGACCCTAAGTAGATTCTCACAGCTGATAGAATAACACATAGGTCTGCCATCGCACCATTTCCATAATCTCCGGTGGGTAGTGTCTTTTTCTCTGGTGGGATGAGGGTAGCTCCAAGCTCATCAATTACCATAAGATGTTGTTCTGTGAAGGAGTTGGTCCACGTGAAGGGATTCATGTCTGGTGCGACAAAGATTGGTTTGTTATAGTCCCACGCCCGCATAATGCATGTCAACAAGTTATCGCATAATCCGCCAGCAATCTATAATAAGACATCAAGGAACATACATAAATTCCACAAAATGTAGCAAACCATGTCTGAATTATAGCTGAAATGTATACAAGTAGAAATGCCACAATAACATAACGTGAACCCTTAATTAGATTCTAAGTAAATATGTTTCTAACATGCTGAGTCTTTAGAGTAGTTCCGTGCTAAAAAAATGATGTGAATATGATGAAGCTTTAAATGTTAAGCTTGCTACAAAGGCAATTTCATTGTGAACTCTGACTGTCAAGATCTAGCAAATGTTTCAAATCTGCGTCTCTAACAAGAATAATTATGTAAGTTATCGCACGAACTAATTAATTTAGCAAACAAACATTATATAAAATATGTTTACCTTCCCGAGTGTGTTTGCAGACAAAGGGGCAATGACCATTAGCTCAGCCCACCTACGGAGCTCAATGTGCAACACATTATCACCAACTCTTGTCCAAGTCATCCAGTCATCTTGATCGGTGTAAAGTCTCACATTTCTGGGAAATGTTGCTCGGTCTACAAAATGTAAAGATGCCTGAGTGACGACTGCTCTAACATCTGCCCATTCAGCAAAACAGTGGCACAGCTTAGCAAATTCTGTTGCAGCCACGGTTCCACAGGCAGCAAGCAGAATCCTAGTTTTTCTTGGAGCTGCGTTAAATTGAAACACTTCCATGTCCAGCAGTTCGGAATATTCCACAGCCCTTTCACAGTTCTGAAGCAAAATAAAAGAGAAAAACTGGAAATCCCACATATACTCAGCAAAGCAGCGATAGAGGCTTGGCCAAAAGGATCATTTGATAGCTATAGATGTTCAGGGGAAAAGCATCATATAGTATGCACGATAAATTATAATTACTATTGTTATTATGAAAAGGCATATTTCAATGTAAAGTTTTATGCACGCGCAAGAGAAGTCAAAGGCCTCAGTCTGTGTCAGTCCCCTCCTCACAAGTTTATATGAAGAGTATGTTAATGATACTTAAGAGTAGATGGGGAAGGAAAGAAAGGCCGATCTCCAAGCCAACCGATTCTAGAAATAAGGAAGAAGTGGTCAATAGGAGAGGTGTAGTCGATGAGCAACAGGACAAATTTCTCCAGGAAATAGAGCAATCTGAGCCTCATCTACTCTCCCGACAACGACTCACTATCTCAATCAAGATATCCTATAGAGATGAGACTTCATTTCGTGTAACTTTTCTTGTTCTTTTTTGCTTTTATGACCGTGGATGTCCGGGCCAATTTACAGTTTACGCGTACCTCGATTAATCCCATAGGACCCTAAAGCTTACAGCCGAATACTCACCTCAGTGGTCCTTAGGGGACTTTTCTTGTTCTTTCACTATGCGTAAACAGAATGTTTCTCAAAAACACGAAATAAAGCATGAACTACCTAGGATACTTTCTACAACAAAATTACTAATAAAATAATCATCAATTAATGACGGAGATTTTATTTAACCAACATCAACTCAGAATAAGAATTATTACGCCCAATGTTGAAAACAAGTCTCTAGTCTCTACATCAGATTCTAGATGCATACATTCAATCCAATGCAATAACAAAAGAAATTATTCAAACGGTTTCAGTTAATTCTACAAGAAAAAAAATCTTAATCCAGAAACTTCGTTCATTCATTATAGTCACAACAGCGTCAATCAAAAATCTCCCAGTCATCTTGGACTCATCACAAGATCCAAGATGATAAATAAATAGTAAATCTAAAACAGCTGAAAAAAAGTAAAAATCTATGCGAAATCTAGCTATGAAAATAGTAAAATTAAATATAATTAACCCAGAAGAGCTCAAAAGAAATTAAAATCCAGGAAAACACGCACGTAACATTATTAATCCAACTGAAAAAAAAAAAAATAGCATATAAGAGCCATAGCAATCCACAGTAAACAATTTTTAGGACCATGCAAAAACTTCACATAAATCAACATGCATACCTTCAAATGTTAGAAAATCTGTTTGAGATTAGTAGAAAGAACTCAAGAAGTGAATTTTACCTTGAGAAGTTGCGGAGTATTCTTGGCGGGAAGAATGTAGAAATTTGATTGGATTTATGGTTTTTGTAACTAATTCTACGGATTTGTTTCGAACGGAAATCCCATTTGCACGTATTTCTAGTAGCTTTTAAAAGAAGGGATCTCCTTTCTCTTTTTTTAATTTCGGAAAATTTTAATGAAAATTATAGAACTAACATATATATACAAATATTTCTCAGTTCTTCATCAAGTCCCCAGCGTTTTTGCATGATTTCAAGAAACAAAGATGATCTATACAACAACTTCCTCTCCTCTCCAAACACTTATAAAGATCAGTAATAGAAGGGATCTTTTTTGCCTCTTTAAATTTAGAAAGAGAATTGATTGAAAAATCCTACAAATTTATCGTCTTAGCTGTATTTAAAAAGGTATCCGAATGAAGTGTACAAGGAAAGTAAATCACAGAATTGAATAAGGGATTTTATTGTGATTAGGCTAATCATTTGATAATTATCGCGTGACATTGCTTATTCATCCCGAATTGAGGAATCCCTTAGAGTCCATTTGATAGACAAAAGTGGAAAGAAATTGCAATTTCATGTTAGTTGGAAAATAAAAACTCACCAAACCCATAAAAATTCGTTTTCCATAAAAAAAAAGAGAATGCAGTTTAAAGTGGTTCCTTGGATTTCGAATTCTATTTTCACTTTCGTATCAAACAGCTAAAGTAAAATTCATTTTTTCCCAGACGTGACATTTTTCATCGAAATCATGCCTATCAAACGGACCCTTAGATATATAATGAATTTTGTTCTATCTTTGATCTACTTTATTTGTGTAATTTTTTTTAATTAATGACTAGAACTAAAGTTTATTGTAACTGGGCTTCTGAACTTTGAAGTACTAATTATTATCCAAAAAAGAGAAGAAAAAGAAAAATGGAACAAGACTGGTGCTAGGTCTCGGCACGGTTCGATTCGATTTTAAAGAGAATCGAATCGAATCGAAAAAATTTTGGTAGTTAGTAAACGGAATCGTCGGATCCAAATATTGAAACCGTTCGATTTCGGTTCGGTTCTATTCGGTTCCATACTATGATTAAATTTTTTTTAACATTTATAACAACACTGTAATCTGACATGTTCAATCTTAACTTTTACAAATTAACGTATTCCAATTTAATATCATATAAATAACAAGCTATCCAATAAGATTAATTTACCAATGTATACAAATAATAAAAAATAGATAGTAAATTAGTAATACCAAAATATCGGTGATCCATATAAATTAGAAGTCATAAACTCATAAAAATAATATATTTTTAAAGTATTGCTAATACATTAGTACTTACCAACTATTTGATTTAACTATCAATTGCTTGACTTGCTATTCTAGATACTAAGAAACTTTATAAGAAAAATTGAAAAATCACAATTAACAAACATAAATAAACTAAAAATTGTTCAACTAATAAGATTTAATAAAAAAAATATAATAATTATCACTTGTCTCAATGCCTTCATAGAACTCAATCTCTTTAATGCAAACTCTATCTTTGTTAATTTTTTTTTTTTTAAAAAAATAATTTAATTTATTCTATATATAAAAATTAAAAAATTAAAAAAAATTCGGTTCGTATTCGGTTCTTTGGTTCTGGATCTAGAACCGAGAACCAAATCGAATCCGTCGATTCTCGATTCAGATACCCGTTTGAGTATTTCACTTACGAAAAATCGTTTGGTTCGATTCGTGTCCGGTTTGGTTCAGTTCGGTTTAAAAATTTTGCCCAGTCCTAATGACTGCTGTAGTTTATTTCAAGTGCGGATGATTGTAGTAATAGATTTTTTTTAAGGTTAAATATATTCACACTACAGTTTTTAATAATTAGACGACATTTTAATATATATATATATATATATATATATATATATATATATATATATTTGATGACCGTAGATGTCCGGATCAACTGTTTATAATCGGATACTTATCTCAATGGCCCTAAGGAAATTTGAACTAGTGATCATTGGGAAGTAAACCCAAAACTTGATCAACTGAGCTCCCTCTTAGGGTTGACGACATTTTAATATATGAAAGGTTAATAACCTTTTCACATTATCATATTTATGTCTCAAACATTTTTTCATCATATTCATATTTTTTAAATTAACATAAATTATTCATAATCATATTTCTTTCCAAATTTTTCTTTAAGATACCGTAAAAAATCTCATTTACCTATTGTTTTTTTAAATAAGTAACATAAATAATAATGCAATAATACGACAAAAGATTTGACCCTCATTTTAAAGCTCGTTAATTATATTTTTGGACTAAAATCATAATTAAGAACAATATTTTTTGATCAATAAAATGTTAAAAAATAAGAATATAATAAAAAAAAATTTAAGAATATAAGTATAATAATGGATAAAAGTTAATGACCTTTAATGTTATTAAAATGTGGTGCATTTTTATTTAAAAAATAAATATGATGTGAATATAACCACGTTTTTAAGATTTAAATTGCATGTGAGATCATTACCTTTGACCCTTTGTATACTTTTGTTCTTGACCATTATTTTGACGTTAAGCTCATCAACCTTCATGTTTAAGTGAAATGTGATATACAGTTAAATCTCGATAAAGTAATATTATCGGGATCGAAAAAAATTTTATTTAGCGAGATTATTTATTATTTTAGAGAGAGCTTTTCAATATAAAATATGTACATTGTATGTGGTAAGAAAAATCAAAAGATACTAATCAAAATATTATTTGAATCTAGGAAAGCTGAACTATCCTAGCGAGAATGATGCAGTTATGGAATCACCTACAGACGAAGAAATTATTCAATTGATAATGAACAGTAATGATGATGAGAATGATCATGAACTAGATGATAGTAGCGTTGTTCCAAATGTGTTGTCAAAAGAGGCATTTCATGCAATAGTCACTTTAAGCAACTACTTGCTATAACACGAGCAAAATATTTCGGAAGTTGTGTATGTTCTACAAAAAGTTAAGGATGTGGTTTATTTTGATTTAGGTGGGAAGAAAAAACAATCAACTATAAATGTATATTTTCAAAATGAATGATTATTGTACGGGTATTGTTGATTGATTGAAAGATTTTGGTCTATATATATATATATATATATTTTTTTTTTTTTTTTCTTTCTCAATGAAATCCAATAATTATTACTTTATATTTTTATTGGGCCGGATTCAATTTTTTTAATACTTAATGCATTTAGTGATGTTATTACTTTAGTCCATTGGCCCAAGTCGGGATCGAAAAAAATTATTATATAATTGAGGTTATTACTTTATCGAACATTACTTTATTGATGTTTAACTGTATTGGGGAGGCTTGTTCTGCTAAAAACTTGGGGTTGGTAATTGATGGAGAGTGATGCAACCTCGAATGTGGCTCGTCATTTTGAATCCTGCACTAAAAATTAAGCTCATGTTTGATGCAGATTAAAATTAATTTTTAAATAAATTTTGATAAAAGTCTTTGAAACGCGTGGTTGAAAAGTTGTGAAACTCATAAAAGATGTGGTTAATATTGAATTATTTGATTTTGACTTAAATTAAAATCTGACCCCTGTTTGATACATATTTTTGGAGAAAAATGAATTTTTTTGATGTGATGGATGGAGAATATGTGGATAAAAAGAAAGAAAAATTATTGATGTGATGAAAAATATTATTTATTAAAGAATGTGTGGTTGAAAATGAGTAGAAGAAAGTAATTGGAAAAAAAATGTGTATCAAACAAGGGCGTTTGCATGTAAACTCTTTTAAACATTCATCTCGGTATTTTCAAGTATCTTTTAAGCACACTGCACAATGTGATTAATATCAAAGGCCTAGCCTTAGTCCAAGAGACAATTTCAATTTTCATATTATAACACAAGTAATACTAAAGTGTGCGATTCAACTTATTTATTGAACCGCGTCCCATAATTTTTAACTATCTATGAGAAAATGTCATATCGTCTGCTCAAGTAAGGGCCCTTGTATACGAAGAAACCAATGAAATTGTGTAGTTGAATAGATAACAACGATTTATTTGAAGAATGTGTTATTAAAAAGTAGAAAAAAATTATTCTATTGAGAGAATGTATTGTTAAAAATGAGTTTGGAGAAAATTTCTACCAAACAGGGGGCTATATATTTGTGGGGAAATCAAGAGACTAAAAGGTCGTCTTCAAATGTTGAGAAGCCATTCCGTCCTTGTTCACCATCCCAGTCATTGTTACGAGTTCTTTTCTGAGTTTCTGGGGATTCAATTAACACAACAATCAAAGGCCGAAATACCTAGAAACAACGAGAGAAAATTTACACGCTTCTGAGCTTACTCTTGCTAGTAATTGCGGAACGAGTTATGGCTAAAAAGTCTTCCCACTTAAATTCCCTAAGTTCTTGCTTTGCCTCCTCTGATAGTTCAAAGTTGGGCTGCCTCCCACACATGAATGCAGCCCTGCAAATATGAAAATCTCATCTTGTGTTCCAATTTCTAAACTTTTTAATTTGACTCTACGGTATATGTTTGAAATTTGTACACCGAGCACATTATAATTCTCATTTCTCACAAAACACGAGAATAAAATGGTAAGACGCATTTAGTAAAGATCGAAAAAGCATATGGGTTAAAACATGGTAATGATCATGAATTTAAGAGGGCGGGAAATTCTATTCCATAAGACAGCTTCGATTGAGAGGGAAGCAGAAGATTCACAGGTTTGCGAAAAGGAAGAGAAATTGTTTGTTTCTATAACAATAACCAGTAAGATAGCTTCTACAGTCAGAAATAATACCTGTCATACAATCGGGCAGCCTCTTCTTGAGAGCCAACAGTTCCCAAGTGGATTTGTTTCTTGTCAACTTTAATTGCAGCTTGCCATTTCGTGTTCTTGAAATAGACCCCTCTCATAATACACTGTTCTTGGTTTTCGACGTGCTTCCTCCTGCGTTTCTTCCTGCGTCTAAACTCTGAAACAATGGTATAGACTATAGAGTGAGTGTGATCAACAGAAAAAGGCAGTAAAGATATAATTCTACAGGTATTCTATGAAAGTGTCTTCATTGATTTTCTAAGTATTTCACAAATGAAGAAACACTTCAGTTTATAAAAACTTAAAAGATTAATTGTACACACAAGAACATTGGATGAAAATAAATAAATCAATTATCCTAATCGATATAAGAATCTTACACAGCATGAGCTCTATCAAAAATACGAAGTCTACTAATAAACTCTCGGTAATATTTGTCCGCTAATTTGGTAGTTTTACTTTGCTTACCACACTAATAATTTTGTTGACCAACTCGCTTTAAAAGCTAGGTAGCACGTGTGATCTTTGACCATGAATTTGGAACAATTTTTACGTATTGATGATTAATTAGTAATTAGCAGCCACCCGGAAATTTAGGTAAACAAAAACTTAAGGCATACCCAGTTCCATGTATTCCTGATTCACGAAAATCAATAAAATTTCCCATTGGCAATTAACTTCACCTTTCATCTTTGACTTACATTTAGAAATGCATTCATAGGACAAAAGAACCATAACTATAATTCCCATTACTTGTTTCATGGACAGCCTTCTACCTTCTTTTTCGTTTCGATATGGTGTAACTTCAGTGCATTTGTATATCTAAGTATCTTTGAGATCTAGAGTGTTTTCTCTATCACCACAATATTACAAGAATTCAGGTGCGTACGTAGATATTGCATTAAAGAACTTGTTTCACTCTCCAGTAACAAATTACGAAAATTATATATGTAAATGTAAACATATTACACGTATTAAGGTACCTAAAAGAATAGGCAGAATTATTCAACACGACAAGAAGTCAGAGTCTTAAAAGAACATGTCAAGATGAATGAGATAAACCTGGAAATGGCTGGAGAGGCTCCTCTTTCAATGGACTTGAAGCAGAAACCTTTGACAAACTGGGGCAAGTTTCTGAGGTGGTTTTCTGGTCAACAATAAAAAGTCAAAAGAAAAAAAAAATCTTATTCAATGGACAACAAATAGAGCACAAGTTTAGGCGTAAAATACAGAATTAATACTTACTTAGCAAAACAGATATTATAGACTATTAAAGAACTCAAGATAGTAATATTATGAGCCGGAGAGAGGTGTTCATGTGCAGTAAAGACGTGTGCATGGACTACAGTATGCTCTCTTCCAATTGAAATAATCAACTAATGAAATATTCTAATGACCAACCCAGGTTAACAAAATTTTGCCCTTGAAATGAAGACCAAGGTCTTTAGAACCATCATTTTTGTAGCTTTCTAATTTTCTAGAAGAGACTATTTACATGGAAGAAAGGTAAAAAAAAACCATTGTCGACTAGACAATATTACTACAGACATCTATTAAACTCCTCTCCCAAACAACCCTGCACGGAGAAATTATGAAATCATGCACATAGAAAAAAGTATAATTTATTTACTGAATTTTTGTTACAAATGAAATGTACTTGAAATTGATCCTCATTTTTGTTTGTTATGCTGTCTGACTGAAAGAACTGAAGTACAATGTTGTTGAAGGAAGAGATAAGCTCTACATTCGAACCCTTTTGTTGCATGAGACGGGTTATTTGTCAGGAAGAATATCAGGTCTCGCTAACTATTAACCTCCTCATAGACTGAAATAACATCTTGATAAGCCACTGGAGGCTCGAAATTCAAGAATGATTTAAAAAATGAATTGATCTTTTCCACTATAAAGCCAAATCACTGAAATACAAGGGTATAAAACTGAGTAAATTTTACAATGAGCTAAGCCAAATCAATAATAAATAAGCACAGATTAAAAATTTAATTGATGTAGAAGTAACTTTAATGGATCCATAACTTCAAGACAGAAACACTTACAACGACTTAAGTTTGGACCAAGAAGATCCTCTATATTCACCCTTACTAGCAAGGCTAATCAAATTTGGGGCAAAATGCTTCCCAGGTCACCTATCTTTGCAAAATTGGAAGGTAAACTCGAAAGCACACGAGTGAGGAGAATTCCAAATTTATAGCATTCATTCATGAGAGATTTCGGAAGTTGTTTTTATAGGACAAAGTGGGGATTGGCATTTACTTAACAGGCCTTTTTTTGTGGCACTATAATTGTATATGCTTTTTCTTAAGTTCTTCTTACAGAGACTTCAGGATTTAGAAAAGTGAAAAATCTGTTATGACATGACTCAATGTTCATGAGAAACCAAAGCTATCATAAAACATTTGGAACATTCGGTGGTAGATTATGAGCTAATTCAGTTCAAAATTTAGAGATAATGGTCCCACATTTGATGCACACCAAATAATCAGGAAACAGACAGAACAGAGAATCAAATTAACACAACTTAGTGATGCACAGGAAGAAAGAGAATTCCATATGTTGCACTTACTTCTTTTGGCAGGTCAATATCATTTAAAGGCGTGAGATGAACACTTGGTTTAGTATTCTCCACACAATTTTGAGAAGTATATCCATTTTCAGAAGACTTGGGAAGCGGGGTCAGGAAACAAGTTGGCCCTACATAATCAGATGAAGGAGTGTCATTGAAGCTGAGAGCCATTAAATATGCCAATGGAAATAACGAAAAAAAAAGATCATTATTTATATAGAAATCTCCAAGGAGGCCTGTACAAAATATTTGATGGTCAATACAAGCTTATCGATATAACATTCTTAATCCTTAACCAAATAACATTTTAATTTGGTGTACCAGAGTAAAGTCCTAACAATCTGCGCCTTCGAATGCTCACCATGGCTGTTCCAGGTAATCCTAATAAGCTGCACAATAAGTTAGCTAATCCCCATGTAATGTCAAAAAGAAAAGATCAGAATGATACTTAACACACCATAAAAAAATATACAAAGAAATAACGTAAAGATTTTTATGTCACAAGAGTGTTGAGTGGCAGAGAAACCTAAAGCAACTTCCAGAAGCCATTCAGAGGCAGGAAACAACAAAGAATATATGAATAAAGTGATATACTTTATCCTAGACCATGAATATTTGATGATATGAAATATTTGGCCTATATAAAAATTACAGAACTTCATCAATTTATATGCATATGGTTAATTTTCATGTCAGTCCAAAGAGGAATTAGGGCATTATCAGAGCCGGAAAACTATTTGTAAAGCATAATGGAAGACTCCGTGAAATTATCAAGACAGTCTCCTTAGTTAATAGAGTTTTCAAATGCTCCATTGACTATAAAATAAAGACAACAGGATCTTCCATTAATTCAAATTTTACACCCTCACATTGGTCAGAAGAGTCATCCAGGAGCCAAAATAGACTGATAGAACATTCAGAAGTCAAGAATAAGCCTTTTAAAACCAAGATTATGATAAAATTTCCTAAAGGATTGCTCAGAACCTAATGTAATACTATCAATTATATATCTTGTAAATGGAATTTCATGCATAGATAATAAATTTCACATCTTTTCAAGAAAGTTAAAAATGACAAACCCTTAGACGGTTGTGTGAATTCATCAAACAGACATCTTCAACATGTGTAAGAAATAGAATTTCAAGAAATCTACATAAATCCCCAAACCAATTCCTATTTCGAGAAAACCCACACAGTTGTTCATCATAAAAATTCCCAACCCCTAAACCCCATATACCAACTTGGACAATTAATAATCCAAGACTACAAGTGAACCAATGAAGACAAAAACTTGTACGAACACACACACAACATCACGAATGCTATTATGAAGAGTTGGGCTTTCCTTGAAAATACCTGGAAATCACAAGGCAAAAAGACAAGAAAATTAGTACTAGAACTTGGCTCGTGGAGTCCGACGAGAAATTTTAACTAAGAGAATTGTGGGGTGCTTTTGATCAGTGAATTATGAAGGTAGGTGGTGAGAATAAAGAGAGAGAAGATTTACACTTCATGGTTCATCTACCACCTTTTGCATTATTTTCACTGTTTTGGGTGACAATGAAGGTGTAGAGATAGGGAGAGGTTGAATATGAGAAGGGCCAACGTATGCTTAATGCTTCTAAATTTTTGTGCAAAGTAGGGGTGTAAGCGATTCGATTTTATCGATTTTTGACAGATTTTCAAACCAAATTATTTATATCGGTTTGAGAAAAACTCAAACCTAAACTAAACCATTTTGAACGGTTTAAAAAAAACTAAAACCTAAACCTAACGGTTTGGTCCGGTTTTAAATCGTCGGTTTCGCCGTATATTTTTTGTTTGTCTTCTTTTATGCCATTAATTTAAGGTGAACATTTTTTTTCCAGAATCGGTGGAACCGGACCGGAACCATTTAGAACCAATCGATTCGGTTCCTGATCTTCTAAAAAATAATTTGATTTTGGGACAAATTATTAAGAACCAATCGGTTCCGGTCCAGTTCTCGGTTCTCATAGGATTTCTTTTTTAATTTTTTGGTAAAATATATGATTCAATCTCCAATCACTTTTATAAAAAATAATAGGATTCCTTTTTCATTTTAGACTCCAACACTTTCCTTCTTCTTTTTAATTATTTTATTCTCTCTTCTTATAATTCTTTGATTAACTGATTTTCAAGCCAAATTAAATATTGGGTAAATCTGTACGTTAATAAATTTATTTACAATATATAATTTCATTTCTAAGATTCGAAATTTTTATTTTGTTTTCACTTTGATTACATGGTTATTGATCCGATCAAAACTTTTCATCTAGATTTCTACAAATTATAATCGACTAAACCAGAAGTTGCAATAATTTTTTAAAGGATGTCCAATTCAATGTAGGATTTTGATTTTGATTGAAGTTTGTTTAATCATTGGAGTACTATGCAGTTTATATAAGTTGATGATTGTTTGGTGATAATAATTTATATGGAATACAACGTGGAATTGCTTGATGAATCGTTTCAAATTTTCAGTTTAAGAACCTATTGAATATATAAGTCTCATTTAAAAATAAATAAAAAGTCCAATACAAAAGCCTTACAAGTTACAATTTAGAAAAAATCATTTTTTTAATTTTTATATATTTTTTCGCCGGTTCGGTTTGGTTTTAAACCGTAATAAAATTTCTCAAACCTAAATCAAATCGTTTTTGACCGGTTTGATTTGGTTCAAAACTATTTCGTTGACTGGTCCATGTGGCACCAAACCTATGATTTCCAAAATACGATTTCGATTTAATTTTTCGATTTGACGATTTTTACTCCCTACTGCCAAGGAATTCAAGGACGGGATCTGCCTTCTATTCAAGCATTGAATATTGTGGATCCTATGTATCTTGGGTGCAATAAGAGAACAAAAAGTAAATTAGACTTTTGACTAGGTAGAAAAATGACGACTGACTAACTTATGAGGTAACATAGTTTTCAGTTTCAAATAAGGGTGCTTTTAATTTCGAGTATGAAATTTGCATGAAAAAAAAATAAATTTTAAGCGATTTAATTGTCTAAAATTTATTTGTATGAAAATTATAATTAAATATGTTTGATTAATTTAGCTTTCAACATAAAAAATATTATACTTGTCTATTTTTTATTTGTGGGTAGATGAGAGAGATTAAGAGATAGTGAATTATCTGAAAAATAAAAATCGCCCCTATCTAAAGAAAATAATTTTCTTGATTTTGAGGAAAATATGATCATGTGATCAAAAGTAAGAAAATATTTTTCATGAAAAAAAAATGTCAATGAAACAGCACAAAAGTTAGGTGGAAAAAACATATTTTCCATGGAAAATATTGATAACCACACGCACTCTAAGTGTGTGTGATTGTTTGGACTAATGGACTTGGGTGTACTGTAAAGATAAATGGATAATGTTTTATTAAGCTAAGTAACGAAATTGAAATATAAAAACAAATTAAGGATCAAAGATCAAATAAAATACACTTTTACATATTTGGATCGGACAAAAAACAACTGACTTATAAGATATATCAACCTTTCGGTTTTCAGATAAATAAATCCAATAATTTGGCCTGACCGAAATGCATTAGAAAGATGAGTAACAAAATTGGATACATAAAAATTTAGTGGCCATATGTGAATCAATATATAAGTTTAGGATCCAATCATGTTTTTAACCCAAAAACTTGACACCTTAATAAGGAAGCACTAGATTAGAATTTAGATAATATTTAGAATTATGCTAGTGGTACATCAAAAGATGTACATAAGGGTATCCACCCCTCTCACATGGAGGGTGGGACCCACTTGAATAATATTTTTTTTATTCAAGTGGGTCTCACCCCATATGAGGGGGGAGGATACCCTTATATACATCTTTTGATGTACAAGTGGAATTGTCCTAATATTTAATTGTGCATATATTCTTCCTTGGTATTGTCAAAGATAGTGGGCGGAGCTAGATTTATTTATTTATTTTTATCGGGGAAGCAATAATTAAGTTGCTAAAATATTGTGAAATAAGATAATGGTAATGAAAATTTGTGGCAAGAGCCTGTGCCAATGACTCGAGTAGTGACGAAATGTTAGATTTCAATGAAATTTACAAAGCCCTAAAGATTGGACAAGAATGAGAAATGAACTGATGATTGGACCTTTTTGGAGAGAATTTGTGAAGTGCACATCAGGCTAAAACAAGGTAAGAATGAAAAATATATATATATTAGAAGGAAAAAAAAAAAAAAAAAAAACGTGGGGTAAGTGGACCCACGTGACCTCCTGTGACTCTGCCACTTGTTGATGCAACAATACTAGATTTTACGAGTAATGCAATTCTTTTTTAATGGAGATGATCATAAATTTACTGGTAGTGAGGTCATTGTCACATTGTCCAATGTAGTTATGATACATTTATATTCACTGGCAGTGACACCACTACCAGTAAATTGATGATCATTTTCATTAGAGATGAATAATATAATTATTTATCAACAGATGTTTTGTACTTTTCTTTCTAATTAATTTGATCTTATGCAATACACATTCTTGAACATAATATTAAGAATTTATGAAATAATTAAACATGCAATTGGCGTGCAATGATGCAATTAATCCATAAGGAGGAGAAATTCACGATTAACAAAGCCTAGGGTTTAATTCTATTAAGGCTTGATCAACGATGTTAGATTTGTACTATTGATGAATCGTGTCCTTTGTGTTTCAACATGAGCTCGATAAACAAATAATAAAGTGGAAGGAATCTATCAAGATACCCTCATAACATTATGAAAGTAAAAAATAAGTAAAAAGATAAATAGCTAAAGTTATACCACTTTTTGAAGCGAAATAGCTTTTGAGTAGAACTTGAAACCTTATGACTCGTTAGATTTTCCAAAATCAATTATTTTGGAGGTCAAATGAGCACGTTTTTCACTTCTACAAGCATAATGCTTATTCTAGTAATTTCTTCTTTTACAATTCTATTAAACTATTTTTAACTCGAGTTTTGATATAAATATAGGTAGACTTTATTTTTGAAATTATCTTCAAGTGCTTTTTTTCAACATTCATTTGAGCTAATAAAATAGAATGTGATCACCATCTAAGTAGGTAATGTGCCAATATCGTACATTAAATTGTTGACCACCATAAATTTTTGTTTTTCGCTCCAGTTGATTTATTTTGATAATTGGGTTTGTACAACATTGAAGCTAGGTGGGCTCAACACTAAAATGTCATAAAAATTCACATAATAGTACTAGTCCGAACCTAAGAACTATATGAACAGCATCGTCTTAGACTTTTACTTGTAGCGCCACCTTTCATATAAAGAAATGAATAGATGACACAAAACATTTATATCTTTCACTTTTATTGTGTAAAACGTTCACACATTTCACCTTTTGGCATTTTCACTTTTAATTTCATTTTTATTGTGCAAAACATCATTTCTGTCCATATCCATCCAAATGTTCTGTTAAGTGAACGTTGAACACTACTCTTGTCCAAATGGAAGGATATTCTCGTCTTCCCATAATTTTTCAATTTTCTTCCCTTTGATTACAACTCTCTGAAGAACACGTATGTGGTAGAAGATCAAGCTAAAGACTAAAATTTTCCCCTTCTATGATTTGTTTGTTGTTTGCAGAAGATGGACAAATGTAATTGCAGAAAACAATGTACAGAGATAAAGAGCTGAGGGCTGAAGAAGAATAGGACGCCAAGAGGGTTCGTAGAGAAGAAGAGTTGAAAGAGAGAGTGTGTTCCTCGAAGACGACCCCCAAAAATATATCATGGAACTCCAAAGTATTGCACGAGGGAAGTAGCCTACCAATTTAGTATATCATTAAACTCCAAAAATTCAATTTCAAATAATCATGAAGTCACAATAACAGTTCTCTCGGAGTGATTGTTAAAATATGAAGAGTGATTTATCGATAATGCAAGGGGAGGAGATGTTTATCTCAACAAAATGTTGGTTTCATTAATTGTGGAGTAATGGCTATGATGAACAACATTAAAACAAAACATAAACAAGATAAAACATAAAAATATAAACATAAAACTCACATACATTCTGCTGGTTTTCACCAGCAGAAGTGAAGAGGAAAAGAATGCTAAGAGACTACATCTTTGAATATATTTTTGTATTGATTTTCTTGTGTATTTCTTGTATATGTCGAGCTCCACAAATGGAGCTCCAAGAAATATGGTAGTCAACCTACTACCTAACCACAACCATACTCCCCTTGATTTATGGACAAGTTACCCAACATTTAAATCTATTTCATCACATGTCATACTTGGTTTTCTACGAAACTAGACTTACAATATTTGAAACCACAATTACAATTTAATTTGTTTGACAACTAAGTGTCAAAACCCAACAAACTCCCATTTGACACTTAGATTGGAAAACAAATTTTTGTTGTGTCAAAATTACCGAATTTGAAAGACAAGTACTGGATGTTGAAATACAGTATGAGCTTACCGGATATTGAAGAGAATCTTTTCACTTACCGTATATTGGCTTACCAGATTCTTTCACTTATCGTATATGGCTTATGCTTACCGGATTTTAATAGAATTGGATTTTACAGCTGCATTTAGGATTTTCAACATTTAAACACTGATTTTGAGCCATTTTCAGCTTCTTCAACATCATTTAACTCCCCTTGTCTGGTTCTACTTTTAACAAAATTTGCAAGATCAACAATGGATCAAATGATCCCCCCCCTTTTTTTTTTTGAAAAAAACAATCAGGCAGTTAACCAATGAAGGCTACTGGTACACCTCAGATTTTTCCAACATTTTGCAACATTGAAACACAGGTTCTTAGCTACTTTTTAAGACCACAAATGAGAGCTTTAACCTGATTTTTTTTTCCAAGGGTCCTTAAGCCATATTTCAGGCTGTCACTCCAAGGTTTCAATGGCCATTTGCACCACTAGAAACACAGTACCTTTAAACTGATTTTATCCAAGAGTTCTTGAGCCATTGTTAAGAGGGCTGTCTCTACTAGATTTCTAGAGTGGCTGCTACTGATCCAAACAACAGAGCTTCAAAGAGCTTGAAAATCTGGTCACTTTTTTTTACTGAAAAAGTGCCTGAAAACAGGTTGCTCGCTACTTGTTAATTGGGCCTGATTCTTGATCTTCCCAGAACTTGAGCTGAAACAACAACAACAATGGCAACTCTCTTTAAGAGTGCTCGAAATAAATAACATACCAAGACATAAGGGGTTTTTGAAATCTGATTTTTGTTCAGAGTATGACAGCGTTTTTGAAGCATTTTTCCTTGGCCCTTAAGATCATTTGTTGCTCTTATACCATGTTAAAATATGAAGAGTGATTGATCGATAATGTAAGGGGAGGAGATGTTTATCTCAACAAAATGTTGGTTTCATTAATTGTGGAGTAATGGCTGTGATGAACAATATTAAAACATAACATAAACAAGATAAAACATAAAAATATAAACATAAAATTCACATACATTCTGCTGGTTTTCACCAGCAGAAGTGAAGAGGAAAAGAATGCTAAGAGACTACATCTTTGAATATATTTTTGTATTGATTTTCTTGTGTATTTCTTGTATATGTTGAGCTCCACAAATGGAGCATATATATAGAGAAATATGGTAGTCAACCTACTACAACCATACTCCCTTTGATTTATGGACAAGTTACCCCAATATTTAAATCTATTTTATCTCATGTCATAGTTGGTTTTCTACCAAACTAGACTTACAATATTTGAAACCACAACTATAATTTAATTGGTTTGATAACTAAGTGTCAATGCCCAACAATGATGAAGAAAGAGAGCTGAGAACCCCTCTCAAAGAATATCTGACGACTGAAGCATGATTTTTACTTGCATCATTTTCAGAATTTCTCAAAACAATTGTGATACTTTGATCCACAAACTTTAAGGCTCTATAGCAGTGGACATGTTTACCATCATTAGAAACTTTAAAGATCTCTTTGCCCCCAACATTCATAAACCTCGTATTATCATTTGTTGGGTACTTTCATCACACCTCAATCAGCAATAAATTTGAAAAGCTTGGCTTCTTTGAAGGTGATTTCTTTGACCAGCTATAAACTTTTAGATTCCTTCTTTAACTGGATAGCATTCAACATTAGCAAATCAAGGGGAAGAAAATGGGAAAATTATGGAAAGACGGGAGTACCATTCCCTTTGAACAAGAGTAGCGTTCGCACATTCATTTAATGGAGCATTTGGATGAAAAAGGACGGAAATGATTTTTGAGCAATAAAAAGGTGGAATTACGGGTAAGAATGCCAAAAATTAGAAGGCGAAGACGTTTTGTACAATAAAAATAAAAGGTGGCAACGTTTTATGCTAATTACTCTAAAGAAATGGATAATTGACATAATATTCCCTAACGTTTGATTGTTTGGTGAAATACCTCTCTAACCTTTCATTTTGGTGCAATACCTCCCTAAATCATCCAAACTTTACAAAATACCCCCTTTCGTCTATATCTGTTAGTTTAGGCATTAACAACAATACAAATAGTCAAAATCAATAAAATCTTAAAGGGTATTTCATCTCTTAAAATTCAAACACTCACTTAAGGCCTATTTGTTTGATACTCAAACTGAGAGAGAAATTAACAATCCATCGTGGCATATAAAACCCCAAGAATCAATCAAAAAATTCAAAAACAATTTTTTTTCTATTTTACAATTTTGTTTACTAGAGAAATATCTACATGTCATTTTGTTGTATTATTTGATAAGTGCGTTTTACACACTTATTTAGACCACAAAACATGGATAATTGTGGATGTATGTGTTGAAATATGGCTTAATTTGATACAATTTGTGTTTGGAGGACTATTTTGATGGATGGAACGAGAAGTATGTGAAAACGAGCGAAAAATGATCAAAACGGAAGAAAATGAAAGTTCAAGGACTAACGTGCAAATATTCAAAAGTTGTGTAACCCAAACGATGAAGATTTGAGAGTACTAGGAGTCAATTGGTTGAAAGAAGACGTTAAAGGGATGGAATATCGTCAAAGTATGATCACACATCAATTTCTAATCGAAAAGTTCTGCACCGATTTTTAGCCTCACATTTAGACCAATTGTTGACATGGTAAACGATCTAATTGAAAGATGATGTCTGAATCAAAGTTGTAGCTCTTTGAGTTATCTTTCCAATTCACTTTGAATCACTTCAATCGGACATCAGTAGAGAAATTTATGATCAAACTACCGAAAGTTATTCAGCGGAGAAAAAAGTTGTTCCAAGCGAAATCCCAAGCGGTTGCCCAAGTACATTTAGGGAATTCAGGAGGCAGATTTTACAAATCAAGCGGTCGCTTGGCTTATAACCAAGCGGTTGCTTGGTTCATTTCTGACTCGAAAATTTTGGTTTCCTTTTTTAAGTTAAACACCTATGGAAACTCGATCTTGGACTTCTTTATAACCCTAAACTCGACCAGAAACGGGGGCTACGCATATTTTAGACATATTCTACACATTGGAGAGCAAAACAACAAGGAAGGAGAAGAAGATTCATCCCAAGATTCAAGATTTAACTCAAGAATTAATAGGGTGATGTCGTCTCCAACCTATTTCTTTTGTTTTCTTACTTCTATCATGTTAGGCTAGTTTTTCAAGTATTAGGTGAGCGATGAACCTCACAATGTGATCTTGTAATTTCTATTTTGTAATTTGATATGTAAACACGTTTGATGGATGCTGAATGATTTATATACAATTCATTTTCTCCATACTTAAATGCATGTGATTATGTGAGTTTAAGTGGTCTATTTTATGCATTCAAAAGAAGGAAAATAGATTTTACAAGGTATAAATCATCGTAAGGTCCGACAGGGGATAAAAATATACCGCTATGCTTTGCGTGAATCTCTAAGTGTTTACAAAACGTTATGCATTCTTGTATATTGCATTTGTCATAGAAATATAGTCAAATGGTATGCTAGATATGTTCAATTCTACTCGAAAGAGATTGTTGGATAAGTTAAAAATATTGATTCTTCAATCAATTCATCGTGTCATCAATTTTTGAAATATGAGTTAAAAGTGAACTTGTTTGGTGATTCGGGATCCTAGTACGTTTTTATTATATTAATTTCATAAAATTTGCATTCAACTTTCATATTGCATTCTAGGATAATTTGCATTTAGTTTACCAAACTCATTCACAGTAGTTTTCATAATTTAGTTTGGTTAGTCTTTAGTATAAAAACACATCAAAAACTCATCTTGTTTCGGTTAAGGTCGAGATAATTAATATTAAACTACTCAATCTCTGTGGGATCGACAATCCGAACTCTAAAAGTCCACTTTTTTACTTGTAACAAACCGTACACTTGCGGTGGTTTTAAATCGAACGGTATTTTCGTGAACAAGTTTTTGGCGCCGTTGCCGGGGATTGAGTTTTAGTTTAATTTTAGTTATTTAGACACTAATTTGAACATTTTTCTTTTATTTTGATTTTAGTTTAGTAAGATAACTTGTTGAACTTCATTATTTCGACTTTTGCTTATTATTGGGCAATTTTGGCTATTTTAGATTTGCATGCTAAGATCGATTGGAGGGGACTTGATTCCAGCTGATCCAGAAATCGAGCGTGCTTTTCGCCAATTGCAAAGAGAAGCTAGAATAGCACAACAACAGCAAATGACTGACGAACGACAAAATCCAGTAATTCCGGCTAACGAGGAGGAAGCAATGGATGAAGGAAACATGCCTATGGGGGATTTCATGATTCTCCAAATCATTCAGAGTCAATCCAGCATCGTGTATCCACCATTTGGGCAACCAAATTTCCAACTGAAGACCAATGTCATACACCTGTTTCAGAATGGACATCAGTTTTATGGGAGAGCTGAGGAAAACCCACATACACACATCTCTAGATTCTTGGAGATGCGCCAACACTTCAGATATCAGGGTATCTCAGATGAAGCCATTCGTTTGAGACCATTTCCACACACATTGCATGACAAAGCACTTGAATGGCTAGATTCTCAACTGATCGCTAGTATCACTACATGGAATGATCTTGTTCAAAAGTTATGTACCAAGTTCTTTCCACTAGCCAAGATTGCAAAACTGAAGCATGATATCTCTATCTTCCGTCAAGGGGATTCTGAATCATTTGATGAGGCATGGAACAGGTTCAAGCACATGCTTCGGAAGTGTCCACATCACGGTATCAACAAAGGACTCCAGGTCCAATACTTCTACGCAGGACTGTTTCCGTCTTTCAAAAGCAATATAGATTCTTCATCTAATGGGTCGGTGTATACTAGGACAGTTGATGATGCACTGAAGCTATTTGAGACTGTGGCTACTACTTCAGCCATGTGGTCTTCAGAACGAGCAGTTCAGAAGAAGGCACCGGGTTTGTTCGAGGTGGATACTTATTTAGCTTTGTCAGCGAAGATTGATTCATTATTCCATAAGGTTGAAAGCATGTCACAGAACGCCAATGCAGCAACTGTCAAGAAACCAAGTTGTGGGGAGTGTGGAGCTGATCACACTACTTCAAACTGTCCAATTCTCACACAGGAGGTAGAGCATGTGGATTATGTGCAATGGGGACAACGCCAGCACAACAACCCGAATTCTGAGACATATAATTCGGGGTGGAGAAAGCACCAAAATTTCTCGTGGAGTAATCAGAATCAAAATCAAAATCAGAACCAGAACAGACCACAGGATCAATTTCAGCAGCAGGAAAAGAAGCCACAGTTGGAAAAAGTGCTTGAAAAATTCATAGAAACAACTCATCAGTACATGGAATCCAACAATCAATTTATGAAGAAGACAGAAGCCACTCTCCGAGAACAAAATTCTGTAATTAAAAATTTGGAGATTCAAATGGGGCAGATGACACTTGCTATGACAAGCAGGGCACCATGAACTTTACCCAGCAATACCGAAGTGAATCCCAGGAAAAAATGTCAAGCCATTATTATAAGAAGTGGGGTTCAACTACCAAAGATCACTGTGAAGAGACCGGGTGAAAACAAAGATACACTATCGTCTTCAGAGAAGGAAAAAGCTGAACAGACAAAAGAGACAGCTCCAAGGGAAGGTTCAGATACATGACAGAATAAAACACCTGCCCCGATCAATCCTTACGAGCCACCAATTCCATTCCCTTAGAGGTTGAAAAAGCATAAATGGGAGCAACAGTACAAAAAATTTCTCGAAATTTTCACAAAGCTCCATATCAACATCCCATTCGCGGAAGCACTATTCAAAATGCCTAACTATGCCAAATTCCTGAAGGACGTTATCTCCAAGAAACGAAAGCTAGAGGAACATGAGACAGTGATGCTAACAGAGGAGTGCAGTGCTCTTATTTAGAAAAAGCTCCCACCAAAACTGAAAGATCCAGGGAGTTTTACTGTATCTTGCACTATTGGTGAATGCCACTTTGATAAAGCTCTATGTGATCTTGGTGCCAGTATTAATCTGACGCCTCTTTCTGTTTTCAGAAAACTTGGATTAGGCGAGGCAAAAGCAACCACGGTGATGCTGCAATTAGCTGATCGATCATTGACACATCCAAAGGGGATAATTGAAGACGTACTGATCAAGGTGGACAAATTCATTTTCCCAGCCGATTTCCTCATTCTGGATATGGAAGAAGACAAGAATGTTCCACTTATTTTAGGCAGACCATTCCTAGCTACTAGCAGAGTTCTAATTGATGTTTAAAAGGGAGAATTAAATCTGAGACTTGGCGAATAACATATCACATTTCTCGTGTTCAAAGCCATGGACTTCCATACCGAGTCAGATAAGTGCTATCAAATTGTCAAGACTCTTCAAACACTGCTAATGTTCATAATGTGCATACTCAACTCACTCAAAATTATGAGAAGCAAGAAGCCTACATTGTGGATTTTAAGGCAGGAGATGAGGAGAAATCAAAAGACATGGATAAAGGTGCGGTTAAATTCTGGAGGAAAGCTGCAGTAAGAAAAAATGGTCGTTGAAAAAGTTGCTCTCACACCACCAGAATCAAACTAGCACGATATAGTCGAGCTATAGACTCTAAACTAGCGCTTGTTGGGAGGCAACCCAACGTTTCTACCCTTTTATTTATTTCGTTTTATGCATTAGATTAGAAATTTTTTCATGATTTTATGCATTTTTAGTAGTTTTAGATCATCATTCACCTATTCTATCAATTTCCATTATGCAGGCCAACTTTCGTCCTTTGTAGGATTGCACCATAAAAAATTCCTAAGGGAAAATGTTGTCTCCACCACTTGGAGATAGCATATCGAAACTCAGTTTCTTCCACCATTTTCACCACCGCCTCCATTCTGATCAGGGGAGTTTTCATACCCCCATGTTTTATTTTGTTTGAGTTTTGTCATTCAAATTCTGTATTTAACTCTTACATTTTACACATTGAGGACAATGCTTAGTTCAAGTTTGGGGGTGATAGAATTTGTATGACAAAATTGGTGGACGTTTCATTACTTTTTCGCTATTCATTGATGTTTACTGCTTTCTGTGTGTTTGTTATGTGAAAAAAAATCTTTTTTTTTTTGCTTTTTTCAGTATTTTGTTGTTTTATTTTGTGTGCTTGTGTGGGTTTAATGGCCTTGTCGGCAATGATGTGATTATTGGAATTATTATGAGCTATGAATAGTGGATATTGCGTATGTTAGGTTGATCAATCCTTGTCTATGTGTAAACTTGACACTTCTTGCGCACGACACTCATGATGGGAATATTAAGATAGTGATTGAGTTTATGATTTATAGAAGAATTGAACATGCTAAGTTGACCCGAAAAATCATCTATTGTACTTATCAAATATATATTCTTGTAGTAGTTTGGAGATGATTTAGCTATTACACGGGAACATTAAGATGAGTAGGGATTCCATGCATGAAATTAAGTTGTGTGGATTGACTTAGACCAATGAGGCGAAGATGAGGTGAAAGTCTTAAGTTAGAGGTTAGTTTCTGAAACTAAATGTCTAGAAAAATAGGGGCACTACATTGAATTGCGTGAGAAAAACTCTATTATAAGCCTTTATGACTCGAGCATGTAAGCCTGCGAGGGTTGTTGAAACCTGGTGCCCTAAAGTCAACTGACTTGGGAGTCATCGGCCTAAAGCTCACTACGGGGTCATATAGAAAGCAAGAGGGAAAGAGTCAAAAGAAAAAGAGTGAAAATACATATTCTCGAGCCTTTATAACTTGAGTAAGTAAGCCTGAAAGGGTGACTGAAACCTGGTGCCCTAAAATCAACTAATTTGGGAGTCATCGGCTTAAAGCTCGATACATGAGTTATATAGAAAGCAAATGAGATATGTTAAAAGAAAGAAAATGGAGTGAGAAAAGAGTCTCAAGAC
The DNA here is from genome assembly GCA_019395295.1 of Osmanthus fragrans. Lineage (NCBI taxonomy): Eukaryota > Viridiplantae > Streptophyta > Magnoliopsida > Lamiales > Oleaceae > Osmanthus > Osmanthus fragrans. The sequence continues at coordinate 19,102,113 of CM033343.1, read as the reverse complement.
ATTTAGTTGATGAAATTATACCTTTGATACAAGACAAGTAACTTAATTTAGTCTTAGAGGTTGAACCAATCAAAGAAATAGGAGAATCTCTGCTTGTTGAACTGTGAACTTGTGATTGCGAGGTCTATCCAAACTAAGAGAGGGTAAGAACTTAAGTGAATCAAATCTCTACTCTAGAACATACCCCGGGATAATTGAGTGAAAAGAATAAGTCTGGGGGTATGTATCTCTCGAATGAAGAAAGGAAAAATTTGACTATTACAGGTCGGGATTTGAACCCGTCATAAGCTTGGTATGTTTGCATGAGTATACACACACACATCAAGTTTTGCATATGATAAGTAGAGATTGATCTAATTTTGCACTGTTGAAACTATTTACTATGTTTATTATTAAATGCTAATCCTGAGACACGGCAAGTCATTGAACCATGTTTTGTGTTGAGTTAAGTCACCATCTTGTTTGAGGACAAACAATAGTTCAAGTTTGGGGGGTTTGATAAATGCGTTTTACACACTTATTTAGGCCACAAAATATGGACAATTGTGGATGTTTGTGTTGAAATATGGCTTAATTCGATACAATTTGTGTTTGTAGGACTATTTTGATAGATGGAACGAGAAGTATGTGAAAACGAGCGAAAAAGGATCAAAACGGAAGAAAATGAAAGTTTAAGGACTAACGTGCAAATATTCAAAAGTTGTGTCGACCCAAACGATGAAGATTTGAGAGTACTAGGAGTCAATTGGTTGAAAGAAGACGTCAAAGGGATGGAATATCGTCAAAGTATGATCACACATCAATTTCTAATCGAAAAGTTATGCACCGATTTTTAACCTCACATTGAGACCAATTGTTGACATGGTAAACGATCAAATTGGAAGATGATGTCTGAATCAAAGTTGTAGCTCTTTTAGTTATCTTTCCAATTTACTTTGAATCACTTCAATCGGATACCAGTAGAGAAAGTCATGATCAAAATACCGAAAGCTGTCTAGCGGAGAAAAAAGTTGTTCCAAGCGATCGCTTGGAACAAATCCCAAGCGGTCGCCCAAGTATATTCAGGGAATCCAGGAGGCAAATTTTACAAAGAAGCGGCTGCTTGGTTCATTTCTGACTCGAAAATTTTGGTTTCCTTTTTTTAAGTTAAACACCTATGGAAAATCGATCTTGGACTTCTTTATAACCCTAAACTCGACCAGAATTGGGGGCTGCACATATTTTGGACATATTCTACACATTGGAGAGCAAGACAACAAGGAAGGAGAAGAAGATTCATCCCAAAATTCAAGATTTAACTCAAGAATTAACAGGGTGATGTCGTCTCCAACCTATTTCTTTTGTTTTCTTACTTCTAGCATGTTAGGCTAGTTTTTCAAGTACTAGGTGAACGATGAACCTCACAATGTGATCTTGTAATTTCTATTTTGCAATTTGATATTTAAACACTTTTGATGGATGTTGAATGATTTATATACAATTTATTTTCTCCATAATTAAATGCATGTGATTATGTGAGTTTAAGTGGTCTATTTTATGCATTCGAAAGAAGGAAAATAGATTTTACAAGGTATAAATCATTGTAAGGTCCGATAGGGGATAGAAATATACCGCTATACTTTGCGTGAATCTCTAAGTGTTTACAAAACGTTATGCATTCTTGTATATTGCATTTGTCATAGAAATATAGTCAAATGGTATGCTAGAATAGGTTCAATTCTACTCGAAAGAGATTGTTGGATAAGTTGGAAACATTGATTCTTCAATCAATTCATCGTGTCATCAATTTGTGAAATAGGAGTTAAAAGTGAACTTGTTTGGTGATTCGGGATCCTAGTGCGTTTTTATTATATTAATTTCATAAAATTTGCATTCGACTTTCATATTGCATTCTAGGATAATTTGCATTTAGTTTACCAAACTCATTCACAGTAGTTTTCATAATTTAGTTTGGTTAGTCTTTAGTATAAAAACACATCAAAAACTCATCTTGTTTCGGTTAAGGTCGAGATAATTAATATTAAACTACTCAATCTCTGTGGGATCGACAATCCGGACTCTAAAAGTCCACTTTATTACTTGTAACGAATCGTACACTTGCGGTGATTTTAAATCGAACGGTATTCTCGTGAACATTATTCTATTTTGTAACTCACTACTCTGCTAGTTGGATGGTTAATTTTATATTCTGTTGATTTGGATGGTAGTTGTTGTTGGATTAAGGTCTGCAATAAGTAATTTATTTTGCTATTTGCTGGGGTAAGGACAATTTTATTGCTGCTTTATAGGATTATTGATGTTTATTTTGAGGGGTTAAATCCTGCACTCTACTAATTTTTTTTTAACTAATTTCTGCCAGTTAAGGTTAGATTTAGGGTTGTTTCGCGTAAAGTTTACTAATTCAGAATTGTATTCCGTAAAGTTTACCATTTTCTAGGGTTGTATTCTGTAAAGTATACAAGTTTTAGGATTTTATTCTGCAAAGTTTATCGATTTCAAGGTTGATTTGCACACAAACATTTCACCAATAAACATGGTGTTCTTCTTCCTCAATACTCACATCAAAATTCAGAATCAACACAGCAAATCAACCAAAAAAAAAAAACTAAAATTATAATAGAACACTTTCTTTATACAAGTGCATGGGAAATCAAATAAATTAGAGCAATATGATAATGGAAACAACAAAATTCACTGATATCCAATACCCAATTCAGAACAAAATTAAAAGTTTAATTTTCACCATTCACTACCCACATTATAACAAAATCACAAATAAATTTTTTTCCATTAACTGCCCACATCACAACAAATCATAAAAATAATTTCTACCATTCACTACCTATATCACAACAAACCCACAACATAATTTTCACCATTTACTACCCACTTATATAGTATCAATTTCTTCATTTTAGTTGAATCACGAGGTTCTTCCTTTCAAATGAACTGTTGATTTCTCTCTCATTTTGTGTTTCAAACAAACGAGGCCTTAAGTAGTGTCTAGATTTGAAGAGACTGAAATACCTTTCGAGGGTTTATTGATTTTGGTTTTTTTTACTGTTTTTAATGCCTAAACTAATGAATATAGCCCGCAGGAGGTATTCCATGATGTTTGGATGATTTTGCATAAAAATAAAAGATTAGGGGTATTCCACAGAGTATGCAAATGTTAGGGGTGTATTATGCCAATGACCTTAAAGAAATTTACAATTTTTTCAACTTTACATCCTAGAATCTTGACCAAATATATATTGAGAATGCCTACTACGAGTCATGTCCTTATGTCAAGGACTATGCTTAATCCCTTAACCACTTTCACCAACAGTTTAACCAACTTCAACTGCAATTTGTAAATATTACTTAAAGTTGTAATTTCCTTTGGATCGAAAAAGTTTATTTCAGTTGTAAAAGAAGACTGCTATTTATATATACTTGTTATGATTACTCAACTTTTAAATGTCTATTTATGTCACTCAGAATTTTTTCTTAGTTAAGCTATTATAGAGATAATTGGTATTTGAAGTCTAGTGTCAAGCTTTATGGTGTTCATCTCTTGCATTAGCAATTGTAATTTACTGTTTTTGTTAATCAATGAACAAACTATTTCCAATTCATTCAAATCTTTTTTTATAAAACTTTCTTTAATTGTTTTTCAACCCGAATTACTCGAGAATATGCAGAAGAAAGTCTAGCGGAGTAGATTACTACTCCCATAGTGCCCCTTTTATACTAGAAGGAAATGTGCATCGTGATAGTTGGTATCAGAATTATGGAGACGCTACAACAAAAAAGGTCTTTTGCAACATGCAAAAGACAACATTCAACCAATGAATGTTGCTAAAGGAGTCTATGGCAACATTCTAATAAATAAATGTTGTAACTGGTTAACTTTATTGAGCTTTAACAACATTCTTCAAAAGAATATTGCCAATACTACTTTTTGCAACGTTTATTGCACATTTCGCAACGTTCATTGAACATTACGAAAGGGGAACTTTTCGCAAAATTCAATGAACGTTGCGAATGCTACTTTTTGCCACGTTCAATGCACATTGCGAAAAAATTTCACTTTTTGTAACATTCAGTGAACGTTACGAAAGCTGACGTTCAAATGAACGCTGCGAATGCTACTTTTTGCAACGTTCAATTCATGTTGCGAAAAATTTCACTTTTTGCAACGAATATTGCACTTTTCGCAACGTGCAATGAACGTTGCAAAAAGTCGGCTCAATAATGTATACTTGTTTTACCTCACCACTTTTTAATTTTTTTTTTTAAAATTTGAAATTTAAAAAAATTGTTAAATTAAAAAAAATTATTTATTATCACTCAAAACCCTTAGGGGCAGTTCTTTTTTGCTGTTTTCAAGTCGTTTTATGTTTTCGATTTTTCAAAATAGTGAAAACGTGTTCTCTTTTTCATTTTCGAAAACAAATTTTTGAAAACGAAGACCCCGTTCTCTTTACCGTTTGCAAGTCGTTTTCTGTTTTCGATTTTTGAAAACAATAAAAATACGTTCTCTTTCCCGTTTTCGAAAACGTATTTTCGAAAACAAAATATTATTGAAGAAAATTGAAAATGACAAAAAGTCGTTTTGAGAATTTTGAGTAGAAAACACGCTAAATGTTGACAACACGGGAAACAAATCCCTAAAGTGAGAAACAGACGTGTCATTCATTCTTCCTTCTTCATCAATGTTTTCTACCATCACCATCACCATCACCAGCCACCTAAACTACTTGAATCGACCGCTGTTAGAATCCGCAAACCTTCCTCTTCAACTCTTGCATCTTCCAGGCGAAGGCGTTTTCAAAAACACCCCCAATTTAGGGAAAACACCGCGCGACTGTCGACTGTTTTAGCCTTATTACCACAGCCGTGGACCACCACCATTCCACTCATCTCAAAGAGGCGCATCCAGTAAGACCATGGACATCCTGCAATTTTGGTCCAGACGCGATTGATTTTTGTGGAACCACTCGACTGCCATTTGTGAATTCTTCTACTGGGGTTGTTAATTATCCAGGTTACCTGGTCATTTTACACCATTTAAGTTCAATTGATCTTGAATTGACAAAGTAATTGTGAAATCTGCCTCTTTTTTATTGTGAAATCTACTGCATTGGTTTCTCTTTTTGTTTTTATCTTGTGTATAATCTACCTCTTTTTAATTATTACTAGTGGAAGGCACGTGCAAGGCACGTGCTTTAATGTAGTTGGCTATATATTAGCGTCGGTAATTTTGGGTTATTTTACACAAATTAATTTTTTACTGAAAAAATTTTGTGTATTAGTCACAAAAGCTGAGAGAAATAATTTTTAGAAATAATTTAGTTTTCGGTGTTTTTATAATTAAATATTTAGGAAATATTTGATATTTGGTTTGTCGAATTGTATATTTAATATATATTAGATATTTTTAGGATTAGGATACGATATATATAGTAGGTTTAACAGTAATTGTGAGACGCAAAAAATATTTATATTAGCGTGAAGATTTTATTTTTTTTAAAATTTTTTAATTTAGTTTTCGGTATTTTTATAATTGAATATTTAGGAAATATCTGATTTTTTTTTTTACGAATGATATATTTTATTATATATTAAAAATATTTTTATTAGTGTGAAGATTTTAAATTTTAAAATTATTTTAATTTAATTTTTGGTGTTGTTATAATTGAATATTTAAAAAATATTCGATATTTTTTTTTGTCAAATTATATATTTATTATATATTTTTAGAATTAGGATAATATATATATATATATATATATATATATATATTTTATTTATATTTATATAATAACAAGAAAGAAAAAAAAAAACAAAAAAAACAAAAAAAAAATAGACGGTCACAGTGCGAGACATGAAGTGCATGTCTCGCACTGTGCGAGACATGCACTTGCCGCAAGTGCACGTCTCGCACAGTGCGAGATGTGCAGTCTCGCACTGTGCGAGACCTAAAATCCTTTTTTTTTTTTTTTTTTTTTTCGTTTTCGCCTTTATTTGAACCTTAATTCGAGATATCAAACGAAGTTGAAATATTGCATTCTTAATATCATTTTGAAGAACTCACGGCCTAATATTTTACGACGTTGATGGTGTGTGAAACGGCCAATCGTAGCGAAAGTTACGTTACGTCAAAGTACGCTGTTCCAAACTAATATTTCGAAAATTTTCGATAACAAACTAACTTTAAAAATTCTTCGACGATTCTACGCTAGCCGAATCCATAAATCTTCTATATCCTCTCGAAACTCATTTCGAGAACTATATTATAGATATATCGAACGATCTAAATAAATATCGGAAATAGTTAAACGAACATCAAACGGACATATAACTAATCTTTTTATAAAAAAAAATTTGACGTTAAAATTTTTTATATTTTTTGACACTTATAGTTTTTTTTTTTATACAAATTGTCGATACGTGGCAAAAAAAACTCACGCAAGAAATTATCTCAAAACGACGCCGTATTTTTTTTTACGAATGATATATTTATTATATATTAAATATTTTTATTAGTGCGAAGATTCTAAATTTTAAAATTATTTTAATTTAATTTTTGGTGTTTATTTAAAAAATATTTGATATTTTTTTTGTCAAATTATATATTTATTATATATTTTTAGAATTACGATTATATATATATATATATATATATATATATATATATATATATAATAACAAGAAAAGAAAAAAAAAAATAAATAAATAAAATAGAGTAGCCATGTCACGGAGATGGAAGGCCATCTCCGTGACCATAGGCAATTTTTTATTTTTATTTTTTTCTAAAAAACTTATGTTTTTTTCTTGATTTACGGCTTAATTCGAGATATCTAACGAAGTCGAAATATTACATTCTTAATATCATTTTGAAGAACTCAAGGCCTAATATTTCACGACATTGATGGTGTGTAAAACGGCCAATCGTAGCGAAAGTTACGTTACGTCAAAGTACGCGGTTTCAAACTAATATTTCGAAAATTTCGATAACAAGCTAACTTTAAAAATTCTTCGACGATTGTACGCTACCCGAATTCATAAATCTTTTATATCATCTCGAAGCTCATTTCGAGAACTATATCGTAGATATATCGAATGATCTAAATGAATATCGAAAATAGTCAAACGGACGTCAAACGCGTGTGTTAAAAAAGACGTATAACTCGTCTTTTTATTGAAATTACTTTTTTTTGTCTCAATTTTCGAGCTTAATTCGGGATATCAAACGAAATTGAAATATTGCATTCTTAATATCATTTTGAAGAACTCACGGCCTAATATTTTACGACGTTGATGGTGTGTGAAACGGCCAATCGTAGCGAAAGTTACGTTACGTCAAAGTACGCTGTTCCAAACTAATATTTCGAAAATTTTCGATAACAAACTAACTTTAAAAATTCTTCGACGATTCTACGCTAGCTGAATCCATAAATCTTCTATATCATCTCGAAACTCATTTCGAGAACTATATTATAGATATATCGAACGATCTAAATAAATATCGAAAATAGTTAAACGAACATCAAACGGACATATAACTAATCTTTTTATAAAAAATAATTTGATGTTAAAATTTTTTATATTTTTTGACACTTATAGTTTTTTTTTTATACAAATTGTCGATACGTGGTAAAAAAAACTCATGCAAGAAATTATCTCAAAACGACGCCGTATTGTTTTTTACGAATGATATATTTATTATATATTAAATATTTTTATTAGTGTGAAGATTTTAAATTTTAAAATTATTTTAATTTAATTTTTGGTGTTTATTTAAAAAATATTTGATATTTTTTTTGTCAAATTATATATTTATTATATATTTTTAGAATTAGGATTATATATATATATATATATATATATATATATATATATATATAATAACAAGAAAAAGAAAAAAAAAAATAAAAAATAAAACTGTCACGGAGATGGCCTTCCATCTCCGTAACAGTGTCACGGAGATGGCTAGCTATCTCCGTGACCATAGTTAAATATATATATATATATATATATATTTTAAAACTTATGTTTTCGTCTTGATTTACGGGCTTAATTCGGGATATCAAACGAAGTCGAAATATTACATTCTTAATATCATTTTGAAGAACTCAAGGCCTAATATTTCACGACATTGATGGTGTGTAAAACGGTCAATCGTAGCGAAAGTTACGTTACGTCAAAGTACGCGGTTTCAAACTAATATTTCGAAAATTTCGATAACAAGCTAACTTTAAAAATTCTTCGACGATTGTACGCTATCCGAATCCATAAATCTTCTATATCATCTCGAAGCTCATTTCGAGAACTATATCGTAAATATATCGAATGATCTAAATGAATATCGAAAATAGTCAAACGGACGTCAAACGCGTGTGTTAAAAAAGACGTATAACTCGTCTTTTTATTGAAATTACTTTTTTTTTGTCTCAATTTTCGAGCTTAATTCGGGATATCAAACGAAGTTGAAATATTGCATTCTTAATATCATTTTGAAGAACTCACGGCCTAATATTTTACGACGCTGATGGTGTGTGAAACGGCCAATCGTAGCGAAAGTTACGTTACGTCAAAGTACACTGTTCCAAACTAATATTTCGAAAATTTTCGATAACAAACTAACTTTAAAAATTCTTCGACGATTCTACGCTAGCCGAATCCATAAATCTTCTATATCCTCTCGAAACTCATTTCGAGAACTATATTATAGATATATCGAACGATCTAAATAAATATCGAAAATAGTTAAACGAACATCAAACGGACATATAACTAATCTTTTTTATAAAAAAAAATTTGACGTTAAAAATTTTTTATATTTTTTGACACTTATAGTTTTTTTTTTTTTATACAAATTGTCGATACGTGGCAAAAAAAACTCATGCAAGAAATTATCTCAAAACGACGCCGTATTTTTTTTTACGAATGATATATTTATTATATATTAAATATTTTTATTAGTGTGAAGATTTTAAATTTTAAAATTATTTTAATTTAATTTTTGTTGTTTATTTAAAAAATATTTGATATTTTTTTTGTCAAATTATATATTTATTATATATTTTTAGAATTAGGATTATATATATATATATATATATATATATATATATATATAATAACAAGAAAAAGAAAAAGAAAAGAAAAAAATAAAAAATAAAACTGTCACGGAGATGGCCTTCCATCTCCGTAACAGTGTCACGGAGATGGCTAGCTATCTCCGTGACCATAGTTAAATATATATATATATATATATATATATTTTTTTTTTTTTTTAAAACTTATGTTTTCGTCTTGATTTACGGGCTTAATTCGGGATATCAAACGAAGTCGAAATATTACATTCTTAATATCATTTTGAAGAACTCAAGGCCTAATATTTTCACGACATTGATGGTGCGTAAAACGGTCAATCGTAGCGAAAGTTACGTTACGTCAAAGTACGCGGTTTCAAACTAATATTTCGAAAATTTCGATAACAAGCTAACTTTAAAAATTTTTCGACGATTGTACGCTACCCGAATCCATAAATCTTCTATATCATCTCGAAGCTCATTTCGAGAACTATATCGTAGATATATCGAATGATCTAAATGAATATCGAAAATAGTCAAACGGACGTCAAACGCGTGTGTTAAAAAAGACGTATAACTCGTCTTTTTATTGAAATTACTTGTTTTTTGTCTCAATTTTCGGGCTCAATTCGGAATATCAAACGAAATCGAAATATTACATTCTTAATATCATTTTAAAGTACTCACTCCCTAGTATTTCACGAAGTTAATGGTGTGCGAAACGGTCAATCGTATCAAAAGTTACGGCGCGTCAAAATAGGTCATTCCAAACTAATATTTCAAAAATTTCGATAACAAACTAACTTTAAAATTTTTTCGACGATTGTACGCTAGCCGAATCCATAAATCTTCTATATCCTCTCGAAACTCATTTCGAGAACTATATTATAGATATATCGAACGATCTAAATAAATATCGAAAATAGTTAAACGAATATCAAACGGACATATAACTAATCTTTTTATATAAAAAAAATTTGACGTTTTTATACAAATTGTCGATACGTGGCAAAAAAAACTCACGCAAGAAATTAACTCAAAACGACGCCGTAAAATTATTTTTTTTACGAATGATATATTTATTATATATTAAATATTTTTATTAGTGTGAAGATTTTAAATTTTTAAATTATTTTAATTTAATTTTTGGTATTGTTATAATTGAATATTTAAAAAATATTTGATATTTTTTTGTCAAATTATATATTTATTATATATTTTTAAAATTGTATAAGGATTAGGATATATATATAATAACAAGAAAAGAAAAAAAAAGAAAAAAAAAAAAAAGAACGCCTAAAACGATACAAAATGCCGACACCTGGCAAAGGACAAACTCACTCTTTTATTGTATAGGGATATATTTATTATATATTTTTAAAATTGTATAAGGATTAGGATATATATATAATAACAAGAAAAGAAAAAAAAAAAAAAAAAAAAAAAAAGAACGCCTAAAACGATACAAAATGCCGACACCTGACAAAGGACAAACTCACTCTTTTATTGTATAGGGATTTTTGTTTTCGTTTCTTTTTGAGGTAGCAGAAAGGGTTATATGTGCTTACTCTTCACACCACTCTCACAACAATTATCTCTCCTATCTGCAGAGTTTGCTTCTCTGAGGAAAAAAATATACTTGTAATTGAGAAACCTTTTTGTGCTTCGGATGTATTAACCTTCTTGCCATCTTGTTAATTTTTTGGGGTGCATTGCTCAAGGAATTATGGGCCATCTTCTATTCAGTGATAGTCTTAATGTTATGAAATTGAGTTATGGGCAGCTAGTTTTATTTGACAAGCCTCATATTACAATATTATTCGTCCTTACTGTGTTTTACGTAGACAAAATGATTGGAATATGAACATATGGAAGTTCATTATGGACTATTTGCCTTGTTAAAAATTTCTGACGACTTGGAATTTGGGATGGGGTCATGGATTTGCAAATGCTATGATTTCAATCACTCTGTTTGGGGAAGGAACATCTGATTTGAATTCTATTAATGAATTGGTATTGAAAACATGCAAAACATTGTAGTCCCAGAATAATGCGAAAAGCAGATATCACAATAATATCCATAGCTTGGTAATCCATTCAGTCAACCCTACACAAGTATGATATATCACTTTTTCGGGTTGCTTTCACAGGAAACAAGTAGATATCTCCTGCAATCTGCAATTTATTTTTTGATCTATTTGTTTAGCTTGTCAGCCTTGCAGAAAACGTGCCTTATTTCTTTTGCCAGATGCCTGCATCTATACATGTACTAGTTCATTATTTTGTCAACATTTGTCTTTATATCTACTTGTGTATTTATTCTGTTATACTTTATAAGAACTGTTGCTAGTTCCTCCATTTAGCTTGTATTTTGAAATGAACTAGAACAAGTTGTCCTGAATATGTATAGATGCTAGTTTTCTTTTTGGTGTATAACTGTGAATATTTCAAGAAGTTATGCAGGGGCATCTTGTATTTACTTGTACAAGATTTTGTTAGTAGTGATGATATAAGAGACTTTTGGATTGATTATACATCTAGGAATAGATTTCAATTTTGTTATTTGATTACTAATTTGAAAACTTATTTTTTGTTACTTTACTGATCTATTTTATGTTTGTTTGCAAGTTAGACTTCTAATTTTGTTGATCTGATTTATTGTGGAATTATTATATTGGTTTTTCTGACTCTTGAAGCTTATGCCTCGCCTCGCCTCGCCTCACCTCGCCTCTTACAGATAAAACGTATCAGTTCTTAATTGAACCTCTTTAAACATTTGTAATAAGATACAAGACAATGGGTCAGTCCCTTGTACGAGTGAGGGGTAACTTGCTCAAGTTAAACAGCATGAGAGAACTACCAAAATTAATAATTAAATAAATTAAAAGAGCATTTCAAATAGATTAATGGTTTGACCTCAATCATAATCCCCAGTCACTACTGCATAATAGAAATGACTCCCAATTCAAGTGGTAGCTTAAGGATGGCAAAACTTGACATCTTGACATCTATTTCTGTAATTTATGACATCAATTGATTCAACTTGCTTGTGATTTTTGTAATCTAGGTTGTAATTTATATGTCTACTCAAACACAAATGGAAGTTTGACATTATCCATGCGCGTAGGTTAATGACCAATGAACTACAATGAAGGGGACATAAGGCCTTACCTCAAGAAGTAAAAAAAAAAAAAAAGGAAAGCTTGATAGGAAATTTTGTTTATGAGTAATTTTTCTATTGGGCAATTATATGATGTGTAATTTTGTTGTTCATTCATTCGTAATTGATCTAATTTCATCTTATGATGTAAAAATCTAATTATTTTTTCCAAGATAGTTTTCCTGTAGCAATGACTGATTTGTTTCTAGAAAAACTGCAGTAGAAGAGAAGAGGGCTAAAGTGCAAAAGGAGTCCAAAGAACTTGATTATACTCGAAAGGCTATAGCAAAACTCATCCCCAAACACCTCATTCTGGATCGATGGCCCCTTCTTCAACTCACAATCAAGCAAGAAATGCTCTTGGATCGGAACTTGAAATGACTGCTGCCGTGTATAGAACAACAATTTTTTTTCTTATAATTTAGTTTTATTTTATCTTCATTTGAATTTTAAAAATTGAGAAACTAAAGGGATATATTTGCAATTTTATGTACGTTGTTAGTTTTTACATTAAAATTTTAATGTTAGTCCCAAAGAAAAAAATAAATTAATATAACAATTTATATTCGTGATGTAAAAAAAAAAAGACTTTTCGCAACGTTCAGTGAATGTTGCGAAAAACCCTGGAAATGTTTTTAGCAATGTTCATTGAATGTTGCGGAAAATATTTTTCAAATGTTATGAACATTGCGAATAACTTTTTCCGTAACATTCAGTGAACATTGCAAATAACCTTTTCAGCAACGTTCAAAATGTTAAAATTCTATGGCAACATCAGGGTTTGCAATGTACCCTCAAACGTTGTGAAAAGTCTACAGCAACGTTTTTCGAACGTTGCAAAAACCAGTTTCTGGTGTAGTGAGTAAGTTGAAAAGAAAGTGATGGATCACAATGCATTACATACTACTGTGGTGGTTGACGACCAAAAAAAAAAGTACTAAAAATGCTAGGATGACCTTTATGGGCAAACTGTCAAGTTTTGCTAAGTCATCAATACCTTCGGGGAAAATGTTGGGATGGTGGAAGCAAAGATCCAATGAATAGCTTATTCAACTGGATGAAAGTCGAGCGGCTTACATAATTATGACTAATGGAAATGTTGACCTTTAAATTTTAAGGGATTTAGAGGTCAACAGATCTCGACTCATCTCTCATCCACGTATATATTATCAGTAGATTTAGACATCACGATAAATTGCACAAGACCGACGTAATAAAAAGGAATGTGTATTAATGAATTTCACAAACACTTTCTTTTCTCTCCTTACTTTCTCAAAGACAATTGTGATTTTGTTCAAACTTTTCTTTTACGACAAAAAATTTACTATCAATATTTGATACTTTTCAACTCTACGACCACATAGGATAGACTAATGTAATTGGGCTAAAACCACATGTGCACAACCTCCTCACATGAGGGAGTCCCACGAATAAAATATTCAGCGTGGGCTCCCTCAAATGTGAGGGAGCTGTGTAACTTGATGCATACAATAGTGTACACCAAACATTATTCATCTTTATTGCACCCCTCATCCCACTGACAACATGCCCCCTATAAAAATGGGGGTAAGAGCGCGGCAATTAAAAAATGCTGCCATGAACCAAGGGTAAATGATGATTACATTTCACGATAGTAGTTTTAATATCACATAGGCTAACTAATGACTTTACTGGGGCCGAAGAAGAGAAAAATTGAGGGTGGAAGTACAGAAAGTAAAATCGATAAATATAGAAAAAATAAACTTTTATTTCGTTACTTGCTTGTTCAGATAAATAGACTATTTAATTTTCACATAACATTGAGAAAAATAATTGAAAAGATTTCAAAAAAATATTCTATTGTTAAATGACACGGTCGACTTCGGATACCTTTTGCTTAAGAAATTGAAGTATAATCTTAAAAGAGGAAGCTAGGATTGGATAGACAATAATGTAAGGGCATCTAGATTAATCCCTAAGACCTTAAGTGCTACATCATACTCTCATTGCAAATATATATTCTTGAAAAGTGTTGGGTGTCTACTAGAAATTATTCTAGGCTAGGCTACAACTACCCTTTTTTTTTTTTCAAATTCTCATACTTATTTTCCATTACATATTTACACAATAGAATATTTTACACGTAAATCTAAAACTTTTTTCTTACTTTTCAAAAAAATGCTAAAAAACTCATTTGGATGACCACTTGTTTGACCACACCCTTACATGAGTATGTGGGTTCTGCGAAAATAAAATAATATTTTTCCTCCAAATATGTGTAGATGTGATCATCATTGCGGTCAAGCAAGCGGGGACTAAAGCATGACTCTACTGTTTAATCACATATTCTCCAAAACATCACTAATGAAAATTTCATTTTTTCCAAAATAATGACCATCAAATAGTGACTTGGAAAGCTAACGATGTTGTTAATTAAAAGTTAGGTTGTCGGTCAAAATTAACATAACAAATTAAGCACAAAAATCTTGTGCCCTATGGTGCTTTTTGCAACTAACGCTAATATGAAAACAGGTATTTCTCGACAGAAAGTATGCTTTTAACTTTTTAGATTCAAAACTTTTTGACTTAATAGAAAAGAAAATCAAAGCCAGTTTTCTTTAATTATAATTAAATTGGTAACACAAGTCACTCGGTCCCTCTTATAATAAAAGGTTGGTGGGAGGGGGAGGGGGGGGGGGGGAGAGGTTACAGGCGGGGCCATGCATGGATGTAATGGAGTAGCAATGAGTGGTTTCCCATGTGAAATTAAGTCTCCTTCAATCCTTCAGAATTTACTTCCGTCACTTCCTACTTTCTGTTATTACCCTTTTATTAATAGACTAGAAAGATTCCTACACTTCATTGATATCGCTAATTTCTCTCCTATTTGGTATGCGATAACGATGTTAATTAGGTCAGATTGGACGAACTTGTCAAAGAAAGGTAAGTGATGGGCAAAGCCATTAACGAACTGAGCTTTTTACTGGTCGGGCCATCTCGAGCTGACTTCCTCTGACACCAGTTGTTTTTGGTAGATCAAATAGTTTGTTATATTATACTCAACTTTAGAGTCCATTTTTTATGAAGTGCAGAAGGAGTTGGAATAAAATTTTCGTGCGTTTTTCTTATATTTGTGTCGTTGTTCATCTTTCCTATAATCTTTCGTTATGTCAATTTGCTTGATGAAAATGTAGTATTATGTGAATGGCGTTTCTCAATGGATAAAAAAATGCATTCAAGTAGTGTATCATTTTCACACTAAACTTAAGAACACGGGGATTTTTAACATAGAAGGGATATAAGCAAAGCATTAACTATGAATATATGGCATATTTATTAAAGGAAAATGACTAAGAGTCCGTTTAACATGACTTTTGATAAGTTAAAATGAGCTTTTGAGAGTTACTTTTAGATTTGTTCATTAATTTTATAAAAATAGTTCTTCTAATTAGAAAAGTTTTTAGAGAAAGTTGGTTCATTGTGATTTCTTCTAAAAAAATTTTGGGAAAAGAAATCTCTTGTGGCAATTAGTTTTTAACTATCAATTAAGGTCGTTTTCTCAATACACTCTTTCGTAAAAAAACAAAAGCAAATATCTTAACGTGACAAAGAAGAGATATATATGTAAGTCTAATCTCCTGCTCACAGTAGACATGAATTATAATATCAATTCCATGGGTGTGCTGTGTTGCCACGTTATTTTTTGACATGCCAATACAACATGTTGCCACACTCACGGTGAACATTAGAGCTCTTGCTCACTATAGTCAGATGATCAACCTCGGATACATATATCGAGACTATACCGTGTAAAAAGTGAAGACTAGTCAAATTTGTCTCCATGTTCTATTTTATAATATAGAATTGGTACGTAATGAAGTGATCATGCAATCGATAATAATAATAATAGAGTTGAGTGTGACCAGCTATAATTTGTTTAATCATAAAAAGGTGGTAGATGAGAATAGGATGCCTAAAAGGGCATATCGTCGAAAAGCATGTTCTGCAAATCTATCAATCCATATTTTTTTAATTTATATTTTGGTTTTTACAAATCAAATTAATGCTTAACAAGTTTGATATATGTACAACAAAATTGAATATTTGTATTAATGTATACTAGTACTCGATTGATTATAATGAAACGTAACCAATAAAAACGATCTTTCTTTTTTAATTTTATTTAGGCTATGTTTGAGCCTCATTATTTCCTCATTAATAGAAGTATTTGGACCCTTTTTTTAAAACTTGGTGGGTCCCACAAGACACAAAATGGTCAAAAATGGCAGGCTCATCACTGTTTTAACGGCTCTATTTTTTCTATTAATGTACAATAAGCAGGCTCTTAATTTGTTCCAATTTAATATACTAAAATCATTGTACAAAATGTTTTGAGAACATCGTAACCATATATAGCTCTCTAAAATATATTTTCCTCTAGAGAATTTCTTATAAAGGTTTTTCAATGTAAAAAAGGAAAAGCACAATGTTGTGATTAATTGCAAGCGTACGATGTCGATTAAACAAATAGTAAAGTAGTTCTAAATAGCCTGTAATATGTATTATGATTTGCACGAAGATTATCTATTTGATTATTGCTTCAACTGTACCCAACTTTTATTAGAATAAAAATATTTCAATGTGATTTTAAATATGATCCTAAAATATATAAATCTACTAAAATAATTAAAATGTTCGCAAATAGAAAATTGCTAATTTTTACTTACGTATGAAAAGTGTAAAGGTTTGCGAGTTTACAACAATTATCCTTTTAATCTTAATAATCAAATTCTAACAACAATCAATTATGTGTACCAATTGAATTCTTCTAAATTAATTGAATTACTTCTTTCGAGTTCAAATCAATCCTACTTCATTAAGTCAACTCGCTATATTATATGTAAATCTGGACCTAATTAAGATTATTGAATTATAAAATAATTCTGTTAAGAATCACAAAATTGGTAAAAGTGTATCTCTATTTTCTAACCAAATTCTGATTTTTACTACTTGATATAAGCAAAAAATTCGCATCTCAACCTTTTACCATTCACGAATTAATGAAATAAGGGTTAATTATTTTCAAGCATAAAGAGTAGAAGTAAAATGAATGGACAAACGTTAATATTAAAAATAAAATAAAAAATCGAACGATGTGTTTGATTGCGAGCATGAAATTTACACGAAATGAAAATAAATTCTAGGCAATTGAATTGCCTAAAAATTATTTACAAGGAAATTGTCAATTAAATATATTTGATTGATTTTATTTTCAACCTAGAATAAATTATATTTGTCAAATTTTTATTGGTATGTAGATGGGAGAGATGTGGTAAATGAGAGAGAAAGAGAGAGTGAATTAATTGGAAAATAAAAATATACTCCCCCTAAAATAAAATATTTTCCTTGTTTTCAAGAAAATATGTCACGTGATCTAAAGTATGAAAATATTTTTCATGAAAAAAATATCAATCAAACAGTACAAAAGTATGAATTTTAGTGAAAATGACATTTTTCATAGAAAAATATTGACAATCAAATGTACTCAAAATCTAATTATTAAAATTAATGTTCAAAACTATGTTAAAATCGTTCACCCCAACTAGTGGTTTAGTTACATATCATAATGGAAGAAAGACACAAAAATGATTTCGAATACATCAACAAGTTAAAAGGAGAAGCGAGAAAAATATGAATTTTTTGCACCAGGAATCCGCTTTTTTCATGTCAAGGTCTTGAAATCCCAGCTTCTTCTTTCTCTATTCTCTTCTATCTTTATTTATTATTGTTATTTTTTTTTTCCTCTTATCATCTTATGTGTGTAACCCTTCTATTTGACCTAGATATGTCTTTATATAGCACTTGAAGTCTTGAACCGACTTTGAAGTCATGCCCAACAAAGACAAAAATAATCCCAAGTTGAACATGTAAAAACCCTAAAATTTCAAGGCCAACCTGCGGTTTGCACACCACAGTCAAATCCTTCACATTGGGCTGATCGTGGCAAATAGCCGATTCTTTGGAGTGGACAGATCGCGGTTTGCAAACTACAGTCTCTTCTGTAGCTATCAACTTGTTATACTTTTGTCCCTATTTCAAGTTTTTTTATTCGATTTGACTGTTTTATCCTAATCTTCAACTTTGATCCTACAACTTTTAAAAAGCATTAATGTTGGTCCCCGAACCTCCATTAATCATCCAAAATTGATCTTCCTCATGTCCCAAAAGTGTGCAAATCAGTCTCAAACTTTGCATATAGTTGAATTTCACACCCAAATTACTTCGAATTACTCTCTTAATATTTCGTATGAATCTCGTGCAATTTGGATAGTTTTTAATTTTGTTGAACCAACTCAATTTAGGTCCAAAATCTTCATTTTTTGCTCCAAGTACCATAAAGTCCGTGTTTTACTTAAATTGATAAATTCCCACTAAATTAAATAGAAATTCGCTCAATATATAAATCAAATTTACAAGTATGTATAATCTTATAAAATATACTTATCACATTATCATCAATTTAGTGGTGTTAAAGTGGACAACTAGTGCCAACTTGGCTTGTCAGTGAAAAGTCTTAAACGTGAGATGATCCTAACTTTAATAAAAACAAATTAAGCTAGTTCATTTTGATATCTCTATCTCAACTAGGCTAGCTAATGCAAAACTTCTACTTAAAGACATGTATATTCTTCTTTTTCTCCCACCGTTATTATCGAAATCCTTACAAATTTCCTCTTCACTATGTTGCAACGGAATTGGTAAACTCCGTCCGTGTAATTGCAAACTTACCGTCAAAATATATCTGTCTGTATCGATGCACGATCCAAAATAATGACAATGTAGATTTTTTCCACAATTTACTTGTGTATTTAAAAGGACAAATTAGAGTTGTTAGAACTTAGAAGGAGAAAAAGTTCTCCTGCAGACAACATCGTTTGTTAGTCTACCCTCTCTCTCCATTATTCTCAGCCCTTTATTAGCAAAATTTCAAAGAAGGTCATTCAACTTGCAAGTTTGTTTTATATTAGTCATGTAATTTTGTTTTTTTCCAAAATTAATCATCTAATAATGCTTTTATTTCAATTGAACCATTCTAGGAGTAACCAAGACCAAAACTAGTGACCCAAGGCTCATCTCCAAGTGGTGAAAGGGGAAGGTGAAAAAAATCTAGCATCGCTTGCAACTGTCGGGTAAGGGTTCGAATCCTGAAATATGGATGAGGTCCTTGATAAGTGGGAGTTAAAGGACAGTCTTCCACTCTACATCCTTTGAGGCATAACCTGCGATTTACCCTCCACCAAGACCCAGGGCAGGTGGGGGTGCCAGTAATAGGACGTAATAAAAAATAAAAAATAAAAAAAGACCAAAACTAGTGACTAGTTCCACATGGACATCACTAATGAAATGCACGATTTGACACTTATTTGACACTAAGCCTATATTTGGCCCCCATTCTTTTAAAAAATCATTTTTTTAAGAACTCATTTTCAATCACATATTCTCATATAAAATAATATTATACATAAATTGAAAAAAATTCTTACTTTTTAACTACACAATCCCTAACAAAACACTATTCAAAATACATTTTTTTGTCAAAAAAATGGGGCTCAAACAAGGGCTAAATTGACAATTAGTTTGGCCAAATGAAAAAACGATAGCATGAAGATGGATTTAAGTTCTTAAATGACTAATATGAATTTTCGTAGCTTCTTAAAAAATATGGGCTTTTGTTATCGGCATGACTTAGCGTCAACTTACGCATAACATTAGCCACATGAGAGTAGCTTGTTTGAACTATCAAAGACTTGTTTATTCTTAAATGATACATCGAGCACTTGTTTCTTAAGGTGATCAAGAGATTTGTGCCAAAATCAAGGACGTGTCATCAATGATTTTTTCACCCTCGTCTTATTCAGTTATTTTCTAGATGATTTGGATAGGGCCTTGAAAGTGTCCGAAGGTGGATTTGGTCATGGTTACCTAAGGGATAGTCAAGCTAATAAAATTGTAGTTTAGGTGATCAAAACAAAATAAATTAAAGTCAAGTGATCAATAGAAATAAACCTATAAGTGGGGCGACCTTCAATAATTTTTTTCCTTCCTTTATTCACGCCGCATTCACTCCCAGACTCACTCATTTCTCCCCCGTTTCTAAAACAAGAATCCATCCTCTTCTTCCCCATTTCTTAACCATCTTCCATTTTTCAATTATTCTCTCTCTTTAGAAAAATGTCTGAGCTGTGCTTTTCAAGCACGTTGAAGACCCATTTTTCTAGTCTTCTCATCTCTGACTTGATGATCTCACTTGGTTCCTTCATATACTCTCATCCTCTATATTTCTCATACTTAATTTTCTTATCTCCTTACCTTCTGAAACTCATTTCTTTTCTATCTCCTCTCTTCATCACAACTTTTCTTCTTTCTCTCTCTCTCCTCACCCTGATTCCCAGTTTTTATAAAAAATTTGCTATTGATAAATCTTCGTCTAAAGATGATGATGAACATGAAGAATTTCAGTGCATGGAGGATCTAGAAGTGTATAAAATCGTGTTTGGGGAGTCAGAATTCGAGGTGAAAGGAATCCTCTTGGATGAAAAATCGGAAGTGAATTCTAGCCATGAAGATTCCAGCAGTATCAGCAAATCTGAGGCTTTGACAGGTACTTTAGAAGAAAATTCAGTTCATACGGATTTGGATGAAAAAGTTGAGGGAAAAAAATTAGTACTAGATGAGTTTGAAACCATGACTTGTAATGTGGAAGGCAAGAAAGTTGACCCGACATCGGGCACGAAAGCCGACGAATTCGTCAAAAAGGAGAAAGAGATTTATTTGACGAGAAATGGATCCGAGGCAACTGATAATGGTGGAGAGTACACATGGAAAGTCAAAAGTTCCGAGAATTTTTCAGCTCAACACCTGGGGAGTTATGGGTCAATGAGAAAGGAGAAAGAGTGGAAGAGGACATTGGCGTGCAAGTTATTTGAAGAGAGACGCAACGTAGATGGAGGTGAAGGGATGGACTCTTTGTGGGAGACCTATGAGATGGATTCAGACAAATCAAAGCTCAAAAACGACCCGAAAAAGATGATCAATATCAAGAATAAGAACAAGAACAAGAACAAGAAAAGTGTAATTGATGTCCAAGAGAATGATAACGAGGAAGAAATTGATGGAAAATTGTGTTGCTTACAAGCCCTCAAATTCTCAGCAGGGAAGATGAATTTGGGAATAGGAAGGCCTAATGTTGTTAGGAATATTTCCAAAGCCATTAAAGGAATTGGATGGTTGCACACAGTGAACAGGCAAGTCAAGAAGGTGCATCATAATGGAGATAGATATTAATTTTCTATTTAATTAAGTTTGCAAATTAAACTCTGTATTTTTGTTCTAAAAGAAGTTATTTCTGCAAGAAATTCTCTTAAGCTTCTATTACGTAGCATGTGCATATTACATAATTTTCCTTATTAGCTGAACCTCTGTAAGTTTCTGCTAGTTTTGGCCTTCTACCGGATTTTCTGTTATTAGATTCATGATCTGTGACTAAAACCAGCGTCAAATGAGGTGTTGGGTTTTCCTTTGGTAAAGATTCTCCGACGCTCAAGTCAATCAGAATTAGTGAAGACAAACTTGTGGTCTTTCCCTTTCTTTGACGTGAGTTGGTAAGTCATGCAAATTGTCCATTGATCATAGTTAATTACTATTTCGTCTCAAGATTTGTCCATTGCTAATTCAAATATCTAGCATCACTATTTCGATATCAAGTCTTTGTCTGGCATCAATTTACTGTATGAGATATGATGCCAATTCTTTCTTGATGTAGTGTCAATTTTCTCACATCCGTCGTTGATTTGCTACCCATTTTCTAGACATGTAAGTTACGGATTTTCCAGTCTCAATCCAATACTCATTGGTGCAAGTCTATAATTAATTTTGCATAACTGATTTGGACTTTATGTCGAGTTTGAACCGTACATAATTTGATACGATAATATGACACATTGTATCACGAAACTAAATAAAATATTTATGGCTTCTAATCATTTTGGCTACATTGGGCAAATTTGCCCTTATTTAGAGCTATGCCTCATGATTGAATTTCAGTATGGTCATCCTCCTCCCACTCTACCCAAAAAGAAAACAAGATTGGTGTAAAAATAAATTATAATTAATTTTACTTATTGCAAGATCTCGTGCAATGTACAAGGTACTTTTTTCTTAATCTAAAATTTCAATGAAATTATCATTACTAATTATGTTTGAACTAAAATGTTCGACAAGTTCTTGTAAACATCGTGTTTATAATGAAGATGAATGATGGATAAATGGATAGTATTTGAATCAAATAAAAAGTGATTTGATTTTTATTTAGCAACAATTGCTTTTCAGATTAAAGTTGTTTATAATTGGTTTTAATTACAAATATATGGAAATGAGTGACAGATAAATAACCGACACTTATGAGTCTCACAAAATATATAGATAAAAAGTAATTTGGTCGATTATAAACAAATTATAAACAAAAGGCAAAGAATGGCTAAATTGACACATGGTAAGCCATCAACCGTACCAATTTTTACCAGAACTTTTTAACTTTATGGTTTCCATGATTTTACTAATTATTATTTATTTTTACTTCAAGATTGTTGAAATCGTTCATTATAGACTATAATGAACTTTTACCTTAAGAAGATGTTTTAGGACACACACATCAATATGACTACAATCATTCTAGCAAGGATAATTATTATAAATTAAAATTATAATAATGTTTTGTTCATGAAAAGCACAGAAACACGATATTAAATTCAAGATATAAAATAACCTTAACTCAACAGAAAGAAAGAAAAACTTCTAGAAATTAAAAGATTGAACACAAATAAATTTTCCAGCTGAAACTCCAAAAGTTTGTCCATCACTTCTAACGCATATACCCTTGTTGAGTATCCATTAAAATGAATATTGGTCGGTTGCACTATAAAGCCTCAAATTGGCAACGAAGGTTACAAAACATTCATCCAACACAAGAGAAAGTACATATCACTTATTTCTTCTGAAATAAACTGGAGATCTTCTAAGAATCACACAAAAACTACACAATTGCCTTCTGAAAAAATCAACTACGAGAACTCTCTAGCTTCACTCAGAATATTACAAAATCAAGGCTAACAATTACAAATCTCAATTCTCAAATGAGACATTTAAGAGAGAGAATGAAGCAGATTAGAAACCCTAGCTCCAGGAAAAAATTCTCTCTCAAAGTCGTAACTTAGAAGTCAGATGAAAAGTACCAAGTGAAACAATACTCAAAAGATATACAATATAAACATCCAGATGCCAATCCAATAGTCAAAATAAGGACACGTGTCACGATCCAGTTGAACCACTGTACTAGCAAAATCGCATTGCTAAAACACGGTTTCAATATAGAAAATTAGGGAGCACACAACCCGGGTTCGACCTCAACAATCTCTACCTTGCTATCTTAATTTTTGGTTCATAGTGCAGTCAAGAGCATATCAGCATTTTCATATTTCATTTGCTCTAATTACTTGTACATTCATCACAAAGTATCAACAGAAAATAACTTCAAATAATTCTAAAATTTGTTTAAAGGTATTATTTTTATCCACATATCTGAATGATTAAATTGGGTAACAACTTTACCAATTTTCAACATTCCTTTTGGAATAATATCCCTTATGAAATGATATTTAATGCCTATGTATTTAGTCCTATAAATGTATAGCACTTTGATTATCAGATAATAAAATTTCATTTTTATTAGCAAAATCAAGTTCATTAAATAAACCACTCAACCAAATACCTTCTTTAAAGGCATTATAATCATCAATGTATTCTGCTTCAGTTGAGGACAAAGCTGTTGAAATTTCTAACTAATTACAGTACCACACAAAGTAAAGAAATAAGATGATATTGATTTTCTATTATCTCTATCTCCAACAAAATCAGAATCAGTATACTCTTTTAAAGTTACATTGTCTTTATTCATTAATTTTAAACACAAGACCAAAATCAAAAGTTCATTTCAGATATCTTAAAAGCCATTTTAAAGCATTTCAATGTTCATACTTAGGGTTACTCATGAATCTATTTAGAATGCTAATACTATGAACAAGATGAAGTCTAGTACATATCATCAAATGTATAACAGATCCAATCACATTTGCATGAGGAGTTTAGACATTCTAGCAAATTCTTCGTTAGATTTAGGATAGAATTAAGATGAAAGTTTAAAATGGTTTGTAAGAGGAAAATTGGTTTACAATCAAACATGTTAAACTTTTCAAAATTTTAACCACAGTTTTGTTGATTCAACAATAACAGGTCTTTTTCTTTATTTCTCAAAATTTGCATGCCAAAAATCTTTTTTTTTTGGTAGAACCAAGATCCTTCATATTAAACTCAAATTTCAGTTTTTGTTTGATATCCTCAATTTTAGATTTAACATAGTTAGCAAGCAACATGTCATCAACATAAAGCACCACGTATAAAGAATTCTTACTTTCTTTACTTTTACAGTAGAGACAAATATCATAGTTGTTTATTTGAAAATCAAGTTTCACAACAAAAGTGTCAAATCCTTTGTATCACTGTCTTAGTGCTTGTTTTAAGCTATACCCATGATTTCTTTAGCAAACAAACAACATTTTCAGAATCTCATTTTTATAAAACCAACAGACTACATCATATAGATTTTTTCATCTAAATCTTTATATAAAAAAGGCATTTTTAACATCTAATTGATCAAGTTCCCATTTAAATTGAGCAACAAGAGCTACAATGTATACTTAACTATATGGGAGAAAATTTTAGTGTAATCTACAACTTCTCTTTGTGTAAATTCTTTTGCAATAAGTCTAGCTTTGTATATAACATTTTTATTTTTATTTTTCCCTTTCCCTTCCTTTATTTTAGATCCATTTGCAATCAATAAGTCTATAGTACTTAGGTCTTTCAACCAATTCCCATGTTTTATTCTTAAGGAGCGAAGACATTTTATCTTTCATAGCAACTTTCTAGTCTTTAGCATCTTTATAGTTAATAGCATCATCATAGGAGTTTGACCTATTTTTAATTTGTTCTTGATAAGTAAACAATGAGACAAAATTATCACAATCAAATCTAGTAGGAGGTTTGATCTGTCTTCTCTTTTTATCTCTTGTGAGTTGATACTCATCAAGGGGAAAAGTTGCATGATCAAACTGGCCATCAAGTTCCGTATTTTGATCATATTCAGTTTTAGTTAAAGTAACATTTTCATCAAGACCAAATTCCTCAACTGCAAATGTAGGTGTTTCTCCTTCAATATGAGGAGTCTCCACCTCAATTTGAACATCTTTTTTAGTCAAATCATTTTTCCCTTCTAAGCATGGCATAATAGATTCATTAAAAATTACATCTCTTTTTATAATTACCCTATAACCTTCTTCACTTTTAACCCATAATCTGTAACCTTTAATATTTTCATCATAACCCAAAAAAACACATTTAGGTGATTAAGGTTCTAACTAACTAATGTTTTCATGAGCATATGCAGCACAACCAATTACTTTCAGGTGACAATAATCAATAGAATTTCTAGACCAAACAGATTCAGGAACATCAAAATTCAAGGCACTGATAGGACTTCTATTAATAAGATATGCAACCGTTTTCACAGCTTCATCCAAAAACAGTTTAGGTAAACTAGAACTTAAAAGAATGCGTCTTACCTTATTTAATAAAGTTCTAGTCATTCTTTCATCTATGCCATTTTGTTGTAGTGTATAGGTAACGGTTCTATATTTTAAAATGTTACTCTTTACAAAAAGTTGTTGGATTCATAATTATAGAATTCCAAACCATTATCAATCTTAAGAACTTTTATTTTATGATCAGTTTGGTTTTCAATTTATGTTTTCCAATCTTTAAAAATAGAAAAAGTTGCATTTTTTTTAATTTTAATAAGAAAATCCATATTTTCTATTGAAGAATCATCAATGATCAGAACATAGTATCTAAAGCCAGATAAAGTACTCGCTAAAGCAAGACCCCATAGATCAAAATAATTAAAACCCTAGGTTTGTATAGTTTCGACTATACTCGTTTAGGTGATATAGGGATATACATCTACCTTAGGTGACCCTTAGAATATTCTCACAACAATTTAATGCAATTGGTTAAGTTGTGTCCACATAGAGATATAGTGGATAGGTTAATCAATTATGGTTAATTTCACTCGGGAGAGGTTGTTAATTAAAATTGGAGAATCGGGTCTAATCTGATACTTTAGTAAAACTAGCATCTTTATTTCATCGATTTTGATACTAATGAAACAACGGTTAAGTGAAAGCATAAATTCCAACATTTTTCAAATCAAAAAACCCTTTTTGTCATTTACTTTGTTTGATTTAAAATTAACTCAAGTCATTTGTTTTGTTTTCTCGTTTTAAAAATCAATTTTTAAATGTGTGTGTCCGTCGTTAATTTGAAACACATAAACTTGTAATTGGATAAACACTTCTCGTGGGATCGACTCGGACTTTAAAAAGTCCATTATACTACTTGATCCGTACGCTTGCGATATTTGTATTCGGCCTGATCACTCCCCTCCCTTTTAAACAAACTAGAGTTTTTTTATATTAAAAAATAAAAAGAAAAATTGAAGGGTCGGTACCTTGAACTTTATTGGCCCTTCCCTTGCCCCTTGAAAAATTCGGGGTTTTCTTATGTTAAAAAAAATGTCCATCAAATATTTTCTTCCAACAAACAAGAAGTCAATTATCCCCATCAACAATGACAAAAACCTCAAGTGCTCGAAGTTCTTTACTTTGGAAGATTTGATTGGATCGATTTCTTTAAACTCAATATTCTACCCAATATTGAGTTAGAGAGGGAGGGTGTTAAATGTAGAAATACAATATAGAGTATTTTTC
The DNA here is from genome assembly GCA_019395295.1 of Osmanthus fragrans. Taxonomy (NCBI): domain Eukaryota; kingdom Viridiplantae; phylum Streptophyta; class Magnoliopsida; order Lamiales; family Oleaceae; genus Osmanthus; species Osmanthus fragrans. The sequence goes on along the minus strand of CM033343.1, from coordinate 19,074,955 downwards.
ATTGTAATATTTTCTTTTAGTGTAGGATTATTTTCTTTAATCAATATTCTACCCAATATTGAGTTTGAGAGGGAGGGTGTTAAATGTAGAAATACAATATAGAGTATTTTCCATTGTAATATTTCCTTTTAGTGTAGGATTATTTTCTTTAATAGTTAATTGTGTAATATTTTCTTTTATGTTTATTTTCTTGTACAATTATTTGTAACCCTAAGTTTTCCACATTGTAATATTTACAAGACCATAATAATATAATTTATATTTCTTCACACAAATCGCCGACATCGATCGTCGATTTTCAGTTCTCGACGTTGATCGACGATTGTCCACGATCAAGGGTTGCTGGTAAGTCTTCAATCTTCTTGGATATAGTTTTGAACGAGTTAATTAAATCACCAATCATCAACATTTGTCCTTGATTACTACTTGCTCACCCAAAAATAAATGGTTATTGAATGCTCACCCACATTTGAAAACAATTATCCATCCATCACAATTTTAACTTTCATCCATCCAAGTAGCAAATGGCAGACGAAAATCATGCGTGGCACTAACACCGTTAAAATTGGCCAAATGGACACGAACCCAAATGAATCTCTCCCCAAATGAATCGTCATTTTCCTCTTTCTCCTCTACTCTGTTTTTAGTCCAGCAACTTTCTCTCCCAAAATCAATAATCTGATTTTCCCCAAATTAAAAATCAATTTCTCTCCACCTGAAAGCCTATCAAGAACGAACATATCATTGCCAAAGGGGTGTGATCGAGTTGGTAAAAAGGGTACACTTGAGAAACCAAGTAGCTCTCAACAAGGGTTCAATCCCCCCCCCCATGAGGTATCCGCTGCCTCATTTGAGGTGATTTACTTGGCTGGTATAATTTACGGGTATTGTGTCAGCTCCCAGGTTTATCCAGTGCACACTGGTGGTTGGGCCTCAGCTCTATGAGTGGTCGGAGCTCTGCAAGTAGCGGCTGCGGGTTCGTGGGTCATCAAAAAAAAAAAAAAAAAAAAAGAACGAACATATCATTATGTTGCAAACTTGGTGGTGTCCAACACTATAGTCATGTTTCTCGATTTCCAAAACTTGGCTTCGCACTCACGTCTGAATTCAGCTTCAGATGGCGATTCCAAATTTGGCCTCTTTTGTTCGACATCGTTTTATTCTAAGCTAACTCATTTTCATCCTTCCAACAAAAAAATCTCATTTTTTCCCTCAAAATTGGAGAAAGATATCTTGGCGAATATTTTCCCATTCATCGTCTACAGTCCTGCCTCTAACGGGCCCATCTTCCCCCTGTGAAAACAATAACAGCAGCAACAAGCTAAAAAATATTTTCTGAAGGGAGTTTTATTGTCATTCTAACCAGTTCTCATATACTTCATGTGTGATGTTACGTAGATTGCTGCATTTTCATGCTCTGCCGTAGATAATTTATCACTTACAATATTCTCTGCTTTTATTTTCATTTTTCCTCATTTATTCGCAAGGAGGTTTTGACTACCTGCCATGGGTCGGTGTTCATAAATTGCCATTATCTTTCAGGTGGAGAGAAATTGATTTTTAATTTGGGGAAAATCAGATTATTGATTTTGGGAGGAAAAGTTGCTGGACAAAAGACAGAGTAGAGGAAAAAGAGGAAAATGACGATTCATTTGGGGATAGATTCATTTGGGTTGGTGTCCATTTGGCCAGTTTTAGCGGTGTTAGTGCCACGTATGATTTCCGTCTGCCACTTGTCTACTTGGATGGATGGAAGTTAAAATGGTGATGGATGGGTAATTGTTTTTAAAAGTGGGTGAGCATCCGGTAACCATTTATTTTTAGGTGAGCAAGTAGGAATTAAAGACAAATGTTGGTGATCGATAATTTAATTAACTCGCTCTGAAAGTAATGTTGGGTTTCATCGGTATTTATTTATAGAAAGAGAGAGTGCTAATCTGGGGTTCATATTTTTTCTCACACACATTCTCAATAAAATAATATCAAACATAAAATAAAAAATTTCCTTTTTTATTCAAGCATTCTTATAAAAAAATTACTTTTTCAATTTTTTTTTCCTTAAAACCTCATTGAAGACTAAATAAATAAATTACTTATTTATTTTGTTCATATTTGTCTCTCTTTAAAACAAGTTTTTTATTGTTCATACTCATTTTTTACCACAAATTCACATAATAAAATATTTTATACATAAATTCAAAAAAATTTCTATTTTTCAATCAAACATTCTCCAAAAAATCACTATTCAAAACACAATTTTTTCCCCACTATTGGCCATCAAACACGGACTTCACATTCTAGTACTTTCTTTTACAAGCCAAATAATTACTAATATAAACTAAACGTCGTTACGTGCGTTGCACAAGTTTTGTAATTTTTTGTTTTGGGGTGGGTTGATTCTTGAATTATATATTTATTTTTAAATGCTGATCGGGTTTGAATAACTGTAAAAAAATTGAAAAAAAAAAGTAAAACATTTTAATTTTTTTTTAAATAGAAAAAATAGTACCTACTTAATTTTGAACTATATATATTTATTTAAAAATAGAAAAAAAAAGTTTGAATTGGATTATTATTATTATTAATATTTATATTAAATTCTCCTCAAGTAATAAATAACTACTATGGATTACGTTAAAACAAAATTAGATTATTTGTTGGCATGAATCTATTTTAGAGAATTAAATGACAAAATTAGTTGTACTCTATGTTTCTTTTGTGAAAGTTTTTTTTATTATGTAATTTTCTATATTGTGATGTCAAATATATGTGATTTTTTATTAGTTTATTAATAAATGAAATATTTTAATAATTTTAGTAGTAATAGAATTTGTAATTAAATAATTGTTGAGAATTTAAAAAATAAGAAATAAAAGGAAACTAAGATTATTTGGTGTAACAAGTTGAAATTGACTAATCAAGATGATGCGAAAGTTGCACAATTTTATTGAAATGGATTGGAGATGCTTTAAATATAAGAATTCATAACTTAAATTCAAATGGCATCAAATTAAAGATGAGTGATTCCACTCAAAGTTAGGTGACGCACAATGCATTTAACTTGTTGTATTATCTGTGTCAAATTCAAACTCGAAAAGTTCACGATGGGATTGTATATGAGAATGACAAATTTACTTTCAACTTCTTTGATGAACAAAAATATATGTTTATCTTGAAAAATATTTATTTTAAAATTATAATTAGTTATTTAGCCACATGTCCTGCTAGTCAAATATGTTGAAAATAATCAAAATTCAAGAAAAACACTGCTACTTTTTAAGTTTAATAACATATTGTTGGTGAAATAAAAGCCAATGATTTTGTCATTTAAAGATTCAATTAGTTGATGACTAAGTCGTGTTTAACCACATACATTTTAAAGGAACTACACACAATTATTTGTTCCAATTTTAACTTAACTATACTTGATAAATACACTACTAAATTCCAAATTTAACCTTGTATTATTTATTTTATATTTTTTGGAATACTAAAGGGAAAAGTAGCATGGACAAGTTCTAAAATCATTGGGAGTTCTAAATTTGAATGAAGAATTTTGTTTTTTTTTTTTTTTTTTTATCTTGCTAGGACTTGATTCTTTGTTAATTTAACTGTTTGGTCCAACTTTTTTTGAGATTATAAGTTAGTCAAACTTTATTTTTAATTACAATTTTTATGGGATCAAAAACTTATCCCTCTATTATTAAATGAAGCAATGTCACACTTACTTTTCATTCTTGACGTATTTTACTTCTCCATTTTATTCATGTTTTGTTTTATTTATCATATTAATTTCTTCAAGTTTAAGATTTAATGGTAAAAGTGTAGCTACCTTTGTTGACTAATTCAACTGAAAATATCTTCCATAACTCCCTCTACTATTAAAAGAGGCAATGCCACAGTTACTGTTCATTCTTGACGTATTTTACTTTCCCATTTTTATCTCTTTTTTGTTTTATTTATCATATTAGTTTTTTCAAGTTCAGGGTTTAATGGTAAAAAGTGTAGCTACATTTGTTGACTAATTCAACTGAAAATATTTTCCATGACTCCATCTACTATTATCTTGCCTTTATATATCTAACTTCTCTTAAAAAGAACAATAACGATGTATTGTAGATGCAACAGTAACAGTGCATTCTACTGTGTAAATCTTATGTGACGTAAACGTGAATATATTTTTTAATTGTATGTGAGAGAGAAAATATTTTAAAAAAGTAAGAAAAGTACTGTACCTTTAATAAAAATAAAAAACAAGGAAAATGAAGTTTCTTTCTGTCACTGAGAAAACTAATGAAAATAATTCTATCAATAATGAAATTAAATTCTATCAATACTGTTTTGGGAAATTTAAGGAAAATTCGGGTGAGTTCATTACATTTTTAATTTTACACTCCCCAATTTACCTAAATAACCTTTCATGTATGAGTACCAGATTGTATAATTGACACTAGAAAGAGTTAACATAACATCATATTCAAACGTTCTAACGCATTTATTAAGTAATTTATAAATTCTATCAATACTGTTTTATAATTTAATGCGTTCCAACGTTGGAGCAATCGTCGGAGTCGATGAAGAGGTAGAGAAAAGGTGATGTGATGGGGTGATAGAATGGGGTGGGTGAGGTGGTATATGGTAGAAATAATTAATATATATTATATTATAATTTAATATTTAATAAATTTATTTAGTATCTGATTGTTGAAATAATTTGACAAATTTCTTACTTTTGAAAAGTAATTTTTATATGTAAGTGTTATCTGGTGTTCCCTAATCACACTGATATTTACAGCCCATGTTAGTGGGGTCCACTCACAATTAATCCACTGCGTTTGCTTTTGTCTGCAGCTGCAAAACTTGCCATTTTTAAGGTACTCTTACGAAGTTAACCATTTGTTTGACATTATTCCCGCCTCAACGTACAACACAATTTATCCTTAAAAATTAGATGTTCCTATTGTAGACAAACGTCCCCTTCCCCCATTCCTAGTCCCTGACTCCCAGTAGGGATACACACGTTCACAATTTAGAGAAGAAATGGCTGTAATTTCGGGTCGGAGCCACAGTATTCCGGCATCGGATTGGGTTATGCGTTCCGTTAGGGGCTCCATATTCACATTCAATTTCTTTGTCGTTTCTCTCACAATCGCCGTCTCACTTTTCCTCACTATCTCATTTCTTTTCACTTCCTCTTCCAATCCTGCCGATGTGAGTATAATCAGTACTATTTTTAATTTCAAATTAACATTATTTATTATTATTATTATTATTATTTTCATTTTTATTTATGGATTTCGCTTTATGTGGGATACTCTTTTATTTTTATTTTTAAAGAGTATGAAGAATGTACGTGTATGTCTGATTTGCCCTTTTTTCTTTTTAGGTATTTTTATACACATAATAAATGCGTCGATGTGGTTATAGTTGCACTGTCTAGATTTAGTTATCCGTTACATTGTAATTTATGATTATTAATTTGTATTCGAATTAATTGATCTTGTTACGTTTTTTCGTCGGTTTAATTACTTTTCATGTCCTCGCATCTCTCTGTATTTCTTGCTTAATGTTAATCTCAGCATATGAGAAAAATGTATTGATTTTTTATTTCCGCAATTTTAGGGTTTTCCAGTTGATTCATATGGATTTAGCTCGGGATCAGTCTGAAGACCAGTTCTAGCACTAAAATCTGATCCATTAAACCTCGGATAGATCAGATTAGGAAACAAGCAGGGGATCATAGAAGTTTAGCTTTAGCTTATGGTTCCTATGCGCGAAAACTGAAGCTTGAAAATTCAAAGCTTGTTAGGATTTTTTTGGAACTCTCTCGTAATTACACCGATCTGCTCTTGAAACCTTCTTATCAGGCATTGTTTGATGCAGAGACAAATTCAACTTACGAGTCAGTGCTGAGACAGTTTGAGAAACATGTGAAAGCACAAATTAAAGTCACACGACAAGTAATTTCCGAGGCAAAAGAATCTTTTGATAATCAGCTGAAGATTCACAAGCTGAAAGACAATATCTTTGCATTAAATGAACAGTTGACAAAAGCAAAAAAACAGGGTGCTTTCTCAAGCTTGATTGCTGCCAAGTCGATCCCCAAAAGCTTGCATTGCTTGGCTTTAAGGTTGATGGAAGAACGAATTGCACATCCTGATAAGTATACAGATGAAGGGAAGCCCCCCAAGATGGAATTGGAGGACTCAAAGCTTTATCATTATGCAATTTTCTCGGATAATGTTATTGCTGCTTCTGTCGTGGTGAACTCAGCTGTGAAAAACACGAGAGAGCCATGGAAGCACGTGTTTCATGTAGTAACAGATAAAATGAATCTCGGGGCTATGCAAGTGATGTTCAAGATGAGGGATTATTATGGGGCTCAGATTGAAGTGAAAGCTGTGGAGGATTATAAATTCTTGAATTCTTCTTATGTTCCAGTGCTTAAACAGCTCGAGTCTGCCAACTTACAAAAGTTTTATTTTGAGAATAAGCTGTTATTCTTATTAGTGGACTAACCTTTCATTTAATATTTTTTGAGCCCATAATGGGATGGGCCTTTTCTTCTATACACATATATGGAGGTCCCTACTCTCACCCCCCATTTAATATGGAAATAGCCATTGATTTCTATATATATATTTTTGCCCTTTTCTCCTCTCTGTTAGAAGAAAGAGGTGCCTGTTTCAAGGGTTTCAAGAGGGCAGAGAGTTGTTTCTCCATAGCCAGTTTCTTTCATATTTTCAGCTCAAAGGAATTAAATGGAAAATCAATTGCAAGCTACAGGAGGTATGATTTCTTTTGTTCTTGTTGCATACATGCTATGATAATGAGAAGAAGAGTTTTTTTTTTTTTTTTTTAGATATACTTATGTTAACATAAGCTTGAGAATGCAACAAAGGATACAACAAATATGAAGTTCAGGAATCCAAAATATCTATCAATTTGGAATCATCTCAGGTTCTATTTACCCGAAATGTATCCAAAGTTGCATAAGATTCTGTTCTTGGATGACGATATAGTGGTTCAAAGGGATTTGATGGGGCTTTGGGAGATTGATATGGATGGAAAGGTGAACGGGGCCGTGGAGACATGTTTTGGATCTTTTCATCGTTATGCACAGTACATGAATTTCTCTCACCCTCTGATCAAAGCCAAGTTTAGTCCCAAGGCATATGCATGGGCCGGGCTTATGACATGAATTTCTTTGATCTGGATGCTTGGAGGAGGGAGAAGTGCACCGAAGAGTATCACTACTGGCAGAATCTGGTGAGATTGCATTCAAATAGAATCCGTGATTATTTGTTTTCATTGTTTATTGTTTCCGTGTGAGTTATACAATTGCACATTTAATCAACATAATGGTCCAACCATTTTCAGCCGCTTGAGTTTATCTAGCCTTATCTGCTTACTTCTCATAGATCACTATGTGATAAACTTGAGGACCAATAGATTTGTTTTGCTGCTAATGGAAAATTATTTCAGGACAGTGGTAGGCTGAATTTGGTAATTGAATCTTTTATGCGTGAAACTGCACCCATAATATCTGGTGTCTGCGCAATTATTATTATTATTTTTTTTTTATGGTTTCACATATATTTAGCTAGTTCAAATTTATTCTGTATCATTTCTTGTAAGTATAATATTGTGTGTGTAATCATGTACAGAATGAGAATCGAACACTGTGGAAACCACAAAGCCACTAGACAAGTCCTGGCATGTTTTGGGTCTTGGATATAATCCAAGCATAAGCATGGATGAGATTAACAATGCTTCAGTCATACACTTCAATGGGAATATGAAGCCATGGCTAGACATTGCAATAACCCAGTTCCGGCCACTTTGGACTAGGTATGTCGACTACGAAAACGAGTATGTGCAGGCCTGCAATTTTGGTCTATGAATGTGTGCTTTCAGGAAAAGCGAAGCTAGTTCTGCGGGCACTTTTGAGGCTTATCACTGCTTACACGTAAATTTTCTCCTCATATTTATGTCTTGGTATTTTCACTTGTTGGTTGATCATGTCATTTGATCATATATGTTCATAAGCTATCAGTGGCTAAAAGCTAATTATATACAATGTGACTTTCATTGAGAAACTTCAGCTGTTTGAAATTTAGTATTGATGATCGACATAAATGACAATGCATAATGATGTATGGTGTCTAACAATATCACCATCCTTCTAGTTTGCTTCTTATTTTGCTAGAAACTTATTTTCTGTATTTTCCGCATGCCACGATTAATATTGAATATTTTGTAAAGTTTTTATTGCATTTTGATTACAACCAATGACATGGTATCTGATAGACGTATTGTGGATTCTCAATTTCAATCACTGAGGTGATCCATGTAGGCACGTAAATACCAAGAACTAGATAGCAATGCTTTAATGTAATGATGGATGTGAGAGTCGAATGAATCTCTTTGAGTTATATATAACAAATATCAACTTCTGAATCTTTATTTGGACGGTCTCCTTGAAGGAACCTCGAATGAATCAAGGTAGGTTGACTTTGAATTTTATTGGCAAAGCAAGAGATTTAAATGGAATATAATTTCAGTCTATGATTGCATATGATATCCCTAGGAAGTTCTAATTTCTTAGGTATTTTCGTGATAGGAATCTTAGAAGAGATATTTAATTTAGTTTCCAATTTTGATGCTTGTTTTAAGAAATATAACTAGTGTTTGATTTAATAGATTTTACTAGATGTTTCCTACTTAGAATAGGATCTTTGAAACGTTATATAAAGGGGGCTTATTCAATGTAATTCACATAACTTTGATATGAATGAAAATTTGTACTTCTTCCCTAATTTCTCAATATTCCCTCCCTGTTATTCTCTCTATTCTCTCCCTCTTCTTATCTTTTTCCCTTCCTTTCTCTCATTCTCTCTTCATATCTTATAATCGTTTTGATTGAATCCTACATCACAACCTGTTTCAGGGTTTGTCAGGAAGTGCCTTATTAGCACTGCGAACTATTGAATTTATTTAGGCTGCATGAGGGAAAGGCATTGATTTTCATAAATGACTGAAATAAATTTTGTACTACATAATAAAGAAAGATGTTGCCATGATACTGCAATGAAGAAGGCCATTTTGTTGTCTTTGGATTTTCTATTTTCCTTTGGGAATGAAGGTACGGGTCATGGGTCTAAGTAGAAAATATTCTCTTCACTTGCTTCTCTCTCTCCATGCTGTTTGGAAAAAGTATTTCTTTATGCCAATGCTTGCCTAGAGTGATGTCACTTGATCTTGATTCACGGGGTTCTTTCATTCAAAAGTATATTCACTATCTATATGTTTTTGAATGGAAGACCCATGTGTGTTATGGTCACAACATCTCTCGCAAATGTTGGCATCATGGTAGATGCAAAGGAAATGCATTGGACAATTAACCCTTGCATCATATGCATTTGCTACCAGAGCTATCGTGCTCCTTTCTAACAATGGCTAAAAATCACGTAGTCTTGACAAGATTCAACCTTCTACAAATTTGGTTTTAAGAAATTATAATCACCAATCCTTATTGCAATTGAAATCTTATAATATGTATGACAAGAAATGTCATAGTTGTGATGAGTCTCTTTGGTGAAAACTAGAACTGATTTAGGGAGGTGTCATAAAAATTAGGTACTAAAATGTAAGTTTCTCAATAGGAAGAAGCGTATGAAATGCTATTGTAATCAAAAGCAATTACTAAGGGTTGTTTGTCGTCTGCATGTGCAAGTCCACCAGTGTTCAACTCTTGGATTGCTTTGGCATTCTACACATTCTATGCTTTTTCAGTTTGAGTTGTGAAAATAAGTTAGCATCTATGATCTATGGAAAAAAACTGAGCATGAATGTATATATGTAGTAGGTGTAGAACTATAAAAGTGAATTGTGATGACCCGAGTTCAAAAGTTCGAGTGCCATTAAATCTTTATCTTGAACATGACCTAAATAGCTTCATTACCCCTTGTTGACTTTGAAGAACCGACCACAAAATTCATCATTACACGTTCCCATTTCCATCGCGGAACTTCTAACGGTTCAAGTAACCCCGACAATCGGTGGTGTTCAATCTTCACTTGTTGACATACTATATACCTTTCAACATACTTAGCTATCCCTCTTCATGTATATAAGTACATGGATTAATATTTTTACAAAATTTAAGAAACTTCATACATACATACGTAGTATACCGAACATAGGTGGTATGAAATTTTTGCTATATTCCGGTCTGAACTTAGAACATATAGGTCCAAACAGGCACTTGGTTGGTCAAGATGGTCTACGGGTAGACGAACATATGACAAGACCAATTCGAGATTAGCCAATACCAAAATTAGTTTATGAAGTAACGAATTTCCATAGTTTGACAACTTTCTATAGGAAATTTATCAGGCATTTTAGTACTATTGTGGCACCTATTCACAGAGTGCTTGAATAAGGGAGATGAGTAAGATAAGAGCTTCGCATTCATTAAAGAAAAGTTGTGCATAGCTCTAGTATTGGCTTTGTCAAGTTTCGAGAAGATCTTTAAGGTAGAGTGTAATGCTAGCGGTGTGGATGTTGGGGTCATTTCCCAAGGGAAGAGAGTTGTAGCTTTCTTTCCAGAAAAGTTAAGTGATACGAGACACAACTGAAGTACCTATGATCAAGAATTCTATGCAGTTGTGAGAGCTTTGAAGCTATGAGAACACTACCTCTTACAGAATGAGTTTGTGTTGTTTATTGATCACCAAGCTCTTAAGTTTATTCATAGTCGAAAACAGATTAGCAAGATACACGCTCGGTAGTAACTTTCCTTCAGAAATTTCCTTTTATGATTAAATATAAATCAAGAAGTTCGAATAGAGTTGCTGATGCCCTTAGTTGGAGAGCCTCTTTGTTGGTCATACTATTACGAAAGATTGATAGATTTGAATGCTTGAATGAATTGTATGTAGATGATTCTGATTTTATGGAGATTTGAAGTGTGTAAATCGCGAAACAGTGTTTTATTTCTATATTAATGATAGGCATTTTTTTCAAGGACAACCAGCTTTGCATTCCCATTTCATCTTTACGTTAAACTAATTCGAGATCTGCATGGAAGAGGTCTAAGTGGACATTTGGGGCGTGACAACACTAACCAGTTTGGAAGCCATGTATTATTAGCCACAGTTGAAGTGAGATGCTGGAGTTATAGTCAGAAAATGTTACACTTGTTAGGTGTCGAAAGGTTAAGTGTAGAATACTAGATTGTACATGCAACTTCCTGTTCCTCAAGGCATATGGTAAGACCTTGTTGCAGATTTCATTCTAGGATTACCTCGTACTCAACGATGCGTAGATTCTAATATTTTGGTTGTTGATAGGTTCTCCAAGATAGCTCACTTTATAGCTTGTCGGAAGATCTCAGATGCATCGAGTATAGCCAAGCTATTTTTCAATGAGGTTATTAGATTGCACGGAGTTTCCAAGTCTGTCACGTTAGATCTGGATATAAAGTTTTTGGGACACTTTTGGATTACCTTGTGGAAGTTGTTTGGGGCGAATTTAAATCAAAGCAGTACTGCCCATCCCTAAATTTTTGGAAGACCAAATTCCGTAATCGTGCATTTGAAAATATGGTTCGAATTGTTTGTTAAGATAAGCCCAAACAGTGGGATCTTGTACTGCCTCAGGTAGAGTTTGCATACAACAGCGCATTTCATAATGTTACAAGCAAGCCCTCGTTTGCTATTGTGTATACAGAGGTTCTTATCATGTGATAGATTAGTTGAAGTTGCCTAAAGGCAATAGTAAGATTGATGTTGCTGAAAATTTGGCGTAAGGTATTAGTAGCCTCTGATGATGTAAAACAAAAGTTGGAGAAGACTAATGCAAAGTATGAGGCAGCGGTAAACTCACATCAACGAGATAAACAATTTTAGGAAAGAGACTCAATGCTGATGTATTCGAGAAAGGAGAAATTTTTCATTGGTACTTGCAAAAAGCTAAAATCGAGAAAGTGTAGGACTTTCCAAATATGACTTTGCTGAGCATATCGCAAACACCTAATATGACTTTCATTATTCCCAGTGAGCTCTGCCAGGGCCAAATGTCCATGCCATGCAAGGATATTTTTGAAGAATCCTCTGACCTCATCAGCAACTTTATCTCTTGGTTGCATAAGAACTTGACCAAGTTTGAGGAACATCAGGGTGATGTTGAAGTCTTAACTTATTTTTCTTGCAAAATGCAAATTCGTATGTATAAGTGTATACTTGTGTTTGTGAATGTATGAAATGATAGATAGAGAATCTCATACTAGCATACAAGTACTAGAATAAATTAAAAGTTTTTCAAATTTAACCTTCTTACTGTATGTAGATTTGGTTGATATCTCCTTACGCTTCTGTTTCGGACAGCTTTCTTGCCTCACTATGATGATCTGCTGGAACTTGGATCTTTGCGGCCTCCTGCCTTACGATCACTGGTCCAAGATCTATATATCCGTACAAGATATTGTGTCTTTACAAGAAATATATGAAGATTTATAAAACATAAAGTTTTATTGATAAGAAGGTTTAAAAGAAATCTCTTAAACTTATTTTTGTACAAGTATGAATCCTAGTAAGGATTCACTGTCTTTTGAGTACAAGTAAAATTTTTCTTTCAAAATTTTTCCTCCTGCTCTTCGTTGAGTTTTGTCTCCTTTTAAAGAAGGGTGAGAAGATTCCTTTTCATCTTCCCCCGTCCATCTGTCCATCCTCAGTTTTTCTTTTCCAAAAGGAAAAGTAATGATAAAGGGATGAGACAAATGTCTTCCTCCACCTTTTGACAAAGGTGTTCCTCTCTTTTTGACAAATGCGTCCTACCTTTTTGACAAAGGTATTAGTGCTGTAGGTGGCTGTCAATCCATTAATTGTTGCAGGTCCTAATCTGTCTGACTGTTACTGTTGCTGGATTCTTCTTTATCTATTTCTGAGATTTCCACCGAATTTTCTTTGTCTTTAGTCTTTTCACACCACTGGCATTCATGATATTTGTCAAGGCTAGCTTTTTGTGCTTTGCACAGCTGTCCCTTGTATCTTGCTGGTACATTTGGTTAAGTATAAAATTTTTTTCTCAAAACTACAAAGGGTTTTGATATCTTCTGTACTAATTTGTGAACTCATTTTACTTGTAATCAAAATAAAATTTGAAGAGTAATTTATCTTGATTTTTGAGTTTATGTCAAATGTTTTTAATCCGGAAAGAATCCTTTGGTATGAAAGACTTCTCCAGTCTTGGATTGTGAATTCATTCACGCATTCTGTCTGTCCTTCAATCGGTTTGGCTAGAACCAACTCTGGGACTGTTTTGATCTGGATGTGATGATATCCTTTGACAAGGTCTCCATCTTCATTCCAGAAGGGAATTGTGCTGTTGATTTTTAGGATCATATGCACTTTTTGGTCTTTGATAACATATTTATAAAAATCTTTTAATGATTTAAATAAATTTTTATCAAGTAATTTGATTTCCTCCAAGCTGCTGCTGGGAATGATGGTCTTAACTATTCCGCAATGGAATGCTGTTCTTACCATTACTGGATCAGATCCTTCAAGGAAAATGAACTGTCCATATTTCTTTTCAATTGTTCCATAGTAATTTTGTTCAGGTGCTGAAGCTCCTACTGTTCTGGCTTCTTCTTCATATTGAAGAAATTTTTGTAGACTGATTCCACTCATTTTAAGGGATTCAGGTACTTTTGGAATTTTCCAATGTTTTTGAATTTGTTTGGAATAGATTCTAGGTCTGGAGTTGATTGGGCTGCATCTTTGTAAGAGATTAATCTTATCTTTTGATTGTTTAGACTTGGTGGTGGTCTAAAAAATGTATTTGGCATTCTGGGCCTAATTCTCCCTCCCTGACAATAGTTTGGGCGTAAACTGGTTTCGTCAAAGAGTTGTTTATAAGGTATTGGGCTTTACATTTTATTTCACGTTGCTCAAAAATGGCTTTTTGGGCTTTGTTATAGGTTTTGAAACTTTTGTGTTTTTAGGGCTTGTTTTTCACAAGTGGTTTTACTTGTGACCAGTTTGTATAAAATCCTTTTGATGGACCATCAAAGATCACATAGAATTTTGTACCTGCAAGAGATGTATTAATACCCACCAGGGACGGATGTTCAATAATATCTTGGGCTTTAAACCCAATTTCTTGCGTTTCAAGCTTTTCTTTTGGGCTTGGAATACCCATTTGTTTGTTAGAACACTGAGGCATTATATGCTCTCCCGTATGTATTTCGGTTTTTGGCCCTTGAGCTTTTGGCTTAGTATTTGAACTTTGAATATCGTCCTTATGTTCTTGCGAACTTTAAGCTTGACTATGCTCATTGAGTGTCTTCCTCAGGAATGTCTTTTTCTCTCCAGTAGTCTTACTACTTTCGATTCCTTCTATTTGGGGTTGTTTTTCTGAGATTTCACTCTCCCCCGTTGAAATAGAAGTTGAAGCTATTTTTTGAAGTTTAGCTAACTCTTTTTAAGGATTTGTACCTTCTGTTGTTTGGATGAAATTTCCATTTCTTCCATTTCAATCTGTAATTTGAGATCTTCAATCTGATCTTCAATGTCTGTCATTTTTACCTGTACAAGCAAGGAAGACTTGTTAGATGGCAGATGTGGTTCAACCACTATGACTTCCAGATTGAAATCATAAAAGGAACAAACAATTCTTTAACAGATACATTAACTAGAGAATTTTCATCTACAGGTAAAAATGACAGATTAGATGGCAGATGTGGTTCAACCACTATGACTTCCAGATTGAAATCATAAAAGGAACAAACAATTCTTTAACAGATACATTAACTAGAGAATTTTCATCTACAGGTAAAAATGACAGACATTGAAGATCAAATTGAAGATCTCAAATTACAGATTGAAATAGAAGAAATGGAAATTTCATCCAAACAACAGAAGGTACAAATCCTTAAAAAGAAGTTAGCTAGACTTCAAAAAATAGCTTCAACTTCTATTTCAACGGGGGAGAGTGAAATCTCAGAAAAACAACCCCAAATAGAAGGAATCGAAAGTAGCAAGACTACTGAAGAGAAAAAGACATTCCTGAGGAAGACACTCAATGAGCATAGTCAAGCTCAAAGTTCATAAGGACGATATTCAAAGTCCAAATACTGAGCCAAAAGCTCATGGGCCAAAAACCCAAATACATACGGGAGAGCATATAATGCCTCAGTGTTCTAACGAACAAATGAGTATTCCAAGCCCAAAAAAAAAGCTTGAAACGCAAGAAATTGGGTTTAAAGCGCAAGATATTATTGAACATCCGCCCCTGGTAGGTATTAATACATCTCTTGCAGGTACAAAATTCTATGTGATCTTTGATGGTCCATCAAAAGGATTTTATAAAAATTGGTCACAAGTAGAACCACTTGTGAAAAACAAGCCCTACAAACACAAAAGTTTCAAAACCTATAACGAAGCCCAAAAAGCCTTTTTTGAGCAATGTGAAATAAAATGTATAAGCCCAATACCTTATAAACAACTCTTTGACGAAACCAGTTTACGCCCAAACTATTGTCAGGGAGAGAGAATTAGGCCCAGAATGCCAAATACATTTTTTAGACCACCACCCAGTCTAAAAATCAAAAGATAAGACTAATCTCTTACAAAGATGCAGCCCAATCAACTCTAGACTTAGAATCTATTCCAAACAAATTCAAAAACATTGGAAAAATTCCAAAAGTACCTGAATCCCTTACAATGAGTGGAATCAGTCTACAAAAATTTCTTCAATATGAAGAAGTCAGAACAGTAGGAGATTCAGCACATGAACAAAATTACTATGGAACAATTGAAAAGAAATATGGACAGTTCCTTTTCCTTGAAGGATCTGATCCAGTAATGGTAAGAACAGCATTCCATTGTGGAATAGTTAAGACCATTATTCCCAGCAGCAGCTTGGAGGAAATCAAATTACTTGATAAAAATTTATTTAAATCATTAAAAGATTTTTATAAATATGTTATCAAAAACCAAAAAGTGCATATGATCCTAAAAATCAATAGCACAATTCCCTTCTGGAATGAAGATGGAGACCTTGTCAAAGGATATCATCACATCCAGATCAAAACAGTCCCAGAGTTGGTTCTAGCCAAACCGATTGAAGGACAGACATAATGCGTGAATGAATTCACAATCCAATACTGGAGAAATTTTTCATACCAAAGGATTCTTTCCGGATTAAAGACATTTGACAGAAACTCAAAAATCAAGATAAATTACTCTTCAAATTTTATTTTGATTACAAGTAAAATGAGTTAACAAATTAGTACAGAAGATATCAAAACCCTTTGTAGTTTTGAGAAAAATTTCTATACTTAACTAAATGTACCGGCAAGATACAGTGGACAGCTGCGCAAAGCACCAAAGCTAGCCTTGGCAAATATCATGAATGCCAGTGGTGTGAAAAGACTAAAGACAAAGAAAATTCGGTGAAAATCTCAGAAAGAGATAAAGAAGAATCCAGCAACAGTAGCAGCCAGATAGATTAGGACCTGCAACAGTTAATGGATTGACAGCCACCTACAACACTAATGCCTTTGTCAAAAAGGAAGGACGCATTTGTCAAAAAGGAGGAACACCTTTGTCAAAAGGTGGAAGAAGACATTTGTCTCATCCTTTTATCATTACTTTTCCTTTTGGAAAAGAAAAATTGAGGATGGACAGATGGACGGGGGAAGATGAAAATGAATCTTCTCACCTTTCTATAAAAGGAGACAGAACTCAACGAAGAAGAGGAAAAATTTTGAAAGAAAATTTTTACTTGTACTCAAAAAGTTAATACATGTATACAACTCGAGGCTAACCCCTCAAAAGACAGTGAATCCTTACTAGGATTCATACTTGTACAAAAATAAGTTTAAGAGATTTCTCTTAAACCTTTTTATCAATAAAACTTTATGTTTTATAAATCTTCATACATTTCTTGTAAAGACACAATATCTTGTACGGATCTATATAGATCTTGGACCAGTGATCGTAAGGTAGGAGGCCGCAAAGATCCAAGCTCCAGCAGATCATCATAGTGAGGCAAGAAAGCTGTCCGAGACAGAAGCGTAAGGAGATATCAACCAAATCTACATACAGTAAGAAGGTTTAAATTTGAAAAACTTTTAATTTATTCTAGTACTTGTATGCTAGTATGAGATTCTCTGTCTATCATTTCATACATCCACAAACACAAGTATACACTTATATATACGAATTTGCATTTTGCAAGAAAAATACGTTAAGACTTCCGCATCACCATGATGTTCCTCAAACTGCAAGGATATTTTTGAAGAATCCTGTGACCTCATCAGCAACTTTATCTCTTGGTTGCATAAGAACTTGACCAAGCGTCTCGGCCCCATGTTTGAAAGAGCTACATATTCGATAGGAATTGCCTATATGGTTGAAGTGAAAGATATTAGCTTAAACGAAAGAATATGGTTCACTTCCCTATCCAAAAGCATCAAAACTTATGATACCTGCAGTATTCTATAGTTCCTTCATACTACAAGACCACCACTAATTCTCTTTCGAAATATTACGAAACTATGAATAATGTTAAGAGATTGTGATACCTGCAGTATTCTATAGTTCCTTGATAACATGACATATGACATCCTATAATAACTAGAGACTTGATAACGTATTAAATGAAGATCTCCTATAATTTACGCCTACCTAGAAGATGAGAAAATAAAAGTGTATCTTCAGTAAGAATTAACTTAGAAAATTTATGCTTTCACAAGGAGCTATAACAAGGACAAAATTAACATTATATGTTACTATATGAAAGTGTAAGGAGGGAAAGGTGCTTCGCTTTGAAAATTACTATTATTCCAAAAGAAGTTTTTTCTAGTTTGATATTCAAACGTAGGAAGATAGACACTCTTTGAACAAGCTTATGAATCGAGCTAAATCACCCAATAGAAGCCTTCATACCCTGTCATCAAGAAGACATAAACAACATTTCCTTGAAGTACCTTCAATTAGTGCTTGAATTAACATTGTTTTGATTTCATTGATAAAATTGAAATGACATAATAAAACCAATATTCATCTACGAACATGGGCAGACCTAGGGGGTCCTATAAGGTCAAGTGACCCCCACTTTTTTAATTACTATAAATTTTGATTGTGACCCCTAACCAAAGTCATCTAGGTCCGTCCCTGCTCCCGAAGACTGGAAAAATGTGAAACTCATTAAATAAACATTATTTCTGCCAAATAATGCATGAAAAACCCTTACAAAATTGAGCAACCAAGAAAAAGCACCTTTGTTCACACTGCGCCCAGGATTATTGTTTTCCTTCAATGGGTCAATGATATTAAGATGCTTTTTCTGAAATTGTTTTGGTTTTGTCTGAACATTCCGAGATGAATTTGAAAACAATTATTTCCAATTTTTCAAAAATTCTTCACTAAGCATACAATTCTTCTGTCCAATTTTTGGCATCACAACTGCAAAGAAATCAGAAAAGAAAAGGCTATAATTAATTGAAAAAATAAAAACATAACAGAGAGAAAATAGAAGATAAAACTTAGTGAGAGAGGGGAGCGAGATTGCGTGTCAATGTCAAAGAAAGACAGACAGAAAAAATGACGATGAATTCAAATTCTCTTTAAATAAGTCAAAGGCATTGCTTACTCACCCACGCGCCCTTATTCCTTGATTTGGAGGAATTACTTTTCCCACCACTTTGGTGGGAAAAGAAATTCAATTTTTTTTTTTTTTGTCAATAAAAAAAAATTCTAGACCCAATGGTAGAAAATTTATCCCTATAATTCACAATTTGCATGAAAAACAAAGTCAAATGAATGATATTCAATATGGTAAAAAAAATTCTATTTTTTGACAATTGGAACAAGTTCTAGATCCAATTGTAAAAAAATATATCCATTTAATTAACATTTTGCATAAAAAAAACAAAGTCAAACGAATTATATTCGGTTTGTGAAAAAAAATTTAATTTTTAAATTTTAAAATTAAATTTTTTTTTTTAAAACAATTGGAACAAATTCTAGACCCAATGGTGGAAAAAATTATCACTTTAATAGATAATTTTCCTAAAAAACAAAGTCAAACGAATACCAAAATATTCAAAATTAAAAAAAAAATTCGGGTGAAAAATTATACCAATCAAACATAATTAATCCACAATTCCCGGTAAAACAAATTTTAGACAATTCAATTTCCTGTAATTCATTTTTTTTTCACCCAAGTTTCACCTTTGCAATCAAACGGACCCCTATTGGAAATTACGTCTTCCATGGAAACAATTGGAAAACGAATTTCCCCAAATTGAAAACTTCAAACCCTAGGGAAAATTAAGCTTGTCGGTTGCACTCTGACCAAGATTTTAATTGTTGCGAACACAGACATGTTGCAAAGACGTTTGCAAAAACGGAGAGGTTGCTGGAAACATTATTTCATCATTGCATCCACATTATTTCGTTCTTCTCCATTTCGCGCCCTATTTTTGTAAGTTTCTTTGTTCGGGTTTTCTAATATTTTAAAAGAAAATTGTAAATTTAAACCCTTGAAGCTTTTGACTGAGGTGTTTAGGTCTTGAAGTAATGCTGACAAAATTTGGTTCCAAAGTAACGTAGTTTTTTTTTAATAAATTCAGATTATTGGTCCAACTGAACTATTGGAGCTATTTCTATATATCAGAATCCTAATTTGGTAAGGAAGCAAAGCATAAATTCATTATGATCGTCTTGATGTTTTCATTTTCTCTTCTGGCAGGATGTGAGGAATCTGATATAATGAAAGTTGTATTTTATTTATAGTTTATTTTATAATTCTTAGTTATTTGCAATTAATAATTATGAACTTTGACCTAACTATTTTTGTCTAATTTATGTTGTTTGCATTATTCATGTGAGCAAAATGTTGTCGCAACAGCAGAAACTATGGACGAAGTGCAAACTGATCATGATGATGTTGTAGTGAAATCTAATGATGAGGCCGTTACGGACTCCGTTAACATAGTGGAAGATGAGTTTGTGTGATTGTGCCTAAGGTGGGAATGCAATTTAAGTATTTACAAGAGATGTTTGACTTCTACAAAAAAAAAATTCTCATGCCATTGGATTTCAAGTAAAGAAAAGGAATTCGAAAAAAGGGGACGATGGAGAGTTGAGATATGTGACCTTGACGTGTAGCCGTGAAAGCCAAAGATTCGGTAAAACTAGCAGTTCTTGGAAGCCTCAACCAACAATTCAAATGGGTTGGAATCTCTGCATCGTCAGATTTTTATGGAGCATGGAGAGTTAACAAAGTCCGACTCGAGCACAATCATGAAACCTATGTTGACATATTAGCAAATGTTATATATACTTCGCAAGGTGGAAACCTGTGTTGACATATTAGCGTATTAGCTTTCCATTTCTTGCATGTATGCACCTACTAATGTTCATGTTATATTGTAGGTCAACCTACTTCGTACTACAATCCACATTTACCAGACCAAGAGGGCTCAGGGAAGTGATGTTGGTGTATGCTTGAACTCAACCATTGTCATTCCAGCCCAGGTGATCCTTTTTGAATTGATATTAGCTTAAAACATGAGAAAATTTAGTATTGGATTGTATATTTATGTGCGTATTCACTTCCATATTTTCCTACATTTCCTTAGATAGATCACTTAGTTATATCTACGTGTAGCCATTCTATTTAACTTGTATGCTCTCATTTGAATAGATGTCAGGATTGTTATCTGAAGTAATCTACTTATGCTTCTTTGGAATTCCAATTTTTGGCGTTGATCCATCACTAGTCCAAGAAGTTTTCTTTTTGAATGTGCTCAGTGCAAACTTAGGACAGGCCCTGCAAGGCAGGCAGTGATCTGCACAACTGTTAACAAAGTCTGATGCAGCCAAGTGATCACTTGTATAGCCTTGTGTTAATTTTATGAGAAATGCAGATGATGTTCATGTTTTTTGAACTTGCAATTTAGCCAAATCTAATTTAATCTCAGACAGTGCTCAAGAAATTGCATGTGGTCCTTCACTAATGTATAAATATTATTTCAGTTTCTTATGGCTTCCTGTCACATTTTTTAATGAACAATTGCAATTTACTTATTCCAGTTCTCTAATAGCGAAACAGAGAAAATATAGAAGTTTATAAATGTGTTTTGAAGGAGCTGGATGGACAGATGAGACATGACACTAAAGACTCCAACATGAAGTTTCTTATTACGAGGGAAGTTTATGAAATACTTCTCACTATTACGAGGGAAGTTTATGAAATACTTCTTAGTCTGGAAGAATTGTGTGTTGAAGTAAAGTCTATCAAAATCTATTGTGACAACAAGACAACGATCAATATCTCACTTAATCCAGTCCATCATGATCGTACCAAGCATATAGAAGTTGATAGGTACTTCATAAAAGAAATGGCTGAGGAACCATTTGCATGACTTATATTCCTACTCAAGAGCAAGTTGCAAATATCTTTACCAATGGACTACCTCGACCAAGCTTCAACGATTTCATATACAAGTTGGACATAATTAACAGCTATGGATCAACTTGATGGGGAGTGTGGAAACTGGATCCTATCAAATAAGGATTCGAGCCGAATTGATTGGAGAATATTTACATTTCATAATTATTGTAGTGTAAAATATGTATTGATTTCTTACTGTTTTAGGAGATTGGAATTTTCCTTATTTACAAATTCTTGTATATTATAAATTGTACCCCTTTCCATTGTATGAATTATTGGAAATCGATTATAATTCGTCTTTCTACAATAAAAAAAATCATGAAGAACAAGCACTAAGCAGTAAGCAACAGTTAGAAAGAGGAGAGAAAATGAGAAAGAAACCGAGAGTATGTGAGAAATAAGCTAGGGTTCCTCCGTTATATAGAAGGATCCACAATAGTTGATCTCATGAAGATCAAAGGGTCACCATTTCTCCTCACTTAAGTTGTCATTGACCAGCACTTGTTAAAATGTTAATGGTCCAAATGACACTATATTTTATGCCTGATCAACTAGTAATTTTTTTTTTTTTTTTTAAATGTTCGGACCTTTTAATTCTTTAATTAGTTAATGAAGTCCAACTATTGCCTAAGGTTATTTGGCAACACAAAAGCTCAACAAACCTCCACACTAATGTCAAAAAATCTTTGTAAAGAAAATCTACGCTTCTTTGTCCCTCTTCTTTTGCTTCTTATCCTTACCTACAAGCTAGAATAAACGAATTCAACAGTTAAACAATCAAAAAACGAATATGGAACTTACCGACCTTTACCGATGTTCAGAAATTTTAGACATCTTTTGAACTTTACCAATGCAAATACCATGGTACTCATATCTAAGGGATTATATAGTGAAAGAACTTTCTCAAGTTCTACTACATATTGTGTCATAATATTTCTAATGAATATAATGTCAGTACACACACGCGCGCGCGCGCGACCACATCATCATTTGAAACACACAATTCTTCAAGTAAACCTTTAAACCAAAAAGAGTGCTTCATTGCTTCGGTGGCGGCAATATACTTAGACTCAGTAATGTACAGTGCAACTATACATGTGTTGATTTGAGACTTCCAACTTATACATGAATTAAACAAAGAAAATAATATGAGAAGGAAGTAGAATTTATATTATCCCTATCCCCCACAGTCCATATGAAAATACACATTTTAATGCTTTCGTTTGTCTTTTAAACCTTGTGGTTGATACATAAAAATCTTTTCATCAAATTTACTAAGTAAAAAAGCAATTTTTACCACAAGATGTTCAAGATCCCACTCAAAATATGCAATTAATGCAAGCGCGACTCTAATGATAGTATCGTTAACATTCGGAGAAGATATTTCAATATAATTTATCCATTCCTATTGTGTGTCTCCCTTAATTACTTACCTAGCTTTAAATCTTAAAAGCTTAGTCTTAATAGTACCTTCTTTGAATTTAAAAACTCACTCACTCACAATTTTTTAGGTTTAAAGATTAAGTTTTACATTTATCTTAAATAAAGAAGTCATATCTTCTGTTAGAATTTCAATGTAACCCGAATTCTATTTTGAACGTATATTACGAGTTGGTCGGTTGTATTTGGAGAAGTCTTGAATAAGTAAAAGACTACAAGCAATCGAAAAATTAAAAAAGATTAGACCCCTTCAATTGACACGTTAGATTTTCCCTTTAAGAGTATTTGATTAAATAAGATTAGTGACTAAATTTGATACGAATTGAAATTCAAGGACCAATTTAGAACCAAAGAGTTTGGTAACCAAAGAGAAACAATATTGTAACATCGCTGACTAATTAACAATCTTCTTATCCCTCTATATTAATCACAAAATATAGCATTGTAACTTGTAATTAACAAAAAACTAACTAAATTCATTTAAATAAATTCCATAATCATTCGGATTAATAGGCAAAAAAAGTCACACTTACGAATTTGCTAATTACCCTTTATCTAAGCCTCCAAAGTGGCTTTTGTTAGTATTATTATGAATTAATACTTAATTATTTTTTTATTATGTGAGGAGAAAACCCGGAGTTGGAGCAAATATTCATCAAGAATGATGAAATTGAATAAAATATGTAGTTTTGAGATCAAATTCCATACTTTTAGAAATTTAACGGACTGATTTGCACAGCTTGAAAGATATGAAGCATTGATGCAATTATAATTAACAAGAAAGAAGTTTGTTAAAACAATTGGTGGGAAATATTATATTAAAGTGGGCCTTGGATCAATTGAAAAGGAATGCAATTGTGATAGAAAGGGAATTCCAATGTAAACATGAATCTGACAGCAAATAGAAGAATAAGCCCCAGTTTGATGCTCATTATTTGGGAAATTTAAGAGTTTTGAATAGTATTTTTTTAGATAACTAGTTAATATTGAACGTGTATTGCACGTTATTCTGTAACACTTAATGAGTACAATGAAAGTAATATTTGACCCTCCATTTACCATTTTGATCAAAATATGAGACGTATGCAAGTCTTTGAAAATAAAATGTTAATTATTATATATGCAAATAAATAGTAAAATGCACATAAATGTGAGTATTAGAATTACAACTAAATGTATAAATGAAGATTAATGGTAAATACGATACATGGATTAATGTGAATGTTAATTAATTTAAAATTAATACCAATAAATATATACGTGACAATGAATGTTAAATCATTTATACTAAATGAATATGGAGAATATATGCATGAATAAATTTTGTAGTATTTATTATATTTTGTAAATTAAATACATATTGAAAAACAAAGAGTTGGATATTATTAAAATAATTAAAGTGTAATGGGGTTAAAATCGTCCAAAAATTATTCTCCCTTGATGTAATATTTAATATATTATAGTTATGTGGTTAAAAAGTAAAGAAATTTTATTGATTTGTGTGTAGAATATTTTATTGTGTGAATGTGTAGTGAATAATCATACTGTAGCGAACAATGTAAAATTTTAAAGATTGTCAAACACACACTAAATACAAGGCGGACGTCCGCAGAAGTGGAGGACAACACGTAGAAAGTAGAGGGAAAAAAATTAATTTCTTCAAGAATTTTGAGAATTAATTAAGGAAGGCTAGAGATACAATATTGAGGTATATTACATATCCAAATACATTGTACACCCAAGAATTGTATCTCAAATTTGGAATTTAAAGGTTGAAGAACAAAATTCGCCGGGAGATATACAAGCTTGGAAGAGGAAATTAACGATCCATCGTTGGGAATTGGATGCTTGGAACAACAATCGTCTTTTCTTTACTCTTTGGTGATTTTTTTTTCATCTTTTTGTTATTTAACTTTTTCAGTTGTGGTTGGATAAATGATTTATTGTTAGAATGAACGATGTAGCTTATGTTTAATAATTATTTAATTTCATGCAACTTGATTATGTGTTAGTTATTTATTGCATGTTTAATGCGTCAATTATTTGATCACTAATTGATTGATTTAGAAATAGTATGAAAATTGAGAGGTAATGTATGATTATAACTCGTGCAATAAATCACACGTTATAAAAGATTGAAAGATACATTTATAGGTTATGCAATAATGATTAAATTCCTAAAATTAAATGCTTTTACATGTATGTGAATATACATAGAGATGTAGTAATTTCGGGCATGTGAAAATGGTTAATTTTACTCGAGAGAGACTACTACTTAAAATTGGTTAATTCGATTAATGACAAATATGAAAAAGGGAATGCATGAATTTGGGTTGATTGAATGTTAAATAACCTAAGTCAAATCGGAATTTCTAATCACTTAATCTCAATAGTTCTCAACAAATTAGGTTAGGTTAATTTAGTTTAAGTTGGTATAAACTCGTTAAAACATAAACACTTGATTTGCTAATTGATTACCACATCAATTAGATTGAAACTTGAATTGGAATATTAGGTTGATAGTAAATATTAGTCTATGTGGAAATGACACTAAATTCCACTTTACTACTCGCACTATCCGTAGACTTGCGGAATCAATTGAACAATAAGCATTAATATAAGGGAGGCAACAAGATGGAGAGAAAATGAAATAAACCATTTTTTTCCACGTAAACTATTTTCTTACCATTTTTTTTTCATCCACACATCTTCTTCCACCTCATCCCGACCCCACTCCTTATCCACTTCATTAGTTTTCTTACATATTTAACCTCTTATCCTTAAGAATTTATTCGGATAATTCGATATTGCTACAAACTGCCTACGTGTCTTGCTATTATGGAGTTATTACTTATCATTGGATACTTTCTTAATAACTTCTTGATATCCAATTCACTTGAGTTTATTCTATCAGACAATATTAAAAATGAAAAAAGGGTTAACTTATATTTGACCATTATATAATCAGATCCATTTTGATAGTGCATATACTAACTGTAACATTTTACCCACAATCTTCAAGTTTCAACTACAGATTGTCTTCAAATCCAACGAAATCCACGCACAAGGTTCTTTCGACATCAATAATGGATCCACAAGAACTAGGGCTCAGTTTTGTTCACATCTCACACATAAAAATACCCTCAACTCAACCACATTGCCGAACACGCCCAACACGAAGATGATCGACCCTTGAAACCACAAAGAAGACTAGAGAAACATCCACAATGATAAAAAAACCATGAAGAACAAGCACTAAGCAGTAGGCATGTAAGGCCAAGACTGCACACAATAAGATTTAGGGAACAATAATAACTCAATTAAACAGAAAGTAAATTGCAAAAATTAAAAGAAGAACACAAGGATTTCCTTCGGCCTAAACCCCGGAGGTTCAGCGGTCACATCTAACGCCTACATCCCCCGTTGAGCATCCAATTTCTTGGATAACGCTCGGTTGCACTAACTAGCCAAAAATGGCAAAAAATGGTTACAAATGTTCATGGAGATGAAATCGAGTACTTATTTCTCAGTTACAATGATAGATCTGCTAGGATTCACCAAGAATACTACACAGCATCACCTCGAACACAAAACCATAACCAACAATAGAGAAATCACCAAGTTTCTCACAGTATTCACAAAGAATAATATATCACAAAAGTATACTCTACACACACTACTCAAAATCAAGAATTTTGAGTAAGAATCTACGAAAGAAAGTCAAACCCTAGCCTCTTTCCCTCTTTCTCTGTTCTCTCACTTGAAGACAGAAAGTCGAAGAAGAATGAATCGAATGAAACCCTAGAATCAATCGTCCAAGTCAAAGAACAATATAACCTTCTGGACCCAAAATCAACAGTCAAGCCAAAGCCATGTGTTAGTCATCCAACCATATCAAATATTTAACAAAGTTGCATTTCTAGAAAACACGACTTAACAACAATTATGGCAGCACCATTAAAACCATCAGGATTCGATTCCAGCAGTTTCTACCTTGCTGCCAGAATTTTGTAACCAATAGTGCAGCCAGGAGCATTATCACAATACCATTTTTATTTGCTCTATGTACGTGTTTAAGAATCACAAAGAAGCAATGGACAGAAGGTTAAGACAGTTCAAAAACTTATTTAATGGAATCACTTTAGTATCCATATCAGAAGGATTAAGTTGAGTTGCAATTTTTTCAATCTTTATTATTCATTTACATATGATATCTCTAATAAAATGATACTTAACATCAATGTGCTTTGTTCTATCATGAAACATGGGATTTTTACTTAGATGAATAACACTTTGATTATTTGAAAACAAAACAGTTTGTGCATCAACAAACCCTAATTCAGACAACAAACCTTTTAACCACATTCCTTCTTTTATAGCATCAGTAGCAGAGATATATTCAGCTTCAGTAGATGATAAAGCAACATTTTTTTTGTAATTGTGACTTCCAACTTATCACAGTACCACATAAGGTATAAAAATAAGATGAAGTGGATTTTCTATTGTCTCTATCACCAGTAAAATCAGAATCAGTATAACCCTTTAAAATCACACTATCTTTATTTGATTTAAACACTAAGCCTAAATCAGTTGTACCCTTCAGGTACCTTAATAACCATTTTCAAGCATTCCAGTGATCTTCACCCGGGTTACTCATGAATCTACTTAACATGCTAATGCTATGAGTAAGGTCTGATCTAGTACAAATCATCAAATACATCACAGAATCTATAGTGTTAGCATATGGTATTCTAGACATTCTAGCATATTTTTCTTCAGTTTTAGGGCTATCTGAAGAAAGTTTGAAATGATTTGCAAGAGGTAAAGATGTAGGTTTACAGTCATACATATTGAACTTTTTCAAAATTTTAATCACATAGTCATGCTGGTTCAAGTACAACAAATCTTTATTTCTAACAATTTGCATGCCTAATATCCTCTTAGCAGAGCCAAGATCCTTCATATTAAACTCAGATTTCAACTTCAGTTTAATATCTTAAATTTCAGTTTTATTGCAACTAGCAAGCAGCATATCATCCACATAGAGGACCAGATATAAAGAATTTTTACTTCCATTACATTTTCCGTAAAGACATGTGTCATATTGACTTCTTTTGAAACCCAATTTCAAGACAAAACCATCAAATCTTTTGTATCACTGTCTACGGGCTTGCTTTAAGCCATACGGGGATTTATTTAGAAAGCATACAATATTATCAGGATTACCTTTTTCAAAACCAACAGGTTGCCTCATATAAATGATTTCATCTAATTCACCATACAGGAAAGCAATTTTAACATCTAATTGATCAAGTTCCCATCTAAATTGAGCAACAAGAGCAAGTAAGCATCTAATGGTGGTATATTTCACAACAAGGGAAAAAATTTCAGTGTAATCAATACACTCCTTTTGAGTAAAACCTTTTGCAACAAGTCTAGTCTTGTATCTAATATTGTCACTCACACCTTCACCCTCTCTTATTTTATAAATCCATTTACAATCTATAAGTTTCTACCCTCTAGGCCTTTCTACAAGAAGCCAAGTTTCATTTTTCAAAAGTGAAGACATTTAATCTTCCATGGCATCAGTCCACTTTTTACTTTCTTTAGAATTTATTGTATCTTCATAAGAACTTGGTTCATTTTCAGAATGATCTTGATAGGTAAATAAGGAAACAAAAATTTCAGTGTCAAATCTGGTGGAGGGTCTGATCTGCCTCCTCTCCTTATCTCTTGTGAGTTGATACTCATCAAGGGGGAGAGCTGTAGGATCAGAATGTTCATCATGATTTTCATTTTGATCAGATTCACATTCAGGTAAAATACCATTTTCTTCATGTTCATTTTCCTCAACAATGGACACAGGAGTAATCTGATTATTACTAGAGGACTCCACCTCAATTTGAATATCACTATCAGTTAAAACATTTTTATTTCCTTCAGGGCAAGGCATTAACAATTCATTAAAAATGACATTTTTTCTAATTATAACTTTGTATCCTTTCTCAAATTTGACCTATAACCTGTACCCTTTAACATGTTCATCATACTCCAAAAAAATACATTTGAGAGATCTAAGTTCTAATTTCCATATGGGTTGATGAGCATATGCAGCACAACCAAACACTTTCAAAAAAGAATCATTCATAGAGTTATTGGACCAAACAACTTCAGGTACAACATAATTCAAAGCATTTGTGGGACTCCTATTGATCAAATAAACAACAATTTTAACTGCTTTACCCTAAAACATTTTCGGTAAACCAGAACTCAAAAGCATGCATCTAACTTTATTTAACAAAGTTATGTTCATTCTTTCAGCTATGCCATTTTGTTGTGGTGTATATGTGACAGTTCTATGTCTCACAATGTCATACTCTTTACAAAAGTTATTGAACTCATTATTACAAAATTTCAAACTATTATCGGTTCTCAAAAATTTTATTCTAAAATCCGTCTGATTTTCTACTTGGATTTTTCAGTCCTTAAAAATTGTGAAAGTCTCATCTCTAGACTTCAGTAGAAAAATTCAGATTTTTCTAGAAAATTCATCAATTATTAACAGATAATATTTGAAATCAGTTTAAGTAATCACAGCAGCAAGTCCCCACAAATCAGCATGCAAGTACTCAAGTTTTTGTTTGGATTTCCGAATCCCAGTAGGAAATTGAAGTTTGACTTGTTTTCCCAAAATACATTGTTCACAAGAACCAAAATCACTAAGATTTAATTTTTCAAAAACACATTTTGAATGCAAAAAATTCAAGCTCTTTTTACCAATATGACCAAGTCTATCATGCCACAATTTAGCTAAAGTAAAATTTTCAGAAACAACAGAAACAGTCAATCTTAACAAGGGTTTAGCATTCAGGCAGTATAAGCCATGTCTCTTAGGGGTTGAGACAATCAAATTATTTTCCCTAAGAATTTTGATATGTCCTTTCCCCAGATTTATGTTAAAGTCTATATCATCTAACATGCCTAAGGACACTAAGTTCATTTTTAAATCAGGAACATATCTTGTTTCCTTCATAAACAAAACATTTCCATTTTCTAAGAGTAATTTGACAGTTCCTATACCACTGACTTTACAAGTGAGGTTATTGCCTAATATAACTTGTCCACTTATTGTCTTTTCAAAATCAACAAAACAATTTTTATTTGGACACATGTGGAAAGAACATCCCGAGTCTAGTATCCATTCATTACTAACTCTCATTTCTGAACTTACAAGGACTAAGCTACTCTCAATTTTAGTTTTGTCATTTACTAAAGCATTACTGCCATCTTCAAAACATTTTTCTTTTAAATCATTCTTCTTTTTAAAACAATCTTTTGCAAAATGACCAAGTTTACCACAATAATAACATTTCTTGCCTTTAGCAGTATTTTTGGTCTTACTCCTATCTATCCAATTTTTATTTTCTTTAGAAAACTTAGAATACTAATTAGATTTACCAAAGGTTTTACCCTTAGACAAAAAATTTACACCTCCTTGATTGTTATTGAACTCAGCTTTCATTTCTTGTGCCTTATTCCTTAAGGCATTGATTATGATATCAGTAGTGAGCTCATCTCTACCATATTCTAGTGTAACTTTAATGTCCTTAAACTTATCACCTATGGAGTTTAACAGGACCACTGTTAACTGATCTTTTAAAAGTTTTTCATCACAGTTTGCAAGGTCTTGGGTAAGTTTAGTATATCTGTTCAAGTTTTCATCCAAGTCTACTGAAGGATTTGATAGTAGCACATTTATTACCGTTTTCATCCGCTTATATTTGCATTTTCGTGATTAATTAGTGCCTAATTGTTCTAAATACGTTTATATCTTGGTTTAGGTCACAAATGGATGAAAACAAGGGAAAATTGGAGAAAAGAGCGAGAAAGGACCAAAACGAAGGAAAGTGAAAGTTCAAAGCTAAATTGCAAATATCCAAAAGATGACTCAGAAGACAAAATGAAGATATGAAGATTTGAGAGTGTTTGGCATCAATTGGATAAGGAAAGAAGCCAAAAGGGTGAAATATAGTCAAAACATTATCACACATGCTGAAAAGTTTTGCATCAATTTTCAGCCACATATTGAGACCTTATTTTTAAACTGTATACGATCTAATTGGAAGCTTACATCTGAATAAAAGTTGTAGCCCTTTGAGTAATATTTCCAACACATCTTGAATCACCTAAATTGGACATCGGAAGAGAAAGTTAAGTCCAAAATACTAAAAGCTGTACGGGGGAAAATTCTACAACAATGCGGTCGCATTGTGTTATCTCTATGCGGTCGCGAACCACCGCCAAAAGCTTCAAAGGACTGAATTGCTTGGCCTATGTGACCGCATTGGTTAAGCATATGCGGTCTCATAAGTATAAACTGGGCCAAAAATCTTTTATTTCCGGAAATCAACCAAATCAACTAAGGAAAATTTTTGGACGCGTTTTTCTCACCCTAAAGTCGACCAGAAGAAGGGAATTCGACCATTCTTCATCTCCTAGACCTCTCAAACACCTCTCTGACAAAAGAACTTCCATGGAGAACTAACCAAATTGTGAAGCAAGATATGAACTCAATCGGATTCGGTGATTTCAACATTCTTTAGCCATTCTTTTGAACTTTTCTTGATGTAATAATTCTAGATTTAGATTTCTATTATTGATGAGTATTTTGGAATTGGTTTAATGTTTATGAGATTTTACATGGATTTAATCATGTTTTTTCCATTGTTTGATGGAATTACTCATTGAATTTCGATTTCATTAAATTTATTGGTAGATTCCTTACTGCCTTATGCTAGATGTATAAGGTCGATTTATGATCTCATTCCAATAAATAATTGTGCGAATTATGTTATGAGAAATCTAAATTCTAGGATTAACTTTGAAATTAATTGGTTTGAACGATAAATTCTCCTATTAGAGTTCCGGGATGAAAGCCTCTAATTGTGTTATAAAAATGAATGATTGATGTTGAATGATCCGATCCGAATGAGGGAATCCCAATGCTTTGCTATCTTAATTCATTGATTTTAATTCTATTGTTTCAAGTA
Source organism: Osmanthus fragrans (assembly GCA_019395295.1). Classification (NCBI taxonomy): domain Eukaryota; kingdom Viridiplantae; phylum Streptophyta; class Magnoliopsida; order Lamiales; family Oleaceae; genus Osmanthus; species Osmanthus fragrans. Next base: position 19,042,994 of record CM033343.1, on the reverse strand, counting down.
TTGACTTTAATTCTCAAACATTGATATCTCCTATACATTTTGAGAGAACGATCAACCTTTTAGAACCCTTAAACTATTTTTTCATCTCCCTGTGGATACCACACCCCGAAACTACACTACAACACCGCGTAATACTTTGGGCGTAATCAGGATTCATTTTAAAAGAAAAGAATTGTTTTAGAAGAAAACATTTGTTTGGAGTGGTTTTTGTCACATACTTTGCTTGAAGTTTAGCCCAAAGATCAGAGGCGGTTTTAGTTTAATCTACTGCTCTGATGACATTTTCAGTTAAATACAAAAATATAGTACTCCAAGCAACTTCCTCAAGTTCAGATTTTTTAACATCGGGCAAATCAGGAGGTCAACTATCATCTAGAGCCTTAACACATTTCATTTGCATTAAGATTGCTCTCATTTTCTGACTCCACATATCAAAATCAATTTTACCATCAAATTGACTAACTTCAAATTTAGCAATGGCCATATTACCAAGCAGATAAAGACACAAAGGGTCCCTCAACACTCAGCCACAGGTAAAAGCCACACAGTATCATAGTAGTACACAAAGTAATACAAAGTTAAATCAATTTAAGCAATATCAAAGAACAATGTAGGAAGTGAGCATGCAAGATCAAATAAACAGTGATAATTCAGAGATCAGATATTATGTTTCACAAATCTCTACAGCAAGATTCTCCAAGTACACACCCGTACTTGATTTATCTCAGATTCCAGGGGCCTCGCAGGAGCCATTGGACAAAGATTAGTCTTAAGGGGGTTTCAACGGTGTACGGAAAATCAAGGGAATGATCAAGAAACACTAATACTTGAATAGATTTTATAGTAATGAAAAGATCTCACCCAGCGAGTTTAAAATTCGTACTCTTTCCAATATGCTTCAATAGCAGTTCCAAAAACAATTCAGGATTTGGGTGCAAGTCCACCAAACTTTCAAAGATCCAGGTATCTTGTTTCCTTAGTCAGGCTCTGATACTACTGTAAGGCCAAGACCGCACACAATAAGATTTAGGGAACAATAATAACTCAATCAAACAGAAAGTAAATTGCAGAAATTAAAAGAAGAACACAAGGATTTATTTCGGCCTAAGCCCCGGAGGTTCGTCGACCACATCTTACTCCTACATCCCCCATTGAGCATCCAATTTCTTGGATAACACTCGGTTCCACTAATGGGCCAAAAATGGCAACAAATGGTTACAAATGTTCACAGAGATGAAATCGAGTACTTATCTCTCAGTTACAATGATAGATCTGCAAGGATTCACCAAGAATACTACACAGCATCACCTTGAAACAAAACCATTACCAAACATAGAGAAATCGCTAAGTTTCTTACAGTATTCACAAAGAATAATATACCACAAAGGTATACTCTACACACACTACTCAAAATCAAGAATTTTGAGTAAGAATCTACGAAAGAAAGCCAAACCCTAGCCTCTTTCCCTCTCTCTCTTTTCTCTCACTCGAAGACAGAAAGTCGAAGAAGAATGGATCGAATGAAACCCTAGAATCAATCGTCCAAGTCAAATAACAATAAAACCTTCTGGACCCAAAATCAACAACCAAGCCAAAGCCACGTATCAGTCATCCAACCGTATCAAATATTTAACAAAGTTGCATTTCCAAAAAACACGACTTAACAACAATTATGGTAGTACCATTAAAACCACCAGGGTTCGGTTCCAACAAGGTAACAGCTAGAAAGAAGAGAGAAAAATGAGAGAGAAACCGAGAGTAACCCAAGAGAGAGTGATGTGAGAAATAAGCCAGGGTTCCTCCGTGATATTGGAGGATCCACAACCGTTGAGCTCACGAAGATCGAAGGGTCACAATTTTCCCTCACACTTTAATTGTCATCGACCAGCACTTGTTAAAATGTTAATTGTCCAAATGACACTATATTTTAGGCTTGATCAACTGGTAATTTTCTTTTTGTGAAATTTAATTCTTTAATTAATTAATGAAGTTGCCCAAGGTTATTTGGCAGCACAAAAGCCTAACAAACCTCCACACTAATGTAAAAAAACATTTGTATAAAAAATTTACATTTTTTTGTCCCTCTTCTTTTGCTTCTTATCCTTACTTACAAGCAAGAATAAACGAATTCAATAGTTAAACAATCAAAAAACCAATATGGAACTTACCAACCTTTACCGATGTTCAAAAGATTTACCAATGTAAATACCTTGGTACTCATATCTAAGTGATTATATTGTGAAAGAACTTTCTCAAGTTCTACTACATATTGTGTCATAATATTTCTAATGAAATGTAATATAATGTCAATGTGCTTAATACCCTCGTGAACACACACACACACACACACACACATTATGGATTAACTATCTCAATACATGACCACGTCATCATTCGAAACACAATTTTTCAAGCAAACCTTTAAACCAAAAATAGTGCTTAATTACTTCAGTAATAGCAATATACTTAGACTCAATAATATATGGTGCAACTATATATGTGTTTATTTGAGACTTTCAACTTATACATGAATTAAACAAAGTAAATACATATGAGAATGCAGTAGACTTTATATTATTCCTCTCCCCCCACACAATCCATATTTATATAACCTTTCAATTCTATAGAACCTATTGCATTCAAATAAGATTTTCAACTCATTTAATATTCCTTCATCATTCGTAGGTGACTAATGTTTAGATAACACAAAATGATTTCCTAAAGTAGTGTAAAAGGTTTATATTCATGCATGCCAAACTTTTTCAACACTTTTAACACATACGGAGTTTGATGTTAACCTAACAAATAATTTTACCAATCTCTTCTATTTTCAAACTAAGGATTCTCTTTATTTTTTCTAAGTCATTTTCATGTCAAACTCTCAACTTAATACAATTTTTACCTCGTTTATCAATGTCACAGAATAGCCAATTAGGAGATCATCATCAACATACAATAATAAGAACACGGTCATTATTAGATTATATATGTTGATAGTACAAGCAATAATTAGACTTACTCCTTTAAAAATCAATAGAAATCGCAAATGAATCATATCTTTTAAATAACCGTTAAGGAGACTTTTTAGACCATACAAGGACCTTTTAAGAAAATACACATTTTCATGCTTTTGTATCTCTTTAAAACCTTGTGGTTGATACATGAAAATCTTTTCATCAAATTTACCAGGTAAAAAAGCAATTTTTACCGCATGTTCAGTATCTAGATCAAAATATGCAATTCACACAAGTACGACTCTAATAATAGTATACTTAACACTTGGAGAAGATATTTCAATATAATTTATCCATTCCTTTTGTGTGTATCCCTTAATTACTAACCTAACTTTAAATCTTAAAAGCTCAGTCTTAATAGTACCCACTCTGACTTTAAAAACTCACTCACTCACAATCAATTATTGATTCATTTTAGGTTTAAAGATTAATTTTCACATTTATCTTAAATAAAGAAATCATAACTTCTGTTAGAATTTCGATGTGTAACCTGAATTCTATCTTGAAAGTATACTAAGAGTTGATTGTTTGTGTTTGGAGAAGTCTTGAAGAAGTAAAAGACTACAAGGAGTCAAAGAAGTCAAAAGATGTCCACAGAGTAAAGATTGAAACCTCTCGCTAGCCACTCATTAGGTGCTCGAGCGCTCAGACTAGGATATTAATAGCTCAGAGCAGTGATATCCGAAAGATTAGGGTTTCTCAATTTTTGCAGTTTTTAGACTCCTATTCAATCTCCTACACTCTTTTATTGATTTTACCTATTGTATTAAGGTTCCAACTTATCTTAGACTCTTCTTTGTATTACAAATATGAGGAGTAAACCTCTTGGAAAATTATCCTTACATTTTACAAAATTTGTAATCCGTCACATTATTAATATTATTGAATTCTCCTCATTTACCCGTGATTTTTTCCGTGATTGGGTTTCCACTTAAATCTTATGTTTTTGTTATTATTTTTCATATTGCTATGTTCTTGTTTATTCCTAATACTTTGGTATCAGAGCTAGGTTTTATCAACTTAAAATAAGGTTTGATTTTCTGTGATGTCGACTTTGAAAGACGATATTTAGCTTTTGCATCACAACATCAAATTTTTTTGATGGCAAGTAAAGATACGAGCAATGCTCGCTCATATAGATTTGGATGATACTTTGTTGTGATTTGATAAGATGTCGTTAACTTAAATTCTGGAAGAGAAACAATGTAAGGATCGAAAGGCCCTATCGCAAATATATCTTCATCTATCGAATCATGTTCTTCAAGACTTTTTAAATAAGAAAACCATCGATGTGTTATGGTTGAAATTGGAGCAATTACTCACGACAAAAAGTTTAACAAGTAAATTGCATTTACACTAGCAATTGTATTCTCATCGTATTATAGAATTCACATATCTAGAAGATCACCTAGCTATTTTAAGGAAATTTTCGCTGATCTGAAATCATGGAGGTTAAGTATAATGAAGAAGATTTAGGAATGATTTTATTGTGATCGCTGCCCACTTCATATATATCTGTCAGAGACACTATTTTGTAAATTGTGATACGCTCACCATTGAAGAAGTATATGAGACTCTATTTTCATAGGAGAAGATGACGCATCTTGTTATATCCGAGGCTCGCGAAGAAGAAGGGGTTGTTGTTCATGGTGGTTATGTAAGGGACATATCGAAGTCTAATTACAACCAATAAAAATTGCAATTACTATAAGAAGAAGGGGTATATTAAATCTTATTGTTATAAGTTGCAATATAAAGAAAAATTGGTTGTTCCTAATCAAATGGAAACACAAACAGAAAATTCAGGTAAAGCCAATATTGCAGAAGATTTCTACATTGATGGAAAACTTTTAGTTATTTCTTACGACGACTCCAAACTTGACGAGGATTGAATTCTTAATATAGTTTACACGTTTCATATGTGTCCCAATTGGGATTAGTTTTCAGCATATGAAACAATTTCTAAAGGTGTTGTGATGATGGAAAATAATGCGTCTTGTGAGATAGCTGCATTGGAATGGTCAGAATTAACATGTTTGATGGGATGGTTAGGATACTTGGTAATGTGAGACATGTTCCAGATTTGAAGAGAAAATCTTATCTCTTTGAGTACTCTTGGTTCAAAATGATACAAATACACTAGTGAAAGTGAAGTCCTGAAGGTTAGTAAAGGTGCTCGTGTTGTTATGAAGGAGCAGAGAAACTCCTAATTATACATCTTGCAGGGTTCTACAAAAACTTTTGATACAAATCAGTAGAAACTAAGCACTCAGCTAGAGTTTAAGATTAGTTCAGTATCGTTAGAGTTTGGTTACATCTCAGTCTAGATCAGAAGTTAAGGATAATGCCACTTTCCCGTAACCATCAGCGTTGCCACAATATTCTATTGCTAAAGATAGACCTAGAAAAGATACTAGGCCTCCATGGTGGTAGATGAAGTTGATTTGGTTGCTTATACTTTGAATGTGATCGAATGTCTTGAGTTTAGTGAAGAACCCTCTACAAAAGTAATTAGTTGTGTTGACCCTAATTTTGTTGAAAATCTTGATAAAAGAATATCTATTAAAGAGTATGTTTTAGCCATGTTTGGTATTTGTTGTTGAGTTTGCCTTTAGGGGCGTTTATGAAAAAAGGTGGAAATTTTTTTAGGGAGTTTTGTTTGAGTTAAGTTTTGGTGAAAGAGTTAATTTGTGTTCCTTGCAGTGGAATTCATATCAAGGTGGAGATTTATTAGAATTTCAGTATAACCTAAATTCTATTTTGAAGGTATATTGGGAGTTGTTTGATTGTTTTGGAAAAGTCCTGAAAAAGTATAAGACATCAAAGAGTCAAAGAAGTTAAAAGATGGACCAGGGCGAAGAGCAAGATTGCTCGATGGCCGCTCATCAGGTGCTTGAGCACCTAGAACAAGCAATCATCACTCGCTAATTGCCAAATGGCGTGCTGTCGTACGCACCCAAAAATAAGTTTCTTAACTCCTAAAATTAATGTAGTAGTGAGAGTAAGGGTCCATCCCAAGAAGAGTGTGTGATTTAACGTGTTGTGTTTTGCATGCAATTATGGGGGAGGGGAATTTTGTGAGAAATTACTAGGATTGTCGAGAAATCAATTGAAAGCAATATAAATTGGATTTATGAAAATAATTAAAAGACTAACCTTGATCTAGGTCCACTCCACCATTGGAATATCACAATTGATCATTAATCCACGAGAAAAATACTAATTCATATTCTAAGCATTCATCGTTGGTTGACAATCTTATTTCTCCTTAATTATAATTAATCAAACTACAAGCAATTCAATTAACCCTAATTGTCAAACAACCCTAAACAAGCATCAATATTTAATTCAACAATTGCAATGGAAATGAGAGAAATCGAAAAACATAACATTATAATCATAGAGAATTATATTTAATCATGAAACATTTTCTTCCTAAGAATTAACAATTCCCGACGTAGTGAACTATTAATTCCTAGTTGCTTCACAAATTACATCAATCAAACAATTACGGATTTGATGATTAATCTAACATTAGATTGGAAATTATGAAAACTATCAAGATCTAGCAATCAAACATTCAATCCATAGAAATATACGCAGAAGAACATTTAATACCAGAAAACATGAATTAAAACCTAAAAATAATGTGGATCTCCCAATCAAATTGATTCCAAGGCTTCGTTTTCCTCGATCAAGATTTGAAGATTTAGTTACACATGATGAAAAATAATTTAAAACCTAAAGAAGATAAAGAGAAGACGAGGTAGATGATGAATAATCTGATTCCCGTCCTCTGGTCGAGTTTTTTGGGTCAAGAAACGCGTTTAGACTCCTTCCATAGATAAATTAGTCGCTTTCCAAAAATAGGGTAATTTTCCCGGAATTTTGCCTAAGTGACCGCTTAGGCTTAACTCAAACGATCGCTTAGGTTAGTCATTTAGTCTCCTTTCGATTTCGACTAGGGGGCGCGACCGCTTCTCCCGAACTGCCTAGCGACCGCTTAGTTATAAAAACTAAGCGGTTGTGATGTTTTGGTCCTCAACTTCTCAATTCCTTCACTTCTTTACTTCTTTTCTCGACTTTCTTCACTCCAAAATTTTATTTCCTCATCCAATTGATCTTTGAAGCTTTCAATTCTTCATTTTGCCTTCCGAGTCAACTTTTGGATATTTGCGATTTGGTCCCTAAACTTTTGTCTTCTTTCATTTTGGTCATTTTTTGACTCTTTTCTTCCAAATTACGCTTTATCCATTGATTTGCCACCTAAATTACAATATGGACATATTAAGTATATTTTGACATTAATTTAACACACGAGCGTAATAAATAATGGGAGAAAATCATGCATTTTACATTCCTATCACCAAACGACCACTTGAGCAGTCGTAGCACCGAGGGAGCCATTCGAGCAACAGTGATATCCGAAAAATTAGGGTTTCTCGATTTTCGTAGTTTTGAACTCTTATTTAGTGGTGTCAAAATGGGCGGCCCGGCTCGGCCCGCTAACCTTTCGACCCGGACCGACCCGTGGACGAAAAAAGCCCGCATTATCCGGGCTTCCGGGCCGGTTCGGCCCGGACCGCAAACCTTTTTTTTTTTTTTTTTTTTTTAAATTTTTTTCAAAGATTATCACTTAAAAAATAAATTGTAAAAAAAAAAAAAAAAATTTTTTTTAAATTATAGGCCCGCATTAACCGCGGGCCGGTTTCCCCAAACCCGGCCCGGACCGCTGGTAAAAATTTTCGGCCCGTGAACCGGCCCGCTCGGTTCACGGGCCAATTCGCGGGCCGAGTCGCCTCCGAACGGGCCGGGCGGGCCTGGAGCGGCCCGCCCATCTTGACACCACTACTCTTATTCAATCTCAAACACTCCGTTTTTTGTTTTTTCTATTGTATTAGGATTCCATTTTATCTTAGAGTCTTCTTTGTATTATAAATATGATGAGCAAACCTCTTGAAAAATTATCTTTACATTCTACACAATTTATAATCCTCCATCTTATTAATATTAGTGAATTCTCCTCTTCCGTCGATGATTTTTTCCTTAGTTGGGTTATCACGTAAATTTTATGTTCTTGTTATTTTTCATATTGCCATATTCTCGTTTAATTATAACATCATCTTTGATTGCTTTCACCAACTCTTCTATCAGCTAGATTTTCATAACTAGCAAAAGCAAATTCAGAATTATTACAAAACCTCTGAGGTTTCTTATGCAATCTCCTCTCTTTATCTTAGCCAATTGATAGTCCACTAAAGGATCTGGCTGAATTGGACGTTCTTCTACCATTGTTTTACCTCTTTCTTTGGCTTCATGTTGTTGAATTTGAATCTCTACCTCACTAACGGTTATATGGATATGTGTATTAACATTATCTAGTTCCATCTGCAACTGATCAGTAGCACCATCTTATCGATTTTACTCAATTGCTTAGAATCAGCCCTTCATGACTTTTCAACCTTATTAAATGTGACATCTCTACTGTCATCCCCTTTGACTTCTAACCCACAACATAGACCCTTAACTCTTTAGAGTAATCTAGAAAAATCCATTTTCTAGATCTAGCTTCAACTTTTCCCTCATTCTAATAAGAAAGAGCAATACAACCGAAAGTTATAAGTACAGAATACGTAGCACATTTTTAATGCCTTTTTTCACGATGATTATCACAATTATGTAGTGGTGAGAGATAAATTAATAAAATAACCCCAAAATGATTTTGAAATGCCAGATTATCCGATCTATTTTTATATTGCATCCAAAAATGCATTTAGATAACTTATTCCTATTATTTTTTGAAATTCCACGTAAGCATAAATATGGATAATATAAAACTTCGCGTAAGCTGGAAAAAGCAGTTCTTATCCGGTTCCATTTCCCAGAGTGAGAGCCCACATATAATTCATGGGACTGATACGTTTCTTATCCTAAATTGTGCTCGCACGAATTTTTGTTTTACGTTTTAGATTTACAGTTGAACCAACCCACCAACCTGTGGATTTTGCACTATAGTGGCATTGCCCTTTAGTCTGAGGCACTGAGAAATGAGAATCAATTCAAACTGGATCCGGACAATAAAATTCAAGTGGGTCCCGTGTCCATTCAATCATGTTTTTTTTTTTTCCCCGGTGGCCGCTCCAAATCGGTGGCGCCAACAGATTTGCACATATTAACCTCTGTTTCGGGGAGAATTTATAAGCATTTAATTTATAAATAGATAAAAATAAGTATATGATATGATATAATGAATAGTTGAAAATAAAATTTGATCATTTATAAATTTTACAGAACGTAAGCTTTGTTATAACTGTAACATATTATCAAGTTGACTCTTTAATTTGGGATTCAGCCAATAGAATGCAAAAAACAGTTGGCCCTCCATTAGTTCCAAAAACTGGGTTCTAGGATTTTTCCAATTGCCCTATTTACCTAAAATATTTCTGATCAATGCTAATAGGCCACAAGTCCGCCCGCACCCCAATTATCCAACTTCAACTGATGAAGAAGAAGAAGAAAAGAGTAACACCCTTCTTCAAGTTGTTCCATTTTTGACATTTTGTACCAAAATCACTGAATTTGGAAGTCGACAGCTAGTCAGCAGAGAGAGTGGAAAACAGCTCATTAACAAATATCGCACAAAGGCATATCCAATGGCCCTTCATTACATCCAAAAACTAGTCTTTATCTATGAAAATGAACACGGTACATAGTACGCCAAAGTATTACATGGTAAATAAGAGGGAATTAAAAGAAATGTCTATTTTCATATGTGCATTTGTAAAAATGTCCATTTTGAAATAATTTAAACCAAAATATCATTGTTAACAATTTATGGTCCATACTAATCCCAAAAATGGACATTTTTGCAAAATATTATTGATCAATAAAATTTGGACACATAACCTACTCTATCTATTTCAAAAGTATACATGTCAAATCACAATAAGTACTATTTTTCTCATTGACACAGAAATGTCGAGAACTATATTTCAAATGTAGAGAAATGTCATTCAAGACAAATGAAGTGTCAAGATAAACATGGTTCAAATATCGAGAACGACATATAAAATGTCGAGAACATCATTTTAATGTAACTTCTCATGAAAGTTATTTCTCGAAATTCGTGACAAATTGAAAAAAAAAAAATCAATTTCTTCATATTTTTCATTAAGGGCATAATAGACAGTTTGGTACTAAATTTAAAAGTGGAGACATTTTTCAATTGACACCCATGAAATTGGACATTTTTTAAAATTAATTTGGGACAATGATTTTTTCCAGATTACTGTATTTGTAGATTTTAAACAATTAATCACATAGACGATAAAGAGGAATACATGTCTAAATTAGATTTTAACTAATTGGCACATTGAAAATCGTGGAGTTCCTAAATAAGGTCAATCATAAAGCAGTCGAGGTGGAGTTCAATCTCTAGCATAGTCATAGATTATAATCAAACTTTTACATAAAATGGTTTTGTTGGATACACTTTTGGATATATCAAGTGTACTAATGTCATCACATCGAGATCCTTTCATCAGGGTCAAGATATCTACATTCCCAATTGGTAGAGTAGCAACTATTACACCTTCAACAACATAGGACGCAGACCTCTTACTCTACATATGTGGACAATTAATTTCTCGATCAGTTTATAAAATACTTTTGTACTAATCATTCTATTATGTATTTCACTCATCACGTTGAGAGGCAAGTCATTTCGGATTAGCAACTGCAGGAGGTCGTGGGCACCTCGCCTCGATCAAAAAGGTTCCGCCTCTACATGGTTCTTTGACAGAAAAAAAATATTTTGAACTCTTAATCGCTTAAGTTATATCAAATACTTTTGTACACTTAAAAAATTTTGAACTCTGAATGATGACATGATTCTTATCTACGTAACATTTAGGTTTCAATAATACATTTATAAAATCTATTTTAAGTAGCAAGACACTTCAATTGACATATAATAATGATGAGTATGATTAGACAAATGAAGTATAATTTTTGTATAGCTATACTCCCGTCTTCAGTTAAATGTTTCATTGATTACTGAACTTATACTTCCGTCACCACGCTTTATTTACTTTACTTCAAAATTCTTCCAAGTGGTTATTGGACTTTAACATAGTGCATTTCGTCGCTCACCCACCGTTTTTTTCATTAGTCACTGAATTTTTAAATGTTTTCGAGTGATTACTGAAATTTAACACGTTTCACTCTATCCCACAATCACTATATGTTCCATTTGTCATTGAACTTATACCTCAAACACGCTTTACTCACTTAACTTTAAAATCCATCCGAATAGTCACTAAACTTTACTCATTGAATCCAACTGTTCAAAAATTAAAAATCATGAAGTATAAAATATCATACATGAAGATGACATCATTCTTTCCTCTTGAATTATCTTGTGATTACTGTAAAATTTATATATTGTTAGTAGGTTTGGATATGGTCCGGTTCGGTTCTAAAAAGAACCGAGCTGAATAAATTTTTTTTGGGTATTTAATAATTGGAACCGGTCAGAACCGAACCGAACCAAAATTTTTCGTGTATTTAGTAATTGGAACCGTCGGATCCAAATATAATTATGGACCCGTTCGGGTTCGGTTCCATACCATTATTAAATTTTTTAACATTTATAATAAAAATAACTAATGACACGTTCAATTTTACTTTTACAAATTGACGTAGTTCAATTTAATAACATATAAATAACAAGTTGTATAGTAAGATTAATTTACAAATGTATACAAATACCAAAAAGTAAATACTAATACTAAAACATCGGTGATCCATTCCATATCAATAATTCATTTATTTCAAACATTCAAATCTACATAAAATAAAAAAAATATAAGTTAGAAGTTATAGAGATAAAAATATTTTAAAGTATTGTCAATACTTACCAACTATTTATTAATCGAAAATAATTTGTTAATTTGTTTAGAAAAAGTTAAATAATTTGATTTATATAATATAAAAAAATTTAAAAAGATTTGGTTCTTGTTCGGTTCTTCGGTTCTTGGTCTAAAATCGAAACCTGAACCGAAACTTTCGGTTCTAGACTCGGGTACCCGTTCGAGTATTTAATTTCAGAAGAACCGCTCGGTTTAGTTCGGTTCGGCTCGGTCCCGGTTCGGTTTGAGACTTTTGTCCAATCCTAATTGTTAGTCTTGATTAATACTATTGACTCTAAATCAAAAATTTCATACACTGTTTGAGTTATAATTTTTTTTTTTCATGATTTGGGTATACGATCTCAATCGAAATCGAGAAATTAACTCTATTTTATTTTCTTGATGTAAATAAATATTATAATCTAAATTAAGATTTTTATCAATTTGAATCTAGCATTCTTCTAGGGGTGTCAATGAGTCGGACCGAGCTGACTCGCGAACCCAAAACTCAAGGTTCGGGCTCGACTAATCAAGTTTTTTACGGGCCGAAGCCGAGTCGAGCCGAGGAAATGCTCGTCGGAAAAAATCGGGCTCGGCTCGGGCCATTACGAGCTGAGTCGGGCAAGCTTTTTTTTTTTTTTTTTTTTTTTACGAGTCATGGGCCGGCTCGAGCTCGACCTGTCACCCCAAAATGGGCTCGACCCGAGTCTTGGCTCAGTGTTTCGAGCCGCGAGCCGAGCCTGGCTCGGGCTTTTGACAGGCCGAGGTCGGAGCCTGCGAACTTTTTTGCCATCACTACATTCTTCTATCCCCCTTGAACATAACTTTTGATTATTAGACAGATTATATATATATATATATATATATATTTATTTATCTAAGTTGAATTTCATAGATATTTAATTTTATTTGGAAACATTATGAAGTTCAATAACTCTCGGAAGCATTTTAAAGTTTAATGAGTAAAGTATGATAGAGGTATGAGTTCAGTGACTAATGAAACAAGGTGGGTGAGTGATGAAATATAACATGTTAAAAATGAATGACCACTCCGATATATTTTAAAGTTCAGTGACTTATGAAATATGATAAGTAATTAATGTAATACGACGTGTTAAAATTTATTGACCACTCGAAAATATTTTTAAAAAAAATGATCTCTCTGTCCGTACCAACATGAGAAAGAAACTCATCTAGAACTAGAAGACTACAAAAATTGTACCGCGTCAAGTTCTTCCACACCGTTCTATATATATGCGTACACTCACAAAGAGAGACATACAAAGAGAGGCACTCAAAGAACAGGGAAAATTTTCATACTTAATTAAACCGAAAAGCTCAATAAGCCAAAACCAGAAAAATGAGTTGTACGGTGATTTCAGGTTCCGAAATTCGCTTTCATTTGTGTTCCACACCACCCAATAAACCCACCAAAAATTCCATTCCCGAGAGTTTTTCAAACATTTCCTTTAGTTCCCAGTTAACAAATTCTAGAATTCTATTCAAAACTTCATCTGGGAAGACTCCAATACCCCATTCCAAAGCCAGTTTTCAGGCATTTTATGCACCAGCGCAAGGCACAGATAGTTTCTACGATGTGTTGGGGGTTACAGAAAATGGGTCAATTTCTGATATAAAGAAAGCTTATAAACAAATGGCAAGAAAATATCATCCTGATGTGTCTCCACCAGAGCGTGTGGATGAATACACCAGGAGATTTATATTGGTTAAAGAGGCTTATGAAACCCTTTCTGATCCACACACCAGAGCTTTGTATGACCAAGATTTAGCTAATGGATTCGCGTTCAATTTTTCTTCTGGAAGAGGATATGAATACAACCAGGTAAATCTCTTTTACCCATTCTTTTTTTATTTTTTGATAATTCATTCAAAAGTTATGAATGTTACTTGTTAGAGAATACTGAGTCAATTTTCTTGTTTTGGTTTCAATTTCAAACAGAGACGAGACGGGAGAGGGGAGTGGAAAATAAGGTGGCAATCTCAACTAAATGAATTGCAGCAAAGGAAAAAGGATTCTGAAGGGAGAATGTCCTGGGGAGCCCGAATGCGAAGCCGAAGATGATATATCAATTTTGCGCCTTTGCCCTTGGATTTAACATCAGCAAGACAGCAACAGAATGTTTCTGATAGATTCCAATGTATATTCTTCATATGAATGAAATAAATACACCTAAGGCCCCAGTTGGATTCCCATTTTAGGAGAAATAATGTATTTTGATTAGTTGATTAATGAAAAATGTGTGATTAATAATTAAGAAAAAAATTTGGATTTGCGTGTAATATTATTTTATTGAGAAATGTGTGGTTGAAAAAAAAAAAAATGAATTTTGAAAAAAATGAAAATCAAACATGTGCTTAATAAATGTCAATAAGTTTCGACGCATGCATTTTAAAACAAAATGAGTTCTAGAGTTGCCTCCCGAGCAATTTTTATTTTTTTATTTTTTTACGGCTTTAGGAGAGATCATCCTCCTTTTTTTTTTTTTTTTTTTGTTCCAACCCATTTTCACATGGTAAATATTAATTGATAGAATAGATAAGTATATATAATAGTTGTAAGTCTTGTGATTAAAATCTTGCCCCTATTTGTTTTGACTAAAAATATGATTAAAATTTAAGTTAAAATCAACAATTAATTTTAAACATAAGATCCCCTTTGATTCTCATTTTTCCTCCATAAAAATGAAATTTATAACCGTTATCAATCACATTCAGCCACCATTTTTAATTTTCCATCTCCTATGTGCGGTTTATAACGGTTATATTTTTCATTCTAATTCTACAAATAATGTGGATCAAACGGGGCCTTAATAAGATCTACAACTTTTCAATCATACATTTCATTAACTTTTATTAAAATATAGACTATAATTTGACTTTAATATTTAAATTATAACGAGATTATAATTTAAACCCAACAAGTACTAAATAGTAACATGTATATGATTGGAATGTAAGCTGGTGAATTCATTTCTAGTTTTTGTTGAATAATTTGATAGAATGGTGACAGCCTGTCTATGCAACAAAATTATATGGTTATATTTTGTATTATTTTTAATAATTGTTACCAAGAATAATGCTCTGTCTTAAATAAACGTCATAGTTTTTTAGAAGATGTGGTTAATATGGTATCACAATAATATAAACAACTTAGATTCAAATTATGTCGTAACTCTTTCTTGAAAAATTACATTCCTATAAGACTTTTAAAAATAAAAATACAGTTTGCATGTAAAGGGACGCGTTGAGACAATTTAAATAAATATATATAGCTCTTCTTTGAAAATTTAAGCTTAGACGAGGTGGTTCACAAAAAATTACAGGAATTACTATTTTTTTTTTCCTACTCGAAATAATACATATATTTTAGAAGATACCTCGTCATTGCATACGTCATAAATTGTACGGATGATGTACACATTTATTTGTTTCGAAGGGTCTAAATCTGACTTTTGACACTTGGAATGGGGACCAAAATGTTGGTCCCTATGTGTCTATGCAATGCCGTGTCAGCAAATTCTATCCATTTCTATAAGCTTTGCCACGTCCATTAATGTGTAGAAGCACACTCAGTGGCAAAGGGGAGGGCGATTAGAGTTCAGCGCTGTAGTGTGCAGAATTCGATTCCCCGTAAGGGAATTGGCTTTGTTGCAAGCGGAAGTTACCATTGAGTTAATAGTCATGGCCTATCCATAAGCTCTCCACCCTGGCTCCTTGGAGGCACATCTTGCGATTTACCTCCTTCACAATGGCCCAGAGCAGGATCGATGGGGGGCTCTCAAAGTTGGGATTCAACCTTTTAGAAGCACACTCAGTATGGCTCATTGAAAAGTCCAAAAGCATTCAAGATCAGCAAAGATTTAAACTCAAAAGTAAAGTACAAAACAAAAACTTGCATAAATCAAAAGATCAACACATAGAATTGTTTTCAGACGTAGCCCTCAAGATTCGACGATTGTTTCCACTACAAAAAAAATCGCTTCAGGCACGAAAAATCCGTGCCTGAAACCACGATTTCCGTTGCTAATAATCTTCACCAACCGAAAATGATCTACCGAAAATCCGTTGCTATTATGAGAGTCGCTAATAGTTACCAACGGATTTTCGGTTGGTAAATTGTAAACCTTTTACCGACTAAACTTCCGTAGGTAAAAGTCTTTTAGATACCAACGGAAACACCGTTGGTAAAATCATACATTTTTCCAACGAAAATTTCGTTTGTAGACATTGTCATTACCAACCAAATATTCGTTGGTAAAAATATTACCATTACCATCGAACATTCGGTTGGTAAATATCTACCATTACCAACCGAATATTCGTTTGTAAAAATATTGCCATAACTAACCAAATTTCCGTTTGTAAAAAAATTGCCATGACCAACTAAAAATCCATTGGTAAAGACTACATTTACCAACCGAATATCCATTGGTAAAAGTTTAAAACTGTATCATTACCATCCGAATTTCGGTTGGTAACTGTATTTGTACAAGAAGCTTAATTTATTTATATATTAATAAAAATTACTATAAATTTACAAAACCTGCTAATTAATAATCAATTAATATCAAAACACACTAAATAATCAAAAATCATCAAAATGCACTAAAGCTTTAATAGATGAAGTTATTAAATCAAGATTCCAATGTGTATGAACATCATGTCTTACACATCATCATTTCGTGATCCCGAACTAGAAGGAAATTGAAAGTTTGGAATATTTAGTTCCCTAAGCATACTTCGCACTGTTTCTTGCATCTCAACCCTATGATTTCTTTCAACTCTTTCAAGACGTAGAGTGAGATTGTCAATTCTTTTCGTTGTTTTCTTCTATTGTATTTTGTGCACTAGCCAGCTCTGACTATAAATTTTCGACCTCTTCATCACGTGCAAGTATTGAATGTCTAGGTGAAGTGGGTGTGCCAAGAACATGCGAAATAGGTTGTCGAGGACCAAACCCATAAACATGGCCTTTAGATGGACCGTTGACAGCCTCCATCCATGAGTCAGGATCAAACTCAGGTTGATCATCTCTAATGGTACCGTACTTAGACTCGATTGAAGCCTTATAAGTATCCTATGGAAAAAAAAAATAACGCTTATGTCACTCACTATATTAAAAAACTATGAAGTACATAAACTTTAATTATACTTACATGAACTCGCTTGGATTTTTTATCAACAAAATCCCCAAGTCCGTGATTCTTCTTGTGGACATGACTGAAAAACTCTAATTGAGACATTTGACGGCCCATATCCTTCTCCTAAAAATACGCAACTCATTAATCACAATCAGTTAAAAATATAAATGAACTTTAAAATAAAAAATATAAATAAAATGAGCAAAACATACCAATCTCTTCTTTGCAGTCACAAAGGAAATTGATCCGGTAGTATGTTTCTTCATTTCACCATCCTGTCCTTGTGCAAGGCGATTCTCACGTGCAATCTTCGCATTACTTTTCCACTTCTCAGTATTCCAATAATTTACAAGACTATCCCAGTGCTCTGACCTTATCCAACGTGGGCCATGTCCTTTCCAATTAGTAGGATTACCAGAATGACTTGTACGTTTTGCTTTCTCGCGAGCACCATTCATCATATCTTTATATCTATCTTTCGCCGTCTTCTTCCACGTGTCATACACATCGACAGTATTCGCCATCGGCCATACATATTTATCCTTACAAATTTATAATAAAAATAATAATAAGCATAGACATAATGAATAGCAAAGGAAACAATTATAATAAACAACTATTACCAGAAATCGATCCCATAAACTATTTCTTATGGGTTGTGGGATCGAGCAAAATGTGGAGTATGGGCCATCAAAATATGCTTTCATGGTGGCGGTGATGTCACGCGATACAAAAGTTTCAACAAAACTGCATAAGAAACATAAAAATATGATAAGAAAAGTTCGATAAGTTACACAACCAAATAATGTTTGAAAATCGATTATTATATGTCAACTCTAGGACTACATACGTCAATCTGAATCTTTTTTAACTAATGTTAGATTTAGGAGATTTGACTTAGTTACAACATCAAATGCAATATATGTTACAAAGCCTGCATGAGTATGTTTTTAGATATACAAAGCCAAATTCAAAATAAGTATACTTACTTGCCATTTTCAATACTTATTTCTATACGTTGTGATTGATCAGCGGGCATAGGAGTACCACGATTAGGACCCCTAGTTTTGTTGCTACCTCTGGACACATCATTTGTATTCTCACTTCCCAACTCATTATTAGGAGTATTAAGTTCTTGATGTTCATTATTGCCCTGCATATATCTTGTGCCACTATCTTGTGTTGATCTTTGCTGTCTTGCTTGGCCAGATATATTTCCTCCTCTAGTCAACGACATCCTGCATGTCAAGTAAATTTATTTAAATTTGTATTTTTAAGTAATTATCGATATTAAGAAGACAAATTGTAGATGTGAATATTGCTAAAATTTTAAAACTAATAGAATGTATCTAGGAGTGATGATATTAAGTTCTAATCAAAATGTTATAAGTTTCTTTAGGGAATTGCAATTTATGCTTGTGCAATGAATTGATACAAATCTAAACCCTTTCTAAAATTTGTTGATTGCTGCCTTTTCTCTAATGTCTTTTAAGCATTATAGGTTATCAAGCATAATTTGAAAAATGAATACTAAAATATACCTGTCTCCCTTGGCCCTTTTATTAGATCTAGGCATGTCTTTTTGATGAAATGGTTCTTCTATATCCTCATCTTCCATATCATCATTAGAAATATTAGCCTCACGATATCGATAATCGTCGTGTGTAGATCTCCTACCACCATCCCTTGTGGATCTCTCATGACTTGAGAGACAAGTCCCTAAAATTGCATAAGAATGCAAGATCACGTAGATGACCCCTTTTGTAACACATAAGTCAAAATGGAACTAGTGGATTGAAATGACTATCCTTCAATTCAAAAAGCAAGTCTACTTTTTTGAAAAAAATCATTCAATAAAATAAGCCAAACTGACCTGGAAAAGAACATTTTGAAGGTTGCATTTAACCTTTTGCTTGTAAAAAATTATATCTGCTCACATAACGTGAGTTTTATCACATAAACCATCTCATGTTTAGCAACTATTAGATAAATCATACATAGTAACAAAATGAAATGCTGAAAAATAATGTCAATATGGACTGCAATCTGACCAGCTCTCAGTTAAGTTACTAAGGAACATATTAACATCGTGCATTCCCTAATATTGACTAATTGATCTATCATTAATCTGGGTTGTATTAGCATATATTAGTTTCAAATAGCTAGCTGGTTAACTATGAAAATAATAATAAACTAGCAACACAGATTATACTATAGCAAACAAAATTGGAAAAAAAAAAAAGTACTAATCATGAAAATGGATAAGAACAATAAGCAATGTTATATCAATTTATCATTAAAAACTCCAAAAACTGAAGATCCTGCAATTTGGGTTTATTGGATTAAAATAAAATTCAGAAAAGGAAAAATTGAAGAAGTGGGTTTATGAAATAAATTGGTCCAAATCCCAAATATAGCAATTTACAAAATGCATACCTTATTTCTCTAATCACCAAAAAATAGCTTCTTGATGGCAAACACGATATCCATGGCAGTAACAATTGATTTTTGAGAAAGCTATAGAGTTATATGCAATTATTTCAATATAAGATACATACCTGAGTATGTGGAATTGATTTTTGAGATAGCCAAATTCACGAGAAATAATTGAAAGAGTGCAGACTCAATTGAAAAATTGTGGGATTGTGTGAGAAAGAGAGAGGCCGGGGGGGGGAGGGGGTTGTTAGGGGAAGTGGAAGAGTTTTGTGAAACCGTGCAATTTGAGGAATTGAGAGGGAAGCAAATTTGGTAAAAATATTTGGAAAAATATTACAATGAAATAAATAAATAAATACACATTTTTTTTTTTTTTTTTTTTTTTTTTTTTTTGTGAAACCGTGGATTTTCCCACCACTTTGGTGGGAAAATAATTTTCATTTTTTTTTTGTCAATTGGAAAAAAATTCTAAACTCAATGGTAAAAATAATTATCAATTTTATTGACAATTTTCATGTAAAACAAAGTCAAACAAACATAAAAAAAAATTAAAAAAATATTTTTTTATTTTTACTTTTTGGGAATCCAAACAATTTTTATCACCAATTGTAAAAAAAAAAAAAAATTCCAAAAATAAACTATTTGCATGAAAAATAAAGCCAAACGGATTAGGTGGAAAATTATATCAATCAAACACAATTAATTACAATTCCCTTTAAAACAAATTCTAGGCAATTCAATTCCCTACAATTCGTTTTCTTTCCACCAAAATTCCACAAACGTACCCTTACTTTTCAATTGGTCATATACTTCACTATTTTGTAAAACAAAAGTCTTTAATAAATTGCATACGAACTCCTCCATTTATCCATTTTTGACATTGAATTCCGCATGTTTCCATAATTTGGTCAATTTAAATTGTTTTCATCTACTTTTATATCATCTAATAGGGTTGGGCGAAACTCCTGAATCGAATTGACTCGACTCGAACTGAGCAGTTCTTCTTAAATTAAATATCGGAACGAGTATCTGAATCGAGAACCGACGGATTCGATTTGATTGGGTTCTCAGTTCTAGATTAAGAACCAAAGAACCTAATAAGCTCTGAATCTCCCTGATTTTTTTTAATTTATTTATTTTAAATAAGTCAAATTATGTCATTTTTTTCTAAATAAATTTGCTAACTAGTTAATTTAACTCAAACCTTAAAATATGATTTTCCTATATCTAATTTTCAATTCAAACCCAATTTAATCAAATTGACCAAAATTTTACCCAAATATGTTATTTTACCGAAGTGTCATTTCTACCGTTTTGAAGAAATCGAATTGAATTCGACAGCGCCTCTCTTAATTATTGTGAGCTCACTATCTTTCTCTTCCCGTGATTTTAACAATCAAATCTATGAAAAAATCAGTAAAAAGAGATGTAAAGACACATGTGATTGTATTACATTATTTTGTAAGAGTTAAAAATAAACATGTCATTAATTGAATTAATGTAACTTTGTAAATATTAAAAAATTAATTATAGTACGGAAATCCGGAATCGAAATGAATGAAAACGAACCTGAACAGTTCCATAATTAAATTTGGACTCGACGGTTCCACTTAATAAATATTCAAAAAATTTGGGTCCGGTTCGATTCTCGTAAGAACCGAACCAGACCACACCCAACCGTACCATCTAATATCGATTTTCTCCTAAATTAATCAGTATACAAATAAATTCAATAAAAATATTTCAAAATGTTCACTTTAATTACTCAAATAATTGTGGAGTTATACTTGAATGTTAAATGTAACTTGCCTTCGTTTTTCAAGACGAAATTCTCAACAAAATGGATGTCTTGCTATTGTAAACTACTTTGTCTGCACATTTTCGCATGTGATTAGATTGACATTTTTTTTTCATAATAGAATTACTTCGTTATTAGAAAATTCGAACATTAAATGAATTACACTTAACTTACTGCCAATCCTTGAACGATTAACCACCATCTCTAAATATTTCAAACCATTTATCGTTTTCAAAATTGATTTACCTTCGTTAACGGATTTTTCGTAGGTTAAAAGTTGAAACTGTATGATTATTCCGTTGGTGATTATCATAATTGAAAGTGAATTACTTTTACCAATGGATAACTTGTTTTTAATTAACATGCATTCGTTGGTAATTTTTGATATGTCATCAAAATATTAAATGGCTACATGAGGCATAGAATATCCGTTGTAAAAAGATGTCTTCGTTACCAACAGACATTCCCTTGGTGATTATCGTAGTTGAAAGTAGATTACTTTTACTAACGGATAATCTGTTAATATTCGGTACATCACTTACGGAATATCCGTTGGTAAAGAGATATCGTCGTTACCAACGGATATTCCGTTGCTGATTATCATAATTGAAAGTGGATTACTTTTACCAACGGATAATCCGTTTCTAATTACCAACGGATGCAATCCGTTGGTAATATTCGGTACGTCACCCACGGAATATCCGTTGGTACAATGATATCGTCATTACCAACAGATATTCCATTGCTGATTGTTATAGTTAAAAGTGGATTACTTTTACCAACGGATATTTCGTTTCTAATTACCAATGGATACATCCGTTGGTAATATTCGGTACATCACCCACGGAATATCCATTGGTAAAGAGATATCGTTATTACCAACAGATATTCCGTTGCTGATTGTCGTAGTTAAAAGTATATTACTTTTACCAATGGATAACCGTTTCTAATTACCAACGGATGCATTCGTTGGTAATATTCGGTGCGTCACCCACGGAATATCCGTTGGTGAAAGATTCAATTGTTAAGTTGTTACATGAGGCATGGAATATCCGTTGGTAAAGAGATATCGTCGTTACCAACGGATATTTCGTTGCTGATTATCGTAGTTGAAAGTAAATTACTTTTACCAACCGATTATCCGTTTCTAATTACCAACGGATTGCATCCGTTGGTAATTTTCCGTTTGTTTTTTAGTAGTGTTCTAGCACCTAATCCTCTATTGAACATCCATTGTAAATGGATAAAGCTCGATTCATCTAAACCCAAAAATGGAAACTAAGATAAATAGGTTCCAAATATTACAAAGATCAGGTCATAGAAAGACTTATCTTCAAAGAAACTCCAGATTGAAACACTAACCATCAAGAACTCACAACCAAATATTCAAACCCTTTACAGAAATGTACAGCCCAGAAGAATCACACAAATTCTTCAATCAAATCATGCAAAATAATAGAATAGGCTAACGATCTAAAGTATTTCAATGCTTTAAAAAAGATTTTCTCGTAAGTATGAACCAAAAATGAGAAACCCTAACAACGAAGGAAGAGCTCTCAAAACCAACACAAAAGTCTCAAAGAAGTGAAGATCCAACAGCCTCCAAACGAAATAAAAGGTCAGAACCATCCAGAAGTTAATCCAATAGCAACGAAGGTGCCAAGTGTCACAATCCTGTTAAAGGCATCCATTAAGAGAAACACATTTTAGGAACACACTTTTCTTCAGATTTTGGTAGCACAACTTTAAACAACTGAAGGTTCAGGGTTCAAAATTTAACAATCTCTACATTGCTACCAAAATTTGGCAATAGTGAAGCCAGGAGCCTCGCCAGCAGTTTACAATTTCATTTGCACCAGGTACCTTTGCATTTAATTCAGAGCATCAACAAAATGCAACTTTAAACAATTTTGAAATTTGCTTAAAGGTATCACTTTGGTTTCCATATCAAAGGGATTAAATTGAGTAGTAAGTTTATCGATATTAAGTAATTCCTTTGAAATAACATCTATTATAAAATGATATTTAACATCATTATGTTTTGTTCTATAATGAAACAAGGAATTTTTATATAGATGTGTTGCACTCTGATTATCTGAAAATAAGATAGCATTTGTATTCACAAAACCAAGTTCTTTTAAAAGTCCATTTAGCCAATCGACTTCTTTAATAGCATCAATAGCAGCAATGTATTCTGCCTCAATAGAAGATAAAGCAACAACCTTTTGTAATTGAGATTTCAAACTTATTATAGTTCCACACAAAGTAAAAAAATAAGATGAAGTAAAATTTTGCCTCGTCCAAATTTTGGTTTAAATTACGAAACATCTAGGCTTTAACTAATTCTCCACCTGCACTTGTCCCTCTTTAGATACAGACAACTAACGTGAAACGTGAAATGGTAAGAAATCTTTGTTGCTTGTTTTTAAATGCTTACTATCATTCATTTTTATCTTCTTCTGAATAACCGTGCGTTAATTTGTGTATACAGGATTGACATATTTATAAGATTGGAGAGGAGCCCAAATCGCGTGTAAAGTCTAACCAAAAAGACGTCAAATAAGCTCCCAAAATTTAATTCACGTGCCAAGCAGGTCCATTGTCCTCGCTAGGTAGCATCCACGAAAAGTGTTGAACTCCTAGTTCAATTATTTTTTTGATGGTATATCATTGTAGAGATCTTTGTACCAAATGTTATACTCTATTTTTTAACATATTTTGCATAAATGGCCTTCTTTTAACTTCGACCTTAGCCTCCCTCTTCTAATGTTCGATGACAACACCCCCCCCCCCCCCGGCTTTCATCCTCCATGTGTATTCCGATCTTTAAGGCTCGACATTTGCTCCTAAATCGTTGTTTTATCTCTGCATTTCACTCATTTGATCACAATACAGTTTTAAGATGGAATTTTGTCTTACAGAACGAAAACAAACTAAACTTTGAGAGAAATTTAATCTAACACATTCAAAATTTTAATATAAATTTTTTATTATGGGATCAATCAAAGAGTATAAAATAGACGTAATTATTAGGTGGGATAAAAGGTGGATCTTCTTCTATGTGAGACATTAAATGTTGGCATATTTACTCGAAAACGTTAGATACATCAGATGTTCATCAATTTTAACGTCGGTGTAGAATTGAGAAATTATGTTTAATAATTGGGGTACGAATTGAAAGTAAAAGTTTAATAATCTGATTGTGAGAATTGTTGTCTTCGGCTTTATAACTAGCGGGAAATGATTGTTTGTAAGTAACGAATAAATATTAAAAGTTCAACTCGCAGGAGCGTAATCAAACTATAAATTTATGAAAGGCAAATGGTATAACAACGTCAATAAAACTAGAAACTAAAATCAGAAAAAGAAAAAAAAGAAGAAGAATATCAATCTGAAGCAAGTAGTGACACTTTCTCCTTAAAACAATATTGTCCCGCAACGGTGCTTATGGTTCAGGACAATTGTCTCACAAGATACAATAGATTCAGATTGTGGTAGTAGCACTACAAACCACAAATTCCAACGAACTTCGACGGAATTTTCCCTCTCTACCAGGAAATGCAAGAATATGAAGAAGGGAGAGCTTTGCAAGAGTTTAGATGATTTCTTAATGCAAACTGTGAGATGGTATGCTAAATGGTCATGCATAAAGTCCTTTATATAGAGGATGAAGTGGTGTGGGTGAAAGATTGCAGACAAAATCACGCAACCTTACAAACAGAAGCATCAGTTCACTTCGCTAGCTTCTCGCTCGAGTGCGAGAAACAGAAACATTTCGCCCACTCGTCACTCGAGAGATAACACCTGTCGCTTGAGCAACAGTGTTATCTGGCTTCCTCTAAATTTTCTCCAACTTTGGACCATAATTTCTCATTCATGCGAAATTGATTTTTCGAGATGTTTACATAAACATCCTAGGTCAATCCCCGTTTCGGAGTGGCGGAGCGGCAAACCATTTGCATAAACAAATCAGGTTTAAATATTTTGCCGAATTTGACTTGAGGTCACACTTTTTTATTTTCGATACTTAACCAATTTTCAATCGGTTTCAAACCAATTTCCAACAAGAATTAAGGTTTGGCGACCCAAATTGAAATTTTATAGGAATTTCAGTCCAAAAATGAAATTAATCGCTAAAAATATTAGTCCAAAATGATCCAACAAATTGTCATATTATGTTGGAAAAAACAGTCAAGTAGTAAACCAAGTGAGGATGAACAAGTAGCATTCTCATGAGGCATCCGCAAATCTCAATATATAGCAAGAGTATTATTATGAATGAAGTATATTTCATCAATTTTTACATTATAATCTTCATGTTGACCTAGATTTCTGATTGATTACATGGTAAACAGATCTTGACTCCACTCACATTCAAGCGTAAGGTACACTTGGCCTTCTCTGATAGTGGGAAAGATGATCGAGAGCACTCTGACGGTCAAGTTAATCAACTTGTGTATATATTTGGATGTGAAACGAACAAAAGAATTGAGTCACAAGTATGTGTATGGACATCTAGTTATAGAGAGAAAATAAAAATGAGCTATAGTACTAGCAAGTGTAAAATTACATTACTTTCAAATGATACTAAATGTAAGCTTTTTGTATTAGAGGAGATGAAATAGTTGCCATTAGACTAAAGACACCTGTCTTCATTGTAACAATTGAGGCTTCTCCTTCTAGGCGTCACTTTTGCGGTCCTAGGTTCATGGACATTTAATGTTCTGTAAAGTAGCCACCTTATAACCTAAACTTGACATCTAAAAAATAGACTTACAAGTTGATTGAAATGTTTATATTGTAAAGATGTCACATCAATCAATAACAGATCTTATACAGAGAACTCTTAGAAGAGGTGAAACCAGCAGATACATTCTCATGTTGAGGGGCTAGTCGCTTCGAATTAGCATTGTAGGAGGTCGTGGGAAACCTATCTCGGTCATGAAGGGTTCGATCTCTACATGCGCTTCGACATAGGTAGTGCATCACTTCAACTACCACATTTGATGGTTTTGATTAGGCCAAGTAAGATAGTGACAGTAATTGCGGGCCTGAGTTGGTTTGTTAGCTGATAGCCAAGTGACCAGAGCTTGGAATCTCGTTGAATGATCTATGATGTGTAACATGATAAATTTACAGTTATTACACAGTTAACTAAATATTGCAGAATTTCCTTTATAATGGCATGTCATAAACCAAAAGTTAAAAAACACACAAACACACGATAAACACACAAACATCCAAGAAGTCACCTTATGGCTTAAGCCTGACATTTAAAAAATAGACTTACAAGTTGATTGAAAGGTTTCTATTGTAGAGATGTCCATCAATTAATATAAGATCTTGTACGGAGATCTCTTAGAAGAGGTGAAACTAAAAGAAGTATTCTCATGTTGAGAGGCTAGTCGCATCGGATTAGCATTGTAGCAAGTCGTGGCAAACCTATCTCGGCCATTAAGGTTGGTTTGACATCTACATACATGTGCTTCGACAGAGGTAGTGCATCACTTCGACTACCACGTTTGATGGTCTCGATTAGGGCAGGTAAGATAGTAACGAGAATTGCGGGCCTGAGTTGGTTTGTTAGATGGCAGACAAGTGGCCAGTACTTAAAACCTTGTCAAATGATGTGTAACATGATAAATTTAGAGTTCATTGCTACTTTGTGAGTCTTTCTTCTAGAAAGAGTTGATGTATATGTTTGCGGCGTTCAAATGATCAAATAGACCGTTGGCAGTAGTCACGCCAGCCAAAGAAATGACTAATGAGAGAAAGCAACCCAATGTCAATGTCAATTTCATTCATTCATTGATTAATACATACTAATGACCAAAAGCCGAGTGGTCAATTTACGTACTAATCTTAAACATCAGTCATACAATTCGTTTATCAAAGTCTATGGAGGATTGGGTTATTGCAAAAAATTGATAAAAAATAAAGTGAAATTCAACAATAAATTTTAATTATATATTTGATGAGATCCATTATTTTTATTAACTTTTTAATCATACACTTCATTCAAAATTTACTAAAAATCTATTTTTTAACGAAATCAACAGAAAATTCTCAATAGAGGAAATGCATAATGAATTTAAGTTTTATCAAATACTTTGTAGTCATGGAAAAATTTGAACTCTTAATCGTTTAAGTTATATCTAATACTTTTTGCTTGTAAAAAAATTTGAATTCTGAATGTCGACATGATTCCTATCTAAGTTACACTTCGGGTTCGATAGTACATTTACAAAATCTATTTTAAGTAACAAGACACTTCACTAGAAAAATACTTCAATCGGCATATGATTATGATGAGTACGACTAGGCAAATGAAGTATAATTTTTGTTTAACTCTAACCGTATACTCTCCTCTTCATGTGAGATAAAGGGAAAACAAATATTCCTTTTAGTTAGAGGTTAGATTAAACTTCCCTCCTAAGCATGTGTTTATCTTTGCACTTGGGATTAATAATAATACAATGTCTATGATTTATTTATTTTTTAAAAAAATTTAAATTATTAACCAAAGAAATTTTTAGCCATTGCCAAATAAGAACCAAAAAAAAAAAATCTCTGTCCGTACCAACACGAGAGAGATAGTATAACATGGAAACATCATCGGCAAACAAACTCATCTAGAAGACTAGAATTGTACAGCGTCATGTTCTCCTACACCACGCTATGTATACAGGAACACTCAGAAACAGAGAAATACAAATAGAGGCACTCAAAGAAGAAGAAAAATGTCATACTAAACCTAAAGGTTCAATAAGCCAAAACCAGAAGAATGTGGTTTCAGGTTCCAAAACCCGCTTTCATTTGTGTTCAACAACACCCAATAAACCCACCAAAAATTCCGTTCCCCAGAGTTTTTCAAGCATTTCGTTTAGTTCCCACTTGACAAATTCTAGAATTCTATTCAAAACTTCATCTGGGAAGACTCCAAGACCCCATTCCAGGTCAGTTTTAAGGAATTTTATGCACCAAAGCGAAGATATTTTCTACGATGTGTTGGAGATTACAGAAAGTGGGTCAATTTCTGATATAAAGAAAGCTTATAAACAAATGGCAAGAAAATATCATCCTGATGTGTCTCCACCAGGGCGTGTGGATGAATACACCAGGAGATTTTTATTGGTTACCAGAGCTGTGTATGATCAAGATTTAGCTAATGGATTCGCTTGTTGGAAAACTTCACCGAAGGAGGAGAGAAAACAATCTTGGAAACAACAACAAAACTAGAAATTAAACTTCGAATAAGGCCCAAACACGTGATCGTTGTCCTCAAATAATATTTGCCCCCTTTTCCTTGAAATTGAGATGCTAAAAGGTTTTTCGGCAAATGATTTGAAGGATTAATCAAGCCTTGTTATGAAAATACTAAAACACAAGTATTTTCACCCAAAACTCAAGAACACAAAGAACAATATGAATGTGAGTGGAATAATAGATATGAATTTGATTGTAGAGAGTATAAGCATAAAACAATGTTTTTCAATTGTTTTTTACTAAGAACATGGCTTCTCTATTTATAGGTCTCGCTATTGTACACGAATTGGTGCCAAAAATGTGTTGAAAAGACACCAAATTCAAGTTACAAACGGTAGAAAACCGTCTCCAACGGTAACCTAAAAATGTACTATGCGACCGCATAGTACAAAACCATGCGGCCGCATAGTTATACTCGGACAGAAATTTATGTTTCTGTCCATTCTATGCGGCCGCATAGAATTTGTTCTATGCGGCCGCATAGAACAAATTCGGCCTGCTTTGTTGGTTTTGAACAACCATTCCATTTCTCAACAATCCCCCACTTGTTCAAAATTAACAAGTCTCACAATCAATCGTAAACGATACTCATGCCTAAGGATTAGATATCTTTCGATTTGAATCTAACCATAGTGTAATTCTAACAAGGTAAAGTCGGAATCAAAGGTAACGTGAAGCTTTGAACCAGTTATTCCATGTGACAAAACCGGTAAGAACACACACACACAAGTACCACATGTTCTCAAGTTTCTCAAACTCGCTTAGCGCTTTTATGGCCTTGTGCTCATCCTATTCGACAAACTTTTAAGAGAGTAACTCTAGCTCTCTATTGAGGCGGCACCACCTCGAATTTCGTCTAGGTGAAATTCTTCCAGCATCTTTGTTACTTTTAGAGATGCTTGTGCTTTTAGCACTGAACTTCATTAAGAGCTTGAAGCTCAACCCTCACTTCAGTAACAACCAGCATTATTTAACTAGGATAGGGTTATCGCGGATTTGAATAATGCTGAAACTATTCACATATCAAATGACTTGTTGTTACCCTTTGAACCCGTGGATTACCTTTTGAGTAATGACAGGTAGGGTTGCTATCATTGGTGAATCTTTCTATTTTGAGAGTTTCAACCCCATCCTACTCGATGTAGATGTTACTAAATCTCAATTTAGAGGTTTAGTTAGAGGATCCGCTAGATTCTCGATAGACTTAACATAATTTAGGGAAATTATTCCATCTTTGATTAATTTCCTTATGTAGTCGTGTCTAAGACTCATATGTCTAGACTTTCCGTTGTATGCCTCGTTGTATGCTTTAGCTAATGTAGCTTGACTATCACACATGATAGATATTGAAGATGTATTCTTCGGTCCCAAAGGTATCTCATAAAGGAGATCCTTAAGCCACTCAGCTTCTTTCCCGGTATCCGATAATGCTACGAATTCGAATTCCATGGTCGAGTGTGTTATACATGTCTGTTTCTTTGATTTCCAAGAAACAGCTCCTCCTCCAAGAGTGAACACCCAACCGGAAGTAGATTTATTCTCACCCGTGCTAGATATCCAACTAGCATCGGTAAATCCTTCCAAGACAGCCGGGAATTTAGTGTATTGTAGGCTTAAGCTCTTGGTCTTCTTTAAATACCCAAGAACCCTTCCAATAGCCTTCCAATGGTCATTGCTTGGATTACTAGTAAACCTACTTAGTTTACTAATTGCGAATGCTACGTCTGGTCTTGTGCATTGAACTGCATACATAAGACTTCCAATAACACTTGCGTATTCCAATTGAGCAATTCCCCTTCCATCATTCTTTACAAGTTTTAAACTTGGATCAATTAGGGTACTTGCTTCCTTTATGTTCAAATGGTTGAACTTATTTATCACATTCTCAATATAATGTGATTGACTTAGGTGGTAACCCCCACTAGTTGTCGTGACTTTGATACCCAAAATGGTATCCACTTGTCCAAGATCCTTCATCTTAAATGTGGAAGATAGAAATCTCTTTGTTTCTTTTATTTCATCCATGTGATTACTCATAATCAACATGTCATCAACATATAGGCATATAAATATCACATAATCTGATATACTTTTGAATATAAATATTTATCTACACTATTATGTTTAAAACCAAACGAAATTATAGCTAAGTCGAATTTCTCATGCCACTTTTTAGGTGCCTGTTTTAAACCGTATAACGATTTTACTAACTTGCACACTTTATGTTCATTTCCAGGTAGAGCAAAACCTTCAGGTTGCTCCATATAAACCTCCTCATCGAGATCCCCATTCAAGAATGCCGTCTTGACATCCATTTGGTAAACATGCAAGTCATGTATCGAAACTAGTGCAAATAATATCCTTATTGATGTTATTCTAGCTACCGGTGCATATGTATCAAAATAATCTATTACTTCTCTTTGTCGATATCCTTTAGCTACCAATCTAGTTTTAAAGGTATTTAGAGAACCATCAACATTGTATTTTCTCCTGAATACCCATTTACATCCAATAGGTTTGGATCCGGGTGGTAAATCGACAAGTTCCCAAGTATTATTTGACATTATTGAATTCATTTCATCTTTGATTGCATCTTTCCAAAACATGCTATCGCGAGAAGTCATAGCTTCTCTATAAGTTTTAGGATCGGTTTCAACATGTAGAACAAATGGAGTTTTTCTTACTACATTCAATTCATTTCCTTCTACTAAGTAAAAAGAAATGCGTTGAGAATCAATTTCATCCGGTCCTAAAGACTTCTCAATTCGAGTTCTTTTGCTTCTTTGTGGCTCACTTGACTCATCAACACCTTTAGAAGATGTTTCATCTTGTGTTCCACTTGAGCTAGGGATATCTAAGAGATTTTCCCTCAATTCATTATCCGAAGATAACGAATCCTCAAAGAACTCTACATCACTTGATTCAATAATCACATTGGTCTCCAAGTTTAATAATCTATATGATTTGCTATTACTAACATATCCAACAAAGGCACACTTAATGCCTCTTGGACCCAATTTGGTCCTATTAGGGTTTGTGTTCTTACAATAAGCAAGACACCCTTACACTTCGAAGTATCCAATATTAGGTTTTCTTCCTTTCCAAGATTCATAAGGAGAAACCTTAGTTTGTTTAGAAGGAATTCTATTTAATATCCTACATGCACTTAACAAGGCCTCACCCCACAAATTAAATGGCAACTTAGCATAGGTAAGCATGGCATTTATCATTTCAACTAAAGTTCTATTTTTTCTTTCAGCTAAACCATTTTGTTCTGGTGTTCTAGGTGCCGAACATTGGTGAATTATGTTATGTTGTTCACAAAAAATGTTGAAATCACTAGAAAAGTATTCACCACCTCTATCACTTCTTAGAGTTTTTATTTTCTTATTTAGGTGATTTTCAACCTCATTTTTATATACTTTAAACATGTCAAAAGCTTCACTTTTATGTTTCATTAAATAAACATATGTATATCTAGTGCAATCATCAATAAAGGTAATAAAATACATATTTTCACCTCTAATTAACATGCCATTTAATTCACAAATATCCGTATGAATTAGTTCTAAGATACTAGATGTCCTTTTTACACTTTGATAAGGCTTTTTAACCATCTTTGCTTCTACACAAGTTTTACATTTAAAGACATCATTTTCATCATATAAAATTAAGTCACATTTCATCATACGCTTCATAGTACTTTTTCCAATATGTCCTAATCTAACATGCCATAATGAAAATAAATCAACAATATAAGCAAAGTTATTTTTATTCTCATTCAAATTGTCAACGGTACTTAATTTGACCATTCCTTCACTAGAATAGCCCTTTCCAACAAATTTCCCATTTAGGGATAATACAAGTTTTCCAGATTCAAATACACTTTTGATACCTGGTTTTCCTAAGAGATTTCCACTAACCAAGTTTCTAGTCATGTCGGGAACTTGTAGTACATTGGTCAAGGTAATGGTCTTGCCGGAAGTAAAGAATATATCCACACTTCCTTTTCCAATCACTTTAGATCGAACCTCATTACCCATTTGAATCTCTTGATCTCCATCAACTTCATGATAAGTCTTGAAAGAAGATTTGTCATATGATACATGTATTGTAGCACAAGTATCGTACCACCATCCGGGAACTTTTCCCTTGATTGCATTGATTTCACAAATGGTGGCCACAATTCTATCTTCTTTGATGGAGTTCATTTTGCCCTCGAAGTTGTTTTGTTTTCGGTGTTTACAATCTTTTGCATAGTGACCAGATTTGCCACACACAAAACAACCTCCTTTTGTCTTCTTCTTGAACTTGTTGAAGTTCGTTGAAGGCTTTCTCTTGTTGGATTTTGTTGGCGGTTCGGTTTTCTCTACTGCATTTGCTTTGGAAGTGCCTTCATAAGAGTTTTCACTCTTATCACGCATTCTAGACTCTTCTTCAATACGCAAATATTTTTGCAATTGTTCCAAGGAGTGATTCTCGGAACTATGCATAATTTTCTTCCAGTATCCTTTCCAAGTACCGGGGAGTTTTACAATAATTGCCCCCACTTGAAAGGTCTCCGGGATTTCAATCTTCACCGCCTTCAATTTGTTGACTAGCACTTGCAATTCATGAATTTGGGGAAGCAAGGGGATATTTTCAAGAAATTTAAAATCAAAGTACTTAGAGATTAAAAATTTCTTGGTACCTTCTTCCTCCGCTTTGTACTTACTTTCCAATGCATCCCATATTTCTTTTGGTGATGTTGTGTTGGTGTATAGATCATACAATCGATCCGACAAAGAGTTGAGAATATGACCGCGGCATATCAATTCGTCATCTTCACGCTTCTTTCTATTCACCCTTGATTTATCGGTGTCTTTGTCGGATGGTTCGGGTAGATCTTCCAAATTCGGATCAAGCACATAAAAAATCTTCAACGCCTTAAGAAGGAATTTCAACTTGTCTTGCCATCTTGTGAAGTTCGTGCCATCGAAGCGATCCAAACGAACCAAGTCTTGATTCATCAACTTTATGGTAGCCATTGTTGTTTCACTCTCCATTGCAATAAAATATTGTTTGAGATTTTTGGAAAACTTCACCGAAGGAGGAGAGAAAACAATCTTAGAAACAACAACAAAACTAGAAATCAAACTTCGAATAAGGCCCAAACACGTGATCGTTGTCCTCAAACAATATTTGCCCCCTTCTCCTTGAAATTGAGATGCTAAAAGGTTTTCCGGCAAATGGTTTGAAGGATTAATCAAGCCTTGTTATGAAAATACTAAAGCACAAGTATTTTCACCCAAAATTCAAGAACACAAAGAACAATATGAATGTGAGTGGAATAATAGATATGGATTTGATTGTAGAGGGTATAAGCATAAAATAATGTTTTTCAATTGTTTTTTGCTAAGAACATGGCTCCTCTATTTATAGGCCTCACTATTGTACACGAATTGGTGCCAAAAATGTGTTGAAAAGGCACCAAATTCAAGTTACAAACGGTAAGAAACCGTCTCCAACGGTAACCTAAAAATGTACTATGCGACCGCATAGTACAAAATCATGCGGTCGCATAGTTATACTCGGACAAAAATTTATGTTTCTGTCCATTCTATGCGGTCGCATAGGATTTGTTCTATGCGGCCGCATAGAACAAATTCGGCCTGCTTTGTTGGTTTTCAACAACTATTCCATTTCTCAACATCGCTTTCAATTTTTCTTCTAGAAGAGGATATGAAGATAACCAGGTAATTCTCTTTACCCATTCTTTTTTCGTTTTTGATAATTTATTCAAAAGTTATGGATGTTAGAGAATACTGAATCAATTTTCTTTATTTGTTTTCAATTTCAAACAGAGACGGGACGAGAGAGGGGAGTGAAAAATAAGGTGGCAATCTCAACTAGATGAATTGAAGCAAAGGAAAAAGGATTCTAAAGGGAGAATGTATTGGGGAGCTCGAATCCGTAGCCGAAGATGATTTATTAATTTTGCGACTTTGCCCTTGGATTTAACTAATTAGCTGTGTATTTACCGTTTAGAATAGGACTTTCTTCTCTCATTTTTCGTTCCTATTAGTATTTTAGTTAGAAGTTCATTAGTTTACACGATAATCATCGGCAACAGAATGTTTCTGATAGATTCCAATGTATATTCTTCTTACTAATAATGAATGAAATATATACTAATAAATGTTAATAAGTTTCGACGCATGCATTTTAAAACAAAATGAGTTCTAGAGTTGCCTCCTGAGCAAAACTTCAACATTTTTATCCCCGGCTTTATATGAAATGACTTGATTCCTGAAAGGAACCTTTGGCTTATTTAGGGAATGGACCAATTCTTTCATTCAATGTTTCAACTAAAAATATGATTAAAATATAAGTTAAATGTAACAATTAATTTTAAGTGTACATTTAATAAGATCCACAACTTTTCAACTATATATTCTATCAACTTTTGCTATTCAGTTGTTCCTCGATTTTGAACCTCACTAGCTATCGCGCGAACCTCTTTTTGCCTATTGTTAAAGTTCCTATCAAAATAGGGACTATAATTTAATTTTGATTTCTAAATTATAATGAAATTATAATTTAAATCAAGCAAGCATTAAATATGATGGGAATATAAGCCTTACTAAGTGAATTCATTACTAGTTTTTGTGGAATAATTTGGCAGAATGGTGCCAGCCAACACTATGCCACAATCTTATATGGTTATAGTTTATATATATATATATATATATATATATATATAAAATAATGACGGGGAACCCGTAGCCGCTATCCTTCGAGTGCGTACTTGGTAAACCTTGGGGCTGAGGCAATAGCCTGCAAACCACGCTAGTCAGGTTAACAACACTAGGCAAGTCCAGTGCAATAGGCTCGACCGAAAAAGTGTTGATAAGGAGAATCCAACTCGTGACCAAACGTCTCTGCGCTCACCTAGTGTTGGTAGGTGTAATGAGGAAAACAAAAATCCACACACACACACACACACACACACACATATATATATATATATATTCCTCAAAAACAAGGAAAGTTATGCATAATTTTGAAAATTGAAAAATATATTTCATGAAAAAAATTACAATCAAACACTCAAAAACTAACAAAAACACCATTAATAATTATTACCAAGAATATTGTTCTCTGTTTTACACAATCATTCTAGTTTTTAGAAATGGTTATTATAGTATCAGATTCAAATTTTGTCGTAACTCTTTCTTGAAAAATTATATACCTATAAGACTTAAAAAAAAAAAAACAGTTTGCACGTAAGGGGATAAGTTTAGATTTTTTAAAATTAAATATACACAGCTCTTCTCTAAAATTTAAGCGTAGACGAGGTGGTTCACAAAAAATTACATGAATTGTTGTTTTTCTTCTACTCATAATAATATGTATATTTTAGAATATATCTTGACATTGCATACGTCATAATTGTACGGAATGATGTGTATAATTTATTTGACACGAAGGGTCTAAATCTGACTTGTGACACTTGGAATGGGGGACCAAAAATGTTGGTCCGTTTGAGTCTATTGCAAAGCCGGTTCAGCAAATTCAAGCCATTTCTATTAGGCGTGGGCGTGGGTTGGGTTGGGTTGGGTTTTTACTCAACCCAAACCCAACCCAACATGTTCGATTTGGTATAAAATTAACCAAACTCAACCCAATTACGTATTTAAACCCAACCCAACCTAACCCAATCAAGTTCGGTCGGGTTGGGTTGGGTTGGGTTGGTCGATTTATAGTTCACCTCTTCTAAACCTCAATGCTATAAATATCAAATTGGAAGATCAAACTGTCATGCAAGAAATCTAGTAAAACATTCAATCATAATTTTTCATAACTCTGTCAAGATAAAAAAAATCGCACATATATAGTGAGAGAGATGTCTATAAGTAAAATGCAGCTAAAGAATCATTAAGAATCACAAACTCTCTCTACATATACATACGGATACATATAAATTCACATAATTTATATCATATGTATATATTTACACTTAAACCAGACTGCAAAGGGACAAAAACACTTAAAGAACCTGCAAGTCCAATTGCTTAGAAGCACCAGCAGTATCATTGCTTGAATTTCCAAACTCAAAAAATGGGACTCTTCTGAATTTTTTCAATTTCATTCCCAATCACTAGTTTGTATTAAACATTGTTCTTCCTCATCTCACAAGAAAAAGGTTAATAGAAATAACACATGAGACTCGAGATTCTTGAATACAAGGATTAATTTCATAAAAACAAGGATTAATTCATAATACATAATTCCCATATCATCCAACAAAAAAATAGATCAGAATACTCACATCTAGGGTCGAAATACATAATTCCTGTACATTGAACCTTCAAATAGGGACTGACGGACTGTATTGCATCCAACAGTGCAATCTTCTCATTTGACCAACATAAACCAGTGTGCTGAGTTCCACAAAAAAAGACAAAAAGGTGAAGAAGAAACAGAAATAGGACCCATCACTTAAAAGTATCACACGGGAAAGCCAAATTGGACAAAAATGGTGAAGAAGAAACAGAAATATACTTACCCTAGCACTGGAGTGTGGACATTCGATGATCGGCAACTGAAAAATGAAGATCGCCGTCGACGATTTGAGAGAAACTGACGAGAGAGATTAGGGCTTGTTTTGGGCGAGAGTGAAGAAGTGAGAGTTGAGAGTTGATTAGGGCTCGCTTTTCATTTAATATCGTTTTTCCCTCTTTTTTTTTTTTTTTCTTTTTTTTTAAAGTAGTCGGGTCGGGTCGGGTTATATCGGGTTTTCCTTGTTAACCCGTAACCCGACTACTTAACCCAAAAACCGAAACCCACCAAAAAATAGCAAAAAATCGACCCAAACCGGTCGGTTTGGGTCGGGTCGAGCGGTTTCGTCGGGTTGGTTTTGGTTTTGCCCACGCCTAATTTCTATAAGTTTCGCCACGTCCATTAATGTCTAGGGGCACACTAATTTTGGCTCATCAAAACCATTCAATTTAACACACACACACACGCATGCACGCACGCACGCACGCACACACACTTTGAAATTTAAATTTTTTGACGTGGAAATTTCAAAATATTTGACATTCACATAACCGTTTGTTTTAGAAGGAAAAGTAATAACAAAGACCGCACACCATCTGTGTTTGATTGGAAGAGAACTTCGATTCATCCGATCATAAGTCAGCGTTTAGAATTCATTTTTTTCTTTTTATTTATCAACCTTATATTTTTCCTTTCACTCGTAGTGTGGGGAAGATGTAGACTTTAGAAATACTACTAATTGAGTTGAGGAATCAAATTGTATCAATTGTTTTATCGATCGTCTTTTTATTTATCAACTTTTTTAAGGTTTGAAAGCCTTAATCTATGATTGATCTTTTGGATATTAGATTTTAAAATACCAAATGACATTTAAATAGACATTCCAATATTCTAAGAACGTCTTTGGAAAATACTATTGAACTAAATTAAGTGATTTTATGGGGAAATTTTTTATATTTTAATTACTTTATTCATTCATCCAAGGTCTAGCTCCTCCTTCACATCCTTCTCTCTCAAACTTTCTGCCCAATTCAGATTGTACTTCTCTTTTATAGGTTGGCTATTATGTCAACGAAGGCTGGTATTATTGATATGGGACAAGGTTTAAAATCTCTTGGACATTTGAGCTAGACTCACCTTCCATGAAATGATCAAAGGACTCTGATAGGCAACCTCAAAAAGATGAGAAGCTGTTATGGGAAGCGATATTCAAAAAAATGGGAAAGGCAAAGGAAATTGGAGGGTAAGAGTGAAAGAAAATGAGAATAATCACTAGTATTAAAAGATAAGAAAGGACAACAAACGCAATTTAGATTGTCCATAACAAAAGGAGGGGATTTGAAGAAATCAAATCAAAGGTCCAGATTAAACACACCAAAATGATGTGATTTTTGAAATTTTGCATCGAAACATTTGATCTTTTGCCAAGTGTAGTTCATGCGCAACCAATAAGAATAGCTGTCTCCCACTAACCTCTGAAACATCTACAAATCGGGCGACTGGGAGTAAAGTTTGATCTTTTCGAATATAGAACACAGACCTTGGAGACAATTGTTGTTGTTCTAAAAATCTATGTCGAATCATTTGAGGGTTCACCTGACTTGGTCAAAAGGTCCTTTATATTAGTTAAGCTAAACAGGTCAGAATGAAAGGTCGACTGAAGATTGCATCAATATAGGTTGCAAAATGGGAGATGTAATATGAAAAAAAAAAAAAAAGCATCATATCATGAGGGTGTTTCCCTTTAAAGGTGGCACCGTCCACAACAACAAATCAAAAGAAAGTCATGATGACCTAAGATGTAGGCATAAGACCTAGGTATCGTGATTACCAGCAGTAGCAATCGAACTTTCAAGTGAATAAATCTCTCCAAATGAGCAGTGGTATACGGACTTAGGTTGGACACTATACCTTGAAGGCATATATAAAGGGGTGAAGGTCTAGGACCGAACTAAAGAATCTCTTAGAATTAGGGTGTGACTCGAATTATATGTGGAAGTCCAATTGTAATTTTTGTTGGACTTGAAGATGTCAAGATATGGATCAAGGAGAAATTTTTGGCACTTTTCTGCTAGCTGGCTGCTAGCCCACTGCTCGAGCAATCTCGTCGCAGTTTTGTCACAAGAGCTGGAGCCTACATGGCCAATGTCGCCGGCTTGGCACCCTCCTGTCACTCGAGCAGCGACTTGTACGACCCATGCCCATTTTTGCATTTTGATGCATTTAAAGCATTCATTTTCATCTATAACTCTACTTTTTGGGTTTTGGATTTCCCCTATATATATTTAACTCTTCATTGTATTTTAGATTAAGTTAAACAAAGTTGTAAACACAAAATCTTTGTTTTCTTTCTTCATATTTTAGTGAAATCTCCTTTACTCTGTAAATTATTTTGTTTTTATGTTTTTATGATCAATTATCTCATATTGTGTCTATAATCTCATATTTTGTTTAACAAATTGGTATCACAGCAATCTAATATCATCTTCATTTTCAACAAACTAGTATTAGAGTCAATGTCTTGGAAATTCTTGGGAGATTGAGGTTTTTGATCAAGTTAAGAGCTTAGTTTAATCTTTGTGATGGCAATCATGAAGTATAATTTTCAACTTTTGGATTGCAATACAACATTTTTGTTGTAGTAGGTAAAGATGCAAGCAATACTCACTCAGATGGATTTGGACAATGAATTGTTGGATTTTGACGAGATGCCTACAACTTGGACTTTGCAGGAGAAACAACGGAGGGATCGAACCTATTTCAGATTTATCTTCATCTTTCAAATTATATTATTCAGGACATTTTGAAGGAGAAGTCAGCCACTACATTATAGTTAAAATTGGAGCAATTATGCATGATGAAGAGTCTAACTAGCAAATTGCATTTGAAGCAGTGCCTATATTCTCATCGTGTGACAAAATATAAATCCCTTGAAGATCGCCTAGCTGTTCTTAAGAAAATCATCGTTGTTTTAGAAACATTGGAGGTTAAATATGATGAAAAAGATTTTGATTTGATTTTTTTGTATTCGTTGCCCGCTTTATATATGTCTTTTAGAGACATGAAACATGATCCTATATAATTATGATACTTTCACCATTGAAGAAGTTTACGATGCTCTATATATAAAGGAGAAGATGAAGCATCTTGTTAGATCTGAGGTTCATGAAAATGGCCTCATCGTTGATGGTGGTTGTACAAGTGGCAAATTAAAGTCTAACTTCAAATCTTGTAATTATTGCAAGAAAATGGGCACTTGATAAATAATTGTTATGTTGCAGAGTAAAGAAAAATTGGCTGCAAATCAGAAATTATAAACATCAGGGAAAACTAGTATTGCAGAAAATTATTACAGTGATAAAAACTTCTACTTATTTCTAACTACAACTCCAACCATGACGAGGATTTAATTCTTGATACAACTTGTAATTTTCATATATGTTCCAATAAGGATTTATTTTCAACATATGAAACAATTTCAAAATGTGTTGTGGTAATGAGAAATAATATACCTTATAGAATAGTTGGCATTGACCAGGTTAGAATTAATATGTTTGATGTGACGGTTAGAACACTTGATGTAATGAGACATGTTCTAGATTTAAAAAAAAATCTTATCTTCTCGAGTACTTTTGATTCAAAAGATTATAAGTACACTGTTGCAGGTGGATTCCTGAAAGTCAATACAGGAGCCCAAGTTTTGTAGAAAGTACATAGAAAATTCCAGTTATATGTCTTGCATTGTTATACAAATTTTTTGAGAAATTAGCATATTTTAAGTACTCATGTGGATTTAGAGTTGGATTATGTACTGTTGGAGTCCAGTTTGGGGTCTTCTTTGAATAATACATTTCAGTTGAATTTAGAAATTATAGGTAATGTCGTTTTTCCACCATTATCTACGGTACCATTGTATTCAATTGCTAGTAAGAGACCCCTTTTTTTTTTTTTTATCATAAGCCTCCACATAGTTACAATATTGCTGATTTAGTTGATTATGGATTGAATGTGGTTAACGGTGTTAATTCTAGCCAAAATCTTTCGTTTGATGCATTTAGTTTTGGTGATTCTTTTTCAAGGCTTGTTTTTGCCCTGTTTGCTGATGTCCAAGCCCTGTGCTTGGAATTTTGTAAATACTCAGTTATTGAGTTTTGCCCTAGTTGGGTGACAAAATTTTAGAGAATATTTTTTGTTGAAATTTTGATGGAGAATTTCGTTTATGTGTTTTTGTTGAAGAGTTGGAGTTTATCCCTTACTGTGAAATTTGTCTCCAAAT
This sequence comes from Osmanthus fragrans, assembly GCA_019395295.1. Taxonomy (NCBI): domain Eukaryota; kingdom Viridiplantae; phylum Streptophyta; class Magnoliopsida; order Lamiales; family Oleaceae; genus Osmanthus; species Osmanthus fragrans. The sequence goes on along the minus strand of CM033343.1, from coordinate 19,001,592 downwards.
GAAGATTTTTTTAAAATTATTTTCATTGAAATAATATTCATGTCAAGGTAAAGTTTGTTAGAATTAGGGTTATATATACAGGGGCGGATCTAGCTATTAGCGAGTTAGAACGGCCACTCTAGCTGGATTCGCCGGAAGTTTTAGATCTGCGTGTAGGCTGGAGCACTGGAGCGCCGGCCATGGAGTCTGGAGAAGGAGTTGCTGGCTCAGGCAGGATGGGACGAGTGTGGCGGAATGACAATTTACAAAAAAAAAAAGGCCCAAATCATTTGGGTCCAGTTGATGAGTCCAGCTCATAAGTGACCCAAATGGCCCAATCCAATTTCATTAAAATGTTTCCCCAATTCCACTATTCCAGTGACTGATTTGAGGAAGAGAGGAGAGATCGAGAGGCGAGAGAGCATGATTTCTTCGCAAACCCTAAGTCCCTAACTCCCAAGTCCTAAATTTGAACTTCCATTCGAAATTTTCAAGAAGAATAACTGTCGAAGCCTCGAAGGTAAAACTGTAGAAGCAATAATCGGCGTTGGACAGTTGGACTGTTGGAGACTTGCAGCTGCAGGTTTGCAGCGATTGCTCCAAGCCCGCGGCCTCTACCTGATCGGCGACCGCCTCCGTTTCGCCACTTCGACTTGGTAGTTGGTAAGTTCAGTTTCTTTTTGAGTCTTGACTATCTTGTGACTTGTGACTGTGTTGTGCGGTTGTGCTTGTGCTTGTGCCATGAATCGTGACTGTCATGTGCACCTGTGCTTGCGGTTTTCTACTTGTCTTCATGTCTCGTAACTTGTGAGTTGTGAGTTATGAGTTGTGATTTGTGAATTGTGATTTGTGAGTTGTTTTTGGATTATTGGATAGATGCCTAGATGGTGTATATTGGTGAATGATGATTTGGTGTTCATTTGTGGATAATTGATTTTTGAGAGAATACTCGTGAAAACTCTTGGAAGTGTCTTTGTAACTTGTAAGTGTAGATATTGGAATTTGGACTTAATTTTTTGTATAGGAAGTGGTCTATTTGATTTGAGAACTCTTTTGCGCATTAGATTCACCGGATTTTAATATTATTTAATCAAATTTTAATAAACGATCGGCCGAATCGGGCAATTACGATCGTTGACTGTCGACGGTCAACGATGAATTGTCAAAGTCAACTTGCGCTCTAACTAAACATTTATGCTGGATTCGCCACTATATATATATATATATATATATATATATATGTTTGAGATTAAGTTAGACAAAGTTGTAAACAAAAAAAAATTGTATGATTTCTCAACATTTTAGTGAAATCTCTTTTACTCAGCAAAATATTTTGTTCTTGCGATCAATTATTTCATATTGTGTCTATAATCTTCTATTTTCTTCAACAAATTGGTACCATAGCAATATGATATCATCTTCGTTTTCAACAAAATTTCTCAGCATTTACTACTATAGGAATTCTAGCTATACTATATACGTATTTTACACAAAATTACAGGAACATAACATAGTTAATCTACTTAAATTCTTATAAGTTAGGAAAAAAAATCACGTCATTTTTGTCATCAACATCAGCTAAATGGATTTCAAAGAAAAAAAAGATTGTGGAGAAAGAATGTCTCGGCGAACTCAAATGCACAGTCGAAGATAAAATAAATCAGTATAGGATATAATTAATTTGTTATCTATTTATTTAGAATAGGAATATTATTTATATTTTTTTTTCTATTTAAGTGTTTTGGTTAGGAGTTTAAATACGAGAAACATCAGCCACAAAATGTTTCTTATTGATTCAAAAGTATATTCTTTTCACTAATTAGTCAGAACTGAACGTGCATTGCACGTTATTTTGAAATACCATATAAGTACTATAAAAATAATATTTGATACTAATTTGTTGGAAGGAATTGACAAGTCTCAAACGAACTAAAGAATATAAAAATTTAAGAGAAGAAAATTGTACTCTCAAAACTCAACTTCTATAATTTATTTTTTTTTTTGTGATGGTGAAATAATACAAATGAACAGCCTTTTTATCCTACATTTGATACATAAGAATTAATTGCTAATACGTGAATTTAAACACCCATTAAAATTTGTAGATATATAAATAGAAATAAATTTATTTATAATAACTCTAGATTCATGTAGATAAAAATTTATCAAGTCAAGATCTATTGAGTCTAGAATTATGTGAATATTAATTAATTGAAAATTAATAACATGAAATGTATACATGATAAGTATTTTGTAGTATTATTACATATTGAAAAATGAAAAGTGAAGTAATATTAAAATAATTGAATATTAGTGGAGTAAAAATCATCCAAAAAAATATTCTCACTTGATGTGATATTAATATATTATAAATTAATGAAACATATTACCAATTAGTTCAATTCCACACGTGGAGTTTAATTATAGTTAAGTTGGAGACTCATATTTTGTTACAACTAATTCCACTTATGAAATATTTATGTTATTTAACAATGGTGACATTATCACCGTAGATATAATTTGACAATCATCTAGGATGTGTTCTATATGTTAACTCCACACGAACAATTTAAAAAAAAAAAAAAAAAAAAAAAAAAACGTGTTCAAAATTGATAATTACTATAAATTACTATCATAGTTGTAAACTTGCAACACATCTTGAACATGTTTTTGAATAATACTATTCGTAGTCGTTCATTGCGACAATCGCCCTACGTGGCATACACATGACATATGGTTATTTGTGGAAAAAAATGTATTGGATTATATGATATGATATCTTTCACTTGCACTACAAGATATCCAAAAAAACATGGAATAATACTATTTGCAGTCGTTCATTACGACAATCGTCCTACGTTATATATACACGACAGGTAGTTATTTGATGAGTTGTCCCACTTGGCATGCATCAAATAACCACCAGTCATGTGTATACCACATAGGGCGACTACCGTAATGAATGACTGTAAATAGTATTATTGCATCAATTTACCATATGTTATATGTACGACAGTCGCCCTACGTGGTATAGACATGGCTGGTGGTTATTTGATAAGATCGTCCTACGTTATATATACACGACAGGTAGTTATTTGATGAGTTGTCCCACTTGGCATGCATCAAATAACCACCAGCCATGTGTATACCACGTAGGGCGACTACCGTAATGAATGACTGTAAATAGTATTATTGCATCAATTTACCATATGTTATATGTACGACAGTCGCCCTACGTTATATATACACAACAGGTAGTTATTTGATGAGTTGTCCCACTGGCATGCATCAAATAATCACTAGTCATGTGTATACCACGTAGGGTGACTACCGTAGTGAATGACTGTAAATAGTATTATTGCATCAAATTACCATATGTTATATGTATGCCACGTAAGACGACTGCAAATAGTATTATTATATGTTTTTTGGATATCTTGTAGTGCAAGTGAGATATATCATATCATATAATCCAATGCATTTTTTTTTTCACATAAATGAATTTTATATGGTATTTTAGCGAAACAAATAGTGTGTTTGAGCTACATTATTTTGTAAGAATGTATTTTGGAATAGTAGATTAATAGAGAATATGTGGGTACAAAATGAGAAAAAGTTTTGAATTTACGTGTAATATTATTTTATTGATAAATGTGTGGTTGAAATGATGTCAAATTACTGTTTAAAAATGTATTTTTTTTTTTTAAATATTTTGAAAGAATGCGGTTCAAACATGGCCATAATTTTAGATTCAAGTCTCACAGCATTTGAGAAAAATCTTAGTTGAAAAAACTGCGATCCATATATGAACGGTCATGTTAAAACAATATTACATTTAAACTTTTATATACTTCATTAAAAATTACTTGTATACTACATATTTATTTCTTATATGTGAACAAATGTTTATTTTTGTATATATCTTGTCACTGCATACGTCATAAATAGTACAAAAGAAGTGTTTAAGTTTTGGATGATCTGAATCCGACTTGTGACACATGGATGGGGGGCCCAAAATGTTAGTCCCATTTGTCTATTGACACAGATTCAATCTGTTTTCTATGCTTCGCCTCGTCCAAAATTTTGTTTAAATTACAAAACAACTAGGCTTTAACGAAGTTTCCACCGCACTTGTCCCTCTTTTGATTCTGACAATGAACGTGAAATGCTTAGAAATCTTTGTTTCTTGTTTTTAAAAATGCTTACTATCATTCATTCTTCTTCCTCTGTAATTTGTGTATACATAGCAATCTGTAAACACGTTCTTACATGGCTTTATACATTAGTCATGATTCTAAAATAAAGTTTACGTGCACAAACGCGGTGATACCAACATCGGAAAAAATAGTGATTATCCTGCACACTTGTTCTAATAGATGATTCATTGGGAAGAACACAAGAATATCATAAAAAAACAGAGAAAAAAGGTCTCTAAAGTTCATTGAATCTTATTAAATCAAGCGACTTTATAACTAATATCCAAATTTTACCAAAAATGCAAAATTCCAAAATTCACGCTAAAATAAAATACATAATAAAATAAGTAATCTGCAAAAAATTCGACCCAAATCAGGTTAAAAATAATTTCTTAACATACAAACGCATTATTACCAAAAAAAATGGCAAAAATTAACTAAAAATAGTGATTTTGAGGGGGAAATTGAGGTCATGAAAGACGCACACCGAGCGCGCTGAAAAGAGCTTTCTGAATTAGGGTCATGAGAGTGATTCCGACACCCGTAGCCAAAATAATGGTCAAAAGACTGAAACGTGTCCAAAACTGCTCCAATTAGGAAAATAACGCAATCACTTCCCACATTTGCACTGATCTACCAACTCATGATATTTCAGCGTTAATAATGTGCAATCTAATAGCTCGGCATCATGTGTCTCGAATCCCATGCATCAGATACATTATTACTCAATTGGATAACACATTTCTTTATGAGCTTTGCAGAAATATTCAAATTTGTGCAGATTTTTCCTCACATTGCAAAGTCGTTTGGCTTAATTTAAAAAGTGTTGCTTATGTGAAATGTTATTCTTGTAGCTTTTAAGTAAATCAACGGTTTAGTTGTATTTCTTTTTGGGGAACGTGAAGGAAAGATTGAGCGAAAAGGGCAAATCGTGCATATAAAACATTTTTAGCTCATAAGGATCAAAATCTGACTCTGAAAATATTCATGAAAAGGTAATTTACAAATGCAAATTTTATTTTATTGATATTACGCAGTTAATTCTACTTTATTATAGTGAAATCCGGTTACAAAGAGCAAAGCAAGATTGAGTTTTTTGTGACATTCATTACGATGCAAAATGAGGTTGGACAAATGAAGAAGTCGAGTTGTGTTATGCAAGAAAACTAACTATTTCTTCATAGATTGTAGTTTGTCTCCAAAGTTCACACTTTCGGAGTTGGTATATTTATAAGGTTGAAGAGGAGCCCTAAATCGCTGGAAAAGTTTTTAACAAAAACACCTCGAATAAGATCCTAAAATCTAATTCCTGCACTGCATTAAGGTGCTTCGATCAAGCAGGACCATTGTGCTCGCCAGGTAGCGTCCAGTAAATCTTGCATAACTTGTAGAAAACTTTAATATTGTGATCCAAAAAAATGTTGAACTCCTAATTCAATTATATTTTTGATGGTATAACATTTACTTTGTAGAAATCTATATATCAAATGTTATGCTCTAATTTTCCTACATATCATTTAACTCCCCCCCCCACCCCACCCCCCCAGGAAAAAAAAACATTTGTTGCTTCTCACACTACAACAAATTTGTGATTTAGCAACAAGATATTTCATGACATAGTTTACAAAAAGTTGTCGCAGTAAGTAATTTTGTGCGACACATTTTAAATGGGAGGGTATATTCGTTATTTCATAGTTTTAATTGAGAAAATTTGTGAAAATGATGATTTCATAAATGAAATGTGGAACTAAGGGTGAAAATACCAAAAAATGTAAAGTAGAAACGTTTTGTACGTTAATATTGAAAGGTATGAATGTTTTATATATGCTAATTATCCGTCCAACAAATTGTCATATTAGGAAAAATCAGTCAAGTAGTAAACCAAGTTAGGATGAACATATAGTATTCTCATGATGCATATTAGGGTTGTCAGCAAAAATCGTCAAATCGAAAAATCGAACAGAAATCGCATTTTAGAAACCGTCGGTTTTGTGCCACATGGACCCGTCAACGAAATGGTTTTGAATCAAACCAAATTGGTCAAAGACGACTTGGTTTAGATTTGAGAATTTTAATGACGGTTTAAAACTAAACCGAACCGGCGGAAAAATATGTAAAAATTAAAAATTGAATTAAAATGAAATTTTATGAAAATTCATCCAAAATTTTAAATTATTATTATTACTCAATAATCCTAATTTATATTTTATATATAGCCCCTGTTTGATAGTCATTTTTCCTAAAATGCATTTTTCTCTCTTCTTTTCAATCACGCATTCTTCAATAAAATAATATTATACGCAAACCCAAAACTTTTCTTTAATTTTTACCCACACATTCTCCATCAATCAATTATTCAAAAATGTATTTTCTCCCCAAAAATGACTACCAAATAGGGGCATAAATTATAATAATCTAAATTTTATGTTTTTAAACCAATAGGAATGTGTAATTTTCTAGCCCAACGGTGAATGACCCCAACTCATAAGTCCGTAACGTAAAAGCAGAAAGTCAAAAACTCATAACTCATACATTTTTCATTTCAATTGAATCAAACCCAAAACCTAACTATTCCCTTCCCATTTTCACGTGACGCGACCTCGCCTTCGCCTCCTTCGCCAACCCAAGTTGGAGAAAAATAATTTGATAGATTACTTGTCCGACCAATGTGAAGATTTGACTGAGGAACCATTCGACATTTTATTGTGGTGGAAAATAAATGCCCCTAAGTATAAGATTGTCTCCCAAATTGTCAAAAATGTATTAACGATTCGAATTTCTACAATTGCTTTTGAGTCTGCATTCTCAACTGGAGGTCAGATACTTGATTGCTTTAGGAATTAATTAGGTGTAAGGATGGTTGATGCTTGTATATGCAGAAAGAATTGGTTGCAAACTAAGAATGAACCTATAGTACTGCGCCAATATTTAGATGAAGTTGAGGCATTGGATGATTCAATGAAAGTTGTGGCGGATGATTTATAGTTTCTATTATCATATTTTTGAAGATTCTCTTATCTATCTAGTATCTAATACTATGATGATGTAATGAATGCATTTGTTTGACTATGCAGACGATGAATCATGTGTAAAACTAATTGATGTTTGAGTATATGTGAGAAATCGAGTTCGTAACAACATACAATGATAAACTTGTGTAATTGTTATGTTTAGATATTATAAATAATTATTTTATTATTGTGATTGGTTATTCTCTTTGTCTAATTAGCAACATTTTTTTTCCAGATATGATGATCACGAGGTCTTGTTGGACATCATTATTTTTTTGGGTCTTATATTTAGTTTAGTATACTTGTATTGTAATGTTATCCTATCGTTATCGTAACGTCATTAACCTACAAAAGACGAACAAAAAATTATGTTTTAATTTATTGTGATTTCACTTTGATTTAGTTGGTATTTAAATTCACAGTAGATATATTTAGTTTGTTTTAAATTTATTACTAGTAAGATATAAATATATATTGAATTTAATGAATTAATGGTATAAAAATAGACAGACAAAAAAATATATGGCGAAACCGGCGGTTTAAAATCGGACCAAACCGTTAGGTTTAGATTTGAGTTTTTTTTCAAACCATTCAAAATGGTTTGGTTTGGTTTGAGTTTGGATTTTTCTCAAACCGGTGTAAACGGTTTATTTCGAAAATCTGTCAAAAATCGGTAAAATCGGACTGCTTACACCCCTAATGCATACACAAATCTCAATATATGGCAAGAGTATAATTATGAATGAAGTATATTTCTTCAATTTTTACTTTTTTATTCTTCTTGCTGACTTCGATTTCTGACTCGTTATGTGGTCAGCAAATCTTGATTTCACTTACATTCATGTGTAAGGCTTCTGTATACTTGGATAAATAAATAAAAGCATGTGGCCTTCTCCAATGGAGAAAAAGATGATCGCGAGTACTCTGACAGTCAAGTTAGTCAATTTATGTATATATTAGAATGTGAAATGAACAAAAGACGTGAGTCATAGGTATGTGTACGGACATCCGGTTGCACAGAAAAAATAAGAGTAAGCAATAATATTATTGAAAGTTTAAAATTGTATTGCCTTCAAATGACACTAAATGTAAGCATTTACAGTAGAAGAGATGAAATTATTGTCATTAGATGAAAGACATGTCTTTACCGTAACGGTTGAGGTTTCTCCTTCTAGGCGTCACTTTTGCGATCCGAAGCTCAAGGACATTTAATGATTCTAAAAAGTAGTCACCTTATGGCTTAAGCCTGACATTTAAAAAGTAGACTTACAAGTTGATTGAAAGGTTTCTGTCATAGAGATGTCCATCAATTAATATAAGATCTTGTACGGAGATCTCTTAGAAGAGGTGAAACCAAAAAATGCATTCTCATGTTGAGAGGTTAGTCGCTTCGAATTAGCATTGTAGCAGGTCATGGGAAACCTATCTCGGCCATTAAGGCTGGTTTGACAGCTACATGTGCTTCGACAGAGGTAGTGCATCACTCTGACTACCACGTTTGATGGTCTCGATTAGGGAAGATGAGATAGTAACTAGAATTGCAGGCCTGAGTTGGTTTGTTAGCTGACAGACAAGTGATCAGTACTTAAAATCTTGTCAAATGATGTGTAACATGATAAATTTAGAGTTCATTGCTACTTTGTGAGTCTTTCTTTTACGGAGTGTTGATGTTTGCGGTGTTCAAATGATCAAATGGACCATTGGCAGTAGTCACGCCAGCCAAAGAAATGAGAGAAAGCAACCCAGGGTCAATTTCATTCATTCATTAGTTAATACATAATAAATTACCAAAAGCCAAGTGGTCAATTTGCATACTAATCTTAAACATCGGTCATACAATTCGTTGAACAAATTTCTATGGAGGATTAATTTAATTCAAAAATTCGTAAAAATTAAAGTCAAAATAAAAAATGAATTTTAATTACATATTATTGAGATTCATAAATTCTATTAACTTTTCAGTCATGCACTTAATCCCAAACTTACTAAAAATCTAATTTTTAACAAACTCAAACGAAAATTCTCAATACAAGAAATGCATAATGAATTTATGTTTTATTAAATACTTTGTACTCATGGAAAATTTGAACTCAATCAAATACTTTTTGCTCTTAAAAGAAAAATTGGATTCTGAATGTCGACGTGTTTCTTATCTAAGTTACATTTCAGGTTCAATAGTAGATTTACATAATCTATTTGAAGTAACAAAACACTTCACTAGAAAAACACTTCAATCGACATATGAGTACGATCAGGTAAATGAAGTATAATTTTTGTTTAACTCTTACACTGTTCTCCCGTCTTCATGTGAGATAAGAAAAAAATTCCTTTTAATTAGAGGTTAGATAAAACTTCCCTCCTAAGTATGTGTTTATCTTTGCACCTCGGATTAATAATATAATGTCCGTGATTTTTTTTTTAAAAAAATATTAAATTATTAGCAAAAGAAATTTTTTGCCATTGCTAAATAAGAGGAAAAAAAATGGGAAATTAAAAAGATCTCTCTGTCCATACCAACGTGAGAAAGAAAAGTAAAATATGGAGCAGCCTGCTATGGTTACAGGGAAGTGGCTACCACTTTTCTGACTGATTCTCACAATAGGGGGTTCATCTTTTTTTGTATTTTTTATTCACGTGAGTCCTATTATATATGAGTGAATGTCATTTAAGTGGTAATGAATAGTTTTATACAAATAGTTTAATTGAATATGGAAACATCATGGATAAACAAACTCATCTATAAGGGTAGAATTGTACAGCGTCAAGTTCTTCCACACCACTCTATATATACAGGTACACTCAAAAACAGAGACATACAAAGAGAGACACTCAAGGAAGAAGAAAATTTTAATATTAAAACCTGAAGGTTCAATAAGCCAAAACCAGAAGAATGAATTGTGCGGTGGTTTCAGGTTCCGAAACCCGCTTTCATTTGTGTTCAACAACACCTAATAAGCCCCCCAAAAATTCCATTCCCGAGAGTTTTTCAAGCATTTCCTTTAGTTCGCAGTTGACAAATTCTAGAATTCTATTCAAAACTCAATCTGGGAAGACTCCGAGACCCCATTCCAGGGTCAGTTTTAAGGCATTTTATGCACCAACGCAAAGCAAAGACAGTTTCTACGATGTGTTGGGGATTACAGAAAGTGGGTCAATTTCTGATATAAAGAAAGCCTATAAACAAATGGCAAGAAAATATCATCCTGATGTGTCTCCACCGGAGCGTGTGGATGAATACACCAGGAGATTTATATTGGTTAAAGAGGCTTATGAAACCCTTTCTGATCCACACACCAGAGCTTTGTATGATCAAGATTTAGCTAATGGATTGGCGTTCAATTTTTCTTCTGGAAGAGGATATGAATATAACCAGGTAAATTTCTTTACCCATTCATTTTTTTTTTGATAAGTTATTCAAAAGTTATGGATGTTAGAGAATACTGAATCAATTTCTTGTTTTGTTTTCAATTTCAAACAGAGTCGGGACGAGAAAGGGGAGTGGAAAATAAGGTGGCAATCTCAACTAAATGAATTGAAGCAAAGGAAAAAGGATTCAGAAGGAAGAATGTCTTGGGGAGCTCGAATGCGAAGCCGGAGATAGTATTAATTTTGCGGCTTTGCTCTTGGATTTAGAATAGGACTTTCCTCTCTCTCTCTCTCTCTGCTGCTGCTGCTGCTTCTTCTTCTTCTTCTTTCCGTATTAGTATTTTAGTTAGAAGTTCATTAGTTTACACGATAATCATCAGCAACGGAATGTTTCTGATAGATTCCAATGTATATTCGTCTTACCATTTAACATGAGTTCACATTGGAGTTGCCTTCCAAGCATAACTTCTTCTCTTCTATAACCCGCCTTTATGAGATAAGTAGTAGATAAGTGAGTAATTGTCGTGAATTTTAAGAAATGTATAGTTAAAATTATAGTTTAACTTTTAAATTCTAATGAAATCATAATTTGAACCAAACAAGCACTAAATAGTACGTGTATATGAATGAATTGTAAAGCGTTACTATAATAGTGTATTCATTACTAGTTTTTGTGGAATCAATTTGGTAGAATGATGCTTGCCCAACTCTATGCAACAATCTTATATGGTTATGGTTTATATTTATTACACCTTTAAGACTTGATTAAAAAAAAAAAAAAAAAAAGAGTAAACTTATCGAGTCCTTACAGGACTCTCACATGGGACTGGACTCCATGTGAATATTTTATTGTCAAAAATAAATCACCCATCTTTTTTATGTAAGAGTGTTGTAGCATTTTTGTAAGATTTTCTTTTATTCGTATAGCATCTCTCTAAAAGTTTAAGTTTAGACCAAAGTGGTTCAGATAAAAATAAATGAATTATTTATTTCTTCTACATGTAAAAATGTTTATTTTTAGTCTCGTCATTGCCTACGTCATGAATTGTGCAATGGTGTGTGTATCATTAACGTCAAGGAGCACAATCAGTTTGACTCATCAAGACCATTCAATTTAACAGACACATACTTTTTATGAGTGAATCAGAATTAGCCAAAAGTCACTGAATTTTACATAAGATTTTTATCAAGTCACTGAATTTTAAAAATCATTCAAATCATCACTGACCTTTGCAAAAAGTTTCTACGAGATCACTGAACTTTAAAAATCATCTCATTCATCACTAAACTTTACAAAATATTTTCACCTGGTTACTGAATTTTGCAAAATATTTCCTAAGAAATCAATGAATTAGTGACTCCTGGTAAAAATTTTGCAAAGTTTAGTGATAAATGGTAAGATTTTCAAAGTTTAGTGACCCCGTAGAAATCTTTTGCAAAGTTCAGTGATGGCTTGGGTTATTTTTAAAGTTCAGTGATCTAGTGATAACTTTATGTAAAGTTCAGTGACCTTTTAGGTAATTCACTCCATACTTTATAATTGAATTGTTTTTTAACGTAGAAATTTAAATATATTTTGACATAGCTATTTATTTTAGAAGGAAAAATAATAAAGAGGACCACACACCATTTGTGTTGGATAGGACGGGCTATTGACTGAAAGAGAACTTCAATTTATCCGACCATAAGCCGATGTTTAGAATTCTAAATATCTTTTTTTATTTATGAGTTTTTATCTAGTTTAAAAGTTTTATTCTATTGATCGATCTATTGTACGTTATATTTTAAATTATCAAATGAAGTTCAATTAATGTTGAACGAAATTGAGTGATTTTATGAATAAGATTTTAGATTTTATTTACTTTATTAATATGAGAATAATTATTGATATCTCTTGTTCTTCTTTTGATATACATATGCTCTCCATTTTACACTTATTTTCTTAAAACAATTTTGTTTGAATTACAAGAAAATTAAAAATGAAAAAATATTTACTTTATGATATATTGCGTCACTGCATGCGTATTGCTGTCTGAATCTGATTTTGACATGCTTTTTATTCTATTGATAAAGCTGACTCAAAAAATTCAATCCACTGTTCTTGTATATTTTCTAGAAACTAATAATTTTCTTTTGTATTATTTTGTTATTATTTCATGTCCACTGAATTTGGCTCGTCAAAACCATTCAATTCTGACATATTTGACTGCGTATTTGAGCTGTAACATATTTTTTTACATAACGGTAGCTATTTTAAATGAATTATCAATGACTCAGAAAAAAAAATAAACAATTCATATTTGTCGTGAACAAACGTAGAGCAAGTTTGAGTTATAAACCCAAGATAATGGTCATAATATTAAAAGGAAGATTTTCATGATCATCGCATGATATTTTACTTTTACCTAATTATATATCTATGTTGATTATTAAAATCAACGTGATAATATAGATCAATTTAAGAGAAATTTATTAAAAGTAGTTGTTGAAATATTGTAAAGAAAAGAGTGATTATCATTGAGAAGTGTTTTTTGAAATTATTTTTCAAGGAATGACTTAGCTCGACAATGTATTGCAAAGAATTGGTTAGCTCAATCCTTCGTAGATGAGGCTTACATGGAGTGTCTTAGTTCTCTCCTTTGTAGGAGACCATGCATTACCTATATTTATAGGTCTTTCATTCATGAGCTTGTCGTCCTTGTCTTGTCAATCGACAACGCCGATCTCAATTGTCTTTCATGTAAATCTCAATTTGTGTGCCATGTCACCTCAATTTGTGTGCCACTATCCATTTTGAAGAGTTTTAATTGGCCATTGACTTTGGCCAATCAGGTCATCATTTCACCTATAACATAGGTCATGATTGTGTGTTACCTAGACAATCACTACTCTCTTCTTATTGGTGAAGAGTGTGGTGCTGACGTCAAGAACGACACTTGTCTTCTTTTAATTGGTTGTTGAGTAGGTGTTGAACGTCACTAAGAAATACATTTTTTGTTATGTAATGATGATTTTTATTGGTGATGGCAAAACTCGTGTCCGAGCTCAACTGATGAGCTTTTAGTTTGACCTCCTATTGCTAGTCGAGCTCAATGGATGAGCTTTAGTTCGACTTATGATTTTGGGTATTATTGTTGAAAAAAGTTTCTCTTGTTAAGCTCATTTTGATCCCTTTTGGAATAGGCCCGAGATGCTTGTAAGTTCAGACACCTACACTTGTCCCATAAGGTCTGGATTCTACATGCGGAGAGTTCGGAACTTCACTTTTGATTCAGAGCTATGGTGTGTTTCAATGTTGGAAATCGATCCACCCTACATTGGGTTCGTGAATGGAACATGGCAGGAAATCAATGGTTATATCACTTCCACTTCCATAGGGTTCAACCTTTAAGAAAAAGCTCTTAGTCTGCCACTCTGCCAACCTTCTTACACGGAGTTAGATTGAGGTCGAACATGCATTTTTTTTTTTGCCGGATAAGCACGATTGAGGCCTACAATACAGCTGAGCTTCATGCTCACAGGTCTGTGCTTTGCATGATGGTTGTTGCTAACAAGGTAAGCTAGTTCAGGCACTTTCCTTCGTATTTTAGCTTTCTTCCTTAACTCATTTTGACTATCACATTTGATTAGGTAAAGTGAGTAGGAGAAGGTTACAAAGCTTCAGAGTGATGCTTTGGCCATATTCCTGGGAACCAAGGCAAAGAGGACTTGCCACATACAGGACGAGAAAATGTGGTCGGACAAAGGTCTGGATGTCAAGCTAGATTTGAAGGCCAAACTGAAAGCTGATTTGAAGGAAGAGCTTGAAGCCATAAGATTTAGATGAAGTAGGTGTGGAGCTTGACCTGAAACTGAGAAGAAAAAGGAAACGGGGAAGAAGTTTGAGCAGACGAAACCAGACTAGCCAGTGGCCAAGAAAGGAATTACGTGAAAATGGCCTGATAAACAGCCCATATTCCCACACTAACCTTTGACCAGTAAATAGACAAAAAAAAATGAAAATGTTAAAAATTAACTGTACACTACAAAAAACCAAAAATGCCCCCACACTTCTCACATAGCCAAACAGCCGAAAATCTCTCTCCCACACACATAGCCGAAAATTTCCCTCTCACAGCCACAGTCGAAGTCGATTTAGGTTGCCACCGATCGAAACAGCTGTCGACTTCTCTCTCTCTCACAACTGCGTCACCGGCGCCAAAGAAGGTAAGCCTCACTTCACAGTTAGATAATTATATTCTATGCTTTAAGAATTCAGGTTTATAATGTTAGAATTCTGAAAGATTATTGCGTTTTTTTAGTTTATTTGTGGATATATATATAGGTAGATCTAGAGGTTGATACTTGATTTTGGATAATTTTTTATGATTTATAGACCAAATAGCTCCTTTTTTGGAGCTTAGATCGTCGGAAATGGTGATTTCAATCGCCATTTTCGGCGAGTTAAACACACCGGCTGTGATAGCCGATTTGACTGGCTCACAGCCAATTTAAAAATAATTTAATTAATTTTTAGTATGCATATATAAAATAAAATTAATAAAAAATTAATATTTTTATATATAAAATAAAATAAAAAACTTTAAATTGATAATTACGAAAGTGAAATATTATTCTTTAAATATATTCGAAATGTAATTAAATAATATTTGTTTCTTTAATAATTTCCTTTCCTTTCCTTTTATTTTAATTTATATATATAATTAAATAAATAACTTTAAATTGATAATTACGAAAATGAAATATTATTCTTTAAATATATTCAAAATGCAATTAAATAATATTTTTTTCTTTTATAATTTCCTTTTATTTTAATTTTTATATATAATTAAATAAATAACTTTAAATTGATAATTACGAAAATGAAATATTATTCTTTAAATATATTCGAAATGTAATTAAATAATATTTTTTTCTTTAATAATTTCCTTTTATTTTAATTTATATATATATAATTAAATAAATAAATAACTTTAAATTGATAATTATGAAAATGAAATATTATTCTTTAAATATATTCAAAATGTAATTAAATAATATTTTTTTCTTTAATAATTTCCTTTTATTGTAATTTAAATAAATAACTTTAAATTGATATTTACGGAAATGAAATATTGTTTTTTTAGAAATTAGGAAACTCTTACTTTTTTCATTTTAATTAATTAATTTAAAATTTTGTAATTAAATATTCTTCGTAAATAAATCTTTAATTTTTTCAAATTTAATTAAATAATATTTACATTTTTTCGTGCTAAAAAAATTATATATATCTGTTAAAAAAATTATCTGTTACAATCCATAAATTTTAATGTTTTGATTTTTTATATACATTTAACGAAAACAAAATTAAACATATGTAAATATATTTACCGGTTCGAAGTTATTGACAGAAAACAATTTTTTTCTTCAACTATCGATATTTTTGAGATTTTCAGATTGAAGAAGATGAGAGAGTTTTTATCTGTGTAGGATCTGATTTTAAAATTTTAAGCAATGAGTGTTTGATTTTTATTTGTTAAGTAAAAGGGTAGTATTGTATTTTTAAAAAATCATATTTGTAATTATTTTATATACTTAAGGGCATTTTTATCTTTTGATATCCATTAGGCCAATGTGAAAATATGCCTTGAATAAAAAGTCAAACTAGAAATATGGCCCTTTGACTAGGCCAAACTTAAAAGAACTCCAATGCCAAGGCAGTGGATGAATATAGGGAAATCTCAGCTTCTGATGTTGTATCTCAAGAGCCTACATACATTGTGAGCCTAGTCAAAGTCATCAAACATATCGAGAAGATGAGATTGGAGTTCAACATGGGCTTCCTTCATGAAGCTCTTCGGTCTCAAAAGGATGTCCTAGCAAAGATGACTGGTGCTAGCACTTCTCAAAATCCTCTTGGAGGCGACCTTCCCTCTGTCGAGTTTTTTTCCTAGGGTAAATTGCCTCCCTCGACCTAGCTTCATTTGGTTCATTTTCATACTTTTTGAAGAAATCAAGCTGTAATACTGATAAAGTAAAAATGATTTTAATGGAGAAGAAGAAGTTTATTCAACTTATCTTTACAATGCGTAAGTACTAATCTATTTATAGAAAATGAATTACATATCTAACAAATCAAGGAAGCCTCTAGAATAAGGTGAGTAACAAAGCCGCACTGGAAGAGTGAATAAGCACTGATGCACTGAAAATGTGATATGCTAAAATCAGTTGGTGCACGTGTTGCATATGTGGAGTATTATTTCTTCACTTTTCATTTCCTGCATCGTAACTTTATTGTTGTCTTTAGTTTTGTGCAACCAGGATTTTATAAATATCTTTAGCCGAGCTTGGATATATAACTCTTTCCTTTAGTTGGATCTTTCTATGGGCGTACCTCAACTTTTCTTTTAAACTTCTTTGGAGGTGTTGCATTTTTGTGAAACCTCCATATTTCCTTCTCTGAAATTTCTTATAAAAATTAGTTAAATATTGTGACACTTGTAATCTCAACTCCGGACTACTTAAGAGAAATCATTAGTTCTTCCTTTGAAATTCCTTATGAAAATTTGGCTAAAAGTATTTCAGGATTTGCAACCTCAGCTCAGACCAGAGGTAGAGTAAGTTATTTGGAGTTGGGGGTCCCAAAATTAAAATATAGAAGTGAAGGGGGTGGGGGGTCATGGGGCTACCCCCAATTTTTTTTCTTTGATACCTTATTAACAAAAAAAACTAATAAACGCATAAAAGAAAATACTTCTTAAGTACCAATATTTAATTTAGCACAATCATATCTTATTACAAGCGTTTCTTTCGAGTTCTCATACCTTATTAAATAGAATCAATAACATCATCAATCATTCTCGACCAATTCACACTTATTTCTAAGCCTATTTTTCTTAGACAATCACTCAAAGTCAAAGTCGGTGGTGATTATAAACTTTCCAATTCCCGACCTTAGGAAAAATTAAACAATATAAAATACCATATAGAGCACTTGCAAATCATCAAATCGAAGTCTTGAGAACTAGAAATATTTTTTTCCACTAATGACTGAAAATCCTAAGCCCCCTGTTTACTTCGATAAGTTTATCTCAATTTCTTGTTTAATCCATCTCTCAATTTAAAATAACAAAAACAAAAAATTTAAAATAAAAATTGGGGGGCCCGAGTCCCCTCCTGGAACCCCCTCGGCCAGTGGCTCAAACTGTTTATTTCTTCCTCAGGTTTTCCTTCTTGGAATTTGGACTTGCTTAGGAGCAATCTTGCTTTCTTCTAAAATTCCTGAGCCCCGCTTCACGTACAGGAGCCTGCTTGTCAAGGCACTCACATTGTGGTCCTGTCGCATTTTTTTTTACATGGGAGGCCCGCGCTACAATAAGGACCCTGTAAGGCCCCCCTGTGCACTCAGGTTAATTCAAAATTCCTTATAGGACTGAAGGTTACAGAACTTACAGCCTCTGCTTGAACTGCTTAAGAGAAATCCTTATTACTTCCATTGGAATTCCTTCTGGGAATTTTGACTTTCATAAGAGCAATCATTTTTTCTTATGGAATTTCTTAAGGTGACTGGATGGAAGGTTGTAGCACTTAGAATCTCAGTTTGGACTACTTAAGAAGACCCGCATGGCATTGAGTCGACACAATGACTATCGTTGAATCATGTCTTTATATAATTTTACTTATTGTTTTTTTCATAAAAAACAAATTTTTAGCTATCATAGAAAATTATTATCTTTAATGTAATGCCTCTCAAGGATTCTTTCAATTGACATGTCGAATTTTTTATATTATTTGATTGGATTACTTGTTTCCACTACAAATTCGTGAATTAGTACACTCTTTCGACCAGATTCTAAGTACAATAAAAAATTTATGCCCGTGATATTTTTGAAGCTTTATGTTACGTATTTAACTTACAATTATGTACATCAAACACAAAAAAATTAAATTTAAAAAAAAGAAACAAAAACAAAAAACACACACACGCATGCAATATATATATATAAAGAAAGCTACTCTTTGGCCGAAGCACCATCCCCATCCCCATCCGATGTTATCTGTTGATGCACTCTTTCTTCTGGTCAAACCTTGGCCTATCCAAAGCTCTCTCTTTAAGTCGAAGTGTTTGTTGCCTTCAAAGCGGATCCGCGGAGTATTTGTAGGAATGATTGATGTAACATTTTTATTAATGAGTGTTAGCATAGAGTGTAGGACGGCTGATCCCTTGTCAATGTAATTAATGTATGACAAAGAGTGACTTGAAACTCTAGCTAATGCAATGAGGCCACATGATTCTAATCCAACGATGACCACGTCGGTCTTAACTCTATAAATAAGAGTTTTTGTAAACACTTTAGAGGTTCAAAAGAAATATATACAAACTTCATATACGTAAACATATTAAGGGCTTATTTGTTTTAGATTAAAATCTGATTTTAATCTAAATTAAAGCCAAACAATCAATATCAACCACATCTTTCTTGGGTCCCACAACTTTTTAACCACACATTTCAAAAACTTCTATCACAATCTACAAAAAATCTGATTTTAATCCCCACCAAACACCATCTAGATCTTCCCTCTTGCTTATTTCATTTTCATTTGCTTCAGTTTAAATTAATCCTATTTTGGTAGAATTATATATGTTTGCTTGTTTGCTAACAACTGTCCCCGATCATAATCAGTGTCCAAACATTTTTGTCTCGCGTTGCAAAGCATCTCCCACCTTCACAACTACCGACCGTATCCCCGGTCAAAACATGCTCGAATTTGATTACTTGGATGCGAGTGGGCTCAACAACTGTTGTCCACGTAGCCATTGTGAAAAATGAGATCAATATATTGTCGCCGTCTATGGGAAATCATACATCCAATCAAAAAAATTCCATGGAAAAAAGCCAGCAATAACCTTTGTTCGGGAAAGATTTCTTGCATTTGAAAAAAAAAATGTTCTTGAAGAATGAATCACCAAGAGGAACCATTTTTCTATAACACCATTATAAGGGGTGTTGATCGATGTTGAACTACACAAAATACCATCATGAGTTATAACAACGAAGAATCTGTACCTATGTGGGATAGGGAACACCTTGAAGAAGGGGAACCCTAGCACGTTGCTCTGACGACTTGCCTTGGATTTCACCAACCACATAGGTGAGGTGGATCAAGAGGAGGATTTAGGATAACTGCGAGGTTTTGTTGAGAAATATAACCCAACAAAACCTTGCTATACAGGAGTTGTTAATGAGGATGCAGGGCTAGGGAGGATGCCTAGTTCCTCCCTATGCAGCTTATGGAAATGCATTCCACAACTCCTCACACGAAAATTATTATCATGATGAAGAGGTCCAAAGCCAAACAGCTGGATATCAACAATACACCAGGGAGAAAGCAACTCAGGAAATGGATGTTGGGTGGCTATCTCCACCAACTATGCCACTTACCAACCCAACGAGGTCCCAACCTCCCTCTATACCTACAAATAGGTACCAAAGACCAATTCAATTTGAAAAACAGAGCAAATCGATGGACAATGACATACATCCAAATCCTCCACTTAGAAATAGGCAAGAGAGGATGACAGAACAAACAAGGAATCAAGCTCATCTCAATCGCCTTAGGAGACACAAGTCAGAGAAGATGAAGATTCTGATAAGCCACAAAGGTCCTTTGATCTTGATGACGATGATGATGACAATCTTCATTTCTCATAAGGGATTAGGAATGTCCATGTCCTAAATCACTTTATGCTTCCCAAAATTCTCAAGTATGACGGAAGAGGTGATTTTGCAAAGCATCTCAACAACTTCAAAACTCATTTAAGCCTGAGAAGAGCCACCCCACATGAAGTGCAGAGCCTTCCACTTGACCTTGACTGGAGCGATTGAAGTATGGTACACAAGGATACCAGAGGGAAGTATCCGAAGTTGGCCAGATTTTAAGAAGGCTTTCCTTTAACGTTTTGCTACAAGACGAGTCATTGAAAAATTTCCTATCTTGTTTTACTGATGAGGTGACCTATTGCACACAAGTCATAGATAGAGAGACACTAATAACCCTTAGGGAAGGATTGGATATGAACTTCCTCTTTTGGAGAGATGTACAAAATAAAGACCTAACCAATTATTATGCCTTACTGGAAATGATAAGGTGTGAGATCATCAATTAAAAATTGAAAGATCATCGAAATAAGGCAAATTGCGAACTCCCACCTCTATAATTGCAAAGAGGAAGAAGTCACACCATCCACTTGATGGGCCATTAGGTTGGACATTTAACCTCCATCAATCCAGGGCAACCATTGGCTACGACAACATTGAACACGGTGCTTACTTTGGCTTATGAGAAAGTGAACCCCAATGTGGAAATGTACCAAGACCCTACCAACAATTCACCCACACAAGGAGAGGTAGAGAGGAAGAAGGAGCCCCCAGCTAATGTGAATCGTGAGCCAATATGAGAAATTGACACAATATTTGGAGGCCCATATGTTAGGGGAGGGTCCAGAAATGCCTAAAGAAACTATGTCGGGGAAGCCAAGGGTCCTCAATGGGGAGGGTCCACTGAAAGACGGGGTCAACCCTTCACATTCACCCAAGATAATGCTGCTGGAGTTTATAATCTCATTGCGACGCCTTGGTGGTAAGAGTTGTTATGGTCTGAACGGTCTCAAAAGAATGTTAGTAGACAATGGAAGCTCAGTTAACATCATATATGGAGCCACATTTGATAAAATGAAAGTCAACCATGAGTTAGCTCCGATGAACTCTCCATTGTATGGATTCATTGGCGATAATATCATCCCAAGAGGAAAAATCACTATAGCAATAGAGATTGGGACTGCACCATTAATGACTTATCATTTTATGGAATTTTTGGTGGTAGACAATCGCTCTTCTTATCACAAAGTGTTTGGGAGACTTGTCTTGAACGAGTTGTGGGCTGTTACATCCATCCAACACCTGTGTATGAAGTTCCTAACAGAGGATGGTATCACCATAGTCAAGGATGATCAAAGAAATGTCAAGGAGTATTGCTCCAACACTCTCAGAAAATATGAACATAGGGACGTTACTGTCATTCTAATAGACGTTGACGAAGACGATAACTCTGAGCAAGGGTGAAACCCTAAACAAAAGGATTACGTCGCAATGATAGATGCCTCGGAAGAAGGAAGAACCACTAAAGAAGTGGCTAACCTTAATGAATTGGACCTCTACATAATTGATTGCAAACCACAGATAACTCTGGTTGAAGAACTAGAGAGTTTTACAATGGATTCCCAGGATCCCTCCAAATCCTTGCAAGTCGGAAAAACCAGTCAGCAGGAGCTAAGAAAAAATTGAAATGTTTCTTGCAAAACAACTTGGATGTCTTCGCATAGAAGCACGAGGACATGGTTGGCATCGATCCAAAAGTTAGTTGCCACCAATTGAAGATTGATCCGAATGCTAACCCTTATCGATAGAAAATGAGGGTCTTTAATCTAGAAAGATATAAAGCCTTGAAAGATGATGTAAATAATTTGATCGACAATCGCTTCATTCGAGAATCGACTTATCCAAAGTGAGTGTCATACCCCACCCTATCCTAGTAAAGAAGTACAATGGGAAATGGAGGTTATGTGTGGATTTTTCCAATCTTATTCAAGCTTGTTATAAAGACAGCTTCTCATTTTCGCGGATAGATTAACTCGTTGATTCTATTGTTGGGCATGAACTGCTGAGCTTCATGGAGAATACGTCATTCGTAACGGACAGAGGTCTCTATAGCTACAAACTAATACCCTTTGGGTTGAAAAATGCACGGGCTACATATCAAAGATTTGTCAATATAATGTTTGCAGACCTCAATGGAAAGACGGTGGAAGTGTATGTGGATGACATACAACTTCAACGAATTCTCTCGATAGGTACCTCAGACAATTCGTCATAAATTATATTTTCAAATTCTAATTACTATATAAATATTTACAATTAAACTTGGAGGACTATTATGAGTTAAAGTAACAACCCCCACAAAATTTTCAAAAATAACACAAGTAAGTGCACTACATGAATGGTCATACATCGACTTGAAGGACTATTGTTACGCCTTGTATCCGAAGCTCCAAGTGGAAGCCACGTGGAGATACTATATGTACACATCTGACAGTCAACAAGGTCAAAATAAAGAAGGAACAAAGCTGCTCTTTGTCCGAAGCACCATCCCCATCTG
Organism: Osmanthus fragrans; assembly: GCA_019395295.1. Classification (NCBI taxonomy): domain Eukaryota; kingdom Viridiplantae; phylum Streptophyta; class Magnoliopsida; order Lamiales; family Oleaceae; genus Osmanthus; species Osmanthus fragrans. The sequence continues at coordinate 18,978,845 of CM033343.1, read as the reverse complement.
ATGTTATCTGTCAAAACACTCTTTCTTCTAGTCGAACTTCAGCCTATCCAAAGTTCTTGATGCCTTCATAGTGGATCGTCAGAGTATTTGTAGGAATATTGATGTAACATTTATATTAATAAGTGTTAGAAGTGTCAGCATAGGGTGTAGGGAAGCTGATGCTTTGTTAATGTAATTAATGTATGGCAGAGAGTGACGTGAGGCTCTAGCTAATGGGATAAGGCCACATGGTTTTGATCCAACGGTGACCACGTCGGCCTTAACTCTATAAATAGCAGTTTTTATAAACACTTTGGGGGATTGAAGAAATATATACAAACTTCATATACTTAAAACATATTGAATCTTCCCTCTTGCTTATTTCATTTATTTGCTTCAATTTAGATTAATTCCATTTTGGTAGAATGGTATATGTTTGCTTGTTTGCTAACAGCCATCCTTGATCATAATTGGTGTCCGAACATATTTATCTCATGTCGTAGAGAATCTCTCACGTTCACAACTAATGTGCAACTCTGACTGTACCCCCGGTCAAAACATGCCAAAATTTACTTACTTGAACACGAGTGGATTCGACATCTGTTATCCACGTGACCATTGCGAAAAACGGGGTCAACGTAAATCATTTAATTTTCAAATTTATTTTGTTTAAAATATTTTAAAAATCAGAAATTGGGCCCCACCCCCAACCCCACGATATCCCTTAACTCCATCTACCTAGATTTGCCATATCTCTCTCTCTCTCTCTCTCTCTCTATATATATATATATATATATATATATATATATATATGAACTATGCATTCACAGTTTCACAAAACAAAGAGTTTATTTTTTATTCCATCCCCCTTCTTTAAAAAATTTTTTTTTTAAACTCATTTTCAACCACATTTATATCAATAAAATAATTTTACTTGCAAAATCCAAAAATTTCTTTACTTTTTAGCTACACATTTTCCAAAAAATCACTATAACTTCACCCAAAAATGAGTCTCAAAGAACCCCTATATTTAATTCAATGTTTTTATATTTTCAATTCGAATTTCTCCATTGGGATATTGCTAGTAGATTCCACATGTATGAATCATGTTGTTTTCCACTATACTTTCCTTAAAAAAATGAATAATTTTGCATTATTAAAAAATATCTCAAAATATTGTGTAACCGTAATTTTATTATAATATTGTATAATGTAAATCATAATTATCACATGGTTCACAATTTTTATTTTTATTTTTTATTTTTGATGTACCAATCTAATACCGGTTCAATGAAAACTTGATTGAAAAATTCAAAGGATCATATGGAGCTCTAATTCTGCTCGACCAAACCTTCTCTCACAACACCAACACCAGTGGCGGAGCCAGCTCGTTGGAAATGGGGGGTCCAAATTTGAAAATATATAGGTAAAGGGGTGGGGCCGACGGGGGTTCAGGGGCAACGCCCCCGAAATTTTTTTTTGAAGGAAACTAAAAAAATGAGAGGAAACAAAAATTTACTAATTGAGTCATTTACCTTTTCTGCGGATAGTATATCAGTGTAAATATTACTAATAAGTTAAGAATTAACCTAAAATAAGTGGAAGAAATAAGATTAACTTTTTTCGCAAGTTTATTTGTAATAAAATAAAAGTTACCATTCTACAATCCTTCTAATTTTAAAAAAAAAAAACCAAAAGAAAAAAAAAAAAAAAAAAAAAAAATTCTCAGGAAAATGGGGTGTCCAGGACACCCCCTGGACACCCCCCAGCTCCGCCCCTGACCAACACTAAAAAACTTCAAACCTAGTTCAAGAATTTTGATTTACTCTCTCTCTCTCTCTCTCTCTCTCTCCATGTATGAAATTTTGTTCGTATAGTTACAGGGGAAGAGGAGGGGTGAATGGGATTGGAAAATTTAGGTGGAGTGGGGATAAGGGTATTAGGGTGAGGCCAATTTCTGAATTTTAGAAGATTTCAAGAAAATAAACTTGAAATATACGAACCATTCAGTATTGCTAAGTGTCAATATTTCATAAGAATATTTTTATATTATTCTTGCGGAAGCATAATTTCATGCACATCAATATTTAAAAAGAATATTATATTAATGTTTGAAAAAAGCATTATACTCTTATCTACATGTCAAAATGTTATCATGATGCCTTTAAGAAGTAAAACTTAATATGAATAGTATAAAGGAACTTGTGTTGATGTTCATGAATAAATAAATAAATAAATATTCAAGAATAATATCATCTTATTATTCTTGAAGAAATCAAAATTTCATAAAATTAATATTGTAGAAGAATATTGTGTTAGTCTCAAAATTATCTTTATGCATGTTTAAATTTATTAAATATCTTAATGCTCCTCGATAAGCATAATTTATATACAAACAATTTATTATTCTCGAAAAACATTTGATTATTTCGAAAGTTAGACTTTATTCATATTGATTTCTCAAAAAATATATATATATATATATATATTATATTTATACTTTTGAAGAAGTATATATAATTGTATAAATTTTATTATTATAATATTTCTAAAGAGTATGATAGTTGTTAACCTCAAAATACGAGCCAATAGAATTTCGCCCACCTCCTCAACATATAGGCATTACCTGCATACTGGAACATCTCGTTAGAATGCAAAGGCCGTTGGTCGAGAAAAATGTTCGATCACCGTTTGCACTTCGACGATTTAATCAATAGTTGGATAAGAGAGAATACGAATGCAAGAGATGTGATAAGGGGATTTGGCTATAGTTAGAATAAAACATTAGATTTGGTGTGAAATGAGTTCACCTAATGCCTTGTTTGAGTTATATTCTTTAAAAAAAAAATACATTATTGAATAGTGATTTGACATCATTTCAACAACTCATTCATTAATAAAATAATATTACATGCAAATTCAAAAAAATTCCTCATTTTTTAACCACATATTCTCCATCAATCTACTATTTCAAAATACATTTTTTTCAAAATAATGTGGTTCAAACACACTATATAAGGGAAAGAAAATGGGTCATGATGAGCCATTGAAGCGGGCCGTAGATAAGCCCAATAAGAGGTTGTACGATGTTAAATTAATTGACTCAATCCAAATGAATAATCAATACCGAGTTTGCCAATGTGGGACCCTCTCCGTCATGAATATAATAATAATCTCTCAAGTTCAAGTAGTATATTTATATGCGGATCAGACTTTGATACATTAGTAGTCAAGTAGGTGAGATTTTATACATTTAGAGTATCGCCTCTGCTACTCACATTCTGAGCATCGCTTCTGCAACTTATGTTTAGAGCATCGTCTCAGCTTTTTATATCTAGAATCTAATCTTTGCATAACTTCATCACATCTACTTATCCTTAGAACGTTGTTTTCAGGGACGGATCCAGGATTGGATCGGAGACTGGGCTACAAAATTTTTGATTGGGCTAATACGTGAAAAAAAAGTTTACATCAAAATTTTTTTTGCCTTAATGGACTATTGGGGGGGGGGACTAGGCTACAGCTCTGCCCAGCCCCCTACATCCATCTCTGGTTGTCCTTATCCAAAAGTTCACGCACTGTATGAATATTCATACCTGGACTTGAGGGGCTATTGTGATATTAGTATCTTAGTATCAGTACATTATTATTGCTAGTATATGAATTATATTATTGTTGCCAAGTACACATGCCACATCTTGCTATTGTAATACTAATATCATAGTATCATTGCATTATTATTATTAGCATATACATTATATTATTGATGTCAAGTACGCATTTCATATCATGGCTTGCATGTCATGACATTATTTTCATTACAGCCATGGAGATATTATATTATATTGTAGGCTGGTTTAGTCCATATTACAGAGAAGATGTTGTCGATATTTTGATATATTATATGTGATATCTATCTTTCGAGGCAATATGTAAGCCTTCGCTTATCCAGACTCACACAGATATTATTGAGGCAGTTCATAAGTCCTCATATATTGGAGCAATATATATTTTCAACCATATTTGGGATCGATGCATATGTTCAAAGTAGTTCGTAGGCCCTCACTTAATGAAACTGCTCATACTTCTGAGGCAATCTTTAAAACCTCACATACTTGACTACTTATATATTGAAGTCTAACCCACATGTAAATATGCGACTTATACTTGGAGAGGCTATAGTTATATACATAAATTACGTGAAATGCGCTTGATGGAGGGAGTCCTACATTGGCAAACTCTATATTGATTATTCAATTAGATTGGGCCTATTAAGTAACCTCGTACAACCTCTTATTAGGCTTATACTTCAACCCGCTTCAATGGCCCACCATGGCCCATTTTCTTCCCTTTATATAGGTGAGCTCATTTCACACCAAAGGCAATGTTTCATTCTAACTCTAGCCAAATCCTCTCTTCCTGTTTCTTGCACTCGTATTATCTCGTGTTCGGCCATTGACTTGACCATCGGAGTGCAAACTATTACGAACATTTTTCTCTATTGATGGCATTTGCCTCATGATAAGGCGTTCCAATGTGCAGAATACCTACATAGATGAGAGGTGGTCGGGATTTTATTGGTTCATTTTTTTGAAATCAACAATAGTATTCTGAAAAAACATGATACACATATTTATGCATCCTACAAGGATTTTAAATATGCAATTACAATTACAATTACGAATGCATGACTATTTAATTTGTTTGCTAATTTATTACTTGTATGTAAATCCATGTAAATCCTGAATCTAAGTATCTATTTTAATTGTGATTTTCCTTAAAAACACTATTTTATAATTTTAATATTCTAGGAAAATATTACATTGTAATTTTCTAATTAAAAGCACCTTTAGATATTCATGTTTATAAAAATTAATATATTATATCCCCCCAAAGAAGAAAATTCCATATATGAATATTTTTGAAGAATGTTATATTATTTTATCTCAGTAAGAGATATTATCTAAATATGAATTTTATGAATAATTAGTTCTCCCTAAAGGAAAGCACACAACAGCTTTTATGCTATCAATTATACACCAATATTTGACATGTTATATTATATTGGTTTTACATAACATTTTTCTTGGACAAAAAATTTATGCACATCATGTTAATTTCATATCATTGATAAAACTATTAATCATCCATTTATGTAGTGCTATTTAATCCTTTATTAAATAAGGTAAAATAACAATAGACAAAATTTGTTTTCTATCATATTTAGTGCCTATTACATGTCCAATCACTTCATAAAAATTGTCACATATTCATGAAGAGAAAATAAAAAACTTGAAGCTAATATTAGTACATTTGAAGCAAACATTCTACTAAATCAGTAGTGCAATAACTCTAAGTTAGGCTATCACTTGATCGATAATAATACAAAATGAGAATTCAAATAAATATTAATTGAATAACTTGAAGAATTTTCAATCCAATGAAGTCATAAAATGTTCGTTTTCTATATTATAAATTAGTTATTACATCACTAACTAAAGTTGTAACTGAATGTATGTACATTCGAAAATTAAGGTGATATATGGGATCACGTAATTCTCCTTGTTGATCATCTAGATAATATTTATTTAATAGATATATTTACTAGATGATCGCGTGGTATTATAATATATTTACAATATAAAGTTTGCGAAACTATTTACCTAAAATTTTAAATTATGAGCATAATTTTTAAATTATACTATCAAGACGTGTTTTTTTAATGCCAGTGAACATAAATCTCAAACTTTCATAAGAATTAGTTAGGAAGGAAGTAAATTATTTAACAATATTATTTACTAAATGCCTCCAATTAGTTTATAAACCACGGCTATTGAGAACAAAATATTTCCCATTCTTTTCTACCAAATGCTATTTTATATGTAAAAGAACTTTCAGCATCATATCAACACTAAAGTTCTGCCAGAAATGGTCAGAACATAATATTTTCTATCTAATGATTTTCTAAATCGCTCCACCACAATGTACTGAGATAGACAGTAAAAATTGTGAGAATGGATGTTAAGTTTGAACCTTTATAAAATATCTTAAGCCCAAATAGTGATAATTTATAACATAATTTGTTGACAGACGCTTTGATTAGATAGTTTCTTGCACAAGACAATTAAAACTAGAAGTTTGAAAGATAAATATTTTAGATACATTTATTGATAAAAGCAATTAATAATATCTCACATACTAACTTTAAATATTTTTACATTATATTTGATAAATCAATTGCATGCATGAAGTATGATTACATTCTCTTTCAAGACAAAAACCTTCAAAAGAAAAATGGAGCAAATGGTAAAGATATTCTCATTATGAGGCGTATACTTTTGAAGAGTAAATAGACATAACATATTGTAAAATCCCCGTAGAGGTTCAATTATCTAAAGTATTGAAAATTGAAATATCTCAATAAGTTATATCATTATTAAAAAAAAAATAAATAAATTGAAAAGATGAAGTTGTTAACAACACTTTTGTAAATTGTAGCTTTTCATATTATGAATTGTAGTGACAATATTTAAAAATTTCATTAAAGAATACCAACTTAGAAATAATTAGTCAAATAAAAGGACACAATCTAATAAAATTGAACTTACTAGAGGAACCTAAAGTATCGGAACCTAAAGCTCAAACATCTAATTGTGTATGTGTATACGATAAGAAAATAAAAAATAAATAAAGTTATAATATGTAATGCATTACTCTCAATATAATAAATTTAGCAAAAACTTGTCTAAATACATAAATTATCATTTGATGGATGTAATCACAATCTATATCTTGCGGTCCTTGGTAATACATGAAATTTGATATGCGTATATATAGCCAAATCATTTAGCATGACTATTAAAACTGTCCCTTAAGGATTTAGTATATCATAAATCCTGATGGGTAGTTCAGTTGGTCAGGCTTTGAGTTTGCTCTCCAATGGTCACAGTTTGAGTCCCCTCAGGACCATTAAGGTTAGTATCCAATTGTAATTTTCAGGGTCCCGTAGAATTAGTCGAGGTGCGCATAAGCTGGCCCGTACATTCACGGTCATAAAAAAAAGGATTTAGTATATCCGAATCACAATTCAAGTTATGTTAGCAAGAGCAAAAGTAAATATGTATTGTACTTTTTTTTTCCTTGATCAAGGTTTTATCCTATTAAATGTTTCTGACAAAGTTTTAATGAAACAACTTTATAGAGTTCAAAACAACAATGTACTCTTCTTCTTCTTCTTCTTCTTCTTCTTCTTACTATGATTTTTCTACTTCTAATAAGATTTTAACAAGATATTTTTATAATTAATGTTCATAACCTATAAGATATTTACTCTCAAAATAATACAATTTGTGTATGAAACTCCCGAAAAGAATAACAAAAAAGATCTATTTTTTATTGAATCATCATGTTACTACAGTTACCAAGGATAGATTAACACCTTATATGAAGATGATATTGCTTAAAAGTTGTAAAAAGACAACATGAAACATACTTCACCGGAATTATGATATTGAAAACATTGACGTACAAGACATGGATGATTCGATACGATGACTTTCATTAATTGAAATTAGGAGGAATAACTGTACTCCTTTTCTATCACTCAAGTTTCGTCCCATTGAAATTTCTTGACAAGATTTTAACAAGGCATCATTTTATTAATCCATTTTTTCATAATTAACTATACTCTTTTTTCCCTTCGGTTGGTATTTTTGTCCCTCTGAATCTTTGTCAAACTAAATTTTAATGATTTAATTATTGTGCAAATAGTTATCAAAGGGGGAGTATTGTAAAATTATGATATAGTTATTGATGATTATTTAGTGTTATAAAGATATTTAGATAAGTTCACTCACCCTAAAAGAGTGATCATATTGTGACTCTCATCAAAACCCCATATAAGGGTCATGATATTAGATTTATAACACAATTTTTTATTGACTTTTTTCCCCCTTATACTTGTCTCTTGTTCTTTTAATTTCACAAGAAGATCAAGCTTTTCTGATGCCTCGAGAAAATAATGGAGTCAAAATTTAAAACACTATCATGCCATGTGAAGAAGATAACGGATCAAATTAATGGACATAAAGACTATTGCTAGTTTGTTACCATTGGAGAACTATACAAAGAAATCAACATGTAACAACTTGCATGTTACATTGACGGCCATTAAAGCAAACTGTGAATTTCGGTACTTGAGAAATTACAAAGGCTGTGATTTGGTACAAAATTAGAGAAGTTTATGTGCGGAAGTTTGTAATCTTGTCCTTTTACATTGATGACGTGCTACATTTTCAGAAGATAAGGAGCATGTTAAAATCATTAGTAACACATGTTCTAGTGAATTGAACTCGAGCAATATAATTACAAACTTCGTGTCAAATTTACAATAAATTAAACACTAACTACTTCCCACCATTGAAAAAAATTCGGCAAGAAATCTTAACACAAGAAAGAGACTGATTATATTCATCATACCAAGCATATAACATATTCTAACAATTGCGGTAAAAGGTAGAATATCAATAATAGCATCTAAGCTTTCTACCGCTATATGGTTTCTTATTCTAGATTCATTATAATACACCTAATTTCTACAATACAGCTGTAGAGTAAAACACAATGCTGACATTTTTCCACTATCTCGAATATGAGCAACATCAGAACGAGACATCAGCTCTGGATGGAAAGCTCTGGAGCACTCACTCCCACAGGAATTCCATCCACAATCTTAGACATCAAATTCCCATTACCAACAGAGTGTGTTTTTTGATCTCCATAAGCCGAGTTATGGACACCAATGGCAGCCCTACCAGATGGATCTAGGTTTTTCGACCAAGAACTATCCCACTCCACAGCTTTAGCAGTGCTGCATGCCACACTTGCTCCACCCGGAACAGTTAGATTAGCTGAATTCTGTAGATCCAAATGAATATGAAATGGTCAATCTAGCTCTAATGTCACCGTGTATAACTAAAACATGTTTGATCCATAGAGTTAGGTAGATTAGACAGGATAATTAATGGGATATAATGGACAAGATTTTAAAATCTTTTCCTGTTTTTACTACTATTAGTGTCCATCCACTTTACCAAATATGTGTACTGCACAAAATTTTAAAGATGGTATTAACATAAATACCTGCGGAAAGAATCTCTCAAAGATCATTCTATAGTAGTATGCTTCCTTTGTGGTTGGGGTATTATGCAGGAAGATATGTGCGGCATTAAGCATCATCTTGTCAGTTACCTGTTAGTAGAAATTGCATGAATTAACAACCATGGAAGTTGGGGCTTAATAGAATGAGAGCAAGCTATGATCAACAAATGGATTCAGACAGACTTAGTTGCAGGAAAATATACAGTAAATCAGCAAAAGCTAGTAAAGAATATGGTTTAAAAATAGTGAACGTAACAATAATACATACATGCTCTTCGGCATGGGCTTTAAGCCCGTCTATCCAACTATATCCGACTCCATCACTAAATTGTTCTTTTTGTCTGTACAGAATATGCTGCAGTTTGTCAAATAGAGCACGTTAGAGACATGAAATTCTCAACTGAGAAATTTTAAGTGATGACAATTCGACATCCATTATTTAAGGACCTTTGGAAGATACGGATGTTCCTCATCATCAAAGGCCCTCCTTAAGATCCACTTCTCCATATGCCCCTGTTCTGGTTTGATCTGAAATGGATTGAATTAATAAGGAAATCAAGATCAGTTTATAATCAATTGGGAATATGGTAATTGACGAAATTCCCACTAGTAACTTCGTGTTCCTTGAAAAACAGAGAGGGAAAAAAAGTTACCATCTTCCAGTCGGGGTCAATGCTCATAGCGACATTGATGAATTCCTTGTCTAGAAATGGTACACGAGCTTCTAAACCCCATGCAGATGTCGACTTATTTGCTCGCAGGCAATCATATTGGTGAAGCGCCTTTATCTACAAGTAGATGAAAAATTCGATCAATTTGATTTCATTTATGTTTTCCAAATCCTCTACACAAGGGAAACAGGCATTGTAAGGGTTTATACAACCTTGCGACACGTTTCCTGATGGAACTCTTCTTTGTTAGGTGCCTTGTGGAAGTACAAGTAGCCCCCAAAAATCTCATCAGAACCTTCACCTGATATTACCATCTTTACTCCCAGTGATTTAATCTTCCGTGACATGAGGAACATCGGAGTGCTTGCTCTGATTGTCGTGACATCATAAGTCTCAATGTGATAAATAACATCCTCAATGGCATCAATACCATCCTGCAATATAGCATAAAGAAGTGATCATCCATTCAAGAAGAAACTAAATAAGGAAGCAGATAGAACAATCCCCAAAAAAATAAAAACAAAACAAATGGTTCTTCGTTTGGATTAAAAGTGTGTAGTGTACCTGAACAGTGAAGTGGAACTCGTGATGTACAGTACCCAAATAATCAGCAACTTCTTTCGCGGCCTTTAGATCTGGAGAACCCTGCTCAAGTAGTAAAAAAGGCACCATTATAAAGGATTACTATTACTATAAGCAGCTCTTTCAGGATCTAAAATCCATCAACATGATAGGACCGACCTCAAGGCCAACACAGAAAGAATGAAGTTGCGCTCCCCATTGCTTGGCAGCTTTCGTGTCGGCCAAGTGACGAGCAGTAATAGAAGCTACCAATGATGAATCCAGACCTCCGGATAAAAGAACTCCGAAAGGAACATCGGTCATTAACCTTTTAATCACAGCCTGCATTATTTTTCCCCCAATCTCAAAATTAAATTAAAATTGTGTATAATGCAACGTATCATTGCAGATTGCTGTTTGTAACTGAAAAACCACATAAGGCGTTAATTTGCTAGACTCACATCTTCAAAGGCACGTCTGAGAACTAGGGGATCGTAAGGAGTTGAAGGAATAGATTCAGAGAACCAAGGAGGATTAAACCATCTTCGGAGCCCACCAGTCTTGCTCGAATACAGGTGTCCTGGTGGAAAGACTTCAAAATGTTCACACTCATCATTCAAGCCTTTTAGTTCAGATGATATCCATATTGAGCCTGGAGACAATTTGGAAAAGTTATCAACCAGAAACCAAAAAGACCAGCAGAGTAATAAGTAACATAACTGAGTCCAGTTAACCGTACCATCCAGTCCCCAGCCAATATATAAAGAAGTGATCCCAATGGCATCACGAGCAGCAAGAAAGCTGTTATCCCGGGTATCCAGTAAAACAAAAGAGAACATTCCGTCCAGCATGTCGACAAAATTTTCTCCATACTCTTCATACTGTCGATAAGAGATCAATTGTGAGGCCATTAACATAGTATCATAACTTACTGTTGAAGGATAAATTTTGAACAAATAAAAGTGTCCATTCTGTATAAGTTTAAGACTTTAGATACTTACAAGATGTGCAATAACATCACAATCGCTTCCTGTCCAGAATTTATGATTAGACAAATGTCTACGCAATTCCTCGTGGTTGTATATTTCTCCGTTTACCTAAATTTCGATGCACGAGTTATCAATCAAATAAATGCTACGTTCAATTTGAGGTTTAGACACTTGAAATTTTGCATGACTACGGAAAGATTATACTGGGGACAAATAATTAAGCCAGGTGATCTACCGTAACAACAATCTTCTTGTCTTCACTGTAAAGAGGTTGATCACCAGACGCAGGATCGATAATTGCGAGCCTCTGGTGTGCCAGATAACAATCACCATGTTGATACAACCCACTCCAATCGGGACCACGATGCTTCAATCTATTAAATATTGGTATCCAAAGGTCAATTTTAAGGCAGTAGAATTTATATATTAGTAGAATCCATAATCAAATAACTTTTTTTTTTTTCATTTTGGAGTCTCTTTTAATTGAAAGTACATTAGAGACCAAAACAATTCAATAAGTTTTACCTAACAATCAAAGAACTGAAAGCAATTTGTAAGCCTGATTATTAAACATGACTAAATATTGATGATGATATGGCCCTATAAATTCAAAACAGTAGAATTGACTATCCAAACTGTTGAATTACTCTCATTTTTTCAACAAGCATTGACAGCATAATCGATATCTTCATATGCAATTTGATTTCAATAACTATTGGACTATGATCTTCAAGTTAGAATTAAATTTACTCTCCCGGTTCATTGAGACAATCAATTTATTCAAATATCACAAAATGAATATCAAAATGACAAAAAATTCAGCATTTCTCAGGCAGCGAAGTTCCAAAATTAACGTGACAAACGTAATGGACAAAAAATCTAATAAAAAATTAATTAAAAAAAATATTGCCTGCGAGAAAGCTCGAGGACGCGGACCCTTTTGGCCTGACAGTCAGAACAACCCAGAACTGCTAGTATTCCACACATGATGAAGATTAACTCAAAATGGCACCAAAAAAGATGTAGATAACAGAAAAAATAACGACCAATGTGTAGAGATAGAGAGGGATAAATAGAGATTTAGAGCGCGAGACGGCGAGAGTGTTTCGAGGAACAGAAAGAGTTCCAACGTGGGAAGGGCAGAAAATGGAGGACCGACGTATTGGGAGAGGATTACACGTTACTGAATACTGATTACTGAAGAAACGAAAAAAACACTTATTTTTCAATAAGAACTTATTTTTGAACAAGCTTACACCGCTTGAATACCAGAGGCCACGTATCGGTATTTATAGTGTGCCAAGGCGCAAAAATGAAAAAACACATTTATCGTGCGGCGACGTTTCTTCGAGTTTCTGTGGGGCCACTGACCATGGAGTTATCCTTTAGAATTTTGACACGTCAGAGTTTATCCATTTCCAATTTTACAGGCTGACTCAGCATTACTTTAGTCAAAAAAATTGTACTAAGTTTTCCAAACGTTAACGTGTATCCATCGAGGGATTTTGGGAAGCCCCTACAAGGAATTACCTCCCATTGGCAGATCATTTTTCAATTTCTGAAATTTTGAAATTGGTTGCAATTATCATAATTTTTCAGTTTCTTGACTTTTGACATTGGTTACAATTATGAAGAGGACGATACTTGCTGTACACAGTACACAAGAGTTACAGTCTCCTCACATTAATATGTACAACATTAATATATGAGGGGACCATAAATATGTACAACACTTAGCTGTAAATACGTACAACATTAAGTGCGGTACATATATCATTTTCCTTATGATGAAAATGTTGTGGGTTGATATAATAATTAAAATATAAATTTTCTTACCTATATTAATAAATTAGTTGTTACTTTCTAAAAGCATTTCCAAAAACTCTCTATTTTTAAAAAACATATTTAGTAATTCAGTGAGCATCTATAAATTCAAAAAGCAAAAAAATTTAGGTATTTCATTAAGCTCTTTATTTATACACTTTAATTTTACTACTCTAAAAAAACTATTTATTATTTTTTCTTATCTTTTATTTTCATTAGTTTTTCTCCAAATTATTATATTATTTTCCTATATTATTCATTTTTTTTCCATATCTTTTTATTTGAAAAGTTAAACTCACTCTCTATTTTATAATGTTAATTTGAAGAGTCATTTAAAGCATAACTTTAATAGTTGAGTCCTTAAAATAGAAAGAATCTTATATTTGAACAGTTTTGTAGAGATGTCTAAAAAGAAGTGTATTCAATTGGAACTTTTAAAAATTTATTGGCATTCAAAAGTTTAGGGATATTCAATATATACTTATTATGACTCTTTATAAGTATTGGCATACTCAATCGAGACTTTTATAGATTTTTAAAAAGTCTTTAAAATTCGGTATATTCAATTAAATTTTTTAGAAATCTATATAAGTCTTGGAGTATTCAAATTGTCAATGACTTTTATAAAAGTTTCCAAAGTATTAACTTTTAAGCAGATAATACAAAAATAAAATCTAAAAATTTTCACAAAAAATAAATTTTAATATGTATTTTTGTTTCTTTCAATATTATTCTTTCTTTTTTCCTTCCATGAACATTTGAGTCATAATTAAAAAATTATTTTTTCTATCGATTATATTTGTTTCCCTCTTCCTTTTTTTCTTTCATCTCTCTATTTTTTATTAAAAACAATCATGCTACTTGTACATTATATTTAACATTAAGTTTGACATTTTGCCATGTGTCGGCACATGATTGGACAATTTTTGAATTCAACACACTTTCTCGCCAAAGAATATTTGAATTTGCACACAATGTCATCCAAATTGTCATATATAGAATGTACAAGTAGCTTTATTCTTATTTGTAATAGCTCAGTATCTTAATTGGGGTAAATAATCGACCTGAGTCTATTAATTATTGGTGAGATATAGTTCGGTAGAGATTAAAATCCAACTTTAATTGAAAAATATAGTCGTTATACTTGACTTTCATCTCACGCATGAAATCCAATAACAACTAATTTTTCAATTAAAATCTTATTTAAATCTCCTTCAAATACACCCATATTCTTTGAATTCGTGGATGCTGCCAAAAGTGAATGACAATGACAATTATTGATATGAGTCTATCAGTTATTGTTATATCTATAAATAATGTTTTATTTCAAAAATATATATTTTATATGTAGATTAAGAGTGAATCATTGATAAATTTGTCAAAGTAATGACTCAGATTCTTAATCGGGTAAATAATCGATCTGAGTCTATCGATTATTGTCGAAATATATTCTCCAAATTAGTGGATACTGTCAAAGTGAATGATAACAATTGATTTGAGTGACTGAGTATATCAATAATTGTTTTATTTATAAATAATATTTTATTTAAAAAATATATATTTTTATATCTAGATTAAAAATCGATCATTTATACTTTTGTCAAAATAATAGTTCAGTAACTTAATCGAGGAAATAATTTATCCGAGTCTATCAATTATTGTTGAAATTGTGTGTACAACATTTGGAGATTTTTTTTTTGTCAATATCCTACAGAAAGAGGATAACAGTTATCCATTTAAGTTTCAACCGTCTACTTGGAAAGAAGTCTACGCAGAGGCAGGGGCGGACGTAGGGGATTCCCTAGGGTCAAAGGACCCTCCACTTTCTTTAAAAAAAAAAAAAAAAAAAATTGCTTAGCATTTTTATTTATTTATTTATTTTTAATAAAAGATAAATACAAATTTTGATTGTGATCCTCCCAACCTAAGTCGTCTAGGTCCGTCCCTGTGCAGAGGAACTAGACAAAAATGTCTTATTTTCTGGAATAAAAATTTTGATAATTCTTTTTTTTTTTTAATTCCAAAATATTTTTTGTATCCAAATAACAAGATTAGTAGAAGATTCAGATAAGAAAGTTTAGGGGGCGTTCTTTTTGCTGTTTTCGGATCGTTTTCTGTTTTCGATTTTTCAAAATATTGAAAACACGTTCTTTTTCCTATTTTAGAAAACGAGTTTTTGAAAACGGCAGAAAATTTTGTAAAGAAAACAGAAAACAATTTTTTTACGTTTTGACTGTTTTCTTCACAAATCTGCCAAAACTAAAAAAAATATGAGTTGAGAAATATTTTTTCAAAACGACAAAAAAAAGGAGTTTTCAACAATCTCAAAATGGACACACAAAACACAAAACGAATTCAAAACTCAAAACACAAAACTGAAATACGAAGAGAACGTCCCCAGACTTCTGTGTGATGCTTGTTTCAGACAGCAAAGTATTTTTGAGAGGTATTATAAACCATTTTAATTATTTAAAAATAAATTTAGGTTATAAATAGATATAAATAAGTTGCGAATAAGTGAATAGTATTTGTGAATTTTTCGAAAGGAAAATGTTATTTGTACACCTCATGGTGTACCAAATACATTACACCTCCTCACATGAGGGAGGTCCATGAATATTTTATTGTGTGTGGCCCCCTCTCCATGTGAGGGGGGTGTAATGCATTTGGTGATGCATTATGTACGTATAGCATGCTTGTTTTCGAAATGTGTGAATAAAAATGACTTGCAAATTTTGATTGCATTTATTTAGCCTCTGTTTGGTAGCCATTTTTCTCAAAATGCATTTTTTTTCTCTCTTCTTTTCAACCATACATTCTTATTATTTTCGAAAATGTAGAATTCAAATCAAGTGTTTAACAACCTTGGTGGACATAGAGCAATGAATTTTTATTTTATTTTTTTTAAGATAGATTTGGAATTAGACTATTGATCTACTAGCTAAAGCAATATTCCAATGTTTTAAAGGGGACGATATCCAAGTCGAGTTTAATCTACTGTGGTTGTAATAAAATTTTAATATCTTATAATAAATCGAATTAGAAAATTATATTTAAAACGAATTTGATTTTTAAGGTAAATATATTCACACCACAATTTTGAATAATTAGACTGTATTTTAATTGTATAAAAGGTTATAATTTTTACACATTATCACATTTATGTCTTCAAATTTTTTTTTTTTTTCATCTCAATCTTATTTTTAAATTCACATAAATTATTCCTGATTGTTGTTTCTTTCCATTTTTTTTTTAAAAATAGAGTAAAAAAATTCATTTGTCTATTATATTGTTAAATAAGCAAAATAAATAATAATATATATTTGCGATTAAATATTTGACACTCATTTTAAAGCACGTTATAATATTTATGGATGGAAATCATGATTAAGAGCAAGAATTTTTTTTATCAATGAAATGTTAAAAAATAGAATGTGATGAAAAAAGTTAAGATATAAGTGAGATAATGAATAAAGATTAATGACCTTTAATGTCATTAAATGTGGTGTGAATGTAATAACTAAGCCCTTATTTGAATCTCATTTTAAAAAATAATAAGTTTACACGTAAATTCAAAAAAAAAAATTCTTACTCTTCAACCACATGTTATCCAAAAATTTACTATTACAAAACTTATTTTCACAGAAAAAAAAATGGACTCAAAAAGACCGTAAATGAAATTATTAAGAAATTTTTATGACCACATTTGATTTCAATGCCTTTAAAAATATATTTTCGGTTTCCTAGAATTTATATACTTATAACTAAAATAGAATATGTAGTAGATTAATTTTTTATTTTTATTTTTTTGAAGTTTTCCATAAAAAAAAATAGCAGATTTTGATAAAAATTGATCAAATAAAATTGATAAGTTGATAAATACTGTGGATTTCGAGAAATATGTGATTAATTTAATTGTTGACCTTAGCCACAATTTTTTTTTTTTTTTTTTGACAACTTCTATGTTATACCAAATAAACACTTAATTTATTTTAAAGTTTACAATTGACATTCGTACATTAGATACGTATATTTAATAAATTAATAATTTTAAAATGGTATTTTCTATTATAATTAGGCATTTTCTATTGAGTATGCCAAAGCCCTAAAACCATCGCATTTTAACTAAATCAAAATATTAAGAAATCTTTATCTCAAAGAGGAATATATTGTATTTGAGAAAGAAAAAAAGGTGCTTTGTGATTTTTAAGTTTCAAGTATTATAAATCATGTAGAATTAATGAAATATGTTAGGACTTTTGAAAAATTTATGCGAAGAAATTTATGCTTTATATTTTTTTTTTTTTTTTTTTTCTCTTAGATTCTCTATACTTCTACATATATGAAGTAGAATCCTAATTCATATTAAGATTTTTCTCTACCCTTGTACATATATGAAGTAGAATCCCTATGCCATATTCAAATGTGAGAAAACAAAATTATAAGTCAATATTACGTGATTGCGTAGTGATGAGTGTATTTTACTCATACTTTAGATAACATCTAAACTTGATATTTAGTTAATTCCTACGAGTTTTAGAGCATTTTAATGTGTTTTGATGTTGTGATATAGGTTGACGAAATTGAAGGTAATAAGCAAAGTTTGGAAAATTGGTTAAATTATAAGAGATTCAAAGTTCGAGGATTAAAGTGAAAATATTCAAAAGTTGTGTCGGAACTTCGTGCTGATAACGTATTATAAATTCAATTTAAGCTTCTTAAACAAGGTTAAAATCTTGGGGTGGTGGGGTGGTGGGGGTGGTGGGTGGGGGGGGGTGGGGGGGAAGGGATTTGAATTATGTGACTGTGGGTTGACAAATCCAAATATTCAATTTTTTATTCTTTAATGTTTGTTTTTTAAATTGTGTCATGTCAATCGAAATTTAAATCCTTGATTTAATCCCTATTTTTGTAGTTGGATTCTTGTAAAGAGTCATACTACAGTGTTCGTTTACTTGACCGCTTGAATGATCACATTCACATACATTGAAAAGAAAAATATTATTTTATTTTCGTAGGACTCATACATCCATATAAGAATATGGTCAAGTAAAAGATAATCCAAATGAGTTATTTAACATTTTTCTCTTATAAATTAGAGAGTAAACTAGAAAAGTCAAAATCCATGAAATTATTGGTATCCATCCCACGGACCACTCTATGTATGCTAAAAAATGTGTGAAAAACAATGAACAGGAAAATCATAACGTCACTTATTAATGCTGCCAAAAAATGATTCAAATGTCGACTAGCACATGGACCAAACAACTTCGATCCTGTCAATTGATAGTGAAAGAACGAAAGCAGGATATATATGAATACCTGTTTGATTCTTATTTTAATAAAAAAAATATATTTTAGAATAATAAATTGATCGCGAATGTGTGATTAAAAAAAAAAATTTTGATTTACATGAAATATTATTTTAATGAAAAATTTGTGATTAAAAAAAAGAGAAAAATACATTTTCACAAAAATGAATTAATCGGGGTGTTATTCTCTATAAATTTCAATTTTCTTATCTCATTTTATTTGACCTTGTCCTCTTTCGAGTATTAAATGGGATTAAAAAACATCGCATTTTAATTAAATCAAAATATTAAGAGATATGCACCTCCAACGAGAGGAATAGTATGCCTATTTTCCTTACTAACATTTTCTTATGTATTAGATTTTGTTTGAGAAAGAAAAAAAGGGGGCTTTGTGAATTTTAAGTTTCACGTATTGTAAATCGTGTAGAATTAATGGAATAAGACCTTTTAAAAATTTTATACGAAGAGATTTATGCTTAATTTACAATTTACAATTAATCATATTAGGCAAGATCGGTGCGACATGACAGACTCGACCAAGAAAGTGTTGTATGGAGAATCGAACTCGTAACCAAAGACCTCCGCGCTCACCTACTTCATCAATTCCACCATCCCATGAGAGACAATCAATCGAGTTCTATTGTAAACTCTAACCGGATTAATTAGACTTGTCGGGTCTTTGCAAATTTATAAAGGAAAAATTACACGACAAGGCAACATTTAGGGGATTAAGTTGAAAAAAATCAGGTAAATTATAATAATTAAAAATTCAGGTGTATCTTAATTTTTTTTATTGTTTTGTTGTAGTGAATGTAATTTTTTAATAGTGAAATTTGAGAAACCCTACATTTTGTTACTTATTGTAACTTACATTCTATATTAATTTTCATTAAATCTCATTACATTACATGTAATTTCTTTGAAATTATAACTTGCACTATTTGTTATTGCTGTTAAAATATGTAACTCTTTCTTTTAAAATTGTAACTTATTAACTTGTGTATGAGAACCGCCCACGACCATCATGCTCAAACACAAAGGACGGCAGAGGTAGTGATTGTATGGTCTCTGATGCTGAAGTCAGTCAAGGGGGACAACATATTAACTTATTAAGTGCATGAATGACGCTAAAAGGAAAAGAAAAATGGGAGTCAGTGTTTATTCGCAAAATGAATTACCAAGGTTGCCATTATGCTTACCTAATCACAAAGTGTAAGTATTTAGGTGACAGAGTCCTCTAAATACTTGACACATGATCTTAGCCCTATAGCTCACTACTCAAGCTGCATGACGTAAGACATCAGTAAGTTTGCGATCCAAACACTATTCCAGACGAAAAGAAGAGGATTTGACTCTCAATCACCGCTGCAAAAGATCATCAATCACATCCACGTGACTCCAAGTTGTTAGAGTACAACCGACATGAGTCCTAAAGTTGTACACGCTGTCTCAGACACCAAAAGCCCAACAAATGTGAGGGTTGGTTTCCTCTAATCACCTCGAGCCAATGACAAAACTTCTATAGTGTTACTTCTTGGAGGAGATTGTCGACGATATGTTGGACTATGCGCTTAATGTCTCAGAGAGTACTAGTCGATGAGGCGATGAAATGCAACATTATATATTAAACCTAAGAGATATATTGGTTTATGCCTCGAGCCAATGACAAAGTGTCTTTTCGTCTTAGTAAGTTGGTTTACGCGAAAAAAAAAAAAAAAAAAAAAAAAAAAAAAAAAAAAAAAACAATCAAAGTCTAAGAGAATTTAAGACATTATATATTAAACCTGAAGGTATATTGCTAGATTTATCATTATATCATTCTACGTCCCCAAAATGTTCATGATTATATTTATGAAAGAATCATTTTATTGGCTTCTAAGATGTCGTAACTTCTAAACTTCTAATAGTCTTTATAAATTATTATTATTATTATTATTATTATTATTATTTTATCAATAATCGTATCGAGTATAGTAAGTAATAACTATACTATTAGTACATTTTTTTATTTTTTTTTTATTGGAGATCCATCAACGAAACATGTTTTAGAGTTGTCCATAATCGATTTGAATTGTATATAAATAACATTCTGTGATACATATGACATGATAAAATAAAATATGAATTAGAATACTTAACCCATTTTAAAAAATAATTTGTTTAAAAACAGTGTCACTTAATTCTTTTTTATTAAGACATACAATTAAGATTAATGCATTCTCAGTTAGAAAAGAAGGGAGGAGAATTCTGTAGAATTTGGAGAAAAGTTTATTGAATTTAATTGATGGTTACATTGAAGTAACTGTAATTAAAAAGGATTACACTGTGTTAAGTAAGGAAAGAAATAAGGGAGAATAAACTAAATAATCTATTACCAAAAATAAGCAAGACATTTATGGTAAGAATATTGTTAATACTCCCCCTCAAGTTGGCGCATGGAGATCCATAATGCCCAACTTGCATGAGAAGTGGTGGAAAAGGTCATGCCCCAAAGCTTTGGTGAAGATATCCGCAAGTTGATCATTGGAAGAAGTGTGGATAGCTTTGAGAAGAACCTAACAAATCTTGTCGCGAATGATATGACAATCAATCTCGATGTGCTTGGTACGTTCATGAAATACAGGGTTGTGTGCGATGTACAAAGCAGATTGATTGTCACAATGGAGAGTAAAAGGCTCGGAATGAGAGATGCCAAGATCAGTGAGAAGCAGTTTTAACCAAATCAGTTCACATGTGGTGACGGCCACACACGATATTCAGTTTCAGCAGAAGAACGAGAAACGGTGCTCTGTTTCTTAGTGCGCCAAGAGATCGGACTGGTGCCTAACTGAATGAAGTAGCCAGTGGTGGAGCGACGAGTGGTGGGGCAGCTAGCCCAATTAGAATCTTTAAAAGCGGAAACATGAGTACTGTTCGATGAAGGGAAGAAAATGCCTTGGCTCGGGCAGCCTTTGATATAGCGAAGAACTCTGGTAGCTGCAGTCGTGTGGAGAACCCAAGGAGCATGTATGAATTGACTGAGTGTGTTGACTGCATAAACAATATCGGGCCTAGTGATGGTCAGATAGATGAGAAGTCCAACAAGGCGGCGATAAAGGTCAGGATCAGAGAAGAGGTCGCCATCTTGAGTGCTGAGTTTCAAATGTTGCTCCATGGGAAAATGAGCAGTCCGTGCACCAAGTTGGCCTCTGTAAGAGAGAATGTCGAGAGCATATTTGTGTTGATTAAGAAAGATACATGTGGGAGAGTGAGCAACCTCGGGTCCAAGAAAGTACTTCAAGGAACCGAGGTCCTTTGTCCTGAAACGAGTGGAGAGGAGGGTTGACATGCCAGAAAAGGGCATCAAAATAATATTCTTTACTTTTCTAAAATGTGTCATTCAAGTAGTGAATGGTAAGTAAGGATCATTCCCACAGAGGATTATTTTCAATTACGCCAATAGCAATAAGCAAGTAAAAATGCACAAATAAGTAAATGGGGGGTTTGGTTGTTAACTAAACTAAGGAAGCGATAAATGCAAAATAAAGAAAGACAAGAACTACAAAGTAAATAAAATGATCAAATGGGGAGAGTGTGATCGAGGGATATTTTTTCGCCACTAGAATGAATTTCTAATCGATATTCGCAAAGGATTTTCGTTCAAAAGATTAACAACAATTCGAGAATAATCACAAGCGCAATTACCTCAATCTCTTCTTACATATTAGTTGAATAAGATAAACATCGTTACCCAACCCTTTTCATCAAACAACCTAGGATAAACTCGTTAGATTTAATTCAACAAAAGCATTACGACGAAAGAGACGAATTGAATTAAGCGCAAACTCGCAAGCTCGATTTACTAACTTAAGTGATAATCCACCTACATTTAATAGAAAATTCCTCATAATCCATTAAAGTGTAGTTGCTACTAGATTTTGGAATAAAAAGCAATTACGGACTATAAATCCCAAAATAGCATAAATTGTAAACAACTCAATCATCTATTTGGCCCACTAAATAATTGAGAATAACAATAAACATTATAAGCACAATGAATTAACCACATTAATCTCAAGAACACAATAAAACACAAATCGATAGAAATTCATTACTAGGGTTAGAAAATAACCTTCAATCGCATAGAAGTTTAGCTATCCATAAGATATTCAATAATAGCTAACAAAAATATACAATTCAATGATAGAAAATGAGATTAAAGAGAAGAGAAAAGTTATGGATGAAGATATGGAAGGTTGAGATCAATGGCGTTGGCGCTTCTTCTTCATCTTCCCCATTTTCTTCAAGGTTTGGCTATGGAAGCTCCCCAGATTTTGGCTCGGTTTTGGGGCTGCTCCCCCTCCCTTTGATGCCCTAGAAATAAGCCCCAAGTGATGCTTTTATGTTGGGTGGAAGATAGGAGACGAGTCGGGTAGAAATGAGTCGAGAAAGATATTAAAAATCGCGTTTTAGCGCAACCCGAAAAATCCTCTAGATTTTGTCCATACGTACGCATAGTGTAAACATTTAAGTTTCAGTAGTTGAATTTGACAAGTGTGTGTACGCACGGCCAAAAGGCCTTTGTGTACGCATAGGCCATTTCTGTGTCAACTTCATTTTCTTCCTGGTTTTTGCACTTGATTTCATCGCCCTACAAACCACCATTTCTTCATGGTTTAGATCGCCAAATCTTGGAATATTTCATCTTCAACTCTTTTGGCTCAATTGACGCTCAAATTACCACATAAACAACCATAAACTCGAGAATTCATCTAAGGAACAAAAGTAACAAAATAATCAAAAACTAATAAATGAAAACTAACAACTATCTAAGTTTAACGGTCTAAATGAGTGTAAAACCGCACTTATCAAGGGTCTTGAAAAACTCAATCTGAGAGCGGTCGTTACCAACAACCAGGATGTCATCAACATAAATGAGAATGAGAAAAATACTGGTGGAAGTGGTGAGAGTAAACAAAGAATGATCCGTTCGAGATGAGTGAAAACCCGCATTAAAAAGAACAGAGCTTAGTTTGAAAAACCAATTACAGGAAGCTTGTTTGAGACCATAGAGGGATTTGCGGAGACGACAAACACGGGTCTTCCCCTTAGGGCAATAGCCTGGAAATGGGATCATGTAGACTTCTTCATTAAGATCGCCATACAAGAAGGCATTATTGACGTCGAGCTGATGGATAAACCAATTTTGGATAGCTGCGACTGCCAATAGGCAGCGGACCGTGGTCATTTTGGCGACCGGAGCAAAAGTCTCATGGTAGTCAAGGCCTTCAACCTCCAAAGCACGAAGCTTAGCAGTCATCGCCTCACGCCAATGAGAGTAGCGGATTGCATGAGTGTAGCAAGAGGGTTCAGTACAAGATGTGAGAGCAGTCAAATAAGTAATATGAGAGAGAGAAAAACGAGAATATGAAAAGAAAACAAATAAAGGGTGGGACAATACCTAAAGTCGGCGGAGCAGGTGTAGATGCCGTGGGCTCTGTATGGAGGGTGGGACAGATATAGTCGTGAAGATAGGCAGGTCGATTAATGGTGCGACGAGGGCGAATAGCTAGCGGAGAGGGATCAGGTAAAACTGCGGGGGTCAAGGAATGAGGAGAAGCAAGAGATTCAGCAGGGGTCGAGAGGTTAGTAGACGAAACTGGGTCAGGAATAAGGAGGGGAATGATGGGGGAGAGTAGAGATGGCGTGTCACGAGGGTCAGGAAGATCTGGAAAGTGAATGTGTGTTCGTGAAAAATGACATCCATGGAATATAAGATGGACTGAGTTTGGAGATTGTAGAGTTTATAGGCTTTATGTGTGGTCGGGTAGCCAAGAAAGACACATTTATTGGCACGGGGATAAAATTTGTCGCGATGAACGCTAAGGGTTTGTGCATAGCAAAGACAACTGAAGACGCGAAGATGGTCATAAGTGGGAATTTTATTGAAAATAGTTTCAAAAGGGGATTTATTCTGGAGAGTGCGGCAAGGGGCGCGGTTGATGAGGTAGGCTGCGGTGAGTACACAGTCACCCCAAAAAGGGAGAGGCAAGTGTGCTTGAAAACGCAAACTGCGGGCAACATTGGTAGGTGCCAGTGTTTATGCTTCGCAACGCCATTTTGTTTAGGAGTTTAGACACAGGTACGTTCATGGAGGATGCCGTGTGTGTGGAGGTATGATTGAAATTGGTTGGAAAGAAATTGTTGTCCATTATCAGTTCGAATAAATTTTACGTGGGTGTTAAATTGGTTGCAAACAAGGGTGAAGAAGTATGTTAAATGTGTGTAAGCCTCGGATTTAAAATGCGTGAGATAAATCCATGTGGTGTGAGAAAAATCATCAACAATAATGAGAAAATAATGAGTGTCACATAAAGATGCTGTGCGATAACCACCCCAAATATCACAAAAAATGCGATTAAAACGAGAATCACTTTTATTGACAAAATTGGAAAAAGGTAATCTGGTATGTTTTGAACGAGCACAAACATCACAAGCAGAAAGACTACATGGAGAATTAAAAAGGCCGGGAATGGTAAAACTGGAGGGATGACCTAGACGGTGATGCCACAATGTCTTATTGGCAGACGTTTGACCAGCAAAAATGATGGGGGGCGTCAGGACGGTAGATGTAGAGCCCATTGCATAAATCACCCGCTCCAATCGGCTTCATCGAATGAGAGTTCTGGTTCTGAAAGAAACAAGAAGTGGGAAAAAAAGTAACAAGGCAAAAATTATGAACGGGAAGTTGGGAAACATAAAGTAAATTAAAAGAAAGATTGGGTACAAAAAAACAAACATTTTCTAAAGTGAGGGAGGAGGAGAGAAGGCACGAGCCCAAGCCTACGGTTGGGACTTCTTCTCCTGTGGGGAAGCGAACACGGTGAGGGAAAGTGAGAGGCTTTAAATTGGAGAGGGCATCACGATGGTGGCAGAGGCGGTGGCTCGCGCCACTATCTACCACTCAGTGGCGGTGTTGATTGAAGGGGAAAGGGAAGGGGAAAAGATATTACCAGCAAAAGAAGACAGGGTTGGGGCGATTGAAGTAGGCGGCGATGCTAGAAGGGTGAGCAGCTTCTGGTACATCTCCGGAGGAAGGGAGACCGGAGTTGAAGCCTGTGGAGGAGAAAGAGAGGCCATATGTGCAGTTGATGGAGGTGGGCCCAAGATAGAGGGCTTTGATTTTCTAGTGCGAGGCCCTCTGCCTGGAGGGTACCCAATGATGGACCAGTATCCCTCCCGTTTGTGGCCAATTCTGCCGCAAGTGGCGCACGTCGGAGGAGGGTGTGTGCGAGATATGGTGCAGGCAGCCATGGCCAAGGTGTCTGTGGAGGGAGTTTGGAGATGGAGGAGCCTATGTTGCTCTTCTTAAAAGATGATGGAGAAGACCTTGCTGATTGAGGGCAATGGGTCCATGGCCAGAACCTGGGTGCGAAGAGGAGCAAAGGAGTCGTTGAGGCCAAGGAGGAACTGAAAGACACGTTCATCGTCGGCCTATTTTTGCAACTCTGTGAGATCGGTGGCGGACTAGAGGTGACTAATTTCATCCTATAACTGTTTGATTTAGTTGAAGTAATCATGTATGAAAGTTGTGTTTTGATGCAGGGAGGCAAGAGACCGTTTAAGGTGGTAGATACGGGCATTGTTACCATGGCAGAAGTGTGAAGAAAGGTTGACCCAGATATTATGGGGATTGGTATGATATTCAAGGGAATCGGCGAGGGAATGACTGATTGAGTTGAGAAGCCAGGTAAGGACTATTCGTCAAAATCCCGCAAGTGTACGGGTTCGTTGTACAAGTAATAATTGTGATGAGAGAGTTATCGTTCTACAGGGAATAAGTTCAATTCTAGTATATTTGATATATTTAAATTCGTAATTGTAACCAAGTGACGATTCGTGAAATTGTGATTAAACTTAGAAAATCTATGAAAATTTGGTTTAAAAATCAAGGGCGTGAATGTATTGGATTTCTGACTCCACTGATGAACTCTTAGTTCTACTCCTCAACTTGTGCTAATTTTCTCAATTCATGTAATTGTGACGATCGATAATTCCACTTTTGTTTATTATTCTTTCCCAAGATACAATAAACGTATGGTTACCACGAGACGATCATATTCCTAGTCCGAATTCATATGGCAAATACGCATTAACATTTAAGATTATCATACATGATCGCACACACAATAAATATTATTCCTAATATTTATTGCCCGTGTGTCCCAATAATAATGTTCTACCTACCGTGAGTTTTCCAACACTACGAATAAGCAACTTTATTGTCCTAATGGTGCACAAACATTAAAACAATATAATTATGCATATTAATGGAATCACAATACAAGAATCAATAATAAAAACACCAAGTCTCGAATTAAAACTAAAAATCAACCAGTTTTGTTATTCATCAAACACTAAAGATTTAGCTTAGCATGTTCGTGTAGAGATTACAAAGAAAATAAGAGAAAGACATCACCCGATTCATTAATGACGAAGAAGATCTTGAAATCTTCAATTTATGCCTTCAAATTCGGATCCGGCGATGAATTCTTCTTCTTCAATGTAAAATTCAATCTATTTTGCTTCAAAATCGGCTTTGCAATCCTCCAAAATAGGTTCTTGTCATGAGAAATATGTGTATTCGCCCTATTCTCCTCCCAGTTGTCCTCTGGTTCTTCCCCCATTTGTTTCCATAAGTAGTTAGGTTAAAAATGGAGTCTGGCCGTTCGGCCCAAAATTTTCCCCGTGCTTGAGCACCATACATTTCACCGCGCGGGCGCGACTATGAGGTTTTGCTCTCGGTAATAAAAATTGAGGTCTCGCGCGCACGCCACTTTAAGCCGGTGCCCGAGTGCAGGCTCAAATGTTTACAACCGTTTTACTTTGATCCCTGAATTTCAGTCTTCATTCATCTTAACTCTTTTTCAATGCCTTCTTGCTCCTTTAGCTTCCAATTTCATCTAATTGTATCCACATCTTCTCCGATCATCGATATGGGGTTCGAATCAACTACTAGCACTTTGCATTTTAGTTCCCAAGCTTTGGATTCAATCCCTTTTTTGTCATTTTTTCGCTCCTTTTGTCAACTTCTATCATTTTTCATTGAGATGCACCTGACAAATGAAATATATACATAATTTAGCCTTGATTCATTTAAAATAACAATAATTGCTCTAGTTTAACGACTCATATAAGTGTAATAAATACACTTATCAAGGACCATATCCTTTGTTTGATTCCATTGAGTATATTCCGGTTTGGTGGTTTCGGGGGGCTTGAGGGCGCCGTCAATGAAGCCAAGTTTATTCTTGGCGTTGAGGGCTCGGGTCATGGCTTTTTGCCATTTGGGATAGTTGTCTCCTGTGAGAAGACCATGAACAAGAACGAGGCTGGGAGAGTCGGAGGGGTGAAGGAGATAAGAGGAAAGAGTAGTTGGGATGGTTGTCTCGGCCATGGTAGAGGTGCAGGGTCGTGTGAAGTTTCTGTGATTTTGTTTCTGTTTGTGTTGTGAAACCTAGGCTGATACCATGTTAGAAAAGAAGGGAGGAGAATTCTGTAGAATTTGGAGAAAAGTTTATTAAATTGAATTGATGGTTTACATTGAACTAACTGTAATTAAAAAGGATTACACTTTGTTAAGTAAGGAAGAAATAAGGGAGAATAAACTAAATAATCTATTACCAAAAATAAGCAAGACATTTATGGTAAGAATGCTGTTAATATTCTCCTTGGTGAAAACGTTTTTTTACTACAAATGCTAGGGGTTCTTCCTCTGCTAGTACGTTTATGCTTCGATCGATTCAAAGTTGAATGAAGAATTCAAAGTGCAGTGAACTTAACATGTATGTATATTCTTGGCACAACATGCACTTTTATAGTTAGAAATTTTTTTTTTTTGTATCTTTTTTTGTCCCATAAATTTAAGGGTTATACATATAACATCAAAAAATATAATATGAATTAGAATGCCTAACACGTATTTAAATTAGAACCATGCCATGGTAACAGGAAGATTTGACACCTTCCATGATCGATCCTCACAATAGGGGGGTCCCACCTTTTTTTTGTATTTTGTATTCACGCGGATCCCCCAATATGTGAGTAGATGTCATCAAAAAGTCAAATTCTTTCTAACAAAACAGTGTCAAATTAATAAATACAATTAAGAGTGTGTTTTCATTATTTAATGAAAAACAGTGTATGATCCTTTGAAAATTAAGGAAAAATGATAGAAACAATTATTTTAGTTATGTTTTGGAAATCAAATCTCTGTTTTCATCTCTGAAATTTAAATTTTCATTTTTTTCTCTTAACATAAAAATCGAACATGAATTAGAATCTACTTAACACATATCACGATAATAAAGACAAAGAATTTGTTTAAAAAACATCGCATTTTAATTAAATCAAAATATTAAGAGATATGCACCTCCAAAGAGAGGAATAGTATGCCTATTTTCCTTACTAACATTTTTTTATGTATTAGATTTTGTTTGAGAAAGAAAAAAAAAGGAGGCTTTGTGAATTTTAAGTTTCACGTATTGTAAATCGTGTAGAATTAATGGAATAAGGCCTTTTAAAAATTTTATACGAAGAGATTTATGCTTAATTTACAATTTACAATTAACCATATTAGGCAAGACCGGTGCGACCGATTCGACCGAGAAAGTGGTGGTAGGGAGAATCGAACTCGTAATCAAAGACCTCCGCGCTCACCTGCTCCATCAACTCCACCATTCCATGAGGGACAATCAGTCGAGTTCTATTGTAAACTAGAGAACCGGATTAATTAGACTTGTCGGGTCTTTGGAAATTTATAAAGGAAAAATTACACGACTAGGCAACATTTAGGGGATTAAGTTGAAAAAAATCAGGTAAATTATAATAATTAAAAATTCAGGTGTATCTTAATTTTTTTTTTATTGTTTTGTTGTAGTGTATGTAATTTTTTTATAGTGAAATTTGAGAAACCCTACATTTTGTAACTTATAGTTATAGTAACTTACATTCTATATTAATTTTCATTAAATCTCATTACATTACATGTAATTTCTTTGAAATTATAACTTGCACTATTTGTTATTGCTCTTAAAATTTGTAACTTTTTAAAAAAAAAATTGTAACTTATTTACTTGTGTATGAGAACCGCCCACGACCATCATGCTCAAACACAAAGGACGGCAGAGGCAGTGATTGTATGGTCTCTGATGCTGAAGTCAGTCAAGGGGGACAATATGTTAACTTATTAAGTGCATGAATGACGCTAAAAGGAAAAGAAAAATGGGAGTCAGTGTTTATTCGCAAAATGAATTACCAAGGTTGCCATTATGCTTACCTAATCACAAAGTGTAAGTATTTAGGTGAAAGAGTCCTCTAAATACTTGACACATGATCTTAGCCATATAGCTCACTACTCAAGCTGCATGACGTAAGACATCAGTAAGTCTGCGATCCGAACACTATTTCAGACGAAAAGAAGAGGATTTGACTCTCAATCACCACTACAGAAGATCATCAATCACATCCACGTGACTCCAAGTTGTTAGAGTACAACTGGCATGAGTCCTAAAGTTGTACACGCTGCCTCAGACACCGAAAGCCCAACAAATGTGAGGGTTGGTTTCCTCTAATCGCCTTGAGCCAATGACAAAACTTCTATAGTGTTACTTCTTGGAGAAGATTGTCGACGATATGTTGGACTATGCGCTTAATGTCTCGGAGAGAACTAGTCGATCAGGCGATGAAATGCAGCATTATATATTAAACCTAAGAGATATATTGGTTTATGCCTCGAGCCAATGACAAAGTGTCTTTTCGTCTTAGTAAGTTGGTTTACGCGAAAAAAAAAAATGAATCAAAGGCTAAGAGATTTTAAGACATTATATATTAAACCTGAAGATATATTGCTAGATTTATCATTATATCATTCTACGTCCCCAAAATGTTCATGATTATATTTATGAAAGAATCATTTTATTGGCTTCTAAGATGTCATAACTTCTAAACTTCTAATAATCTTTATAAATTATTATTATTATTATTTTTTTTATCAATAATCGTATCGAGTATAGTAAGTAATAACTATACTATTAGTACATTTTTATATATATTTTTTTATTGGAGATCCATCAACGAAGCATGTTTTAGAGTTGTCCATAATCGATTTGAATTAAATAATATTATAAATAATATTCAGTGATACATATGACATGATAAAAATAAAAAATATGAATGACATGATAAAATAAAATGAATTTTACCCCATTTTAAAAAAATAATTTGTTTAAAAACAGTGTCACTTAATTCTTTTTTATTAAGACATACAATTAAGATTAACGCATTCTCCTTGGTGAAAACGTTTTTTTTACTACAAATGCTAGGGGTTCTTCTTCTGCTAGTACGTTTACGCTTCGATCGATTCAAAGTTGAATGAAGAATTCATAGTGCAGTGAACTTAACATGTATGTATATTCTTGGCACAACATGCACTTTTATAGTTAGAAATTCTTTTTTCTGTATCTTTTTGTCCCATAAATTTTAGGGTTATACATATAACATCGAAAAATATAATATGAATTAGAATGCCTAACATGTATTTAAATTAGAATCATGCTATGGTAACAGAGAGAGTTTGACACCCTCCGTGACTGACCCTCACAATAGGGAGGTTCCACCTTCTTTTTTTTTTTATCATTTTTTATTCGAGCGGGTCCCACAACATGTGAGTGGAAGTCATCCAACTGGTCAAATTCTTTCTAACAAAACAGTTTATTCCTTTAAATTAATAAATACAATTAAGTATGTTTTCATCTCTGAAATTTAAATTTTCATTTTTTTCTCTTAACATAAAAATCGAACATGAATTAGAATATTCTTAACACATATCACGATTTAATAAAGACAAAGAATTTGTTTAAAGTCAATGTCACTTTATTATTTTGATTAAGAAATATATAGTTAATATTCACGCGTCGTGCAATGACCCAACAAGTTTATCTTTTACATCTAACTTGACAATGTACGTCTCCAACTGTCAACATTTGATTCACAATTAATTTGATTGATCTAATTTTCACATTTTCATGGAAATTATCTTTATACAAAAAATCATGATTGGTGTACATGGCGAGTGACATTGACCCTGTACTACTAGGGCAGCAAGAACGGGCCCATGTGGCCTTGTACAACAATTATAGTCCCTATACAAATCCTTGAAATTATTGGTATCATCCATTCTACCTACCACTCTATGCTACAAAATGTGTGACAAACAAAATATATGAAAATTACAATGTCACTCTATGCTTGGTGTACATGGCGAGCGACATTGGCCCTGTACTACTAGGGGCAGCAAGAACGGGCCCATATGGCCTTGTACAACAATTATAGTCCCTATAAAAATCCTTGAAATTATTGGTATCCATCCGTCCCACCTACCACTCTATGCTACAAAATGTGTGACAAACAAAATACATGAAAATCACAGTGTCACTGATTAATGCTGCCAAAAAATTGTCAAGACCTAAAGAACGAAGATTCAATTATATATCTAAATTTCAAGCTGTCTACTTTTGAAAAAAAAAGTCCGTGAGAGTGACTAGACAAAAATGTTTTATTTAATGGAAAAGAACAAATCTCGATACTATTGATAATATCAAATTTTGAATCATAAGATTGCGAACCATCATTTTAGGTCACATCCCTGAGGCGAAGTACCTTTACATAATTGCGTATATATCAAAGGCTTGTTTGGTACAGATTTTCAAAATCAATTCTCAATTAATTCTCAATTTCATCAACACATTTTTCAATAAAATAATATTTTTCATAACATCAATAACTTCTCTTTCTTTTTCAACCACACATTTCCCATCGTATCACTATTCAAAAATCAATTATTTCCCCCAAAAATCACTCCCAAACACCCTCCAAGTATACAACAAACAGTGTATGGAAAATTCCAACCTACATATAATTGACATGACTATAGTGTCTGATAATTTACACAAGTCAATTTTAAATTATGAGAATTATTATGTGAACAAATTGACTAACTAGTTATTGTCAATTGTTCAAAGCTCTATTTACACTCATGTATCACTTTGTAAATGTAGAAAAAATGACATAGTTTGCAAAAACCATACTAATTGATAGTTCCAATCCTTGAGGTGTCACACATCTTCTCACCGGGTTTCGAGTCATTTGGAGTTGAACTCCTTGTAAGTAGTAAATAACATTATTACTCGAATATACATACTGAGAAGTGGTATCATTAATGAATACCAAATCAAATTTTTACTAGCGAAAAACTAATGACCATAACATCAAATGATGTTTTTGTTCAAAAATTTGAATTATATACATATAGACCTTCTTTAACACGTCTCTTGGACTTGACCTAATCTATATTGTCCCGTGACCTAAGAATTTGATTTTCTCGGAAGTCTCAAAATATAGGAATATATGTAGCTCCTATCACTACAACAACAAAAAAAAGTCTTTTGCAATTTTCAAGAAATGTTGCTAAAAACCTTTTGCAATGTTTGGACGTATGTTGCAAATCTAAGTATTGCCGTAGAGTGGAAGGATACGACAACGTTTTTTAATCGTTACGAAATACTTTCGGCAACATTTTTTGAACGTTGCAAAAAAATCATTCGCAACATTTTTCGAATGTTGCAAAAAAAATTTCGCAACTTTTTTTGAGCGTTGCGAAAAAATCCTACAGTAAACAAAAAAAAAAAAAAAAAAAAAAAAAATTCTCAAATTAACATAAATTATTCTTGATTATGGTTTCTCTCCAAATTTTGATTTTTAAGATACAATAAAAGACTCATTTTTCTATTGTGTTTTTGAATAAGCAAAACAATTTAATTAATAAATATTAAAATAAGAATGTTATAAAGAATAAAGTTAAGGATATAAGTGTGATAATGAATAAAGGTTAATGACGTTTAATATAAATAAATTGTGGTGTATTTATAAAAAAAAAAATGTGGTATGAATATAATCACCCTTTAAAAAAAGTGATAAAATACATTGTGAATATTTTAATAAAAAGGGGTATTGGGTTAAAATTTTCAAAATAATATTTTGTAATAAAAAATAGGTAATAATTTTTTGAAATAGTAATTTTTTTTTAAATATTTTTTTAGTGTAGTTATGAAATCATCCCATAAACAATCTTAATTTTGGTAATTGGGCTTAATGCTGGTTTGTGTAATTGGGCTTAATGCTGGTTTGTGTTGTGTATTTAATAATGGGCTTTGATGTAGGGCTTATATTTCTGGGAGTGGGACTCTTGAGTGAATTAAAGTGGACTGGGCTACTGTCTTATTAAGGTGATATATGCAGATGGACAGTTGTATGGACTTTTGGACTGTGTTGGAATTGGAACAAGGGAAAAATATGGGAAAATTTTCATAAATAAGAGTGTAACTTTGACCCATTTCAATAATAAGAAAATAAGTTTTAACTTCCAAAAATCATATTTTTGTTAATTTTTATTTATAATTTAATTAATTAAATATATATTTAATTAAATAAATATATTAAGGTCACAGATCTATATAATTTGGTCACATATTCACAATTTAGTTAGTCACATATTATTTTCGGTCACAAATCAGAATTTTTAAATGTTAAAAATTATTTTACATCATAATTCAAAAATTTTATAGGTCACAATTTGTTCATCAGTCAAAGATTCACAATTTAATTAGTCACATATTATTTTTCGGTCACAAATCAAAATTTTTAAATGTCACAAATTTTTTTTATGGTCACAATTCAAAAATTTTAAAGATCACAATTTTTTCCTTGGTCACATATGAAAAATTTAGGTCACACGTTATTTCTTAGTCACAGTTCATATTTTTCATTAGTCACATATTGTTTACTGGTCACAGATTAGGTCACACGTTATTTTTTAGTCACAGTTCATATTTTATTAGGACACAGATATTTTTCGAGGTCACAGATATGAATTTTAATAAGTCACAATTGGTCACAAATTTGTTATTGATCACAGATTAATCAATTTAGTTGTTACAGTTAACCAAATAATCTGTGACCACCGCTCGACATCCGTCTCCACCATACCACACCACCACCATCTGTGACCACCACCAAACCCTTCTAACCACCACCAACTCCCAAACCACCATCACCTCATCACAATACTTTTCACCACCCACAACACGTCAATCGCACCGCAAATGGCACAACCAGTACACACAAACGTCGAACATACACCGCCACAGCCTCACGCCATCGCCGACCCGCACACACCACCACACCCACGCACTCCGAAATCCACCACCAACAGATTTAACAAAACCACTCTGTCACTGTCGCCACAACCACAGAGCCACCACCAACCCCGACCAACCACCATAGCCACACCCACAGCGTCACAGAACCACCATCGCCACACCTACAACATCACAAAACTCACCCAACCACCACCACACCTACAACATTAAAATAGCAGACCACCTCTACCGCCATCGCACCACCACCCCCAACCCCATCTTACCATTGCGGCGCCACCAGATCCGGCCAAACCACCACCGCACCAAGCAATAACCATGGAGACATGATGCTTTAACTCCGCCCACAGAGGCACCAAACAGCAGCGTCGCGCCTCAACTCCAGCGCCTCGCGAAGAGACGCCTCGCGACTGTGCAGACTTGGTATACGTGCAGACGTACCGCACTCAATGTCGACGATTGGTGTGTTGCCAGAGAAGAGATAGCTCGACTTGGTGGTCTGTGTGTCAATCGCCCACCGGAATGGTAGAGAGAGTGGATGGAGATGACGAGAGAGAATGGAGGCAATGAAAGGGTTTGATTTGCAATGAAATGAATTTAGGGTTTGACGAGAGAGAATGGAGGCGTGATAAATGAATTAATGAATTAGAGTTTAATTATAATTAATTTAATATTTAAATAAGATATTAATTAAAATAAAATTTCTGATTTTTGAAAGATTAAAGTACCCACCTGATTTTAGAATGGTGAATTCTTAAAGTAGGAAAGGGTGTAATTTCCACAAAAATATATAACTATTTTTACTCTCAAATTTAACAAACTTGATCAAATATTTTCAAAAATCAAGTGGTCACAATAACCTACCTCGTATTGAGCAGATCTACTGTCATTGTCGTGTTCAGGCAATTGGCGATGATAGGGCAATAGAGCAGAGGGAGGATTTCTACTCCTTTCAAAGTAAGCAAAAATACCACCAACACAACCAAAACCAGAACCACCACCTAAGACTTTGTTGTCACCAAACTTTTGGGACGACATGTTGATTATAAGTATGGTTCAGACACTGAGTGGCTCTTCTAGAAGATTTGCATCCACTATGCTACCTAGGTTGTCTTTTTTCACTACCGACCTACTTCGAACATGGTTGTTTTGATGGACCCATTGCTAACTAGGGGAATGGATAAGGCGAATGCCTCATCTTTGAGCTTCTTCAAGAGAGAGAGAGAGATGATATTCTGCTAGAGACATAGTATAGAGAAATGATATGCATGTTTTTTTTTTAAATAATTACTAATTGATTATTGAAAAAAAAAATTGCTCCTGATTTTTTAAATTAAGCCCCTTGTTTGATCTCAATTTTTTTCAAAATACATTTTTTTTTCAACTACACATTTTTCAATAAAATAATATTACACGCAAATTTAAAATTTTTTCTTAATTTTTAATCACATATTCTTTATCAATCTACTATTCCAAAATGCATTCTTAACCTTTTAATAGGGCTCCAACAAGTTGTAAAACTTTAAATATAATGCTTGAGATAATTTTCTCTTGTAACATTTTACTTGTGTTGCTGTTGATTAGGCCCCTTACATTTTAGTCATTTTAATAAAATTCAAAAACTTTTAGAAAGCTTTTATTAATAAAAATATTGACTTACTTTTGTCTTAAATTTTGTTATCAAATATTTTTGGATTCAAATTACACTTAAACTTAATTATTTATTCATAAGTAAATTTTTTAAGCTTTGCCAAACATGAGATAGTTCAGAAAGAAAATTACATATGTTAGTGTTAGATTATTGTAATTGGCTATATGTGAACAAAATGACCAACTTGAATATTTTAGAAGTTTAGGGACTTAATTGTAAAGTTTCATAGTTGGTTGTATAGTGTAAGGTTCGGATCCAAGTTTGGAATACGAAGGAAACTCGCTGCATTTTCGCTAGCTGCTCGCGGGAGTCATGCTCGAGCTGATAAAGCAGAATATCCAGCGCTCGACCTTCGCCCCGCTGTAGCTCGTGCGACAGGCCCTTCGCTCGAGCGAAATAGCTCCTCGCTCGAGCGACAGTGTTTTTATGGCCAACACGGGTTTATGTTTTTGGAAAGTTTTACACAGCCCATAACACTTATTTTGCCCTACATATAAATAGAGGCAATGTGCACGATTTCATTAAGGTTGCTACATTATTCTTAAAGAGAGAAAAACATTATATATTATTTGAGAGATCCAAGAACATAATTTATTGAAAGATTCATATATTCATTCTTGAGATCCAGCAACTTGATTTTGGAAAATATCAAAGTTCCATAATCCAAAATATCTGACATCTTTGATCTTTTAAGGAACTGACTCTTTCATTGAGGTTTGGAAGGAGTGGAACAAGCGTAGGAAGAGCACAAGAACAGGAGGTTCTTGGAATTCTACTTGTAGAGACAATTGACAGAAGATCAGTAGACTAAAAACACAACAACAGATCTTGGAAGCTGCATGAGGTAGATCGGGAGTCATCCACGGCAGATAGATCGTGAGTCTAGAAGTTAGACAGTGGATCTTGAAAATTGCAGGAATTACTGCAGCTAGAACGAGTGAAGTTGCTAGTTTGGAATCACACTATAATCTTTATTGTCGATAGTGGAGGTAACTGACTTGGTTTCGGAGTTTTTTTCTTGTTGGGTTTCTCCGTCAACATATTGTTGTTATTTATTGTTTTCCATAATATTACAACTACGGTAATTCAATATAGGAATTTGACTTGTTTGCTTAATCATTCAGAAATTAATTAAAGTGACTTGTTGCTTTGGTTAGATTACTTCCGCACATAAGGTCAAACTAAAAACGGGTAATTAGTAATGTTCTAGCGCTATCCCGTAACTTTCAACATATAACTGCATTTTTTACATATAAGTAAATTCTTTAAGCTTTGCCAAACATGAGATAGTTCAGAAAGAAAATTAAATATAACTGCATTTTTTACACTACATCCTCTAAAGGTTACAAACCAAATAAATCACCAGTTGTGATCTCTCACACTGTATTCTGTATATAGTGAAGAGGGAACTTGCATCCTCTTCTTGAATGGACTAAAATCAATACCTATATATAGCAACACGACTATAACTGTAGAATAGGTTTAATGGGCTGGGGGTAAAAACACTACTACATTAACGA
Source organism: Osmanthus fragrans (assembly GCA_019395295.1). Classification (NCBI taxonomy): domain Eukaryota; kingdom Viridiplantae; phylum Streptophyta; class Magnoliopsida; order Lamiales; family Oleaceae; genus Osmanthus; species Osmanthus fragrans. The sequence goes on along the minus strand of CM033343.1, from coordinate 18,940,926 downwards.
CATTTTAGTAAGTAGTATTAGACAGTATTGTCCATTGTACAGTCCAGTACGATATACGTACCAAACATGCACTAATGTAAGAAGAATAAAGCAGTGTAAAAAAGTTGGTTCCAAGTGTCTGGCAATCCAGGAAGACACCAATGGCTACAATCAGCTGAATGGTCAGGATTAGCCCTTTGTCCTGGGGTGAGATCTCCACTGTAGATTGAGGGATGTGCATCTTTTCTCATTTCTGAAAGCAATGTTATGTCAAGTAGAAAGGAAGGGTTCTTCATATCTCTTATAACTGTTTCCAACACCCTCATTTGATCTGAATATCCCCCGAGGTAGGCTGGGCCGCCGCCACTCATCGGTGTCGTCTCACCATAACAGCTCTTTGAGGTTGTTACCGCCCCTGCATTCCATTCACTCGGGCTGCCATCCAAGTCAATATCATTAATAGATCGTACAATATTATTCCCTTTACTTTATCAAACATATCATAAAGTATAAACTAGCTATCTAAAAAACGTTGACTGCGGAGTCAACGTTGTGCAGAGTATGGGACATGTGACACCATTTATGTATGCTAAAATCAATTTTGGTTGCTTTGAAAACCTTAATGAATTGTCTTCTGAATGATTGAATGACAAATAATGTTTTGTGGGCAGTCCGACTCCGACCATAGTTCAATAATTGACTCAAACTAGGCCCCGTCTTTGTACAAGCTGCACCAGCAACTGTGAGATTACAGCTGTCTTCCAGCTGCCAATTAATGGAGCCTGGCAAGGTTAGTGGCTCTGGGTAAACTTTTTATTCTAAAACTGACGAGTTTGGACAGAGCAATTAAGAAATTTTGGTCATCCCATGTTTAGCAACTGCGCTAGTTTAGTTGCTCTGGGTAAACATTTTATTCTAAAAATGATGAGTTTGGACAAGGCAATTAAGAAATTTTGTTCTTCCCATGTTTAGCAACTGCTTTATGGGTCTATTTGATAGACAATGTTTTCAATGAAAGATGGAAATTAAAATTCATTTTTCACCTTTTTAACTGTTTGATAAGCAAAATTTTCCAGGCAATTGGTTTTCCACTTCACCCCTCATGTGACTCCTTTTTCCTTGTTTTTGAGGAATTCATTTTCTCATGAGTTTTGTGTTTTTTGGTTTTCCAAGCAACTTTTTTTTTTTTTTTTTGTCTATTGAAACAAATTCTATCCTGTAACAAATTCATTCCTTTTAATTGACCATTTTCATTAAAAATTAAGTCAAACGAACACCAAAAAATAGAAAATTTCAACATTTTTTAGGTGAAAAATTATACCAATCAAACACAATTAATTGAAAATTCTCAATAAAACAAATTTTACTCAATTCAATTCCTTGAAATTCGTTTTATTTCCATCCAAATTTCAGTATTACAATTATAACGGGTCCTAAGAAATTTTGTTCTTCCTTAAATAAGTCAAACGGGGTAAAGAATAAATAAAACTTGCACACAAGGAACAATAATGTGAGAGAATAATTCGATTCGGCGGCCAATAACGTTAAAAAAAATAATGCAGATTCAGAATAGAAGGTGGGCCCAGATAAAATTACATACTTGTAATGTGTGGGAGAAATACTCTGAAAGAAAACTTTAGTTACTCTGGTATCAATGTTGCTATCAACCCATCTTCCCCAAGTTCTTAGCCCTTTCTCTAAAGCAGCCAATCTATCCATATCTTGGTAAAATCTCCCTCCCGATTCCAAATAATCCCACCTGCAAGCAAGAAAATGTCCGATACATAGAATTAGACAAAAAGTAAGCCCCCATTTGATACATATTAAAATTTTAAATCAAAGTCAATAATTAATTTTAATGACAGGTTTCGTGAGATCCATAATTTGTGAGCGATATATTTCATCAACTTTTATTAAATTTATTAAAAATTTGATATTAATTTGCACCAAACAAGAGCAAATAAAATTTATAAGATAATGTCGAGACATGTCCATTGTTTTACCCTTGAAGAGATCCCTTGTGACTCCACCAATGACCCGTGTTAAAGGACAACACGTCTACACCTCTCCAAGCTTTAGCATTCTCTCTTATGTCTTCTAATTTGAGCACTCTTTTACCTTGTATAATATCAATATCTACAAGGTATGGAGCTCGGTAAAACGACACCGTGACACCATACTCCTGCATTTTAATAAACAGATAATTAACCGCGGGGATTTGGTTTATCAAATGGTAATTATAAAGAACTGCAGGCTTACCAGGAACTTGACGGTAGAGAGAGGATCTCCTCTGATGATTTGTGTAGGTGATCCAGCAGGAATCCCAGCTGATATCATGCAAATTAACGACTGCCATTGATTACGCCCCAGTGAATCACCAACAAACATCACAGTTTTCCCTCTCATTTTTGTCGCGAAATCAAGGCCGTTGAATCTCGGGATATCGCAATTGGTTGGTTTCCATCGGTACTTGAGGTAGTCAGTGTCGGGTCTGCCGTACATTTGGCAATTGAACTCTGGGTCTATGATTTGACACGAGGATTGGTACAGTGGATAAGTTTCGTCACGAACCCAGGTGCCCACAAACAATGAGCATGAACTCTGATTAGATGAAAGCACTGGGCGTCTATGGTAAGGGTGCTTCTGGTGATTCTTCCAAAAAGCCAGAGCCCCTGATGAAACTGTACAGAACTGTACCGAAAGAAGACACAATAGAACTGTAAAGCTGAGAAAATGAGGATTCGCCATTGAAGAAAGCATCGAGAAATGAGAGAAGTTAAAAAAAGGTAAAACAGCTAGAGAAAGAGAGAGGTTGACTGCTGTATCCCATTATGCATGAAGGATCGTGAACTTTTTTTAAAAATTTGTTGTGGTGTGAATGCCGTTAAAGACGGTTCACGTGTAGTAATGTCGACAGGTTTTTTCCGTTTTCACGTGTATTAGCTAAAAAGAATTAGGATAGGTATGGAAAATTGAATAAAAGACTCTTTGTTTACTCTGTTTTTCACGCATATGGACATAGTATCTTTAATTTCTAGTCTACTTTTGTTACATTATTAGTGTAAATAGTTATTTGGTGATACATTATTGAGGAAATAATGTGTAGTTGGGTCGAGAGAATGACGAGTCACCAGAAGTGAGACTTCTAGGTACAAAAAATATATTAAAAAACTCTTTGTTTACTATCTACAATTTTTTAGTTGATACTTTATTTTTGCTATATGCATGTCAATTAGTCTGGTCAAGTCAGCTCATAGCTCGAGAGTGACCTAGACAAAATGTGTTTTTTTTTCTCGAGTCAAAATTTTGATGCTTTACTCGAGCTTTTGGCTCATGCTTTACCGAGTTGAGTCAACTCACGATTTTTTTTTAAAAGGTGAAATTCTAAATTCTTTTTAACAATTTAATTTTTATGCAATTTATACTAATTTATAATTTATACTCGGCTCCCCAGGCTGAAGCCTAGTCGCAAATTTAAGTTGAGATATTTTAGTTTTGTTACAAGATGCAATAGTTTATCAAGAAAATGATCGTTAGCTGTTGCTAGGGAATGATGAGTCGGACTCGGACCAAGACTCTAAGTTATGCAATATCAAGAGAACTTTTTAAAATTGACGAAAAGCTCGATACAAATATAATTCTCACTTGTCGATACTTGGAAAATATAAATTACAATTAAGAAATTAGTTATCCCTCTATCTATAAATCAGTTAGCAGATTTACAAAATTAAAGACCACTCAATTAGATTTAAACAAATTATTAGACTTGTTCCGTATTTATTTGTGATAACAAGTTGGCGACATAACAAAGCAAGAGAGTGGGCAAGGGGCTCTGGGGTACATCCAAAGTGGCTCTCCAAAGATTAGCATGGGCTTGCAACTCAAATGTGCAGAGTTTGAATCTTGCTTGCAGTGAGAAAAATTCTGTTTGGACCAGGAGTAAAAATAAAGACTGAGTATAACTCGCGATTTACCCTCCGCAAACTGGAGAGGGACCAAAGGCTTGCGGTCCAGAATTTAATCTGATAAAAATTGGGACACCTGAGTTATTAAAAAAAAAAAAAAAAAGAGAGAGAGTGGGCAAGGGGCCATGGCAGTGGAAGTGAAGTCACAACTGAATTTAGTGGTCAAGTTGGCGACATGGGTCCCACTGGTCCTGTAGCCTGTTTTTGGTTTGATAGGCGCCGCCTCAAACTTTAAAATTTCCATTCACAAGAATAAATACAACTTCTAATAACCCAGTAACGTACAAAATGCTTTATTTATGCACAAGAAATGGAAATATTCTATATTCTTTACTTCCCGTGTTGCAACTTCCAAACCAAAATAACATCATTCCTTTCTTATTCTTGACGTTATTCTTACCACATAAAAAACATAATTACTTGTCCAAATTTCCAATGACGATCATAAGACTTCATGAAAAATGATATTGTTTTGATGAGATGGTCAGCTTTTAATTTTTTTGACTTTTATGTCAAGTGCTTCGCAACGAAAACATCGAAATTGGATAATCATTTTTGCATTATTGGAAGAATTTATGATAAGTTTGGACACTTGATTTATTGGGTTTGAAAATTTTCCATTAAAGTTGTAATGTATCTCCACATGGGAATCGGGCACGCTTTGTGGTCATATGGTAAAACATGATTGGTCGCAGGCCCGACCCTGAGGTAAGGTGACCAAGGCAATGGCCTTGGGCCTTAGAATTTTGACTTTGAGCATAGGGCCTCAAACTTTGGATGTTGTATGAATTAAATAGAAATTAGTTGACATATACTAAATAAAGTAATATATGTGTGCAAAAATGGATAGAAATTACTTTGTTATATGTGTGCAAAAATAAAATTATAGGGCCTCATAATAATTAGTTGCCTAGAACCTCAAATTTTTCAGGGCCGGCCCTAATTGGTCGTATTGTGATTTAATCCCTGTTTGACAAGTATTATAATGAGAAATTTGGGTAAAATATATTTTAGAATAGTAGTTTTTGAGAGAATATGATTAAAAAAGAAAAAAAATTATTTACGAGTAATATTATTTTATTAAAGAATGTGTGGTAGAAAAAAAGAGAAAAAAATAAATTAAAATTTTAAAGGGAATCAAAAAAGGGTTTATATTGAAAATAAGGTTGGTGAAGTTAAAATGGAACAATTCATAACTAATGTTTTAAGTATGATCCATTTTAATAATAAGATAGTAAATTTCAAATTTTCAAAAATCAGGTTTCTATTAAATTTTATTTATGATTTATTTAATTAATTAATTAAATATATAAATGTCACAGATTTTTACAATTTGGTCACAAATACATTTATTGGTCATATATTATCAAATTAATTAATTACAAATTATTTCGAGATCACAAATAAAAAATTTTATAGGTCACAAATTATTTTCGAAGTCGCAGATCAAAATTTTAATAGGTCATAATTTATTTTTCGAGGTCACAAATCAAAATTTTAATAGGTCACAAATTATTTTACGATCATGATTCGAAAATTATATAGGTCACAATTTGTTTATCGATCACAAATTTTTTATTGGTCACAGATTAACCAATTTATTGGTTACAGTCAACGAAATAATCTGTGACCACCACCAACACTTGTGACTATCGTCTCCACCATGCCACACCACCACGACCAACTAAAAAAATTCTCAAACATACCATCACGACCGCCACTCCACCAACTCTCGATGACAACGTGGCTACCTCAAACAAATCAAGAGAAAAAAACCATCGCACCAGATCCATCACCATTGCACCCACCGCCACGACCACCACCGCCAAAATAGCAACCCCACCAAAACAAACCAACCATCAAAACAATGCGAAAAACAACCACCACACACAAACCACTCATCGCAAAACACCACCGCCGCTAACCTTCACACTGTAATTCGAATAAAAAACAGACAAAAAACTTCCAAAAATTAACCACCAGATCGTGTCACCCCAGGGCCCAGACATTCCCACACACAAACCACCCGCTACAGGAACCGCTGACCGCTGCACAATGTATCGAATAAAAACAAAAAAATTGCAGACTGGTAGATCGGGATTGAAGATTCGGGCACGCGCTACTGCCAAATCTACCAACAAATCATATACCAACATTTGGCAATGGAGGAGAGGGAACGGATAAGAGATGTTCAAGCGCGGGTAATGGGAGGAGAGGGAGAGAATAAGACATGTTGCAGCGCCGATAATAGAGGAGAGAGGAGAGGAGGCGCTCGCATCCAGCCGGGGTGCTTCAGCGGCGGCGCTCACACTAGTGACGTTGTGCAATGACTCCGAAACACGACGGCGATAAGCAGCTTCAGTGAGAGGGTGGAGGGGGGAGGCGTCGGATTCGTTGTAGAGAGAGAGAGAGAGGAATTGATTATTTTTTAATAGGGTTTATATATATAATTAAATTTTATAGTAAATATTAATTTAAATCATATTAATCTATTAATTAAAACCTGATTTCTGAATTATGAAACTTGATTCTGAATTTATGAAAAAAGTATTTTAAATACTTGTGAGGTTGTAATTTCCTTAAGTTAAAATTGTGAGCGGTGGGCCTTCTACTCCTTTTCCATTAGGCACAGATAAGATTAATAAGGATGTTGCCTAATCCGAGAGACTCCACAGTAGAGTAAGACTTCATCCATTATGTTGTGATTAGCAGTTGAGTCTACCAATACCTCGATTGTAGATCCTGAAATAACTAATCACGTTTGCAAGTTCGTTGTAAGGGTTCCAAGTGACTAATGAACTCAATGAAAGTGAGTATACATTAAGGATAAATACGTGTACAGTAGTATAGGTAAAAGTTGATCCTTTATCTGTTGGCATTTGCAAAACTTTTTATAACTGATGTGCATGCGAACTCACAAGCGTATATAATTGTTGACAAATAATAATATGGTGAGTTAAATTGAATTTTATCAATCCGTTTTTGAATTCGAATGCAACTAACATAAGATAATTATATTTTATTATATGTAAATTATCTAATAATTAAATAATATGATAATAAACTAAAATATGATATGTATGTATTGAAATTTCAAATCTACCTATTATTATCATATTTTCAATTCTCAGCATATGTAGTTTAGTATAATTTGTGCAATCATGACAATCGATAATTCAATTTTATTTAACTATCTCTCCTGAAGTAAGTTAAACATATTATAAGTACAATCCGATTCTATTTTTAATCCGATTCATATGCAAAGTAGCTCATTCAATTACATGATTATCAATAAGAATGGACACATCATACATGTTATTCCTAACATACCATGTGTTGAACTTGCAATGTTTTTAAACCTATTTTAAGCCTCACAATACTACAACAAACAACTAATTACATAACTGATAATCAAAAAATTAAAAAATTAAATAAAGCATACAAGATCAATTAAGAACATAAATTTACTAGACTACTTGATCTTTGAATTAAAAATAAGATTCATCTTTATCCAACAGAAAGAAAATCTATCTTAACATGATTCTAATGATAAAACATTAAGAAAAATGGACAAGCATCATCTGAAATTTATAATTATAAGAAAGAGGTGTGAAATCTAATTCTTATTCTTGATCTTCAATCCCAAGATTTTGATTTATCAAGTTTTTGATATTTCTTGATTCAATATATGTGCTAGATTTATTTTCCTCTTCAATTAATGATGAAATTGTTAACCCTCCCCCCTCCTTCTAGATAGATTTTATGAGACGATGTGGTATAAGGGGTGAGAGAAAGATCCCTCAATGTTTTGCCCTTGCCTTGTATATATTGCCGTCAAAATTAGGTCAAGAAATACATTCAAATTGAGTTCCAAAGGAGTTTTGTCGGAAAAAGAAAACAGTCGTCGATTGCCTAGATTATCCCCATTCGTGCGCATGGGATAATCTACTGTGCGTGCTTGGAGAAACCAATTTAGCCTCAAGTTTGCAATTTTTTGCTCTTGCGAGTGTGTCAATTTTACCCCATGCGCAAACATGGGGTAACCATTTCTCCAATTTTTGCTCTTTGGTCCTCAGCTTTCTTCCTCTGTTCAATTGAGTCCTTTCTTGGTATAATTTGAGTCTTTTAGTTTCCAATCTATTCCGATTATCCCGTGTGATCTTCAATCATCATTTTGTAGTTCGAGTTAACTATTGGGCATTTACAATTTGGTCCCCGAATTTGAAAATCATTTGTCGATTTTTCATTTTTATCTTCCCATTTCACTTTCAATCATTGAGTTGTTAATAAAAAACGATAAATACACGAGATTATATTATAATTTATTAGAAGTTGTACAAAATATCCTAATTTAATTGACTAAATAAGTGTACAATATAAATTTATCAATTGATATTCTATCTTTGAACTGTCATTTGAGCATGATTATTGGGCACTTAACTAGATAAGTGTACAAGATACACTTATAAATTGTGATTCTATCTTTAGACTGTCATTCGAGCATGGTTATTCGGTACGTAATTTTTCCAATTATCTGTTAAAAATAAAGTTGAATAGCGCTCTTAGTGATGAAGGACAATTGGTTAGGATCCGTTTGACAGATTCTTATTTTTTCAGGAAGTTGGAATTCGAATTCCAACTTTCACTTTTGGCTTGTTTGATTGACCAAAATTTCCATGAAAAACGTTTTTCAACTTTTGAAATTTTCCTTAATTTCAAGGAATTCCTTTTCCCACCACTTTGGTGGGAATTGAAATTTCACTTTATTTTTTTTTTTAGAAATAAAAACAAATTTTAAGATGAATTGTAAAAAAAAAATTATCCATTTAATTGACAAATTTCATATAAAAAAAAGTCAGACGAACACCAAATTTTTTTTTTTAATTTTTTTTGCTAATTTAAACAAATTTTGTTCTCAATGGTAAGAAAATTTATTCATTTAATTGACAATTTTCATGAAAAATAAAATCAAACGGACACCAAAAGTATTATATTTTCCAAGTGAAAAATTATATCAATCAAACACCTTTAATTACAATTTCTAGTAAAATAAATTCTAGACAATTCAATTCCCTATAATTCATTTTATTTCCACCCAAATTTCATTATTCTATCAAACGGACCCTTAAAGTCATGTGGATGGCTCTTAGCATTATATTACTGCAAGTGATAAGAACAAAAGGTTGTCTAATGCTAATGAAACTCTTTTGTGAGATCTTAGTTTATGTCATATTTATCAAAATAGGATTCAAAGACTAGTAGGAAATGGACCTTTAACTGGTTTAGAGGTGAAATCTATACAGGTTTTGATGAGATCCCGGTTGGGAAATCGCATGGAACTCGCGGAATAAATTCGAAAACGCCGGGAAAACCCAAATTCAGGTTTGTAGACGATAGGATCTTGACCCGAGCCTCACGACTCAATAACTTAAGGTATATTAACCTTAAACCCGTTGAAGTGCAGAAACTAGAACCCCGATTTGCGAACGCCACAAAGGTAGTCTAATCCTTTGATAAGTTCTGTTGTTGAACGCCACAAATATTAATCAATATTTGATAAGTTCTAAGGGATGTTCATGAAGAACAATTGAGAGAAAACTCTTTTAATTCATTATGTCAAAAACCTCACTTACAATGAAATAAAACTCCTATTTATATGGAAACTATGGAAAACCCTAAAATTATGGAAATAACGAAATTCTAGAGTCCAAAGATAATAAACTTGCCAAAAATAAGAAAGATAGCAAAATATGAAAATTCGCGAAAAATATAAAAATCCGTCCAAGATTTCTTCCATGCGGCCGCGACGTTGATTTCCATGCATGGTTATCGAGTTTCAGCGCCTAGAAGTCTCTGACCATTGTATGCGGTCGCATTGCCTGGGAACCATGCGGCCGCATGGTTCTTCATTTTGGCTTCGAGTTCGACTTTTTGATTCGAGCACCTTCCAACTCCTTTCGGCCTTCGACCCCAACATCAAACTTGTTCCTTGACATGTTGTCTTCAATATTATGGACTCCGTTGCTTGAACATATAAATGTATGACTTTTATCAACTCTTTGAAGTCTCGACTTGGCTCTACTCTCCCTCCAACATGCCTCGAGTTCTTGATAGTTTGCAGCGCATCTTGGATCACATCAGGTTTACAAATCTTATTTTTAGAATGTAAAATGACTAAGATCTTAGGCTTAGTCATACTTATCTAATTATAATTCTAAGACTAGAAAGGGATGCATCTTTAAATAGGTTAGAAGTGGGTTCTACTTACCAGTTTTAGGATCTTTAGAGGATAAGATGATTAATAGTCCCTTTACTTTCAAGGGGCATAGACTTCAAGGAGTTTGGGAATTAGTATGTTCCAATGTATATGGATCCATTAGTACACAAACTAGGAGAGGATACGAGTATTCATCATTTTTACAATGATTACTCTAGATATGGAAACGTGTACCTAATGTCTCGCAAGTATGAAACACTGGAGAAATTCAAGGAGTTTAGCATAAAAATTGAGAAGCAATTAAATAAGAGTATCGAGACCCTTTGATTAGATCGAGACGACGAATATCTTTCCCATGACTTTAGGTGCCTCTTATAAATGGTGAGTTTGATAATTAGTTATCCTTTTTTGTTGTTTCTTTTGAAGATATGTACCAACAACGATTAGGTACCTTCTTAACCTAGTACCATCTAAGTCAATTTCTAAGACAGTCTTAGAGTTGTAGTGATTAAATTAGGCAAGCATTGGTGGTATATCTCTAACTTCTCTAGGGAAATTTGCAGTAGAGGCTCAACAACTTTAAAAAAAAAATTGTCACTAGATTCCAAATATTTTAATCTTAACACCTACATTTCCAGAACATTATATGTTCCCGAAGGACGTGATGACGCATCAAAGGATAGTTAATTTGTCAAATTTACTAAAGGCAAAATGGTCAATCCACATATTCCCACTTAAAAAAAAAAAGGACAAAGACAGAGACTAAAAAAAAAAAAAAAAAAAGACAAACAAAAATATTGAAATTGAAAAGGTGTCGTCTTCCTCACCCAGGGGCGGAGGCAAGGGGTCCCGAGGGAGTCCTAGACCCCCCATTTTTTTGACAAATTTTTTTAAAAATTTTTTTTTTGTGTTTTTTTTTTGTTTAAATTGGAAAGATTGAAGAATGGTAACTTCTCTTTTATTACAAATGAACTTACGAAAAAAGCTAATCTTATTTCTTCCACTTATTTTAAGTTAATTCTCAGCTTATTAGCAATGTCTACACTGATGCACTATCCGTAGAGAAGGTAGATGACTCAATTAGTGAGCTTTTTTTTTCCTCCCCATTTTGTGGTTTCCTTAAAAAAAAAAAAAAAAAAAAAAATTCGGGGGCAACTCTTCACCTATATATTTTCAAATCTGGACCCCCCATTTCCAATAAACGAGCTCCGTCACTGTCCTCACCCACTACCCATCTAGCTGCAACCACGTCATCAGCACCACCTCCTATATCACAAACTTCATAGCCTCGTATCTCTACCATCATCGCGACCACTAGTCTAAAACTAAAAATCACTACCATCGGTAACCATCTTCATCTTCAAAAACCACTACTACCATTTTCTTCCCGTCGTCGCAATCTCCACCAACAAGGGATTTTGGTTGGTTTTACGACTCCAACCGTAGGTTTGGATGACGAAATTGGGAGAAAAATTACCTTATACTGCTTCGCAGCGAGATCCAAAATCTCCTTAATTGTTTACTACAATATTTAAGGATGTTTACTACGATAGTTGTACTGATAAATGTGTTTTTGCAAGTTTATTTAATATCCAAATAAGCTAATTAGTGATTAAATTAGGCAAATTTCTATTCACAATTGTGTATATATGACTTTTGTAGGCAAACATTCCAAATCAAAGTTTAAGGAAGGAAAAATGGACTAAAAGCATGCAAAATTATGAACTTGAGGGCTAAAATGCATAATTTCAAAAAAAATGGAGGACTTCAGATTCAGTTTATGGAGGGTACGATTGAATTGAAGATTAAAATTCAAGGACTAAAATGTTCATGATCAAAGTTGAGGGACCAAACTTACGAATAGGGAAGGCCCATAGCTGCAAAATGGATGCAAAAAAGCAGCCAAAAACCTGGGCGTCGTTTCTATAATTGCTGGAAATTTTGGGAACCAATGCTGCAATTTCTAAATAGGTTTTACTACATTAAACGTGGCTGCCTGTGTATTTCCATTCTTCTTCCTCTTTTTATTTTCTTTCTTTTCCTTTTTTTCCTCTTCATTTTCTTTTCTTTTCTTTTTCTTTCAATAATTTTCTTGATAATTTGTGGGCAAAATCAAGAGTACAAAGAGAATCAATCAAAGGAGGTGGAGAGATTTTGGGAAAATCAAGTTAAGCCAATTAACATCTTCAAAATCCAACAACAAAAATGGGTTGTATCCGGGGGCGAATCTAACATTTTAGTTCAGCGAGGGCGGAGATGTTGACCATTAACCGTCAACAATCAACGATCGTAATAGCTCGATCGTTTACTAAAATTTGATTAAATAATATTAAAAATTATTTAATATATATGTAAATGCGGGGTAATACCTCAAATAATCACTGAACTTTGCCAAAAGTACCCAGGAATATCACTGAACTTCAAAACGTCCCTACATAGTCACTGAATTTTGTCAAAAGTTTCCAAGAGGTCACTAAATTTCAAAACTTTTCTAGATAGTCACTCAATTTTGCAAAAACTTTCCTAAATTGTCACCGAACTTTACAAATTTTAACCCTATACATCATCGAACTTTGCCAATACCAATGACCTATTAGGAATTTCTTGCATAGTTCAATGACTATTTAGGAAAGTTTTGAAGTTCAGTGACCTCCTGAGAACGTTTGACAAAGTTCGATGACTATTTATGGACGATTTGAAGTTCAGTGACCTTCTTGAGTACTTTTGGCAAAGTTTAGTGACTATTTCGGGTATTAACCCAAATGTAAATACACTAAAACGTAAAAAATTTATATATATATATATATATATATATATATATATATATAAAATTATAAAATTCAACCCGAAATTATAAAAATAATATACGATACAAACCGTTTTGGTTGAAAAAACTAGGTATAGACTTTCGATTTAGTTGAAAAAACCGTTTTATAATCTGCAAAATATCCCAATTTAATTTTCAATTAGAATTTATTTAAAAAAACACAATTCTCACTTCTCAGTACTAACTTCTAATTTCTTTTTTCATATGAATTGAACATTGATTCACTGATTAATAAATAATAAGTAATACTGATACCTATAATAAGTAATAACACAAAATACATAAACTTCGTTGATTCACACAACACTCAAATCAACAGTTCAACACAAGTTACAGAGCACGCTCGAACTCAACTCTCTAGTCTCAACAGACAACAAGTCAACAACTCAACATTCGACAAAAACAATTCAGGTTCAACATATACAATGACATCTTTTGTGTATTGGGATTATGTTTTTCACAACTCTCACGCTCTTAAGATTGGACGCTTCCCCTTATATCGTTTGCAATCTAGACTAAAAGACAAAATAATCTTCTCATGGCATTAATTTATATCCCCTTAATTTATATGTGCGTCTATTGCATTGGAAATTTGTGGTAGGCCTTTGCAATAAAATATCATTTAGATCATTGGATCTAGAAATAAGTTTCTATTCCATCCTTCTCAGAGCTTCTGTTCCTTCATTCTTCATTCCAGATATGAACATGTGACATGTTAGTGTGAATATTTTGGATTAATGGAGATTCCTTAACCCTTACTTAAGATATGCTAAAACAAGATTGATCCCTTAAAACTACAGTTAAGCTACTGTTTTATTAGGAAATGACCTTTTTTGTCTGTTGGTTGGGAGATTTTATTGCATTTTCATATGTCATTAATTTAAATGTGTATGGCCAATTTTGGAGAGTTTTGGACTCTTTCCTCTATTGGGCCTAATTTTTTTTAAACAATTAGAGGTCCATTTCATCAATCCAAGTGCCCAACAGCCCAAAGTTAAAAAAAAAAAAAAAAAAGCGTCTTCTCCAGTTGAAATGTCCCCTTCTCCCTTCCGGCCTTCCGTCTCTGCAACTGCAAGATGGGGAAACTGGAACCTGTAAATTGCTCGCTACCATGACAAATTTTTTATTCCGGCGTCTCTTCTTCTTCTTCTTCCACCATATGCGTTTCTGCAACCCGACGCCATAGTGAACATTTCGGCTAATCCAGTCACTGGATCCACCCCTAATTGTATCATTAATCTTGTATTTTCTTCATTATTATCTCCGATTTGTAATTTACTGTATGAAATATTCTCATTTGTATCATTTGTATAACATGGGCTAAATATTTGTGTTGAGATTTTTGGTTGGAGGTTAACGTTAACTTTAATTTCACTATTTTCTTTTTAAATGGTAAAATGCTTATTTTCATGAATATCTATTATTGTATTTCTTGCATTTTTATTTATGTGACCAATAAATTATTATGTTTAGTGATTTGTACATCGTTCGAGCAAAGATTGTGCATTTTAGACCAAATAGTAGAAAATTTAGCTCTTGTAGGAAATAGCTAGAGATATACCACTAATGTTAAGTGATCAATTGAGCTATTTGCACAAAGATTTAATGCGATTGTTTGATTTCAATAGACATAGAGAACCAATCAATTATAGTTAATTTCGCTCGAGAGAGGAAATTTGCAAAACTTAGAAAATCGGGTCTAATGTCGTAAATGGGTAATTTGCTAATTGTTTTGTGGAGAAATTAATTAGGTGACAATTAAGCGAAATCATGAATTCCAACCACATTTTCTTTTGAAAATTTTCAAGTTTTAGTTTATTTTCCTTATTTTCAAATCATAATTTTAATTGTCTTTATTTGTTTTTATTGTTAAAATTAAATTGATTAAATTTATCTAATCGAAAATAAAGAATCCTCGATGGATCGACAATTTGAACTTAAAAACTCCACTTTATTACTTGAACACGATTCATGCACTTGCAATTTGCACTTTTATACAATACAAGTCCACAAGTGAGACTCTATTGGATAAGATGAGAGAACATGATTCAAACGACTGGACTCCAATTTTCCATACAGAGTCAAACATTGAGGGCTTGGTACTTCCCTACGGAACCAATGGTGGCTATTCATAGTGGGAGGAATAGGCAAGTGGTCCAACACCTTTTGGTGCTTATATATCTCAACAGACATGTGGAACTAGACATTATGGTAGAATAGGCATTCATTGTTTATGGTGAGGTAGTGGTAGATCATAGATGTTGGTCCTAATAGGGGACATGACCAAGCAGTGAGAGGAGGAAGTAACTCCACTCGGATGAGATGAAAAGACAGGCCTGACTACCATCTATGGAGAGTTTCTTAGGCGATCTTTATTAAACAAGATGGAGACCCCACCTTGTTTAAGTAAGCGTAAATGATATGGATTCGAAATCCATACCCTCTGTTAAGGAAACTAGTTCCAAAAGGTTTCCCAATTGTTAAAAACAAGTTTGAAGTTTGATTCCAAAGTTCAAATAGATTTTCAAACTTAAGTAGTAAAAACTGTGTGGTTTTTCGTCGTGGGATTTCGGTATCACTGGAACGAGCTTATATAGGGATACAAAAAAAAACCATCCCCTATAATCAAAATCAAAGTCTCAAAAAATTTAAGCTAGAAGTATGGGTCATCACAGGTAAAGCATATACTCAAGTATTTTTGGTGAACAGAGGACTATATGCATTTTTGTTCAGATCATGATCCGATAGATTGAACTGATATGGATCAGATTTGACAATGTCCATTGGAAGTCGTCAAGATCGAAGTATGAGGTGGAATGGTTATTCGGACGAGTTCAAGGCAATTTTGGATTGCTGGTTATACCATGAAAAAGAGTCTTTAGCAACTTGTGAAGTTGCTAAGGAGGTTGGTTGTTTAGAGTCCTCATCATGACTAGAACTTCGAGTTGAATTACCACCTTGATCGAGGGTTTTATAATTGAGATAATGAGGTTGGAGGCAAGATTGCATAAGCAGGTAATCTTCTGTACACATTTATTAAAAGCTTATCAGCTACAGTTTTTGATGGTCATCTCCAAAGAATGGTTATGATTGATATGTCACATTAACTCTATTGTAAGTGGAAGATTTGTTAGATTGTGTTTGCCCGTCGTGTAAATTTATTTATATTCGACATTTGAAATAAAATATAAATTTTTTTTTCCAATAAATTTATCTGAGCTTGCATTTTTCGTAGATCGTTTTGATAATATAAAATAAATTGAGTACTTAAGTTGTTAATCATGAAAGGATTCAATTTATGCGCTCTCCAAGTGTGTTTGTTTCCCACTTCTTCCTTACCCTGCGAGTTTTTGTGAAATAACTCCGATGAGAAGAAAAAAGAAGGCGTTAAGAGACCCTCCTAGTCCAACCCTAGACACTCTAAGATCCTCGATTTAAAATTTATAGTTCACGATTGATATATAAAAATGAACACTTTATTTTGATAAGATCATATATGAAAGCTCATATTTTACATTTTTAATAGAGAGTATATTTTGAATATAATTGGATTAAGTAAAATTTAATTTATAACATTGATCACACGATTTTAATTTTACTTATTTTTGTATGTAGGACCTTAATCCTAAGCAAGCAATGGACTTCGATTACTAATTTGAAATTCTATGAGGGATCAATGGTAAGATCAAATTTCCAGTCAGCAATCTTAATGAATTGGGAATAAAAGTGAAATAACATGGACCTTGAGAAGGAAATAATTTGAATAACATAAAAATGAAAAGTTCATTTTTCTGTTTTTGAATTTTTTCCGTATTCAAATTATATAACATATTATATGTATGTATACATATGTCAAGTTCCAATAGAGTATTATGATTGTTATGAGCGCGCGCGTACACACACAAAAAAAAATCTCTACAATTTATTTTAATTTTTGTTCTTGAAGAGCCAGCTTGTGTTGTTTCTGTATGCTTTGGTAATCTTTATCCCCAGCCATTGCACAATCTTGTCTCCCACTTGAAAAAGAAAGGTGTTTTCTCAAGGATTTGAAGGTGAAATCAAGAAGAATACAAAAGGATTTTGTAAATCACAGTACGCGGTTAATCTCTAAATTCATGTGTTTTATTATGAATAAATTATTACATTTTAGTCAGTATACAAAATAATCAAATCCTATACACGTAATGTTTTGTTTATCACATTAAATAATTTTTTGTAGTATTAATATCCCGATTCTCAACCCGTAGCACCTAAAAGCCACAACCCAACTTTTGGGGTGGATTAAAAAGCTACAATTCTCATTACCTTCTCTTACAGGTCCAAAAGGACCCGACACGTGTCAAGTAGGAAAAGCCCCATGCATAGGCGAATTGATTTGGTGTGGGGGGTCGAACTGAAGAGTTTTAATAAGCAGAACCGAACTCATCCACACCTCTCAGCGGATGCA
Source organism: Osmanthus fragrans (assembly GCA_019395295.1). Lineage (NCBI taxonomy): Eukaryota > Viridiplantae > Streptophyta > Magnoliopsida > Lamiales > Oleaceae > Osmanthus > Osmanthus fragrans. The sequence goes on along the minus strand of CM033343.1, from coordinate 18,923,491 downwards.
AATGCCCATACTCCGCAACGACGCTTCACTGAACTGCCCCACCTCCCTCTAGCTGAAGTCATTTTGTACAAGTCTCCGACATTAAATCTTTGATTGATTGATGAGACGTGTGTCAAGGTTCAAACGGTCAAATCAGCCGCATAAGTCAGGATAATAAAGATCCGCCAACCTATTGATAGACAGATTAACGTCTAGGACGGAACAGGGTGAAAGGATCCGAGGCCACGTATCTCCTCATCCAATGGCTCTCCTCCTCCCACCCTTAGTATAAATACAACCTCTTTGTCCCAGAAGAAGGATTGACTTTTCTACCAACTTAAAGAGTATAAGTTATTCTCTCCTTACACACACTTTATTCATTCCATATTATCTCTTCACGTCTCCGATGATCACCTATCCACCGGAGACCTATACATTCAAACTGAAAACTGACTTGACCGTCGGAGTGCTCGCAGCCGCCATCGTCCCCGCCGGGAAAAAGGGCCACGAGTGAATAAGGACTTGCTAATTGAGCGTAGGAAGGAGTGACTAGAAGACATATTTGTTGGCAGCTCGAATGTCCGTTTTTTGAGGTCAACAGATTGGCGCTGTCTGTGGGAAACTTGCTTAAACCACGAGTTTTCCACCAAAAACCTTCCTTGAATACCCGGTTGATTCTCCCTTGGAAAATGAACTTAATTCTTGAAAAAGAACTAAGAACTGTGCATTATCCCCGTCACCTCAGATCATGAGTTCAGAAGATGACGTGGAAGTTACTAGGGCTAGGAATGTCTCTGAAGAAGAGATCATCCGAACCAATGTGACGCATCAAAGGCCCCACCATCGGCATCGTAGAGGTGCGAGAACCGCTGCAATGCTAACGACCGAAGTGGCTCGCATGGCCGCAGACATGAGGAATATAGCAGCTCAAAACGCCTCCATACAAGAGCTCCTCATGCAGGTGCAAAGCCATGGTGGATTTCAACGAAACCAGCAACAAACTTATGGGCGAACTGAAGCAGAATCAGGGAGAAGGACCCATTTGAGCCCTTAAGAGGCCCCTCTCGAAAGAGAAGTGGAAATGGAAGCCTCTAGCTATATAGTCGCTCCGGCTAATGATGGAGCTGTCGAAGAGAATAACTTTATCCCGGAATAAGAGGACCAACCTCAAAGGTCCACAAGTGGTTTTGACCGAATTGGGCGAGCCCCTAGAAACAGAGATCAGTCCCCCGTCAAACAGTTGGCCCACAACAGCAGCAAAGCCAAAGAGACCCGGCCCCTCCACCTAGAAATAGGCGGGAGAGGCGGAACCTGGTAGATTGGGGAAATCGGGGTGAAAACGCTCAACAACCACCTCGCCCTACGGTTAACATAGGCGAGACTGACGGACCGTGCTGTTCCTACGAGCTAGATGATGATGATGACAATCTCCCCTTCTCCAGGGAGCTCCGCTGTTTTCCCATGCCACAGAACTTCGTCCCTCCAAAGATCCCAAAATATGAAGGGAAAGGCGACCCGGAGAAGCACCTAAACAAGTACAAAACACAGATGAGCCTCAGATGCGCTTCTCCTGCACTAAAATGCAGGGCTTTCCACTTGACACTCAGCTGCTCAGACGAAGTATGGTACAACAGATTGGTGCCATCTAGCATAAGAAGCTGGCCAGACCTGAAAAGAGCCTTTCTGAACCAGTACCTTTCTAAAAGAGATGGAAAAGTGCCAATCCAGCGCTTGCAGGATATGAGGCAGGCAGCAGGGGAGATACTGAAAAATTACATCGCCCGCTTCACTGATGAAATCACCTACTGTGAGCAAGTGACTGACAAAGAGGCCATATCAGCTCTGAAGGGAGGATTGAACATGAACACTTTATTCTGGAGAGACGTCCGAAGCAAAAATCCATCAACCTACGATGAATTGGTGGAAATGATGAAGGTTGAGATTGTGAACAAGGAGATGATTGACCACAGGAACGGGCGGTACAAGGGCTTCCTCCACCTCAGAGGCAGGTCGGAAGAGGCCCAACATCACAAATGGTGAATCAATGGACACAAGCTGGGCACACCGTGGCTCCCACTTCGGGGCAGGCACTAGCCTCTGCCACATTAAATGTCGTGCCGACCCTGGCTTATGAGAATGTTGAACCCAACGCCAACAACCCAGTTAGAAACGCTGGAAGACCCTCAACCTCTAGAAATAGGGGAAGAGGTGGTGGGCCTAGGAATAGGCCCCAGGAGGAAGGACCGCATTATTGCACTTTTCATCGCTTCTATGGCCACGACACTAGGGATTGCAGGGATGCCAACAGACCTAGAAGCAATCCCAGAAACTCGAGAGAAAATCGTCGTCAAGATGACGAACTGAGGCAAAGGTCCCCCAAAAGGAGAGAAGAGAGGCCACCATCGCCTCGGAATGCAAGAAATGAGAGGGAAAGGCCCGGAAATGGGCAGCGCCCCAGGAGAGGTGTGATAAGTGTGCATTTACACACTTATTAAGCACTTATTGGGTTATAATTATTGATGAAATTGAGCATATTCTATGCATAATTGTGTATTATTTAATTTTATAGGCAAAATCCCCGACCAGACGAAGAAACGAGCTAAAGAGGAGCAAAATGACTAAAAGTATGCAATTTTGTTAAGTGGAGGACTAAAATGCACTTGACCAAAAGATGGAGGACTTTGACTGCAATTTAGTAAGGGCCTAAATGAAATGAAGTTCAAAACTGAGGACTAAACTAATCTAAAGATGAGGGATCAGATTGCACTATGGCCAGAATGTCCAAGGACCTGAGCAGCAATTATGGGATGAACTAAGCGACCGCCTGAACTTGAACTAAGCGGTCGCTAAGTGGCCACCAGGAAATTCAGACCGCATTTTGATTTGCCCAAGTGGTCGCCTGGGTTTGCCTAAGCGGTCGCTTAGAAGAGATTTTCAATGACGGTTTAAAACATTTCTCTCGAACTTTGGCCAAACATTTTGATTACTTTTGAGTTATTTAATACTAATCTTTATCTATATCTAATATTATATAGTATAAATATTATAATTTAATCCATTAGTGGAGGAAATCTTAGTGGAGGCTAATCTTCATATTGGAGGCTAATCTTCATCCATCTTCCTCTCTCTTGCTCTCTCGTCCTCTCTCTCTCTCTCTCTCTCACACGAGAAGCTCTCTGGTTTTCTTTCTTCATTTGCTTTAGTTTTTTTTTTGTTTTTATTTTGTTTTTGTAGGTTAAGTTAAGGGTGAAGGTTGTGTATCAACGAGATAGCAAACAAGAAGAACTTGGAAATCAAATGGAAGAGTTCAAATCTATTCTACAAGGGTTTTATCTATCATTTTGAATTTCTTCCTTTAGTTTCCTTGTTTGTATTGTAATGGAACAAAAATCTCTTTGTTACACTACTTTTATAATGAGCTAAATAGTTTTATGTTGGAATTTATATAGTAACTTAACCAAAAGTTTCATTAGTATGTTGTTTTGAATGGTAAGATGCATGTGTTACTAAGTTTTAAATGTTTTAATTATTGTGTTTTTTTTTACTATCATGTACTTGATCAATATATGATATGGTTAAATGGTTGGTGCAATTATTGAGAAATTGTTGTACTAGCTAGATCAAGATAATTAAAACCCTAGGTTTGTATAGTTTCGACTATACTCGTTTAGGTGTTATAGAAATATACATCTACCCTAGGTGACCCTTAGAGTATTCTCACAACAAATTAATGCAATTGGTGTTAAATTGTAGCCACATAGAGATATAGTGGATAGGTTGATCAATTAGGGTTAATTTCGCTCGGAAGAGGTTGTTAACTAAAATTGGAGAATCGGGTTTAATCTGATACTTTGGTAACCCTAGCATCTTTATTTTATCGATTTTAATACTAATAAAACAATGGTTAAGTGAAAGCATAAATTCCAACATTTTCCAAATCAAAAATCCTTTTCGTCATTTTCTTTGTTTTTTTTAAAAATTTAAATCAAGTCGTTTGTTTTATTTTCTCGCTTTTAAAATCAATTTTTAAATGTGTGTGTCCATCGTTAATTTGAAACACTTTAACTTGTAATTGGAAAAACACCTCTCGTGGGATCGACTCGGGCTTTAAAAGCTCTAATATACTACTTGATCCGTACGCTTGCGACATTCGTATTCGGCCCGATCAAGTTTTTGGCGCCGCTGCCGGGGAAGTGTAAATTTGATTACTAGTTAATTTTTTTTCACTTTAACGAACTTTTGAATTTTTATTTTATTTTACCCTTTAAATCCAAAAGTCACTTTTGTTGTTAACCTTCTAAATCGTTTACTGTTTATGAACCGTTCGCGAAGTCTCAATCTTCTTCAATTTCATCCTGAAATCGAGGAGACTTTTCGCAGAAGGCTTAGGGAACAGAACGAGTTAAGAAGACAACAACAACAAATGGAGCGTCAAGGAGGTCAGCTTGAACCGATAATTCGACATGAACCAGCACCTCGGGAAGGTATACCGCCTGGTTTTGATCACCAAGCGGGTAGGGTTCAAAATCCTGGTATAAATGAGGAAGACATGTTATTCAGGGATTACCTAAACCGACCCGTAGTTGAAAATCAAGGTGGTATCATTTACCCTTCTTATGGGCATCCGAATTTTCAACTTCGCCCGGATGTTATTAATCTATTCTCCAGCAACATATCATTTTATGGGAGATTAGATGAAAATCCACATAATCACATCGCACGATTCATGGAAATGGTGAGTAATTTTACTTATGAGGGTGTGAATATGGAGGCGATTCGGATGAGGTTGTTTGTCCATACTCTGAAAGATAAGGCAAGAGAGTGGATTGACACTCTGGCTCCGGGGAGTATCACGAGTTGGGTAGAGTTGATATAAAAATTTACAACTAAGTTTTTCCCACCTGCTCGTGTGGTCAAACTTAAACACGATATCACCACTTTCCGTCAACATGATACGGAACTTTTTCATGAGGCGTGGGAGCGATTCAAAGATATGCTCAGAAAGTACCCTAATCATGGGATTTCTTTAGGAGAACAAGTTCAAATTTTCTATTTTGGTTTGACTCAACCTTATCGTTCCAATGTGGATTCATCTTCAAATGGGTCACTCCTTAATAGGAGCATACGAGCAGCATATGATCTACTAGAGGTCATGAGCGAGTAGAGTGCCATGTGGCTTGATAGAGGTATACAAGGGGAGTTGGTGGAGCTAGAGATAGTAAAGCATACAATCTTATGTTATCAAAGATCGACTCTCTAACGCGAAAGATAGAAGGTCTTTCTATATCTCCATCCACATCTGGCTCTCGTCCAGCTCATATGATCCAATCCTCACCGCCCTGTGATATGTGCGGAGCTAATCATGCGAGTTCAAGCTGTCCATTACTTGCCAGTAGTTCGGGATCCACCGAGCAACTGGCATACGCTCAGAACTTTCAACGTCCAGGGTACAATCCGTATGCTCAAACTTATAATCCTGGATGGCGTAATCACCCTAACTTCTCGTATGGGAACAACCAAAATGTGTTAAACCCTAAACCACAAGAGAAGAAGGAGGGGTGGGAAGAGGCCATTGCCAAATTGGCAAATCAGCAATTACAGTATCAAGAGCGCAATGATGCCTCGTTGAAAAATTTGGAACGGCAAGTGGGCCAAATTGCGAAACTTCTCTCTGAAAGGCCACCAGGGGCGTTGCCTAGCAACACCGAAACAAACCCCAGAGAGAATGTTCAGGCAATTACTACTAGGAGTGGACGTCAATTACCTACACCTACAGTAGTACCCCCAAAAATCCAAACTGACAAGGTGCCAATCGAAGAAGAAGAGGTAGTACAGGAACCTCAATCAGGTGTTGAGGAATCCAAGGAGCATGACCAGGAAGCATCAACATCAAAGTTTCTACCAGTGGTCAAAGCTTATGTACCACCTATTCCCTTCCCACAAAGGCTTCAAAAGCAGAAAAAGGACGCTCAATTTGGTAAGTTTTTGGAGGTATTCAAGAAGTTACACATAAACATCCCGTTTGCTGATACACTAGCTCAAATGTCGAGCTATGCCAAATTCATGAAAGATATCCTTTCTAACAAAAGGAAATTGGAAGATCATGAGACGGTAATGCTAACGGAAGAATGTAGCGCTATCTTTCAGAACAAGTTACCACCCAAAATCAAGGATCCAGGTAGTTTTACTATTCCATGTGCCATTGGCGATGTAAATATTAGTAAAGCCTTGTATGATCTTGGAGCGAGCATCAATTTGATGCCATTGCAAATTTTTAGGAAGTTGGGAATAGGGGAAGTGAAGCCCACCACGATATCATTACAATTGTCTAATCGGTCGATTACACATCCTCGGGGTATCGTTAAGGATGTATTAATTAAAGTGGACAAGTTCATCTTCCCTGCAGACTTCATTGTTCTAGAGATGGAGGAAGATGAAGATATTCCAATAATTTTGGGACGACAATTTCTTGCTACTGGTCGGGCATTGATCGATGTACAAGAGGGAAAGCTCATTTTAAGAGTGCAAGATGAACAAGTCACGTTCAATATTTTGAAAACCCTCAAGTACCCTTCTCAACCCAATACTTGTCTTCGAGTTGATGTTGTTGATCAACTGATTGCTGGATCACTTTATGGACGCTCTGAGGATCCTCTTGAGACATGCCTAGTGCGTTCTTCACATATCAATGATGAAGACCCAAAAATTGCGCACATGACATATTATTTGAACACTACACCTTCTCGAAGGACACCGTATTTTGAGGAATTGCAAAAGACTTCTTCACCACCGCTTCCATCCTGTCAAAAGGCCCCCACACTTGAATTAAAGACTCTTCCTCCTCACTTGAGATATGTTTATTTGGGAGAATCATCTACACTCCCAGTTATTATTTCTAATTCCTTGAGTGAGGTAGAAACAGATAAATTACTTCGAGTACTGAGGGAACACAAAGAAGCTATAGGATGGACGATTGCAGATATTCGGGGAATCAGCCCATCTGTATGCATGCATAAAATACTGATGGAGAATGACTATAAGCCATCAGTTGAGCATCAGAGGCGATTAAACCCGAATATGAAAGAAGTGGTGAGAGCAGAAGTTGTGAAATGGCTTGATGCAGGCATAATCTATCCAATTTCTGATAGTCCATGGGTAAGCCCTGTACAAGTCGTACCAAAGAAAGGTGGTATCACAGTGGTGGAGAATGAAAACAATGAACTCATACCTACCAGACCTGTGACAGGTTGGAGAGTCTGCATAGATTACCGCAAACTCAACAATGCGACTAGAAAGGATCACTTTCCTCTTCCTTTCGTCAATCAGATGGTTGAGCGACTGGCGGGGTATTCACACTACTGTTTCCTAGATGGGTATTCGAGCTATCATCAAATTCCAATAGCCCCTGAGGATCAAGAAAATACTACCTTTACATGCCCATATGGAACTTTCGCATATAGAAGAATGCCCTTTGGCCTTTGCAATGCACCGGCTACTTTCCAACGGTGTATGATGGATATATTCTCCGATATGGTCGAGCACTGCATCGAGATCTTTATGGATGATTTCTCAGTATTTGGGAGTTCATTCGATGGATGTTTGAAAAATCTCGATAAGGTACTGAAAAGATGTAAAGAGACCAACTTGGTCCTGAATTAGGAGAAATGTCATTTCATGGTCCAAGAAGGCATAGTTCTTGGCCATCGCATTTCTTTGGCAGGTATTGAGGTCGATAAGGCAAAAATTCAAGTGATTGAAAAATTGCCGCCACCAACCACCGTGAGAGGAATTAGGAGTTTCTTGGGACATGCTGGATTTCACAGGAGGTTTATTAAAGATTTTTCTAAAATTTCGAAACCTCTTTGCTCCTTACTTGAAAAGAACACTGCATTTAATTTCTCCAAAGAATGTTTGGATGCTTTCAACATAATTAAGGAGAAACTCATTACGGCTCCTATCATCGTAGCTCCAGATTGGAATCTTCCATTCGAGCTAATGTGCGATGCTAGTGACTATGCCGTTGGTGCAGTTTTAGGGCAAAGAAGAAATAAAATCCTGCATGTGATCTATTACGTAAGCAAAACTCTGACAGATGCACAATTAAACTACGCTACTACTGAGAAAGAAATGCTCGCAGTAGTATTTGCATTTGATAAATTTCGGTCATACCTCATTGGGTCAAAAGTCATCGTCTATACTGACCACTCGGCTATCAAATACTTTTTGGCAAAGAAAGATGCCAAGGCAAGATTAATTCGGTGGGTTCTCCTTTTGCAAGAATTTGATTTAGAAATTCGTGATAAAAAGGGGACCGAAAATGTTGTCGCCGATCATTTGTCACGACTTGAACAGTCCGAGGAGGTGGTAGATGGAGAAATCAATGAGGTATTTCCCGACGAGTAGTTAATGCAAATTGTGCAACTGTTACATGTCACTCATACACCATGGTATGCAGACCATGTGAATTTTCTTGTAAGTGACATTATCCCCCCAGATTTTTCATATCAACAAAGGAAAAAGTTATTCTCTGATATCAAGTACTATTTTTGGGAAGATCCTTTGTTATTTAAGCGGGGACCGGATCAGATTATCCGGAGATGTGTTCCAGAAGAGGAAATGGAACAAATACTTGACCGACGTCACTCGTCCCCATATGGTGGTCACTTTGGTGCTGCCAAAACCGCATCAAAAGTATTACAAGCGGGATTTTATTGGCCCACATTATTCAAAGATGCCTACACGGTTGTCTCCAAATGCGATAAATGCCAACGTACTGGCAATATTTCTAATCGCAATGAAATGCCATTGAACCCTATTTTGGAGGTGGAGATTTTTGATGTGTGGGATATTGACTTTATGAAGCCTTTCCCATCATCATATTCCAATCAATACATTTTGGTGGCGGTTGATTATGTATCAAAGTGGGTTGAAGCGGCAGCTCTACCTACTAATGACGCTAGGATGGTGGTAAATTTCTTGAAGAAAAATATGTTTTCTCGTTATGGCACACCCAGAGCTATCATTAGTGATGGTGGTTCACATTTCTGCAATCGCCTATTCGCCTCACTTATGGCCAAGTATGGGGTGAAACATCGTGTGGCCACTCCATATCATTCACAAACGAGTGGCCAAGTTGAAATTTCAAATAGGGAATTGAAAAGAATTCTCGAGTTGACGGTTAATGCATCGAGAAAAGATTGGTCTAGGAAACTGGACGATGCATTGTGGTCATACCGTACTGCATTTAAAACACTAATTGGTATGTCCCCATATCGACTCCTATTTGGAAAAGCTTTTCATCTCCCCGTAGAGCTAGAACATCGAGCTTATTGGGCAATCAAAGCTTTAAATTTCGATATGAAATTAGCTGGTGAAAAAAGATTGCTCCAATTAAACGAGCTTGATGAACTCCGCCTTGATTCATATGAGAGTGCCAGAATCTATAAAGAGAAGACAAAGAGATGGCATGATCAACATATTCTGAAGCGGGAGTTCAATGTTGGGCAACAAGTTCTACTTTATAATTCTAGACTTCGGTTGTTCCCCGGAAAGCTTCGCTCTAGATGGTCGGGTCCATACACCATTATTAAAATTCTTTCAAATGGAGCAATCGAGCTTCATCATGAAGGGAATGGGAACTTCACAGTCAATGGGCAGAGGCTAAAACCATATCTAGGAGGTGACGTTTTGAAAGAAGAATCCTCCGTTCTTTTTGCTAAAACGGAGTAAAGATGCCCTATAGTCAAGCTAACGACTATAACTAAGTGCTTGTTGGGAGGCAACCCAACTTTCTGCCTATTTAACTTTTTGTTATTATATGTGTTTAATGCTTTTACTTATTATATTGCTGAACTAATATAACTATTTTTTGTAAGAAATTTTTGATATCCCAGCCACTTCTGGATGCTTCAGGTTCTGGACCAAGTTTTTGATTCAGTCACTCACTTCCATCACAACTCCAGTATAAGCATGGGTATACTTCACAGATACAGCTCAAGGAAGTTTCGGTATCCCTACCCTCTTTATCTTGTTTTCTTTCACATTGAGGACAATGTGAGTTTTAAGTTTGGGGGTGTTTGTGTGTGAACTGATGATTGTGTGTTGATATATTAGATGGCCTTGCCGGCATAGGAATGTGTGAGTGTGAAATTGTTATGGATTCATAAACTATGCATGCGCAAACCAAATATGCTATTTGGGCTAAAAATTTTCGAAAAAAAAAAATTGCTTGTCCATGTGAGATTTTGAGTTTCAATGAGCACAATAGTCATGTTTCATAGTCATCTAGATGTGGAAATGATTGGGATATTAATTTTCTCTGTCACTTTACCTGACTGTGTATGTAAATCGAGTATTTACTAGTTGAGTAGTTTCATTGAAGATGTAGTAACTAGACGGTGTAGACACAAAACCTGGATAGACTTTGAGCCTACAGACTGACATATTCATTACAGTCTCATTACTTCTTCATGTGTGACATTCTTCCATGATTGTGCTTCTCTAGAATTTGCATTGATTCTCTTCAAGACCACATTGATACATGCAAGCATGAATATGATTATGGCCATTTTTGTTATAACTACGTTAGCCAAATAGCCTACCCTGAATTAATTTTTTTCCTTTGATCAACCCCGTTGTGCCTTGTTGACATTTTCTTTGATTTACCCACATTACAAGCTTATAACCAGAAAAACAATATCTTTATCCAGCCTCTAAAGCTAGTGGAGTATTGTTGATTATATTAAATGTTGGGTAAGCGAGAAAAATAAGTTTGGGGGTATCAATATTGAAGGTGGTGCTATAGTTGGTGTAAATAGTTTTATGGAAAAAAAAATTTAACAGGAGAAAAAAAATGTGTGTGTGTGGAGGAGGCTGATTTTTATGTCTATATGTATGATTCCTCCTGATATTTAAAAGAAAAAAGGGTGATTGTACTTGCATTGATGATGAGTGAAAAGTTATTGTTTGGAGGGATAGGATTGTGTACAGACCGTATCTATGTTAAGCTGAGTTGAATACTTTTACTCCACTGATTGATATTTGAGGCTTCCTAGTCACTTATCTAAATATTTTCCACACCTTAACCTAAAGACACATTTTTAATCCTGGAAAGACCTTATGATTTGTGTTATGCATGTGATCTAAGGGTGGCGAACGAGAAAATATGCAAGCTTATAGTAGAACTCTATCATTGGAATAATATTGAGCGAAACAGTTATCTAATCCTAAACACATGAGAGTTGAGTGTTTATATATTATCTTGTGAGGTTTTACATGTTCAGTTACTCTATCTTCATTTGAAATGCTTGCTAGTTGACCTGTGTGAGCTTAAAAGAAAAGAGTGATTGAGAACAACCTATAAATGTACACCAGGGTGAGAGAATGCAACATATGTTTGGAGGTATGAATCTCACGAGCGGGAAAGGATATAGTTGACCATTAAGGGTTGGGATTGAGCTAATCTGATTCCTTTTCTGTCTTGATGATTGTTTTCTATTTTAGATGCTGATTGAAAGTGACTATGCACACACATACTGATCGAACATTGAACAAACTAAACTTATTTTGGTTAGCATTATTTGGTGCATGGTTGTGAATTGATAGACAATTTTAAAACTCTTTTCTATATCTGACAAGTCAACTCATATATTGATCATTTTCACATTTGCATGATTGTGTGTTAGAATGTAATCTTGCTCGAGACGAGCAAGAGCTCAAGTTTGAGGGTGTGATAAGTGTGCATTTACACACTTATTAAGCACTTATTGGATTATAATTATTAATGAAATTGTGCATATTCTATGCATAATTGTGTATTATTTAATTTTATAGGCAAAATCCCCGACCAGACGAAGAAACGAGTTAAAGAGGAGCAAAATGACTAAAAGTATGCAATTTTGTGAAGTGGAGGACTATAATGCACTTGACCAAAAGATGGAAGACTTTGACTGCAATTTAGTAAGGGCCTAAATGAAATGAAGTTCAAAACTGAGGACTAAACTAATCCAAAGATGAGGGATCAGATTGCACTATGACCAGAATGTCCAAGGACCTGAGCATCAATTATGGGATGAACTAAGCGACCGCGTGAACTTGAACTAAGCGGTCGCTAAGTGGCCACCAGGAAATTCAGACCGCATTTTGATTTGCCCAAGCGGTCGCCTAGGTTTGCCTAAGCGGTCGCTTAGAAGAGATTTTCAATAGCAGTTTAAAACATTTCTCTCGAACTTTGGCCAAACATTTTGATTACTTTTGAGTTATTTAATACTAATCTTTATCTATATCTAATATTATATAGTATAAATATTATAATTTAATCCATTAGTGGAGGAAATCTTAGTGGAGAGAGGGATATAGATAGAATTCTATTCATATTGGAGGCTAATCTTCATCCATCTTCCTCTCTCTTGCTCTCTCGTCCTCTCTCTCTCTCACACACGAGAAGCTCTCTGGTTTTCTTTCTTCATTTGCTTTAGTTTTTGTTTTGTTTTTATTTTGTTTTTGTAGGTTAAGTTAAGGGTGAAGGTGGTGTATCAACGAGATAGCAAACAAGAAGAACTTGGAAACCAAATGGAAGAGTTCAAATCTATTCTACAAGGGTTTTATCTATCCTTTTGAATTTCTTCCTTTAGTTTCCTTGTTTGTATTGTAATGGAACAAAAATCTCTTTGTTACACTACTTTTATAATGAGCTAAATAGTTTTATGTTGGAATTTATATAGTAACTTAACCAAAAGTTTCACTAGTATGTTGTTTTGAATGGTAAGATGCATGTGTTACTAAGTTTTAGATGTTTTAATTATTGTGTTTTTTTTTACTATCATGTACTTGATCAATATATGATATGGTTAAATGATTGGTGCAATTATTGAGAAATTGTTGTACTAGCTAGATCAAGATAATTAAAACCCTAGGTTTGTATAGTTTCGACTATACTCGTTTAGGTGTTATAGGAATATACATCTACTCTAGGTGACCCTTAGAGTATTCTCACAACAAATTAATGCAATTGGTTAAATTGTATCCACATAGAGATATAGTGGATAGGTTAATCAATTAGGGTTAATTTCGCTCGGAAGAGGTTGTTAACTAAAATTGGAGAATCGGGTCTAATCTGATACTTTGGTAACCCTAGCATCTTTATTTTATCGATTTTAATACTAATAAAACAATGGTTAAGTGAAAGCATAAATTCCAACATTTTCCAAATCAAAAACCCTTTTCGTCATTTTCTTTCTTTTTTTTAAAAAAATTTAAATCAAGTCGTTTGTTTTATTTTCTCGCTTTTAAAATCAATTTTTAAATGTGTGTGTCCATCGTTAATTTGAAACACTTTAACTTGTAATTGAAAAAACACCTCTCGTGGGATCGACTCGGGCTTTAAAAGCTCTATTATACTACTTGATCCGTACGCTTGCGGCATTCGTATTCGGCCCGATCAGCCCCGCTGCAGCGGATGAACATCATCCGATCCGTGAAATTGACACAATCATTTGAGGACCTCACCTGGGAGGCGAAACAAATAATGCTCAAAGGAACTACACTAGGGAGACCAAAGATCCACCTATGGCCAGTTACGTGGTGAGCCAGTCCCAAGGAGGAAGGGCTGCAGAACCAATATCATTCACCCCGGAGGACGCAATTGGTGTACATTATCCGCACTGTAACGCCCTAGTGGTCAAAGCAGTTGTGGCATGAAACGGATTGAAGCGAATGCTGGTAGACAATGGGAGCTCGGTGAACATCTTGTTCGGATCCACATTTGAAAAATGGCAGTGGATCACGAACTCACCCCATGACTTCTCCACTGTACGGTTTCACCGGAGATAGCATTATTCCAAGTGCCAAAATTACATTGGCTGTGGAGATGGGAACAGCACCCCAGGTGGCACATCACTTCATGGAATTCTTGGTCGTGGACCGCCGATTTGCCTACCACTGAGTACTTGGGCGACCTGTCCAGAAGGAACTGTTTGCTGTCACCTCAATCCATCACTTATGCATGAAATTTCCTACTGAGCAGGGAATCGCCACAATCAGAGGTGACCAAAGGGGCTCCAGAGAATGTTACACCAGTTTTCTAAGAAAAGTCGAACCAAGGGTCAACATGCTTCATTGCGACGCTGAAATGGCAGAGGCCCCTACAGAAGGGCAGCCCCCCATTGAAGATGTCGAAATGGTAGAGGTCGGACCTGAAACGTCCTTGGAGGAGCTGGACCCAAGGATTATTGAATCAGAATCACTTACCGCTCCAATGGAAGAACTGGAATGTCTTCCCGTCGACCCCCAGGACGCCACGAAGATCCTTCAGGTCGGAAAAGACCTGGAACATGGAATAAAGGAAGAACTGAAAAACTTCCTGCGGAGAAATGTGGATGTCTTCGCTTGGAAACACGAAGACATGATTGGGATAGACCCGAGCGTCAGCTACCACCATCTGCAGATCGACCCGAACTGCACCCCTCACAGGCAGAAGAGGAGGTCGTTGAACAACGAAAGGTACGAAGCCCTCAAGGAAGAAATGGAGAGGCTGGTAAACAACAGCTTTGTCATAGAGGCCATATATCCGAAGTGGATTTCCAATCCCGTGCTCGTCAAGAAACACAACGGCAAGTGGAGGGTCTACATTGACTTCTCCAACCTTAATCAGGCCTGCCCAAAAGACAGTTTCCCTCTCCCACGAATAGACCAATCGGTGGGTGCAACTACAGGCCACGAGCTGTTGAGCTTCATGGACGCCTACTCAGGCTACAATCAGATCCCCATGCACCCAGGCGATGAGGAGTACACATCTTTCATCACTGACAGAGGATTGTATTGCTACAAGGTAATGCTTTTTGGACTGAAGAATGCAAGGCCACTTACCAAAGACTAGTCAACAAGATGTTCGCCAATCAGCTCGGCAATACCATGGAGGTATATGTTGATGACATGCTGGTGAAAAGCCTCAGGGTGGGGGAGCATATCAAGCATTTGGACGAAGCGTTTCAGATATTGAAGAGGTTCCAAATGAATTTAAACCCCCTGAAGTGTGCCTTCAGAGTAGCCTCTGGCAAGTTTCTGTGCTACATTGTAAATCAAAGAGGGATATAAGCCAACCCCGAGAAGATCAAGGCCTTGATAGAGATGAGATCACCACAGAAGTCCAAGGAAGTGCAACGGCTAACTGGCAGAGTAGCCTCACTCAATCGCTTCATTTCAAGGGCCACTGAAAAGTGTCTACCCTTCTTCAAGGTTCTCAAAGGGAAAAAGAAGTTCCAGTGGATGCCGGAGTGTGAAGAGGCTTTTCAAGAGTTGAAAAACTACCTGGGACAAACTCCCTTCCTTAGCAAACCCAAAGACGGAGAACCTCTGTTGTTATATCTAGCGGTGGCTGAAGAGTCAATCAGTTCGGTGTTGGTGAGGGAAGAAGAAACACATCAGCTGCCAATTTACTATGTGAGTAAATCACTGCTTCCCGTCGAAGCGCGATATCCGGACATGGAGAAGCTGGTCCTGGCGTTAATCACTACTTCCAGGAAGCTGAGGCCATACTTTCAGGCCCACAACATTCGCGTTTTGACAAATTTTCCACTGAGGCAAGTTCTTCAGAAGCCAGACGTCTCAGGGAGATTACTGAAGTGGGCGGTAGAGCTCACTGAGTTCGATTTAACATACATGCCCAGGACGGCAATCAAGGGCCAGGCCCTAGCTGACTTTGTGGCAGAATTCGCCAAGGCCCCGGAGGTCGAACTGAACATGGAAGAGACAGCCACCTGGAGCCTTTTCGTGGATGGTTCTTCCGGGGAGAAAGGCTCCGGAGCTGGAGTGATTTTGGTGAGCCCAGAGGGGCACAAGATGAATTATGCATTAAGACTTGGCTTCAAAGCCACCAACAATGTAGCTGAATACGAAGCCCTCCTGGCCGAGCTAAGATTGGCCAAGGAACTGCAGGTCAGAAGGCTGATCACCAACAGTGATTCACAGCTTGTGGTGAATCAAGTGAATGAAATTTTCGTGGCCAGAGACAAGAACATGGCGGAATACCTGAAGTTGGTCATGGATCTTCTCCCCACTTTCGAAAGGTTTGAACTGATACAAGTGCCACGACAAGAGAACTCCCAGGCAGACGCCCTATCCAAACTTGTGAGCAGCAAGGATTCAGAACTCCTCAAGATAGTGCCAGTTGAGCACTTGGTCGAACCCTCTACCAAGAGAGATGATGAAGTGATGTGGATTGAGGGAACTCCACCCTGGATGCAACCCATTTTGGCCTACTTGAAGGAACAGACTCTTCCAGAAAATGAGACCGAGGCTCGTCGACTCAGAAGAAGAGCTGTTCGCTTCGTCCTACAAGATGATGTTTTGTACAAGCGAGGATTCTCATCCCCCCTCCTCGGATGCACTGGAGGGGAAGAAGTGAGCTACATTTTAAGAGAGGTCCACGAAGGAGTTTGTGGGAATTACTCCGACGATCCAGCCTTAGCCCACAAAATCCTTAGGCAGGGATATTATTGGCCTACCATGAAAAGGGATGCGATTGATTTTGTACACAAATGTGATAAGTGTCAACGTTTCGCCAACGTGCAAAGACGACCCTCCCAGGAACTAACTATTGTATCAAGCCCCTGGCCATTCGCCAGGTGGGGAGTGGATTTCATTGGCCCCCTGCCCAAGGGAAGAGAAAATGCTCGCTTCGCCATAGTTGTAATCGAGGCAAACACATCTAAATTCTTGTGGAAGAATATCATTTGCTGCTTCGGAATACCACATTCACTGGTTTCAGACAATGGCAAACAGTTCGACAACAAAAAGATCAGGGACTTGTGCGATGAGCTCTGGATCAGGAAGCACTTCTCCTCACCCCATCACTTACAAGCAAACGATCAAGTCGAAGCTGTCAATAAGACCATAAAGCTCATGTTGAAGAGAAAGCTGGAAACTTCCAAAGGGGTCTGGGTGGACGAACTCCCACAAGTGCTCTGGGCTATAAGAACCACCTGCAAAACGGCAACTGGGGAGACTCCGTTCTCCATGGCATACGGAGCTGAGGATATGAGCCCCGTAGAGGTTGGTGTCCCCTCTCCTCGTCGCATTCATTTCAACGAGATAACAAATGACGATCTGAGGAACTTTGATCTGGACCTCCTTGAAGAAAGGAGAGATGACTCCTAGATCAAGCTCGCCTCTTACCAGTGATAAATGATGCGATATTACAATGCCAAAGTGAAGAAGAGAATCCTACGCATCGATGACCTGGTATTTCACAAAGTTTTCCCTTCATCCCAAGATCCAGGGACTGGCACTCTTGGCCCCACCTGGGAAGGTCCGTATCGGATCTTTGAAGAAGTGCGGCCTGGTACTTACCGGATTGAAGATCTTGAAGGAAAAGTCATGCCCCACCCCTGGAACATCGAACATTTGAGGAAGTATTTCCAGTAGAACCCCTGTAAATTCTATCAATAAAAGAGCTGTTTTCAATTACTCCACTCTTAATATCACATCACACAAGCGTTCTCACCCATCAGACATCCTAGCCGAGGTGAAAATCTACAAGGGATCACCTCCAAGGATAAGACATAGTCAGAGGTGGTGCGGGTGCCATCTTTGACGAAGCCACAAGCGTTCTCACGCATCAGACATCCTAGCCGAGATGAAAATCCACCAGGGATCACCTCCAAGGATAAGACATAGTCAGAGGTGGTGCGGGTGCCATCTTTGACGAAGCCACAAGAGTTCTCACGCATCAGACATCCTAGCCGAGGTGAAAATCCACCAGAGATCACCTCCAAGGATAAGACATAGTCAGAGGTGGTGCGAGTGCCATCTTTGACGAAGCCACAAGCGTTCTTACACATCAGACATCCTAGCCGAGGTGAAAATCCACCAAGGATCACCTCCAAGGATAAAGCATAGCCAGAGGTGGTGAGGGTGCCATCTTTGAAGAAGCCACAAGCGTTCTCACGCATCAGACATCCTAACCGAGGTGCAAATCCACCTGAGATCACCTCCAAGGATAAAGCCTAGTCAGAGGTGGTGCGGGTGCCATCTTTGACGAAGTGACAAGCGTCCCCACACATTGAACCTAAACGAACTGATCACACGGAAGTCAATTAACTTATCATTTTCTTAATGGTTAAGTCTTCGTCGAACTGATCACACGGAAGTCAGTTAACTTATCATTTTCTTAAGTGGTTAAGTCTTCGCCGAACTGATCACACGAAAGTCAATTAACTTATCATTTTCTTAAGTGGTTAAGTCTTCGCCGACTGATCACACGGAAGTCCATTAACTTATCATTTTCTTAAATGGTTAAGTCTCTACCGAACAGAAGACGTGCAAGTCAACCAACTTAATTATTATATTCCTACCGAAGTGGGCTAACACAATCAAAGGGAAGTGACAAAATCAAGAGCCAACGTGGAAGAATAAAAATTTCATTAAGTACAAATTTGGCCGAAGCTATTTACAAGTAGAGCCGAAGCCATTACAAAATTAGGCCGAAGCCGTACAAAAGCAGATCTGCCCCTACTCCTTGGGCACTTCTTCCTCCTCCTCCTCCTCCTCCGCCTCAGGCCGTCCCCCAATAGGCCTACCGAACTTTGCCTCAATGAACCCAATATCCAGCTCGGGGTGCTTCTCACGCAGACGAGACATAATCTCTCTGGCACTCAACGAAGCCCAGTAGTTGGCGAAGTCATCATACTCAGGAGTTTCAGTGAAGTTATCCTTGTATTTCTGAACCGCCGCCTCTTCTGCTAGCTTTGCTTCGGCCTTCAACGAGGCTGTCTCCTCAGCCTGGGCCTCCGATAACGTTTTCAGCTCAGCCCTCTCTTTGTTCGCCGTCTCAAGGGCTTCAGAGGCGAGGCGCTGATGTTCATTAGACTGGTCAATCCTCTTTGTAAGCGCAGCGACCTGGGAGACGACCTCATGCAACTCATTCTTGAGGTGATTTACTTGTATCGTAGAAGAGTCCAGCTTCGTCGTAGCTTCGACCCACCTCGCCTCAACGTCATCAACCCTCTTCTTCACCTTCTCCACCTCCTCCTCCCATGCAGCAGAGGCCTCCACCCTCTTCTCCAAATCTTCAATTTTCTTCTGGAGGCCTCGGACCATATCATTAGCTGCCGAGCTGAGAGTTAAAGCTCTGGCCACGCAGGCACTGTTGGCAGCCTAGAGGTCCTCCACCTCGCAAGAGGCAGTATGGTCCTGCCACGTCTCGATCCAGTACTTGTTATGGACCCTTGCAGCAGAGGCTGTCTCAGGCGGGAGCATCTCCAGCACGGCCTCCGATAACTCCTCATCCTTGCTCCCAATGAGGTCAGGAGTTTTTCGCTGGCCGCAGCGGTTGCTACCTTCTTCAACCTCTTCTTTGAAGGGCCCCCACCTGGGAAGGAAGAGATAGGAACTACGGCTTGGGCCTTAGCCGGGACAACAATCATCACTTCGGCTGAGACAGTGGGAGAGATCACCGGAGGGCTCGCAGAAGCAGCAGGGGCAGAAGTGGAAGTTGCTGTCGAACCCTTTCTCTTAGTCCGCACCAGAGGAGCCCTCTCCTCAGCAGTCTCCTCCTCGGCGACCTTCTGGGTCTTGTTCAAGGAGTGCAACCTCTCCGCCTGCTTCTTGTATTCAGCAGTGCAGGTGCGAAGAGCCCTGGCTTCATTAAGGCTACGCCCTATGGTTGCAAAGTTAGGTTTGAGGGGCCTCTTCTTCACAAAATCTTCTGCAAGATGAAAATAAAACTAAGTACTCAATGAATCATACTAGAAGACAGTAAAAGACGAAGTGAAGAAGTGAAACTTACGCTGGGTAGACATCAGGCCGTGGCGAATAAGGTCGACGTTCAAGCAGATAAGCTTGTTGAAGCTCTTCTCTCGGGGGTCGAGGTGATAGATGTCACTAATGATGCCCCACTCCTCCTCTGAAATTTCACACCTCGGCTTGGAACCTACAAACAACAAAAATATTAAACACATGAGGAAATATATCGAGTGAAGTTACTTCGGAAACGAAACTTACTGGGAGTGGAGTAAGTGGTGGGAACTGTCAAAGGCGCCATGGGGTCATTCTCCATTGTGTCCCACCTCCCAGATGCCCAGAACCACGAATCTTTCCACCCCTTAACTGAAGAGGGCAGGTCGGTCACAAAGGGGAAATAGGACCCCAGGGAGACAGATAATACCACCCCGTATTCCCCTCCCCAGCTACACACTTCGGTAAGTAAATGGAGTGGAAGACACTGAAAGGCATGTCAACTCCAATGCTGACCTGCCTCCACAGTATCCATGACCCCACCAGTTGGGACCAGGAGTTCGAATTTAATTGGATCGGGGCCAACCCACATGATCGCAAAACCAACCTAAAGAATGGGTGGAAAGGAAGCCTAAGGCCAGCCCGGAATAGGCTTTCACTTACTGCCACACACCCCGGCTTCGGATAACAAGCCCTCTCATCCGGCCTTAGTAAAAGCAGCTGTATGGAATCTGGGACCCTACAGACAGTCCTACATTTTTCTATCATGGTCGGAGTGGCCTTTGAAGGGTAGTTGGAAGCCCCCCATCGAACTGAAGTGTCTACTGGGGAGTCTGGACGCCTCCAAATGTTCTCCCCAGCCCTAATGGCTCTACCCAACTCATCTGAAGTGATCAAGATGGGCTTCCTCAGTTCGGCACTCTCAACACCTCATCCTTCTACCCTTGCAGAAATTCTAGAATCTCCCTCAGAAGCCATTTTTTCCAGAAAGGTCTCAAAATTCGAAGGAAAAAGGTGAAAAAGCAGGAAAATCGATTTACCTAAAGTTGAAGAAGATTCGCTAGTCACAGGAACCACCAATGGGCTTGCCGGAATTACTTGTTCCCCGGAGAAGAAGATTCGACAGAGTTTGGGAGCGTTTTCTGATTTTTTGACAAAGTAAACCATCAAATGGCGGAGGAAGGGGCTTATATAGAAACCCAAGGATCACCCCAGCTGTTAGATCTTCCCAAAGCAGATCGTGGCCATCCAAATCTAAAGCTGATCATCACCGTTAAAACCAAAAGGCATTTGAATCAAGGGCCCAGATAAAGCCGTGGACCTCATGCAAAGGTCAAACGCGTCGCCTTGAATGCTGGGGAGCCGTTTTCATAATTATCTCCTAGGGCAAAGAGGAAGCATGTCCTGGAAGAAAACAACGCCACCCTCATTATTACTTTGAAAAAACGCGAGAAACTTTCGAGTCATGCACAAAATCCAAGACCGTCTATTCAGCGCCGCCACTTCGGCCAACTCAGATTGCAGAGTTGCAATAGTTCTCCTAAGAGCTGCCAACTCTAATCACTTCGGCCAACTCGAATTGTAAAGTTGCAACAGTTCTCCTAAGAGCTGCCAACTCCAATCACTTCGACCAACTCAGATTGTAGAGTTGCAACAATTCTCCTAAGAGCTGCCAACTCCAATCACTTCGGCCACTCAGACTGCAGAGTTGTAACAGTTCTCCTAAGAGCTGCCAACTCCAATCACTTCGGCCACTCATGTTGCAGAGTTGCAACAGTTCTCCTAAGAGCTGCCAACTTCAATCACTTCGGCCACTCATGTTGCAGAGTTGCAACAGTTCTCCTAAGAGCTGCCAACTCCAATCACTTCGGCCACTCATGTTGCAGAGTTGCAACAGTTCTCCTAAGAGCTGCCAACTCCAATCACTTCGGCCATTCATGTTACAGAGTTGTAACAGTTCTCCTAAGAGCTGCCAACTCCAATCACTTCGGCTACTCATGTTACAGAGTTGCAACAGATAACCTAAGAGCTGCCAACTACAAATCACTTCGGCAACTCACCAGTCAGAGTTGGAGCAGTTCTCCTAAGAGCTCCCCACTGTAATCGCCTCGGGAAACTCATACTCAAGGTCACCAGCTCTCGGAGTGCCCTACTTCAAAAGTTGTCGCCTCTAGTTAATGCACAATACGGCTTGAGAAATTATGATTGTGAGGGTAAACAACCCCGCCGTTCGACGCTACGATATTCCTCGTCTCGCGCACAGCCAAAGAACCACACGCATCTCCCGAACACTCCTACAGGCATATCGACTCCAAAAAGTCCACACATTATATAAATAATCCATACATGAACTTGAGGGACTATTGTTACGGGTCCAAAAGGACCCGACGCGTGTCAAGCAGGAGAAGCCCCACGGATAGGCGAACTGATTTGGTATGGGGGACCGAATTGAAGTGTCTTAATAAGCAGAACCGAACTCATCCGCACCTCTCAGCGGATGCAAAGGCCCGTACTCCGCAACGACGCTTCGCTGAACTGCCCCACCCTCTCTCTAGCCGAAGTCATTTTGTACAAGTCTCCGACATTAAATCTTTGATTGATTGATGTGACGTGTGACAGGGTTCAAACGGTCAAATCAACCGCATAAGTCAGGATAATAAAGATCCGCCAACCTATTGATGGACTGATTGACGTCTAGGACGGAACATGGTGAAAGGATCCGAGGTCACGTGTCTCCTCATCCAACGGCTCTCCTCCTCCCACCCTTAGTATAAATACAACATCATTGTCCCAGAAGAAGGATTGGCTTTTCTACCAACTTAAAGAGCATAAGTTATTCTCTTCTTACACACACTTTATTCATTCCATATTATCTCTTCACGTCTCCGGTGATCACCTATCCACCGGTGACCCATACATTCAAACTGAAAACTGAGTTGACCGTCGGAGTGCTCGCGGCCGCCATCGTCCCCGTCGACAAAAAGGGCTAAGAGTGACTAACGACTTGCTAATTGAGCGCAGAAAGGAGTGACTAGAAGACTTATCTGTTGGCGGCTCGAAGGTCCATTTTTTGAGGTCAACACCATCCGTCAAAACACAAAGGTATGTGTTTCAGTATTGTTCGTCTATAGAAGAAAGTCTTGTTATTGTTTGTGTTGGGATTTTCGCACTCAATATACCAAAAATACTCATACAACTGAGACCAATAATATTTCGTAGCAAGATATATAACTCGAAATGACAACAATCACACGTGCGGAAATGTAAATAACACCAAGCACACGTTTGATCTACATTTTAATTTTCATTTTCATTCTGCTACTCATTTTCAACCACACATTTTTCAATAAAATAATATTTTTCATCACATCAAAAAAATTTCCTTCTTTCTCAACCACGTATTCATCATCACATCACCCAAAAAATACATTATTTCCATTTTAATGTGCATCAAATAGGGGCCAAGATTTTTCACCTAGTTTGACCAAGCCTAATCCGGGGGCTCAGAGGTAAATCGAGTCTGTCACTATGCAAAGAACCTTCCAAGAGAGAGCAAAGAATGAGTATAACAATCTAACCAAACTAAAAAATGGATCATCGATCTTAAAGATCTCACAATAGACACCCCTAATTTGACCAAGACCTAGACCAAGATAATACTTTGTTCTATACAGTTAAATTTGACCAAAACAACTCAAGAACACAATCGGTCATTGCACAATATATGCAGCCAACAACAACAGTCGATATCAACTGAAGATGACCAGAATCTGAAAATACAACACAAAATTATAGTAGATCTTAGTTTCAGAAAAGGAGAAGAGAGAGTCTCCCAAAATTGCCCCAAAGACAAGAGAGAAAACCTAAAATCCAATGAAAGAATTTGTGGTCCAAAACCGGTAGCCTTGGGTTAGAGAAAATCAGATTAACCCTTAGTCATAGATTTAAATCAACGAATCAGATTAGTCAAGAGAAAGTGTGCAAGATTAGTGACCAACCACAGCCCACCATGTGGCCAATTAAAAGGGGCAGAATACTACTTGCAACAAATGGGTTTTAGAACCACGTTTTACAATCTTCACCTTGGTTCGCAAACCCGTCACTCTCTCTAGTTGCTACAATGCATGTGACGAATTTTTTTACCCTACATCATCACCCAAGGTACCTGCAAAAGAATCGACCCGTATCAATATGTAGTAAAGATAAACATGACTTAAACTTACCAACACTTAATACTTTGGTTCCTTTATCCGAAGGGTTCACATCGGTATAAATTTTTTCAAGCATAACCTCACTACATGCAATTTTCCATCGAATGAAGTGGTACTTCACCTCAATGTGCTTAGACCTCTTATGATAAACATAATTTTTACATAAAAGCGAAGTACTTTGACTATCGGTGAAAATTATGGGTGATTCTTGTAAAAAAATCAATTCTCTCAAAATACCTTTTAACCAAATACATTCTTTTACAAATTCGGTGACTGCCACATATTCAGCCTCTATGCTTGATAATGTGATAATCGATTGAAGTTGTGACTTCCACGTGATGCAATTATCACCTAGTGTGAAGGAATAGGCGGTGGTAGACTTTCTTTGATTTTTATCACCGGCAAAGTCCGAGTCTACATATCCATTTAATGTTAGTTGTTCAGATCTATTTTCAAACACCAATCTCATATCTAATGTCATGACTATATATCTTAAAAGCCATTTTAATCTCGCCTAATGAGGCTTACCCGGATTAGACATGAATCTACTAAAGAAACTTATAGAATAAGCCAAATCCAACCTTGTGGTGATCATAGAAAACATGACTAATCCTATGACATTAGCATATAAGATATTATTCATTTCTTTCATTTCAATTTGAGTTCTAGGTGATTGAGATTAGGGCTGTAAGCAAAAATCTTCAAATCGAAAAATCGAATCGAAACCGTATTTTAGAAATCGTCGATTTGATGCCACGTGGACCTGTCAACGAAATGGTTTTGAACCAAACCAAACCGGTCAAAAACGGTTTGATTTATGTTTGAGAATTTTAATTACAGTTTAAAACAAAATTGGACGGGCGAAAAAATATATACAAATAAAAAATAAAAAATGAAATTTTTTGAAAATTCATCCAGAATTTCAAATATGTAAAATTCAATAGTTTTGTCATTTGTGGGTATTTTTTCGATTTCTAATTTTTCACTGCATATATATTATAATAATTATTATTATTACTCAATAATTCTAATTTATATTTAAAATATAAATTATTATAATATCATTTTTATGTTTTTTAGCCAAATTGGAATAGATAATTTTTTAGCCCAACTGCCAACCCAACCGCCCCAACCCATAACGACATAACCCATTACCCATACAATTCTTATTTCAATTGAAAATCAAAGTATCAATTGAAAAACCCATCAGCATCTCTTCCTTATACAAGATGCGACGAGACCTCACTTCTGTCGACGAGACCTCACTTCTGTCGTCTCCGCTCCGCCTTCGTCCATCCAGTCTCGGCGCCTCCTCCTCCCGTGACTACTCTTAAGGTCTGAATTTTGTAATCTCAACAATCGGCGCCTCCTTCTTCGGCTCGAGGCTTCGAGCCGCCGGTCAGCTATTTATCTTTAAAATCTGTTAGGTTTAGATTTAAATGACATAAAAGTAGACAGACAAAAAATTATACGGCGAAATCGGTGGTTTAAAATCGGACCAAACCATTAGGTTTAGGTTTGAGTATTTTCAAACCATTTAAAATGGTTTGGTTTAGGTTTGAGTATTTTCAAACCGTTTGGTTTGAAAATCTGTCAAAAACAGATAAAATCGGACCGCTGGCACCCCTAATTGTGATAATGATAGATTTATATGGACTGCAAGAGGTACACTAACTTGCTTAACTTCTTTCATGCCAAACTTGGTTATAACTTTGTTCAAATAAATACTTTGTGTTATAGTTAAAATATTCTCTTGCCTATTTCTGTTAATAATCATGCCCAAAATTTTCTTGGCATTTTCCAAGTTTTTCATATCAAATTCAGACTTTATAAGCTTTTTAAGTCTTAAAATTTCAGTTTTGCTAAAGCTGGCCAATAACATGTTATCAATGTATAGAAGCAAATAAACTTTACTACCAGCCCTAACACTATTATAGTATAGACAGTGATCATATTCACTTCTTTTAAACTAAATCTTCGACACATATGTGTCGAATCTAATGTACCATTGCCTAGGACTTTGTTGAGTCCATACAATGATTTTTGTAACTTGCAAACATAATCATCATTCTATTTTACCTCAAACTCTTGGGGTTAACTCTTATAGATTTCCTCATCTAACTCTCCATGTAAAAAATGTCATCTTGACATCTAGTTGTTCAAGTTCATAATTGAATTGAACAACTAGTGCAAGCATGAACCTTATGATCTTATATTTAACAATCGGGGAAGAAGATCTCATCATAGTCAACACTCTATCTTTGAGTAAAGCCTTGGACTACAAGCATAGCTTTATACCTCAAAGGATCCGATGAAGTGATTTCATCTTTTAATCTGAAAATTCATTTACATTGAACAACTTTTTAATTGTTAGGTTTCTTTACTAATTTTCACGTGTTGTTTTCAAGTAAAGATTTCATTTCTTCTTTCATTACATCAATCCATTTTTCAGATTTAGAGCTATTCATGGTCTCTTCATATGATGAAGGTTCTGAATACTCTAAAGATTCACGGGAGATAAAGGGAAAGTCAGTCAAATTATTTATTTCATATCTTGAATTTGGTTTGATTTGCCTCATTTCCCTATCTCTAACCGATTGATAATCTTAAGCATTTGTTTCAACGGTGGGAACATTTGGGTTTTCAATGTCAATCTCAATAACAGTTTGAGGAAGATCTACATCACCTTCATTCGTGTTCACAACATTTTCATCGAGTTGTTGAACACCAGTATTAGTACTCTCATGTTGAATGGGGTTTAACTTTGCTAGCTTCACCTCACTCCATAAAGTAGTCTGTTCAGATTGTTTTTTTTTTTTTTTTTTTTGAATTATCAATTTTATTCTTTATACATGGCATTTCAGATTCATTAAATAACACATTTTCTGCTATTAATGATGTTAATGCCTTGTACACCCAATACCTACAACCTGTACCCCTTAACACCTTTCGGGTACCCAAGCATCACACACTTTGTAGCTCTATGGTCCAACTTTCCCTCAATCTTATGTGCGTATGCCACACATCCGAACATCCTAATATGAGAAAGGTTTGGGGGCTTTCCAGTCCAAAGTTCACATGAAGTTTTAAATCCAATAGAACTACATGGAGATCGATTTATAAGATAAGTAGCTATAGTCATAGCCTCAGCCCAAAAATCTTTAGCTAATCCATAACTGATTAACATACATCTCACTTTGTTCATTAGAGTTCAGTTCATTCTTTCGACGACCCCATTTTTGTTGTGGTGTGTACTTAATGATCCTGTGCCCTACAATTCATTTTGCTTACAGAAGTTATCAGACTCAGCACTATAGAATTCTAATCCATTATTAGTTCTTAGAGCTTTTAACTTCTTATTCAATTGATTTTCCACCATTTTTAACCAAGTACGGAATTTTTGAAATGTCTCAAATTTAGATTTCATAGGATAATTCCAAACCTTTCTAGAGTAGTCACAACTATAGAAAGGAAGTACTTATTCCCACCAAAGGTAGGATGACTTTCAGGTCCCCATAAATCTGAGTGGACATAGTCTAGGGGCCTAGAGGTGGTATGTACTCCAATCTCAAAGCTCACCCTATGTGACTTGCCCAACACACACGTTTCACAAAATGCAAGGGGTTCAATCATATCTTTCCAAAGTAATTTTTGGATATTTAGATACTTTAAACCCTTATTTTCTATATGTCCCATTCTGTTGTACCACAATCTAGATTTGTTTTCAGTTATGGTCAAAGATTTAGCATCTTGTGGAGTAACAGTCTCTCCCATAAGATAGTGCAATCCATTTCTTTAGGTCCTTTAAGAATTTCCAAAAATCTTTTCATAATTTTCAAAGTATTATTTTCTGATTTGAAAGAATATCCCTCTTCAAGAATTCCCAATGAGATGTGATTTATTTTCAGGTTTGGGACATAACTCACATTCTTCAACCGCCTGACAATGACATCATACATCCTAATGACAATTGTCACCAATACCGAGAACACTTTGAGAGTTATTATCAAATATTTATACTTTCCTGGGTTCCACTTCTTTGTAATTATTAAACCACAATTTATTAGGACACATGTGGAATGTACACCCCGAATCCAAGCTCCAGACTTTATCAACTTCTTCATTAGTCACAGTCATTACACGAAAACTGTCTAACTCAGAACCAACGACAGAATTATTCAATTCTCCATTATTTTGATCCTTTAATTTTTTTCTTAAATTCAAAGCAATCATGTTTAAAGTGGCCAAACTTCCCACAATGGTAACACTTCTTATTGCTTTTGTCCCTAGATTTAGATCTAGTTTTCGATTTTGATTTGAATCTTCTGTTGTTGAAGTTATTTTCCTTCTTTTCAATTTTCCCTCTTACAAATATATTCTATTCTCTTGAACTTGTTCTAGATTCTCTCTTAACCTCCAATTCTCGAGATGTTAATGCATTAGTGACAATGATTTGTGTTAGGCCATCTCTTGAGTATTTTATTGCATTTTTGATATCCTTATAGGAATCAGGTAATGAATTAAGAAGGATCATTGCAAGATCCTCATCGTCAAATTTTTTATCATTATGAGAGAGGTTTTTAACTAAGATGTTGAAATCACTCAAATTAGTTTCCAAGTACTTCCTTGTATCCATTTTGAAGTTAAACAGTTTCTCTAAGAGATAAATCTTATTAGACAATGTCTTAGTCAGAAACAAAGCATCTAATGCAGTCCATAAAGCTTTAGAGGTTTTATGATCTTCTACATGTCTTAAAATGTTACCAGATAAGTGCAACATGGTAGAACTATATGTCAATTCATTCATATCTAGAATTTCATGAGGCTTATCTTTCAATTCAGCAAAAAATGTTTCATGATCATCCAGGGCTTTAACAACCATTTTTTAGACAAATATGGCCTCATTTTTCGCTTTCACAACGAGTAATCCTCATTTTCATCGAATTGAGACAATTCGACCATCAAACCCATTGCAGGTTCTGTAAAAAAAGTGGCGGTTACTCGTGGACATAAGTGACTCTTAGTATGAGAAATCACTTGCAGAAAACGTTTTGAAAAATAGTTTTGCAATTAATGACAAGTAAGTTGATATTAAAAAGAAAAACAATCAGTAATATAACATGCACTTACTGCAACAGTAAGAACATAATTGATTTCAGATTTTTTTTTTCCACAAATGGTGCCTGTCAGTAGAATTTTTTTTTTTGAAACCCTAAATGTTCTCCTATTCCAATTAACAAATTTATTCGAATCTTGAATGAATCTAATTACAATAATATTCAAAGATTCACATATCAACAAGTAAATCATGCCAAACAAATTTTGTAAGTATATATAGGAATAGTCTCACCAAATACTGTGTATAACAATATTAAATCAAACTCCAGTATTTACTGCAGAGTCAGATTCCAAACCCTAGCTTCCAAAAATTTCGTTCAGTTCACTTATGTACACTGCACATTGAATCAAACACATCAATACAACAATTTTTTAAAATCAGATTCACAAATGCCTTACCCACGCCTTACGAGACTCTAATACTAGTTTGTTGGGATTTTCTCACTTAATATACCAAAAAATACTCACACAACCAAGACCAATAATATTTCGCAGCAAAATATATAATTCGAAATGACAACAATCACACGTGCAGAAATGTAAATAACACCAAAATTGTTTACCCAGTTCGACCTAGCCTAATCTAGGGGGTTCAGAGATAAATCGAGTCTATCACTATGCAAAGAACCTCTCAAGAGAGAGCAACGAATGAGTACAACAATATGATTGAACCAAAAAATGGATCATCGATCTTAAAGATCTTACAATAGACACCCCTAATTTGACCAAGACCAAGATAATACTTTGTTCTATATAGTTAAATTTGAACAAAACAACATAAGAACACAACCGATCAGTGCACATATATATGCTGCGAACAACAACGGTCGGTATCAATTGAAGACCGAAAGCCACAACACAGCCAGGATCTGATAATACAAAACAAAATGATAGTAGATCTTAGTTTCAGAGAAGGAGAAGAGAGTCTCCTAAAATAGCCCCAAAGACGAGAGAAAACCCAAAACCGAATGAAAGAATCTGTCGTCCAAAATCGATAGCCCAAGGGTTAGAGAAAACCAGATTAACCCTCAGCCATAGATTTAAATTAACAGATCATATTAGTCAAGAGAAAACACAAATCCGGGTGCAACATTATTGACCAACCACAGTCCACCATGTGGCCAATTAAAAGTGGCAGAATACCACTTGCCAAAAAGGGTTTTAGAACCACCGTTTTATAGTTTGTCAACAGTTTTGTTACCATTCTTCAAAGAAAAAAGTCTAGATATTGTTCGTTAGAAAAAGAGTCTACTGGAAAAATAAAGTTATGGGCTCAAACAGCAAAACACAACCCAAAAGTTACAACTCCAACCCAGTCCAAGAGTCCTGTCCAACCTCGTGCTGGCCCAATCTATCTAACACACTTAAAAGTCCCTCTCCCAGAAGAAAAGCCCACTCCAGATGCGCTAACCAACTCGGGGTGAGCAACTCAAAACAACACCAAAGTCGGTTAGAAAAACCAATAACAGCGCATACCAACCAACAGCCCAGTCCAAACACACCACCACATAACCCACACAATAATTGGCAATCTCCGTAATTAAACGGGACTTATAATTTTTATCGCTTTTCAATAATATATTCTTTCAATTTTTTAAAAAATCTACTAAAACTCTTTTTCTATCGAAATCAATCTGGGGCTAAATTTAGTGCAGGCCTGGTTCCGGCCCGAGGCCACATAGACAGTGGCGTTAGGCCTCAAGGCTTAAGGGGGCCTCAAAAAATTTTGGAAAGCCTAAAATAATTATCCCTTGTAAAATCTACAAATTTCATTTGGTACTCATATACATTCTAGTTCTAGTTTTACTACCCACCTTTTTTTTAAAATTCTGAAAGTAAATTTAGTTTTTAAGGAAAATGAATAATTTTTGATAAAGCAAAATAGCATAAATTAGCTTCATGTATTGAACATTTCAAGACTAAATTAATGGGTTGTTTAAGGAATTTCAAAATGACTAATTAGTTACAATAAGATATTTTTGGTGTTGTTTTATATTATATATGTAGTATATATGATATATCAAAATGTTTGTAGTATATCTAAAATATTTTAAATGTAATGGTTAAATATGATTTTTCATTTTTCAACACGAAAATTGATTCTTGGTTTCGGACAAATCAAATGGTGAGTGAGTGAGTGAGTACCAAAAGTATAATGTTCCTCATCATGGAAAATTGTTTGTTTAGACCAAATTTGATGCTAATACGCTTGTAAAAAAATTATATGTAGGACCCTCATTATAATTTTTTGTCTAGGGCTCATGACAAACATGATAAGGAAACATTTAGGTGTCGTTCTCTTTGGCGTTTTCAAATTGTTTTTTGTTTTCGATTTTTTAAAATGGTAAAAACGCGTTCTCTTTCTCGTTTTCGAAAACGGATTTTTGAAAACAAAAAAAAAAAAAAAAATTGTGAAGGAAATGGAAAATGGCAAAAACCGGTTTTGGGCATTTCCAGGCAAAACGAAAGAAATTGTGGAAAACGACTTCCAGTACTTATCTCCCTCTCACTCCCCGTAAGATTGAATTCCACCATTTTCTCTAGAGTTGATCTGCCTTCCCAACTCCTTCATTGTCACATATTGAAGATTCGAAGGCTCAATCGAAGGCGTTACCGGATTTTATGTTCCTGAATTTGGGAATTCCGTTCAAATCTGCTTGAGGTTCTTCAATTTTTTTGGGTTTTCTGTTTTACCAATTTTACTGCTTAATCCTCTACTATTTCTGGTTTCTTTCTTCTTATGAAGTTGGGTCTGCGACTGTACGATCTGGGTGTTCACAATTTTTGGGATTTTTCGTAGGGAAAATTTGTGGTTTTCTTGTTAAAACATTTCTCTTGATTAATAATTTAATGTGCTGATACATACTAGTTTTTCACGATGTATTAAGTGTACAGTTGAGTCTGTGTTAAAATGTAAAGTTTGATTTATGTTTTGTTTTAGTTGAATTTAGAAGGCAGTTCAATCACGTATTGCTGTTAGCATTAAACTCGATTTATATTCTGTTGTAGTTGAATTTAAAAATGAAATTCAATCACATATGATTTCTACTGGCACTTAGTGTATGGTCTGGAATTAGTAATTAAGGAAATAACAGATTTGTGTATGATGTTGATAGGTCATGCTGAGGGACTATCAAAGCTTGAGTCAGCAAGAGATTTTTGTTGCTCTCTGAACTTGTCTCTGAGCTAAAATGGAGATGAAGAAGCTAATATTCCCTCACACATTCTATACACGGCTTCATTTAAAGAACTAGCATAAAAAAAACATACAGTATGATACTATAATATGGGTCTCAATATCTGTACTGCTGGTTTTAGCACGGGGTATTGGGATCATTATGCTGCTATATTTCCCTTTTAGAAGATGTGTGATTAAGAAGGATATAGCATCACGCAAGCTCTATGTTACATCGACAGAAATAGTCTACAAAGTATCTCATCTTCCAATGAATTGATTTCACGTTGTTAGCTTCACCCTCAAGAGTGAAATTAATAATATGGAGCTAATGTATGAAAGTTTTTCTTCATTTGTAGGTGTCAAGACCTTCATTTATACCCTTTTGTGGAGAAAGGAAAATTGAAAAGCATGTACCTCTATCCTTGACTATTTATATTATCGTTGAACAAGGTAAAAATATATCTTTCACGGTTTCCCTCTTTTACTCAATTAACATCCACTTAAATTACAAGTGCAATGAGATTCTTGTTGTGAAGGTCGGGGGTGCAGATCTTGTTAGAAAGATCAGGAGTTGAATAGAGGAAGCAAAGAGATTTTTAACATGTCATAGAATTTCATTTTCTCTATCTTAACCCAAAATAACTATGGCATCTGTCCTTGTTCATGGTACACATTTTATTGTTTCTTTTCCTTACAGAACAAAGCGGATGTCCCTGGAAATTGGACCCTGTAATTTTCCCATAATTTAATTAGCTTATACTGGTGAATGGAATTGGTCACAACTTGTTGGAAACTTTGCTTGAGTGGTGGTAGTTTAAGCAACATTTATGGTTTTGTAGATTTGTGCACACCAAGACTTCAACATATTGAGTTTCCTTTATTATTAATTAATGTACTTAACCTATACATTGTAGTCTTAAAATATTTGTGCGTAAATAGATGATGTTTGTTTTTAATTTTGTTGGTCAATGTTTTATATAGAAATAGAAAATAAAATGGACTATTATCAGGGAATAACTACGGCAACAGGCAACGTTGCCAAAAAAAAATTAGTTGAACTGTGTTGCCAAATTTAGTTTAGTTTATATTTTTATATATGAAAAAAAAATTCAAAATTAACCAACTTCAAAAAACTATTAAAATTAATTGAATAATCATATTTCTTGAATAAAATATTCTCAAAATTGCAAAGTAAACGCGTTTTCAATTTTATGTTTTGAGAAACAATTTTCCAAAATGATAAAAAGAACGCATTTTCAGCAATTTCAAAACAGACACCTAAAACACAAAATACAAAACGAATTCAAAACTCAAAATACAAAATCGAAACACGAAGAGAACGCCCCCTTAGATGCTAAACTTAATTTTCCTTTTTGTCATGTACAACAAAAGAAAGAGGATTACGTCAATTCCGTTTGATTTTGCTAAAAACTAATTTTTTTTTAGTAAATTTTGATAAAAATGTATAAAATGTGTGGTTAACAAATTTATAAAAGTTGTAAATCTCATTAATACTCTGTTTAGTGAGGATTAAAATTATATTTTTAATAAATTTTGACTAATGAAATATGTAGTTAAAATTGATTGTTGGTTTTAACTTAAATTAAAATCTAGATTTTAAACGGTACTAAATAAGGGTTAAATTTGTAGTGTAAATTAATCGTTAGCTTTTATTTAAGTTTTTATCAATTTTTTTTTTAGCTAAACCGAGGAGAGGCTTATGGTTTTTACCTAAAATTCCTCCTAGTTTCGGATGGCACAAGATAGCATACTCGACATCTTTTCTTGCACTAAAAGGAATGACATGCAGGGGCGAATCCAGGACGAATGGTCAGCTAGAGCGGGTTGACTTTGACCGTTTGACCCTCGATAGTCAACGATCGTAATAGTCCGATCTGACCGATCGTTTATTTAAATTTGATTAAATAATATTAAAAATTATTCAAATATGTAAATGCACTAAAACGTAAAAAAATATATATACATATGAAAATATAGTTCAATACAATCGAAAATACTAAAAATATATACGATACAACATTACTACAAAGTACAGCATTCCCAAATTCCATTTCCCAATACCCTAGTTTCCTAAACCTAAATTCCTAATTCCAAATCACAAATCAAGGATCATGAATTATAAAAACCCAAATCATAAATTCATAAATTCATAAACCATATGTCATAAATAAAACCCAAAATCCCTAATTCATAAACCATATTTCATAAAACCTAAAAACCCTAATTTATAAATTCATAAATCCTAAAAAGTAAAAACCCTAATTCATAAATTCATAATCATAACTTCATAAATCATAACCCATAATTCATAAACCAGTATAGTAAACCACTGCAAATTCATGTCCCATAACTCAAAAAGAAAAAAGAAAAAAAAAGGAACTGTTTAAAAGTCTAAAAACCGAACTGGAGGAGGAAGTAAATCGAGGAAGAAAACATTACTGTGAACTGTGGCTGACTCGCTTGGAGTCTTGCAGTAGCAGTCACTGGTCGTAGTAGCGCCAGTCAGGCAGTCACAGTAGCCAGTCCTTGTCGCACTCGCCAGTCGTCTCTCTCTCAGCTCTCAACCTATTCCAATTTCCACACAATTTGGGACGCTCGTGTAATTGGACCAATTAATCCACCACAAGGTTGGGCTTTTGTTTTTTAAGTAACCCATGAGGCCATGACCCAACGTCCCAATCCAAATTGAAAAGGCCCAAAAAAAAAAAAGAATGGTCCAGAGACTCCAGACGTCTTCTTCCTTCTCCTGGCGACTTCTTCTACTGCAGCCACAGTCTCTTCCAGTTTTCGACGACGACTTCTTCTACTGAAGACTCTGGCGGATCTAGTACGCGAGGCCACGCGAGCTCGTCGGGTGCTGGATCTACCACTGATGACATGAGCAGGTGTCATGAAGATTTCTCCACTAAAATTTCCTTTCGTCCATCGAAAAAGTTTATTGGCCTTGATTAAGAAAAAAAAGGCACTTAATTTGACTAACACAAGAGATCCCTTATTCCAAAACAATTTACATGATTGTAGTGTACCCACATCGCTTTTCAAGAAAACTGTCCACTCACCTAATTATCCTACCAACCTCAATCCATTGCCAACTCATTACTAACTCGAGACTTTTCGAGACATGATTTTTATGTTGAGTCTTGAGATGACTTAAAAGATTACTTTAAATGATGAAAATTTATTTCATTACTGATAAACATTTTAACCACACAGAATTAAAGACATTGCTCACTCTTAAAGCAATCTAAAAATGTTATCAAGAAATCAGATGTCCAATCGCGTGGAGTCAAAATGACTATCAAATATCTTTCTCTACACGAAAATTCTATGTTTCAATTTCGCTAATGGCAAAAATAATTGACGGCCGTATAAATATTGGTCATCATTGTCTGCACTTAATTCAAATGAGATATCATATTCCTTGAATCGATCTTCGTAACTTTATTTGTTAAAATCAAGTTGTACCTATCGATTGAGAGAACGGATCGAAAATTTGACCTAACAAATAGGTCAGAATCTCATGTAAATAATGAAGAAAAATAAGAAATTAAGCCAACCCCAAAAATATAAATCCTTGTTTGGTGTGTATTAATTTTTTATTTTTTAAAGTAAATTTCGATGACGGTTAATTTTTTTTTTGAGCCCCATAAAATATATGATTGAAATTAAGAGTAATGCTATTAAGTATCACTGATTTTTAACATCAATCAAGATGACAACACGAGTAATATTAAATTACATGTATAATTAAATACAAGAAATTGTGGAAATTCATGTTGACGTTAGTCTGATATTCAATGTTACTATTGTAAAATCGCAATATTCAAAACCAGTTGTTTATGGGGCGTTCTCTTTGCTGTTTTAGGGTCGTTTTCTATTTTCAATTTTTCAAAACATTAAAAACACGTTCTCTTTCCCATTTTTGAAAACGATTGAAAATTTTGTGAAGAAAACATAAAATAATTTTTTTTACATTTTGACTATTTTTTTCACAAATCAATCAAAACTCAAACAATACGAATTAATAAAAACACAAAATTAAAACACGAAAACAACATTCCCTTAATTTCTAAAACTATTGGTTTGGAGTATCAGTTTCGCTCCCCCCACCAACCTCATCGCCGCGTCCACGCTTTTCATATTTCCACGCCTTTCAATACCAATCTCTTTCTTCACCCACCCACACACATGCACGCACTTATTATATTCAGTAAAAATTAAATGGCAATTTGATCATTACAAGGTTTATTATTTTTTTCCTCTCTGTAGCTCACCTGAAAATGGGCACTGGCGCATCGAAAAATCCCGATAGCAGCTCCCATGGCAGCGAAGAGAGAGACCAAGCCGGCGGCCAACTCTATGTCTCTCTCAGAATGGAAAATTATAAGCTCAATGGCGATATCATACCCCATGTTTACGGCTCCGTACCACTCGTCGGCTCCTGGGACTCCTCAAAAGCCGTGAGTTTGGATTATCATTCCCAATTTTCAAGTTCAATTACTTCAAAAGTTTATTTTATTGGAAAGGTTATCCGATTAGAGTACTGTTGTTTTTCAGTTTCGCTTATGATTATGCATTTTGTTGATAAATGTTTCTGGGCTTAAAATTAAAAACGCTTTGCTGGCTTAACTTCTTTTTATTCCAAAATTAATCACCTGCCTTTTAGTTGTGTTTTTGAAAGTAAAAGTAATAGAATTGCTTGCTCATACGATATTCTAAAAGAATCCTGCTACGTAGACAATGTATTAGTCTTGCGGAAAAAAAAAGAGCATTTCTGCAAATTTGGATGAGGTAATCAATGCATCAACGGGCGTTATAAGTCAATAAGTCAGCAATTTCATTAATTTCGAAAGAACAGGGGTAGACAGAGTGCCTGAACTGAAACAAGAATGAAAGTTAATTGACTAATTTGAAAAAAATAATAATAATAAATTCAGTAACTAATCATGTTTTCAACTCAATGTTGCTGAGTCTGGTGTTTTCGTGATTTTCATTGGTTGAAATTTGTTGGTGATTCCCCTTCTTTTAGTTGCTAATATATTTTTGTAAAAATCAGCTTTCGATGGAACGTGAATACACCTTTATGTGGGTATTAAGTTTTGTGGTCCCTCCTAACCACGGTAATTGCACCCAACGTATAAGCCAGGATATTTTTCTCCATTTTTAATATTCTTGTAAAATTGAAGATTTAATTATCTTTTGCTTTTGTACAGAGACTTTGGATTTTAAGTTTCTGTTGAAGCCCAAATATAGTAGCTCTCCTTGTATAGTTGAGGAGGGTCCAAACAGACAATTGACAGCGGGTACATTACATGGGGATGGGAGGTCGGCTATGTTTAAATTGAATGGTGATGAGATTTTTGAGTACAGAATATTGATTAATGTGGATAGAGTTTCGCCATTTGATCTTGCGGCAAGTTGGAGAGCATATCAAGAGAATCTCCTGCCTTCAACTGTTCGTGGAATCCCAGATATTAGTATAAATTCAGCTGCTGAAGGTGGTCCTGAGGTAGGTAATAAGCTTGTTATGTGCATGAGAATTATTCCCTAATTGTTGGATTATGGTGACTTTGAGTGTCTGGCATTTGAATTCATTTGACATGATATTATATTAGTTGATAGGATATTTCATGCATTTGGCCTCTGTATTTTCATTTTTGGGACAACAGGAGGATTAGCTTTTTTCCTCCCTGCTCCGATTTAAATTGTAATATATTTAGATGCATATATATAAAGTAATGCATAGTGGTGCATTAAGCCTTTAAAAAGAACAGGTGTGAATGTCTTCTAAGTTTTTAGTTTCTTGAAGAATTTATCTTACTCGTGTCTAAATTTCTGTGGATGCCATATTACTTCAGAATTTAATAGCAGTTGTATTTAAGTGTCTTTGGAAAAAAAGCCTTGAAATGTTTTGAGCAATAATTTTTGTGGAAGGAGAAATAGGATAACCTTTAGAGAGCATGAAAAGACTTGGTGCTGAAGAAGGAATACATTACATTTTTTTTTTTTGGGTTTAAGTAATGTGTTCATAATGGCTACGTAACACTTTTGTAGAATTCTTGAAGATATTTTACAGTTGGATAGATAAATAGATACCTTTTGTCTTCGATGTATACTGGTGTCACTCCCTTGGGTGCCAACTTAATCAAACTTTACCGTTCAAGAAATCAAGGTGAAAAATTTGTAGGTTTGATGCCATGACTTGAGGAGTGTGCACTGTGCGAGCATCCTTTTATAATTGTCGAGGGGTAATTGTACTCAACTTTGTGTGAAACTCGGGGATGAATGCTAACTATTAGAATTCTTCCTTCATGTATATCTTCTTATAATTTCTTGTGTACGATATCTATCAGAATGGGTGGTATGCTATATCAGTTTGTATTTTGACAATTTTCAATATAGAATGGATCTTCAGCAAGTTTGGAGCTTGATATTGAGCACTATGTTGTCCCAGCTCCAGCAACTGCTGCAAACTCAGCTGTGGTGTATGCAGCTAACATGACAGAAACACCTAGCTCTCTGAGTCCTTTTGGGGTATTTTTCTGAACTGATTGCTCTAGTGGTGCATTACATTAGATAGTGGTGTTTCTGTTGAGCGATCTGCAACATCATTGGTGTTATTCTTGCTCCCAATCTCTTATTTCTTGTTCAGAGTGTATTCCACGCACTGAGAATTTTTTCTTATGTTTTTCATACTAACAAAAGAAAAATAATCGAGTTCACAAAGCAAGTGATAAAATACTGATATTGAGGGAGAATAAAATACACTACATAAATTAATTTTCTTCTGGATATGGAGTAGTTAGTTGAACCTTAATGTTGTTTATTTCTATCCCCTATCAAGAGGAAGGGTGCACTTACCGGTTGATGATTAGCAAACTTATTTATTTGCAAGTGCTGTTTCGTCAAAATGTGATTTTTTGCCTACGGGCGTGGACCTACTAAATTAAGTTAGATGGCTATTCCTATGTCAAAAGTATGGGTACGTCATCAGTTTGAAATCAGTTGTTTAGTTCTTGTTTGGTCCCCATTATTTCCAAAATACATTTTTTTTTTTCACTCTCTTATTTTCAATCACATATTCTTCAGTAAAATAATATTATACGCAAACCCAGAATTTTTTCTTATTTTTTAATTGCACATTTTCCATAAAAATACTATTCCAAAATGCATTTTGGGGCAAAAAAAGGCTCTTAATCTGAAATGGGAGGTAGCACGTCTGTTCATCAATAAAACTTAATAAAAGTAGTCATGCACTCATGCTATGTAGATTAATGGGGCAGGTGTTAGAATGGTAGCATCAATGGACTTTGTTACGGTCTTTGAATTGCGCTTCTATGAATCAGTTCTCTCAGGAATTAGCTTGCAAACCATTGTGTTTTACTTCCATATTGTGCAACCACTACAAGTAGCACATTTTTGTATTTCTAAAATGTGTAATTGCAACATTCTATTAGGGGATGGAAGTCATTGTCCCAGACCCAACCACATCATCTTCAGCATCTGGCATGGTTGAGTCGAACTCAGTGGGAACTTTTTCATCTATGCAGAAACGAGGTCACAGAGGACTCTTTGTGGATAGGGGGGTAGGATCTCCTAGGCTAGTAAAATCGGCAAGTGCAGCATCATTTATGGCTGATCTCAAACTTTACTCAGAAGCCAAGGTTTGTAGGAACTGCTTTGGTTACACTGAAGAAGACTGAAAGTAAAATATTCGACTTTGTCTGCAGCGATGCATACCTCTAATTCATTACCCACTGCGAATTATTAGAACTCTATGCCAGCCGCGGTAGGAGCTGTTGCAGCTGCAGCTGTAGCAGATCAGATGCTTGGGCCAAAGGAGGATAGACATCTGGCAATTGTGCTGGTACTCTCCTCGTAGTTTCTTTTTCCTGAATTTCGGTCATACGTTTCACGTTCCTAGATCTTTGTAAGATTGTATATTACCTATTTACTACCCTTTCTTTCAGGAAGATACTTTTGTCATACTTACTGGGTGTCGGTTGTTCATTAAATTTACACCTCAGAAGTATATTATTCTAATTGCTACAGGTTGGATTGCCTGCTCGCGGTAAAACTTTTACTGCAGCTAAACTCACTAGGTATCTACGTTGGTTAGGGCATGAGACCAAACACTTCAATGTTGGGAAGGTAATAAATGTTTATTGTTATTGTTCATTGTTTTTGTAAACTTATGGAAAAATGGAACTGAATAATTAGTGTATTTTTGTTTACAGTATCGACGACTAAAGCATGGAGTCAATCAGGTTCGTCAATTGGTCAGATGCACTTTTTTCCTCATGTTTCTGTGTATTCTTTCATATACCAGAAGTTGTAGAATTTCTACATTCTAAAGGAGCAGTTGAATTTACACCTCTTAAGAACATCTCAGGACTGTATGTTCAGGTCTTTTAACAAATTTAGATGTCCTTAATTCCTTTTGACACGATTAAATTCTCTCTCTTTCTTCTTTTCATGGTCATTGGTCATCAAACCCTAATATCTCCCTTCATCGTGTTCGATTTTTGGGTTAAATGAATAAGCAGATCTCTTCTTGCTCCTCCTCCTACTAAAGGCACGAATGCCAATCAACACATGGTCCACATGTCACTCAACTATGGTCTATTAAGGAAAACCCAAACACATAATGCATGGAATATATGTATGCATCACAACAAAATGGTAGTTTTGTTTGCTTTTTTAAAAATACGAACACAAAAACTGTAGTGACGGTAAAACAATCAAGTAACTGAAAAAGCTATCATCTTAGAATCGGTAGGAGTACCGAGTACCTTCAGTGGTATATGTGCGAGTGTTGGTTCTGGTTGCCATCTCTTGACGCTCTCATATGTTCAGATACTAACCCTTTGAACAATATGCAATCTAACATTTACAGGTAGAAAAAGGAAGATAGTTTGCAAAAAAAATTCAATATGATCGCCATATGTGTTGTCCATCTTCATAATTGTTCGGAAGTGTAACAAACTACGTCCTTCCTTAGAACATGTTGTTGCTTGCTACGGCTAGGATAGTCCCATTGCTCTTTAGGTTTTTCCGTAACTTTCTCCCGTCAATTGTGTATATCTTTTATTAAGATAGGCCAGAATGGATTTGACGCAGAACGGAAGTCAAGATTTACTAGCGTAAATTCAAAGAACTAAAAACTGGAATCCACCAAGAAGAACGTATTTTATTTCAAATAAAAAATTGCTCTCTTTCAATGACAAAAAGCTTTAAATAGTCTTTGCAAACCCTAATATAAGCAAAAAAGACCGAAATAGACATCCCGTAAATTCAAACAACTAAAAAAAAAAATAGGAACAAACGTTAAAACTTCAACTCCTCACTGACTAGTATTAAACTGCCAATTTGAAGACTAAAATGACCTCAACCGGGGGAACCCGGGTTGGGACGGCACGAGGCTCCGCTTCCCATTTCTGAAAATATATTATAATAGAAATTATGACGTCCGAGCTGAAAGCTATGCCCGTTTCTTCAAAGCACCTATTTTCTTGGCCATTTTCCTATCCAATTCTTCCCCAAACTCTAACGCCAACCGTCCTACATCAGGATTGATCTATGGCCACCCAACATAGCAGGTTTGATGTTTGAGCCAATATAGCTACTTACGGCTCATGGGCAACACTGATAAATATATATTTCTTGTGATAAATAGCGCAATTATAGACTTAAAATAAATTCGTTTTCTGAAATTAATAAAAGGCTGGTCATGCATTGCAAAACTGCTCCAATAGTCTAAATGCCATAACATGTACAAAATGTTGGTAACTTTTACTGGCCGGTTTTCAAGTTTCATCCACATACCATAAAATTATTTCCCCGTGAAATTTACTTGCAAGAAAATTTCAACTGCCCCCTTTGAAATGTTCAGCAGCATAGTTCTACAAAATGATCATTTATGAACGATGACATGATATGGGCATGACAACTGATAAAATAGTCTGGAATGTGTTTGGGGCAGACGATTTAAATGAACCGTGACAGCTAATTTCAATAATATGCTCCGAGGATTTGGAAAGGGTTGTACTGACTAGATTTATCAAACTGTGATGGCCATCTGATTGATCGTTGTTTTTCTTGATTGCTGAACATATTTGATTAGATCTACCGTTCATCGTCTTAAATAATATCTTGATGCAGACTGCAGATTTTTTCAGAGGTGATAATCCAGAAGGCTTGGAAGCACGCAATGAGGTAACTGTTTGCCAGGAAAACCATTTCAAATTATGAGAATATTTTTGTAGGGTGCATAAATTTCAATTTTCAAATTTTATCAGCTGAAATCACCACAAAATTAGCATGCAATTATAGTGATTTCTCCTGTGACTATTTCCCCCCCTCAATATTATCTACTAAGGGTTTATGGACACTGTCCTATCCATACTTCTTGTGGAGATATTAATAATCACTTTGCCTTATCATTATTGCTATGCTTCCATTTTGATATCCTAATAAGATTTTCAATTCATAAAGTCAATTGCTTCTATTGAACTTTTCCTTGTCCCCTTAAAAAGACATAATGTTTGAAATTGGTAATTTCCAATCCTCTCTCTCTCTCTCTCATTCATCCTGCACAACTTAATGTAGAAAAATTGGGCAAAGAATATGAGGATTACGATCATGATACTACACAAAGTGTTTTTGATATATTATTCTCAGTTAATTTGTTTAAGAAATTAGTGCTTCTGGCGTAGCGTGCCCCATTTGATTAATGAAACGTTGTATTGATGCTGTTTGCTTGTTTAGTGCGAGCATGGTATATTTGTGAGAGACCTTGAGGCTATGTATGATGGTTTTTCCTAACCAATTTTACACCATTTTGTTGCCACCATTGGAAATATGAAATGTCACCAACTTTGCAAACACAAGAATTGCTTGAGCATTTATCTGCTTATTGGTGAAATGGCACGAGTCAAAAGTCTCTCATATGTATGACCTTACTGCTCTATGCCACAGCTGCAACCAGCTTAGCTGCTCTATTGCCTAAAGTCCTTGAAAGAGTGTAATATATGGGAAAAGCATAGAAGGCTTTCTTCTCAGGATTTAAAATATAGTGAATAAAGGGCCTATATTGAAGAGTTTAAGTGTAGAAAAATACAGCAATAACATTGAAGATACACTGAAATTCGTATATCACATTTAGATCTTCCCTTGCTAAGATTCTTTTTTTTTTTTTTCCTTTTCTTTTCTTTTCACTGTTGATAGATTCTTTGGAAATAATTTATGTAAACACTTTGTAACCTCTTTTAGCTTTTCTAGCCGCTAAGATCTTTTGTATAGCTGTAAATAAGTTCTTCACAATCT
Source organism: Osmanthus fragrans (assembly GCA_019395295.1). Lineage (NCBI taxonomy): Eukaryota > Viridiplantae > Streptophyta > Magnoliopsida > Lamiales > Oleaceae > Osmanthus > Osmanthus fragrans. Next base: position 18,879,928 of record CM033343.1, on the reverse strand, counting down.
TGTAATTTCTAATTCCATAAATATATTATTTAAATTCTTCTAAAATCAGTGAAAATTATGTAGTCCATTCCATATGATGTGAATATGACATGGCTGATTTACAAGCTGTTCATAAATGTCTATTGAAGATATCTAGGCTGCTTACAAGTGAACTTTTTTGCTGTGCTTGCAAGTTTGTGATTGCTGATACTATGGGCATTGCATTTTCTCCTAAAACTAACCTGATGAAAGATATTCGTAAATTTTGAACTTCTTTTGCTGTGTTTTGCTATTTCTTTGATGCGAACCCATACAGTAACGATGGCTACGAAACCCACAACGAGATTGAAATCAAACGCCAAGAAAGCCAATGAACAAGATTTTTGATTTAACCAAAAAACGATGAAGCAAGTAACTAACAAACGATGAATTTGTCGGTCTCTTGATTACACAATTTATGAATCACACCCAGATTTGTAAATGCCACAAGATAATAATTTTGATAAGTTCGATTTGAACGCCACAAGAAGCGAATTCTTGATAAGTTCGGGTTGTTCAATCAAGAACAAGGATTTGACAACAATTGCCTTGAGAATAATCTCTCAAATTAATTCATATCAAAAGTCTTCTTTACAATGAATAATAAAGATACTATTTATACTAAACCCTAATTGAGCTAGTTAAAACGGAATTAAACTCTAAGATACAAAGTTACTAAAAATAAGAATTCTAGCTAAAATAAAAGATTTCGCGCAAAAGTAAATTTCTGCCCTCCCTTGGATTACATCATTCTTATTTTAATTCATGCCCGGAATTAACTTCTTTCCTTGCACATAGTTTTAATATATCAACTGCAACTAGGTAGCAGCTCTTGCAATGGAAGATATGATATCTTGGATGCAGGAGGGTGGACAGGTATTTTATTTTATTGTGATAATTAATATGCTACATATTTATTTATCGTGTTCTAATGTGTATTTTATTTGCATTTAGGTAGGAATATTCGATGCCACAAACAGTACAAGGGAAAGGAGGAACATGCTTATGAAAATGGCTGAAGGAAAATGCAAGGTATGATGATTTTGCAGCTAGTTGATATAATTATGCCAGGGAACTGTGCACAAAAAGACACAATTTTTGGCAAATCCTCCAATAAAGAATTTTATAGAGGTTGTAATATTTGACATGCATAACATGAAATTTGATTGTAGAGAAGCCACTTGATGTGGGGCCCCCCCCCCCCCCCCCCCCCCCCACCACATCTCCCTCTCCCTCTCTTCCGCTTCTTGTTTTGGGTGTTGGGGGCAGTGGCTGTGTGTGGTGGATTAAGATTTCTCAAATGGAAGCAAGAGAAAGATTCCTTTAATGCGGACTATTATGTGAACTTTTCCTGGGAGTGGACCTCAATGCCTTTTGAGTTCAGGTGCACCACTCAACTCTGTGAAGGTCTCTTTGTTTGTTTATGGGCCTCTCTCTCTCTCTCCCCTTGTTTTGGGTGTTGGGGACAGCTCTGTGGTTGGTTAAGAATTCTGAATTGGAAGCGATTATGTGAAGTATTCGTTGCTGTGAACCTCAATGCCTTTGAGTGTAGATGCACCACACAACTTCATGAGGTCTTTTTTTATTTTATGGCAGCAATGCACAAGTTATGTCTAATCTGTGATGGTGGCTTGCTTTGTATCCTTGCTTGGCATCTAATCATTTATATGGCATAAAGCATAGCTGATTCTCTGTGGCCTTTAGAGACAGCATCTGTTAGTGTGAATCATATGTTCTTTGCTTCAGATCATCTTTTTGGAGACAATATGCAATGATCAGCAAATAATTGAAAGAAATATACGCCTCAAAGTTCAACAGAGCCCTGACTATGCAGAAGAGTATGACTAAACTTGTTTTCTTGTAATGCTAATCTACGGTAATTTTACATCGTGATTCATGATATTTTTTCAGGCCAGATTTTGAAGCTGGATATCACGACTTTAAACATCGACTTGAGAACTATGATAAAGTAATTTCTTGAAACATACTTCTGACTGTATCTCATAGCTCAAGTTATCTTTGACCGATGCAATGGGCGATATTGTGTTTAATAGGTAGCATTTTCTGATTTCAGGTTTATGAACCCGTTGAAGAAGGCTCTTATGTCAAAATGATTGATATGGTCAGTGGGCATGGTGGACAAATACAAGTAAAACCTCCTTTTCATCATGTCTAAAGTTTATCAAATTTGTTGTCCAGTATATATTCTATAAAATCAAATTTGACATCTTTTACATATATTTATGCAAGGCTGCTTCGCTCGTGTGATCTCATTGTGCATAAAAGAACAGAAAAGAAACAATAATCTTGTACACAAACAATCTCCAATAAATCCTTGGTGGTAATAGAAAATTCCTTTTATGCTTAGTGAAGGAACAGAGAGAGAGACGAGAGGCGGGAGAAGATTTTAATTGATTAATTGAAAAACAAAATACATTCTAGGGTTTCAACAATATAGAAAAGAAAAAGGGAAAAAATAGAAGAATACTAAAGTAATAGAAATAACAATTTTCCTAACTTTCCCACACTCCTCCTCAAGTTGGTGCATAGATGTCAATCATGCCCAACTTGCTTATCAAATGTTCAAAGTTAAGTCTTGCAAGCCCCTTAGTCAGGATGTCGGTTGTTTGCTGACTAGAAGGCACAAACGGTAAGCAAATAATCTCAGTTTCAAGTTTTTCCTTAATGAAGTGTCGATCAATCTCAATGTGTTTTGTCCTATCATGCTGGACAGGATTGTGAGCAATACTTATTGCAGTCTTACTGTCACAGTACAGTTTTAGAGGAAGTGCTACCGTCTTTTCAAGTTCTTCGAGGACCCTGCATATCCACAATACTTCACAGATCCCTTGAGTCATTGCTCTAAACTCAGCCTCTGCACTACCTCTGGCAACAACACTTTGCTTCTTGCTTCTCCAGGTAACCAAGTTTCCCCACACAAATGTGCAATACCCTGAAGTGGATCTCCTATCAGTCACAGAGCCTGCCCAATCTGCATTAGTAAAGACCTCAACACTCCTTTGATTATTCCTTTTGAAGAACAGACCTTTCCCAGGAGTAGCCTTCAAATATCTCAAAATTCGGTAAACCGCCTCAAGATGTTCCTCATAGGGCGCATGCATGAATTGGCTAACAACACTTACTGAGAAGGCGATATCTGGCCGAGTATGGGATAGATAAATTAGTTTCCCAACCAATCTCTGGTACCTGGCAGTATCAACCGAAACACTTCCTTCTTCCCACAGCTTCACGTTGGGATCCATGGGAGTCTCAGCTGGTTTGCACCCACTCATCCCGGCTTCCTTCAGAAGGTCAAGGATATATTTTCGTTGAGAGACAGCAATCCCCTTCCTTGAACGAGCAACTTCCATGCCCAGAAAATATCTTATCGCTCCCAATTCCTTGATCTCGAATTCTAATGCAAGGCTCTTCTTCAATCTTTCCATCTCAATCACATCATCCCCTGTGAGAATGATATCATCAACATAAACTATTAGCACAACAACCTTTCGTTCAGAAGAAAACTTAAAAAACAAGGTATGGTCAGCTTGTCCTTGTGAATATCCTTGTTTTCTGACAGACTGTGTGAACTTCTCAAACCAAGCCCTTGGAGACTGTTTGAGACCATACAAGGACTTCTTTAGCTTGCACACTCCTGAGCCGAATTTTTTCTCAAAGTCCGGTGGACTATCCATGTACACCTCTTCTTCCAAGTCACCATTAAGGAATGCATTCTTCACATCTAGTTGTTGCAAGGGCCAATCCAGATTAGCAGCAATAGAGAAGTATTCTCACCGCATTCATTTTTGCAACAGGAGCAAAGGTCTCAGAGTAATCAATCCCATATGTCTGGGTGAATCCCTTAGCTACCAACCTAGCCTTGTATCTTTCCACGGAACCATCAGAGTTGTACTTTACAGTAGTCTTCCCAGCTGGTAATGCTTCAACACTCCAAGTATTGCTCTTCTCAAGAGCTCTCATCTCTTCAAGCACTGCTTCCTTCCACTTTGGAACTTTTAGAGCCTCCTGTGCACTGTTAGGAATCTCTACACTAGACAATTGAGAAGTGAAAGCAACAAGAGATGAAGACAATTTTGAGTATGATACAAATTTAGATAGCGGATGACTAGTACAGGATCTAACCCCTTTACGAAGAGCTATATGAATGTCAAAATTTGAAGACTGAGATTATTGATTTGTCCTCGGTTCGGAATCATTGCCGTGCTGTAGAGTCAATTCATCTTTCCCTTTCTTAGGGTGTTTCTTCAAGTAAACAATCCCTTTCTAAGTTTGGTCACCTTCCCTGAATTTGTTACTTGTTTCTTTGGCAGAATTATCATGTTGTGGTACTATAGTAGGCTGTCCCTTATTGATAGTTTCCAAGGGTTGTTCAGAATGTTGATTTTCAGATTGAATTTCAAATGTAGGCCTAGACTCAGGAGAAACATCACTCATAGTGAGAGGAGTTTCAAGGATCGAATCTTGGCCATTTTCTATAGGTGCAGAGGTGCTAAGCTCAGAATCTTGTGAGAGAAACACAATCTTGTGAGAGAAACACATCATCTGAGAGAAAGACGTCGTCAGAGTTAGTAAATGAATCTTCCTTAGAATTCTCCCCCTGAAGATGAGTACCCTTAAAAAACGGTTGTTTTTCAAAAAATGTGACATCCATGGTGACAAAGAATTTTTTAGATATCGGGTCAAAACATTTATAGCCTTTCTGAGTTGAGGAGTAACCAAGGAAGACACATTTTATAGCTCTGGGCTCAAGTTTCCCAATCTGTCTATGTTCATGAACAAAAACTGTACAACCAAATATTTTTAGAGGTAGATCAGCAGACAGTCTAGCAGTTGGAAAACAGAGTTTGAAAACTTGGGGAGGAGTTTGAAATTGTAAAACTTTGGAGGGCATTCTGTTTATTAAATATGTTGCAGTTAAAACAGCTTCTCCCCACAGATACTTGGGAACTTTGGTGGAAAAAAGCAAAATACGAGCCACCTCCAACAGATGTTTATTTTTTCTTTCAGCAATACCATTCTGTTGGGGTGTATCGATGCAAGAGCTGTGATGAATTATTCCCTTTTCAAGGAAAAAATTTCCCAAGATCATATTAAAATATTATTTCCCATTGTCACTTCTGAAAACCTGTATGTTAGTTTGAAATTGAGTCTGTACCATATTGTAAAAGTTTTGAAAAACCCGTTCGACCTCGGATTTTTCTTTCAATAAATACACCCAGCAAAGTCGAGTATGATCATCCGTAAATGTGATGAACCATCTCTTGTTAGAAGGTGTGCTTATCTTATTAGGACCCCAGACATCACTGTGAATAATAGTGAAAGGTTGTGATGGTTTATACGGTTGTGAAGGAAAAGATGTGCGGTGGTGTTTCGCATATTGACAAATTTCACAATGAAACAAAGATGTATATTTATTGCCAAACAGTTTAGGAAACAAATGCTTTAAATATTTGAAACTTGGGTGGCCTAATCTTAAGTGCCATAACATAATATTATTGTTATCAGAAACAAAAATAGATTCAAAGTAGGAACTTATTTGTTGAGATTGTCGCCTTGATTCAGATCCATCATCAAGAAGGTAGAGTCCTCCACTGTATCTAGCACTGCCAATCATCCTCCCCGAGATCAAATCCTGGAACACACAATGAGTTGAAAAAAAATTAGTTTGACAATTTTGATCGTGGGCTAACTTACTGACAGACAAGAGATTACATGAAAGTTTAGGAACGTGAAGAACATCATGAAGAGTAAGAGATGAAGACACTACAATAGAACCTTTTCCTGCAATGGCTGAAAGAGAGCCATCTGCAATTTTAATTTTCTAATTACCTGCACAAGGACTATATGAAGAAAAAAGGTTCGACAACCCAGTCATATGATCGGTTGCACCTGAATCGATGATCCAGGTGCGATCGAAGTTTACACTAATAAGAGCTGCTTTTAAGTAATTACCTTTCTGTGCTAGTGAACAAGAAGGAGTTTTTTGAGACTCGAGAAGTTTGTACAATTGGTCTATCTGCTCATTGGTGAAAGGAAACGGGCTTGAAGAAGACAGCTGTTCTTGATCCGAGATGTTTGCCTGAAATGCACGCCCCTCTCCACCAGGTCTCTTCTTCAGGTTTTGAGGCTTTCCATTGAGTTTCCAGCAAGTGTCCCGCGTGTGCCACAGGCGTTTGCAGTGGTCGCACCACGGTCGTTCAGAACGCTTACTATCTTTCCTCATCGCCTCCTGAAAACCCGAGTTACAACGGCAGAACTTTTGACCTCTGAGTTGGCCGAAATAGGGGCAGGTTTGTTGTTAAGCATCACACTCTGCCGTGCTTCTCTTTGAACTTCTGAGAAGACCTCACGAATTGTTGGCAGAGGATTTTTCCCTAAAATTCGGCCCCGCACCTCATCTAATTCTTTGTTAAGTCCAGCCAAAAACATGAACACACGATCATTCTACTGTTGTTTCATAAACCGGACACTATCCTTCGCACATTCCTAGATATCATCATAACAGAGATCTAGCTCCTGCCACAGAGTCATCAATTCATTTTAGTAGGTGGTTACATCACGGTTGCCCTGTTTCGCATGCTACAGTTTCGATTTTAAACCAAAAATTTGGGACGAATTCTCCAGATCAGAATAGGTGTCCTTGACTGCTTCCCAGACATCTCTGGCCGTTGGCAGGAACATGAAGGGCTTGCCAATTGCCGGTTCCATTGAATTAACCAACCATGCAATAATTAAAGAGTTTTCGGACTTCCAGACCTTAAGGGCAGCATCGTCATCTGCAGGTTTTACCAGTTCTCCAGTCAAATAGCCGAGTTTTCCCTTACCATCCAAGACCAGGCGTACGGTCTGTGACCACTCGGTGTAGTTCTTTCCATTCAGGCGGTGAATATTAACTTGAAGCGAGTTGGTGGAGCCCTCCAGGCCATTAAACGAGGAGGAAGTCAGTTTCGGAGTCGCTCCACTGTCCCCAGTCGACGCTGAGTTTTGGTTCCTGTTCGCGGTCGCGCCGCTCTCCCCTGTCAACATCGGGGTCTTGTTGGTCGTGCCGGTAAGGGCCGTCTTCCACATGTTTTGGCTCGCCATCCCTAGACCTGTACCTAGGGCTCTGATACCATGAAGGAACAGAGAGAGAGACGAGAGGCGGGAGAAGATTTTAATTGATTAATTGAAAAACAAAATACATTCTAGGGTTTTAACAATATAGAAAAGAAAAAAGGAAAAAATAGAAAAATACTAAAATAATAGAAATAACAATTTTCCTAACTTTCCCACAAATAGACATAGAATTCTTATTGGATTGACTGACTAAGGCTGGTGTAGTAGTGCATTGAGCTGTCACAATTTGAATTCCAGAAGCCTCGCCTGACTTGAAGAGATAGAGACCCGCACACTCCTTAGCATTGCCATTGCCAATCATCCTCCCCGAGTCCCGTTCCTGAAAAATGTAATGAGTAGGAAAGAATATAGCAATACAATTAAGATCTTTTGTGAGTTTGCTAATCGATAATAGGTTGCAAGATAGCTTTGGAACCAATAGGATAGAACTAAGAACAATATGTTTAGAGACAATAATGGTTCCAATTCCAGAAACTATAGATAAGGAACCATCTGCAGTGTGAACTATATGATTTCCAGAACACGGTAAGTAAGAGTGGAATAAAGAGGCATCACCAGTCATATGATTGGAGGCACCTGAGTCAATTATCCAAGGGCTGTTTTTCTCAACTTTGATGTTAAGAGCGCTAGAGAACGTACCCTTTTGGGCTATGGAACCCACTCCGACGACATCAGTACTCATTTGTGTTTGAACATTTTCTGAAGGAAATCAAGTTGTTCTTTGCTGAATATTGTGGATTCAGGCACAGGTTAATCCTCGGCAATGGCAGAGAAACCACGACTTTTACGGTTAGAATTCAACCTGTTTGGTTTCCAATCAACGGGTTTGCCATGAAGTTTCCAGCACTTTTCCCGAAGATGTCCAGACTGACGATAGTAATCACACCATGGTCTTCCCTTGTGAGGGCGATTGTCACTTCCTTGATTGTTGTCTCTATGAGAGGTAAGGGTAGAACTTTCAGTTGGGACAGTGATCACTTTTTTTTTTATGACCGTGGATGTCCGGGCTAACTTACGCACACCTCGACTAATCCCAAGGGGCTCTGAAGTTTACAGCCGGATATTCACCTCAGTGGCCCTGAGGGAACTCGAACTGGTGACCATTGGGAAGCAAACCCAAAGCCTGACCAACTGAGCTACCCCTTAGGGTTGGGACAGTGATCACTTGAGTTCCCATCATGACCTTCCTACTACTTTCTTCTCTTTTGACCTCTGAGAATGATTCATGGAGAGAGGGCAAAGGTTTGGTTCCCAAAATTCTTCCTCTTACTTCATCAAGATCTTTATTTAGGCCGAGTAGGAACTTAAAAATTCTTTCTTTCTCCACAATAGTGCGGTATTTCTTTCCATCTTGAGGACACTCCCACGAGATATCTTCAAACATGTCAAGTTGCTGCCAATATCGAGTGAGAAGATTAAAGTAATGAGTCACAGAGTTATTACCTTGTCGAAGATTTTGGAGAGTTCCTTTGATTTCAAAAAGTTCAGAGGTGTTTTCATTGTCTGAATAGGTTTCTTTTACACTATCCCAGATTTCTTTTGCAGTTGAATAGAACATGAAATTTTGGCCAATCTCGACATCCATTGTGTTGATTAGCCAGGACATGATCATGTAATTTTCAGATTTCCACCTTTTGAATTTGGGATCAGCCGTGGATGGTGGCTTTGCAGTTCCTGTGAGATGGTCACCTTTCCTTTTGCCGATGATATACATCATGGTCGATTGAGACCACTGGAGGTAGTTTTGTCCATTGCGTTTATGCCCAGTAATGGGAATGATGGACTGTTCGGACATTCCATGAGAGGTAGAGATGACGTCCTTTGCAGCAGAGGTTACATCTGATGAAGAATCTTTTCCGGAGGCCATCTTAGATTTAGGGTTTCAGAGGGGCGGCTCTGATACCATTTAGAAAAAGATGGTGAAATAACTTGTATTATTAATCACAGAAAGTGCTGAATATATACACACATTGGAAGGGAAATCACATGTTGATTTACATTCCTTGATTCTAGCCACTAATTTAGGAAACTAATATGGCTAACTATAATTACATGATTACTGGGATCTGCCCTACAGAATTAACTCTTTTAATTCTACAAAATTCTACCAATTTTCTGGATGATAGATATTATCTCTTTTTTTCTCAGTGGCAAGAACTTCTTTAATTGGCACTAAATATACATAGTTGTCCACTAAATGCGAATTATTTTTAATTTAACAAGCAACCTTTATTGACTCTTCATGCAGTTTCTAAACATAATTAAAGCTAAACAAAGACTTGCATAAAACCAAGCAATGACACATTGGATTCCCTGACTCTTTATTGAGATAAGTTTATTTATTCTTTATTATTCTCTCCTCCATAGAAGAAAATCGCCATGAGTATGCTAATGACCACCTGAATCTTCTTCTCAAGATGAAATTATTAGCTAGGAACATTAAATGTAAGATATATTCCCAAGTGGGTTACCAAGTCAATTTCGTCAAGATTATCCCAAAAAGGAGAGGCGAAGAAGGAAATATTTGTGAAAAAGAAGAAAAGAGGTGAACTTCACTGTAGCACATAAAAATGTATTATCAATTGAACTTAACAGTTATTAACACAAAAATGTACAAGCTCTAATTGATTTTTTGATCAATTAATGGGACCCATGTTATTTCAGATTTGCAACCGGTATACATTTGCCCACAAAATCATTTTTTTATAAAATGCTCAAATATCTCACGTTGATTAGTATGTGTAAGTTTTGACAAGTAGTGGAGGTAATTTCTCACACACCTTATTCTCTAATGTCTCAACGTATATATATACAAGATACAAATCCTATTTTAGGAAGGAAACTAACCCTAATCAAAGACCAATATCTTTATTTCCTATTCTAGAAATATAGTTTGTGACACTCCCCCTCAAGTTGGAGCATAGATATTTATCATGCCCAACTTGTTACAAAGATAATCAACCCGAACCCCATTTAGAGCTTTTGTGAAGATATCTCCCAATTGTTCTCCTGTTCTCACATACCCTGTGGAGATCAAACCTTGCTGAACCTTTTCACGAACGAAATGACAATCAATTTCAATATGTTTCGTTCGTTCATGAAAGATTGGATTAGATGCAATATGAAGTGCTGTTTGGTTATCACACCATAACTTAGCCGGCATAGAAATCTTGAGGCCTACTTCAGTGAGGAGCTGATGTATCCACATTATTTCACATACAGACTTAGCCATAGCCCTATATTCTGATTCTGCACTCGAACGTGAAACCACATTCTGTTTCTTACTTTTCCATGAAACCAAATTTCCTCCAACAAATACACAATAGCCGGAAGTAGATCTTCGATCTTCCTTTGATCCTGCCCAATCAGCATCTGAAAAACATTCAATCCTAGTATGACCATGATTGCCATACAGAATTCCTCTCCCAGGCGCTCCCTTTTAAGTAGCATAAAATTTGTTCTACAGCTCTCCAATGATCGACGGTTGGGGAAGACATATATTGACTTACCACACTAACTGAATAGGCAATGTCTGGACGAGTCACAGTAAGGTAATTCAACTTCCCAACCAATTTTCTATCTCTCTCCGGATCGTCGAATAATTCACCATCTTTTGTAAGCTGCAAATTAGGAACCATTGGAGTGCTATATGGTTTAGCTCTCAATTTTCCTGTTTCAGTCAACAAGTCAAGCACATACTTTCTTTGAGATAAGAAGATCCCTTTCTTACTCCTCATCACCTCAACACCCAAGAAATATTTTAGTGTCCCTAAATCCTTTGTGTGAAACTGACTGTGAAGAAAAGTTTTTAGAGATGAAATACCACCAGAGTCACTTCCAGTAATAACGATGTCATCAACATAGACAACTAATAGGATGAGACCAGCTGCAGACTGTTTATAGAAGACAGAATGATCAGACTTACTCTTCTGCATGCCAAACTTTTCAATAGCTTGACTAAACTTTCCAAACCAGGCCCGGGGACTTTGTTTCAAGCCATATAAGGATTTACGAAGCTGACAGACCTTCCCACACTCCCCCTGAGCAACAAAGCCAGGTGGTTGCTCCATATAAACCTCCTCCTGAAGATCACCGTGAAGGAAAGCATTCGTAATGTCTAATTGATGCAGAGGCCAATCATATGAGGCTGCCATAGACATAAATAACCTGACAGAGGTAAGTTTGGCAACAGGAGAAAATGTGTCAGAATAATCAACACCGTATGTTTGAGCAAACCCCTTAGCAACAAGGCGAGCTTTTAATCTAGCTACGGTCCCATCAGGATTGACTTTAACGGTAAACACCCACTTACAACTAATAGCCCTCTTACCTGCAGGCAAGTGTACTAGGGCCCAAGTACCATTGTCATCTAAAGCATTCATCTCCTCAATCATCGCATTACGCCATCCAGGATGAGATAGAGCATCATGAACAGTCTTGGGAATAGTGACAGAATCAAGAGATGCAACAAAAGAACAAGAGGATGATGATAAATGGTTATATGACATAAAGGCGGATACTGGATAAGTACATTGACGTTTATCTTTCCGAAGTGCAATAGGAAGATCATCACGGGAATCGGAAACCAGATCTGATGACGAAGAAACTGGTGCTGGACATGAAGCAGGAGGTGTAGGAGCCGGGACCGGATCATGAGGTTGTTGGCGACGAGAATAAACCTGGTGTATGGGAGGCTTAACAGGAGCAGAGGAAAGAAGATCAGGACTTGGGGACGTAAGAGTATAAATTAATATATCATTATCCGCCCACGAACTAATAGAATCTGAAGATGAAGCAAATGGTGTTTGTTCTAGAAATGTGACATCAACTGACACAAGGTACCGGTTAAGGTCAGGACAATAACATCTATACCCTTTTTGCACACGAGAATAGCCAAGAAAGATACACTTTAGAGATTTGGGATCAAGTTTTGTAACATGAGGTCGAACATCTCGAACAAAGCAAGTACAACCAAATATCATAGGTTCAATAGGAAATAATGACTTATTAGGAAAAAGGGTATGAAATGGAGTCTCACCAGACAGAACGGAGGAAGGCATACGGTTAATCAGAAAGCAAGCTGTAGAGACGGCATCGGCCCAAAAATGTTTAGGGACCTTCATGTGAAATAACAAAGCTCTGGCAGTTTCAAGAAGATGTCTATTCTTTCTTTCAGCAACCCCATTTTGAGATGGTGTATCGACACAAGAAGTTTGATGAATAATGTCATGTTGAACCATATAGTGTTGGAAGTGTTCTGATAAGTATTCTTTAGCATTATCACTTCTCAAAATTTGAACAGACACATTAAATTGAGTTTTGATCTCGGCACAAAAGGCGGTAAACTGAGAGAACAGTTCTGAACGATTTTTCATTAAAAATAACCATGTCATTCGAGAATAATCATCAACAAAGGTAACAAAATATCTAAACCCAGCTTTCGACACAACTGGACACGGACCCCAAACATCGGAGTGAACTAACTCAAAAGGAGCACTAGCTCGTTTATGGACTCTAGGACTAGAACTCAAACGATGATGTTTGACAAATTGACAAGACTCACAATCTAATAAAGATAGACTAGAAAACTGGGAATAAAGTTTCTTTAATGTAGGCAACGAAGGATGACCGAGCCGACAATGTGCTTCAAAAAGGGGTCATAACTCCAGAGCATGCAATCGGCTTTGGTATTTGTGTATCAAGAATGTAGAGGCCTCCAGACTCATGTCCTTTACCAATAATCTTCTTCGTCAAAAGATCCTGAAATAGACAAAAATTAGGATAGAATGAGACACAACAATTAAGAGAACGAGTAAGTTTACTGACGGAAACTAAATTAAAGGACAAGTTAGGTAAACTTAAAACAGATTGCAAAGGAACGGGAGATGTAGTCCCATCTGCTAAAGTAACTTTAGAACTCGAAGCATGTGACCGAAAAGAAGAGAATAGATTAGAATTACCTGTCATGTGATCTGTGGCACCAGAATCAATGACCCATTTGGAAGATGAGGAAGCAAGACATGTGTTCATTTTACCTGAATCAGTGATGGCAGTAATAGGAGTAGATGAAGACTTCAGAGATTCCTGATATTGTGAGAACTTGGCATACTCATCTGCAGGTATTAGAATGGACTCAGAAGCATCATTAGTAGAGGCAATATGGGCTGACTGGTTCAATTGATTCCTGTGTTGCAGGCGCTGCCACTTTCTACAATCTTTCTTCAAATGTCCTCTATTATGACAATAGTAACACACAACGCCTCCCGAATCCTGTCCACGAGTACCAAAGTTTCGATCATAGTTACTAGAGTTTTCTCCTTTATTGCCACTCCTGAAGGACTGTCTCCCAGATTCAAAGGTGCGGCTGACAAGAGCACTGTTCGGTTGGGTGGAAGCTGAATTCTCTGTGCGGAGTACCCTACTAAAAGCTTCTTCCAGAGATGATATCTCAGAACCAGAAAGAATTTGAGATTTAGCAGTCTCAAACTCAGAAGGAAGACCAGCCAAGAAGCTCATAACCGCCATCTTTTCCCTTTGAGCTTGCTGAACTTTTACATCAGTACTGAATGGGAGTAGCGTATTAAGTTCCTCATGAGTTTTCTTAAAATCCATAAAGTAGCTGGTGAGGGATCTGTCACCTTTTTCTGCACGATAAAAGGCTTGACACACCTCATAAGTGTGTCTGATATTTCCCTTGCCAGAGTACACAAACTCCAAATACGTCATCAATTCTTTTACAAATTCACAATGATTTATCAAGCCCACCACCTCACTAACAATAGAATTACGTATTTGCAAAAACAGACGGGCATCTTCTCTTAGCCATGAGACTTTCGAATCATCACTAGGTGGTTCATCAGTCAGGTGATTATCCATAGCAATACTCCGCAAATAAAGTCTAACAGTTTTACTCCAATCTAAATAATTAGATCTATTCAATTTATGTTCTGTGATTTTTGACATTATAGGGACCAAATCAACCACATGAGATTTCTTTTCTTCCATCGTACTAAATATTAAAGAAGTAACTTAACAAGAAGTCACCAAATATTCTGAAGCATAAGCATATACCTTCAACCAACCAAAGGCTAAAGCCCAGAAAGCGAAAGCCCAAAAACAGAAAGCCCAAACCACTTCCCAACTTACGGTACCCAGCTAACGCCCAAAAACATAAAGCCCAAAAACACTTCCCACGTAACTGCAGCACAGAGCCACTTCCCTCGTAACTGGCTGAAAGACGAGAACCCCTACCGCCTGAAAAAGAAACTGGGCTGGACGGCGACTGGAGGCTGACCGGCGACAGGCGATTCCTCCGGTGTAGGCGGCGTGGACTGGAAGCGTCGGACAGATGGGTTAGAAGCCCTAGTGTGACTGGAAACACCGGAAAAAGCGGCTGGAGGCTGAACCGGCGATAGGCGAGGTTTGAACGACGGCGGGCGACCTTCCTGGTGCAGGCGGCGCTGACTGGAACGCCGGAAAAACGGGTAGACACCCTAGTGCAGGAAGAAACCCTGGCTTGACTGGAATCGCCGAAATAATGGCGAGGCTACCGGGCGGCGAAGGCGGCGAGCGGAACCCTAACGGCGGCGCTCTGATACCATGTAAGTTTTGACAAGTAGTGGAGGTAATTTCTCACACACCTTATTCTCTAATGTCTCAACGTATATATATACAAGATACAAATCCTATTTTAGGAAGGAAACTAACCCTAATCAAAGACCAATATCTTTATTTCCTATTCTAGAAATATAGTTTGTGACACTAACATAATTTTTATACTATTTAAACAATAAATTTATCAATTTATAGCAGTTTCTATACAAACACGAAGTCTCCAGTACCTAAATTTATCGCTATACATTTGCCCACAAAAGAAACTATTTGCAACTATTTAAAAGAAAAAGAAACTATCATTGATTTTGATAGCCAACAGTTATACCATTTTGATGTTGATTTATACTATTTAAACAATAAAAAAAAATAGCCAACAGACACAGTTACCTTCATTGAAAAGAATAGCCAAGCCAAAGAATAGCGGCAGCGGCAGGCCCTGGTTTCTCTTCCTTCTCCGGCAAAAATCTGAAATGGTTTCTTAGGGGTATCAACCGAGTCTTCTACGAGGAGAAAGGTAAGAAGCAAGGTAGAGAGACGAAGAAGATGGGGGAAGAAAAGGAAAAAGCGTTACCTGGCTTTTGGAAGCTGTGGAATCCTTCAAATTATGTTGCTGCAGCCAGGTTAATAAACTCTTCTCCTTTCCATGCATATTTAAGGTAACGTTGATTCCCAAAGATAGATTTTTTTGGGGTTTGACAGATTACACAGAAAGAGAGGTCCGCTAAAAAAAAAGAAAAAAAGAAAAAACAGAGGCGCACGCCTCATATTTGATGAGGCGTGCGTGTTGGCTCATACGCTTCATTCACTAGAGGCGGACGCCTCTCGAACACAGGAAAAAACGCGCCTCAGTACTAATTTTTTGCCCCTCAGCCTGAGGCGCGCCTCTTTAGTGCGTTTTTTAAAACCATGAGGTGAAGGAAGAAAGAGGAAAGACATAAAGAAGAAATTGAGCAATGGGAATTTCCTTTCATCCTACACAAAAGGGACCTAAAATGTGGGAGTCTAGTTTTCTACCTGTTGAATAGGAGATATTTGGTTTCAACAGAACCGGAATTTAGGGGATATGATAGACATGTAAACATAGATAATCAATGACTAAGAATTAGGAAGTTAGTGTACAGTCTGTAGTTTTCTGTATTTTGGACTCATTGTATTTTCTATTTATCTGAGGCTCTGTAAATCATTTTTGAGTACGGCAATATACAGATTCTTTTCAATAGTTTGAAATCGCCTAGTTGGTATTAGAGCTATTACTGATTCTTCTGAAAGGGGGAAAAAAAAACTAGTCGTCCTTTCTTCCAAACAACCCTAATCACCATGTCTGATGTTGTATCTATTTCCACCTCCTCCTCTTTTAGCCACAGCAAGACCTCTGAGACAGACTCAGTCCATATTACCACAATTCGACTGAATGGTGAGAACTTCCTTCATTGGTTCCAGTCTGTGTGGATGTACCTCCGAGGCAGAGGCAAAATCGGCTACCTGATGGGAGAAAAGATGGAACCGAAAGCTGAAGATCCATCTTACTCAACCTGGGATGCAAAGAATTCAATGGTTATGACTTGGCTGGTTAATTCTATGGAGGAGGACATCAGTTCTAATTATATGTGTTACTACACTGCGAAAGAACTCTGGGATAATGTCAACCAGATGTATTTAGACCTGGGATATCAGCCTCAAGTCTAAGAACTAACGCTGAAACTTGGAGAGATCCGTCAAGGAGATGATAATGCTACGAAATATTTCATCTCTCTAAAACGTTTGTGGCAGGACCTTGTTTCGTTCAGCGATTACAAGTGGAAATGCCTGAACGTCGCTACCATTACAAAGAGACGGTGGAAGACATCCGCATCTTCAAATTTCTCATTGGACTCAGTGTTCAGTTTGATGAAGTGAGAGGCAGAATAATTGGACGACGGCCCCTGCCTTCAAACGGTGAAGTTTTCTCCGAGGTTCGAAGAGAGGAAAGTCGAAAGCTGGTCATGCTTGGAAAAAAATTCATCAAATGGTGTTGTTGACACCTCTGCCCTAGTCGCATCTGAAGCAAATATTGGCAGGAAACACGATGAAAAATCCCGCGTTTGGTGTGACCACTACAACAAGCCTCGCCATACACATGAAACCTGCTGGAAAATTTATTGTAAACCAGCGAATTGGAAGAGTAAGCAGGAAGGCAGATTCAACCGAGCCCCATCAGCTCGTGAAGCCGAGGCACTTCTCTTCAGCAAAGAACAGATGGATCAATTTCTAAAATTGCTGAAATCGAATTCCTCATCTGGTAATCCTAATTCTTCTCTTGCTCAAACTGGTAACAACCTGAAAGCCTTAACCTGTCGTCCGAATTCACATGTGACCTCATGGATCATTGATTCAGGCCCTAGGCTTGTTTGTAACCTTCTACCAGTTAGTAAATTATCTAAAGACTTTAATTGTTGTATTACCTTTTTTGAATCCTATTGTGAATTTCAGGACTAGAGCATGGGGAGGACAATTGGCAATTCTAAGTGTTACTATTGTTAGGGCCAGCAGATTATACAAAATTGTAAAATAGGAAACTATTAATTATGTCAACCAATTAGTTAGTCAGATTTCCTTTTATATGTACACATTAAATTGTATATCATTTTAAACTAGGAAACTATATATTAGGAAATCAAATAGATAGCAATTAGGCAATATATTATGAGAAGTTTCCTTATGTAAATAAGGGTGTAAAGTTTATATAATGAGAAGAACGCTCATGGTATGAGCAGTTTTTCCAAAAGCTCTCTTGTTTTGACACTAAGATGATAGATGGTCTACTATTTTGAAGATGATATTTCCAGTAATAAAAAGGCTCAAGGCCTCAGTAGTATTAGTTCTATCCCTATTAGAGAACAAATAATATTATGGCATTTTAGACTAGGACATCCTAGTTTCCCTTATCAAGAAAAGTTATTTCCTACTTTGTTTAAAGGATTGGATTGTTCAGATTTTTATTGTGAGAATTGTTGTTTTTTTTTTTTTTAAATCTCAGTCATCGTATTTACCTATTCTCCAAAACCTTACCAAGCATCCAAACCATTTTATTTAATCCATAGTGATGTTTGGGGCCTTTCTAGGATCACAACTCTTTCTTGGAAAAAATGGTTTTTGACTTTTATTAATGATCATACTCGTTTGTGTTGGGTGTATTTAATGAATGAAAAATCAGAGGTTAAAAAACTATTCAAGGATTTCTATATGATGATTGAAAATCAATTTTAAACAAAAATTGGCATTCTTCATATTGATAACGGCACTGAATGCTTTGATGAAGTTTTAGGAAGCTTTTTAAAAGAAATAGGAATATTTCACCAATCCACTTGTGTTGACACGCCCCTAACAAAATAGAATTGCTGAAAAAAAGAATAAACGTTTACTTGAAGTTTCTTGTGCCGTCATGTTTTCAATGAATGTTCCTAAGTATTTTTCGGGTGAAGCCATTTTAAAAGCAGTATATTTGATTAACAAGATGCCTACTCATATTCCTAACTATATTACACCCCGTGAAAGCATTAATTTTTTTCCCCCAAAACTCGGATAAATTCCAACCTACCTTTGAAATGATGTTCTACAGTCAATAAATTTGGGGACTCCTAATCCTAATCTACCGAGCCCTACTATATCTCCAACACGGGAAGAAATCCTACCAATGGTTCCAATAAAAATGAATTTGAGCTTATGGTTTATAGCAGGGAAAAGGCTCATCAAAAGAGTAGAGAGCCTACTATTGTTCCTGGGCAAGGCCATTCAGAGGTCTTGAGCACTGAAAATTCAAGGTACTCCAAATCCTAACTTGCCTACATTTATTCCTGTTATAGAATGTACAACTATAGGACTCCTTAATTATAGGGATCCCTAATTAGAATCCTTCCTAATATAGAATTCTCTTTGTATATATATGTGTACCTTCTCCTATGAATTAATATAACAAAATATTCTCTCCTATTTACATGGTATCAGTGTCATACCTATAGAAACCAACGTTGAACCTTCCATTCTCGGAGTCAGCAACTTTGTTCTAGTGTTTTTCTTATAAAAAACAAGGACAATCAGTCTCTGGTCGACGTCACCGCCCTTCACGTGACTGTCTCGGTGGTCGGAATTCTGCATTAGAATTTTTGGCGTCCGTGGGCATTTGAGGCAATTTTCAACGTCTCTGTTGGTGTATTGACGCGATTTCCAGTGTCTCTTGAGCAATAGAAGCGATATTCCAGCGCTCCTCTCGTCTACAAAAGGGGTATCGCTGTTACTGTCCGAGTCTTAACAAGTATCTTGTATCAACTGATGTTCCCTTTGTGGAACATATTCCTTTCTTTCTCACGTCTTATACTTCTTTCAGTAAGAGGGATGATGATAATCTGTTGGTTTATCATGTCACTTACCAGTCAACCAATGTTGCTTCTACACCTGTTGCACCCACACCACGACCACCTATTCGCCAGGTGAATTCTAGACGACGAAACCCCCTTGATGCATGTTCGGCGCCTGACTCTTCTACCTATCACTCTTCGCAAAGATAAAGGTCAGTGCACTTATCCTATTTCATCATTTGTTTCTTATGATCATTTGTCATCTTCTTCTTACTCTTTTGTTGCCTCCATAGATTCTGTGACCCTTTCGAAAACTGTTCATGAAGCTTTATCCCATGCTGGTTGGCGTGATGTTATGATAGAGGAGATTAACGCTTTAGATGCTAATAATACTTAGGATTTAGTAAATTTGCCTGTAGGAAAAAAGGTTCTTGGATGCAAGTGAGTGCCTGCAGTCAAAGTCAATCCTGACGGATCAGTGGCTAGGCTTAAAGCTCGTCTTATGGCTAAAAGCTATGCCCAGACTTATTGTGTGGATTATTCTAACACTTTCTCTCCTGTAGCTAAATTAACATCTATTCGCTTGTTCATTTCTATGGTAGCTACACATAATTGGCCTTTACATCAATTAGACATCAAAAATGTTTTCTTACATGGTGATCTCCAGGAGGAGGTTTATATGGAGCAATCACCTGGATTTATTGCTCAGGGGGAGTATGGGAAAATGTGTCAACTTCGAAGGTCCTTATATGGTTTGAAACAGAGTCCACGTGCATGGTTTGAAAAATTCAGTTAGACAATGGAAAAGTTTGGAATACAAAAGAGCAAGTCTGACCACTCAGTCTTCTACAAACAGTCTGAATCCGGCATTATTCTCCTTGTTGTGTACGTTGATGATATTGTTATGACTGGCAGTGATACTATGGGAATTTCATCTCTGAAGTCTTTTCTTCACACCTAATTTCACACAAAAGACTTAAGGATGTTGAAGTATTTTTTTGGGAGTTGAGGTGACAAGAAGTAAGAAATGCATCCTCTTTTCTCAGAGAAAATGTGTTGGACCTATTATCTAAGATAGGAAAGTTGGGAGCTAAGACAAGCAGTGCTCCAATGCTTCTTAATTTGCAACTTACTAAAGATGGTGACTTATTTGAAGATCGTGAGAAGTATAGAAGACTGGTTGGAAAATTGAACTATCTAACAGTAACTCGTCCTGATATTGCATATCCTGTCAGTATTGTAAGTCAATTCATGTCTTTTCCAACAGTTCACCATTGGGAAGCTTTAGAACAGATCTTGTGTTATCTAAAAGGAACTCTTGGACGTGGGATGCTGTATAGAAATCATGGACATGCCCACATCGAATGTTTCTCAGATGCAGATTGGGCAGGTTCCAGGATTGACCGAAAATCCACTACTGGCTATTGTGTTTTTGTTCGAGGAAATTTGATTTCGTGAAAAAGTAAGAAGCAAAATCTTGTGTCCCGATCCAGCGTAGAATCAGAATATAGAGTTATGGCACAATCCGTGTGTGAGATAATGTGGATATATCAGCTCTTAACTGAAGTTGGTCTTAAGGTTTCAATATCAGTAAAGTTGTGGTGTGACAATCAAGTTGCTCTTTATATTGCTTATAATCCTGTATTTCATGAACGAACTAAGCATATTGAAATTGATTGTCATTTCGTTCGTGAGGTGCAACAGCATTTAATCTCTACAGGATATGTGAAAACTGGAGAACAACTAGGAGATATATTCACAAAATCTCTAAATAGAATTCGAGTTGATTATATTTGTAAAAAATTGGGCATGATTAATATATATGCTCCAGCTTAAGGGGGAGTGTTATAGAATGTACAGCTGAAGGATTCCTTAATTATAGGAATCCCTAATTAGGATCCTTCCTAATATAGAATTCTCTATGTATATATATATGTGTACATTCTCTTATGAAATAATATAACCAAATATTCTCTCCTATTTACAATTCCTACTATTTCTGCACAATCACCTAGCCAAGTTTTTGTAGACCTTGATATTCCTATAGCTATTAGAAAAGGAACCCGAACCTGTACCCAACATCCTATTGTCAAATACTTGTCTTATGATAAACTTTCCCATAAATATGAGGCCTTTACTTCAAATATTTCTCACTTGTTTGTTCCAAGAAACATTCAGGAAGCACTAGATGATCCGAATTGAAAATCAACACTGTTATAGGAGATGAATGCTCTTAAAAGGAGTGGAACGTGGGAGATAGTTGACTTGCCTAGAGGAAAGAAAACTTTTGGGTGTAAATGGATTTTCACTAGTAAGTGTAAAGCTCATGGTAGTGTGGAAAGGTACAGGACGAGACTTGTGGCGAAAGGTTTTACCCAAATGTATAGCATTGATTATGAAGAGATGTTTGCCCCTGTAGCAAAAATAAATTCTATTAGTCTTAGTCTTATTGTCATTGGCAGTCAATTCTAAATGGACATTACACCAGTTGGACATAAAAAATGCATTTTTAAATGGAAACTCGGAAGAAGAAATATTTATGAGCTTGCCACTTGGGTTCAAGGGAAAACAAGATAAGAGCAAAGTGTAAACTCAAAAAATCCCTGTATTGTTTGAAACAGTTTCCAATGTCGTGGATTGAACGCTTTGGAAAAGTTGTGACAAGTTATGGGTATTGTCAAGAGTCAGGCACATCATACTATGTTCTACAAACACGGTGAAGAAGGTAAAATTACCATTTTAATTGTGTATGTGGATGACATAATTTTGACAGGTGATGGCATTGAAGAATTGACCTGAAGAAAAAACTTGCCAATTTTTGAAGTTAAAAGATCTGGGAGCATTAAAATACTTCCTTGGAATGGAATTTGCCAGGTCAAGAGAAGGAATTTTCATAAATCAACGAAAATATGTGCTTGATTTGCTTAATGAGACAGGATTACTTGGGTGTACAGGTGCTGATACTCCAATTGAAGTCAACCTCAAGTTAGAAGCTGCCAAACCTGAGAATGTGGTTGATCAAGAGAGATATCAGAGATTGGTGGGAAGACTAATTTACATGTCTCATACGCGCCCAGATATAGCATTTGCAATCAGTATGGTGAGTCAATTTATGCACCCTCCTGGACAGGATCACTTGGAAGCAGTGTACAGGATTCTGAGGTACTTAAAGGGCTCACCAGGTAGAATACTCATGTTCAAGAAACGAGGTCATTTGCAAGTAGAGGTGTACACAGATGCTGAAGGGGTAGGAAGTATAGTTGATAGACGATCTACCTCTGGATATTGCACCTTCATTGGAGGAAACCTAGTCACTTGGTGATGCAAAAAACAGATTGTAGTAGTGAGGAGTAGTGCAGAAGCCAAGTTCAGAGCACTTGCCCTTTGGAATTTATGAAGCTATGTGGTTAAAAAGACTTCTTGAAAATTTGAAGGTTCATGTTTCTCCTCTCATGAGAGTCTACTGTGGCAACAAGGCTGCCATTTCAATTGCTCATAATCCAGTCCCCCATGACAGAACCAAGCAGGTGGAAGTTGACAAATTCTTTGTCAATGAGAAGCTTGATTGTGGTATGATTTGCATCCCCTATGTATCTACTACTGAACCAGCTACGGACATCCTTACCAAAGGACTACACAAAAGACAGTTTTAAGTTTTAAGAAGCGAGCTAGCCATGGAAGATATCTACAAGCCAGCTTGAGGGGGAGTTTTGAATAAGAGAGATTCGGTTTCAACAGAACTGGATTTTAGGGGATATGATAGACATGTAAAATATAAATTGTAGAAATCCCGAATAATTAGAGATTATTTTGTATTAGCTTGTAATTGATTATGTTTGATTAGGTGCCTTATTTAGATTAGGTAAATTTCACTTTTCCTTTTCCGAAATCTTACCTTTTGTAGTTCTCTACTTGTACTATAAATTCAGTCCATTAGGTTGTAAATAAGGTGTCCGAAAGTAATACAAATTACTCTCATATTTCATTCCTGTTTCTATATGGTATCAGAGCAAGGTTCATTCCTAACCTAGCCACCTTAGTCATAAGCCGTCAATGGCAGAAAACGTGGAACACATGACAACCTCAGAGTCTGCCAACAGTGAAGTTGAATCCCACTCAGCCATGAGCCCTGGTGGACTCGATAATTCATCATTCCAATTCACGGTAGAAAAATTGAATGGAAAAAATTATCGAGAATGGGCTCAGTCAATTAAACTTATCGTTGACGGAAAAGGCAAACTAGGATATCTTACCGGAGAGAAGAAGCCAGCTCCGACCGACACGGCCCATCTGCAGAGATGGCAATCAGAAAATTCGATGGTTACAGCGTGGATGGTCAACTCCATGACTTCTGCAATTGGAAAAACTTACCTCTTCCTCCCAACAGCAAAGGACGTATGGGACGCTGTACGGGACATGTACTCAGACACTGAAGATTCATCCAAAATTTTTGAAATCAAAACTAGACTATGGCAGACGAAACAAAGGGACAGAGAGGTGACAGACTACTATCTCGAAATGAATTCTCTCTGGCAAGAACTCGACCAAAACCTTGAAGAAGAGTGGGATAGCCCAGTTGACAGCGTACGGTACAAGAAGAAATTGGAGAACGAAAGGTTGTATGAGTTTCTGGCCGGCTTGAATCGGGACCTTGATGACGTAAGGGGCCGGATTTTGAGCAAACGACCCTTACCGTCGTCGCGTGACGCCTTCGCCGAAGTCCGCCGGGAAGAGAACAGACGCAAGATAATGCTGAAGGAAGGAAAGCCGGGCCTGGAAGACGAAGACGCTGGATCTGCGTTGATCTCCAAAGGGTTTGGGCCTAATGGGCCTAAACTGTATTTTAAAAGTGATGGGCCAAGTGGGTCGGCGGTCCAAGGGTTTAAAAACTATGGGCCAAATCAAATAAAGGGCACTTATGGATTGGGCCCAACTTCTAAAGGGTCATATACCAACGGGCCTGGATTGAAACAAAGAGGGGGACGCCCTTGGTGTGATCATTGCAAGAAGCCAGGACATAAAGAAGACACATGTTGGGATTTACATGGGAAACCAGCAGATTGGAAATCAAGACAAACTAACAAAACTCGTGGTTATCAGGCATATGTTGATCCTGTTGAAGAAAAAAATAACTCCAATCCAAACGGTGCATTCAATCCCGAGCAGATGGAGCAACTCTATAAAATATTCTCCAGTTTCCAAACATCTGTACCATCTAGTTCACTAGCCCATAAAGGTAATTTTTTAAGAGCCTTCTATACAATCGCCCCATCCAAAACTCCCTGGATTATTGATTCTGGTGCGTCCGATCACATGACGGACTCTTACCATCTTTTTTCTACATATTCCACTTGTGCTGGCAATATCAAAGTAAAAATCGCAGATGGGTCACTCTCACCTGTAGCAGGAAAAGGGAGTATTCTTATTTCTAATTCAATAACTCTAGAGTCTGTTCTTCATGTTCCAAATTTATCTTGTAACTTGCTATCAATTAGTCAATTAACGAAACAGTCCAATTGCTCGGCTAAATTTCTTCCATCTTATTGTATCTTTCAGGACCTATCATCGGGGAAGACGATTGACAGTGCTAAGGAATGTGAGGGACTTTACTACTTTGAAGAGGCAGATGTGAGTAAACGAAATCAAATTGTAACTTGTGATTCTGCTTTTATCCCTAGAGATGATGAAATTCTGTTATGGCATTTTAGAATGGGTCATCCCAATTTTCAATACTTGCAACATATTTTACCTACCATATTTTCAAATAAAATTACTGCTAATCTTCAATGTGAGTCTTGTGAATTGGCAAAACATCACCGTACCTCTTTCAAACAATCTACATACAAACCATCGAAACCCTTCTCCTTAATTCACAGTGATCTATGGGGCCCGTCTCGAATCCCAAATCGAACTCACAAAAAATGGTTTGTAACATTTATTGATGATCATACTCGAATTTGTTGGGTTTATCTCCTAAATGAAAAAGCTGATACTCGAACCGTGTTCATAAATTTTCATTCAATGATCCAAACACAATTCCAGACGAACATCCAAATTTTGCGCACCGATAACGGTACAGAATACTTTAATAACACCTTAAACGAATACCTCCAGGATCATGGAATTATCCACCAAAGTTCTTGTGTCGACACTCCCCAGCAAAATGGGATTGCCGAACGAAAAAACCGACACCTCCTTGAGGTTGCCCGTGCATTGATGTTTACCACAAATATGCCTAAACATTTCTGGGGAGATGCCATTTTAACCTCGGCTTATCTTATAAACAGAATGCCCAGTCGAATACTCTCATTTAAATTACCTCTCCAAAAACTTCGAGAATCCTTTCCCACTTCCCGCCTTGAGTCAAACTTACCTCTCCGAATATTCGGTTGTATTGCATTTATCCATATACACCCTCATCACAGGAGTAAACTTGACCCTCGTGCACGTAAATGTGTCTTCATTGGATACTCCCCTACCCAAAAAGGCTACAAATGCTATGATCCGTCCACAAGAAAAGTATTTGTTAGCCTGGATATTACATTCTTTGAACGCACCCCCTACTTCAAAAATTCCTCTCTTCAGGGGGAGATTTGGAGTGAAGATCGGCTCCCAAGTAACGATCGATTCTTTGACTTTGATCTCTCACTCACTAAACCTGTCATAACACCTTCAACCACTCCTCACCTTAATATGCCATTTACAGAAAATACCTTAAACTCAGGGGGAGATGCAAGACAACAGGCTAACAAGGAGATATTAGTTTACTCAAGGAAGCCAAAGCAAATGTATGGAGAGAACCTCACACCTGAGGCATCAAAAGAATCAGAACCGATGATAGTTCCAGATATTCATGAGACTTTTCCTGTTTCAGACACAATTGAGCTCTCAGATAATGACCTACCTATTGCTCTCAGAAAACAACCCCGGTCATGTACTCTTCACCCTATCTCAAAATTCGTTTCCTATAATGCTCTATCTGCAGGATTTCGCACCTTCTCTTCTAATTTGGATAATACAGAAATTCCAAGGGATATTCAAGAAGCCATGACTATTCCAAAATGGAAAGATGTAGTTCTAGAAGAGATGCAAGCACTGGAGAAAAACAAAACTTGGGATGCGGTAGAGTTACCAAAAGAAAAAAGACCTGTTGGGTGCAAATGGGTATTTACTGTGAAGTACAAAGCTGATGGGACAATTGAACGGTACAAAGCTCGTCTAGTTGCAAAAGGATATACACAGACCTACGGGATTGACTACACAGAAACATTCGCCCCTGTAGCAAAGTTGAACACAATTCGGGTCATCTTGTCCTTAGCAGCGAACCTGGATTGGCCTCTCCAACAGCTTGACATCAAGAATGCATTTCTGAACGGCGAATTAGAAAAAGAGGTCTTTATGACGTTACCTCCAGGCTTCAGTAAGGGGAATGAAGAAAACAAAGTGTGTAAACTTAAAAAATCTTTATACGGCCTCAAACAGTCACCAAGAGCATGGTTTGACAGATTTGCAAAAGTGTTAAAGAGTCAAGGATATCAGCAGGGACAGTCAGATCACACGATGTTTTACCAACTATCTGAAGCTGGGACGAAATCAATCTTGATTGTATATGTTGATGACATAATACTAACCGGAGACAATATATTGGAACTAGAGAGACTTAAGAAAAGCTTATCCACGGAGTTTGAAGTAAAAGACTTAGGACAGATGAAATATTTCTTGGGAATGGAAATAGCCAGATCGAAGAAGGGAATTAGTGTTTCACAGCGAAAATACATTCTTGATCTTCTAACTGAAACATGCATGCTTGGATGTAAACCAAATGACACTCCCATGGACCAAGGAAAAAAAGGGGAAGATGCTGGAAGAATAGTTGAAAAAGACAGATATCAACGACTAGTTGGCAAATTAATCTACCTTTCACACACTAGACCTGACATTGCATTCGCGGTTAGTGTGGTAAGCCAATACATGCATTCTCCAAAGGAAGCTCACTTAGAGGCAGTATACAGAATACTTAGATATCTCAAAGGTACTCCTGGGAATGGACTTTTCTTCAAGAAAAATGAAAGAAATGGAGTAGAGGTCTTTACTGATGCAGATTGGGCTGGATCAATAGAAGATAGGAGATCAACTACTGGCTACTGTACTTTCGTATGGGGAAATTTGGTAACTTGGAGAAGTAAGAAGCAAAATGTAGTAGCTAGGAGCAGTGCTGAAGCTGAGTTTAGAGCAGTTGCACAAGGTATATGCGAAGGGCTATGGATAAAGAAACTATTGGAGGAACTACAGACTGGGGTAAATCTCCCAATCAAGCTCTATTGCGATAACAAAGCTGCTATCAATATCTCTCTCAATCCAGTCCAACATGATCGAACCAAACATGTCGAAGTAGATAGACATTTCATCAAAGAAAAAGTTGAAGACGGGATTCTATGCATGACATATGTGCCCACAAAAGAACGAATTGCAGATATCTTCACCAAAGGACTATCTCGACCAAATTTCGAGCATTTAATTAGCAAGTTGGATATGATCAATATCTACGATCCAACTTGAGGGGGAGTGTAGAAATCCCGAATAATTAGAGATTATTTTGTATTAGCTTGTAATTGATTATGTTTGATTAGGTGCCTTATTTAGATTAGGTAAATTTCACTTTTCCTTTTCCGAAATCTTACCTTTTGTAGTTCTCTACTTGTACTATAAATTCAGTCCATTAGGTTGTAAATAAGGTGTCCGAAAGTAATACAAATTACTCTCATATTTCATTCCTGTTTCTATAGAATCAATGACTAAGAATTAGGAAGCTAGTGTACATTCTGTAGTTTTCTGTATTTTGGACTCCTTGGATTTTCTATATAACTGAGGCCTTGTCAATCATTTTGAGTACGGCAATATACAGATTCTGATGTGATCCAGGATGCGCCACAAGAACCTGAGGCAACGGAGTCCATAATATTGAAGACAACATGTCAAGGAACAAGTTTGATGTTGGGGTCGAAGGCCGAAAGGAGTTGGAAGGTGCTCGAATCAAGAAGCCGAACTCGAAGCCAAAATGAAGAACCATATTGCCGCATGGTTCCCAAGCAATGCGATCGCATACAATGGTCAGACAGCGTAGAAGAGGCAGGGTTTATTTCTATGCGACCGCATAGAAATACTCTATGCAACCGCATAGAGTATTTTCGAGTTCAGTTCTATAGTTTTGCGGGAATTTACAGATTTCATTATATTTCTTATTTTGGCAAGTTTTATTATTTTTGGACTCTTGATAGTTCGTGCTTTTTAAGGTTTTCCATAGTTTCCATATAAATAGGAATTTTATTTCATTGTAAGTTAAGTTTTGAATGATAATAAAAGTTGAGTTTTCTCTCCAACGGATCTTCCATGAAAAATGAACTTATCAAATATTTCGTATTAATATTTGTGGCGTTCAAACCAGAACTTATCAAATGATTGGACTACCTTTGTGGCGTTCGCAAATCGGGGTTCTAGTTTCTGCACTTCAACGGGTTTAAGGTTAATATACCTTAAGTTCTTGAGTCGTGAGGCTCGGGTCAAGATCCTATCGTCTACAAACTTGAATTTGGGCTTTCCCGGCGTTTTCGAATTCATTCCGCGAGTTCCATGCGATTCCCCCAACCGGGATTCTCATCAAGTGGTATCAGAGCTGATTCTAGATTCAGGTTATATCGTTTATTTTATTTTATTTTTTTTGTTTTGAGTCTTTGTATTCTTCGTGTTCATGTGTTCAGTAAATATTTTGAGTTTTAGATCCAAAAAATTCAAAAAAAAAAATTCAAAAGTTGTTTTTGTGCTCAATTTGAGTCTAAATCAACTTCTGTTTTCTTTGTCTTTTTCGTAGTCAAATTTTCAAGTTTTGTCAAAAAAAAAAAATAAATAAAAACTGTTCACGTCCGAAATTAAAAAAAAAAAATTTATTTTTTTATTTTTTTTAATCTCTTGGAAATTGTCCAATAATCTATCATCTATCCTTATTCCAAAATCCATTGTATTCAATCCAATCTAAACTCCAATTCAAGAATTACTTTCTTGAATAAAATTCTCACTCATTCAATTCTTTTCTTGAGTTTTTTATTACGCCTACGTTAATGATGAATTATGATTGGGGACTTGTTTTTCAAACCCGGTGCTTTGTGGGTGATACGATGTGCAGTTTGGCCATTGATAAGGAGCATATATTTAATTTGGTTTGTATCACTATGGTGAAAAAATTGGGATTACCTTTAAAACAACATCCTAGGCCTTATCGGTTGACTTGGTTGGAGTGTGGGAAGGTAAATGTGATCAAACAGGCTTTAATGAATGTCACCATTGGGGGATATAGTGATAATGTGTGGTGTGATGTAGTCCCATTAAAATTCTTTCATATTTTGTTTGGGAAACCTTGGAGACATGGGAGGAAGGCTGTGTATGATATGGGGAGGAATACGTATAGGTTTCTTCAGGATGAGAAACACAACTCTGGTGGGTTTGACACTAGCACAGTCTCATGAGTACGAGGACCCATATTTTGTTTTTGGAATTAACAGTTTCAACTGTGTTTTGCTTAAGTCTTTCCTTCAGGCTGTACATTGTATGTGGGAGTTCATGCAACAACAATGGGTGATTAAATTTGTGCTGCAATACAACCATATCTGCGAGATGGGTGGGTACCGTGTATTGATCTTATGCCATAGAATGAAGAATTTTCCATTTGATCCAGGTGGTGCAGTGACGAGCTGGATAGCAGGTTGGTTATCCCCTACACGATCGCAAGGCATGGATTCGAGGACGAATCCTTTCGAAGAGAGAGGGGATGATGTGATCCAGGATGCGCCACAAACTATCAAGAACCCGAGGCAACGGAGTCCATAATATTGAAGACAACATGTCAAGGAACAAGTTTTATGTTGGGGTCGAAGGCCGAAAGGAATTGGAAGGTGCTCGAATCAAGAAGCCGAACTCGAAGCCAAAATGAAGAACCATGCGGCCGCATGGTTCCCAAGCAATGCGACCGCATACAATGGTCAGACAGCGTAGAAGAGGCAGGGTTTATTTCTATGCGACCGCATAGAAATACTCTATGCAGCCGCATAGAGTATTTTCGAGTTCAGTTCTATAGTTTTGCGGGAATTTCCAGATTTCATTATATTTCTTATTTTGGCAAGTTTTATTATTTTTGGACTCTTGATAGTTCATGCTTTTTAGGGTTTTCCATAGTTTCCATATAAATAGGAATTTTATTTCATTGTAAGTTAAGTTTTGAATGATAATAAAAGTTGAGTTTTCTCTCCAATGGATTTTCCATGAAAAATGAACTTATCAAATATTTCGTATTAATATTTGTGGCGTTCAAACCAGAACTTATCAAAGGATTAGACTACCTTTGTGGCGTTCGCAAATCGGGGTTCTAGTTTCTGCACTTCAACGGGTTTAAGGTTAATATACCTTAAGTTCTTGAGTCGTGAGGCTCGGGTCAAGATCCTATCGTCTACAAACCTGAATTTGGGCTTTCCTGACGTTTTCGAATTCATTCCGCGAGTTCCATGCGATTTCCCCAACCAGGATCTCATCAGATTCTTTTTAATACTTAGAAATCGCCTAGTCTTTATCAAAATTCCCTTTTTATGAATTTCAATTTAGATGTTAAGTGGTTGAGCTTTGTGTTACACCTTCCTAGTTTGTTGAGGTCCTCAATTATTGGCATTCATCCAATCTTCTCTTAATTGTCTTATTACATTTTTCCCCCATGCACATATATTTCATTGTTTCAAGATGACAAACTATTAGATTGGGACATGATAAATCTACTGTCTCAAACTTCTACTCTTTAATGAAGGCCATTTGATCAACAGTCTGCAGATTGTATTACTTTTACCTATCTTCATCAGCAGTCTATAGATTTTATAACTGTTACAAAACATGACTCTACTTCTATAGTTATTTGAATTTTTTTTTTTTTTTTTAAGGTTATGATCTATTGTTTCTTTGGTAGAAAGTTGAAGCTACTGTTTGAAAAATAATATAAGAGTACTTTTGTTCCAATTTTTTATTTTTTATTTTTGTCGTGCCTCTTCCTATTTCCTGAATATCTTGGGTTTCCAATTAGTTTCCTCATTTTTCTTTCAATGGAAGACATCATTGCCGTTTGCTACCTAATAGTGAATTTAATTTGTGGATCAGGTGGACAACATTAGTGGCTATCTTCCTGGTCGAATAGTATTTTTCCTGGTATGTCTTATTTCATTATGTGGTATCTCTTACCTATCGTTGGGACTTGGTTGTGTGATTTGTAGCAACACTGTATTCATATTTATTTTTGTGTTCACACTCTTCTGATCTCTACTTGTCTTGCTATATCACATGGATGAATCTATATATATACCATGCCCTTATTTTCAATGTCAAGTGTTAACGGAGGTACTTTTTGTCAATGTTTTTGGTTCTAACCTAGGAGAGTCGATGTAAGACACATTGGTCCACCTGGTAATCTTGAAGAGAATTCCTAATCTAACACTAGTGATAAAAGTGACAGATTATATAAAGTTAAAACATGATTAATTACAACTGTTCCAGAACAACAAGCTCAATGACCCCTGGGTACTTTAGATATATTGTTCTCTTCCCATTAATGTTGCAATTGGCATATTTTGGGTCAATAAATTTCTATAAACTTGTTTCTTTAAGCTGTATGCTGCTTGCCTATCTATTTTTGAACTTGCGACTTATTGAATATGTAAAAAGATCTGGGGGAAAAGGTTTTGCTGTATAACATTCCTCTTAGGTATGAGCTAAAAAAGTATTATGTTATTCCCTTCATGTGCTATTTGTGCATTTATATATTTAATTTTTTCCTCTTTTTTATGCAGCTTTAAATATATCAATAAATATATGACTTCAGATTGTGTTGCTTACCATTTTGCAGGTGAATACACATCTGACACCAAGACCAATTTTGCTTACTAGGCATGGAGAGAGCCGGGATAATGTTAGAGGCAGAATTGGTGGTGACAGTGTGTTGAGGTTCTCTGTTCTTTTTCTTTTTTTTCCTGTTGTGTTAAATTTTCAACTCAATTTGCATAGACTATTTTGAGACTCTGATTTAATTTCCATGATTCTGTTGTTGAAAGTGAAGATCCCTCTTTGGTTAATTTATTCTCGTTCAGACAATGCACAAGTCCTGTAGCCGTTCTTCAACATTTTTTGCTTGAAGATACCATACTGTCTCAAGTCGTCGTATAAGTAATCAGAATACTTCTAGAAATTTTTTAAATAAGCAAAATGCATATGAGAGTAGACTTGACCCTCTATGCAAATTATGGTTCCGTAACGTAATATCAAGGCCAAGGGAGCCATGTCAATGCCATTTAGGGGTTGTGGAAAGTCATTATATCTATATAACTACCCATCATTATACTTTTAGCTTTAGATGTCATGGAGTTCCACTAGCATAAAACTATAAAATTTCGACTAGCTACTGATCAATATTTTTTCTTGTACTTCTTTAGAGTTGACAATTGCTGTGATATGAACTGATTTCTTTCATAGGCTCATAGCCCTCCATTACCTAATATAACATGCTAATACCCTTTGACAGTGATACTGGAGAGCTTTATGCAAAGAAACTTGCTAATTTTGTTGAAAAGCGTCTGAAAAACGAAAGGGCTGCTTCTGTAAGTTTCACCAATTTAAAAGCTTTGGGTTTAGAGATTGAATTAGATGTGTTATTGGATAACTGCTTCTACATAGTTCTTCTGTTCCTTCTGTTCTTCTGAATTTTAAGGTTAGAATTTTTCTTTGCCCTGCCTTGTATACAGTGTTGATTGGAATTGTCTCTGTTGTAGAAATAATCTAATGAAGTATTCTCCGAGAAAATATCTTAACTTCATAGATAGCCATTTTCGATTTGGCTAGCTGGAAATCACAAATTTATAAATTGATAATAATCTCTTGGATCTGATCCATTTATGGCTGAAACAGTACATTTTTTATTGTCAGTTTTGGCTTAGATATAAATCATGTAAGTTTTTTAACTATTTGTAATTTTGGCACTGATTGTGTTTTAAAATGTAGTGCTCTCTTGATTTGCCTCTTTTTGAATGCTTCAAGGGTAGAGGTTGTGGGCAAGATTATAAATTAGGGACCTTATTTCAGTTTCTCCGATATTAAGCTTATAATCTGTTCTGCGTGATTTTTTTCTTTCTTGAAATAACCTATAATCTTATTCTGCAAAATATTTCATGTCTGGGTGGATATAAGGTCATATCATCACGGTATCATGGTTTATGAGATTATATTTCAATGTCACTGTTGAGATATAGGATGGCTCTATATTTGAAGAATTCTGAGAGATTGTATATTCTTATTAATCAAAAGGAATAATACAAGCAGTATATATAGTGGAGAAGACAGAGATTCCTTCCACTTATCAAGGGATACAGGAAAAACATACTCCTTAATTAGTTACAATAAACAAGGAAACTAAATATCGGGTATTACCTAAATTATAGTATTTACAGCTATAATAAAACTAATCATTTACAACTTAATTTCCGAGAACTAAATCCCAGAAATTCTACAATATTTATTCTTCTTGAATAAATATTGCTTGCTGGTCATTGTACTAGTGTCTTTAGTTCAAATGTTCGTTTGAAGAATAAAAGTCATCTCAACGAGTTCTCTGATATTGAATAATACACTGTTAAAATTTATTATTCCTTGAATATCAACTAGAGCTAACGTTGTTAAATTACCAGTTTTTATTGAAATCATGTTTCTCTTGGCTTAGATATGGACCAGTACGTTGCAGAGAACAATTATAACAGCTAGTCCGATTGTTGGATTCCCTAAGGTTAGTTGTGATATTTGCTATTATCTGATTAAACCATAAATTACAGTCATTCGTTAGTGATGCTCCCATCGGTGCTTTAGTTAACTGAATATCTTCATCATCGTATCTTCACTTGTAGATACAATGGCGAGCACTTGATGAGATTAATGCTGGTGTATGTGATGGGATGACTTATGAAGAAATAAAGAAAAATATGCCTGAGGAATATGAGTATGATTCAGATCTTTGAATTTTATTTTTATCTCTTTAGTATATTGGTGCATATTGAACCATAGTATTATCTGACTTGAATCTATGATATTTGTGATGGATGTCTAGCCTAGTGATTATTTTGAACACTGTTTCATTGTCAATCAAATAAGACCAACATCTTCGCATGTAAATTATTTTTATTAAGATTCATTTTTCTGACTTGGTATCATGATAAAGCTTGAGATTTGCAGAACACGATCCTCAATACATTTTAAATATACAATCTTGACAGATCTAAACATTGTTTATGTCTCCTATGCAGTTCTTAATTACTGATTCCGGTAGAACTATTGTTGAACTGTGAGCTCACTCTGTAGTCAAGATCCTGCCCGACAGTGAACAGGAAAAATTTCCTGTGTTGCGTCCATCATGATAATCATGAAAATCCTAGAAAATTTATCATTCCTGGAATTGAAAGTACTTTCTTCCTTGCGACTACCTGTGGCATGTGAATGGGTCCACAACTGCCTTATAAATCTTGTTGGTTATTAAGATATCAAATCTTTTGGCTAGACGCTTTGGTGTTTTTAGCTTATGATGCTTATCCGAGTTCTGTTTCCTTGTTTGCTGTTGAGTTCTGGATCATCGTTAGGTTTGATGGAAACAGAAGCACGAGAAAGGGATCCTTTGAGGTAGAAGCGTTTGTTGTGTTAATGAAGACCTTTTATTGGTGTTATAGATATATTTGTATTCTAGGAAGTAAATATATTTACTTCCTTAATTAGTTTTCTTTCCTAAACATAGATTTGGTAGTTTGTACATACCTAAGAGATTGATGAATATGATAAGGAAAATTATCTCTTCTCCTCTTTGTCGATTATTACATGGTATCAGAGCATTGGCAAGGGGTTTCTGCACATCTCCAGCAGTTCCAGTCATCGCCGACGGCACCAGGAAGGTCGCTCGTCGCCGTTCGGCCTTTGCTCGCCGTCCAACACTGATTTACAGTGTAGTTAGGGTTCTGCCTCCTTTTTCGGCGAGCCCAGTCAGCGCCGCCTGCACCGGGGGAGTCGCCCGTCGCCGTTCAACCTCCTCCCAGCATCGTTCAGGCCTCGTCGTCGTCTAGCATTGAGTTTCAGTGTGTTTGGGTCTCTGATTTCGGCCAACAGTGGGTTTGGTGTTCGGCCAACAGTGGGTTTGACAGATTTCTGGGTTTGTTGTGTGAAGTGTGTGCAAGGGAGTGGAGAAGAAAGGCAGTCGAGAGAGAAAGGACAGCCGGGGTTGTGGTGGATTGTTTGAAGCGTCGGGTTTTCTCGTCCAGACAGGTTCGGCGTTCAAGAATCTTTTGCTTTTGACGTTATTCTTATATTTTTGGGTGTGCACGTGTGTTTGATATTTATTATGGAGGACAAGAAATCATCTATGTCTGATTTAATCCCTATAATGTCAAAAATTACAGAACATAAACTTAATAGACCTAATTATTTAGATTGGAGTAAGACTGTTAGACTTTATCTGCGAAGTATTGCTATGGATAATCACCTGACTGATGAACCACCTAGTGATGACTCGAAAGCCTTATGGCTAAGAGAGGATGCCCGTCTATTTTTGCAAATACGTAACTCCATTGATAGTGAGGTGATTGGTTTGGTAAATCACTGTGAATTTGTGAAAGAACTGATGAAGTATTTGGAGTTTGTGTACTCTGGCAAGGGAAATATCAGATACACTTATGAGGTGTGTCAAGCCTTTTATCGTCCAGAAAAAGGTAACAAATCCCTAACAGACTATTTCATGGATTTTAAGAAGATTCATGAGGAACTTAATATGCTACTTCCGGTCAGCACTGATGTAAAATTTCAGCAAGCTCAGAGAGAAAAGATGGCGGTTATGAGTTTCTTGGCTGGTCTTCCTTCTGAGTTTGAGACTGCTAAATCTCAAATTTTTTCTAGTTCTGAGATATCCTCTTTGGAAGAAGCTTTTAGTAGGGTTCTCCGCACAGAAAATTCAGCTTCTGCTCAACCTAATAGTGCTCTTGTCAGCCGCACCTTTGAATCCGGGAGACAATTATTGAGAAGTGGCAATAAAGGGGAAAACTCAAGTAACTATGATCGAAACTTCGGTACTCGAGGACAGGATTCGGGAGGTGCTGTGTGTTACTATTGTCATAAGCCGGGACATTTGAAGAAAGATTGTAGAAAGTTGCAACGCAGGAATCAATTGCACCAGTCAGCCCATGTTTGCCTATACTAATGATGCGTCTGAGTCCGTTCTAATACCTGCAGATGAGTATGCCAAGTTCTCACAATATCAGGAATCTCTAAAGTCTTCATCTACTCACATTACTGCCATCACTGATTCAGGTAAAATGAACACATGTCTTGCTTCCTCGTCTTCCAAATGGGTCATTGATTCTGGTGCCACAGATTACATGACAGGTAACTCTAGTCTATTTTCTTCTTTCCAGTCACATGCTTCTAGTTCTAAAGTTACTTTAGCAGATGGGACTACATCTCATGTTCTGGGGTCCGGCACAATTATTCCAACACCCTCAATTCCTTTGCAATCCGTTTTAAGTTTACCTAACTTGTCTTTTAATTTAGTCTCCGTCAGTAAACTTACTCGTTCCCTTAACTGTTGTGTCTCATTCTATCCCAATTTTTGTTTATTTCAGGATCTTATGACGAAGAAGATTATTGATAAAGGCCATGAGTCTGGAGGCCTTTACATCCTTGATACACAAATACCAAAGTCCGTTGCCTGTTCTGGAGTTGTGACCCCTTTTGAAGCACATTGCCGGTTCGGTCACCCTTCGTTGTCTATGTTAAAGAAACTTTATCCTCAGTTTTCGAGTCTGTCTTCATTAGATTGTGAGTCTTGTCATTTTGCCAAACATCATCGTTTAAATTCTAGTCCTAGAGTCAATAAACGAGCTAGTGCTCCTTTTGAGTTAGTTCACTCCGATGTTTGGGGTCCTTATCCAGTTGTGTCGAAAGCTGGGTTTAAATATTTTGTTACATTTGTTGACGATTATTCTCGAATGACATGGTTATTTTTAATGAAAATTCGTTCAGAATTGTTCTCTCATTTTACCGTTTTTTGAGCTGAACTCAAAACTCAATTTAATGTATCTGTCCAAACTTTGAGAAGTGATAATGCTAAGGAATATCTATCAGCACCTTTCCAAAACTATATAGTTCAACATGGCATTATTCATCAAACTTCTTGTGTGGATACCCCATCTCAAAATGGCGTTGTTGAACGAAAGAATAAGCATCTCCTTGAAACTGCCAGAGCTTTGTTATTTCAAATGAAGATCCCTAAACTTTTTGGGCCGATGCCGTTTCTACAGATTGCTTTTTGATTAATCGTATGCCTTCCTCCGTTCTGTCTGGTGAGACTCCCTTTCATGTCATTTTTCCTACTAAGTCTTTATTTCCTATTAAACCTAGGATATTTGGTTGTACTTGCTTTGTTCGGGATGTTCGACCTCATGTTACAAAACTTGATCCCAAATCTCTGAAATGTATCTTTCTTGGCTATTCTCGTGTGCAAAAAGGGTATTGATATTACTATCCCGATCTTAACCGGTACCTTGTGTCAGTTGATATTACATTTCTAGAGCACACACAGTTTGCTTCATCTTCAGGTTCTATTAGTCCGTGGGAGGATAATGATTTATTAATTTATACTCTTACATCCCTGAGTCCTGATCTTCCTTCCTCTGCTCCGGTAAGCCTCCTATACAACAGGTTTATTCCCGTCGCCAACAACCTCCTGATCCGGGCCCGGCTCCCACACCTCCTGTTTCATGTCCTGCACCAATATCTTCGTCATCAGATCTGGTTCCCGATTCTAGTGATGATCTTCCTATTGCCCTCCGCAAAGGTAAACGTCAGTGTACTTATCTAGTTTCATCTTTTGTGTCATATAACCATTTATCGTCATCCTCTTATTCTTTTGTTGCATCTCTTGACTCTGTCACTATTCCTAAGACTGTTCATGGTGCTTTATCTCATCCTGGATGGCGTACCGCTATGATTGAGGAGATGAATGCTTTAGATGACAATGGTACTTGGGCCCTAGTACACTTGCCTGCAGGTAAAAAGGCTATTGGTTGTAAATGGGTGTTTACAGTTAAAGTCAATCCTGATGGGACCGTTGCTAGATTAAAAGCTCGACTTGTTGCTAAGGGGTTTGCTCAAACATACGGTGTTGATTACTCTGACACCTTCTCTCCCGTTGCCAAACTTACTTCTGTCAGGTTATTTATTTCTATGGCAGCCACATATGATTGGCCTCTGCATCAATTAGACATTAAGAATGCGTTCCTTCATGGTGATCTTCAGGAGGAAGTTTATATGGAGCAACCACCTGGTTTTGTTGCTCAGGGGGAGTGTGGGAAGGTTTGTCACCTTCGTAAATCATTGTATGGCTTGAAACAAAGTCCACGGGCCTGGTTTGGAAAGTTTAGTCAAGCTATTGAAAAGTTTGGCATGACGAAGAGTAAGTCCGATCATTCAGTCTTCTATAAGCAGTCTGTAGCCGGTCTCATCCTATTAGTTGTCTATGTTGATGACATCGTTATTACTGGAAGTGATTCTGGTGGTATTTCATCTCTAAAATCTTTCCTTCACAGTCAGTTTCACACAAAGGATCTAGGGACACTAAAGTATTTCTTGGGTGTTGAGGTGATGAGAAGTAAGAAAGGGATCCTCTTATCGCAAAGAAAGTATGTGCTTGACCTGTTGACTGAAACAGGAAAATTGGGGGCTAAACCGTGTAGCACTCCAATGGTTCCTAATTTGTAGCTTACAAAAGATGATGATCTGTTTGAAGATCCTGAGAGATATAGAAAATTGGTTGGGAAGCTGAATTATCTTATTGTGACTCGTCCAGATATTGCCTATTCAGTTAGTGTGGTAAGTCAGTATATGTCTTCCCCAACTGTCGATCATTGGAGAGCTGTAGAACAGATTTTACGCTACTTAAAAGGAGCGCCTGGGAGAGGCATTTTGTATAACAATCATGGCCATACTAGGATTGAAAGTTTTTCAGATGCTGACTGGGCAGGATCCAAAGAAGATCGAAGATCTACTTCTGGTTATTGTGTATTTGTTGGAGGAAATTTGGTTTCATGAAAAAGTAAGCAGAATGTGGTTTCACGTTCGAGTGCAGAATCAGAGTATAGGGCTATGGCTAAATCTGTATGTGAAATAATGTGGATACATCAGCTCCTCACTGAAGTGGGCCTCAAGATTTCAATACCGGCTAAGCTATGGTGTGATAATCAAGCTGCTCTTCATATTGCATCTAACCCAGGCTTTCATGAACGAACGAAACACATTGAGATTGACTGTCATTTTGTTCGTGAGAAGATCCAACAAGGTTTGATTTCTACAGGGTATGTGAAAACAGGAGAACAATTGAGAGATATCTTCACAAAGGCTCTAAATGGGGTTCGAATTAATTATCTTTGTAACAAGTTGGGCATGATAAACATCTATGCTCCAACTTGAGGGGGAGTGTTATAGATATATTTGTATTCTAGGAAGTAAATATATTTACTTCCTTAATTAGTTTTCTTTCCTAAACATAGATTTGGTAGCTTGTAAATATACCTAAGAGATTGATGAATATGATAAGGAAAATTACCTCTTCTCCTCTTTGTCGATTATTACAATTGGGGAGTAATTGAGTGGCCCTTGTATTCTCAAAGGAACAATACACAACATAGGCTTAATTTCTTAATATCCAAGTCTAAAACAGACATCTAGATATCATAGGAAATTAACCTCGCTGATGGAAAGAGAAAAAAATAACGCACTACTAAACTAGGAAACAAAATGTTGATAGATCCTTAAATATCTTGGAACTTCCTTGCAACAACATATATAATTTGACCAAATTAGCAAGCAATGTGATATGTGAATACTATGTTTTCATTGTCAAGTCTTATTTGTCATGCATAAATCCTGTTGAACAAAAATTTAAAAAAAAATAAATAAAAAAATAAAATTGTCATTGTTATGAATTAGTTGACTGATACTCTCCTCATAGTTATCCACTGTTGATATGTAAGCTTTTATTCTTCAACATCGTGTACAGAGTTTTTTGATATGTATTCTTGTCAAGTTTATTCTATGTTTCTTTCCTTCATTTTTTTTTTTTTTTTTTTTTCAAATTTTTTTCGTGGCAGGGGGCATTTCTTGAAGCCACTAGTTTTTAAAGTTCATTGTGTTCTTAATATTACAGGTCACGGAAAAAGGAAAAATTGAGATATAGATATCCACGTGGGGAATCTTATCTAGATGTTATACAGAGGTTTGCATTGAAACTCATTGCTAATTGTTCCTGGAAAAATTCAGTTTATCTTTTTATTATGCTTGGGTAATGTTATTTGCCTTTGGGCCTCTTTCAGGTTAGAACCTGTGATTATTGAACTTGAGCGACAAAGAGCTCCTGTTGTGGTGGTATCTCACCAGGTTTAACTTTTCAATATGAAACTGAAGTCTCGTCCCAAAATGGCAGTGTTTCAGAGTGCTAAAATGTTGTTATATGATACTTTCTTGTAGGCAGTACTGAGAGCTTTATATGCTTATTTTGCTGATAAGCCGTTGAAAGAAATACCCCACATAGAGGTAATTTTTGCATGGTGATTGATACTGTTGGATGATTATTCACCGTACTTTATGCATGAAATTGAAGTGACAAATTCTTACTCATTGTTTTTACAATTAACTAGGAGTTCTTTTCAGTTGCAACATTTATAGCATGTACATGCTTTTATGATATAATGATATATCATTGTTCCTTTTATCACAACAATCTTACTGGTCATAATTCAGAGATTCGGAATTTTAATTAATGCTTAAGTTGCAAAGAAGCTTCAAATTATGGTTTTGTACTTTGCAGATGCCGCTTCATACAATTATAGAGATACAAATGGGAGTCGGTGGTGTCCAGGAGAAAAGATATAAGCTCATGGATTAAATTTGACTGAGAAAGCTGCTTACGTAGAACTTTAAACACATGGTACACTAGCAAGGCTCCATATTATTGAATGTTTCTTCGCTTACAGGAACTAACCTTAATAGGCTTATGTGACATGACGATATAGTAGTCCTCAGCGTCAAATTTCTGCAGTGCTCTCTCTCTCTCTCTATAGAAGGGAGAGGGTCACGCACTCGGGAACAGGTGCATATGTACGCGCAAATCCCTTCAAATGTTGGTGGCTTCATCATGTATTAGTATGAATCTTGTAATTTTGTCGTGTCTTTGTTTTTTAATTGGTTATAAAGCACACCAACTTCCGAGCATTAGGAACTGTAAATTTAAACAGTTGCTTCTCGTTGACAATTGGATTCTTCAATGTTATGCATTTGTCTGCTATCTCTTTGATTATTTTTTGGTGAACTCATTAGTGTTATTGTTGATGCAGGAGAAAAGTTTTGACTTATTATTGGCCTTGTAGGCCATCTAAAACAAGTCAGATGCTAGGTAATTAGATGGCCTAAGGTCTTGGTTGTCTTTGGTCCTTAATCTTCGAGGTGTTTAGATCAATTTGTATAGGTTCTGGGTTCAACATCTAACACCTGTCTGGATAATTTCTGTTTTTGATAGAAGGGCTTCTTAAGGAAGTTACTTTGCACTAGCTTCCTTAAAAAAAATTTCTAACCAAATAAAGTACTTCTGAAAAATTATCCCTACATATCAGAAAATATTTGTCTTAGAAATAATTATTAACTTTTCAAAAGTCCTCTCAAACAAGTTGGCAGGGCATCTCATTACTGCATGCATACAACTTGGTTTTGGGGTGGCCTGACTTGTAAATGGCACAACTGGGTGTGGGGATGGGTGGTCGTATGAAATTCGCAA
Organism: Osmanthus fragrans; assembly: GCA_019395295.1. NCBI lineage: Eukaryota > Viridiplantae > Streptophyta > Magnoliopsida > Lamiales > Oleaceae > Osmanthus > Osmanthus fragrans. The sequence goes on along the minus strand of CM033343.1, from coordinate 18,837,898 downwards.
GTATATGGTATCGTAAACAAGTAATATAATGATGGATAAAGTATCATTCTCACAAGAATTACATACTAATTAATTTAGGATTAATTAATTTTAATTTTAATTGAATAGTCAACCCTTGATTATCAATTCTATACTAATCTATCTAATTAAACTAACTATTAATTATGAAGCTTTTGTAAATTTAAATAAGATGATTACTAAAACTCTGAATCTCCTTATTAATCCGCTTTAATGTAATTCAATAGCATGACAATATGTGTACATTCTAGTTGATCAATGTTCCTAATTTAATTAGTAGTTTTTCTCAATAACAATTAAATATATCATTTCATGTGACTTTCATATATCTTTATGAAATATGTGAACATGAAAGTATGCATTAAAAACATTAGAACATCTATAGAAATTATGCAAAATATAGAGGTATATCTCTATTCCTCATTGGAGATGACAATGACTATTATAACGTGCTTTTTATCTTATTGTTTCTCTCGATAATAATGAAATTCACACAACATTCCAATTAGTTACCATTTAATTGAAAAGAATTAAATTCTATAACACTTATCTAAAAATAAACATATATGTTCCTTCATGTCCAAGTAATTGGAAACCTTAGCCAAGCAATACAAAATCACAAGAAATCATAATTAATTGGAAAAACAAAACTTGAATTTTAGATTGATGAAGGAGAAGATGAATAGAAATCTTGATCTCTTGAATTTCCTCAATTGTCTTGATGAATCGTCTCTTCCCGTTTCTCCAAAAAAATCAAGGTTTAATTTTCAATTGGTTGAAATCTTACAATTGTCCCTTAATTCTCTATTATTTGACCTCTTGTTTCTTGTAATAATGGATGATAAATAATGTATGAGAGGTGTCCACTAATGTATGATAATGCTCTATATTACCGAGTTTGAAAATATGTTGACAATCTCAACAAAATTACGTCTCAAGAAAAATGTGTCAAAATAGGAAGCTGCTGTGAAATTTCAATTCGGCGTAGCGTTGATGCACTATACTTGTTGTCCACCACTCCTCTTTGTGCCTTCTCAGCGCTGAGGTGCTATGTTTATAGCTCTAAGGCGCTACACTTGTTGTCATCGCTTTTGATTTTTTGTTCATTTTGAGTTTTTCTTGAAATATTATTTATCCTCCGTATTCCAATTGCATTCAATTGAGTCCAAACATCCTCCAATCGTCGATATTATTTTCGAATCAACTATTGAATGTATGCAATTTAGTTCCCGGACTTTGAATTTCCCCATTTTTCGCTTCTTTCTTTTAATTTAACTTCCAATCATCGGGTTTCGCCTAATAAACTTAATATATAAGACACTAGGACATAATTAATCAAAAGAACTCCTAAATGTCTATATTTTAAGGCATAGATAAGTGTATAAAACACGCTGCCAAACTTAAACATTTGTTTGCCCTCAAACAAAACCATAACATAACTCAACAAACAAGCAAGTAATAAAGTTTGGTTAGATAACTTGTCGTTTTGTCTCAGGATTAGAATCATTGTTTTAAATCCATTAATAGCTTCAAGGTCAAAATACTAAAATCAATATCAACTTCTTCAATGCAAAACTAATGTGTATGAGTGTGAAAAATTTAACAAAACATAATGAATCCACAAGTTGATTCTCAAACCTTAATGGTCAAATTTGTCATTTCTTCACTCGTAAGATACATACTCTCAAACATAATGAATCCACAAGTTGTAGCAAAGAAGGGTAGACCCAAGCATAGGTGGACCCAGGAGGTTAGAGTTGGGGGGTCTTAAAATGAAAGATATTAAGATGAAGTCGTGCTCCCCCCGAAAAAAAATTTTGGAGTTCAGGGTAGCACAAATATTCATAATGATTAAAGAACTTGTATAATTAAAATAAACTCAGTGCAACTCAAATATAAGAATGAAAACAGTAAGAGAACTCAATATATGAATGTCTTAGACTTGCCAAAAAAATTAACGTAAGAGATATTTTATTACAATCGTTCTCTACGTGTTCTCATACTTTGATAACGCTTCAGAATTACATCATTTTCGATTTTGGCAAAAACATTTTTCTCAATATATGCAATCAAACTATCATTCAACCATTTGGAAGTGTTTTTGAGGATGAAATTCCAAAATTTAGTTACCTTTAAAGTAGAAATTCTAAGACTTATAATAAACATGTTTGGGAGTGTATTTTCAAGTTTATGAGCTAGTCAATATCATTTTTATCCACACAATCTACTCACAATTTTTATCTACACATTAAATAAGATTATGATCGACAAAAAGGTTTACCAAATATAACATAATAATAATAATAATTACGAAATTTTAAAATTTGTAATTAAGAGCTTGCATATAGAGAAAGATATTTTTAAAATTTGGGGGGGGTGTTTCACAAACAAACAAACAAAAAAGGAAAAATTGGGGGGGTCCCAGGACCCTGCGAGACCCCCCTAGGTCCGCCTATGGACCCAAGATTAGGGGTAAGCGTGTGTTGAATTAGGTCGATTTTTTACCCAACTCAAACAAAAATCCAACCCAACCCATTTATGTGTTTGAATCCAACCCAATTCAAGTCAATCAAGTTTCGATCGAGTTATATTGGGTTGGACTTTGGACAAAAAAAAATTGTTAGACAATAATCTAATGAAATCAAAACAGTAAAAACCATCTGTAAGGAATTTTATGGGTTCATGGCTGCTACCAACTTACTTAATTATGAGGATCAGAGGCAACATCATGGAAAAGAAGAAAAAATTAAATCGGTTCACAAAAACAAAAATTTCAATTTTAAACTAAACTATCCCAACCCTAAAAATTAATCACTATAGAAAAATTACTAATAAATAAGGAATTTAACAAAAAAAAAAAAACCTTTAAAAACAAAGCAAATAACGAAAATTTCATGAAAAAAAATGAAAAAACAATTTATTGAAGAAGATTGACGAACTGACCGGCTATAGCGATTAACATCAACTTCAAATGGGATTCAGTCAGAAATTGGAGGAAAATCAGCAATGACTGACCACAGACAATCAACGATCAACGTCGACAACAGAAAAATGAAGATCAGCATCGACGATTTGAGGGGAGAACGAGAGAGAATGAGAAATTGGCTTTAAGTATGAGTAGTGCTATGGGTACATGCCCAAGTTAACAGAATTGTTACAAGAATTCAAAATTTAAATGACGTGGCAGGCAACTGAAGTAAAAAAACATAAAGAAAAGGGAAAAGAATGACATGGGCCAAGAAAAACACAATTTCTCCCCGAATGCCAAGGAAAGCGCCATTTTTCCCAAATCTCGAGCTAGAGAAACCTGCCATTACTCATCTCCACATCTCCAGCCAACATCCAATTGCCAATACTCTACATCTCTGGCCAACATCTCGCCAACCAACCCAATAAAACCTCCGGTCAATTTTTTAAGCATGTTTCTTATGCATTTTTTTATCGGTAAATGTGTAATACATATTGATCAAAATCAAGTACAAATACACAGGGCATACCCGGGTAGTCAAAAATCATGTGAAAACAACAAGTATACAGGGCATACCCAGGCAATCATAAAGGAAAGATATACAAGTAAAATTAGCTAAGAACCGCTAGCTAAGGAAGTGTAATATATTAAAAACATGCATAAGAAAATTCTATGTTTTTTCTTATGCATTTTAGCTATTTAGTTGCTAGAAAATTCTATGTTTCTTTAATTTTTTTGCACTGGAGTTTCCACCTAAACCTCCGGTCAAGTCTTTAAGGTCGAAGAACATCAAAAGAATGATGTAAAACCTAGTTTTTCTGTCTTTCTTTTGCTGTGAAAAAGTTTACGACGGACCCAATAAAACCTTCTGTCATATTTTCAAGTATTATTCTTATGCATTTTAGTTATTTGATTGCTAGAAAATTCTAGGTTTATTTAATTTCTTTTCATTGGATTTTTCACCTAAACCTCTGTTAAGCTCTTTAAGGTTGGGAGTGGAATAAGGTTGAATTTGTATAAAGTATTGGCATGAATGGCACAAGGAAATGATTGTTACCTTGAATATTTGTTTCCCTTGCTTTTCAAAGATTGATCCACTGTGAATATTAGCTTTTAGAACCAGTAATTTCAAGTTAGAATTAATCAATATAACTGTAACTGGGTTTTTTTTCAGTGCTCTTCAATGCTCATGTGGGGAATATGAAGAATTGAAATGATTATGCTCATTGTAGTTTCATTTCTTGTTTCGCAGATAACTGAAATCCAAAAGTGACTTTTGGTTGCACTGAGTTTCTAGAGTCAGTAGAACAAATATTGTGTCTTGAGAATTAAGTTCTTACATTGAACTTACTGTTGGTCTGACTTCTTAGAATGATGCTATCGCCAGTAAATCCATATAAGGGTGAACACATGGGAGTGAGCTTGTGATCCACCAACATCTTATCATAGGTGGAGCCAAATAATATGTTTATCAAACTCCCATTGTCTACAAGCATGCACTTCAATCCATTGTGAGCTATAATATCCCTTACCGCTAAAGCGTCACAGTGGGGATAATGCAGACCTGCAGTATTCTTTTGGGTAAACGTAATAGACTCTATTGGCCTCTCCTTCTAGGAATGGTTAACTATGCAGTTGGCCATGGGTGGATCATTTGCCTTTCTAGCATAGTTTTTTTGTGCATTTCGAGAATCGCTTCCTACACGTGATTCCCCCATAATCGTATAGATCTCTTTAATAAGCGTGTTCTCTATGGCGACATGTAGGTCTCTCTTTTGCCTCTGCCCATCCCTAGCCATTTCTCTATCCTCATTCATCCAATGATGAGACGAGTGTTCCCTCGTGAGTCGCCTCATGTAGGAGATAGATCATGTCTTAGGGGGTTCTCTTGAGGGTGATTCTCATTCCTTGTATCTCGAGGATTACTACTATCAATGGATCGAAGGACGTCCATATATTCACTTGTGTCATGGCCATAGAATTGTTGGAACGAACAATAGGTTCGCACCTCACCGGTGGGCCTATTTCTAGGCCCTCCGCCTTTCCATCTATTCCTTGGGTTAGAGCCTTAGAGGGCCTCCGGGATGTTTCGACCATCATTGCTATTGGGTCCAATGTTTTTACAAGCAAGTGTTGGTTCTACATTTAATGTTGATATAGCTAAGGCTTGTCTTAAAGTAGGGCTACAACGTGTCCATCCTAAGTCCACTGTTGATTTAACAAATGTGAAGTGGTCAAGTGGGACCTCTTTCCATTTGACTCTGGGACAGTAGGTGTCCTCATGCTTCTCTATTTCAATGATCGATCATCACTTGTTTAACGATCTTAATCCTCATCATCTCTACTAGCTCGTCATATGTGGTAGGATTTTTATTTCATACATCCCTCCAAAATAGGGTATTCATGTTTGGGCTTCCCTTTAGGGTTGACAGGGGCTCTTTGTTAGTGACATGCTTACAGTATGTTATCTCATCGGTTAAAGGAGCTAGTTAGTTCTTCAATGTTTCACATATTGCCTGTCTCCTATCTTGGAGACGTTTGATAAGGGTTTCCACATCTTTCCTGGATAGGTATTGATTCAAGAACGCATCCTTCAAATCAGGCTAGCTCCTGATGCTTAATGGTAGCAATCTGCCATACCAAACTTTAACCGCTCCTCGCAGAGTTAAGTGGAAAGCCTTACATTTCAGTGCTCGCAAAGCGCCTCTCAAGCTCATCTATATTTTATACTTATTAAGGTTTTTCTCCAGGTCACCTTTTTCTTCACATTTTGGAATCTTAGGGGGTACAAAGTTGGGAACATAGGGAAACTTAGGGCTGGGAAAAAATCCCGAACCGAACTGGACCCGAATCGAACCGAACTAAATCGAGTGGTTCTTTCGTAAGTGAAATACCCGAATAGGTATCTGAATCGAGAACCGACGAGTTCAGTTCGATTCGGTTCTCGGTTCTAGACCCAGAATCGAAGAACCGAATAAAAATCGAATTTTTTAAAAATTTTATATATGGGATAAATCAAATTATTTTAATTTTAAAAAATAAATTAACAAAGATAGAGTTTGCATTGAATATACTGAGTTCTATGAGGGTATTTAGACAGGTAATAAAATATATATTATAATTTTTCTTATGAAATCTTATTAGTTGAACAATTTTTAGTTTATTTATGTTTGTTAATTGTGATTTTTCAATTTTTTTTGTAGAGTTTCTTAGTATCTAGTATCTATGAGTTTATGAACTCTAATTTATATGGATCACAAATGTTTTAGTATTACTAATTTACTATCTACTTTTTGTTATTTGTGTACATTGATAAATTAATCTTATTGGACAATTTGTTATTTATATATTATTAAACTGGAATACATTAATTTGTAAAAACTAATATTGAACATGTCAGACCGTAGTGTCGTTATAAATGTTAAAACATTTAATTATAGTATGGAATCGAACCCGAACGGTTCCAAAATTATATTTGGACTCGACGGTTCATATTACTAACTACCGAAAAATTTTCAGTTCTGTTTGGTTCTCTTCAGAACCGAACCGAATCGGACCGTGCCCAGACCTAGGAAAACTGCAAAGCTCTCGAGAGAAAAAGAGATTGTCATCGTCAAGCATATAGGACCGGCACAATCCGTCAGAGTCATTCCTATCATCTTGGTATCAAGGTGGAGGCTGCGATGGCCCTCCTCAATTTTCCCAATCCACTAGGTTTTGCCTTTCTCGCCTATTCCTAGGTGGGAAATGAGTCTCTTAACTCTACATTTGTTCTTGTTGCCGAACTGTTTGATGCGTGGATTGGATCCTATTCCAGGCCTTTGCCCAATCCTGTCGAATAAGCTAACGGACCTCTGAGGTCATTTTTGTTAATAATCTCGAGGAAAGTTATCCTCTCCGAACTGAGGGTCATTGGCATGACGTCTTAAGGCATAGTTGGTTGAAACGTCTACCCCAACTTCCCTTTCAACAGGGACCTCTCTCATTTGTCGGCTCGAATGTGCCCTTAGATTTTGCACTTCTTCATTTTCTTGGCGTTGGTCGTGAGCTGGTTGGGGTCTACTCTGAAGAGTTTGAAAACCTCTTTGACCCTGAACTTGTATGAGGAGTTCATGCATTGCTAGATTTTGTACTACAATGCTTCTTATGTTGGTAGCCATTTGGGCTACCTTAGTGGTTAGTCGTGGAGCCATCCTTTCACCTTGATAGTGACGTTGGGAAGGTCTTTGGTGAGTAACATTGGCTTGGAGGACTTCTTCTTCATAGACCTCCCTTACTCTCTTGGATTAATGTCGTTGCTTGAACTCATTAATCTAGCTTGCAAACTCCTTTTTTAAGGAGTAACAATACAAACTAAATAACAGTCTCCCGTCAACTTTCACTGGTTCTTTGTTCAAAAACAAAACATTTTTTTAAGGGAAAAGATCCACTTTTTCTGCAAGCTTTTTCGGGCAACAATCAGGTGATCGTGATCATAGTGTGACATTTCTCACAGATGGCGCCAATCTGTTAACCCCAAAATCGAACCCACATCTGGTCAACAGAAAACAACTTCACGTATGTTCCTCCCTGCATATTTGGAACACACCGTTAGTCAATAATGGCCTTTCCCAGCGATGGCAGTAGTGACTGCAAGTACTCCGACAATCAAATCGGTAAATCGGTAAACGGAACAGGTAATTTCGATAACAGGAACCGTCAAAATTGAGATATCACAATAATATGGGAAAGAGATAATATATTGTTATGTGTAGAGTTGCATTATCATTTCAAAGCCACGGAGCATGGGTATTTATAGAGGACGAGGTGAAGAAAGCGTCGTTAGATGAAAAGCACGTGGCCTCATTTGTCGGGCCGAAGCGTCTTCTCCTAGACATCAATTAGTCACTCCATAGGTAAGCGAGTATTTAATTCTTCTTATTTAAATAAATTTGATTTGACATTTTAGCGTTTGCTGTACAAACGTCTCATCCATTAGTTAAGAGATTTTATTTTGGACAGATATTTGTACAAAATATCTCTTAGTGTATTGAGCCGAGATGTCGTGACTTCTATCAGCAGGCGTGTCTCCTAGTCGTGTCACTTCATCATTGCTTATGCTGACCCGAGTCACTTCGGAGCTTCAGACCAACATGTGTATATGGTATTCGCCCCAAAGCGTCGGGGCCTCGATAGTGATGTATGACGTTGTGGTGATGCGGAGTGTGGGCCTTGGTTTGACATGGAGACTCATTACTAGAGGCTTAACAATTAACATTCAATCCCATGAATTTACTAAATAACTTATTGTTATATCTAACTCATTCTTGATTCATTTTCTGTAATTTTGATTCATTTTGTAGGAGAGCAAAACGTAACCTTTGTACTAACCTTTGGCTTTCATTTGTAGTGACTTTGACAACAAAAAATGTATATTGTTTTTTGTGGGCAAACGTTTAACATTTGATATAAATTTTATTATTCTTATTCAAGAAGATTGAAATATATTTCATGAGTAACGTTACCTATACCATGATTAACACTAGTTTAAATGTCAATGGACCTACCACTTTCGAAAACAAAAGTAATGTTATATCACCGTATATTATTAGACATCAATGAAACATATGCGTTTTCATTCACTACACAATAAAGTAATGTTATATACCACGATTAACACTAGATTAAGTGTCAATGGACCTACAACTTCCGAAAATAAAAGTAATATTATATCACCGCATGTTATTAGACATCAATGAATCATATGCGCTTTCATTCACTACACAATGAAGTTGTGGAACCACGACCACCTGTATTAATGTTTTATCACTGGTGAATTATTTATATCTTATTGATTATTATTTGTCTCGATTATAAGTAAAATAAAATATAACAAAGAAAAGAAGATTAATTTCAATTATTGCAAAGTTGTGGAATCAACACCCGTGCTAATCACCCTTAGATTATTCATATTTCATTGGTTATCACTTGCCTTGATTATAAGTGAAAAAATATAAAGAAAAAAAGATTAATTGACATTCTTCGCCAATAAAGTTGTGGGTCCACTACCACCTATGCTAATAATAATCACTGGTGGATTTATCATCTCATTGATTATCATTTGCCTGAATTTTAAGTGGGAAAAAATAAAGAAGAGAAAATTAATTGACAGCCATTGCACATTAAGTTATGAGGTCTATTATCACTTCTATCGATAATAATAATCAATGAGGATTTTTCAAATCTCATTGATTATCATTTGCCTGAATTATAAGTGGGAAAAAAATAAAGAAAAGAAAATTAATTACCATCCATTGCACAGTAAAGTTGTGGGATCCACTATCACCTATATCGATGACTAATTACTCTTGAATTTTTCATGTCTCATTTATTATCACTTGCTTGAATTATAATTGGGGAAAAATAAAGAAGAGAAATTTAATTGCTGTTCACTGCAATAAAGTTGTGGAATTCACTGTCACCTATACCAATATTAATACTTGTAAATTTTTCATATTTAATTGGTTATTACTTGTCTAGATTCTAAGTGAAAGAAGAGAAAATTAATTGACGTCTGTTGCACAATAAAGTTTTGAGATTTATTATCACCTATACTGATACATTACATTTATGAATTTTTTTTCATATCTCATTCAATATCACTTGGGTTGATTATGTGAAAATTTTATGAAGGAAAGAAAGATTAATTGCATAGGTTTAATCACCAATTGGATAACGCTCAAATAGAGGCACCACCCACTCGCCACTCACCACCTCTTAAAATAATATTTTTCTGCATCAACGATAGACCAAAAAATTAATAATAAAAATTAATTTTCTTGCTATTATTACTAGGGTTATTAAATAAACCCAAAATGCAATCATGCTGAGTGTGTGATTTCATTTAATTCAATTCAACATCCAACACCGAGATGAATCCACCCTCTACGAAAAATAGAAAAAGCTAAAAAGAAAAGAGAGTCCAATTTGATGAAAAAAAAGACGAAATCGTCGAAAAATAGTTTAATCATTTTTAGTGTTCTGTGTCCCTTTCTCAGGCCTTACCCAACTCCCCAAATGGTGGTGTATGCAGGCTGGTGTTGAATCAGGAAACTATTTCTCCACAACCACTTTTGGATTTGATTTTGAAATTGGATTCATGTCTGCTTCAATTGATAATGAATCCAATCAATTGAAAAGTTCCAATCTTTCCATATCAAGATTGGCAAATCTCATTCGACAGTATTCATTTGATATATCTAATGCTACTATGCGTTATCTTAAGCTCAAAGACCGTTGCAAAACCACTCAAGTCTACGCCTTTACGCCTTCCTCCACCGCCACCTCCTCCCCTACCTCCGCCGCCGTGGCCATCGCTACCGCCACTACTAACAAGCGCCACCACCTAGAACAACTGCCCACATTGAATTCTATCCTGCGTGAATCGGTTGATACCGGCTCGGTGTCCACGGCTAAGACTCTTCTCCCATATGGGCTCCCAAGAACTGATTCTCTTGAACCCCGGATTGACCCTTATCTCAAATCCGAAGACTTTGCTCAGTCCTTGGCCGAACTGTACAGGAGGGAGAACAGTGGTCCGGATTCAGACAAGTCCCTTGTGCATTTAGAGCAGTATTCTATGTCGGTTAGTCATGGTGATCCGAAAATCAGCCGGAGGCGCCTTCAATTTGCTCGCAAACACGCCGTAGACGTGCACTCAAAGGTTGTCTTATCGGCTTGGTTGAGGTACGAGAGAAGAGAAGATGAACTCGTGGGAACTTCGCCCTTTGATTGTATTGGAAGAAATCTTGAGTGCCCCAAGTCGGCTTTGATACATGGTTATGATCCAGATTCTGTTTTTGATCACTGTCAATGTTCCAGGGCGATTGATTCAAATAATGAAAATTCAGATATTAACTATATCTTGGATGGAAATGATCAATTTTCCAGTTCAGATTTGGATGAAATTGTTTGCTTTTGCATTGGCAAGGAGGAAGTTTACTGCAATCGAGGTAGAGTTGCTTCTCTTTCCAGACCATTAAAAGCAATGTTATATGGAAAATTTTGTGGAGTCAATGAAGAATTCTATAGATTTTTCAGGAATTGGGATTTCTGTGGAGGGAATGAGAGCAGTGAGATTGTTTAGTGAATCTAAGAAATTAGATTCTTGTTTGCCTAATGTTGTCATGGAGATTCTGTCTTTTGCTAATCGGTTTTGTTGTGAGGAAATGAAATCTGCTTGTGATAACTATTTAGCTTCATTGGTTTCCGACATTGATGAAGCATTAATTCTTATTGATTATGCTCTGGAGGAGAAAGTGACTCTTCTCACAGCCTCTTGCTTGCAAGTGATTCTTAGAGAGCTTCCAGGGTGTTTACATAATTCAAAAGTTATGAATATATTTTGTAGTTCTGAGGCTCGAGCGAGATTAGCTATGGTTGGTCATTCTTCTTTCCTATTGTTCTATTTCCTTAGTCAGGTTGCCATGGAAGAAGATATGACGTCTAACGTGACTGTAAACTTGTTTGAGAGGTTAATAGAATGTTCAACTGAAAGGTGGCAGAAGGCACTAGCATTTCATCAATTGGGTTGTGTGTTTCTTGAAAGAAAGGAGTTTAATGAAGCTCACCATTGCTATGAAGCAGCGGCTGAGATGGGCCATGTTTATTCATTAGCTGGAGTAGCACGCACAAAGTTCAGGCAAGGGCAGAGGTGTTTGGCATATGATATTATTAATTCAATTATATCAAAGAACAAATATCCAATGGGGTGGATGTATCAAGAACGGTCATTATATAACTTGGGTATGGAGAAGATATTGGATCTAAATGAAGCTACTAGATTGGATCCCACTCTTTCCTTTCCATACAAATATAGAGCTGTTTCTATGGTAGAAGAGAAGAACCAGACTGAGGCAGCTATCAAAGAGTTGAACAGAATACTTCGCTTTAAGGTTTCCTCCGACGGTCTTGAACTCCGAGCTTGGTTCCATATTGTTCTTGAGGACTATAATGCTGCTATAAGAGACATTCAAGCCTTATTAACATTGGAGCCCAATTACATGATGTTTAATGGGAGAGTGATAGGCAGCCACTTGGTTGAACTTCTTTGCCAACATGTTAACCAGTGGAGTCAAGCTGATTGCTGGATGCAACTCTATGACCGATGGTCTTCTGTTGATGATATCGGCTCCCTGGCTGTCGTACATCAGATGCTGATAAATAATCCTGAAAAGAGCATTTTGTGGTTCCGACAATCTCTACTTCTATTACGGTAAAGTTGTGTGATTAGCTGCAATTTATGTCTCTTCATAATAATTGCTCTATGGTACTGATAAAGTGGTTAGTTGAGGATGTTTTACACATGGCACATTATTACTGATACTTTTATAGATCTGGCATATGCAAATGTGTTTGTTTACTGCCACGAAAAATGTTCAATTTTGCTGGGGATTGAATGGAATCTTGTAAAAGGATTCATATGGCTGGTCTCTAATTTATTGATACTAATGTTTAGTTTGTTGTTCTTGATCTCCACAGGCAAATGACTTTTAAAGTACAAATTCTGCTATTCATTGTCGAACTCTATGTGATTTGAATCAGGAACAAGATAAGAACTCAATTATTGAATTTTGTGTTTCCTGTGTTTAGTAGATCATATTTGCCTTGTCTACAGCTTTGGGCTGTTTAGTTATGGCATGGGTCATGTGAAGAAATATAACTTAGACTGTATTCTGCAATCATGTTTCTGATTGATTCTGATGTATTACAACTGATCATAGTACGGTCTTTTAGGCATAACTTTGTACTGCTGGATTTATCAGATGATGTGATATTTTTTGTGTTAACAAAAACTTTTAAAAGTGTATCCTTTGCAAATGAAAGTATTTTCATCCTTCATCGTGATTGTTGACAGTATTGAGAAGAATAGCCACTCTAGTTGAAGCATTGAACCCCTTCTTGTTTGTGGTGTCACCTTTATCCGAGTGGGAATGAACAGTGGATTAAAGCATCAAAAGAGGTGGAAACCTCCTAAATGTGCCCTAACTTACATTTGTAATGTAGGCTAAATTGTCAAAAAGCTGCCATGCGTAGCTTGCGTTTTGCCCGAAATCATTCTAGCTCCTATTGCGAAAGGCTTGTTTATGAAGGATGGATTTTATATGATTCTGACTACCGTGAAGAAGCAATCAACAAAGCTGAGGAATCTATTTCACTTCAAAGGTCTTTTGAAGCTTTTTTCCTTAAAGCATATGCACTGGCAGATACATATCTTGATCCTGAATCTGCATCTTATGTTATCGAACTCCTGGAGGAGGCACTTAGATGTCCTTCAGACGGTCTTCGTAAAGGACAAGTGGGTATAGATGCACAAAAACTGTTTCTTATAGTATGTAACTGGATGTGTTTATTTATGCTGTATATGGTTACATTTTTGCAGGCTCTAAATAATCTAGGAAGTATTTTTGTGGATTGTGGTAAGCTTGATTCTGCAGCAGACTGCTATATGAGTGCCCTGAAAATAAAGCATACACGAGCTCATCAGGGGCTGCACGTGTTTATCATCTCAAAAATGATAAGAAAGCTGCTTTTGATGAGATGACAAAGCTAATTGAGAAGGCAGAAAACAAGGCATCAGCATATGAAAAACGCTCAGAGTATTGCGATCGAGAACTGGCAAATGATGATCTCAGTATGGCAACACAGTTGGATCCATTAAGGACTTATCCTTACAGATACAGGGCAGCAGGTACCTCAACTAACTAGTAATAATATACCCTGGATAAGTAATAATACCCATGGATAAGTTTTTCCTCAATGATTTGGAAAAAGCTATTGGAGTGTAAAAACTAAATTTTGCATATTTTGTGCTATGATGCATGTCTTTGTTCTATTGAGTTGTGGTAATGGATGTGTGGAATGTGCCAACACTTCTTTGTGTCAGTAATCAGTGAAATTATACATTGATTTTTCGTCTTATCTATTTATTTATTTAGTATGTTTTGTGCAGAGGGAGTCACACTTGCATGCGTAATGGATATGTGGAATGTGCCTGCACTTCCACTTTTATCCTACGTGTGGAATAACTCGGTTAATAATCAATCAAAATTAAACATGAATTTTTATTTTCGTTTTGTTGTGGGTGGGGTGGGGTGGGGTGGGGTGGGGGATGGGAGGACCACTTCAGGGGATTATGTGAGTTACAAGGAAACGTGAAATAGAAATTCAGTTCTAACAGCTAATATTAATGGCACTCTCCTTTTCTTGCTAGTTAGAATTTTAATGGCCTGAAGTTGTTGCCTGATAGTTCCAACAACTCAGTCATCTCACTTACTGGATCTTGATGTTGCAATGGAACAAATATTTCTAATACATGAAAGGAAGTATTCCCAATAAATTCGGAGTAGTTTACATGAATCCTTTTTCGCCATTCCATTGGTTCATTTACTATGTCTCTTGGAAGATTCAACACAATCGGATATTTCACATCTACATAGATATGTAAAAATTTGGGCTACCGCTTGTGTTCTAACTAGTTCTACTGAGATTGCACCACTTTTGTGGGTAGTAGTTTCTTTGGTCTAAACGAGACGTGTCCTTTCGTTACTTTATCCTCAACTGGTGTCATCCCATTTATTTTCACATATGCCGCTCATATGTTTTATCGCTCATCGTAGATGGCAACAAATCTATGTTATCATCCTCATTTTACATTCACCTTACTGACATTTAACGACTGGGCATTGGTACCATAAAGTATAGCAAGTTAAATATATGTAGAATTTGTGTTTTAACTTTACAGGTATTTTCTCGTCGCAAAGAATCCTTGTAGCACTAGTGCATTTTTTTTAACGTGCTCCAATCTGATGCATTGCATCCCTTTTCAAGTCCTTCCCTGTTGTTAATCAAACCTATATAGCTAAAACAATCATTGTTTCGTATAAGTGATGATCTATGGTGACTCTACTACCATCCTTGTTCCTACTAATACTAAAAGGACATCCTATGTAATCTATCTTACTGCTACTTAAACCTAAGTACTCCTCCAAATTTCTAACATAACGATTTAGCCAACCAAGTCTCATCTACTGAAACTTTGTCACGACCAATTTACATACTCCAAAGATCCTCATCTTAAATATGTCTAGCAAGCCCATTCATGACTAAAGTAAAAAGATAAGAACTTGAGGCAAAACCTTGCTACTACTGCTACTATATCTCGTACAATCGATTTCCTCCCCATACATATATATCCTTAATAATATTTATATACCTATAAAAATTCTTTTCCCTCTAGTATTTGACAGTGAGCACATTAGTTTTTACAAAATCAATAAAAACCATATGTAAACATTGTTTCCGTTGTCTATACTTTTCCACCGCTGCTTAAAGTTGGTAAATGACTTCCATAACCCCTTGCCATTAACCGTATCTATTCTCCGAGACAAGTGAATTACACTTTAATTTGTGCTCAATCACCCTCCCTCATAATTTCATAATATAACTCATGACCTTTAACACTTTGTAATTTGTACAATCTTCCTTTATTCTTATAAATAGGCAGTTAGGCTCTTTTTCCTTTCAATTTGTTAGATGTTTCCTTTTTGAGATCTTGTTGAATAATTTTGTCTACTATAAAATATGTTATCATCTTCCTTTTTGTAGTCTTCCTTACTTCCAAAACCCATTCTTCTAGTACAAACATTATATAAACTGTTGAGTTCAACAAATCTCCAATATTGGCACTATGTCGTTCATTAAATAATTTGTCGTAAAAATTCCTTCATCTTTACTTGAAATTTATATGGATCTCTACTTTCCTTCTATCTTTGCGAAGATATCTTGTAAATACGTTTTCCTATCTTTTTATTCCAAGAAAAGTAAAGTAGTAAACAAGTTCCCATGTTTTTTAACATGGAGGTCTTGAATCAGCCTCTTAGATTACCGTTCTAGTAACTTTACTTTTTAAAAGCCTTTGCATATTCATATTTTGATAAGTTCAATAGTATTTCTCAGATAGTCTTAACTATCATTTGATCCTGGTCATTACACCACTATGTTACCTTGTTAGGCAACTTACAAACGTTTAGATTCTTCTAATACCTCGTTCATTATATTTCGTATGCAACTATTCATCACATTCCACGGCATGTCACCTTTTTTGTCTATAACCCATTTTCCTTCAAGATACTATTGTTGAAATTTTCCACTATGTCGGTTCCACTATCCTGATTTCCGAACTAAAACCTTTTCTTGCACTACTTTTTATATCTTAATAATTAGATTAAGACCACCAATGTAAAGACTTACTGATGTAGCCAAAGTAAGAAATAATCATGAGAATGTTGGGAATTGACAATCACGTGTCTTTGATTAAAAAAGAATGCCGAGAATGGACGTTGATCAATGAGTGGTTGATTCAAAGTTTAATATTGACCACTTGTTCCTTTATTGTGATAGTGCTTGTTTGCTGTAGAACAATATTCTGGTTTCTCAACACATGGATTAGATGATATCGAGGCGTATGGAGGATGTGTTAAGGGCATGGAGGAGAAAGTTTCATAACAAGGATAGCAAGTCCATTTGGGACCTTATTCCGGATTGCATTGTATGGTGTGTATGGAGAGAGGAACAGTCGCTATTTTGAAGATCAAACACGGACAATAGAACAGATTATATAATTGCTTTATCTAACTGGTTTAATGTTGCGGCTATTAATCATATAGAATGGCTGCCTAATTTCTCTTTCTTGTTTAATAAAATATTTGATTACTTATCAAAAAGTATAAATAGGAAGATGTAGGAAGAAAAACCTAATCTTAAAAAGACCAAATTGTCCTTAGATAATTAAAATGCAAGCTATTTAAAAATTAAAAATAAGAAAAAAATAAAATAATTTAGGAAATTGGCCAATATCCTTCCCTTCCATGTTTGTCTTTAATATCCTTAAGAGCGCAAATTTGCACCTCTTCCTCTCCAAATTTTTTACATTGGCCCACTTCAATTCTATCGTGCAAAGATTTTGAAGGAAAATATTTTGCTAGTATATTTGCAATTTTCATATATAATTGCATGCAAATTATGGACATTGCCCATCTTTATGACTTTGACAAGTTACCAAAGAGAATAAGTTTCTTCGTCTGCTCGAATTCCTTAACCCACTCTGCTTGTCGACCTCATTCTCAAAATTAGTTCCTCATGCGAATCATATTCATTTGCCTCTCTAAAAGAAGAGGCGAAAAGATTATCATCACCATTAAAGTACTTTGTCACCAATTCCATGACTACTGCAACCACGCATTGTCATAGTAGCCAATAAATTTCTTTCGTCAACTTGAATACTTGTCGATATAGTTGTGTGCCCTAATGTATCGGCACTTTTGCCTTTGGAGCCTCATAAAATTCAATACATAGTTGAGCTTTAGTATCAAATGGAGTGTAGCGAAAGCGAGAAATGATTGAAAAACTCTACCAAGACTTAGTTCTTGAGAATGTTGGGAATGACAATGAAGTCTTGTTGATTCACAAAAGAATGTTCGAGAATTGATGTCCTATCAACTAACATAGATTCAAAATTGAATACAGAAATTGGATATAAAGGGAATTTGAAGCTCCAAAATCTATAAATTTTATTCCAAACAACCAAAGAACTACCAAGCTATAATAAGTGTTTAAATAGTAAAACCAAAGAAGAAAAACCTAATAAAAAAAGACTTAATTATCCTTGAGTAATTAAAGTGCAAGCAAATAAAAATATTAAAACTCTATGTTACTTGAACTCGGGTACATGTGTCAGACAGGTTACATATCTATGAATTGGATTTTCCCCCCTAAAATGAAGGATATAGGGATATGATAATAGAGGATTGATCCAAGCTTCTTTTTTCCCTAAAATCAAGGATATCCGGATAAGGCAATAGAGGATCGATCCAACTTTAGACATAGCTACATGTATGATTCTTAAAAACTTAAATTTATAAAAATAAACTTTTTAAATTGCAAACTGTAATACTTCCTTTGGATAATATTTCAAATCTAGAAATATGAGATACAAAATAGAAATATTTTAAATCTAACATGAAAATGACAAAAAAAAATAAAATATAAAGGATCCTTTACTTATTTTAAATGAAAGCTGAAATGGACCTCAACCATATCCTTGTTGTGTCGTGTCTTGTCGAGTCGACATGGGTAATTCCTCCAAAATGGAGAATCCGACCAACATAGATAAAACGAGCTAATGAATTGGCCAAGGTGGTGATCATTTCATGGCTCCATCATATATCCACCTTTCCTGCATTTTCGAACGTTATGAGGTGAGCTCCTTTTTTGATCACGCACAAATACCAATTCATATGTCAACCCTAGTCCAAAATATTATTACCTTCTTCGTTTTGATCCCCTAAGCAACTTCTTCGTACTCTTTTATTTCCTAAGTTAACATTTTCCTACATAATCATTCATATCCTAACTTAACCTTTCCCTACATCTTACCCTACATGACCGTTTAAATTTCCTGAAACATATTGCTTGAATTAATATTCCATATCAGTTTAATGCTATTGTTTTGTTGCCTTATTTAATCCAATTGTGGAGCATATATGTTAATATCTTTAATAGAATCTTATCCTAAAAGCAAACTTACTACTATAATTCAAGATTGATTGCGGTCGACATTTCGGCAAAGTTTGTTATGGTGTAGTCAACAAGAAGCAAATACAATACAAGTACGGAAGGAGCTCGTTTAACAAATGCGACCTTATTTTTAAAACCTGGTTAATAATTATCCTATCCCATTTGTGTTCATTTTCCTGCCCATGTTCCAGAGTATATATCTCTTGTTCCTTAATTTGTTTGTCTTCCCTCATTTATTTTGAGACTTCTCATCTGCTATCTATATTGACTTTGGTCTTGCACATCACATCTGCTAATTTAATTCTGACTACTTTCTTGCAAATGCCCCTTTATCCAAGTTCCTATCCTAATTTTGTTATTCTGAAATAACTCCTTAACCTGCCTCTGTCCATTAGGGTGTGGGAATAATCCAAAGTGATGTTGCAACAAAATGTGTAGAATGATTCATGTCAAAGACTAAGATTTTACATCTGTCGAATCTACGACAACCCTCTCCTTGGTCCATAGAACTGACTACAAAGAAACATAAGCAGAATTAGCATAACAAATCTTTAGTTCATTGTGGATGGTTGTATTATCCCCTCACTGGTGTGGGTGTTCATGTATCTTATCCTTCGATTAAGAGAGGCCTAACAGACCGGAGAAGCATGTTTTTGTTTCTTTTTATTACCACGATTCTAATTGATTATGTTTGCAAACTAGTTTTCCATACTTTTTTATATAAAGATGGAAATAACTATTGAAGCTGATTATTAGTCATGAGTACCCAAAAGAAAAACAATTATATATAATTAGTAATCCAGTTTGAACTTAATAGGGGAGCAAAGAAAAAACTTAAGCTATTAGATGTTGAACTACTTAATCTAATAGCTCAAGTTTTTAGAGAGGCACGTGTATTCATCTAAATTGTGTCTTCAACACGCCCTTCACGTTCATTTTCTCATCAAAGGTCTACAAGTTTTAATTAATGGATAGCAATAAGAATTGAACCCATGTGTTTATCTACTATGATACTATGTTTAACCATTTGATCTAAAAACTTAAGGTTTTAGAGAGGGGCACATGTATTCATTTAAATTGTGTCTTCAACAGTATATATGCATGTATTGGGGAAACTCTAGTACATTTATTTTCCCGAGACAATTTCTTGGAATAAAAATGATTTGGTGCTTTTTGGCCATCTTTTTCCGCTCTAGGTTATCAGTGAGAATTTAAGAAAGTTCCAGCAGAACATTGATATAAAGTTTTGCAAAGTTTGTTTCTTTATCGCATACTAATATTTAAATTTGCATGCACCAGTGCTTATGGATGACCAAAAAGAAAATGAAGCAGTAGAAGAACTGACAAAGGCCATTGCTTTCAAGCCTGATGTGCAAATGCTTAATCTTCGAGCAGCATTCCATGAATCAATGGGTGACTTAAGCTCTGCTCTCAGAGACTGTGAGGCAGCCCTTTGCTTGGATCCCGACCACAAGGAAACCCTCAATTTGTATAATTGTGCAAGAACCCGAGCTGTGTCTACATAGACGAGGTAATATTTCGTTCTGTGTGAAATGATGCAATGGTGCAATTTAATTCCGGTTTTGGGAGGAAGGAAAATGAAAATGTTTGAGCTTTTCCCACTAGTATTTGCTTCACAGAGATGTTCAAGATGTTATTGGTGTCAAATGAAGGAACATTTGTAGACAAGAATATTGGAATGATTGGGAAAATAAGTGATCTTAAACTGGTGAGCATATGCTGAAAGCTGATTATTGAAGCAGCTAAGGAGACAACATTAATTCCTCCTATGTTTCTTCATAGGTGGTCCTATAGGACAAAGGAATTTTTCAGAGAGTAAACACTCAACTCATGGTGGACAGGTTCAATCTTGTTTCTATCTTTTTTAATGTATTGAGCTTGTTTAGAATTGTTTATACTTGGGACCCTTTTCATTGTTTTCTTTTTTCTTCTTTCGAGTTTGCATAATGTACCAAACTGTTCATGGTAACTTTTGGACCTTGAACATGCTATATAACATACATACATTATTGATTCCCTAAAATGTATGGCAGGAGCTTTCATCATATTTTTTTATTTTTTTTTTGTGAAGCATAGTTTGCTTCAGGATGTCTTATGTGAAACAAGAGTTCTTTAGCAAATCAAAACTCGTAATTTCTGGTGTATGGAATTTATGAATTCTCATTCAGTTTTCGCCTTGCTCATATTTAGTTTATTAGTGGTGTTGTTCTGTGTAAAATGTCGCAAATGTAAAGGTTCTTATCTTTTTTGAATTCGGTCGAATGGACCTCAATTCATTAAATTCAAACTAGCCCTGTCAAAAAAAAACTGTCACTCAAATCTTCTCTCAATGGAAGGAAAGGTGAAAAGGGGACTGGAGACATGACAGGTAAAAAGGAGGGTGGTAGCCGCCTACTGTTGAGGTTGACGGAGGGTGGTGCAGGGGTTGAAATGGGGATGGGGGTAAAGAGGGTTGAATCGGTTGATATAAAATCTTTGACTTATTCCCTCGAAAATGCTTGTCTTCCAATTTTAAAAGCAAAAGCTACTATGAGAATTTATGAACAAGAGAGATTAGTGTTGACATTTATGTAAATCTGGTCTCAAAATTCCTTCATTTTGTGTGTATTGATATGAATCTTTACTTTCCTTCTCTCATCGTCAAAATATCCTATAAATAGCATCTCTCTTATATTTTAGTTTCAAGATAACTATAACAGATCCCATATCCTTTCACGTTTAGTTTCCTGTTTTGGTAACTTAGTACTTCTGAAAGACCTCTAAATATTCATGTTTTGATAATAGTCAATCAATCTTAGCTATCATTTGATCCTACTCATTCCACCACTGTTTTCCTATTAGGCTAATTACAATCTCTTTGACACTTGTGCTACCTCATTCGCCATGTTTTCAATGCAGGTAGCCACTAGCCACCCTATTCCACTCCATGTCTCTGTTTTTGTCTATAAACCCATTTTTCTTTGGAAACAATATCATTGAATTTTTGTTCCACTATCTCGATTTACGAAGTAAAATCTCTGTCACTATTTTTTATATTTTAATAATTAAGTATTAATTAGATTAAGATCACCGATGTTGAAAAAGACTTGTTGATGTAGCGAAAGTAAGAAATAATCAAAGAACGCAATGAATATTTGATAATATCTAAGAATGTGGGAAGTTCACTATCTTGTTGATTCGAAAAAGGATGTCGAGAACTCACTTGTTTATTAGAAGTTGAATACTGAGATTAGATCAAACGGAAATTTAGAGAACTCCAAATCTTTAAATTCTCTTTAAAAACAATCAAAGATGATAAAAGTTCAAATAGTAAGAACGGTTATGAACTTAACTAATAATTTGTGTTAACAAGAACAATCAATAAAACAAAATAAGAAAATGAAAGACAAAAAATAACACACAATCTAACGAGCTTTACCCTCAATACAAGAATAAGAGAGCTGCTACGCTAGGTGCTGCTGCCAAATTTGCACTATATTTAAGAGAATTACAATGCATTTTTGGACTAACGCTTCTCTCTATATCTCTCTACCATGATGCATAGAATGAAGGCTCGTCCTAATTCCTTTTATATAGGGAAAAATATTGGGTATGTTTGATAATCCTTTTTTTTTTTTCTATAACTAGGAATTCAAATTCCACTTCCAACTTTTTGATGTTTGATAGCACAAATTTTTCAAGGAATTGATTTTCCTACTTTTGCTCACACGTACACCAATTGTAAAAAAAAAAAGCTAAACGAACACCAAAAAAATTAAGAAAATATTTGTTTTTTATTTTTATTTTTACTTTTTGACAATCCAAACAAATTTTATTCCCAATTGTTAAAAAAAAAAAAAACTATTTGCATGAAAAATAAAGTCAAACGGATTAGGTAGAAAATTATATCAATCAAACACCTTTAATTACAATTTCCAGTAAAACAAGTTCTAAGCAATTCAATTCCCTGTAATTTATTTTCTTTTCACCCAAATTTCATCTTTTTATCAAACGGACCCTTAGGTAATCAAATACATTGTTTACACTCAAGATTGAATATAAGGCTTCGAGCTAAAAAATGCAGGCTTATCTTATCATGGGCTTGCACATAGTTTGGTTGTCTCTAAAAAAGTTCGCTTGACAGAGGCATGGATTCACTACTATTCTTTTGTAATTTTTAATCGACAACAAATAGTTCTCGAAGTTCAAGTTTAATTATTTATGCTAGGTTTAGTAATTGATTATTAATTTATATATTATGTGAACTTAAAAATATTTTGATTATATCTGAATTTGTTTTGATAATGTGGGCTTTTCATAATTTTTGGTGACCAACGAGCCTAAAAATTTTAAGGAGCTATTCGGCCGGTTTATACGGCTTATTTGATTATGAATGAAAATGAGGTTGGATAATTAACAAATAGTTCCTGAAATTCGAGCTTAACTAATTATGTTTAAATAGTAAACTTGCGGTCTTGAGGCAAGGGTTTTAATACTGAAGTACTGAAGGATATGCCACCCACCAAAGATTGTGGCGTGCAGCACGATGAAGGGAAGTGTTGTGATTGTATCCTCTTTTTTGCGTATCAATGGGGCTATTGCTTGTTTTAAGGTACATGGTCTGTGTTCATTTAATGTTTATTTACTGACGTGTGATTTGGTCCGTTCGTTTGAAGTATTTTTCGGGGCATCTTTGCATTCAATTGCTGGATTGCTTATTTCAACAACTGGTATTCTTCGTCAGAAACCATGAATATGATACTTTTGGTTTTGTTACCATTCCTTACTCTTCCAAACTTTCTTTCTTTGGTCTTTTTTCTCCGACCACTGTGTATCAGAGGCTTAAGGTGTTTCTGGCTATTTCCTTCTTGCTTCTTCCTCTTCAAAATCCTTCAAATCTTTTTTCTTATACTAGTTGTCGCCCGTTCAATGTACGGGATTAGTTGTTTTGTAGAAAGTAAAGCAGCCGTACAAACCAGTTGATGAACAGGAGAATCAGCTGAAGTGTGAAAGAGAGGGCACGAGATGTAAAGCAAGTATTTTAGTCCCTATTACTACGCATATATATGATTGAATTCAAAAAAGTGGGATTCCTCATGCACATATGTTGTTAATATTCAAATCTGGACATAAAATCTCTTGTGCTGAATTAAACGAAATTTTGCCATAAAAAATTAAAAAATAAATAAAATAAAAACTTAAATTGTAATCGTAGCCAAAATTATCTCCGAAATACTAAAACATGTATGAATATTTTGCATAATTACTTATGAAGTAATTTTTTAAAACATTTTGCCAAAAAGGCCAAACAGCAAAAAAAAAAAAAAAAAAAAAAAAAAAAAAAAAAAAAAAAAAAAAAATCTGAATTGGAGGAGATAATAGATAAAAGAAGGAATGACCAAAATTGCACAAAAAGATGACTTTAGGGATAGAAGTGTACAAGTTCCAAAAGTTTAAGGACCTAGAGTTGCATTTTTTTCAAGGATGAAATTGATAGAAAAATTAAATTATAAAGACTAAAAATTACAAGATGAAAATTCAAGGATTGAGCGTGCAAATACCTTGAGAACTTAGTTGCAAAAAATGAAAATAAAAAGGAAAAAAAATAAAAATAAAAATCTCTCCATACCAACTCTTTATTGTGTCTGCAGTGAGTTAACTTTCCATGGTGTCTCCGTGCGTGTACTCTCCGTGAAATGCACGTTAAATTTAATAAAAAAATAAAAAAGCAGTTTTAAGAAAATAACTCTCCATGAGAGTTTATCATGGAGAGGACACCATGGAGAGTTTATCATGTAGACCGTGGTGTCTGGAGAGTTCAATCACTCTCTAGACACCATGGAGAGATTTTTTATTTTTTTTTTTCCTCCTTTTTGTTTTTATTTCTTGCAATTAAGTCCTCGGAATATTTGCACATCCAGTCTTTCAATTTTCATATTGTAATTTTTATCCTCATAATTTGACTTTTCTATTAATTTCATCCATCAAAAATTGCAACCCTAGGTCCCTAAACTTTTGGCATTTGTACATTTTTGTCTCCAAAGTCATCTTTTTGTCCAATTTTGTTCCTTCCTTTATCCAATTTGTCCTCCAATTTGTTTTATTATTTTTTTTTTTATTTTGCTGATTGGCCATTTTGCCAAAATTTGGAAAAAAAATTACTTCATAAATGAATATGCAAAATATTCATACGTGTTTTAGTATTTCGAAGATAACTTTGGCTACGGTTATAATTTAAGTTTTTTATTTTTCTTTTTCCTGTTTATTGCGCATATATATGTGATTGAATTCCAAAAAAGAAGGCTTCATCATGAACATATGCTGTTAATACTCAAATCTGGACATAAAATCTCGTGCTGAATTAAACGAAATCTTGCCATAAAAAGAAAAAAATAACCTAAATTATAACCGTAGCCAAAGTTATATGCGATACGTACTAATATCTTGCATAATTACTTTTTTAACTATTCAAGTAAAATTTTGTATTAAGAGAATGTTTATTTACAAGCAAACCAAATGAACATTTATAAAAAAAAAAAAAAAAAAATGTCAATTGAAATTAACATTAAATGAAGTGGGCCTCTATTGGTTGATGTCAATTACAATCAAATCTGGCTGATTTTGAACCATTAAAAAGAGAAATACACTCATTTTGGAAACTAACCATAAAAGACTATTCACCACAATATCTGCATATTTCAGTCAAAACAAAATGGGAAGCTATGCAGCCATTAAAAAAATGAAGACTTTCAGTCAAGAATAGAAAGTAAAGCAGCCGTACAAACCAGTTAATGAATAGTAGAACCAGTTTAAGTGTGAAAGAGAGAGCACGAGATAAATAGTAAACTTAACATCCTCTCTTTTAAAGTAAATGAGATATGTGCTTTGTGTACTTGCTTCTTCTCATGCATTTTTCTTTATATGTCATTTACTTCATCTTGGTGAGTGTCTATCTGAAAGTGCTTAGAAAATCGATTTTGTAAGACGTCTTCCCAAAGTGAATCCCAAAACATATTCCTTAGCGGCAAATAATGATATTCATCATCACTACTTATCCATAAGCAGGGGCGGACCCACCCTAGGACCTGGTGGGTCCTATGACCCACCAAAAAAAAAAAAAAAAAAATTTCATTTTTTTTTTATTTAAAATACTGTACAATTTTGGGATATAACATGTTAGATATAAGTACAGATTTTGGGATATAACATCTATAAAGTATACTGTAATTTTTCATTATAACATGTTAGATATAAATACAGATTTAGATGGAAAATCAGAAATCTGGCTTTGAAAATGAATTTTAGTTAATTAAGATTTGAATTTATAGAGTTGTTGAATGTTGTGATTTATTTTGATATTAAGGTGTTGTTCTTTTGTCCGTTTTGCTGGTTTAGTTGTATGTTTGGTTATTTCTAAGGTTGTTAATTGTCAGTAGCAACGAAGTGCTTTTACCTCTTGTAGTAGATCCGTCTAATTGTTGAAGAAACTGTTTGGTAGCATAGGTTGAGACCTCAAAATTGGATAGAAATTCTTGTCTACATATTTGAATTTGATTTCGAACAGTCTAACACAATTAAAAAGTAGTTCTGATTTCAGTTTGTCAGCTTACTGCTGTAATTGGTCGGATAAGCATTTCCGAGTTAATAATTTTTTCATTTTTACAGTAATTTAAGAATGGAAAATAATATGTATTTCAAACTTCTATCATTTTAATTGTACATCATTATGAATGTTTGTGCTACCCGCCTCCAAAAAAAAAATTTCGGGGGCGCTGCTCCCGAACCCCCGTGCTCCCCCCTCCTTCATCTCAATATCTTTCATTTTAGGACCCACCAGTTCTAAAATCCTGGATCTGCCACTGTCCATAAGCAGATATGTGACATTTAAATAGCTTTATAATTTGACATCTTAATTACTATCATAATGTAGGATGTAAGACAACAAATCAATTATGTCACATCATCAACGATCGGTAAGCACCTCTTATGAATAATAATATTCTTTACTTAGTAGGAAGTCTTAAAAAGAAGTTGGTATTGCCAATTATCACTTTATTCCTTATTCAGGGAATACGATAACCCATCACCTAGCTTCTTCTATTTTTATAATGTTTTTCCATTTAATTATAGTTCGGTCGATTGTATCCACGTTTTATTTCATGTGATATTTTTTATTACACCATTTGTTTTTCAAAAAAAAAAAACACACGAAGACATATAACAACGAAGAAAAATTTTCCTACAAAACAAATGAGCTCAATCTAAGAGCATCTTCATGAAATTCTATAAATACAAAATATTCTTTATTTTAACGAACTAGTGCTTAAAATTAAGTTCCAATAAACTCTGTTTTTAACTTTTTTAAATAGAAAGTGAGTTTGATTCTCCAAATTTAGAGTATTTTCAAAAAACTTTTTAAATACAAAATACTCTTTATTTTCGGAGGGTCAATACTTAAAAATGAATTTAATTTTAAGAGATTCTCTTTTTAATTTTTTAAAATAGAGAGTGGGTTTGAATATTTAAATTTAGAAAGTCCAACTTGCTCTTTATTCTTAATGTACAATAATAGTATTTTAATAAGTTACAAATTTCAATTCTTTACAATTTAAATAATTCAAATTACATTTGAATTGGTTGGCTATTAATACATAAAAAATTAAGTTAAATAAAATAAGGAAATAAATCATTAAATGCTCATTGAAAAAAAACAAACAAACAAATAAAATAAAAAGTCCAAATAGAGAGCTTGTTGAAATGCATAAACAAGTTTAACTCTCTAAATTTAAAGTTGATTTCTATTATTCATAAGATGCTCTTTTAGATAGTCTCCTTGATATATTCTTAGAGTCAAACTTATTCTCTGTTCTTAATAGACAATGATTGTATTTTATAAGTCATAGATGTCAAAGCTCTAATTTTTAAACTATTCAAAACATATTTTTGAACATTAATATATATATATATATATATATATATATATATATATATATAATATGTCAAATAAAATATGAGAAAAATTAATAAATATTTCTTGAGAAAACTATAATGGAGAGTCAAAATAAAGAATATCTTAAAGAAGCTCTAAGTTTTGATTTCAAGGAAGTGATTGTCAAAATTGGAAAGATGGGTCCTGTTTTTACATACTGACCAAAGGTTAAGTACTACTTTTGGAATTTATCCCTGATGAGCTCCAGCTTCCCAGGTCCACAGGTATCCACGACCGATCTGTCAAACAAATTCGTCCAGGAAATTAGATAATTGATAGCAGCTGAATTCAGCGAATCTTAACAGCTAAAATGGCGAGCAGCGATTCCCAGACGGAGATTCATAATGGTAAGAAGACAATAATGGTGAACATAAAGTTCAGCGGCCGATCCATACCGGTGAAAATCACCGCAGATTCCACCGTCAAAGACCTCAAATCCCTTCTTCAGCCTCTCACAAATGTCCTCATTCGCGGCCAAAAACTCATCTTCAAAGGTTTCTATATCTTTTCCCGTTTGTTTATTCTAGAGAAAAGAAAGAGTGCTCGTACTTGAAGTCCATATGCCAAAAATGTAAAAATAATTAAGTGCGGATTGAATTCTTGAAATATCACGTTCTTGTGCATGTGAAAGTAGTCCTATTTCGGCCCCAGATGCTAGAAATGAAAAATGTTTAAGGGCGTATTAAATTCTTGATAATTAGTTTTTTTGTGTGTTTAGGCAAGGTTCTATCGGATGAATCGACCTTGGAGTCCTCGGGGATCACTGGTGGTTCGAAGATTATGCTTATGGCTTCCCAGGGTCTTCATCAAGGGGTATCTTTCTATTCCTTCGTCAATTGACTGGAGCCGACATTAAATTCTGTTGTGTTTGATGTTTCGAGAATAAGTTAAATCGTGGCAATGAATACCGTTACTTGATTTTCTCAAAACTAATGTACATGCAGGGATAGTTTTAGCTTGTGAATTTGAATATAAATGAAATTTAGTAGAATAGAGTTTTTTACCTCTATTATGGCAATTTGGATATTGTTGAATAGGATGGTCCAATTAAAAAGGAGGCTACTGGATCGTCCAGTGTGAGGGGGGTGGCTGAAGTTGGGAGGGGAAAGAAGACTGTGGATTCAGTCGAGAAGAGTCAGCTTGAAAGGTGGAAGGCCACTGGCGTAGTAGCATTAGCTGAAAGCAATCTGAAGGTAAGTAGAAGTAGTCTTGAATATAAAATTAAAGGTATCTTGAGTTATACTGTTGTTGCTTTCTTTAATTTGGTCTCATCAGGCACAAATAAAATCCAAATCAAGCATTCTATTTGCTGGTCTTCATCACTTTAACTTGTATTTTGATTATTTCTTCATTAAATAAATAGAATTCTTTCATCTTCTATCAGCTGATGTAGCTATTCAACAAAAAATCTTGTGCAATTCCACAATCCTTCTAGTTCATAACTTATCTCGGAGATTTCCACACTGCAAATGAGAAGAGAAGGAAAAAGATTTTATCGATGTCTACCTCATTCCTCAAACCTAATGAAATATTCAAGTCCCTGAGGAATAAAAACATGTATAGCAAAGTTCATTAATATAAACACAGCAAAAGGCCTCCAGGATTTCGTTTTATGCAGGAACACCAGTGTCGAAAGGTCTGCTTTATATATGCTCTGTCACAGATTTCAGTGTGGCATGCAATATGAATGATCAAAGCTTATCATGAAGCTTAATTCTGAGTTATCACTAGAGGAAAGGGGGCAGAGTTGGAAGTTGCCCATAAAAAAGCAAAAAGTTTATACATTTTTTTCACTGTTTACTGCAATTAACAATGCAATTGTCCCACATCACATGAGGTACTCATAAAATGTTTTCATGCACAATTTTGTTGCTCTATGACAACGGTATTATTTTTGTTCGGACAAGAACGTATTATGGATAGTGCTCCATCCCGGAACAATTAGTGTTTTATCGGATGGAAGACTTTCCTAAACTTTCAATGTACACCTTCTATTTTCATGTGATATTCAGGTAACTAATGTTGGCAGCACATGCCTTGTTGGATCCTTCTGTTTTTACCCTTGAAAGAGCTCATCTTTGTTTGAATTTGTCAGACCATACCTGAGGAAGTGTGGACTTGTGGACCTTCTGCTAGAGTCCTTGATTTAAGCCACAATTCAATACAAGATGTTCCAGCTGCAATTGGCTGTTTAAGTTCTATACAGGTTGTGAAATTTTCATTTGCATTTGCTTTAATTTTTCTTCCATAAGAATGGAATCGAAGTTGTTAACGTATGTTGCCTTATTTTTATTTATGGAACGGATGTGTAGAAATTGCTTCTTAATGCCAATTCTATCTCGGAAGAGTCCATCAACTGGGAAGGAATAACACTGCTCAAGTCTCTTGCAGTTTTATCACTAAACCAAAATCAGTGAGTATATTCCTCTTCTCACAGTTTTTCTTGTTATGTTAAGATATTCAATTTAAATAACGTAAAGAGCATTTTGGATTGGAATCAACTATAAGTGTTCTATTCTTCATATAGCATTCATTCATTTGTCCTGACTTCCTTGCTCTCTCTCTTCTCTCTCTCTCTCTCTCCCTCCCTGCCTCCCTCCCATCCCCCCGGTCTCTGATCTGTGCATTTTCTTAAGTTATTGAAATAGCGGGTCTGGTCCAATGACTTGATGCAAAGTTTGTCTGGACAATTGCTGCAAATAATAGCAAGCACAATTTTCCAATAGCATCAGTCAGAGAAATTAACATAACAAAGCCAGTGATACTGTTCTTCAGCATTCTCTAACAAAAGATGCCAAGCTTTTAATCTTACTCTCACACACACGTATACATAATTCTTCTTGATTCACCTCAAAACCTCTGAAATCCTTGCTTCATCCCTACTTATATGAGAGAACCTAGAAATTTTATTAATTGGAAACATGGATTTCATTATATTCACATCATTGTCTTTCTTTTTGCTTGATTAGGATTTTCAGGTCAGGTGGAGCAGCTAAATTCTGTTGAGAACCTTGTATACTAGCAGTTTTGGCCCCACAATTATAGGAGGTTGATACATTTAGTAATAGTACAGCACAAGTTCGACGCATGTTATCTCAAAAAATTTCAAAATTTTGACACATTCAGTACAATCTTGGACTGGTGTGCTATTTTACATATACAAAAGAGAAAATAACGCAAATCATGTTTTTATTTCGAAAGAATTGAAACAACAACCGATCAATAATTAAGTATAAAAAAGAAAATGAAAAAAATTAAGAGTAGTTTTGTCTGTATGTAGTGGGAACACACTGTCATCCAAACTTGTATACCTATATGAATATTTAGACAAATATAATTCCATATATCTCTGTTGCTCTCTTGCATGCCTAGAACTCTTATTCCCTCCTTTTTTTCATTGTCATTGGCACAGTTTGACTACGTTGCCCTCTTCGCTGGGTGCTTTAATGTCCCTGAAGCAACTTCATGCTACGAATAACAAGTTAACATGTCTCCCAACTGAAATCGGATATTTGACAAAGCTCGAGGTTTTAAAAGTTCAGAATAACAGGTAACATGTATGCAATAAATTATTGGTTAGTTTCCATGTCTGCTTGTCTGTTGTTGGCATTTCTTTTTCCGAAATAATTAGATGCAGTATTTGATGCTTGCTTTTCTTTATATTCAATATTCTCTATTTTGTTTGTCTGATCATACTTGCTTCTATGGTGAACTCCATTTACTTGACATTCTAATCTGTTTTTACATGCGACATGCGGTTGGAATTTGTCTTGAAAGAATTAATTAAGCTTAAACTTACAAATGAATGATGCTTTGATATTTTAATTTGATATATATCTTGCTCCAATGCAGGCTAAGCAGTATTCCTGCAAGTATAGGGGGGTGTATTTCTCTCATTGAAGTAGGACCCTGTTCAGTTCATCCTCTCCTTTATTTCTTTTCTTGGTTGTCTCTTGAAAGTTAAAATTGTTTCCTTTTAGTTTGAGATATTTTTGACACTGTTCCCTTTTTATTGTGGTGTATTTTAATTTTGTCATTGTCATGCCATTTACTCAGTTTGATGTGGTGCAGGTTGATCTTTCGTGTAATCTCCTGCTAGAGTTGCCTGAGGAATTTGGCAAGTTAAAAGATTTGAAGGTTAATGATTATCTATCATTGATCCTTTTATTTTAAAATTAAATCCCCTCTCTTTATAGTGACTTTTAATGAAAGCAATTCACCAGAACATATATAAATCTATTTATTATTGAAAGAGGGCTTAAGCATGTCTGGCTGAGCTTAACAAGTTTAAGCAAATTTACTCAGAAGTAAATAAGTAAGTTTTGAAACAAAATATAGAAAATAAAAAAAATTATTGGTCAAAGTTGGAATTTAGAAATAATTAAGTTATTTATTCCGAGAGTAAGTCAAGATTTATACTTTCAGAAAAGAGTAACCTTTTGCTTAGAAGTAAGAAAAAAATACCGCTAGGGTGAAAGGACATCAGCTGCATGCAAACCAGTATTCTACATATTTGAACATTGTGCAGGCTTTATATCTCAGCAACAATGGGCTCAAGTCCCTTCCCAACACATTGTTCAAAATGTGCGTGCAGCTCTCGACACTGGATCTTCATGGAACAGAAATAACAGCAGATCTTCTCCGCCAAGTATACAAGTGCCTTGTTATTAATGAAATTTTTTAGTGTGCTGTTATTGAGGTCGTGCTCATTTAACTTCTTTTGACAGTTTGAAGGGTGGGAGAGTTTTGATGAGCGTCGTCGTTTAAAGCATCAGAAACAACTGGATTCCCGAGTCACTAGCTCTGCTGAATTTGATGAAGGTGCTGACAAAAGCTGGTAATATATAACAGCTAGCATTTGCTCATTGAAAATTTGCTTGCATGTAATGAACCAGAAATTGCCATAGGGCGTTGGTTTTGTCCGATGATCCGTTGAATGTTGTTTTTCAATTTGTCGAGGGATTATCGTGGTCCAACTCTGTAACATCGATTAATTTCGCTGTGTTCCCCTTCCTTTTGTTTTGAGATTAGGATCTCATTGTAATGTCATTCCTTTTTCCTTCCATACGTTGATGATACAAAACGGATCAACAAATTCTACTAACCTAGTTACAATTATCGCTTCCTAAACTCATTAATTTGGATGCTCAAATTGACGAGAAACAAAATAATTATTTGAGAGAGATTTGAATTGCACACCTTTCTTCAAATGAGATATTTATATATTTTTCGAAACTTTTGAGGAGGTATTTATAGATTTCCTTCCAAGTTTCAAGGTAATTTGATCGATGGTGGCTCCTTGTTGGCTAATTTTTAATTGATTCAGTTAAGAATCACACTTTACTTACTTGTTTACGTGCTTACTATTGACAATCCGTAGTCAGTCTGGATATAAAAAATGATTTATAATCTTCAGGTGAGCCTTCCGTTCTTTTGTTCCCCGCCATTCCTTACGCCTAGCAGCCAACTGGGTTCACAGACTGCATGTCGAGGGTTAACATCGTATTTACTGAAATACCATCTCGGGAAAGAGTATCCTCCTCCTTTATCTTAGGATTCCCAGATTTGCTTGTTTATTGGTATTCTTGAGCTAGAGATGATCCAAATGTACCAAATTCCAAAAGCCAAGAATGAAAGTAGAACCATAAGATTAATTTCTTTCAGCACCATACCAAAAATGCAGCAGAAATTATTGAATTGATGAATGGATATATTGTCATAAGCAATGAGAATAATGCTAATAGAGGATATATCACAACAGCGATAATTTAAGTAGCTCGAACACATTGCATCGACCTAAAATAACTCTCGATCAATCTAACACAAGTTCAGCAAGCCAGCTGCAGCAGTGAGTTTCTGATAGCACCCAACCAACCTGTGAAAACCAGTACAGAAGGCCAAAGTACTAAACACAAAGCCTCCACCATGCAACAAACTCTACAAAAGCAATAGCATGACTTTCAATCCCACAAACAGAAATAGATGCAGAAAATAAA
Source organism: Osmanthus fragrans (assembly GCA_019395295.1). Lineage (NCBI taxonomy): Eukaryota > Viridiplantae > Streptophyta > Magnoliopsida > Lamiales > Oleaceae > Osmanthus > Osmanthus fragrans. Next base: position 18,804,312 of record CM033343.1, on the reverse strand, counting down.
GTAAAGAACGCTGTTCGATCCGTCGTGTGTCTCTTCGCTAGTTATTACCAAACTTCTGGTCCTTTGTATATTGATCATACTTATTTTATACATGGAGCGTTATGGATATATCATCACCTGAGCACCAAATGTAAAGACAGTGGTATATAAAGAGCTTGTCCTAAATTCTAACATCCTGGGGTCAATGTTCAAGAAAAGCTAGTTGAAGTATACTGATATCTGAGGGATGTCGATATCGTTATCTTCATCGTCCTCGCATGCTACTACTATATCCAAGTGGTGGCGGTATGGTGGCAGCTCAGCCTTTGCCACTTCCCGTGCAAGGTCAACTATCTTCTTGTCCATTCGCTCTTTGTGCCTTGGGAACATGCTATTGTAGAGCAAGCAACTTCCAAATGAAATACTATAGGCATTCAGCCCCTTGTCCTCAAGCCATTTGAGTAGTTCCCGAAGTGTAGGGTTACCTTTGATTATCCATCTGTCCCACACAGTCCAGCTCATGTCCTTATACTTGATGGTCTTAGGAGGAACTGGTTCGGCCATGGAGAATAACGGTAGAGCTAAATTAGCAAATGTGTTACGATGGTCTTCTAACTTGTGCCCTCCATTAATGACCTTGTAAAGCTCCAGGCAAACCAAGCCTGTAGCCATCGCTGTGGAAGTTGCAATTGCGGGTATAATCCGTCCAGCAATGAATTTGGCTTTCAACTTATCGACTTCGGGAATGCCATAATTTCTTGCCCTCATGTTAGCAAGTCCAGCAATCAGGTCCATGTGGTAATTTGTGTCATCATCCTGCATATTCAATGAACAATGTCAAGAAAAAGGTATATGTAGAAGTAATGTGATACTTGACGCTTTTGCCAAAAATAAAAGAACAGGTTGCACAGGATTGAAGGGTACAAGGGGAAAGTGGATGAGATCGAAAAGGGAGTACCATATTTTCCATCCTTCATGGAAGATACGCTGATTTACTTGCCATGTTTAGTGTGATGATTAGAAAATGGTGAGGGAATTACCTTTTTAGGCATTTTGCAATGGATTGTAGTTTAAAATCCACCATGTACTTTCGAAATAAAATTGTGAAAACCTAATCCTCCACCTTATTTTACATTCCTTCCTCTTTTACTCTAACCAACCAAAGGAAAACTTATTTCCTTCCTCATGTCCCTCCTCCATTTCCTTTCCTTTCCACACACATACATTCTCTATGAATAAAGATACTTCACGAGGCACATTACTACTACTTCCCTTGACTCGCAAACAAAAAAATGTCAAACAGAGTCACAACATACATGTAAAATATGGATAGGTCCCATTGAGATGTAAGGTTATAACAAGTTATGCATCATCTTATATCTTTACGAGAAAAAGGGACATACTTTTTCAAATTGAATTGGTTTCATCCTGAAGTTTGGCGATAACTTCTGCCGAATCTGCTCCAGCTTCATTATTAACTCATTAATAACCACAGCATCGTCCAAAGAAGCAGCAGAAAGACTAGTAGCCCTCTCATCAGTAACAATTTTCGCATCTTTCTTTGGTTGAAATTCAGGAACCACGATTCTATCAAGAGTTTCAGTCAATTTCTTAGGGTGCCAATTAGGAACTGGAATGCCAAATGTCTGAGCGCGTAGAATGGATGCAGCCACAAGGAAATGGAGATGGCTCGGATCATCAGTAGAAAACTGCAGGGGGCGAGGGAACCGCTTGGGGGCTGACCAGAATGGTATGCCAGTACTAGTCACAGCATCTTCAGGGAAAGTGTAAGTCAACTGTTTCACCCTGTTAGCAAAATAATCTTCGAACCTACAGACAAGAATTATTCAGATGTATAAGGAGAGCAGGTTCTATTTGATACAGGTAAAAGCTTAAAACAAAATAAAATCAAAAATTACTTTAGACGAGCCCATGTAATACAATCCTGGAACGATTCACATCGTTCCCTGTCAAGGCACTCGAGTATATGTTCCAAATTGTCTCTGGCTTGAGCATCACCAGCATTTCTCATTGCAGATGTATATTCGGCTGGGTTAGAAAGATAGGCATTTACTTCAGCAGGTGTTTTCTCAAGCAAGCCCTCAAATTCTGATCTGGCCCATGTCAAGCAATGATCAATGTTGTGTGGGAAGGAGTGCAAGGTACACATTGGTGCTTGTTTCTCAGGAGGATCTCTTGAGGCACCATAATTCTCAGTCAGATGGGGAATGACCATTTGAGTGTTACATTTGGCACCTAATGTTCCAGACTCAAGAAGTGGCTTTTGGAAATACAGGCATCTTTGATCAACATAAAGCCTGGCATTGACATTGTCAAGGGCATTAATAACAACGTTCAGATTTTCCCAGAAGGTATCATCAAAAACATTCTCTGTTTCAGGACCCACACGATTCTGCAAAGCTTCAATGCGGAAATGAGGATTGATTGAAGAAGCAGCAGAAGCAGCAACAGTGGATTTGGCCTGCCCAATGTTCCAATCTCGAAAGAGGAACTGTCTGCTAAGGTTACTCTTCTCGATCACATCATCATCAGTGATTGTTAGTTTTCCTTGGTTTCCACAAGAAACTCCCATCAGTGCTAAATTCTTTAGAAACTCGCAGCCCAGTGCACCAGATCCAACCAAAAACACTTTAGCATCTTCTAGTCTTTTCTGAAGTTTAGACCCAAAGACTGAAATCTGGGCATCATAACGGCTATTTAATGGTCTGAAGTCGCTGGGATCTAATGGCTCCACAGGAAGTGATTCCACAGAGTCAAAGTAGAAGAACTTTACTAATATGAAAAAAAAGGTGTCAGTTTACCCCCAACATAGCAGTAAAATACATCAAACTAGCAACCATAGGATTCAAATGTGAAAAAGAAATATAAATAATTGCTTAAGAGGAGGAAGCTTATGAATGTCGGGAAACATGATATTAACCTGGAAAAGGGGATGAAACTTCCCTGAGCACGCCTTAACAACCTCCTGCCCAACAATGCCACCAAACATGGCTGCCATAGGATTCAGTACAGCTCGGGCACCAAAGGCAAAATGTCGCAAAAGTTTTGGATTTATATCATCCAGTTTTGCATCTCCCAAACTATCATTCAGGTTACTGGTAATAGTTATCAACCTCTGAGCATCCTCTTCAGAACCAGCCACTGGGAAGTGCCCCAATTCAGAGACAAACTTATCCAGCGATTGGAATGCCAAATGCAAAAGAGGTGGGCGGTCAAACTTAGAGAAATCACAAAGAAGAAAATCTCCAGGATCTTTAATTGCTTCCCTCAGCGGCTTGAAGTTCAAAACCTTGGGCTGTTTTACCTGAGTTATGATACCACCTTTCTCATATCTACTGAAACTTGTGGTATCTTCATCAAGGATGAAAGAGTATGGTCGTGCAGTTTTTATCTTTCTCGGCTTTCCATCATTGAGTTCTGTCATTCCATGTACTTCTGAGAACACAACAAGATCCCCATCCTGAAACTCAAGCCTTTCATCATCCACACACGACACAAGAGCAGGGTTATCATTACTGATAGATGCAATAATGCCCGTATGAGGTTCCTCACCATCAACATCGAAGACAGTAAACTCTGGTCCAAAATCACAAAAACAATTACCAAAAAGGCCTCTAACTTCAGTCTTGATGAAAGCAATAGGAGGTTGATGATTGTGACAGTATTCATTGAACTCGGCTGCATTCTCTAAGCTTATGTCAGTAAAAACCACAGCCTGCAGTCACCACCATCATTATACTAGCAAACATGAAATCTAAAATCCTCATGCAAGAAAATTAACACAAGGTATGGGGCTAAAAAACGAAAGGGAAATTGTATACTGAATCATAAGCAGTCGATCTGATATCCAGTGACACGATTAGACATTAAACACTTGCAATAAAAAGTAAAAAGATGGACAAATTCTAGAAGTGCAGGTAGCACAATTCATTGTGGAAATAATTCTGTAATTTATCTGTCCTTTAAACTGTACGACAGTAAATTCGTTGAACTACACTACACGGTAGTCAAAGTATTACACCTCCATTCAGCAAAATTAAAAATCATTTATAAATAATTAAACTTCATTTCCAACCACACATTTTAATGAAACCCACAAGTACTATTCACTTATCTACAACTCATTTCTATCTATTTATAAATTATACCGCTTATAAAATCTTTGACATGGGATTCGTTGGTAATTGGCTTTAGTGCAAGTGAGCATAGAAAGTAGGGTGACATCTATGCCAGGAATGATAAGCAATCAGCAGAAAATTTCAGAAGTGTGCCTTTCAACACAAATGCATGAGGTGTGATGGGGCAGTACTTGTAAAACATTTTTAATCATATCTCAACAACCGTTATCACATATTTATCAAAAGCATCTCTATATATCATTTTTGTTTATGTATATATCATTGCTCAACCAATACCTAGAATGGGAGAAAAAGTAGAACAATGACGAGATCATCTTAACAAGCTCTAATTTCTTGATGTCTCTATAGTGAAGGTATTCCTAGTGATAGGATCAATAGGATCATTAACAATGACACTTGTGCATTCAAATAAGCTAACACATGCCTGCTTCATCAAGGAGGGTGACTAATCTCATGATCACTTGTTTAGATAACTATGAAAGATGTTAGTTTCTAATTGGAGAACAAATTTAACCAAAATAACCAGGCTAAAGTACTTTTTGTATAGACTTTTACATACGTGTCAGAGAAAAGTTGATCACAAAGGTTACAATGATCACAGGTAACCAAAATAATAACACGAAAATTTTACCTGGAATTCAGAAAGTTGTTCTTTCGTCAATTTCGTAGTCAGGGTCGAGATAACCACAGCACTGTTGAGCTCTTGTAGTTTCTGGATAGACGCAAGTGCCCTGTTCTTACCAACGTCATTCTCAGAGAAAATAAAGTTGCTAGACAAATCCCATAGCTCCACTTTTCCTTCATCATGCAACATGACAGACTTCACACCAGCAAGAATAAGGTTCTTCGCTGTAATGTTTGGCAAAAGTCCGATATCATACAAGCTAATCCAAATATTACTTCACTCAAATTATTCAATACTTCTGGGCACATACAATAAACAATTTCCAGAATGGAAAATTCGCCTAAAATAATTTATCTTACTGGAGAACTGCAAGCTTAAAATAAACACCAAAACAAAAGTTACGAAACAGTCGTTTGAGCCAAAACAATTCACTCACAAGAAAAAAATAAAAAATTCTTTATTTTATTATAAAGGCTTTATGATCTAAATCTAACAAACCTAAAGTTCAAATAAAAATTAATTGAACATCAGCAGTACTTATAAACTCCCACAAAAAAGAAAGAAAAATAAACAGCAGTTCGGATCCAGAAGATCTTTAGGTGATCTTTCTTTATTTTGAATGAGTTAGCCTAATCCAGATTTCCAAATCCAATCTCGAATTATACAGATAAATAAAATAATTGAACTCAATCACATAAGCATGTTAGTTCGAACTAAAACATGGAAGAATTCCTACCGATCTCGGCACCGAGGCCTTGCATTCCAGATACAAGAATGTTTGACGCAAAAAGCCGCCGCATCGTCTCTCGTCCATAAACAGCAAGCTGCCTGCTATGGAGATCTTCATCAATATCGTGCGATTTTCCAACGTCAAAGGCCATTTCCGTAATTGAAGGCTCCTCGCGGCTGCAGCTGTTATTATTGTTTCTGTTCTCTAAACTAACACTACTGGTTCCGTCAATATTGGTCTCTTGACTCCCACTGCCACTTCCTTCACAAATGTTCTTACTATCGGCGAAGAAACAGAGACGACTCTTCTTCAGAACGCTTTCGGATTCACCTTCTTTAACAGCCTCGCCTTCCAGTGGTCTCTTTCTAGGAAGCATATAGTGCAGCAAACTGCACATAGCCCGCCGAATCCCCATGAAAATTAACAAAATCAGTAAATAATAGATCAAAAAATGGAAAAACGAAAGATCGAAACAATTATTTAAATCCTCTAACAATTTTAAAGCGATATGCGCCTGTATCGCCATAACAACAATAAAAACATTAATAAAACTGTAAAACGTGATAGAAGTTACTTTAATTCACCGATTGGACATGCAAGATGTGAAGCAAAGGATAATCTTACCGATTAGACTAGCTCAGATGAAGAAAAGAATCGAATCTTCGAGAAATTTGTAGATAGAGAATTTGATTGAGTGGAAGAAGAGGAGAGGAGGTGGGTTATTGGTGATAATATTGTGTGACAAATTTGACTGGAAAAGAAAATTTAAATTTTTTTTTCATTTGCAGTGGTGGGAATTAATGGCGGAAATTCACAAGGAAACGGTGAGCTCTGAGCTCATAACACTACACGCGTACCGATGTAAAACGATGTCGTGAAATTTTAGAAAAACATATTCTATTTTTATCGGGGAAAAAAAATAAAAAAGAACATGGATTCCCCATTTGGTTGTATTTTTTTTAAAATGCATACTTTTTAATAAAATAATATTACACGCAAATTTAAAATTTTTCTTAATTTTTAACCACATATTCTCCATCAATCAGCTATTCAAAAATATATTTTCTCCCCAAAAATGGCTATCAAATAGGGGCCTAATTATGTAATACCCCAAAATCCTTCAATAAGCTTTGAAAGAATTTTTGAAGTTTGCAAGGACTAAAGTAAAAATAATGAAAAATATATTGTTAATGGAGAGACATTATTTATTTATTTTGGAGGTAAATAATAATAACTAGACATATTATTTGCGAAAATTTCAAGTTTTGAGTCAATTCGAAATTTTTAATTTTCAAGAATTTGAAAAAAAAAAAAATAAAAAATAAAAAAATTGAAAAGGCATGTTTTTTAATGTAATAAAAAAAAATATTGCAATTAGTGAAAAATAGGCTAGTTTCAAAAAGGAAAAATAGATTTCGGTGCAGATGAAAATCAAACTTTTAATAGATTTCGATAAAAGTTTAAAAAATATGTTGTTAAAAAATTATAAGTCACGTGAAATATAAGGTTACAAGAGATTGTTAATTTTGACTTCATGAATTTTAATTGGTTGATACAACTTCCAAAATGAAATTGTAGTCCTAAGAAGAATAATTGACATGTACCTACCCCATCTAAATAATCAAATCCCTTCCCAAACCATACATGTAGTTTTCTAGAGGTAGATGATGATATCTATATAGATGGATCATTTAATCAAAGAAGCTTTCATTTGATAGGTTGCACATCCTGAGAGGATTGACAAGGGCAGAGATATAGCTGTTCAAACTTTGGCGATTTTACATGCTCCATTTACACTGCAGGGTTGATGGCCTTCAAGACCTAATTTTGTTATGAATTTTACAGGGAGTATATCTATAAGTATTGTTAGCAGGAAGTGTTGGAATTTCATAGATAACCATTAACATTTCAGGTCCGTTTGATAGTATTGAATTTTATGAAAAAAGTCACATTTGAGGAATTCAAATTTTACTTTTACTGTTTGATACGAAAGTGAAAATGAAGTTCGAATTTCAATATACAATCACTTTAAACTTGTTTTCAACCAATTTCTTGAAAATTTATTTCCTATGGTTTAGGTGAATTTTTATTTTCCAATTTACATGAAATTGGCTTACCGTTCCACCTTTACCAATCAAACGGACTCTTCATGTTTCAAGATTTTCTGGAGATATAGTTAACATGACCGTCAAATTTTTAGCGAGTTAATTCTGCACTTTTTAAGAGTTCATGTAACAGAATTTTAACTCTTGGAGGCCAATGTGTTGAAATTCAAATTTCAATTACTAAAATTCAGTGTTCTAAAAAGCGCGCATAGGCGTCGTCTAGACGTGAAGTGTGATTAAGGCACTTCGTCTTGAGCCTAAGTGAGAATTAAGCGGTCAACATTCTCGTTAACCACTTAAATTTATTTTTTTATTTTTTATTTTTTTAAAACTTTGCATCTTCATTAAATGTACAATTTTTTTTTTTTTAGATGAAAAAGAAGATATTGAATTGGAATCCGATAAAGAATTAGATAAGATTTAAACTGCAAACTATCTATGTTATGTAATTATGATTTTGAAACTTATCTTTTTTTGTAGGAATTATTAAGCACATACAATATTTTATAATTTTAGATGTTTGGTATATATTATATGAATTATTGAATGTTTTTTACAATGATTAAAAATTAAAAATCAAAAAACATTTTTTTAAGCTTAAATTTCGCCTAAACTCATAAAGCTTAAAGCTTAACCTTCATGTCTAGTCATACTTTACACTTTTTAGAACACTACTAAAATTGAAAAGACATGAATTATTATCAGATCCATACTTTACAAGTACTGTCCCTATTTATAAGGCTAGAAGTGTATAGTGGGATATGAGAAAACAGAATCTTGAGACATTATTATTGTGAAACAGATTAAGTCATTAAGATGCCATTCCAGCGAGGAGCCTATAAAATTCAAATATTCTCTGAAAAATGTTTTCTAAGCTCCCGTTTGTCCCTTTTCTTCCAAATTTTAATATTTGAAATAGTATTTTTTAAGAAAATTTTGTGGTTGAAAAAAAAAAAAAAAATTTGATTTACGTGTAATATTATTTTATAAAAGATTGTGTAATTAAAAATAAGAGTGAGAAGAAAAAAAAAATGAAAGAGAATGGTGCCAAACGAGTCGTTAATCCGATCGCATTATTGGCATGATTGATGGGGAGGATTGACTACTAATAAGCAGTAATTAATTATTAAAAAAAAATGTAAAATTCTATTTCTTCTACTCTCCAATCTTATCAGAATTTCTTATACTCTCCAGTCTCCAATCTTATCCAATGCCGCATATTAAACACTATTCATTTTCAGTGGAGACAATGAAACGGGTAATATTCTTCATTATCAGCAAACTTCACGCTCTCGATCGAGAGAGAGAGAGAGAGAGAACCAAATTAACATTAGTTGAGAAACACCTAGTTGCACTGAATCTTCCAGGACACGCAGTGATAAACTAAACATAGATGACAAGAAAAAGGATTCATGTAGCCGACATTGAAATTCAGCAAAGCCAACATACCAAATTTGTTATATTCATTCTTATTTTCTTTAGGAGGGGAAGGATCACAAGAAACTGAAACTAGCAAATATACCGCAGGATTGAAAACTGACAAGTGAATATCAAATGTTCCTACTGTTTCTTTCTGTTTTATACCTTCTCTCCCAAGTACTAAACTGTAACATTCACTGTAGACAAAGTAAGCCCTTCTTTGAGCTTCATTTTTTATTTTTCTTCAAACTCCTTTTCAACCATACATTCTCACAATAAAATAATTTTACACGTAACCCAAAACTTTTACATTCTTTTTACACATACATTCTCAAAAAAATTATTATTACAAAATTTATTTTCTCAAACAAAAGTGAATAGAATATGTCATGGACAGAGTAAATATGGATAACATAATTAGTAGAAATTTAAAGGAAGAAAACATTTTTACTCTTTATTTCCATAACAACAATATGTAACCCTATAATTTATACAAACAGAGAATCAATCAACATTCATGGTTATGTCCATATTCATAACGAATTCATATATCAAACTTCGGAATTGGCAAATTTATCACCTGATGCTGCCATATGGTTATATCTTGTGTCCCTATAATCCCAATTTCTTCGATATTCTCTTATGCTCGACTTTCGATATAATTAACTGCAAATGATATCCACGATCGGAGCAGGCTGACTAATTTGCAACTCTGCACAATGCAGGCAACTGGAAACGAGCAATGGAGAAATATGACAGAAAAACTGGAGTGGCTGCTGAGGTACATACAGGATAACTTTGGTACAAAGGACTAATTTGAACAAGGTTTTAACTCTTTTTTTTTTTTTTTTTTTTTCCTTTCTCCTGCAAAATCTACAATGTTGTTCTTGCAATATCACCAAAATTGAGCCCTTTTTGGAGGTTCCCAGATGAAATCTGCCCATAAAGCCATCTATCAGTTCCTTATCAATTCATATATATCTATCCAACCAAAGCAACATATAATGATGCCAGACTTAGAAAATAGTCCAAACATATAATAAACAAGATGGAATAGATAAGAAACAACAAAATTCAGAGAATATAACTTGTCTATGATCTATAACTTGGGGAAACACTTGGGGCCTGTTTGATTGACCAAGTTTTTCGTGGAAGGTGGAAAGCGTTTTCCTATTTTTTACTATTCACTTGTTTGATTGCACTAATTTTTCAGAGAAAACGTTTTCCAAGGTACAAGCGATTGATGCACAAAAGTTAGAAAACGTTTTTCACCATATTGGTGGGAAAACGTTTTCCAGCTTTTATTTTTTTTTAGCAATTGGAACACGTTCCAAAATCAATGGTAAAAATATTTATCCATTTAATTGACAATTTGCGTAAAAACAAAGCCAAAGAAAAAATTTGTCAGGTGAAAAATTATACCAATCGAACATCATTAATTACAATTCCCTGTAAAACAAATTCTAGGCAATTTAATTATCAGTCATTCATTTTCTTTCCACCCATTTTCCACCCTTGCAATCAAATGGACCCTTAGTTGAATTAAAGCAAACCACAAGTTGTGCAGTAAACTGTAATCACTCAAACTATACAGTGTCTATACTCTTAATTTAAGTTCCTTGAATGGTTGAATTCAAAAAGCTATGATACAACCGTAAAATCACAAAGTTAAGTCTTGAATTGTGAAGTTATAGAAACTTCGGAACTCTCTCCTTGTAAATCAGTTCAAATTACAAACAAAAATGAGAAAAAAGAGAGCATATATTTAACAAATAACAAGATTACAGTGTGAAGGTAAAGAAATCAAAAACACATAAATGAACATTCAACTATTTAACATCCACTTTAGAAATGATAATTGACCTTGGAGATAATGTCCACTATATGTCTTCCACTTTGAAGATCCGGATCCTGACCGGCCAAGCAATCCCTTGGAGTTTCAAAAGAAGACAATGACAATTGCTTAGAAACAACACCCACATCAAAATAAATCAACCCGGAGCTCGGAATATCGACTCGAATTTCCTTAACCTGAAACCATAAGAACAAATCCTGTGCAGAAATCCCGGACATTCCATCGATCTTACCGTAACGCAAGATGCCCGAAATGTTCCGATCGTAGTGCAATTCATTTTCAAATTTGGAATTGCAAGATCGATCCAAATGAACCTCGAATTTTCCAGAAGTTTCTTCGAGTGTAAAATTTGTTACGCCTTTTGGAAGTAAGCCCGTGGGCAGGCCGTGTTGTTTAAGCACTTCGTATATAGAAGATGTTTCGGCTGATACTACAGATAACAGGACTACGAAGAAAAATTGGCGAACAGGAAGCATGGCGAATATATATAATATATGGATTGTACCTTGAGGGATATGAGATTTTTGGGTTCAAAATGTGAAATTACTATTTGGGTTTAGGGTTTAAGAGGGAAATGGAAGCTTGAAAATAGATTGATGGGGCGGAGGACACGAAGGTGAAGCAGATGCCCTGTGGTGGCAGCAAGAATCCAGACAGGATTACGAGAAGAATGATCGATTATTGGTGGTAGATAGTGTCGCGATGTTGAAGTTTTGAGGATTACAGCATCTTCTGAATCCCGAAAAAGAATAAAGCTAAAATTAGTGAGATGTGCTAAGGTGACCTAATAGTTCACCTAAGAATGACATTTTCCTCACACATGAGGGAAAAAATATTATTTAATTCAGGTGGGCCCAGCACATCATGTGAGGAGGATGTCAAACTTTAGGTTATCTTTTAGGTTTGTTTAGCTTAATTCAAAATTAATAGGCTATTGAAAGAGAGTTAAGAATTTGATTTTAGTTTAATTTGATCACTGAATTTACGTCAAAATCATAAAATGATCGCTAAATTTTAAAACTTGCACAAAAAGTCACCGAATTATGGGACGGTTTCAATAATGGTCATTGAAGGACCTTTTTATTTTAATTGGAACTAATGGACCAAAATAGTTGACATTTGAACCTTGAGGGCCTCAATTGCAATTTTGACAATAAAACCCACACACACAAAAAAAAACCCCTCTCCAAACTGTGATGGCGCTTTGTCATCCTCTGAGAATGCTGGGCGCTGCGGCGCCCAACGCTGGTGCCGCAACGCCCAGAATTTTGCTTTTTTTTTAGAATGTGGAGGGTTGATCTCTGTAATTAATGTGGAGGGTTAATTTTGAGATATTGACGCATAGTCCTCTGTACCTGGTTGCTCATGATATATATTGGATAGCTGTAATTAGGGTCTAGCGGAGGGGACTTGATCTGGAATAAAATGGTATGTCTGAAAGTGCTAGAATGCAATGTTATATACAATTAAGTTTATTGTTGAAATGGATGATTCGGTATGACTTTTGAGATGTTGAAAGTGGCGATTATTTTGCAGGGTGCAAAAAATGCATGTAATGTAGAGAGTATTAATAATGTGTTAAAAGGAAAATTCAGTCACAGATGATGCTCCTCAGAGAGGCGCCTCATTTAGATTATTTGAGAAATCCCCCAAAGTTGCGGACAAGTTTAAGACGACAGACATTGAAGGGCAACGAAAGACTAGGATTTGGGTTCATCTTGCACAAGTGTGGGAGCCATGGAGGGTTGATCTCTGTAATTAATGTGGAAGGTTAATTTTGAGATATTGAAGCATAGTGCTCTGTACCTGGTTGCTCATGATATATATTGGATAACTGTAATTAGGGTCTAGCGGAAGGGACTTGATCTGGAACAAAATGGTATGTCTGAAAGTGCTAGAATGCAGTGTTATATACAATTAAGTTTATTGTCGAAATGGATGATTCGGTATGACTTTTGAGATGCTGAAGTCGACGATTATTTTGCAAGGTACAAAAAATGCATGTAATGTAGAAAGTATTGACAATGTGTTAAGAGGAAAATTCAGTCACAGATGATGCTCCTCATTTAGATTATCTGAGAACACGTAGAGTCTCGTTCTGCCCCTCTCGAAGTTGCATGAGAGACGCTGCTGTCTTCCTGATACGTTTACTACTTGTGAAGAAGGCAGAGAACTTATCGGCTAAATCTGAGAATGAGGAGATAGAATTTGGCTCCAAGGTCGAGAACCAATCCCTAGTAGCATTAGTCAAAGTTTGCGGGAACGATTTACACATTACCTGATCCGGGACCACTTGTAGATTCATGACATCAGTGTATATATTTAGGTGATTAATAGGGTCGATAGTCCCGTCGTATTCCTTTATGCGAGGATACCTAAACCTGTCGGGGAGCGGATATGACAAAATCTCTCGAGTGAACGGAGTGTTGGGTCTGAACCCTACTGCGCCTCTGATATTCTGAAGCAAACATGTCGTTATCCCATCTTGAATGATCTTGGCGAAGTCCCCGGAGTCCAATGTCACCGATTTCGCGGCCGAGCCCATATGTACACCCGTGGTTCCTGCTTCAACCACATCGGGAATTGGTCGAGGTACGCGAGCTCGAGCATCGGCCATGAAACCGGCTCGAGGTCCTGCCTCTGGTGGGAGAGTTCTTTGACTTAACAACTGAGTCAATATGACAACCTGCTAGCGAAGTTCTTCAAAGGCTTCAGTCGTGATCACCGCCGGAGGTGGAGTCGGAATTTTTGACGATTCTTCCTGATGAACCATGGGGTCTTCAGTAGCGGGAGGAGGGTTTGGAGCGGATGAGCTTGCCGGAGGAAGACCTGAACGCGTGCTAACCATGACTTTTGGTAGCGATTCCCACAGACGACGCCAATGATGCTACCAAAAATCGTACCTGGACAATTTCGAGCTTGACGACTGATGACGAGCGCGAACGTGATCTTCCAACACCTGAAACAAATGCGTCGAAGTGTGTCCTCGTTACCCCTCCGATACTTAAGTTAGTAAGAGAATATATGTGTAAGGCTATAAACTGAAAAATAATGTATATTAGATACCTGAATAATGAATTGAGATGTTGTATTTATAGGGGGGGGTAACACACTTGCAGTAGGACTCAAACACTTGGATCCATAGGGACTTACCATGTTTAAGAGTTGTGATTCGTACTAGGATATTGAAGTGTTTAGCATCAGGTGGAACTCTAGTGATTGAAAGAGTCATAGGTAGACGTCAAGTCCTAATGATCGAAAGGGCTCTATCACCCTTGGCCGAGGAGTACAACCCGAGGACATGGTGCCCACTATTATCAGGTCCAAAAGAAATGATCCTCGGTCAAAGTGTATCGAGCACACTACTGAACATACCGGAGGAAATAGTCATCGGCCCGGGGTATACGCTCGGGCATAAAGAATAACCGTATCATACAGAAATATTGATTATAACAAAATAATTTTCAATATTTCCAGTAATAATAGGTAGTGGTTCCCTTCTGATTATTTATTTCTCCCTATAAGTGCATCTTTGAATAGTCGGACCTAGGATGATTACTTGTTCGAGGGCCAACCCTCTTTTTTGTCTCTGAGGGGGTATACTCCTCTTGCAGTTGCGGCCTTGCGGGTCCGTAATTTCTTGATCAATTAACGATTATATTGTTCAATCATAATTCGTATTACTTACCAAGCATAGCTCAAGTAGACATCGGTGCAAGACGAAAGAGGCCAAACTAGGATTCACCATCAGATTGATAAGAGGAAAAATTAGGGTTCGTATATTTGCATTTTTTTTAATTGTTTTGTGATTGAAGCATTTTAATATCTACTATTGGAAAAGAAGTTTGATGATCAAAATGAATACATATCTTCAGAAATGGACTATCACGATCCATCCACTGCTTCACTCAAATTGAAGGTCGCTTGATGTTTTATTATACTGAAAATAATCTCAACCATGGAAATTTGATCATCTTAATATCAACAAGCTTTTTGGTTATATTTCTAAAGAAATCGGAATGCTTGGTCTCTCTGTATTCTTGATCTATCAGAAAAATATTTCGCACGTTCTACTACTCCCACAGTCCCACGTCTATGGGCCAGTGTCAGCCTATTAACATCTAATAAAGTTCAGGAATAGAAACAACATCAAAGATCTACTCAGAAAACATTTAGAAACAAAATTTCGAAACTTATTATTTTACCTGTCCCATTAGAAATAGAAAATTTGGAGTTCCTTGCCACACGAGGGAGAGAGCCTTTTATCATAACAATCACACATGTTTCCGCAAAGAGTTTTGCTACAGTGGGGCCCTGTCACTCCAGGGGCACCACATGCACTCCAGGGCCCATGTGGCCCTGGAGGAATGGCAAAACTCTTCCGCTAATTCATTTGTCAGTGTATTTCATAGGTAATGTCCTGGATATACGTGGCTGATAAAGTTGCAATTGAAATGGCAGATTGGTAAGAAACTAACTAGATTGAAGATATCGAATAGTCATCTCTGAAACCAATCAGTGCACTCGGGTTGGCAGTAAAAACTAGAGGCAGGCAATATTTCTTCATATCAATGACATTAGTAGCATTTCACTCCATATACCACCATTAATGAGAAACCTGACATACCCAAAGTGCCACAAGCATGGTGGGTTGCTAAAAAAGCAAAACTAGCATCTCTATGCATCCATCCCAGTCCACAATCCCATTAGTTACTAGGAGGAGCTTAGAATAGGCCAATTGCTCTAATGAACGTTCAACTTCTTGAATTTTCGTTTGGTCTATCCATTTCACCAATTTCAACTTCGTGATCGAATCACTAATATTGAGATCATCCCGTAAGCACTCAATGGAATATTCATCATGGACATTATGTATTGAAAGTAATTTGTAACCACAAAATTTAACTCTTACAAACAGATCAGTCTAAACAAGAATATGTCAAGTTCTGTGAATTCAAATTCATTCTTTTACAGTAAATTTCATTCAACCATCCAGAACATGTAGTTATGCAACTCACTCAAATTATTCAGATTATCAGATTTTACTTTCCCAAAGAACTGGTCCTTCGAAAAATCCACGACCAACATACTTCTATTTTTTTCTTCAGCTTCATCCCAATGAGTTAACCCAAATGGCTTTAATTAGGTACTGCAATTCGAAAGGACTTGAGGTAAATTATCTCAAATGAGATTGAGGTGATTGAACTTGGATAGGTCTTCTCAAGATTTCATAGTTGAATTTTGCTACTTGTACAACATCCCTTGACAACATTGGTTGACAATCATCTAACATGAAGGAGGGCTCACGATTTTTTTATTCATCGTGGGCCCCCTCCCATGGGAGTGATTGTCAACCAATGTTGTCAAAGGATATTGTACAAGTAGCATGGTTCTTCATAGTTTCAGCTTATCAAAACAAATTAATTCATCTCACCTAGATTCTGATTTCGAGATCATTGTCAATTCATGTACTCTAAAGGTTCTAGATCTCATTAGGCTTCTGGTTCCACCTCTTTATGAGAATTGAGGTCCCTTGCTCAAGCATCTCCTTCCACAGCATAAAACCAACCACAGAGATGATTGCGTTATACTAAGCACTATTCATATAATCAGAATTCAAGCTCCACATACAAATACCATAAATTTACATTTTGCCAATTCAATCTGGACTTAGTACCAAGTTTCTTGGTTGCAAAGATGAGAATTTTACTTTGGGCAATAACATTATGGCTGGAACTCAATCAATCACAAGGCTGCAAAAGTTTTCTTCTAAATCGTGTGATAAATGATATACATGAATAGCCAATATGGATCCCACCAGGATCCTTAGAAACATATTAAGAAATGAGTAATAGCTAACAGGTTAGTTCATAGAACACACACAAATCCAGCTAACATGAGAATCTAGCATTCTCACATAGCTCCATCAGCTTAATAGTTAAATCAATTGAATACTTATACCAGAGATGAACGCATTTTAAAATCATCGCCTGATGGAAAACCAAATTGTTACAGGATTATTGCAAAAGCCTCAGAATGGTAAACAACACATATAGTATTAGTTGCACAACAAGATATGATAATACTATAGTAACTCTTGAAGGCAAGAACAGGGTCTCCTCAATAACATTTCCAAGCAGTAAGTGAATCACACAAAAATAAAAGAGAATATGTAGGGACTTTTATCAGTCCAACTCATAGGTTGTCCTCAGTACGAGAGGTCAATTCCAATGCTGTAATGAGCTTTCTTTTAGGCCCTGGAATGAAGCATTATTGTCAAAAACTGAGCAGACAGTGTTGGCAAGAACAAAAGTCAGGGTAGAAGAACCTCACATAACTATAGCCAAGTCAAGAAGAACCATTTGGTGTGTAAGGGGTTACGCAGGACTGGACTGGAATCTCAAGTCATGTCAATTGCTGTATTTGTCCAAGTTTAAACAGTTTACCAGATATAGGTAGCCTAAATTCCATCAGCTTCAGTAAGAGGAAAAATGCATAGATACGGAATCATTTGGTAAAGGACAGGAATAGAATCTCAAGTCATGAGTTGCTATAGTACTGTGTCCTTACAAACAATTGACAAGATGTATATAGCCTAAAATCCATTGGCTTCAAAATATATACAGTTTGTAAATCATTAACCTGAATTTATCATTTGGAAAAAATAGGTCTGTAATAGATGGAATGATCCTCCATTCCTGCTGATACTGATAAAGGATTTACAAATATTTCACTACTAGAGTCCATACAGTTTAAGGAATATGCAAGTGGATCTGCACATGTGTGTAGTGAAAACTCAATGCTTAATAAATCTGGCCAAGAGTGTAATGCTCAAATAAAATGACAACTACTTTACAGTAGATTTTGCTAGCATTTACAATGACCTCATTTCAATGACGGGTTAATCAACCTGTTAAAAGGACATCCAGCAAATCAGTTTCCACTTTCCACATCAAAATGGTAAAACCTTTCGGCAAACAGTCTTCATATATAGAATCATTTTGCTCCTAAAAACAACAGAACCACTCAATTCTCCATCTATCCTAAAGATGGTAGCAGGGGCCATTAAAGTTTACATAACTATTTAGGGCTTTTCAGAGAACTCTAGCCCTGGATATACCACAGATTATGGCATCAATATGTTCACATAACATCTTGCATCAAAGGAATAGTTTGAACAAAACAACACAATCCTATTAATTATCACGTTTCCGCCCTATTCAACCTCTCAAAGAAGAGCTTCACGCCAACACGACCAATTTAAGACACATCGAGGTAATGACAAAAATATTTATTTCATGCAAACCTTATCAAAGAAAGGCCAACAAAACTGCAAATGACAGACCTACATCTCTACAACTGCAGCATTGCTGCTAACGAGGGGCCACAACATAGAACACCAACATACATTGATTATCAAAAATCCAATTTCTCGAATGTCGTTCAAGAACACGGCCATTTTGCAGCAACAATCAAATTAACCATCAAAGTATTCAATATTGTCGAGCATCAAAACTATTTTGTGCACATTATTCAAATAAACCTTAAAACTGATCGGGCGTCGACATCTATCGGGATTAAGATATCACGGAATGTCCCACGGCTTCGCCTCGGGCACGGCGACCACCATACCTTGCAGCTCCGGAGTAAGAATGACCTGGCAACCGAGCCTCGAGTGCTTATTCATGACCCTGGAACGAGAATTCCTCTTCAATACATACTGCTCGTCATAAGTGGAAGGGGGCAGCTTCTCGAGCCACTCCTGGGCGATGTGGACCTCGCATTCGGCCGAGCACGCGTCGATCTCTTCAAGCCGGTGGGAAGCAGGGTCGATTAAACCCTTATTGGTCAAGGCCTTCAGAAGGGTTTGACCCGATAGCCCCACTATCTGGTGCTTGATGCCATCCGGATCCACTGCAAACAGCTTGACAAGTCGATCCGAGACCTTGGCCGAAGTACCGGCGGTGGAGGAGGCGGAGGATCGGGCAATTACAGCGCGAGAGTAGAGGGCAAAAGAGGGATTTTTCGTAATTTGGGAGGCGAGTTTTTGCAGTGAGGAAATTGCCATCGTTGTACGGAGGAGGAGGGAGGGAAGGTTGGGGTAAATAGAAGCTGGTGAGTGCAGTTGGGGTAACTCCCAGAGCAAACTTTAGGCCGAATGTTTTTTATTTTTTCTTTTCTTTTCTCTTATTTTGAAAGCAATAACAAAATTCCATTAAATGTGTGAAATAATAATTTGAATGACTAGTTGAAATTAATATTTAGCTATAAATTAATAGACAAATGGAGGCTAAATAATATCATCCAAAAGCATGAGGTTGAACATCTTCTAAAGTACATTGATAGACTCGTACGATAATATAGACTGACAAATAGAATAAATTTTCTTTATTACAAGACGATACATCTAACATTATAGCAAGAATTTAAGAATATTAGAGTCGTGAAGTTCCCAAATTTGCTTTAAGAACAATAGAGTCAAGGGTAGAGGGGTCATGTGAATTTTCAAAAAAATCTACAGCGATTGAAGATAATATTGTGGACCAATGCCATGAGTTTTTCCAAAGCCATATACATGTTTTGTAGTTTTTCCACAATTGTTCTCTATGAATCTTTCCTTCAAGGGTTCATTCTGAATATTTGCATGTAATTCCAATGCTCTCTTGCAAAAAGAGTTGTCACCAACACTGTTGAAAATAATCATCATTATGCAAATATGGGGGATGATTGATTTAAAATTTCGAGTTTGAATAATGTTTTATGTATGAGCATCAATATTTTCTCGACTCCTCTTTGCATAACAAGGCCACAAGGGCGGAGCCGGAAATTTATCCAGTGCGAGCACAATTTTAGATATCGGTTATAGTGATTTTTTTAGTTCGATTTTTAGTCTCAGCTGCTGCGGTTGTTGCTGCTTCTTTTCACTGGTGGCAGTGCCATTCAAAGCAGCCGAATGAGTCATCAATTATTAGAAATTCATAATACTGGACCACAATTTCGACAAGAATCCTCCATAAGTAATAAAATAAGCCTCCAAAAATTTACAATATGCAATATTAAAGTATAATTGTAAACATTTAAAATTTATAAATATGTTAACATTGAAAGTACAATAATCGTAAGCTTTTAAATTGAGCAAATATTGAGAAACAATATTAAAGTATAATGGTAAACATTTTCACAATGCCTGGTGAATTAGATCTCCATATTTCATAATGACCATAAGAAAATCATAAATTATAAACCTCAGCAAGCTCACACCCATAAAAAGCTCACATTCATAAAGCATAAATCAAATTAAGTGTAATGTAAGATGTCCCTGATTGGCCCTCGCATTTTTTTTCTCAAACCTATCTGCAATCAAACTTTCACAGGATTAACCACGTATTTTATATACTTTTAACAAAATCTAATAAAAACCTAATTAATAATCTAAATAAAACAGTGCATATTATAAAAGATCTGGGCCTCAAATGTAATTCGTCAACTTTTGAAACCAGATAATCCTTCTATTTGTGGACTCTTAAGATAATTGGGCTTCTTTATTTCTGATCCACCCATTTAGAATCTTGAACATTGAACCTACGCAGTCACAAAGATGGGGATGACAAAGGAGCAAGTTGAGTCAACCCTAAATTCCAAGCTTGGTCCTTCCCATCTTGTAAGCCCTCTTTTTTCATCTTTCATGTTATGTATGTATGGCTGTATCGATGTATGTATATGCCTGGTCATGGTTTCGTGTGGGTATAGCTTGCGGACTCTACACTCCGAGTTGGGGGCTGCTTCCAACCTTTAGTTTCTGAGTGCGGGCACTGTTCCAACTGCTGTTTGCTGCAAGAAATCCCAGGTGACCGAGGTGAGGTCAGTGCCTGGATCGATGCAACATCACTCAAAATTAAAGATTGTGAATAAACTTGAATCTAAAATCCCTTCAACAGTTCTTGATTTATCCTCTTAGATGTCTTCTTCTTCAACCCAAACAAAAATACGTGAAAATTATTAAATAGGAGTTATGTATAAAAAGCTTTGCAAGAAATATATATTTTCTATTAATAGCTTCTCTAAAATGAGGTGTATTCAATTGAGACTTTTGAAAATTTTGATGGACTTTTTTTAAGTGATGACTTTCGTAGATTTTTTTTTTATAGATTTGCATATAATTAGTGGAAATTTTTCGTAGACTTCTGTAAATTTTTCATTTTAAAACTTTTGTAAAATTTAAAAATTTTTTTAAAGACTTTCATTTGAAATGAAATTCACGTGGATTCAGTACAATAATGTGAAATTATCACATATGAGATTGTAGTTTCCACAATTTTCCTTCTACTTCCCCTCTTCATATAATTAAAAAATATTTTAAAAAGAATAAAAATCTAAGATCTTAATTAAATAAATAATAATCAAAAGTATACATATATATATGATAAAAAAATAAATTTAATATTCAATATTATTAATATAATATACTTTTAAAAATAAATAAAAATTAATATATTTACATTTAATTATAAATTTGTCATATAAAAATTTATAATTTAATAAAAAAAAATAGATATTTTTCAAAAAAAAAAATGAATGAAAAAAGTTACAAAATCCAATTTAATTTTTTTTTCATAGAAAATAGAGATAAATGATAAGAAAGAGAGAATCAATAAAAATAATAATTTTAATCATACATCTAATGTTCGTCGAAGGAACAAGGAAAGAAATATTGAAATTTTTTTTTTTTTTCTAAAAGTCTCTCAAAATCTCGCGATTAATGAAAGACAAATTTTGTGATTTTATATGAGTACTTTCTGCTTAAAAGTTAGTACTCCAGAGATTTTCATAAAAGTTTTCAGAAGTCATTAAAATTTGAATACCCCAAAACTTATAGAGATTTCTAAAAAGTTTTAATTGAATATCTCGTGACTTTTAAAGACTTTTTAAAAGTCTATAAAAGTCTCAATTGAATACATCATAACTTTTAGAAAGTCTCTAAAAGTTTACATTGAATACACCTAAACTTCTTAAATTCCAAAAAGCCATTAAAAGTCTCAATTGAATACACCCCCTCATATTTTTTTATTTTTCATAAAAAAATATGTATCTTGAATTCTTCAAGCCTCTTTTAGTCTCCCCTTCGTATTATAAATGAAAGGATATAAATATAAGAATTAGTTCAAAATTTGTACCTTAAGCGTTTTGCAAGAAAACAATATATTTCTATAGTTCTATGGGAATTGCATTGTGCGATCAAAAGGTGGAAACACCTGAGATCACACATGCACAGTATTGTGCTTGCAGGTACTGCATTTTTGGTCCTTGAAGTTGCAACCTTGCGACCATGCGATTGCAATGCACAATTTTTTGACTTGTTAGTTTTGGTCCTCGGTTTCTCCTTTTATTCAATTTGAGTCCATTGCTAATTGCATTTTCTGTCTTTCATCTTTAATCTTCATAATTTAATCCTTCACATTCCTTAATTCATCCATAATTGATCTGATGAAAATTTCAAAAGTTTGCAATTAAGTTTTCAAACTATTCAAATGTTAAATTTTAGCTTCCGAAACTTGTGAATATCTTCTCACTGGTCCCTTGATTCTTTTAATTGATCATATGTAATTCGGCTGATCTTCAATTGCTGTAAATCATCTCCAATTAAGATCAAATTATCTTGGTAGATATTCGTTCAATTAGTCAATAAAAAATAAAGTTTAGAAGCTCGGATTAGTTTATAAGTTTACACTTACCAGTGTTATCAACGATTTTTCTTTTAATTTTAATAAATTAGTGATGGAATATTTCATTGGCAATTTGAGATACCTTTTTATTTTCCTTTTTCCTTATAGTAATAATATTCTCGATAACTAAATTATGTTTTAACTATTAAGTTAATCTGGACGAAATTTTCCACGAATTATTTTTTTATATTATAAATACTTTACTTATTGAAGAAATTGTTGTCATTAATTAAAATCAATTTAAATATTTATTTTTTAACATTAAAAACAGAAAAATCTCTTTGTATTAAATATTTGGATTACATTTAACTATTGACAAAATTTTATGAAAGCATTGTCTAGAACTCTATAGTGCCGATGATCAATATAGAAAGGAAAAGTGAAGAAATACAATATTGTCCTCGATTCGTGATGATCGATTTTTTGGTTGTTGACGGTGTTGTTGAAATATTACTAATGTTGATAAATAAGAACAAAATGAGCTGGAGCCTCTTCCCGAACCGATTCTTTCTAGAATCTTGCAAGAAATAGGGTTGACTCTTCTGCCAAATTTATTGTACCGAAAAGAAGATCAAAAGTTCTGATACTAAGTCTACTAAAAATCGAATTTTTCTTTCTCATAATAATGAAAAACTTGTGGAGTTCTTGACACAAGTAGAGTGACAATTAGTAGATTATGAAGTTAAACTTAAGGGCATCAAGGTTCTTTCAATTGATCCAAAAGATATCTTAATTTGCCTAGGCTAGTGCAACCCGCAACTCTTAAGAATTCAGGACCAATGCCGCACCAAAACTAGTAAGTTGAGATCCACAATGCCAAAAAAACACAGGTTGGGGACAAAGTTACGAATCAATAGATTGGGGTCCAATTCTGTAATTTTCCCAAATAGAAGGGGCGAAGTTTTGAAAACATTTATTACTTAACGGGCCAATATGTAGCCCATTGCTTTCAAGAAGTCCAAATCCAGAAACAAACCCTAATTCACATTCAGCTTTCCCATCGATCTCTATTTATTCATTGCTTTTCTTCTTGCTTTAAAACCCTAGCTCTGCTTGATTCTCTTTTGGTGTGTATATGATTTTTGTTTTTCCTTTGAATTGTATTATGCGTCTGATAGAAGACAAGAAATTATTGCGAGCAAGTTCAGCTTCTTGACTGGATCCCGGTAAAATCAACGATCCAGCCAATTATTTTACTTAAAACTTGCGTTAATAATTTGCCAGTATCACTCTCCTGAATTTGATTACTGAATTTTCAGGCCCTTTATCCTACTGGCACATTTCTTCTAATTTCCTGTCTTCTATGTTCTTTATTCTAAAATTTGTGAGATGTGATATTAGACTTCGTAATTTTTGGTAAATTGTAGATGATTTGGTGTTTCTGGTTGAATTGAATTGTGAGCAAACGCACTCTGTCCCTAAACCGTCCAGTAATGGGCTAATGTTTTGAGGCAATTTCTTCGTTTGCGAAATTAATAACGTTCCAATTTACTCGTCCATTGGATCTCTATTTCGTGATCTCTTTGGGCACATGATTGGATTACATATTAAGGGCTTGTTCGGTACGGCTTAAAATTCAATTAAAATTGAAAATATGGTCGTTATTGGGTTCCACTCGTCTAATAAAAATCAACTATAACGGCTAATTTTTCAATTTTAATCCGATTTTAATCTCTACCGAACACACCCTAAATTGAATTCCCGAATAATCTATGAAGATATAGAGATTTCATAAAAGTTAAAGAGACAGTCAAAACTAAAGAAGAAAGATCCCATTTAATATTTGTTTTATTAATCTGTCCCTCCAATTTTTTATGTTCGTTCTTCTCACCTCTAACTATACGACTTGCATACAATTGCCTTCCATCGCAAAATTCACAAATACATTTCATAGTTTTTAAACAGAGGTGAATGAACAATTTCAATGGATATCCACATTTTCCTGCACACTTTTCTCATTATTCACTGTCGCATTGGGTACTTTAAAGGCATACTTTCCACGTACACGTCCATCACGAGGAGTTGAGGAGTTTTAAATTTTTAGAAATGGAACTGTGGTTTGATGATTGGATGCATTCGTTCCTATGAGAATACGGTGAAGATTCATGGACCGTGGTGGAGGGAAGTAATCTAGACTATAGAATTTAAAGTGGTGTGATCTAAAGGTTCAAATTGATTCGGACAAAACGGTGAACCCATTCACATGAACCACTTGCCCATTCACATAAAAAGGACTTTATTCCATTAAGCCTCTGTTTGAGCCCTTTTATTTTCATTTTCTTTTGTTTTTCAGTATTTTTTTTATTTTTTTTTATTTTTATCAAAATGGGTTAGTCTCTAAAAGGAAAAAAAAGACTCATTGGCAGACAATATTATTGTTGGAAATTGACCCTTCCACTTTTAATTATTAAATTACAATAATGCTCTCAATGCATAGTCCTTATTTTGATAAAATTATATTTATAGGGTTATTATAGTATTTTAATCATGGATACCAAAAGTTTATTGATCGGCTAAGAATCATGTCAGTTGGAATGATACATGGGGCCCACATGTTTTTGAAAAATTTGGCAAAAAAAGGATTTAAAAGAGAAAATATAGGGGTTCAAACAGGCCGATCAATAAATTTTTGGTAGCCATGATTAAAATACTATAATAGTCCTACAAATATAATTTTATCAAAACATGGGCTATGCATTGAGGGTATTAGTGTAATTTAATAATTAAAAGTGGAGGGGTCAGTTTTCAACGATAATATTGTTTGCCAAAGAGTCCTTTTTTTTTCAGAGACTGACCCACTTTGGTAATAAAAAAAAAAGGTTGAAAAACGAAAGGAAATAAAAATAAAAGGGCTCAAATAGGGACTTAATGGAATAAGGTGCCTTTTATGTGAATGGGCAAGTGGTTCATGTGAATGGGTGCACCATTTTGTACGAATCAATTTGAACCTTTAGATTACACCACTTTAAATTCTATAGTCTTGATTACTTCCCTCCACGATGGTCCATGAATCTTCACCGTACTCTCAAAGGAACGAATGCATCCAATCATCAAACCACAGTTCCATTTCTTACACCAAATCAATTCAAGAAAAATTGATTTATAAATTCTCTCCTCGTCAAACTTCTATTTATTTTATTTTCAAAAATAAAATTTCATATGAGAAATTTTAGTTTGAGTTTATTTCGTTTGAAAAGAATATTGACAACACTTTAGTTCGACTTACATTGTTGATATAGTGTGGCATCAATTTCGGAAGAAGCATTTTATTGTGGAAGACAGATATTAAATGATACTGATGGAATTTATGCAGTGAGCAACATTTGTTTTAACGAGACTTGCTATGGCATTCCTTATTTTGTTTATTTTTCATTATTTTAATTGTTTGAATAAAATATTTGATTATAATTCCAATTTTTCAGCCTTGGTAAATGAGAAGAGTTGCAATAGATTGAGAAATAATATAAATTGTAACAACAAAAATCATACCAATTGTGTTCGATCATTAGAGAATTGAAAGATTCAAATAGTCAATACTTATTGTATGGCGCACTTGGATAGCATGATCTTTCAAGAATAAAAATATTTTTAACTATATTTTTTTAGATTTATTATTTTCAGTAAAATGAATTCCTGTAGTTGTGAATTTTAAACCTCCATTTAGTTTAGGGGTTTTGCCATTTGTACACTGAATTTATACACTTTGGTTGACACTTGCATTGACAATAAGATATTATATGAAAAATCATTTATAATCTAAACTGTCCAATTGGGTAATGTCACGTGATAAAATGTATATTAAAGTGTAAATGTAGCAAGATTTATCAATAATCTTTTTATTACATATTCTATAAATTTTTATCAAAATTTATTAAAATTTTAATTTTTATCTAAATTAAAGAGAGGCTAAATATTTTCATGTTCTCGATGACACTAGTGATAAAAAAAGGTTGTCTAACTCCAGTTGTCAACTCTCTCCAGGAAGAAAGGTTCAGACTGTTAAGTCATTCATTTCACTGTGCACATATGTTTCCACACTTTGTTATTGGGTTGGAGCATGTTTAGCTAGAGTTGGACAAAAATTCGATTAACTCGATCAACTTGAATCAAACTGATTGGTTTGGATCGATTTTTTAAGTTCAATTGGGTTGGATTGGGTTGGGTTGAGTTGAAAAATTGAATTTAAGGTTGGATTGGGTTGGGTCTTGTGTTATGAATTAAAACCCGACTCGATAAATTAAAAAAATTAATATTTAAGATGAAAAAAATAAATTAAATAGACATAATAGTAAAGATAAAATAATGACTTATAATATATAAATGTCAATTTTCTTCATATAGACCGATTCACATGAACACTATTTAAAATGTAATGTCATTTGACGTTAAAGTAAAAATTAAAGACATGATAATGAAGTGATTGAATTTCAAAAAATTGTAAAAAAGAAAACATTTCTTAAATTTTAAACTTATTTATACATTATTTTTAGAAAGAATTCCTTATATGTATGTTTAAAAAACGTAGATTTTCAAGTAATTTCAAATTTTAAAAAATTATTCAAATTTAACAAATAAATCAAATCTAACTTTAATTGGGCCGAAACCCAACCGACCAACCCAACCCAAACCGATCAAAATCGATTTGGGTTGAGTTGGGTTTAAATCAATAATTGGATTGGGTTAGGTTGATTTTTTATCAAACCGATCAAGTTGGATTGGGTTTGGGTTGGAAAAAAAATCGACCCAACCCAACCCACTCACCCACCCCACGCCCACCCCTATGTTTAGCTAACCTTAAAAAAAATTCTCTTAAGGGCCCGTTTGATACGTTTTATTTGTCATGGAACTAGGAAAATATTTTCCTAATTTCTACTTTGGGCTGTTTGATTAGCCAAATTTACCATGAAAATGTTTGTTAGGTACAAGTTGTTGATGCACAAAAATTGAAAAATATTTTTCCACTAAAATGGTGGAAAAATATTTTTCAACTTTTTGACCAATTTTTTTTTTTTAAGCAATTGGAACACATTTTAAAGTCAGTGGTAAAAAAATTTATCCGTTTAATTGACAATTTGCTTAAAAAATAAAGCCAAACAAAAAATTTGTCAGATAAAAAATTATACCAATTAAACACATTTACCTCTCAAACAAATTTCAGGCAAATCACTTCTCTGCCAAATATTTTATTTGACATTCATTTTTTATCTTTCCATCAAACGGACCCTTAAATTTCAAATAAATAAATACTTTTTATTGATAAGCGTTGAAAATAATTAAAGTTACTAAGTAAGAGTTATTTTGAAACTCTTGTTGGAATTTAAGGGATAATGAACAGGAAAAGTCTTCAATTGATGTGATAATTAGTCGTGATTTTTCAAATACAAAATTTCATACGAACATTTTTAGTTCGTGTCTATTATGTTTGAGAAGACAACTATCAACACACCCGACAAAATTAATACCGTTTCATATTAATTTTGAGAAAATAAAATGTTATATCTAGAGAGATTGATATTCATTAGATCATATTAGCACTAGTGCAGGGGATGAAATCTAGTTTAAGTAGATAGGTTTGCAATCGCATATCTCGATTCATTTCATTTCTTATTTTTCATGTTTCATATATGTATCTTGATTTCAATAAGTAAAAATTTAATATGATATTACGCACGTAAAAATGTTTAATAGACAGACACACACACCCACCAATTTATCTAACAGCTAAGTGGATAAAATTATGTTACGTGTACATTTTCGTTGTACACAGTCCTTTATTATGCGTGAACCCCCTCCATGTTAGGGGATGTCAACGGTTGTGTCCACGGAAAGTGTACGCACGACATAATTCAAGTAGATATATTGAGATGAATAAAACTGTTTGTATGGATATATTGTATAGGACAATTCACAAGTGCTCAGATGGCAGTACCTTATTGACTGTTTTAACTTTGATTTTTGTTCAAACTCCAATGAAATGTGGTCATACGGCATTCTGTAACTCCATCAGACAAATTTACTGTACGTGTAGCGTTGTTGTTTTGAGAAAGAATGCGACACTGAGATTGCTAGATGTCAGAAAAAACCCCTTTACTTGAACGCTTTTGAACTGTCTGTTGCACGTAATGACGGAGAAGTGAAAGATTTTGAACATTATCTGCGTCAAATATCTGCTGACTCCAGAAAAGAGAAATCATGAGGAGAAAAAGAGAGGCTTTGTGTACATCAATGGTACACAGCTTTGTACACATCCCTCTCACATGAGAGGGGGCCCGCAAATATTTTAATCACCATGGGTCCCCTCTCATGTGAGAGAGGTGTGTACAATGATGTACATCATTGATGTACAAGAAGCTTTTTTCGAGGAGAAAATGTATAGTTACCGGATCTAGATGAAGTTGATAGATTAGTTTTTGAAAGCTGCTTCACTTTTGATAAAACAGAGAAGTTGCAGTTCTTATTATCCCGATTAGCTTCTCATTTTGGACGATCAGAGTAACACACACTATTTCCAATTTCACTTTTCTATCTGCAGAATCTTAATTAAAGATTTTCTTAACAGGTCGGAAAAAAATAGGGGGAAAATGCAGCTGCCATACTTTAATCTTTCTCATTTTTCGCACTTTTGTCCTCTATCTTTATTTCTTTACAATAGTCCTCTAATTTTTCAATTTTTTTCTTTTACCATATTTTTGTGGCAACCTAATGAAGAAATCGTCCAAAAAATCCGTTACCATGCATTTATTAGAAAAATGAGACAACAGTAAACACTGTACAAAACACATCGAAAAATTAAAAATGCAAGTGCTCACATAATCAGTCGATCTGGCTAAAGGGTAGATGAAACAGTGGAATAAGAGTTTATCGTCATTTACTATTCACAAATCTTTTCCCGCCTACGGTAATACAGATACACGATGAACTAACCTCAATACTGCAATGAAGTAATTCTCCAATTGTAAATTAATTACAACTTCAGGCAAACTTGAAGGAACAAAGAAAGTAAAATAAACTTTTCACAAATGGTGATGAACCATTAACCAATTTTCTAATTCTTCATTTTCAAGTTCCTTTACTCGCTGGAGTGTGTCTTGAGCACTTCTCGATAAATGACCAGTGTGTTCTTCAATATGTTTCAATAGTGTCTGAATTTGTTCCTGGTAAGCTGCACAATGGCGTTTACAGCGTTGTCTCTCGTTGTAAAGTTCGACAGTCAGCTCTTGAACTTTTTTATCCTTCTCATCCTGCAATGGAGTAGATAATATGTCATCCCACATTAATACCTCTACAAAGGTGAATAAAACTAAAAACAAGGCACAAGGGAAAGAGTAATGTTATTTAGTCCCACTAGGGTTGCAATCTCAATCTAGATGGCGCTAATGTAACATTAAATGATAAGTAAAATTTAATTACTCATTTAATTTCACCTTTTATTTAGCCTATCATCTAATGCCACCTAAACTAAAGTTGCAAACCTAGCGAGACTATATAGCATTCTTCTAAGGGAAAATTGTGCTAGCTATTACCTCAATAGCACGTTGATCTCAACCTTTCATTATAGTTGCACAATTAATCGCTGGTGATGGAAATCATCCAAATCTATTATATTGTCACAAGACCCTTGCATGTCCAATTTTATGTAGCTCGGTTTTGTTTCCTAACTTTAGCTAGTGGTAGGTTTCCACAAAGCCATGGACAATTTAACGAAGATTTTGGTGGTTTTCAAAGTTGAATATATTGTGCAACAATAATGAAAAGTAGGGAACCAACTTGGTACTAGGATAATAGGCTAAGGACCGATGGTACAATTTTCCCTAAATCACAATGCTGACATACTGAACAATTTCAATAAAGAGAAGGCAATAGAGAGTAATTAAATGCCTTCTCCAAGTAATCACATCAAAAAGTAAAAGAAAAAAAACTTATAAATGTTAAATTGGCAAGAGCTTTTAATTCGGTTCTTGAGTTAAGACTAAGAGAATATTTTCACATAGAGATTCAACATTCGGACAACAGAAGTTGCTAATGAACCAAAAAAAAGTATTGACAACATAAGCAATCAATTTGTGTCAAGAAGGAAACTAGTAGGCTGTATAACTTCCATTTGCATTTTTCTGACCATTTCTCATAACTAAGAAGAAGCCAACTAGGGTATCCAGATGTTTGTTAAGGCAGCATGTCAAATGGTTAATATGCCCAGAGTAAACTTGACACACAAATTTCATTCAAAGTGAAAACATTAAAGCCGGAAATTAATTTCAAGTTACACTTTCAGGAATATTTCTGTTCTGCTCTTAAAAACTCCTAGCATGGCGAACCGCAAACCAAAAGTGGACTCTCTACAGGCAGCCCACATCCATGTCCAATGTGGCATTAATTGAAATAAATCCTAGAAAGTTACTCTTTCTCAAAAGCATGTCGCTACATACTTCCGAGATAAATAACTTTAAAGTTTAGCCAAACATGCTACTAATGTTGACGAGATCATATGAGTCTGGATGATGATCATGAAAATTTATAAAGCTCAGCAACCATAGTACAGAAGCAAGGTTTTGAGTAGCAACTCGCAAGGTAGAGTTAACCCCTTGGCACAGAATGCGAATTACCATAGGAAGTTCAAAAACCAGAGCACTTACTGAATTCTAGTCATGTGGCAACATCTGGTACTAGTGCTGTCCAACTCTAAGGTCAAATACTCATATACAAGATTATAGACAGATACTACAAAATAGGTTTCACTCTGACATCTGTAGATGCTGAGGGCTCAACATATTTTGTAGTATAGGTCTTGGTCTTACCCGAGAAAATGTGCTTGGAAGATTCATTTGTGCATTTTAGGGTTCAAATCATATCAAGGGAAAATTCCACAAATGAATGGAACATTAATCTGAAATAACAATGTGGATGAAAAGAAGGCATCAATTTTATATAACAACAATGTAGGCCAGGATGTAGCAGGTTATATAAAGAAAATCAGAAGTACCTGACTGATCAGATTTTTCCCACCACGCAGCGGAAGTTTATTTGGTGACATTAGAGTGTGATTGTGATCTTTTACAAATTTCGTAACAATCCACTTAACCCCATCCCTGAGAGCTACCCTCAGCATGGCAGGGCAACCTTCTCGAGTCATAGGCGGTATAGGGAGAACTCTATCTCTCCGGTGCACATATTTCTTTTCTCTGTAGCCTTCTCTGGAACAAACAAAATCTTGACCAATGACCATGTTATTAATTCGTGATCTGCGGTTGTGATGGATGCGAACAGTGAACCCTGTGTACCTGCCATACGTAATATACAACTCTCGAGCCTCATCTCTTGAATTGAACTCCATCCCAATACAGGGCTCAACAGTTTTCTCAGTCAATGACAAGTCCCCATTTGTTTCTCCAGCGCATTTATCATCTTTCTCCATACATAAATTCATGCCACAAATGAGCTCGTCATTTAGAAATCCATTATCATTGTTGCCCTCGATGATGGGCAGGAAAAATTTTCTCTCGTCCAAGTCAAAAGCTTGACTTGATGCGCTTTCCATTGTAAAACCAGATTTTATACAATGCACCAATCCATAAATATAGTGCTGCAAGTAAGAAAAAAGATAATGGACAATATAAAGTCAAGAGTATTCGAACAAGAATAACTCAAAATACTTTAAATTACTAGTTTAGTTAGTAATTACTTCAATAATCAAAATATTTCCTCATCTTCACAGCATATCAAACTCCAATAACAAATGTGGCATGCCCCTTCATAAACGTTTAGCTAATATCCACAAAATTCATAGTCACAGTTAAATTTTTTTTTTTCCGAATATCACCACTACCAATTTTTCTTCGTTTACAGTATTCCAAGCGCAATGCATGTTTAGTGTGCAGTATTAGATCCTATTGATTAACTAATACTAAATTTTACTAGTTTAATCCAAGTTACCAAACATGCTACAAAAGCAAAGAGAGCTGCTTAGCTGTTTCATAATTGTAGCATCAACCATGCAACAAAATTTAATTAAATTAACAATTGAACATTGATTGAACATTGAATTATATTTTCATTTTTCCAGTTTTTTCGTCCATTTACACAATTTTCCCAACAACAAAAATAGCAACAAAAAGAAACAAAATTATCAGCTAACGAGCAAGAGCATAATTTTATAATAAATGATAGAATTCCGAACCCAGAACTGAAACCCACAAAAAATTAAATAAATTTAAGCTCAAAGTATATTATAAGTTTGTATGAAAAGAGGGCACTCACCAACTTACGTATAAACCCTTGAAAGATAAGCCAAAGAGTATAAAAGGAGAGCTTCTATGAATATGGGCACTGTATATTTTACTTGCGTGTTTGATTTGAATATGGCGGTAGATCTGAAGCGCTGATTAAGGAGATCAGAAGGTAGATAAAGAGGTGGAGGTCCATGAGGTCTCAAAGATCGCACCCACAGAATGTACTGATCGAGGACCGGTTTTTTAGGAACACTTGTTGGGCTTTCATCGCCTGTTTTTTTTTTGAGGAAATTACATACATCCAGGGATTTAAAGATCACTTTTTAAAAATCAGGGCTGAAGTTTTAATATGCATAAATCAGGTGTCAAAATCCTAATTATTTTCCCCAATTATTCTAAACCTAACTTTTCCTCTCTGTCTCTCTCTCTTCATTTCTACTCCCTCTCTACTCCCTCTCAAGTTTCCTTTCCGTTGGACGACGCAGCAACACCAGCCGCTGGAGCATGTCGGCACCGGAGCATTCTTCACCGGTTCTGTTGTAATGAAGAACGCGGTGAAGCATATCCACCTGGCCTTCGCACCTTTCCCTTCGCGAATCACCGCGAGTTGTGGTGGTGAAATTACACCGCGAAGTAGATCCACCACATGGCATTTTCAGATTGCTGATTTATTTGGAAAACATTCCGATCTTATGGAGGTGTTCAAAGAATTTTTGAGTGCTGTGAGCGAATAGGTAGTTTCTGTATTTTACTGTAGTTAAAGTTTTATTTTTTTGCTAAATTTGTTTTGATTCTGACTTGATTTGGTGGTGAGGCTGTGGTGGTGTATGCTTGATTTGGTGTTTCTCCGACGATTTGTTGTGCGGCGCCCTCTCCTGTGCTGCGGTTCGATAGGGTTGGGTTTGCAGGTTCTGTTGGGACGGTGTGGTGGTTGTGGTGGTGTGGACTGTGGTGCAGGAGGTCGTGGTGGTTCATTGGTGGTATGGTGGTGGGGGTGCGGTGGCTGTGGTGATTGTGCCAAATTTCGGCCGTGGTGGTTCGTTGGTGGCCGTGGTGGTGCGTTGATCAAAAAAGTGCCAAACCATATCCCAGAAAATCAAGTGGCAGGGGACAGTGGAGGTGGTGATGGCGGTGGTGTGTGTGTTCAATTTTCACGACCGGTCATTCCTTGCCATGGGGAGTGGGGAAGGGAAGTGTTGGTGTGGTGGCTCTGTGGTTGTGGCGACAGCGATGGATGTGTGACCAACTAATTGGACGATTTGTGACCAAGTATTGACTGTGATCAATTATTAATTTATCTGTGACCAATTAATTAACCATGATTTAAAAATTGTGATCAAGTACTCAATTGTGACTTAAAAATTTGATAATGTGTTACTGAAAAACATTCGACAATATGTGACCATAAAGTTCGACAATCTGTGACTATAAAGGACAATAATTTGTGATTAAAAAATTAGTTCGTGATTAAAAATAATAATCTGTGACCAATAAATTTAAAAATTGTGAACGACAAATAAAATTTGTGACCAATGAGATAAAGTGTGACCTATAAAAATTTTGATTCGTGACCTTGATATAATCTGTGACCTCTAAAAATTTTGATTTACGATATCGAAATAATTTGTTACTTATAAATTTTTGATTTGTGACCTCGAAATAATTTGTGATCAATTATTTTGATAACATGTGACCAGAAAATAAGTTGTGACCTATAATTATGTATATGTGACATTTAATTGTATATTTTTTACCTTATTATAATTAATTAGTAAAATGTTTTTAATTAAAAAATAAAAACCTGATTTTTGCATTTGAGAAACTTGAAATATGAAAATTGAAGTGTGCATAATTAATGTCTTACTTTTGAATTCTTCCCTTTTTTTTTTTTTTTTGGATTACGCCTCATTATTATTGGGGGAATGAGTTGAGATGGCCATCATTCACAATATTTTTATTTAAATGGCCTTTGACCAAATTGTTTTAAAAAAAAAGAAAATTTAATTATTTAAAATTATCAAATATCCATTTTACCCTTCCTTTATAACCAAATAAATGATGAATTTGGGCCAAATTTATTTTACCCGACCCGATCAAATCCGTTTGACCGAATCTAAAAAATTTAAATCAAATTTTCAAGGTTCAAAGGATTTCTAAGGAAAAAAGTATCATCCTCACCACTAGGACACTTAATAATGTTATTTATTTTATTGCAATAACTTATATATATATATCTTAAAAATTAGAGTTAAATTTTCAAAATTCAAGGATTTGAACCTTAAACCTCTAAGAAAGAAAAGTACCCCTTCACCACTAGGACATTCAACAATGTTATTTATTTTATTGTAATAACTTATATATATCTTGAAAAATTAAAGTTAAATTTTTAAGGTCCAAGGATTTGAACCTTCAACCTCTTAGAAAAATGATGCTTTCCTCACCACTAGGACATTTACCAATATTGTTTATTTTATTGTAATAACCTATATATATATATCTTAAAAAATTATAGCCAAATTTTCAAGTCCAAAGATTTGAACCTTCAACCTCTTAGAAAAATGATGATTTCCTCACCACTAGGACATTGACCAATGTTGTTTATTTTATTGTAATAACCTATATATATATATAAAATTATATATAAAATTATAACCAAATTTTCATATCCAAGGATTTGAACCTTCAACCTCTTAAAAAAAAATTTATGTTTCCCTCACCACTAGGACATTGAACAATATTATTTATTTTAATTCAATAACCTATATATAATCTTATAGTTCTGATTGTCTTAAAAAGTTAGAGTCAAATATTTCATTTTATTCTATATATGTATTATATATTGAAAGATTAATTTGAATTAAGATGAATTGAATGTCTAACAAAATTTATGACTTCAAAATATATAAATAGTTAGTGACATTTAACTTAAAATCTTTAATTTTATTTCAAATAATTTTTATATTTATTTATAATTTTTAAGTAATGATCAACTGACCACTAAATTTTTTGTTTTTTTTTTCTCTTTCATCCCCTACATAAATTTTTTATAGCGTGCAAAATATACTTTTTATATACTCTAAAAAATATAATTGTCGTTTCATATGCTCTAAATCGATATATAACTAAAGGTCATTCCATATATTTAAAGTATACTTTCAAAATTCGAGTTATGTTATTATTTAAAATTCAACCCTTAACCCAAAATCTAAAGGTCATTCCATATATTTTAAATTTTTTTTCTAGTTTTTCCGATCAAAATATTAACTTACTTTAATTAATTGGTATAAATTTTTCAAAAGTAAAAAATATTTATTTAACTATTATGATTCAGAATTTCATATTATATAATTTAATTATAATGAAAAGATTGAATAACCGAATTTATAAATTATATAAACATTTGTTAGTTATGTAAAATTTTAAATTGGCAATTGTATAATATAATTGTTCGATTAGAAACATGTTATAAAATTGTAAATAAAACTAACCATTTATTAAATAACATAACAACTTTCATATCGTTTTAGTACAAATTTGACGAGTTCTAAATCGTTCCGATTCAAATCATAACAACAACGACATAACTATCGTTTCTTTTCATAGAAAACGATAATTATATCATTCTGACTAAAAATAACGATTCGACCGTCCACAGCCACTCGTCATGCCTTTAACATACACAGGACAATCGAAAGAGATCATCAAGCGGGTTGATACCACTCGAATGTCTTAGAAAGAGCGAACGAATATACTTGTTATCAGAATAGTTCGAAAGTGGTACATAATCATAGGAACACAAATGTTTCCGTAGCTTCTTTAGAGTCAGATCGAACCCACTTGATGATCTATTTCGATCATTCTAAAATATGTCAGATACATGTCTCGTGATCGTGGACGGTCGAATCATCATTTTTAACAGAAACGATATAATTATCGTTTTATATAAACTATAACGATATATAAATCGTTTTAGTTAAGATTAAAACTAAAATGATATCAATGTCGTCAAAATTGTACTGAAACGATAATGACATCGTTATGTATCAAACCCACGAAATAATATAATGACTTTCATATCGTTTTAGTACAAATTTGACGAGTTCGAAATAGTTCCGATTCAAATCATAACAACAACGACATAACTATCGTTTCTTTTCATAGAAAACGATAATTATATCATTCTAAATAAAAATAACGATTCGACCGTCCACAGCCACTCGCCATGCTTTCAACATACATAGGACGATCGAGCTAGGTCATCAAACGGGTTGATACCACTCGAATGGCTTAGAAAGAGCGAACGAAGATACTTTATATCTGAATAGTTCGAAAGTGGTACACAATCATGGGAACATAAATGTTCCCATAATTTCTTTTAAGTGGGATCGAACCCACTTGATATCGTTACAATATAAAAACTACACTGTTTTTCAAAAACTACCATAACGAGTTTGAAATCGTTCTTGAAACAAATAACGACTTACATATCGTTACAATAGAAAAAATTGACTTTTTCCACCATAACGACATTGAAATCGTTATCATACTTCTATAACGACTTCCATATCGTTACAATATAAAGACTACATTGTTTTTCAAAAACTATTATAACGAGTTTGAAATCGTTCCTGAAGTAAATAACGACTTACATATCGTTTCAATAGAAAAAATTGATTTTTTGAACCATAACGACATCTACATTGTTCCCGAAAGACATAACGACCTCCATATCGTTACAGTGTAAATAATAAAGAAAACGACATTTATATCGTTTCTTTACATAGAAAACGATAAGTATATCGTTATGCGTAGTAAGGTGTTCTTGAGCATTCACGATCATTTGACATACCTTCGACATATGTATAATGACCGAAAGAGGGTATTAAGTGGGCTGATAGCACTCGAATGGCTTAGAACAGGCCAACATAGATGCTTTCTTTTTATCGAAACTAGTCCAATGTGTTGGATTACAATAGAAATACAACTGTTCCTTAAGTTTCTTTGGAACGTGATTAAACTCGCTCGATAACCTATTTCGGTCATCATATACAGTAATAGTGTAATGCTAATACATGATGTGATCCATGATTCCATTGTAATGCTCAATTTTGTACAAATGACTTCTAGTTTTCTACCCTCAACTTATACAGTACAATATTCTCTGAGGAGACACGAGCAACTAGAAGGCAGTTTGATCGTGTCTTAGTCAGACGATTTGAGTAACCATTCATCGGAGAATAGAGTACATCTCATATCTTTTATCATTTTCAGGCAAAAGAATAGAGCACAATGTTTTTAATTCTGTAATGAAACTGAGTTGAACTATAGACAAATATTAATACACATAGAACAACTTTCTAAGGGCTATCTACAAGATGAAACTTGTGCTGCTTCAGTTTCCGCCTTTTTCACATTGTCAACAACTTCTTGAACTTTCAAAGACAACTGTTGAGCTTGTTCCTCAACACTTGCTAGAAAATTAAGCAATCCTTCTCTATATGCAGCACAGAGCTGATCCTGCCTATGCAACTCTCGAGTAAGTTGTCGAATCTTCTCATCTTTATCATGCTACACCAACAAATAAAAAGAACAATTCTTAGAAACAGAGTTTGCTAAACATGAAAAAAGCATAGCATAAAGAAACAAATCAATTATCTTTAGTGCCCTCTTCTATTTTATGACTCGAGACACTATGCTTTTAATGATCACTGGATTACTTATTTAAGACAAAAAGCAGCCACTTACTAGGATCACTTATGAATGTACGGAAAGACTCTGTTAACAAAATTCACATCAAACCCTTTAATTCAAGCAAACACTTCCATCATGGATGAGGAAACTACCTGCTGATAATAGGTGCACAAATATTGAAGACTTCAATGTGCATACCTGATAATATCTGAAGAGAACAGACACAAAATGAAAAAGGAAAAACCTTCAAACTCAGAGTTGGCTACTATGTTTTCAATTTTATATAAACCGGCTGCTTTTCAGAACACAAATTGTCAAAATAATACTAATTTAACAATCGGCATAACATGTATTCAAATGTGCTGCTAACAAACTCCCATTATGATGTGTATCAAATCTAATTCTGACTCCATGCAAATTTTATGCCCAATTGATTACAATCTCAAATATCATCCCTGTTACCTGTGCTGATTCATCAAGCAACGGACCTAGCTACCCTATCTGTATACATAAACTTTTCTGTTAAGTGGGTTCCCTAAGGGATCAAGTCATAATGGAATATTTCCTGCTCCCACTATTCCTTATACTATCCTATTGTCCTAAAATCCATCCAGTTTCTCTTTTCACCTATTAACAACAATGGACTAAGCCTATTCCCAATAAATTTGGAATCCAAGGGAGACCCCTTTTTTCTAATAGATTGAAGCAGATATAAATAAATGAAGGAGTTGAGGGATTCACAGTTTTCTTTTTCTTTATCAACATCCTTAATTGGGAGGTAAGAGGATTATGATCAATGAGTAATGGCAGATTAATTAGTAGAATTTGAAGAAGGTACACTAGGTATTACTTTGGATTTGGAATCAAATAATGTGGGTTTTCTTCTATAAGAACAATTCTTTTAATAGTTAATTATGATTGAATCACTTAAAACTGATGCTTTACTAAATTGTCTTTTATGAGATGATCTATTAGTCTAAGCAGGAGAAATATATATTAATGGCTGTGATCAAATCATCTTGGGAATTAGGTAGGTTCCAACTTCAGCCTCAGCATCACTCTCTTTCTTATACATCAGAATCATATTTCTTCCACCTTGTAGCTCCCGAAATAATTTTCGTTTTAATGAAATAATAATAAAATCACCACACTTCTTTTCAAACTTTTCGCTATTTGCTATTCTCCGGAGAGGAAGCTGCTTTTCCCCTGGCTGCTGCTGCAATCGAGAGGTGGCAATATTTCAATTTACTTTCACTGAATTCTGCTCTGCTCCCCACTCCCACCCCCCAAAAAAAGAAAAAAAAAAAGAGAGAGAGAGAGAGAGAGATAGATGCTGTCCAATTAGGGGGAAAAAATGGCCTTGGAAGAAGTTGAATAAGGGCCGAGGGCCCATTTCTAGTTGATTTGAACTAAAATCATATATTAACGCTTCGTCTGGTTCATTGCTAGATCTAGTGGAAGATCCAAAGAAACCAAATCTTTAGCTTTATAAGATTCGACGTAATTTAATCTGGTTATCAACCTAACTCCTTTACTTGGGCTTGGGACGGGCTATACATTTATTATTACACATCCCCATCTCCACCCATATCCAACTACTTCATAGTTTCTATACATTCCACTAATTCACTCTTCACTTGATACAAGCCCTCTCTCTCTCATTCTCTCTGAACAGATCAATTTATATCCATTGAATTTGTATCTATACATTCAGACATTTTAGCAAATGTGGGCATTCTTGTGTCTGAATGGTGTGATTAACATTCATTGATTCATTCAAACCTGACACCAACCACAAATCACCTCCTCTGCATATCTTAAGATAGTTTTTCATTTCCAAGTTATTGACTACTTCAACATTATTTATAGTGCAAACACACAAGTTTGTATCTTTTAGAATTTGTCGTGCAGGACCTGCCAACTTGTCTATTTTAATCATTCATCAAGGGCATTTATTATTTTATAAAAGGTTAGAAATTGTTTGCCTACCCAAAATGTTCCAAAGTAATTATTGGGTCATGCAGGTCAGGTTAACCAGAAAGGATAACAATTATATGTTTTAGTAAATTATTTGTGTTGGCGCCTGTTCGTTAATGTATAATGTTTGGTTCTAAGCTGTACGAATTGCCTCCCCTTTAGACTTGCCAAGAATTTGAAAAACAATAGTTCATATAAATCTTAAAACAATTTCATCGTCTTGAGACAATTTAGTTTTATTGGGCCTCGAAAATCATAAGTCTTGGCAACTATTAAAAGTGGAAGCTGGTTCTCGTGATACATACTTCCATAGGGGTGACCGGGTGAGCAATAACTTAAAATTAACATGCCATATTCATATGCTACTCAGATTAATATGCATGTATAAACACACATTCAGTTATGCACTCCCAAACACACACACACACACACACATGAGAGAGAGAGAGAGAGAGAGAGAGAGAGAGAGAGAGAGAGAGAGAGAGAGAGAGAGAGAGAGAGAGAGAGAGAGAGAGTGTATTCATTAACAATAGAATCTTAGCAAGTTCTCATTCATGAAGTGTTGCATGATAACAATGAAGATTGATTTTTGCTAAATCACTCTCACTAGATTGGCCTATCTTTTTAAAGAACGAAAATAATGTCTTTCCTCTTGGCAGAAGGTTGACATTCCATTCGTAAATTCTAAAAATCGCAGAAAAAAAAAAGACGAAACAAAGCAACAACGATCCAATAATATAAAGATAACGCACATCAGTCCACATTAAGTCAAGTTAATCAAAAATTAGCTAACAATCAAGATTAAAAATAAGTAGGTAAGGCAACAACGATCCAATAATAAAAAGATAAAGTTAACAACAATCCAATAATTAAAAATTAATATGCAAGCAAGGCAACAATGCTCCAAAAAATACATTAAATAAAAATGATTATCAATAGGAAATTAGCAATTAACAAATTAATACTACTAAGTGAGTGTATCCCAATAACATTTTTTAAAAATCGTGAGCTAATGGTACAAATAATCTCTCAATATCTATCAAAAATAGAAGAAATAAAATATATAACCAATTACATATTTCAACACTTTCCTAATCTCACTGCAAATATGCTACGAAATAGCATTAAATATCTAGCATAATATTATTCAATTTCGATGGTGGTTTTTTGTGCGGCGCCTCTAGAGGGTTTATGGGGCGGGGAACGCATAAAATATGGTCAAGATTAGTTACGAATGAGATTTATATGATTCAATTATTTATATGAATGAATTTGATTGATTATAGTATTTACTACTTGAGTCTTACAAACTTGCCACTTGTTAGACCTGAATCACCTGATCATTGCATCCTTGTAAATAAATTGTAAAAATAAAAATATTTATAAAAAGGTACAAATTCGATTTTCAGAGAACCTTCAATTCCGATTAGAATGCTCAGTCCTACTTGATTTAATAAATTTTAAAACACAAAGAAATGTATTTTTGTCTCTGAGAACCTTTCTAACACTTCAAGCTCTTTGTTCGAGTTGGGATTAGCTTTTAAGGTCATTCGGGAGTTTTGGGTACCAGTTATGGGCGTTTTTAAAGTACACATGCTTGTAATTTTATTATCCAACAGTTCATAACGTATTTTAAAAGAATAAAAATATATATGTCACTTAGTGAAATTTTCAACTTATAATTTCTTATATGAAATTTTTTTACTCATAAGTGATATTTTACTTATAAGTAGTTTCTTTTACATATAAGTTGATTTTTAAATTAAAAATATTTAATTATTATTAAAATTTTGACTTATATGTATTACAGTCATAAGTTAATTTTGTACTTTAAATAAAATTTGTACTTATAAGTAATTTTTTTATACTTTATAAGTAATTTTTTGTCTTATTAGTAGTATTTTTACTATATAAGCAATTTTTTACACAAAAGTGTATTTTTATCTTACAAGCAATTTTTTATTTATAAGTATATTTTTTAGTTATTAAGTAATATTTTTGCTTATACATAAATTTTTAATTAATGTACTTTATTTTAAAATTAATTTTGAACAAAATATGTGGATTGTAAATAATTTTTTATCGAGAATAAAATTGGTTATCATTTAAGTTCACAACATATCCTAAGCCATGTCCTCCACTTACACTTCCTTTGCCACCTCAAGAGTCATGGATTTTTTTTTTCATTACCGGAATTAGCGTGTTTGTATACGTATGTGAATCCGCAGATCTATTATAAAATCATTTATAAGATTTCCACGCCTCATGTGACTTATTTTGTACGTATCACATATATTTATTTAACTTTTCAAAATTGTATGCCTCTACCACTCTCCTAAATAACTACAAGATTCGAAAAACTTGACATTTGATCTTCAAGCCTTGTATATTGAACATGCAGTGACCATGTGCGTATCGAGTAAGGGTGTTAAATATGACGAGTCAAGCTAGCTCAACTGGTTCTTTCCACTAGTGAGCCGAGCAATGATCTGTCTCGCGAGTTCGTCGGCTTGTGAGAGAGACGACTCGTTCAATTGAGAGAGATATACAATTTTGATAAAAACAAATAAAATTTATGACAAGTCGCGCTTTTGTTGAGCGAGCGACTCAAATCACTCCATTTAACACCCTAATCATCGGGATAAGCATTCCTGACACAATTTCTTATATTGTCAAGCAACTAGAAATGAGCAACCAAACTTGAAATCTATGAAAACAATAGAGTAAAATTTGTGATAAATTAGATTTAGTAAATTCACTGGTAAGTTAATTAGGCAATATGGTACAAGATAATAAATATGGTCCAATTTGTCTTTGCAATAGAGACAAATCAATAGCCTTGTAAGTGCTACTTCGGTTTGAATTCTTGATTTTGTTTAGAATTCTTGATTTTTCAAATATTATTTAAACATTGTGGCTAGGGCTATCAATGGATCGGATATGGACCGGATCTACCCATATCCGATCCGATAAGAATGATTCACGGATTCGATACGATCCGATAATTTGATCTGAAATATTTTACACATTCGGACCCAATACCGGGCCGGTCATACCCAATTAACCCGGCGATTTTTTTTTTATTTTTTATTTTAAGTATGAAAATTTTGAACTTCATGAAAGGGCCTCATAAACTACAATTCAAAGGCCCATGGAGAATTATTGGATAACATGCTCCTTTTATAAATGAACTTCTCTCAAATTGTTTTATAAATTTCCAATGTGGGATAGTGCATTTTATTAGTGCACTTCTCTCCAATAGTTTTATAAACTTTCAATGTGGGATAATGCCTTTTATGG
Organism: Osmanthus fragrans; assembly: GCA_019395295.1. Lineage (NCBI taxonomy): Eukaryota > Viridiplantae > Streptophyta > Magnoliopsida > Lamiales > Oleaceae > Osmanthus > Osmanthus fragrans. Next base: position 18,760,522 of record CM033343.1, on the reverse strand, counting down.
ATATATTTCTCTCTAATGGTTTTATGAATTTCCAATGTGGGATAGTGAAATAACAAAAATATGTTAAAATGTCAATCAAAATCATTTTCCATAACAAAAATAATAAAAAATCATTTTTTTTATAAAATATATTATATTATTGTAAAAAATCGGATTGGATTGTTATCGGATCAGATTGACCTATATCCATATTTGATCCATTTAGTTAATGGATTATCGGATTTGAATTTTGATCGAGTTATTGGATTGAGACTCTAAATCTATCTCCCATTAATTTCATCGGATTTAGATCAGATTCGGATCAAAATTCAATCCATTGACAGTCCTAATTGTGACACTTAAAATTGAACATACATTTATTTCCTTCACATTTACAAGACTTTATTGACCAATGTCTATTATAAGAAATAAATTTCAAATTACAAAAATAAAATCAACATGAATTCTACCAAAGCATGGTTAATTGCAAAAATACGAGAGTCCAGAAAGAGAATGCAAAAGATGGAGTAATTTTGGAATTGGAACGCTTTATGCCATTGTCAAGAAGATATCAGGTGGCTTTGGATTTAAGACTAGGACTTAGGCTGCATTTTTTTCACATAGGCTGAATTACTATGTATGAAAAAACCAAAAAGATGGTTCAAAATTCTATTTGGAATGGGGGTGGATCGGGCTGTTCACCACCACCCCCTTCTATCCACCCCTGGGACATGGAGAAAAAATAAACAATATCATTGATGATAAATTAAGGATGCAAAGAAATTCAAAAAATATAACACATTGTATTTTTGGTTCCCTCCTGTAAAACGTGAGAAGGCAATCCTTTTTCTATATCTTTCTAGTTATTCGTCCTGAAAGTAGGTGTTGAACTTTGGATGTAATTTGGCATGATAAATTGAAAACCATTTGTAACTTGTGATGATATTTCCAATAATAATGGACAATACAAAGATACTTCTGTCATTTTACTTAGATTCCAAATGTTAACTATTTCATTTAGTGATCATTGTGGAAAAGATTTTGTTTTCTTCTTTCCTAAGGCCTTATCTTGCATCTTTCACAATGATACAAAAAATTAATCTTTAAAATAACTAAAAAAGGATCTCCATAATTGTCAGGAACTTTAATTATGGATAGTTCCACTTGGCAAATCATACTCTCTAAATTATTGACACTAGAAATATAGTGTTTCTGATGGATTTGGGTTCTGCTGATGTGCAGATGGAGAAGTTCATCTCAGAACAGACAGATTCAAGGCTCACGGCTGCAGGAAAGAAACAGAAATCACTTGAAGAAGATATTCTTTTTGGGGAATTTTCTGAATTGTATTTCAAAGTGGAATTGTAAACTGTAAAATGATAAAGAAAATGAATGATACTCCAGAACTAAAACGCAGAGTTCTCCACGGTGTTCTCTTTCTCACTAATCATTTCATGCCTTCCCCCTCCCCCTACATCCTTACATATACCGCCCTTTTAACTAACTCCTAACAAAATGAGTGATCCTGGCATAATTCTAGAAGCTACTACTGTGCCCTGTATGGTTGGCTCCATCGTGTGCTTGCTCGGCCTCTAGCGCCTTGTGTATGTGAATTTAATTGGGGGCTTATCGGTTTCACAATGGGTGGTACTTACGCCTAGTAGCCTAAGGACCATATTTCTGATCTACCATTAATTCATAATCCAACGGATTATACAATAATTGGCAACATTAAAGAAAATAAATGCTGTCACATATTTCTTATACTCATCATTTACACGTAATGAAACACTAAATAACATCAAAGGTTAAGCAAATCAAATTTTGCCTTTCCTAGTTTGGATCACTCCAAACTAAATAGTGTTTCCTATCATCCTCGGGGCAATAGCAATGGAAAAGAAACAGAGAACATGAAACCTCGAGAAAGAAGGCACGACAAAGTAATTACTTGTAGGACGACACACAAGACTTGTCTAAGATAATTTTAAGTTAGACAAATGGTGGATCACAACTATACGCCTCCTAGTGTTCCATCTTGCTCTTGTTCCTTCGGTGGATAAAAATAAGTCGATATATAGAATTACTCACTAAAATTGCTAGGAGCAACCACTATCATCCGTATCTAAAGAGAAAACACAGGGCTAAGTAATTCTTAAGAAAAATAGTAATAGATAGTATTTAGAAAATTCAAAAAATGATCCCTTTTCAAGAGATTAGTATGCAGAACAAACTCAGATATCTTCTTAACTTGGGAAATATAAAGCACAAGCAACAAGCAAAGAAAGGACCAAAGAGAGGAACAATTTTTTTATTGCATGCATGCAGGTCTTGAAAACTTACTGTTTTAGTATATTCATGAGCAGTAACAACGAGAGGATGGTTATGATCCTTGACAAATCTAGTAACAAGCCATTTTCCTGATTTCTCCACCTTAAAGAGTATAGTTGCCTTGCATCCTTCACGTGCACTAGGGCGCTGTTTTTTTTCTGGCCCAATTTTCCCTTTATTGCTGGTGGAAAAGCCCTGCTTGTTACATCCGAGTCGGCGAGCAAGAGTTCTACCATCAATCTCAGAACGACGACGTTGCATTATACGCACAACAAATCCTATCCTCCTGGCATAATCACTGTAAAAGCTCCTTGCAGCACCTTCCGACCCGAATTCCATTCCCACATATGGTTCAAGAACTTCACCACCTGCCACCTGACTGGTATTATCCTCGGCTTCAACATCATCATCTTCTTCCAATTTCCCATAGTTCTCTTCACCTTCAAACTCTTCACTCCCTTCTATCTCATCATTGTTTCCTTCAGCATTGCTGTAAGCTATTGTGTCTCCCTGATCTACCTCCACTGCAAGATAATCAAGTGCAAAAATTACTATAAAACGGATAGAGCCAGAAATGCATTTTTGTGAACTCAACTAAGTGAAAGTATCATTTTCTGGTACAGTAAAATGATAAGAAGTTCAAGTTTAGCTCTGGAAATTGACATAAGATTACACTGACAAGAAGTTAGAGTAAATTACATTAGGATGAACACAAGTCAGATACAAATGGACAAGACTACTCTCAGACATATACCATATAGCAGTAACAGACTTCTATCCCTGTGCAGGATGATGATAAATTTGAGGCATATTCCCAGGGTTCATTGCAGAAAAATGTTAGAAACTAAAAAAACAGATCCAGCATATGGTTACAAAGGAAAAGATTAAGGAAATGAATATTGAAACATAAACATTGTAAAACTTCTCGAGTTTATATATCATTTCCTTTTCATATTTCATGACTTCAACTATTGCTAGAAAATTTTCAAGTTTGCCTTAATTATAGGTAGAGAAAGCGAGGAAAATCGACTTTTATCTGTTTTCCTTTCCTTTCAGATATTCCTTTCTATGAAATCCATTTTCCAGAGGAAGCCTTATTCAAGCTCAAGACGAGTACAGTTTACCTGCTAAACAAAGTAGCCAAATGCAGCGAGACAGAAGCAATCTAAGCACAGAAGGGGTAGGTTAAAATTAGTAATAACAGTGAATTTAAACAAGCAATCAACATTCCCCCAACATTTTCATGTTAAAATCCAAAAATCACACGAATTCAACTCTTAGAATGCATAATAGAGAATAATTACTTAACCTATTAAAATCCACGTCCAATTTTTGACTAAAATTCAACGCCAAAAACATGAAAGAAAAATATGGATGCATTAGTTACATCACGTGATTAAATTGCATTTTATACTCTAAACGATCAGCCAAATACATTAACACAGAAGTACAGAACTGAGGAAAAAATCTAGCTACAACAATAACCTTAAACAAGCAATCAACGTTTCCAAGACATTTCATCTCAAAATTCAAAAATCACGCGAACCCAACTCTTAGAACACGTAACAGAAAAGAATTACCCAACCCATTAAAACCCACCTCCAATTTTGACTGAAATTTGCCAGGAAAAAATATGGGAGGCAAATATATGTAACAGTTACAGTAAGTGTGAATTATGAGCAGAAATTATATAGAAAGAGGGAACAATTGACGCGAATCGAAAAATGTTGGTGCTTACTCTTGAATTTAAAGGAGCATCTTTGAGATGTTCCAACTTTCAACGACGAGTCGAAGGCTGTTTCCTTTTGCCAAAAGAGCTTCAGTTCTGTACGTTTAACTTCGCTACAAGTGTTTCCAAGCCATTTTAAAGATGAAAAATGACAAAATAAATTTTTTATTTTTTTCTTGTCAATTTTTTATTTTATTTTTCTTCCTGGCCTTAGGTCAATTCGACCAGCTCGACATAAATCCATTTCTTGAATTTTTTTTTTTTTGAATGAATTTAAATGAATATGAGAAATTTAATGCTTTCATGAATGAACTAGATTTTAGTGAATGTGTCTTCAAGTTAAATTACTAATTTACAACGCAAATAGTTTTGCAAAATCAAATATTTATTATTTTATTTTTTCAGTGAGAAAAAAATATGAATATCTTTTAATTTATTTGTTCATGCATGATTCAAGGGAAAGATTTGAGAAGACCCTGTGATAAAGATTGAATTTTCAATTATTTTTAGTTAGTATTTTTTTATTATCAAGATGTTCGATATTAATAGGATTAATCAATTATTATAGTTACTAATTAATTAGGATTAGTAGTTAATTAGATTTTTTGAATTGAAATAATATTTTCTCTAAATTTCAATCAAAATTAGTATTTGGGTAAAATCAATGATTTGTTGTCAAATTGAATATTCGATGTCTTATTTAAAATCAACGAATATTTTATGGTATTTACTATTCATTATGAATCAACGTGTTTATCGCATTCGCGCAACACTTCATAAAATATTCTTGTCATGAGTGAGAAAGAGTGATGAGTGAAGTTGTGAGTGCTAATTATTACAAGAGTAAATATTTTATTATTGTAAGTTCTTAGGTGGCGAGTGTATTCAATTTATGTAAAATATATTTTGCCTTAATAAAATACAATTCTTTTTTACTTAAAGTCATCCAAAACTCATCAAGCAGTCAAGATATAAATTTTGGGCATTGTTGAATAACTAGATATCCCACAAATTAACAAGAGAAAATGGTGGCATTTAAAATTTAAGTTGTGTTTATCTTTATAATTTTCATATATTGACTCAATATCTTGTCTTGTCTAATGAATCATACATATTATTGACTTCATTTTTTTGTCAAATGCAAATGCAACAGAATTTCAACCATCTCCTCTCACACATGTACTACATGCACATTGAAACAGTCCATTAGGGTACAAATATCATCGATCGAGAAAAACGTTCAATAGTCATTTATACTTCGAAAATCAAGTTAACTTTTTAATGAGATAGAGGGAGTGATAGAAACGGAGATGAGGATTTGACTGGGACTTCTTACCTTGTGTATGGATGGGCTCACCTCTGTAAAGGGAGGAAAATGAGCTGAGATGAGCAGTTGAACTTGGCTGAAATACTAGATTAGACTAGGTTGCTTGATTAAATATGATCAATTCAATTGGGATAATTAATTGTTGAGTCGACTAATATGGGATCCCTCCATCACATGCATGCCACTTAATTTAAAGATATAACACATATTTTCAATCCATTAAAAACAACTACTATTAAAAAAAAAAAAAAAAAACATGGGGAGTAAATAAGAAAAGTTTTATATTTTTTTAACGGAAAGGGTATAAAAAGCTAAAAAAATAAATTATATTTTTCTTTAAACAAGAATATAATATTGCTGCAGACAAACAGGCTTTAATTGCAGATTGTTGTTAACGCATTTAACATTAGGAATAAGCTATTTGTACACGTTGGTTTACCCTTTGAGTTATCCGACCCCATCAGTACTCTCATATGGGGTCGGGTCTCACTTCCGACAAATATGCCCTACTCACCTCCAATGTGAGAGGGGCGGGTGGGGCCGAGTAAACGAGCGGGTAAACGAACGGGTACGTGTAGTGGGATTGTTAACGTTAACCTTCTTCCCATTAACACCCTCACTCCCGGAAGGACCACCTCCCTCGCCACCAAAATTGTGGAGGCGCACCGACTGAAAAGATTTCAGGCGACTGTTGGGCTTCAATCTGCAAGAATCCTTTTATTTTCTCCGTATTATCTTTTTGACGAGTTCAAACTATAAAATTCAGCTGTCAATGCTTGAAATTGAGAAGGAATATAGAAATCTGTGAATGTCATTTATATTTATACAATTTATAGAACTGCCTGTATTGATAACGGAGATATTGATACTAAGAAGGCAAAATTTGAAGGTTTAAGGTCTATTGAATTAGCATGTAGGTACTTCACCAGTGTGTAGCATACATACAGAGTGAAAAATTACTTTTAATAGGGGTAGCTATTCAAGTAATCACAGAATAAAGGCTTTTCTTGAAATTTTCGAGCAATATGTGTAGTTTGTCAATGGGATAGCCTGCTCTTTCAACTCTTTCTTAATTTGGGTCATGCATTTCAAGGAGAACCAATTTTGAAGACTCACTTAATTGTCTAATTATAAAAGAGTTAGACAATTTGGCATTTACTTTAGCTGCATGATATTGATTCAGGTTCGTCTTGTCTGCTATACCCAAAGTGTTTACTGGAGTGGAGATTTTACATTTTTTACGAATTATTGAAATTACCCTTTTTTCTTTAGCAAAAAGTGGTCAATTTTCCTTTTTATTAGTTTTGGGAAAGGGGAAAGAAGTTATATTCCTAAAACTGTGTTACAAATTTGAAATTTTTTATGACAGTGAATGAAAACTCCAGTGATGAAACTGAACTTGTATAAAATTCCAATGAAAAGGTTTTACAAGTTTGTAATGAAGAGTATCCAGATATTGAGCCACTTGTTGGCATGAAATTTGATTCTGAAGAGGCTGCCAAGGTCTTTTACGATGCTTATGCCACTCAACTTGGATTTACTATGCGAGTTGATGCATTTCGATGATCTATGCGTCATGGGAAAGTGGTATGGCGTAGACTTGTTTGTAATAAAGAAGGTTTTCAAGTGTAGACCTAGACTGATTGAAAATAGGAAACCAAGGGCGATAACTAGGGAAGGATGTAAGGCTATGATAGTTGTAAAGAGTGAGAAAACAGGAAACTGGATTGTGACAGTTTTTTAAGGAGCATAATCATCCATTAGTTGTTGCATCGGCTAACACCCGTCGAAGTGCACTTCTGTCTCAAACACCGGTAAGTACTTCAAATATCCGTGACATTTGATGAATAGCCTTTGTCAAATATATGTGCTTTTAGTGATTGGCATCTTGTTTAGGACCTTCACTTCAGCAGTCATTTAATTTATTCTCACCTCTGAAGAATTGGTGAACACAATTGAATTATTTTATTATTAATTTTGGGATAGGTAATTTTTAATTCTCAACCTGAAGTTGACTCTACAATCAGGTTTAATTAGTTAATACTATCTGCATAAAAAGGTTGTCAAAGTGTCATATTCTGTAAGCAGACTCCGAAGCTGGAACCCTCGGAAAAATGTGCGCCAAAAAAGGCTTTCAGTAATACTGAATATCATAAATCAATATCTAATTATTCAACAATAATTTTCCCTACAGGCTACAATGTAAAAATCCTACCAAGAATGAAAATTCTGGAAATGACACATCGGAAATTTTTTGATAGATTCTTAGTCATTTCTGTTCACGAAAATACGTTCGATTTAAAATCACCGCAAGTGTGTACGGTTCGTTACAAGTAATAAAGTGGACTTTTAAAATCCGGATTGTCGATCCCACAGAGATTGAGTAGTTTAATACTAATTATCTCGACCTTAACCGAAACTAGATGAGTTTGATACTAAATTCTAACCAAACTAAATTATAAAAGCTATTATGGATGAATTGACTAAACTAAATGCAAATTATACCAGAATGCAATATGAAAGAGGAATGCAAATTGATTAAGTTAATAAAATAACAACGCATCGGGATCACGAATCCTCATGCAGCAATCCATTTAAATCATAGTTTTACAATTTAACAACACGATTGAATATTGAAAAATCAATGTTTCTATTGAATTTAACAATCTCTTTCGAGTAATGTTAAACCTATTCTATCATGCGATCCGACTATATTTTTATGACGAATACAAACATAAAAGAACGCATTAGTTTTTATGAACACTTAAAGATTCACATAGAGCATAGCGGTATATTTCTATCCCCTATCAGACCCTATGACAATTTATACTACGTCGAATCTATTTTCCTTCTTTTGAATGCATAAAATAGATCACCACTTTCATATAATTAACGTGCGCACAATAATCATATGAAATAAATACGTATAAATCATTCAAACATCCAAAAACGTGTTTTAATGTCAAAAATATAAAACTAAATATTAAAATATCATGTTACAAGGTTTATCGATCTCCTAATACAAGAAAAACTAATCTAACATGCTAAAAAAAGAAAAACAAAAGAATAAATGAAGAAACGTCATCAGCCAAGTAGATATTCAATTAATTTCTTGAAGTGCTTGATAAATTTTCGCGTTATTCCTTGTGTTCTTGCTCTCCAATATCAAAATAATCTCTAAAAGTGAGTAGCCCCCTTTTTTCTGTCGAGTTTAGGGTTTTAAAAGTCATCCCCAATTGGTTTCCATAAGAGTTTAAGTTAAAAACGGAAACCATAAATTTTTGCGTAAAAATAACCATGCGGTCGCATGGTTCAAATGTTGTGGCTCAAGCTGTGTTCTGGGATTGCCATGCGATCGCATGGAAGTTTGTACCGCGCGGCCGCATAGTGCAATTAACTCTACAATTGCGCCGTTTTGGTTATTATCGATGACAACTGCTAGTGTTGAAAGGATATTTTCTGCTATGAATGTTATGAAGAGTGATTTGCGCAATAAAATAGGAGATGATTGGTTGAACGACAATTTGGTTGTTTACGTAGAGAAAGATATTTTTGTAAAATTTGAGAACAAGGCAATATTACAACATTTTCAAAATATAAGACCTCGTAGAATGCAATTTTCTAAACTTACTATTACAGAGTAATGTTATATCGTATATATCTTTAGTACTTTGAGTTGTATTGAACTATGTTTTCATATGTATATAATTTACGTTTCAGTGCATTTACATATATATTGAATAATTTTTAATATTATTTAATCAAATTTAAATAAACAATCGGTCGGATCGGATTATTACGATCGTTAATCGTCGAGGGTCAACGGTCAAAGTCAACCCGTCCTAACTGACCATTCGTCCTGAATTCGCCCCTATTTGAACTCGTGACCTTTAGAGAATTTCGAACTCTCCCAACTAAATTATCACACTGTTAAGTTAAAAATGCATTTTTCGCATTTTTGAAGTTTTACATTGGATTTAACTGAAAACAGTAAAAACAACTTTTCTTTGTTTTTCCTTTTTTTTTTTAAAAAATTTTAAACTCGTTTTCAAAAATAGAAAGAGAATGCGTTTTCACTATTTTGAAAAAATCGAAAACAGTAAATGGTTTGAAAAGACAAAAATAATGGCCCTTAGTTTTTAAATAACATATTTTAAGAGTGTGTTTGATAAAGATTATTTGAGAAAAATGAATTTTGAAATGGTGATATGATGGGAAATGTGTGATTGAAAAAGAAGGAAAAATTATTGATGTAATGGAAAATATTATTTTATTGAAAAATATGTGGTTGAAAATGAGTAGAAGAATGTGAATAAAAAAAAATGTGGGTCAAACGGCGCCTAAACTTATTTTCTTCACAGATTTTAACGTCGTCTTTGACCCCCTAAATTCCCAGGGTTCATGGAGATCGGAAAAAACCAGTTCTGTAGCCTACAATATTCCTTTCTCCCTTCTGCCAAATTGCACCTCGGGTGAAGCCACACGTGATTCCATGGAGTCTGAAAACAAGATCAAGAAACAGAAATTGGTACTGGAAAGTGAATTGGAAGAGGATGAGGAATATGAGGTAACCAAACATGTATAAACGAAAATCATGTTTGACTTATGAGATGCTGGTATGAAAGCTAAAATCGCCGACTTTTACACCAATCTGATGATTTTCCTAAATTATTGTTAGATTAAAATATTTCGGATATAATTTAAATTCTTCTTAATTTAGGTTAAAATTGTTAATGCCAGAGACAGATAACCAAGACCTTCAATTTCTTGTAATTTGCTTTTAATTACACAAAAGTTCTTTTGTATTGAATCTATTGATACATTGAGTAGATCAGCTATTTGGTTATATTATTGCGGATCTTACTAAATACTTTTAATTTAATGCAATGCAATTTTATTACATCAAACAGCTACAAGTACAAATATACATCATATATAAAAAGAACTACTTTTGAAGAAATTACAGTAAATGTACAAGGGACAAGTTTAAGCTACACATAAGAGGAAGAAGGAAAATCCGAAAAAAAAAAGTGTTACAACTAACTTGATTTTTGGTTAATAATGTGCAGATAGTTAGAGATAGAATTGCACAAGTGATTGTGACACTTTCTTTAATTTTTAAGGTTTTAGGATTCATAAGTCCTGAACCACCTCTCATAATAAGGGTGCGATTTTACCTTATTTTGAGGTTCTAGTCCTGATATTTTGTTAGGCTGTTTCCAGACCCCGTTCATACAAGAGGATGGAGTAACCAAATCATTGTCCAATCAGGACATGACCACTACTTCTCGGCATCTTTTTGGTGATAGTGAGGATGGTTTTTCAATCAGCATCATTGAGGTCTTATTCCTCCAAATTTATTTTCTTATAAACTGGAAGAAAAATGGAAATTATAATATAGTGCAATTTTACCTTACTTGATATTTATTGGCTTTTCCGTTCAGAATATGAAAGAAGAGTATGGATTATTTGTATGGCCATGTAGTAGAATTCTAGCTGAGTATGTTTGGCAATAGAAGGCACGCTTTTCTGGTTCTCATGTTGTTGAGGTAGGAAAATATTAGTTTCATTTGAGCATGAACTCAACCTGCTGCTTTCTTTTGATTTGATGTTAATTTTATTTCATTCACTTCTTTTTGCTGTTAACATTGGTATTTTTATTTTTCATTGACAGCTGGGTGCTGGAACTTCATTGCCTGGACTTGTTGCTGCTAAAGTGGGTGCAGAAGTAACCCTGACTGATGATTCAACTAGGTCGGAGGTATGATATTGCTTATCTGGAATTTTCTGCTTTAATTTTCATGGTGTAAGATAACCTTGTTAATAGGTTTTCATCATTTCATTAAATTAGTAGTTTTTATGCTTGTTGTGTATATTCTTCCATTTGTAGTTCGTTAGCCTCAGAAAGTCTAGTCAGTGCTAAGTAGTTTGTGTTGTTGGAGGTTGAGAAAGACATTCAAAACTCACACTTCTACTGTAATTGCGCTGATTCAATGACATTGCTACAGGCCCACAGCTCACCAATTTTTGTAATACCAGCTTTTAGTAGCTCTAGTGAGAGTTTATATGTTGTAACTTGTTTCTTATCCAATTTATTATATTTTAAAGAGCTCTATTCCTTGCACCTGCAGGTGCTGGATAATATGAGAAGGGTGTGCGTTATAAACAATCTCAAGTGTAAAGTAAATCGTGACCCTCTTGTTTACATCATGTGATAATAGTCTGCTCTGATTTTGCATCATAAGCTGCAAACCCCAACCCCAAAAAATACACACAAAAGCACACTGTCCTTTCTACATACTTGAGCACGAAATATGAGGATGACCGTAGAAGTCCAAACAGAGTTCTATTTTCTTTTCATTTTTCTCCAATGAATTAACTTGTATGCTAATTCAACATAAGGTAAAGTTACTTAGGTTTCATTTAATGCTGCAGGTATTAGGACTCACTTGGGGTGTATGGGATGCACCCATCTTCAGTTTACACCCAAATATCATCCTTGGAGCAGATGTGCTTTATGATACAAGAGGTAGGATCAATTGTTTTATATATATATATATATATATATATATATATATATATATATATATATATATTTTATTCTTCCTTCTCTCCCATACATTTTAACTAAAAGAACTATTTTCTGTTGCATGCCTTGCTTAGCTTTTGATGATCTTTTTGGCACTGTGACATTTTTGCTCCAAAAACTCCCAGAGTCTGTTTTATAACAACCTATCACAACAGAAGGTAATGCTTCAATTATTCGTTCCATTTTCTCTGTTCTGGAACATTTTAGTTTCCATTTCGAACTGAGTGTGACATTTGATCGTGATTTACTATTTGCAGTGGTCATCATCTCATTGAGTTCTTAATGGATAAATGGGGTTTGAAGTGCACAAAGCTTCTTGATGGGTTTTCATTCATGCCCTCTCACAAGGCAGCAAGCTTGAGTGGCAACATCCAGTTGGCCGAGATTGTCTTGGATACTCCCAGCTGAGTGAAGTAACATTACCAATAATCAGCAAACTAATGGTGATTGTACTACTATGATTTGTCTCCAAAAGATTGTCCATGGCCAAGTGAAGATCATTTGTCATTAGAGAGGTCTTAGCCTACCTGTGACTGGATTCTCGAGACCATTTCAATCACTCAATTCAGATGTAGGATATATTTATCTGGACTATTTCGCAACTCAAATCATACATGATGGAATTTTCAAAGATTTGACCTTTTCACGCTTTCTACAAGTTGCTAGAGGCCAGGAAAATAAAGAGCAGACGTGCACGAGCAAAAAGAATGAAAGAAATGGTGTTTCCTTCAAGAATGTTGCGTCATGAAAATTTTGTGTTTCACCAGATGTCCATATTTGTTGTACAGCAGGGATGATTACTGTATCTTATCCGGGTGGTGGATTTCTAGACAGTATTAATGTTGAAAATTGAATTAAAATTTTGTACATTATACTCTCGTGTCCTATCTACTAGAGCTGTATATTGAACATGCTTGTTCGGGCTTTGTGACTTTGCCCCCATTTAATCTCATTTGTTATTTTGATTAGCTGGAGCTTTGGTTGATAAACCTATGATTGATTCTGGACCATAGATTTCTTAGTAGTCCTGCTAGCATCTAGTTATGCATAAAAAAAAAAAATTATTAAACTTTTTGCACATAATTATTTACACAATGTTTTACATAATGATGAGGCAGTCAAAATGTAAATGAGAAAGTTATTTGATTGATGAAATTTTGATCGAATTAAATTTTGTCATATCATCTATTGATAAATTATTATGTACATACCACAACACTCGGAGAGGGACATATGTTGTACTTACTTTTCTTGTATTTTGATGCAATTGTGAATATACTGTCAAACAAAAAACACAGACCCTAGAAAAATAACACTGCAATACACATAATCAAATGTGCAATACATAGTTTGAGGCACGAAAAGGTTTTACTGGTCTGCTGCCTCCCCAAAAATGAGCACTACTCGAACGACAAAAATGTGGCGTTCCAGACTGCCGAAAATGATCAAGAGCACCAAACAAAGGATCTTCAGAAGAAAGGCCTTTCTGCTTCTTCAAAATCAATCAATGAACAGCTATGCAAGAAAAGCTATCAACAAAAACATTACCAACTTTGATCTTCTTCTCTATAGATGGCATTGCCTTTCAAATCTCTCCGCCTCTTGCAGCAATCCTATTATTATCGTCCGTGCTAGTGGTGGCATGAGAATCACAACTCCGCCGTGGGGGAATGGGTGAAATGGTTTCTGAACATTGACAATAATCTCCGAGCCTGAAAATTGAAGGCCAATTGATTTATACCATTATTCGTGGTAACAAACTACAATATCACGTTGGGAGTACACACTAATTCTCGATATGAAGCATTAAAGTATTCAATCAACTCAGATACTTTTGTTTAAATAAAAAATGCTAACCTAAAATTCTGGATTTTTAGTAGCAGATATTCGTCCACAGCTGAGAAGAACCCCCTTGATGTTTCACAAAATACTGTTTACGAGCCCATTCCTGATGATGCAGCAAGACATAATCGTCATTCAAGAATTATATTCGTTATTATCTAGTTGATAAATGTATAGTCGGATACACAATTTTCATATCAGTATCTAAATGAATAGTACATAATGTCAGTTCCCAATCTAGTATCAATATCAAAAAGTCTCTCTCCATATGTATAGCCTGTGAAAGCCAAATGAGTAGAAAAAGATATAAGGTCCTAAGAACTTGTTTGTATCTGAAAGTAGCAATTATGAACAATAAATCACAATTTAAATGAACTTTTCTTCTAGTTACAACTCCAAAGCCACAATTTGTGCAGACATGCCACAAATCTAACAGGTTTTTTGTGATGGAAAATAGATAATTAACTTTTTTCAAAAAATTAAGCAAATAGAGTTAGATTCCTTTTCGTATTTACAAACTAATTTAAACATAGGATGCCAGGCATGTTCATCATGAAATACATTGATGGATAGCAGATCCTATAGTTCATCCTAAGCTGTACTTGCACAAAAGCCTAATCTTGTCTAGACAAATGTGATATGAGATAAGCGAAGAGATAGATGCTGTACCTCTAAAGAAACACTCTAATCCTGTTAGATATCCAAGGAAAAGATGTTGTGCTGCTTCATGAATTCGAGGAACTCAATTTGCTGAAAGAACAACCAATTTCCTCCAGTTTTTCTCAACCCACAGAAACAGCTGCATCCTGGAGGTCATCACAGCTGGATGTGCTATCGTCCAGAACATTCATTAGATTTCCAAATTTCTCATTACTAGCGTATGCACCAGAATCCCATCCATCATTCCATGATGAATCTGCCTTCCTTTGCAGCAATCCTGAAAGAGAGTTGTGTGACTTATACCCAAGGTAATTCATTAAACTACATAAATTGTTATCCAATTCAATGTTCCGATCAATCATTTCTTGTATGATAGATTTGATCGTGTGTACATCTCTATCCTTACACAAACCAGACAGTATTAGATTATATGTGTGCTTGTTTGGAGGTATTCCCATCTGCTTCATTCGGCTAAACAAAGCGTAAGCCTCTCCCTTTTGACTACCCCTGATAAGTCCACCAATGGCAACATTGTATGACACAACATCAAGTGGAAACTCTGCAGCAGCTTTTTTGAATAATCTGATTGCTCTAAATGTGTTACCTGATTTTACAAGCCCATTGACGATTATGGTATGGATGTGAGCATCAATATAAGGATGAGTTCGAACAATTTCACTATACACATTAACTGCTTCTTGAATCCTACTCAAACTGCAGAGTGCACTAAGTAATCCAGCAAAACTATATTTATCTGGCGTAAACCCTCTATCTATAATATTGTTATAAAAATCCACAGCACCTTCCGGATAACCAGCTTTACAGAAATAGCTAAGAAGAGAGTTACAAGCTACTAAGTCAGGCTCAATAGCCAGGCCACTTATTAGCAAAGGTAGAAGAACGTATTGTCTAGACAAACAAACAGTTGACATCAGAGAAGCAAAAGTGTAAACATCAGGTATTCGTTGTCGTTCTCTCAAACTGGAGAAAACTTCAAATGCATCATCATACATCCCCATCTTAGAGAGACAATCTATCAACACATTGGAAAGAACCAAATCAGGATAACATCCTTCCAATTCCAGAGCATTAAGGATCTCAAATGCCTTGATGTACATTTGAGATTCCAAGAATCCCTTAATTATAGGTGTGCACGTGACAATGTTTGGAGAACACCCACTCTCCAACATCGTCTCAAGTAGATAAGCTGCAATATCAATCCGCCTAGACTTACAGAATCCATCTATTAATATACTCCAAACACTCACGGAGACTGGAACACCCAAGACTATCATCAGGCCTAGTAGCTGTAATGCCTCGGCCAACCTAGTGAATTTGCAAAAAACAATTCAGAACCAATGAAAACGTCTTGGAATTGAGATAATACCCTTTCGACAACATGGACCTAAGCACACCTTTAACATTGTTAAAATCATTTAATTTGCACAAATTACAAATTGCAATGCTAAAAGACAAGAAATTTAGGACCTGAGTCTCCTTTAGAACTCGAAGGGCGACTTCCACATGCCCAATCTTGAAAAGAACATCCATACAAATATTCCGAACGAATGAATTTGGAGTGTAACCATACTTGCACATCTCCTCAAACACATCGATAACGAGTTCATACATTGCTCTGCCTCCACACCAGTAAATTCTCAGCAAAAGCAGAAACGTTTGAGCCTTTACAACAAAACCAATATTTTCCAATTCCTCAACTATCCCTCGCACCGTTCTATATCTCGTAGTAAGGTTAGAAACCACACTTACCATGTGAAGAAAAGTGCTTCTGTCATGAAAGTAATTGGGTTGCTTGGCACACCACAGGAAAAAGCTTAGAGCAATCAAATCAGAAGAGCAGCTTCGCAAAGTGGATTGCACAACTTGAGGGGTAAGGACGACTGTTTCGTGAACCCCAAAAACTTGTTGTTTCTGAGCAAATTTATTAGAAAACGAGTTGTCTGGCTTTTCTTTTGTTGTGAATTCAATTGGTGAAGAAAGACCGTGAATTGCTACTAAAGACTGGAATTTGGATTGAAAGAATGTGAACTTTTCTATGAATTTTTTTACTCTGTCTCCATCTAGATAACATCTCCAGTCTCCTCTCTTTAAGAAATCTGAAAGAAACATAAAGCACCCAATTCAAATTTGGTTGGATACACAAAAAACAGAAGATTGAAAATACAATAAATTCGAAAATGAATGTTCTTGTTAAAACAAAGATTGTTTTGTGGGTCAGAAATAATGGCAGCAAACAACATATATATATATATATATATATATATATATATATATATATATATATTTTTTTTTTTTTTTATATTTCTGAGCCAATGGGGAAAGGATTAAAACCTAGCTTGGAGAGAGAAGCCACCACTGGTGAATACCTTGTAAAAGCAGAAATTCCAACCCCGATTAAAGAATTCTTCTATGGTTTTCTCCCTCCGTCCCTCTCGCTTTCTTTATTTTTGGTTTGAAAAACTAATGTCTATTATTTATCATGCTTATTGGATTAAGGCCCACAGCCAGACTGTCAACCGGCCCATTATGAATATCATAATTCGACGGTGCAGTAATTCCATTGGAAGAATTAGGCGTACGAGCATTTCATATTTCAGGCTCAAAGATTTTAAAATGTCAAAATCAAGTTTCATTAATTAATTAAAATTTAGTTATTAATTAATTATTTTAAGGTCACAGCTACATAATTAAAGGTTACAACTAATTCACTGATCACATATTATCAAATTAATTGGTCACAATTAAAATTTTTTGTAGATCACAGATTTTCTCGAAATCACAAATTAAAATTTTTATAGATCATAATTTATTTTATTGATCACAAATCCAAAAATTACATGTCACAGTTTATATATAAATCACAGATTTTAAAATGTGTTGGTCACATGTTAAATTTTAAGGTCACAATTTAATACTTGATCGCATATAACTAAATATTAGATCACATACCATCGTCACCTAACACCACCACCACCGCACCTGTCATCACCATCATCAACCGTCTCCAACACCGTTGACCACCACCACACACAAAACACACACGCTGTCCCAAACAGCACCACCACAACTGCCGCCAACAACCACCACAAAATAACTCATCACCACTGCACACAATGCCACCGTCAAACCCACCCATCGACAGAGCCACCAACTTCACCGTACCACCCCTACCACCACAAATTGTCACCTACATCACAGGCACCACCACGTATCACAAATCAACCAAAACTGCAAACAAAATCTCCATCAACTCAGCCCACCACTGACATCGACACCATCACCGTGACAACTACCACCCCTATCATTCAGATCTACCATCACCACCTCCTACACACCGTCACTACCTTACACGTAAAACACCACAAATCAGATCCACGACGACAGAGCAACGCGAAGTTGCGACAGCGACCATAGCGACGGCGACATGAGCTCGTAGCGCCGCTACTGCAGCGACGTTGATGCTCAGCCCTGCATTCGGAATAGCTCGTTGGAGCTCAGCTCATAACCGTGTACCGAGCGTCGGAGAGAAGAGAGATGAGAGAGAAGGAAGGTAGAGAAAGAGAGCGGCAAGAAGGAAGGTAGAGAAAGAGCGACGAGAAGAAAGTGACTAAGGTTTGGGGGTGTTGAGTGCATGCAGGGATGACAATTTAACACGCCCCATCCCTAATGGGACCCAAAAAATTCCTCCCGACGGGTTGGCGGGGCGAGGCAGGGTATAAGGGATCGTCCCGTGCGCGGGTCGCGGGACGAGATGAGGATGCCCCGCCCTGAACCTGCCTCGTGAAAAAAAATAATTAAAAATAGAATTTTAATAAATGGTTAATTTTAAAATATTGTTGAATATATTTACAATTTTTAACATGTTTTTAATCCAAAAATTATATTATACAATTGTCAATTTAAAATTTTATATAATTAACAATTGTTTATATTTATTTATAAATTCGGTCATTCAATCTTTTTATTTTAATTAAATTATATAATCTGAAGTTATGAATCATGATAATTAAATAAATATTTTTTGCTTATGAAAGATTTATAGCAATTAATCAATGTATGTTAATATCTTGATCGAAAAAATTAGAAAAAAAATTAAAATATATGGAATGATCTTTAAATTTTGGGTTAAGGGTTGAACTTTAAAATTTAAACAATAACATAACTCAAATTTTTGAAAATGAAAAAAAAAAAAAAATTAAACGGGACAACAAACGGGACAAATTCTTACCCCACCCTGTCTAACACAGGGCGGGCGAAGTTGGAGGTAGGTGGGAGGGCGCGGGGAGGGGTGGGATGGAGGTGCCCCGCCCTATTGCCATCCCTAAGTGCATGAGATTAATTATATAATATTTGATTTGTAATTAATTAAATTTGGTATCTCATTTTTAAAAAGTGATCTTCAAAGAGCTGGTTTTATGTAATTTCCACTAATTCTATTTTATTACTTCAATTCGATTAATCAAGTTCCATTGAGAGAGTAGGACTAATACAAGAAAATCAAACCGTTTTATTTTAGTGGAAATTACACTCATTCATATGTTTTAAGATTCAACTTCAAAAATCAAATCAAAAGTTTGTTTATTCAAAAATCAGATTATAATTAAAAAATTTAACATTATTAATAATATTATTAATCCATCCAACTTTATTTTCAATCTAAAAATCCTAATATCTATCTCTCTCTCACGACTAATCTCCAACAGTGGTGCGCAACTCTTCAGACTTACCTCTACCGCCAAGCAGGGTGTGTCCTTCTCCCGATCAAATCAGAGACAGATTGAATTTTCCTCTACATTTTCTTCTCGTCGACCTTTCCAGCTACCTGGCTTTGTTTCACTCTTCTATTGATTTTGTGGTGGTGGGAGTTTTTTAGTGGATTTTGCAGTGTATTGAGGTATAGGTGTAGGTGATGGTACTGGTACTATTGACGGTTGTAGACCTGTGGTGAGGTATTGACAGTGATGGTGGCACTAGAAACGACGGTTCATATGGTGGTGGCGCTGGCACTGAGTTTGCTGTAGTGCAGGTAGACTTTGGTGCTGGTACGGTGGTGTGATGATGGATATGGAATAATGGTGGAGTCGCAAATAGTTGTGGTGTAGGAGGTGCTATGGTGGTGGCGTTGGTGGCAACGACATCGACGGTTGAGTGGGACCAATGGTGTTTGTGACCAATAAATTGGATAATTTGTTATCAATATATAATATGTGACCTAAAAAATATGATAGTGACTCGTAATTCATTAAGTTGTGATCGAGAAATAACTTGTAACCAAATAATTCGTAACTTATAAAATTTGTGATTTGTGACCTAATAAATGAATTGTAACATATGAACTTTTTGATTTTATGATCGATGAATAAATTGTGACCTATAAAAAAATTTGATTTGTGATCGAGAAACAAATTGTGATCTATAAATTTTTTTTATTTGTGAGCGAGAAATAATTTGTGACCTGTAAAAATTTTTATATGTGACCAAGAAAAAATTATAATCAATTAATTCGAGATTTTGTGACCAAATTATATGGAATTGTGACATCAATATATTTAATTAATTATTTCATAAATAAAATTTAGTAATATCTGATTTTTGAAGTTTTAAACTTTGTTTCTTAATTTTGAAATAGATCATATTTAAACTGGACCGAAAGCGATTCATATTGGTTTGGTTTTTCTAATTCTTTTTATGGTTCAAAAATTGATCAAAACATGCAAATTGTGGTGTAAATTTTCTTTTTTTTTGGATGTAGTGTTACAAAACTTTGATTATTATTTAATTCATGTACATTAAAAATTTAATAATAATTCAATCCTTATTTTATTATCGAGATTACCAAAAAAAAAAAAAAAAAAAATCCATTTTACACTGAGAAATGAGAATTGGGTCAGAATTGTTCGCTTCTCGATTTTAAGAATCAAGTGCAGTCAATTTTTTTTTTTTTAACTAGAATTCAAATGAATTGGTTAGTTAGCTTAATTCGACTTCAGTTCAATATGATTTGCTTGATTTTAAGAATCGGGTGCAATTAAAATTTTCACAAGAATCAAAACAAATTGCTTTGTTAGTTGAGTTCTATTTTGGTTAAATATGATTTTCGATCAAAATGTCAACTCATAACAACTTTATCTAATAGCATTAATCCTCGAAGATTTTAACTAGAAATAGCATAAATGGGAGCAAATTACGATTTGGCTACGTTTACTTCCATGAGAATAATATTCCTAGTCAACAAATAAATTTTCCTTTTTTTAAAAAAATTTCTTGACTCAACACAATTTGAACTTCTATATGTTTTCCTCGAAAATCTAGAGCTCGATCATGAGTCAAGATATATGAGAGACATGATTGTTTTTTTTGTCAATAAGGGCCCGAACTTTAAGTCCATAAAACTTTTTTCTAAAGTTTCTCTATCGAGAATTCAGTTTTTTGTCTTTTTCCCTCTATTTTTTATACCTTATTCCATGAGTTCAAGAACATCTCTATGAATGAATGTGCAATTTTGGTTCCTCGTCCTTCCATGGCACCATATTCATCTCTAGAGAAAAAAATGCACAAGCACACAACACATTGAGGTAAAAATTGACACAAGTCGACACATTCAGCTGTTGATGGACAAGCTACAACTTCGACTGCAAGACAAAGGTGATTATTCTTATTTACAGATAATAAAAAAAACTACGTCTGTCCTTTGTTTCAAATTAATCATTTGACTGAAAATCACCCCCGTTTTGTATCTCATTCTTTAGAACTCATTTTCAACCATATATTCTCCCGATAAAATAATTTTGCACGTAGCACCAACCAAGCTAACAGACCAATAAAAACAAACGTGTCACTTTTTAACTATATATTCTTCAAAAAAATTACTTCTTACAAAATCTATTCTCAAAAAATGAAACACAAAGTGGGGCCTATTAAGTGACATCAAGGTAAGAGATTATTGTATATCTGGACACAGACATTCTTAACCAAATCTTGCAAACCTTAGTCTAAACAAAACAAAATAAACCAAAACAGCCAATGTATGAAAGAAAAAAAAAACATAAAACAAAGCTATGACTTAAACGGGCGAGCAAAATTAAGAAACAAAAATAGATCTTTATAGTTTAGTAATTGATAAGTTCACCAGGAAAATCGACCAACCGGGTCTAAGAAGCACATACTGGAAAATAAGAATTTATAATTAAGGCCCCGTTTGGTAGAGATTAAAATCCAATTAAAATTGAAAATATGGCCGTTATTGGGTCTCACTCGTCTAATAAAAGTCAACAATAACGAATAGTTTTTCAATTTTAATCTCTACCGAACACGCCCTAAGTAACAAAACTAATAATTACATACAAGTATGATTTCACTTACCACTGTATCTCATTTGCATTTTTGATACATCTTCTATACATCTCGAGCGACAATAAGTTCGACTAATTGATCAGCATCTCCGACATCAGATAGCAGCAAGATATCATCTTCCGCTGTGAAATTATGCGGTTGTCCAATAGCTCTCAAAAGCTGGTACACTTCAAACATGGTAGGCCTCTCTTTGGGAGCCGGCAGCACACAGCTACAGGCAACCTTAAGAAACTGGAAAAGCTCACCATCGTAACCTTTCCCGACCAAGGACATATCAATTGCATCATGAAGTCTAGAGGATCTAGAGAGATCAGAAATCCACTCAACTAGATTTCCTCTGAAGCTCTCGGGGGCTTTAGCCACATAGGTTGCCCTCTCGCCTGTTACTAATTCAAGAAGTACAACCCCAAAACTGTAGACATCCCCTTTAGGAGTAGCCAGTAGAGTTCTTGCATATTCTGGAGCAACATAACCTAAGTCCCCAAATTCACCATTTACAAAAGTACTCAAATGAGTGTCAACAGGATTCATGAGCCGAGCAAGGCCGAAATCGGATATTTTGGGTTCATAGTCCACATCTAGTAAGATGCAGTTGGAACTTACATTTCGGTGAATAATACGTGGATTACAGCTATGGTGGAGCCACGCAAATCCTTTCGCTGCCCGAATGCCAATTTTGAGCCTTAAAGGCCAGTCCATAAGTTTGCTACCGTCTTTCACAAGATGTAGTTTATCGTGGAGGCTACCATTTGGCATGTACTTGTAAACTAAAAGTCTTTCATTCTTAGCTATACAAAAACCTAAAAGCGGAACCAAGTTGCTGTGTTTCACGTTTCCTAGAGTAGCCATCTCAGACGCAAATTCTTTCTCCGAGTATTGAATATCCTGCAATCTCTTCACCATAAGGGATGTGCCATCTTGAAGCACTGCCTTGTACATTGTCCCTGTTCTTCCTAACGCAATTATATTCTCTTTACTGAAGTCATTGGTCGCCTTCATGAGATCGCCCAATTTCATTTTAGAAACTGACTTCTCAAACATTGAAAGCTGAAAGTAGGAAATGTGACTGTTAGTAATTCGTTCCTTGTATGGAAAAGATAATTGAAAGACAAAAGAGGTCATGTACACAAGTGACACCAAGTCTGGAGTTCAACAAAATAATTTAAAGAAATTTGCAGCCAAGGACATCAAATGTTGACAAATAAAGCACATTGGTCCCCAATCAATATCTATTGGCATTTAGGTTCCTAAACTTCGATTTTGGTGCATGTTGGCCCCAAAGAAACCGTAAATTTCCCCATCAAACAATCACATACTTTGCACCCCAATGACATGTTCGAGGGTTATTTTTCTCAACCCGCTTCATTTCCCTCAAACAGTTAATAAGAGAAAAAGGGAGCGCTGACCTTTGGCCTTCGTCTTTTTTCCCTCCTTTTATTTGTTTTAGAAGGAAAAGGAATTGGTTGACGAAAATAACCCTCAAATAAGCAAAGCATATGACTGTTTCACAGAAAAATTGAGGTTATCCATCCGGTGGGGACAACCGTGCACCAAAAATAAAAGTTCGGGGCATAAGACCAGAAAAAATTTGAATGGGACCCATATGCGTTATTTGCTAAAGATTGAAGACCGTGGCTACAAATTTCACAATATTCTATATACGTTAAGAGAAGAAATTCCAACAAAATGTAAATGTATCTTGCCTTGATGCCTTTGGCATCCTTGATACTCTTTGTCCATTTGTTGCCCAAAGGATCTTCTTCCTTCTTCTTTCTGGACACCTTACGGGAATAGATGAACATGCCAATGACAACAGCCAAAGCTGCAACGGTCACCCCACCAACGGCTGCCCCAACAATGGCTGCACTATTAGTTTTCTTTGAAGAACCTCGACAAGCACGCAACGGATTGTCACATAGTCCTGCATTATTCGAATAACTTTCGGCCGGAATTGTAGCATTTATAAACTGGGGGACTGGGCCTGACAGTCGATTGTTTGCCACGGTAAATGTCTTCATTCGACTAAGTTGACCAATCTGAGCAGGGATTTGACCCACCAACTGGTTGTTGTCAAGTTTGAGGACATTCAAATAAGAGCAATTTGCAAGATTCACTGGTATCTCTCCAGATAACTGGTTGGATGAGAGATCAAGGTTTGTCACATATCCAAGTAATTTAGAGATATTATTTGGAATATTTCCATAAATCTTGTTATTAGAAAGATCTAAGCCTGTCAAGGATGAACACTTAGCAATACCAAGAGGAAACTCACCCTTAAGTCCCATGTCCCCCAGCTTAATATTCAAAACCCTGTTCTCATCCGCATGCCAACAATCGATCCCTATAAACTTACATATAAAACCTTCATTAGTGTTGCCATCAAAGTTCCATGATGAATTGATGTAATTCAACGTGTCTTCCATAGAATCTTTTATAGATTTGAGGCATTCAACATCCCTCTGATCCGAGTAGGTAAGAGATCCTCTCACAATCAACAAAAGAAAAATTCTAATAAGAGTTGTGAGAACTCTTAAATCAAATTTCGCTCTCAAGCAGAAAGCAGCCATAACCCGAAACAAAAAACCCGAGTGTATATACCTACTGAAGATGATTATTAAACTAACCACCAAGTAACAGTTGTCATAACTTTGATTCCTGAAAAAAATTCAAAATTCAATGTAAAAATATTTCGAGCTTAACACAACATCCTGAAAAAGTCTTCGGCCGAGGAAACAAGAAAATTAGAATGACAGAGTAAACTGTCATCCAATAATTATGACAACAATTAACAAGGAGATGCAGAGAATTATAAACCACAAATACTGCAAGGAGAACATATGGACGAGGCAAGGTGAGTTTGATATAAAGAAAATTCATAAGTTAAAAAAGATGAAAGGAGTTTCAAGCAAGGTAACACCAATCGTATAAAATTTATAGCAAGTTAATTAATCAGTAATCTATTATAGAAGGACAATTGATCATTTATTTGATTGAATTACTCATTTAACAATAAAAAAATCCTAATCAAGAGAAAAAAAATAAACATATAGATAATAATGAATTCTATGGGAAGACAGAATATCAACATGATTTTACAGAGACCAAGCAGAAGATATGAATATTCAAAACTCTTCCCTTCTAAAAAATCATGAAATTAGTAAGAAAAGATCAAAACCACTTCAGTTTACCCGATTATACGTCCTAAAATTCACACAACCCAGTTAATAAAAAACTAAATCAAAGAAGCCCACCTGTGGTACCACCAAATTCCATCAAAACCCCCGAAAGAGTCCTAAATCACCCTTGATCATAACTACCACACGAACTCAAAAAATGAAGTCTTCGTTTAAGATATAGAAAGCCGCCAGAAAATATTATCTAGTAATACACAATAAAGAATTCACAGAGATTACACATACATTAATTGAAATATTTAGCTCACATAGAAACAACACTAGAAAAAGCCTGCAAGAGAGAGAAAAAAAGAAGTTACCAGGGTGTGCGAACGCTTGAATTTTGATGTCCAGTGGAAATCTGGGTGGAGATTGGGGGAGTGTAAATGGTGACATATTATTCATTCATTTTTTCCTGGTCAAAAAAATATTTTTTTCATCATATTTTTCTCTTAATAATTTCTTGGTTTCTTTCTTTTTGAATTTCTGGTGGAGCTTGCATGTGCAAATGAAGACTGGCAAATGAGGAAGGAAGAAACCAAAGAAGTTTGACTTAGATGCTCTTTGTGGTTACGGAAAAGCGTGTGAGAAGTCGCGACTTATGACTTGTGACTTTTGTAGTACCCGTTCACACTGGTTTTTGGATTTCTTTGTTTTTGCCGAGTCCCTTTATGTAATTTCTCAACATTAACAGTGTAGATAAGTAGAAAGAAGACGACTTGGGGGTTATAAAGAAAATTAGTATTGCAAAGGTAAAATGGAAAATAAAAAATAAGAAAGGTAGGGAAATCATAAAAGAAATAAAGGTGATGTAGAAATGGTTTCATTTTATGCTCGTCTGCCATTAGAATTCGATCTTAAATTTCATTGAACCTCAAATTTAATACAACTCTCAAAGGAAGATTTATTCGATAGAATTGCTGATTTAGAACAATCATATCTAGAAAATAAAAACTATCGAATTCTTCTTCTTTGTTTGTTGTTATGTGCAAATGTACTAACCAAAAAGGTTGGTTCTTTTGGTTTTCATTCTTTGGCTATGGTAACAATTGTAGCTAAAGATCTATTTACCTTATATCTTGTGTGGAATGGGAAATTTTTTGATAGTGAGTTGGACTCTATGTCCTCCTATCCACATCCCTTAATGCAGCTCTACCACAAGACCTTTTTTCGTGTCATTTTTATCTTACTCAACATTTAATAACTGTATTATTTAACTTGTATTTATACACAGAAAATTTTTGTTCTTTTTTAAACCTTCATTTGTTGGGATCAAGCTAACTATCGAAGGCATGTCCGATACATGAATAAATATACCACTTAGTGTGAATTTTCAAGTTCGATAAGAGTATTCGCGACTATGCACGACTTCTTGAAGGACGCCTGCTAATAAGAGACAAAACATGGGTCAAGAAAGAACAAAATAAGACAACTTGCATAGAAAACATCCTCTACACCTCAATTTACGAAATTTGTCTCTTTGAATAGAGTTCAAAGACCGATTTCCTACCTAATTTCGTATTATATATTAAAATATATAATAAAATATTATTTATATTAAGAGTCTGTTTGGCATGAATTTTGAAAAAAAAAAAAAGCTTTAAAGATCCAAAAGCAATTTTTAGACCTATTTTGCTAGTTTTATGAAAGTGATTATTTTAATTAGCAGAGCTTTTAAATAAAGTTTGTTTGGTATAAAGTTCTCTAAAATCACTTTTAGAATAGAAATCTCTTTTAAAAATTAGTTTTCAAACAAAAATTAAAGTAACTCTTTAAAATTCTTTTACAGAAAGTAAAAGCAAAAACAAAAATCATGCCAAACAGCCCCAAGTCTAACTTCTCCAACTTAAGTTTTGATTGGACTAATTGAGCCTAATTTGGTAGTCATTTTTGGGGAGAAAATGTATTTTTGAATAGTTGATTGGTGGAGAATGTGTGGTTACAAATTAAGGAAAGTTTTTGGGTTTGCATGTAATATTATTTTATTGAAGAATGTGATTGAAAAGAAGAGAGAAAAAAAATGAATTTTTGAAAAAATGGCTATCAAACAGGGGTTGAAATATAAAATGAAGTTCATGTAAATAGCACTAATTAGGAGAACAAAGGTTAAGAATTTTTATTTATTTAAAAAAAAAAAAAAAAAAAAAAAAACTAGATTTTGTGTGTCTTACCACAAATATTAACATGATTGAATTGATGCAATGTTTTCTTAAAATTATGATAAATTTAAAACGTGATATCTTGACATTAGTTAAGAACTCACAATCGAGGTCAAGTACATAAAGCTACGAATTGTTAATGGTATTCTTCAGAATTTTTCAAGAACATTTACGCTTGAAGACGGGACATGTCAACCAAGAACTTCTTGATTTGATTTGAGCAATTGGTAGTTTCATTGTCACCTCATTAAACCAAACTAAATTATAAAGGACTCGTAAAGATATCATGAAAGAAAAGTAAAAGTTTGTACATAAACAAAACCTCGGTTAAGGCAGAGAACAACTAAAGATTCTTCATATTCTAATTAAATAAATAAAAATTATAAAAACACCTATAAGCCGATAATTGGCAATTTCATATTAACTTTGTAAAGCCACAGAATTCTGGAGGAATTCTTAAATCTCAGCATCAATGGGCATAAATAGAGCTTACACGTTGGCCAACCCGGAAAAAAAAAATGTCATGAAATTCGGGTTGTCAGGTGGGAATCTATTGATTTAAACTGTCAAAACTGGAAAATGCTTCATGTGAATGGATGTCGAAATCTATGTGATCAAGGATTGTAGGCTTTGAGCGATGACTGCAAACAGCTAAGAATTTTAAGAAGTGATGTGAAGATTTTTATGAGGGCGTATTTTAATAAAATAAAAAATAAAAATAAAGTACTATGACAGAAATATTAAAAATAGTATATTTTTTAAGAATTAAGCTTTGTGTACAGACTCATTTGCCAGGTCTTTTACAGGGTGCGTTGAAAATTCTTTGTTGTGGCCCACTTGTTGTCAGTGAACAATTAAAAAAAACAAAGAAAACGATTATGGAGGGAAATTCTATGGAGCTTACACTAACAAGTGAAGATAGTTCCCCCAAAAATGCAGCCCCTCCATTGAAGCAAAGCTTCCATAGTTCCCCCCCCCCCCCCCCCCCACCCCACCCCACCCCACCCCACCCCAGAATTAGCAACTCACGCTGTGATTTAAATCCGGCCATCGCGACTCCGTCCGACCAGCTCAATTCGTGACATCGAGCGTACTTCGACAGGAGGGAACAGCTACCCATTTCGTCCACCTCCATCCCACGTGAGGTAAACTTCCAGCATTCAATTGTAATGGGTATTCTGTATCTCCTACTATGTTATTTTCTGGTCAAGCATTAATATGTATCTCACATTATGTGTTAGGGCCATCTCCCGCAAAAGCTTGAAATTCGGTCATCTTCTCCGTCAGACCAGCCATATTGACCACCTCCGGCGTACTTCCATTTGAGCCAACAGCCCTCATTGCATATATCTTCTCCACCTCCAACCCACGTGAGGTAAACTACCGGCAACGGTTCATTTTGCACTAATGAGTAATCTGTCTCTCCCACTCTGTTAATCTCTATCTCACCCGTTTTCATAAATAATGTATTTTCGAATTTCTGTTTTAGTATTGGTAATGGGATGAACATGTATGTAGGGATTTTCTGTTATGAACATGTATAAGGAGAATGCCAGTAATCTCGATTTGTCCATGTTCTCGTTTACTAGTTTCGATTTTCTAGTGTAGTATCGATAATGGGATTTTGTCCATGAGTAAATGGCAGAAATGTGTAGCGGGTTCACATGTATGTAGGAAATGAATTTTTTGGTGATGTGTTTACAGGGTGATGCCGAAAATCATGTGTTTACACAACAATACCCGACTTCTGACTTTACGCTTCCTTCGCCTTGTAATATTATATTTGGATCGCAAGGTAAATTACATGTTCCAGAATCATTATAATTCATTTCGATTGCCTTTCGGCACATTGTATTAATCTTCCTTATATACGGCAGGTTATGGAATGCCCTACTGTTATCCAAATTTCCAAGAAGAAGGTGGCAGAGACTTGTGACATGTAAAAGTCTCAAACTAACAAAAAATTGCCTACTTGCAACACGGTCCAGTTTTGGTGGATGATTTTTTTGAGTGGCTGCCATGATTTTTGGGTGGATGCCATTTTTTGTTCAAACCAACATCCAAGCATTCCATGTTTAATGCACCTTTTGTATACTTAACGAATCCTCCATGCAAAAATGGAGTACTGAGCACGGCCAGGCTGTTGCAACTATGATATAGAATTGAATTATACTTTTTTTTGTAAAATAATGTGATACTACATTTTGAAGTTCTGATGTACATTGGCAAAAAATTCCTCATGAGCTGAAGTCAGTGTTTTTATTTCAAATTGATCAATTTAGTACCTTTGTTTTTGAAAATGTTTTACTGTCAGTGAATGAATGCTAAGGGCTCGAGCTAAACATTTTGTGACAGGAAATAAATATGTAATGTAATGCTAGCTGAAGAATGCTGGGCTAAACATATTGTGACAGGAACAATCTGGATTTAGGGAGTGAATGATCGCACAATTGGATTACTTCACAACACTTTACAAAACTACAAAACACCTAACATACAAGTGGATCAGTTCACCTACCGCAAATTGCCCAACAAAGTTCTGAGATATCATCAAAATGCGACCTATGAAGTACCCCCCTAATATTCCAAACAAAGTTCTAAGAGTTCATCAAAA
Source organism: Osmanthus fragrans (assembly GCA_019395295.1). Lineage (NCBI taxonomy): Eukaryota > Viridiplantae > Streptophyta > Magnoliopsida > Lamiales > Oleaceae > Osmanthus > Osmanthus fragrans. The sequence continues at coordinate 18,730,748 of CM033343.1, read as the reverse complement.
AGAAAACTATGAAGTTCCCTCCTAATATTCCTAAGCCAGACAATCAGATGTCGAATTAACCTATACAAAAAAAATGCCAATCTAGCCAGTCCCTTCCCTTTTGCATTCCCCGACGCAGAACATTTTTCCTTACGCATTGTCACGTTCACAGAAATATGGAGCTATTCGTCATCGTTCAGCCTAACTTGAGATTGGAACACACGGGTCATATCTTCTACTGCTTCCATCACCGTAGAGTTAGTCAAGGCAACAATAATGCTACTACATTCACCCCGTGCTTCACCTTGTTCAACCCAATCCCAGAAACCACATTTTTCACTACAACACTTAAATAATCTTCCTTTATTAGAAGTCTCTTTCTCCACCTCAAAGCACTTCTGATATCCATGCTTACACAATGGGCAGTGGACTTTGATCGGGCATTCAGCAAAGAAGTGTCCCTTGCCTCTACAACTATGGCAGACGCCTGAATTCTTCCCTGGCATTCTCCTATGTCAATCAACCGCAACCAATCAATAATTTTTCATGTTGAAGCACTAACGAATAAATAGGAAATCTGAATTACAGAAATCGTGGCACTAGGAAATATTGATTGCCCCACTACCACTGACTCCAGAAATATAGATGCAAGGATGCAGGGAGATTATATAAAAATTTCAATTTTTCAGAAAATTGATGGAAACGACAATAGGAAGATGAAATTACACTAGTACCTGGGCCAGTTCGATGCTTTTCAAAAAATGGGAACTTTTTGAAGCGGCAGAGGGAGTTGAGTAGAAAGGCCCGTTTGATGCTTTTCAAAAAAAAGGGCAAATGCTTCGGGATTGGAAGATTGGTCCGATTCGTTTGCTTGCAGCCAATGATGGAGAACATTGTGGTGGTGGCGAATTCGACTTAATCGAGGGTTCTCAACATTGGCAGCGGACATGCCCTAATTTGGGGAAAGATAACCTCATGAGGATGGGTGGTCAGGTGCGCCGGAGGTGGAGATGAGTCCGCTGGTGTTTGGACGGTATTGTGAAGTGAAGAGAAACGATTTTGAAGATGGCGTTTGGAGAATGTAGGTTTCGGGTTTCAGATTGGGGGAGAACAACAATCGCGAAATGGTGAAAATCACTCGCGCTTTGGAGCAGGTAAAGGTTCTTTTTTTATTTTATTTTTGGACCCTTTCCACGTCAACCCTGTAATAGTCCTGTAAGTACCCACCCTGTACACCAAGCGCGATTGATTTTTTAATCACCTATAATTTTTATACATCAAAATAATTTTATAATAATAAAGTATACCATGCAATTTTATTTTAAACAAAAACAAGACAACTTATTTAACGTCAATTAGTCAAAATCAATCCACAGGTGATTTCAAATAATATAATTTAAAGTATTTAAGGTAAAAAAAATAGAACTTGTATAACTATTTGTCCCAAAAATTACAACAGAGAACATCATATTTGTAAGGTTCCAATAACTACAAAAGAAAAAATTCATGTGAACCCATGTGAATTTTTTTTTTACAGATATTTTACAGACAACTCACATGGGTGGAACCCATGTGAATTTTACATTATCAAAAATTGCCCCCCACTCACCCTCAAATGTGAGTGCCTGTACAAACCTTGTAAAAACAGGACGTGTACTTATAGCACAACTCTTAATTTGTCTCAAAGCAAATACAGAGATTTACATGCAATCTATCAAATATATATGCTGCTTTTGTCAAACTACAACACATTAATTCATTTTAAGAAGTTAATCAAAAAATAAAAATTATATGTTAAAATTATCATGAGTTTTTTCTCAAGAACCCGTGGGACCAATTGACCCCATTGCCCCCATGCTGCCTCCTCCAGTATATGCACTTGTGGTAGAACCTCTAGTCATCGATGCGGTAAGAGAGAAATATGGAGGTTGGGGTGTGATGTTGTGGTTTCACATTTTGAATGACTCGAATTGATTTGAATGGATGATCATACTACTTGTGTGCGTGTGTGTGTATATATATATCGAAATTATTCTCGTTTAGTATACAATTCAATACAAGGTAGGATTAAATCTAACTAAATATAAAAGAGTGGGTTTTGTTACTGTTCATAAGCCAATTTCTAACTAAGCCGAGTCGTGTTGGAGTAAGTCGTGTTAGCCGGGCCCTTTGGAAGTGTGCTGGGTAAGGTTTCTTTTTGTTGGTGCGGTTCCACAACATTCACTTCTGTTTTTTGTGTTTGTTTTTATATTCTTTCTTTCTAGATCTGCTTTTCTTTCAAGAAAATGTTGAAAATTTGTTTATGGGATAATTTATGGCATAATTGGAGAATTCGATGCCACCGTCTTTCTTTGTAGATCTGCTTTTCTTTCCAAGCAGTATTTTTTATTGTTCAAAAATTGTTACTTCAACGGTGGTGACCGTTCGACTGCAACTTCCACTTCAATGGTGGAGACCGGCATTTTTGGTATATTGTCGCCTTACCATCAAATGTACCCACTTTCTTTTTTCCGTTTTCCTTTGAATTTCGAATTTCACATCTTCTTTGGGCCGTCGATTTTACCTGTATTTATCAAGAACTCTGCTTCCAGAGCAGAGATACTGACGACCAACCAAAACAAATTCATAGTTCGATTGGCGAGTTTTTTTCTCTACCCAGAGATAGAGACCGACACCTCAATTGTGAACTTCAGGTTTATATTTTTTCATATTTTATCTTCATGTTTATTTGAAGATCTATTTTATTTGGTAATTTGGGATTTTTATTTTATTTTTTTGTGTAATTTATAACAAAAAATGATAACTTTTTCTATTTAGGTTAAGGTATTTTATGAGGTATGCTTTTTTATACGATGGTTGAAGGATGGGAATAGATTTTGGAAAATGCCAGGATTTAATATTTGAAGAAATACTATTAAGTATCTTGGAGTTCCAGATGAGGTATGCTGCATTTTTGGGCATTTGATGTAATCTTTTTCTTTTGTTTTGGGTTAGAGGTTGTTGGGAGTGGTGGTGGTGGTGATAACCTCTAAATACAGGTCCTCTCTGTCACTTTACTGGTCCTCTAAACTTCGTGGTTTTTTTTTTTGGTTAAGAAATTAATGTTCCTTTATGAGAAGAGTGCAAAAGAAAATGGACACCTCGTAATTAAGGAGTCAATGTAATGTGTGGACTCGATTCTACTTGATTTGCCATGTGTATTAGTGTTGGAAATGTTCATACATTAGGTTGTTGACAATAAACTAAATCTAGAAGAAGAATTATGGTTGAGTTCATAACACCACAACGATATTGATGGGGTAAAGTATTATATTTCCAGAAGAAAATGGACACTTCATAAATAATGCAGGTCGATATAATCTATGCTTCTACTCTATGTCATCCTATATGTTTTATTATTTTTTAATGCATAATTTGTATTGGTAGGAATTATGATCGTATTAGTTGGTACAGTATAACAATTTAATAAGGATGAAGTTTAATTTTTATCAACAACTTGTTAATTCATACAATAAACAGCAGAGAGAAGTTCTTATAATTAACCAAACAGTATTGATCTCTGATATTTGGACGTGATGCCCTTCGACCACAACACTAATACAATTTGTTAAAATGATTTATAGTTGCCAGAATTCAAGCTATAAGCAGTTATCCAAAATTTGTGAATTTTCCTTATTGCAATGAGCAGTTATAATGAGGAGGAGCCAGTGCTGGAGCAGTTTTATCATTGCTGGGTTTTCAGAGTTATTGGGTTGTCGCTGCCGCATATGCAGGGCTGGACCTGTGTTTTCCGGGGCCTGAGGCGAACTTTAAATTTTGGGCCCATAAATCATAGAAAACGAGGAATGTTCTAAGGCCATTTAACACCAACCTGATCGAAACCCTCTTCAGTCTTCTTGAAAATAATCGTAACCTTGGACGCAATCTCAATGAGAACTTCTTTCTTATCTCATTATTTTCTCCTTTTACCTGATGGGATCTAGATTTCTGCTCTCATTAGCTATTGACCTAATCTCTTTACCACATAAAAACCTATATTGAGATTTACAACTATAATTCAGCCCCAATAAAGGCTTAGAGACTGAACTAAAGCAGTTCTTGGGCAGTGAACATGATATAGCTCTATTTCTGTCCAATAATTTGAAATTTCCAACAGAAAGTTTACATTTTTCTTGGGCAATAGAAAATCCATCAGTGGAAGCAAGAGGAAAAGACGCCATCTTTCAATAAACAGTCCAACAAATTCACCATGAAACCCCCCCAAAAAAAGTGAATCCGATGCAAGATTCTCCTTAAGAATTCACTCAGAGAAAGTGTAACGCAAGTGTTAAACTCAATGGCTTTAAAAGGGTACAAGGTTTTTAAAATATTACCTGAAGAAATGGAGTTCCCAAGATTAAAGAGCTAGACTGCGGAGTTTGAAAAGACAGTGTTCTTAGTTTCAATGGGTGGAACTTGGAGATGGTTTATTGGTTTTGAATTTTGGGTTAAAAAAAAAGGGGGGGTTTTAACATATTAGGGCCCCCCAATATGCTGGGCCTGAGGCTGGGGCCTCTCCTCAGGTCCGGCCCTGTCTGTAGCCTACAATATTCCTTTCTCACTTCTGCTAAATTGCACCTCGGGTGAAGCCACACGTGATTCCATGGAGTCTGAAAACAAGATCAAGAAACAGAAATTGGTACTGGAAAGTGAATTGGAAGAGGATGAGGAATATGAGGTAACCAAACATGTATAAACAAAAATCATGTTTGACTTATGAGATGCTGGTATGAAAGCTAAAATCGTCGACTTTTACACCAATCTGATGATTTTCCTAAATTATTGTTAGATTAAAATATTTCGGATATAATTTAAATTCTTCTTAATTTAGGTTAAAATTGTTAATGCCAGAGACAGATAACCAAGACCTTCAATTTCTTGTAATTTGCTTTTAATTACACAAAAGTTCTTTTGTATTGAATCTATTGATACATTGAGTAGATCAGCTATTTGGTTATATTATTGCGGATCTTACTAAATACTTTTAATTTAATGCAATGCAATTTTATTACATCAAACAGCTACAAGTACAAATATACATCATATATAAAAAGAACTACTTTTGAAGAAATTACAGTAAATGTACAAGGGACAAGTTTAAGCTACACATAAGAGGAAGAAGGAAAATCCAAAAACGTGTTACAACTAACTTGATTTTTGGTTAATAATGTGCAGATAGTTAGAGATAGAATTGCACAAGTGATTGTGACACTTTCTTTAATTTTTGAGGTTTTAGGATTCATAAGTCCTGAACCACCTCTCATAATAAGGGTGGGATTTTACCTTATCTTGAGGTTCTAATCCTGATATTTTGTTAGGCTGTTTCCAGACCCCGTTTATACAAGAGGATGGAGTAACCAAATCATTGTCCAATCAGGACATGACCACTACTTCTCGGCATCTTTTTGGTGATAGTGAGGATGGTTTTTCAATTAGCATCATTGAGGTCTTATTCCTCCAAATTTTTTTTTCTAAATAAGAAAAATGGAAATTATAATATAGTGCAATTTTACCTTACTTGATATTTATTGGCTTTTCCGTTCAGAATATGAAAGAAGAGTATGGATTATTTGTATGGCCATGTAGTAGAATTCTAGCTGAGTATGTTTGGCAACAGAAGGCACGCTTTTCTGGTTCTCATGTTGTTGAGGTAGGAAAATATTAGTTTCATTTGAGCATGAACTCAACCTGCTGCTTTCTTTTGATTTGATGTTAATTTTATTTCATTCACTTCTTTTTGCTGTTAACGTTGGTATTTTTATTTTTCATTGACAGCTGGGTGCTGGAACTTCATTGCCTGGACTTGTTGCTGCTAAAGTGGGTGCAGAAGTAACCCTGACTGATGATTCAACTAGGTCGGAGGTATGATATTGCTTATCTGGAATTTTCTGCTTTAATTTTCATGGTGTAAGATAACCTTGTTAATAGGTTTTCATCATTTCATTAAATTAGTAGTTTTTATGCTTGTTGTGTATATTCTTCCATTTGTAGTTCGTTAGCCTCAGAAAGTCTAGTCAGTGCTAAGTAGTTTGTGTTGTTGGAGGTTGAGAAAGACATTCAAAACTCACACTTCTACTGTAATTGCGTTGATTCAATGACATTGCTACAGGCCCACAGCTCACCAATTTTTGTAATACCAGCTTTTAGTAGCTCTAGTGAGAGTTTATATGTTGTAACTTGTTTCTTATCCAATTTATTATATTTTAAAGAGCTCTATTCCTTGCACTTGCAGGTGCTGGATAATATGAGAAGGGTGTGCGTTATAAACAATCTCAAGTGTAAAGTAAATCGTGACCCTCTTGTTTACATCATGTGATAATAGTCTGCTCTGATTCTGCAAACCCCAACCCCAAAAAATACACACAAAAGCACACTGTCCTTTCTACATACTTGAGCACGAAATATGAGGATGACCGTAGAAGTCCAAACAGAGTTCTATTTTCTTTTCATTTTTCTCCAATGAATTAACTTGTATGCTAATTCAACATAAGGTAAAGTTACTTAGGTTTCATTTAATGCTGCAGGTATTAGGACTCACTTGGGGTGTATGGGATGCACCCATCTTCAGTTTACACCCAAATATCATCCTTGGAGCTGATGTGCTTTATGATACAAGAGGTAGGATCAATTGTTTTATATATATATATATATATATATATATATATATTTATATATTATATATCTATATTTTATTCTTCCTTCTCTCCCATACATTTTAACTAAAAGAACTATTTTCTGTTGCATGCCTTGCTTAGCTTTTGATGATCTTTTTGGCACTGTGACATTTTTGCTCCAAAAACTCCCAGAGTCTGTTTTTATAACAACCTATCACAACAGAAGGTAATGCTTCAATTATTCGTTCCATTTTCTCTGTTCTGGAACATTTTAGTTTCCATTTCGAACTGAGTGTGACATTTGATCGTGATTTACTATTTGCAGTGGTCATTATCTCATTGAGTTCTTAATGGATAAATGGGGTTTGAAGTGCACAAAGCTTCTTGATGAGTTTTCATTCATGCCCTCTCACAAGGCAGCAAGCTTGAGTGGCAACATCCAGTTGGCCGAGATTGTCTTGGATACTCCCAGTTGAGTGAAGTAACATTACCAATAATCAGCAAACTAATGGTGATTGTACTACTATGATTTGTCTCCAAAAGATTGTCCATGGCCAAGTGAAGATCATTTGTCATTAGAGAGGTCTTAGCCTACCTGTGACTGGATTCTCGAGACCATTTCAATCACTCAATTCAGATATAGGATATTTATCTGGACTATTTCGCAACTCAAATCATACATGATGGAATTTTCAAAGATTTGACCTTTTCACGCTTTCTACAAGTTGCTAGAGGCCAGGAAAATAAAGAGCAGACGTGCACGAGCAAAAAGAATGAAAGAAATGGTGTTTCCTTCAAGAATGTTGCGTCATGAAAATTTTGTGTTTGACCAGATGTCCATATTTGTTGTACAGCAGGGATGATTACTGTATCTTATCCGAGTGGTGGATTTCTAGACAGTATTAATGTTGAAAATTGAATTAAAATTTTGTACATTATACTCTCGTGTCCTATCTACTAGAGCTGTATATTGAACATGCTTGTTCGGGCTTTGTGACTTTGCCCCCATTTAATCTCATTTGTTATTTTGATTAGCTGGAGCTTTGGTTGATAAACCTATGATTGATTCTGGACCATAGATTTCTTAGTAGTCCTGCTAGCATCTAGTTATGCATAAAAAAAAAAATTATTAAACTTTTTGCACATAATTATTTACACATTGTTTTACATAATGATGAGGCAGTCAAAATGTAAATGAGAAAGTTATTTGATTGATGAAATTTTGATCGAATTAAATTTTGTCATATCATCTATTGATAAATTATTATGTACATACCACAACACTCGGAGAGGGACATATGTTGTACTTACTTTTCTTGTATTTTGATGCAATTGTGAATATACTGTCAAACAAAAAACACAGACCCTAGAAAAATAACACTGCAATACACATAATCAAATGTGCAATACATAGTTTGAGGCACGAAAAGGTTTTACTGGTCTGCTGCCTCCCCAAAAATGAGCACTACTCGAACGACAAAAATGTGGCGTTCCAGACGGCCGAAAATGATCAAGAGCACCAAACAAAGGATCTCAGAAGAAAGGCCTTTCTGCTTCTTCAAAATCAATCAATGAACAGCTATGCAAGAAAAGCTATCAACAAAAACATTACCAACTTTGATCTTCTTCTCTATAGATGGCATTGCCTTTCAAATCTCTCCGCCTCTTGCAGCAATCCTATTATTATCGTCCGTGCTAGTGGTGGCATGAGAATCACAACTCCGCCGTGGGGGAATGGGTGAAATGGTTTCTGAACATTGACAATAATCTCCGAGCCTGAAAATTGAAGGCCAATTGATTTATACCATTATTCGTGGTAACAAACTACAATATCACGTTGGGAGTACACACTAATTCTCGATATGAAGCATTAAAGTATTCAATCAACTCAGATACTTTTGTTTAAATAAAAAATGCTAACCTAAAATTCTGGATTTTTAGTAGCAGATATTCGTCCACAGCTGAGAAGAAACCCCCTTGATGTTTCACAAAATACTGTTTACGAGCCCATTCCTGATGATGCAGCAAGACATAATCGTCATTCAAGAATTATATTCGTTATTATCTAGTTGATAAATGTATAGTCGGATACACAATTTTCATATCAGTATCTAAATGAATAGTACATAATGTCAGTTCCCAATCTAGTATCAATATCAAAAAGTCTCTCTCTCCATATGTATAGCCTGTGAAAGCCAAATGAGTAGAAAAAGATATAAGGTCCTAAGAACTTGTTTGTATCTGAAAGTAGCAATTATGAACAATAAATCACAATTTAAATGAACTTTTCTTCTAGTTACAACTCCAAAGCCACAATTTGTGCAGACATGCCACAAATCTAACAGGTTTTTTGTGATGGAAAATAGATAATTAACTTTCTTCAAAAAATTAAGCAAATAGAGTTAGTTTCCTTTTCGTATTTACAAACTAATTTAAACATAGGATGTCAGGCATGTTCATCATGAAATACATTGATGGATAGCAGATCCTATAGTTCATCCTAAGCTGTACTTGCACAAAAGCCTAATCTTGTCTAGACAAATGTGATATGAGATAAGCGAAGAGATAGATGCTGTACCTCTAAAGAAACACTCTAATCCTGTTAGATATCCAAGGAAAAGATGTTGTGCTGCTTCATGAATTCGAGGAACTCAATTTGCTGAAAGAACAACCAATTTCCTCCAGTTTTTCTCAACCCACAGAAACAGCTGCATCCTGGAGGTCATCACAGCTGGATGTGCTATCGTCTAGAACATTCATTAGATTTCCAAATTTCTCATTACTAGCGTATGCACCAGAATCCCATCCATCATTCTATGATGAATCTGCCTTCCTTTGCAGCAATCCTGAAAGAGAGTTGTGTGACTTATACCCAAGGTAATTCATTAAACTACATAAATTGTTATCCAATTCAATGTTCCGATCAATCATTTCTTGTATGATAGATTTGATCGTGTGTACATCTCTATCCTTACACAAACCAGACAGTATTAGATTATATGTGTGCTTGTTTGGAGGTATTCCCATCTGCTTCATTCGGCTAAACAAAGCGTAAGCCTCTCCCTTTTGACTACCCCTGATAAGTCCACCAATGGCAACATTGTATGACACAACATCAAGTGGAAACTCTGTAGCAGCTTTTTTGAATAATCTGATTGCTCTAAATGGGTTACCTGATTTTACAAGCCCATTGACGATTATGGTATGGATGTGAGCATCAATATAAGGATGAGTTCGAACAATTTCACTATACACATTAACTGCTTCTTGAATCCTACCCAAACTGCAGAGTGCACTAAGTAATCCAGCAAAACTATATTTATCTGCCGTAAACCCTCTATCTATAATATTGTTATAAAAATCCACAGCACCTTCGGATAACCAGCTTTACAGAAATAGCTAAGAAGAGAGTTACAAGCTACTAAGTCAGGCTCAATAGCCAGGCCACTTATTAGCAAAGGTAGAAGAACGTATTGTCTAGACAAACAAACAGTTGACATCAGAGAAGCAAAAGTGTAAACATCAGGTATTAGTTGTCGTTCTCTCAAACTGGAGAAAACTTCAAATGCATCATCATACATCCCCATCTTAGAGAGACAATCTATCAACACATTGGAAAGAACCAAATCAGGATAACATCCTTCCAATTCCAGAGCATTAAGGATCTCAAATGCCTTGATGTACATTTGAGATTCCAAGAATCCCTTAATTATAGGTGTGCACGTGACAATGTTTGGAGAACACCCACTCTCCAACATCGTCTCAAGTAGATAAGCTGCAATATCAATCCGCCCAGACTTACAGAATCCATCTATTAAATATACTCCAAACACTCACGGAGACTGGAACACCCAAGACTATCATCAGGCCTAGTAGCTGTAATGCCTCGGCCAACCTAGTGAATTTGCAAAAACAATTCAGAACCAATGAAAACGTCTTGGAATTGAGATAATACCCTTTCGACAACATGGACCTAAGCACACCTTTAACATTGTTAAAATCATTTAATTTGCACAAATTACAAATTGCAATGCTAAAAGACAAGAAATTTGGGACCTGAGTCTCCTTTAGAACTCGGAGGGCGACTTCCACATGCCCAATCTTGAAAAGAACATCCATACAAATATTCCGAGCGAATGAATTTGGAGTGTAACCATACTTGCACATCTCCTCAAACACATCGATAACGAGTTCATACATTGCTCTGCCTCCACACCAGTAAATTCTCAGCAAAAGCAGAAACGTTTGAGCCTTTACAACAAAACCAATATTTTCCAATTCCTTAACTATCCCTCGCACCGTTCTATATCTCGTAGTAAGGTTAGAAACCACACTTACCATGTGAAGAAAAGTGCTTCTGTCATGAAAGTAATTGGGTTGCTTGGCACACCACAGGAAAAAGCTTAGAGCAATCAAATCAGAAGAGCAGCTTCGCAAAGTGGATTGCACAACTTAAGGGGTAAGGACGACTGTTTCGTGAACCCCAAAAACTTGTTGTTTCTGAGCAAATTTATTAGAAAACGAGTTGTCTGGCTTTTCTTTTGTTGTGAAATCAATTGGTGAAGAAAGACCGTGAATTGCTACTAAAGACTGGAATTTGGATGGAAAGAATGTGAACTTTTCTATGAATTTTTTACTCTGTCTCCATCTAGATAACATCTCCAGTGTCCTCTCTTTAAGAAATCTGAAAGAAACATAAAGCACCCAGTTCAAATTTGGTTGGATACACAAAAAACAGAAGATTGAACATACAATAAATTCGAAAATGAATGTTCTTGTTAAAATAAAGATTGTTTTGTGGGTCAGAAATAATGGCAGCAAACAATTTATATATATATATATATATATATATATATATTTTTTTTTTTTTTTTTTATATTTCTGAGCCAATGGGGAAAGGATTAAAACCTGGCTTGGAGAGAGAAGCCACCACTGGTGAATACCCAGGGCCGGACCTGTGTTTTCCGGGGCCTGAGGCGAACTTTAAATTTTGGGCCCATAAATCATAGAAAACGTGGAATGTTCTAAGGCCATTTAACACCAACCTGATCGAAACCCTTTTCAGTCTTCTTGAAAATAATCGTAACCTTGGACGCAATCTCAATGAGAACTTCTTTCTTATCTCATTATTTTCTCCTTTTACCTGATGGGATCTAGATTTCTGCTCTCATTAGCTATTGACCTAATCTCTTTACCACATAAAAACCTATATTGAGATTTACAACTATAATTCAGCCCCAATAAAGGCTTAGAGACTGAACTAAAGCAGTTCTTGGGCAGTAAACATGATATAGCTCTATTTCTGTCCAATAATTTGAAATTTCCAACAGAAAGTTTACATTTTTCTTGGGCAATAGAAAATCCATCAGTGGAAGCAAGAGGAAAAGACGCCATCTTTCTATAAACAGTCCAACAAATTCACCATGAAACCCCCCCAAAAAAAGTGAATCCGATGCAAGATTCTCCTTAAGAATTCACTCAGAGAAAGTGTAACGCAAGTGTTAAACTCAATGGCTTTAAAAGGGTACAAGATTTTTAAAATATTACCTGAAGAAATGGAGTTCCCAAGATTAAAGAGCTAGACTGCGGAGTTTGAAAAGATAGTGTTCTTAGTTTCAATGGGTGGAACTTGGAGATGGTTTATTGGTTTTGAATTTTGGGTTAAACAAAAAGGGGGGGTTTTAACATATTAGGGCCCCCCAATATGCTGGGCCTGAGGCTGGGGCCTCTTGGGCCTCTCCTCAGGTCCGGGCCCTGCGCATATGCTATGAGTTGGCGAATTTTAGGGAGCATGGTCATGCTGACGAAGTTTGGTAAGTGTTGCATAATTTTGTAAGTTTATTTATTAAATGTTCTCCTTCAATCATTATCATTCAACTTGATTGGGATGCACTTCAGCCCTTCTAATTGGTTGCAACTGTAGACATTTTATGGGAAGTCCTTAGCATGGGATGTTTGGCAACTTCAACTGAATATGTTTCCTATATCTATTAGGCCTAGCCCAAAATAGTATTTGTATGAATTTGTATAACATATAATTTTTTTTTTACTTCACATTATCCTTGTGCGGATCAAATTCAAAACATTTTCACTATCTGTAAGATGGCCAAGTGTTTGATCGTTGCAGCATGGACATGGGAAGGGATTGTATTTTTCTTATGCCCCCATGTGGGTTAGCGGTGACTTCAAATTGGGGGCTATCTTTAAGGGCTCCAACAAGATATATGAGATTCTTGCTGCTCTTAACTTATTTGCTTCTTTTTCTTCTAACAGTAATCCAAATGCATGCAGCTTTTACTACTTGATAGTTTACTGCGAAATGCCATGTATTTTTATGAAGATATATATACATTTGTAGCCTTGTTTATATTTAAGTAAATGAATTTCTCTCTCTTTTGCATAAAAGGAAAAAAGAAAAAAAAAATATAATTCCAAATAGTTCCCCCTGTTTTGGTAAGCGACAACTATGTGCTTTCAAGTTCAATTGAAATGGAGAAAGATTCCTAAATAAGAATGATGAACTAATTATCAGATGTGAAACTTCTTTAAATTTTATAGCCTCTATCAAATGCTATCCTATACTTATTTGGGGTCAAGTACGTAGGTTCTCATATTTCACTCCAATTATGTCTGAACTAAAATCACAAGCACTTAAAATCATTCATTTGTGGTGGTTTTTGGTCGAGTTTGTAAGTAATCGTTCGTACTTGTACTATTACTCTTCCTAATGGTTGCATTTCGCAACCTGTATTTATGACATGAATACTATACCTCCAATTGCACCAGATTATGTGTCTCTCCAACTCTCTCTATTTCATTATAACATCAGAGTTTCTTCGAGCAAGGTAGATTTGGTTATATGAAGGAACACAGGCATAAATGTCGTACGATCTTGGCATTGATATTTTGTTTTTTGAGCAAACTTATGATTTCTTCCTATGTTGGAAGAAAATCGAAGTAGTATGCCAATAGTTAATTTCATAGCTAAATTCGGTGGAGATTCCATAAAATTAATTTTGTTTTTCCATTTAGATCGAAGACCTCGAATGCTTTTGCAAACTAGGCGGTCGGACCCAGGTCACCCAGAGAATATATTGACAGATGGTATTAAAGTCACAACTGGTACAAATTTGAAGTATACTGATCATGATCTATTCATATAATCTAATGTAATTTTCATTCAAAGCAGGTTTCACTTTTCACTGAAATCCCACAAAACCAAAATCCAATATTATTAATTACACTACATCACTCATTACACATGCAACGAACGTGCATTCACTAGTAATATAATTAATAGATGAAAATTTAAATTTTTTTAATGCTGTCTTGTATCACCTGATTTTGTCAATCGAAATATTATTTATTTAGTGCTACGTGCAAAATTTTAGCATGATCATATTGCATTTTCAACTAAAATAAAGAAAAATGTTCTTTCAAATATTCAGCGAGGTAAAAATATAACATCCAGCAACTTTCTTCTCGTGTAACCAAATCATCATTCCTCAATTTTTGATTTGCCATATAGATTTCGACGTTTCTTATTCAATTAAATGTTTGATTAATGTTGGTTAATTAGTCAATTAAATGTTTCATTAATGTATGCTCATTTACTCAACATACTTACATACAAAATTTTAGTTAGCCACTGATTTGTACAAATTTATTTTTCCTAAACTTATTTTCAATTTTACATTCTCTTAATAAAATAATTTTGTATGTGAATTATATTTTTTTTCTTATTATTTAATCACAAATTCTCCAAATAATAAATTTTCATTTTCACAGAATATAATCTAAAAGAATTACATGAAAGAGGCCCTTAATATATAAACTACTTGTAATTAACTACGGAGAGAAAAACGATAAACAAATGTAAGGTGAAAAGCTTGCTCGGATCTCATTATTTTTCTAGATACTATGAAAATATGTTTGGGAACACCACATAAGACCTACATATAATAATTACTTTTCAAAATTAACAAAGTTGTCAAATTATTTCAAAAATCAGGTGATAAATAAAATTATTAAATATTAAATTATAATATAATATACATTAATTATTTTCATCTCATGTCATCTCACCCACCTCATCCTATCACCCCACTACACTACCTTCCCTTCTCCTCTCCATCAACTCCGACGATCGCTTCGACAGCCGTTCCGACGACGACGATTGCTCCGGTAGCAGCTCCGACTTTTTTTTTTTACCAATGACCCGTGATTAGTTCTATTGAATTTATAACCTTACACATTGTGTGTGTGTGTGTGTGTGTATAAACAGAAAATGAAATCAATCATATTAAGATCCCTTATGAAAAGGTGGTGGTGCATTGATGATGACTGTGCATTGTAGGAGATTTTGGAATGTTGGAATTTATATGCGTGGTGATAGTTGTGGTAATGATGTAGCAACTGTGTTTAGAAAATAGATTTGCGTGTTGATGGTAATGGTGTATTGCAGATGATGATAGTGCATTGGAGTTTATTTGTGTGGTGGTGGTGAGATGGTAGCAATGTTTTGGGTACTGTATAAGTTGTTATTGTTATAACCATATCTATATTATATGTGACTAAATGTGTATCCAATGTGACTGTTTGTCACAAAGTCAGTCTAACTTGTGACTGTATGTGATCAAGTCACAATTAATTTGGTCACGTACAATGACTTGGTCACAACCAGTCACAATTAAGATGAATTTGATCACAAATAGTCACAATTAAGATCAATTTGATCACAGATAGTCACAATTAAGATCTATTTTAGTCACAGACAGTCGCAATGAAAATAAACTTGGTCACTTGTGTGGTGGTGGTGAGATGGTAGCAATATTTTGGGTACTGTATAAGTTGTTATTGTTTATGACCATTTCTATGTTATATGTGACTAATTGTGATCAAATTTATATCCAATGTGATTGTTTGTGATCAAGTCAGTCTAATTTGTGACTGTATGTGACCAAGTCAGTTAATTTGGTCACGTACAATGACTTGGTCGCAACCAGTCACAATTAAGATGAATTTGATCATAGGCAGTCACAATTAAGATGGATTTGGTCACAGACAATCACAATGAAATAAACTTTATTACAAACAGTCACAATGAACACAGACTTGGTCACAGAAAGTTACAATTAACATACAAATGATTACCACCACTACCAGTACAGTCACTCCACTACTAACACCGTACCACCACTGTTTAATCCATATACTACATTTTCAAAACACTTTCCACGTCTCATTGTCGCCATTCGTCCACACCACCACCCGTTCACCACCATCACTAATGTCACACCACCACACCTCAACACTACCACACCTACATCACACAGCACCACACCTACATCACACAGCACCGCACCTACGACCAAAACTACTGCGACCACAACCAACATCAAACACCGCAACAGAGTCGCCGCCACCACCACCACCACCAGAGCAACAGAGCCACCATCGTACCACTACATTACCTAACCACTGTAACCACATCACAAGCATCGCACCCACAGCCAACACCACCGTGACCACAACCAATACCAAACACCGTAGCAGAGTTGCCACTGTTGTCGCCATCGCCAGAGCCAACAAAATAGAGCTACCACCACAGCTACCATCGTACCACCATTAGAACAGAAACATTCATACGAGTTTTCCATTGAATTTCATTCAGAACTTCTAGGCACGCTCGAGCGTGAAGACTACCAAGAAAATACCTTGAAGTTCAGCTACTGATATGCCCAATGCGGAATTTATGGCAAAGACTACTAACAATTCAGATAAGTATTTTCATTGAGCCAAATAGAATTGTCGATACTTAGATTGATTTCATCCAAATGCCTAGAACTGCATACTATAACCCGATATATTTGAAGACCTACGTCTGACTAAGCTCAAGATCCACTAATCACCTAACTACCGCGACCACAACCAACAGCAAACATCGTAACAAAGTCGCCACTACTACCACCAAAGCCAACGAACCACAGATCAAAAAATCATCACATCCCCACCACTACCACCACCACCACCACCACCGCGAGCACCATCGTATCTAGTCTCCAGAATTACCACCACAATAACATTGAATCGCCGCTTCCGAGAACGATGTCACCGGTGCGATGAAGCTTCCCATGCTACCAGAGATGGTGGGGTGAAGGACGAATGGTTTAGTAGGTAAAGAGAGAAGTTAGAGAGAATGAAGATGTCGAGGGTGAAAATCAATTCGATTTGGGGAAAAATGAGATCGTGGTGGGTGCGGGGTTGGGGTTGGTGTTGGAGTAAGGTGAATTATGATTTTATTAAATATAATTATTATAACCTAATTATCACCTGATTTTTGAAATGAAATTTAAACTCCTTGTTTTTTGAAAATTAGTCTTTAAAAATAGATTTTTAAGTAATTTTCCCAATATGTTTTACCAGTCTAAAATATAAACATAAAATTTGTGTTTAACAAAGTAAACAAGTTTAACTTTTATTTTTTGGGACACAACCATGCTCTCGTTGTATAAAAAATTTGGGGATTCGTTTATATAAGTTCAATAAGTTAAGGACGTTCATTATAATTTTTAATTTACAAAACGACCCATGCCCTCAATTATTTTACACGAAAGTCTAATCCTAAAAGGCCCGTCTTGAATAATAAAACACAAAAGGCTGCTTAATTTATAATTTTAATAAAAACCGAACCCATACGTCCATGTTCCGTACAGATTTTCTCTACCTGATGTTTATCCAATTTCTTTAATAAATATATAAATCTCTCAATTTACTTTGTTAATTTATCATTTCCAGCTCTTTTTCTGTCCAAATTTCGAACGAATATTTTTCAATTCCATTAATTTTACTGAAATTTCCATAAACAGAATATATTTGTAGAAAAATTTCTGAATTTCAGAGTAGATTATTTATGGCTGCAAGTGCGAATCCTTCAGCGGGTCATAGCAACGGTAATAATGATAATAATAGCCACAGCAACGGCGGCGGGCAGGAGAATGCGAATGGTGGCGCTAGAAGTAGTAACGGCGGGCAGGAGGATTCCATAGGCGAGATCTACCCAGGCTGCCCTCCGCCACAACCCCGGCTTGTCGGTCGACTGGTCCCCTGAAGAGCAGTCCACCCTCGAAAATTTACTTACAAAGTTAGCTCCCGATTCTTCCTTCTCTTCTTTTTGATTCTGCATAAAATATATGTTATTACTCTATGCCTATATGCATACATGTTTATTACGCGTTTGGGTGCTGGCATTTTTTAATTTTTTGCTATCATTTCAGCTTGCCTGAATTATGGCGAGTTTCATCTTAAATCTTCTGTGCTGAATTTGGGTCTTTGTGTGTTCTCCTGTCGATATAATCAACTTCAGAACTTGCATGTATAAGATGATG
Organism: Osmanthus fragrans; assembly: GCA_019395295.1. Classification (NCBI taxonomy): domain Eukaryota; kingdom Viridiplantae; phylum Streptophyta; class Magnoliopsida; order Lamiales; family Oleaceae; genus Osmanthus; species Osmanthus fragrans. The sequence continues at coordinate 18,712,729 of CM033343.1, read as the reverse complement.
ATTCTGGGTGGATATCTAGCGAAATTGTTGTTTATTTACCACCTGTGGGTGTTGAGAAGTTTGAAATTTGACATCAGCGTCTCTTTCCAAAACAATTTATGAAATGGAAGTACAGTTATGCAATCTTAAAAAAGAAAAATCTTGAAGTCTAATAGGTATGTGGGTTCCGTCAGTCTTCAGAGAACGATGAATATGGTGGTGGGTATACCACATATTGGTTTTTGGCCAATTTGTATCAAGTAAAATAGGAAATAAAGAAGTCTATATTTTTTGTGTTATGGATTAATGCCTATTCCAGTATTACCAAGAGCAATAATAACACGAAATAGAAAGCACTTATGAACAAACAATTCAGATGATTCACTCTCACTGCAAGCGAATGGCCACTTGCAATTGTAGGATTTCTTGTGATTGGTTTAATATGTATTTTCTTTTATGGTTCATATTCCGGATTGGGTTCATCCTTGTAGTAATTGGATGAATTGAATTGTATAAGCAAAGATTTCACTGTAAGTGACGTAGAAAAAAGATAATTACATATTGTATGGAAAGTCATGCCTCTCTATTATATTCTCTCTACTCCTAGATAGACAAAATGAGACTTGCCATAATATCTTTTTATATAGATATAAGAAATATCAGTGCAACACAATACATGAGCAAACTAACAATTATACCCCTATCTTAAGTAAACAGTGTTATTAGCATTCAGACATCCAACATTTTGTAGTGATTTCAATTGTATATCACCATGATGGAGACAATAAATTCCAACTTGCACATAATGAGAACTGTGATAGAATAGTATCCTTCATAGTACATGGATGCTTTGAGGTTTAGGAAATGCCTCATTTTCAATGTCAGCTCCCAATTCATCAAAATTCTAATATATTAATTCACATCTCCCATCAGCTTTGAAAAGCAATGTTTTTGGTCAGGCCGAGACAAATTGCTGAATTTCACATCATTGTTCATTTATTTGACATATTCACTGCCAATTTTGAAAGAATAATTCCACTCCAAAAATATTCCTATGTAACTAGATTCATGTTATTGTGGATAACGCTTGGACGTTGCACACTGATCAGATACTGAATGCACCCTTTTGCAGATATAGTTCGGATACCACCATTGTTCGGTATGCTAAAATTTCTCAGGCGTTGAAAGATAAGACAGTTCGGGATGTGGCATTACGTTGTAGATGGATGACTGTAAGCTTTTATCTTGTCGTTTTCTTTCTCCTCATTTCAGTAGTTATGATTATTTGCTTTTAGAAATAGCCTTACAGAATTGCTTTTGCATCTGATTTTTTTCATCAAAGTTAAACAGGAAATAATGATCGGGATTGAGGAACTAGAAGTACTCTAAATTTTGGGGATAATTTCCATGTCAGGCCTGGTCTTTGTACTTTAGAGTTGAGAAAAATGGAAAAGGAAAAAGTACAATGCAAAACTATATAGATGTGCTTGCACATCCACAAGGTTTTTGGATGTGATTAGTTTGTAAAACTTGGTATCTGGGTGTAATTTTTTATAGAATGAAGTGTATTTTTTTAATAAGAAACTTGAATTATTAATTATGGAAGCGTAATTGCAGTTTTCAAGAGCGTAAGGAATACTCAGACATCAAGTAAATAAAAAAGAAGTCGATCATGCAACATATATTTCTAGCTAAGAACAATGAAAGAGAAAATAATGGCCTTCAACTCATTGCCTGTAGAAAACCGTAATGATGCCAAAACATTACGGTTTTGAACTAGTTCTCAAATATTAAGTTTCGTGTAAAAAACCAGCCATTAAATTTCGTTTAAAAAAAACAACCATAGCAACTCCTTAATTATGTAAGGAAAAATTTCCAAATGGACTTTAATGGGAAGATGGGATATATCTTTTTGTACAATTTTTTGTACAGTACGTAATCATAAATGATACCTTGATATTTCCAATATCTGAATAAGGTAAAATCATGTGTTAATTGTCCAAAATCAAAATCAACATAAATTGAGAAAAAAAGGTTTTTAACGGGAAATCATTAAATGATGTGTAAAGAAGACTTTTACTAAGATAAAAACTTATGTCCCCTTATTTCAGAAAAGCTTCTTTATATCCAGTTGGTATAGACTCAGTTAACCACGTGATGTAGGCGGAAGTGTCGGAAATAGAAGAGTGCAAGATCACAAATTATTGACTCGTGCAAGAATACCAATTTAGTCATATTTGAAAAACTCTTCAAAATTGTTATTAATATTTAAAAACAATGACTGATAATCAACTTCTAGTTTTAGCTTAAATAATAAAATTCCACAAAAAAATCCTAACAACCTAAAATGTTAAAATAATCCCTAAGTAAAGTGTTTCATTAAACAATGTAACAAAATGATAAATTAAGGGACATAATAAAGTGAATCGAATATTTGATCTCTATGTATACCTCGATCATCATCTCCTGGACCACGAATCTTGAATTATTTTCTCGTCTGACATTTTGTCATGGTAATCGAATTGGTAATAAAGCAATGAAATCCATTTATTGCGCCAAGCATTGAGATTGATTTAAACTATTCATTTTGGTTCTTTTAATTTGTGACTAGGGCTGGACATGGTCCAATTCGGCCGGTTTTCGTCACAATCGAACCGAACCGGATTTGAAATTTTCGGGTATTTAGTAAGTGGAACCGTCGGGTCCAAATTTAATTATGGAACTATTCGAGTTTGGTTCGATTCTTAGGTTTTGTACTATGATTAATTTTTTTAACATTTACAAAACTACATTAATTCAACTAATTATATATTCAATCTTAACTCTTACAAAATAATATAGTCTAATTTTATGTATCTTTTGTGTATCTCTTTAGTGAGTTTTTCATAAATTTGATTGCTAAAATTATAGGAAGGAGAAGATAAGGAGCTTACAATAATTAAGAGAGGTGCTGTCGAGTTTCAATTCGATTTCTTCAGGACGGTAGAAATGACACTATGGTAGAATAACAAATTTGGGTAAGATTTAGGTCAATTTGATTAAGTTATGTTTGGACTAAATATTAGAAATAGGAAAATCACATTTTTTTGGGTTTGAGCTAAATTAACTAGTTAGCAAATTTATTTAAAAAATAATAAAAAATTGGCTTATTTTAAATAAAAAAATTAGGGAGATTCAGTTCTTCGATTCTTGATCTAGAACTGAGAACCGAATTAAATCTGTTGGTTCTCGATTCAGATATTCGTTCAGATATTTAATTTAAGAAGAACCACTCGGTTCGGGAGTTTTGCCCGGCCCTATTTGTGACCACTTCTCCATGGAATGTTGTTGCAAATTAGACAATAAGTCATGCTCTACCAAATTATGCTACTCATTCATGACATCGCACAAACACATTGCCATATTTCCCATAGCATTAAGAAAGGTCCTTCATAGTGTTGCATTAAATTCTTTTCAAATACTATAGCAATTAAGCTTCCACTTGTTAGGAGACATCCCACCCCTAATCTATTAAGCTGATATCATCGAAATAAATACTGAAAAAGAGTTGCGAAAGAAATCGAGTATGCAATTATATTTACTTACAAACTATCATCACCAATTCCATTAGTTACCATAATAATGGCACTTCAATTTTGGAAGAATATCTTTCATGTTCAATCCGTATGTAATGATGAATGCAAATCAATAATCTTTTCCTATATTATGATGAATGCAAATGAATAACCATTTTCCTTTATTCACCCATAGTCCTTCATCTTCTCATTAACAACATAATGGTCCTCTATAGCTTTTAGAATTTTATTGCCTTTGACGTCCACTCTGGCAGTCATTATCCCATTGACCATCACCACACAGTCTCCACTATATCTTCTTGTACTCACTCTTTCATTACATCTTCATCGATTACGGTGTCAAAAATGGGTGGGCCATTGTAGCCCTGACCCGAATCTCTATCCATTCTTTGTTCGAGATTGAGAGGGACGAAAAGGTTGTCACCACCATTGCAGTCCTCCTCCACTACTATTGACTCTACAAGTGTTGAGCCTTCGCACCATTGTAGTAGCCAATCAATTTGCTTTTTCAACACTACCAGTTGTCGATGCGGTTATTCTCTCTTCATCAGCTTAATCACAGGAACTCTTGTTGTGTTTTGCATCCTCGTCACGAAAATAACTTCTGCCATTGAGGGTTTCACCATTCTCAGGACAGAGCTGAGCTTTGATACCGGATGACATAGGTGGAAGAGAATCGAAGAACCCAATATCACAAATTGTTGACTCACGCAGAAATACTAATTTGGACCGAAATTTGAAGAAACTCTTCAAAAGCTTTATTAATATATAAAGCTACCAACTAATAATCAATCCTAGTTTTAGCTTAAATAATCAAATTGCAGAGAACTTTAACAACCTAAAATGTCAAAATAACTCCTAATTAAAATTTTTAATTGAACAATAAAATATAGTGATAAAATAAGGGACATAATAAAGTGAATCGAATATTTGATCTCTGTGTTTATCTGCATCACCACTTCTTTCTTCATTGGGATTCAATGTGGTTCTTGACCAACTTCAATTCCTTCTTTATTTCCTCTTCAGTTCATAGTTTTAATTTCAAAGAAGTACTAACGTTGCATGAACTTGTATACTGACTGTATGTACATGACCTTCTCTTCTTTGTTTAACTAATGCTGATATTTTAGATAGTTGTAAAATGAAAATTTACATAACATAGTGCAGTTTTAACTATGAATTGTTAGTCCTCGAGCCTTTGTTTAACAGTGGTGACGAACCTCTTGAGTAAAGGATTTAAGGCCAGTGTGAGACTACCCAGAAAGAGGATATCGTTTGTAATATCAAGTTTATAATGCCAGATTCAATTTACATGTTTGATTTTCACTTGTTCGAGAGGGTTAATGTATTACCAGGGGCAGATTTTTTTGGAGAAGTCGTAATTTGTATTCTTGAAAAAAAATGGAAGACATATGATAAGAGTCCAGAGAATTAAAATTGGAAGCAAAGTCCATCATGCTCATTAATAAATGAAATTTGGTCTGTGGTGGATCATAATAACAAGAGTGAAGTTAGCAGTCATACTAAATCCTATCTGTTCTATAATTTTCAGGTAATTACATCAATTCTGACCTAAATGTTCCACTGTTTGCAGAAAAAGGAAAATGGCAAGCGAAGGAAAGACGATCACAATTCATCAAGGAAAAGTAAAGATAAAAAGGTATTTAAACATTTTGCATGTTATTATCTGTCCCCAGCTATCCATGTAATGCTCAAGGACGAGTCACCTCTCTCACTTTTAACATTTTATGTTAGTATCTTAATAACACTTCAATTGACTCCTTTTACTACATGAAACTCTATAATATATTTAGGCATCGTAATGCTCCTAGTAATAACGTCAACATGGAATAAGAAGTGGCCTTCCAATTTCTTCTATATGGAGAATGATGATTCAGATTGACAAGTCTCTTTCTTATCTTCCTCGCTTCCTTGATGTATTAGAGCCTTATTAACAACTGAAATCATATGTTTTATGATGGTTACTTTTGGTTATATGAGTTTTGATAGAGTATCTAGACATGGTGACTTATCGTGCCCTGAATTTATAATTATTTTCTCCTTAACCCCCCCCCCCCCCCTCCCAACCCAAACACACACACACACACACACACACACAGAGGGCAATGAAAAAAAATGGACCTTTAATAAAGTGAATGCTTTATTGATATTGATGTAAGTGTTCACAATTGCATCTTCGTCCTACTTAGGCATATTAGAGTCAAGAGTGTGAGGTGGTGATGTTATACTTGCTTGTGATCTCTAGTTTCTCATGAATGCTTTCAACAGGATAAGCGATCAATAGTTTGCAGTTTTAGGACGAAGCTTGATTTGTTTCAATTTGTAAATTTAAAATTTCAATAAAAGTAAATGAACATTCTGAGTCATGTGATGGGCATCCCTCAAGGTTTCCTATGCCAATTAGATCTGGTTCTCTAGATTGAATATGTGACTTGAAGGAAGCTGCTGTGGCCTGCAGAAGAGGTTATGATGTCCATTGAGCCTGTGTGAATGGTTGGTTACCAAAGCTGTGGCACGATAACTGGCACCCCTTGGGTCAATTAAATCTGGTTTTCTCAGCCGACATTCCCTAGGCAGTATTTGTTTTTACAGCTGCTGTAAGTTAAATTATAGCACATATAGCACTCAAATTTCTGCTGGATAGGTTAGTACTGCAGGAGACCAAGGACATTTGATTGAGGTGACTGCAACCTACCTCATACCTTGAATGAAAGCAAAAGATGAGCTTGTGTGCACATCATCACAAGTGGCCACTTTTCATGTCACTGTGTTTGAAGGTTTGACTGGAAAAATGGAGCAGTAGTACCACTCTGGTAGAAGCTGGTATGGTTCAAAAGGGATTTGAAGGTTTTTTGTCTTCCTTTCGTGAAGCGATAGGTTTGCAACAGTTGACAAACTATAAAGGCTAAAACATGGACAGCTTTCTTTTCTCTGAAACTGAGATTGGAACTTTATTACATATATTTTCTCGTAGTTTTTTTAGCATAGTATCACACCTCTTGTGATCATTCAAATGTCTACATATACGATATTCATGAGAATAAGAGCTTATCTGGATATTTAAAGCCTTTAAAGGGGGAAGCTTTGAGTAATGTTAGAATAATATTACTCTTTCTTCTGCTCATGTCTGGTGGAAAGAAAGTAGCAGCTGGAAATTCAAGAGAGTTGAAAGGACAGGTGAGTATGTTTCTAGGGAGATTATGAGCGACATACAATGGAAAGCTGATACTGGAAGGAGTGTGTTAAGGTTGAAGGTGACATGGGATTATGGTGTGGCCTTTAAATTCTTAAAAAAATTTACCTGCAGGCCATTTATTTTTCTAATATAGCTGGTAGGCTAGTATAGTCTTTTGAGGGTATACCCTCATTGATCTATTATCGAGGGATTGACTATAATATGCTATAACTGATTAATTGCTTATCTTGGTACTCTTTCCACTTAATTACCAGAAAACAGGTTGGAATCCTTGATTTTTTCCCCTCAATAGGACACTTATTCGCAGGCTGCGTGGCCCATTTCTTAAAATGAAAATTACAATTCTGGTGTGAAGGTGGTTATCACGTTCCAACTCTTCTATAAGTCCTGTTTGGTTTCAGTTATTTACCTTATTGATCCATATAACTTGATTATGTCGTTGGTAAGCACGAGTACATCCTTGAGCAATGGATAGGATGATATTTAGAGTGTGTTTGATAGAGATTATTTGGGAAAAATGAATTTTGAAATAGTGATATGATGGGAAATGTGTGGTTGAAAAAGAAGGAAAAGTTATTGATGTGATGGAAAATATTATTTTATTGAAGAATATGTGGTTGAAAATGAGTAGAAGAATGAGAATGAAAATGAAAATGTGGGTCAAACGGGGCCTTAATGTCTCTCTGTTCGGATAACTATGCCATTGAACTTTTTAGCTGTCAAATAGGCCCACCCTCCTTCATTTGAGCTTATCCTCAGAAAAAGTAAATGCAAAAAAATCTTCAGTATAAATAGTGCTTCAAGCATTTGCATCCATCGATCTCTCTAAACTATTCTATTAGTAAGGTCTTCTGATTGTATAACCCCATAGCCATGGTGCTTGAAAACAGAGTGACAACTCTAATCTTTTGTATTTGGTCATTTCTGATTTAAGTAGATTTTCCCATTAAATAATTTCTATTTTCATTTTTTGGGATCCTCAGGAAAAAGCTACAGATTCTTTGCCAAAATCATCGCAAGTTGCAAACCGCTCCAATGTCCCTCCATATGCTCAATCAGCGATGTCGATGGACGGTGATGATGGAATTTCATATAAAGGTTGGTCCAGACGCAACCATCAACTTCGAATTATGCTTCACTTATTTCTCTTTGCTTAAGCTTTCGCCAAATCATCTTAAACTATTTCAAAGAGTTTGTTGAACTTCTTGTGGATCAATGTTACTACCCGTTTGTGCTTCATTTATCAAAATAGTAATCTCACAATTCCTATTCTAGAATTTTTTAGAAAGTAAATATTATTTTTATCAGTAATGACATGTGGCTTTCTCTTGCCATTTCCTATGATTGCACCTTCTAATTGATAATCTAGGGTCTAAATATTGTTTCTTTTTCTTTTTATCTATAACAAAATTTAGTTCTCAATATTCTTTTCTTCTTTCTGCATTTACAAGGTATATCAACACCCTTGCCCATGCAAAGAGGATGTTGCTATTTTAATGATCTCGAACAGTTGGAAAGCATATTATATGGGATAATAAGCTTTTAATTTTTCATTCTCAAGGAAGATAATTAGCGTTCCATATGATGCGCCAGTATCAATTTTTCTGCATTGCAATTGGTAGAAAAATCACAATGTTATATGTTTGTTCTTGAATAATGGCCTAATTATAACTCAAGTAAACCTGTTTCTTTCACAAGATTCTGATTCGTCTCTAATTTTAGATACTCACAGATGGTTATAAATGCATTTAACTCTTAAAATGATTTTTCTATAAAGGAATTTGAATGAAGTGCCCACCTAGGTTGCCATAGGCTAAATAACTTCCTTTTCAAGCTCCCTTAAGACCAGTCAGCATCCAAATATCCCAAGAAAACTTGTGCATAAGAAACACAGATCTATAGAGAACTAGTCCTGGTTTTTCCTTTTTCCCCGGAGACACAATATTCTAAGCACAATTGTCATGTTGAAGCAAGTAAAAAAGATAGAACTGTAATAATATATATATTTTACAATATATATTAAACATCAACTTGTGACTGAAAGTGCTTCCACCAAGCGATACATTTGACAACCTAGTTGATTAAATTCATTGGCCTTAAAATTTAAATAGGAAAATTTTTCATTCTCACCAGGACTATCTCATTACGTCATCATACTTTTTGTAGCCACACTTAGCTTATCCATGAAAGCAAAAATGCAATAAAAATGTAATTATCGCATATAATATCCTTTCCAGAACCTCTGCTGGTCTATTTTGAACTTTTACTTGAGTAGTTTATGCACAAAGTAAAGGTGCAGTCCACAATTCTTATTCTTGAGACATTTTTCTTTTTAACCCTTGGATATATATATATTTTGCAAACTACTGAAAAAAGCTATCAAAAAATGAAGAGTACATAAAGTTTCTATGATTTGCAGCCATTGGTGGAGCAACTGGACAGCTTCTTGAGCAAAGTGCTCAAGCCCTGGATCAAATTTCTGCAAACTTTGCTGCTTTCAAGGTTATCTATGATAGGTTTATTATTTATTATTTATTTATTTATTTTTCAATATTTAACTTTTTTCAGAAGATATATCTATCAATTAGAAATTCTAAGGGTGTGAACCATATGTGAATCTCGGTGAATAATGACATAGTGACAACTATCTGGTTGCTTAAAGATGTCTTATTTAGACCCTGTTTGGTTTAGCTAAAAATCATATTTTTAGTGGATTTTGATAAAAATTGATGAAATGTGTGGTTGAAAATGAATATGAGAAAAAATGAGTTTTAGAAAATGGAGGCCAAACAGGGGCTTAATTTATTGCTCTTTAGCAATTGGATGAGAATTCATTTTTGGCAATTTACATGGCTTAATATTTTTTGGGAGGGAACAATTATACTCCAAATATCATGTAGATGCACCTGTTGTCCGGTGTAATATAACTTAAACTTGAATTATAAGGTGGATTAATATTATATGCTAGGACATCCAAACAACTCACTTCGTTTTCGATTTTTGTGGACAATAATTATTGGTGATTGCATATTACTAGTTGTTTAAGCGTCTGGACTGATGGATATAGTTGTTAGATTTTGTCAAATCATGACCTGATCTGAATATTGAACTCAGTGAAGGATTGTTTAAATTCTCTGACTTAGGAAATTAAGAGATTCTACTGCATTATTAAGATCAGTTTGTGAATATGCATCTTATTAAGATATTTATGGGAATATGGATTTAGAGTTTGTTTGAGCCACATTATTTTGAAAGAATTAATTTTGGAATAGTATATTGATGGAAAATGTGTGGTTAAAAAATGAGAAAAAGTTTTGGATTTGCGTGTAATATTATTTTATTGAAAAATGTGTGGTTGAAATGATATCAAATAACTGTTTAAGAATGTATTTTTTGAAAACAATGTGGCTCAAACAAGGCCTTATTATTTAACTCCTGTTTGTGCGTACCTTCTGCTCCATATACTTAATTAATAGCCATATTACATATGCCCTCTCTTGTCTGCCTCATCAAAGTTTCAAACATGACTGGGAAGCTTCTTCCATAACAGTGATTCATGATATTTATGTTAACTTTTATTGTTGTATTTGCATGCAGATAAATGAGAACATCAATCTCTTCTGTCAAGCTCGAAACAATATCCTGGCTATCTTAAGCGAGTACGTTAAATACACTCTACATTTATATGTTTGTGTCCTTGCCTGGCATGTGCGGATCTTTAGTAGAGCATAGATGCATTCATTGATTTCCATACTTATTTTCAGTAATTTTTCCCTTTATTTTTTAAATGTGTTTTTCCTGATTTGGTCTTCATAATAAATTTGCCTGTTATCAATGATCAAGAGGTTAAGCCCTTGTTTGGGCTCTATGTTAATAATGGAAATCTAGGGGAAAATGAGTTGTGGAATAGTGATTTTTGGGAGAATGTGTGGTCAAAAAATAAGGAATACTTTTCAATTTATGTGTAATATTATTTTATGGGAGAGGGTGTGGTTGAAAATGAGTTTTGAAAAAATAGGGGTCAAACATAGGCTAAGATTCTTTTTGGTCTTCAATTTCAAATTTCTAACATTTCATTGATAAGGCACGAGAAGAGTTCTAACTGCTATGTTATTGATCAAAGCTGTAGAGAGGAAGTAATCAATGTAAAACCTGAAAAAAGTCGATATCAAACATGTTTTGTCTATGCAAATCAGTTTATAAAATGGCCTATGTTTGGCTCATATTTATAAACTGTTTATAAACATTTAATTTTATTTACACGTTTCGAGGGATTGACAAGTATTATCACACTCTGTTTTATCTTTATAATTTAAACCTTTTATAAACATTTCCCAAACATAAAACTGAAGCCGACGGGATCAAGGTTTAATTTGTTTTTTGTTGGTGACTTGGTGTAGATAGAAAAACAGAAACATGACTATTGAATCCAACAACTATCTAGTCTTAGCTACGTTCTTAATCTATGGTCATGGCAAGCTCTTTTAGCACCTTAAAAGGGTGATCTTTCGAATCCTGTAAAACATATTCAGCAGGAAATGTTATAATAGTTGTGACTAATATTATAGAGCTTCTCGTCTCTGTGGATGTATGACTTTCGGGGATTTGATGAAGAGTGGATGTTTTTCTTTTGTTTTGGTTTCGATCAGTTTCTTGGAAGAATAAATTTCAATAAATGCAGAAAAGGAAACAGATGCTTCTAGCTTTCAGATTTTAATTCCTGTAGTTCGACTATTCCATAAGGAATTATCTCCTTCTCCCTAGATATTACATTTGGGACACCTCCCTAAACTGTGAAACATGCCTCCGTCCCTCTCCAAATAAAGAGCAAAAGAAATGGAAACTGCCAAAATGAAAAAAATCCAAAAAGAAAACAAGTGAAATACTGCGTATTTGATTAGATCATAAATATATTTTCTTAATGAGTTCTAGTCTCAATAAGAATGCTAATCTGTAGTTTAACTGTCTTCAGAAATGAATGTCCACGCCTATTTTTGCATTTGAAGGTTAAATAGTAATGTGCAAGCATAAGAATGAACCCTCCCTCAATCACTTACATGTGCCCCTTACAAAACCAACAGTACTGTGACACAAAGTAATTGTTCCATGTTATGAAGGTTAGATTGTGGATATTTAAATTTATAAAGCTCCACATATGAAGCTCGCGTAGTCCACAATAACTTCTCTTGGACTTGAGCATTTATAACAAATCATGTGATAATTTATATGCCAGACTCGAATAGTTCCAAAATGCTAAACTGAATTATTTCAATGCAGCTTAAATGACATGCCGGAATTAATGAAGCAGATGCCACCGCTACCTGTCAAGCTGAATGAAGATCTCGCCAATTCCATCCTTCCGAGAACATCCTTGCCAAAGAAATCTTGAGGGGCATCTTTTGCAGGCTCGCTGAATTATGCTTCTGGTTTTGTTCGTTCTAATAAATTTATAGCAAAATAAACTGGATAGTCAGCTACAGTGCAACTTAAATTTTCTATTAACTCTATTGGGTTGAAGCCCCTCCTTTTTTTGTTTCATTCAGAGTTATGTTTTGTTACTTGATGGTTTTTGGGTTTTCTTTGAGCTACTTAATTTCGCTTAGGAGATGGATTGTGTATCATGTTAAGGTAATCAAGAGTATAGGACTGCTTGTTTATTCTGTAAATATTTAAGGGTTTGCTATTTTAAAGAAGACTAGAGAATGTAAATATATATATATATAACTTGTGTCCTATGCATACTAGTGGCATGTGTGATAGATTTGACTTAAATATATACTATTAATGATGATAAAAACGTTAAAATCTTGTCTTTCATCGTGTTGTCAAGTACTCTAAAACCTCATGGGATGCAAAGAGAATTTGTCATTCCAATCGAACTCTGTAAATCTTTGTGGTTGTGGGAGGTTAATTTTTTTGCTCTGTTTTATTTTTTGTTTATTTTAGTTTTAATTAGAACTAAGTTTTTGCCGTTTATACATTTGAGAAAGATAAGAATAAGCGCTTTGCATCTCACTTTGATATAATGATGGCAATGGGTCGAGTCGGGTTGGTTTGGCTGATCCACCTTCGGTATTAGATGCTGAGTTGATCCACCAAGCGAGCCGAGCACGAGTTAGTTTGCCCGTAAATTTTTCGGGACTGGCTTGCCTTTAGTGTATTGCAAGCCTCCCAATTTTTTTTTTAAAAAATTTTATTTTCTTTAAATTAACATCTTATTTTTTGTTTGAAAATGAAAATTTTAATTTCAAATGTAGGCAGCGCCTGTCATTTGATGGTACAAGCCGGCAGGTGTCATTATGTCCCTGTTTGGTCTTAATTTGTTTAAACTCGTTTTTTTTTAGCGTCCGTTTGATAGAAAGATGAAATTTGGGTGGAAAAAAAATAAATTACAGGGTATTGAACTGTTTAAAATTTGTTTTACTGGAAATTATAATTAAAGGTATTTGATTGGTATAATTTTTTCCCTGAAAAATATAATACTTTTGGTGTCCATTTGATTTTATTTTTCATGAAAATTGTCAATTAAAAGAATAAATTTTTTTTATCAGTGGGGACAAAATTTGTTTAAATTGCCAAAAAAAAAAAAAAAAAAAAAAAAAAAATTGGAAATTTTTTGGTGTTTGTTTGACTTTGTTTTACATGGAATTTGTCAATGAAAGGGATAATTTTTTTTATACTTCATCTTAGAATTTGTTTCTATTACTCTTAAAAAAAAAAAAAAAAAGTGAAATTTCAATTCTCACCAAAGTGGTGGGAAAAATAATTCCTTGAAATCAAGAAAAATTTCAAAAGTTGGAAAACGTTTTCCATGGAAAATTTAACCAATCAAACAAGCTAAAAGTGGAAGTTGAAATTCGAATTTCAACTTTCAGAAAAAATAATGTGCTATCAAACGGAGTCTTAATTCATTTTCAACGATATATTTTATGGAATTCGCATATTTTATCAATTTTTTTTTTTTTTTTTATTTATTTTTTTACAATACTAGTGGGGCTAACGTACGTTGCACGTTAGTGTTGAAAATAATTGTATGTAAATTTTAGAGGAATTCATTCACAAACGTAAAAGATATCCGTGAGCTAGCTCAAATGAAGTTGTCTATTTTCTTTGTATATTTACGATTCTTCATATGAACATTTGGTATTAATTGTATTGAAATTTTCGTTTTAAATGTATTCTTAATTAATATAAACAATTTTTTAATGAATTTTTTTTTGATATTAAGATGTGTGTTTTGGGAGCTTAAATGAAGGTTAGCAAAGAATTCTTGCAACCAAACAAATCCTTCATCGAATCATATATTAATTATTATTATTATTTTTTGCATATAAGCTCATAATTTTGGTTATTTGTGTTTCAGTTGATAATTTTAAATTTGTTGCCTTTTATAATGTAAGAATTTTGGACAGTTATTGAAACATATTTTGAAATTTCTATTTCAGCCTCTTCACTCCAAAATTTTCTCTCTCTCTCTCTCTCTCTCACACTACAAAGAAAATAATGGCTAAGAAAATCCAATTTTGACGAATCTTTTCTTCTTGAAAATCCAGAAGAAGACGGAGGAGCAGTTGAAGAAGAATCAAGTTGTTTAATATTGGTTATCAAACTTTAATTTATAAGCTTGTTTCTTATTAGTCATCAAACTTTAATTTATTAGCCTTACAACCACTTAATGTTGCTTTATAAGTGCAACTCATCCTTGTTATCTTTTGCCATTAAGATAACCACATTGACAAGGAAAGAAGTGAAATATACACTATCCTGGGAATCTAGAAGCACCAATCACTCCTCTCTGGAAAATTAAATATTTAAATTAGGCTCTCAAAAAAATCAGTTCATCCCCAAATTTAAATCAAACAAAATAGTAATTTTGCTTAAAGCTGTCAGGTAAATCACTGCAACCTATCATGAAAATCTATGAGTTCTGCTATGTAGAAGACAAAACCAAAAAAAAAAATTATAAATTCCAAACGAAATTGCATGGATGTGGGTGTCACTGAGCATTTCAATTACTATAGACTACAGAAAGAAAAAGAAATTGAAAAAAGGAAAAAGAAGAAATGTACTGGTAAGTGAAATCAGTTTATGTGCTTTCTTCATGATTAGGCTCAGGAAGACTCACCTCCTCAATATCTTTGTAGTGAACAAGGAGAATGTGCTTGTAGCCCTCTTCAAAACACAAAAATAAATCACTACAATATAAAAGAGTATTAATTAAAAGAAGGAATCATAGAGTCGGAAAGGAAAATAGCCAACCAATTTTACAATTCACTTCTATCTGAGAATAAAATAGATGTAAATTGTTGGAAGCTTATTTAGTGCAACATCCATTAGACATTTGTTTCTATCTTTGTGCAATAAAAACCCACATTTATCTAACTTACAACTTTGACAAGTAAACGTAAGAAAATTAACATCAGATAAATGTCCAAACCCAAGGGTCCAACATCTAGAAGCTGCATCTCTGAAAGCTAGGTTCCTCTCCATGACCATAATAGTAATTTAGAACTTCAATAAGCTTTCTACAAAGGAATTACAGATATTTATTAACTAATATTGGTAAAGTTACTCCATCAACACTAATTAGAGTACTTTTGATATGGCCTAAACTACCAAGTTCTCTGTTGGTTCAATGTGATAAATCAGTGTAATATTTAAAGCATTTTCAAGTACTCTTAATTTCAATCACTTTCAACTTGTTGCTAAAGTGTTAGTTATAAACCACAATGTAATGTGTTGCTCCTCGTAGGATGCAATATCACAATTTTTATTTTTATTTTATTTTAGGCACAAGAGAGGAGTGACACTAATAGACTGAGGACGTAGCAAAATCCAATTTGTAAATTTTGGAATCTGAAATGAGAGAAAAATTAATTATGAAATAATTAGGGTAGAAAATCGCTAATTGGAGATACATTCCTTATTTAATTAACAATGTATGTACTTGTTAATAATCAATGCAATAAAATTTTATGTCATTTTGCACACTTAATAGTGTTTGGAAAAAGGCTTAGTTTTTTTAAGTTGGCTCTAGTATTACAAAGTATAATAAAAAAAATTACTGTAATACAATATATAGTCTTCCCTTGTAATAAAAAAAAATGTACCTGCTGAGTTTAATACAAAAGCTAAAAAGAGAACTAATTTATTAAAAATAAAAAAGAATAAAATAAAGATAAAGTATAGATATAATTTTGAAGTATTTCAAATTGAAGTATCAACGTCCTTACCTTTCTAAAAAATTTAACGTCATGTTCCTATGGAGTTTTGTATCAGATGGACGTTGGTAGCTAAAAAAAATCTTACCATGTGATCACAAGATGTTTACTCTTTCTTCCTATTCTACTAATTTATCTAATTTATCCTTCTTGTCCACGATTTGTTCAGGAAATGAATAACTACTTGACTTATAATGCACAAACAAACTATAAAAATATAAGCAAAGTCAGGGAAGAAACCTAGAATATGCGCTACACCTTGTGCCTCGTATGGATCTACAAACATACATTTATGTCGCTGCCTAAGAAAAGCAACTAAATGAGCAGGAACGACGGTCCAATACTTTAATTCAAAAGCTTGCAAATGGAAAATTTTTAGTAGGAACGAGGGTCCAATATTTTATGTTTGCCCCAAAAAGAGACATAATCCTTCACGCTTGCTGTATCCATATATGAAATTTGTTCCTCGAACATTGAAGTTATTTTAGCCGCAGCTGTTTCCCACATCATCTCGAGGTGATTTGGTGAGAGCAGCCCACAGGCAGTCCTTAAGATCCTATCTTCAACAATAAAATAACCAGCAATTAGAGCCAAAAAGGTCTGATGGGATTCGAGGAACGGTTGCGCAGCAGAGGATATTAGTAAAATTGACTTCAGTTGTAGAAATCTGTTTTTGTAATAATAATAGTCACGAAACTGCTCTTGAGTTTCAAGACAAGTGTGAATGTGATATGCCCAATAAAGAGGCGTGAGATCAATTTTTAGAATAGAGTGTTAAATATAATATTAAATAAGGAAGTAGAAGTTGACAAAATTATGTCAAAAAAATTTTCTATACAAATGAAGTAAAGTTAGATTAAATGTTGGTTGGAGTGCACCAATTTCTATATATATATAAAAAAAATTGCTCCTCCATGTGCATGAAACTTTAGATGAACTAAAGCTCCGTGATGCATCAAGGAGCTAATTTTTTATTTATTTTTTTAAATTTATGAGAAATATAGCTCAGTGATGCTTCAAGTTGTAAATTTTTTTTTTTTTTAATTTATTTATGAGAAATTGATGCACTCCAACCTTTAAAAGTGAATTTTTAATTCTCTAACCTTTTTTTTTACATAGTTTTGTAAACTTCCGCCCTATAATCAAGAGACGTTTTTTCTCAAAAAAATCCACTTCCCCATTCCCCAAATTGACTTTCTATCATTTGAGAACACTGCAACATAAACTTTGTAGTTTATGATCAAGATTTACTACCAGGCCTTTAAAACCAGATTCATTGCGCCTTACTGTAAATGCAATAAAAGTCTCAAGTCTCAAACTCAAAATGGAAGTAAAAACGAAAATTAACAAATTCAATTAAAAAAACAATGATAAAAAATTGTACTTTTGGTAACAGAATTTGTATCAACAGAATTAGAAGACGCCTTGACTTGTTTGGATGGCGTGGGTGATGACTGTTGCTCTTGCTAGAATACAACAAGAAGATACTGGAAAATCAGATGAAGAAAATCAACAAAATAAGGAGATAAAATGTTTGATTTTCCACACACTAAGTGATTGATAAATAACATTTATGTATTGTTTTGTAAATTTTTGGTGAAAGCCAGATGCTAGAACACTGACACTCACTTAGCAGATGAGGCTCTGAAAAAATTCTTCTCCTTCAAGCTTTCGACAATTTCCTTGATACTTTCTTTAAGATGGGTAAATTCAATGCCCAAGCTTTTTGCCTTCTCTTTTGAAGGAATGACGTATTTGTTGAAGAGGTGTGGTTGGTAACAGAAAAGAAGAATAGATGTATGAATGATGGATTGAGAATGTGGACTTCTCTTGGGTTTTTTTTTTTTTTTTAATTTTTTTTATCAAGTCTTTTTTATATTGTAGTGAAGTACACGATGAAACATATTTGCGACATGTGTCATTCCTTTGTTTAACCTCTTTTATATATGTAGGATATTATATCAAATTTTATTGAAATCTGATTTTTATTCAAATCAAACATGGGCAACATTAGCTGCAATCACAATCACCTATGGTGAGTCAGATGCTCGAGCTGACGAGTGACTGTTTGATTTTTTTGAGCTCGGAGTTTGCATCCATTGTCATCCTTTGGACCAAAATTTTCCTATGGAATCAACTATGCATTAAAAGGAGAAGGACGGGATCATGTTCTGTATAGAAGATTGGAGAGGAAAAAATGTAACAGCAAAAATTGCTTGAAGATCATTAGTATTTTTGATTTTCCCATTGAAAGATGTAATTTTGTTTGGAAGAGTAGAGTTTTATAATAATTCTTTTCAAGAATGCGTGATTTTTCACTTATAAGTTAAAACAATTACTTATATAATTCATGTTACAATTTTGAATTATTCTTGTTATACAAAATAACCTACTACATGGATGACAAAATTGACAAATGACGGCTCTCTATTGGAGGGGTGGCTGTTGGGATTTTGTCATCCCTTTTGTACTTCTAGCATGGTCCTACAATTTTACGATAGATTTTCATCTCCCGGAGTTTTGATTAGATTTACGAATTATATACTTTCAAGGAAGATGAATCTCAATCCTTATATCTAAATTTTCGAATTGTACTTAAAAATTATTATCTCTAAAGATGGAAATTTTAATTTTGTTTTCAGAAATACATTATTATCCTCTTACATCTCTCGTTCAATAAATGAATTGTTTAATAACAGATCATTATCCCCTAAATATAGAACTTTAATTTTGTATAAAGAAATAGATTATTATCCACTTATGGAGTTCATTCAATAAATGAATTTGTATAGAACTAGATAATACTATAAATAAAAATAAATTTTACACGCGTACTAGAGTCACGTACTAAACATATCTTTCGTAGAAAATTTCAATAACTTCTTCATTTTTCCGACTAGATTTTTTGTTCAAATATATATATATATATATATATATATATATATATATATATATATATATTTTCATTTTTGGGACCGTTTGATAGAGTTTTTGAAAAGTCAAAAGTTATTTTTAAATCTAAAAAATTACTTTTGAACAAGTTTGAATTGTTTTTTAGTACAAAAAAGAAGAAAAACTAAAATTAGGTTGAAGTCATATCAAACGAATACTTAATATGATAATAAATAAGAATATCTCATCTACATAATATGAATGAAATTAAAAAAATTGAAGTTAATTCTATTTTTCTTGCCTAATGGACCAATTAATTCTTGAACAAATCCTATCCGTGTAGTAATTATAATTTTTTAATTTTTTATTTTTAAAAAATAAAATTTATCTAAAGAATATAGATCTTTATACTCTATTTTTAAATATAGTGGAGGCAATTCTAATATTGCAATAAAGGAGTAACGAAAGCTACTTTGAATTCTCCAATTTTATTTGTGACTTACTAGCATAAAACGTCCTTACATTTGATTTGTAGAGTGTAAAACGTTCTTACATTTTAAATTTTTGTATTCTCACATTTTATTGCTAAAACATCATTTTCATCAATTTTCTCAATAAAAAATTGTAAAATAACAAATATACCCTTATATTTAAATAAAACAAAAAATAAGGAAAAAAATTGCAACCATACTCCCAAATTTTTAAAAAAAGAAAGAAAAAGACATACAAATAAATTCCAAAACCAATTAAAATAGTAAATTACATATAGGCCAACCTCTTATCCAGTGTTCTAAAAAGTGTAATGTGTGACGACACGTAAAGGTCAAGCTATGAGTTAGGTGAGCTTAGATGAGACAAATGCATAAAAAAACGTAAAAATACATTTTCTTATTTTAAGATTATTTTAATTTTTAATCAATCAAAAAATCATTTTATAATTAAAAATAATATCTATCAAACATTTAAAATATAGATTTATAGAAACTTTATACATTTTTCAAATTTTCCAACAAGAGTATAAATTTCAAATGTAAATACTAGATGGTAAATAGATAGGAATTTTTGAAGGCTTTTCTTTGTTTAAAGTTTCAAGGGATTGTTTTGAATTTATGGCAAATGAAGTAAAAAAAAAATCAACCTTTAAGTTTGAAGTTTAAAAAAAATGTAAAAAATTAAAAAGAAAAAAAAAGATGATTGCCGTTGATCGCTATATAAAGTACCAAGCTACTTGACTTGACGTTTTCCACGTATCGCACGTATCGCACCTAAGCGCGCTATTTAGAACAGTGCTCTTATCACTCTCTCCTCAATCTCCAGTTTAGTTTCATTTTTCTGCTGCAAAATTGAACCTAAAATGGCACCAGAAATGGCCTTAGACAAACCCATATCCAAATTTAACTCCACCATCTCAGGAATTGAAACTCCCGATCGCCAAGTACCGAATTTTTTACCATCACAATTTCATCACCCAGTCCCAGGCAGCAGCTGCAGCCAAGATGAAAAAGGCTAGCAAACAAGAAATAAATGAAGCCTTGTTGACTCCAAGATTCTACACCACAAATTTTGATGAAATGAAGCAGCTTTTTAACACAGAAATCAACAAGAATCTGAACATGTCTGAGTTTGAGGCTTTGTTGCAGGAATTCAAGACTGATTTCAACCAAACTCATTTTGTGAGGAAGAAAGAATTCTACCAGGTTTGACGAGTGCGCATTGTGCATGAACTGGGTAGAAATTCTAAGTCATATTAGGATGAAATTGATGAAAGCCCATTGTTGTAACAGGTACGGCGTGATGTGGCGAAGCCGGAATGGGTTGTCCACTTGTCCTTGTCCGGGATGGTGGAAACCACTGTCGACTTCGAAATTGACGGAAAAGGCAGGGTATTGCTCGCGACCAGCTTTTTGGTTGATTTTGGCCATATAAGATGAAGTTGTTTTTTTTAATTTTGATTTTTAATTATTCGTTTAGGACTCATTTGTAATTTTTTGAAAAATTTGGACCTATAATTACAATTAGTTCTTTATTTTTTTTATTTTTTTTTGTTTTATTTAAATAAGAATGTATATTTGTCATTTCACATATTTTTTATTGAGAAAATTGATGAAACTAATATTTTTCACAATAAAACGTGAAAATAAGGATGAAAATACAAAAAATTTAAAATATAGGGATGTCTTGTACCCTAAAAACCAAACGTATTGACTTTTTAAACTAATAATAATAAACCTTTTATTGGTCAACGGATTTGTTGGATGGTGACGCACCCAACAGCTATGTGGGCTGGCTACGTCATTGTCAACTCCACAAAACCTCAAGGACTAAACAAACCTAAAATGGCATATTAAATGGAATAAGTTTTCCTATGTTTACATTCTAGCCAAAAACTTGTTACGAAAATATTTTCGATTTAAAATAGTGGAAATTACACCATTTTCTACTTTAAGAATTTAACATTTTAAAATTAGGTGGAAAGTCCCATAATTCAAAAATCAGACTTTTTTTTAAAAAAATATTAATTATTTAAATCAAATTTAATAACTGTATTCCTTATAAAAATTAATTAATCTACCTCAACCCCTAAATTATTTCTCTTCACTCTCTCTCGCCTCCATCCATTCTCTCTCTACCCTCCCCTCGACCACCACCACCGCCCCCGGTTTCTCTATCTTCTTCCCGTCTTTGTGTGTGACATGATAGATCTGTGATGACTCTCTCTACATCTCCTCTCTGCCGGGGAGCCATTTCTCCACTGTACCAACGTGCGGCGACAGCTGCATCACCAGCGATATGCTCGATCTGTCTCTCTCTCTCTGGATCGACGCGATATGTGGTGGTGTGTGCGCAATTGTGGCAGGTTTGCTATTTGTGGTCTGCTAGTAGCTTTGTAGGTTGGTCTAGTCATGGCTTTCTGGTGGATCTAGTGGCGGATTTGTAGGTACGAAGTTGGAGATGGTGCGACGGTGGTGACGCAACTGTGGGTGGGGTCGGTGACTTTCTGGTGGCAAATTTGTGTGTTCGATGTTGGAGATGGTGCGATGGGTGGTGTGCGACTGTGGTGGCGCGACGGTGGTGAGCTGTGTGTGCGACGGTGGTGGTGTGTGTGCGGTAGTGTCTTGTTGGAGGTGACGGCAGTGGTGTCTTGTTGGAGGTGGTGACATCTGGTGGTGGTGGTGGTGGAGGTGGCGGCGTGGTGTTTTGGATATTGTTGGTGTGTTGTTGATATTGTGATGGTAGTGGTGGTGGTGATTGTGGGTATGAGTGCAATTGTGGTTATAGGGAGGTGTCGGGGTAGTGTGGTGCGACGACGGTGGTTGTGGCGATGATTTAGGCGGTGATGAGGTGGTGGTCACAAATTTTTGACTGACTGTGACCATTAAATTGATTAATCCGTGACCAATAAATAATATGTTACCAATGAAAAAGAATGAACTGTGACGAAAAAATAACGTGTGAACTAATCTGTGATCGATATTTTGATGATTTGTGAATGTGTAATAAGTTGTGACTTATAATGTTCGTGATCTGTGACCAATAAAGAAATTGTGACGTATAAATTTTTTACCTGTGATCGATGAAGATATTGTGACTTATAAAATTTTGAATTGTGACCGTAAAAAAATTTGACATTTAAATTTTTTTATTTGTGACCGAAAAATGATATGTGACTAATTAAATTGTGAATCTGTGATCGATGAACAAATTGTGACCTATAAATTTTTTGAATTGTGACGTAAAATAATTTTTGACATTTAAAATTTCTGATTTGTGACCGAAAATAATATGTGACTAACTAAATTGTGAATCTGTGACCTTAATATATTAATTAATTAAATTATAAATAAAAATTAACAAAAATCTGATTTTTGAAAGTTGAAACTTATTTTCTTAATATTGAATTGGACCAAAGTTATACTCTTACTTATGAAAATTTTCCTTTAAAATACTACAAGTGCGCAGTTCATTAACAAGTAGTAAAATAAATTTTGAGTCCAAATATCATATCCACGAAGATTGTACTAGTTTAAATTGAAATTAACTTCTCCTTAACCGAAATCGTGAAAACTTACAAATTGTAACCACTTAAATTACATATGAATGCAGGAGCTAAATTAATTAAAATCAATGCAATGTTATAATTAAATGCGAGTTTTATAAAAATATGATGGTAAAAAAATATTAGAATTTTGAATCCCCTTATATCAACTCCTTTAATCCCGAACCTTATGAATTTGACAACATGATTCAATTATGAAGATCAATATTCCTAATTTGTTTAACAGTCTCTTTCGATCAAAATTAAATCTATATTTGCATGTGCTCGACTATATTTCTATGATAGATGTGAACATACAAGAATACAATAAAAAATTATGAATACTTAAAAATCACGTAAAGCATAGTAATATATTTCTATTCTCCATCGGATTCTACTACAATTGATGATATCTCTAATTTATTTTCAAAATTTTGAAGGTATAACAAGACATAATACTAATTGTAGAGAAAAATTAAATTCATGTCAAATTATCCAAGGATTGAAAATGTGCTTTGAGTGTCAAAAATAAATAAAAATCAAAAGTTCATGATATAAGTTTCATTTTAATCCCAGCAATAAAAATATTTAGCTACTCACATTGTTAGAATTAAACAAATAAAAGTGAAAAAAAATATCACCGATAATTGATGGAATGTGATTAATTGATCAAAATTCTTGCACAAATTATCAATCGAATTTTTGTACAAAAATTCTGGAATTATTTTCTATTGTTGCTGCCATCTCTCCGTCGTGTACGTCTTCTCTGCTGCCTCCAGCATTTTTGTCTTCATTCCTTCCTTTTTTTAATCTGTCTCCAGCATTTTTCTTCTTCAATTAGTATAAGTTCACAGTTATATACAATGGTAACAAATTATTTTTCAATAAAAAATATAATTTTTACAGGTTACAAATTATTTTACGGTCACAAATCATAAAATTTATAGGTCACAATTTATTTATCGATCACAAATTACAAATTTTATAAGTCACGACTCAAATTTTTAAGTCACAAATTATTTATTGGTCACAATCAACCAAATAATTGGTCACAAACCCCACCCCACGCCATCCCACCCACAACCACCGCACAACCTCGACGACGACAACGACGACGACGACCACCACCTCACAATCTAAAACTCATAAACAGAAATATAAATATAAACCAAAAAACTGGCACCACCACACCTTCCTCGTCGTTGCCACAGCTACCATCACACTCATCGACGTTGATCCCGTCTCACAATCGCCAGCTCCAACAACCACCACCTCAACCTGCACCTACAACTCCAACCAACCACAACTACACCACCACCGCCTGCATCAGTAACAACCATTGCATGCACCAATAACCACAACCAACACTTGCTAAAATCTACCATATCTTCCACCTTTAGCATGCCACACCACAACCATTAACCCCACCAACTTAATTCCCAAACCCGCCTCCGCCATCTGCACTTCAAATTCGATCACTACAAAATAAAAAATAAATAAAAAAGAAGAAGAAAGAGAACCAATTGATCATTGTTGCGAGAACCAACGACGATACCATCACCGTTGCGCTTGACGATCAGCCCATGGATTTGTTGTCGTATTGTACGCAGCGACACTAGAGAAGTTGATCATCGCTGGCGATTCCATTGTCGATGCGCAGGTACCATCGTCGCAGCGCTATGCTACGGTAATAGCATTCTCCATTGTGCGCAACGATCGGCCCATCAACTTCGTCGGATTGCTGGGTTGTGCGTATGTGAGAGTGAGAGAGGGTGGTGCTTGGGTTGTATTGGGTGAGATTTTTAGGATTTGGGGTTTAGGTGTGTGTGGTTGTTAGTTGAGGGTTTGATATATATAATTATACACGTTTTAAATTAAAAGTAATTAGAACATTTTAAAAATAATAATTATGATTTGATTTTAGTATAAATAAACTTTAGATCTAATTTTTGAAGTTGAATATTAAAAAGTCCGATTCGGTGTAATTTCCACTTTTTTAATGTGAAAATTACACATTCCCCTACTTTTCAAAATTCTATTTCCTAAATCAGAATTTAAGTTTATAATTCCTAAATCAGAATTTAAGTTTATAATTTCAGAAATCAGAAATTTTATTTAATATTCTAATTAAAATAAATATTAGAAATTCCAAACCCTAAAAATTCATTTTCCCCCTCTCCTCCCCCCGCCCCTTCTCTCTTTTCCTCTCTCTACATTTCTCCCTTCACTCTCTAAACCCGCCGCCCGTTGCTCGCCGCCTGCCGCCTGTCTTCCAAGCCCAGCACCCCAGCCTCATCACCCACCGTCGTCTCCCAGCCCCAGACCCACTGTCAATTCATTTCACCCCCCAGATTGCACGACGAGATCCATTCACCCCAAGACTACGCGAGTCGACAGAGATCCACTATCAATTATTCGGTGTTATTGATTGCAGCGCCGCTTGTGGAGGTTTCTATGGTATTTTGCAGCGTTGCGCTGTGATTTTTGTGGTGATTTTTTGGTTTTTTTTTGCTATTTTTGAGGTGGTGGTGGAGTGTGCTGTGGTTATGGTGGCGGTTGGTTTGTAGATTCTTTGGTGGGGGTGGTGGTGGGTGTGGTGTAAATGGAGATAGAGGAGATGGTGGTGATGTGCTGTGGTTTGTTG
The DNA here is from genome assembly GCA_019395295.1 of Osmanthus fragrans. NCBI lineage: Eukaryota > Viridiplantae > Streptophyta > Magnoliopsida > Lamiales > Oleaceae > Osmanthus > Osmanthus fragrans. The sequence goes on along the minus strand of CM033343.1, from coordinate 18,687,165 downwards.
TGGGCGTGGTGGTGGTGGCGTTGTGGGTACTGTGGTGAGGTGATGGTGGCGCTGGAGTTGGTTGTGCTCGTGATGGTGGCAAGAGGCAGTGGTGCTCACGATGGTTTTGCTACCTGAGGGTGGTGGCGGTGGGTTTGGCCACTGTGGATTTGGCGGCCACATTGTTGGTAGCGTGGTTCGGTGGTGGTTACAAGGGTTCGGGGGTGGCGACAGATTATTTGGTTAACTATGACCACTAAATTGGCTGGGTGGGATGGTGGTGTGTGCAGTGATGGTGCATTGTTTTGTGTGGTTGTTGGAGATGGTGGATTTGGCGATGGAGGTGAGTTTTGTGGTGGCGTTTGCTGGTGATGGTGGTCACAGATTATTTGATTGACTGAGACCACTAAATTGGTTAATCTGTGACTAATAAAAAAATATGAACTGTGACTAAGAAATAACGTGTGACCTAATCTGTGACCAGTAAACAATATGTGACTAATGAAAAATATGAACTGTGACTAAAAAATAATGTGTGACCTAAAATTTTGTTAATTTGTGACCAATTATAAGTTGTGACTTATAATGTTCGTGATCTGTGATCGATAAAAAAATTGTGATTTATAATTTTTTTATTTAATTAATTAAATTATAAATAAAAATTAATAAAAATATGATTTTTGAAAGTTAAAACTTATTTTCTTATTATTGAAATGGACCAAAGTTATGAAAATTTCCTTTTTTTAATTGCCAGCCAATTGATTGGATTTCATTCCCATTGCAAGTCCAAGTGACAAAGTCCAATTCGATTAATTCATTTTCAAATTGGTCTGAAGCCCAATTAGTGAAATATTTCTCATCGAGGCATCTCTTCTTTCAAATAATACAATTTAGTCCTTGAGTGCATTTATTTTGCACCCCTGTCCTCTTCAATTACTAGAATGTGGAATTTGTTCACCAAAACTGCATATTTCGTTCAATTTTATCTTTCTTGATCAATGTTTGCTCTGATCACAAGTTTTCTCCTAAAGTAATAAAACAATACATATAATTAAGTATTAAATCCACAATAATACTGAAAAAAGCCACTTTTGGTAGCTTAAATAAGTGTAAATTTCACACTTATCAATATATTAAACCCTTCAGTTAGAATTTAAATTGTGCACGAAGAAAATAATATATATATATATATATTGACATGCTGTCTCGTATATGTATAATTGAATTCATAATTTCATTAAAAACATTATATGTATAATTTTCATAAATGAATGATTTCATCTCGAACTATTTTAAGTCAAGACTGGAAAAAATTGGATTGGTCAAGCCAATTACTAGTAGGCACTAGATAGGGTAGGCCGGCCTATTATTTGATATATATATATATATATATATATATATATATATATATATATTTTTTTTTTTTTTCCTTTTTTCTCTCCTGATAGAAGCAAGAAGGACAAAAATTTAAAACTAATGGGCCAATCTTTGCCTGCCTTACATATGCCACCAGCATGACCCTAGTCTAATTTGATACTATTAAATTGAATTACAACATCGAAAAAATTTTAAATTATTAGATATTCAGCATTTTATGTTTATGATTAGTAATTTTATGAAAATTTATAATCCAATGTTTAAAAGGTTATTAAACATGAAGTAAAGTTGGTTTTCAAAAACATTAGTGATTATTTGAGTAAACTAACTAATAATCTATTTATTGAAATTAATCTAGTTATTTTATTCCAAATTTTCTTTTCCAAACAATTATATTAGAATTTAATTAACTTTGTCAACTCATTCACTCAATTTGGACATGTTCCAAGTTCATCATATCAGCCTCATCATAGTCATCAACAAATAATAAGAAAATCATCATGTGAATGCCATATTATATACATAACATGTTTTATAATGTATGTTTATATTCTCTCTTGAACTTATCAATTGCCTATTTCCTAACTTTGTCAACCACTCCTCTTTATGTAGTTGATTACATAAACAAAACACCATTTTCCTCATCAAAGAGAGAGAGAGAGAGATGAAAGGGTCTTTCATTTTCTGTCCTTGCTTCTTCTTGATTTTAGGTTTGTTTTTGGGAGCTGCAAATTCACAAGATTCGTGCAATTCTCCCCTCAGCCTCGCAAGCTCTATTCCCTTTGATACAACCTCTCTTCAATGTGTCCCTGTCTGGCCTTCTGAAAGTTTCATCCTCAGAGTAAGTTCCATCATCACTTGTAATTGCAATGGTTTTATATGCGCACACATATTAGACTCGACTCGAGCCCTTTATGATAAGATCGTTCTATATGCACATATTAGACACGATCGACTCAAGTAATTTAGAGGTCTTACTCAAACACCAGAAAGAGCGTAAGTGACCGTTGTTTTATGATGAATTTTAATAATTTTGTACAATTTGTTATTTCAGTATCAACAAGCATCCTCAAATGTGTGGAACTTTCTTCTATCAGCACCCAACACTAATGCATACATTGGAATCGGGTTTTCACCTAATGGCAAGATGGTGGGGTCAACTGCAATAGTCGGGTGGGTCCAACCCGATGGTACCACGGTTATGAAAATGTACTATTTAGGAGCCCAGTTATCGGATCAAGTGATCGTTGTCAAAGAAGGAAACTTGATATTGGGGAATTCATCGATGGACCTTCAATCAAATCAAATTTACATGGCATTTCAGTTGATCGTCGATGCGCCGCAGAATCAGTTGATATACTCGGTCGGGCCACAGAATATCCTCCCCTCCGGCACAAACTTTGCGTTGACGCAACATCGGGATCAGATCTCTACTCTTTTGAATTATGCCACAGGTTAGAGCAACGTGCATATTTTTTGTTCTTGCTGATACAAGTTTGTTGTTTGACTATAATTGTTATGGAATTTTAGGAAGTTCAGGTAAGATTTGATGTCATTCATCATGCTAGTGGTGGTAGTTGTTCATTGCCTTTCCACTATCAAGTGGACCCGTAATTTTTAACTTTTAGATAAAACCATTTAACAAATTATTTTAATGAACACATATTTTGAATTAAGTGTTATGAGTCGAAACCAGGGTTTGATGTAAGGGAATTGGTGAAAGGAAGATAATAAGTAATAAATTTGTTCATTTTTTAGTAGCTCGAGTTCTAAATTAAGGTGATTTCAATGCGATAATAAATTTGAAAAATCTCGTCTCACTTTTACGGTCTCATCGAGTATATGCATGATCTGGCATTTAAATTTTGAATTTAAATAAATAAATAAATTCTACATCTTTATTATAAAAAAATATGTCAAAGATGAACAATATGCCACTGGTTATAATTTATTGAAATTTGCCTTAGAAAATGTATATAATTTGTTCTATACAAGTTGAGAAATGCCCTGCGTACAGGGCATTTCTCTACAGGGACTTTACAGGACCTTCACTGTAGAGGAGGGTCTACATATATTTTTTAAAAAATTACCCCCTTTACAGTGAGGGGTCTGTAAAGCCCCTATAGAGTTCTCACACAAGTTTATGAATATTCTTGAACATTTTAACAATTTGAATGCATAAATATTATAAATAAAGAATATCATATATGAAGAATCATTGTAGCATGTGGTGGAGTCCATGACAGCTACTTCTCAACTCATTTTGGTAGATTAAAAATGTTATTTTATGGCCGGCTAATTAACTTATAAGTAATTTATAACTTATTTGACTTCAAAGGCAACATTGTTACTTGTTCGTTATATTCTATTTTGAAAATATAAATACAAAAATAATAGGATTACTTCAATAATCGTACTGATCTAATGGAATTTCTTTTCTTTTTTCAAACATTGGAAAAGCAATAATTTTACTTTATTTAGGTTTTTTCTACGTGTCTTAGAGATGCTTGAGTTCTCATTATATCTAAGTTATGAACTTAAATACGTTATTGTTGAATTTAGTGAACATAACTTAAGGTTGTCCAATCAAACATCTAATTATTAAAAGAAGAAAAATATTTTACAACCTTGGATCTTATGAGTAAAGTAATGTCAATCCTTAATAATCACACCCAAGTGATGCCCACTTGAATATATTAGGACTATGTCTGGTCTGGTCTGGACTGAATTAAATAATTATTTTTGTGGAATCCAATGGTGACAATTATAAGTTAAGAAATTTGCTTAAAATTCACCCTTAACTCCTCCAAAGAGATTAAAATCCAAGTCAATGATATGATAAAACTTCGCTTTTTTTACTTGAACTTGAACTCGATCTCAATCTCTTATTTACAACTTTGAAAAGGGTCAAGTCCACTTAAAATATATGAAATCAACGAGTCTTACATTTTTTATAATAGTTTTCCTACAAGTTTAAATGCCTAAGTAGCTCGATGCTCAACTTAATTTAATGTTTGATATGTTGAACTATGCAACGTTGAATATGATAAATATATATAGAAGTATTTTGTTCGTCTCATTTTTTTTTCCTTAATTAAAAAGATGAGTTTATGTGACACATGACTAGATGTAGCGAAATATAATTCAATTTATCTCTTAACAAAATCGACTTTTAGACTACAGAATTTAACTTTTTGTGTTAAAATTTTGTGGTAAAAGGTCAATTTCAAAAAGAAAATCCGGATGCTAGTCTGAAGAGAAGCCATGGGATCTTAAACATGCTTGGATGGGGCATTTTACTGCCAATTGGTGTATTGGTAGCTAGGTACATGAGGCAGTGGGACCCAATCTGGTTTTATTCTCATTCAATCATTCAATCATCTGGATTCATACTTGGACTAGCTGGTGTCATTTGTGGACTCGTCTTAGAGGATCGCCTCGGAGTGAATGTTGATAAGCACAAAGGCCTTGGCATCTTCATTCTTGCACTTGGTTGCCTCCAGGTTGGTCTTTTTCATTTTTCTTTTTATTTATGAACCTGAGCATTAACGTCGAAAAGATATTGAATCAAGAGTCGAAGATTGAGCTAGCCGAATTTGGTCATGAATCAAGAGAAAATAAATTTTACTTGCGTAGGCTAAATGTAACATCACGGGTATTTGGCACAAATGTTTAAGTACATATAACCGATCCCCTAATTTATTGAGAATAGGAATAAAGAAACTCATGGTTTGTTTTTAATAAATGAGGGATTTGATGTTAGCCAACGTCGAGTAGGGTAAGTGTAGCACCACAAGCTATGAAATTAACCGATGATTATATGACACGGATCTGAAAAGTATGATTTGTATGTAACAGGTTGTCGCATTCTTGGCTCGACCGGACAAGGAGTCGAAGGTTAGAAAATACTGGAATTGGTACCATTTCAGTGTAGGAAGGATTCTAATAGTTTTGGCAGCAGTGAATGTGTTCTATGGGATTCATTTAGGCAATGCTGGAAGTGGGTGGAATGCAGGTTTTGCTGTTGTGCTTGTCACATTGTTCATTGTTGGTGTCATTTTAGAGCTTAGGATGTGGAAGAGAAAATGATTTGTTTTACTATATTCAAAATTTTATGTGTTTTAGTTTTCTTTTCATTACTGAGATTATAAAAATTATTGTGTAAAATTTATCTATTTCTCTTTCTCTCTCTTAATGTGTATTATCTAGCAAAGTCTACTCATATACATGGAAATAAAGTTTTTTTTCTTGAAAATTCACGAGTTAGCAGAATTTTTTTTTACTCTACAATACATACAAGAGAGAGCCAACTCTTTCACAATTCAAGATATTTGGGTGCGATTGCTCGTGTTTTTTTTTTTTTTTTTTTTTTTTTTATAGCAGTACGAGATTGATCACGAGAAGTCATTTTTTTTTTTTTTTTTTTTTTTTTCATGAAAGACCTTTTTTCATAACTATATTTCATTAATTTGAAGGTGAAAATTTTGTTCGGTTTTGTGAAATTGTCCTTGAAAATTGAAATGATGTATAAGTGTATAACCACTTAAATTATTAAGGTTGTGACCCAAAAATTTTATTATATAATTGAAGTTATTAATTTACAAAAATTACACCATAGACAACATTTACTAACCTTTACTTCAAAAATGAATAAACATTAAAAATTTGAAAAATAAAAAATCTTGAAATATGAGTAAAATAAAATAAAAAATTATTATCAACCGAGCTTTAAAAAAAAAAAAAAAAAAAAAAAAAAAAAAAAATAGTTAGAAGCTAATGTGTGTAAATATCTAAACATGGTACTAAGATTTTGATTAATAGCGTTCATCATTTTTCTTCGAGATAAATAACAAAGAATGACATGATGAGATATACTTTGACAACACGCACATCCATTCTCAAGGTTGAAACCAAACACAAAACATAATGATATCGTAATTTGAACACTAATCTTTTTTTATTCCATTATACTGGAGTAGGAGAAAGAAAGTGACATTCGAAAAATAAAGATAAAATTGATTTATGACCTTAAAAAACCTTTTTTAGATAAAATTATTAAGTAAAAATATTTGATACGATAAAAATCCGAAATGAAAGGGAATTCCCCAACCCACTCCGACTCAGGAATGGTAAAAAATAGTATGTCTAGCAATGAGCTACAAAATCTGCGTCATGCCTAACAATGGTGCATTTTAAAATTGAAAAGATAAAGAAAGATAAGAAATATTTGCAATCAAAACACAATATTGAGCATTTAGTAGGAGGATTATTTACTACTAACAGTGTTTTACACAGTCCAATTCAATGCAAGGATCATCAGCTAGTGTATTTTAGCTAAACGAAGACCCTAAAAATTAGTGTAACATAACTTTGAGAAGTTTGCCATAACCATACTATCATGGTCTTTAACACCACCACAAACCCCATATCCTCAATCAAAACCAAATCAACATTCATTTAAAAACACCCACTTAGTAACAGTCTAACCTGGAGAAGTTTTGTTCGAATTAATCAAAATTTGCACTTTTCGATCAGTTCCACCCTAAGAAACAAAATAGCTCCACAATTAGCCTTCGTTTCGATACAATTTATGAATTGATTTATAAGATAAGTCAAAGTTAAGCATTAATTTCAATCATACATTAATGATTACTACGCATTATTATCTACATATTTCGTGGAGTCCGATATTATTCCTCTTGTTGACCTGAAAAAATGAAAACTATTTTTCAAAACCAACATTATGCCTTCAGCCTGAATTTTGGTAGGGTTTTCCTTCTTTTTTGGGGATTTTTGGATGTAATTTTCATATTGAAAAGTGAAAGATGGAGATTCCAACATTATTTTGGTTGGAAAGTACTTCTCATTCCGAGATAGTGTTTATATTTTTAAAAAGTTCGACCGCGAATGCCTTTTTGATCCTAGACATTTTGTGGAGTGGAATTTTAGAGATATGTTTTTCAATCCTTTTTCCATTATGCAATCGGCCTTATTTATTGGCATTTTAGAGGAATTTTAGTTTATAAGTTGACATTCTCTCATCATGATGTTGGAAGTTACTATTTAGGTCACCTTTTCGAGGTTTGTTGATGTTTGTGCTTTGAGACACTTTGTCCAACAATCCATGTATGCACTCATGGGTTAATGAGAGTTTGTACTGAGGTTTTCATCAACAACTGAAGCCATTCGATGCCCCTAATCCAGACCGAGGTGCTCTAAGCTTCAACTTCTTGGCTTCGACATGGTTAGATTGAAGTCTCTGGTCTACCAAATAATCTAAGAGATCATTTATCCATTTGGGTTGTTGGTCGATCATTATCACCTCAGCTTTGGTATCAGTAGAGGGCATTTCCAGGTACTTGATTGGAATCATTCTTAGCAACTCGAAATCCATGTTACTGGCCAGTTGGATAGAGCATTGACGCTAGTACTCTCCTAACAAGGGAACGGTGAAGCGCCATTCACCCGATTCACAATGAGCTGAGAGTCACTATTGATCCGTAATTCCTTCACTTGCATTTCTTTCGCCAATTTCATCCCGACTATTAATATTTCATATTCTGCCACATTATTCGAAGCTTGGAAGCGAAACCTTAGAGCGTAGTTAAGGAAAAAAAAATGGAAGTTAATTTTGCAAACAATAATTCATATTCTTCAAGTAAACATTTCAAGTTTGGAGTTGTTCATCTTGTTTTCAATGTTTTGCAAGTCAAGCAATCAGTAACCAAGTTGAGTTAAGACACATCTTAAACTCAAATTGTTGATTTCTTATTTTTGTAAAAGTAATTGAATAATGTGGAAAAACAACTCTAAATTTAATATTGAGATGAACCCAAAATGTGATTAAATGAGTTTTCAGCATGAAACCTAACTCTACTTTTTTTTTTTTTTTTTTTGTTTTTTATAGGGTATTCTTGTACTCACTCAAATTACTATATTTTTACACATGCATGATCGATAAGGGGTTTGTACGATCGAGACATTCAAAGATGAAGGTCAACCAGTTTTTAGGAATGTGAGATTACATTGGTCGTGACAAGATTCTAAGTGCCATTCTGAAACTTAAACAGAGCCAAAGAAATTTAAAGTCTCGCCAAAAAGATAATTTTATATGACTATGACTCAATGACATTGATCTTAAAGTACAGAGGTGGTGATATATATGTGAACAATAGACACCTTGTTCTCACTATTCCGAAAGACTAGTAAGCTTAATTCTAACAAAGGAGATAGAAGCCAATCTAACAAAAAAAAATTTAAAAGGACAGACCCAAAGCGAAAAGGAAAGGAAGCAAGAAGTTTACATTTTCAAGTAAATCATGAATTATCTGAAAGAACTAAATGGAAGGTAGCTGACTATATTACAACCTCAAATGTGTCACAGCCTTGGCACTTGATGTACAATGCAGTTAGTTCAAATATTGTCTCAACACAGAACTCAGGCTTTAACCTGCATCCCCTATCAAGATGCTCAGCATGAGCTTCAGACAGCCTCGTCCTTAGCAAATCCAAACTAATCTACGAGCAAAGAAAAAAAAATAAGGTAAGCCTTACATCTCAATCAGCATCAGCAAGAATAGTATTTAAGTTCTTCTGTTAAATATGTACTCTTTTATTATGTATGGTCGTGGCAGATACGAAGATCGAATAATTCGAATATGAAAATCTTCTAATCGATAATTAGGCCAAAGAAAAATATTAAATTTCATGAATTGATTTTTCTCTCTCTCTCAAGGTGATTACTGTCATCTTTACAAAAAAAAAAAAAAAAAAAAAAGGAAAAAACTAGTTCTGAACATTTGAGAAGAAGATTGGGAGAAGCAGAAGATTTGAAACAATGTAGTCTTATTGGCACCATAAAAGAACTTCTCAGTTGCCATTCAAACATAAAAAAAGGGAAAATGAAAAGAAAAAACATATAGCATCAAAAAACTGTAGAGCTACTACGTCAACCTCTTATCAAATAGTCAGAAACATCTACACAAATGCAAATTATTCCAATACTAGAACAATCAAAATTACTACACCGTCAAAAACTTTCCGTTCCAGCACATCAAATATGGGTATATAGGGTAGTACCAGTTGCTAGGTGCAGTAGCATCTTCTGCCATCACATATAAGGTAGGGTGCTGGTTTGAAATCACCAGCAACCCTCGACCTCGGGTATGGGTCATTTCATTGGAACAGCAGAAAGAATTCACAGTCTAAAATGGATATGTTAATCAGAAGCAGCGATTAAGAAAATGTCATTTCAACATCTACTCTGGTTGCTTTCTTGGTCTTGGTTTCATTATATTTGCAGGGGTTGACATAAAACTTCCCCACCAATTTAAGGTGGCTATTAATTTTCTACAGAAGAAATTAAGAATCAAAACATTCCATATAGACTAATTTACAAGCACAATAGTGCATACGAGAGAGAGAGAGAGAGAGAGAGAGAGAGAGAGAGAGAGAGAGAGAGAGAGAGAGAGAGAGAGAGAGAGAGAGAGTGCAGGACCTCATCGCTTCTATTGAGTTTAAGTCCACATCGATCACAATAAATAAGGCAACTATTTTGTTGTAACTCTCCTTGTTTGCAAACAGGGCACCAAACCTCCTTGCCTACCTATTTAGAAAAATTAAAAGCGTTCAAAAACTTCAACTTTTTATCCGCATTGATGAAAAGATAAAATAGAACAACTTATAAGTTTTATTTACTAGTAGCATACCAAGTTAAAATAAGATTGGGCAAAACTCTGGCAGGTCTAAACCCTTATTTCATTTTAAGTGAATGTAGCTGTAGAACTTATAAAATCCATTCATGTTATGCTTTCATGAGTTCATCACATCTCAGTGAAGCACGGATGCTCCTACTTGGATGATTTGTCTGTGTCTGACGTGTATGGACACCGACATTCCTCGGACACTACTAGACACATATGATGCGCCATGTGGCATGTCTGATATTTTATACATTTTAAATTTTTGACACTCAAGGTACACTTCCTAGACACACCTTGAGCACGTGTGCGACATGCCATGTAGCAAGTCTTAAACTGATCGTATTCATTATAGTTTAGACACAAGAGGAACATGTCTTTGAAACATCAAAGAAAATTGTTTATGTACGACTAATGTGTCATCGACAAATCAAAGGATGCGGAAGTAGTTTTTATATACAAAATTAGTGAAGCTTTTTACAATTTAAACATTTGTGTAAAAAGTTCAAAATAATGTGAGAAAAAATTAGCCCCCGTTTGGCTCCCATTCTCTTTCATTTTTTTTCTCTCTTATTTTCAACCACACAATCTTTTATAAAATAACATTACACGTAAATTGAAAAAATTTCATACTTTTTCAACCACGCATTCTTCAAAAAAACATTATTCCAAACATTAAAAATTGAAAAAAAAAATGGGGGCCAAACGGGGGCTTAATGAACTTCTTGTCTAATAGACTTTGGCTACTATATGCATTTTTATTCTCTGGAGCAAAAGGACAAAATGGGAGAAAACAGGGAGACACTAGCCTTTGGTTGTGAAGATTAAGCATTAAGAAAGAACCAGATCACCATCTACGGCCTAGAATGATCATTCTGTAATCTGTAATAAATGCAGGCCGTGGTTTTGCCGATAAGCAACCAATGTTGAAGCAATTTCCCATGGGGATCCTAAAGTTCCTAGCTCGAATCAAAATTACCATCAAAATATGGTTTCTCATGAAAAAAGAAACTCACATCAAATCTAACTTTCTGTTGTCAAATCTCTTTCTAGTGCACAAGACATTTAATGCTGTATGGTAAAAGACAAATTTTATCTGTCTAGCATGCATCTAATTCTTTATTCAAGAGGTATAAGTTTTATCTGAATTCTTTATAACAATGGGCAATGTAGACAAATCTCAATTTTTTTACAAAAGCAAGCCACAGAAATAGAGCAAAGAAAGTCCCATAAAATAATTTGCAGCATGCTTCTGTTTAAACACATGAAAAGATTATGCAGATAAACACTGGAACAGCTAGTAACTGAAGTGCATGATGAGGACACAAAGAGTAAAGAAATTAAATTTTGTGAGCATTATACCTGTTCACCATTGAGCTGCATGTGCTCATATACAGAACGAGCCAAATATTCATCTTCTTCATCCTCCCAAGTTTTGATAAAATTTTCTGGCTCTATCAGGAAATTAAAGTATATCTAAGCTCACAAGAATAATTGGCACGTGTATTTTCTCGGACACAGAGGCAAAGTAAAAAGAAAAATAACTTGCATAATTTGACAATTCCATCCCCATTGCACCCCTTTCTGACTCTTTTGTTGTCACCTTGATCAATGAGAAAATCAGTAATCCACGGGTAGATTTACAACTCTTTTTAAGTCACGCCAGCAGAGTTAATTGAAGGTGGTATATGGAGTAGTTTTACAATTTTATAAATTACTGATGACAATTTGATTGTGATTCGTATTGTTGACAATTCAATTAAGATGAAGGGTGAAAAGTGGTATAAGAGCAAGGGAAAGGTCCTAGGTTCAAGTCTCCGCCATCCATTTGTAAAAAATTGCGCACGTTCAAACCTTTGGTCAAACAATGTACGTTGCACACAAGAGGCATGTTGAAAACAAACTCTAAATGACTAAATTTGTTCCTTGTTCTAGTGCTTAAAATTTTAGATGAAGTGGTTCATCCAAAATCATATAAAAAGATTTCAGTTTAAATAACAGTAAAGTATATTGTATTTTAAACTGTTTTTCCTTCCAGACAATGGAATTAAAGTGAAAAATGCAGAATCAATATTGTTACCGCTTCCCGTAAATAACTTGAACTACAGGATGCAAATCACATTCTAAATCAAAAAATTGAAATGCACTTTTGGACTAAAGAAAGTTTAGCCCCTGTTTGGTAGAAATTAAAATTCAGATTTTAATTTAAGTTCAAGTCAATAATTAATTTTAACCACACATTTCATGAACACACAGCTTTTCAATCACACATTTCATCAACTTTTATCAAAATCAACTAAAAATCATATTTTAATCCCACCAAATAGGGGCTTAATCTGTTTACAGTTCGCCAAATATTTTTGGTACTGCCAAATGAACAAAAAATAAATGAAACATTTTTTTTTCAATGGTATCACATGAAAATTTACAGAATGTTGGTCACTGAGCACGATTAAGTCGTGAGGCCTAAAATAAGAAATGTTCTTCTCATAGTAAGATCCTATTGGCTTTCTGATAAGGAGCTGGAAAATTCAGAGTCGTCTTGAATCTTCCATTGGATAATATTAATGTAAAAAAGTTTGCATTGATTATACGGCAATAGCTTAAAGATATGCTCATAGAATATTTTGGGTTGAACATGAACATGTAATATTTTCTTTAAATCCACGAAGTTCAGACATTTACTAACAAATTGAATTTTTCTTCAAAATCATGAATTGCTTAACTGCACTCCATCAGTGATACTCGTACAGTCATATGGTACCTTTTATACATTCCTCTGTCCTCAGATCCTCATAAAATATCCTTTGCATTTCAAACAACAATTCTTCAGAGTCGCCTTGATAATCTATATGAAGACCATCATATTCCCATATCATGTCATCAGAAGCAGTGCCTAAAGTTGGAACTGCACAATCACTGTTCAAAGACGAGTCCTTAATTTTTCTTAGTTCATCAGAAACTATATCCTGGAAAGTTGATTTGATGACATCCTGCAACCAGAAACTTAGTTTAGGTCAAAGGATTGTTGGTGAGAAGATTACAATAAAATAACAAATCTCATAGGGGACACAACTTGATCACTGTCAAAAAATCAATGGTATAGAACTTCGGTTAACAAAATTCTCTTGGACTAGAAAATTCTAGCATGAAAATAACCTGTTAAATAAATCCAAATTATGCACAATTTTGTGATATGCAGGCTGTCACAATTTCTCTGTGATCGAATACATAAAATACGATGACTTCTCTAAATGTCCACAGGAAAGCGTACAGCATAGAAGCATCAATGTGAAATAACACCACACCACACCACCACACCCCCCTCAACAAAAAGAAAAAAATGGTATGCTGACCTCAAACAGTTCTCTCTACTTGTTTTAGTTAATAAGAAAATATTAAATAAAACAATCAAATAAATTAGCACTAACAAAATACATCGCATAGATTAACAATAAAATGGAAGCACAAAAAAAATCGTATAACAACATTTTCATTTAAACTAAACAACAAGAAACGAACCTTGTGATTGAGAAGCAGTTCATTGGGTTTAGGCAATCTTAATTTCCAAAGCAAACGGGTTCTATCTTCACGGACCCTTTTGTAGCAATTTTCTCTAAGCTACATCAAATCAACACAAATCAATCTTAAATTCCCAAAATTTCTACAGTATCAATACGTATGAACAATAAATTTACGCATATTCAATAATTCAAAAAATCAACAGCTACCTTGTCTTTCCATTTAGGGTAATTATTAAAAGAAATATGACTTTTGAGAGAAGGGCGGTTGTTATGGGGTCTGTTGCCCTCGTCCTCCGCCATTTCTTCGCTACTATTCCAACTTTTTTGTATGTGTGAGGGTGATTGTTCTTTCATTTTCAATTTGCCTTGAGTAGATTTGTGTTTGTTCATCAATGAATTTGCAGCGAGCGAAGGGAAGACAATCTGGCGCCTAGAAAAATACAGCCAAGAGTCTCGAACTTTACAAAATACGGCACTTTAGTCCCACTTTTTTTTTTTTTTTTTGGGATTACGCCCCATTATTTGTGCCCCATTTGCCTTGCCCTGAGCCTTGGTGAAAGTGGTAAATCATAGATTATGCCTTCAAGAATACAGGATGGAAGACTGCTTGTACACTTGCACTTACTCAAGAGTCAAATTCATATTTTAGGATTCGAACTCTTGACTCGGCAGCCTCAAGTAAAATTGGATTTCTTTACCTTCCCCTTTTACCATTTGAAGATGTGCCCTGGGGGCACTTTAATCCCAATTTAGTTTTACTTTACATACGTGTCTTCAAACTTTCAATCTTAGTGCACATGAATACGAGTTGAGATGTAACTTTTTTGAGTAATGCTATATGAATTATTCTTGTGGTACATAATGGGCTATCGAATGGGTGCCATAATAGATACATGGCGGCCTCCTATTGGAGGGTGCCTGTAGCTGCAGGTGTCCCCCCAATAGAGGGCCGTCATGTGTCTATTATGGCACCCGTTCGATAGTCCTTGATGTACAAGTAGCACGGTTGAATGCTACATAGATTGGTATTTTAACATCCACATTATTGATCATTCTAGTTTTCTCTTTTAAAATGGCACATACTTTACACTCGTCTAACGTTTATTACACATGGATAACAACTCCTTCAAAATTTTGCTTTGAGTGATCGATTCCTACATAGAAAAAATGAACATAGCAACGCCAACCCATTCAATTACTCCTCCTTTCTCGTATTTCTCAAATATCAATATGTAAAAAGAAAAAGGAACAAAACCTCACTGACTCATGGAAGAAAAAGAAAGAGAACTTCACTATACCAATATAGATAGACTTTCAATGATTATAAGATAAAGACTTTGTATCGTAGGAATTAAAATTTAGATTTTAATTTAAATTAAAGTTAATATTTAATTTTAAGTACGTTTTTCAAGGTATTCATAATTTTTCAATTACACATTTCATTTTTTTTTTTTTATTAAAATTTACTAAAAATCTTATTTTAATTTTCACCAAACAAGGCTAAATTCTTTAACATCGATGTCAAGCTAATTTTCCTTTATTTGAAGATTTTAACGGTTCATCTCTGTTTTGAACGTAAGTGATTAGAGTTTCCCTTGTGTTCTCTCTAGTCTCATCCCAATTTCTTCCCAAAAATGTTGACTCATCTACTTAGTTTAGATTTGAAGAGAGATTTTTGATCGTAGCCTTCCTAGTTCTAGCCCTTGAGTCTTGACTCTTGATCCGTGTCAAAAGAAGAAAAAAAATAAGTGTCCTATATATAAATTCATCTGGGCACACTACCCAGGCTAATTTCACAATTTCTAACCAACCAGACTTAACTTGAGCCGATAAGCTCAAAAAATGTCACCTAAAATTTTTGACATTTTGAAAAATCTGTCACATTCTTAAATGATGGGAAAATCAGGTAATTCGTAAGTTTTTAAAAAAAATAAATGAGTGACTAATTATAATTGTAACCAATATATATATATATATATATATATATATATATATATATATATATTGAGTGGTTACATTCAATTTTCTCTTTCCATGTTAAAACCCTTCAATATCGCTCAATTAACACTTATTGTAATAGTTCATTCCTTTCCATTTGTGTAAAGCTAATCGATTTATGGTATTTCAATACAAGAAATCAAAAACAAAAAAAAAAAAATAATAATAATAATAAAAAATTGAGATTTACAAGGATTACATTAAAATAGGGCCAACTAAAAAAATTTGTTGTTGTTGAAATGTGACTTCAAGACGACACAATTATGCATAATTATTGTCGTAGCTATCGAAGTATTTGAGAACGTTTTGTGCATAATTGTGATCATAGTTGAAAATTACTTCCATGTCTGTTGTATATTGTCATAAGTTGTTGCTTCGATGTGACTTTATTAATGTGATTACTTCTATATTTACTAAGTTCTTGTTTTTGTCAAAATAAAAAAAAAATTGATTAGTTGTAACCTTTCAACTAAATTTGTATCTCAAAAATTGTTCTTTTCATGTTTGTAATGTAGTGGTTTGTTGGTTCAGCGTATTCATGTAATTGTGACACGTAATGTTAAGTATAATTCAACCACATTGTGGCTTATAATGTGAATGTGATGTTGTGACCTTGCCAATCTAAGTAATCTATTATGGCCTAAAATCTGAAATCTAGACGAAGTGTTTTCATGAAGAGATCTATGTAAGAATATGTTGCTTAATTGTGACCTACTTTACTGAGTGTGACACGGAAGATCAAGAGAGAGGGAACTTTCATCTGCTCTATTAGAAATACAATCTAATATCTTGCAAATCCTTGCAAAGGATTTCAAATAATGAGGTTCAACCAAAAGCAGACAAGAATGCAGTATAGATTCTTCATGTGCAATCTTTCCCTAAATTATACATTCAACTATATCAACCAATCCAATGGTGGATCCAAGTTTTCAAGTGAGTTAGGGTGGTCATTGACCATTGATGATCAATGATCACGATAAAAATCAGGGAGCCATTCTTTCCTAAAATAGACACTTGAAAGTGGAGATTGGTCACGTCACCACTTTATCAATGTTAAGCATTATATTTTTATCACATGTCATGTAATAATAGATTATTACATGTCTATATGTTTATTTTAATAAGGACCAAATCAAATATCTAATACATATTATCTATGAGTTGATATGTACGAATACGCATGGGTCAAGTAGTATGTCCAAACCAATAGCCAACATGTAATATTTAGAAGTCAAAAAAGGGGGATATTTTTCTAGTCTATAGCACGTTTTTTCTTGCAATTTTCGTAATTCTTGTAAAATTTATAATTTTATTATTAAAACCTAATCCCTCAAGGAAAATGGACCTTTAAATTATGATGTGTTAACAATATTATTAAATTAGAAAAACTTTTCCTAATCCAATTCAAAATGTTTCTAAATTCCAAGAGGAGAAGGGACCAAAACCTAACTCCTTCCTTATATATATTGACCAATCACCATATGTACTTCCCACTTTCTTCTCTTTACGCCTCCTAAACTTTCTCTCTCTAGGGTTTTATAGAAAATATCAATGTTTTAAAAATCGAATCGGTCATCGACCCGGAAAAGAGAAAGGGTCAAGGGTCAACAGGTCGAACCGGGGTCGAACCGGGATTGAACCGGTGACTTGTATATATAATATATATCAAATCACAAAAACAGTCTATTACAATCAACTAAACCAAGTGCTACTGAATTCAATTATAGAATGTAAATAACTTAATAAGTCAATAACATAAAGCAAAAATAATGTCAATAACTGAATAACATGAAAACTTAAATAGCTAAAATTAAAAAAGTTCACATCGACTATCACCAATGAAAAAATAAATGTCAAGTAATAATTGAAACCAAAAAGTGCACTAAACATAAAATATTAAATAGTTAAATTTCTCCTCTATCATTTTCATCCATAAGCCTTAATCCTTGATCACTTCCACAATCACTTAAACCACCAAAACGATGAATAACATCCATTGTATCTAAATCTCCCATCTCTTGAGTATTAATTGCATCCGTAGTTTCATTGTCATCTAAAACACGAAAAAAAAGAAGATATAAATACATGACTAATATTAAAATAATAATAATAATAATAATAATAATAATAATAATAATAAGTAAGATTATTAAACTTACGAACCTTGAACATTATCATCAATTTCATGATCATTAACATTGGAATTTGCATTTTCTTCATAAATAGCGTTATCTAAGTCTTCATACTCGAAATCCTGTGGTGGCACTTCTTCCTCTATCCAAAAGTTTGTTTTGTCAATACACTCATAATCAACTGGATCATAAGATCTCTTCTTATAATGACGTCTATAACGTTGTAAATGAGTAGAAGTTAGATAAAAAAATATATGTATATGTCAAATAAATGAGTCATTAAAATAGACTCTTGATGTGGTAAAAAGTTTAAGATTATATATCTATTTTTCAATCGCAAATTATACGTAACATAAACAAGATCGTTGAGTTTTTGATGCTCCAATCTATTTCTTTTTTTCGTGTGAATACGTTCAAAGACACTCCAATTCCTTTCACATCCCAAAGAAGAAGCCGTTTGACCAAGAATTCGAACAGCTATCTTTTGCAAAGTAGGAGCACTAGATCCACACAATTTCCACCATTCATCTGCATAATTTAATGAAATTAGTTTTAAGCGTTAAGAACTATTAAACATAAACAATAAATAACTAAATAAAAATTCTCACCGGGTTGTAATGATTTTCTAGTATTGCATGCAGATTGCCTTCCAAAACTTCCTTCACGTTCTCGATACATCCTTATCTCTGCCATTGCTTTTGTCTCATCACCACAAATGCTTTTAATTTCAAGCAAATTGAATAGACCTTGCATGACTTCTACTTTTTGACAAAATCCTTCTTCATAAATGAAGGCAGGATTAAAAAAATAAGCTGCTACATGTAAGTTAAGACGAAGATGTTTATCCCATCGCTCCTTAATTATATCAGTGTACGACTTGTACAACCTCTTCTTACCTAAGAATATATTCTTAATTCCTTTTCGTGTCCTATCCATGCCATCATATACATAACCTAATGAAGGTTTTTCATCTGAATCTACAATCCGTAACAATCTTATAATAGGAGCCACAATTTTCACAACCATCAAGCAATCCTCCCAAAATTTGTTATCCAAGATGATAGAACTCACAAGTCTTCCATTTGAGCTTTTTGAAAGCCTATGGCTCGTAAAATGCCTACTTGTTGCCAAACTCTGCAATGCTTGTTTGTGATCATAAATGCTTTTCAATGTAATAAAAGTAGTAGCAAAACGAGTCACAGCTGGACGTACAGTTTCCCTCCATTCAGGCATTTTTCTCAACCAAGACAAAAAAACTG
Organism: Osmanthus fragrans; assembly: GCA_019395295.1. NCBI lineage: Eukaryota > Viridiplantae > Streptophyta > Magnoliopsida > Lamiales > Oleaceae > Osmanthus > Osmanthus fragrans. The sequence goes on along the minus strand of CM033343.1, from coordinate 18,668,197 downwards.
TGTGATTATACACAAATATTGTAATCTTCGAAGCACGCAATGCAAGGGAATGTACGTGAGGTATACTACTAATATCTTTTAAAACAAGATTCAAACAATGTGCAGCACAAGGAGACCAAAAAATATGATCATATCTATCGTGCAATAATTTCCCTGCCGCTACATAGTTAGCTGCATTATCAGTTACCATATGAACTACATTATGAGGTCCAACCCATTCAACTATCTCGGAAAACAAATTACACAATGTTTGAGCATCTTTGACAACATCTGATGCATCATAAGATTTTATAAATACAATCCCAGAAGAGCAATATACTAAAAAATTAATCAAAGTTCTGTGTCTTTGATCAGTCCAACCATCGGCCATAATTGTGCATCCATTATTTATCCACTGACTTCGATAAGTGTCAACAAGCAATTGGCATTCTCTCTTGCAATCTCTCAACAAATTAACACGAATGTCAGTATAAGATGGACCTTTAAATCCTGGACCAATTGCAGCAGTGGCATCTAAAGCAAGTTGAAAGTAAGGTGATTGCAAAGCATTAAATGGAATGCAAGCATCATAAAACCACCTAGCCCAAGACATATGGGCTCTCTTTATTGCTTGTTTACCAGCTAAAACACTCTTTAAACTAGGTTGAGATCCAGAGAGTAGTCCTTGGAGCAAAATATGTTTCAATACCTTCACTTGCTTTCCTCTTCCCTTTTTCAAATGGCATATTTATTTCTTGAATATCCTCTTCTATTTCCTCTCCTCCAGTTTCTAAATCTATATAATTGTCCCTAGTATCTTGTTTCTTTTTCGATAAATCCCTAAGAATACCTTCAAATTTAAATCGAACATCAAAAGGAACTTTCTTGCATTGAGATATTTGACCTTTAATTCCAGCGAGATGATACTTCATTCTGTTAATTCCACCACCTTTAAAGCTATTGTTGCAATAAAGACAAGTGAAACGAGCTTTACCGTCACTATCACGAGTTGAAGAGAAGTGTTCCCATGCAGGGTCAGTCTTCGTACGGCTAGATTGTGTGGAACCTTTAGAGTGGCTTTCCGAAGATTGAGTATTGCAATCCATCCTAAATAAAAGCAAAGAAAACTTGAAAAGTATTAAAGTTGTCAAGTATTAAATAAAACCGAAGCAGGAAGCATTCATAAAAAGCAGGAAGACAAAAACCGAAGCAGGAATCATTCAGCAAAACGGATGGCAAAACAGCAAAAGTTATCACCATTCATCAATAGCAGGGCTATTTCTGATTTCATTAAAAATGAAAATGACTTGTTTGAGAATTGAGGGGTAAATAGAAGGCTCCATATAAATGAGCCTGATAATGTTGAAATTGCCTTGGTATATGAACTGGAACAGGATTCAACCCCACAATAAATACACGGACAATGTCAAAGCTTGGAAAATACACAGACAATGTCTTCTTCTAAAGAGAGACAAAAAAAAAACCGGAACATTGTCTTTTATTTTTTGAAAAGCTTTGAAATCTATGGTCCGGTCCGATTTTTACAACCTTGGAAAATACACAGACAATGTCTTCTTCTAAAGAGAGACAAAAAAAAAAAAAAAAAAAAAAATTGATTTTGAAAAGCTTTGATATAGAAGAATTTGTGGTTAAAGAATCTATTGTGGGGTCAAAAAATAAAATAAAAAATAGCCTATGCTTGACAGACCTGAAAATGCAAAATTAAAAAGTTTTGAATTTTTACTGCAGTGATTATGAATATTAAATGTCTAGCACATCTGATATGTCTGAAAAAATCAATCTCAATTCCACCTGTTGAAAATTTTATTTACCATTTCTCCCCTCATTTTGATTCCTAATTTGAATTGGCAATTGGGTGTTTAGAGGGAGAGGGGGGTAAATTAGGCAATTTATAAATAGACATTTAAAGATGTACTTTTATACAGAGGATTTTAGTCTACATTACAGTTCACCAGATAGCTGGGTCCACATCCACTGTAGAAAAAAAATGGAAGTAACTGAAAAATGTCCGTCAAACAGGGGCTTAATACTGATGGAGTCAGCATGGCAGGTTGTTCATGCTTGTTGGGCACTGGCTCTGCCGATAGACCAATCATACTATATGGAAGTCATTGTAGGGTTCCTTGCTAATGGAAGGATTTATTAAGAGTGAAGTGTAACACCCAAAAATTTCATATGTTTTCCAGGAATTTTATAGAAAATTTTCGAAATTTTTAATATTTTTAGACTAAGAAGTATGTTTCTATATTTTCCAAAAACTAAAGAGCAAATAAATTAAGGTATTTAATTATAACATAGACCTTGGTAAAAAAAAAAAAAAAAACAGTGTTTTAAAAAGCATAAAGCGTGGCTAAGTGTGAAATCCAAGCTTCAAGCTCTATGAGCCTAGGCGAAGCTTAGATTTAAAAAAACATTTTTTTGATTTTAAACACATTTAACCTATCACTGGTTAGACCATTTAATTAGAAGAAAACTAAATTTGGGATAAGGGCTCACAAGCCCAACAAATAGTTCATAAATCTACACATTACTTATATAACATCCATTGCAGCATTCAAAAATCATTAATGGCGACAAAACAAACGAAAACTTTAAGAATCAATAAACAACAGAAACTTGTAAAGCTTTAATTTTACAAGTTTTAAGCACGTATTTTAATCGATTTCAACCAAGTTGATTATAAACCCCCACTAAAAATTAACAAACAAAGCAAAGTTGCAAAAAACCGAAAACAAAAACCCACTAATATCACCAAAAAAAGTGGGCAAGAGATGTGGTCTTGCCAGTTACCACTAATGAGATGGAGGAAGTGCCGAAATGGGTATTAAATTTAGAGAAGAAAAGTTTTTTTTTTTTTTTTTTTGAAATTCATGTGTTGACTATTGAAACTTAAAACTCTTCAAACTTGAAAGCACGAGTATGGCGGTCTATCTATGATTCTATATCACTTTTACTGTATAATGTAATATAATAGTGTGGAAAGATGAAAAGTTTTTATCAAGAAAAAAATAATAAAAAACTAAGAATTAAGCGTGTCTAGGCACGCATTAATTCATGTTTAGACTTAAGTCGAAGCGTTTTCATCACTTTTTAGAACACTGATAAAAAAAAAATAGGGGAAGGTTTCATCTTTTATTGGAGAAATAGTGTCTAGAAGCGCTTTTTAGAACATTAGTAAAAAGACACGGAAATGTTTCACCTTTTATTGGAGAAATAATAAATTAAAAAAAAAAAAAACTCTTATTAAGTGGTCTACCCTTAGACTCTTGGGTGACCTCTCATTTTTATTTTAATTAAAGGGTTCAACCCTTTTTACAAAGGGGTCAAACCCACATTTATTTTTATAGGGGGTTGAACCCCCCCATATAAAACGAGTTGACCCCCTTTAATTAAAGGGATCTATTCATCCCTTCTTCTTTTTTTTATTTGTGTGCAGTTACGCAATCTAATAAAAAGCACACATAATTCTTCGTACAAAATTTAAGATTGAAATCTATAAAAGGTGTTGGACTCCTGATTCGATATTATTTTTAATGGTGTATTATATTTCTTATGAAAATCTCCATATAAATTTGAAAATTTGATGGCGTGTGAATTCCGAAGTACCTTGGTACTTCTAGCCTATTGGACAGTTTTGTGACAGTATTTCACCTTATATATTATGTAGTAGGATGATCCTTAATCACTTGGATTCCCAGTATACTGTTTGCATGAAATGTAGAGAAATGTTGGAAGTAAGTCAAGGAGTGAGGTAAGTTATGGTTCAACTGCAATGAAAAATAATAGCATTTATATTATAATGTGCTCTTTGGTGATAACCTAGAATATTAGGTTGGTGCAACCTACATGGAATATAATATTGTTGCTGAATATCTCTATATGATTTGAGTATTCGAGATATGGATCATAAATATGATGATGTTATCAGTATCTATGTATATCAATTAGTATAGTATCGTATCGTATGACTTTATGGCTCATATATGGTTCATATTTACACATTTATTGTGAAATTCATGTGCATGTATATCACATGCATGGAAAGGGAGAATTAGTCATGCATAACTTGTAAAAGAAGCAATAACCAAACTAGAAGAGACATGAAGATGAATACTTGGTATGACTCTGGAATAAGAGGATAAACAAAACAAAATTTGGCAGTTTCCATGTTGGTATATGGACAAACAAAACTTCGAATTAGATATATAAAAGGCATTTGACTCCTGACTTGATAAGCTTTTCAATTTTATATTATATTTTATGTTGAGATCTTGATATCTATCTTGAGACTCTTAATTTCTCCACCTATTCAACGCGAGGGTTCATAGGTATCATCCCAATATCTCGAGCTTCACAAAATCAGTCTTCGGTATTCCTATCCTGTTGGACATTTTTTTAATGGTATTTAACACTATATATGATGTGTCGGATGATCCTTAATCACCTTGCATTCCAAGTAAATGATTAGTACGAAATTCGGAGAAACGAAGCCACGAATGCTAGGATAGACAAAGAGAGAGGTAAGTAATGATTTAACAATAATGCAAAATAATAATAATAAAATTATAATGTGCTCCTAGGTGATTACGTAAAATATATTGTTGGTGTAATCTACATGTAATATAGTATTATTTCTAAATATCTTTATATGATTGGAGTATTCGAGATATTATTAGTCTATATGATGTTGTTATAAGTCTATATACATGATGTCCATTATAATATTATCATACTGGTTATGGCTCATATATATGTATGGATACGGCAGAAGTAGTCATTCATAACATGTAAAATAAGTGATAAAAGTAGGAAGGAAATGATGATAAATACTCAAATATAACATCGGGTATAATAGAATTTCCCTATGGATGATGTGTACTACTTTTTTGCGACAAGATAGATATATTGCTTGAGGCGTCCGCTGGTTATTAAGGGTAACCAATAATATGGTGTTTGACGATTCAACATCGGTGTACAGATTGTATTGGGATGTCCCTTGGTGGCCTTGGAACTACAGATTGACATGATGAACACCACATAAGTCGTGCCTAAATTGTATTCATTGTCATTCCCAATGTAGTATCCTGAATTTTGATGGGTACACTACACCAAAAAAGGCCTTTTGCAGCGGTCAAAAAACGCTGCAAAAGAATTGCGGAGGCCGGTGTTGCCGTTGAGGAAAGACCTTTTGCAGCGTTTTTTAAACGTTGTAAAAATGACCATTTGCAGAGTTTTTTAAACGTTGCGAAAGGTCTTTTGCAACGTTTAAAAAACGTTGCATAAAAAAAATTTCAGCGTTTTTCAATTTTTTGCAACGTTTGCAACATGGTCTTTTGCAGCGTTTAAAAAACGCTGCAAAAGACTCATCCTTATTTTTAAAAAAAAGATAATTCGCATTTGTCCTGTTCTTTGATCAAATAATTTGAATAATAAACTAACAATTCACATAATAAAGAGATGAAAACATCACAAAATATAAAAAATCATATAATTAAAGTGGTTGCTTGCATTGAAATTAATTAAACCATGCAATTGCTATAACATTGATTGTGCAATATTCAAAATAATTTCATTATACTTCAAGTTTAAAATATCAACCTAACAATCAAAAAAGGCTTTTCCATCATTTCGATGAGTACAAAAGGTGCAATAATTCATACTATAACATCAAAAAATGAGTCGCTCGCTGGTGACGACATGAAATTAAGCCAATCTCTCACCACCATCAACATGTTGTACTTGCATCAAATGACTAAAATTAGAACAGTTCTGCATGACAAGCATTATTATATGATTTATATGACAAGCATTATTAAAAGGTCATTACAGCAAAATTGAACACTGCAAAAGTTATTAAAAGAATCTGTCCTATAGCATTTTCCATAATTACACTGAGAGCTCAATAGGCACTGAAAATTCTGGACTTTCCATCTCTACACATACCAAACCTGCAGAAACCCGGTCATTACAAATGGTATTTCAAGTATATAAACCTAAAAAGTTTAGTTTTAATATTAACAAACTCACGAAGCATAACAAAGCTTTCAATTGTAAAATAGTAAAAAGGAAGATTAAAGTTAACAAATAATAAGTCCAGAAAATGGAAACCCTAAAGTCAATCAACTTCATTAAAGATGAATTGGAAAATCAACAACTAGAATAAACCTTAATAATATAACTTCACACAGCACGTATTCTTCAATTACAAAAGTTGATAGGAGATAAAGAAAGTAAAACCTAAAATCAATCAACTTCATTGATGATGAATTGGAAAGAAAAATATAACTTCAAACAAAACGTCAAACGTGTGTCAATTACGAAAGTGGGGAGGAGAAAGAGAAATTAACCAAAAGGATGAAAGGGGACTCAAGTAAATCAAAACCCTAAAATCAACTGTGTTCACATTTAAACAATATTTCCAAGAAGGAAAACGTAAATTCAAAAGAATGTACCAATACAAGCCGCACTCGTCAAGAATTATTTAGAACTCAGCAGAAAAAACTATTACCAAAAGAACTTACAAAGAAGCACCAGATCTGTTTGAAAAGTGGTTCCCCTGATACAGAATATTGATTAGAAAATTTCCCTAGCCTGGACTGTATATTAAGGCTTTGTTTTTTTTCATTATCTAAGTTATAGTATATTATTTTGAACTCTTTCAAATATCATTAAAAGAGCAAGAGGTTTCTAATTTCCACGGGCAAATTCTTCTAATTCTCTCTGTTTCAATGGTATGAAAAAAGAAGCTACTGGAGTGATTTCTAGAGCTCTTAGGTTGTCTTTTTCTCAATGAAAATCACGATGTGGACATCTTTCTTTGTAGTTCAAAGAAGCCACAAGGTCAACAAAACCATTTTTGGTAGTTCACACCTAGTAGGGTGGCTCTTCAATTTCTTAGGCATGAATATTACTTGTCATGATAGGGAATAAAGACAGGCTATGGAGAAGTGAAATGACTCGCCTATTTTTTACTAAAATTATATTTTTCTCCCATCCTTTATGGCTTCAGTTAATATTTAAGACTTATTCACAATAAGTTCGAGGTCCTATGTTTCATGCGATTGAACTACTGAGAGGGGGATTGTCATCCCACTGAATTAATGAAAACTACTTGAAATTGATTAGCACATTCAATTACATCTGGATGGTATCTTCTAAAATGACTAAAATTGAAAATATCAAACATAAAATTTACAATATATTACAAATACTGAACAATATCAAGTTTCAAGAAAGTAAAACTAGATGGTACAGTCACCAACATATATAGAATGCAGTCACTAAAGAACACATACATGCGGAAAAATAATAAGTAGCAGATTATCCACACCCCAATGCTCAAATTCACTAGGATTGCGTGAGAATCATGTTCCCAAGTCTAGGCACAATTTGAACACGGGATTATTCAACTGTGTATAAGGGATAATTAACAGGATAAGATGAAAATATTTTACATGCACTATCACATCAACACTAAAGAAGGATATAAGAACATAAACCTCAAAAAATATGGATTTAAGCTTTAAAGAAACTTAAAACTAGGGTGGTGGGTTGGAGTTTGACCGCTAAGATGCCAAATCTTGATGCTATATGAAGAGATAATAGTTAATACAGGTTAGGTTTTTCCAAGAGACCACCAAGTATTACGAGTTTAGTTATAGAAACTCAAATCTAAGGTTTCAATTTTAGATCGAAAAAAGAGAACAAAGTTTCTGCACCAAAAGAAGTTTCAGAACACCAATCCAGGGTTTCAAGAAATTTTATATTGAACATAGAGCACCTTGAAAATTTATTTTTCAGGGTCCAAACTTCGATCGAAGCCCGAAGACTAGCCCACACACGCTCTGATACCACTATTAAATAAAAATAAACCAATATAATGAAACAATCTAAAAATTACAATGACTTTACAAACTATAACCAACCACACCACCTCAAGATAGCATCAAACATAGGCTCAGAATATTGTACCCATCCGTATTAATATAGAAGCCTCAGATCAATCCAAACCCTCACATGACAAAGGCGAGTTACAGTTGCTTCTATTGACCATCCCCAGACCTTATATTGACTTCTTCTCCTTTCAATGAGACAGCTAAACCATATGATAGTTCTAATGTGATGAATCAATCAATGCCATCTAAACAATTACAGTAACCTTTAAACAATTTCATAACTAACATCGTTTGACATGAAGCACCTTACCACATAACATATAAAAACAACCAATAAATAGCTCAACCTGAATAGGAAATTCCAAAAATTTCCTAACTCTGATGAGATTACTTAAATGCAATGCTCTATAAGGAAAATTGGGATGCAGAGTAGTTACAAGATAATCCAACATTTGAATTTTAAACCTGGTTTCGACCAATGAGTAGACTGTACTTAACGTGAAATAAAACTCACAGTAGCAATTCACAATCAGTTCACAGTTTAAACTTCAAATAACAATGCACAGTTCAAGAAAACTCACAGTCAGAGAGATGGAGTCGAGACTTGAGCAGAGCAGGCTTCACCTCTCCTCAACCTCGAGGACAAGGATGGCATCCAATTTTAGACCCCCGGCTCCAGCTCGTTCTGCAGCTTTTGCTTGCAAGTTGCAAATGAATTTCATTAAGATCACATTTCACAAAATTGATACATGATTTTAAATCAAATATAAGACTCAAGAAAAGGTTAAGCAAACACAATACAGACTCAAATCAAAACAAAAAATTTAAAAAAAAAAAGAAGAAAAAAGAGAGAGAAATAAGTTTCGGTTCGGGCTTCTTCACCTTCTATCGACTGCCAAAGATGTTCCGGCCTCCGGGCTTCACCTTCTTCTTCACCAGTTGCACCTTCACGTTTCAGTGATAAGTGGTTGAGGTTCACGAGGTGAGGGCGTCTTCACTCTTTCGACTCCATCCAACTAGGGCTCGAAAATTTGTAGAATCGCAAGAGATTCCGAGATTGGGGGTGGGGAAAGACAGCGTCGACGCCGAGTGATAGTTCTTGAGAGGTTGAGAACACGAGTGCCGGAGCGAATCGACTAGAAGTCGGCGGCGGAGGTCTGGCAGAGACGGGAGGAGACGAAGTGGAAGAGAAATTCGTTCGATTGGGTGGAAATCGAATGCAAATGGGAATGGGTTGAAATCGAATGCAAATGGGAATGGGTTGAAATGGAAGTTAAATTGGAATTTGGGTGTTTATTTACTTCTTGGGCCAATGTCAAAGGTGGGATGTGGGCCGTCTCACCTTTTGCTTGGGCCTTTTTTAACTTCTTGGGCCAATGTCATGTGTGGAATGTGGGCCGTCTCACCTTTTGCAGCGTTTTATAAACGCTGCAAAAGGTCGGACCTTTTGCAACGTTTATAAAACGCTGCAAAAAGACACCTTTTGCAGCGTTCTATAAACGTTGCAAAAGGTGTCTTTTTGCAACTTTCATTTACAAAACGTTGCAGATGCTCAATTTTCCTAACCAATTGCAACACTCACTTATTAAAATGTTGCAATAGACCCCTTTCGCAACACTTAACTACCGAATGTTGCCATTTATGTGTTGCAAAAGCTTATTTTTGGCGTAGTGGTAATGGTGATTATAAAGGAGATCTTAATGTCTCACTAGGCAACAATAAATCCACAGTCACTAGAAGACACATGTTGTTGGTTATATTGATATTTGAGCCCATATGATTTCTTAATAAGATTCGTGCCCAAAGATTAAACGAAGGATAATTTGAGATAGTGAGAATGTGTAAACTTTGACAATGAGATCATAAATATTACAAATCATGCACATGCATATGATCAAGAACATAACTATTTACAGAGCATTCACTCATATAATTGTAGGCATGACAATACGTATACCGAAGGTTGAAGCCAACTTTCAAATTACGGGATGATTGTGTACTAGGTAGCTAACTATGGTTCAACAAGTATCACCATGAAAACCTGAAAAATATTAGAACTATATCTATTGAAATTACTTAACTTTTGAAAATGGTATGTTTGATATAATAATGTTAGTTCTCGAATATCTTCCACTCTACATTTTCAGTAAACATTTTCTGTTATTGTTCTAACTACATTGGTTTTATCAGGTATAGTCAAATTAAATATTGTAATGAAATTATTTTAAAATAAGTAAGAAAGTTTAAGCCAAACATCTACTATATGTTCAACTATACTATACAATTAAATGATTTAAAAGTTATTTTAGAAACAAAATTTGAAATGTTTGATAAACTTGGGAAGTTATATTTAGGGATTCCGTTAACATGAAATGGACATGGGAGTTTTGATGAGAGTTTTTTCTAAACTGGGTATTTTGTTGATAAGAATGATTGTGTAAATATAGGAATTGGGCCGAAATTGATGACATAGCCCCATTTGAGCCACATTATTTGTAAAATAAGAAGGAAAAATATAGCCATTATGGGCTCCATACAAGAGATGTGAAGTAAAAATTGCTGGTTGGATGTGATGAGTAATTGTCATATTTTTCATTTTATAAATGAATAATGTGGCTCAAACAGAGCCATAGAAATGGTAAGAAAAAAGTTTATGCAATGATACTCAATATAGGAATAGAATTCATGTAGTAAAAAAAAAATTCATTCCAACTTGGACGAGTTATAAATAAGAATAAACTCTACATGGTAAAAAGTTATAATTTGCATAGATTTCTTCTTGAGGAACTTGACTCCACATAATAATAAAGATTGGTATATTGCAAAAAAATATGCTATTTTACATTAAAGGTTTGAGATGAAATAGAATATTCATCTAAAGTTGTTTGAGACAAAAACAAATATATACCATCTTATATTAAGATTTAAGATAACTTTGAATATTTTCAACATTACACAGACTAATTTTTGAAACTATGTATATCTCTTTTATCAAGGTCTATACATTGAATTCAACATGCTCCTATTTAATAATTAATATAGTTCATATGTACTAATATACCACTTGCACAAAGGATAATTAAGTCAAAACAATAATTTTTGTAACTACAAATCTCTTAAGTTTTGACATCTTCTAAATAATAAAATTAGTTTGGTTCCAACATTGATGACTATAGAGATATTTTATTGTATAGTAGTCTTTCCCCTTGCAATGCACGCGTTGCATCAATATAAAGTTAATGTTAGCGTGTTCAATGTGAATAAATAATGATAGATATATTTAAACTTATCTATTTTTTCTTTTCTAAAAGTAGTTGCAATAAATCAAATTAGATGCACTTGGAATAACCAGTTAAAATAAAGTATTGTGATAGACCATTTAATCTATATGCATGTGGATGCCTTCAAAAGATGATGGAAACAAGAATAAAACAATTAATCTATTTTGTTTATTTTTTAATTTTTTTTGGGATTTTAATGAATAATAATTAATGGTCGAAACGGAAATAGAAACTGTTCTTTCTTCGAGAGAAAAGCAAGTTTTAGTATCGAATTTATCTAGATCATTTACACCAGATGGATTTTCAATCTTTTCAATGAAGCGATGCACATGTAAAATGTGTTCATATATTCTTGTTATGCACTCCATAGTGTTGTAGGCAAGATTCTCGCACATTCCATTTTTAGTGTACCTTCTAAACAATGATTCCATAACATGGACATCATTGAGTAAAATGCCCATCGATCAGAAAGTTGACATTCAAGGTTCATCATCAAGTGAAAAATAAATTAGTGACATTAAAAACCACTTTGACCTCTCTCCCAAAAAATGTCACTCTTGTACTCCTGCTCCAAAGTAGTGGGAAAAGTAAAAGGAGAACCAGAGGCAACTTATGTAGCTCCGCCATCAACATCCTAAACATTCAGGCAAAAAACCATCAAATGTCATATATCAAGGAACTTAAACGTGCACAAATGCACACCCACACATACCCACACCCACCACCTTCCAAAAATACATGGATGTACAAACCTGGTAGATAGTGAAACTCAAATTAATGCCAGTACCATTGATTTCTTTCCATTGCACATATAACCTTCACTACAACAAAAATGTTCTTTTGCAACACTCAAAAGGCAACATTCAATCATTGAATGTTGCTAAAGGAGTCTATGGCAACATTCTAATCAATGAGTGTTGCAATTAGTTAACTTTATTGAGTTTTAGCAACATTCTTCAAAAGAATGTTGTCAATGTTACTTTTCGCAACGTGCAATGAATATTGCGAAAAGTTTCACTTTTTGCAACGTTCAGTTTCCCTTTTGCAACGTTCATGTGAACGTTGCGAAAAGGGCAATGGCAACGTTCGCTGCACGTTACGAAAAATGGCAATGACAACGTTCGTTGCACATTGCAAAAAAGGGAAACAGCAATGTTCGATGCACGTTGACGCTGGCCTTTTTCACAATGTGCAGCGAACGTTACCGTTGCCCTTTTTCGCAATGTGCAACAAACGTTGTCGTTGCCTTTTTTCGCAACGTGGAGTGAACGTTGTCGTTTCTCTTTTTCGCAACGTGCATCGAACGTTGCCATTGCCCTTTTTCGCAACGTGCAGCGAACTTTGTCGTTGCCCTTTTTTGCAACGTGCAGCGAACATTGCGAAAACGTTCCACTCTATGACAACATCACAATCCGCAACGTGCGCTCGAACGCTGCAAAAACTCTTTCGCAACTCTTTTTGCACGTTGCAAAAAACTGTTTCTGGTGTAGTCCTTCTCGCAAAAGTCCCATTCCTTTTGGGCATACAACTATTACGTTGATTTTTTTGGGAAGTCAAGGCCAAATGACTGCAAATGGCCGAAAAGGAATCCATGGGAGAGTCCAAGTGTGCTATTTGGTTTCTTGTGGGAAAACACTTTCTCATAATTATTAGCCTGCAATGCATGATAAAATTAAGAATGAATTGTCTCAAAAAATTTGCTGTAATCTTTTTCTCCTCACAAAATCTACTGACCTGTAAAAAATTAAGTTATAAGTGTAATTTTTTTGTTGAAAAATGCAATTAAATTGAATGCAAAATATAAAAATAATGAACTTATACCCTAACCTGTGACATGTATGCATCCCAATCAATTTTCTTGTCTGAAATTAAACAAATCACAAAGGAAAAGTTAATTAAAAAATGTGAACAAGCTTGAATTTACAAGAAATGTAGGTGATGACGAGAGACGATGTATTACCTTTCAATTTGTTGTAATCTCTTTCTCCTCCCAAAAATTCACTGGTCGAGATGAGCAGCGACCCAACACTGGTGAAAAACACGACAACTATTAGAAATAAGAAAGAAGAAAAGAAACGAAATATAGAAGCCTGCTGTGATTGCAGGAAAGTATGAATAGAAACGAAAATGATAGAAAAAAATATAAGAAAATGATATATTCAACATGATATATTTCATATTGAAGATTGAAATATAATCCAATGAATTACAAGGAATACAAATGCTCTATTTATAGACTAATGTCTAACAAACTAATAAAATATCTAACTAATATAGAAGACTCTAGAATAGCTTGTTCATACTTGAAGAGTGAATCTCCTGCTGAGCTGGATGACTTTGCTGCACGTGAATTCCATTTTTGTTTTGCTGTGCTGGAATATGGAATCTGCTGGAAGGTATACTCTAACACACCCCCTTAAAGTGGACTATGAGATCAACAATAGTCTATCTTGAAGATTAAAGTGAATCATGAATGCGAGTACACTTAAGATTCCATTTGATTGAGTGCTCGGAGTTAAATAAGATGAAGCAGGGGACAAAAAAGTCACTCTATAATATGGCATTGAACTCATTCTCTGTCGTATGTTGAGCAAGACCAAAATCTCAAATATTAAGATCACAATTAGCATTCAATAGTAGATTGCTATGCTTCAAATTTCGATGTTCACAACCAGATCTGAAGTTGAACATATGCATCCTCCATCATCATGCATGCCAAGACAAACCATGAATTGACATCCATAAAAGGAGAATATAGACAATGGAATCAGAATCAATTCCATGAACTAGATTCATCATCAATGGCGAAATAACTCATTGATGATGAATAATTGAAGTGGTTTTGCAGCTGATGATGAAGAGGTATTTGGTGAAAACTCCAATAACTAATTTGACTGGATGGTATTCCCATTAACATTTGTGAATACAGTATGTATCACCTTCAGAGAATATTGATCCTTCTGGAATGCTAACAGATCGAGAACATGTACCTTTGTAAAACAAAAACAGCAGGAACAAAAGCAACAGCGGGAAGGAACAAAAGCAACAACAGGAAGCAATCTTATTGCTCTGATACCATATTAGAAATAAGAAAGAAGAAAAGAAACGAAATATAGAAGCCTGCTGTGATTGTAGGAAAGTATGAACTGAAACGAAAATGAAAGAAAAGATATAAGAAAATGATATATTTCATATTGAAGATTGAAATATAATCCAATGAATTACAAGGAATACAAGTGCTCTGTTTATAGACTAATATCTAACAAACTAACAAAATATCTAACTAATATAAAAGACTCTAGAATAGCTGGTTCATGCTTGAAGAGTGAATCTGCTGCTGAGTTGGAAGATTCTACTGCACGTGAATTCCATTTTTGTTTTGTTGTGCTGGAATATGGGACCTGTTGAAAGGTATACTCTAACAACAACTACAGTAAATACCACTAAAATCCCGAGAAATCCATGTTTAGAAAACGTACATCCGTCAATAACAACCTCTGAAGGCCAAAATAGGTACAATGAGATCCATGCAGCAAGTAGGACCAGTAATACAAGTAGTGAAAGATGGTGGAAGAAAAAAAATGATGTTTTGAAGTTCAACGGTGTCTATTAATCGGGAACTTCTCTTGGACGAAAAGAAAATGAAAAAGGAAAGCAAAAGTAGAAGTAGAAGAAAAAAAAAGGTAAATGTGAGGACTGCTTTATGAGATTCAAAGATATTTACCGATGAATAGTACGAAACCATCTTATGAACAGTGTTTACTGTGAAATCGAGTGCTACAAGAATGAAGAGTGAATTAATATTCCCTATTTTAAGAGAGGAAGGATCTAATCGTATTTTTTCCTTATATTTAAACTACTTTATTTATAAAACCTAAAATACAAAAAATATCACATATAAATTCAAAAACAGAGCTCAATCTAATTTTCTCTCTACAATCGATCTATTCTAAAGTTAGGTTCTGTTTGGAACAATTATTGTGACGGATCTTCAAACACTAGAGCTTTTGGTAATAAAGATTTCCTTAACAAACTTTTGATTGTATGGTTATAAATTTAAAAAGTATTTTTTGTAAATATATTTTATTTAATTGGGTAAGAAACTAAAAAAAAGTTATATATATATATATATATATATATATATATATATATATATATATATATATATATTATTAATAAACTTTTATCCTACTTAGTACTCTCCTTAGTTTTTTATAATTCTTTTTACGTCTATAAATCCCTTCTTTTTTTTAAATATTTTTTTTCACCACCTAAGACATATCAACTTTAACCTGATTTCTTTCTATAAGGTTACCCAAAGCGCTCCCTTACAGAATTTCTAAATTAAATTATTCCCTTTCCCCAGTATCACAGAAAGCATCAAAAGGCTCACTCTGGCCAACAGTGTTCATTTTATCTGGGTCACTCAGGTTTAATTTAGAAACAGTATGGCTTCTAGAAATTAAGTTATGCTTTTATGATATGCATAGGATGAAATGATTATGAAATTGAAAACATATAAACACCATATGTTCATAAAATTAAAATTGACAGAAAAAGAAATAAACATGTTTTTTCGGGATTTATAAAAACATAATGAAAGAAAAATATAACTAAGGATTTCTCTTTCGAGAAGTCCCTAAAGGGTCTAAGAAAATACCTTAAAAAGCTTTACACAACTGTTATTGAGAAATTTGTACAATAATTTACAATTTTGGATTGAGAATTTTTTCTCGAGGAGAGTTTTCAAAGGGTTTTTTTGGAGAGCAGAGAGTACACAGGTTGTAAACTTCTGCCTAAACCGTATGAAACTATCTTCTTAAATAGAAAAATTCTTGGGAGCTAATAAGTCCTTTTTACCTTTAGTGGATAAGACACTCACTTCACCGAAAAGCTTCTAGCCAATAAGACTTATGATTTATGGGAATCTTATCTCTTTGATATCTAAAATCTAAAAAGATAAAAAATCTTTGCTGAAGTCAAAAGATTTTAAATCTTTTTATCGTGTCTTCTTCTTCTTGAGGGAATCTTTACTTTTCTTCTTTTCTTGACGGCTTCTTGCATTATTGAGTATCTTCTGACTAGATTAGTCTGTATTGAGATTATGGCGTGCTACTGTGAAAAATGACATTCCACTATCTGAATTATTGTATCCCTCATTATTATCTTCTTCATTTTCTGAAGGGATTTCATCTTCTGTATATTTCCTATCTGTGGAACTTCTGGAATCTCTTTTTTTTTTTTTTTTTTTTTCATTTTTCTTGTCAAGAACTCTTTCAAAAACTTCTTTGACTGTTTTTTTAATTTGTTTTTTGAGTTCTTCATTATTTTTCTTCTTCTTTATTTGGATCTTTTTTCTTCTTCTGGATGAAGTTTCTTCTTCTGTTTTAGCCTGTTTCTGGAACTCTTCAATTTGTGCTATTTTTTTTTTCTAAAGATACAACTTCTTCATTCTGATCTTGTGCGTCTTGAAAATTAATCAAGTCTTGACTGTCTTCAACTATCATCTTTTCTTTGTCTTTTTTAGAAGATTGGAATTCTTGGATCTGTGATGAACTAGCTTTTTCTAAAAAATATTCTGGTGGACTATATTTAACAAGATAATCAAATTTGTCATTGAGCTGACCTAATAGATCCCAAATTTCTTTACTTTTGTCTATAGCAGATTTGTCAGTCTGCTGAGTCTGATTGTCTGATTTAGTAGAGGAATCAACAATCCTCTGAGCTTGTTGGACTTTTGGTAAGTCCATAACCTTTAACGGATTTGATAAATCTTTACTAGTTATTGTTTGAACTGAATTAGTTATGAATTTCTTGGGCTCCATAGTACCTGTTGGATAATGAACTTTTAACCCAACAATTTCTTTTTCTAATTGGACTATCTTCTTTTGAAGTTGGGCGCTTTCTATTGACAAGTTCTGATTTGCCTCATTGATAACCTTGTAATTTCTCTACATACATTCACAATACTGGCAGAAAATATTCTGGTCTTTGCTGGGAGAAAAATTTAAAGGAGGATCTGAATAATTTTTTAAAGAAAGGGATAAATAAAAATTAAATCATATATGTTGTCTAGTTGCATCTAATGCTTCTTGAAAACTTGTAAAACCTTTATAAAGAGGGTATGGAAAAAATTTTATGCAGTCTACAACTTCTATCCAAGAATGAAAAATTCCTGAATTTTTACTTTTAACTACAACATAAAACTTATATTTATTCTTGTTCTGACTAAAGTGTTCTGATAATGCATTCATGCATGCAAGAAAATATTTTTGATATTTAGGATTCCTATTATAGGAGATTCATAAATTGTCTAAAATACATTTCTCTTCTCTAGATAAAGATATATGCGGTAAGATCTTAAAAGAAATATTACTGTTAGGAAAGACTAACAATTCTTGATTACCAAACCTTACTCTGTCTTAGATTATGGGTCTGTTCTGATTGTTCTGATTATATGGAGTCTGAAGTAATGAGTTTGAGGCAAATGAATTCCTTGGTGGAATTCCTGGCCGTAAAGGCCTTGCTCTTGGCATCTGTATATCAATAATATATTAAAAAAAAAAAAAATCTAAGAGTATCTATCTATTACCATCCTACTTAATATATCTACTGCTTTATTATCACTACCTTTGATATGTTCAAATTCTATATTAATTCATGTATTAGTAATTCTATCTATAAAATTTAGCCATCTTCTTCTACTACTTCTTTTTGAATCTGCTTTCATTTTACTAGCAAAAGAACTATAGTTACATAGTCTGTTCTTATAGTTATTTCTTTTTTAGCAATTATAAATAACTCAAAACTATCTAATGCATAATTTACAGCTAATAATTCTGCATCTATACTACTTAAATTACCCTTTTTTTTTATAATTACTACTATTATATCTACATATTCTTTCTGTACTCTTATCTGTATATTTATTGGGTTTGCATATTAATATGGCTCCCCAACCAATCATACTTCCGTCTGTTTCTATAATTATGTAATCTGAGTCTAATGGCATCGCCAATTTTGATAAATTTGTTATTTTATTTGTTGGGCTAATTTTATGTCTTCTTGATTAAAAAATCTTTGTCCTCTAGGAGAAGTCTTTGCATATAAAAGTCCTGCTATTTTTCCTAAATCTTTATAAATGGTCTAGCATAATTTACAAATCCTAAAAATTTCTAAATCTGCTTTAAATCTTCTATTTTATCTGAAAATTCTAAAGTTTTCTGTGCTATATGAGGTTGTAATCTAATTTTTCCCTCTCCTATATTTACTCCTAGAAAATCTATAAATTCTTTAAACAAAATCATTTTTTTTTGCTAATTATTAAACATGCTTAATAAATTCTGAAAACACTATCTGTAAATGTCTTCTATGTTCTCTTCTATTTTTACTAAATATAAGTATATCATCTATGTAAACTACTACAAATTTACTATGTTTGTTAAAAATATTTTTCATTTTTCAGTGAAAAATACTCGGTACATTTTTAAGCCCAAATGGCATTACAAGCCATTCATAATGCCCTTCTGAACATGTAAAAACTGTCCATTTAATACTGTCTGGATGCATTTTTACCTGTCAAAATCCTGATTTTAAATCAAACTTACTAAATATCTTACAATCTTATATCTTATCAACTAATACTGTCTTATCTGGTATATTATAAGCATCATCTATAGTATTGTCATTAAGTCTTTTATAATTAATAACCATTCTACTTTTTCCTTTAACAATTTCTGAATGTTTTCTAACTATAAATTCTGCTGATCTATGTGGACTTTCTCATTTTCTAATTACTCATAATTTTAAGAGTTCTCTTATGTGCATTTTAAAATCTTCTATATCTAAATTTGTTGCTTCTATATTTTTTTGTCTTAATTATGTATTCTGGGTTTTTTTAATTTTAATTCACATAGTATTTTGTCTTTTTCCCAATATTTTAATACATTTTCTCCTAATATTTTCATTTTTTCTAGTATATATATATATATATATATATATATATATATATATATATATATATATATATATATAAAATTTTCTATGTCTTATTCTATTATTAACTTATCATAGATTTTTTCATTATCTATTAATTCTATTTTTCCAAAATCTATATCTTCTATTTCTAAGTTTTCTAAATTTTCTTCAATATTGTCTTTTAATAATAACTGTCAGTCTCTTTCTTTTTCACAGGCACAATTACTATTGTTACTGCTGCTCCTACTATTTCCACTACGCTTCTCTATGCACTTTGATGGAAAATAAGTAGTCTGTGTTGGCGTAAATAATGTATGTTTTTGTAAATGTAAGAAATCTTTAGTAATTGTAATACTTCCATTGTCTTTTAACAAAAAACTTAATCCTATAATAAAATCCGTGTCTTTTACATTTAAAGGTCTAATCCATACAGATTCTTTAGGTAATGTATATTTTATACTTCTTCCACAATTTGTCTCAAAACTGATCTTACTATTTGATTGTAATAATTCTGTATAAGTATATAGTTCTCCATCCATTTGTTGGGCTTCTATTGGATTTTTTGATTTTATTATATATTGTTTTGGTATTAATGTCTTGTTAATTATACAATTACTACATCCCGAGTCTATTAATTCTAAGCATTTTATTTCATATTGTCCTATTCTTATATAACATTTTACTTTAACACTTTTTAAGTTTTTCTGGATTACAAATTACTTGTACATATTCTTTTTGTAAACACTCTTTACTTTGTTCTTCAATTATTATTGATTTACCTTTATTATGTTCTAATATTTCTATTTTATTTATTATTAATTTTTTCTGAAAAATCTTTAATGGTTAATAAAAAATCTGGATTACAACAAATTATTCCATTATTGATATTCATATCTACTTCTGTACTGGCAATCATACTTTTATCTATATTTTTAATTCCAAATTAACTTTATCTTGGAACATTTCTTGATTTTGTTCTTCTCCTGGATTAGATTCTTCCTCAAAATCATCTTGTTTTTGTACTTGATAAAGTTAATAAAGAAGCTCAAAATTTGAATTTTTCTAAGGGTCTATTTGATTGCAAATGTGAAATTTGGTTGGAAAGAAAACGAATTACAGGAAATTGAATTGTCCAAAATTTATTTTACTGAGAATTATAATTAATTGTGTTTTATTGGTATAAATTTTCACCTGAAAAATGTTTAAAGTTTAGTGTCCGTTTGACTTTATTATTCATATAAATTGTCCATTAAATGAGTAATTTTGTTTAAAAAAAAATTGGCTCCAGAATTTGTTCCAATTGCAAAAATAAATAAATAAATATATATATATATATCGAATACCTTTCGTTTGACTTTATTTTTTATGAAAATTGTCCATTAAAGTAATAAATTTTTTTATCATTGGGTCTAAAATTTGTTCCTATAGCAAAAAAAAAAAAAAAAAAAAAAAAGGAAAAGAAAAAACCGGAATTTATTTTCCTACAACTTCAAAAATCAAGAAAATGTACGTGTGAGAGAAAGTGGGAAAATAAATTCTATAAAATATTTCTCCTATAAAACAAGCAAAAAATTGGAATTTGAAATTTTTTTTCTTAGTTCTAGGGAAAATAAAGGTTATCAAACATAGCCTTAGTGAAAATTATACTCACACATGATTTTTAACTTCAAAATCATATTTAAAAGTGTTATATCCAAAAATCGGGTGATAAAAAGTAGGTGTGATTAATTATTTGGGTCTTTAAATAATTTATGATCAATAAATAATGTGATCTAAAGAATGTGAGTTTGTGATTAAATTTGTAATTATAAACCACAATTTATTAAGTTGTGACTGTGAAATATATTGTGACCTATTAAATTTGTTATTTGTGATCAAGAAATAATATGTGACATATTAATTTGATAATTTTGACCGTGAAATAAGTTGTGACTTATAAAATTCGTAATTTTTGATCGAAAAATAATATATAATCTATTAATTTGATAATTTAAATTACGTTTTATAAAATTTATGATTTGTAACTGTGGTGATTGTGACTATTATGTAATTGTTCACGAAAATACATTCGATTTAAACCCACCACAAGTGTACAGTTTGTTAAAAGTAATAAAGTGGACTGATAGAGTCCGGATTGTCGATCCCACAGAGATTGAGTAGTTTAATGATAATTATCTGAGAGCTTTACTGGTCTGTCTGGGATGATAGCCCAATGACTTGTGATATTTGAATAACGATCCGAAGTCTCCGAATTTAGAAATCTCCTGAAGCCTATCTCAGACTCCCGTGTATGCTCAATACTGGAAGTAGAGCCTACCTTGTCTTTTCCTTTTGAAGTTCTCTTTGGCGGCATCCTACGAAAATAAAATGCGAGTGTTAGACCAAAAGTGCAGTTGTTATGATGCAAATATAATAGATATGGAATGATAAGCACATAAACCCCCCAAACTTGCTTCAAAGCGTTTACACAAGTAATGAGTGCATATGGTGGCAAAAGTGAGGTTACAATGCCATACTCACCGAGAATGTGTAAAAATTGAGGGTTGTATTATTAAAATATGTCAACATATAGCTTAGAACACATAAGAAGTGGAATTGATGAATTTCTCAAAATTTCACTCATGATCGACCAAAGACTTTCACCTATGAGCACCATCGAGAAATATCGAATTTTTCCCGAGTATCGTTCGGGCATATGAAAGTCGGCAACCTATTCTAGCACGTATCCAAAATGCAAGTCATTAGGATGTTATATGGGTAGAGAAACGTAGGGGCAAAATAGGTAATGTGAATGACGAGAGCCTAGGCACGACGTGACTAGAGGTGACATGGAGTGACATTACCGAGCCACGGGCAATAAAATGTGCAAAAAATCATATGTATGAACACATAAGGTATGGCATATGATGTATAACCCATTTTGAACCTAAGTTGTCAAATTTCCAAAAATAGTGCATGTTCACCCTCGGGCACCATCGAGAAAACTCAAAATTTTTCAGGACATCCTCCGGGTATATGAAAGTATGCAATGTGTTCTACCACATATCAAAGGTTTAGAGCATTTGGACTTCATTTGGATATGAAACCCGATGGGCGAAGTTGGTGACGTGACATGTACCGTGCCTAGTCATGTTTGTGCCTAAGTGTGTCAAGTGTTGTTTGTGTGATACGTGTTCCAAGTTCTCATAACGAAACACACCATAAACATCTAGAATTAGTCCCTAAAGCATAAAAACTCAAAAATGCACAAAGTCTTTCACTTAGGCAATTTATCAAACATGTTGAGGACATAGAAATTTCTTCAAAATGCTTAAAGTGATGGGTGAAGATTCAAAGCCCAATTTGTAACATATAATAACCACATATTATCACCCATTAATCCAACATCTACCTATCCCCATTATCCTCAACATGTAATCGATAAAACCGTAAGAAGGAAAAGGGAAAGCCAAAACATACCTTAAAACTTTGAGAGAGAAGGAGAATAAGGATATGCTCGACTGCATGCGTGATGATGTGTGTGAAGATGCCTCGTTTTTAGGGAGAAATCGATGATATGAGATGAAAACCTAGGGTGGTGGTCTGGTGTGAGTTCGTGTGCGTGAGAGAATGCCGGTAGTGATATTGTGATGACCCGATCGTGGTTTAAAACAGCACCCAATTTTTTTTTTTAAAAATTTAAACCATGCGACCAAAAACTTGTTCATGAAAATACTTTCGGTTTAAAATCACCGCAAGTGTACGGTTCGTTACAAGTAATAAAGTGGACTTTTAGAGTCTGGATTGTCGATCCACAGAGATTGAGTAGTTCAATGATAATTATCTCGACCTTAACCGAAACTAGATATATTTTTTAGTGTTTTATGCTAAATTATAACCAAACTAGATTATGAATGCTACTATGAATGAATTGGCTAAGTTAGATGCGAATTATCCTATAATGCAATATGAAATTCAAATGTAAATTGATTTACTTAACGATAGAAAAATGCACTAAGGTCACGAATCCCCATGCAACAATCCATTTTAATCCTAGTTTTACAATTTGACAACCCGATTAAATATTAAAGAATCAATGTTCCTATTAAATTTAGTAATTTCTTTCGAGTAATGTTAAACATATCCTATCATACGATCCGACTATATTTTTATGACGAATACAAAAATAAAAGAATGCATGAGCTTTTATGAACACTTAAATATTCACACAAGGCATAGCGGTATATTTCTATCACCTATCGGATCTTATGACAATTTATATTACGTCAAACCTATTTCCCTTCTTTCGAATTCATAAAATAGGTCACCATATTCATATAATTAATGTGCACAATTATTATATGGAAGAAATACGTATAAATCATTCAATTTATTAAAAACGTGTTTATAATGTCAAAAATATAAAACTAAAGATTAAAAATCATGCTACAAGGTTCATCGATCTTCTAGTACAAGAAAAACTAGTCTAACACGCTAAAGAAAGAAAAACAAAAGAAATAAATAAGAGAAGACATCACCCTATCAATTCTTGAAGTGAAATTTCGAATCTTAGAATCAATCTTCTCGTTCTTCACCTTCTTCTTACTCTCTAATATATCAAAATAGGTCCAAATATGCGTAGCCGTCTTTTTCTGGTCGAGTTTAGGGTTAAAAAAGGGTCCAAGATATGTTTCCATAGTTGTTTGAATCAAATAAGGAAACCATAATTTTTCACGTAAAATACTACCATGCAGTCGCGTGGTTATAAACCATGCGACCACATGGTTTAATCAACGTGGCTCCTCTGCCTCTCTGCCCATGCCATGCGACCGCATGGAAGTTTGTACCATGCGGCCGTATGGTACAATTAACTTCCAAGTTGCGTCATTTTGGTCCCCGACTTCGTTCTTCCTCATTTTCACTTATTTTCTTCATTCTCTTCCTTTTAACACCCTTTGATTTCGTCAATCTTGTACTTATTTCATTTTCGTTCTTGATTTGGGTTTCGGGATCAACTTTTGAATAATTGCATCTTAGTCCTTGAACTTTGTCTTTCTTCTGTTTTGATCATTTCTTGCTCGTTTTCACTCACTTTTCGTTATTTCCATCGACACAGTCCTGCAAACACAATTTATATAGAATTAGTTATATTTCAACATAATTGCACTCAATTGTCCATATTTTGTGACCTAAATAAGTTCATAAAACGTACTTATCAGTAACTATGATCATAAATTGTATAGTGTTATGACGTTAATATATTCAATCAATACAATATTATTAATTATCTATTTAATTGATAAATTTTAATTATGACTTGATCTTGAAAACTTAAAAGAATTTTCTTAATTTTGAAACTCCATCTCTTGATTACCTTAAATATGTATACTTCCCCATCTCTTTTGAAGCAACAATTAGTTAGTTTGGTTCACATCAGAAGCTGTAGATTTATTTGTGCCAATTATAGTTTGTGAATTATCATTTGATTTCTGTTTTTTGACATCATTTATTTTTCTTTATATTCCCAGTAAATTCTTTTAATTCTGTATTGTCAACATAATACATCGAGATATACATCTATGGTGTTAAGCTACAAAAATTGATGTTATTATACACAAATGTTTCAGGTGATGAACTTCTGAATCACAACAAAAAGGCTAATTCTGTTAGACTTGTCAATGGAAGTTGATATTAAAAACTATTATCAAATTAGATGCAAATTGAATAATTATAGTTGTTCATGTGATTTTTTATTTTTATTTTTTTATTATCAAATTTGTGTTAACAATGACATGTATGATCAGACATCCGTTGACAATGAATGTTTGAGAAAAAACATTTTTATATTTAAAGTTTGTAATCATTTATATGTTAATTGTGATCCCTTATGACCAAATCTGTTTTAATTATGATCGATTATGATCAAGTCTGTCTTCGTTGTAATTGTTCGTGACCAAACCCCGTCTTAATTGTGATTGTATGTGAGCAAATTAATAATTACTTGGTCACATGCAATCACGTTTTAGACTGACTTGATCACAGATAGTGGTGGTCACGGCTCGTTTAAAAGAAGGCGAGCTCGTGGCTCGTGGGTTGAGACGAGCCGAGTGCTCGTGAGCTCGCCTTTTTCATTTTATTTTTATTTTTATTTTTTGTTTTATACACGTTTTCGGTTTTCTAAATATTTTTTAAAAGATACATTTTTATCTTATAAGTATTTTTATTTTGTAAACAATTTTTTTTAGATAAAATATTTTTTACTTATAACTTATAACTTGTAATTTATAAGTAATTTTAATTATAATGTATTTTTTTATGATTTTATCTTAAAAATAATACTTACTTATAAGTTTTTTGTAATTATAATTTAATTTTTTTACTTATAAATAATTTTTAGTTAATATATTTTTATTTTCAAATTTGTTTTGAAGAAAATATGTTGATTGAAAATAATTATTTTAGAAATGATAAAATAAAAAAAAGGAGAAATTATCAAATGATTTTTCAAAATAGTTTTCATTTTTAAAATAATAAAAAATAAACCCTCATCTTTTATCCAGGTTAGAGACCGGCTACATTAATAGTTCAATTTCGAGTAGGCGAAGTTAAAAATTGTACACGAACAATTTGTTACGTGTATAATTTTATTTAAAAAAAATTATAAAGGTATTAAAATAAAAATTCGTCTTGAATATGGTTAAACTAAATATCACTTACTTGATTACATGCAATTTCAACATATTTATCTTGTAGTCAAAAATGAGTGTCTTGCCAGTCATTCACGCACATTAATGCTTCCAAAATATCTTCTTTTAGTCGACTCCTAATCTCAGAGAGAACCCTAGACCCTGCACTAATAGCAGACTCTGAAGTTACAGTGCTAACCGGAGGTGTTAGTAGATCTTTTGCCATTGCAGAAACTATTGGCCATCAACGTTCATACTTTCGTCAACTACTTCTTCTGAATTTTTCCTTAGTGCATTGTTACTAGTCCAATTATAATTAAAGTTATCAAGTAATTCAACAGGCAACGCATTTGGACTATTACTCGATGTTTGAGTACATGCAGTGTAAGACAAACTACTATTACTGGAGGAACCAAATACATATCTAGTTTGACCATATTTATATGAGTTCATGCCTTCAAATAAATTTAAAATTTCAGCGTCGTCATCTCCTAAATTAGTTGGAGGAGTATTTGTAGAGCCGAATGATACACGAGTAATGTGTACCCATTCGTGAAGCATATATAACATACATTTCAGATAAAGTTGCTTCAAAATTCCTATAGGTAATAGGTACGTTAAAAGTTAAAGATTTTGACATTAGGTTAATTATAAATTTAGTACTCGATAAATTATATTGGGAGTCCATGACGCATGCTAACGGAAATAACATGGGCAAGTTTTCCTAATATTCTCTTAAATTTAATTTCATGGCAATTATAACTGAAGTACAATCGGGATCATTTTTATATCTATCAAAAGCCCTAGAAATTAGATAAAGACGTTGAAGGACCATACAACTAGTAGGATAATAAACACCAGACAAAATATTTGTAGAAACATAAAAACATTTCAAAAAAACTTTAATTTTAATAACTAACCCCCAATCAAACTCATTCAAAATATTATCGTCGTCGTCCCTAATATACCTACTGTTATAAAAATCAGTAATTAAATGTTCGAAACCTTCACATGATTTTAATAATAAATATGTGGAGTTCCATCTATGCGCTACGTCACTAATAAATGTTTTTTAATGCGACACCCCATTTTCGGCACAAAATTTCTCAATTGCTTGTCTACTAGGTGAAATAGTGATATACATTAGTGCATTCCTAATTTGTTGAATTTCATTCTTAACATATTTTAAACCATTTTGTACTATTAAATTTAAAATATGGCATACACATCGAATATGAAATAAAAAACCACCGAAATCGGGTTGAAGTACTCTATGCAATTTATCGATAACAAACTTATTTACAGTAGCGTTGTCGAACGTAAAAGAGCAAATTTTACTCTCGCATTTATATTCTCTAATAATGTTCATAATAACACTAAATATATTGGTAGCATTGTGCAGGTACTCAAAAATTTTAAAAGCAATTATTTTTTTATGCATGATCGAACGTGAGTCTATATAGTGTGCAGTTGCAGCCATATAACCTCTTTTATTAATCACTTCCCATAAATTCGAAGTTAAAAATATCACACTCTCATATTTTTCTAAATCGACAATCAATATTCTCTTTACATTTTCAAAATATTCTATTGTATCAAAACGAAGAGTATTTTGATTTACTCCAACGTATCTTGGGTGAAGACATTCTTTCACAAAAGGTAACGAAATGTTGGTTGTTCTTTTGTGCTAGTGGCAACTTAACTCTAACAACGTATTTCACCATTCATGTTCGAGTTCTTTCCTCCGAATACATCCACGTATTAAGTGGCGCGGTAATAGTAGCACTGTTTGACCAGCAGGAAGAAGATTGGGTGGTTCCCATACCTTTTTGATGGGCCAATCGTTGTTGACAGTATTTACATACCGCTTTGATTTTTGGAATTCCATCGATCACACGACCGGTTTGAACCAATTTAAAATGGTCCCAACATTTTGCCTGTTTCTTTCCCTTTCTCTTCACTCTTGTATCGGTAATTTTTAACACATGTTCACCATCCTGTTCCAAATCAATTGGATGACTAGGATCAGCATCAATGTCATCCAAATCAATTGGATGACTACTTTTATGAACATCGAAATCTTGAATATTTTCTGGAATTGATACTTCATTTAGATCGACAAATTCATTCTCAAATTGATTGTGGGGGCACAAGTGCTTCACCCCCGACTCCAATATCGAACAAGTTTTCAATAAATGAGCGTGATTCCATTTTTGAATAATTGAAATTGAATGTTGAAGAAGAAGAAGTGAAGTAGAATTGAGAAATGAATGAAAATTATGTAGTAGTGTAGAAAATATATTGTAAAATCAATATTATAATTCAATGTTTTCAAAATAAAATGTAGAAGAGTATAGAAATTAGAATGAATGAATAATATTGATAAAGATTTATTTGTAGACTAGAAAGTATAGTAGAGAATAAGAAATTGATAGTAAATTTGATGATAAAAAAATGTTGTAATTGATGGGTATTTATAGAAAGAAAACGAAATTTGAAAAGAAAATAAAAATAAATTAAAGAACTGTTCTGGTCACTGATTTTTTATTTTATTTTTAAGTTTGACGAGGCGAGCAGCTCATCTACGTGACAAGTCGAGCCCGACTCGACTCTTTTGAAATTTCCTAACTCGGCTCGTGACTCGTTTTAGACGAGTCGAGCCCATGAGCTACTCGACTTAATTGCCACTCATAATAACAGACAATCACAATAAAAATAAACTTGATCGTATTTGGTCATAGATAACACAGGTTAGTCATAAACAATAACAACTTACATAGACATGATCACAAATAATAACAACATATATATCTGATCACAAACAATCACATTCTTCAACCGACCCCATCCTAATCGAACACATCTTCATCCCTACCCCACTCAACCATTGTCGGCACCGACAAGCCGTTGTCGCCACCTTACCACCACCACCTCCACAGTCAAGCTACTGTCACTATTACCATCACCATCACCACCACCCCCTCTTCCATAGTCAAGCCACCACGTCACCTAAAATTGCCTCTACCCATACAAATCACACGTACATATTTCCCTAAAAATGAAGATGGTTTTGTGCCACACCTCGATAACATTCCACTAGAGCAAGAATTAAGGGAGATTTCTCTCAAAGGCAGAAGAAAGTGGCCAAAACTTTTGCAATCGCCGCCACCTCCATAGTTAAAAAGGTGAGAAGACCCTTAATTGCCTCTAAAATATCTCGTTGGAGCAAGAATTAAGGGAGATTTATCAAGCCAAAGAGCAACACATTCACTTTCTCATCTGAGAGTTCTGATCAAACTCCATGGGTCCAAGAAGAAAAAAAGGGCAAATTTTTTCTGTTATCTTCATCTTCAAAATCTCTAAGAAGATAAGAGTTAAAAAGTTTTTCTAGCCACAGTAGTGTTGGCATGGAAAATGGGGATGGATTTAGGAAGAATTTAATTAAAGAACAGGAGTGAGGTAGTCTGATATGCGTGGACACCTTAA
This sequence comes from Osmanthus fragrans, assembly GCA_019395295.1. Classification (NCBI taxonomy): domain Eukaryota; kingdom Viridiplantae; phylum Streptophyta; class Magnoliopsida; order Lamiales; family Oleaceae; genus Osmanthus; species Osmanthus fragrans. The sequence goes on along the minus strand of CM033343.1, from coordinate 18,638,893 downwards.
ATAGGGGGTGGGATAGGAGCACTTGGATTTTGAAATATAAAACTTTGTACTTGATATTTTAAATATGAATTTAAAAGATTTTCCTAATATTTTGATGGAAAATGTATGATTAAGCTCTCGTTTGAATTCCATTAAATTTATAATACATTTTTTTTTTAATCACATATTTTTTAATAAAATAATATTATGCATAAATAAAAAATTTTCATTCTTTTTAATCAGACATTTAAAAAAAATATTATTTTAAAAATTATAACATTAAATAATGAAACTTAAAGAGGGATTAAAAATAAGTGAATAAAAAGAAAAAAAAAATATATTTTAAAAATAATGATGAGGGTGAAAACATTAATGGGGAATTTTCAAAAATGTCCATTTTTTTGATAATGTACCAAAAAACTTCATTGCCACTTGATTTTATCAAAAATGTCACTTTTTTGGTATGAATAGTCTATTTTACCCTTTGACCCAAAATTCTCACATATCTAGGAGCATTTAATGCTCATTAATACCAATCTTTCACTACCATTAATGCCTTGATGTGATTATTTGATTTGAATATTATAAAAATTAGATATATGTATATTATATTTGTTAATATGAATTTTCGTAATAAAAATAAAAGTATAATAATTTGTTGTCTTCTCCACTCATATTTTTGAACTCCATTAACATTAGAAATTTTTTTTCTACATTTTCTTCACTCCTTAAGAAAGGTCTTGGACTCTACATTCATTTTAAGAGGTTAGTTCTTAACAATTTTGTTATTATTTAAGTAAATGTTCAATATAAAATGATCACATATATTTGAAGGTTTTTAAACAAGTGTTGATGATGTTATGTGATTTATGAAATATTTTGTAAAGGGAAAATGATAACATTGTCATTAAGGAAGCCCATTGAGTTATTAAATGGTGTCAAGGTGTTGTAGTTGAGAATTCATTATGACCATTAATGTAGCCAACTAATTCTTCCAAACTACCATGTCTTGTGTCAAGTTTTAAGATTTTCCCGACACCGGAAAATGTGTACCGTTTTTAGGGCTTTCCGGCGAAACCCGACAGTTTAAATGTCGAACCCCGACATGTTGAAGATGTCGGGAACGACATTTGAAATGTCGATCCCGACATTTTCAACATGTCGGGGTTCGACATTTAAACTGTCGATCCCGACATTTTGTATCTGTTGGGTTGAAGTGTTCAACTGTCGTATGACACAGTTGAACACCAGCCGTAAGAATTTATTTCACCGGGATTTTATACTTGATGTAAAAATTGGAAGTTGGACGTGCGTGCATGTTATTACGTATCGGCATATTCATTGTTCATGTGATTTATCATTGCAATCCCAAAATTTCAGGTATGTACAATCATTTAAGATTTATCGTGTCGCATGGAGGCAATTTCATGAATGTCGATGACGAATGGAAGTGGACAGGGGACAAAACAACTTCCCTTTTAGTGCGGAGAAGTATTAATCTAGCCGGACTTTTGTTAAGGTTGAATGACAAACTCGGTATCGTCAATCCACGAACTAAATTGGAATTGAAGTTCAAAGTCCCAAACATGAATATACCCCCAGCAGAAATACGAGAAGATGAAGACCTACAATGGTACATATCAGTGCATAAGGAAACTGCTGTATGCGTTACTACTGTAGAAAATGAAATACCAAGTGTTGCCAATCGGCTAGATTCTAATGTTCATGATCGATTGTATGCCGCAACAAATGGGCCTGAACATGTAGAAAGTGATGAGCATAATGTTGGTCGCGGTTTGTCGAACACCTATGCACCCGAATATGGAAACTTTGTGGAATTCGGAGCTGCACCATTAGATGAGAATTATGAGGACAACCCGTATGATGGTGAAGATGCTCCTAATATTCCTGTTGTGCACGACGACTATTCGTCACATTCCAGAAGTTCGGAGCTATGCAAATTACTTGAAACTGTGCATGCATCTAATCTCGCCGAAAGGAATATATTCTTCAGCAAGAATGATCTGTACTTGAAAATTCGTGTACTCGCTCTGCAAGACAAGTTCCATTTTCGGGTAAGTAGGTCTAGCCTCCAAAGGTTAATTGTTGTATGCGCAGACGACAGTTGCAAGTGGATGCTACGTGCTTCATGTGTGAAGCAGTCTGCAATGTTCATTATCCGTAAATTTAACAACGTGCACACATGTTCAGTTGAGTTCCGGCGTAAAGCACATCGACATGCCACTACTTCAGTAATTGCCAAGCATATTTTTGGGGAAACTTGATAACCCAAACCGATCATATGATCCCACGGCTATAGCACGTGACATGGAACGTGATTTCGGTGTGAAAGTCAGTTACCAAAAAGCACGTAGAGGGAAGGTTAATGCTTTACATATGCTACATGGTACACCGGAGGTTAGTTTTCAACAACTATCTTCTTACTGTCATGTCCTAGGAGAGATAAATCCGGGGACAGTAACCCATATAGAAGTCGATTCTCGTAATAGATTTCATTACTTCTTCCTAGCTTTCGGTGCAAGCATTCGTGGTTATTTGCAGTACTTGAGGCCCGTAATTTGTGTTGATGGTAGTCACTTGAAAGGACCGTACAAAGGAACACTGCTGCTTGCAACTGCTCAAGACGCCAACAAACAGATTTACCCCTTAGCATGGGGCATCGTGGATGCCGAAACAAATAAGTCATGGATGTGGTTTTTGTCGAACTTGAAAGATCTTATAGGCGACTCAGATGAACTAGTTTTCGTTTCAGACAGGAAAACTAGTATCGAAAACGCCATTGCTCATTTATTTCCTTTGTCTCACCATGGATGTTGTATGTGGCATATGGAAAAGAACTTAATAAAGAGGTACAACAATGCAAGTACAATATTCCTATTCAAACGAGCGGCTACAGCTTATCGTGTCGAAGAGTTTGACAGACTAATGGGACAGATTCGGAGGATCAGTGAACGCTCGTACAATTACTTGGAGCGAGCAGGTTTTTCATCTTGGTCACGAGCACGGTTCGTCGGACAACGCTACAACATTATGACAAACAACAACGCAGAATCATTGAACTCCATGTTGCGACACGCCCGTTCGTTACCTATAACTTGTTTGGTCGAACACATTCGGGCCACAGTGCAAAAGTGGTTTTACGAGCGACATATCAATTCCACCGAATGTACAACCACATTGTCAGCGAGGATGGAGAAAGAGTTAAGGACTACTTTCGAAGCTGGTACTAGGCTTCGAGCCCACGGACTAACAGTGAACTTGACTCAGGTGGGAGTAGCCAATGAAACCGACATTGTAGACTTCTCCGACAACACGTGCACTTGTCGAGAGTTCCAACTTAGTCGCATGCCATGTGTTCATGCAACTCGTGCGGTATGTTTGACAGGCAAATCATTGTACAACATATGTTCACCATATTACACTTCAGATTACTGGAGGGGTGCCTATAGCGAAGCTATATATCCTTTGATGCGGGAAGTGGACTGGGTCGTGCCGACAGAAATTGTTACTACTCCTATTTTGCCCCCTGGTGTACGTCGTCCTCCAGGTAGACCGTCAACCCGACGAAAACGATCAAGATATGAGTCCACCACACGACTTCGGAAATGCACACGATGTGGTTCTGTTGGTCATAACCGGACCACATGTTCTAACCCCATTCCGGCTCAACCCGTGTGAACCCGTGTTATCAATTGTATGGGTGTAATTGTTAAGTTACTTGTTACAAATGTGACTTTCATGTTAAAATCAGTCTTCGTTTTTTTTAATTAATCATCTACCTGTATGCTTTTGCTGGTCCCAATTGTAATATGTACTTGGGTTCGTGTTAAATGTTCCATTACACACGTGTGGTTTTGCATGTTGGAATCCATTTTTTTATTTCGTCACCTTGTCATGGGCTACCATTACAAATAAAGTTGTGCCGGCTTATGAACCATTTACTCCAGAGTCATGGGCTACCATTACAAATAATGCTGTCGCTGCTTTATGAACCAGTTAGTACAGAGTCCAGAAATTTTAAATTTCAGTAAAAAAACAACTTACACACATATTGCATATATTCCCGACATTTCATCTGTCGTACCCCGACAGTCGAGTCCTGTAATTCTCGACATTTGGTCCGTCGGGTTCATTTCAAAATTACAAAAACGGGACTTATGTTCTAATTTAGCATTTTGGACTACCAAGACCATTTCTTCCCGAACAAAAGAGTAGAACAAAAGAGTAAACTACAGCACCACAAGGTTGGATTACATTCATGTGCGACGTCATGCGTCATCGACACTAGAACTATCTTCGCGTTCATTGGTATCCGAATCAGAGCTGATGACTATGACCTCCGGACCCGGTACGACCTCCACATTGTCTTCATCCTCCGATGCCTCTTCAGGTGGCCCAACGAACTCGGCCAATGAGTCCACCACAGCCCTTGGTGAGTTTGTCTCGTTACTTGCAACCTCGTCCAAGTTCGCAAACGGAACAACCGAGATGTCTCTCCTACCACGTGGACGTTCTTCTTCCTCATCGTCGGAAGAGATAATAATGGGCCATATTGGGGAAGAGCCAGGGATAGGGGGATCCTCGTTCAGGTCGAACGTTGAATTGCTTCCCGTTGATGAAGCGTTTATGCTCATTTTGCTCCTGGTTTTGTTACCTTTGGAACCTTACAGAATCTTATGAGAAAGGAGTATGTCAAGACACTAAGTACTTTCAATTGAATGTGGCTTGCTACTTATATCACATATTTGGGAGGGAAGCATTCATTGGCACTTGCTCCCCCAACCACCACACACAATCCACGTCAAGGAAAATTCATGTTTGATTGACACCATGTGAATTGATTGTTCACCCTATCTATGTTTATAGACCTTTGGTATGGAAGAAAATATTTGTAAAATCTACAAAATCTGTACTTTTATTATTTTTGTGTACCTTCCCATACCATGTACAAGATGGCTTCAATTACTATCATTAATGGATACAAAACTTCCTGAATATAATTTCCTGCTGTTTTGTACAAGGGCACGTATGAAGCAAATTTTTATTCTTTCTATATCTATTACAACTATTACTTATTCTACATCTTCATTATATTATCTATTCCTGTAACTTCATTTCAGCTACTTGCAAGGGGTTATGCATTATCTAATATTAATAATCTTCACCAGTAAACAATAAATTTAACCAATAAAAAATATCCCGTCAAACACTTACGATAAAACCCAATATATAGATTGTAGAAGAAATATACTTGCACATGACGTAACAAGACTGGGCATGTACGCCAACTCATAGTTTGGCCAATTCTAATGCAAATTCACAATTGTTAATTACATGCTTCTACGCCCCTAAAAATTGAATAACGTTTCACAATTGTCATTGTTTCGCATCAAACCAAAATAGAATATTCCCCAATGGTAGTGTAATATCTTCGCAATACTCTACAAAAATCGTCACATGTTGACTCCTGGACGCGTGTTGAGCAAAATCGGGCAACCACAATCCGTACATGACAACCTTCACAACCTGCTGGGAAAAATGTGAATTGTTAGAACTCCATTTACAGTACTGTGCACCATGTCACACTAAAAAAATTCACACATTACATTACATTTACATATAGCATTCTTGTTGCCTATTACTGACTGTGATACTGAAAGGAACAAAGTACAGCTGATATCATTTTAACATAATGTATCAAAATTCCATAGTTTCCAACATAAGTAGCACCATATGAAAATTGAGATCATGAACACAAAAAGAAGTTTCTAGTGATTATAGTTTTGCGATTTCAGGAACAAGTTTTAATGTTTTGAATGTATTCAAGATGATGAAATAAATGATCATCAATCTAATTTCCAGTACATTTACTTGATGATGAATGAAAGAATACCCAAAACCATTTTCTGGGATCACGACCAGGTTTAATTTCATTTCTAAAACCTACAACTTTAGACAACATTTTCAACAAACCTCTTTTCAACAGACGCTGAAGGGGAATTAAACCAAGGCAAAATCAACAATAACGTTGAACAATAGCCGAAGGCAAAATCATCAAAAAATAGACCATTATATCAAATGGGTTATCTATATAAATAATGCCGAATCAGAGAAACAGAGTTTGATGAACCCCAACAACACGGGTGGCATGGCCAAAACCATGACCAGTCACATAATAAGCGAAGAGAAGAGGATGCTTTGTTGACTCCTCAGTACCCATAATTCCTAGGCTTGATCGACTTGAAGAAAGGAAAATTAGTTTTGAATTTTAACTATAGAGTTTTAAGAAATTTTAATAAGCATCTGACACGGCTGAGAAAAAAACATCCAATCTCAAATCCACCCATTGGAAATTTCATTTACCATTGCAGCCCTCATTTTGACACCTACTTTCAATGGTCAGTTGGGAATATTTGGAGGTAAAATAGGGAAATTATAAATAGCCTTGATAAAGATGTTCTTTTCTTTACAAAAGATTCTTCCCTTGACAGGTATATGAATTAGGAGAAATGTCATACATAAGAGGTATATGAAACTTCCTAAACCCACCTAAACCCACAAAGTAAATGAATGACTCAAATTCTTTCCTTATAGAAAACCAAAAATGAACATAAAGGGTACCAAAACCATATGAACAGGCAGCAGCAATAGTAAATGAATGAAAACCACACCATAAGCTAAAATGATTATACAACACATAACAAATAAATGATTTATCAAAACAAAACTGAATATTACCACACAGTGAAAACAACAAACATCCGTTCCAAAAGTAATGAAAGACAAAATCTAAACAGGCGACATAGCATGTAATAACTGTAAATGGAAGGAAAAACATTTTATCTTCAAGTTGTATGCAAGCTTAGTTCTGGAACTCTCATCATTTTATCTACTTAATGGGCGAATTCGAAAATCACCTATTTCTTCGCACGCTTTCCCATGCCCCTTGTGTATGGCGTCCGTGTAGTGGCTGCTGGCCGTCGAATGCGTGCCGAACGCCTCCTCTTTGTGGTAGCAATTGCCCGATCTTTGCCGGGAACTTTGTCCGCAGGCAACAACTCATTGTTCGGGGCTACATTTAAATAGTTTGAACGTACTTAGCACAACCACTGCATTCATGGATTTAGTACACTACAATCACAAGAAAAATTAAAAAATGTTCACTTACCGTCAACATCTCCTACATTCGACAGGGCAGCGATTTCTTCTACATCTTCGTGAGCCTCTGCCGGACTACTTAATGCACCATCGCCTGTAATGCACCAGAGTAAAATAATTTTCTGATATAATGGAATTGGTACACTACACTTACAAGAATTAATTTCCCAAGTTCGCTTACCATCAACAGATGCTGGGGTCGACGGCGCCGCGTTGTCGACGACATCATTGCGCGGCTCTGTCGGACTAGTGACTGAACCATCGCCTATAATGCAAAAGCTTAAAATTATTTTACTTTCTAAAATATTTTTAAAAACCAATACATGATAAGACTTACCAATCGGTTCATGTACATGCTCGGCCAACTCTGTCTCCTCACCAGCGCTACCCATGCGGAATCCTAAAAATGATTATAGTATAAATATGAGATAAACATTGCAAGCGAGATTACAACAAAATACAGTAACCAACTAAGCATTAATCCGTAATGAGTACCTTGCCCATCCATTTCAACAATTGGCTCGCGATGTTCGTGGTCATCCTGGGATGGTAAGCTTGGTCCAGCGGGTACATCGTCATTGGGAAACCTTGCTGTGGCTAGGAAAAAAATTGATAATAATGAAATAAACAAGTTAGGGAACTACACACAATGGGATTGGTATATAAAAAATTGGATCCGACAAGGTTGGATGGAGAATATCGTGAAGCTCGGGACAAAAGGTGCAGTTCATTGCGTTACGTTACCTGAAACACTTGGCGAATCGACGACATGGGCTGGCTCAGCACTTCCCGAAGGTCCATATGGGGGTAGGCGGGAGGATATGAAGTCCTTCAGCTTGCTGAACTCGTCGGTGACGTGCTTCATGATTTCGAGCTTCATGGTGATCTGGCGCATCTCTGTCAACGCACGATGACCGTATAACATTTCCTCAAGCTGGGCTCTGGTAAGGCTAGCACCTTCATCAACCCGAGGTCTTCGACCCGGGGAAGGGACGTGCTCGTGAGAAGGGGGCATATTACCCGAGATATGTCCGCGATCGTCCTTGCTTATCTCCCCACTCTCAGAACTGTCGTCGTTCCTCTCAGAACCGGACCCACTATCGCTGCCATCACGACTGTCTGAACTGGCGGTCTCACCTTCTGAACTGCTGCCATCGCCCTCCTCACTGCCGGATGTACCATGTGCTGAAGGCTCCTTGCTAGACTGTTGGGGGGCTCCCTCAATTGCAACGTCCTGCTGTGCATCTCCACGCTCTGGCTCTGCATTGAATTGTGGCACCACGCTGTTTATGACCAACTCGTCCAACACGGGCACAGGACGATCGTCATATGGCACGAGCGTGGACATGTAGGGTTCTGCAATCTCGGTGGCCGTTGGCCGAAGCGTGGCATGCACGTGAAGCTGCAATAACATAAAGATGGTCAAAATCTGAAGTAGGAAAATAATTTATGTCTACCAAAAACTGTCAACATAATGAAAGGAAAAAAATTTAAAGTATTGCAAGTACCGGTGCCCTCTTGAAGAACGCGTCATATGTACGCTGCTGTGGTTGTTTAGCGCACGACCAGCAGAGCAGCCGTGGAGACCGTTCAGAAACCCGTACAGCGAAGCGTTGGCCAAGCTCAGGCATAGCCTCGTAGGCCCAAATCTATCGAAAAAATGAATTACATGTCAATTCGCCGACATTCACTTAATACATATGTAGGGGAATATGCAAAATACAACATATAGAAAATTAATGGAGTACCTGCATCGCGATCGGAAAGCCGTGTAATGTGTAAGTCACCTCCTTCTCTTCCAACGCCCTCGCATCGACGAATTTCCTAGCCCATTTATTATGGAAGCCCTTCAAGAGACGCCTATAGCCTATTCTGCCCCAAGGGTAAGAAAAAAAGAGATCGAGATCGTCGACGATGGACAAAGTTTCCTGATCAATACCCATATTATTGTCAGGCGCATTGATAATTCCTTCGACGAGAAGGACAAGCCCCAGCTTGTATCTATCGGGTCGTGGGGTCGACGGTCGCACCATCGCCTTCTCTAGGTGGGCACACGAAATCTTATCGACAGTCTTGAAGTATCGATCCTTCAGTCTATGCTTCTCCAACGTTCGGGTCAACTGCTCACCTACGGGAATCCTGACACAGCGAAGACCCGTCACAAGTGCGTACTCTACCATGCCAAACCTAGTGTAGTGCCCTTGCACGTTGAACCACAACTCATGTTCCTTCCTAGTTCGAATCTGGTGGAAAACAAGAGCCTGAATGAGCTGGGCTGAGAACTGGATATCCGGAACATCGGCTAAGAAGCCGAGGCAGGAGTTCCGGAAATCAACGAGTTGGCGATCATCTAATGTGTCCAGTACTTTTTTCACGTATTTGAGATTGCTCCTTTGCGAGATATGGGCCCGCATACGTGCATTCTCGGGAACAAGAAATGGAAATTCCATAGTTTCTGCAAAACAGGTGGACCACATAACTAATGTCAGAACGGATAAGACTAGCGAACTGAATAACATGTAATGTAGCAATAGTATTATCAAAATGAAATAATACAAATAGCGAATACTTGTAAAAAAAAAATTGTGCCAACCAGATTGAGTTACAATTTGGAAAAATAATTAAGGCATGCACCATCTGTCGAGAATTACAGCGCTCAAATGTCGAGATACGACATGTCATCTGTCGAAAGTCACCGAAAACGTCGAGAATTGACATTTGAAAACATGTCGGGAACGGCAGTTAGCAACAATGCTGCCTATGTGGAGGAATATATCGAAACTATGGAATTGCCTGGGATGGAAGGTATGCGTAGAAATCAACTAAAGATGACACGTCCTCCAGAATGAGGCTGGCAGATTCCCAGGCAATTCTTAAGGTATTTGTGTACATAAAACAGATTAGGAAAATGCTATCATTAATGGATTCAAGAAAGCACATTAATCAAACTGCCAATTCCAAGAATCTATTTTCCGTTATGGTCATGTGAAGCGTAATGAAATATATAAAAATGAATATTAGTTTTGAAGTGCAAAAAAAAGCCGGAATCTAATAAGGGAAAGCTAATCGAAATAAAGGCTCAAAACAAGTAAACAAAGCGTCGACCAATGACATGAACTTCCTACTTCAGTATGTTCTGCAAAACAAAACTAGTAAACGAAAAAAGTCGGAAGAACAATGTTTTCTTTTTACATGACGGAAAATCTAGGAACGAACATGGCAAGCAAATGTCAAATATCGAAATTGCGAGAGATAGAATGTAAGGTTACAGGTAAAACAAATGACTTGGTCTTGGAATATGATGCTTGGATCTTCACCTAATATTAAGGTGCGAAAAATGATCGTTGTTGGAGAACAAAAAGACATTGTGATGTTGTTTTGACAACTCATATTTCAAATATCACTCATAACCTCAATATTGCATATCAAAAGACATATCTTACTGAGATTCCAGGTGTATTAACATACCAATCGGTTGTAGGAGCCACTAAAGAATGGTTTGCTTCCAGCTTAATGATCATAGATGATGACCGAATTGCTGAAACCATAGAATTGGGCAGTTAGTATATTTTGTCAAACAAGTGCACAGCAAAAGGGGATAACCTTGAATGCCACAAATGAAACACTTATTTCCCAATGAAATTAGAGAATGCAGTACAAGAAATTAATGTTATAACTTAGTTACATTGGAAGGCAAAACATGGAATGGATAACCTTGAATGCCACAAGTAAAACATTATAATCTATTCAAAAGTACTGAGTAAACCACTGATCCATTAATTGCTAGAATACTCGTAACCCAACCAATTAAAAACCAACACAAGAAACAGTGAACGAAACCAAACACAATTTTTTTTCTCTCTCTTTCCCATACTTTCACACAAGTATGTACATAACATAAAACTTCAAGAGTTTGCAATAAGTTTAAACCAACGTACATCTTAGGGGATGAGGGAAGCTATAGTATTTGAAAGAAGAATCTAAACCACTGTTAAAAGGAAATCTGCATCCTGCTTTCATCTGTTAGATGAAGACACTGAATTGAGAAGTTGAAGTACACCTTCTTCCTTTTGGCGCATGAGAGAGGTGGGTTTGGATGCCTGTTTAGATGAAACAATAGCACCTGCATTAGATCTATGCACGTTTATATATGTAAAGAAATATGTATTTATATGTTTATACCTTGATACCGTGCCTATGTATGTGCATGTATTTATATTTGGAGACCTTTTCAACCTACATGTGTATTTGACAAATCATCATAGTCCTTAATTTTAAATGATCTAATGGTATATATTAATGTTATGAAATTAAAATAATAATAATAATAATCATCTTCTCCACCCCCACGCCCCCCTAACACCAGTGTTGCCACCACATTGCTGCAACTCCACACCGCCACTACTGCTCCTGTTGCTGGCGAAACGAAGGGGGATTGCTCCCCCCTGAATTTGCAGATTCTGGCTGAATGTCCAGCGAACAGGGAGAGAAATCTCCCCTGATTAAGGCGATGGTGGTAATGGTGGAGTGGAGGTAAGAGTGGGGTGGCATGAAGAGGATAATTAGTTTTTTATTTTTTATTTTTTCATTTGGTTAAAATTATGTCTACAATGTCAGATTAATTTAATTTTAAGGCTGTGATTTGTCAAATACATTTGGCAGACTATTGGTAGGTTGAATGGCCCCCTTTATGTTTAACGCATAAACTTTTTTGTATTATGTTATGTTTATATAATTAGGGAGGTCATGATGTGGGTGGGCATTTTATTCCTCCACTTTAGTTATAATTTGGAAAAGGGCTAGTTTTACCCTTGTGCTTCTAAACTGCCACTGTTACCAATATATGTCAATGATAGGTTAACTTAATGAATTGTTTTAACTAGACTTCTCTTCTATAAAATTCTGACTTGAAAGGATAGTTTTATCCTCGTCCTTCTAAATTGCCGTTGTTACCAATATATGTTAATGATAGGTTAACTTAATGGATTGTTTTAACTGGTGAGTTCTCATCTGAAAAAATTGATTTAACTTATCATGTATAAGACTCAAGAACTATAAAAACAATAAGTTTAAACTATTTGTGATAGAAGAGGTTGGAGCCCGTTGCTCTGTCGAGAAATAAGCATTTGATTTTTACTGATCCAGCTAGGACTAGAGCAATTTGAGAAAATTGCTTGCCTCTAGTTTGATGGGATAGAGAACTAGCAGCTAGTGCTAAACTCCAGTGGATGGGAATTCCATTCGACTCAAGTTAGAGTATTGGGTTCAACTGTAGTACATTTTTATTATTTTGGTGAAAAGTTTATCCTGGTTTACCTTTCACCAGAAGCCTGGGGTTAAAAACTAATCAGCTCCCTCTCTGTTTTTCTTCAATTTGTATCTGTTGTTTTTGTCCCAATTGTAATATAATTCACAACTGTGTTTGTTTCCAGTTACTATGTTGATTCGTGAAAATTTAACCACGATATTACTAAGTTGTTACAATTTCCATTTGCTGGGTCTCAAAGTTTCAATTTTTTGGTTTATTTCTGGGAATTAAGAGACAGCTTATATGGAAATGAAGGAACTTCTATTCTCTAATGTTTCCAATCAGTTAAAGAACATTATAAACAGTGCACAAAAAGAGTGAATGAGAGTGAGAATATGCACTTAAATGTGAACTCCTTGTCGAAAAGAAAATGATCCATCAAGCAACCGATACCCATCAAAATATTTGAAAAGCATATGTTGCAAAAGTAATATGTTGTTCATTGGGCTTACTGAAACGAGTCCGTGCCCACTTAGTGAAGATTGTAGAAGGCGGGTGAGCTTTGAATCCCGATAAGGAACATGCGCTGCCTTCCCCTCACTCAGTTTTCCAATTACCTTCACCATGTAGACAATGTCAAAATATGATATGGAAATAAAAAGGAAAAAGAGGAGTTCAACAAAATTGTAATCTAGAAAATAAATCTCAATCCAACATCATAATACCAATTCAAAATAGAGTGAAAGAGAAAGAAGCGCTACATGGAAAAAGGGGATAGAAAGCCCTCAAAATTAATGAAAAAGAAAGCATGATATAACACATATTAATAGCAACTACATATGCCCCATTTCAACCAAGATGTAAATGTACTTTGCGTGTGTGCTGCCTCTCTATTAAACATCACATGGTAATAGCAGTTATTCAGGATTTGAATACAAGGACGCATTTATGCATGTGCCGCATGAATTGCAACACTTGCGTAATCTGTGCTGTGCGACATAATTAGACAAATTGTACATCAGATCAAATATCATTAATGGCACAATCTATTCCTTGTGTGGTTGGTGACTGATATGAGACAGGATTGAACCATATAACGAAGATAATTTTCACTTCTTTTTAATATTAATATTAGCTAGTGCTGAAAATTCTCCCGACCCATGGGCATCAATTATCCAACCTGGGTTTCAAATTACAGAAACAGAGGGGCCTTTTCCAGAACCCCAACATATTGATAGTTGATAACAAGACAAATATTTACAATTTGATTCAACTTTTAATACAACTCAAGTAAAGCAGTATTCAACACTATAACTGCAAATAAACAAATATCAGAAGTAAATGTCTACAGCTCAACAATACCATTCTCCTATTGTGAAACCAAAAAAATCAATAGAAATAAGCAAATTTATTCAGTTCATGTCCCTGGTCGTCTTTCTTTAAAAAAAAAGGAACAAAAAGCACTTCTTATAACACATTTTATTTACTTAAGTTGCAATAATTCTTAATTTCACCCTTCCAATTTGCATAAATCTGTTCCCCAAAAGGCAAAACCCCTTTGAGTTGAACTTAAGGCCATTCAAAAATTTCCATCAAGTGAACCACTTATTCTCCAAGTGATCAGAACACGTAAAATAACAATATTGCATCGTGTTTATCCATAAACCTTTTACATATTTTACACAGCACGCCATAAATTAATGACAATCAAGATAAAATAAAACAAATAAACGCTGCATCCCAATTTCGTTTATATATTCTGTTTCAAAAATCATCTTTCGGAGAAAAAAGAAATACAATTCAAACAATTAAACCAACAAATAACACCCTTTTTACCGACACAGATTTAATTTAGTATCCCGAACAAACCATCCCCATATTTGCAACAGACTATTGCCAGATTTGAGAAGTATCTTTATGATAAACTCACTAGATTGAAGAGTTAGAACAGTTGATTATCTTACATTCTAACAAGAACTCTTTCAATTCAATTTCATCCTTGTTGCAGTCTCTACCCAAAGTAATGTCAAATTTACATGACTTTTTTGTTCACGTTGCTGCAAAGGTAATCTTTCCCTCCCTAGGTTGTAATTGACGAACTAACACACTGTGGTTTTACAACTTTCAGTTATCCCATGCTTTGTGCATTTGTTTGAAATCTAATTGGTTCGATTAAAGGGAAAAAAAACAATTTACAATATAAAAGATGAAAATCAAACCTTAATTCCATTATCATCTCAACCATCTAACTCTATTTGTGTGTTTTTTAGAGAGTGGAGAGTGGCAGAAAAATTAAGATAGAAGAAGCGTACAGGAAGTGAAGTTGTTCGAGTGGGTTAGGAAGTTGTTTTAGCTGAATCGCGATTCAACTAAAACAACTTCCCACAACAATTCTTTGGTTGCAAAATTTATTAACACAACAATACAACTTACCCAACAACAATCAAGCGTGGTCGGCGGCGGGAAAAACCTCGTGGAGCAGCCGGTCGGAGTACCCAACAACAATCAACTCTCGGTCGTCTAGCAGTCGGTTTGAACGGCTTCGAGAAAGGATGTGGAATCGAGATTTTTGTGTCTAGGTGTTTTGTTTGGAGCAGCCGGTGTGCGAATGACCTTCTATTGTCAGAGCTCCGGTAGGAGACGGCGGTTGCAACGGTGGATTTTCAGAGAAGGGTTGTAGTGACTCCGGTTGTGTTTGAACAACATTAGGGTTCTTGTGTTTGGCGTGATTCTTCTTTGTGTAGGGCTGCATACTTTCTTTTTTCCAATTTTCGAGGTATAGCACTTCACCATTTCTGCACGCAATTAAGCTGACAATACAGAGCTATTATGTACAATTGTAGCATAAGTCAAAAACATTTATTAGGGGACATGGATGGTATTCAAATTTTTAGTAAGGGCAAAAACGTACAAAATTGACAATTTTGATATGCCCCAAAAAAAGTGACATTTTTATAATTTCATACAAGAAAATGGACACTTGATGTAATTTCCTCAACATTAATTGCGTGGCTATAGTAAAACTTTGAGCATAGTAAAACAAAAAAAGATTAAGCGCGGGCCCATGGTAAATCGTTTAAACTTTGACCATGCGTGCTTTCCACTCTCTCAATAAGCGCGTGTCCATAGAAAAATTAAGCGCGTGATCAGACCAGTGATTATCAAAACCTAGCTCTCTCTCTCTCTCTCTCCATTTCTCCTGTGCACGGCGACTGCGTGTAAGCAAGTCGGCCGATCAGTTCTGTTGTCGTCTGACGGTGGGTTGTTCATCCTCTGAGCTCAGCGTCGATTTTTTTTATTTTTTTTTTCAGAAGAAGCAATCAATGTGTGCTTTATTATTGTATAGCTAGCTGTTGGTGTTGTAGGTTGTAGCGGTGAAGTTCAATTTAAAATGCTGGATAACCCTAGCATGGATTCAGCAGCTACTACTGCGAATATTGCCACCATCAGGCGCTACGCTCCTCCCAATCAACGGTACTATCGAATTGTCTACTTATCTCTCCCTGCGGGCGTGTGTGAAGTTTTCTTTCTTTTTCTGTTTCTGTTGATTTGGGAAAAGTATTGGAATAATGGAGTGATTGTTGGGTTGGGGTGTTGACCTGATCATTTGTTGCTTGCTTGTAGGAACCGATCCCTCGGAAGACGCAAATCTGGAGGAGGTATGAGTCCAAGCAATAATTAGGTTACAATATATGCTATATTGGTATGGCGTTGCTGATTGCTGCTCCTTTCTATTTCAAGCTAGTATATGCTTCTGGTTTAGGTTATTTCTCTTTCACTGATAATTTGAACTCAGTACAGTAATGTTCAATTCATATCAGGGCTAAGAAGGAGCTCTAAGCCTAGTTCGGATGATAAGGTCATAACCTAGATGATCCCTGTTGAAATATATTTTGTTTACTTTTTGGCTAGTCTTATGACTAATTCAGAGAAATAGATGCATAAGAGTACCATGTGGAGACTCAACCCAACCAAGTCATATTGCATTAAGAGATGTACCTTATCTACCGTCCTTGAAGCCTTATGCTAAATATTTAATAAATTCAATTAACTGAACTACAAAGATGAAGAAAATTAAACACAATTTCCTTAGACTGCAAGAGAAAAACTCAATTGCCTTATATTTTGAAGTAGAAGTTTTATACTACTGTGTACCAGTGAGATTCATGATTAGCATAGCATGAATCATATTGAGATTTCTGTAAAGGTTTTCATGGAGTGTTAGTGTGTGAGGAGAGAGCTAAATTTAGTTTCCTTTTTTTCACATGTCTAAGGCTCCAAAACTTTTCAACGGTTTGCTGGCAAGCCTGATTTGATGCCATTTTCATGCCTTTTATTGCCTTTGCAACTTGGTATATGTATCATTTAATCCCAGTTCCTTCCAAGTTACACCCAGGTGCAAACATTCTCCTTCCCAAGATTCTAATTTCGACACTCTACTATAAATGATTTGTTTCTCATAAATGATTAGGCTATCGAATATTAGTATTATAAGTAATAACTTTAAGGCATTTTGATGATTTGTTATGTAATAATTTAGCCCCCAATTATGATTAGAGATATTCTTTTTAATTGGTAGCTAGTAATCTTTGATGCATCATCATGTCTAACCTATGTTGCACGAACACTTCAACTAGGGTAGTATCGACACTCCTTGAAAACTCGTGATTATTTTTTTTTCTTTATCAAAAACATTATATATTATTATCCAAAGTTATTATTAAACAACAAATAGGTACTCATATTTAAAATATTTAAGCAAGAAAATTTAATAACAAGGATAAAAAATTATATTATATAAATGAAGAATTTGAGAGAATTTAATCAAAGTGCCGACGATATATCGGTACTTTTTTAGAAATAGCGTGTCGGCATGTCCAACACGTGTCGTATTAGACACGTGTTCGTGTCGGTGCATCATAGTGTCTAATAGATGCTGCCAAGTGTTATGAATTCTGATAGTTACCTTATTTTCTCTAATACAAATTTTTGACAGTGGTTAGTGTAAACTAATTCCCGATAAATGTTATCTGATTTCTTAGATCTCATTTTTTTTCATAAAAATGTTATTACATTGCAAGCATAAATTAATAGCCCTATAAAGTTTTATCAATCTTTTTGAGAGGCAACCTAGAGCAACTTTAAGAGATTACTTCTCACCATCATCCAGCATCAAGTGTGATGCTTTATACTGTAGTTTCCTTCTCTGTCATTTACTGTGATGTACTTCTCAACTCTTGCATAGTGAACTAATTCAAAGTAAAAAGTTTGATACTTTTGTTATATAGCGAGAGGTTAATTTAAGATAGTCTGTCTAGGAATTTTTCTTTCAAAAGGGAATTTATTGAGTGATTTCTTCTCTTTTCAGACAGCCAAGCAGAATAAGGGAAAACCTATAAGTTCCAAATTGATATAAGAAAAGAAAAGGAAGTAACTTAAATGATCATAATTGAAACCAGTTTAACATGGAAGATAGTAAAAATTCATGGCTAGTAAACTACACATGTTGGACATACCATTTTATAAGGAATCTAAAATGATTCAGTAATCATCTTTCCATCACTGATATTTTTACATCTCAAAAATTGGACTGCTATTGAGAGAACCAGAGAACCAGAGATCTTGTCCATATGCAATGCAATGGAATAACATAAATTGATGGAAAAGGTGAGGTTGTCAAAATTCAACAGGGGAATCATCTCACGAGTTCAATGGATGGAAGTGATGTACAATATTCATATAATTTCGTATATGTCACATAAATGATGAGTGGGATTTTGTGTATGGCATGCATGATGTGAGAAACAGGATTATCTACCGCTTTCCAATGACAAGCATATTTTTGATGAACTGTTGCAACAAGTTCGTATAGTTCGAATACTTCTGCTTGAATCACATGGACCACCTATATTTACTGTGATTGTTGTTATTTATGTTAAGTTGATTTTGCAGAACGACTGGAACGTGCAAACAGTTACTCAAATGATGGAGAGAAGAACCCAATTGGCACCTACAGAAGTATTCCCATGACAGATCATGGAGATACTGGTGGAAACAATCGCACAAATGAGAATCCTCGTTTTAAGTTAATACCTTTACATGGGTGTTGCAATAGTGAAGCTCTTCAGCTTTTGAATGACCGTATGTTTTGCCCTCTCGCTTCCTGGATTATATTGTATCTTTAATCATTTACCCTTGTTATGCACTGTCATTTCTTAATTGTGTTATGAGCCAAAATAACTTCCTATACATGGCCTTCCTCACTAGGCAGGAAACCGGCCTTTGGCTTGCTCAATAATGGAGAATTTTTCACATCATGAGCTTGATATGAAACATCTTTGAGAATATATGCAATAGCTACACTTAATTAAATATTTTTGTTAATGGACTAGTTTTGCTTTTTTTGTGCTGCTTACTGAAACTATGTTTCATCCCTATCTCTGTGAATCTAGCAGAAAAAAAATTAGATTTTGAGGTTATATAGATTATTCGCCCTTTAGGATCAATGAAAGTACACATTTTCGAGTATTCTTGCATTCCAGAGTCACTGTTCATTTCTGTTCAGATAAAAACTTCTTGCTGGTATTGATGACTCGAAGTACTATACACGTGCACTGGTGATGCTTTCTGGCTTTTGGAATTTATTGAGGATGTCTAATGAATCACTTGGTTTATAAAAAAGATTGCTTATGTATTTTGTAATGCAGGTTGGACAGCTGCCATGAGTGCACTCAATAATTTGCCAGAAGATTCTGCTGGTGAGTAAAAGAAGTGCTGGAGATCCAACTGTTAAGCTACTTTAATTGTTGGCTGCCTTTTCTTTGCGCTTTTAGTTTAATCATAATTCTCATAATGATTGATTACAGACGCTCGTAAACAAACAACCAGCAGTCAGCAATGTATGAGAGTTGAGAAGAATTAAGGAGAGAAGGAAAGAGAAGGGAGATAGAAGAGAGGGAGAGAAGTGAAGTGGAGAGGGAGGAAGAACTTAGAAGAGGAAGTATGTATGTAATCAATAATCAAAGTGAGACAATTCAAAGGCTGTCTTTATATAGGGTTTAAACTAGTCCAATTTAATAGGAAACTACTAAAAACAACACAATATATTAGAAAATCTTTTAAAAATAACCCTAATTTTTTTCCTAATATAAGTATAGTAACTTGGAAAATCTTCAATATTATATCATTATAGATTTCCACAGATTTGGAATTTTTTTAATTCAGTTCTCTCACAAACATTCACATTTGGGAACTTTTCTAACTCTATATACTAAGTTCCACATGCATCTAATCCAATGTGCTTAACACAACCTAAAGATAAGCTTAAATATTGAAAAAATATAAGTTCCCCCAAGGAACTTTCAGATTAAAAATTTGCATTTCCATGGAACAACTCAAAGATAGTTAATTACAATTAAATTGCAGTGCAAAACTTTGGAAGTTAATTTATAAACTTAGGTAATTATATTCAGACCATGGTTTTGGTTTTTTATGAACTTACCATATTTGAATTGTATTAAAGGTCCCTAATCTTTACTTATTGTCACACTTAAGTCTTCAACTTTTTTCATCATATTCTAATTTAAAGTTCCATTAATTAGTCTATTTTGTCTTTGATGACAATGTACATCCAAAAATATGTTAGGATGGCATTAAAAGATCAAATACAAAAATTAGACAAAATATTTGCTCTTCGTGGCAAAATATTTGTAGAAAAAATGTCATCAAAGACATAACGTGCTAGTTAATTGAAGGTTAAGGATAATAATGCGATGAAAGAAGTTATCATAAGAAAATGAGCAAAAAATTGGAAGGTTTCACTGCAATTATAAATTGAAGTGGTTTAAAAAAAAATGTGGTGTGAATATAATCATCCATAAACTTATCAAGCAAAATTTGAATCTTGTTGTATGTAGTTGCTCTATTCACTCTCAAATCGGATTCTGTTGAAATAGGCGAAATGACCCTTTTCCTCTTTGAATCTGAGATGATAGTTACCTTTCTAACTGCGCATTCTTCTCACCCTTTACAGAATGCTTTCGCTAGAAACTTTAAGGCGATTGGTGGGCATTGCCTTAAATGTGATATCAGTTAAAAGAGATGACACTTGCTTAGTAAGCGGTTGGTATTAAGATCTCCATCTTTCCCGCCAGTTAGCGACTCTCCAATGCTAAAGGTCTCCCTCTTGGCATAAGGAATGCACTAATCCCTATTCACTCGTTGGGTTTAGGTGTGCTTTTTTCAGAACTCGCCCATTCACCTGGAAAAGACCAATCTTTCTGCTTGATTTCTTGATGGCTAAACAAAAGACTTCATTGGTTACTTGATGGCATTCCTCAGACTACCTTTACCGGAAGGCATGCACGTAATTGAAGTAATGGCAGTGGAATTCATTGCCTCGTCCCAGTTTTCCCATTACTTGTTCTTCTAGCTCGTCTTTCGACACCGTTTCCATCAACCAAGCTAGCCGAAAATCCAGTCTTTTAAAGTAGATTCCTAATATTCCCAATGGACTTTTCTCTTACTTTCACGAATGGATCGTAGGGCCCACGAACATGAGGGGGTTTTTGGCATAACTCTGCTTCCTCAATGCCGTAAGTGTGATTTAACAAGTCAAAAAGATCTTTTTTTTTCCATGCTCTGTAAACGCAAATCACTAGGATCTTTGTCAAGCTCTGTTTGCACCAAAGAGAATCGGCCTCTGATTTGCTCAAGTTTAAAGGCAGTGACCCTATAGGTTTGCTTGCTTTGAGTTTTGAGTCTTGTTTTTTAGCTTCTGAATAGGCTTCTTATTGAAGAAGAAAAGATAAATTGGAAGCCTGCTATATTGCAGGGAAGACGAAAATGATATATTCAACATGATGATTTCATATTGAAGATTGGAATAGAATCCAATGAGTTACAATGCATACAAAAAGCACTATTTATAGACTAAATGACTAACTATCTAACAAACTATGGAACTCTCTAGAATGAGCTTGAATACACATCTAATTTCTAACTAATTTTGGTGCCTAATTGATCTGCTGGGATATGGAACCTGCTGGAATGTGTTGGTGCACGTGTGTTCTAATACTTCTTCTCATTCTTCTTTAGCACCTGCAGAAGAGATCGAAGGTATTTGGCCCCCAAAAGGGATTGGGGTTTTAGATCCTTGGGAAATCCCATTTTTTAATACCTTTATTCCCCTTTCGTCTGGAGCTGCCGTAACTTGGGCTCATCGTGCTATACTCGCGGGGAAGGAAAAACGAGCAGTTTATGCTTTAGTAGCTACCGTTTTACTGGCTTTCAAGGAATGGAATATTATCAAGCATCCTCCACTATTTCAGATAGTATTTATGGTTCGACCTTTTTCTTAGCAACCTTCACCAGGAAAGGGAGAGTAGACGAAGTACCAGACGATTTGGGAATGATTTTGGGTAAGAAGAGCATACAATAAGAGTAAGTAGACAATGTCTATAGAAGACGATTTGAAGGCAACTGTTTTACTGAATGATAAAGAAAATGACGCCTTTTAAATATTATCTATCTATTTTCCATTTCGTCAATTTCTCTCAAAAAGTTCTTTTGATTTGGTCATCTGTCATGACCTTAATACATTCTTGTGGAAATTTTGACATGCACTATGTTTGCATCAAGTTCTCCAAGTTTATTACTTGTTCAACATCCTGAAACCTGGTTATAATTTTTAAACTTGGTTGATAATATGTGGTGTTGATATTTGGTTGCTAAGAATCAATGTTTAGTGTAACATATAATTCAAGATTTTATGGCTGTGTGATACAGAGCCATTTTTTATTTTTCCTTGAAACTTTTGACAGTTTCTAATGTATTCTTGTTATGTTTACCAGACAGGCCTGTCTTGTATTCAAGAAAAAGTGCATCAGCCTGGAACCAAACTGTCCTTCCACATATGGTATGATGGATGTTTTATCCCCTCACTTCAGCCCTTCGTGCTCACCACCCCACCCCTGCTCCCACTCCCACTCCCACTCCCATTCCCACTCCCAACCCATCTCTACTTCAAAGGAAAAACAAGAAGGGAAAAAGAAATTAAAATAACCTCTCTTTCTCATATATGATTTGGTTTTTGCCATCTTGCTTACAGCTAATGCAACCAGCAGGTGGGCCTTCTACTGGTTTGCAGAGGGACTTCCTGAGTGAACTCCGGCAGGCAATGCAAAATGCAAATACTGGTCCTAACGCCTAAACATGGACATGGTTGAAATGCAATGAACTCGTTTGGATGTCGGAATCCTTTGAAGTGGGATTAGATACTTTATTGTATGCTCATCAAAACAGCTGTGCCTTTGCTTGCTACTTATTTGATGTGTAATTTATCTTTCTATCTCAGAAGTTTCTGCAATATTACTGCTTCCATGTGGTGTGCTAGTGTGTTGATTATTAGAGATGCTGCCCTAATGTAGAGAATCTGTTAAATTATGGAATTTTATGACTGCTATTATTCAACCAAAAAATGAAAAAAAGAAAAGAAAAGGGGAAATTGCTAGTTATAATTCAGTCTGTTATAGTGCTAGTCACTCTACAAGGATGCCATCAGCAATGCCTTGTATTTATCATGCAGTTCAAGTTTTGATACTAGAGTTAGTTAAATCCAGAAGCAATTCTTGAGTGAATTGGTTTCTGGGAAGAATGTACTTATTTGTTCATAGCATGTTAAGTTTTGTTCATCGCCTTTTGCACATGGAACCACTTTCAGGTTTACGAAAGACTCGTTTCAATCAATTTAAGTCGTCATTCTCTTCAATCTAGTTCACATCCATTTGCTGTCTCATTCATTACCACACATCTATCTTGGTATTTTATTTCCACCTCGATATTTTATCATTTCAACTCATTATAATAAAAATATTATGGAATGCTTCAAGTGGGTGGGGTTGGGGGGAATCCAGCGACTCGTAGATTAGCATTTTCTGTTGCATGGAGCGATAAATCATTTTCCTTGCATAAAAAACGTTATTGATTATAATACCATATTATCTCATGCGTCGTAACACAATCAAAAACAAGTTACGCAAAAGAGAGCAACTATATACCATGTGATAAGTTCTGCATCTCAAGAAATCCTTTGGAAACAATACAATCTAATCTCAAACCAAGATTAGAATTCAAAACCCATTAAATTTACTTCGTGTTTGCACCTCCCTATGAAGTTCTGCAAATGCCCCTTCTGCATATTTTTGACTTAAATGTAAATGTGAAGTTGTTGGAAAATATAACTTGTGGGGATGGTTTTGGCATAAATTTGAGTGGGATTTGTTCATTCATTTTGTAGGATCAAAGTTGATTCGTGTTGTCTTCCGTGAGAATATCGAAATCATATATTTACTTGTCAAAAATGATAATCGGTGAATAAGAAATTGGAGTTCAAAGTAGACTATTGGAAGATGTTTATGCGTTAGAGGAAAAATTATTTTAGTTTGTTCCACGTGCATTACAAGAAAAAAAAGCCTTTTGCAACATGTGAAAGGCAACATTCACCAATTGGATGTTGTTGAAAGAGGTCTATCGCAACATTCAACAAGTGTATGTTGTTATTGGTTGACTAAATTGAGTTTTAATAACGTGCTTTTAATGAATGTTGCTAATACACCCTTTTGCAACATTCGCGGTCCGTTGTTTTAAATTTTTTTTTTTTTGGCAACGTGTAATGCGCGTTGTAGTAAGTTCAGTTTTAGCAACGTGCATTGCGTTGCCATTAAATGTTTTAACAACATGCACTTGAACGTTGCCATTAACTTTTTAGTAACGTGCATTGCGCGTTACCGTTAGATTTTTAGCAACGTGCAATACTCGTCGTAAATTACTTTTAACAACATGCAACACGCATTGCCATTAAATGTTTTAGCAACGCGTATTCGAACGTTGTCATTAACTTTTTTGCAACGTACAATGCGCATTGCCATTTTTTTAACAAATACCCGATCCGACCCGCTTAGTTTTAAAAAAACCACAAATTTAATCAAAAGCCACGTCCTGGACAATTAAAACACAATCCTATAAAAGTCTAAGTGTATTCAATTGAGACTTTTAATGATTTTTTGTAATTAAAAAAGTTTAGGTGTATTCAATGTAGATTTTTAGAGACTCTATAAAAGTTATGGTGTATTCAATTGAGACTTTTATAAACTTTTAGAAAGTCTTTAAAAGTCACGGTGTATTCAATTAAAATTTTTTAGAAGTTTCTATAAGTTTTGTGGTATTCAAATTTTAATGACTTTTGGAAACTTTTATAAAAGTCTTTGGAGTACTAAGTTTTAAGCGAAAATACTCATATAAAATCTCAAAATTTGTCTCTCATTAATCACGAGATTTTGGGAGACTTTTACAATTTTTTTTTTAATATTTCTTTCTTTTTTCTGTCTACCAACATTAAATGTATGATTAAAATTTATTTTTTCTATTGTCTCTCTCTCTCTCTCTCTCTCTCTCTCCCTCTCTCTCTCTCTCTCTTACCATTTATCTCTATTTTCTATGAAAAAAATTAAATTGGATTCTTGTAACTTTTTTTTCATTAATTTTTTTGTGAAAAATATCTATTTTTTATTAAATTATAAAATTTTATATGACAAATTTATAATTAAATGTAAATATATTGATTTTTATTTATTTTTAAAAGTATATTATATTAATAATATTGAATATTAAATTTATTTTTATCATATATATGTATACTTTTGATTATTTATTTATTTAATTAAGATCTTGAATTTTTATTCTTTTCAAAACATTTTTTAATTATATGAGGAGGGGAAGTAGAAGGAAAATTGTAAGAATTACAATCTCATATGTGATAATTTCACATTATTGCACTGGATCCACGTGAATTCTACTTCAAATGAAAGTCTTTAAAAATATTTTGAATTCTACAAAAGTTTTAAAATGAAAGTCTACAAAAATTTACGAAAGACTTCCACTAATTCTATGCAAATCTATGAAAAATCCACGAATGTCATAAAGTAAAAGACTGTTCATGCTGCGAAATTTATCACTCCGCTAATGCTAATCATTTAAAAAAAGTCAATCAAAGTCTCAATTGAATACACCCCCTAAGTTCCTAAATCTTCCATCTTTCTCTCGCTCTCAATCTCTTACTCGCTGTCGCTGGCACCATAGTCCATCTCCACGCTTGTGCCTCCTTGCTCTCCGTCATGTTGGTGATGGAACCGAGACCAACATGGCGGGAAACGACGCGTCTTCTAGCTTGGGAGCAGCGTTGACCCCGATGTTGCTTCAGTTGAGTTCAGGAGACTGCTCGGGTCACCTCGGAGGCATGGGCGTTGACTTGATGTTGGAGCAGCATGAGAGCGCTGGTAATATGATTATCTCTATGCGTAGACAATTTTTGGGTGTTGGTTTTTAGTATTTGCAGTGTATTTTTGGTGGACATTGTGGCTTTCTGATTTCACCAATAAAGGTATGTTCAAGAATGTTACAGAAGATAAGAAAAGGCCCAAAATAGTGAGCACCAGAAGAAATTTCAGGAAATACATGTAAATGACTTTATTGAAGAGGCAATTTTTCCACAATGGCCTTTACAATTTTAACATTACAATCTACCTAAATTACCCCCCCCCCCCCCCGGAAACATAAAAATTATACTCAACCTTTGGAAAAAACAGATATTATAAGTCAAGATGTTATAACTCATATAAAAAATGTTGAAGCTAATTTAGAAATTGTAAATGACAATATTAAAATAGGACCAAAAATCCTATATAAACAAATTGAATCAAAATTTAAAGAATCGAAACTTAAAAATTCTTATGAATAAATTGAACCTCCTTTACTGGCATATGTTATAGAAGAATTAGAAACTAAATTCTTTAAAACTACTAGAGAAGAATTAGAAACTTATAAATAAAGTTTAGAACAATTAGCAATTCAAACTGAGAATATATATATATGAATGATCCACCTAAAGAAGAGACTACTGAAATTAATACTCCATCTTTAAATGAACAAGTTGAGCCGTTAGTTGGAGAAATTAGTAGAACTAATATTACTACAGATTGGATTCAAGTCGAATCTAATGACTGAAATTTGGAATGGATAAGAGAAAATGGATTAACTAAAGAACGAGAAGGTTACAATTTTAGAAAAAGGACCTAAAACTATAACTACCAAACCTATACATCTTAGGGATAATAATTCAGTCAAACTATTTAATGAACCAATTCATACAACAGGAATATGGCTAGATGTTAATGATATCCATAATAAAAGTGAAATTAGGGTCCGTTTGATAAAAAACATGAAATTCGGTTGGAAAGAAAACGAATTGCGGAGAATTGAATTGCCTATAATTTGTTTTAGAGGGAATTATAATTAATGGTGTTTGATTGGTATAATTTTTCACCTGACAAATTTTTACGTTTGACTTTATTTTTTACGCAAATTGTCAATTAAATGGATAAATTTTTTTACCATTGACTTTGGAATGTGTTACAATTGATAAAAAAAAAAAAAAAAAAATTCGGTCAAAAAGTTGGAAAACATTTTCTCACCAAAGTGGTGGGAAAATATTTTTCAACTTTTATGTATCAACAACTTGTACCTTGAAAAATGGTGGAAAACGTTTTCCCTAGAAAACAAGCCTAATCATACACGTGAATTTTAAAAAGTAGGAAAAGGTTTTCCATTTTCCCTGGAAAAGAAGCTTAATCAAATAGACCTTTATTGATTCATGGGCAAAAGCTACTGATTTAGCTGTTGTTTTTTATAAATGGAATATCACTCATGCATATAACTTTATAATCCATACCTTTAGAGGAATTACTTAAGATATTTGGAGAAGAACTTCTAAAAAAACCAAAAATCAAATTAAATATGGAGAAAAATCTACAACTACTATAGATAGCAATGAAAGTTTAGATGCTGAAAACTTTAAAGAAGTTTTAAAACGAATAGAAAATTTCTTTAGACATCTACTCTTAGGAGAAGTTATACCAGAAACCAAAATAGATATGATTACTCAAGAAACCTTACAAGTTAAAAGAGAAATGAAATTATTAAAAATATGTGATATGTGTGAGCTAAATGAATATACTAAGAAATTTGAAAAGATATATATCAAAGCATCCAAATCCATAAAATGATAGAATCCATCAGAAGAAGATAAAAAATTACTTAATAGATATTTTCTTAAACTACCTTAGCCATGAGGTCAGAAATTATTTGAAGACTACCAAATTTATTGGAAGAAAATAGAATGAGAAGATTCTAACCACAAAGCAGACACCTTAGGAATGAGAACTTCATTCGCCAAGAGAAAAATATCTGAATGATGCAAAAAATTTATGTATCAACACCCATTTAGGAAACATGGTTAGAAAGCAAGTTTATGTTGTTATGGAGAGATCACTGCTGTACTATAATTTGGTTGTCACCAACTATCTAAAAAAAATATTATAAAAGGAAATTTAAGAAATATCTTAAGTTTTGGAAGAAAAATAAAGAATTTAAGAGTCACAAGAGATATTTTAAGAAGAAAAAATCTTGGAAAAAAAAATATAATCAACATAAGAAAATTCAGAAGAGATCTAAGGAAGAATTTTATAAAAAAAATGTAAATGTTTTACATGTAATGAAATAGGACATATATCTCCTAACTGTCCTAATAGGAATAAAAGAGAAAATGTTAAATCCATTAGATTAATGGAAGAAATAGAATCCGACTCAGAATATGAGATAATTGAAGATTTAGACGAATTATCTGAAACAGACTCAATTTGCGAGCTAGATATAGAAGAAATTGAAGAACCGGAATATGAACAGATTTACATGAATCAAGAAATTATAGATACTATTGAGACTAGCTTTGATGATGATGAAGGAACCTCACAAACGGTTGTGTTTGATGAAGAAAGATATGGAGCCATAAAGGAAAAACAAATATCTTTATGAGATAAAGATATTTTTATAAGACCAATACTATCTTGGTTTAACAAAACTATATACATTTTCAAATATGACGAAGTACCTATTAATATTGAAAATATTAAAGGCAATACTACTATACCTCTAATAACAAGAGAATGAGTTAACAGAGAATTAGCAAATATAAAGAAATCTACTAGAGAAAGATTAAAGAATATAGTGATTGGAGGAATTTAAATCATGATTAAAGGATACTTTAGAGAATGAATGAATATTCCTATACAAATATATTTAATGGATAACAGAATACTTCATGATCCTATGGATGCTCTATTAGGAGTTGTCTCTGGAAATCTTGTAAATAAGAAATTTATATTTATTATAAGACCTGGATTTGCCATGTCTTTATCAGATGAAAACTTAAGTCTATGACTAAATTTATATCACAAAATTGATAGATTAATTATGTCACGAAGAAGTAAAGCCGTAACTTTACACTGTAAAGTTTTAGATGCTTTTACAACTACACACCAAAAAGAAATCAATAAAATTTCAGGAGAATTCATAGAAATTCATCAAAACTTTAGAAATCGAGCACAATTTACACCACCAAGAATACTAAGTGATAATAATATTTTCTTACCACAAGATATATTGCTTGATTTTCATCAACGAGCTAGAAGAATAGACAATAATGTAGGAAATCAAGGATTAGCCACTTTGAATACTTTTAGACAACTTGTACTTAGAATGCCTAGTAGAAGAATAGAAAGAAGTATCAGTATTAGAGAGCTCTCAAGCTCTAGTAGACCATCTACAAGTAGAAACTACTCAACATTGCTTAGAAATATTATTGATATTAACCTAAGAAAATGTGAGGAAGATAATTTCTTTATATTAACAGAATATATCAATAATCAAAATAACTACGAAGAAATCATAGCCCTTATCAATACAGGAGCTAGTACCAGCCATATAAGAGAAGACTTAGTTGACCATTTATTAGAAGAAAACCTACCATAAGAAATAACTCTTACAGATTATCATGGATTTAAATATGAAATTAGAACATTTGTTAATCTTGAACTAAGTTTTACTGATATAGAAGGAGAACAATTTAAATTAAACCTTAAAATCCATAAAAATTATAGAAAATGAAAAGATACTAGCCCAATATTATTTGGAATGAATTTTCTTGAAAATGGATCACCATATGTTATCCAGAAAAATACCGTACAAATCACTATAGAAGATAAACAGAAAATATTTCATAGAGTTAATAAAAACAAAGAACCAATTTATATGATACAAGGAATCAGATCAATCAAAACTAGTATACTTAGTCCATCTATAGAAATAACTCTCAATTTACCAGACTACTGTATGATAAAATTTTATGCAATACTTGATACTGGATCAAACATTTGTCTATGTAAAATGAATGTATTCCCAGAACATTATTATAAAAGAGACTACAAGAAAACAACTTAAAGTCAAACAACCAGTGATATTGTAGAAATCTATAGCAATTTTGTAGAAAATGTTCTTATCATTATAGGAAATAGAGAATGTTTTATTCCTAAAATATATGCAACAGATAAAATTGGATGTGATGTACTTTTAAGAGAAAATTTTATCTATATATATAGTTCTTTTACACAATATAAAGATAGTTTTGAATTTACCACACCTTGTAATCACAAAATTAGAACACCAAAAATTTATAAAGCTATTGGAATTGCACATCAACCAATTCACCATAAACCTAGACATTAGAGCTCTGCAGATAATCGTGGTGGATGTTATACTGAAATCAATCAAAAACAAAAAATTCTTGTATTAAGAATTAACAATTTAAAAAAAGAATTAGAAAATATTAAATTAGAATTAAAAGAATGTTATCATGAACATCCCTTAGCTAAATGGGACAAAGATAAACCTATTGCAACCATTAAACTAAAAAGCCCAGATGCTAAGATATCAGGAAAACAATTCCCGTATAGCGAAGAAGATAAAAAAGAATTCGAAATACAAATTAAAGAGCTATTAGAATTAGGAGTAATAAGAGAATCAACCAGTTCATATAATAGTCCATCATTTATGGTCAGAAATCATAGTGAAATAAAAAGAGGAAAGCTAGAATGGTAATTGATTATAGAGACCTAAATTCTAAAACTATACCAAATAGCTATAAATTACTAATAAAAGATTTGTTAATAAAACAAATACAAGGAAGTAAAATATATTCTAAATTTGATTGTAAATCAGGATATTGACAAATAAAATTAGATGAAGCATCAAAATCTTTAACTAGTTTTACTACCCTAAATCCATTAGGACAATTTGAGTGGAATGTTATGCCATTTGGATTAATGAATGCACCAACAATATTTCAACAAAGAATGGATAAGATTATCAGACCAATAAAAGATTTTTACATTGCTTATGTAGATGATATTATTATTCATAGTAAAAATTTAAGAGTGCGTTTGATGAAAATTATTGGGGAAGAATGAATTTTAAAATAGTGATATGATGGAAAATGTGTGGTTGAAAAAGAAGGAAAAGTTATTGATGTGATAAAAAATATTATTTTATTGAAAAATGTGTGGTTGAAAATGAGTAGAAGAATGAGAATGAGAATGAAAATAAAAATGTGGGTCAAACGGGGCCTAAAAGAACATATCGACCATCTTAAAAAATTCAATTATATTGCCAAAAAATATGGATTATCTCCATCTGGAAGAAAAATAGAAATAGCTAAAACTGAAATCGAATTCTTAGAATATATTTTTACAGAAAAAAATATTTCAACAACCTCATATTGGGAAAAAGATTATAGAATTTTCAAAAATAATTAAAGATAAGAAATAATTGTAAAGCTTTATTGGATTGTTAAATTACTCCGAAAAATTTATCAAAAACTGCTCAAAATACAAAATTCACTTTACCAAAAAACTTAGAAAATGAGTTGTTTGAGAATGGACACAAGAAGATATCGAAATGATAAATAAATAAAGAAAATGTGATAATGTACCCGAATTAAATATTCCAAATGAAGATGATTTCTATATTTTCGAAACTGATGCATCTTTACTACACTAGGGAGCAATCCTCAAAAGAAAGGAGAATCATAAAGACTTTCTTTGTAATCCATTATGTAAATGTCCAGAAGAGCTTGTCGCTTATACTTCAGGCGCTTTTAAAGATGCAGAAACTAGGTATGATATTAATCGTAAATAATGTTTAGCTATCAAAAAAGGAGTAGCAAAATTTGAACTTTATTTGTTACCTAAAAAGTTTTTTATTAGAACATATAATACTCAGGTAAAACCATTTTTGACAAATGAATTTGGAATAAGTGCAGCTGAAAGGCCACTTATTAGAATGCAAATGTGGTTTGCGCCATTTAAATTCGATATTGTCTATATTAAAGGGAAAGAAAATTTTATTCCAGATTTCTTAACTAGGAATGAAGCAAATCAAGAAGGAACTCGAAACATTGAAATTCGAGATGAATGTGAAGATAACTGCTATAGAATCCAAGATAACACTAATGGAGATGGCTGCTGCCAATCCAATATTTGAGAAGGCCAACAAGGTTTTATTACCTAAAGGCCCTAGTGCCAATAAATCTGAAAGCCTTTATGCCAATATTGAACACGAAGTATCAAAACTTCATAGATTATTAGTCAAAGAGAATACTATTTTGTCTCCCTCACAGGAGAAAAAACTTACAAATGAAAGTATCACTATACCAGAACTTAATCGCTCAAATATCATTAAAGCCTGTAACACTCCTGGTGTTATGGATATTAAAAGCAAAAATTATTTTATTTTAGCATACGTATTGTTCAATCTTGCCTGCTACTGGTTCACCAGTATAAGAGGATGGATGAAAACTCTAACATATGGAACTTATAATAAAGTCAATATATTCAGGAGCCCCAGCATATTGGGTTCGTACTCTTTTTGAAATGGAAAATATAAGTTGATTTTACCCATCAAAATTTTTAAAAGAATTTTTTATGCTGCTAAAGGATGTTGTCCGAGCTATTGAACGATATTGTCAAATTCTTAAACATAAGAACATTTACATCAAATTTTTCTCTATAAGTCCTGAATAAGATAATGAAGAAGATAGATGGCTTCCAGCAAGCCATGTCATAAGAATAACCACTACTTCTAAGCATCTCTACCCTGAGAAGAGTGAAGTCATTGAAACTAAACTAGAAGAAGTCATCAACATGATAGCCTTCCGTAGAGCTAAGGGATACAAGGAACAGTTCGAACACATCCAAAAAATTATTGAAGAAAAACAAAATATCTGGGTGTCGAGTCACAAGATCACATTATTTATAGTAAAGTTGTAGCACCCACTAAACAAGAAGATTGACACTATCTAGATACATAGTGTGATCATATATTTGAAGGACATGCTAGTGGAACACAAAACAAAATATGAGTTGTGCAAATAGTTTTGACGTTATCCTAATCACAAGTGCGAATGCTGTAGCAATGAAGGCGACATCTCACCAATTTTCCTCGATCCAGATGAATTTTTGGATGAATGGTTGCACATGAAAAAGTAAGGGACCCCTTTATCACTATTTTATCATATTAACTCTAATAGAGAAAAACTGAGGCTTTACCCCAATAATTTTTCATGTTAAGAAAAAGAACTTTATGCCACAATAAGATTCTCAATATCTTTCACAGTTAAAGCAACAATAATGAAGGACTATTGTAGAACTTTTTCAGTCTATAAATTGAAGACGAATTCTCAGAAGTAAGGCATGAGTTGTAAAACAAAAATTTATCTCTCTATCTAGTATTTCGAGTTTTGTAGCAATTTCAGTTTCTCTCTTTGAAGTCAAGCGTGTAATAAGGTAATCTCCATGAAGTTCTAATTTTCTTAGAAAAATACCAAGAGTGTAGCCATAGTATGTATGTGTACTTTTATGTAAGAGATATTAGTGTGATCTATTTATGAAATTAAAGTTGTTTTAAGACACCGTCTTTTTATCCTTATTATTTTCTCAAAAACTTTTATCTTACTTATACTCCAACGGTAAAAACCTTAAGGGTTAGTGCAAGTATCTTGTTGCCGTGTTGCTGTGTGTTTTAGACGTTGTTAAAGAACGCCATGAAAACCCTGTTACCATTTAAGGTGATGTTTTAATAAGGAGTTGAAAGGAAAACTGTGATTCCGTGTGATTCACTGTGAGATATGCAAAAGAGTCAGAGAGAAAACAAATAAATGTGCGGAATTCGTGTTGGACCTTAACCCACTTTCTTAAACTCAAACAACACCGATCACTTATATCTGAGTATACTAACATACGGAGGCAAGTTTAAGAGAAATCTCGTTGATATTAATCTACTTTTATCTTCCGCTCCAATACTGTAAGATTTTTCTTATTTACGTTAGATACTTGCATTAATATTTGTTTTTCTGCTATTTATGAAGTTTTAATTACTGTTATTAGAAGTTTAAAATCACAAGTAGTTTTATGCATGAATATACTATTGAATGATTAGATAATTTATTAGAAACAATTGTTAGATAAAATAAATAATATTACTTCTCAATTAGAAAATATAAATATATTATCAGAAGAATATAATAGAATTAAAGAAAAATATAAAAAATATGTTACAGATTATTCTAATCTATTATATCAAAGAATGAATTTATATTTTGAAATTCAAGATAGGAGATAAAAACTAGTTTTTAAACCAATTCTAAAAGATAGGATATAATTTGCAATATATAATTCATTTTATTAAGGGTAATATAGACATTTTATCAATTGGCAAAGTTAGGTGCTTTGACTAGACCATTTTTAAAAATACCCCATAAATTTCTGAAGGACATATTACTCCCACGCTAATACATATCCATTCACATACAATTTCACACTTATCTCATCATCTCCTCTGCCCAGTAGGGGTGTAAGCGATCCGATTTTACAGATTTTTGACATATTTTCAAACAAACCGTTTACACCAGTTTGAGAAAAACTCAAATCTAAACCATACCATTTTGAACGGTTTGAAAAAAAACTCAAACCTAAACCTAACGGTTTGGTCCAGTTTTAAACCGCCGGTTTCATCGTATATTTTTTTTGTCCGTCGTCCGATTTTAAACTGTCGATTTCGCCGTATATTTTTTTGTCTGTCTACTTTTGTGCCATTAATTTAGAAATGTGCATTTTTTTCCAGAACTGGACCGGAACCATTTAGAACTGGTCGATTCGATTTCGGATCTTCTAAAAAATAATTTGATTTTGGAACAAATTATTAAGAACCAACCGGTCCCGATCTAGTTCTCGATTCTAGTATGGGAACCACCGAAAATTGGAAGGTTCTCATAGAATTTTTTTTATTGTTTTGGTAAAATATATAATTCAATCTCCAATCACTTTTATAAAAAACAACAGAGTTCCTTTTTCATTTTAGACCCCACCACTTTTCTTCTTCTCTTTGATTATTTTATTCTCTCTTCTTATAATTATTTGATTAATTGATTCTCAAGCCAAATTAGAATATTGGGTAAATATATACTTTAATAAATTTATTTATAATTTATAATTTCATTTCTAAGATCCGAAATTTTTATTTTGTTTTTAGTTTGATTACATAGTTGTTGATCTGATCAAAACTTTTCATCTAGATTTCTATAAATTATAATCGACAGAACCAGAAGTTACAATAATTTTTTAAAGGATGTCCAATTCAATGTAGGATTTTGATTTTGATTTAAATTTGTTTAATTATTGGAGTACTATGCAGTTTATATAAGTTGATGATTGTTTGGTGATAGTAATTTATATAGAATACAACGTGAGATTGTTTGATGAATCGTTTCAAACTTTTAGTTTAAGAGCATATTTAATATATGAGTCTCATTTAAAAATAAATAAAAAGGCCAACACAAAAGTCTTACAATTTACAATTTA
Organism: Osmanthus fragrans; assembly: GCA_019395295.1. Taxonomy (NCBI): domain Eukaryota; kingdom Viridiplantae; phylum Streptophyta; class Magnoliopsida; order Lamiales; family Oleaceae; genus Osmanthus; species Osmanthus fragrans. Next base: position 18,603,625 of record CM033343.1, on the reverse strand, counting down.
GAAAATTTAATTTTTTTAAAATTTTTATATATTTTTTCGCCGATCCGATTTGGTTTTAAATTGCAATAAAATTTCTTAAACCTAAACCAAATCGTTTTTTATGGGTTTGGTTTGGTTCTAAACCATTTTGTTGACGGGTCCACGTGGCATCAAACCGACGGTTTCGGTTTGATTTTTCGGTTTGACGTTTTTGCTTACAGCCCTACTGCCCAACACGAGAGAGAGAGAGAGAGAGAGAGAGAGAGAGGGAGAGCGAGCAGGGCAATAGAAAATGGCGTTGCAATTGCAGGCTTCTATTAAGGCGTCACATAGTTCCCCTTTGGCTCCTACAGGAAATGCAAGCCTTAGGCTAAATTCAGACCGATTTGGACTCAAATCTTTGTTTTTCTCTTCATCTATTCATCTTTTTGTGCCGTCTTCTTTTACACCTTCTTAAGCTACATCACCGAAATTCTCTATGCGTATTGCGTCGAAACAAGCATATATTTGTTGGGATAGCGAGTGAATTTTAATTTTAATTTTTGTTTACATTTGTTTTTTAGATTTGAGCGTGATTTTGCTTGGGATTATTTAAGAGTTCAACTGTTTGGGAAAATTATAGGTATATTTACAATGAGAGGACTCTATTTGAGAAGTTGCCTGATACGTACTTCTGTCCTGGTAAATTACAACCCACCCACATTTGGAAAATGATTAATGGCTAAACCGACCATGGCCGGGGAGAACAAGTGTCTCCCCCCCCCCCCCCCCCTTTTGGCTGGGCGCCTGCAGCGAAAGGGGGGGGCGGGGGGGGGGGGGGAGACACTTGCCCCCTCAGGCCAGGGTCGGTTATTGACCCTGGCCTGTAGCATAACTCCCCACATTTTCTCTTTGAATTTTATGAATTATACTAGTAGACCTATGTAAGGTGGGTCATGTCAAGATGGGTGGTCGGATTCATTAGACAACATGACATATCGTGTGAACGGGCAATAGTGGATGCTGGCGTGGATAAATAACATTACTCATTTATTATTGGGTTCATAGACCAAATCAGCTTATTTAACATCACAAATTATACTTATTTAAGTTGACTCTGTCTATTAAGGAATTAGAGTAATCAAATAATTCTGTTTTACACTAATTTATCTTATAAATAAGGAGCATGTCCTCGGGCTTTGTTATCATATAGAGAGGCTAGAGGCAGTGGTAGAAGATGATTTAGTTTCACATTGAGACGAACCGCTATATCTCTATAAATCTTGCGTGTCTTGAGTGATTATTTTTCTTTCTTCAAATTAATTGCTCTCGATAGGATAGAATAGAATTAGGTTTATAATTCTTAACAAATTTACACTACTAATAACGATTTAGGTTTACCATTTTGATTTTACATTTGTTTTAGTTTGTGGTGCCCCAAAACGAAGGTTCAGGTCATATGAGCCAGCAGTGACAAAAAATGCTAATGAAATGGATGTTCGCAAAGCCAGAAAGGCTCAGTAAAAGATAGACGAAGCCATTAGGTAAGCATACTAAGTCATTTGGATAGAGAGTTACATTGTGCAAAAGAAACGAAATAAATTAAAATATTTTTCATTATACAATCCCGTCCTATCTATTATCTAATATTGATTACCCAATTTTGCAGGTGGGCATTGCCGACTGCAATTGTGGTGGGAGTTGCAGCACTTGCTGGTTTATACTTCTATCTCAACAGCTCTTTCTAGGTGAAGTTGAAAGATGACAAAAGATCAGTCCATATCTAGTGAAAGGGTACTTTTGTATTTCAATTCATTTGTGCAATTTGTTCGTAAAAATATTTTAAGGTCAAGTATATTTATCACGTTGAATTAAATAAAACGAAATATGATTAAAATGGATAGTAAATATTGCTCATTTTGAATTCAAAAGACATACAGGAAAAGAGAGATTTGGAAACAACTGCAGGAGGAACAATGGATTCACTTCATGACATTTTGAATTCAAAAGATATACAAGAAATGAGAGATTAGGAAACAACTGCACGAGGAACAATGGATTCACTTCATGAACCACCAAACAACACAAAAGTCAAACACTATTTAGCTTTCTGATTACACCAATACAAGAAATGGTTTTGCTTTGGAGATGAAGGCTTTTGGATGTTTGATATTCAGATTATTGACAGTAATCAATTTCTGATCAACGAATTTATCAAGTTTAATGACATCGTGCATTCTGATAAAACTATTTTTTCTGATTTCAAATGAGGATTAAATTATATTTTTATATTGTATTTCATCAATCTTTCTATTAAAAAAAATAGAAAATAATTGAATTACTATTAGTATATCTACTTACTTACTTACACACACACACACACACACAAAATAAACAGATCACGAATCATACCTTCAGATTTACCACCCTTTCCCTCTATTTCTCTCACACATTGCACACGCAAATACTTGGACAAATGTGAATTACAAAATGAAATATTTGTGCACGCCACTGATAAAGACTTTTTCCATTGGTATATATAGCAAATGAAAGAGCGTGTAAGATACTTTGTGCACAATTAATATAATGTACAAAATTTGAACTATTTTTTGTTCTTTAATCTTGTTTAGTACTCTCTAACACAGTTTACCAACTCGTAGGTGAAGTTTAAGATTTATAATTTATATCATATTTCCTTAACAATCATTGTCTGGTCTTACCTATTGGAAATTGTGTACCATAATGATATAAATTTTTTATGTTCTATAGTGTTAGCATAAACAAACAAGTATTTGATCCAAATATGTGAAAAAAAACGTTAAGTTTTGCTTAAAAGCATATTTTTCAAGTAATTATTTGAATAGTATGTGATTGAAAATGTCGAGAAAACATGGCGTAACAAAGATGTTTGTATTGCTGCATTTTTATATTCGAAATCTGTCTTTATGATTAGAACTACAGATTAACTTCCAACTTTCTTCATAGTTATACTTTTTTTTGGAGTTCTAGATTGTGTTAAATTGTTGACATTCAATGGTGTTTGCACTTGTAGAGGAAATGACCAGATGTTTTTTGGTATTTTGTGTTCATACTTCTGATGTTTTAGGTTGATAAGCTAAAGAAGAGACTCCGACACGAGGAAAATGTTCATTGAGCTTGAATTTTCTGTGCTATATGTAATCTAGGTGAGATCAAAACGCAAGGAAGTATGTCTTCATGAAGATAGTCCCCTGGGAGAAACAATTCTTGAGTGCTACAACTGTGGATGTCGAAATGTTTTCCTTCTTGGTTTCATATCTGCAAAGACAGAAGGTGTGGTTGTCCTGCTGTGTAGGGAACCCTGCCTTAGCAATAATGCATCAAAGGACATGAATTGGGACCTTAGTCAGTGGTGCCCGCTTATTGATGATAGGTGCTTCTTGCTGTGGCTAGTAAAGGTTGGAAATTGGTAGTTTTATTTCTTGTTTTCATATAGCCTGCGGCCTTATATTGAACCTCTTAATAGATTGCAAAATGAAGGCCCCATCTGAACAAGAGCAGTTGAGAGCTCGCCAAATTAGTGAACAACAGATAAATAAAATAGAGGAGCTTTGGAAGACAAATCCTGATGCAACCTTGGAAGATCTTGAGAAACCAGGTGTGGATTATGAACCTCAGTCTGTAGCCTTGAAGTATGGAGATGCTTATTAGGTGCCATTAATGAGCTCTCAGTTGATAAGCTGATGTGCATGCAGCGAGTTGAAGAATTAAGTGCAAGGTTGAATGAAATTGTGAAGGGTACTCAATTTGTGGAAGATATTGTATCCAATAGTTGGACCAACTATTCTTGTAACTTAGTTTTATTTTATCTTGATTTGAATTTTATAAATTAAGGAATTAAAATGATATATTTACAATATTATGTACGTTGTTAATTTTTACATTAAAATTTGAATGTTAGCATTTTTTATTTTATTTTTTGAAATTAAACTTTAATATATTTAGTCCCCAAGAAAAACATTTAATATAACAATTTATATTCGCGCTGTAAAAAAAAAAAAAAGCGAACGTTGCGAAAAACTCATACGTCAACGTTCACTGAGCGTTGCGGAAAACTTTTTTGCAACATTTAATGAACGTTGCAGTAGGGGTTTTTCGCAACGTTCGCTGAACGTTGCCGTAGGGATTTTTTGCAACGTGAATGTTGGAACTCTATGGTAACATCAAAACCCGCAACATACACCTGAACGCTGCAAAAAGCTATGGCAACATTTTTCGACTGTTGCAAAAAATAGTTTCTAGTGTAGTGAGGGAAAAAATGAACAAGGCAAGCAATGATTAGTTTAAATATGAATACACTTGGAAAGTGTACAATCATACGTAGCATAAATGCTCTCTTCATGTGCGCTTGTAGGGAATGCAAATCACTAATTTAATTAATACTTTAAGCTTTGAACTTATGTGCACACACGAATATCTAATGGCCCAGCTTTGCCGTAGCTTATTCCTTCTTGTTCTATTGTTAATTTCTTGTTCTATTCTTTTTCAATATATAAAATTATATTAGTCTGCAATATTTTGTAACAGTTTTAACCTTGTTCTGTTCTTTTTCAATATACAATATTATATTAGTCTGCAATATCTTGTAACAGTTGTAACCTTGCCAATCTAAGTAATCTATCGCGGCTAGAAATCTGAAATCTGGAAAAAATGTTTTCATGACGAGATTTATAAGAATATGTTACTTTGAAGAGTGTGACATGAATGTTGTATAGTGCTGTGAAGAACGGAAGATCAAGAGAGTGGAAACTTTCATCTTCTCTATCAAAACTACACTCCGATCTCTTACATATCCTTGCGTAAGATTTCAAATGATGAGGTTCAACCAAAAGCAAACAAGAATGTATAGTATAGATTCTTCACGAGCGATCCTTACCTAAATTATACATTCAACATGTCAACTAACCATACTATATTGGAAGTCATTGTAGGGCACGTTGTTAACGGAAGGATTTTTTGTGAATGTAGTGTAATATTCCAGAATTAATATATGATTTTTACGAATTTAGAGAAATTTTGATACGACTCGTTTCGAATAATCCTAGTGGACCCAAAAGGTGACGTGTGCCGATGAAAGATGCTGACTAGATGTCAAATTCACCATCAAGACTGACTATGAATTACTACTAATTACGTGTCAAAATAACATGCTCATAGAAAAAAATATATACAATAGGTCCAAAATAATTTTTACATGCTCAATGCAGTAAGCACACATAATCTAAAAAGGTCATGTGGCGATGGCTACTAAATCAACGGGCTCTTCAAAGATCCCAAAACTCAATTGCTACCTGGTAAGAAAAACGTGGAAAAATACGAGTTGATAGCTCAATGAATGGAGAAGTTTGAAAATACTTATACTTTATATTTTTATCAAAAATCGAGTGGACATCATTTAATAGTTCACATTAGAACAACATATAATAATAATAATAATAATCAAGATGTGAGACATCCTCATAACACTGTAAAATATCATCTCATAATCATGATATAATCATTAGTTGATATCCATACTATAATCTCATCACATCAAAGGTACTGAAAAATCCATAAAAATGTACCATCTGACTGAAATCTGTATTCTGGTAATGCGCGTAGACTACCCCTCGGCTAAACACTCCCAACATGGGCCTCAAGCCCTCTCAGTAAACGGAAGTGAGTCTTAAAAGACTTATCATAATCAATTCTAGAACACGACCAAGGCCCCTCAGTGAACTATATGTACACAGTCAAGACCCTTTCATGAGTTTATCAACAGTCAAGAACCGTCAACGTAGTATAGAACACAGCCAAAACCCCTCAATAAACTAGAAGAAGTATATAATAATGGGTATTTTTCTGCTCGATCATCACATATGTCTCACATTCCAATTTACAAATGTATCATATAAAATCTTTGAAATTCCACATATCAATTGAAGAAATTATTGGTCAATAGAAGGAGGTAATCCTAGCATAATTGAACTTACTAGAGAAGTTTGAAGTTTCTAAATATGAAGTCTGAGCACTTAAATATGTATTCTTATGAAATAATAAAATAATAAAAATGAAGTAGTGACATGAATGGGTGTCAATTTGGCTAGCGGGCTCGGGTCACCCGTGACTCGAGGCTCGAGGCTTTGGACAAGCCCCATTTTGGGACATTAGCCCGTGTGGCTCGTCGAGCCACAAGTGCCAAAAAAATGAAGGCAACATCTATTGCTTAAAGGTAGGGGTGAACACTGTTCGATTTGAACGGTTTATGCTATATTTTCAACTCAAATCATTTCAAGAATCAAATCATTATTTGCGGTTTGATTCGATTTTAATCCGCGGTTTATCTATCGACATTATAATAGTATATTATAAACAAGTTAACTTATAAATTTAAACGAAAACTAATAATTTTAAATGTTAAATTACATTTATATTTGTCTGAAATTCGATATATAACAAAAAGGCAAAAAAGATAGTATTAAACTAGTATCACTCAAACTTTTACAAACAACAATAGCATAATAAGTACAAAAGTACTAACATCTCATTTGATAAAAAAAAAGGATTAATATCCCTTGTTGTACCACATGATTCGACATCTGTATAAAATGCAAATATCAAAAGGCCCAATTGGATTAAGATATTACAATTTTGCATGTACCAATTGTTCATGTTCCTGTCTTTTTTCAACAAAAAAAAAAAAAAAAAAAAAAAGGCCCAATTGCATTTACAATCAACATTCAATTTACACTTGCAAGTTGAAGTATAAAAATTATTAAAACTTGCAAGTATTACTCGGACTCAAAACTTAATTTCTCTAAGTAGATTCTTCAGCACTCCCATGTAATCCTTAACCCATTAAAAAATTAAAATGAGCCATGAATAAGTCGTCCCAGTAAAATCACAAGCAGAAAACTAAGACAGAAGAACTACCCACAATTGCAAAGTGGTCTACTCTTTGGAAATAGGTGATTAGCACTAGAATGGAGGGTAAATTATTATCCATAATCCATGTAATACAAGTTCTTGTGATATAGCAACATGCTTTACAAAAAAATGTGTAGTACTGTTGATAATTAGAATTCCATGATAACAATGTCAGATAAAATTATAACACATTATGAGTTTAGTTTAATTAGTTGTACATAGCGATGATGTAGTTACCAAAATTACTCTACCAAAGTTTCCAGGGTAGTAAATGTATCTGAAGTCACAAATTTTTATTGAATGAAAAATCAGAATGAACATAATAAATTTACAACCAAATTTGGAACTGGAAATTGCAGTACCTACAGTGTTGCTCACTGAAGACAGTATAGTAGCTAGCTCTTAGATCCACTGCTTGGATGAATTAAATGTCGAATATCAAACTAATCTACATTCACTAAAGGAAACAAACAGAAATAAAGAAGAAAGATAAAAAAAGTCTAAGTCTAAGTATGCAAGGAGTAAAAAAAACGAACGAATCTGAATGTGCTGAATTAGATTTACTACAGAAAAAGTTGGAAGATGAACAAGAAAGAGAACATACGCTTAGGGAGAAGAAAACGATACCGAAGAGAACCAGAGACGGCGATTCCAATTGAGAGCCAGAGACGTAAAAGTTAAAACTAAAAATAGAATCTAGGTTTTGGTTTGAGACTTTGAGTTGTTCCCTTTTTTTTTTTGGCTTGGGCTTGGGCTTGGGTTTGGATATAAATTCGAAAATTGAATTTTCGGGTCTTTTTTGAAGGTATCATTTCTAATTTATTTACATTTTAAATTCTAAAAATTATACTTTAATAAAATTATATAAAAAAATTTATAATTTCATAAAAAAAATTAATTAAAAAGTACGGTTCGCTTTGGTTTTTTGCGATTTTGGAAAATCAAAATCTAAACCAAACAATTTTAAAACGGTTTGGTTCCGTTTGAGGAAAAAAATCACGAGTTCACATGGACCCGAATCAACGGTTTCAAACCAAGGGTTACGATTTGATTTGCGATTTCGCGATTTTTTTGTACAACCCTACTTAAAGGTAGCAACTTGTTGCCAAAATAGAAAAAAAAAAAAACGCGAGTCGGCTCTAGTCAAGCCTAAATTTTTTGGTCGAGTAAAAGCTCAGCTCGAACCCAAAAAAGTTCGAACCATTTTTACTCGAGCTGAGCAAGAGCCTCAACTCGACTCGTGAGCTAGCTCGACTCTACTCGGTTCATTGATATCCCTAGTGACTTGTAATGCACAACTCTTAACATAATACTTTTCGCAAAGACTTAAATAAATAGATAAATTATCTTCTGATGGATACAATCACAAGTTTATATCATATTATCCTGGTAATACATGAAATTGGTTATGCGTATAATAAATGTGGTTATAGTCAATTCATCTGACATGACTATTAATACTATTAGTGAAGAATTTAATAAACTTGAAGCATGTAATTCAAATGATATTATCGTAAAGGTGAGTAGATACACTTCGTACCCTTTTTTTTACCAAGATTTTGTCCAATTATTTTCCTCATAAGATTTTTAATGAGACAATTTTTGAAAAATTTAACCGAATAATGTACTACACAGGGTTTTTTCAATAAGGTTTTAATGGCCATATTCTTTGTAAAATGAATATTGATAACCAACAAAATATTTACCCTCAACGTAGAATACCCTTATAGAATTGTATATGAGACTCCAGAAGGGAACTACAATAAGATGTATTTTTATTGCTTGATAAATATGTTGTTGAAAGATGATATCGTTTAAAAGCTATAACAAGATAACATGAAACATACTCCATCAAAATTGTAATATTGAAGATATTTGTTTACAAAAAAATGGATGGCTTGATATGATGATATTTATTAATTGACATCAGGAAAATAGTTGTACTTTTTTTCTTTCGCTCATGCTTTGTCCCATTGAATTTTCTTTTTTTGACAAATTTTTAACTGAACGACATTTTATTACTCCAATTTTAATTTTAATTAATTGTATTTTTTCTTTTGTTTAGTATTTTTGTCCCAATTGAATTTTGTCAAACAAGATTTTTAACAAGGAATTTATTGTGCAAGTAGTCATCAAAGAGGAGTGTTGTAAATTTATAGGACAATTATTGTTGACTATCTAGTCATATCAAGATATCTATATAAGTGTTACTTACTCTAGAAGAGTGTAATTCGATTCAAATTGCAACTTCCATTGAAAAAATATATGATGGTAATTGTTATAATAAAATATATAATGAAGTTTTGATTCTATTAATTTTCTTTTCTTTTATTGTTTATTTTTTTTGCTCAGTTAACACGGTCTCTTCTTTTTACCCCTTTTTTAATGCTTTGGTTGATTTTCCCCAATTTTTCTATTATTGTGAAAAATAATGCTTAATGAAAAATTGAAATAAAACAAGAATTTGGAGTGGATGAGTCTTGAAAATGTGAAATTTGGAGCAAGTATTTTAAAATATAATGAATTGAAATTAATATCTATAACAAATTCTTAAGAAAATAAAAATTAATTCCCTCCCATCCAAAAATAGAAAATGAAATAGAATTTGAAAAAGAGTGCAAATTATGAAATTATTCCAAAAGTGAAAATTAGATATCTAAATTTGAAGTACAAAAGAAACGAAAAAAAAAATTAATCTTAGACATTGCAACTATGACCTACCCCACCAACTACATTTTCAAGATATTAAAAAAATGGACTCGTCGATATGGACGAAATATTCAACAAAAGATACATTATTTGAAAGAGAACGTGTAGATCGATGAAAACTAGTTTAACATTGACAATTTTTCAATGTGCGAAATTTATCAAAAATCTTGATTGTGAGAGGGCTACCACTAATCTCTTTACATATATATCTATTAACTAAGATCGACTCAATGGTTAAAGCAAAAGTATAGCAAAACTTTTTATTACAAATTAACTATGACCTACCCCCACCAACTACATTTTCAAGATATTTAAAAAAAAAAAAAAATGGACTCACCGACATGGACGAAATATTCAACAAAAGATACATTATTTAAAAGAGAAAACATGTAGATCGATGTCAGCTAGTTTAACATTGACAATTTTTCAGTGTACGAAATTTATCAAAAATCTTGATTGTGAGAGGGCTACCACTCATCTCTCTTTACATATCTATTAAGTAAGATCGACTTGTCTCCCTTCCTAACTAAAGCTGCCAAAATAGTTCTAAACTAGGATTGTTTTTAAAGTTGCCCCCACCTAGAGATGTCCTACTGAAAATGAACCCAAATATACCATACTACTTGAATATTTCATCTTCAACTATGTAACTTATAACAAGCCAACTTTTTTTTTAAGAGACTTTGTCATCATTTCAAGAAAGGTTCATTAGAGGAAAACATAGCAGCATAAAATTAACCAAATGTAATTCACACTTTAGTTAAATTTGTATTTGTTTATCTTAATTTACAAGTTTTTAAAATTTTCAGACTTCCATGTCTATGTATCTTTATTACCAATTTATACACACCAAATAAATTGGTTATTTCTATCGGAAAAAAAAATTGACTGTCAACCTGAGAATTTGAGAACCAATCTGTTTACATGACAACAACTAAAAATTTAAAAATCAGTAAAAAATCATGGAATGAATCGGTTGTTCTAGAAACTAATTAAATCAGCAAAATTTATTTATTTTTTTTTTATTACTTAATTTGATTGTTTGACTATTAACGTTACACACACACACCCCCCCCAAGATCATTTTTTATAAAATTTCTTATTATGTGGAATTTAATTGACCGTAAACGATGTCGATTTCAAAATATGTTGATATTCTTGTACATTTTGTATTCAAAATAACGGTTGCAATGTCAAGATCCTCAATCCCATAATATCAAGAACATGCATTTCACAAAACCTATTTTCTAGTGTTAGAGAAGAAAGCTGCCCCAACCGCGTCTACTGCCACTCATTGTAGGACACTTGACACTTGTTAAGAGGCGTGGAATGAATGTGGAGACATTAATTCTTAAAGTTGCTTTGTGAAGTCCTCTTTGATGGATTAAAATCAGATTTCAGTAGATTTTGATAGAAATTAATGAAATATGCAATTTGTTAGGCCTAAATCTTTTTGTTGTAATAAGTAATTCATCATTAGTTTCTTTTTAATATCTTGAAGCAATGATAACACTTTTTCCCTAACAAGTTATTACTTTGTTCCAATGTTTCTAAAAGATAATGTAATTAACTTGTTCCTAAATATTCACAAATTGTACTCAATAATAGTCTTTATCATTTAAAAAGAAGAAAACTAAAAATTTGAAATTGTATGATACTGTGCAATATTGCAAATCAAATAATTCATCCGGACATTGCTGGCCTAGTGATTAATTTCAAGATAATTTGAGTAAGAAACCAATAAATTCATATTACTGAGAGAAGTATTTGTTTTAATAGGAAAACACTAAACGGAAATCCCGGGACCAAACAATGGCGCCCCTATTTAGTCCCGAGATCAAATCCCGGGACGTGTAGCATAGCTTGTTTTAATATGGTAGTGTAGAGCCATCAAAATGGAACAATAAAAAGTACCATTTTTTGGGCCAAATCTTAAAAAATGTACTTATAAGTAAATAAGTAAGATTTTGAATAAATGATTTTTTAAGGGTAGTTGAATAAATAGATACTTTGAAAAACTATTTACCTTATTATCCAAATAAATAACTTTTTTACTTGTAAAAAAGATTTGCATGTATAAATGCATTAAATGCAAAATCAAACTTGAAATTAATTATGGAGTACTTTAAGTATGGACAAACATGCCATAAGCTGAATATTTTGTCCATGTTTGGTAACAATTAAAATCTAGATTTTAATCTTAGTCAAAATCAACAATTAATTTTAATCACATATTTTATGGATTCCACAACTTTTTAACCACTTCATCAACTTCTATCAAAATCTACAAAAAATCTGATTTTAATCCCTACAAAAACGGGGGCAAATCTGAGTATTCAATATTTCAAGTCTTAACTGTTTGGATTTAAAAGGATAACGAGCCAGTCAGGTTTTTCAAATAAAAAAGCCATTGTTGACGGTTAACATTGAAATTCACAAAGCTATTTCCTAAATTTAAATTTCAATAAAATATGAAAGTATAGACTTTAATCACTAAGTTCAATCTTTGAAGATAAGGCAATGATAGTCACTATTAATTTTAACCTTTATTAATTGACAAATATGTCAAAGAAATTTACAAGGTCCAGCATGATAATTAGTACATATTACTAACATAATTAAACTTCCATTTTTTATGGTTACCTACTCACAACTTCTGCACCAATAGATTAACTCCATGGCCAGGCTCAATAACCACATTGAGTGCTGGTGAATGAATGTACTTAGGGGACAAAGTGAATGAAAATTTAGACAACATTAGAGATATAAATATTTTGAGTTCAACCAAGGCTAGATTCTGGCCTAGACACACCCTTGGTCCTACGCCAAATGGCATGTAAAAGTATGGAAATTTGCAAGCTCGAGTAAGTCCATTTGCAAACCTTTCTGGATTGAACTGGTAGGAATCAGGTCCCCAATTGTCTGGATCAGTGTGTAATGTTGTCACCATTATCCATAGATTAACACCCTTGGGGATGTTAAGGTCTCCGAATTTCATGTCGGTTAAGGCCTCCCTTGATACAACAGCCGCAGGAGGGTAGAGGCGTAAGGACTCGTTGATTGCCATGGTTAACTGCAAGATTGAATGGATTGGAGTGTTAGAAAAAAAAAATTGCAAAAGGAGTTGTGGTCATCCTTCTCGGACTACCCTACCATAAAGACTCATTCATATGAATTTAGCCTATTTCAGGTTAAGTATGGACGATTTTATCACTTGTTGGACCACAAAATTCCATATGGAACCATGAAGTCATAGTTATCATACCCAACCCAGTGGTTGTGGGGGCTGCTCGGCTAAAGAGACTCAATTTTTGGAATTAATTAGAACAAAAACTGTTGAGGGATAGATATCTCAGTCACAATTCGATTCAAAATGTACTAAAGGCTTGTCATAGGAATTATGAACACATTCTTAAAAAAATATTTTCCGCATTTTCTCATAATTTTTCCTACACATTCTCAAAAAATAATAATAAATAATAAATAAATAAAAATCACGTTTTAAAAAATCTCTTCCACACAGGCATATGTATCTATTAAGCTACGAGATTCCCCGTGGACTGCGGTCTGCGGAATGGAAAGATTGAGCCCTAGAATAGGGGTGACAACCGCCCAATATAATTGCTTGTTTATTTATTAACTTTATTACTTTATTTTCAAGACACGGTCACATTTTAAAACGTAAAATTAAAGTGATTATGTGGAAGTGATTTTTTGAAAATTATATCTCTCTACCCTTATTTTCAGCCACATTTTTCAAAAATAATCATTTTCATGTTTTTCCATAAATTTTTCCTACTTCTTAACCACGCATTCAAAAAATAAAAAAAGGAAATCACTACCACACAATAAAAATAAGATACGAAGCTGGGCTACGATATTTTGTTGTCCGCACCTTTGAACTTCAAACACCTACAAGCTTAGGGATGGTGACTTAGTCATATCTTCACAATTTATGTATAAGATCGATTTGTAATATTTACTAAAGTGAACAGTTAACTATTTCATCAAAAAGTTTGAACTTTTTCTCAAGGAAATCAGTTATTTATCTAGACTTAGTATTCAACACTCCCTTCAATATTAATAAATGGATATCGACAAGATTTACCTGTTTCATTTTCCGAATCATATCAGCATCGGGATTTCGGCCTTTGCAGATTTCTTGAACCTCAGCACGAATCCGATCTTGCCAATGTGGATGAGAAGCCAATAGCATGAGGCACCATGCAGCAGAAATTGCCGTGGTCTCATACCCAGCCAAGTAAATGTTTTTGCAATTGTCGACAATGAATCGATCAATTGAATCTTGGCTTAAATCACTGTTTCTAGCCCCTTCAAGAACCACTTGCAATAAATCTTTCTCATAGCCAAGTTCTTTTCTTTCCTTCACTACATTCAATATCAATGTCTTGACCTCTTTCTCCAATGCCCATTCTTCCCTATTGCTCTTTATGGGAAGATGCCTGTAAAAATTATCCAACTATAACAAATTTCGATTTTCTGTGACATGATTAGTACCTTAAACTGGACAAGACTTTAAGAATTCTGAAAAATGTTTTTAACATTTTTGTTTGAAAGTAGAAAAGAGTAAATTCTCCAAATATATGTGTGGAAATAAAAAATTAATCTCTGTTCCAGTTGGTTCGGGATTGTATTTCTCACCGTTGAGATAAATGGTTCAAGAATTTGCTAGAAAGAAAAATTGGCAGAGAAAAAAAACCATAAATGTATCGAAAATTAGCTTCCCTTTTTTTCTTTGAAAAAAAAGAAACAAAAAATTACTCACACATAACTTATACTTATTTTTATGTTTAACCAAACATGATTCTATATGACAATTATTGAGTCGAGTGTGCCAAACATGCCTAAATGCATTGTAATTATGATCTACTTGGCGATAAGTACTAGTATATACCTCATGCCTGGTATCCCTGTAGCAAAAAGTTTCTTTGATGCAGCTTCTTGGAGGGCCCTAAGCCTCAAGAAAATCTTCTCTCCTTTGGAATAGTTGCTCCCAAAACAAGCTCTGGATATTACATCTCCCGAAAAACTTCTCATGTGCTTATCAATATTGATGTCCGCCAGGCCGCCCTCAGCCTCGACTATATTGTTCCAAGAGTTCAATAATGTGATCGTCGACTCTTGAACCAAAGTTATCATGCCCTGAATGTGTAAAAATAGGTAGAGATGTCATTATTAATTGTTACATATTAAAGCCTAATCCGTACTTAAGAGAGTAATAATAAACAAACAATAAATTCAGAGCGCACACAAAGGTTAGATTTATAGTGGTTCATAGCCTAATGCGAGAGAGACGTACATTTTTTTCATTGCACGTTTTCACGTATAATAGGCAAATCGACAGTTAAGGTGATAAGTGTACACTTCGATTAAATTATAGTCTAACACTTAATCATAGATGAAATCAGGATATAATTTAGTTTGGATCGAAAAGATTCAATGACAAATCCTAGTCCTAAGAGTATAAAATTATATACCTTGACCTTCTCCATGTGTAATTCAGGAGCAAGAATCTTCCTCTGATGAGCCCAAAGGGTGCCATTAGAAGTGAGAATGCCTTGGCCTAGCAATGAACCCATTTCTTTTGCTAGATATGTTGGCCTCCCCAAATCCAAAGATGTACAAGTAGTAATCTCCCTTACCATGTCCGGTTGAGTCATATGCACTATTTGTGTATTCCAGAGCGAAAACATAAACACATCGCCTGCATATCCATAAAAAAGGTCGAAAAAACTCGGTTAGTTACTCAAGTTTCATTTTTTATTAGGTTATACTCCCTCCTATAGGCTTATTTCCATTTTCTCACAAATTAATAAAATGTAATTAATATAGTTGAAAATATAATTTTCTTTCATTTTTTCTAATATACACCAATATTAAATAATGATTTAAATATGAGTATTTTATATTTGTTGATAACAAGGCTTAAGTAGGGGGATATTAAAAAACTAAGAAATCAATTATACTAATTGGGAAGAAAGGTGACCTAGAATTTGAAACATATGAAAAAGAAAAGTAAGATGGAAAGAGCATGACAAACAACTAAAGTGCACATTTGCTACGAAATATTGGATATTGCTCATATTTCTCAAAACTCATTTTTAACCACGTAGAATTGGTCTCCTGCCACAGTGGGGCTGTTTCAGAGAATCGTTCTCTTACCACGTTAGCGGTATCAAATCTGTTTAACCACATATTTTACGAAACTCATATATTTCATCACTTTCATCAAATAATTAAAAACATAATTTTTATGAAAACCAAACAGAGTTCATACCGTATTGCTTCCTCCAATTGTCAAAAAAAAGAAGAAGAGTACCCCCACAGTTGTGCGAGGACGGAGCGCCATTGGTAGAAGCCTTTGCTGCTGAATCTCTTGCCTTTTTCATCTCCAAAATGTTTCCAAGAAGAAGAGTCGGACGCGGGCCACTCAGTCCTTGCCTTTTAAGGGCGGAGCGCAGCCTCTCCGGCTTCGCAACAAGGGTATTGTACAAATGGAAAAACAGTCCCAAAACGCCAACCAATGCAACAGAAAAGAATGCTTTGATCAGAAAATGGAACTCCATGACTTCCTCTTTTGCACTCTACGACTTTTGGGTTCTGATATTTTAAGGTACTTATATACTAGTAGTTTAGTACTAGTACGAGAATCTAGTAGTTTGTCCCAATTTTTTAATATCACGTTAACGTCGCATAAATTGTAGTTACAATTTTACTGAGACTAAATAGTATTACTTTAATAAATAATTGCTTTCATAGGTGGAAAATCGATCAAATCCTTAGGGTGATTTGTCAAAAGCTACCTAAATGTTGAAAGATACATATTAAGGGGTTGTTTGAACCTCTTTTTTTTTTTTTTTTTTTTTTTTTTGAAAATGCAAATGTGTGGTTAAAAAATAAAGAAAAGTTCTGTATTTGTGTATAATATTATTTTATTGAAAAATGTGGTTGAAATATGGTCAAATTACTATTGAAAACTGAATTTTCATTAAAAAAAAAAAAAAAGAATGGGGCTCAAACAAAGGTTAAATTATTCACTTATAAATTATAGACCATGTTTGGGCTCCATTATTTTTAGTTTCATTCATTTTCGCCTATAACTACTTGGAACTTGCATTAACCGATCTTTCATCGCTAAACTTAGGGAAAGTTCATTCAACTGACTTTGACTTTAAAAGTATAGACCCCATCTAGATTCTAAACTAACTTAGTAGTTTAGTGGTGAAAGACCGCTTAATGTAAAAGTTCCAAGTAGTTCAGGTGAAACTGAATGAAAACTTAAAATGTATTAAAAGTATAAAAAGTGAAAAAGAGGGTTTTGTGGGTGGGTCATTTCTTCATTTTACTAAAAGTGTGTTGGTAGTTAACATGTACGTAGTAATTAGCAAAAGAATAACAATTAAAACGTATGATCGATTTTTTACTATAAAATTTTCTTAGGACCTCCTTTTATTGTTTCTTTCGTGGAATTGGGCGATATGGAAGAAAGAAATGGAGGAATACGTATAAATAACTTAGAATAGTGAATTTTCGGAAAATGCAGGGTTAAAAAATAAGAATTTCTTTTTGAATTTACGTGTAAAATTAATTTATGGGAGAATATGTGAATAAAAATGAGTTTTAAAAAAATGAAGCCCAAACATGACTTAGTTTGATTACTAGAAAACTCATTTGTTAATGTCTAAAATGTTTATTAGCACAAAACGTCACAGCATTGCCTTTTTTGCATTTTTGCCCCTATTTTGATTTTTTATTGCGAAAATCATCATTTTCATCTATTTTCATCCAATTTCTTAATAAAAAATTGTAAAATGACGAATATATCATCCTATTTAAATAAAACAAAATAAAAATTAAGAATTAATTACAACCATACTCCCAAGTTTTAAAAAAAAAATGTAAATAAATTCCAATTAAAATATTAAAAAAGATTAAAAAACAATTCTCTTTCATTCTTCCCCTGCCCCTTGTCCTCATCCACCACCCAAAAAAAAAAGAGAGAGAGAGAGAGAGAAAAGATCTTGCATAAAAAACCAACTCCTGTGCTGCTCATATTACTTCTTCGCTGCCATTTGTTGTCTATTTCTGCGAAATCCACCAAAGCCTTCTCGAAAATTTTGTCATCTTACCGAGTCCACACCACTGGCATAGCCGCCCCAAAAATTTCCCATCTTCAACCATTCTGTACCACTACTATTATACATAATTTAATAACTTACTTTATCAATTTCAATCTAATTCAACAAGTGACGTAGGTGCATCTGAGACAGATGACACTAAACTGTCAAATTGCACATTAATGACGATGAAATACCATGAGTTGATAGATCAACGCAAATGCGGGAAGTGATCACGTTATTGTCCTAATTGGAGCAGTTTTTGGCACGTTTTAGTTTTTTGGTCATAATTTCGGCTACGATTGTCAGAATCACGCTCATGGTCCTAATTCGAAAAGCTTGTTTCGGTGCGAAAAATAATGCTTAATGAAAAATTGAAATAAAACAAGAATTTGGAGTGGATGAGTTTTGAAAATGTGAAATTTGGAGCAAGAATGTTAAAATATAATGAATTGAAATTAATATCTATAACAAATTCTTAAGAAAATAAAAATTAATTCCCTCCCATCCAAAAATAGAAAATGAAATAGAATTTGAAAGTGAGTGCAAATTATGAAATTATTCCAAAAAGTGAAAATTAGATATCTAAATTTGAAGAACAAAAGAAACGAAAAAGATTAATCTTAGGGTCCGTTTGATTGCAATAGTGGAATTTGGGTGGAAATGAAATGAATTCTAGTGAATTGAATTGTCTAAAATTGTTTTACCCGAAATTGTCAATTAATTGTGTTTGATTGGTATAATTTTCCATCTAATCCGTTTGACTTTATTTTTCATGCAAATTGTTATTTTTTGAGATAAATTTTTTTTACAATTTGTATTAAAATTTGTTTGGATTCCCAAAAAGTAAAAATTAAAAATTAAAAAAAAAATGAAAATTTTTTTTTTTTCGTTTGACTTCGTTTTTCATGCAAATTGTCTATTAAATGAATTTTTTTTTTTTACCATTGAGTATAGAATTTGTTCCCATTGCCAAAAAAAAAAAAAAAAAAAAAAAAAAAAAAAAAAGATGGAAAACCAAAAATCACCTAATAGGTGGGAAAACATTTCTAAGCAAAATGTCCATTGGTGGGTTGTACCTGGAAAAATGTGGGAATTCAATTCCATGAAAAATTTGGTGTATCAAACACAAAAAATTTGGAAAATGTGAAATTCAATTGTCAGTTCCATGAAAAACGTCTGTATCAAATAGACCCTTAGATATTACAACTATGACCTACCCTACCAACTACATTTTCAAGATATTAAAAAAATTGGACTCATCGATATGAATGAAATATTCAACAAAAGATACATTATTTGAAAGAGAAAACATATATATTGATGCAAGCTAGTTTAACATTGACAATTTTTCAATGTGCGAAATTTATCAAAAATCTTGATTGTGAGAGGGCTACCACTAATCTCTTTACATACTATTAAGTAAGATCGACTCAATGGTTAAAGCAAAAATATAGCAAAACTTTTTATTACAAATTAACTATGACCTACCCCCACCAACTACATTTTCAAGATATTTAAAAAAAAAAGTAAAAAATGGACTCACCGACATGGACAAAATATTCAACAAAAGATACATTATTTGAAAGAGAAAACGTGTAGATCGATGCGAGCTAGTTTAACATTGACAATTTTTCAGTGTGAAATTTATCAAAAATCTTGATTGTGAGAGGGCTACCACTCATCTCTCTTTACATATCTATTAAGTAAGATCGACTTGTCTCCCTTCCTAACTAAAGCTGCCAAAATAGTTCTAAACTATTAGCCTGTTTGGGCCAAATTAAAATCTAATTTTAATCTAAGTCAAAGTTAAAGTCAAAAAATCAATATTAACCACATATTTCAAAAACTTCTATCACAATTCACTAAAAATCTAATTTTAATTCTCAACAAAAATAGGATTGTTTTTAAAGTTGCCCCCACCTAGAGATGTCCTACTGAAAATGAACCCAAATATACCATACTACTTGAATACTTCATCTTCAACTATCTAACTTATAACAAGCCAACTTTTTTTTAAGAGACTTTGTCCTCATTTCAAGAAAGGTTCATTAGAGGAAAACATAGCAGCATAAAATTAACCAAATGCAATTCACACTATAGTTAAATTTGTATTTGTTTCTCTTAATTTACAAGTTTTTAAAATTTTCAGAATTGCATGTCTATGTATCTTTATTACAAATTTATACACACCAAATAAATTGGTTATTTCTATCAGGAAAAAATTGACTATCAACCTGGGAGTTTGAGAACCAATCTGATTACATGACAACAACTGAAAATTTAAAAATCAGTAAAAAAATCAAGGAATGAATCGTTTGTTCTAGAAACTTATTAAATCAGCAAAAAAAAATTTTTTTTTTTTTTTATTAGCTAATTTGATTGTTTGACCATTGACGTTACACACACACACACACGATCATTTTTTATAAAATTTCTTATTATGTGGAATTTAATTGACCGTAAACGATGTAGTTTTTGAAATATGTTGATATTCATGTACATTTTGTATTCAAAATAACGGTTGAAATGTCAAGATCCTCAATCCCATAATATCAAGAACATGCATTTCACAAAACCTATTTTCTAGTGTTAGAGAAGAACAGTTGCCCCAATCAGGGATGAATCCAGCACCTGGCGAGCCCTCGTTGTCGCGCGTGTTGGATTTATTGGGAGGGATTTATTTATTTATTTATTTTGTTGACAGTAAATAAACTTTTAGGTTATATTACTGGTAATTCATTTTACTTCCAATCACAACTTGTAGCTTAGTTGGCTATATGTTCAAAGTCTTGGGTTCGAATACCTTCACAACCAAATTATTGTACTACATTTTTAGTTCTACAATTTTTACTAAAATTAATGCAATAGAAAGGGCAGGAGAGGATTCGAACCCATGACAACTTGTTAGTTCTACTCAAAGCGTGACCATTATTGCAATGGTTGAAAGTTGAAACTAAAGTTAACAAAATAGTATATGTTAGGTTTTTGCGGTTTTAATGCAATTGTAATGGTAAAAATTCGAACATGTGTTTTTCCTTTGAATTACATAAAATTTGACCATAATGTTATTTGATGAGTACAGTGAAATCTTATAATATAATTTTATATGTTCAATTTAAACAAAATAATTGTTATATTGAAATTTTAAGCATTGTTTGATTCCCATTTTTTTCAAAATATATTTTTTCTTTTTTATTTTTAATCACACGATTTTCGATAAAATAATATTACAAGCAAATTCAAAACTTTTCATTATTTTTAGCCATACATTTTCCATCAAAGTCACTATTCCAAAATACATTTTTTTTAACAAAAAATAGACATCAAACGAGCTCTTAATATTTTATTGCGATCGACGATTAACGACCGCTTGTGCTGACTCAAAATGCTGAATTCGGCTCTAGCTCCAATCGCGTCTACTGCCACTCATTGTAGGATACTTGTTAAGAGGCATGGAATGAATGTGGACACATTTCTTAAAGTTGCTTTGCGAAGTCCTGTTTGATGGGATTAAAATCGGATTTTTAGTAAATTTTGATAGAAATTATTCAAATTAATGAAATATGCAATTTATTAACCCTATATCTTTTTGTTGTAATAAGTAATTCATCATTAGTTTCTTTTTAATATCTTGAAGCAATGATAACACTTTTTCCCGAACAAGTTATTACTTTGTTCCAATGTTTCTAAAAGATAATGTAATTAAATTGTTCCTAAATATTCGCAAATTGTACTCAATAATAGTCTTTATCATTTAAAAAGAAGAAAACCTAAAATTTGAACCTGTATGATACTGTGCAATATTGCAAATCAAATAATTCTTCCGGACATTGCTGGCCTAGTGATTAATTTCAAGATAATTTGAGTAAGAAACCAATAAATTCATATTACTTTGAGAAGTATTTGGTTTAATATGGTAGTGTAGAGCCATCAAAATTAGGGATGACAACTGGTCGGTTCGGACCAAATTATAACCGCACCACCAAATTTTTGGTCATACTATAATCGCACCATAGCCACGAAAGTCGGTTTGGTTCGACTCAGTTCGTATCTCGATTCGATTCGATTAATAACCACGAAAATTAATTATTTTTTATAAGTCCAACCGTCAAATTGAAAAAAAAAAAAAAAAAAAAAAAATATGAAAAAAAGTTAACATGTGTTATTGAGCGTACAAAAACCCATTTTAACAAAAAATTAAGCATATTCATACAAATTAATCACCCCCCATTAAGCAAGAATCAAGAATATAAGACAACTGGAAACTTTAAGAATGCTAAATGTAGATCATTACTGTAGACAAAAATACTCAGATGATAGAAAACCAGAAACCTCTAAATAAACCCCCTCGCATTTTAACAAAAAATTAAGCATATTCATACAAATTAATCAACCCATTAAGCAAGAATCAAGAATATAAGACAACTGGAAACTTTAAGAATGCTAAATGTAGATCATTACTGTAGACAAAAATACTCAGATGATAGAAAACCAGAAACCTCTAAATAAACCCCCTCGCCCTCTAAATAAACTCAGATGATCCAGGTACTTTAAATTTTTCCCAAAGTTTACTGGTAAGAAAATTCATCAATATAGTATGTTTGTTAGCATCAAGTGATCAATATACTTAACTATATATTTAAGGGGTACGGGTAGGGTTAGCCTGAGGTAAGTAGCCTTATTGTGTTATTGTGTTACTTAAGAGGAAATTACACCATACAAGGTGTTTCAAGATTTCAATGCAAAAATCAGGCCACAAGATTTTTTATGCAAATATCAGGTATCCAATTAATTATTATAAATTATTAATATTAAAAATATTATTATAAAACCATATTTTTAAACCCTAAAAATAAAACTCTCTCCCTAACCCGCACACACTTTCTCTCTGCCTTCTCTCTAAAACCACCGGCTGCTGCCTTCTCTCTAAAACCACCGGCTGCTCCTAAATCTGATCGCTGCTCCCCTCTTCGCGACGAATGCTGGTGACGCGACTAGACGACGAGCGTCGATGCCGTGCCTGCTGAGCGTCGATCTGAGCGCAGTTGTGGGTCTACGTGAGCTCGAAGTCGCGGCGTTGTCGTGGCTGTGTTGTGCGGCGACGCTGGTCGACGGTAGTGTAACAACGTCGCGAGTCGGGTTTGTTGGTTTTTGGTGTGGTGGTGGAAGTGTATTGGTGTGATGTTTGTTGGGTTTGTTGGTTTTTGGTGTGGTGGTGGTGCGGGGTGGTAGCGGTGGTAGGTTGAATTGGTGGTTGTGGTGGTGTGGACTGCGGTGGTTGTGCGGTCGCTGTGGTGGTGGTGGTTCCACCAAATCTGTTTTTTTTTTTTCCTTTTTCCGAGTTTGATTTATGCTATGAAGTTGTGGTAATGGTGGTTGATGGTTTTTTGTGATTTTGCGGAGGTTTATGGTGAGGCAATTCTTGCTGGTGTTTGTAGTTTGTGGTGGTTGACTGGCAACGATGTGGCGGTAGAGTTCAGATGACAGTGCAGTGGTAGATTTTTAGATGACGGTGCGGTGGTAATGTGAGGTGCAGTGCTTGGTGGTGGTAGAGTTTAGTGGTTGTGGTAGGGTTGGTGTTTGTGTTCGTGTTGGTGTTGGTGTTCGTGAGACAAAGAGTGTCTGTGACCAATTACTACCGCACCGTCTGTGACCAATTCTTGCTGGTATTTGTAGTTTGTGGTGGTGTGTGGTGGTTGACTGGCAATGATGTGGCGGTAGAGTTCAGATGACACTGCAGTGGTAGAGTTTTAGATGACGGTGCGGTGGTAATGTGAGGTGCAGTGCTTGGTGGTGGTAGAGTCCAGTGGTTGTGGTGGGGTTGGTGTTCGCGTTTGTGTTCGTGATACTAAGAGTCTGTGACCAATTATGAAGAGTGTCTGTGACCAATTATTTGGTTATATGTGACCAATGATTCAAATGTGACCTAAAAATTTAATAATATGTGACTGAAAAAAAAATTGTAACTAACTAATTTGAAAATATGTGACCTGTGACTTGTAAAAAGTTTTATCTGTGACTTCGAAATAATACGTGACTAATCAATTTGATAATATGTGACCAATAAATAAATTGTGACCTTAATTGGGTATCTGTGACCATTATTAAAATAATGTAATTTTATTATATTTAATTAATAAATATATTTTATTAATTATATATATACCTGATTTTTGAATTTTTAAACTTTGTACCTGATTTTTGAATTGAGTTAAACTTGATACCTTAAATATGAATTTTTCCCTTTACTTAAAGATGTTAATTGGGCCAGAATTTTGAGGAAGTCCAATTGTCAAAATTGCCCAATTAATTTTGGGAAAAATAATGGAAGGTCCAATTGTCCAATTTATTTTTTATTTTTTTTTACGGGTAATTAGTCCGGGACAGGACATTGTCACTAAATACCATACCCGTCCCATCCCGAATCAGTTCATTAAACTTAAAACCATAACCACCTATTGCACCATTGGTTCGATTTTTTTTCACCCCATTCGATTTGGTTAATCGCGATTTTTTATTTTAACGATTTGAATTGACATCTCTAATCAATACGGAACGAGAAAAAGTACCAAAAGAAAAGGACAAAATGTTGCTTTTATTCTAGATGGCCTTTCTAATTTGGTCTTTATAAAAAAAAAATGAATATTTTAGTGATGGTCACTGCCGCACTCATTTTTTTGGCCAAATCTTAAAAAATACACTTATAAGTAAATAAGATTTTGAATAAATGATTTTTTAAGGGAAGTTGAATAAATAGATATTTTGTGTCACGGAAGCTTGCTTCAAGGGTCGTCGTTTTTCAGGTTCAGTATCACGTTACATTTCTCTATCAATAACCAATACAACCGGTTTCGATCCACAACCAATATATTCACATCGGTTGCTTCTTAATCTCACCCACAAAGGACAAGATAACAATGATTATTTGTGGCCACAAAGGCAAAGAGAAAACACCACAAAGGAAGGCAAGAAAGAGATCAAAAATCTACAAAGGAATCAACTGATTTTTGGACACCAAGGCTGCCGGTTTTTGTTCTCTCAATGTCAGCCATTTTTCTTCTTCATACACTCAAATCATACTTCAAAATGGTTAGGGTTATTACCTTATAAGTAGGTTAGGTTAGGCTTTAAGTTGGACCAATAAAAAAGGTTAAATGAGCCAAGATTCAAGTCATCCAAGAGGGAATACAATTGGACCGGATAGAGACATTGGACTTGGTTGTTGGTACTTATTTCACTCATCGCCCTAGGTCTATGAAATATATAATTACACATTAACATCATAGCTTGTGATTTATTGGGTATCAAAACCAAATACTTTGAAAAACAATTTACCTTATTATCCAAATAAATAACTTTTTTACTTGTAAAAAAGATTTTCGTGTATAAATGCATTAAATGCAAAATCAAACTTGAAATTAATTATGGAGTACTTTAAGTATGGACAAACATGCCATAAGCTGAATATTTTGTCCATGTTTGGTAACAATTAAAATCTAGATTTTAATCTTAGTCAAAGTCAACAATTAATTTTAATCACATATTTTATGGATTCCGCAACTTTTTAACCATTTCATCAACTTATATTAAAATCTACAAAAAATCTGATTTTAATCTCTACAAAAACAGGGGCAAATCTAAGTATTCAATATTTCAAGTCTTCTTTGCCGTCTTAAATGTTTCGGTTTCAGTCAGGTTTTTCAAATAAAAAGGGCCATTGTTGACGATTAATATTGAAATTCACAAAGCAATTTCCTAAATTTAAATTTCAATAAAATATAAAAGTATAGACTTTAATCACTAAGTTCAATCCTTGAAGATAGGGCAATGATAGTCGGTATACATTTGTAGTAGAAAAAAATCCAGCTAAGATTCAATCATGTAGAAATTACGTCTAAAAAATTAACAATATTCTATTGCATAGATACTAATTTAACTTAGTTTAAGTAGTGAGATCGTATTATCTTTAGTTTAAGTGGTGAGGTCAGAATTCTTTGAAGTAGACGACATTTTATTCTAATATTCTGGTGCTTATTTTTATTTTCGTCGTTCGGCTAATGTTTATAAACGGTTTATAATTGGTCAAATCATTTTTTATTCATACACTTCATGAAATCGACAAATACTACTTACTTATTCACCATTTATTTTTATTTTACTAGTAGTAAGTACGTGCGTTGCACGTCCTATATATAAAATAATTGATATGCGTAATATTTTAAAGTAATCTAATTGATAATGTTAAAAAAATTAAAATTGTTAAAGAATATATGTGTGTGTGTGTGTGTGAGAGAGAGAGAGAGAGAGAGAGAGAGAGAATAAAAGTTTATGTAATATACGTACATAATGTGAAAATGTTAAATAAATTAAAGTGCAATGTTTTGTTTTCTTATTTGTTTACGCTAAACATTGGTTGGACCCCTTTGTTCAACCATTATAGAGGCATCGATCAATTTTGTAGTATAGACGGACACGAAAAAGAATCGAATTAAGAAATGTACATTGAACTAAATTTAAAATATTTACTTATAATTAAACTAAAGATACATAAAAAAATTTCAAAATAAAAAATTATTTATTTTGTCCGTAACATAAACTTTTTTACCTTAAAAAGTAAAAACAAAAAAGTATTTATCTAAACACATTTAGAGATAAAAAAAATTACGTACTAATCATGCTCGTCATATTAATCCACATCATTAATTTTAAATTAAAAACCAAAGTTACATTCAAAACAGATATAAAAGTGAAAAATCATAAAATAAAAATGTTATTTTTCTTTTCAAATGGGGTTAATACAAATGGAGGAATAAAAACACTCCCTCTAAATGTATTGAGATTAAAAAAAAAAAAAAATCTTTATATATTTATACAAAAATTACCATGTAATAGTAATAATAATCCCAATACTATATTAATTATTTTTTAGAACACATAATATTAATTTTTATTAATACTTAAAATTTCGATTTTAGTGAAAATGTGTAATTGGGATGCTTGTATTTAATGAGTAAATACAAATATGAGAAGGGTAAATAATTCCTAATTATTCGAAATAATTAGTAAGGTTTTTAAGGTGAATGAAATTTTTTTCCTATTTTCGACTCTTTTCCTCCTAATTGTTGATCACATTTAAGCAATTTTTTATTTTCAATTTATTACCCTTTATATTTAAATAGTTATTTTATCTATTATATTACTTAAACGTGCAATTTATAATCTTTGAATGAAAATGTTGACAATGTTATATAAGGACAACGTTTCTCATATATTTTCACATTTTCTGTCATTATAATAACTCAACTTTAATATGTTATTTATAATAAAATTACATCTATATATGTGAGTTTCGATTTTAAGTAGTAAATTATATAAATAATGTAATTTAAGTAATAAATTTAATTTGATTAATGTAAAATTATAAGTACTTCAATATATAACAATAAGCAATACATTTAAATAGTTATTAAATGAAGTTAAATTATATTAAATAATACTATATTAAATATATAATGATAGAATTGACATATAGCTAAATATATAAGGGTAAAATTGGTTTTTAAAATTTTTTCCTTAATCCACACTTTTAATATACTAGTAGTAAGTACGTGCGTTGCACGTCTTATACACTTCATATATATATATATATATATATATATATATATATATATATATATATGAGTATGAGTAACTGTTGAATAAACTAAAATACAATGTTTTGTTACTTGTTTGTTTGTACTAGATATTGATTGGACCCCTATGTTCAACCATTATAATGATATCGACCAATTTTGTAGTACAAAAAAATTACGTAATAATCACGCTCTTCATATTAATCCATAGCATTTATATTAAATTTAAAATCAAAGTTACATTCAAAACAGATATAGAAGTGAAAAATCTTAAAATAAACGTACCTTTTCTTTTCAATGGGATTAATACAAATGAAGGAATAAAAACTGTCTTTAAATGTATCGAGATAAAAATCTTGTTCTTTTCTCAATACTATATTAATTATTTTTTAAAACACATAATATTAATTTTTATTAATACTTAAAATTTTGGTTTTAGTGAAAATTGTGTAATTGAGATGATTGTATTTAGTGAGGTGGATACAAATATGGAAACGATGAGTAACTTCTAATTATTAAAAATAATTAGTAAAGTTTTTAAGATTGATGAATAATTCTTCATATCTTTGACTCTTTTCCTTCTAACTGTTGATCATATTTAAGCAATTTTTTCTTTTCAATTTATTGTCCTTCGTATTTAAATAGTTGTATTATCTATTATATTAATTAAACGTGCAATTTATAATTTTTGAATGAAAATGTTGACAATGTTATATAATGACAAAATAGTAAATTGATCATTTCTCATATATATTGTAATTATACTATAAGTAGATGCTCACGTATATAAATAATAAAATATATAATATAAATATATATACATATATATGAGATAATATTATATATTAAAGGTGACATTAATGATAGATTAATTACAACTTAACTTAACGTAGTCTCCTTTTAAGTATCGAGTTCATTTTTCATATTGCAGTACTCATAATTTTATATTAATTAAATTAAGTTTAATCACTTAAAATCGAAGTTCGTCTATATAAATAATTATATTAAAACTATAATAACTATTATTTTATATTGTAATTAATCTACCATTATAATAATGCAACTTTAATATATTATATAATAAAATTATATATATATATATATATATATATATATATGAGAGCTTCGATTTTAAATAATATATCAAATTAATAATGTAACTTAAGTAATTAAACTTAATTTGATTAATGTGAAATTATAAGTACTCTAATATAAAACAATGAGCATTACATTTAAATAGTTATTAAATGAAGTTAAATTATATTAAATATTACTATATTAAATATAAGGGTATATTTGGTATTCAAAAGTTTCTCTTTAATCCACACTTTTAATATAGGGTAATTGTAGATGTAGTTGTAGATATAGATTTATAATTTAATTATATTATAGATTTTTAATATAAGTGATATAGATTTTTCATCTGCGGGTCTGCACAAGTGTACATAAACCCATCAAGATCTACCCCATATGTGTCATAATTATCCCCTATTAAGTTTGTGTTTAGTCTTTATTTTTTAAAATTTGTTTTCTTCAAACTCATTTTCAACATTATATTTTGTAGGATCCACAATTTTTATCAATTTTTAATCAAATATTTCATCAACTTTTATAAAAATCTACTAAAAATCTAATTTTAAGACAAACTGAAAAGAGCTAAGCCTGGCATACAAAATTCCCCAAGGAGTAGTGATGATATAACACATAACTCCCAAATATATTGTTGTTAAAATATAATTCTAGATATGCTTAAGTAAATGAGTATTATATTCCTACATTTATTGAATATATTAGTTAGGGTCTATTTGATTGCAAATGTGGAATTCGGGTAGAAAGAAAACGAATTGCAGGAAATTGAATTGTCTAGAATTTGTTTTAGGAGGAATTATAATTGATTGTTATAATTTTCCACATAATCCGTTTGGCTTTATTTTTCATGCAAATGTTTATTTTTGGGACAAAGTTTTTTACAATTGGGGATAAAATTTGTTTCGATTGACAAAAAGTAAAAATAAAAAATAATTTTTTTAAAATTTTTTTGGTGTTCTTTTAGCTTTGTTTTACATGAAAATTGTCAATAAAAGTGATAAATTTTTTTACCATTGATTCTAGATTTTTTTTCAATTGCCTAAAAAAAAAAAAACCTAGAACTTTAAAAACCACCAAAATAGTGTCAACTTCAATTTATCAATTAGAGGGAAATGGTGCATGTGTGAACAAAAGTGAGAAAATCATTTCCAAGGAAAAAAATGCTATCAAACACCAAAAACTAGGAAAGTGGAAAATGAATTCTTAGTTTCATGGAATTTTTTTTGAATCAAACATGGTTTAGTGTTAACTAGATTAGTGTTTTAGTACTACTGAATGTTATATAGAATTTATCTAATAAATAGGTATGTAAACTAATAGATACTGAAACGTGGGCTATGATGTTACGATGGTTAAATAGGTGCAAGAATAACAAAATGAATTTATTCCTTTAGCTTTTTCCTTTGTTTTCCTAAAATTTCTTCATAGATGTTGGTGATGATTAATAATCTTTTTAATCCATAGGGAGATTAGGCCTCTGTATGATACACATTATAATTTTTATTCTCATTCTTTTACAGTTTTACTTATTTTCAACTACGTATTCTTCAATAAAATAATATTTTTCATCACATCAATAATTTTTCCTTCTTTTTCAACTACATATTCATATCACATCAACAAAAAAATGCATTCTTTTCAAAAAAATGTGCATCAAACAGAGGCTAGAGCTTTCTTTTTATTTTGTTACTTTTAATTTTGTAAAGCGTTCGGGTAAGACATTCTCAAATTATTACAATTTTAGTTTCATACTTGAGCATCTAGATTAGGTAATTTATGAATTGCAGTAACTTATGCATGATTGGACTCGAGAAAAATTGCTTGTTCACAACCTTTTGTATATTTTAAGTCAGCCTTTCTAGCTCATGTCATCGATTTAGATAATCGCATCTTTACATCCAAACATGAGCTCAATTATTATTGATATTCGATTGTGAACTTTCGATCTAGAGCTCAATGCCCAATTAATTTTTGTTAAAAATTCTTATCCCAACATCAAGTACAAGAACCACGTCACGTAGTCTATGATGTTACCATGGTTAAATTGGTGCAATAATAACAAATTGAATTTATTCCTTTAGCTTTTTCCTGATTTCCAAAAAGTTCTTCTTTACAGATTTTGTGGGGATTAATAATCTCCATATTCTATAGGGAGATTAGAGGGCTTTCTTTAATATATTTATTTATTTTTAATTTTGTAAAGAGGATTTGTGTAAAACATTTTAAAATTAATATAGTTTTAGAATTCATACTTGAGCATGTAGAGCAGGCGATTCTAAATTGCACAAACTTTTATGCATGATTGGACCCGAAAATTTTTGCTTGACTCACGACTTTTTTATTTTTTATTTATGTTGATTTTCTAGAGTTATGTTACAAGTACATACTTTGTTTTCACAGGATGAATACAGATACTCACATTTAGGAGGTGGGTGGGGGTAGGTGAGGAGCAATTTTTGATAATATAAAATTTACATGGACCCCACCCATATGAGTTGTCGGTAAAACATTTGTGAAAAAAAATTCCGTTTTTCTAGCTCATGTCATTGATGTAGCTAATCACATCTTCACGTCCAAACTCATAGATTTCACATGTACCTAATTAAATATGACATGAAATTAACAAATTGAAAGAAAATAAAGTTCACACTTCACTGACCAACATGAATTCCCGTTAAAAGTTGGACGACCACCACTATTAATTTTAACCCTTATTAATTGACAAATATGTCAAAGAAATTTACAAGGTCTAGCATGAATATTAGTACATATTACTTACATGATTAAACTTCCATTTTAATCTCGTCGAACTTTCTAGATTTGACATTACTAAATATGAAAGTATAGACTTTAATCACTTCATCAATTTCTATCAAAATCTACAAAAAATCTGATTTTAATCCCTACAAAAACGGGAGCAAATCTGAGTATTCAATATTTCAAGTCTTAACTGTTTGGATTTAAAAGGATAACGAGCCAGTCAGGTTTTTCAAATAAAAAAGCCATTGTTGACGGTTAATATTGAAATTCACAAAGCAATTTCCTAAATTTAAATTTCAATAAAATATGAAAGTATAGACTTTAATCACTAAGTTCAATCTTTGAAGATAGGGCAATGATAGTCACTATTAATTTTAACCTTTATTAATTGACAAATATGTCAAAGAAATTTACAAGGTCCAGTATGAATATTAGTACATATTACTAACATAATTAAACTTCCATTTTTTATGGTTACCTACTCACAACTTCTGCACCAATAGATTAACTCCATGGCCAGGCTCAATAACCACATTGAGTGCTGGTGAATGAATGTACTTAGGGGACAAAGTGAATGAAAATTTAGACAACATTAGAGATATAAATATTTTGAGTTCAACCAAGGCTAGATTCTGGCCTAGACACACCCTTGGTCCTACGCCAAATGGCATGTAAAAGTACGGAAATTTGCAAGCTCCAGTAAGTCCATTTGCAAACCTTTCTGGATTGAACTGGTAGGAATCAGGTCCCCAATTGTCTGGATCAGTGTGTAATGTTGTCACCATTATCCATAGATTAACACCCTTGGGAATGTTAAGGTCTCCGAATTTCATGTCGGTTAAGGCCTCCCTTGATACAACAGCCGCAGGAGGGTAGAGGCGTAAGGACTCGTTGATTGCCATGGTTAACTGCAAGATTGAATGGATTGGAGTGTTAGAAAAAATTGCAAAACGAGTTGCGGTCATCCTTCTCGGACTACCCTACCATAAAGACTCATTCATATGAATTTAGCCTATCTCAGGTTAAGTATGGACGATTTTATCACTTGTTGGACCACAAAATTCCATATGGAACCATGAAGTCATAGTTATCATACCCAACCCAGTGGTTGACCCGAACAAGTTTGTTAGTGGTTCAACTGGTGGGTTATTGGTTCAACCACCAAATCATTGCAAAGTCGAATTTTAGTTTTAAAAAATAATAATAATAATAATTAAACAAAGAGACAATATATCTATCATCCATTACTTTGCTAAAAGCCTAAAGTTGAACATACATGTTTCTGTTACATTTAATGTTAAGATCCTTCAATTGCCACAATGGTCAAGCTTTCCATAATACATAAGGGGTCACCGGGTGGAATTTTTCCCATTGCAAATGTTATATAAATTTTTTTCTTTGAAATTGAACTGGATCTAAATTTCTCTGAACCCATCCGGTTCTGACGGTTCTGGACCGGTTCTAGCAATTCTTGACTAGTTTATATGCTAATGAACCAATTAATACAAATCGAACCGAACCACCGTCGGATTCGTAGGTTCTTGGCCAGTCTGTCTAAACCAATTTTAATAATTATGCATAAAGTTGTGGGGGCTGCTCGGCTAAAGAGACTCAATTTTTGGAATTAATTAGAACAAAAACTGTTGAGGGATAGATATCTCAGTCACAATTCGATTCAATATGTACTAAAGGCTTATCATAGGAATTATGAACACGTATAAGCTCAATCACATATTCTTAAAAAAATATTTTCTGCATTTTCCCATAATTTTTCCTACACATTCTCAAAAAAATAATAATAAATTAAAATCACGTTTTAAAAAATCTCTTCCACACAAGCATATGTATCTATTAAGCTACGAGATTCCCCGTGGACTGCGGAATGGAAAGATTGAGCCCTAGAATAGGGGTGACAACCGCCCAATATAATTGCTTGTTTATTTATTTACTTTATTACTTTATTTTCAAGACATGGTCACATTTTAAAACGTAAAATTAAAGTGATTATGTGGAAGTGATTTTTTGAAAATTATATCTCTACACTTATTTTCAGCCACATTTTTCAAAAATAATCATTTTCATGTTTTTTCATAAATTTTTCCTACTTCTTAACCACACATTCAAAAAATAAAAAATAAAAATAAAAATAATCACTACCGGACAATAAAAATAAGATACGAAGCGGGGCTATGATATTTTGTTGTCCGCACCTTTGAACTTCAAACACCTACAAGCTTATGTATAAGATCGATTTGTAATATTTACTAAAGTGAACAGTTAACTATTTCATCAAAAAGTTTAAACTTTTTCCCAAGGAAATCAGTTATTTATCTAGACTTAGTACTCAACACTCCCTTCAATATTATAAATGGATATCGACAAGATTTACCTGTTTCATTTTCCGAATCATATCAGCATCGGGATTTCGGCCCTTGCAGATTTCTTGAACCTCAGCACGAATCCGATCTTGCCAATGTGGATGAGAAGCCAATAGCATGAGGCACCATGCAGCAGAAATTGCCGTGGTCTCATACCCGGCCAAGTAAATGTTTTTGCAATTGTCGACAATGAATCGATCAATTGAATCTTGGCTTAAACCACTGTTTCTAGCCCCTTCAAGAACCACTTGCAATAAATCTTTCTCATATCCAAGTTCTTTTCTTTCCTTCACTACATTCAATATCAATGTCTTGACCTCTTTCTCCAATGCCCATTCTTCCCTATTGCTCTTTATAGGAAGATGCCTGTAAAAATTATCCAACTATAACAAATTTCGATTTTCTGTGACATGATTAGTACCTTAAACTGGACAAGACTTTAAGAATTCTGAAAAATGTTTTAACATTTTTGTTTGAAAGTAGAAAAGAGTAAATTCTCCAAATATATGTTTGGAAATAAAAAATTAATCTCTGTTCCAGTTGGTTCGGGATTGTATTTCTCACCGTTGAGATAAATGGTTCAAGAATTTGCTAGAAAGAAAAAATTGGCAGAGAAAAAAAAACCATAAATGTATTGAAAATTAGCTCCCCTTTTTTTCTTTGAAAAAAGGAAACAAAAAATTACTCACACATAACTTACACTTATTTTTATGTTTAGCCAAACATGATTCTATATGACAATTATTGAGTTGAGTGTACCAAACATGCCTAAATGCATTGGAATTATGATCTACTTGGCGATAAGTACTAGTATATACCTCATGCCTGGTATCCCTGTAGCAAAAAATTTTCTTTGATGAAGCTTCTCGGAGGGCCCTAAGCCTCAAGAAAATCTTCTCTCCTTTGGAATAGTTGCTCCCAAAACAAGCTCTGGATATAACATCTCCCGAAAAACTTCTCAAGTGCGTATCAATATTGATGTCCGCCAGGCCGCCCTCAACCTCGACTATATTGTTCCAAGAGTTCAATAATGCGATCGTCGACTCTTGAACCAAAGTTATCATGCCCTGAATGTGTAAAAATAGGTAGAGATGTCATTATTAATTGCTACATATTAAAGCCTAATCTCTACTTAAGAGAGCACTAATAAACAAACAATAAATTCAGAGCACACACAAAGGTTAGATTTATGGGTAATACTATACGTATATAATGGTGTACACAAGGATTTACACATCCCTCACATGAAGGGGGACCCACATACAATAAAATATTCGTGGGCCCTCTTCCATGCGAGGGAGGTGTAACCCCGTGTGTACACCTTAAGGTGTACACGTAGCATTATTCTAGATTTATAGTGGTTCATATAGCTTAATGCAAGAGAGATGTACATTTTTTTCATTGCACGTTTTCACTATAATGATGAAGATAAGTACAATGTTAAACATATAATAGGCAAATTGACGGTTAAGGCGAAAAGTGTACACTTCGATTAAATTATAGTCTAACACTTAATCAAAGATGAAATCAAGATATAATTTAGTTTGGATCGAAAAGATTCAATGACAAATCCTAGTCCTAAGAGTATAAAATTATATACCTTGACCTTCTCCATGTGTAATTCAGGAGCAAGAATCTTCCTCTGATGAGCCCAAAGGGTGCCATTAGACGTGAGAATGCCTTGGCCTAGCAATGAACCCCTTTCTTTTGCTTGATATGTTGGCTTCCCCAAATCCAAAGATGTACAAGTAGTAATCTCCCTTACCATGTCCGGTTGAGTCACATGCACTATTTGTGTATTCCTGAGCGAAAACATAAACACATCGCCTGCGTATCCATAAAAAAGGTCGAAAAACACAGTTAGTTACTCAAGTTTCAATTTTGTTTACGTTATACTCCCTCCGATAGGCTTATTTCCATTTTCTCACAAATTAATAAAAAGCAATTAATATAGTTGGAAATATAAATTTTTCTTTCATTTTTTCTAATAAACCCCTATATTAAATAATGATTTAAATATGAGTATTTTATATTTGTTGATAACCAAGCTTAAATAGGGGTATAATAAAAAACTAAGAAATCAATTATACTAATCAGCAAGAAGAGGAAGGTGACCAAGAATTTGGAACATACAAAAAAGGAAGGAAAGTTTATGTTCATGGAATTGAATGAGTATGACAAACAGCTAAAGTGCACATTTGATACATACTCTACTATCGGATATTGCCCATATTTCTTAAAACTCATTTTTAACCTTGTAGAAATGATCTCCTGCCACACAGTGGTACTGTTTTAGATAATCGTTCTCTTACCACGTTAACAGTACCACTGTGGACAGGAGATCTGATGCGTTTAACCACATGAAACTCATAATTTTTATCAATTTTTTAAACATATATTTCATCACTTCATTAGAATAATTAAAAATCTAATTTTTATGAAAACCAAACAGAGTTCATACCGAATTGCTTCCTCCAATTGTCAAAAAAAAGGAAGAAGAGTACCCCCACAGTTGTGCGAGGACGGAGCGCCATTGGTAGAAGCCTTTGCTGCTGAATCTCTTGCCTTTTTGATCTCCAAAATGTTTCCAAGAAGAAGAGTCGGACGCGGGCCGCTCAGTCCTTGCCTTCTAAGGGCGGAGCGCAGCCTCTCCGGCTTCGCAACAAGGGTATTGTACAAATGGAAAAACGGTCCCAAAACGCCAACCAATGCAACAGAAAAGAATGCTTTGATCAGAAAATGGAACTCCATGACTTCCTCTTTTTCACTCTACGACTTTTGGGTTCTGATAGTTTAAGGTACTTATATACTAGTAGTTTAGTACTAGTACGAGAATCTAGTAATTTGTCCCAATTTTTTAATATCATGTTAACGTCACATAAATTGTGGTTACTATTTTACTGAGACTCAATAACATTACTTTAATAAATAATTGCTTTCATAGGTGGAAAATTGATCAAATCCGTAGGGTGATTAGTCAAAAGCTACCTAAATGTTGAAAGACACTATTAAGAGGTTGTTTGAACCTCATTTTTTTTTTTTTTTTAAATACATTTTAAAATAGTGTTATGATGAAAATGTGTGGTTAAAAAATAAAGAAATTTTTTGTATGTGTGTAATACTATTTTATTGAAAAATATGGTTAAAATAAGGTCAAATTACTGGTGAAAAATGAATTTTGATAAAAAAAAAAAATGCGGCTCAAACAGGGGTTAAATTAATCACTTACAAATTATAATTATAGCCCCCGTTTGGGCTCCATTATTTTTACTTTCATTCATTTCTGCATGTAACTAGTTGGAACTTGCATTAACCGGTCTTTCATTGCTAAACGTAGAGAGAGTTCATTCAACTAACTTTGACTTTAAAAGAATAGACCCATCTAGATTCTAAACTGACTCAGTAGTTTTGCGGTGAAAGACTGCTTAATGTAAAAGTTTCAAGTCGTTCAGGTGAAAATGAATGAAAGCTTAAAAGGTATTAAAAGTATAAAAACTGAAAAAGAGGGTTTCGTGGGTGGGTCATTTCTTCAATTTACTAAAAGCGTGTTGGTAGTTAATATGTATGTAGTAATTAGCAAAACAATAACAATTAAAATTTATGATCGATTTTTTACTATAAAATTTTCTTAGGACCTCCTTTTATTGTTTCTTTCGTGGAATTGGGCGCTATGGAAGAAAGAAATGGAGGAATACGTATAAATAATTTAGAATAGTGATTTTTTGGAGAATGCAAGGTTAAAAAATAATAATTTTTTTAATTTACGTGTAAAATTAATTTATGGGAGAATATGTGAATAAAAATGAGTTTTAAAATTTTTATTTTTTAAAAAAATGTAACACAAACATGACTTAGGTTGATTACTAGAAAACTCATTGTGTTAATGTCCAAAATGGTTATTAGCACAAAACGTCACGACGTTGCCTTTTTTTGTATTTTTGCCCTTATTTTAACTTTATATTGTGTAAATCATCATTTTCATTCAATTTCTTAATAAAAAAAAATTGTGAAATGGTAAATATACCATCATATTTAAATAAAACAAAATAAAAATAAAAAATTAATTACAATCATACTCCCAATTTTAAAAAAAAAAATGCAAATGAATTCCAAATAAATTATTAATAAAGAAAAAACAATTCTCTTCCATTCTTCCCCTTCCCCTTGTCCTCATCCACCAAAAAAAACAAAAAAAAAACAAAAAAAGAGTAGATCTAGCAAAGAAAACCAACACCTGTGCTGCTCATATTACTTCTTCGCTGTCATTTGTTGTCTATTTCCGTGAAATTGACCAAAGCCTTCTCGAAAATTTTGTAATCTTACCGAGTCCACACCACTGGCATAGCCGCCTCAGAAATTTCCCATCTTCATCCATTCATTACCACTACTATTATACATCATTTAATAACTTACTTTATCAAATTCAATCTAATTCAACAAGTTCCTCGTGGATTTTGTGTAATAGAAGGGTTTTGGGAGAAATTTGAGGTGGAGGTATATATACATACAAATACAGAGAGTATTGGAGAGAAACATGAATGTACACTTTTTTTCTTAAATTGGATCTTTCGGAACTGCACATAGAATTCAATTTCATTTTGACTTCTTTCCATCATTCTGTTTTCCATATCATTGCTGCTGTACATTTTTTTTTTTTTTTTTATTCATTGCTGTTGTCTATAGAAATCAACGTTGATGGCGATGGTTCTGTAGAACCTCATCGTTGGGATTCTAGTATTTGTTGCGCAGGTCTTTTGGCAGGGAAGAGGAGATTGAATCGGTGTCGGGGTTTATTTTTGTTCAATTTGTTGTTTAGAACGGATGAGGGTGTATTCAATTGGAACTTTTAAAAAATTTTATGGATTATTTTTAAGTGAAGACTTCTGTGGATTACGTAGATTTTTTTATAGATTTGTATGAAATTAGTGATGGCAAAAAGGTTCGTCAACTCCAGCACGGCTCGGGTCGTGGCTCGGAACAACGAGTCAAGGCTTGGGCCGAGCCCATTTTGGGGTGATGGGCCAAGCCCGAGCTGGCCCGTAGCTCGTGAAAAAAAAAAACAGATAACTTTTAAAGGCAGCAAAATACTGCCCCTTAAAGAGGAAAGGAGGGAAAAAAAATCAAAAAAATCGAGTTTTGGGCGAGCTTTTGTGTCAGCTCGATTCGAGCTCCAAAAAAGCTCAATTCGTTTTACCCAAGTCGAGCCCGAAACTTGAGTTTCGGCTAGCAAACCGACTTGATTCGACTCGTTGACACCCCTATATGGAATTAGTAGGACTTTCATTTTAAAAATTTTATAGACTTTTGTAAAGTTCAAAGATTTTTGAAAACTTTTATTTGAAATAGAATTCACATGGATCTAATAGAATAGTGTGAAATTCTCACAAAATCTTGTGATTAATGAGAAACAAGTTTCGAGATTTTATTTTAGTACTTTTCGCTTGCAATCTAGTACCTTGGAGACTTTAATAAAAGTTTTTAAAAGTCATTAAAATTTAAATACCTTAAGACTTATAAAGACTTCTAAAAAGTTTTAATTGAATACACCGTAACTTATAAAGATTTTTTTTATAAGTCTATTAAAGTCCCAATTGAATGGGTGATGTTACATGTATATCAATGTGTCAATAATGGTGTTCCAATTTTTTAATAGGAGAATTTTCAAAAATATCACTTTTTTTAAAAATGCACAAAAAAATTTCATTGGCACTTGATTTGATAAAAAATGTCACTTTTTGGGTGTGAATGGTCTATATTACCCTTAAACTCACAATTCTCACAAATCTATGAGCATTTAATATTCATTAATACTATCTTTCATTATCATTAATGTCTTGATGTAATGATTTAATTTTTATATTATAAATATTAGATATATGTATATTATATTGTTTACAGTTAAACCTCGATAAAGTAGTACCCTCGGAATCGGAAAAAAAATTCATTTAGCGAGATTTTTTATTTATCTATAAATGAATAAATTATTCATTTATCGATAAATAAATATTTATTATTTTAGAGAGAGCTTTTCAATATAAAATATGTACATTGTATGTGGTAAGAAAAATTAAAAGACACTATTCAAAGTATTATTTGAATCTAGTGAAACTCAAAAGTTTTAGTGAAACTTAATGTCTCTAAAAACTAAGTTCACGTATATAGCAAATGAAAATATTTAGTCTTTATCTATAAAAGTTAGATGTTTTGAAGACATATTTCAAGCACATACAATATTTTATTTTCCCTCCAATGTCTTCTCATCATTTGAAAGGAGTAAAAAAATTAACTTTAACCGATAAAATGAGGAGTGCAATATGTGAGCATAAGAAAGAGAATTCAACTATTAGCCAAAAAGATAGCAAGCATGAGTGCAAAAAAAGTTTGATTTAACTATTAGTCAATCAACAATATCGAACACTCTCAAAAGGGCGTCGAAATATTTGTCAAATAAGATGAAAAATAGCGATGTTAAAAGGCACAAATCGGTAAAATACCTTGATTTAGAGAAAGTTTTGTATGAGTGGTTTCTTCAAAGGCAAGATAAAGTGACCATGTCTGGAGAAATTATCAAAGGAAAAGCAAAAGAGCTTTTGCAAAAAATGTATGGTGAAACTAATCCAGAATTTAACTTTTCTAGTGGATGGTTAGAACATTTCAAGGCAAGATATGGAATCAAATCTTACCGACGTTTTGGTGAAAGTGGTTCAGTTATCATGGAGAATATTGAAAATGCTTTACCTGGAATACGATCAAAACTAGATCAGTTTCAGTTGAAGGATATTTACAATATGGATGAAACTGGATTATTTTACCGATTGGAAACCGATCATTCACTTGCTACCAAGCAGTTCGAAGGACGCAAAAAAGATAAGGAGAGAATTACTGTTGTTGTTTGTTGCAATGATGATGGATCCGACAAAGTACCACTTTGGGTTATTGGTAAGTATGCAAATCTTAGATACTTTAAAAATGTGAACATGAGCAATCTTAATTGCAAGTATCGATCCAACAAGGAAGTTTGGATGATTGACTTGTTTTTTCAAGATTTTGTTGGTTGGTTTTATAAGAGAATGAATGGCAGGAATGTTCTCTTAATAGTAGACAATCGCCCAACTCATCCACAGGTAGTTGAAGGCTTGAGAAATGTAGAGTTATTTTTCTTACCTCCTAACACAACGTCTAATATTCAACCATGTGATGCTGGGATTATTCGAGCATTCAAAACTCATTATCGTCATCATTTTTATTCTAGCATCTTACAAAGTCTTGAGGTTGAAGCACCAAATCCTGAAAAATTTAATATTTTGAATGCTATTAATTTTGTTAACATGGCTTGGAATTTTGATGTAAAGACAACAACAATTGCAAATTGTTTTCGGCATTGCAAGATTCGGTCAAAAGAAAACAATGTTCCCGAACCAGAAGTTGGTGAATTAGATGAAGGTATCCAAGAATTAAATGATGTCATCTCTAATCGACGCTATAGAAATGTGATGAATGTTGAACACCTTTTGAACTATCCTAACAAGAATGATGCAGTTATGGAATCACTTACAGACGAAGAAATTATTCAATCGGTAATGAACAGTAATGATGATGAGAATGATCCTGAACCAGATGATAGTAGCGTTGTCCCAAATGTGTCGTCAAAAGAGGCATTTCAAGCAATAGTCACGTTAAGCAACTACTTGCTACAACACGAACAAAATATTCTGGAAGTTGTGTATACTCTACAAAAAGTTAAGGATGTGGTTCATTTTGGTTTAGGTGGGAAGAAAAAGCAATCAACTATAGATGCATATTTTCAAAATGAATGATTATTGTACGGGTATTGTTGATTGATTGAAAGATTTTGGTCTATATATATATATATATATATTTTTTTTTTTTCTGAATGAAATCCAGTAATTATTACTTTATATTTTTATTGGGCCCTTAAAGATTCAATTTTTTTTATTACTTAATGCATTTAGCGAAGTTATTACTTTAATCCATTGGCCCAAGTCAGGATCGAAAAAAATTATTATATAATCGAGGTTATTACTTTATCGAACATTACTTTATCGAGATTTAACTGTAATATGAATTTTGTTAATACAAAAAAATATAAAATAATTTTTATGTCTTTTCCATTAATATTTTCCAACCTCATTAACAAACTCTAATTTTTCCTGCATCTTCTTCATTCATTGATCAAGCTATTGGACTCTCAATTCATTTTGAGATGTTAGTTCTTAAAAAAATGTTTACTTTTTTGAATAAAATATCCTTTTTATCCCATCGTTGGGATACACAAGTCCAAGCAAATCCAGGAAAATGGCATCGAACATCTCTATTGCCATACACTTTTCTAGCAATTGTTGTCTTCCCCAAACCCCCCATTCCATAAATTGAAATAATCCTATCCTTTTGTTCATCAATAACATCTCCTTGTAATCCCACAAAATCTTCCTCAACAACATGAGAATAAGACCCCCTCAGATCCCGAATTCTTGCATCATCAAAACTCGAATTTTCTCCCTAATTATTTATGGATTTTATCCCATAAGTATGTACATTCGTATTGAGATTAATTATCTTATTCTTGATATCAGAAATCTGAGAACCCACCTTGACCATGTAAGTTCTGAAAATTTCTCTAAAAAAGCAACCCATAAGTTTTTCAAATTTCTGTACCTTCTGGACACATTTTTGACAGCAACAAATACAAGGATATTTTCTGTCGGTGAACCTTTCCCATCGGATCTCTCCATAACAACAAAAAAACCTAAAACAAAGGAAAAATCAACAAACAATAATTATAATTACAGACTTTACTCCCCACCTCAAATTTCCACTACAACAAAGATTTCAACTATAGGATTTTAAAGCAAACAAAAGACTTAAGTGGTACACACCCAGAGATTAATCTATGAATTTTTCCCTCTATGACTGTGGAGTATATGATATGATTCGGACTACACTAAAAATCATCAAGAATCCGAAGCATGTTGGAGAGAGATATGAGCCAAGTTCGAGACTTCAAAGAGTTGATAAAAACTATACAATTACATGTTCAAGCAATAGAGTACATAATATTGAAGACCACATGCCAAGGAACAAGTTTCATGTTGGGGTCGAGGTCGGAAATCAATTGGATCAACACGAAAGTTATACAATTGTTTTCAGTCTCATATTGAAACCTTTTTTGCCATGGTAAATGATCGAATTGGAGGATTATGTCTGAAGCAAAGTTGTATATCTTTAAGTAATCTTTTCAACGCACTTTGAATCACTTCAATCGGACGTCGGTAGAGAAAGTTATGATCAAAATACTGAAAGCTGTCTGGCGGGTCTGTCCAACCGGACGCGTAAATCCGGACGTTCGATTGTTCATCCGGATTGACAGAGAAATTTTCTTGTTTCTGCATTTTTTCATTATTTTGACAAGAATTTGGTATTTTTGGTAGTTTTCTTATTCTAGAACTCTAAATTTCGTGTTATTTCATATTTCCTAGGTTTTCCATAGTTTCCATATAAATAGGAATTTTATTTTATTGTAAATTTTAGACTTGATTATTATATGAAAAATTGAAAGATTTCTTTCTCCTTGTTCTTCCATGAATAATTTTATCGAACTTATCAAAAATGAATAATTTTTGTGGCGTTCAACATCGATACGAGAGTTCTTCATTGTGTAATCAAGAGGTTTAGCGCATCTTGTTATCGTTTGATTTTTTGGTTCACTTCGTTGGGTTTAAGTTCAAAATCGGGTTTATTGACGTTTTTGGATTCCGCATCAATCTAGTTGTAAGTTTCATAGTCACCATTACTACGAGGTTCGCATCAGTATATCTAGCCACATTAAAACACATAAATACACACATTGATAGATGGGTAGAGATAGAGAGAGAACATCTATTAAACTCTAACGTGATGGCAGGTGGATTGGAGAGAGAAAGATGGGATTATTTATTTATTTATTTATTTCAGTCACTTCATCTGATATTTTATAGAGTTTAAATACAAATTTTCATCAACTTATTTTTTAGATTTATCCTATTTTTTAACTAAATATAAGACCTGTAAAAGGTATTGAGAAATTTCATAGGAGCAAAAATGTTCAAAAGTGACATTTTTGAAATGATTTTTAAGAGGTGATATTTTTGTAATTATAAAAGAGAAAAGTGACAGATGGTTTAATTTCCTCTTTTTAATATCACGTTATCACATAAATTGTGGTTACAATTTCACTGAAACTAAATAGGATTAATTTAATAAATAATTGCTTTCACAGGTGAGAAATCAATCAAATCTGTAGGGTGATTAGTCAAAAGCTACCTAAAAGTTGAAAGATACAGATTAAATCCATCACTTACAAATTATAATTATAGTCCCAGTTTGGACTCCATTATTTTCACTTTAATCATTTTGGCCTGAACTATTTGGAACTTGCGTTAAGCGGTCTTTCACTGCAAAGCTAACTTAAGCTCCGTTTGATTGGGATGGAATTGGGTGAAAAAGAAAAATAATTTGGTGTTTAATTGCATAATTTTTTCATGAAATTCATTTTCATCCCTTTTCTAGGTACAACCATTTAAAATACATTTTTCATCTTTTATTTTCCTATGGGTATGATGGAAAAATGTTTTTCATCTTCTTTTTTTTTTATTTTTTTATTTTTTGGCAATGAAAACATATTCTAAATCCAATAGTAAAAAAATTATCCATTTAATTGACAATTTGCATGAAAAATAAAGCCAAACGAATACAAAAAAATTTCAAAAATTATTTTTTTAATTGTTTTTTACTTTTTTGCAATCCAAATAAATTTTAATACAGATTGTGAAAAAATTTATCCCAAAAGGTAACAATTTGCATGAAAAATAAAGTCAAACGAATTAGGTGAAAAATTATACCAATCAAACACCATTAATTACAATTCTTTCTAAAACAAATTCAATTCAATTCTCTGCTATTCATTTTCTTTTCATTCATTTTCGACTTTTGTAATCAAACGGGCCTTAGTGAGAGTTCATTCAACCGACTTTGACTTTAAAAGTATAAGCCCCCTCCGGATTCTAAACTAACTATGAGAGACTGCTTAATGTAAGTTTCATGTAGTTCAGGTGAAAATGAATAAAAACTGAAAAGG
Organism: Osmanthus fragrans; assembly: GCA_019395295.1. NCBI lineage: Eukaryota > Viridiplantae > Streptophyta > Magnoliopsida > Lamiales > Oleaceae > Osmanthus > Osmanthus fragrans. The sequence continues at coordinate 18,558,879 of CM033343.1, read as the reverse complement.
TATTAAATTAAAAGTATAAAAAGTGAAAAAGAGGGTTTTGTGGGTAGGTCATTTCTTCAATTTACTAAAGCGTGTTGGTAGTTAACATGTGCTTTGTAATTAGCAAAAAAATAACAATTAAAACGTATGATCGACTTTTTACTATAAAATTTTCTTAGGACATCATTTTATTGTTTCTTTCGTAGAATTGGGCGCTATGGAAGAACGAAATGGAGGAATACGTATAAATAATTTAGAATAGTGGATTTTTGTAGAATGCAGATTAAAAAATAATAATTTTTTTTTTTTGAATTTAACTCTAAAATTAATTTATGGGAGAATATGTGAATAAAAATGATTTTTTAAAAAAATGTAACACAAACATGACTTAGCTTGATTACTAGAAAACTTATTGTGTTAATGTCTAAAATAATTATTAGCACAAAACGTCACAACGTTGCCTTTTTTTTGTATTTTTGCCCTTATTTTAACTTTTCATTGTGAAAATCATCATTTTCATCAATTTTCATCCAATTTCATTAGGACTGGATAAAAGTCCTGAACCGAACCAAGACCGAATCGAATCGAGTGATTCTTCTGAAATTAAATACTCGAACAGGCACCTGAATCTAGAACTGACAGATTCAATTCGGTTCGGTTCGGTTCTCGATTCTGGACCAAGAATCGAATAACCGAACAAAAATCAAATCTTTTAAAAAAAATTTATATTATATAAATCAAATTATTTAACTTTTGCAAAATAAATTAGCAAATTAAAAAAAAAAATTAATTTTTTTGTTTTAATTTTTTGGCCAATTTTAGTCCAAATTCCAAGCCTCTTATATTTCCTTCTTATGTTACGTGTGTCTATGTAAATTTGTAAATCAAATCCAATTCAATTTTCACAAATTGAAAACAAACACAGGGAGAGATATTGATGCCGCCGCACTTATTTTAAAGTATTTTTTTTATCTCTATTACTTCTAATTTAGATTTTTTTATTTTATGTAAATTTGAATGTTTGAATCAAATGAATTATTGATATGGATTATCGATATTTTAGTATTAGTATCTATTTTTTGGTATTTGTATACATTTGTAAATTAATTTTATTGTACAACATGTTATTTATATGTTATTAAATTGAATTACGTTAATTTGTAAAATTAAGATTGAACGTGTCATTTGTTATTTTTATTATAAATGTTAAAAAATTTAATTATGGTACGGAACCGAACGGAACAGAATCGAACTCGAACGGGTCCATAATTATATTTGGACCCGACGATTTCATTTACTAAATACTCGAAAAAAAAATTGTTCGATTCGGTTCTCTTCAGAACAGAACTTAACCATACCATGTCCAACCCTAAGTTTCTTAATAAAAAATTGTGAAATGACGAATATATCATCATATTAAAATAAAACAAAATAAAAATGAAGAATTAATTACAATTATACTCCCAAGTTTGAAAAAAAAATGCAAATGAACTCTAAATAAATTATTAATAAAGATTAACCTATTTGATTCCCGTTTTAGGGAGGGAAAAAATGCATTTTGAATAGTTGATTGATAGAAAATGTGTGGTTAAAAATTAAGGAAAAAAATTTGAATTTGGATATAATATTATTTTATTGAGGAATGTATGATTTAAAAGAAGAAAGAAAAATAAATTTTGAAAAAAAATGGGAATCAATTCTTTTTCATTCTTCCCTTCCCCTTGTCCTCATCCACCACAAAAAAAAAATAAAAAATAAAAAAAATGGAGTAGATCTTGCATAAAAAACCAACACCTGTGCTGCTCATATTACTTCTTCGCTGTCATTTGTTGTCTATTTCCGCGAAATCGACCAAAGCCTTCTCGAAACGAAATAGAATTAATTTAATAAATAATTGCTTTCGTAGGTGGGAAATCAATCAAATCTGTAGGGTGATTAGAAAAACTACCTAAATGTTGAAAGATACATATTAAATCAATCACTTACAAATTATAATTATAGTCCCAGTTTGGACTCCATTATTTTCACTTTCATTCATTTTCGTCTGAACTACTTGGAATTTGCATTTAGCGGTCTTTCACTGCTAAACTAACTTAGTGAGAGTTCATTCAACTGACTTTGACTTTAAAAGAATAGACCCCATCTAGATTCTAAACTAACTCAGTAGTTTAGCTGTGAAAGACTGCTTAATGTAAGTTCCAAGTTGTTCAGGTGAAATTGAACGAAAACTTAAAATGTATTAAATTTAAAAGTATAAAAAGTGAAAAAGAGGGTTTCGTGGGTAGGTCATTTCTTCAATTTACTAAAAGCGTGTTGGTAGTTAACATGTACTTAGTAATTAGCAAAAGAATAACAATTAAAACATATGATCTACTTTTTACTATAAAATTTTCTTAGGACATCCTTTTATTGTTTCTTTCGTAGAATTGGGCACTATGGAAGAAAGAAATGGAGGAATACGTATAAATAATTTAGAATAGTGAATTTTTGGATAATGTAGGTTAAAAAATAATTTTTTTGTTTGAATTTACGTGTAAAATAAATTTTCGGGAGAATATATGAATAAAAATGATTTTTTAAAAAAATGTAACACAAACATGACTTAGTTTGGTTACTAGAAAACTTATTGTGTTAATGTCTAAAATGGTTATTAGCACAAAACGTCACAACGTTGCCCTCTTTGTATTTTTGCCCTTATTTTAATTTTTCATTGTGGAAATCATCATTTTTATCTATTTTCATCCAATTTCTTTAGGTCTGAACAAAAGTTCCGAACCTAACTGGGACCAAACCGAACCGAGCGGTTCTTCTCAAATTAAATATTCGAACGGGTACTCGAATCTAGAACTGACGAGTTCAGTTCGGTTCTCAGTTCTGGACCAAGAACTGAACAAAAATCGAATCTTTGCTAAATAAATTAACAAATTATTTTTAATTTTTTTGTTTTAATTTTTTAACCAATTTTAGCCCAAAGTCCAAGCTTCTTATATTTTCTTCTTACGTTACGTGTGTCTGTGTAAATTTGTAAATCTAACTCAATTCAATTTTCACAAATTGAAAACAAACACAGTGAGAGATATTGAAGCTGTCGCACTTATTTTAAAGTATTTTATTTTTATGACTTCTAATTTAGATTTTTTTAAAAAATTTTTATGTAGATTCGAATGTTTGAAGCAAATGAATTACTAATATGGATCACCGATATTTTAGTATTAGTATCTATTTTTTTGTATTTGTATACAATTGTAAATTAATTTTATTGTACAACATGTTATTTATATGTGATTAAATTGAACTACGTTAATTTGTAAAATTAAGATTGAACGTATCATTAGTTATTTTTATTATAAATGTTTAAAAAATTTAATTATGGTACGGAATCGAACAGAACAAAATCGAATCTGAACGGGTCCATAATTATATTTGGACCCGACGATTCTATTTACTAAATACCCTAAAAATTTTGGTTCGGTTTGGTTCTCTTCAGAACTGAACCGAACCGGAACATGTCCAATCCTAAATTTCTTAATAAATAATTGTGAAATGACGAATATACAATCCTATTAAAATAAAACAAAATAAAAATAAAGAATTAATTACAATCGTACTCCCAAGTTTTAAAAAAATGCAAATGAACTCCAAATAAATTATTAATAAAGATTAACCTGTTTGATTCCTATTTTTGAGAGAGAAAGAATGTATTTTGAATAGTTGATTGATGGAGAATGTGTGGTTAAAAATTTAAAATTTTTTTTTGAATTTACGTATAATATTATTTTTATTGAAAAATGTATAATTAAAAAATAAATAAATAAATTTTGAAAAAAATAAGAATCAATTCTCGTTCATTCTTCCCTTCCCTTTGTCCTCAGCCACCACAAAAAGAGAGAGTAGATCTTGCATAAAAAAAACCAACACCTGTGCTGCTCATATTACTTCTTCGCTGTCATTTGTTGTCTGTTTCCGCAAAATCGGCCAAAGCCTTCTCGAAACTAAATAGAATTAATTTAATAAATAATTGCTTTCGTAGGTGGAAAATCAATCAAATCTGTAGGGTTATTAGTCAAAAGCTATCTAAATGTTGAAAGATACATATTAAATCAATCACTTACAAATTATAATTAGAATAAGAGTTAGGCTACGCGTATCGCACGGGTTACTGCAAGGGTTACCGCACACACTCACATTGGGGGGAAAAATATTTTTTAAATAGGTGAGATCCACCGCACCCATGTGAAGGTGCGGTAAAACTTGCGATAAACTATTGATGTACAACAAGGTTAATTCTTAGAATAGTGCAAGTGCAAGTGCAAGTGCAACAATATTGTGACTTTTTGCATAATGAACTATATACATATGAATGTTTTGTACTAATAACCCACATCTAAAGTATACTTTAACAAAGTAGCTATGACTTTTGCCATGTTAAGAGTATCTCATATAGATTAAGGGTTCGTTTGACACAATTTTTGTTTCATTTTATAAGAATTTTTGGAGGAATCTATTTTAATTTTTTTAAAAAAAAAAACTAATTTCTAAAAGAACTTTCTATTTCGATAGTATTTTTAAAGGAAGTCATATTTGACAAATTTTATCTAAAAACTATTCTAATTAAAAAAAAAAAAATACTTTCATAAAATTAGCCATTCAGTACAAAAGTAGCTTTTGAATTTCAGGAATTTATTTCAACTTTTCAAAAGTTATACAAAATTGACTCTAAGTATATGAAAGACGCTCTCTATTTTGAAGAATCAATATTTGAATTTAGGCTCTTATGATTCTTTATTTTAATTTTGTAAAATAGAGGCTGAAAGTCAAACTCAATTTTTATTTGCACTTTAATAAGTTGTAGATTTCGATAGTCTATTTCTTGAATTATTGAAGTTATCTTTGAATTTATTTGTTATTAAATTATTAATTTTGTTATTACATATTTTATCAATTGTAATCTAAATTTATTAAAAAATTGAATTTTATCCCAACTGTTTAGCTAGTATTTCCCACGAATATCATGTTGATATTGCACTGTGTTCGTACTAATTGGACACCTGTTCCAATAAGAAATTAGTAGATTGTTGTCAGTCAAAAATGGCCAACACCTTTTATATTTGTCCATTTTGAGTTGGACGTTTTAGTCACGTAGGAGCGTCAGAGTGAAAGCGCGACTTGTAGTGAAAGCATAAGTCGGAGATTATGGGCATTATTGAAAGCACGACTTCTATGGACAACCAACAAGTCAAATATAATTTGATTAGCATCCTTAATAAATTTGGGGGAATTTTAAAAATATCATTGTTTTTGAAAATGCACCAAAAATTTTCATTGACACATGATTTGATAAAAAATGTTACTTTTTGGCTGTGAATGATTCATATTACCCTTAAACTCACAATTCTAGAAACATGTAATGCTATTTAAGACTAACTTTCATTACCATTAATGTTTGATGTGATGATTGAATTTTTATATCATAAATATTAGATATTTGTATATTATATTGTTAAATATGAATTTTGTTAATACAAAAATTTAATGTTTGATGTGATGATTGAATTTTTATATCATAAATATTAGATATTTGTATATTATATTGTTAAATATGAATTTTGTTAATACAAAAATTTCCTAAATTTTTTTATGTTAACTCCTCTAATATCTTCCTTCCCCATTAACAAACTCTAACTTTTCCTACATCTTTTTCATTCATTGATCAAGTATTGGAGTCTCCATTCATTTTGAGATGTTAGTTTATAAAAAGTGTTAACATTTTTTTATAGCTTACTATTTATTAAATGTTAAATACAATATGATCACATTTTTTTGAAATTTTTGAAACTATTATTGATGATGAGTGCTTGATATTTGAAATATTTTTTTAATTTTTTTTTTAACAATATCATTTTGGCAAATGTGAAGAATTTCATAATGAACCATAATTAATGAAGCACATTGAGTTATTAATTTTTGGTAAGATGTTGCAGTTGAGAATTAATTACGACCATTAATATTTCTAACACATTCTTCCAAGGTACTAGACATTGTATCATGTTTTCAGGTTTTTCGGGGACTAGACAATGTGTCATCTTTTCCAGCAAGTCTCGACAGTTGAAATGTTGAACTAGACATTTCAAAAATGTCGGGAACGACATTTAAACTGTCGAAACCCGATATTTTGAAATTGTCAGAATAGTCAAATCACTTTAATGTGACATTTTTATTGAAATAGTCAAACTGTCGGATTTGTACAATATTTCATCTAGTCTAATCATTTTTATTGAAATACATGAAAGGTATTTAAATTTATGAACAAGGGCAAAAATGTACAAAAATATGCCAAAAATGACATCATTGCAAACACTTCAAAAAAGTGACATTTTTGTAAATGCAAAGGAAAAAAGTGTGCAATTTTCTCATAAATTTGCCGTCTGCAGCTAAAGGACAAACAGCCTATCAAGTTTCCACGTAGACATAGGTGGGTCAAATCCTCAAAATTGAAAATTCTACGTGTTGACCTAAAAAAACGCGCCAACATAATTTCGACTTCGTCCCATTCACGTAAACATCACCTACACACTGAACAATCCATTAGAAAACAAAAGCCGTCGGTCAAAAAAAATGTCCAACGACCTTTTGCACTCCGACAACAAGATCAACGGCTGGACGAGAAATAAAGAGAGTACAACAGACGGGAGATGGAGATTGTTTAGGGTTAGGTTACTTACCTTTGTAAAGTGAATTCACACACATATATATAAGAAAATGTAAATGAGTCAAGTGATTAATGGGCCGAGCCCAAAATACAATTGTGTAATTAAAATAGGCTCAATCAATGAATATTCGATGTTACATCAATAAATATGGGATCCATTCTGTCACGCGCATGCCACGTAATTTATAACAATAGTCCCCCAAGTTTAAGTTGTACATTCATGTGCGGGTCAGATTTCGGAGTATAAATAATCAACTAAGTGAGGTCTTACGGATTGTTTGAAAAATATAAGTAGCTTCAATAAGGGCTTACAAATTGCTTCAAAGATATGCATCGATCCCAAATAGGCGAGAACTTACGAATTACCTCAAGAAAATAAACCGCTCCAATAAGTGAGGATTTACGAATTAACTCAGAAAATATGTATGTGAGCATGAATAAGTGAGGATTTAAGAATGCCCCGAAAGATAGATATTGAATATAATTTTTTGAAATTTCGGTAGTGTCTTCTCTGTAATATGAACTAGTAAAAAATTTCCTTATTTCACCGGATTGCTAAATGTTTCTCACCCACAGAGTAATAGATTGTTTGGGATTATAAAAAGGCTGAAATTCGCGAACTAAGATTTTTTGGATAACACTACCGTTCACCCCTTAGGTAGTCAACTTCTGCAAAAATTGCTCAAGTGCTCACTTGGTGGTCTTCAGCACTTTTGGACATTAGTTGATCTTTTTGAGCCAACATTGACTCTTTCCAATGACACTCCCAATACTCGACAATTCAACCCTAAATACAACTCGATTAAATGATATTTTAAGCATGGAACTTTGCCAATGTTGTAGACCTAACAAACTATAATACTTTATTTTAGTTGTAAAATGGCCCTGCTACTTGTAAACATTTATTATGATTTCTCGTCTTTTAAATACCTAATCCTTTCATTTATGTAGAAGATTCTCCCAACCGGCAGGCTGACTTAGCCACCATATACTCAATGGTAGTTTTTTTCCAGGGAGTGAAGTTATTACAAATACAGGAGAAAAATTACGACAATTCTGGAGGACACATAACATAGTATTTGTTCGACCTCATCAAATAGGGCTAGACTCGTCGATTCTAGCTGGATAAGGGTTTGTTGAAGATAAAAGAAAATCATGTCTATGCTTCGAAGGTGAAGATTTGATGAAGTCTTTAATTACGGAATGTCATGACACGTTTTAGGTAGTGCTATAAATGGATCGGATATGGATCAAATTTGCATTTTATTCGAAGTGTTGAGTTATTACTGTGGGTGATTGCATTGAGGTTGGGAATTGAAGCTCAACCATAACAAATGTCAAGGACCACAGTTATACTTAGCCCCTTGTCCTACTCGCCATCATAATTTGCCAAACTTCAGTGACACTTTGTAAAAATTGATTTAAGTTATAGTTTTCTTTCAATTGTAATAATTTTGCTATTTGTGAACATTTATTGTGATTTCTCATATTTTAAGTCACCCGCAAACTGATGGGCAAACCGAAAGATTGAACCAGTGTCTTGAAACGTATCTCTGGTGCATGGTTTATAAACAACCTAGGCAATGAAGTAAATATATCAGTCTAGCTGAATGGTGGTACAACATCATCCTACATAGTTCCATTAAAATGGCACCATTTGAAGCTCTATATGGTATTAAACCCCCTCAGTTAGCCTTAGAGTCTTACCAGCAGATCACCTGTACTTCGGTGGAAAATATGCTACAGGAAAGACATAATATGGTCAGAGTACTAAAGGAGAAACTAGCTCAAGCCAGTGCCAGAATGAAACTCTATGCGGATAAACATAGGAGTGAAAGGGAGTTCCAAGTAGGGGAATGGGTGTACCTAAAATTACAGCCTTATGCTCAACAGACAGTGGCTAGGAGGACCAACATGAAACCCTCTGCTAAGTACTATGAGCCTTACAAAGTTATTTAGAGGTTTGGACAGGTGGCTTACAAACTGGAATTACCTGATGTAGCTCAAATCCATCCCATTTTTCATGTCTCTACTAAAAAAGAAAATTGGTGAGAAGAAAGTCCCAACTGTTGCATTGCTGAAATTTTACAAAGAGAAGGGAGAACACATTCAGCCACTACAAGCTCTATCTACAAGGATGATCAACCTAAATGGCAAAGCCATTACTCAATGGCTAGTTCAATGGGAAGGTTCCAACACCGACGCTGCTATGTGGGAAAGAGCAGATGAAATATAGGCTACTTCCCCAAATTTTCAACATTGGGGACAAAGTTATTCGAAAAGGGAGTGATGTTATAATGACGGCAAGAAGAGTGAGGATCAAACGAGCTGGGGAGGAAAATGGAAGAGAAGTACCAGACCAAGGAAGAAGGAAGAAGACGAAGCACCAATGGCTAACTGATTTTTGAATCCACAGACGATGTCGTTTGGCTAAATGAGAGACGTTGTCTTTTTTATTTTTGAGTCTAAAATGGTAAATGGACGAACACTTTTTTGTTTTTTCCCTTTATTGCATGATTTTGGGATCTGTTATATCTAACAGATCTAATTAGGGAATGTACGATTGGTATGTGTGATTTCTCTCTCTCTCTCTCTCTCTCTCTCTCTCTCTCTCTCTCTCTCTCTCTCTCTTCATATTCTTCAAGTTTATTATTCACATTTCATATTGTAAACATCGGTTGCTTCAATTAATCCTTTGGGTTTTGCATTTTATTCGAATTGTTGAGTTATTACTGTGGGTGATTGCATTGAGGTTGGGAATTGAAGCTCAACCATAACAAATGTCAAGGACCACAGTTATACTTAGCCCCTTGTCCTACTCGCCATCGCAATTTGCCAAACTTCAGTGACACTTTGTAAAAATTGATTTAAGTTAAAGTTTTCTTTCAATTGTAATAATTTTGCTATTTGTGAACATTTATTGTGATTTCTCATATTTTAAACGTCTACTCCTATCGTTTATGTTTTCTTACTTAAGCTATTAAGTGATAGTTGATATTCGAAAGCCTTGTCAAGCTCATTGGTGTTTATCTCTTGCACAACAATTGTAATTTACATCTTTTATCAATCAATGAAGAAGTTATTTTCAGTGTATTCAAATTCTATGTTGTTTAAGCATTCTTTAAATTTATTCAAATTATCTTTCGTCTCAAAATGATCAAGATCAGGTAGAAAGTAGTCTAAATGAGTAGACCATTGTCGTACGATGTTACTTTTTGCTCTACAAAGGAAGGCGCCTAGTAAAATTGGATCATGTCACTGATTTTCAATGCATTCAAACTCTCGATTGTAAAACTTTTTTTTAAAAAAATTGTAATATAATTGTTTTTGGTCCTGAAACAATAGATATCATGCAGAAGAGAGTCTTAACTGATTAAACTTCTACGCTAGAAAGAAAGGCACTCAATGAAACTGTATCATGTCACTAAGGGTCCATTTGATTGACAAAAGTGGAAAGACAAATTAATTCCATGTAAGTTGAAAAATAAAAATTCACATAAATCATAGGAAATAATTTCCCATGAAATTGGTTGAAAACAAGTTTAAAGTGGTTGTACTTTGAAATTCGAAATTCATTTCCACTTTCGTATCAAACAGTGAAAATAGAATTTGAATTTTTTGGATGTGACATTTTTCATGAAATACAATGCTATCAAACGGATCCTAAGTACCAAGTTAGTCGCGTCAAGGATATTACGAACATTGTCAGAAAATTTTGGACATTTATCTAAAGTTTGTGAAATAAACATTATTTAACTCAAATTAGTAAAGAGAATTTTCAACCCCAGAGCCGACAGGCTGGCTTAAATGACACCCTCCACACGTAAAAAAAAAGACGAGATTTTTCAGATAAGTAATTAGAAAATGGGCTGTGCTTCCGGTACAGGGCCTCTGAACCAAGCCCAACTACCCGTCACTTGTATTTTCAAAAATCTTGTACTTAGATCCTCGATCCACACCATAAACTGCAGTTTTATATACTTTAATCTCATTCATAAATCCTCACAAACCATGTTTATGGACTTCAATAATGGCGTTGGCTCAACAAAAGAAGTGAATTAATTTAGGGCATCAATGTACTTGTATTGGATATGTATAGTTAAAATTTAAATCTAAACTTTGATAGAGCTCATGTGTAATTATTTAAATTTAATCTCTTATACCAAATTCATATTTTTGTTGAAATTTAATCCCTTAAACAATTTTCATAAATAAGTAATAAAAAATGTCCATTTTATTCATTTAAATTCGACATTTACCAAAATATATACACACTTAATGGTTATTTTATCTTTAACACATTATAAAAATTATTTTTCATCAAAAGCATTACAAGTGTAAAGTGTTTATAAATATGGATAGGCTTGATTAGTGAATGTTTAAACTTTTAAAAAGAAACAGATTTATTTATTGATTTAATTAAACTTTGTGTAATATATGTGTGTTTATTATATGTGAGGGTCATATGTATGTATGTATGTATGTATGTATGTATGTATGTATGTATGTGTGTATGTACGTGTCTCTATAGGTATCTAATGTGTTGACCATTATCACATTTGCATGATTATGTTAGAAGCAATCTTGCTCGAGACGAGCAAGAGTTTAAGTTTGGGGTGTGATAAGTGTGTTTTTACACACTTATTAAGCACTTTTATGGAGCTTTTTATTGATGAAATTGAGTAAATTTCTATGCATAATTATGTAATTTTTACTTTTGTAGGTTAAAACCCCGACAAGAAGGAGAACGAAGATAAAAGGAGTAAAAAAGCACTTAAAACGTACAAATTTGTGAAGTTGGGGACTAAGGTGCACAAGCCATAAAGGGCAAATTATAAAGGGCATGAATGAAAAGAAAGTCAAAATCCAAGGACCAAATTGTACGAGATTAAAGATAAAGGAACTGGTGTGTAAATATGGAAGAGACTGAGCTGCAATATAATTTTTTGGATTGAGTCATGCAGTCGCATGGCTTGGACAGAGACGTCAAATTGTTTTCTCAGCCCTTCTATGCAGTCGCATGAGATTCAACCATGCGGCTGCATAGAATTAAAATTTGTTGGCGGTTTAAATTTCGTCCACTTTTGATTTTGATCCAACTTACAATATTTCCTTGTTGTTTATTGGTAGATATTTTTGAATATTTTGTGTGTGTCTAAAAATATCCCATTATATCTATTATTTCTATATTATTTATTACTACTTAACCTCTATGTATGAGAGGAATATATTCATTCTCTCCTCCTCTCTTGGCTTAGAACATATATTTCTCTCTCTCTCGTTTAGTTTTTATTCCCTTGGTGTTCTAAGTTTATTTTGGGAGTTTTGATTAGTATAACAAGGAGGTTTCATCAAAGAAGGTGGAGAAACCCTTGGAGGAATTCAAATCCACACTATAAAAGAGTTGTATCTATACTTTTGTATTTCCTCAATTATTTTCCAAACTTTGTAATGCATTATATAAATAATCTCCTTTGTTATTATTTCTATCTAATGAGCTAAGTATTTTGTGTTGAAATTTATGTAGTAGCTTAACCAAGCTTCATTAATAAATATACATGTTTTGAATGATGCCTATTTTATCAAAATCATGGTGTATTAATTATTGGGTTTAATTGCACTTCATTTACTTGATCAATAGATGTTGTGGTTAGGTGGTTTGAGCAATTATTGAAAAATTGTCGCACTTACTAGACCATATAATTAATGTCCTAAGTTGTGTAGTATACTGTACTTGTTTAGGTGTATAGAGATATACATCTACCTTAGGTGACCTTTTGAGTATTCACACAACAATTTAATGCAATTGGTTAAGTGTTAACCAACATAGAGATATCGTGGATATGCTTAATCAATTAGGGTTAATTTCACTCGACATAGGTTTTTGACTAAAATTGGATAATCGGGTCTAACTTTGTATTTTTTGTAATCTGCATCTGCGCGTTGTTGATTTGATATTAATGAAACGACGGTTAAGTGAAATCATAAATTTCAACATCTTTTAAATCAAACATCCGACTACTTTTTAAATTGTTATTTAATTTTTAAATCGAAATCATTTCCTTTTTCTTTTTTAAATTTTCAAAGTTTCAATTGTGTGTGTCGTTCATTAACTTAATATCAATACACTTGTAATTGGATAAACACTCTCCGAGGGATCGACTCGGACTCAAAAGGTCTATTTTACTACTTGGTCACAATCCGTCCACTTGCGGCATAATATTTTAGCAATCATTAAGCACAAAGCATATAATACCAAAATTTGTTTACAAAGGAAAAATCATTGAAGAACTATTTAAGAGAAAAAACCTCCAGGCACACGAGCCAGTAACTAATCAACTAGAAAATATTGAACTTACAAAATTGGTACAGTCACAATTAAATTTTGATACAGTCGAACTCCCAACCTGTAATCACCGAACAACTCATTGGTTGTGCGCTCCAACACCAGCTCTATGAATCACTAAGAACGCATTCATTCTTCAATAATAGAAACTCCGATCACCTTTCACAATCTTCAGAACTCTTAAGTCTATTCGGTAGAGGTTTTTTTGGTATTTTGGTATTTTAATCTTGTCATTAAGGCAAGAGAATTTGGCAATCAATGTGTGTTCTTTAATATGATGTTCTCTTTGATGAATATTTGCTCGACACACATGGGGGGATAGGTTTTTATTGGGTATTTATTGTATTAGAGAGTAATATGTTGTTTAGTACTGTAAAAAGGTTGAAATTGATAACTAGGATTTTTTTGGATAACACGACCGTTCGGCCCTTAGGATCACAGCTTCATCAAAACTTGCTCGAGTGCTCACTTGGCAGTCTTCAGCACTTTTGGACATTACTGGATTTTCTTGAGCCAACATTGACTCTTTCCAATGACACTTCCACAATTCAACCTTAAATATAACTCGATTAAATGATATTTTGAACATGGAACTTTGCCAATACTATAGACCTAACAAATTGCAATTTTTTATTTCAGTTGTAAAATAGCTCTGCTACTTGTAAACATTTATTATGATTTCTCGTCTATTAAATGTTTAATCCTTTCATCTATGTAGAATATTCTCCTAGTCAGCAGGCTGACTTAGCCACCATCTACTCAATGGCCACTCTTTCCAGGAAGTGAAGTTATTACAAATACAAGAGATCAAATATGACACTTCTCGAGATTGATACATCAACACAGTATTTGTTCGACCTCATCAAATAGGGCAAGACTCGTCATGTTTATGTTTCGGATATCCAATCCAATAATTCGATTTGGAATTGAAGAAATTAGGAAGATAAAAAAATGTATATTAGTCAACTTTAATCTCTATAATTAAAAGGCCCAAATAACTTTTTACCTAAATCTTGGCCCACCTATTTATAGATTGCAAATCTTGTGATATTCTAGTAGTATCCGAGGTTGGAAGTGGGAAGTGAAAAGTGAAAAGTTGGAAATAATAAAAGCAACTCCAACTGTTGGCCCCTTTTGATTGTTTAATTCATAAAATAAATAAAATAATTTTTTTTTATCTTATTTTCATTAATAAGAAATTAAAACTCTCGAAATATTTCAATTAACAATATTATACTATTATTTAATATTATTTATTATTTGAAAATTATGTATAAAGTAAAATACATGTTTCAAAATAAATAAAAAAAATTGTGTAATAAATGATGAGATAATATATAAAATATATCATATTATTATAACAAATCAGATCAAGTTGCTATCGAATCAAATTGACCTATCTCTAAATTTGCTTCATTTAGTTAATAGATAATCAAATTCAAATTTTGATTGAGTTATCAGATTGAGACTCTAAATCCATCTCCCAATAATTTCATCAAATTTAGATCAAAATCCAATCCATTGACAATCATAGTTTTAGGTGGGATATCTTGGAGATGAACCTACTTATTCACTAGTAAATTGTCCAAATAGTCACTGAATTTTTCACCATGCTTCCATAAGGTCACTGAACTTTAAAAATCATCCAACTCATTATTGAATTTTTCAAAAGGTTTCCACGGGGTCACTGAACTTAAAAAATCTTCTCAATCATCACTAAATTTTGTAAGAAGTTTCCCAGGGATCACTAGGAAACCTTTTCCAAAGTTTAATGATCCGGTTAGAATTTTTTTACAAAGTTTAGTGATGAATAGAGTGGTTTTTAAAGTTCAGCAACATCGTTTAAACCTTTTAAAAAATTCAGTGATGAGTTGTGTGATTTTTAAAGTTCAATGACCTTGTGGAAGTATGATGTAAAGTTCAGTGACTATTGAGACAATTCACTCACTTATTCATTGTTGCAACATATATACTATTTACTATAAATGCGGGATGGCATTGTAACTTATGTGATAACTTGTCTTGTCTGTTAGTAGAATAACGTAGACCATGAAAAAAGGATAGGCTTTCTAGATCCCCTTTCTATCCCAACTAGGCCATTTGAGAGTGTATTGATGAACTACATCATTGTCTTGCTAGGTTGAAAAATTTGGCAATATCATTGTTGTGGTAGAACATCTATCAAATATGAAGCTTTCATTGTTATGCCTAAGTATGTATTTGTTGAAGTGACCGCTCAACTCCTCTTCAAATATATTATCAAATACTGGGGACTATTTAAGGATATCATCAGTGAGTTGGGATCCTAGATTCACTAGAATATTTTTTATCAAGTTATTCAAACTTCTTGGTTTAACTTTAAACATGAGTTCTAGTTTCCACCGACAATATGATGGACAAATATAGTGCTTCAATTATATGTTAGAAGATTATCTTTGGCACTTTATCTCTGCTTTGCAGAAAAATTGAACGAAACTTTTGGATGCGTCTCAAGTTTTCTTCAGGGCCTAAAAGAACTCTTTCACCAATAAAAGTCATTTTAAGATTGTCACTGACCAGCGACCATTACTTCCTTGTATAGTGTTATTGATCTAAGTACCAAATCCCCTCAAATTAAAACCTTCTCTCAAAAAAATGGAATTTAAATTGCTCCAAGTTATCTTAAGAAAAGAATGAACGATACAAAAGTCTGCTAATCTAAAAAGCTGTTTTCTTGAAATTAATGTGGAAGATCCGATGATGGTAAAACTCATCAAAATAAATTCTTATAAATCAACAAGAGGGAAAGATTCGCGATTGGTGCCAAAGTATATCAAGATATTACTCATCATAAAGCGAATTGGAAAAGTTGTATACAGAGTAGAACTCCCTTCATGGTGAAAAATTCATAATATTCTCCATGTCAGTATATTTATACAATATTTTGAAGACAAGGATGCACATTCAGAAATAAGACGAAGCGACCTATATTTGAATTCAAGAAAGATAAAAAGAGGATTGTTGAAGTTATTATTGATCACTGAGTTACCAGGACTTCTAAAAAGGACCCTCAAGAGTACAAGATGAAATGAAGTGCATGCTGCAACAAAGATACTACTTTGAAAAGAGCTAAACAACCTGGAGCCTTCAAACCCTCAATTGAAGCATATAATACATCGAATATGTTGAAGATGTCGCAAAAACGAATGGGGGAGAATGCTGTTATGATGACGGCAGGAAGAGACAGAATCAACCGAGCTAGGGAGGAAAAGGGAAGAGAAGTGCCAGACCATGGAAGAAGGAAGAATACGAAGCTCCAATGGCCAACTGATTTTTGAATCCACAGACGATGTTGTTTGGTTAAATGAAAAACGTTGTCATTTTGATTTTTGAGTTTAAAATTGTAAATGGACAGTCACATTTTTTTTTTCCTTTGTTGCACAATTTTGGGATCTGTTAACAGATCCAATGAGTGAAGGTGTGATTGGTATTTGTGATTTCTCACCCTCTGATTTTCTCGCTCTCTCTCTCTCTCTCTCTCTCTCTCTCTCTCTCTCTCTCTTTTATTCTTCAAGTTTATTATTCTCATTTCATATTGTAAACATCGGTTGCTTCAATTAATCCATTGGGTGTTGCATTTTATTCGAATTGTTGAGTTATTATTGTGGGTGATTGCATTGAGGTTGAGAATTGAAGCTCAACCATAACAAATGTTAAAGACCACAATTATACTTAGCCCTTTGTCCTACTCGCCACAGCAGTTTGGCAAACTTCAGTCACACTTTGTAAAAATTGATTTAGGTTATAGTTTTCTTTCAATTGTAATAATTATGCTATTTGTGAACATTTATTACGACTTCTCATCTTTTAAACGTCTACTCCTATCATTTATGTTTTTCTTAATTAAGCTATCAAGTGATAGTTGATATTTGAAAGACTTGTCAAGCTCATTAGTGTTTATCTCCTACACAACAATTGTAATTTACATTATTAAGTGATAGTTGATATTCGAATGCACTGTCAAGCTCATTAGTGTTTATCTCCTGCACAACAATTGTAATTTACATCTTTTATCAATCAATGAACAAGATATTTTCAGTGTATTCAAATTCCGTGTTGTTTAAGCATTCTTAAAATTTATTCAAGTTAACTTTCGTCTCGAAACGATCGAGATCAGGTAGAAGGTAGTCTAAATGAGTAGACTATTGTCGTACAATGTTACTTTTAGCACTAGAAAGGAAGGCGCCTAGTGAAATTGGATCATGTCACCGATTTTCAATGCATTCAAACTCTCTTGTAAAACCATTTTTTTTTTTTTTTTTAAAAATTGTATTCGAATTGTCTTTCTACCCGAAACAATAGTTATCATGCAAGACAGTCTTAACTGATTAAACTACTATTGTACAATATTCATTTCTACGCTAGAAAGAAAGGCACCCAGTGAAACTGTATCATGTCTCTAAGTACAAGGTAGTCACGTCAAGGGTATTATGGACATTGTCAGAAAATTTTGGACATTTATCTAAAGTTTGTGAAGTAAACATTATTTAACTCAAATTAGTAAAGAGAATTTTTACCTCAATTTTCTCGTAGTTAAACCACACATAATTATTTAACTCAAACTCGGAGCCTACAAGCTGGCTTAAATGACAGCCTCCACACGTAATAAAAGACGAGATTTTTCAGATAAGTAATTAAAAAAATACACCTGCCCGTCACTTATATTTTCAAAAATCTGGTACTTAGATCCTCGATCCACACAATAAACTGCATTTTAATATACTTTAATCTCATTCACAAATCTTCAGGTAAAGAAAGTGCTGATTAAACCATGTTTGAGAACTTCAATAATGGCGTTGGCTCAACAAAAGAAGTGAATTAATTTAGGGCAACACACCCTACCCTACCCTACCCTAGCCGTAACCACAAAACGAGGTTAATTAAGCCGCTAATTAATTGGATATGCGGCAGACAGTGATTCGGCTAATTAACCATGTTTTAAAAGCTTTAATCAATCTGTTATAAATAACGGTACATGTCATAATAAATTCTATAGAAATAATCTAAATAAATTGAGAAGTATAACAATATTTCAAGAGTACGAAAATAAATCTAAAACAATGTACTTGTATTGGATATGTATAGTAAATTTAAATCTAAACTTTCATAGAGCTCATGTGTAATTATTTAAATTTAATCTCTTATACCAAATTCATATTGTTGTTGAAATTTAATCACTTAAACAATTTTCATAAATAAATAATAAAAAATGTCCATTTATTCATTTAAATTCTTTTTATTTTATTTTATTTTATTTTTGGGGAAGGAGGGCGGCACCTCCGAGGTTTTATTAATATGCCCTCACTTGTGACGGAGGAATACCGTGGTTACACGTGAAAACGCATTTAAATTCGACCTTCATCAAAATATACACACACAACATTATTTTAAAACTTCAAGTTGTAAAATTAGATAAAAATATACTTACTGGTATTTTATCTTTAACACATTATAAAAATTATTTTTCATCAAAAGCATTACAAGTGTAAAGTGTTTGTAAATATGGATAGGCTTGATTTGAGAATTCTTTTCCATTTTGACACTATATTAGTGCTTAGTGCATGTTTAAGCTTTTAAAAAGAAACAGATTTATTTATTTAATTAAACTTTGTGTAATATATATGTTTTTATTTTATGTGAGTATGTATGTATGTGTCTCTATGAATTTTGCTATGGGACAAGGCTCAATGCCAGGTCTCATGACAAAGGCACAATCCCCCTCCAATAGGGGGACACCATTTGGCGCCCCTCAGTTACTTGACCTGATATTGAACCTTGGCCCAAGTGGCTTTGTTGGTGTCTCGATATGTTCATATCCGTATGATTTGAATTGGAGTGGGTATTAACTATTAAATAGAGAAATCCAAGGCCTAGAAACCTATATATTGGGTTAATAAAGCTCACAAATGTCAATAAACTGCCATAGATGCTATGTAGCTTCAAGTTCCAACAATGATTAGGCTTCCTGAACCACTAGGCATAAGCCGGATTCGATGAAGTAGGCATAAAATGCTAGAGATATTTATTCATACAATTAATTTTCGTTTTTGTTTTCAAGATTATTTTTTTCTGCCACGCTTCTATGTTCACAGTATATTTCATCCATGACATATTTAATTTGCATTATTAGGGGAAAAAAAAAATACAAAATGGAATTATTCAGCCAAAGGAAACCAAATTGTGTAATAAAAGCACATTCACTCTGAGCGACAACCGCATACACCAAGATTAAATTTTGAAACTAGTTTAACTACCACCTTATGGCACTTTGCTCGAGCATAGTCAGTCAGTTTCGTAACTTTGCTAATTTTCTGCGAAGGGCTAACTTCTCGCCATCTAGGTGCCTTAGAAAGAACGGACTAAGGGCATTGGATACTTGATTGAACAGCATAGACTCGAAACCTCCATTGATTCTATTCGCCTTATGTGGAGAGGCATGTTACAAGTTACTTTTGACATTTTTCTTATGAGGGAATTTCTTGGTGTTCATGAAAGAGCTAAAACATCTAGACAATAAATCAGGTAAAACTAAGAAAAGTATTTACAAACTAGTCCATTAAATCAGGTCATCGCGTCCCTTTTGAATGAGAAGCTTGAGTACTAAACATTGAGAAGTAGCCAAATGATGTATAAACTATATTGAAGTTGGTAGTGAAAGGGAGCTCCCTTCAGTCCAAGCACAGAGAAGAATAGGCTGAAATTTATCTCCCGCATCATTCACACGTTTACAGTAGTAAAAAGCCATGTCCCTTCTACTGCATTTGAATGAATGAGTCAGCAGATAATTCGAACCCTTCACTATCCATGAGTGGACTGAAGGAAGCTCTCTTAAACTAGTATTCTAAATAATATTCATTGAAGAATCAAGAAGCTTGAACTATTAAATCTTTGACAGATTGCTCCATTCGGATATACCTTCTCATAAATGTCCATGATGATTTAAGTATTATTCTCTTCTCTTGTTGACTATATAAATCAAGGGCTCTTTTGGATTGATATTTAGCAAATTGAGATTGAAAACCAGCAATAGCGTAGTACTTTTATCTCTTGTAGTAGATCTGTCTAGTCGAAGATCTTTATGTTATGGTATATATGTTGCAGCATTGCTTCTAAAAAATCAGCTCTAGTTGAATTAACCTTTTGTGATGTACTGACACTGCCTAAACATACTTATCTCAATAGATTAATATTTCATAGGTTTCCCAACAGAGATTTTGGCCATAATATCAACTGAAACTCTTCACTACCCTGAAGGCAATAATTTTGTTAATCCCGCCTGAGGCACTCCTCAAGAGTAAACGACATGAAAAAACCCTAAAATGACTTAACAAATGTTCACCTTCAAACTATATTTAAATTCTAATGAAAGATAAGAAAACCTAAAGTAACAAAAGATTTGTGTTTTTCAAGATGGAAAAAATGCCAGCATGGGCATTAATCTAACCTTAACCCTAGAAAAGATACCCACAACAATAGGAACAAAACCACTTGCCTGGGAGATCTTAAATTACCAAATAACAAGACAAAAGCATTGGTAATTGTTAAAAGAATATAATTCCACGTCGGTTACAAATAAAATACAACATAATAAGGATTGCACATATCTTAAAGATTTAACCCTAATATGATATCAAACCACAACGCTCAAATGAGCATCTGTCTCAAGCTCAAACTATCGTTTAGATTACTCCTTTTAATAAGGTCAACTTTTTAAAATGAAGTCCAAGTTCCATTGATGACTACTTATGACTTTCTCATGTAAGAAGCAATTGGTGGATTTTACAGACTTGTTACTCCCTCACCTTCTTACTAAACGATTTTAAGAGTAAGTTGTAACAATTGTTTTTGGAAACTCACAGGGAGCAAACCATTTTCCCTAGACATGCATATCCATTTCAGAATAAATATATTTCACCTGCATTGTGATCGGAGAAAATATATCTGAATCTGATCGGCTGTGACAAGTCTGTGTAAAAGTGATGAGTATATAATCACATATATATAGTCAACAAGAGAAGAGGATACATACTCAACTTACTGATGTTAAATAGTTTGACAGATCAACGCACCTCCATGCTCTTTAGCACGAGATTTTGAGTCTCGTGTGTCTACCATTTCACCACCAAGGCATCTTGAAAGTGAATCCTATTCCACCATTTAGAAGTAACTTCCTTTCGTCTAAAGCAGAATACTCAAAGTGAAAAACACGAAAAAAAATTGAATTCCCAAGAAAGAAAAGTTAAATAGAGAGAGATGAATGAAGTATAATGGAAAATTCATCCCCAACCCACCCCCACAATGGAAAATCCATCCCCAATCCAACCCACAACTCCCAATCCACTCCACAGAGAGAGAGAGAGAGAGAGAGAGAGAGAGAGAGAGAAGAAGAAGAAGAAGAAGAAGAAGAAGAAGAAGAAGAAGAAGAAGAAAGTAATAGAAAGAGAAAAGGAGAAAAGAAGCTGTATTTTGGGGAGAGATTGATTAGTCACTGTCTTCATGATAGTCAAAGAAAGAAAAACGATATAAAGATCCCTACAAATCTGAAAAAAAGAAGAAGAAGAGAGAAATGAGGTTTAGGAGATTTCTCAGGTGATCTTGTAATTGCAATTTGAGGGCACCAGGACATGTATACTTATACACACTTGAATAAAGGGTTCTCTCTCTCTCTCTCTCTTTTTCAAGAACAGAGAGAGAGAGAGAGAGAGGGAGGCAAAACTGGCAGCGCATGTAGGGACGATGGAAAAATACATGTGTGGTTTTCTTTGACTATAGCCCTTAAGTTTTGCCTGTCTTCCACGAGTTATTCCCTTTTACAGGGCAAAACTGTACAGGGGGCTTACACTGTATGGTTGCATTGTTTTTTTTTTTTTGTTAAATCCTAATGAGAAAATGACACGCCCCCGTGTGTGTATATACTTGTATATACTGTCAGTCCTATAATTTTCTTCAAGTATTTGTATAAACTACTGGAGAAGTAGATTAGGGGTTAAAGAAGCCTTTAGTAATATAACGAGGTTGAATGAGCACTCAAAACACCCTAGTGCTCTTTTGAGTTTTGACATGTATATATTATAGCATCCCGTATAACATGTTGAGCTAGGTTAGTCAGGTTTGTACGGGTCCATACAACCAAAAACACTAGGCGTGACATGACATGGTTGGGCAGACTTTTGAGCTGAGTTTTCATTTTTCAGATAATATATATATGTTTTTTAAATAGGTTAATGATGATTGATTGGTATTGGGATTTGAGGTTCTATCGCAACATTAATTAAGCTATTAAGAAAAGTATTTAAATTTTTTATATATCTAATTAAGAGTATCTATGTTAAGCCACATGAAACTTTTATCACATATTTCGCTTTGCAATCCACTCTCAAATGAAATATCACATCATCAAGATCAACACGACCCTCCTCAAGTGATTATCTTTTCTAAATATATCCTTCCAACTAATAAGATTGCACACTTCATCAAAGTTTGCATCAAATCCACCGCAACATGCACGCGCTACCATAGAGACTCCACAACTTCAAGAATTCATTGGCACTGGGTAGCTACTCCCCAGGATAGCCCACAACATCTGATATGGTATATTGTCAGTCTCGTCAGGAGAATTCGAATCCCCACTGCCTCTTTGAAAGAGAGATGTCCTAAACCACTAGACAATTAGGGCGGACTTGCCAATCGGATCACTTGCTATCATGATTAAGAGCATTTGTTGGGACTCAAGGGTTTCTTATAAGCCGCCAACAAAGTGTGGCTTATAAGATGCCCCAACTTATGCAATCTTAGAAGTCAAACAAAGTGTGAGCCACGTTTTGTGGACTTGAAAGAAATTCCGTAACTACTCATAAATATGCTTAAACTACCGCCTTTGTCTTCATTCAAATCTTCCGTAGGCTTTGAGGGATTTAACTTATGTATTCAATGGCTTAGTCTTAGATTGAGACATGGGTTTGATATAATTTGTTAGGACTTGAAGTTTCTTTTCAATAGCTTAATTTTAGGAGGATACATTTCCTTTACAAATTCAAGATCAGCCTCTCACATGTAGATGATGTGTTCACATTTAACACGTAACAATATAAAATAAAATAAAATAAATAAAAATTGTCGTAATTAAGTTTGTTTCATAAAGTATCATATCGTGTGTCAATTTCTTAGTTACCTAACACATATTTGGCCACATTTTAATTTAATTTCCTCGTTTGTTTCTTTTTTATCAATGCAACCTCACAAGTAGTTACTTGTTTCATTTGAATTTCAATGTGCTTCCTTGATTTCTGATTTAATTATTGCATCAATTTTTAGTTTTATATTGTCGGTCCAATTATGAATATTATTAAACGTGCTTAATATGTTTTCAATGTCCAACTCACTTTATTCAAAAATATTTTTAATTTCGGAGCCTTTTAAAGACTTTAAGGAAAGCATTCAGGCCTTTTGGGAGACAAATTTTCAAGATTCTTTTCTTTGTTGGCCCAATCAAATTGTTCCTCATAATTTCTAAAAGGTAATTATATTACCACTACGAATTTTAATTATTACACCACAATTAAAATATATTATTAATAAATACACAACAATAAATTTACAATTATACTTTTAATTAAATAAAAAAAATTGAAAAAAAAAACATAATACAATATTGTGGTGCACTTATCACCAATATTAATCCTCATTTTCTCAACATTTTCCCTCATTACTTCACAACAATTGGAAACAGTAGATCGGTGAAGAACACTATGCCATAATAAACTGAATGTTATCACAAATAATTAATATTTCTGAAAGGATCATTTGAAGTTGTCGGCAATTTGTTAGTGTAACCATTTTATTCAAAATATGAATTTTTAATGTATTTGTCATTTCGTGTTTTGATCTTGGAAGTTTATTTTGGAAACACTTTTAAGTGGAAATTAACAAATTTTATCGACAACAACCTTTAATTTCATGGATTAAAATGAGAGTTTTATTTTGACGAAGCGGATTGTTATTCTTTTAGGACTTAGATCATAAAGATTAATCTCAAAAACTAGAGTATAAATTGAAAATTCGTAATCTTACATGTTTCAAATTCATAATAAATATGTTCAACTTAACAAAAAAATTAGATTCTTAATTTTCAAACTTGACAAATAAATTGAAAAAATTCATCTATAAATCATGGTCAAATAGAGTATAAAATCATTTACCATGAGGAAAAAAAAATTATCTTGCTTTCGTGGAAGAAGGCAAAAGCCGCCCAAAAACTATAAGCAATGAAATGTTGAGAAAAAAGAAAAAAAGAAAGAAATTAGGTTTTATATTTGCAGTGTAACAATAAGTTATTTAATTAAAAAGTATATTAAAATCCTAATTGTGTAATTTTACTTAAAAAATATTTTAGTAAATAAGAAAATTGTAGTGTACTTAATAAAATTTGTAGTGGTAATATAATTACCCTTTCTAAAAACATGCCTTCAAGAATTTTGAATTCAGTTAAATTCTCTTATTTTCTCATCCCCATTCCATTATTTCTATTGTTTTTGAGTTACCTGCATAATAATGCTCTTTATTCATTTTTTTCCCCTTTTAATTTAAGAATCTTATGCCCTAAAAATAAGCTTATGCCTTTTAAATTTGGATCCTGTGGGGAGTTTAACATAAAATCTTTACTAATTTTTTAAGAAAAAAGTTGAAGGTATAGAAGATTTCTTAAGGAGATGTCCATCCTCCCAAAGAAATTACTCACAATCGATTTCTCATACTTATTCTATCATAAGATTTGTTTCTAAATTACAAGACAAAAGACATTAGATTAACTCTTTTTTCTGAATCATTAGATCGATTTCCAATATTTTTTCTATAAAAAGATTAATTTCTTTCGAGTTACAATTGAAAAATCGTCCAATGTCTTTAGAAATTTTCAAGGAAATCGTCTAGTTTTGGCATGTGGTTTACTTTATTTATCTTGTTTCCGGCATTTATTTTGTTTGTATAATGTAGGCAGGCGATGTGCTTGTGTTTTTGTGCTGAATATACATTCAAGAGTGCCTGAAAACATATAAAACATCGAACCTTCAACAACCACAAGCATTGGCCATGATATAGGCTGCCCCATGTTGGTTTGTCTGGTACAGATTGGGACATTATTAAAACTATATGAAATGTACATTTTTGATTCCTCATATTCACAAATAACTTATTCAAAATTCTAATAAATAATTTTGAAGAAGATTTGTGATGTAATGCATAGTATAGAATAAGAGGACAAATAATCACAATTCATGATTCAAAGAAAAGAATGTCGAATTGAGTACAAGTTAAATGGAACTCTCAAACTTACTATTTGTTTAATCTAGTTGGGTAGACCGTCTTCTCCAAAATCGAGACAAACCAAATGGCATATAAAGGAATTTGATTTAAGAAATATACGACACTCAAAATGGGTTTATTCAAAATTTTACCAAGGACAAAAATAAGCTACTATTATAATAACCGCTTTCGTTGAAGTTTAATGGAGCTGTGCTTCTTCAGCTTTATCCAAAAGAAAAAGATACTCGATCATGAACTTAGAAAAGATAGACCGCAATAAAAGACTTTTGGTTTCCCCATCGCTCTATCTCTAGAAAAGTCTAATATTTTTGGGATTATGCTGCCTGTACAGCCCCTGTTTCACGGGCCTCTCACATGGGGATGGACCCCATGTGAGAGGTCTGTAGAGGCAGCATAATCCAATGTTTTTTGTTGCAAAACCTAGTTTTAAGATTTTTTTTTTTTTTTTAAATGTCATCATAATTGTTTTTGCACGACTTTTTTTTTTTTTTTTTGCACTAAGGCCTTCAATCTTCACTTGTTGTATTGCTATGTCCTCACATTTTTTTTGGCATTCGCATCATCAGTCTTCCATTTATTAGTACATTTGGTCCTTAATGATGATGATTATGTCCAAGTATTTTATTACTGGGAATGAGGGAAAGTATATTATGTCATAAATTTATATTTACTATCTGTTTAACAAGAGGGCCAAGTAATTGTTTTATGCTATGCTAATGGAATTTTGGACGGAAATCGTCATTGTGGATCAAATATGCTAATTAATGGAAGGTTGATGATAAAAATGCGAAGTAAATAGTTAGTAACATAAATGAGACAACGGGCAAAGATTTAAGACTTATAGTGCAATTACAAAGAATACTGTGGTATCAAAATTTATTTACTACAACCATAGTACAAAGTCCATAAGTCAATTTATCAGGAACTAATGAAACAAATGAAGTGCACGTTTAACTAAGAATCTTGAGTCATCTTTCCATTATCATCATTCTCCGTAGGTGGAGAAAATTAACCCTCACATGTCATCATCCTCCAAAGAATTTTGGGTTATGCATTTATTCATATTTCTATTTTTATTTATTTATTATTAAAACAGACGAGTATCATTTACTCAATTTTGTGTAAAAAATGTTAATTGTAGGAAACATCCCGACTTGAAGGCAATTGACATGGAAAAGGGCTTTTCGGAGCTTAATTGAAATTGATTCAGAGCAATCGAAGATTAATCAGAGCGCACATGATTAATTAGAAGAATTAATAGAGAATTTCAAAGAAATTAACGAGTTTTGGCAGTTAAATTTAACAGTTGAAAAGCTTGGAGACTAAATTGCTCCCATTTGCCAAGTTATGCGACATGGATTCATCAATTGATGAATCGGATCTTGGTTATTTTCGGAACTTGAGATAACAAATTTCGAATAATTATTCTAGGGACCAATCTTGAAGATGTTGGAAGTTACAGCTTAAACTTTGAAGTGTAGAATTGGACGGATTATGGAAGTTTGGGACTACAGTGCAAAGTTTGGCAGTTAAAGGGCTAAATTGAGAATACAAATACATTGGGCTGAACAATTTATTGGACTCAAGGGCCAAATCGCACGAAATGAGAGTTTAGCTGTCGGTGCAATGCACCGAAAAATGGAAGGTGTGAAATTGTAGAAACATAGCCCAAACTTTACAAACTGTGCGATCGCACCCAAAACTATTTTGTTATCACATGGAGGTCCTTGAAATATAAATTAAAATTTATTTAAATCATTATTGACGAAAAAAAAAAAGCGCCTCCTTATAGACAAAAGTCGTAGAAATTAGAAGAAAAGAAAGCCCAAAAGGAAAGAAATCAATCAAGAAGCATATGTTTTAAGTTCTTTACAAGAAGAAGGCAGATTCTTGGTGCAAGATCTTTGTCCTTTCCCCATTTTTTCCCCTAAAACTTACTAAAGTAATTTAAATCTTTCTTTTATTTTTATTCTCCCATGATGTGTAATTAAATAATTAGTCAGGGCAAACTATTGTAACCTAGTTTGAAACTTAATTTTAATTTTAAAATTTTCATTTTCATTTGATGCTTGTAAATTGTTTTTACTTTCATTCTTAATGTTCTAAATTACTTGATAACTAATTCATAGATTTGTGATTAATAATTTTGCTATACAACGTTAAAATCCTACAATTCGGATAAAACGGTAGAGATACGCTTTTATATGGTTGTCATAATCATTACTTGAATTCTTTTATGATTGAATATTATTGATTAAGGCTGATTTGGATTCACATAGAATTATAGTAGGTTAATTTAATTGGATATTATTGGTTTGAACTCGAGAAAAGTAAATTAATTAATTCAGAAGAATTCGATCACCTACAAATAATTAATTGTTTTAAAAATTAGCCATTGAAAATAATGGGATAGTTACATTGAAACCATCATATAAAAAGTCATGTATGCACGTGTTAATTGTTTTAGTATATTTAAAATAAAATGAAAAAAAAAAAAAAGGAATCGCGGTTAATTGTTTTTAATTGAATTGATGTTAAGAATAGTTAAACCAACGATTAGATAGTAGTCCATGTGGGAACAAAAATTTGGATTTTTAGGTTCACTTTATTACTTGTTTACGATATCGCGATACAAAACATTCACAACAAACTATCATCGTGAAACGGAACTAAGTACTTAACATTAAACATATGTATTTGCCATGTGAATATGGCTGGAAAGCTTCAATTGATAAGCGTACCCAAAACTTTAAACCATTTGTTTGTTGTATATTCATGAGTCGGGAAATTTTATTTGGTGAAACATGTTGCCTCTTTTCATTTGTCACAGACTAACCATCTAAGTTCAGGTCTCACCAACCCTTGTCAGTAAAAATGTCAATGTATAAAATCTCTGTTGATAACACGAATTTGATTTATGAACGAACCAAGACAAGAATGGTGCACAATATCCGGTTGTTTATTACACTGATTTTTACAAATTTAAATAGAGTTGTACACAAAAAATTGTAGTAGTTATACAATGATATCTTTAGAATTGTATTATAGCACTGATATCCGTAATGAATCTTTACACAAAGAAAGTTAGGCTCGAGAATATTCACTAAGTGTTGGTTGAGTTAGAAATTAGTTAATTTTGGTTTGCATCATTACCCTCCCCCAGGATAGGTGTTCCATCACAAAGACGTATGTTGCGA
Source organism: Osmanthus fragrans (assembly GCA_019395295.1). Taxonomy (NCBI): domain Eukaryota; kingdom Viridiplantae; phylum Streptophyta; class Magnoliopsida; order Lamiales; family Oleaceae; genus Osmanthus; species Osmanthus fragrans. Next base: position 18,530,288 of record CM033343.1, on the reverse strand, counting down.
TAGTTGATAAGTGATTTTATACATTTATTTAAGTATTTAAATATAGACATTTAGGAGTACTTTGACGAATCATAGTTTAATTGATTATATATTTTGTTTATTAGATAAAACTTAATGATAGAGCATGAAATTAGAAGAAGCGAATGAAAATCGACGAAATAGGAGGATTTCTAAAGTTTAGGGACCAAATTGAAAAAAAAAATAGTTGATGCGAACAACAAAATGATGATTGAAGATCATAATAGATCAGTTGGATGCAATTAAAAGTCAAAAGATTAAAATTGCACCAAAAAAAGGACTCAGGATTTACAAAACTTACAAACATCGACCAAAATGAACATACCTCAAATTGTGTGCTCGATGACCGCCCATAGGGCACTTGAGCACATTTTTCAGAACTTGAGCACTCGATGACCTCTAAGAGGACCCTTGAACACCTGTCCAGCGGGGACAATATCCTTCTTTTTTTTTTTTACTCAAACCCCGAATTCTATCACTTTTAGGGTACGAATACCTAAATGTTGTCCTATAAAATATAAATAGAGAGCTTCCTCCAATACTGCATGAGATCTCTCATACCTCTTATTTCATATAATTCATCAAGTTTTACAATAAAAGAGAGGTAAGTCATCCTTTTTTGGGTAAATCAAGAGGCAAATACAAGATTTCAATCAATTGATGATTCAAACTTGATTTTTGGGTAAAGAAGAGAATGCACAACTGGAGATTAATCGAAAAACCAATAAAAAGATTCAAGATTTATCATCTTCTTCTTCATTAATCAAAAATTCGGGTGATGTTCTATAAATCAATCTTGATTTTTTGTGAATTTGTAATGCTATGCAAGTTTTCATTTACTAAGACATTGATAAACTATTATGATGAAAGTTTAATATGATTTTAATATTTTGACATTCAAGATTTCAATCAATTGATGAACCATGCATGTATGCTTGTTGAAGTCCATAAATTGCCTTTTGAGTTTGCACACAACATGTGGGATTTGTTTGTCGACAAACGCAAGAGGTGGTTCTACGTAAACATCATCATGAATAGAGCCTAGGAGGAATGCATTGTTAATAGAGGCTTGAAGATTGCTTCACTGCTCGTTGTTATGTCACCAGACAAAAGTTGTTTTTCAAAGCTTGATTCATTTCTTGATTAATTACTTTACTTATTGGTAAAGCATTTAGCAAAGATAGAAATTAATTCTTACCTAAACAACATTCATCAAACACAGAAAGAAAATTACTATATAAGATCATATACCAAAAGATTTTCTAAATTTGTTAATAGGATAAAATAAGGAAAGACAATTAATTTATCTAACCTTATATTCATCTATTAAACAAATTTGAAAATATCTAGGGCGGAAAAGAATATATTTTTACACGAACTTTAATGTTATAACATGAAAGTATATCTTGTTAGGATTTTGCTACTTGAACATTCCCGTTGACAACGGGAATGACTGCATAACGTGGAAAATTGAAATAAAAAAATTGAAAAACCAAGAAACATGAAAACGCGGGTCTTTCCTCCAATCGGGTCACGTCCATTTGAAAATGGCAAGACCCGATTCCATGCCCCCCAAAAAATTGAAACCCGTTTGGAACCCTCTTAATCTTTCCCCCATTTTCAGCCAAAAGAACTTTCTCTCCAACGAACTCCAGCCCGAAGTGCCGATTGAGAACGTCTCCAGCTCCATCCATGTTCAAGTAGGGCTAAATCTTCCATTTCTCAGACATTCGACGGCAAATTCGTTGCTTCGTAGCCGCTACCCGCATCAAATTTTCTCCCATCTTGCCCTAGATACTCAAACAACTCCAGATTGCGGTGCCGATTTAGACCGTCTCCAGCTCAATCCATGTTCAAGTAGGGCTTGATCTTCCATTTTTCAGACATTTGGTGGCAGATTCGTTGCTTCGTAGCCGCTACTCATAAGTGTTCTCCTAACAGATATGAAGGAAACTTGACGTTTATATGTATACAACGGGTATTAAGCTCAGGTGTTTTTAGCTTCATTTTCCATTATATATCCTTTTACATAAAGTACATCTCGAGTTTATGCAGAAACTTGTATAGTCATGGAAGCAGTTTTAAAATAACATTTAAAAATATATTTTGAGCGTCTGGTTCATTATATTTTCTGATGCACTAAACATTTTTATTTTTTTAAAATGGAGATCAAGTAGGAGCTAAATAAATTTATAATGCAGATTTCAATTTTCATTTTTCCTCCTGTGGTTCTTAGATACGAAGCAATCATGCTTGATTTCGTTGGTGAGCCAATATTGCTTGAGAAACGGAAGTATGAAAACTGATTAATAATAATTTCCCACCACAAGTTTTTCGTCTCACCTCTCTTTTATACATGTCACTTCAACTTTCTAATTTGTGCCAATCCAAGTTGAACAAATAATTTATACATTCATTGAAAGTGTTTATTTTTGTTGTTTATTTTTTCCGCATGTTTCATTATGTTGCACGAATTCCATTGAGCTGTATTTGGGTAGTTTACGTAGCTTGTTATCCTTCTCGATATGTTTGCTGCTTTATGAAAGTTTGGGATTTTGTAGTGTAAAATAGCCATATTTGGTGCCAATTTGAACTCCGAAATTAGTATAGTTTGCAATGTATGAAGCTTTAGGAAAATTTCAAATCTGTTATAAAATCTGTCTCAGTTGACTTGTTGTTCCCTTGTTTCGGTGTTCTTACATATTCTTCTTGTGTTTGTTTTTGTTTAGGTTAGCAAGTAGGTTTGAGTTCTTACATATTCTTTAGGCTGTTTGATTCCAATATTAAAATGCGAGGAAAGAATTATGGAGTTTGCCATAGCTGTAGATTGGAGGGACATTTTTTCGCGGAATGCCCGAACAAACGACCCTGCCCATCGTGCAAAAATGCATTTGTGAAGTGCTTCGAGGTGGAGAAGAATACTGATATCAAAGGTAAACTTTTCAACACTTGCAGCATGAAATGTGGTTACTGGGAGTGGGTGAAGGAGGAGGAAATGCGTGTTGAAACAAGTTCAATTAACAGTACGCAAGAGTTGTCTTGCCTTTTCGAAGCACGGTGTCGATTAACTGATGAACAAGACATCAAGATTGATATGAATGTGACTATACGTAAAGACAGGGAGCACGTCAGTGAATGGGATAAGAATTGAAATTCATCGCCCGAGCTGGAGCATTGTCATGTAACTGTTTTAGAAAAGTTTTGTTCATATAAATATGTGGATTTGTAAACTTCATATCGATTCTGGTGGATGCGTGTTCCTCTTGGAATTTCCTCCATTTAAATATATGGGTTTACTAATGTCTTAATGTATTGCTCAAATTGTGTTCCTCTTCTGCCACAATCGAGTAGTTTATGTATGATTATTCATTTTCTTTGGAAAGACGAATTACAAGTTTGAAGCACAAGATGAACTCTTCATTTTGCAAATCTTATCACACCTTGATGCCCCATATGGCGAATATGTTATTTTTTTTTATCATTTTCGTTTTGGATATCGGGTTGACTGTTATTTCTTGATTTGTTAGAATATTTTTCTTGGTCATTTTCATTTTGGAAATCATTTATGTTATTTATAAACTTGCACTTTATATTAACAGAATCTCGAAAGTACATATTGCATATTGCAAATTATTTGTAGCTTTAAGTTGAGTCCAAATTTGCTCTCAGGTAAGGCTATCTGAGCAGTATCATTCTACTTTATGTTGGTTCCACTTTTGTGCCGACACAAGATTTTAGAAGAATGTGACTTACCATCAGTGGAGAAACAAAAGTTAAGGATGAGATTTTTTCACAGTAGTTCTTAGATGAAGTTAAAAAGACGTTTTGGACTTCAAAAAACAACCATTTTTCCCAAGCTATAGCTAAAATTTTAATATGAAATATCTGAATCTTGAATACATTACCTTTGTTCTCTAGTAAATATATCAAGTTCATCTTTGATTTTGACGACAAAATATATCGAGTTCATGATAGTCAGACAAAAATAATAACAAAACACTAGTCATGGCATGTCCTTGGGAGTTTGATTCTGTGCTCACAAATGTCTTGCACATTTTATTACTCTCACCATACACATGTAGTAAGGAACTCAGAAAGACTTTCCTTCAACAAGCATACACATAAACATCTAGATAGGAAATGGAAATGGAAATGGAAATAATACACGACTTTAATCACATCTAAAATATAAACATCAGAGCATGAATTTTCAAGATTTTACACATGCAGAAGCACACACTACCTCGTTCAAAACACCACCACTCCTAAAAATCAAATACCCAACCGCTAGTCCCAAAACTACAGCAATAAACAACCCGCCATTGATGGTCATGATTGCCAGCATCAAAAAGTAGCCAATGGCATATTTTAAACAGTACAATGATTGCAAACTAAATGTGTAAAATTATTTACATTTAGGACTACTCCTTTGAAAGGCCGAATCTTTAACTAAGCAAGAGCACCTCTATCACAGTGAGCCAAAGCGTCGATCTGAAAACCATTCTTCATTTCCAACTGTTGGGGTTAATAATGGTATAAACGGTCCACCTTCTGCACGTGCATATATATTTCCAAAATAAAAATGCATTTCTGTACAAACCATCACGTTCTATACAACAACTACGTTACCTTGCATATTGAAACTAACACTTCCTGAGGCTGGGGGGTTGACACATGTGTGTTGCAAGTGTTGTGTGAGTTGATGACTTTGGTGGCCACCCTACATGAAATCATTAAATTAGAAGTAAATCATATATATTTTCGTTGAAATTAAATCATACATGAGCGCTGACCATAAGGAGGTGTGTATATGAGAAAGGTAGCGGCATCTGTAATTGTTGAGGTAACAAACGATGGGTGCTTCACAACCCGCACTACTTGTGCGAACATTCGATTTCTTCCCTCTTGTTGAAGTTGAATTTGCCTGCAAAACAGTAATTGGTTTTATACCATATATGTAAAATGAATCTATAAAAAGTTTGATACCATAATCGGCACATTACCTTAACTTTGTTTGAACTCGACTCCAATGCACTCTTCTTCCGAAGTCTCTTAGGGGCACCTTTTCTTTTCGCATATTCTGGGTCCCTTATGTTAATAATTCCAATATCCTGTGATGCTCCACAATCCGACGACATCTGATTAGTATGCGTGGACAGGACATTACTATTACTGCTTGACTTTAACGCCATCATCAGTGTACACTTACTGTCTATCCAATCAATTATAGCTTCAGAGTTTACTTCATCGTCCGTCGTCAAGTCCGCTAATGTCGCAAAGTGTTGACACATTTTTTCGTACTTTATCTGTCCAGGGGTACTAACAAAACCGTCATATGTTACTACCACTCTCGTGTAGGCTCTACTGACATCTCGTCGCCATCTCCTTAGTATATACCTCTCCGATACCGATTTGACATCATTACGAATCAATACTGCTATGGCGTGTCTGCAAATAATCCTGCGTTATTCAAAATTGTGACAACTGCAAGTGATCTCACATTTTTCTCTTTCAAAGGATACGAAAAATGTCTTTCTCTTTGGACGGTCGTCATATATTACATCTTCTCGTATCTCATACGTCATCCTGGAAAAACCCTCCGAAACAAATATAAGGTCGCAGTAGACCTTACCTGTGAACTCCTCTTGAATCTCCTTGAACTTTGATATTGTGTATACTGCCTGGAATTGCTTCTCCATTTCATATCTTGTTGCGCATGGTACCATCTGCGAGAAGGACTTGAAGTCCGTTTGAAATTCCTTCTCAACCTTACTCCTCAACGCCCGTTCGTATTGCTCAACAAATTGCTTCAATGTGGTCTTCGAATGTACATAACCATCGAATAACGCATTCATACTCTCGCTTCGTTGAGTTGTTGACATCCCTGCCCAAAAGGTGGTTTTTAGGTAGCAGGGTACCCAACGTTCCCTGTTCTCATGCAAACCTGCCAACCAATCATTATCGTACAAATGAAATGTTTCGTGCATCACTCTCCATCCATTTTTGAACTCCTCCGCAAATTGACAATCGTATACCAGATTGTGTAGAGTATGAAATATTAAACCCTTATCTACATGGGAACCAAACTTCTCAGGTAACTTTTTTAAAATGTGCCACAAACACCATCTGTGCTTTGTGTTGGGGAACACAATCTGGATGGCATTTTTCATTGCCCTATCCTGATCTGTAATAATCCCATGTGGAGCATGACCGTGCAGGCATTGTAGCCATGCCCGAAACAGCCACACAAATGTCTTTGTATCCTCATTTGAAACCAGGCCACATCCAAGGAGTATAGACTGTCCATGATGGTTCACTCCAACAAATGGGGAAAATGGTATATCATATTTATTAGTGAGGTAGGTGGTGTTGAAGGTGACAACATCACCGAACTCTTTATATGCTTGTCAACTCCGGTAAGCAGCCCAGAAAACATTTCTCAGACGCAACTCATCATCCAAATCCATAGTAAAGTAGAACCCCAGGCACTGTGCTTGCATTTTAGAGAAGTATGATTGTATTGCTGTTGCGTCCCCTTGTACAATTCGCAGTTGCCTAACCTTTTCGATGTAGTTTTGACAGTCTTTTTCGATGAAAGTCATATTATCATATCCACCTGACTTAACAACTGCAGAGTTGAAACTCTTGTGCAACGGAATTCCAGCCATGTCATTTACTTCAAGTCGTCGTTTCACATGTGCACTCAACTCCCTGTTGCATTGATATAGCCTAGATTTCGAAGGGCTTGTCGTGTGATTGTATTTCAGGTATATTGTGTTAATTCTCCATATACCACAAATATTTGTAGTTGCAGTGATCCTTGGTTTACATCTACTCTGAATTGTTGCTTATGGCTCTAAAGAACCGATTGTTTTTCCAATTCTTTTCCCTTCGCGACTACAAACAAGTGTAATATGTCTCAATACTCCATCGTCGTCCTTTCTTGAATTTCTTTTTCTAACTGGAAAACCAATTTCGTATGCATATTTTTTGTAAAACTCGAAAATTTCATTTTCATCCTTAAATTTCATGCCAACTTCTGGCACAGTTGCACCATCTCCAACTAACATATCGTTGTCCAGTATGTTCGTATTATCCACAACATTTTCGTTCTCCGACTCCACCGGTATAATGTTATCCACAAATTCCAAAATGTTTTCCCCTGCAAAAAACAAATCAATTAAAGTGTCGGATAATGTAGAACAAGAAAATACTGTATATAACGATAAATCAAACTTCACTAATCAATAGCTGGCGAAATCATTAAACCTTTCATAACAACGAAATAAATAACCAAAGTGAACCACTACCTTCTTCGGTCATCTCTCGTCTGAACGATAGAAATACAGTGGATACGAGTCTCAGTCTCAGTCTCTTCAAAGCATTTCAAGCAGCCGGGTATCTCTTCTTTTCACAAATTCCTGGACGTCATAGCACGCCACAACAATTTCAGAACAATATACTGTAAATTATAATTAAAAGCCGAGGTAATAGGGGAAATCAATATCGAGATTGTCAACCCAACTTTTTAGCTTCTTTTACTGAGCTAAAAGTATAGAGAAAAAATTCCTTTGGCTATGTGAATGGAAATGGTGGATTTTACGTGTTAATCAAATCTGGCAAATGGAATCATTAAATTGATTCACTCTATTATATGTAATACAACAAAACAGTAATTACGAAGAATTAAAAACTAAGTAAATGCTACTTTTTCAAAAAGCAAGTAAAATGGGAGGGAACTGTAGCATTCTCAGACATCAGGAAGCAGTGTGAACTATAGTAAATCATCATGAACATATTTCTCATTCACAATACTGCTTACTTAAAGCCACTAACATGGGTACTTCCACTTGATGATCTCATAGTAGGGAAAGAGTTGCAGACGAACGGGTTGCTCTTCAAGCCACCTTAAATGCCGAACGGAACACCCAAATCTGGAGTTTGTCAGAGTGCTTAGGGCTGGAGTTCTTTTGGCTGAAAATGGGGGAAAGATTTGGAGGGTTCCAAACGGGTTTCAATTTTTTTGGGGGCATGGAGTCGGGTCTTACCATTTTCAAATGGACGCGACCCGGTTGGGGGAAAGACCCACGTTTTCATGTTTCTTGGTTTTTCAATTTTTTTATTTCAATTTTCCATGTCATGCGGTCATTCCCGTTGTCAACGGGAATGTTCAAGTAGCAAAATCCATCTTGTTATATAGAAAATTTTGAAAATCACAACCTAAAGATTTTGGTTGAAACACTTACTATCAAATCAATCAGTACTATACTAGCTACTTATAGAACCTAACCTTTTCTCACAATTTTTGACAATTAACTTTCCAAAGTATTACCATTAAAAATCCCAAGTGTATTAAGAAAGCTAATAAATTTAGTTTGGAAAAATACGACATATATTTTTTTCAACAATCTCCCCCTTTGATTTTGCTTACTTTCAAAAACTAATGCTCGATTTTTAATGTCGTGTGCGTGATAATTGTGATCGGCCAATTCACATAGACTGCTTTCCCTTAGTCAGTACATATTACACATCATACTCCCGTAACTCAAACACTCTACACGTTGTGGAAGAAGAGAAAAACATGAGTGATAAAATATCAAGCATAGCAGTATGTGATAAATGCGGATTTCGCACTCATTTAGGCCGTTAAACTTATTTAGTTGTTAGTTTTCACATGTTAGTTTATACCTTATTTTGTTACTTTTATTATTTAGGTTAATACCCGGGTTGTTGGATGATTTGGAAGGATTTCAAGCATGAATTGAGCCAAAAGAATTGAAGATAAAATATTCCAAGATTCAGCAATCTAAACCATGAAGAAATGGTGGTTGAATGGTGGCTTGAAGAGGGGTGGAAAAAATCAGCTGAGACTTAAGCTATGCGTACACATAGCCTACAGGGCACGTGCTTTGGCTTTTGAAGCTAAATGGCTTGTACCATGCATACACACGGTTAAAGCCATACGTACGCATGGTACAATTCTGGAGGGTTTCCCCGGTAGCGCGAAAACTCGATTTTTTGATTTATTTCTTGGCCAATTTCACTCCAACTCGACTCCTATCATTCTCCACGAGATAAATACAAGTCTTAGGGCTCATTTCTAGGGTAAGAAATCAAGAGGGAAGCCGACCAAACACAATAGAAAATATGGATGCTCTCCCTCTACAGCATTGAGGATTTTGGGAAGAAGAAGAGAAAGATTTCATTGGCATTGAAGGGTTTATCCATCCCTCTCTTTATCAATAAGATCTTCTTCTCTTTAATTTCGTTTTCTTCCATGTATTGTATTATTTTGTTGGGTTTTTGTAAATGTTCTATGAATAGCTAAATGAATGTGATTGGGGATTATTTCCAACCCTAAAAATGATTTTCTATCGATCTGTGCTTTAATATTCTCTTGATTGATGTGTTTAATCCATTGTGTTAAATGTCGATATTGTTATTCTTGATTATTTAGATGTACACTAGATGATTGAGTTGTTGCAATATTAGCTATTTTAGGATTTATAGTATGTAATCGGTATTTATTCTAAAGATTATGCTATATATACACAATGGTGTACACAATAACTTACACCCCCTCACATGGAAGGGGCTCACACATAATAAAATATTCGTGGACCCCTCTCCATGTGAGAGGGGTGTAAGATATTGTGTTCACCATGTGGTGTACACATAGCTTTATCCTTCTTCTAAAACATAGTAGCAAGTACATTTCAATTGATCGTAATACGTAATCGCTATTCGATTGTATGTATGTGGATTAATACTTAAGTTAGTAAACCGAGTTTTCGAGTTTGCACTTAATTCAATTCGTCTCTTTCGTTGTAATGCTTTTGTTGAATTAAATCTAGCGAGTTTATCATAAGTTGTTTGATGAAAAGGGTTGGGTAACGAGTTTATCTTATTCAACTAATATATAAGAAGAGATTGAGATAATTGCGCTTGTAATTATTCTCGAATTGTTGTTAATTTTGAGATCGAAATCTTTTGTGAACACTGATAAGAAATTCATTCTAGCGGTGGAGGAGTCCCTCCTTTGTTTCCTTTTTATTCTCGTCTTTTATATTTCCATTTTATGCTTTCCTTAGTTTAATCCAACCAAACCCCCACCCCCCATTTAATTGCTTTCGCATTTTATTTTCTAAGTTGCAATTGACGTAATTGAAAACAATTTTCTGCGGGAATGACCCCTACTTACCATATTACTACTTGAACGATAAATTTCACAAAAGTAAGGAATTATTTTGATATTCCTTTTGGAGCTTATCAATTTTGGCGCCGTGTCGCCGGGGATTGTTCTTTCAATTTTGTTAATTGTAATATTTTCTTTTTATTTCGGTTCTCTTAATATTTGTCATTTTCTTTGTGACTCAGGTTGTGATTGAGCGAAAGGCATACAACACACACCACAACCTAAGAGCTAGAGAAGAGATTGGTTGAACAAATTATGAGATGGAAACAACTTCTCGAATTGAACGTCATTTATCCGATCTCATATTTCTAACACAACAAGTGGCTCTTCAAAGAATTCAACAAGAAGAAGTGTGCGGGATTTGTTCATATGCGGGACACCCTACTCATTTATGCCCGACACTTCAACAAAGAGTTTCAGAGCAAGTGAATGTCAATGGAGGATTTTCAATGCAACAGGGGTATGATCCATATTATAACATGTATAATCATGGATTCAGTGTTCATCCCAATCTCTATCATGAAGGAAATTACTTCACAACTCCACAAGCACAATTTGATCATCCACATGGTCTCTATCAACAAGATCAACCACAATACTTCCAACCTAGTCAACAAACTCAAACTCCAAGTTCTAGTATGTCTCTAGAGGAAATGGTTAAGTCTTTAACCTCAAACATTGTACAATTACAATAAGACACTATGCAATTCCAACAAAAGATGATGCAATTTCAACAAGATACAAGGACTTCAATCAAGAATTTGGAGACACAAATCAGTGAATTAGCTAGCGCGGTGGATAAAGTTGGGGCTCAAAGATCTGAACAACTACTTTCTCAAGAACTTAACCCGGAGGAAAATGTTAGTGTTGAGACACTAAGAAGTGAGAAAACTTTAGATGAAGCCTCAAGGGAGATAGAAGATCATGTTGAGGAACCACCGCAAAAAAAGAGCTTGGCATGTGAGAGTATTTTGAAAACCATGCCACCACTTGAATCATTACCGAGCAATTCACCAAGGTATAATCTTTTATGTATTAATGTTCCGATATCTAATAAGAAAATTCTACCTTTGGTGATGCAGAGTCCTATGTTTGAATTCATACTTTTTCCTGAGCACTTGAAGTATGAGGATTGCGAGATGGGAAAACACTACCGGAAATAGTTGCAAGAAACCTCACAACACTCCACAACCAACTTAGGGGAGTACTTGAACCCCTTGCCCTTACTCTCTCTTGTTTTATTCTTAAGGGCTATGTACAAATTAAATTTATGTGTGATGATTTATGCGTGTTTGGTTGGATAGCCTTGTCAGTTGTTCTTTTAGTTGTTACATTGCTTTAGTTTATAGAATGTGGACATGAATGCTATATGTTGTTAATTTTCATCCACTTATCTCATGTTTGACTATTTATCAAGCATTTGAGTCATGAATTTCATCATACGCACTTGTTGGTGGCACTTGAGGTTGTTTAGTGAACTTAAATGACCATATTGACAGCAATTCTTTGATCACTACCTATGAGAGAATAAGTTTGTGGGTGATTGAGTCGGTGAAGGAAATTGTTTAGAAGTGTATTAATTCCTTGCTCAAATGATTGATATTGTGGAGTGCTCTTGAACTTCAAATGAAAGTTAGATGTTGTTTCTATCCCAATCCAAGAGAAAAAAAAATTCTATAGGAAAAAGTTGTCTACCTTAAGGAGTGTGAGTCAGCGTTGAGTAATCTGATCCTATGCATCTCCAATGTGTGGGAGACGATCTACCAATGAAGAAGGCTACCCTTAAGGATTAGAGCGTGAAATACCTACATTGAAAAAATGAAGCAAAAGAAAATGGATGATATATCCTTAGTTGCTATTGTTGAATGATTGGTGTTGTGCGTGATTTTCCAAACATAAGTTTGTAGTTTGAGCACTCAAAGTTTTTATGGGGAATTAATACATGACTAGATGGTCTAGTTTGAGCACTAGTTGTTAGTTTTCATATGTTGGTTTATACCTTATTTTGTTACTTTCGTTATTTAGGTTAATACCCGGGTTGTTGGATGATTTGGAAGGATTTCAAGCGTGAATTGAGCAAAAAGAATTGAAAATGAAATATTCCAAGATTCGGCGATCTAAACCATGAAGAAATGGTGGCTTAAAGAGGGGTAGAAAAACCTTGCAAAACCAACTGAGACTTAAGCTATGCGGGCGTGCATACGCACGCTTGTGTGATTTGGCTCCTGAAGCTAAATGGCTTGTACCATGCGTACGCATGGTACAATTCTGGAGGGTTTCCCGGGTAGCACGAAAACCCGATTTTTGATTTATTTATTGGCCAATTTCACTCCAACCCGACTCCTATCCTTTTCCACAAGATAAATACAAGTCTTAGGGCTCATTTATTGGATAAGAAATCAAGAAGGGAACCGACCAAACACAAGAGAAAATATGGGTGCTCTCCCTCTACAACATTGAGGATTTTGGGAAGAAGAAGAGGAAGATTCAATTAACATTGAAGAGTTTATCCATCACTCTCTTTATCAATAAGATTTTCTTCTCTTTAATTTCGTTTTCTTCCATGTATTGTATTATTTTGTTGGGTTTTTGTAAATATTCTATGAATAGCTAAATGAATATGTGATTTTATTCAAATAATAGAAGAGATTGAGATAATTGCGCTTGTAATTATTCTCGAATTGTTGTTAATTTTGAGATCGACATCTTTTGTGAACATTGATAAGAAATTCATTCTAGCGGTGGAGGAGTGCCCCTCGATCACATATTCCCTCATTTGTTTCCTTTTTATTCTCGTCTTTTCCATTTCCATTTTATGCTTTCCTTAGTTTAATCCAACCAAACCCCCCTCCCCCCCCCCCAATTTAATTACTTTCGCATTTTATTTTCTAAGTTGCAATTGACGTAATTGAAAATAATTCTCTGCGGGAATGACCCTTACTTACCACATTACTACTTGAACGATAAATTTCACAAAAGTGAGGAATTAACTTGATACTCCTTTTGGAGCTTATAAGTATGGAATCGGTTAATTCAACTAACAAGCAAAAACATAGCAATATAAAACCAGTGAATTTAACTAACTGCTAAACAAGCAAGTTTTCCAAGTTTTTCGTCATCACTTACATCAAGCGCTTATGCAATGCCACATGTTTGCCTTTATATGATTATTCTTTATAATTCTAACGTTTGTCCTAATATTTAATTTTTTAAACTTATAAATTTAATGTTGTTGTGACTAGTTATATTTTTGCAGTGGGATGCACCTCGGATGCCCTAGACGATCTCGTGCCTATTAAAGTTAATTTTAATATGATGACACAAACTATAAAGTAAATTATAGATTTAGTTAATTTATTATATATTTTCCACTAATCAAATTTTATTTCATTTAATTGACTTGATAATTAGATATCAATTAAATTATTTAGTACACTAATAAAAATTCTGTTTTTTTTGCCGTTGATGTTTGGGCTGCATCATCTCATAACATAGATAGGTAGTGTTCAAATTACTGTACCTGGAGACTTTGGCTGAACAGAGAAATCTATTGTTTTCTTCTAATTGTAACTGATTATGTAATAATAGCGTCTAAACTACTTAGCTAAACCTTCGTTTCGAATTTCAAATTCGTAGGTGCAGACGTGCAGCGGTATAGGAAAAACTTGAAATTTGAGTATACTTTGAAAGTTACGGGATAGCGCTAGACCGTTACTAATTACCCGTTTTTAGTTTGACCTTATGTGCGGAATTAATCTAACCAAAACAACAAGTCACTTTAATTAGTTTCTAAATGATTAATCAACAAATTCAATTTATCATATTTTGAACTACCGCAGTAATATGAAAACAATAACTAAAGCAGTAAACAACACAAGAATTATTCACGGAGAAACTCAATGTGGGAAAAACTCCTGTTGCTTTGTCAGTCAAAGATCCACTATACACTGTATAATAAACTTACAGACCACCAACAAAGTTGACGACACAAGATTTCTGATCTCCTGTCTGAAGTTTGAAGCAGCTCTCCTGGAATATGCACACAAACATCAATCCTAGGTCTTCGTAGTAAAGCAGTCCTCCTGAAGTGAGCACACGAACTCCACTCCTGACTTTTCACACAATTTATCTTCTGTAAATCCACCAAAAACTCCTCGTTTTTCAGTTTCTTCCTTGATCTTCGCAGTCAGCCAAGTTGACGGCACAATCTTCCTGACAGATCCAAGTGAAGAATGACACCAGTGTATTTGATTGAAGGTTTTGATATTTTCAATCCAAATGGCGCATATAGAGATGGCAATGGGCCGAGCCGAGTCGGCTCGGCTCGTTATCCTACGAGCTCGGCTCGTGCTCGACCTCGTTGCTCAACGAGCTCGTGGGCAACGAGCCGAGCCGAGCTCGGCTCGTCAAAAAAAAAGTACGCTCGGCTCGGCCCACGAGCCGCCGAGTTCACGAGCTCGGCTCGTGGGCTTTGACGAGCCGAGCTCGCCTCCAAATTTTTTTTTTAATACACGTTTTTTCCTAAATTTTGTTTTAAAAAAATAGATTTTCGGTAAAATTTTATTTTATAAGTATTTTTATTTTGTAAACAATTTATTTAGATTTTGATAAAGTATATTTTTATAATATATTTTTTTATGAATTTATCTTATAAATAATACTTATAAGTTTTTTGTAATTACAATTTAATTTTTTTACTTATAAATAATTTTTAATTAATATATTTTCATTTTCAAGTTTGTTTTGAAGAAAATATATTAATTGAAAATAATTATTTTATAAATGATAAAATAAAATAAAAATATGAGAAATTGTCAAATGATTTTTTAAAATATTTTTCATTTTAAAAATAATAAAATATTAAAATATAAACCTTCCTCCTTTATCCGGGTTTGGGACCGGCTACTTCAATAGTTCAATTTCGAGTAGGCGGAGTTAAAAATTGTACACGAACAACTTGTTACGTATACAATTTTTTAAAAAAATTATAAAGGTATTAAAATAAAAATTCGTCATAAATATGATTAAACTAAATATCACTTACTTGACTACATGCAATTTCGGCATATTTATCTTGCAGTCGAAAATGAGCGTCTTGCCAGTCCTTCACGTACATTAATGCTTCTAAAATATCTTCTTTTAGTCGATTCCTAACTTCAGAGAGAACCCTAGACCCTGCACTAAAAGCAGATTCCGAAGCTACAGTGCTAACCGGAGGTGTTAGTAGATCTTTTGCCATTGCAGAAACTATTGGCCATCGACGTTCATACTTTCGCCAGAAGTCAACTACTTCTTCTGAATTTTTCCTTAGTACATTGTTACTAGGCCAATTATGATTAAAGTAATCAAGTAATTCAACAGGCATTGCATTGGGACTGTTACTCGATGTTTGAGTACATGCAGTGAAAGACAAACTACTATGACTGGATGAACCATATGCATATCCAGTTTGACCATATCTATATGAGTTCATGCCTTCAAATAAATTTAAAATTTCAGCGTCGTCATCTCCTAAATTAGTGGGAGGAGTACTTGTAGAGCCGAAGGGTACACGAGTAACATGTGTACCCATTCGTGAAGCATATGTTACATACATTTCAGATAAAGTTACTTCCAAATTCCTATAAGTAATAGGTACGTTAAAAGTTAAAGATTTTGACATTCGTTCAATTATAAATTTAGTACCCGATAAATTATATTGGGGGTCCATGACGCATGCTAATGGAAATAATATGGGCAAGTCTTCCCAATATTTTCTAAACTTTAATTCCATGGCAATTATAACTGAATTAAAATCGGGGTCATCTTTATATCTATCAAAAGCCCTAGAAATTAGATAAAGACGTTGAAGGACCATACAACTAGTAGGATAATAAACACCAGATAAAATATTTGTAGAATCATAAAAACATTTCAAAAAAGCTTTAATTTTAATAACTAAAGCCCAATCGGATTCATTCAAAATATTTTCGTCGTCGTCCCTCATATGCATATTGTTATAAAATTCAGTAATTAAATGTTCGAAACCTTCACATGATTTTAATAATAAATATGTGGAGTTCCATCTATGCGCTACGTCATTAGTAAAAAAATTTGAATGCGACACCCCATTTTCGGCACAAAAATCCTCAAACGCTTGTTTTCTACTAGGTGTAATAGTGATATAAGTTAGTGCATTCTTAATTCGTTGAATTTCATCCTTAACATATTTTAAACTATCTTGTACTATTAAATTTAAAATATGGCATACACATCGAATATGAAATAAATAACCACCGAATTCGGGTTGAAATACTCTTTTCAATTTCTCGATAACAACCTTATTTACACTAGCGTTGTCGAACGTAAAAGAACGAATTTTACTCTCGCATTTATATTCTCTGATAATGTTCATAATAGCACTAAATATATTGGGAGCATTGTGCGGGTACTCAATAATTTTAAAAGCAATTATTCTTTTATGCATGATCCAAAGTGGGTCTATATAATGTGCAGTTGCAGCAATATAACCTCTTTTATTAATGTCATCCCATAAATCCGAAGTTAAAGATATTACACCCCCATATTTTTCTAAATCGGCAATCAATGTTTTCTTTGCAATTTCAAAATATTCTATTGTATCAGAACGAACAGTATTTCGACTTACCCCAACGTACCTCGGTTGAAGACATTCTTGCACAAAGGTAACAAAATGTTGGTTGTCCGTTTGTGCTAGTGGCAACTCAGATCCGGCAAGGTATTTCACCATTCCTGTTCGAGTTCTTTCCGCCGAATACATCCACGTACTAAGTGGCGTAGTAGTAGCACCGCTGACTGGACTACCAAATTGTAGTTGCGTTTGACCAGCAGGAAGAAGACCATGTTTGGCCGCACATGATTTGTAGTGACGGTTGAGGTGGGTGGTTCCAATGCCTTTTTGATGGGCCAATCGTTGTTGACAGTATTTACATACTGCTTTGGTTTCTTGAATTCCATCGATCACACGACCAGTTTGAATCAATTTAAAATGAACCCAACATTTTGTCTGCTTCTTCCCCTTTCTCTTCCCTCTTGCATCGAAAATTTCAAGAACAGGTTCATCATCCTGTTCCAAATCAATTGGAGCATCGAGATCAACGTCATCCAAATCAATTGGATGACTACTTTCATGAACATTGTAATCTTCAATATTTTCTGGAATGGGTACTTCATCTAGACCGACGAACTCATTCCCAAATTGATTTTGGGGCACATGTGCTACATTCTCGACTCCGACATTGAACAAGTTTTCAATAAATGAGCGTTGATCCATTTGTGAATAATTGAAGTTGAATATTGAAGAAGAAGAAGAAGTGAAGTAGAATTGAGAAGTGAATGAATGAATATTATGTAGTAGTGTAGAAAATATATTGTAAAATCAAGATTATAATTTAATGGTATGAATATAAAATGTAGAAGAATATAGAAATAAGAATGAATAAATAATATTGATTATAATTGATTTGTAGAGAGTATAGTAGAGAATAAGAGATTGATAGTAAATTTGGTGAGAAAAAAATGTTGTAATTGATGGGTATTTATAGGAAAAAAATGAAATTTGAAAAAAAAAAAAAAAAAAAGAGTGTGACCAAACGGTCATTGAAAATTCAGTGACCGTTCTGGTCACTCTGCAAATTTTTTATTTTTTATTTTTTTTATTTTTTGGGTTTGGACGAGCCCACGAGCCAAGCTCGTGAGCTCGCCCACGAGCGGCTCGGCGAGCCGCTCGTCTATTTGACGAGCCGAGTCGAGCTCGGCTCGTTCAAATTTTTTTGTTCAGCTCGTTGCGCGGCTCGTGGTTCGTTTTAGACTAGCCGAGCCCACGAGCGGCTCGGCTCAATTGCCATCACTAGGCGCATATATCAAAGTGATTAAACTTGATGAATGTTTAACTCTTGAGAAAATAAGTGTTTTCTCTTAAATGTATAATGTTCAATCTGTATTCCCGAATGCGCAGCGCCCCCTTTTATATGTTGGACGAATATGGTAACTTTAACCAATAAAAATCTCGCAAAATCGCGAATTAGATCAGACCGTAAAACGGTCGCTCGAGCAAAGAGCATTGTTGCTTGAGTGAGGGCCCTGTCGCACGAGCGACAGGTGGGCGAAGGTCGAGCACTGGATGTTCTGCTTCATCCGTTCGAGCATGACTCTCGCGAACATCTAGCAAAAATGCGACGAGTTTTCTTCGTGTTCCAAACTTGGATCCCGAACTCTACACTATACAACCAACTATGAAACTTTATAATTAAGTCCCTAAATTTCTAAAATGTTCAAATTGGTCCTTTTGTTCACAGAATAGCTAATTACAATAATCTAACACTAACATACTCTTCTAGTAAGTAAATGTCCTCACTCCTCATTTCACTATTTGTAGCCTTGTGGGCAACATAACAAAGACAATGAGAGTTTATTATATCGACTTTTAAATTTTAGCCCGTACGCAAAATAATCCTAGATCCGTCCCTGAATGATGGGTATATAGTTATCTAATTGGAAGCAATGTTACTCATAATTGATGCTTTAGATTTAGAATTAGAGACTCTTGTGCACTTTTAAAGGAAAGATAATCATTATTTACTTATTCATATCAAAATTAACGTAAGGTCTCATATGTTACCTATATTCTTATTTTTCTTCATCTTCTTTGACTTGGGATTCCAACACGAGGTATTATGATTTTTTATTCTATTTTGTTATCATCTTATAGTCATACTATCTTAATGCCTTTGCAATATATGGTTGAATGATTGAACTAATTGGTCATTCCATTTTCTGTAAAGCACGCGAAGGTACAGTGTATATATGCATATATTTTAATTTTTAAAGCAAATCCATTTAAGTATAAATTGAATTTAAGTTAGTGCATAACTTGTTTTGTTATTGGATTTTTAGGTTTCTAGTAATTTATTATTTGCACCCAATTTCTATTTTCTCTGAGTTATGGAATTTAGAAGGTAATTATCTTATTAATTAGGAAAAGAAAACAAAAAGGGGCACTTTATTTCTTCATTAAAGTCTAGTTTCAACTATTAACTTTCTGATAGCATAATTTTTTTGATTAAATCCCTTATGAGTTCATATTATTGCATTATTTACGTTGTCTTTTGCCTTTAGATTGTTATCCAGATTATGCTACTTGTTATCCCTCAAATGCACAGTAAAAAGGTAATTATTTCCTAACAAGTAATAATAATAATAAATAGATAGCACCATTCTCGGTTAAAAGTAATTTTGGCAATTAAGTTCCACTTTTAAATCTCTATATGATTATGAACATTTTCTATTTTACATGTTCGGTCCTAATGTCAATATCTATTTTATCTTAATATAATAAGGATTGATTATCAAGAATGAATATTGTTGAAATTTTTAAATGATTTGTAATTACCTACGATAATCAGCACGTAGATCTTATGGGGGGCTAAGGACAACTCCACTATCCACTATAAAATCACAATATTGCTAAGGATTTCAAGTAAGTATACACTGTTAAGGACATCTCATGCATACGCATGATATTTGATTATTACATTTTATGTCATTAATGCTTCTTATGTCATATTCATGCATATCAATGTATCCATAAGCATACATGAAGTTTCAAGGAATGAAAAGTTCCCAAATGCCATGAGTCAAATTTTTTTTAAGATATGTATCTCAAATATTTTATTAAGATGTCTATGTCTATGTCATGAAAGGTATGAATAGAAAAAAGAAAATGGAGTGTGGTAGACCAGCGCACCCGATCAATGTTCAATGATGATGTTAAAATAACCCCGTTGTGGTATTATCGATCGGACGAATTGGGTTCCAAATAATAATTGTCTATCACATTCTAATTTGTTTGGCGATGCACCAAGTGAGCCCATAATGTTAACATTAAGTTTTTAAAGAAATTGAAGAAAGTGAGATTCATATTGAGAAATACTTTTTATTTTAAAGTAATTCATATGCATAGCATAAGTATGCATTATATACATGAGATTTGCTTACTGAGCGGTTACTTATTCCATGTTATCCCTCCCCCATTTTCAGATGATGAAGGCAAGATAATTCGAGATGCGACTTGTGGTGACATTGACTCAGTATTATCATATTTAAATATTGAATTCGTTTTGTAAATAAAGTTGACATTCGATTTAATTCTCTTATATTTTTATTAAGCACAATTTTATTTTATTTTTTGAAATAATAAATCATTGATGTTTATTACGTTGAAGAAAAATTAAATCGTCTTTCCGTATTTACAATTTTAAGAAAAAATTTAATGATAATACTTTCAAATCAAGGTATCTGTATTTGGGGGTGTTACAATTTATAAGGATATTATATCTCGACTGAATTAATCAAGTCTTGAATCACGTAGACACATTGCATGTAGTCTAAATAGTTTATTTGCCACAAAACATTGAACACTTATAAGGGCCTTGTATATCAACTCATTTAATCAAAACTTGAATCACATAAACATATTGCATGTAGTCTTAAACATCAAATACTTATAAGGATACTGTTGACCTTATTTTGTGTTAAGATGATGCGGACAACAGATACTGGGCCAACTCGTGTACACGTAAGCAAAGTCCAACACATATGGACAAGATGCTAGTCAATAATACTCCGGGTTTGGACGTGAGAGAAGTTTTATAACACGATACAAATGTGTTCAGGTTCCGACAATATATTTTGGGAATGAATATGTGATAATAACCAATCGTCAACAACTTGACTAAAGCTAGATAATCTTACCTCACGCAAACAAGTGTATGAAAATCAACAAGTGCAAAGATTAAGAATAGCTTCAAGTAGTTAGAATTGCATTAGCCTTCAAATGATACATGGAGGGGGTTACAAGTGAAATTGTGTCCATTGGATGAAGATACAAGTGGTTTCATGTCCTTAGTCGAAGCATATAATCCTAGACATAAGAGAGAAAAACTATTTTCTTGTGATGGCATCTATACATTTTGATATTTGAATAATTTGCATGTCTCAGAATGACTCACCCTTATAGATGTAGTAACTACCTATCTATATGATAGTAACGTATACATGGAAACTTTTTAAAGATTTGAAGTGGCAAGAGCAAATTATTCATTCCCCAAAAATATATGTTTAACAAAGTTTGCAAATATAATTATATGATAAAAATAATCCCTACGTATATGTTTTAATCGTATTAGGAAATATTTGTTGAAGGTGGATTGTACAAGTGACAATATTTGCCCCGTGTATTTTTATAAAGAAAACAAATATTTGATTTGCAATTGTGTCATTTCATGTTGATAACATAAATCTAATAGGAGTAAAGATCTCAAAAAATAAAATTTGAAAATTACTTAAAAAATGAATTTAAGATGTAAGATTTGGGAAAAATAAAATTGTCTAGAGTTGCAAATTGAACATTTCATAGAAAGATTTTATGTTCATCAATTTTTATACAAAAAAGTATCAAATCATTTTTATATAGATAAAACACATCAACTAGTAATCAAACAACCACACTTGATGTGAAAAACTACTCCGTTCGTTCACTTGAAAATAGGGAAAATATTCTCGATCTTGAAGTAGCATACCTAAGTGAAATTTGATCATTAATTTATCTTGCAAATTGCACTCGATCAAACATAAATTTTTCTGTAATCTCATTGTAAAAGATAACTCTACACTCACTCAAAGAAATTGGAATGATTTTAAGCACATTCTTCGTTATCCGATAGATGCTATTGACGTTGGATTATTTTATTCATAAAAATTTGAATCTTCTTTAATGGAATATGCAGATGTTGATTATTTCTATGATCCACATAAATCTAAATTACAAATAGGATAAGTATTTACACATGAAGGAATAACTAAATTATGAAGATATGTAAAGCAAAGCTTGATGTAACATCTTTAAATCATTCTAAAATTATTACAATTCAACTCAAGTTTCTTATAAGGTAGAGGAGTTGGGTTCTAATTTTGGGGGATGCGAGAGAAAGCCATAAGGGATAAAATGGTTTAAACTCTACCAAAGTGGATAATACGTAAACTAACGGATTGAACACAAATGAGTTCAATAAATACATTTAAGAGATAATTTGGTTCACTTATTCACAAAAACAACATCTACATTCAAGAAATTAGTACACAAGATAAGAATGCGTCGATTCAAAAATTTTCGGTGATCAACATTAGGAGGAGTAGCTCTACTCTTTACCTTTACTCGAGTTTTATTCTATTGAATTTTCATGACAAGGTTTTAATGAGACAAACATTTGTTTTAATACTTCTAAAATAACTAATATTTTTTCTTCATTTGATATTTTTGTTTCACTGTATTTTTACCAAACAAAGTTTTTGATGAGGTAGATATAGTGTAATGAATTATTCAAGGAGAAGTGTTGTAAATTAAACATTAAGCCCCTGTTTGGTAGTCATTTTTTGGGAGAAAAATGAATTTTTGAATAATTGATTGATGGATAATGTGTGATTAAAAATTAAGGAAAAGTTTTGAGTTTGCGTGTAATATTATTTTATTGAAAAATGTATAGTGAAAAAGAAGAGAGAAAAATGCATTTTGGGAAAAATAGCTACCAAACATGGGCTAAATGACTATTGTATCCTTGTATTCCTAATTATTATGATTATTATACTTCTGCAAACCGCAATCTTAATTCAGATATACAAGTATATGGCTTCTCAATGAAATACTCACGAGTGTATTGACTCTTTCTACTCTCTTTATTTTCTATCTAATATATAACAAATATGTCTAGATTTTAGGAATGAGTGGTTTTATTGTATTTACTTAAAGAATGTAAAATGAACTAAATTGGGAAGAATGAAATTATTTTGGCATTTTATGCTTTAGTTACTCAAAAACTCATCTTGGATGTCGATGACCTTATCGTTTTCATTTTTCTTCATATATTGTTTTATTTTTAGTTACAGAAAAATGAGCTTGTTTCAGTTTGCGTTGTGTACAGCGCATTCGTGATATTATTATCATTTCGTTGAATTTGGGTGTGAAGGGGCGAAAAACAACTCTCATTATCATCGTTTTGGAAAATGAGTTTTTGTGAATATTGAAAATGTGTGACGGTAACGCATTTTGAACCCTAGATTGATGTTTAACACTGCATTCATAAACAGCGGTACTCCATGCCCGAATTGAAAAGAACCAATTCATTTCTAATTCTAATTCTAATACACCAAAAGAGACCTGGGCGTGTTTCCAAGAAACTACCATAACACTAAAACAAAAATTTATTTCTCTTCTGTTTTCTGGAGATTGGAGTTGCATACTTCCCCATATCCCAGTGGTCCATTTTTCCTCTTTATAATTCTGACCTTTTACTGATTTGTCACCATCTGATTGGCAGAGTTTGAGTAATTACACCAGCGGTGAAATCTGCACTGTAGAGAGACAGCTGTGTATGGTTAGTTGATCCACATTTATATCTCTCTTCAATTTGCATCTTGCAATTTTAATTACACACTTCTGTAGAAATTTGCTGTTTTCTTGTGTAAATTCTTGATATGAAAAAACCCTACATTTATTTGTAAGAAATCCTTGAATAAATGTATAAGGGTTCCTATTTTTTTCTCAGATCCTTGATCCATTTTGGGATTTCAACATGATTTCGGACTCCTGCACAATCCCACATTCTTGAAGGGTTGTTTGATCTCTTGATACTCAATGCACCTTGCAAATCTGTACATAATTTTCCTCTTGCAAATGCTCGTCGTCCCGTCTGCAGCAGAGCTATCGGCACGCGAACTCGACTCGCTTCTTCAGGATTATGCATTCCGAGCGTTTGTTCGGCCAAGAACGGGCACTGCGTACGATGGAAATGTGCCGTCCAACTTGAGCGGCGTTCGAGTGGCGGCATTGAGGCTGAGAAGTGGCAGTTTGAGGAGGAAAGGTGTTAGCAGATATAAAGAATTTCATATCCCAATTGGTGTGGTTGAGCAGCCTTATGTGGAGAGGCTTGTTTTAGTGTATCACAATTTGGCTAATTGGTCCTCTTTGTATTATCCTTTGCCTGGTTACACTTTTCTTGCACCAATTCTAGGCCTATTGGCATACGATGCATCCAATTTATCAGCCACAGGTTTAACAGAACTCGATTTCCGGGCGGCCGGGAAGTCAATCACAATTGAGATTTCTGGTGTTCAACCAGTGCCAGAGGGATCATCATCAGCCAAATGCGTGCATTTTGACTTAGATGGTTCAGTAGAATTTGACAGAGTCATTTCCACAAACACTTGTTCGACAACTAAACAAGGCCACTATTCCATTGTCGTCGAGTCAATTTCTCCGGCACCAGCCCCCGCTAGTGGAGGTGGTGGTAACGGTGAAGGGGGTGGAGGATCCACCGTCTCCGCCGGCGGAAAAGGGCATCGGAAAGTGTGGGTAATTGTTGGGCCTGTGGTAGGAGGAGCAATTTTATTGGCTTGTTTGGGCATGTTATTTTGTTGTGTAAATAGGTGCAGACGCCGGAAAAAGATACAGAAAATGGAGGATATCTCGGAAATGGGAGTGGCGTTGTCAATGGCAAGAATTGGGTATACAAAGGCGCCTGTTGCATTGGAGACTCGAACGAGGCCTTTGTTAGAGAATGAATTTGTGCCATAGTCTTGGTGAGTCCTGACTAAACAGTACAGTGGACAAACATTTAATTTCATTTTATGGTTTTTTTTTGGGCAATGTCGAGTAGTTTACAGTCCACCTTGACAAGCGATTAATTCAATTCTTCTCTATTCTCGATCTCTTTTTGCATTGGAGACTCGAACTAGATTTGGGAATGAATTTATGTCATAATCCTCGAGAGCGACATTTTTCTGCTATGCAACAACGGTACGATGAACAATAATTTCACTTCTTTTTCTCAGTATGGTCGAATAGTAGTATACAATCCACGCTACTCGACAAATTATTACTTTACTTCTTTTTCAATAACTAGAGTAGGCAATGAATTTGTACTATATTGTTCAATTATACATTTCATGAATTCATAACTTTTCAATTACATGGTTCATTCACTTTTATTAAAATCTACTAAAAAATTGAATTTTAGCTAAATCAAATCAGAGCTAGATTGTGCAGTAAATTTCATTTTTCAGGTACTAACGTTCTGGCAATTGTGACAAAAAATTATATTTTTATTTTTATTATAGTACTGTCCTTACCTTGGCCCACGAAGCCATTAATGATGTTATTACTTTCTGCCGCTGCTACTTTTGATTACAGTTACATGCTCTAATTACTTCAAATATCCCAAAAGAATTGAAGTGTCGGAGAAATTATGTGCTAATTAAATGCAATTAGGAATGAATTTTAACGTTCAACCGAGAAAACCGAGCTTCGCTCCAGAATTCAAATCGGTCAGTCGTATATCAACTCAGTTACATGGTAAAGTCGTATAATATATTAAAGTTAGGACAAAACTTGATCGATTATCAGCTCAATAATGAATCGACTGCACTAGACAAGCGTTGAGCAAATTTCGCTATTGCCTTTCCAAAAATCAAAAATCGAGAAAGCTTTCTTTGGAATTCATATTAATTGAATGTTTCGGTATTTATATTATAGAGTCGTTCCTCCTATTCATGAATTTGACAAACTTATTTGACAAATAATCGTGACTTTTAATTTAAATCAATCCAACACTCAATATGTATTTCACTAAAATCATGGGAGAGATTGTTATAATCACTTGAGATCCATAAAATATTGAGCGTTGAATTAATTTAAATTAAATATTATGATTATTTGTTAAATAGGTGTGTCAAATTTATGAGTATGAGAAACGGGTCCTTTATATATTAATGAAAAGTAGCTTAATTTTGGCAAATCACTTGAGTTTTTAGTTGACTTTCAGTTCGACTATGATTTCAACTTTTTGAAATTCAACCCTAAACTTTTTCTTCCTTGATGCACGAGTCAGGTTTTAAAACATTGAAACAAACAAATTGTCTGTCACAAGAATCTGTAAATGTTTGAAATTATGGAAGATGTAATCCAAATGACAGCTATTAGATATACACATTAAAGTTTGTGTTTCTATACAAGAAAGTGACAAATGATCACACACAAACACAAAAGTCTGGGATGTAAATCACGACTCACAAGTGCACGTGAGTTTTAACTTTTTCCATGGCTCTTATTATTTTCTGTCCACATGCCAACAATTTTCACAATCAGAAGTGATGGTAAATTCACTTTAAATGCAAAACAAGAAGTCCTTTACATGTGCTAAATTAGAGTAACTATGCCACAGTTAAAAAAAAATTGAATAATATTATTTTTGGTCGCTCACTACAACAGTCACTCTATGTGACATCTATATGACAAGTGATTATTGAATACATTAATGTGACAATTTTTTATTAACTCATGCATCAAATAACTATATGTCATGTACATGCCATATATTGCAGTGTCAATTTGACTCGATGGCTCAAGACGCTTGTGCTAGGCCCGAAAAAGGCCCGAGCAAGCCCGTATGGCTTGATGAGCCTATAGGTGTAAATTTGGCTCGCCATCTTAGAGCGACCTATGGCTAGACCCGGGAAAGGTTCGGGCCGAGCCTTATTTTGGGACGTTGGCTTGAGCCCGAGCCACGGTTCATTTTTGGTCTGTAACGAGTCTAGCCTTAGAAAAAAAACTGCAAGCAAAACTTTAATTAAACAAATCAAATGAAAAGGTCTAAACATAGTAAGGCAACTATCTGTACAATTTTAAAAAAAAAATTGCCCCCCGGGTACAACTGGATTGGCAAAGGAGGTGGGAGTAAAAAATTATATAGTTGGGGGACATCGGTATGGGATTGAATCCTAATTGAGAAGATCATCGATGGAAGCCAATGGAAATGCACACAGACCCTGGCCAATTCAGGCATATCCTGCTATTTACCTTCTATACCAAGGCCTAGGGACAAGCAGGTATGGACACTCGTAATGGTGAGTAACCAAACAAAGTTAAAAAAATGTTAGAATTATCACAAATTTAAAAAAAAAAAATTGGGCCACCTAAGCTCAACTTGCTAAGGCCCGACCCAAAAACTCAAGTCGAATCTAGATTTTTTGGCCAAGCAAAAGTTCGGCTAGGGAAAAAAAAAAGTCCGAACCATTTTTACTCAAGCCGAACTCGAACTTTGAGTTTCAGCTCAACTCGTTGACATCCCTAGTCGAACCACACACCGAGTTTTAAAAAATGTGAACCGGTTTGACTTAATAAGGCTCAAGCCGAAAGTTCGAGTTGAGCCTAAATTTTTTATCCAAGCAAAAGATCGGCTCATCTCAGACCAAAAAAATGCCCAAACCATTTTCTCGAGCCAAGTCAGTCGACTAGTTATCGTTCCTAGCCACATAGGACGACTGCCGCTATGAACAACTGCATATAGAATTATTCAAAAAAAATTGACACGCTTACCAGGCAATGTGACATGGCCAGTCGACTGGACATGACAAGATATTAGTGATCGGGCCGAAAATGAATGCCGCAAGCGTACGGATCAAGTAGTATAATAGAGCTTTTAAAGCCCAAGTCGATCCCACGAGGAGTGTTTTTCCAATCACAAGTTAAAGTGTTTCAAATTTACGATAAACACACACATTTTAAAAATTGATTTTAAAAGCGAGAAAATAAAACAAAAGACTTGATTTAAATTTTAAAAAAATAAAATAAATGATAAAAAGGGTTTTTGATTTGAAAAATGTTGGAATTTATGCTTTCACTTAACCATTGTTTCATTAGTATTAAAATTGATAAATAAAGATGCTAGTGTTACCAAAGTGTCAGATTAAACCCGATTCTCCAATTTTAGTTAACAGCCTCTTCCGAGCTAAATTAACCCTAATTGATTAACCTATCCACTATATCTCTATGTGGATACAATTTAACCAATTGCATTAAATTGTTGTGAGAATACTCTAAGGGTCACCTGGGATAGATGTATATTCCTATAACACCTAAACGAGTATAGTCGAAACTATACAAACCTAGGGTTTCAATTACCTTGATCTAGTTAGTACAACAATTTCTCAATAATTGCACCAACCATTTAGCCATATCACATATTGATCAAGTACATGATAGTCAATAAAACACAATAATTAAAATATCTAAAACTTGGAAACACATGCATCTTATCATACAAAACAACATACTAATGAAACTTTTGGTTAAGTTACTACATAAATTCTAACATAAAACTATTTAGCTCATAATAAAAGTAGTATAACAAAGAAATTTTTGTTCCATTACAATACAAACAAGGAAAATAAAGGAAGAAATTCAAAAGGTTAGATAAAACCCTTGTAGAATAGATTTGAACTCTTCCCTTTGTTCTCCAAGCTCTTCTTTGATCACCTCCCTTTGTTCACTACTTTCAACCCTTAACTAAACCTACAAAAGCACAACAAAAACAAAACAAAAACTTAAGCAATTGAAGAAATCAGAGAGCTCTCGTGTGGGAGAGAGAGAGCAAGATGAAAAGATGGAGATGATATTCAAGCTTAGCCTCCAAATGACTAAAAGTCTATCTATATCCCTCTTTCCACTAAGTTTTTTCTCCACTAACTCCATAAATTATAATATATATTCTATATAATAATAGATAAAGATAAGGTTAAACATTAAACAATTAGAAAGTAATCAAAACTATGGCCAAAGTTCGAGAGAAATGTTTTAAACTGCCATTTCAAATTTCTTCTAAGCGACCGCTTAGGCAAACCTGGGCGACCGCTTGGGCAAACAAAAATGCGGTCTAAATTTCCTGGTGGCCACTTAGCGACCGCTTAGTTCAAGTTCACGCGGTCGCTTAGTTCATCCCATAATTGCTGCTCAGGTCCTTGGACATTCTGGTCATAGTGCACTTTAATCCCTCATCTTTGAATTTGTACAATTCAGTCCTCAGATTTTGAACTTCATTACATTTATGCCCTTACTAAATTGCGGTCAAAGTCCTCAATCTTTTGGTCAAGTGCATTTCAGTCCTCCACTTCACAAAATTGCACACTTTTAGTCTTTTTTGCTCCTCTTTAGCTCGTTTCTTTGTCTGGTCGGGGTTTTTGCCTATAAAATCAAATATTACACAATTATGCATAGAATATGCTCAATTTCATTAATAATTATAAGCCAAAAAGTGTCCAATAAGTGTGTAAACGCACACTTATCACACCTCCAAACTTGAGCTCTTGCTCGTCTCGAGCAAGATTAACTTCTAACGCACAATCATGCAAATGTGAAAATGATCAATGTTTGAGATGACTTGCCAGATATATAAAGGAGTTTTAAAATTGTCTATCGATTCACAACCATGCACCAAATAATGCTAACTTAAAATAACTTTAGTTTGTCCAATGTTTGATCAGTATGTGTGCATAGTCACTTTCAATCAGCATCTCAAATAGGAAATAATCATCAAGACAGAAAAGGAATCAGATTAGCTCAATCCCAACCCTTAATGGTCAACTATGTCCTTTCCCGCTCGTGAGATTCACACCTCTAAAAATATGTTGCTTTCTCATGCCCCGGTGTACATTTAAAGGTTGTTCTCAATCACTCTTTTCTTTTAAGTTCACACAGGTCAACTAGCAAGTATTTCAAATGAAGATAGAGTAACTGAACATGTAAGACCTCACAAGATAGTATATAAACACTCAACTCTCATGTGTTTAGGATTGGATAACTGTTTCGCTCAAAATCATTCCAATGACAGAGTTCTACCATAAGCTTGCATATTTTCTCGTTCGCCACCACTTAGATCACATGCATTACATAAATCATAAGGTCTTTACAGGATTAAAATGTGGCTTTAGGTTAAGGTGTGGAAAATATTTGGATAAGTGACTAAGAAGCCTCATATATCAATCAGTGGAGTAAAAATATTCAACTCAACTTATCATAGATAGGATCTGTACACAATCATATCCCTCCAAACATTGACTTCTCACTAATCATCAATGCCAGTACAATCACCCTTTTTCTTTTGAATATCAGGAGGAATCATACATATAGATATACAAATCAGCCTCCTCCACACACATATTTTTCTCCTGTCAAAATTTTTTTTTTTTTTTTTAATCAATGAAACTGTTTACACCAAATATAGCACCACCTTCAATATTGATACCCCCAAACTTTTTTTTCTTGTTCACCCAACATTTAATATAATCAACAACACTTCACTAGCTTTAAAGGCTAGATAAATATATTGTTTTTTCTGGTTATAAGCTTCTAATGTGGGTAAATCAAAGAAAATGTCAACAAGGCACAAAGGGGTTGATCAAAGGAAAAATTAATTCAGGGTAGGCTATTTGGCTAACGTGGTTATAACAAAAATGGCCTTAATCATATTCATGCATGCATGTGTCAATGTGATCTTGAAGAGAATCAATGCAAGTTCTAGAGAAGCACAATCATGGAAGAATGTCACACAAGAAGAAGTAATGAGACTGTAATGAATGTGTCAGTCTGTAGGCTCAAAGTCTCACCAGGTTTTGTGTCTACACCGTCCAGTTACCACATCTTTAATGAAACTACTCAACTAGTAAATACTCGGTTAACACACACAGTCAGGTAAAGTGACAGAGAAAATTAATGTCCCAATCATTTCCACATGTAGATGACACTGAAACATGACTATTGTGCTCATTGAAACTCAAAATCTCACATGGACAAGCAATTTTCGAAAAATTTTAGCCCAAATAGCATATTTGGTTTGCGCATGCATAGTTTATGAATCCATAACAATTTCACACTCACACATTCCTATGCCGGCAAGGCCATCTAATATATCAACACACAATCACCAGTTCACACACAAACACCCCCAAACTTAAAACTCACATTGTCCTCAATGTGAAAGAAAACAAGATAAAGAGGGTAGGAGTAACGAAACTTCCCTGAGTTGTATCTGTGAAGTGTACTCATGCTTATACTAGAGTGACTGAATCAAAAACTTGGTCCAGAACCTAAAACATCCAAATCCAAAAGATTTCCTACAAAAATAGTTATATTAGATCAGCAATATAATAAGTAAAAGCATTAAATTCATATAATAACAAAAAGTTAAACAGTAAGAAAGTTGGGTTGCCTCCCAACAAGCGCTTGGTTATAGTCGTTAGCTTGACTATAGGGCTTTTTTACTCCGTTTTAGCAAAAAGAACGGAGGATTCTTCTTTCAAAAAGTCACCTCCCAAATATGGTTTTAGTCTTTGCCCATTGACTGTGAAGTTCTCATTTCCTTCATGATGAAGCTCAACCGCTCCGTTTGAAAGAATTTTAACGATGGTGTATGGACCCGACCATCTAGAGCGAAGCTTTCTGGGGAACAACCGGAGTCTAGAATTGTAAAGTAGAACTTGTTGCCCAACACTGAACTCCCGCTTCAGAATATGTTGATCATGCCATCTCTTTGTCTTCTCTTTATAGATTCTGGCACTCTCATATGAATCCAGGCGGAGTTCATCAAGCTCGTTTAATTGGAGCAATCTTTTTTCACCAGCTAATTTCATATCGAAATTTAAAGCTTTGATTGCCCAATAAGCTCGATGTTCTAGTTCTACTGGGAGATAACAAGCTTTTCCAAATAGGAGTCGATATGGGGACATACCAATTGGTGTTTTAAATGCAGTACGGTATGCCCATAATGCATCGTCTAGTTTCCTAGACCAGTCTTTTCTCGATGCATTAACCGTCAATTCGAGAATTCTTTTCAACTCCCTATTTGAAATTTCTACCTGGCCACTAGTTTGTGAATGATATGGAGTGGCCACACGATGTTTCACCCCATACTTGGCCATAAGTGAGGCGAATAGGCGATTGCAGAAATGTGAACCACCATCACTAATGATAGCTCTGGGTGTGCCATAACGAGAAAAAATATTTTTCTTCAAGAAATTTACCACCACCCTAGTGTCATTAGTAGGTAGAGCTGCCGCTTCAACCCACTTTGATACATAATCAACCGCCACCAAAATGTATTTATTGGAATACGACGAAGGAAAAGGCCCCATAAAGTCAATACCCCACACATCAAAAATTTCCACCTCCAAAATAGGGTTCATTGGCATTTCATTGCGATTAGAAATATTGCCAGTACGTTGGCACTTATCGCATTTGGAGACAACAGTGTAGGCATCTTTGAACAATGTGGGCCAATAAAATCCCGCTTACAATACTTTTGATGCAGTTTTAGCGGCACCAAAGTGACCACCATATGGGGACGAATGACATCGGTCAAGTATTTGTTCCATCTCCTCTTCTGGAACACATCTCCGGATAATCTGATCCGGTCCCCGCTTAAATAAGAAAGGATCTTCCCAAAAATAGTACTTGATATCAGAGAAGAACTTCTTCCTTTGTTGATACGAAAGATCTGGGGGAATAATGCCGCTTACAAGAAAATTCACATGGTCTGCATACCATGGTGTATGAGTGACATGTAACAGCTGCACAATTTGCATTAACTGCTCGTCGGGAAATACCTCATTGATTTCCTCTTCTGCTACCTCCTCGGCTTGTTCAAGTCGCGACAAATGATCGGCGACAACATTTTCGGTTCCCTTTTTATCTCGAATTTCTAAATCAAATTCTTGCAGAAGGAGAACCCACCGAATCAATCTTGCCTTGGCATCTTTCTTTGCCAACAAGTATTTGATAGCCGAGTGGTCAGTATAAACGATGACTTTTGACCCAATGAGGTATGACCGAAATTTATCAAATGCAAATACCACTGCGAGCATTTCTTTCTCAGTAGTAGCGTAGTTCAATTGTGCATCTGTTAGAGTTCTACTTGCGTAATAGATCACATGCATGATTTTATTTCTTCTTTGCCCTAAAACTGCACCAACGACATAGTCACTAGCATCGCACACCGGCTCGAATGGAAGATTTCAATCTGGAGCTACGATGATAGGAGTCGTAATGAGTTTCTCCTTAATTATGTTGAAAGCTTCCAAGCATTCTTTGGAGAAATTAAATGCAGTGTTCTTTTCAAGTAGGGAGCAAAGAGGTTTCGAAATTTTGGAAATTTTTTTAATAAACCTCCTGTAAAATCTAGCATGTCCTAAGAAACTTCTAATTCCTCTCACGGTGGTTGGTGGCGGCAATTTTTCAATCACTTGAATTTTTGCCTTATCGACCTCAATACCTGCCAGAGAAATGCGATGGCCAAGAACTATGCCCTCTTGGACCATGAAATGGCATTTCTCCCAATTCAGGACCAAGTTGGTCTCTTTACATCTTTTCAGTACCTTATCGAGATTTTTCAAACATCCATCGAATGAACTCCCAAATACTGAGAAATCATCCATAAAGATCTCGATGCAGTGCTCGACCATATCGGAAAATATAGCCATCATACATCGTTGGAAAGTGGTCGGTGCATTGCAAAGGCCAAAGGGCATTCTTCTATATGCGAAAGTTCCATATGGGCATGTAAAGGTAGTCTTTTCTTGATCCTCAGGGGCTATTGGAATTTGATGATAGCCCGAATACCCATCTAGAAAGCAGTAGTGTGAATACCCCGCCAATTGCTCAACCATCTGATCGACGAAAGGAAGAGGAAAGTGATCCTTTCTAGTCGCGTTGTTGAGTTTACGGTAATCTATGCACAGTCTCCAACCTGTCACAGGTCTGGTAGGTATGAGTTCATTGTTTTCATTTTCTACCACCGTGATACCACCTTTCTTTGGCACGACTTGTACAGGACTTACCCATGGACTGTTAGAAATTGGATAGATTATGCCTGCATCAAGCCATTTCACAACTTCCGCTCTCACCACTTCTTTCATATTCGGGTTTAATCGCCTCTGATGCTCAACTGATGGCTTATAGTCATTCTCCATCAGTATTTTATGCATGCATACAGAAGGGCTGATTCCCCGCATATCTGCGATCGTCCATCCTATTGCTTCTTTGTGTTCCCTCAGTACTCGTAGTAACTTCTCCGTTTCTACCTCACTCAAGGAATTAGAAATGATAACTGGGAGTGTAGATGCTTCTCCCCAAATAAACATATCTCAAGTGAGGAGGAAGAGCTTTTAATTCAAGTATGGGGGCTTTTTTACAGGATGGAAGCGGTAGTGTGAGGAAGTCTTTTGCAACTCCTCAAAATACGGTGTCCTTCGAGAAGGTGTAGTGTTCAAATAATATGCCATGCGCGCAATTTTTGGGTCTTCATCATCGATATGTGAAGAACGCACTAGGCATGTCTCAAGAGGATCCTCAGAGCGTCCATAAAGTGATCCAGTGATCAATTGATCAACAACATCAACCCGAAGACAAGTATTGGGTTGAGAAGGGTACTTGAGGGTTTTCAAAATGTTGAATGTGACTTGTTCATCTTCTACTCTCAAAATGAGTTTTCCCTCTTGTACATCAATCAACGCCCCACCAGTGGCAAGAAACGGTCGTCCCAAAATTATTGGAATATCTTCATCTTCCTCCATGTCTAGAACAATGAAGTCCGCAGGGAAGATGAACTTATCCACTTTGATTAATACATCCTCAACGATACCCCGAGGATGTGTAATCGACCGATAAGCCAATTGTAATGATATCGTGGTAGGCTTCACTTTCCCTATTCCCAACTTTCTAAAAATTTGCAGTGGCATCAAATTGATGCTCGCTCCAAGATCACACAGGGCTTTACTAATGTTTACATCGCCAATGGCACATGGAATAGTAAAACTACCTGGATCCTTGATTTTGGGTGGTAACTTGTTCTGAAGGATAGCGCTACATTCTTCCGTTAGCATCACCGTCTCATGATCTTCCAATTTCCTTTTGTTAGAAAGGATATCTTTCATGAATTTAGCATAGCTCGGCATTTGAGCTAGTGCATCAGCAAACGGGATGTTTATGTGTAGCTTCTTAAATACCTCCAAAATCTTACCAAATTGAGCGTCCATTTTCTGCTTTTGGAGCCTTTGCGGAAAAGGAATAGGTGGTACATAAGCTTTGACCACTGGTGGAGCCTTTGATGTTGATGCTTCCTGGTCATGCTCCTTGGATTCCTCAGCACTTGATTTAGGTTCCTGTACTACCTCTTCTTCTTCGGTTGGCACCTTATCAGTTTGGATTTTTGGGGGTACTACTGTAGGTGCAGGTAATTGAAGCCCACTCCTAGTAGTAATGGCCTGAACATTCTCTCTGGGGTTTGTTTCGGTGTTGCTAGGCAACGCCCCTGGTGGCCTTTCAGAGAGAAGTTTCGCAATTTGGCCCACTTGTCGCTCCAAATTTTTTAACGAGGCATCATTGCGCTCTTGATATTACAATTGCTGATTTGCCAATTTGGCAATGGCCTCTTCCCACCCTTCCTTCTTCTCTTGTGGTTTAGGGTTTAACACATTTTGATTGTTCCCATACGAGAAGTTAGGGTGATTACGCCATCCAGGATTATAAGTTTGAGCATACGGATTGTACCCTGGACGTTGAAAGTTTTGAGCGTATGCCAATTGCTCGGTAGATCCCGAACTACTGGCAAGTAATGGACAGCTTGAACTCGCATGATTAGCTCCGCACATTTCACAGGGCGGTGAGGATTGGATCATATGAGCTGGACGAGGGCCAGATGTGGATGGAGATGTAGAAAGACCTTCTATCTTTCGTGTTAGAGAGTCGATCTTTGATAACATAAGATTGTATGCTTCACTATCTCTAGCTCTACCAACTCCCCTTTGTATACCTCTATCAGGCCACATGGCACTCTGCTCGCTCATGACCTCTAGTAAATCATATGCTGCTCGCATGCTTCTATTAAGGAGTGACTCATTTGAGGATGAATCCACATTGGACCGATAAGATGGAGTCAGACCAAAATAGAAAATTTGAACTTGTTCCCCTAAAGAAATCCCATGATTAGGTCACTTTCTGAGCATATCTTTGAATCGCTCCCACGCCTCATGAAAAAGTTCCGTGTCATGTTGACGGAAAGTGGTGATATCATGTTTAAGTTTGACCACACAAGCAGGTGGGAAAAACTTAGTTGTGAATTTTTGTATCAACTCAACCCAACTCGTGATACTCCCTGAAGGCAGAGTGTCAAGCCACTCTCTTGCCTTATCTTTCAGAGTATGGATAAACAATCTCATCCGAATCGCCTCCATATTCACACCCTCATAAGTGAAATTACTCACCATTTCCATGAATCGGGCAATGTGATTATGTGGGTTTTCATCTAATCTCCCATAAAATGATATGTTACTGGAGAATAGATCAATTACATCTGGGCGAAGTTGAAAGTTCGGATGCCCATAAGAAGGGTAAATAATACCACCTTGATTTTCAACTACGGGTCGGTTTAGGTAATCCCTGAATAACATGTCTTCCTCATTTATACCAGGATTTTGAACCCTACCCGCTTGGTGATCAAAACCAGGCGGTATACCTTCCCTAGGTGTTGGCTCATGTTGAATTATCGGTTCAAGCTGACCTTCTTGACGTTCCATTTGTTGTTGTTGTTTTCTTAGCTCGTTCTGTTCCCTAAGCCTTCTGCGAAAAGTCTCTTCTATTTCAGGGTCAAATTGAAGAAGATTGAGACTTCGTGAACGGTTCATAAACAGTAAACGATTTAGAAGATTAACAACAAAAGTGACTTTTGGATTTAAAGGGTAAAAGAAAATAAAAATTCAAAAGTTCGTTAAAGTGAAAAACTATTAACTAGTAATCAAATTTACACTTCCCCGGCAACGGCGCCAAAAACTTGATCGGGCCGAAAACGAATGCCGCAAGCGTACGGATCAAGTAGTATAATAGAGCTTTTAAAGCCCAAGTCGATCCCACGAGGAGTGTTTTTCCAATCACAAGTTAAAGTGTTTCAAATTAACGATAAACACACACATTTTAAAAATTGATTTTAAAAGCGAGAAAATAAAACAAAAGACTTGATTTAAATTTTAAAAAAATAAAATAAATGATAAAAAGGGTTTTTGATTTGAAAAATGTTGGAATTTATGCTTTCACTTAACCATTGTTTCATTAGTATTAAAATTGATAAAATAAAGATGCAAGTGTTACCAAAGTGTCAGATTAGACCTGATTCTCCAATTTTAGTTAACAGCCTCTTCCGAGCGAAATTAACCCTAATTGATTAACCTATCCACTATATCTCTATGTGGATACAATTTAACCAATTGCATTAAATTGTTGTGAGAATACTCTAAGGGTCACTTGGGGTAGATGTATATTCCTATAACACCTAAACGAGTATAGTCGAAACTATACAAACCTAGGGTTTCAATTACCTTGATCTAGTTAGTACAACAATTTCTCAATAATTGCACCAACCATTTAGCCATATCACATATTGATCAAGTACATGATAGTCAATAAAACACAATAATTAAAATATCTAAAACTTGGAAACACATGCATCTTAGCATACAAAACAACATACTAATGAAACTTTTGGTTAAGTTACTACATAAATTCCAACATAAAACTATTTAACTCATAATAAAAGTAGTATAACAAAGAGATTTTTGTTCCATTACAATACAAACAAGGAAAATAAAGGAAGAAATTCAAAATGTTAGATAAAACCCTTGTAGAATAGATTTGAACTCTTCCATTTGTTCTCCAAGCTCTTCTTTGATCACCTCCCTTTGTTCACTACTTTCAACCCTTAACTAAACCTACAAAAGCACAACAAAAACAAAACAAAAACTTAAGCAATTGAAGAAACCAGAGAGCTCTCGTGTGGGAGAGAGAGAGCAAGATGAAAAGATGGAGATGATATTCAAGCTTAGCCTCCAAATGACTAAAAGTATATCTATATCCCTCTTTCCACTAAGTTTTTTCTCCACTAACTCCATAAATTATAATATATATAATATATAATAATAGATAAAGATAAGGTTAAACATTAAACAATTAGAAAGTAATCAAAACTATGGCCAAAGTTCGAGAGAAATGTTTTAAACCGCCATTTTAAATTTCTTCTAAGCGACCGGTTAGGCAAACCTGGGCGACCGCTTGGGCAAACAAAAATGCGGTCTAAATTTCCTGGTGGCCACTTAGCGACCACTTAGTTCAAGTTCACGCGGTCGCTTAGTTCATCCCATAATTGCTGCTCAGGTCCTTGGACATTCTGGTCATAGTGCACTTTAATCCCTCATCTTTGAATTTGTACAATTCAGTCCTCAGATTTTGAACTTCATTACATTTAGGCGCTTACTAAATTGCAGTCAAAGTCCCCAATCTTTTGGTCAAGTGCATTTCAGTCCTCCACTTCACAAAATTGCACACTTTTAGTCCTTTTTGCTCCTCTTTAGCTCGTTTCTTTGTCTGGTCGGGGTTTTTGCCTATAAAATGAATTATTACACTATTATGCATAGAATATGCTCAATTTCATCAATAATTATAAGCCAAAAAATGTCCAATAAGTGTGTAAATGCACACTTATCAATTAGCATCGAAGATATTTAACAATGACCAAACCTAAGCGAAGAGCTCGACTTATGTTATAACGAGGTCAGTCAGCCATTACTATTAAGCTTTGGTAATTCTAAGAATGTGAATGCTCTAGCCTAGCAATGTGACAGCTATAACCAGACGAAAAGAGCTCATATACAATATTTTCTTTGAAGCTAGCACAAGTTGAAATCCTTAAGCTCACTAAATTGTGCCTTGGTACTCACGCATGACAAGCACGGCCTAGCAGAAGCATGCCCAACAAGCTAAGCAGGACAGCACCAGCCGGGAATTCTGCTGCTTCTTCATGCTTGAATTGGACTCTTCGAATGGTCAACAACGACAAATAGCAACTATGCTAATTGGGCTACTTGACCCTTGTGAAAGATCAGTTGGAACGAGCGTCGACCTTGGGCAAACCAATTTATGAGGCCATCCTTAAACTCGAAGATGGCAGATTTTTCGATTCAGGAGAGTTTGAAAGAAGTTCAAGATCTCATTTGTAATTCACGATGAACCCATCGAAGTTACATATATTACACAATTACTATTATGCACAATCTTTGATTTGATGGTAAGAGAATGTTACTTGATGGCCCAGGCAGTATAAAATCCATTGCTGATAGTTAATAATCAGATCAATGATCTGACATATCGATATAAATGGTGTGGATTACGACTTTACACATTTTTTTCTATCGCAAACTGTCATCACAAGTCCACAAAAGCCAAAAAGAAAAAGTTGCAAAGTTCATTGATGTAATCATATGAAGTATGATTCTATTAAAGAGGTAAGATTGGAGTCATATTTTGTTAATTATAAGATTTTATGCATTTAAATTAAAATCTTCAGTACACCCATTATGTGCAAACAAGTAGTTGCGTAACAAATAAAATTCTGGTAACTGACCTAAATCC
Source organism: Osmanthus fragrans (assembly GCA_019395295.1). NCBI lineage: Eukaryota > Viridiplantae > Streptophyta > Magnoliopsida > Lamiales > Oleaceae > Osmanthus > Osmanthus fragrans. The sequence goes on along the minus strand of CM033343.1, from coordinate 18,490,722 downwards.
TTGGTCAGTGTATGTTCCAACACTAACAAAGTTCCATCACATTAAAAAAAAGGGGTGGGTTGCCGCATCTTAACATCGACAAGAATTGTGTTTTGTCTGGATCACATTTTGAAATTGGACATCATTTATTTTTTCAATGCTCGTTCATCTCTAGCATATGGATGAAGATTAGAGCTTGGATGGGGATTAGGAGATCGATGACTACAATTTCGAGTGCTTTGAAATGGATTAAAAAAGAAGCTCGAGGGACATCTTGACAAGGTAAATCTAAAAAATTTGCGCTTGCTATCACCGCTTACCATAATTGGATGACACGTAATAAAAACTTTTTTGAGGATCTTATCCCACTAGTAGATAGCATAGTAAGGCAAATTAAAATACAAGTGTACATGTTTATATTTGCTTTGCACCCACATGTTTTGATTCATTTCCTATCATTTGTACATCTTTTCTTTTGATAACTCCAGTATGCCCAAACTAGTTGTTTTCACATGTTTCTTGATTGCCCCAGTATGCCCGCATGTTTTGATTCATTTCCTATCATTTGTACATCTTTTCTTTTGATAACTTCAGTATGCCCAAACTAGTTGTTTTCATGTGTTTCTTGATTACCCCGGCATGCCCAGTGCACTTGTACATAAATTTTTATCTATAGTAATTTACATTTACCGATCAAAAATTAAAAAAGGGTAAATAAATTGTTCAAAGGAAGTACCACAAAATAAATAACTCAAACAAGGAAATTAATATTGACAAATGTATTCAGAAACTGGAAACACTTTTAAGACATATTTAATACAAACAAGCTCCTACACCTCATCCAAAAACAGGATAGAATATTTAAAAAGCAAGTATTTGAAGTCTCAGAAATAACAGCATAACCTCAAAAACTAAATGTGAAGATGGAGCCGATCACCATATCTCTTTGTTATCCTAGGCAGATTCAGCCTGAGATAAAAATGCTCTTCCTGGTTGACGCTGAGCCAGTGGTCCGTGACATCCCAGAAGCTGCAAAATCAAATACAAAATTCTCATAAACAGTGAACAGCCCCCAAGAAGTTAGACAATAGAGCAGCATACGTAAATATAAACTTGAAAAAAGGTAAAACAGCTGCAAATATTTTAATTAATCTGTAAGGTTACAACTAACCTTAGCATTCACACCATCAGATAGAATCCGATTCTCAGATTTCCACTTCAGGTAATCAGTGCGGCTGTGTTTAGTGAACCCCCTGAAATTCAAGATAGATAGCAATACTTTTAACAATATGTGCGTGAATTGGGCAGTCGTGTAGATGCAAATATCATGTTTTCCAAACTACAAAATGTCTCAATTAATCCAAGTGAAAGTCAATAGGAAAGCAGCACACCATTTCCTGCTGACAATAATCTTTTGACGGCCAGGGAATTTGAACTTTGCACGGCGCAATGCTTCCTGGGCATTGTGGCTGTTGTTATCTTTGCAGCGAACAGAGAGAAGAACCTGACCAATAGCAACACGAGCACAAACACCTTGAGGCTTGCCGAAAGCACCCCTCATACCAGTTTGGAGCCTATCAGCTCCAGCACATGACAACATCTTGTTAATACGCAAGACATGGAAGGGGTGGACCCTGACCCTCAGGTGGAAAGCATCCTTTCCTGCAAACTTAGTCATGTACTTATTGCAGGCAATACGAGCAGCTTCAAGTGCTTCACTAGACACATTTTCCTTTTCCCAACTGACCAAGTGCACGCAGAAAGGGAATTCATCAACTCCCTTCTTCTTCATCCCTACATCATAGATCCTGATCTTGGGATCTGGCACACCACGGCAAAACCGTGATTTTGGGTATGGCTTATTCTTGATTTGACGATAGCACCTAGCAGGTCCTGCTTACGAGTAGTCAACCCATCAAAACAATGTACAGCATTTTCTATTTCCTAAGATAATAAAAAGACAATTTTCATTTACAGAAGTATTTGATCAATCCACTCTAGGAATGCTACACACTTGGAAACTCAGAATAGTCCCATAAATCCAAAATATAATTAAATAAAAATAACATCAAGCAGCCTATCTAAGATTAATGAGAAACAACACATTACTTCCCAAATACAATGCGTTAACATAGTTAGCAATTCAATATAGAAAAAACAGATAACAATATACTAAATGATGACAAGAAACACAAAATAATTAGCAACAGATATCCATGTATAACAAGATTGACAAAATCAACAGTTACCCCTCATAAATAAAGTTATCCTCTCGTCATAAACAGAACCCCATGATAGTAAAAACCTACATAAGCCAAATTTATACATACATCTCACTGAAAATTAAAGGTTTTATACTTTCCAGGAAACCAGAATATAACCTACTTAGCATCTAACGTCCACAATTCTAAATAAAACAATCCTATGATCATAATTGATGAAACTATCTCATTCACCATATAAAAATTCAGTAACACAATACAAATTAAAATTATATACCCTAACAACGTCACAAGCATCACCAAAGCCTAATATCCCTACAAATAAACCTAAAAACGGCTTCAAATATCAATAAAACCATGGATCCATCATAAAAACCTTAATAAAAAGGTCAGCAACACTAACAAATTTTCCAAAATCAATTTAATTCATACCATCAAACAAATAACTCAAAAAATAATTCCTACAGCATCATTTTATCACAAGTCAAAATATATATACCAAAAAAGAATGCATATATCTAGCTATACATTTACATATTCATGCCATCTAACAAATAACATAGAAAATAATTCCTCCAGAATCATTTCATCACAAGTCAAAGTAGATATTCAACAATATGTATCTCTATATCTAGCTATACATTTACATCACATATATGCGTGTACGAATCTATATAGCGGGAAGGAACTTACTTCTCCCCATGGCGAATTTTCCACTTTGTTGGTCTGCGGCTTAAAATTGAGAAATGACGTGCAAAGTGGATTTGGGAGAAATTCTATTTATATAGTTAGGGTTGGATTGGGAGAAGAATTGGGCCTATGTTTCCCCAAAATTTTCCTGGGCAAAGCTACTTTAGTCCTAAGAGGAAATTAGGCCCGTTACTATATTATAAAAAAAAAAAAAAATCCCAATTAGATTAATACCCTAAAAACAAATAATAATAATAAATAAATAAAAACACCTTCCAACACCATATTTATTACGTTGATAAAACCTCAGATTGATCAAATTGCCCCATCCAATTTCTCCACCATCTTTGCCTCCACCCATAAATTTTCTTTCGTCTCTGTCAACGTTCTTGCTTTAATGCACATAGATATATACCAATATCTATATATACAAACATAGAGAGACTCAAATTTATTATTCACAGCAGAATTGATTTTATCGGGTGGAGAACCTGCATAATTTTTCCAAGAAATAGAGGTAAGAACCAGAGCACTCGGAAATAGTTAATTCTAATTCAATTCTCTTTTTCAAACTAGGTTAATATTCTTGTTTATGCTACAGATATTCCAATCTCCCAAGAACGAATTACTAAGATTGAAAGTTTGATAAAAAAAAAAATAAAAAAAAAATACAATAATAATAATAATAATATTCGAGATCCTCGTGGGCAATCCACATGCATTTATAGTGATCAGAAATGGAAGTTGTTTATGTATAGTGAAGATAATAGTTAATTAGGCTTGCCAATCATTTTTTGGGGACAGGATTCACTTGCCTAATGGAATCTACTCCAGTGATTCATTAAAGGGCCGTGCATTAAGTGTTCAAGATAAAAAAATATTGACAGTGAATCTGATTATGAGGAATCAATAATTTGCACTGTGATTAAGTTTAATTTGAACTTTATAATGTAAGTAATTGACATTTATGAAGTTTCTTTTTGATGATTTTGCTATTGTGATTAGGAACATGTTTGACAATAACATTGTTGAACTTGAGAGTAAATTGATTGTGTCAATACATATGCAAAATTAGCTTTGAATTAATTAAAATGATGCATACAAAGTGTTTGACAAAAGGAGAATGTGAAAAAGTGAGATTTTGTCACTTTTCTAAAAAAAATGTCACACTATCTCAGTTAAGCAATTAACTAGATGTATACGTGTACATTTTTTGAAAATTTAACATCAAATTCAAGCCTTGTCTTATGCTAATACATAAAGGATAGTTTTAAATCAATTAGATTGATACATGTAATGTGTTTATTCAAAGAGAACGTGAAAAAGTGACAGAATATCACTTTTCTAAAAAAAAATAAAAGGGTCACATTATCTCATTGGAGCAATTAACTACATAAATATGTATGCAATTTTTTGAAAATTTGAACATACAAATTCAAACCTTGTTTTATATCAATATATATGAAAAGGAAAACCTTGAATCAATTAGATTGATGCATGTAAGGTGTTTACTAAAGGAGAATGTAGAAAAATGTCACTTTTTTTTTCTGTCACTTTTTTTGAATCTCTATATAATTTTTTTTTTTTAAATTTGTGTAATTTTTTAAGTAGTTGGTTTTTTTTTTTTTTTTTTTGCCAATTTTTTGGTCACTTTTTTTTAATATTTGTCACTTTTTTCATTCGTCTTCTTGAAATTTCTATTACTTTTTTTAGTGAAAAACATTAATAAAAGTGAGATTGTTTATCATCTTTTAATATAAAAGTGACACTAAGCTTTTAAAAGTGACATTGTGTCACTTTTTAATTTTGGACAGTATTTTTTACTTTAAAAAAACTTTTCATGTGATTTTTCAAAAAATTTCTAATTTTAAGAGTATTTTTGTAAGTTGCCCTAGTCGCAATAAACCTTAATTTATTATAAGGCGAAATTGACACAAATAGCACTACAATTGATCAGATACTGATAGAATTCTTTTTGGAATATTTTTTAACGGGTTAATTTCAAAAATGGTAACCGAATTTCAAGTGAAATTTCAAATTGGTTGTTAAAATAATTTTTTGTATCCCTCACTTAGTAACTAATGTAAGGGTCCGTTTGATTACAAATGTGAAATTTGGGTGGAAAGAAAACGAATTACAGAGAATTGAATTGCCTAGAGTGTGTTTTACCGAGAATTATAATTAATTGTGTTTTATTGGTATAATTTTTCACTTAATCCGTTTGATTTTGTTTTTCATGTAAATTGTTACTTTTTGGGATAAATTTTTTTACAATTTGTATTAAAAAAAATTTGGATTTCCAAAAAGTAAAAAAAAAAATAAATAAATAAATTTTGAATTTTTTTTGTCTTCGTTTGACTTCATTTTTCTTGCAAATTGTCAATTAAATAAATATTTTTTTATTATTGAATCTAGAATATGTTTCCATTACCAAAAAATAAAAAAAAATAAAAAAAAATCAATTTTCTACCAAAATCATGAGAAAATAAAGATAGAAAATTGTGTTTTAAGTGGTTGTACCTAGAATTTGGGTGAAAATGAATTCAATAAAATTGTTTGACAATTAACCACCACAAATTAGGTGGAATTGCACAAATTTTCCATTTTCATCCATTTTTTCATCCATATCAAATACACCCGAAGATAATGCTACATAGTTGACAACTTTAACCGAATCCACTCCTAACGTTGACAGCTGTTTAACCTAAACATCGACTAATGACCATTGTATCCATGCAGTGAACTTACAGACCATCAAAATAAAATGCAATTTTTGTGGAGAAATTACCTCACATTTAGCCAAAAATTAGTGAAATTCACGTCAGATACAACGTTGAATTGTTAAATTTTGACATCAAACCAACCATCGTTATGTTCATATTGTAAAGTTACATTCCAATAAAATAAAATAGAAGAGCCAAAAATAAAAAATTGCTTCCTTTAACCCTAATCTTATTTTCATCACTAATAAACAGTAAAAAGATTGTGATATGAGGCCAAATTGAACGAGGATAAGTCCATGTGAAGGTTTAACAACTGCTAATTTGAATATGACCTCAGGCTAGCAGGGCGATCAAATGTGTAATATTATTTAATGGCAAAGACTAAATGAGTCACAAAAACACATTAATAACCATATTAAAATTTTGCTTGAACCTCAATAATTGTTCGTGAACTTAACTCAATTTCATCATTTTAGTCCAAGTGGATTTAGTTAAGAGTCTAAGGAAATCAAACATAATTTTTGAAATTTTGCAAAAAAATATTAAAAAAAAAAACTAATGGGCTCATGGGCTCGGCTCGGCTCAGTTCGTGAACTCACGGACTCATGGACAGAGCTGAGCTCGCCCATCGAGTACGAGTTACCAACGAGCCATGAGCAAAGCTCGTGACGAGCTAGGGCCGAGTTCGGGTGTTCACAAGTCGAGTTGACTTGGCCCATTATCATCACTAAGGCAGTAGGTACAACGTCATTTTAAATTCAGGTCAAATTTAAGTTGAATATAATATGACACCCCTAAATCAAGATTGTTACGTGGAGGTAAGACGTCTTAGTTTTTAAAAGATCTCCATAATTAAAGCACCTTTTGGACCTTTTATAAACAAGGAAAAACGTAAATCAATACCAATACACTACAGTGATTATTATCAATAGGGTGTTGTTCAATGTAAATTATGTTCTAACGCCAGTGTCCAATGTTTTGCTGATCGCATGTCGGTTTGATATAAGTATTGCATTATCTTGCAAATGACTTGGTTTTTTTCCCTTTATTTTTTTTAATGTTTATGACAATTCGCAAATACACTTAAAAAACCTATTTTAGAGTATGCTATACAACCTTTTTTATTTTTTATTTTTTGGAGTTCTTGCAAATGACTTGGTTTTTTTTTTTTTTTTTTGGGGACTGTTCACAAATATACTTTATAAAAACCTAGTTTTGAGTATGCTATACTACCTTCTTTTTTGCCCCCCTCATAATTGCTTTTCTTGTAATTTTTTTGTTAATTTTTTTTAAGTACATTGCCTTATATTATGTTACACCCATTTCATCAGGGGCGGAGGTGGGGGGTGGGGGGAGTTAGCGGAGAGTCCTGGACCTCCCATTTTTTTGACTATTTTTTTATTTTTTTTTATTTTGACACGATATGTAAGGTCTTAATTTTCTGGTCATAATCTCTTCTGAACTTTTTATTCTTCTTTTGTCTAAATTGGAAGGATTGAAGAATGATTTTAAAACTTCTCTTTTATTACAAATGAACTTGTGAAAAAAGCTAATTTTGTTTCTTCCACTTATTTTAGGTTAATTCCCAACTTATTAGCAATTTATACACTGATGCACTATTCGCAGAGAAGGTAAATAACTTAATTAGTAAGTTTTTGTTTCCTCCATTTTTTTTGATTTCCTGCAAAAAAAAATTTCATGGGCAGCCCCCGTAACCGCCCACCCCTTAACATATATATCTTCAAATCTGGACCCCCCATCTCTAATAAGCTAGCTCCGTCACTGCATTTTGTCACATGTTTCTATTATCACCATCACTTGTAACAAAGTGTATTACACACATTCCGATCACTGACGCTAACCACAAAATAAAGTAACTTTGAACCACCATCTCCAAACCCTAAATCACCATACTAAAAGTAAATTTGAACCATCACAAGCACCACTAACGCCAACCACAAAAATAAAATCATCACTATCATAATCATTTACACCTCTCAAGTTACAAAAATAAAAATAACCCATATAAGAAAATTCAAGAGATTTCAAATCTTGTTTCAAATTTGAAATTGTATCTGCCATTGATTGTGGTGCTAACCCTAAATCGCCAAACTTCAGAAAAATAGTAGAAAGCCATTCATCCTCGCTGAGAGAAGCTCACAAAAGTCTTGAAGTTAACGAAGGATTTGTGTAAACAATAGGAGTCCAATTGGCCTGTATTCATCGTGGTGGTAGTAGATGGTGATGGTGTCTGGTAATGATGGAAATCAGATCAACAAATTTTACTCACATAACTATGACTTTCACTTCCGAAACTCACTAATTTTATACTCAAACAAGAGCAAGAAGAGAAAATGATTATTTGAGAAATAAATATTTGAATTGCATTCCTTCTTCTTCAAATGATAGATTATTTATAGATTCCCTCCAAACTCTGGGATAATTTGGTTATCTTAGATGAATGATAGATAGCGACTTCTTGTTGGCTTCTTGATGATCGATTCTGTTACAAGTATATTTCTTTACGTACATTTTGACTTCTTTTAGTTAGCTTGGATGAAGGAAGGATGGTTCGTGTTTTATTATACGAATTCTTCACGCTTTCTTTCTCCTTTACATATGGTTACATACTTTGAAGGAAATATGGTAGGATTTGCAGAGCGAATTTTAGGAGTTAACCTGAAGTCCCATTTTAATATTTATATTCTAAGACTTGTTGTTTCTTTTGATGTGTTGCTAGTAGTGGGTGATGTGGGTTGTATTGAGGGGACAAACTATGATTACTGCAGTTATTTGTGTGTTCCACAAAGCCTTTTCACGTGTTTCTAGGTTGTGGATGTGCATGTCAAATACATTTAATTGAATCAGTTCTTTTTTGAATTCTTAATCAGGCGCCTCTTAATATTTAATGGTTGTGATTGCTTGTGTAATTTGGTCGGTTGCGATTCATCTAAACATGCAATCTAATGGATCACTTTTCTTTTTGAACAGATAAATAAGTAATTTCTTCTTATTGGTTTCTTTCTTTACTTCTTTTGCTAGTCATCTCTCTTAGTGATTTCATACATTTCCTTTGCCATCATGCTTTCCCAGTGTGATTCTCTAACTATTTCTTAAGCATCTAAGATTAAAGGTTTTTGACTCAGGGATTTGTCTTCTGAGCGCCTTTTTCCTCAGATGGGTCTAGCGTCTTGTGATGCAATCGCATCTCTCATGAATCCTTCATTGTTTGGGGCTATCCCAAAACTTTCTGACCAAGGTTGTAGTTCCCAACCTAGAACTAATGAGGCCTGCGAGACTTCGACTACTAGCGATAGAGAGAATTTCAAAGCCTAAAAACTATTTTCAAATATTATTGAGAAAGATTTGGGGGAAATTTGGGACTGCTTTTGTAACAACCCATTTTTTTTTAGTCAAAGTCAAAAGTGAAATTGTGAAAGTCATAGTCAAAATGTGACTTAAATGAAGCAAATGATTTTCATGGGGTCAAATTGGTAATTGTTAATACTTGAAAGACTAGAAATGATATGATAAATGAATCCAAGGATTCAGTTTCTATTATGGAAAATAAAATGACTAAATATGACATTGTATGAAGATTGGAGGACTTGTAAATTCTCAATAGCTATCCATTAAATTATACATTATATACATTTTCTCATTATTTTTGGGGAAAAAGAACGAGAAAGATCGAGAGAGAGCAGAGAGACCGAGAGAAGAACGAAAATGAGAAGGGAAGGGAAGAAGAAATGAAAGAAGAAGAAGAAGTGAGTTTTCAACCTTGGGTTCTCCATTTCTTCAATCTCCATTCGATCTAGAGAGGTAAGTGTTTAAGTATGTTGAATTATTATTTTTAGGATTCATGAACAACTTGCTTAAATGCGAATTATAGCATGAATTAGAGGTTATTGACATGTATTTGAGGTATTAAACATGAATATGTCAAAGAAATGTATATATGGAAAGATGGTTGTTGAAGGAAATGAACTTTGGAAATGGGTTTATGAAATAAATGCTTCTTCTTTGATTTTCTTGGGATTACATGATGTCAAACACCTAAATTAAGGAATTAAGATTGATTTTCCCATTTTTAAGTGATTATTGTAAGCAATTTTTGGACAAAAGCATGGTCTAGTGTTGTTTTCGAAATTGGGCTAGAATAGTGCTATTTCTGTCCATATATAGAATTTGATGCCAGATTTTAAAATTCTGGAATTTTGGTGCTGTTTTTGTCAAACCTTTGATTTTCAGATTTTAGAAGTTGAAATGAAGTTATATGACAAATATTAAGGTCTATGTATTGGATTAATTATGTATAAGGGTTGTACATGTATAAGGTAGTGATTTTAAGGAAGAGTAACTTGATAATTAATCAAAGATAGGAAAAATTAGAAAATGGGATGTATGGGTAAATATAGAAATTGAGGAGTTAAGTGGTGGATATGTATTAGTGACTCTAATTGAGATTATGAAAATAAATGACTCCAAGTTCTTATTAGTAAATTATTTTTATATCTATTGGTAGGAAAATTTTCAAGACACCTTTATGAAGAGATTTGATTTATTGGAGCAAGTTCATGATATCATACTTGGCACTTGAAGGTGAGGGGTGACGAGAATATGGAAACCATGATCAGTCCATAACTCGGTGAGTGGAAAAAGCTTATTTTTAAGAAATTTATATTTATTAAATTTATATTAGATTTGGATTTGAAAGTTAATTATTTCATATAACTGATTTTATAGCATGAATTTCAGAATAAAGTGATTCTTATATCAAGTTTTAAAGTTAAATTTCACTCAATTAAATCATTTCATTAGTATGTTGTATCAGTATTAAATATTTAAGCAAATCTATAGCCATTTTTAAAACCATCAGAAAGTGATCAGGTAATTTACCCGCTCTGCACTTGTGTGAATGTGTTTCCACAGTATATAACCAGATATGGTGATTTTACCCGCTCTGTACTAATGTGAATGTGTTTTTACAGTGTATAACCAGATTATTAGAGGTCTTTGGGACTCACTCTCGTACACACATAGGCTTTGAGCCGTGTACTGGGGTGCTAAGCCTTTGGGGGCAGCTCTGCGTACGTATGACCAGTTATCAGTTATCAGATTATCAGACTAGAATGACTTTACCTTGTACATCGAGATTACTCTATACATGAATAAGGCTATTCATTGGGTACTTATTGGTGTGACTTTTTAGTATATAATATTATGTTTATTCAGCTTATCGGATTTTAGACTTCAGAATTCAGTTTATTCAGTTTGCAGAATAATGATTTCAGCTTACAGTAATGTAAAATCATATTTTCACTTATAGTTATTGAGATCAGATTATTTATAATCAGTTGTTTATCGAGAATAAAGAGCAGAGAATTTTATGATGCAATCATGCTTAGTTTTAAAAGTATTCACAGATATCAGAATTTTTCAAAGTTTTTAACAGAGTAAGACTTTTCAAAAAAGTATACTTATTTTCAAACTATCCACTCACTAAGTTATAAGCTCATATTTTAAATTTTTTTTCTGAGCAGATAGTAGTAGAGTTGTGCAGTCTTGGAGCCTGTCTATTTATGGCGTTGAGACATATACATTGCATTAGCGGTATGGTTCATTTCGTCAGATTATTTAGTTCATATTCCTTTTGGGTATTTTGATTTTTAAAGTTTATTAAATATTGTTTTACCAGTATTTTATGTTGAGAAGTTTGTATTCTGAGGTACTAGTGCGCCTTATTTTAAATTATATGAGTATGCTTGAGTAAATTGATTTTTATTCAGGTGGTTTTAGTCCATTTTTCAAAGGAAATTTTGTCGAAATTCTATTAAAAATATGTCTCAGTCAAAGAATGTTTAGTTGCCTTGGTGGTAGGTCCGGTATTTATCTGAATCTACCACCGGGATACGACACGTGTCAGGTCTATTAGGTTGATTCGAAATGGGTCGTGTCAGATTTGGTGTCTCTGATACAGTAAAATTGATTTGTCTTAGGTATTTTTAGACTGCGAATTGTCCTCCCCATGACTGTATAGATATGCATAAGCATTTGATAGGTATGTAGTTTAGACTTCCTTTTTACCCTTCATTTCGCATCATCATTTCCTCATTTACTATTGCCCCCACTCAACTTACTCCAAATCAACTTACTCCGAACCAGTGGGATCATATGGTTGGGTCATTTTTGTTATTGAATATTTCCCATATTATAAATAGAAAGAAAAAATCTAGAGGAACTATTATAAATAGAAAGAAAGTTAACATGTCAGAAACTCATCACCATTCCCAATAAAATACATGATTGAAAAGAGAGCTTTTGCTTTAACTGCATCTTTTTTTTTTTTTTTTTTTTTTTTGATACCCAGGTGTCCCAGCTTGCGCCAGACTAAATCCTGGATCTCGAGCCTTTGGCCCCTCTCCAGCCCGAGGAGGTAAACCGCGGGATATGCCCTCCATGACCAGTGTCCGTACGCCCTTCTGCTTGTTGCCCCCAGAGACCCTCCTCCATAGGTCTTACAACACCAAGCTGCTCCATCCAAAGATATTACAACACTTGGCTGCTCCTCTTAGGATTCGAACTCCCCACGCTGGGTTGGCGAGCTCCAACACGTACGGTCTTGACCAAGTTGGATGTGCCCTTGGGGGGCTAACTGCATCCTTTTTACTCCCATCGTACAGTGGTTATGCCCTATGTTTAAGGCAATTCAAGTAACTATTTAGCATTTACACGCTGCTATTTTTTTTTAAACTATGTTCGTGAAAACAAACCGTCGGCTCCCCTTCGAGGTCAAGCCCTTAAAGATCTTTGCATTTGGTAGCTTCTATTCTAATTTGACCGCTGAGGTTTGCGAAGCTAAGAGGCTATTTAGCTCCTCAATCCAAAATTCTATGATACCAGCATTTAGATTTCTCTGGGTAAATTAATGCATTCGTTTCCTTGCTTTAATGGACCTTTCTTATCTTTTCGGAAGATATTCAATTTATCTGTTTCTTTTGTAGTGCAAACTAATATGGTGCCACATCTTCGCTGGCCTCTAAATGCCAGAAGTCTGCTACGCCTCTTTCTAAGAAACAGATCCGCAATGGTTCCAAGAGCTCTAAAGAAATATCCCCGCTGGCGATCTATGCTATGTCCAAGAAACCCCTGTCACAGGCTTCTATTGCTGGAGCTTTAGGGTCTTCGCCAGTAAAATCTGCGCCTCCCTTCTCTAGTTTCTTCAGTAGGATTTTGTTCCATCGCCTTCCAACTTTTCATCATCCTTTGATTCTCTAAAATGTCCTCAATCTGAATCTCATTTAATATAAGATCTGTTAATTGGAGAAAGGAGAATGGATACTTTTGTTAGCCACTATTAAAAGGAGGTGTTCGGCCACAGGCCATTCCAGAGAGCATTCCTTACTTCCTCGTCGCACATAATCTCACTAGCAAACATTTTAGCTTTAAACCATGTATAATAACTTCTAAGGGATTATTCTCTCATTTGATTGATGCTATTTAACATTGTAGCCGACTGGATTATTTCGAGACTTGCTTGTTGATGAGAAAGCCAATCATTGGTTAACTTTATGCGGATTGACTTCTGGCCTTTTGTGCGAATGAATGTCATAGGAATTACTATAGTTTTCCATCCTCTAATTCTTCCACTGGCTATACCTCATGTTGTGAGAGTTTTCCTTGTTCGCCACTTAGTCTATTGAGGATCTGCTATTCTGTGGTTTTTCCACATTCCTACCAGAGCAACTCCGTAAGCCTATGTCGTACACAAATCATTATTGCCTTTGGGGAGAAACCTATCATCTGACGCTGGTTTTCTTCGATTTTCCTTTCGTTGCTAGCTCATCTTTGGATTCTCATACTTTGTGCATAGATATGCATTTTTCGCTGTCAACGCCTTTAGTTTTTATGCCATTTCATGTATTGCCTTCACAGTAGGCACTCCATTCCCTTGACAATGGCATCGGACGGGGAAAATATCAGCTTGAGATATTGTAGGCATTTTTTCCCGCTCCCTCTTTGGATTACTGTCACTTTTGACTGAATTATTGCTAGATTCTTTTGTCCCAACTTTTGATGCTTTGGCTACGTCCAGATCTGCTTCTACTCCATTAATCTTTGTAGATCCTTAAGGCTTCTCAATTTCAGTAGAGGGATTTGTGGTTTCCTTTGTTCGGAATTTTCCACAGACGAAAGCCAATTTGTTGATGATAGAAATCATATCAACAAATCCTACTCACATAGCTATTCTTAAACTCACTAGTTTTGATACTCAAACAAGAGCAAGATAAAAAAAAAATAAAAAAAAGTTATTTGAGAGGAAGATATTTGAATTGCATCTCTTCTTCTTCTAATGAGAGGGTATTCATAGATTTTCCTCCAAACACTTAGGTAATTTAGTCATCTTATAGGAATGATAGATGGTAGCTTCTTGTTGGCTTCTTAATAACATATTCTGTTACAAGTATCGTGCTTTGTGTGCATTTTGATAGCATGTGGCCAATTTGGATGAAAGAAGGGTTTGCATCTTATTATGCGAACATTTCAACCCTTCATGCTTTCTTTTCCCCTTGCATATGGTTACATACTTCGTAGCAAGGGCGGATCCAGCACCTGAAGAGCACCCGCGGCAGTGCGTGCTGGATCCGCATGGAAGAATTTTTTTTTTTTTTTGACAATAGATAAAATATTTAGATTATATATGTGATAATTTATTTTATTTTACAAACGTCTTTTATAACTCAGTTGGTTAGAGCTTCCACAATCAAATTGGAGGTATTGGGTTCGAAATCTCTTCAATAGCAATTTATTGTGTAATTTTTGTATTTCAACAATTTTTACAAAAACTAATGCAAGGAAGGGAATTCAAACTTGTGAGCATTCCTTGAGCTAGCATATTGAAAACTTGACCATCATGGCACTCATTGATTTTTGACCCTCAATGTAACAAAATAATAATTGTTCAATTTTTATCGATTTAATGCCAGTAGAAAGATTTTAATCCGTGTTTTGTCCCTTTTCTTGATTTTTTTCTTTGATCAATTGATTTGAAAGTTTGATTTATTAATGGTGGATGAATTTGTAGGAAAATTGGTCTCAGTGTCATAAAGAGTCTTTCAACAAAACTTATTTAATTAATAGAAGGTTTTACTTTCGTTCACAAAACGATTGCGAAAAGTGGGATCACACAAGCACATAAAATTGATATAATCACATCGTCTAAACTTGCAAGTATATGTAAAATATTAGACAGCGGAAGAAGTAATATGTAGTTGAGAAGTAAAATTCGTACATGTCCTATAATTAATCTTATCAATATAGAATGTTTTGAATGCAGTGATGAATTTTGATATTGTTCTTGTGTATACAACAATAACAAAAATTAAATTCTATTTTAAGAAATTTTAAATTATTTACATAAAGTTTAACTAATTTATTCAGTCCGGTTTGATAATCATTATCCAAAAACTCTAGTTTTCAACGACATGTTATATATATTCAATTTGAACAAAATAATTGTTATATTTAAATTTTAGACCTTGTTTGATTTCTATTTTTTAAAATACATTTTTTCTCTCTTCTTTACAATCACACATTTTTCAATAAAATAATATTACACGCTAATTCAAAAATTTTCCTTATTTTTAACCACATATTCTCCATCAAATCACTATTTAAAAATGCATTTTTTGTTGTTGCAAAAAATGGGCATCAAATAGGTTCTTAATATTTTATTGTGGACGATTGTCGATGGTCAACGGCCTCCCCGTGCTGACTCAGTTGCTTGGATTCGCCCCTACTTCACACGGTATGCGATTGGCTTTGCGGAGGGGATTTTTGGAGTTAATAGTGTCCAACAATGGTGGTGTGTTCATGTGTTCGTATGTGTTGGTGTGTGTTAAAAAAATAAGTATTGTTGCAATAAAGAAAATAGTCATGGTGGAATTGAAATTTGTAATAGTGCATGGTGTAATTAATCATTTTTTATTCTTTTTAGATCTAAGGCACTTAGGTGACAATTTTATTTATCAAAGCCTTAGAAACAATTTTTTCTTTGATAATTGTTACTAGGAAAATTTTCATAAGTAAGAGTATAACTTAGGTCCATTTCAATAATAAGAAAATAAGTTTCAACTTTCAAAAATCAGATTTTTGTTAATTTTTATTTATAATTTAATTAATTAAATATATTAAGGTCACATATCTATATAATTTGGTCACAGATTCACAATTTAGTTAGTCACAAATCAAAAATTTTAAATGTCAAAAATTATTTTACGTCATAATTCAAAAAATTTATAGGTCACAATTTGTTAATCGATCACAAATTCACAATTTAATTAGTCACATGTTATTTTTCGATCACAAATCAAAATTTTTAAATTTCACAAATTTTTTTACGGTTACAATTCAAAAATTTTAAATGTCACAATTTTTTCCTTAGTCACATATGAAAAATTTATAAGTCACAATTTCTTTATCGGTCACAGATCACGAACATTATAAGTCACAACTTAGGTCACATGTTATTTTTTGGTTACAGTTCATTTTTTTCATTGGTCATATATTATTTGTTGGTCACAGATTAACCAATTTAATGATCACAATCAACCAAAAAAATTGTGACCACCAACATCACTTGCGGTCGCAAATCATGAACATTATAAGTCACAACTTAAGTCACAATTCACACGTTATTTCTTGATCACAGTTCATTTTTTTCATTGGTCATATATTATTTGTTGGTCACAGATTAACCAATTCAATGGTCACAATCAACCAACAAATTTGTGACCACCAACATCACTTGTGACCACCACCTCATCACAGCTTAAATCACCACCACCACCACCTCCCGACAATAACACCACCACCACCGCAACCCCATCGCAACCCCAACCCTGCCTAGCCCAGTCTACCACAACTACAACCACCAACCTACACCACCACCGTTGCCCCAACCCCAACCCCAACCCCAACCCCGCCTAGCCCAGTCCACCACCACCACCTGTACGACACAACCGCTGCTACCACCGAACATAGTTACCACCTCTACGACACAGTCGCCGCCACCACCGAACAAAGCCACCACCTCTACGACACAGCTGCCGCCACAACCGAACAGAGTCACTACCTCTGCGACACATTCATCGCCACCACCACCAAATTCAACGCAACAGAGCCACTATCACCGCAATTCGAAAATCGCGATTCCACCATCCAGATCTCTTGTCACCACCATAAAAACAAAATCCAGATCTATCAACAAATTACATACAAACTGCCAACCACCGAACCACCAGATCGTGTCACCCACCGTCAGATCTACAAACAAAATCTGATCCAAACACAACGACGATTTGCTTCACTTCACTGCACCGCCGACTTCTGGCCGACGACTTTCTTCTGGCCGGTGATGGTTTGCCTGAGAGGGAGGATACAATTTGGGACAGGGTGGGTAGAGAGAGAGTGCAGGAGGAACCGATTTTCATGTGTAGAGAGAGAGAGAGAGGTGGGTGGAAATTAAATTGGGAGGTAGGGTTTGTGATGTGTGTATTGTAGTATATATATTTAGTAAAAATATTTATTTTATAAAAAAATTTAATTAAAATAAAACTTCTGATTTTTGAAAGATTAAACTTCGCACCTAATTTTAGAACTCATGATTCTTAAGGTAGGAAATGGTGTAATTTCCACTTGTTACTGGCCCTAAAAACTCCGTTAGCTCACTTACCTTGGCAAGTGCTTGGCACTCCTCGATGACTCCTATGCTCATTCAATGGCCTAGTAATAGGATTTTCGTCATTCAAAAGAGCATTATCTTATACATAGATGTAATTCTTCAAGAAATGTTGATTGACAAGTGAGAACTTAGGGGGAGAGAGTCGTTAGAAACTATAAAGTCAATATATATGAACAAAACTTGTACACTTATTCTTATCTAAGAATACTAATAAAATGACTTCATTTATGAGGTTGCGGTTAAATGTTCGAGAAAACATTGAATACTAATTACACAATCAAATTAAGAGTAGCGAGGTCAAGAAAATAGGAAATGTGATTTTCTATATTTCTGAAGAGCTACATATCCTATCACAAAAAGATTTTGAATAATGCTCCTCTACCAGGCTTTGGCTCACACGGTGCTTACAAGTAATAAAAAAATTAATCCACGTGTCAGCTAAAGAATAGAAAATGAAAACGGGATTGAAAAGGGAGGGAAATCCACCTCTTTCACTCAACTTTTTCCCCAAATTAGAACAGCCAAGACCCTGTCCCTTCTAGCCAATTTCCAATTAGAAGACAAGCAAAAGAAATTGGCGACTCCGAAGCCTGAAGCCTGTCATCTTCTCCGTCGAAGAAGTAAATCAGTCATACACTCCGGCGACGACATTATATACGTGGTTAATTGGTTGTTTATTTACAAATGTGGAAATCCAAATTAATTTTTAAATGTTGTTATGAAATCCATTTTTCTATACATTCTTGTGGTATGACGTTCCATAAGATGAAACAAACATTTGTGTAAAATGGCTAATTACCAGTAGCAACAAGATTTTCTCCAGGAGCAAGAATACCGCCAGGGGGCCGCATATAACAAATCTTTGGTGCAGTAGTTTGAAACTAATCCGGAAACCCAAAAGAAACTAACCTGAATTTTGAGAATAATAATGCTCGCCACTCTAGCAAGAACACTCATGGAATACAGAAATTCACCACCCGAGGACACTCATAAGAGATACAGAACAAGAAAACTCACCACCTGTCGGGATCCACGGTCCACCAAGGATAAGAGTTTTAAGAGGAAGCTATCCTTTAAGCTCTAGTTCACCTTTTCCATTAGCAATAATTATGAAATCTAGGAACAACCCTCCAAGTAGGGCTAAATGCAGAAATTAAAAACCTTGACTAAAAATTAAAAATTGTAATACTTAAATCCTTGAAAACATAAGCTGACTATGTGGGAAAAAACCAGAATATTTAATGGGGTCAAAGTTTGGAAATTTGGGTAGCTCCCTCCTATTCTGAGCACCCTCTTCAAACTGTCGTAACTTTCTCCACAAGTTTCCAAAAGAAGTCGGGTAACTTCGTTGCTTCCAAAAGAGAGGAGATGGCGACGAGTATAGGACTGTGAGAGAGAGGAGATGGCGACGAGCAACTTCGTTGCTCACAGAAGTCGGGTCGACTGGTTTTGGGGGTGGTATAATTTTCCACTTATGGGTAACAAGAAGGACATGGATTTCTTGTGCTCGTTGGTCGCTGGAGGTCGGGGAGTTGGAGGTGATAAGCGCCGGCAATGGAGAATTATTTAGGGCTTCATTTATGAAAGATAAAGACACTATTTGGGAATTGTGACTGAAAAACGGTCTTTTTCCTTCCTTTATTTGGACCTTTTTTTTTTATCTATTAATTTGCTGACACGTGGATTATTATTTTATTACCTGTAATAGTCCTGTGAGCCAAAACCTGGTGATCTAGCGGGATTGAAATATTTTTTTAGTGGGGCGTCGATGTGAAAGGACAAATTGCCTCTTTTATTCATTTCGGAAGAAATAAAATAATAGGAGCTAATTAACTGCTAATATAAAACAACCCTACACATGAACAACTAATAACGAAGAACAAAAATATCATGGAGAATATCACGACAATATTTTCATATGTTTAATAAGAGAATTAAGAAACATAGGATATAGAAAGGAACTATATTCGTGACTTGTACAGTGTTACAATTAAAATGGTTTTTATTTATACACATTTTTAGAGTATTATCCTCCAAATTATAGTTAAGAGGCTCCCTGGGATGCTAGGCAAAAGACCACTAATATTCTCGTGATACAGATAAAATTAAACATATTATGGACTGTACAGATCCTGGTTAATTTCCCAGTCACGAAAGGAGTGGGAAAGGTATGATAAGTAAAACATTACATAGGTCTAATGGTGTGAAAGACTCCACTTAGAAGATTACTGCCAGAAATATCTTCCCAAACATATGAAGTTTTTAGTGTAGAAGATGAAGATGTTGGAGTGAAAACCTTTTCAGCGTCAGATAGTATGGATTCTGAAATGATGTTATCAGCTGATTCTGGCATCATTAACCATATGCTTTCAAGTTCTCTGACCACTTCGACCATTGAGGGTCGAGTGTCTGTATCATCGTGGCAACAGTTAAGAGCCAGCTTTAAGAATTTCACAGCACATTCAGAAGGATAAGATCCCATCCATTTATCGATGATAGAGAATACCATACCAGAAGAATATGCAATGTTGACCTGATGAAAATGGACGATGATTAAGTAAAGTTAATCGTCCAGCAACTCGTGTTTTTAGAGGGGAAGATTAGTAAAAACAGTATACAGTTATGATCGGACTGATAAAATAGAACCATTTTGCATCAACAATTAGGACCAGTTTGGCATGACTTTTGAAAGCTAAAAGGAGTTTTTTTCGTTCAAACAAGTTCGGATACCTGCTTCTTACTTTTAAGTAAAAAATAATTGTTGTAAAAATAACTCTTACATATGGTCAAAATAGGTTATTGCTTATTTCCAACTTTGACCAACACATATTAAAAAAAATTGTTTGTTTAAAAGTAAACTGAGAAACATGCACCTAGAACAATGAAAAAGCAGCTAGATAGTACCTCCCTAACAATGTTTTTGCCATGGTAGATTGGGTACATCGCAGTTAAGAGCTCCAAAAATACAACTCCAAGACTATAGACATCACTTTTGTCGGTTAACATATGAGTTAGGAAATACTCTGGATCAAGGTATCCCTGCAAAAAAAATCATGCATTAACATTTTTGAGTAGCACATAAAATGAATTGAATTAGAATTGTTCTGGTTTGACTGTTGAATCAGGTGGTTTTGCTGGAAAACTAAATAAAAGGATACATGTCGTGCAATCATACTTACCGGTGTCCCCTTAACTACAGTAGATACATGAGCAGGCACCAATCCTTCAAAGTCGGGAGCTGGAGCAAGTCGGGATAGTCCGAAATCAGCAACTTTGGCAGTAAATCGAGGGTCCAATAATATGTTGCTTGCCTTGATATCTCGATGATATACTGGAGGATTGGCTTCCATATGTAGGTATAGGATGCCTTTGGCTGAACCCAATGCAATTCTCAATCTCATAGCAAAAGTCAAACGAACTTTTGATTTACCTGTGATATCTCAAACATTAAAAACTTGCTAACGCAGCGAACATTAACATTTGATTTATCACATAAAATTTCAGTTCTCAACTATGTGCCCGTTAACAAAATAAAAATTACATAAAAAATGTTTGCCCAAGACGCTCGATTCAGGTTAGGATGCTTTCTACAATATCTAGCCAAATAGTAATAAGCAGTATGCTTCCACATACCACAAATTATTTGAACGTATAAAATACCAACTTAAGAAAGAACGAGTTCAAATTTACCCGACAGGTGATCTCTCAAGTTACCATTAGACATGAATTCATATATCAACATCTGCATCATGAAAAATACAGTAAAGCAAGATATCAGATCAAGAAAAAGCTTTTAAATTATGTTGAAGAAATTTTACGAATTCTAAAGGGTACGAAATGGCGAATGTTCGTCCAAAGTCCACCAATCAAAACCCCACCCAGGCAGATCCTATTAGTAAGTAAACAAATCTCATGCGTGAAAGATGCAATCAAAATTATGTTGAAAATTTTCGACCCTATTAGAGTACAAAGAGTGGAAAGGTTCTTCCTAAGACCACCACTCAAAACCTAGACAGGCCTTGGTGGTAGTAACTCAACGGACTAATCAATGAATCAAAGGTGCTAATAAGTAAGATATAAATTAACTAAAAAGTAATAGTTACTTTCAAATCAAGTACCTCATTTTACTTATAAATTAGAGAAAATTATGTTATCGAAAAATGTTGAATGTAATTTTTACTTTTATTAAGCTTAGCCAAGTATCTGTAATTGAATGTAAATTAAATATCTGAATTATTGGGTACCTGTTCACCTTCTTCATCACAATATCCAACCAATGACACCAGATTCCTATGATGTAGCCTTGATAGTAGTTCTATTTCGGTAAGAAACTCCTTTTCACCCTGTAATGATCCCTCCTGAGCACGCTTTATGGCTACAATAGTTCCATCAGCAAGAATGCCTTTATAAACTTTTCCATAACCTCCTTGTCCAACAAAGCTTGAGCTATTAAAATTATTCGTAGCAACTTCCATTTCACCATAAGTAAAATCTTTTACCCCATCGATTCTGATGGAGACCCTTGATGCTGCAATAGAGTGTAATGAAAGATTTCAGTGCAAAACCAAGAAAATGTATTGTGTGTTGAGTATGAATAATGTAAGTATACAGTATATATGTACGTCTGAATGTGTATGTGAAAATTGGGAAGGAATGTATTACTGAACTACTATACCACACTCAAAAACGATACTATGCAGCCCCTTTTATGGATGAGAAATCCATCTATTAATTGGGGAGGGGGGGGGGGGGGGTGGGAATCCAATCAAATCTCCCTAATCTTATTTTCGTAATTAAAAAATGGTAAAAAGATTGTGATATGAGGCCAAATTGAATGACGATAACTCCATGTGAAGATTTAACAACTATTAGATCAAATATGACACGGTCTAACAAAGTGATCAATTATGTAACATTATTTAACTGTAAAGACTTAATGAGTCACAAAAATACTTTAATAACCATATTAAAATTTTGCTTGAACTTCGATATCTGTAGGTGAGCTAACACATTTTCACACTAGCCCACTCGGGATTTCTTTTTTTGTTTCATTTATAGTTTTTATTGAAAGATCTTTTTGTTTGTTTTTTTATGTGGCAGAAGAGAAGGAGAGAGATTGGAAAAAAGAGGAGAGCAGTGGACTGAGGTGCTGTCATGGGAGCCTAGGGCTTTCATTTACCACAATTTCTCGGTCAGTTTTTGGTTAAATTGCTTTGAAATATTATTTCTTTGATTATTGATTGGGTTTTGTCCTAGTGGGCTGAAAGAGCTACGTGGACGTGAGGACGACTCGGAACCTCTTGGCCACGTCCCCCTACAAAGAACGAGATCAAAATTTTATATAAATTTACTAGTTTATAGGAGTATCATCAATGGACTATGAACTTCAGTTATTTAAATTAACAAGCAGGTTCCTACCAGAATACCTTATGATAATTATAATTGCACCATGCAACTTCTCTGGAAAACCTATAGCATGAATATTTAATATTTGGCGAAGAGTCAATCAAAATAATTCCATGGATGACAGTATTGTTAAGATTTGGGGGTCAATCTTAAAAAGTCAATCTTGTTAATATGAGTAGCACAAAACCTTATTGGTTGGTTTATATTTTCATCTTTATTCGATATGAGATTTTATCCATTAATATGCCCCCACAAGATGGTGGCTCGTTTGAGCAGACCAATCTTGAAATTCATATACTAATTTTTTAAGTTTCAATCGAATTGAATCGCTCCTTGAAAATTAATGGGCTCTGATAGCATGTTAAGATTTGGAATCCATCTTAAAATGTCAATCTTATTAAGAAAGGTAGTCCAAATCCTTATAATTTAGTCTATGTTTTTATCTTTATTTGACGTGGAATATTTATCCCTTAATATGCCTAGTAAAATGGTGGCTCGTTTGAACAGACTAATTTTGAAATCCATATGCTCGTTTTTTGAGTCTTAATTGGATCGAATTGATCGTTGGAGTTTAATGGGCTCTAATACCATATTAAGATTTGGGGTTTCATCTTAAAATGTCAATATTATTAAGAGGAGTAACACAAAACTTTATTAGTTGGTCTATGTTTTCATCTTTATTCGATATGAGATTTTATCTATTAACAAGTATAAGCCATGAAATCACAAAGAAAATTACATTTGCCAACCGATATCTATCAGGGATTGTAAGACGCTTACATGGACGTCTTTTTGAATCTGTACGTTGTCTCCTCGAGTGCGATCTGAAAAACACAAGG
Organism: Osmanthus fragrans; assembly: GCA_019395295.1. Classification (NCBI taxonomy): domain Eukaryota; kingdom Viridiplantae; phylum Streptophyta; class Magnoliopsida; order Lamiales; family Oleaceae; genus Osmanthus; species Osmanthus fragrans. The sequence goes on along the minus strand of CM033343.1, from coordinate 18,467,120 downwards.
AACACAACAGCAGATATTGTTACAGATCCTGCTGCTGTCCCAAGTATTATGCCAGTCAGTGCTCCCTTGGTTATACTAGATGGTGAAGAGGAAAATTCTGCAAAAAATAGCAGTTTAGAACATCTCCTGAAAAATAAGCAAAAACGACAAAAGCCCACGAAAGAGATTACTGAAAAATGAAAGCTAAAAACTTCAGGCATCTATAATAGCAACAATACAACACAGAAATGTTGGGAGATAATGAGTGCATGTGATTACTTTGGGTTTCTTCAGTTCGACTAGGCCCATAGTTCCGGTACAAATCAAATGCACTAGTAAAAGTTCGAAAAAAATTATCCAGGTTATTTCTTGATGACTTCATGTTGGAAAATCAGTGACCTTTTTCAGTGTTCTGGTTTTTAACAAATAACTCTGCACCAGAGCTGATTCTTGCCATGTTGTACGAGCAAAAATTAGAATGCCTCCAACTCATAAGTATAAAACAATTGCTCATTTCCAACACAAAAAATGTCTCCATTTTCCTCTTATACTAGCTTTAGTTGACAGCTTAAGCATGGACTAGGGTAACATTTTCTGTAACAAGCCACCTGGCACATTTTTTAAGCATACAAATAGATATATTGTTTCTTTAGAAGCTTCCATTAGACAGTGATTTTAGTTCATAAATAAAATGTAAGGAAGATAATCATTTCCCTCAACAGATAAAAGGCATATAGCGAGTTAACATGATACAGAAGATTGTTTTATCTGCAAATAAATCCTTAGTAGAACATGCCAGATTAGAAAGGAGACGAACCGTCTTCATAAGGTTTCAAAAGCGTGAAATTGAGCAGCTCAAAAGGTCCAAAGACAGCGTCACCCTGAACGATCCATCCACCAAACAAACCACGAATTCTTAGGACCTCGCTCAAATTAAACAGAATAATGCCCTTCTTTATGTATGCCGGAAAAATCTTCAGATACATTCCCAGTCGAGGTCCATTTTGCCATGCAGCTGAATCTATGTCAAACTGGGAAATAGTCAAATTGAGAGCTTGACTTATGTAACGCCTAAATTCCACAGTATAAGGCAAAAACTTTGTGAACCCGGGACTCTTTAAACGATATCCAACAAGCAGAGGAGCAGCACAAAAACAGTGACCAGCAGGAGATGCGGGGGCAAGCTCATAATGAGGTGGACATGGTTGAGGAAGGCAGATATTGGAACTTATTTGGTTCAAATTCTCAAACTCTTCCTTGTAGGATCCACAGAACTGAATCAGATCGCCTTTGGAGCATACAGGGTTTCCTTGAAGGCTGAAAATGTTTATATTGATGAAAGAGGGGAAAAATACTTCAATATCTTAAGTTTTAATTCTTGGATACAATTGGAACTTCCACTTTTTATCTAAGGAAGTATCTAATTCCGAAGGAAAAAAGGTCATCACGGCTCAAAGTGATAATTGGACGAACCTAACAGTGACATTTGGAGGTAGGACAAGACTGCCAGAAATATTTAAAAGCTTATTGTTCCGAAAATCTCTGCGATGTCAGAAATCATAACTGCATAAGTGAGATAATAAATCAGAACACTTTGAGATCTTGTCCTATTAAACCATTAGTTTCAGTATGGTGGATATTAGCACCAACAAATATTGATAGTGGAGAAAATAAAGAAGAGGAGTGTTAAGAAAATAAATCAAGGGATGATTATAGATAACTTGCATTATGAAAATTTGCACAAAAATATATGATGGAGGAAATCAAGGAATCATTGATACAAATTGATCAAGATAATTGATGACGATATGCTTAATTTTAGTAATTGTTATTTATCTTCTCATATTTAGTTGCTTAATTTTAGGAATTGTTATTTATCTTTTCATATTTAGTTTATTGAGTTGTACTATAAATATGTGATTTCTCAATGAATAAAATCACAACTCCTATTTCTATCATCTTCAGAATTTCTTCTTGGTATCAGAGCAGGTTCCAAGCTTCCGCTTTCGACGAGCGGCCTAGTGCCGCTCGTCCTCGTCCGGCCAACTTTTTCATCTTCCTTTTTCTTCTAGTTTTTTTAAAAATAAATGCTCGTCCATCAATATTTTTTTTTCTTTGTCTTCATGATCTCACTTTCCTACACATAACAATTTGATTCTCACTTCTCTCAAGTTATCTTCCACCATATATATCATTCAAGATCCAGACAATACAAATCAATATCTTACCCGCACCAAATTCAAACAACACAACAACAACAAAAATTCATACCACAAATCAACGTATGAATTCATTGCCTATCAAAAGTCCGAATCATCGGAACATTCTCTGAACAAATTCTCAGAGACAACCCATGCAATATGGGATACACAAGATTCGCAAAAAAAAAAAAAACAAGCGAATTCACACCACCATAACATGTCCAAAACAGCTTTCAATTTTTGCAACAAATTTTGCCTCCAACCCCGGCAAAGTTTGAGAGAGGGTATTAGCAACAACAAATATTGACAGTGGAGAAAATAAGGAAGGGGAGTGTTAAGAGAATAAATCAAGGGATGATTATGGATAACTTGCATTATGAAGATTTGCACAAAAATATATGATGGAGGAAATCAAGGAATCATTGAGACAAATTGATCAAGATGATTGATGACGATATACTTAATTTTAGTAATTGTTATTTATCTTCTCATATTTAGTTGCTTAATTTTAGGAATTGTTATTTATCTTTTCATATTTAGTTTATTGAATTGTACTATAAATATGTGATTTCTCAATGAATAAAATCACAACTCCTATTTCTATCATCTTCAGAATCACATATTTATAGTACAATTCAATAAACTAAATATGAGAAGATAAATAACAATTACTAAAATTAAGCATATCGTCATCAATCATCTTGATCAATTTGTCTCAATGATTCCTTGATTTCCTCCATCATATATTTTTGTGCAAATCTTCATAATGCAAGTTATCCATAATCATCCCTTGATTTATTCTCTTAACACTCCCATTCCTTATTTTCTCCAATGTCAATATTTGTTGCTGCTAATAGTGGAAATAATGAAACTCAGCTTCAACTTCAAATTCAGCCTAATCGGCGATGGTTATATTCCATTGCTCCTAGAGGCATGGGTAGATCTATATTGAGGGCTGCGCTGTCTCCAGTCCACACTAAATTTGAAATCCAAGATTTTGCAAAAAAAATTCAAGATTTTACACAATATTGTAATTTTAATTTTGCCCCCACAATTAAAATTTGTGAAATTTTCCTTCACAACTCTAGTCTTCTGGCTCCACCCCTACCTAGGAGTTGGTGGGATGGACCAACGTCCAAGCCTCAGGGAAATTAATAGGATCAATAATAGGCAGGATAGGCATAATTCTTTCCTTGTTCAGGTCTTGCAAGAGGAGTGTATCAAATTGATTGAGAGTTATATTCTGCCAAATGGTGAATGGAACTGAACCACTTAATGAATTATTTGCTAGTGACATGCAGGAGAAATGACAAGGATACAAATATTGTCAGTTCATCAAATACTCTGAGAATGATGTACCTTGGGCAATAACTGGACATGTGAATGAAGATATTGAGAGTAGTCCTACCATATTGAAAGATATTATTTCCTTATCCCTCCATTGTATTTATTCTACTGCTTACGTTTCTTGTTTACATTCTACTGCTTACATTCCTTGTTTAGCTTAGGTTTCTTTCACATGCAGTATAAATAGATTGATGTACTTCTATTCAAAGCTAATGAGAATTACTTCATTCCTATACCAAATTATAACATGGTATCAGAGCAGTAGGTTTTGCAAATTCATACCCTTACCTCTGCCATGGCGGAACCTATTTCTGCCTTTGTCTTGGATGCCCACAAATCCCTCACAGATGCCTCATTTCCATACTGCCTCATTTCCATTCTTCAAATCAACCAAACCAATTTTTGGTTGATACACCTCTTAACGGCGACAACTATCTGGCTTGGCGGCAAGCAATCTCTCGTGCATTGAATGCCAAGAACAAATTAGGCTTTGTTCTGGGCACCATCAAATGCCCTACCGATGACACCGCTGCAGCACTACTCTGGACCGGTGTTGTGACATGATAATGTCATGGCTTCTACATTCAATTGATCGATCACTCACAGGAAGCCTCATCTACTATGCCACACCAAACGATTTGTGGGTGGAACTCGAAACACGTTTCCAATAAAGCAACCGTACCAAGATTTTCCAATTGAAACGGGATTTAGCCAATTTTCACCAAGGACAGCAATCTATCACAGTATACTACATAAAATTGAAGGAGCTATGGGATGAACTAGCTTCTTCACAATCCATCATATCATGTACATGTGGTGCCTCTAAATCCTTCACTGAAATTCAGGACGCCGATCGAGTTTACCAATTCCTCATGGGTCTTAACGAGAACTTCCACAAACTTCGATCACAAATTTTGGTAACAGGCCTATTCCCTTCTATTGGTCACTGTTATGCCATTCTGCATCAAGAGGAAACCCAATGACTGATTCAATTACCCACACCTCAATCGGATGCTTCAGCCCTAACCGTACGTTCCACGCTGCCCAACACTTCCCCTCGTCCCCGTCGTATGTGGCCTGCTGGGACTCCTCTATGTGAGGCTTGTCGTAAACCGGGTCACCAAAGGAACAAATGTTTCGAAGTTATTGGATACCCGGAATGGTGGCCGTCCAAGCATAAATGCAGCGCCTTAGCTTCTTCGTCGCCGACTACTCATCAGGTGTCCACTGCCAGTGCATCTTCAACCGTGAGTGGAATCCCTGGGCTTTCCACCGATCAATATACCCAATTGATGGAACTTCTCGAGAACCCCAGCCTCTCCTTTGCAGGTTCAACATCACCTCTTTCTTTTGATAGAGAGTCGTGGTTAGTGGATAGTGCCACACAACATTACCAATTTACCCCTCCATAATTCTTATAATTGCACTAACCCATCTTTTGTTTGTCTTCCCACCGGTTCACAGGCTCTTGTATCAAGTACGGGTGATATTTCTTTATCACCACGTCTCTTACTTTCTAATATTTTGTCAATTCCTAATTTTAAATTTAATTTGTTATCGGTCAGTCAACTAACAAAATCGCTCAATTGTGTTGTTTCCTTTTTTTCCACTTTTGCATTTTTCAGGACCTAACCACGAAGATGCTGATTAGCATGGTGATGAGCATAACAGACTATATTATTTCAAGCCGGCTTCAGCAACTGCGCTCCAACTAGCTAATAGCATTTCTTTTGATACATGGCATCAACGTTTGGGTCATCCCTCCTTACATAATATTTCGCGTTTTATTTCTCCTCCTAAAATTATTGAATATTGTGATGCATGTAATCATGGAAAACATACCCGGTTACCTTTTCAATTAATTAGAAATAAAAATTTGATGCCTTTTGAACGTATTTTTTGTGATATTTGGGGTGGTTATCATACAACGTTTCTCTATGGTGCACATTACTTCTTAACCATTGTTGATGAATACACTCGGGTCACATGGCTATATTTAATGCGTTTTAAATCTGAAACCTTATCTTGTCTATGTGCATTTTTTGCCTTGGTTCACACTCAATTCAATTCCAAGATACGTCACATATGCACTAATAATGGTCAAGAATTTCTTGCTCGCACCACTCAAGTTTTCTTTCTAAACAAGGCACTTTTCACGAACGCACTTGCGTGGAGACACCTTAGCAAAATGGTGTTGCTGAGCGAAAACATTGTCATATTTTAAATGTGGCTCATTGTCTACGTTTTCAGGCTCACCTTCCCCTTACTTTTTGGGGAGAATGTGTGCTCACTACCACTTACCTTATTAACCGCACCCCATCATCTTCCCTAAACAATATTTCTCCTTTCGATATGACCATTTGCGTGTCTTTGGTTGTCTCTGCTATGCTCACACTACTTTAGTTCACCGTGATAAGTATCAACCTCGAGCTCGCCTTGTGTTTGTTTAGGTTACCCCTCCACTCATAGTGCTTATTGGGTTTACGACTTAGAACACAAACGCCTCATCATCTCTAAGGATGCTAATTTCTTGAACATGTTTTTCCCTTAAAAATTTTAGCTTAACCTTCCGCCTTACCCCTTACCCCTTTCTGTTCCTGACTCCCTTATTCACCCACCTATAACTTCTTCCTCCAGTACCCCTTCATGTACCCCCTCCCACTTGCCCTCAATGCACTATACATCGTCCTGCTCACATTGCTGACTACATTTGTCCTACTTTTCCATCCACTTCATCCGTTACGCCTTCCACTGTTGCAGTTACATCTTCAGGTACTGTTCATCCCCTCTTTAGTTTGTTTCTTATCGTAATTTTTTCGCTACTCATTTTGCCTTTCTCTTTGCCCTCTTACAATCACCTGACCCTACTTGTTGCTCTCAAACTGGTAAGCATTCCCACTGGCATGATGCTATGCAAACTAAGATTCGAGCCCTTGAAACTAATCATATTTGGATTCTTACACCACTTCCTCCTAGTAAGAAACTCATTGGTTGTAAGTGGGTCTTCAAAACTAAACTCCATGCTGATGGTTCCATTGAAAGGTATAAGACTCGGTTGGTGGCCAAGGGTTATACTTAGGTTGAAGGCCTTGATTATCATGATACTTTTGCCCCTATAGCCAAACTTGTTACTATTCGATGTGTATTGACAATTGCAGGCGCCCGCAATTGGTATCTTCATCAGCTTGATGTCCATTTCTCCTAGTTATGGTTGAGAGGGTGTTTGCCATCTGCTTAAATAACTTTATGGTCTTAAGCAGGCTTCTCGTAATTGGTACTCAAAACTCTCCTATGTGTTATTGTCTGTTGGTTTCACTCAATCTGCGGCTAATCACTCACTTTTTACTGGGACTATTAGCTCTTCTTTTACTATTATCCTTGTCTATACTGATGACATTTTGGTTACAGGTAATGATCTCTTTGCCGTTACTGCTCTCAAAACTTTCCTTGATAACAGGTTCAAAATCAAGGATTTAGGTACCATAAAGTATTTTCTTGGCCTTGCTTGATCACCTCTTAGTATTTTTGTCAACCAGCGTAAATATACATTGGACATCCTTGCTGACTCTGAAAATTTGGGTTCACGCCAGCTGTTTTTCATATGAATCAGAATTTGAAGCTTACCCCTAATGATGGAACTCTACTCTCCGACCCAAGTCCATACCGACGTTTAGTGGGTCGCCTTCTGTACCTTGCTATAACTCGGCCAGACATCTCATTCTCGGTTAATATGTTGAGCCAGTTCATGCAACACCCTCGAGATTCTCATCACCTAACTGCACTTCATGTTTTGCGTTACCTTAAAAGCTCTCCAGGGCATGGCATATTTTGTTCTACTCAGTGTGATCTCCAGCTTTTTGCATACTCTGATTCTGATTTGGCAAGTTGTCTTACCAATCGTCGTTCCACGACTGGCTTTTTCATTACTCTTGGCGCACGCCCCATCTCTTGGCGCACTAAGAAACAGGCAGTTGTTTCTCATTCCTCTGCTGAAGCAGAATACAGGGCCATGGCCATGACCACTTGTGAACTTATCTGGCTCAAGTCTCTCCTACGTGATTTTGTTGTTCTTCATCCGCAACCTATTTTGCTCTACTGTGACAATGAGGCTACTCTTTATATCACACACAATCCTGTTTTCCATGAGCGTACCAAACATATTGAAATTGATTGCCATTTTGTGCGTGGAAATTTTTTGTCTGGGCTTATTCTTCCACGCATGTCTCCTTGAAGCACTAACTATCTGACATACTCATAAAGGCTCTTGGAAAGGATCTCTTTCAACATTTCATTGGCAAGTTGGACATTACGGACCTTCATGCTCCAACTTGAGGGAGAGTATTGAGAGTAGTCCTACCATATTGAAAGATATTATTTCATTATCCCTCCATTGTATTTATTCTATTGCTTACATTCCTTCTTTACATTCTACTGCTTACATTCTTTGTTTAGCTTAGGTTTCTTTCACATGCAGTATAAATAGATTGATGTTCTTCTATTCAAGGCTAATGAGAATTACTTCATTCCTATACCTAATTCTAACAAAAGATTAATTTAGAACCTTTGAATTTAGAATTAAATCATTTCCAGAACACCAAATTGATTAAGAAGTCTAAGAATGCTCACAATTTCTGCAAATGAGGAAGCCTTGAAAAGCTTGCAGGAATAGTTCCGTTAAGATTGTTGTTTGATAGATCACTGCATATTTGAAACTAAGTATTAGTTCCAAAAGTTAAAGTCATGTTTTTCCAAGGCAAACTATGTAATACCAATTCCAATGTAATTCAATTTAAGAACCAAAACAATCAGAAAATTAAGTCCTTACATAGTTGTCAAATTTTCAGAAAGCACACCTATTGGTATTGTTCCACTGAGCTTGTTTAGGCTCAAATCTCTGAATTGAATGAAGAAATTCCAGTTAAAGACCATACTATCTCAATGGTTAAACACAAACTTATGAGGTCAGGGTCCAGCATAGCAAAATGTACAACATAGGTAGAGCCACTTGGAAAAAGCTGAAGAAACAAGCTCAATGACGATGCTTTTTTCCAAGGACTGACTTGACAGTTTTTTGTTTTTTTTTAATTATTAATGGAAATTTGCCAAGTGCGTGTTTGTCAATGAGCTTATTTTTCTAGCAGAACTCAAGCCACTTTACTAGAAAGATATTGATAGATGTCTTGACACAATGGGTGTTGGCAAGATATGATTGAATGGAAAAATTAACTATGTTTTAAATAGTCCAATAATATAATGCAAAGTGATATTTGTTGTATTTTATTTATACTAAATGGACTAGCATTGGCATTTTAGCCATGTAGCCATAATGGGATGTGCCATTTTTAATACACACATATGTAGCCCATACTCTCACCCCCACTTGAAATAGAAGTAGCTCATTGACTTCTATTTATATAACTTTGCCCTATCTCTCTCTCCATGGTTTTTTATAGGCATAACAGAAAGAAAAGGGGGCTGGGATTATTATCTCCATAGAATGATATTTTCTATTGCAGGTACCCTAAATACTAAATGGAAAATCAATCACAAGCTATTGGAGTGATGTTTTCCTTTGTTATTGTTGAATACTTGAATTCATGCTATGATAATGGGAAGAAGGGATTATTGAATCTATTATTTTTAACAAATGATATCAGAGCAAAACCTTCTCATTTTTATGGTTGTGTTGTTCCATTTCTTTTTTCGTTGGCTATTGTGATTAATTAATTGGATGCACTACCATCTGTGTATTACTTGTTGGAGAGAGAAATGTTGTGCAAATTTTTTTCTTGGCTGGTTTTTTGGAGATGGGTTGCTGATTCATTCATTTGGTTTCTCTCATCTTCTCTGGCTCTCGTTTGTCTCTCAAAAACCCTTGGGTTTCTTCTCTTCTCCAAGACCGGTTGTCACTGTAAATTTGTTTTTTATTTTTTTTGCGTCTGATTTCTAGCCCGTGGTTTGTTGTATATTGAGGTTTGTATTGTGACATATGTATAGCATTTTTTGACAGAGGGTTTTAGGCGCTTCTGCGGTTGTTCTTGGTGTATAAGAACTTGTGCTATACTTTGGTTTAGGTCTTGGGTTGATTATATGTATATGGTGAGTTCTTAAAGATAGATGATCGGTTCCTTTTATGTCGGTTCGATCAGGTTGTTGTATTCAACTCTTTACTCTTTCTTGGGCGGTTCTTGCATAGTGACTGGCTTACCTCTGAGCCATAGATTAGCCCTTATTTGGATGAACTTGGTCACCAAGTTTTGGGTGGGTGTTCTTGTTCTTGTTCTTTATTATTCTGCATTTTATTTACTGATTTGTGATGCATGATTTTCAACCTCATAATTAGTATATTTTCGATCATTTGAGTTGTTGAAAATAGTATAATCATTCAATTTTGAATCATTGTTAGATGGTTTTTTGTGCTATTCTAATCAATTCTTGTATTGCATTTTGTGGACAACTTCTAGTCAATTCTGGTTGTTTTGTGTTTAACAATTTATGCCAATTTAATCATTTAATATTTCTTTGGGTATTAGTTAAGCTTTAAGCATTGATTAGAGTTTATGGTATTGGTTAATGGTTGGTAGATATTTTATCGCAAAATTGTTTTCCCTTTGTATGTTTATGAATTTTGGAATATTGCTCCATTTTTTGTTAATTAAAGAAATGGATAATCTCTTTGGAGTAGAATAAATATTTTGTTCATGTGGATTATATCACTTTGTCGTAATATCGATGGTTTGGAATGGCTATGTATTCACCTCTTGTGGGACTAGTCATGATAAATTATCAGGATTGTTATATTGTTCATGCTTCTGCTTACTGTCTTTATACTAAGATTTATACGAATGGTGAATTTGCCCTGTCGGTAAATCATTATTTGGTAGGATGCTTAGGACGACAAAGATAATAATTAAGTGCTTGGCACTTGATAGCCTAATTCTATCCTCTCAGTAGTGGGTCATTTTAAGTCCTTGTATTTAATTATTTTACTTTGTAATGCATAAGAGCATTTTGGATGTCTTGGGCTTTAGCATAGTGCGTAAGAGTTTATTTTGAATAAAACTCTAGCATGGATAACAGGTGTTGTGAACACCATTTCGAGGCCATTGAAGATATTTTGTGACAATTCTGCAGCAGTTGCATTCTCTTGAAATATTAGGAGTTCTTCACGCTCCAAGCATATTGATATTAAGTATTTGTTTGTTAGAGAGAAAATAACTGAATCATATATTTGTATTGAGCATATTTCAATAGATCATATGTTAGCTAACCCACTAACTAAAGATTTAGCTCCAAAATTGTTCCAGAAGCGTGTAACTCATTTGGGATTGTTAGAGTCCCTTGTTGTATTTAGTTAGTGGGAGTTCTGTAATTATTGTTATTTTACCGTATTATTTATGCTCATATTTTGTTTTGTCCTTAAAATATAGCAATGTCAATATATGCCTGAGTCACTTGCATTTTGGACAAGGCAATGTTTGTATATATTGAGACATTTTGATTAATCTCGTGTTTGAGTCACACACATTTTGGAGAATGCAATATTTGTATATATTAAGACATTTAGATTAGTCTTGTGCCTGAGTCACGCGCATTTTGGACTAGGCAATATTTGTATATATTGAGACATTTTGATCAGTCTTGTGCCTGAGTCACGCGCATTATGGACAAGATGTATTATCTATAAGAGATAATATATTTTTAGTCTATGTCTAAGTTTGGAAGTTGTAAGTGTATGTTTGGTGTCATGTACCCTATCGGTGGTCATTGGGCTATGTGCTACGACTGTATTTTGGACAAGGATTATCTTTTTTTTAAAGACATTCAGATTTGTCTCTAGGGCTTCTTATGGAAACAAGTGTTTATCACTTTGGTAATGTGTTACGTGATTTCAAGTATTGGTCATGTGTTAATTATCCTGTCAGTATATCATATATTAGCTTGAACTTGAAGGCACATTTTGAACAAAGTTTTTTTTGTTTTTTGGGATGCTTGATTTGTGTATATGTCATGATTAAATATAATGTTGTTCAAGAGGGAGATTGTTTGTATTTTATTTCTACTAAATGGACTAGCATTGACATTTTGGTCATGGGCTCATAATGGGATTAGCCATTTTTAATACACACATATGGAGCCCATATCTTCACCCCCACTTGAAATAAAAGTAGCCCATTGACTTCTATTTATATAACTTTGCTGCCCTATCTCTCTCTCCATGGTTTTTTACGGGCATAACAGAAAGAAAAGGGGGCTGGAATTATTATCTCCATAGAATGATATTTTCTATTACAGGAACCCTAAATACTAAATGGAAAATCAATCACAAGCTATTGGAGGTATGTTTTCCTGTTATTGTTGAATACTTGAATTCATGCTATGATAATGAAAAGAAGGGATTATTGTATCTATTGTTTTTAACAATATTATGTTAAGAATTATGTTAACATATTTGACATTGTATCACCATTCTACAGCATATGGGCTTTGTTTGGTAGAATGGACTATATTGGACTAGCATACCAAACATGCATCCAAAGTATAACGACTTACATATAAGCAATGTTTGTCATGTTGCTCCAGTTAGGAATTGGCCCTTGCAAACTGCAATTTCTAAGACTCCTGATACAGCCAACAAAAGCAAATTGTATTAAAGATTGACCTAAATAAATTATAAATATGTGTGTTCCCCAAAAATATGCCTGCCTCCATCAATAGGACTTTAACTCAAATTTATTCTCGACCTTCTGATGCATATGACTTGAATGGTGTCGTGAATTATCGATTATCTATACCTATAAATCTGTTTTGGAGCACAAGTAAATAGTATATACTTACAACTTTGATAAGCTAGATAAGTTTCCATAAGAAGGAGGTATTGTACTCCCCTCAAAGTTGTTGTTATCAAGTTGACTGAAAAAAAAAAAAAAAAAAAAAAAAAAAGAAGAAGAAAAAGTTAAATTTGAATGTTCCGAGATTTTTGCAGTAAATCCCCAATAGAAATATTGACACTCTTACTTCATATAACAGTAAATAGAAGGACTAAAAACGTAATATCAAGGAATATACAAGCATAAATGTATTTTATAAAAGCAAGATACATACAGTATCGTTAAATTTGGCATTTTGGAAAGTTCTGGTGGAAGATCTCCCGATAAGTTATTATTATCAAGCAATCTGTGGTATATTAACTCGTTAACTAACATCAGATGATTAGATGAGTGGAATCGATAAGGAAATCATGTTTCCGACTCACAAATGAATAAGAAGTGACAATCTAGAGAGCTCTGGCGGTATTTTTCCACTGAGAGAATTATTATTCATGTGGCTGTTCACAGTATAAAGTAATAAAATTAAAACGAAAAGATGAGAATGAAAAAAATGAAAAATAAAATGATATTAGTCCAGAAATCAGAAAACTCTTTACAAGTGCTTTGCTTTGTTCAAGTTAGCCAATGACTTTGGTATGGAACCAGATACTTGGTTCTCATCAATTTGCAACCTGTTCAAGTTAGGAAGATTACCAATCTCATCAGGCAAGGAACCTGTTAGATTGTTTCCACTGAGAAGCCTGAAACCGGAAAAAGAAAACCAAAAGTAAGGAATGCAGAATATAGTGCACTTTTAAGTAACTTTACATCTCCAACCATACTTGGACAAATTCTTACTTTTATGTATAAAAAGTTACCTCTCTTTAAAGTAACCTAACTTAGTGTCAAAATAAGAAACGTATTTAAAACTTTTATCTATAAAATGATTTATTTATCTTAAACTTACTTATTTAGTTATAAGCAAAAGTTTTTAATCTAAGACAATCATGCTCATGCTATAAACATGTCAATATCCAAAAGTAGAACGAGTGTTTATTTAGCCCCCATTGTCTGATATTATAATTTTTGGAATAGTATTTTTTAAAGAATGTGTAGTTAAAAAAGAAAAAAATTTGGGTTTAAGTATAATATTATTTTATTAAAGTATGTGTGATTGATAAGAAGAGAGAAAAAAAATGAATTATAATTTTAATGAGGGCCAAACAGGGGCTAAGAAAGGGAGGAGAGAATGAGCAAAGAGCTTTTTTCAACTTACAACAATTCTAACGATGTAATGTTGCCTATCTCCTTTGGTATAGCCCCACTAATGTTGTTCCACATAAAATCCCTATTAAAATGATTAAGAAAAATAGTTATTGAAAAGCAAAGGAAAATAGAAGAATGAAAAACGTCTAACTCACATTATCTTCATCTGAGATAGATGGACAAGTTCTGGAGATAATTTTCCACACAGATCCATTTTCAGTAATGATCTGCAAGGAAAAAAGTTACATGTTAACCAATTTGATACCTAAAAAAATTTGAAGATAGAGCATAAAAAGAACTGAAATTATACATTTCTTGGACATGAAGATAATCAGCATCTGGTGTGCAGAAAATTCCGGTCCAATTTGAAGTGCATGGATCCCCCCTATTCCAGTTTTTAAGATTCTGATGTGGATCAATCAAACTATTTCTGATGGCTTTCAATGCATTCACTGCAGGAAACATTTCAAACTTATCATGGTTTTATCAAGAATTTAAAGACACTATGTTTCTGTTGAGAAGTAAACTTGATTTTTGGACTAAGTAATATGGGCTTAAAAATTCTGCTCATAGGCCCAATTCAATTAAAAGGCCCAACAAGTATTTGTAGAAACATTATCTAGAAAAATCTATATAAATATCTAAGTAATAATATGATCATGTGTCTATCTAGAATATTCTAGGAAAATATCTAGTTTCAATATGTAGTCTAGAAATTTCATGAGGTCTAGAATTCTCTAGCAAAATCGTGGTCTAGAAGTTTCATGTGACCACTATATAAAGGAGTATGATCTCTCCATTTTGTAACAAGCCAAACCAAGTGTGTAAGTGTTTTGTTTTAGAAATACAAATTTCCTTTTGTTCATTTCTTCCTATTATTATTGTCCTTCATAAAAGTCTTAGCCAATCCAAGTTAGGAAACTTCTCTTTGCTCCAACAAACTGGTATAAGAGCCATATGGTCATTGTGAAAAATGGCAAGTGGGCTGATTCATTTTCAAGTCCCCCAACTCAACAATGATAACTACGACAATTGGAGCATAAGGATGAAGGCATTGCTCGGGTTGCAAGATGCATGGAAGATTGTAGAAAAAGGCTACACAGAGCCACAAGACGAGGTCACTCTATCCCAAGCACAAAGGGATAGTTTGAAGGATGCAAGGAAGAAGGATAAGAAGGCGCTCACCCTCATCTCTCAAGCCTTAGATGAAGGCATGTTCGAGATAGTAGTTTGTGCTACTACGAGTAAGGAAGCATGGGAGATCTTGCAAAACTCCCACAGAGGAGTGGAGAATGTGAAAAAAGTTCAACTCCAAACACTTCGAGGTGAGTTTGAAGTTTTATATATGAAAGAATCAAAATCAATTTCTGATTATGTTTCAAGAGTATTAGCCATTGTGAACCAATTAAAGAGGAATGGAGAAAAGTTTAGCGACACTCGAGTAATTGAAAAGATACTTAGGTTTTTAGATTCTAAATTTGACTACAAAGTTGTAGCCATTGAGGAATCTAAAGATCTAGATAGTATGAGTGTTGATCAACGCATAGGATCTTTACAAGCCCATGAAGAAAGACTAAAGAAGAAGGTGAAAGAAGAGTCATTAGAGCAAGCTCTTCAAACAAAGCTCACCTTGAACGAGGGTGAAGAAAGGTTTGGCAATAGGAGAAGCCAAAAAGGAAGAGGATGTGGTCAAGATCGAGGAAGAAGTACATTCTACAATGAGGAAAGAAGCCAAAGCTCGTTTTACACTAGAGGTTGTGGAAGAGGAAGAGCTACAAAGCAAAATGAAAGGCCAAGGTATGACAAATCTCAAGTTAAATGTTACAGTTGTAAAAAAAACTTGGTCATTATGCTTCAGAATGTAGAAATGTTACTAACAAAGTTGAGGAGAAAGCCAACTATGCTAGTTGGGAAAATGAAGTGGATCCTACATTATTGTTGGCTTACAAAGGTGAAGAAAGCAGGGAAAAAACCACTTGGTATTTGGATACGGGAGCAAGCAACCATATGTGTGGAAGAAGAAACATGTTCGCGGAGCTCGATGAATCGGTAAGTGGCAATATTACTTTTGGATATGAATCCAAGATCCCCGTAAAAGGCAAAGGTAAAATCTTGATCCGCTTGAAAAATGGTATGCATCAATTTATCTCAAATGTCTACTTTGTACCCAATATGAAGAATAATATTTTGAGCTTGGGACAACTCTTAGAGAATGGCTATAATATTCATTTGAAAGATCATAGTCTTTCAATAAGAGATCAAAAAGAAAATTTGATTGCCAAAGTCCCCATGACAAAAAATAGAATGTTTGCATTATGTATTCAAAATGATGTTGCTAAATGCTTAAAAGCTAGAAACTAAATGTCGATTATTCATCTCTTGAATATTATGATTTTTTTATTACCTTATTTATTGTTTTTGCTTACTAATTAAGAAAGTTTAGTGAATTCTAGACTTGTATTTCAACTTTATTGCTACCCAAGACATTCTAGTTTCTTCTAGAAATAGGCATCACTAATTTTATCATTCCTCTTTGATGCTTATTTCGGTAACTCCAATCATATCTCGTAATATTTCAAACTTTGTTCTCGGTAGTGCCTTCGTGAATATGTCTGTCAATTGTTCTTCAGTCTTGCAATGTTTGAGCTCTATTTCTTTGTTTGCCACAACTTCTCTGATGAAGTGATATTTGATACCAATGTGTTTAGTTCTGCTGTGGAATACATGATTCTTGGCCATTGCTATTGTAGACTCACTGTCGCAGTAAATCGCTGTAGCTTCATCTTATGGTTCTCCCATGTCTTCAAGTATGCATTTTAGCCATATAGCTTGACTTGTTGCCATTGCTGCTAATATATACTCCGTTTCAACAGATGATTGTGCAACTGTTGCCTGTTTCTTTGATGCCCAAGAGAATATTCTGTAACCTAATGCAAATGCATAGCCTGATGTGCTTTTCATATCATCTACTCATCATGCCCAATCACTATCAGTATATCCAAGTAGTCTTGAGTTAGGCGTAGACTGATACCATATTTCATAGTTTTTTGTTTCTTGGAGGTATCTTAGTATCCATTTTGCTGCTTCATAGTGGAATTGACTTGGACTCTGCATGAATCTAGAAAGTAGGCTGGTTGCATACATTATATCTAGCCTTGTAGTTGTGAGATATAGTAAACTTCTAATTAAGCTTTTAAATTGTGAGTTGTTCGATTTTGGAGTACCGTCTTCTTATCTAAGTGATTTGTTGCTACTATCTTGCAACCTTCCATCCTGAACGTCTTTAAGTGGGATACTTCTTCTGAGCAATGAAAATCTCATCTTCAAATTGAGTTATCTCGATCCTAAGAAAATAGTACATTAAACCCAAATCTGTCATCTCGAACATTTTCATCATGTCTTCCTTAAATTTCTCTATCATTCTTTCATCGTTCCCGATATAGATGAGATCATCAACATATAGATAGATTATAAGTGTACTATTAGTAGTTGTCTATTCTACTGTACCACACTCTTGGAGCTTGTTTTAATCCATAGAGTGCCTTCTTCAGTTTGAGAACTTTATCTTCTTTACCTTGAACTGCGTACCCCTGAGGTTGCTCTACATAGATTTCCTCTTCAAGATAGCCATTGAGAAATGCTGATTTCACGTCTAGTTGACAAATCTTCCACTAGTCTTGCTTTATGTTTTTTTGTTGAGGCATCAGCATTAAGCTTTGTCTTGTAGACCCACTTAACTCATATGACTTCTTTGTCTTAAGGACGATCTACAAGTTCCCAAGTGTTGTTTTTCTCGATCATCTTTATTTCTTCGTCCATAACTTTTCTCCATTCTAGTTTTAAAGCTGCTTCATAGCTTTCAGGTTCTACTATCATCAAGTTGCAGTTTTGGTATATTTCTGATAATCTTCATGTTTTTCTTGGTGATGATTCTAGTGAGTCGACCGGTTCTTCTATAGTTGCTTGCCGTGGGGACTCTGGCAGATTGTTCTCCTCAACGACACCCTCTTGTTTTTGTGGTTGTGTTAGGATGCCGATAGCTTTTCTTTCAACTTGACCAGTCTCCCAGTTGTAGGTGGCATCTTTATCAAATTTAATGTCCCTGCTTATAATTAGCTTCTTTGTTATCAGGTTATAGACTCGATAACCTTTTGATTGGGTACTATAACATAAGAAAATTCATTTCTCTGTCTTTTTATCTAGTTTACCTCTTTTCTCTTGTGGAATGTGTGTAGCAGATGCAGCCAAAAACTCTAAGATACTTTGCTGATGGTTTTCGCCCGCTCCATCCTTCCACTAGTGTTTTGTCTTGCACAGCTTTGGTCGGACATCTATTTAATAGGTAGACTGCAGTGCTTACCGCTTTTGCCCAGAAGGTTTTTGGAAGACCTTTCTCCATACAAATCCAAAATCAAAAGAAAAAATTGGACTGCTCTACATAATTAAAAAAGTCGACTACCCAAAAAATTGAAGAATCCGACTGCTTCTATCAAAGACCGACTGCTTAAGCTTCAGAGAGATTTCGAAAGATCAGAAAGCGCCAAGAATGGTCCTCTAAGTTCCCACAGAATGTGTCGACATAAATGAAATTTCTGGCCACACTAAATTGTGGGAATGGGGCCATATATTTTGCAGAGATGCCAAAAAATCTATAAAGAGGGGCTATGATACCATGTCAATTGATTTGAATGCCTAAATTGAGGTTTGCTTCTCATTTAAATAAGAATCATGCTACTTATATAACATTGGTTGACAACTTTCATTGAAAACTTCTCACTCGGTAGCATCATATTCATCTATTTTAAAAACTGTTAAAAATTATTTGTTAAATCAACGGCCTAAATTTTGACAACACCAAAGTTGCCAACAATGGCTGTCAACAAGGGTTGTCAATAAGGGTTGTACAAATACCTTAATTGTTAAATCAAATGGTTTGAAAACGTCAAAGGATTCGTGTTTCATAGACATGCCATGGAGTACAATTCATGGTTCTTCATACACAATAACCATATGATTATCTAAACAATTAAGCTATTTGTACAATACTTGTTGACAACCTTGGAGTTGTCAAAATTCGAGCCTTTGATTTAAAAACAATTTTTGAAATGAATGTGATGTTGTCAAGTGTGAAGTTGACAATCAAGGTTGTACAAGTAGCATGATTCTTTAAATAATAAAATTATAGCAGCTAAATAAAGTAAATTACAATCGAATCTCATATATTAGGAAACACAATCAAATCTCCTAAATATAATATATTCAGACTACTCATTGACATTGCAAACATGCACAAAGTAAGTTACACCTACAAAAAAACAAGAACAAAATATTCTTGGATATTTTGCACAATTTACCTACAACATTAGAGCCTATTCATCTTTTAGCAGGTTCAAACAGCACAAATTACCTTCCGCAGGATGAGTTTTCTTTCTTTTTGCGTCAGTAAGCAACAAAAACCAGCATAAAAACACAATTAAAGTCGATCCAAGCTTCACAAAACGTGCCTGGGGCTGGGATCTCCCATAAGTACCCATTTTTCCAAGATCATCAAACACCTTCAGTGCTCAATTCATACCTGAAATAATATAATCAACAAAAATGAAATTCAAAATAACCCCAACACTAATAATGGGAAAGCATAAAAAAGTCAAGCATTGAACTAAACCACAGGAAAAACACCTTGAGGTAGCTGAAAGAAGTAAACGAAGAAATAACGAAACTAAAAGATGTTCAAAACAAAAAGGTAAACACACTGATATATATATATTATTCCCCTCAAGCGAACATGAAATATAAAAACATAATTGTAAACAAAAGGGTGGTCACAACTCAAAACGAAAGTAAACTAATAATAAACAAATAGACATTAAGCCCCTGTTTGGTAGTCATTTTTTCCAGAATGTATTTTTTTCTATCTTCTTTTCAACCACACATTCTTCAACAAAATAATATTACACGTCAACCCAAAACTTTTCTTTAATTTTTAACCACTCATTCTCCATCAATCAACTATTCAAAAATACATTTTCTCTCCAAAAATACTACCAAACAGGGCATAAATTACAGGACACAAGAGTAGTTCGACTAAATTAATAATAAACAAATATGCATTAAATTACGAGTAATTCTATTTAGCACCATTGGTGTTAAAATACCAGTTTAGGTTGTACTAATGTAACATTAAATGATATGTTGGATTATATGAGTCATTTTATTACACCTTTGTCTATCACATAGCACTGGTGTTCTAGCACCAGTGATACTAAATAACATTATTCTTAAATTACAAGAGGCAGTCTGCAGGTTTTTTGTATTATGGGAAATGGGCATTAAATTTCTACTGGAGAAGGAAATTGGGTGGACTGGATCGCCATTGAAGGGTGCTGAGGTTACTGGATGAACTGACAGGTGAATATTGGTAAGAAATTAATACAAGTAGCAGCCTTCTTTTTCAAATATGACATTTGGACGGTAAAAAATTGAATTCAATTACACATGATGGATGCCATTAGCGGCTCGCACATTTTTGTTTAATTGGATTGTCTTGTCTACTTTGGGAAGGAATTGCTATTTGCTAATAGCCATTGACTTTTAATTTTGAGATAACGATTGTACTAATAATATATACTTGAGATTAATTATAGTTAAGAAAGGGTAAATTTTTCAGTGGTCCCAAACGTTTGAACTGTTGCGGAAGCTCGCTCCAAAATCTTCGAAATGATATTTTCGAGCTCAATTTCACGTTACATTTCTCTACCAAACAACCAATTTAAACGGCTCCGACCCACAAAGCCACAACTAATATATTCACATATGATTGTTTCTCAATCTCACCCACAAAAAAACAAGATATTGGTGTTGATTTGTAGTCATAAAGGTAAGAAGAAAGTCAATGAAGGCACAAAGAGGAGCCCAAAATGAAGGAGGCATCCACACATTTTTCTCCACAAAACAACCGGTTTTCTCCCTTAATTTCTAGCAGCCATGTTTTCTCTCTAATAAACACAAATCACACACAAAACTGCTAGCGCTAAACAACCTTTTATAGATATAGATATATATATATATATATATATATATATATCACGCACAAAACTGCTAGGGCTAAACAACCTTATATATATTGATAGAGGTTAGGTTTTAGTTGGACCAAGAAAATGGTTAAATGGGTCAAGATCCAAGAGCCGTCCAATAGGTAAATATATGACCGTTAGTAACATTAATTTCTTAATCTACGTTATTTTCAGTTGAGCCTTTAGACTTGGCTATTGGTAATCAATTCACCATTGGTCGAGACCTATGAAAATATATTTCAATATCTTACATCATTACTCGAAATTTATTGGGTATCAAAACTCAACATGAACTCTTATAGACTTGTAACGCTTAGAATTTTTCTCGACATTTAAATTTTCAAACGCGCATTTCATTTCATCTCTACTTAGTATTTAAGTGTTACAATCCAAAAAAGCATTAAAAATAGTAATGTGAAAATGGTGCAGCCAGGCTAATCGACCCATTTATATATGGGTGATTAGACAAATCGTCAATTTGCAATGCACTCACATGGTAGGTTTTTCAACAAAAAAATTTAGAAGTGAATTTCTTTAAGATATCTTAAAGGAAGACGGGCATGTTTGGCATGATTTTTGAAACTTAAGAAGTTGCTTTTTTATTTATTTGGATAATGTTCTTAAAAATTACTTTGTCTTATTATAAAGTTTTTAGGAAAAGTTATACTTCTAGAAATAGAAGTAGTTCCATCCCCGAGCAATTTGAATTTTCCATTTCTCAAAAGATCTCATTATTGATCCATTCTTCATCAAATTAGATAAGTGATCTAGAAGTTATTCCAAACATGTCCAACATATAGTTTTGGCGCGTCTCCATTCCAAGAAGACGGTTAGTTTGCCCATTTAAGTGATACGTGAGTTGTTGTGCAAGATATATGAAAACATTTGGCATTTATTAAAATTTAAATTTAAAAAATTAAGGGTAAACAATAAAATTATCAAACTTCAAAACTAAATCAAAACCATTGGTCTACGTCTATGCGGACATATCATCGTTCAAATTTGTACCGAGCCAAACCAATTCTAAATGGTTCAATTTAGGTTTCGGTAGTTAAAAAATCAATTGCAATCAAACCGAAACGTTCTCCCAATTAGGGGGGGGGGGGGGGGGAAAAATAATTTTTTTTTTTTGGTTGTACCGCAATATATGTAATTTATTAGTTCAATGCTGCAATTTATACTTCGATAAATTTAATTGCTAGTAAAATTCTACCGTCTCTGTAGGGATGAATAACGATATTTTTATTTTTATTTTTTATTTTTTGTATTTCGTTAAAAACGAATTTGAAACTGTGATTTAAGGTTTGAATTTGTATATTTCATTTGCTTTACTTATAGTAAGACCGATATATTTTTTTTCAAAACGCATAAAATGGTTTGGTTAAAAAAACATAAATCTAATTGTATTCATCCTTATTAAAAATTGTCTACAATCTAGACGTTGATCTTGATTGTGAAAGTGCATCAATTCATATTTTCGGGATCATTAACTATCAAAATTTGAAATTTCATATTAAATGTCCACAGTAGCCAAACCCTTACATAATATTTATTATTTCAATATGTAATCAACGGGTAATTTATCCTTAACATTAATATCTTAAAATCTTATACACAGGGAACCTATGGCTCTGTTTGGATTTTTTTTCCTAGCAAGTTACTTTTCAAAGTTAGATACTAATTGAAATCACACATTTCGTACGACCCACAAATACTTATCACTTGTCTACTACTATTTTACGAAAAATAAAATTTTAGCAAACCAAAATGCTAAAAAAAAAAAAAAAAAAAAAAAAATGTTGAGAAGTGTAAATATGCAAATATTATACATACCTTAGCCATCAAATAAGATATTTGGAAGTAATTTTATGAATGAGATGTTTAACTTTATATATTATTGATTATTTTAGGAGAAAATCCGATACTGGACAAAATCGGATGAAAATGAATACATGATCTGGAAGTTGGGGACCAAATAATTGTGTTTGGTAGTTGATAGTACTAATTGCAATATCTAAGGACTCAATTAGAACAAGAAAGAGGAAACAGGGACCAAATAGCACAAAGGAAAGTATAATTTCCAACAATTCGATATATCCTGATTTGACTAAAATTATGGTTCACTATCATCTTGAGATACTATTTAGACCTAAATTGATGTTTATAAATATGATTGTTTTCATTCAATTAAAGAGGAGGGGAGAGATATAACCATGATGCAAAATTACAAATCAATATTCACTAACCACTCATTTTCCATCAATCAACTATTCAAAAATACATTTTCTCTCCAAAAATGACTACCAAACATGGCATAAATTACAGGACACAAGAGTACTTCGACTAAATTAATAATAAACAAATAGGCATTAAATTACGAGTTATTCTATTTAGTACCATTGGTGTTAAAACACCCGTTTAGGTGGTACTAATGTGACATTAAATGATGTTGGATTATATGAGTCATTTTATTACACATTTGTCTATCACATAGCACTGACGTTCTAGCAGCAGTGATACTAAATAACATTATTCTTAAATTACAAGAGGCGGTCGTCTGCAGGTTTTTTGTATTATGGGAAATGGGCATTAAATTTCTACTGGAGAAGGAAATTGGGTGGACTGGATCGCCATTGAAGGGTGCTGAGGTTACTGGATGAACTGACAGGTGAATATTGGTAAGAAATTAATACAAGTAGCAGCCTTCTTTTTCAAATATGATGTTTGGACGGTAAAAAATTGAATTCAATTACACATGATGGATGCCATTAGTGGCTCGCACATTTTTGTTTAATTGGATTGTCTTGTCTACTTTGGGAAGGAATTGCTATTTGCTAATAGCCATTGACTTTTAATTATGAGATAACGATTGTACTAATAATATATACTTGAGATTAATTATAGTTAAGAAAGTGTAAATTTTTCAGTGGTCCCAAACGTTTGAACTGTTGCGGAAGCTCGCTCCAAAATTTTCGAAATGATATTTTCGAGCTCAATTTCACGTTACATTTCTCTACCAAATAGCCAATTTAAACGGCTCCGACCCACAAGGCCACAACTAATATATTCACATATGGTTGTTTCTCAATCTCACCCACAAAAAAACAAAATATTGGTGTTGATTTGTAGTCATAAAGGTAAGAAGAAAGTCAATGAAGGCACAAAGAGGAGCCCAAAATGAAGGAGGCATCCACACGTTTTTCTCCACAAAACAAACGGTTTTCTCCCTTAATTTCTAGCAGCCGTGTTTTCTCTCTAATAAACGCAAATCACACACAAAATTGCTAGGGCTAAACAACCTTATATATATATATATATATATATATATATATATATATATATATATAAAAGTCTAAAGGCTCAACCGAAAATAACGTAGATTAAGAAATTAATGTTACTAACGGTCATATATTTACCTATTGGACAGCTCTTGGATCTTGACCCATTTAACCATTTTCTTGGTCCAACTAAACCCTAACCTCTATCAATATATATAAGGTTGTTTAGCCCTAGCAGTTTTGTGCGTGATTTATATATACTAGTGGAAGGCACGTGCTGTAATGTAGTTGGTTATATATTAGTGTGGGTAATTTTACGTTATTTTACACAAATTAATTTTTTACTGTAGAAAAATTTTTGTTTATTAGTCATAAAAGCTGAATAGAAAGAAATAATTTTTAAAAATAATTTAGTTTTCGGTGTTTTTATAATTAAATATTTAGAAAATATTTGATATTTGGTTTGTCGAATTGTATATTTATTATATATTAAATATTTTTAGGATTAGGATACGATATATATAGTAGGTTTAACAGTAATTGTGAGACGCAAAAAATATTTATATTAGCGTGAAGATTTTAATTTTTTTTAAAATTTTTTAATTTAGTTTTCAGTATTTTTATAATTGAATATTTAGAAAATATCTGATATTTTTTTTTACGAATGGTATATTTATTATATATTAAATATTTTTATTAGCTTGAAGATTTTAAATTTTAAAATTATTTTAATTTAATTTTTGGTGTTGTTATAATTGAATATTTAAAAAATATTTGATATTTTTTTTTGTCAAATTATATATTTATTATATATTTTTAGAATTAGTATAATATATATATATATATATAAAATAAAGAAAAGAAAAGAAAAAAAAAAAAAAAAAAAAAAAAAAAAAAAAAAGAAAAGAAGAAAACGATACAAAATGGCGACACGTGGTAAAAAGGCAAAACTCACACTTTTATGTTATGTTATTATTAGAATATTTTAATTTAATTTTTGGTGTTATAATTGAATATTTAAAAAATATTTGATATATTTTTTTTGTCAAATTCTATATTTATTATATATTTTTAGAATTAGAATAATATATATATATATATAATAATAATAAGAAAAAAACAAAAAAAATTAGAGGTCACGAAGATGGCTGCCATCTCCGTTACACGGTCACGGCTTCATATCCTCATTTCTTTTTTTTTTTTCTTTTTTTTTTTTTTTTCTAAAAAACTTATGTTTTCGGTTTGATTTACGGGCTTAATTCGGGATATCAAACGAAGTCGAAATATTGCATTCTTAATATCATTTTGAAGAACTCAAGGCCTAATATTTCACGACATTGATGGTGTGTGAAACGGTCAATCGTAGCGAAAGTTACGTTACGTCAAAGTACGCGGTTTCAAACTAATATTTCGAAAATTTCGATAACAAGCTAACTTTAAAAATTCTTCGACGATTGTACGCTACCCGAATCCATAAATCTTCTATATCATCTCGAAGCTCATTTCGAAAACTATATCGTAGATATATCGAATGATCTAAATGAATATCGAAAATAGTCAAACGCGTGTGTTAAAAAAGACGTATAACTCGTCTTTTTATTGAAATTACTTATTTTTTGTCTCAATTTTCGGGCTCAATTCGAGATATCAAACGAAATCGAAATATTACATTCTTAATATCATTTTGAAGTACTCATGCCCTAGTATTTCACGACATTAATAGTGTGGGAAACGACCAATCGTAGCAAAAGTTACGGAGCGTCAAAGTAGGTTATTCCAAACTAATATTTAGAAAATTTCGATAATAAACTAACTTTAAAATTTTTTCGACGATTGTACGCTAGTCGAATCCATAAATCTTCTATATCCTCTCGAAACTCATTTCGAGAACTATATTATAGATATATCGAACGATCTAAATAAATATCGAAAATAGTTAACGTCAAATGTGTGTTAAAAAGATATATAACTAATCTTTTTATTAAAAAAAATTTGACGTCAAAAATTTTTTTTACATTAAATTTTTTTATATTTTTTGACACTTATAGTTTTTTTTTTATACAAATTGTGGATACGTATTATTTTTTTTTACGAATGATATATTTATTATATATTAAATATTTTTATTAGTGTGAAGATTTTAAATTTTTAAATTATTTTAATTTAATTTTTGGTGTTGTTATAATTGAATATTTAAAAAATATTTTTTTTTGTCAAATTATGTATTTATTATATATTTTTAGAATTAGGATAATATATATATATATATATATATATAAAATAACAAGAAAAAAAAATAGAGTAGCCATCTCCGTGACACTGTCACGAAGATGCATATTCATTTTTATTTTTTTTTTAATTTTTTTTTTCTAAAAAAATTTATGTTTTCGCCTTGATTTACGGGCTTAATTCGGGATATCAAACGAAGTCGAAATATTACATTCTTAATATCATTTTGAAGAACTCAAGGCCTAATATTTCACGACATTGATGGTGTGTGAAACGGCCAATTGTAGCGAAAGTTACGTTACGTCAAAGTACGCGGTTTCAAACTAATATTTCAAAAATTTCGATAACAAGCTAACTTTAAAAATTCTTCGACGATTGTACGCTACCCGAATCTATAAATTTTCTATATCATCTCGAAGCTCATTTTGAGAACTATATCGTAGATATATCAAATGATCTAAATGAATATCGAAAATAGTCAAAGGAACATCAAACGCGTGTGTTAAAAAAGACGTATAACTCTTTTTTTATTGAAATTACTTGTTTTTTGTCTCAATTTTCAGGCTCAATTCGGGATATCAAACGAAATCAAAATATTACATCCTTAATATCATTTTGAAGTACTCACGGCCTAGTATTTCACAACGTTAATGGTGTGCGAAACGGCCAATCGCACCAAAAGTTACGGCGCGTCAATGTAGAACTAATATTTCGAGAATTTCGATAACAAACTAACTTTAAAAATTCCTAAATGATTGTACGCTGATCAAATCGATAAATTTTCTATATCATTTGGACTTCGTTTGATATTAAGAATATAATATTTCGATTTCGTTTGAATTTTTAAAGTTAGATAGATTGTTATCAAAATTTTGAGACGCAAAAAATATATATATATTAGCGTGAAGATTTTAATTTTTTAAAATTTTTTTAATTTAGTTTTCGGTATTTTTATAATTGAATATTTAGAAAATATCTGATATTTTTTTTATTATATATCTGATATTTTTTTATTATATATTAAATATTTTTATTAGTGTGAAGATTTTAAATTTTAAAATTATTTTAATTTAATTTTTTGTGTTATTATAATTGAATATTTAAAAAATATTTGATATTTTTTTTTGTCAAATTATATATTTATTATATATTTTTAGAATTAGGATAATATATATATAATATATAATAACAAAAAAAAAAAAAAAAAAAAAAAAGGACGGACGATACGAAACGCCGACACGTGGCAAAAAGGCTTTTGTCAAATTATACATTTATTATATATTTTTTGAATTAGGATAAAATATATATATATATATATATATATATATATATATATATATATATATATATAAATGATAGAAGTTAGGGTTTAGTTGGACCAAGAAAATGGTTAAATGGGTCAAGATCCAAGAGCCGTCCAATAGGTAAATATATGACCGTTAGTAACATTAATTTCTTAATCTACGTTATTTTCGGTTGAGCCTTTAGACTTGGCTATTGGTAATCAATTCACCATTGGTCGAGACCTATGAAAATATATTTCAATATTTTACATCATTACTCGAAATTTATTGGGTATCAAAACTCAACATGAACTCTTATATACTTGTAACGCTTAGAATTTTTCTCGTCATTTAAATTTTCAAACGCGCATTTCATTTCATCTCTACTTAGTGTTTAAGTGTTACAATCCAAAAAAGCATTAAAAATAGTAATGTGAAAATGGTGCATCCAGGCTAATCGACCCATTTATATATGGGCGATTAGACAAATCGTCAATTTGCAATGCACTCAGATGGTAGGTTTTTCCATCTACTTTGTTTTCAACCAAAAAATTTAGAAGTGAATTTCTTGAAGATATCTTAAAGGAAGAAGGGCATGTTTGGCATGATTTTTGAAATTTTAGACGCTGCGTTTTTATTTATGTGGATAATGTTCTTAAAAATTACTTTGTCTTATTATAAATTTTTTAGGAAAAGTTCTACTTCTAGAAATAGAAGTAGTTCCATGCCCGAGCAATTTGAATTTTCCATTTCTCAAAAGATCTCATTATTGATCCATTCTTCACCAAATTAGATAAGTGATCTAGAAGTTATTCCAAACATGTCCAACATATAGTTTTGGCGCGTCTCCATTCCAAGAAGACGGTTAGTTTGCCCATTTAAGTGATACGTGAGTTGTTGTCCAAGATATATGGAAACATTTGGCATTTATTAAAATTCAAATTAAAAAAATTAAGTGTAAACAATAAAATTATCAAACTTCAAAACTAAATCAAAACCATTGGTCTACGTCTATGTGGACATGTCATCGTTCTAATTTGTACCGAGCCAAACCAATTCTAAATGGTTCAATTTAGATTTCGATAGTTAAAAAATCAATTGCAATCAAACCGAACCATTCTCCCAATTAGGGGGGAAAAGATATTTTTTTGTTGGACCGCAATATATGTAATTAATTAGTTCAGTGCTTCAATTTATACTTCGATAAATTTAATTGCTAGTAAACTTCTACCGTCTCTGTAGGGATGAATAACGATTTACGATATTTTTATTTTTATTTTTTGTATTTCGTTAAAAACGAATTTGAAACTTTGATTTAAGGTTTGAATTTGTATATTTCATTTGCTTTACTTATATTAAGACCAATATATTATTATTGTTGTAACATTTATGTTAATAAGGTTTCTATGTATGCATTGTATTGATAGTTTACACCAAACTGCCAATTTTTATGCTTTCACTTGTTTGGAAGATATTGTTTTATCCTACTCCTATATAAATAAAAGAGTAACTTTGTGGCTACTATTCATAAGCCGAGCCTAACCAAATGGCTTTAGGGCTCAGCATGGCTAAGCCTTTTTTTTTAACGTTTGATTCAGCCTTTTTTTATGTTTGATTCAGTATCGGCTCGACTAAGTCATTTAAGCCTTTTTTTTTTCTTTTTTCTTTTTAACTTTTGATTCAGTATTTTTTCCTATCCTTCCTACATAAATAAAAGAGTCACTTTGTGGCTACTATTCATAAGCCAAGCCAAGCCAAATGGCTTTACGGCTAGACTAGCCTATGTCGTCTAAAATTTTTTTTTTTTACGTTTGATTCAGTATCGGCTCGGTTAAGCCATCTAAGCCGTTTCTTTTTTTTTTCTTACATTTGATTCAGTAATTTTAGTTACAAATATTCGTTTTAAGAGATTTAAAATTTGTTGAAAATGTTGAAGTGCGGCCATGAATTTTTTTTTTTGTTTTTACGTTTGATTCAGTATTGGCTCGGCTAAGTCGTCTATGCCATTTTGTTGTTTTTTTTTAACGTTTGATTCAATATTTTAAGTTACAAATATTCATTTTAAGCAAATTAAAATTTGTTGAAAATGTTGAAGTGTGGCCCCGAACCAAGTCAAATGGCTTTATGGTCGGCTAAGCCGTCTAAGGTTTTTTTTTTTTTTTTTTTTTTTACATTTGATTCAGTATTGGCTCGACTAAGCCATCTAAGCCGTTTTTTTTTTTTTTTTTTTTTTATACGTTTGATTCAGTATTTTAAGTTATAAATATTCGTTTTAAGCGATTTAAAATTTGTTGGAAATGTTAAAGTGCGGCCATGATAATTTTTTTTTTTTAATATTTTAAGTTACAAATATTCGTTTTAAGATATTTAAAATTTGTTGGAAATGTTGAAATGCGGCTATGATTTGGATCGATTTAATTTTTTTTAAAAAAAACTTAAAATGTGATAATAATAAATATATTGTCGATTAAGTTTAAATATAAAAATTATCTTAAATTATGAAACGTAAAATCATAATCATTAAATTTTCTTTTCTAACCCACCCTCAACCCCCATACTCACACCAATTTCTCTCAATTTTATTTTTCTTCAGTTTTTATGGTTAAAAGGGGTAAATTTATGGTGTCAAAATGGATATTGAAGGAACTCAATGATTTTCAGAAGAATCCTCCTACATCATGCAGTGCTGGTAGACAAACATCTTCTATGAAGTGGATTATTTTGATTTTTTTTAATGGATTTGATGTACAATATCAATAGAACATGCTGAAAAGATATTCAACTGAATTTATGAAGTTAGGTGATCGTTTGCCATTCTTTTTGCCTCTATGATAGAAGTTTTTGTTATGTTGTGGTTTTAATACTGATAGAGACCCTTGATTTGTCATAAATTCTGTACTGTATTATCATTAATTAATTAGTCTTGACTACTTACGTCTTGCATAGGGTCTTGATAAAGAAATTAAATATTGGTGCAATTGATACATGTAATTGGAGATTCTATGAGCACGAGATGAAAGAGACATAATGTCTTACCTCAATAGGTAGAAAAAGGAGGGCTAGGTTGAACTTCATTATCTCTTTAGTAGGGCATCAACACCTAATTATCTATGCCCTGTCTATTTTTAAAAAGAACAGAGAGACCTTCAATCGCAAAATCTAGAAAATAAGCTATGAATCAAATCTCTTAATATTATTTTTGTCACCTATCATCATTTCAAGTATTTTAAATTTAATGTAACTAATGCTTAAGACAATTTTTTTTTTTAAATTTACGCTATCATATAGCCAACTATACTATGGCACGTGCATTGCACGTGCGTCTTACTAGTGTCATTAAAAGCGTGATTTGAAATCAAACTGAAATGAAAAAATGACTGGATTTAATTTAGAATTTTTTTTTTCCCAAAACGCATAAAATGGTTTGGTCTAAATATTGGTTAAAAAAACATAAATCTAATTGTATTCATCGCTATTAAAAATTGTCTACAATCTAGACCTTGATCTTGATTGTGAAAGTGCATCAATTCATATTTTCGGGATCATTAACTATCAAAATTTGAAATTTCATATTAAATGTCCACAGTAGCCAAAACAAAAGAAAGTCAAAGTTCAGGCACTAAGATATAATTATTCGAAAGTTGATTCGAAATCCAAATCAAGAACGAAAACGAACTAAGTACAAGATTGACGAAATGAAAGGGTGTTAGAAGGAAGAAAATGAAGAAAATAGATCAAAATGAGAAAGAACGAAATTCGGGGACCAAAACGGCACAATCTGAAAGTCACTTGTACCATGCGGCCGCATGGTGCAAACGTCCATGCAGTCACATGGCTTCCCTCAAGAGCGAATTGAGCCACGTTGAATGAATCATGCGGCCGCATGGTTGAACTTTTATGCGAAATTTCTGCTTTCCTTTTTTAAGTTAAACACCTATAGAAATTTGATTTTGAACTTCTTTATAACCCTAAACTCGACTAGAAAAGGGGGCTATGCAATTTTAGAGAAGACAAGGTGATTTTGGAAGCAAGAACACGAGGAACAATGCAAAGACTTATCAACCACTCCAAGAAATTAATCAAATATCTTCTCGGGTGATGACGTTTCTTCAAATATTCTTTTGTTTTTTCTTTTTTTTAGTATGTTAGGCTAATTTTTCTTGTATTAGGAGATCGATGAACCATGTAATATGACATTTTAATCTTTAGTTTTATACTTTTGACATTATAAACACGTTTTTGATATATTTAATGATTTATACGTATTTCTTCCATATAATTATTGTGCAGGTTAATTATGTGAATGTGATGACCTATTTTATGCATTCGAAAGCAGGAAAATAGGTTCGACGTAGTATAAATTGTCATAGGGTCCGATAGGAGATAGAAATATACCGCTATGCTCTATATGAATCTTTAAATGCTTACAAAACTTCATGCATTCTTTTATGTTGTATTCGTCATAGAAATATAGTCGGATCGCATGATTGGATAGATTTAACATTATTCGAAAGAGATTGTTAAATTCAATAGGAATATTGATTTTTCAATATTTAATCGTGTTGTCAAAATATAGAACTAGGATTTAAATATATTGTTGCATGGGGATTCGTGGTCCCAGTACATTTTTTCTATTGTTAAATTAATCAATTTGCATTCGAACTTCATATTTCATTTTAGTATAATTCGCATCTAATTTAGCCAATTCATTCATAGTAGGATTTTATTATCTAGTTCGGTATAATTTAGTATATAAACACTCAAAAACACATCTAGTTTCGGTTAAGGTCGAGATAATTATTATTAAACTACCCAATCTCTGTGGGATCGCCAATTCAGACTCTAAAAGTTCATTCTATTATTTGTAACGAATCGTACACTTGCGGTGATTTTTAATCGAACGTATTTTCGTGAACAATTAATATCTTAAAATCTTATACACTGGGAATCTATGGCTCTGTTTGGATTTTTTTTCCTGGCATGTTACTTTTCAAAGTTAACTACTAATTGAAATCACACATTTCGTATGACCCACAAATACTTATACTTATCTACTACTATTTTATGAAAAATAAAATTTTAGCAAACCAAAATGCCAAAAAAAGGGTGTTGAGAAGTGTGTGTGTGTGTGTGTGTGTGTGTGTGTGTATATATATATATGTGTGTGTGTGTGTGTGTGCGCGCGCGCAAATATTATACATATCTTGGCCATCAAATAAGATATTTAGAAGTAATTTTATGAATAAGATGTTTAACTTTATATGTTTATTGATTATTTTAGGAGAAAATCGGATATTGGACAAAATCGGATGAAAATGAATACATGATCTGGAAGTTGGGGACCAAATAATCGTGTTTGGAAGTTGATAGTACTAATTGCAATATCTAAGGACTCAATTAGAACAAGAAAGAGGAAACAGGGACCAAATAGCACAAATGAAAGTATAATTTCCTACAATTTGATATATCCTAATTTGACTAAAATTATGGTTCGCTATCATCTTGAGATACTATTTAGACCTAAATTGATGTTTATAAATATGATTCTTTTCATTCAATTAAAGAGGAGGGTAGAGATATAACCCTGATGCAAAATTACAAATCAAACTGCATTAAATTCTCAATATTTGTATCTCAATTTGGAATTTGAATATTAAAGAACACAATTGACCGAGAGATATACACGCTTCGAATAGAAGATTCACGATCCATAGTTGTAAATTGAGTGCCAAATAACAATAATTGTTTGAATAATTTTCTTTGTTCGTTGTATTAAACCCAAAGATATATTTAATCCCTTTATTATTTTTTCAATAATACGATTGGCCAAATAATTTAATATTGTTAGGATCAATGATATAGCTTAGGTTAATATTTTTTTAATTTAATGATTTAATGCAACTTTGATTATATGTTAATTGCTTATTGTGTGTTTAATTGACATTAAAAAGCTTGGTCACAAATTGCTTGATTGAAGCACAATATTGAAAGAGGCATTTTCAAAAAGTCCAAAATTAAGGGGGTAAGTTGAAAAATGTCCATACTTTTGAAAAATTTACCAAATTGTCTATTATACCCTTAATGATATTCTCGACACTTTAAATGTCGTTCTCGACATTTGTTTTTTTTTTCAATTTGTCACGAATTTCGAGAAGTACTTTCATGATAAACTACATTAAAATAATATTCTCGACATTTCAAATGTCGTTCTTGACACTTAATTTGTCTAGAATGACATTTCATTTCGAATATGACAATTCTCTACATTTGAAATGTCGAGAATAACATTTTGCATAAATATCAATTTTTGGGATTAGTGTGGAATTATAAATTGTTAACGAGGATATTTTGGTCTAAATTATTTCAAAATGGACATTTTTCAAAAAATTGACATTTTTGTAAATGGACATGTGAAAGTGGACATTTCTTGAAATTTCCTCATATTGAAATTGAAAGAAGATTTATTTGTCTAGTTCATGCAATAAGACATAAGTTTTAATAAGAGGTCAAGGGATAATCTTACAGCTTACGCAATCATGATTGAATTACTACAATTAAATGTTTATGAATTTACATAGAGATATAGTAAATTTAGACATGTAGATAGAGTTGGTATTGCTCGAAAGAGATTACTAACTAAAATTGATTAATTCATTTGTTAATGCATATAGACAAAGCACGACACGTACTGAAATTATTTATCTTCTATCTGATGGGTCACTGCGATTGATATCCATTTCATTTACTCTGTAGAGAAAGCCTATTTTTGAGCTATGCGCAAGATCAATCCGCCTTCAAAACCAAGGATTGTTGTTGTTGGGTTGGAAGAAAGAGTGCAGTGTAAGCAGGTCAGTTTTGGGAAGCGGTGAACGAACCAGAAAAAGTGCTAAAAGATGTTGGATTGAATGAACATTAAATAATATAAATGAAAATGAAATTCCAAACCGCTTCATCCTAAACGTTTCCACGAATTATTTAAACTTAGATTAAATTCAGTGTTCTAAAAAGCTCACCTAGTTGTCGGCACCACCTAGGCTCGAAGCTCGGGCTAGGACTGTAAGCAAAAATCATTAAATCGGAAAATCGAATCGAAACTGCATTTTAGAAATCGTCGGTTTGGTGCCACGTGAACTTGTCAACGAAATTGTTTTGAACCAAACCAAAACCAAGCAAACCGGTCAAAAAGGGTTTGGTTTAGGTTTGAGAATTTTAATTACGGTTTAAAACCAAATCAGACCGGCAAAAAAATATTAAAAAATGATTTTTTTTTATATTCATCCAAATATGTAAAATTCAATAGTTTTGTCATTTGTGGATATTTTGGTCAATTTCTAATTTTCTACTACATATATTATTATTATCCAATAATTCTAACTTATATCTAATAATCTCAAGACTAACCTAATCTATCAAAAATCATTTTCTTCTTCAGAATTTAGATGACTTTCAGCCCTTAATCTTTAAACTGAGACTTAATCAAGATGCTAAGTTGGAGAAAATGATTTTGTAGATTACTTGTTCGACAGATGTTTATTTTAAATTTATTACTAGTAAGACATATTTATATATTGAATTCAATGAATTAATGGTATAAAAGTAGACAGGTAAAAAAATATACGGCAAAATCGGCAGTTTAAAATCGGACCAAACCGTTAGATTTAAATTTGAATTTTTTTTCAAACCGTTCAAAATTGTTTGGTTTAGGTTTGGATTTTTCTCAAATCGGTTTAAACGGTTTGATTTGAAAATTTGTCAAAAATCGATAAAATCGGACCGATTACACTCCTAGCTTAGGCAAAATGTTTCGCTTCAAGCCTAGAAGCTTTTTTTCCCCCAATTCTTAAACGGTTGAATTTTTTCTTTCATTTCTTTCATCTTCCATAGACGCGTTTTATTAGTTTTTTTAATAGTTTTTTATTTGACTTTAGCTTATTATTATTATAAAAAAAAAAAAACTTTCATTTGACTTTAATTTCAAGTTTTTAAAAGATTTTATCTGTATAAAAGCTAAAAATGATTTTATCTATATAGTTCATAAGATTTAAATTATGGTGTTATCTACATATTGTAATTATGATCTTGAGACTCATTTTATTATGAACTCCAAAAATATGTATGAAGTTCCTATAAATATATTAAGTAGAGCTTGTCTAGTTGAAATTTGGAATTAAGAAAAATATTCTAATTTTTGCATTTCAAAAATTTGAAAATTGTATAATTGACTAGTGGTAGGAGTTATTAAGTAAATATTATATTTTATAATTTTAAATATTTAATATGTATTATTTAATAATTTAATAATTTTTAAAATGATTAAAAATTTTAAATTATATTATAAATAAGAAAACGTTTTTTTAAGCCTAAACTACGCCTAGATTCACTTAAACTCGTAAAACTTGAAGTTTCGACTCCATAACTAGCCATACTTTATACTTTTTATAACACTGATTAAATTAGATTAGTTTAATTTAATTTTAATTATAACTTAGACACTTGACTTGATAATTGATTACTACATTAGTTTTTATTGTATCTAGGTTAGAATAAAAATTGATATTAAATATTTAGTCTTTGTAAGACGATATTCAAAATTAAAATATTCACTTTATTACTTGTCATTATTCAAACACTTACTAAATCATATGAATGGGTGCAACATGTCCAAATGAATTTAATAAAGGGAAAATTACCAAAAAACTTGGCTTTTAATTATACATTTCAAATATCAAATCCTAAAACTATTCTTTTCACAAATCGGGGGTTAATTAATCTTTTAACTATTAATAATATTATTATAAAATTAAAATTTAATCAACATATTCAACTCTACCCATCCCATTTTCGTTCAAAACCCAGTTTCTAACTCATCTTCTCTTTCTTCCCTCCCCAGCTCTTCTCTCTCCATATCACCCTTTCCACCCAATATGATTTTAGAGGAGGTTCTAGGATGGTTGCAGCTTCTGGTGGTCCGATTAATCAACCTGATTCGAGTTGATTTTGGTGGTGGTGACTGTACTGGAGGTGGAGGAGGTGGGAATTTAGGTGTTGGGGGTGATTTGGGTGGCGAAGGTGAGTACATTTGTGGTGGTGGGGAAAAAATTGGTGGTAAAAGTGGACTTGGTTTAGGACTTGGTGGCTGAGATTTTATTGCACGCGAATTTTTTTCTTTAACAAGTTTTCCCCTCTGCTTTATATTATTTGTTACTCATCATTTTTTATTAATTAGTAAACAGCTTTATGAATCTTTCCGCCTTTTCCTAGACCTAAAGAAATATGAAAATGTATTGCTTGGTGGATCCAAATGCTATTATGTTTCCTTACGGTTGTATTTGCATTCAAAAACGTGCTGTGAACATGTAGTTGTGCTGATTTACATTTTGGTTGTGGTGGTGGTGCGGTGATATCGGTGGTGACTGGTTGTGATCAATTTTGTGCTAATTGTGACTTGTTCACATACAGTCACAATTAATACGGAATAGGTCACAGATAGTCACACTAAACACAAATTTGATCACAATTAGTCACAAATAACATAAGTCAGTAAATGTTGTATTTATGGTCGTGGATTTGAGTTGAAGATGGTAGCGGTGGTTTATTGAAGGTTATTCTGGTGAATTGTGGTGCTGATCTCTGGTGTGTGCAGATTTGTTTATGATAACCTTTTGTAATTAAAATTGTGTTGGTTGTGACCAATACTATACTAATTGTGACTTGATCACATACGATCATAGTTAAGATTGAATTGGTCACATATAGTCATATTAAACGCAAATTTGATCACAGTTAGTCACACTGAATACAAATTTGGTTTCAATTATTCACAGATAACGACTCGATTACATATAGTGACTTGAACATTTTTTGGGTTTCGTGGGTAGGTTTTGGGGCAGGGTTGGAACGGGTAGGATGAGATGGTTTCATGAACTGTGATGCAATTTTCAATTTTTAATTTCTGAAAAAAAAAAAATTGGAAGGTGGGGTGGTATTGTGTGAGGTCCGTGGGTGGGATCCACGGGACTGGGATGGTAGGGGTGAGATATTATTAATTGATATATTATTAATTTGGTAGGAGTGGGTGGAGATATATTGTTAAATGATTTGACAAGTTTGTTAGTTTTGAAATGTAATAGAACTAATCACGGGTCACCGATAAAAAAAAAAAAAAAAAAAAGTGGCCGAAAAAGTCGCTGTCCCAGGAGCTGCTGCCGGAGCGGTCACAATCGCCGAAATTGCTGCCGAAGTGGTGGAGAGAAGGTGGTGTAGTGAGGTGATAAGATAGGTGGATGAGATGGCATGAAGTGAAAATAATTAATGTATATTATAATTTAATATTTAATAAATTTATTTACCACCTGATTTTTGAAATAAATTAACAAGTTTGTTAATTTTAAAAAGTGATTCTTACAAGTAGGGTTTGTGTAGTGTTCCCTTTAATAAGTCATGTCCCTCCATAGTTCTGATTGTGATTTCACATGTTTTGGGGGTAAAATGCATTAGTGAATTGACAACTAATATTTTTCTCTTTCTTGAAAGACTTCATTACGATTTGGGTTAAATTCATTAATGCTCGCCTAATTTTATATTTAGTGTCATCATGACCACTTAATATTTCACCATGGCCACCTAATTTTATACTTAGTTTCATCATAGTCACTCAATTTGATTTTATTTCACCATGATCACCCAATTTCATATAACATTTCATCATGGTCATTGAACTTCTTTTCACTATTTTCATTAATTTTAAAAAGGGTAAAATTGTAACTTTACATTATATATATCAAAAAAATTATTTTAAAAAATGTTTTTAAATAACTTTTAATTTTATTTTATTTTTCCAATAAACTTTTTTAAAATAAGTTTTTATTTTATTTTATTTTTCTAAGTAACATTTTTTCTTAAATAACTTTTTAATTTATTTTATTTCTCTAATTAAACTTTTTATTTGATTTTTAAAACTTTTTTTATAATATAAGTTTTTTTTTTTAAAAAATGCTTTTTTCTAAAATAGTTTTTATTTTATTTTATTTTTTTAAGTAACATAATATAATTTTTTTTTAATTTTTTAATTTTATTTTTAAGCAACTTTTTTAAATAATTTTTTATTTTATTTTATTTTTAAATTTATTATGTATACATATAATGTGAAGTTATCGTTTTACCCTTTTTAAAATTAGTGAAAAAAAGTTGAGTGATCATGATGAGAAATTATATGAAATTAGGTGGCCATGATAAAACATTATATGAAATTGAGTAATCATTGTGGCACTAAATATAAAATTGAATGACCATAGTAAAATAGAATTAAATTGGATTATCATAATGACACTAAATATAAAGTTAGGCGGTCATTGATGGATTTAACGCGGATTTAACGCATTACGTTTTACATCCACCCTTTGGTTATTCAGCTCCAAGTTACCCATGAAAGCAGTCCACCAGCATTGGTTACCACGCCCCTTGGCCTATGATTTAGTAGCCCATTAACTCATAGGCCCAAAAGTAACAAAAATAGGATAATTTAGGCCTAACCCTATTATTTCCATGCTGACCTTGAAAAATCCGTCATTTTGCTTTATATTTCAAGGATCATATTGTGTATACATAATGATGTATACATAGTCTTACACCTCCCTCACATGAAGGGAACCTACACATAATAAAATATTTGTGGGCCCCTCTATGTGAGAGGAATGTAGTTTATTTGGTACACCATAAAGTGTACAAATAGATTAATTCTTATTTCAAAAACCAGGTTTTTATACGTTTCCTTGGTTTGATTTAATTTAAAAAGTCGATAAAAATCAAAAATCAAAGTAAATAATTAATTTTAACAACATATTTCCATAGGATCCAAAACTTTTTAAAATTTTTGAACTATTTATTATATCAAT
This sequence comes from Osmanthus fragrans, assembly GCA_019395295.1. Taxonomy (NCBI): domain Eukaryota; kingdom Viridiplantae; phylum Streptophyta; class Magnoliopsida; order Lamiales; family Oleaceae; genus Osmanthus; species Osmanthus fragrans. Next base: position 18,427,760 of record CM033343.1, on the reverse strand, counting down.
TTTTATCAAAATCTACTAAAAATTAAATTTTAGAAAAATCAAATATCAGCGCGCATTGATCCGCTTTCATTTTAATCTCGATTGTCAATCAATATTTTCAATCTTCAATCCAAGATTTTTAGTCAAAAGGTTTACATTCTTTATTTTGTAGTGTTGAATCATACATTCAATGTTCTGTTTGAAATACACTAATCAATAATTTCGAAATAGAAATAAAAAATGTATTACAATCAGTGTAACTTCAAAATGTTATTCTAGATTTTGCAAATCAATGATCATTGTAACTTGTGCGAATCATAACTTTTATTGTAAATAATATAGTCACTAGAGAATGACAAGTATACTCTACATTCGTAGTTATTATTATAATAATATTCCTATTTTTTCCTTATAAATATGATATTTTGATTCTCAATAAAATATATATAGTTCTATTGACTTATCTATTTTCTCTTATTTCTTACTCATTTATAACATGCTATCAGCATGATTCTGAAAATCAAAGTGAATTAAGTTAGAAGGTAACAATTTTTAATCAACAACTTTCATCATATTTTCAATTGAGAAGCAAATTGATTTCATCTTGTTTTTCATTGAACTAATTTACCGAACTTATCAAGATTTATTTCTTGTGACGTTCAAACATTTCGGGTGAGATTCTCAAGTCTTGTGATAAAAAAGTCAACATATTGTCGACGATTTGTTAGTTGCTTGGTTTAATATTTTTGAATCAATCTCAAAATTTTGATTTATTAGCTTTCTTGGGTTGTGACTCAATTTCGTGTGGTTTCATTTGCTACGTGTGTTCGCATCAAATTAAGAGTCCTAACACTAATTAAAGACTAAACGGTTATAAATTAAAATACAATACATAAATAAATTACTTTAATTGAATTAAAATCATGCATATTCAATCTTCATAAGTTACATTTTTGTTTATGCTGACAGTAGATTTGGAAAGAGCAATTCGATTAGAATTTTAACATGTAGCATAATAGCATTATTTTAAGATTTATAACAAGAGGAAGACAATATATTCTATTTTCACAAATCTCAATAATTTTTGTATAATCCTTAAGTAATTATTTGTCCATATTAAAGTTGTTGAAAGAAGGTGAGATGTAGTTATCAAGCCCAGCAATATTCCGCAGAGCGCTCAACGTCATTTGTTAATTGAGGCATATTTATTCCCTTCAACAATGATAGCCACGAGTGAGTACCATCATATCCTCTATCTTCATCCTAATTATTAAGGACATGTTTGGATTAACTTTTATTTTTATTTCTGTTTTTTTGTAGAAAAATTTTATGAGCAGGTCACTTCGATTCCCCTTGACCCATCAAAATACTTTAGAAATTTATCATAAAGGAACCAAGTGGAAGTACAAAGTGAACAGAGTTTATGTGACAGTCCAGATTTAACAGAATTGACTCAACTTGTCTTTAAGATGGAATTTGTTCCTTTGACTTAGTCTAGTAGGGTCATTGTGGGTTCAACGCAATTGGCTAACTTCGTGCTCAATTGAAAAATAGGTTGTTCTAGAGACCTACTTTATACATGTCTCTGCATGTGGCAGGTAGGTTCTTCCTAAAGTAAATTGGAAACCACTGATCATTGGTTGGGCCCATGCCGCTCGGCTTGTGGGCGGTTCGAGCTCGTCAAATGACGAATTCAAGCCTGAGCCGAACAAGCTCGGCTTCCACGGGTGAGCGGCTCGTGAGCTCATAAAAAATGTGAGGAAAAATGTAAAAAAAAATTTAAAAAAAAATTAAAAAGTTTCTTGAGCTTGTGAGCTTGGGCTCGTGGCAACCCTTGAGCATGAGCCGAGCTTGTGGGTAGATGGGTCGAGTGCCATCCCTAGGCCCATGTGTCTCTCTCTATTCATATAAAAATTTTATAAAGGCAATATTAGAGATATTCATAAGCTTTACATAAACATAAAAAATGCTTTTTCATTTTTAAATATCACTAACCTCTCTTATTTGAAGCATGATATTCACTCATGACTACTTTTAGTTATTTATTGTTTAAAATGAGATTGATATTTCCAAAATGTCCTTATGAAGGAATGATTTTTCGTATATTAATTGCAATTTAATTTGTTCTTTTAAATAATAAGAGCATTTCTAAGAGACTCTCTATTTTTAAAGAGTATATTCTACAATTTAAAGAATATCTACAAATTTAAAGAACAAAAATTTTAAAATGCTCCAATAGCCTCTTTATTTTTAATATTTAATTTTATCATTTTCAATATGTATTTATTATTATTTTTTTATTCTTTTATTTTTATTAGCTTTCCTCTAATAATTATATCACTTTATTTAATTAAGTCAATAAAATGTACATTGAAAGTTGAAATATTTGAAACATTAAATTATAGAGATGTGAGTTTGGCTCTCCAAACCCACTCTTTATTTAAAAAAGTTAAATTAAAGAGTCTCTTCGAGTAAGAGCATCTCTAAAATACTCTTTAAAAGTGGAATACTCTCTATTTTAAAGAGTCAATTTTTAAAATTTTACTCCAAGAGACTCTTCAATTTAACATTTTATAATAGAAAGTAGGTTTGGCTCTCCAAATTTGGAGAGAAAAATCCACCTCTCTATAATTTAATGTTTTAAAGATTCTACTTTCAATGCACAATTTATTGATTTAATTAAATATATTGATATAATTATTGGAGGAAAGATGATAAAAATAAAAGAATGAAAAAAAACAATAAATACACATTGTGAATGGTAAAATTAAATGTTAAAAATAAAGAGGCTATTGGAGTATTTTAAAAATTTTGCTCTTTAAATTTATAGATGCTCTTTAAATTATAGAATATGCTCTTTAAAAATAGAAAGTCTCTTGGAGATGCTCTAAAATTTTAAAGATTGACTCTTTAAAATAGAGAGCATTCCACTTTTAAAGAGTCTCTTGGAGATGCTCTAAGTTCATACTTAAAAACTTGATGCACACACAATTCTTAAATATGCATATTAATGAAAATGTCAACTTAAAACTTGTTGAGGAATTTGATAATAAATTATTAAAGCTTTTTAATTAATTGTGTACTACATATACGTAATTCAAATAGTAAATAATGCAAGTTTATCAATGAAATTACATTTATAAATTCATAAAGTACTAAAACAAAAATGTTACTATAACCATTTGTTTACAATTCTAGTATTGCTATATATATGAGTTAGTTCCTTAAACACAGGGGTGGAGTCAACACCCGGTGAGGGGGCACGATCGCGCATGCTGGCTCCATCGGAGTTTGCAATGGTCGTCGGCCCGTCAGGTGGAATTTACAGAGGCAATCAGTGGAAAAGTGGGAGGAATATGGAAAATTACTTTGCTGTTTTTGGGGCTTTTTTTTGTTTAAGTTTTGGGCATTTTGTTGGGCCTCTTTTTTTTAAATAAAATGAGCCCAAATCTCAATTATAAACCCACAATAAGTTGACAATCCAATTGAAAAAAGGGATTACATATGCAATTTTTCAAACCCTTCTTCTTCCTTGTGAGCGAGGCTACGATTGTGAACTCGGGCAACCGACAACCGAACACTGATGCAATGACTATTGACGTCGCCGGTGAGCACGACACTGGCCTCTCCGTCTCTATTAGACTGCCACTATCTCCAAGCTCCAGCCCTCCGTCTCTTTCTGTAACAGTAACTGGTAAGTCCGACGACCTTTTTTTTTCTTTTTTGATATGTTAGCTTATCTTGTTCTGCTAGAGAGAGAGAAAAGGAGAGAGATTTATTGGGATTGTGAGAAGTTGGTTAATATGGTTTTGGTAAGATTGGTACATTTATATGATAAGTGGGCGTGTACGAAATTTTGAATATGACATCATTAGGATAATTTTTCCATTTCCATTTCCATTTTTATACAATATGCTGCTAATAAGATAGATGAAAGGGAGATATATGCACATTAGTATTGATTGCGTGTAGAAGGTGGCAAGAGATTGGATCAAAGGTCTTTGTTTGGACGGCGTGGCAGAGGCACCAAGTTTTTACGCCGACCCTCTACTGCTAGAGTGTGCCCTAAAGTTTTTCGAATAATATTTTATCTAAAAATTTATATTTCAAAGCATAAATATATTTATTTTGAATTTTGAATTAAATGCAAGTTGTCAATTTTGGTTGAACGATGGTAAAACGAAAATTTGCGCATTTTTCTACTATAAATATGATGCTGGGTTGAAGTAGTATAGTTGAACAATTTGTTGATGAAAACTTCCAAATTTCCCCATTAGATCTCCACATGCCAGAAATAGTTAATCTATATTTTGCTTCCTTAGAAATCAAGTTTGTTTCTATCCATAATATTTTTATTAAAAAATCCGTAAGCCAACAATACACAATTTATCTTCTCAATATCTGGATTCGTCATTGCTTATTAGTTATTATGAATGTGACCATGTAAGAGAAGTAAGTAGAAGAATGTATAGTACTTAGAAGAAAGGTATTAAGTGACTAAGTGAGACTGTGGTCTGTCTATGAGAGAAGAAAATAGAAGAATGCAATTGAATAAGGGGAAGAAATAAAAAGGCAAATATTAGAATCAATTTTAATCCAAATATAAGAGATAATAAGAAAAATATTAATAGACATCGTTACAACGATCGTTGATTGTTGACGGTCAATAGTCAACGGTCCGTTCTAGTTGAACTTAGATCCTGGATTCGCTACTGCTTAAACATCCTCAAAATTAATATTGAACGATGACAACTTTATATATAAGAATGTTAAGTTAATCTAATATATTAATCATTACCATAACTCAAACAAATATTATCTCATTTGGTCATTTTCTACACTTCAAAACAATTTCGCCATAAAATTTTCATTACAATCTATGTCCATTCTTGTTTCAAATTTTTATTTTGCACGATATTTATGTGGCTTCTTGAGAAATATGTTAACGTATTGTGCACAAAACATTCAAATCGTTCTTTTTATTTGTTTTGTTTAAAAAAAATGACTCTTAAAATTGTTATTTTTTATCATAATTAACCATAAGTTCTACTTCTTAATTTAAATCGATATCATCAATAAATAAAATATATATTATTTTTTCTCGTAATTTGTGTTACTAACACACAAATTTGTAATAGTTTATGATTGTGGTAATTAGCACAAAACGTTCTTATCTTTCAATGTTATGGTGCAAAACGTCTCTACCTTTCATTTTTTGACATTTTTACTCATATTTTCACATTTTATTGCGAAAATCATCATTTCATCCAATTCCTTATGTAAAATGACAAATATATCCTCCTATTTGAATAAAAAAAATCGAAGAATAAATTACAATTATACTAAAATGCAAATAAATCCAAATAAAATACTAAAAGGATAATTGACACAAAACATCAGTACTTTTCAATATTATTGTGCAAAACGTCTATACATTTCATTTTTGGCACTTAAATCCTTATTTTCACATTTTACTTCGAAAATCATCATTTTCATCCATTTCTCAATTAAAAGCTGCAAAATAACAAATATACCCCCCTCTTTAAATAAAATAAAAATAAAGAACAAATTTCAACTATACTTCCAAAATGTTCAAAAAAAAAAAAAGTATAAAATATATTTCAAATACATAATTAAAAATTAAAAAAACCACTTTTTTTTATTATTTATTTGAAAATTATTTGTATTGTTTTTGAAAATTTTGTGAGTATGTAGCAATTTGTTCTTTATTTATATTTTCTTTATTTTTGTTTATTTAAGAAGATTGTATATTTGTCATTTTACAGCGTTTAATTGAAAAAATTGATTAAAATAATGATTTTCGAAATGAAATGTAAAAATGTGGGTGAAAATATCAGAAATGAAAGGTATGAACGTTTTGCACAACAATATTGACAGGTAAGGACGTTTTGTGCTAATTACCTTTATCATAATTTATTTGGACTTATTTGCACTTTTTATAAAATTTTGGGAGTATGAGTACATTTTGTTATTTAATTTTCCTTTTTTTTTATTTAAATAAGAAGGTATATTTGTCATTGTATATGAGAATTTGATAAAAATAATGATTTCTTCAATGAAAAGGTGAATATAGGAGTGAAAATGTCAAAAAATGAAATGTATGGACGTTTTACATAATAACATTGAAAGATAGGGACGTTTTGTGCTAATTACCCTTTATGATTGTTATTCTATAATTTTTAATGAAGAAGTTTATAACTGTAGAAAAATCTATATTTTTCTTCACATGGACAATTGAGGTACATCAACTTCATTTTAGATAAGATATGACTTAAAAAGGAGTATCATACTTAAAACTATAAATATATAAAATTAGTTATATTTTTTAAAATGTGAGAGTATATTTTTTATATTGTTATAGAGCTCATGAATGTCTCTAATATTATCTCTATTTTATATCACAACCCCCAACATCTTCGATATTTTTTTTTTTCAAACACATAATTAAAAAAACCTTACCTATAAATTTAGAATTTAGTCTCACTATTATACAAAATGTATAAAAACAATCTCATTGCCTTCTCTGATCTACATCAATCAAATAGACATTTAGACCCAACAAATTAATTTCAAATCGCTTTAAGATTGAATGAATTCAAATCAAATTAGACCGACTTCCTAATAATTTTAAAAGAGGGTGTAGCTTAGCCATACACAACATTAAACATGGTTAAACAATATAACAAATAAAATTTAGTTTTTTTTTTTTAATCTTAATTTTTGTTCATCATAATTCAGTTCACTTTGGCGAGACCTAAAAAGAGGTGTTGGAGTTGTGTCTATCCGACGTTAAATGTCAGCACCGAAAAGGACAAAAGTGGAGGAGGCAAGCAGGGCCTAATTAGCCCACTAATGAACAGTAAAAATATGTGCAAACAAACATCTCTCTATTGCCTTTCCAACTTAAAACGACCAGTCTTTGGTCGTTTCTTAATTGTCATTACTACTACTACTTTGATTCGCATTAGTTACATCAATTTAAGTTAATAATATATTTGTGCATTAATTTGGTAATAAATTTTCAGAAAACCCAATGATATCTTGTACATCGTCAGGATATATGTATTCTCTTTATAAAACGTTATTATTAATATATTACATAATTGTATATGTTTATTAGTGAATGACTATTATATCCCCGTAGCTCTAATTATTATGACTATTTTATTCTTTGAAATCTTAATTCTTTCTTATAAATATTGGACTTTGGTTTTTAATGAAATACATACAAATCTATTGACTTCTCTACTTTTTTTTTTCTCTCCTTTTTTTTTTTTGTATTTTATAATATGTTATTAGCATGAAGTTCTAGTAAATTGAGTTAGCAAAATTTATTTCTTTGTCTGCTTATAAATCTCTAGCCAGTTGGGGTGAAAATAATGTATTTCGATCAAAGAAAGACAAGAAGTTATAGCCAATTGAGTTTACAAAGAAACTCTTCTTTTCTACTTTAAAAATTGTCAGTATTCTCTTAACTTTAAATTACATAACAAAGAGGTATAGTTATTCAATCGGATTATGTCGATTTGACTATACTAATTTATGATAGATAAACATTTACTTGAATATAATTCTTTTGTTCAATATTTAGAAAAAAAAAAATTTATTATTATTCTGAAAGGAAACAGTTTAAATCATTCTAGAAGAATATTGTACTATTGTTTGAAAATGAATATGATATTTGTATTATTTTATTGCTCCAGGAAAAAGCACATATTCATACCTAAAAATATCTAATAACATTTCAGAAGAATATTGAAGCATTGCTTGAAAAGGAATATGATATTTGTATCTAAATCAATATTTCAAAAGAATATTGTAGCATTGTTGGAAGGGGAATATCATATTTGTATTATTTTGTTGCTTTTGAAAAAGCACAAATTCTTACATAACAATATCTTAATAATAATATTGTATACTTTTGAAAATATATAGTATTTATGCATATCATATTCTAAACGAATTTCATATCGATGTTCTTGGTGAAACATGACATTACAATTTTAACATTCTAGAAGAACATTAATCCATTGCTCTTGAAGAAATAATAGTAACATCATTTTTGTGTATTTTGTGTTAGTTTATTTAAACATGTTGTCTGTACATATTCATTTATAAGCAGACATGAGAAATTATGTATTTTGTGTTAGTTTATTTCAACATGTTGTCTGTACATATTCAAACAAGGACGAGATTGGAGACATTATTGAAAATAATGAATCAAAACACGACCATAAACCGTGGTTAGAACTTACATTATCCTCACGTGTTTTGTTGTGATTTAAATTTTGTATCAAATGTATTCTAGATTGAACTTATCATTTTGTCTCCAACATGTTAGACACACACACACACACACACACACATACTGATCTAATTTCTTGCCTTGATAAAAACTTTCCACTGCTGATACGATGGTTCTCTTTGTCACATCAGCGGTGAAAATTTTTTATTCAACTCATTGAGGGTGGGAAATCAATTACACACACAAGAATTTGACTGAACACCGAATTGAGAAAAGTAAGTCAACTTGCTGTTGATTATAGGTGATCGACTAGCCAATAAAGTCAGTCGACGTTTGGACCATCAGGTTGCATTTCTTCAATCAAGTCACTACCGATGAGTCAACCGTTCATCCTTCAACACATTTGCAATCAGAGTCCCAGCTCCGATCAAAACTCGAGATTTTACGGATTTATGATAATGTACCATCCAATTAATTACTTTGTCATTACATATAAATGAATATCTCTGTTTTTTAAACTTTACCACAAGGCATTTATGGGGGAAAAACAAGGGAGTTATACTTACCGTCCTTTCACAAAACCCTTGCAAATATGTACATTATACTTACGGTCCTTAAATTTTTTTTTCATGGTAGCTGTGGTTTAATATCAATGACCCCGAAAGTTATGAAGTTTGAGTTTCAATGTTTCCATAAAATATAAAATAAGAAAACTTTAGCGACATGGACTAATGGTAGAACGACGATTAGATAGTTGTGAGTTGTGACATAATTTATGTACACATAAAAATGTTGCCATTCATATAAGTAATATGATTTTAATGAAATATGCTAAGAGTATAAAATATGCTCTTTATTTTAAATAGTTAGTATTTAAAAATAAATATCAAAAGACGAGTATTTTAACTTTTTAATAAAAGAGGCTCAATCTCTATTCTCATTTTGTAATGATTATTAAATAAGCTATAAATTTCAATACTCATTAATTATTCAATTAATATTTATATTGATTAATCATTGATATAAAAAAAATATGCTAAATAAAAAATGACGATAACTTTCAATAAATATAAATATGAACTAAATGGAGTGGTGAGAAAAACTCAACTTGTAAATAGGAATTAACCACTTCGCTGCATCGTTGTCATATGCTTGAATTCAAGGAATATTGCGCAAAAAAAAAAATAATAATAAAATAAAATAAAATGATAACGCTATTAACACCACTTTTTTTCTTTTGTTGCACTCATTTTAATTTAATTCAAAGTTTTCAATCTTTAGCTTTTGTTGTACTTATTTAAAAACTTTTTTTTATCCCATTCTTATTGTTGGGTTTTGATACCCAATAAATCTTGGGTTATGATGTTAACGTGAGATTATATATTTCATAGGCTTATGTCGATAAATGAAATATATACCAAGAAACCAAGTCTAATGGTTCTATCCGACCCAATTGTATTCCATTTTGGATGACTTGAAATCTTGGCTCGTTTAGCTTCTATTATTGGTCCAATTTAAAGCCTAAACATAGACTACTTATAAAGTAAAAACCCTGGTCATTTAGTAGTGTGATTTGTGTGTGAAATAAGGTGAAAAACGTGTGTAATTAGAGAAGAAAAGGTGACTGCATAGAAGAGTGAAAAACTGGCCAGCTTGGTGCCAAAAACTAGTGGACTTCCTTTGTGGTCTTTGTTTCTTCCTTGTCTTCCTTTGTGGTGTTTTCTACTTGCCTTTGTGGCTACAAATCAACACAATTTTCTTATCCTTTATGGGTGAGATTGAGAAACAACCGAAGTGAATATATTGGTTGTGGATCGGAGTCGGTTGGATTGGTTGTTGGTAGAGAAATGTATGTTGAATTGAGCCCCAAAAATATCGTTTTGACTATCCTTGGAGCAAGCTTCCACGACAAATGGTATCAGAGCTTCAAGGTGGTGGATGTGGTTTGTGAAACTAACCAAAAATCGTCCAAAGATTCGACAGAAACTAAGCAGAAATATAGATCGAAAAACTGTCCAAAAACTACCCAAAATCCAAGGTTGTTTTCACAAGTTTCGGCCAATCCAAAAGGCATTTACTGAAATAGAGACCACCGGTATGACGTGCAGGTGGAGACAAACCAGGGTGACCGGCGCGTGAGTCTGAATGGTGGCGCGTATGGCGGCGAGCAAAGAGATTGGTGGCATGGATTTGCTTTTGGGCTTTACCCCAAAAGGCCTCATACCAATGGAGATATATTTTCACACTTATAAACCCATTATTCTCCCCATTTTTATCCGATGTGGGACTTTGGTCGCATATCCAACAATCCTCCCCTCGAACAAAGGACCACCGAGCCTCTCCTCAAACGATCATCTATCCGTCAATTTTCCTCACCAAGAGCTTGCTCTATCCAGATCAACTCCTCTCCACCGCGTTTGGACACACGCCTTACGTGAAGCATCCGGAGCACACCGCCTGTCCATAGAGCTCATCAACGGATCCCATCGCGATCTGACATTTTTGTGTTGTTAGTTTTTTGTTTCAGGTTATACAGTGAAGACTGGATGATTTTGTTCTTCGCGTATTTGGGATTTAGATCGTGGTTGGTTGATTCATGTGATTGTTGGAGACTTTAGGATGAATAGTGGTGGTGTTAAAGTGATAAATTTGCATCTCTTGTAATTTACGGATTCAGATTGGTCCGCTCTAATAAATTGGCTTATCTCAATTTTAAATTTCAGTATTAGCACGCCATCGTGTGCGGTGACATTATGTTTGGGGTTACCGTGAATGGGTAACCATTGCTAGAAATTTAGGAATTATTTGCTCTATTTGAAGTGTTGAATTTTATCACATGTTGGTAATTGAATTTGTGCTCTAACTGTTATCTAGTCACTGTGTGAGACTATATTGCGTGAGAATTTGATTTTTTTGTTAATATACCTTCGTGTTGCATTGATTATAATGTTAGAACACCTGAACTTGACCCGTTCGAACATTCCATTGATCTAAGATCGCGAATCTTACGAAATCATGAGATTTAGAACGGTATATATTGTGGCCTTAGGATTGTTTTGTGTAACTGAATTGTATGCTTTGGTTTTTCTGTTTTCTAAAAATGTCTTCACATTTTGAAGTTGGAAATTTCAACGGGAAAGAGGATTTTTCAATTTGGCAACAAAAGATGAAGGAGATTTTAGTTCAATAAAAGGTTTCTAAATCATAGATGACAAATTTCCTGCAAATTTGATAGAAGCACAAAAAAAAAGGAGTATGATGAACTTACTTATACTTCAATTATTTTACATTTATCTGAACTGTTTTGAGGAAAGTTGAAAAACTTGACTCCACAAAAGAATTTTGGCAAAAGTTGGAGGACTTATTTTTTTCTTAAATCCACTCTTAATAAATTATACTTACTTGAACGATTTTTTCGTTTTAAAATGGATCATTCAAAGGATCTTGATGACAACTTGGATATTTTTAACAAACTTGTGCAAAATATTGTTAATTGTGATGAGAAGGTATCTGAAACTCATAAGGTCATTATTTTGCTTAATTCCATGTTTCATTCATATAGAGATGTTAAAAACGCAATTAAGTGTGGTAGGGACATCTTAACACTCGAGATTATCATAGATTCCCTTAAGAGTAAGAAAATGGAGATTAAAGTTGAAAAGGAAGATAAGAGGAGTGGTGAGTTATATATAATGAGTAGAATGAAATTTAAGTAAATGAATTTGGGTAGAGCTCAAGAGAGTAGCGATTCAAGTAGTAGCTCGAGTGATGAAGGTGGTAAGATGAAGGGTAATGGATGAGACAAGTCTAGTGGCAGACGATGTTGCAGCTGTGGTAAGTTTGGACACTTTATTAAGGATTGTCCCAAAAAGAAGGATAAACAGAAGGATAAGATGAGATGTGAGGCGAATTTGGCTATAGGATCGAGTGATGACCCTATTTAAACCGAGTTACTGCATTACATTTGTGTGTAATCTTTTTTGCATGTGTGTGTTTGCTTAATTCTATTGCATGATTATATGTTGCATTTCAATGTGTTTGATATGTGCATTTGCATTATTGTGAAGCAATCTGATTACTAGGTATAATTGTTTGCATGCATAGTGAGTTAAGATGCATTAGTAGTGTGTTGGATGTCTATTGGTGATGTGAAGTATAGATGCCTATGAGTATATTGTGGTTTGTACCGGGAGATGTAGATTGTGACATTTGGATCACTAGTGGATATGTGATTAAATGTCTGGAATTTATTATCTGTAAAGAAAACCTGATCAGGTAGAGTGTGAGAGAAACACTTCTATCACTTATGTTAGGTTGAGACCCATTATCTACGTAGGTTAGGAGAAGTGATGTAGTGATAGAGGATTATCCCGAGGACTTAGGATCTATTGTGGTTTACCAGTTAGACATAAGTTGAGTGATCAGTCTAGTAGCATGATGGGCGATAAGAGGAGATATGTGTTCTCGAGGTATGAGCAATACGGAATGTGATAAGATAAGTGTGGTGAGATCTTTTTTCGTAGGGCTATTTATGCATTTGTTGCATATGCATTGGCCGTGTATTTGATTGACTTGATGTTAATCTGTTGTTCTATGTGAACGTGATTTTGGAAAGATCTGTGTGTTATTCTATATTATATCTTCATCGCGAGTTTATTTGCTCTTAACTGAATGCTGTGAATATTTGCTTTTACTTGAGTGTTCTTGACATTAGCCCTAGTGAGTATATAGATCAGGTATGGTATGTTTCAGGTTGAAAACACGAGGTAAGGTCTGTGATATCAATTTTATTGGTTACTTTGATTATGCAAGTATTAACTGTGTGTTTTGATTGCTTGCAGATTTATTAGGAATTTAAGGTCGAGATTTGTTGAGTTTTAATACCTAATAAATCCCGGGCTATGATATTAACGTGAGATTATATATTTTATAGGCCTATGCCAATGAATGAAATACGTACCAACAACCAAGTCCAATGGCTCTATTCGGCCCAATTGTATTCCATTTTGGATGGCTTGAATTTTGGCCCGTTTAGCCTCTTTTATTAGTCCAACTTAAAGCCTAAACCTAGCCAACTTATAAGGTAAAAATCCTAGCCATTTAGGAGTGTGATTTGTCTGTGCAATAAAGTGAAAAACGTGTGTAATTAGAGAAGAAAAAGGGCAGCCATTGGAGAGTGAAAAATCAGCCAACTTGGTGCCAGACACTGGTTGACTTCCTTTGTGGTCTTTGTGTCTCTTCCTTTTCTTCCTTTGTGGTATTTTTCCTTGCCTTTGTGGCTACAAATCATCAATATTATCTTATTCTTTGTGTGTGAGATTGAGAAGCAACCGGGCTGAATAAATTGGTTGTGGATCAGAGCCAGTTGGATTGGTTGTTGGTAGAGAAATGTACGTTGAATTGAGCCCAAAAAACATCGTTTTAACTACCTTTGGAGCAAGCTTCCGCGACACTTATTCCTTATTTTTCATTAATTATTGTACCCAATTTATGTGATGGTTTACATCTCGTATTCAATTGGTCACTTGTGTTAATTAGCAAATTTCTAAGTTTGTAATTGGTAATTTTCGTATCAAAATTAAGAGTTAATTGAGTTGTAATTAAGTAAAAAACATAGTTATTTGAGTTGTAATTAAATTCCAAAAGAGTTGATGTTTATAGAGTCCTAAAAAGAGTTAAAGAAATTTAAGAAAATAAAAAAAAGATCGCTCACTGGCTGCACATTGCGCTCAAAACGGGAAGGTTGCCGCTCAAGCGGCGGACCGGCCATCAAGTTTTCGAATTTGCACAAAACAACTATTTTTCAATCATATTTTACCCCCAAACACCACCTATTATAAATATACAGTCATAGGAATGCCAAAATGTGTGTTAAATCATAATTTCATTATAAAGATAACATTATTTAAGATCCAAAACACATTTCATTGATCTCTCGAATGTTCATATATTCATCCCTAATATTGTTCCAATATTGATTGAGCCTTTTATTTAGTCAGGAGAATAATCTTTGAAGAACGAATTCATATTCCAGTATCTCTTGCCTCAATCAACAAATCAAAAAACAAAAAAAGATATTTGATCAAACACTAAACAAAATCCTACGTTCGCCTATAAGCCTTCAGAGTTCTCAAATTTGGAGAAGATGCGCTTGGAGTTCCAACGCTCTAGAACGAGGCTTATTCTTGGTGATTCAGTGGAGAGAAAAGTGACCTAAAGTTCGAAGAAGTGCAAGCGTGCACAACCAAATGAGTTCCTTGATGATTTACAAATTTGGTGATCAGAGTCAGCTAAAGGTAAACAATGTCTGGATTACTTGTAAGTTAACTTTTCTAATGGATCATTTTGGTAAGGTTTGCTCGGAGGTTTTTTTTTTTTTATTCTGTGAAGAGTTCTTAAAATGATTTTCCTCCGTCATAAATTCTTGGTGTTCTTTACTTTATTTTTATTGCTTTAAATTCGATGGTTTAAATTGCTTGATTGACACGTGTGTTTAATTTGATTAATGATTATCTAGAGACATTAATAAGGGGCTTCTTGTTATAATTTTGATTCCGCATTCGGGTCTACACTATATAGCTAATTTACTAATTTAACTTTCCATTTTGAAAAGAGGGATATATATTATGTCACACTTTTAGGTCTTTTTATGTCTTGCAATCAAACTTTTGGACCGAATTCGTCATAAACAACAAAATGTACTAGTTAATAAAATGTTGTTGTAAGAATATGACAAAAATGTTTGAAATGTAGTGTGATAATGAGAATTTAAAAAAAAATTAAGCACTTCTAATACAATAAAAATTATTACAACAATAAAAAAACTACATTGACAATATATCCTCAGAACTGAAAAAGACACTTTTGTTCAACTCGAACTATTTCATTATATAATTATATATTCTTTGATTCAACTTTTCTATATTAATTCTTTAAAATATGATATCATGATCAATGATGTCCCTTTACCAAAAGAGAGAAAGTAACTCAAAAGAAAAAGGAGAACGTAATTGACAATTGGAAGGATCCAATGCGGTTGACTGAATAAGTCAATTGAGTAGACTTGCATATAAAGAATTTTCTGATTATAATTTGACTTACATAAGTCCTTGTTGATTAAAAGAAAAATAAATTTATTGTAAATAAAGTAATTTTTATAAATGATTTTTATATCCCCGCAATTCTAATTATTATGAATGTTGTATTTTTTATAACCACAATTCTTCCCTATAAATATGAGATTTTTGTTTCTGATAAAACACACAAGTCTATTAACTTCTTTGTTCTTATCTTTTTAGTTTATAACAAAATTATAGATTTTGGCGAAGTTGTAGTAGTTTGTCTTTGTACTCATAAATTTACATATAAGTTAATCTATTAAACTTAGCCAAACATGCTCTAAATAGGGACAACTAATAATTTTTTTTAATAACCAAGAATGGAAGTGATAAATTCATGTACTAATCCCATTGACAAAAGGGGAAACTAGAAAAAAAAAAATGAAGTGCAAATATATCTAACTCCCAAATTCTAACAATCAATTTAAATGAAAATGTTTTTTAATAATTTTATTTATTTTTATTCTCTTTGGATTTCCAAACACAATCTCTCATCCAAAGTTTTTTAAAGAGCGCGACTCTACAATTAAATGAATAAATCATTTGATGTTATATAATTGTCACTCGTAGATTGATATTTGACACCAATGATAATGAACAAAATTACTCATTTTCACGTGTAAAAAGCACTAGTTTAAGAACTCGTTTGACATAATTTTTAATTTTTTTTTGTAGAAGAGCTTTCGAAAAAAATTACCTTATTTTTTATTTTAAAATTAATTTTCAAAAGAGTTTTTATTTTGAAAATATTTTTAGAGGATGCTACATTATTAGTTCTTCTAAAACATCTTTTAATTAAAAAAAATTACTTTTATAAAGTTAACAAATCAATTTAAAATCACATTTTGAGTCTCAAAAGCTTTTTAGATTTTTCAAAAGTCACATCAAACCAACTCCAACTCTACAGTGCGGTTCACGAGGGTCATCGTTAACGTTACGCTCTCTGTCTATAAAGAAATGAACAGCATTGTCTTTCTCTCTCCTCTCTCTCTCTCACACACACACGCGCGCGCGCGCGCACACACAGACACAGACACTCCTCAGTGTCGGTCAGTAGTTTAGTAAATTGACGCAACTGACGCTCTCTCAATTCTTTTCTAGCTTATAATCACTGAACAAAACTCACAAAATACTGTCTACATTTTTTCTTCTGATCTGTAAATTGAATTCCATTGCGTGAATCTTTGACAAAAGAATGGTGTTTTTATCACCCTCCAGTTCCAATTCCTCCGATTACTGCAGTTTCAACATTGCAACAAGCTCAGGTTTCGCCTCTCAAGTTCAGCATTCTTGACAAAATCCATACAAAACCCAGAAATTTTCCAAAAAGAGAACAAAACCTTTCTGGGATTCTCAGAATGTTTCGAGGTAATATATGTTTCTCATAGTTTTCCCCTTCAAACGCGTTTCTTTTCTTTTCCTTTTTTTTGGTCCGATGTTTGTGTTTCTTCTTCATTTTCTTTTTCGATTTAACTGAGATTCAAGTACAAGAATGTTAACAGCAGATCTGAGTGTGTTAAGTTTGTACATTTTAGAGGCTGTAGATTCTTTTCTTCTTTTGCACAAAAATCTGAGCACATATTTATTGCTTTTGCTGAACAAGATTGTACTGGTGGGAATTTTACATTCTAATGAATGCCGATGATGCAAGTTTAGGGTTCTTAGTTACAGTGAAATAATGTGAATTCGGTGAAGCTTTAACAGCTTCTCAACTACCCAAAATTCCATTTTTACTTTACCATGAAAATGAAAATGTTTCCTTGTTCTGATTTTTTTTTCCTCTATTAATTTAGCATCTCGGATCAAATTTTTATATTTTCAACAAATTAAAGAATGGCTTTTTTTCTTTCTCCGAATTTTTCATCAAGTAGGCATCAAGGGTTGAGTTTTGTATTTTTAGGAAATAAGATTTTGGGCTAATTAATAACAAACTTCTGCAGCTAAAAAAATGTATAACCTGAGCTGTAGGCTATAACGCTGGCTGCAACTTATAATCCACTTCCTTAAAATAAGAATTTTTTTTTTTTTATTACTTTACTGTACTTGAAGATTATAGAGAAAGGTTCCATACCTTTGCACTTTCCTTTTCCATGATGCCTTTATTACCTTATTCTTTTTTGCAAAAAAGAAAAAGAAAAATGGAAGCTGTTTTCAAATAATGGCTGTCAAGTGTCTACCTGCTTTATTTTTTCTGTGGAAATAGGAGAGAGGACTCGATTTTAAAAATTCATGCATTATGTTTCAATTTTCAAATTCTTACCGGTGGAACCTAGAAAATCCTTTTTCCAGCTCTGGTGGCATATTGTTAATTGCCTAATTGCATTTTTTAATCTAGAATAATTTTAAATCCCTAAGAATGAATTATTAGCTGCTGTGGAAAATGCTTAAATTTTGATTGGAAGAAAAAAGTCCAAGTACCTTTCTGAAGGAACAAGATTTTTTTTGTTGGTAATAATCTGATATAATTTGAAAGTCATTTTGTTTTTCTGAGATTTTTTGATGGATAGATTAATCCAAAAACAAAAAAAGGTGTAGATGCTTCCAGTTTGAAACCAAAAGCTTATGAAATCTGCTGTTCATTTCAAAATAGCATGAAAATCATTGATTTTTTTAATTTTAATTTTAATTTTTGTGATTAATGGATTCTGTGGTACTAAGATCCATTTCCGCATTATTGTCTTCGTATTTCCTAACTTTTGCTTTCGAAATTTGATGAGATTTTCAGCTTTATAAACAAAAATATTGTTTTCATTTGCGTGTAACTGGATATTATTTTACCTGCAGAAGTTTTGTTTCTATTTCGTGCTTTTTGTGAATACTTATCAGAGCAATTGCTGTTGCATGTTTTTCAAATTAATACTCTATGATTTACCTTTGTTTTATTATTGTCTTTTGGTGCGCATTTTATGTTTGGATAGTCTAACGAAGTTTTGTTGTCTCTGTAATTCCTTCAGAATAACTGCGATACCTGCAGCAATTTTACGTTCATGTCCCAGTGGATTGCGTCATGAAACTCTACTCCAACCATATATTTCTTCCTTTCTTCATTGTCACCTTGAGTCTTTTTCCTCTGGCTCTTGGTGACTTGAACTCTGATAAACAAGCCCTTCTAGCATTTGCTGCTGCTGTGCCACATGGTAGGAGGCTTGACTGGAATCCTGCTACCCCAGTCTGCAATTCTTGGATCGGAGTCACTTGTACCCCGGATGCTAACAATGTGATTTATCTTCGCCTTCCTGGTATTGGACTTGCGGGTCCAATTCCCGATAACACCCTCGGAAAGTTGGACGCTTTGAGGATTCTCAGTCTTCGCTCCAATCTCCTCAGCGGTAATCTGCCTCCTGATATTCTTTCACTTCCCTCTCTCCGTTTGCTCGTCCTCCAACGTAATAACTTCTCCGGTGTTATTCCAACGACCTTTCCCCCTCAACTTACTGTCTTGGACCTCTCATTCAATTCATTTCAGGGAAAAATTCCCCAAACAATTCAGAATTTGACTCAACTTACTGCTTTGAGCCTTCAGAACAATTCTCTTTCTGGATCAATTCCCTATCTAGCCCCACAACTCAAACGTTTGAACCTAAGCAACAACCATCTTAATGGCTCTATACCTTCGTCTCTACAGAAGTTCCCAAATTCTTCATTCACTGGTAATTCCTTATGTGGACCACCACTAGATTCTTGTTCACTTTCTCTTCCGCCTGCTCCTTCCCCGAGCTTTTTTCCACCTTCCTCCAATGTCCCTCAGAAGCGAAGTTCTAAGAAAAAACTTGCTTTAGGAGCTATTATTGCTATTGCAGTTGGAGGGTCTGTAGTGCTGTTTCTTATAGCGCTAGTTTTATTCCTGTGCTACTTTAAGAGAAAGCAAAGTGATGACAGTCCGGTGCCAAAAGTTAAGCCTTCTGGTGGCGGGAGTCGAGAAAAACCAAGCGAGGAGTTTGGCAGTGGTGTGCAAGAGCCCGAGAAGAACAAGTTGGTTTTCTTCGAAGGCTCTTCTTACAACTTCGATCTCGAGGACTTGTTACGGGCCTCTGCTGAAGTTCTTGGAAAGGGTAGTTTTGGGACAGCATACAAGGCAGTCTTAGAGGAGTCGACAACAGTGGTCGTGAAAAGGTTGAAGGAGGTAATTGTGGGGAAGAAAGACTTCGAACAGCAGATGGAAATAATTGGGAGGGTTGGCCAGCATCCCAATGTTGTACCTTTACGGGCTTATTACTACTCCAAGGACGAGAAGCTCCTAGTCTATGATTATTTTTCAAATGGCAGCTTGGCAACTCTGTTGCACGGTATGCAATATTCTACCTCGTTCCTTTTGTTTCTTCTACCTTTCTTGATTATTCTTGCTTTTCATTTAGCATGTTGATTACTCTTGAAGATGGAGTTTCTGTTAGTGAACCGTTCAATTACTCTGATATTAAATAGTTGAACAAGAATAATGATCATCACGAGTCAAAAATAATATAAACAAGAGAAAAAAAATTACCAATTGGAAAACAGTAGAAAAACCATCGGAAGAGAATGGGAAAACTAAGACTAACTTCAAATGCAGCATTACTTTGGTGGTTGAATGTACAAATTAAAACCATAGATCATAATTATCTTGCTTGTGTTGGAAAATCCTATTTTACAATGCGATTGCATATGAGAAATAATTTCTCTGTAGTGCAAGTTTAGAGCTTCTTAATATATTAGGCTGGGCGAGAATTCAATATATGGCCTTTCGAAAGACAACAAACTCGTAACTTGGAAACAAGCAAACTTATCTATCATCCATTTTTGTATGTCGTACTTTAGATTCTTGCTCTACTCTGTTGCCAGAAGAATGAATCTTTTTCAACTTATATTTGCTCAATTTCATTTCAACAGGAAACAAGATCACCGGGAGAACACCTCTAGATTGGGCTACAAGAGTCAAAATATCCCTAGGAGCAGCTAGGGGCATTGCTCATATCCATTCTGTGGGTGGTGCTAAATTTACTCATGGAAACATCAAGGCATCAAACGTCCTCTTGAATCAAGATCTAGATGGTTGTGTATCGGATCTGGGGTTAGCCCCTCTCATGAACACTCCTGCCACTTCATCTCGGCAGGCAGGATACCGTGCTCCCGAGGTAATCGAAACTCGGAAACATACTTACAAATCAGATGTGTATAGCTTTGGTATCGTACTACTTGAAATGCTTACTGGAAAACAACCTATTCAATCACCGGGACGAGATGATATTGTGGATCTCCCGAGGTGGGTTCAGTCAGTTGTCAGGGAAGAATGGACGGCTGAAGTTTTCGACGTTGAGTTAATGAGGTTCCAAAACACCGAAGAAGAGATGGTGCAGATGCTGCAAATCGCCATGGCATGTGTTGCAAAGGTTCCGGACATGCGACCAAACATGGATGAAGTCATTAAAATGATCGAACAAGTCCGAGTATCCAACTCGGAGAATCGACAATCTTCAGAAGAGAATAAATCCAAGGATTCCAATGTGCAGCAGACCCCTTGATTCTTTTCAAATCAATTATTCACTTATTTGTACTTGATTTTTTTTTTTTCCCTTTCCAAATTCTGAATAATCAGCTGATTCAAAACTCTGTTTCATGCTTCTATGGCTAGTGAGAGTGAATTTGTCCACTTGTGTGAGCATTTTGAGTTTTAATCTCATAAAAGACCTTCATTCAAGGAAAATTCAACATCATGTTGACTTAACAAATATTCGTGAAAAGGTATAATATTCGTGGGCTTGGCTCGACTCGTTTAAAACGAGCCACGAGTCGTTTGGGCTCGTAAAATACGAGTTCGAGCCATGAGCCGATCGAAAAAAATTTCATGACGATGAGCTGTTCGTCGAGCGTCTCGTGGCTCGTCAACTTTAAAAATAAAATAAAATAAAGAAATAAAAAATTCAAACAGGCTCGTGGGCTCGTATTTTAAGAGCCACGAGCCGGCTATTGACTCGTAGCTCGTCAACTTTAATAAAAATAAATAAATAAAAAAATTCAAAATTATTTCAGTGGCCGTTTTGGTCCTTCAATTTTTTTTATTTTTATTTTTTCAAATTTCATTTTTTACCTATAAATACCCATTAATTACAACATTTTTTTTCACCAAACTTACTATCAATCTCTTATTTTCTGCTATACTCTCTACAAATCAATTATTATCAATATTATTCATTCATTCTCATTTCTATACTTTCCTACATTTTATTTTGAAAATATTGAATTATAATCTTGATTTTACATTATATTTTCTACACTACTACATAATTTTCATTCACTTCTCAATTCTATTTCACTTTTTTTTCTTCAACATTCAATTTCAATTATTCACAAATGGATCCACGCTCATTTATTGAAAACGTGTTCGATGTCGGAGTCGGGAATGAAGCACATGTGCCCCATAATCAATTTGAGAATGAGTTCGTCGGTCTAAATGAAATACCCATTCCAGAAAATATTGAAGATTACTATGTTCATAAAAGTAGTCATCCAATTGATTTGGAACAAGATGATGAACCTGTGTTAGAAATTTTCGATGTAAGAGGGAAGAGAAAGGTGAAGAAGCATGCAAAATGTTGGGACCATTTTAAATTGGTTCAAACTGGTCGTGTGATCGATGGAATTCCAGAAACCAAAGCAGTATGTAAATACTGTCAACAACGTTTGGCCCATCAAAAAGGTATTGGAACCACTCACCTCAACCGTCACTACAAAATATGTGTGGTCAAACATAGTCTTCTTCCTGCTGGTCAAACGCAACTACAATTTGGTAGTCCAGGCAACGGTGCTACTACTACGCAACTTAATACGTGGATGTATTCGAAGGAAAGAACTCGAAAAAGAATGGTGAAATATATTGCCGGATCTGAGTTGCCACTAGCACAAACTAACAACCAACATTTCGTTACCTTTGTTAAAAAATGTCTTAAATCGAGGTACGTTAGAGTAAGTAGAAATACTCTTCGTTCTGGTATAATAGAATATTTTGAAAATGCAAAGAAAACAATAATTGCCAATTTAGAAAAATATGGGAGTGTGATATCTTTAACTTTGAATTTATGGGAAGGAATTAATAAAAGAGGTTATATGGCTGCAACTGCACACTATATAGACTCACTTTGGATCATGCATAAAAGAATAATTACTTTTAAAAATATTGAGTACCCGCACAATGCTTCTAATATATTTAGTGTTATTATGAATATTATTAGATAATATAAATGCGAGAGTAAAATTTGCTCTTTTACGTTCGACAACACTAATGTAAATAAGTCTGTTATCAAGAAATTGCAAAGAGTACTTCAACCCGAATTCGGTGGTTATTTATTTCATATTTGATGTGTATGCCATATTTTAAATTTAACAGTACAAAACGGTTTAAAATATGTTAAGGATGAAATTCAAGGAATTAGGAATGCACTAATATATATCACTATTTTACCTAGTAGAAAACAAACATTTGAAGATTTTTGTGTCGAAAACAAGCATTTATTATTCTACTAGTTGTATGGTCCTTCAACGTCTTTATCTAATTTTTAGGGTTTTTGATAGATATAAAGATGACCCCAATTTTAGTTCAGTTATAATTGCCATGGAATTAAAGTTTAGAAAATATTGGGAAGACTTGCCCATGTTATTTCCGTTAGCATGCGTCATGGACCCCAATATAATTTATCGGGTACTAAATTTATAATTGACAGAATGTCAAAATCTTTAACTTTTAACGTATCTATTACCTATAAGAATTTGGAAGCAACTTTATTTGAAATGTATGTAATATATGCTTCACGAATGGGTACACATGTTACTCGTGTACCCTTCGACTCTACAAGTACTCCTCCCACTAATTTAGGAGATGACGACGCTAAAATTTTAAATTTATTTGAAGGCATGAACTCATATAGATATGGTCAAACTAGATATGCATATGGTTCATTTAGTAATAGTAGTTTGTCTTCTACTACATGTACTCAAACATTGAGTAATAGTCAAATGCTTTGCCAGCTGAATTACTTGATTACTTTAATCATAATTGGCCTAATAACAATGCACTAAGGAAAAATTTAGAAGAAGTAGTTGACTTCTGGCGAAAGTATGAACGCCGATGGCCAATAGTTTCTGCAATAGCAAAAGATCTACTAACACCTTCGGTTAGCACTGTAGTTTCGGAATCTGCTTTTAGTGCAGGGTCTAGGATTCTCTCCGAGGTTAGGAGTCGACTAAAAGAAGATATTTTGGAAGCATTAATGTGTGTGAAAGATTGACAAGACACTCATTTTCGACTGCAAGATAAATATGCCGAAATTGCATGTAATCAAGTAAGTGATATTTATTTTAACCATATTTTATATTTACGACGAATTTTTATTTTAATACCTTTATAATTTTTTTAAAAAAATTGTACACGTAACAAGTTGTTCATATACAATTTTTAACTCCGTCTACTTGAAATTGAACAATTGAAGTAGCCAGTCCTAAACCCAGATAAATGAGGAGAGTTTATATTTTATTATTTTTATTATTTTAAAAAGAAAAAATATTTTGAAAAATCATTTGACAATTTCTCATATTTATTTTTAATTTTATCATTTATAAAATAATTATTTTCAATAAACATGTTTTCTTCAAAACAAACTTGAAAATGAAAATATATTAACTAAAAATTATTTATAAGTAAAAAAATTAAATTATAATTACAAAAAACTTATAAGTAAGTAAGTAAGTATTATTTATAAGACAAAATCATAAAAAAATTACATTATAATTAAATTTACTTATAAATTATAAGTTATAAGTAAAAAATATTTTAACTAAATAAATTGTTTACAAAATAAAAATACTTAAAAGATAAAAATTTACCGAAAATGTACTTTTTTTAAAATATTTATAAAGAAAACGTGTAAAAAAAAAAAAAAAAAAAAACTAGGCGAGCTCACGAACTGAGTCATCCCGGCCCACGAGCCGAACCCGGCTCATCTCGTTGCCCATGAGCTCTTTGGACAACGAGTCCAAGCACGAGCCGAGCTCGTAGGATAACGAGCCGAACCGAGCCGAGCCATTGCCAAGAAATGATGTCAATTTTGTATTAAATACAAGACTTATAGCTGGTATACATCCATAGTGACATAATCGATTCTTAGAATTAAATCCTATAGTTTATTTGTTGACATGAATGATTTTTACAAAATCAAGCTCATGAGCTTATTTTTCTAGATTAGGATTTCCATTTTTATGTTTTAAAGAACTAAGCTCATGAGCTTATTAAGAAAAATAATTAGCTCATGATTTCCATTGTTCATAATTAAATTAAGAAAAATAATTTTTTCTCAAATTATAATTTAATTTTTGATTTTCTCCTAATTTCTTGATTTTTAGTATCTAATATTTTGTATCTTGAAGATTTTTTAATTGAAGTCTCTCCATTGCATAAATATTTTCAAGTAGCAGCGTATTATGTATACGTACCAAAAGGGTCTATGTAATTAATATTTATTAAATAAATATATATAAAAATATTATGGGTAGAACTGAAACTAAATCGAAAACGACGGTTCGAGTTTAAGTTTGGTTCCAGTATTTATAAAGACCTAAATGGTTCCATTTGTGAAATACCCGAGGTATAATGGATGGTTCCGGATATTGAAATGCTCGGACCGACCCACCCGACACCCCGGCTTAAGGATATGTATTCGAAAGTATTAATGTGCGTTTGATTGCGAATATGAAATTTGCATGGAAAGAAAATTAATTTTAGGTAATTCAATTGCCTAAAACTTACTTGTATGAAATTTATTAATTAAATGTGTTTATTGATTTGTCCATTTTTTATTGGTGGGTAAATGAGAGTAAGGATAGATAAGAGAGAGAATTCCTTGGAAAATAATATCTCATCCCGCCTAAAGTAAATTTTTTCTTTGATTTTAAGAAAAATATGGTTACGTGACAAAAATATGAAAATATTTTCTATGGAAAAAATGTTAATCAAACAGCACAAAAGTAAGAATTTGGGTGAAAAAATATATTTTCTATGAAAAATATTTGATAATCAAACACACCCTTAGAGCTTTTTATGATGGTTATTAGGCTCCTGTTTTGTAAATATTTTTTAATTTGAGCTTAATATTCGATGACAGAAAAACTATTACTCGCGATTTGATAAAAAATAAACTGTTGGAGAAGTGTTAGATTAAGTAAGAAAATAATTAATAGGGGCAAACTGGTCAATTAGGTCAATACTAATATCCGACAAGTGTAATGAACTAAGATAGCAAATCATTTGGACTTTATGGACTTTTGGTCGACCGAAATAGTTCGGTCGACCGAAAGTATCAGACTTTCAAACTCCATTTCTTCTATAAATAGAGCTCTCATGTGCAAACATTTTAACAACTTTTAGGAGATATTTGAGAGCTTATTTTGCTGAAAATCCTTTGAGCTAAATTGGTATTTATTCTACTTGATATATTTGGAAGAATTTCTTGATTGATCCAAACTAGTTTTCATCTACTTTTATCAATAAATTCATTTGGCAAGAAAACTTCAATCTCATCTTTTTATATTCTTGAAGAAAGTTTTTCTTTGCCAACACTTTTGCTAAAGTGATAATCTCTCTTCATACTTAACTTATTATTATTTGTTAAGAGAGATTGATTGGTTGAAAACTTTAATATTGTGCTAAACTATTTCATTATCATTCATACATCAAAGTTTTCTAAATATAACACTTGAGCTTAATTAATTTGCTATTTATTGAAGTGTTATGCTAACTCTCTTAAACTTAACTTGATTATATCTTTGTTAAGAGAGTTTTTGAGTTGTAAATTTATATTTACATTTGGTGATTTCAAGAACCTTATCAAAACTTGAGTGTTGGTTTCAAGAGCCTTATCAAAACTTGATTGTAAGGTTAGGAGCACCTTGTTGTAAGTCTCCTAAGGTTAAGCACACCTTGTTGTAAGTTGCTTAAGGTTAAGCACACTCTGTTGTAAGTTACCACTTAGTGAATTTAGCCTTACTTGTGACGGAGAGCTTGGTAACAGGGACGTAGATCACGTTGTGGTCGAACCCCTTTAAATTTGTTGTTCACTTTACTTATTGCACTTTACTTTATGTAGCCTATTTACTTTGTGCAATATTTATACTTGAACTTAGCTAACAAATTGTATATCTACTTGTTATATTAACTTTGCATTTGTTACTTGTGTTTTGAATAGTTTTGAGATTTATTATCGAAAAAGTTTTAAAAACCAATTCACCCCCTCTTGGTTAATCGCCCTTTGGGTCAACAACCTCAACATCTCTACCACTATCTCCCAACCACCACACAGATATGTTCATCCACCTTACCACCACCACCATCGCACCACCATTACGCAAATGTGTGCATCCACTCGTACCATCACCCCGGGTACCACCACCACCGCACTACTTCCAGGGGCAGATCCAGCACTTGCCGAGATCTCCGCGGCCGTCCGTATTGGATTCGCCAGAAATAATTTTTTTTTTTTGGTTGGGAATAGATAAAATGTTTATATTTGATAATTCATTTTATTCACAAACAACCTTTGTAGCTCAGTTGGTTGATGCGTCTTCTTTATAAAACGGAGGCTCCGGATTCGAAATCTAGCAATGACAATATGTTATGGATTTTTTGAATTTCAACAATATTGACCTGCAAAGTAGAAAAGTGGTTTCAAACCTGGGACCCTAAAGGATATTGACGCATTTACTATTATGACAAACATTGATTTCTGACACTCAATGAAACAAAATAATATATGTTCATTTTACCGATTTTAATGCAAATAGAAATATTTTAATTAGTGATTTGTCCATCTTCTTGATTTTTCTCTCTCTAATGAATTGATTTGAGAGTTTGGTCAATTAATAGGAAATGAATTTGTAAAAAAAATTGACCTTAGTATTATAAGGAGTCTTTTAACAAAACTTATTTAATTAATAGAACGTTTCACTTTTCATTCCAAAAAAATCGATTGCAGAAAAGTGGGATCACACAAGCACATAAAATTGACATAAACACGTAAATAATTTCAACTTTATTAATATAAAATGTTTGTTTAATTAAGCTTAATTGTAAACTGAATATTGACGTTTTGTTAATATTTATTTTCAAACTTGACTACAAATAAGATGGACAAGGAATATGTTGTTGCACAACATTCAGTATAGACGTTACAACATGAATTTATAACAAAACTACAATAAATAATTATAGTCGATGATGTACGCAAATTTTGCCCACATCACCTGGTTGTCAACATTTGAATCCCCACATCAATATGCAAATTCAGAATGAACGATTGGTTGATTCCCATAGATGAACGCATTACCCCGAATGTCGCATACAAAACAAATGACAAAGATAACGATGTATGATAAATTGATACGTTCCCATATAAAAAATATAGCAAAATTCACCCTACATCCAGCAAACACAGTGTAAACGGAAACAACAATTCTAGGATATGCATAAGCATAGAATATACAACCACCAAAGCATGTTTATAATCTAATTCTTGAAGAATTGTCCCTACTATGGTCATTTGGTACACAACCACCAAATATTGTTTATCATAGTATTAACAAACTTTTTGGGCACTAATTATTGACTCTCTTTCTTCTCCCATTGGTGTATGGAGTCCTGTAGATGCTGCGGGAAAGCGAACACGTGTCGATCGTGACCTCTTTGTGTTAATTCATCATCGCTTTCAACGAATTTGATGGCTGCCACCGATATGTCTAGGACATCGCCTACGCAAAAGTATTATAGGTTAAATTACTTATCCACAATGCCAAAATTATAACACGACATAGCCTACCAGCATCTAATTATCCGCTCGGCAACCAATTACCAATATTATGAATCCTTATTTGGGAACTTACCTTCAGGTTTGACCATGGCATTACAAGTGGGAAGCGTATTTTTCTCTATGGCATCATCCAACATTGTTGTACCATCTGCATTTAAATAATTAGAAGACGTTCAATATCAGTTTTTCAACTCAACATGCTACAATATATAATCAAAATTGGACATAGTTTAGCTTCTCCAATTCAAAATTTACCATCCACTTCCATCAAGCCACAACCCAAGGGAACTTCTTCATTGTTCTGGCATGACAGGTTAGGCTGTATGCCTCATCCATCTAGTTGAAAACAACATTTACAATATTAACAGACATGTCGTCGGTTTCTAGTTTGTATATTAAGGAATAAGATGAGAGTATTTAAAATTTTGAATTCCTCATAATTAACAAGCATACCATTCACATCCTTGTTCCCACTAGGCAATGCAACCCTCCTAGTCATTCAGGCACACATTTTCGAGGTCGATGTCTCCCCCATCTAGTTGAAAACAATAGTTGCAATATTAACATGCATGTCATTGATTCCTAGTTTGGGTACTACTGAAATGATTGAGAATATTTATTAATCTGAATTTTTAAACAACTAACACACATACCTTGTTGTACATTTTCAGAAACTCTAGGCTCACATGCATTTACCACAGCTGCAGGGGTGGTAGAACTCGACGGGGTCACGTGTGTAGATATGAACTCCCTTAGTCTTGCAAATTTCGATGTCACATGCTAATTGATTTCAAGTTTGACTGTTTGGAGTCGCATTTCGATAAGGATTCATTGATTTGCCTCAACTTTCGCTCTAGTTAGGGATGCTCCAAAGGTTGCAGCTTGTTGTCGAGATGTCGATGGTGTATGAATGTAAGAATTATGTTTGCGCACGAGAGGCATAGAAAATGTACCCGTATGCCCTCCAACCAAATGGTCACCGTTGCCATCTCCACTGTCACCACCACTTGACTTTTCACCATCACTTGATTTTCACGAATGGTCATCACCATTAGACATCTTATCCTCCGAGCCTCTTTGTGTGGTCTTTTCTTCATCGACTTCCTCCGTAGACTGTGGAGTGACATCATTTCCTTCACTGCCCACTTGCTCGACTTGAAACTATGGAGCGACATCATTTTCTTCATTGCCCACTTGCTTGGCGTGAAATTATGGAGGACAATATTCATTGCAATATCGTCCAACTCAGGCACATGAGTATCTTCAAAAGGTACGAGAGTGGAGATATGTGGTTGATCGCGGTCCTCATCAGTGGGACATAGTGTCGCATACACTTGTAGTTGAGAAAATAGAAAGTTGATGTCCATGGGAATGTATTCAATACAGCTTTCGAATTGAAAGATTGACTAGATTCAAGATGATTAAATACCTCTTTGTTCTTGAAGAATGCCTCATACGTACGTTGTTGCAATTGTTTTGTAGACGTCCAGCTAAGAAGCCTTGGCCATCAATTATCAAGTCTCCTACCAAATCTTCTTCCAATTTCAGGAACCGCCTCATTTGTACGAAAAAAATACAATTGTTATAAGAGGTTCTGATGAGAACCACGTAGCAATGAACACTACGCAACCCCGCAACTAGATTGAAACCCCAAGAAAGTCCAAAGATAATTCCGATTTAGAGATTCAACCAAGAATGTTGAATCAAGCAACCCACCAAGAACGACGCTTGATAGACCTCTTGATTACAAAACCCGTGATCTGCACTCGATGTTGAACGTCACAAGAAGATCTTGATAAGTTCGCGGTGTTCTAAGAAGAACAAGATGAAAAGCAATAATCTCACTTAATTGATAAATTGTCAAAAGTCCTTACAATAATGATAAATAAACTATTTATACTAATGCTAAAAACCCTATGAAATTCGTGCATAATCCCCAAACATGGTAAAACATCAATTAAAAATAGAATTTGAATTATACTAGGATTCTCGCCAAAAATAGAAAAGTCGCTGAATTTTATAACCAAGCGATCGCTTGGTTATATTCCAAGCGGTCGCTTGGAAGACCCTTTTGACGCCCTGTGCCTTTCGGTTGGTAGCTGAGCGGCCGCTTGGTTTTTTACTCTAAGCGGTCGCTTAGGCAATCCGGTTGAGCTCCTTATTCGGTCACTTGTATCTTGTTGATCCAATTAGTTTCCGACCTCGACCCCAATATGAAACTTGTCTCTTTTTGCGTGTAGATCATGGCGTCGTCCATTGTTACTTGTACAAGTAGTCCCAATGCTTGATTTACCCTTTTTGCCCTTGATCGCGTCATCGGACCTCCTTCGATAAGCAACGGGTCTCGGTCGGGGCTTGGCTTCCTTGGACTCGTTGCTTGGATCACATCATCCCCTCCCTCTTCAAAAGGATTCGACCTCGAATCTGTACCTACATCGTAAAGAGAGAGATCAGACACATTAAAAGTTGCCGAAACATTATACTCACCTGGAAGATCCAGTTTATATGCATTGTCGTTGACTCTCTCCAAGACCTGAAATGGACCATCCCCTCGAGGCTGCAACTTTGATTTCCTCTGCTCCGGGAATCGTTCCTTTCTGAAATGTACCCAGACCTAATCACCAGGTTCAAATATCACGCTTCTTCGACCCCTGTTTGCTTGAGATGCATAGTGTTTGTTTTTCTTCTCAATTTGCAATCTTACCCTTTCATGAAGGGACTTTACCAACTCGGCCTTTCTTGTACCATCTAAGCTACCTCGTTCATTCACAGGTAAAGGTATTAAATCCAAAGGCGTTAGTGGGTTAAAACCATAAACAACTTCAAAGGGTGAAAGTGAAGTAGTAGAATGCGTGACCCTATTATATGCAAATTCTATGAAAGGTAAACACTCCTCCCAACTCTTCAAGTTCTTATGAACCATAGTGCGCAAAAGTTGAGTCATGGTCCTATTCACTACCTCGGTTTGGCCATCGGTCTATGGGTAACAAGTTGTGGAATACATGAGCTTGGTGCCTAACTTACCCCATAGAACCCGCCAAAAATGACTGAGGAACTTAACATCCCGGTCTGACACTATAGTCCTAGGTACCCCATGTAAACGCACAATCTCCTTAAAGAATAAGTCCGCTATGTGAGTGGCATCATCGGTTTTATGACATGCAATGAAGTGTGCCATTTTACTAAACCTATCTACCACCACAAAAATGGAATCACGACCCTTTTTTGTCCTAGGCAAACCCAACACAAAATCCATGGAAATATCAACCCAAGGTTCGCTAGGTGTAGGCAATGGTGTGTATAACCCTTGAGGTAAAACCTTAGATTTAGCCTGCTTACAAGTTATGCAACGACTACATATCCTTTCAACATCACTTTTCATCCTAGGCCAATAAAAATGTTCCCCTACCATATCTAAAGTTTTTGTTACTCCAAAATGACCCATCAATCCACCACTATGTGCTTCTCTAACTAACACTTCGCGCATCGAACAATTAGGGACACATAATCTATTTTCCCGAAATAAATATCCATCCTGCTTAAAAAATTTATCTGTAGCTCCTTTACTACATGATGAATAAATATCTGAAAAATCTAAATCACTAGCATACAAGTCCTTCATATGTTCGAAACCAAGTAACTTAGAACCGAGAGAAGTTAATAGCGCATACCTTCGAGACAATGCATCTGCCACCACGTTTTCCTTACCTTGCTTGTACCAGATGACATAAGGGAATGTCTCCACAAACTCCATCCATCGCGTGTGCCTTTTATTCAACTTACCTTGACCCCGCAAGTGCTTCAAGGATTCACGGTCCGTGTGTATCACGAACTCCTTAGGCCACAAGTAGTGCTGCCAAGTCTCCAAGGCTCGAATCAGTGAGTACAGCTCCTTGTCATATGTAGGGTAATTGAGCGCTGCTCCACTTAGCTTTTCACTGAAGTAAGCTATAGGCCTCTTATCCTGCATTAAGACTGCTCCAATACCTATTCCTGATGCATCACACTCAATCTCGAAAGCTGTATCAAAATTAGGGAGTGCCAAAACTGGTGCCTTACACAACCTATCCTTAATTGTGTTGAATGCATGCTCTTGTTCATCACCCCAATGAAAACCCACACTCTTTTTAACAATCTCAGTGAGTGGTGTGGTGATTGTGCTAAAATCTTTTACAAAACGCCTATAGAAGCTAGCCAAACCATGGAAACTCCTAACTTCAGTTATACTTTTAGGTGTTGGCCATTCTTTAATAGCCTTTATTTTCTCCTCATCTACCTCAACCCCATTAGCACCCACCACAAATCCTAGAAAAACAACCTTTTCCATGCAAAATGTACACTTTTTAAAATTACCATAAAGTTGTTCGTTCTTTAGGACCACAAGTACACTCCTAAGATGTTCTACATGCTCATTTAGGTCCTTGCTATAGATCAGGATGTCATCAAAATATACAACAACAAACTTACCTATAAAAGCGCGTAAAACATGATTCATCAATCGCATGAAGGTGCTCGGTGCATTAGTGAGTCCAAAGGGCATTACTAACCACTCATACAAGCCATATTTAGTTTTAAATGCAGTCTTCCACTCATCACCTTCCCTCATTCGAATTTGGTGGTATCCACTTTTAAGATCAATTTTACTAAACATGCAAGCACCATATAATTCATCCAACATGTCTCTAACCTAGGGATAGGGTGACGATACTTTACCGTTATGTTATTGATGACTCTGCAGTCCACACACATCCTCCATGTTCCATCCTTCTTCGGCACAAGTAGCACTGGAACAGCACAGGGGCTCATACTCTCCCGCACATACCCTTTACTCATCAACTCCTCCACTTGCTTTTGCAACTCCTTTGTCTCCTCGGGATTACTTCGATAAGCGGGTCGGTTTGGAATCACAGCTCTAGGAACAAAGTCAATCTGGTGCTTAATGCCTTGAATGGGTGGTAGCCCACTGGGCATGTCCTCCGGGAAGACATCGTTAAATTCCTGCAACAAAGATGTAGCTAAACTGGGGAGGGGTGGGTTAGACTCCTCAAGATTGAGGCAGGGCTCTTTATAGACTATCAAAATTACTTGCCTTTTATCCTCTACCACTTTTCTCAACTCACTCCCTTTTGCAAAGAAGTTAGCTTTCGGCTTTTCTCTCCTCTCAGACACCTCCCTTTCTTTTCTCTCATATGACTCCACTCCCTTTTTCCCACTACTAGCCACCTCACTATCTTCTCTCACCTTCTCCAACTTTTTCACTCTCTCGTCTTCCGCAGTTTTCAATTTAATTTGGTCTTCATACACTTGTGTCGGTGTTAATGGCGCAAGGGTAATGGACCTCCCGTCCTTGCTAAAATTATACCGATTCTTGTACCCATCATGACTAACTTTCCTATCATATTGCCATGGCCTACCCAATAAAATATGCCCCGCATACATAGGTACCACGTCACACATAATTTCATCCCGATAGCTACCAATTGAAAAATTAATCAACACCCTCTTATTCACCTTAATATCCCCACAATCATTTAACCATTGTAACCTATAGGGTCTAGGGTGTCTTAATAGTGTCAATCCCAATTTTTCCACAAGGGTGGTGCTAGCTACGTTAGTACAACTACCTCCATCAATTATTACACTACATACCTTATTGTTGACGTGACATCGTGTATGGAAAATATTTTCTCGTTGTTGTTCCAAGTCATCTGTTTTGATTTGAGTGTTGAGGGCTCGTCTTGTAATTAGTAGTTCTCCTCCAACCCCAAACTCCACCTTGTCTCCATGATCACTAACGTCCTCCAATTCAGGCATGTCTTCAAACTCATCTTCGCCTTCAGTCTCCACCTCTCCATTGCGCAAGATCATCGTCCGTTTGTTTGGGCACTGAGAAGAGATGTGCCCTTTTTCCAAGCACTTGAAGCACTGAATATCCCGATTTCTGGCTGGCTGTGAATCTGATTTTGGTACGGCCCTACTATGCACACGACAATATGTTTGTACTGAAATAATGAATGGTCATTCAGAAAAAATTATTCATATCTGCATGGCGATGGGAAATTCGTGAATTGTATAACTGATCTCCACTCATTCTTTACCTTAGCCTCATAAAATTTCCTTCCCAACTACCTATGAATCCCCTCAACGGACGATTGTACCCATACTTTACCCCAAGAATAGTAAAAAAGCATGACCAGGTTGTCGACGATTGACAATGTGTCGATATTGATACTCGCATTGAATACTCCTTTGAAAATTAAAGCAAGGCCTCTTGTATCAATCAGCTCGGGGCGTTGACGGTCGGAGAAAAGCCTTCTCCAGTTGGGCACATGAAATCTTTTCCATGGATTTAAAATATTTGTCCTTTAGTTTCCCTTTTTCCATGGTTCTAGTAAACTCATCTTCTTCTAGGACGAGACCATATTTTAATCCCGTCACGATCGCATACTCTTATAGTCCGAACTTTATCAAGTTCCCTTGTACATTAAACCACAATTCCTTTGACTTTTAAGTTCTAATGGATCTGAACACTAGTTGTTGGATTAATTGGACCGAGAATTGTATGTCAAGTACCTAAACCAGGAACCCAAGGCATGAGTTGCCGAAATCTTCCTGCCATCGATCATCAAAATTCTCCATAACGATTTTTAGGTATTTGAAATTGCTTCTTTGAGAAATGTGGGTACGCAAGCGCACATTTTCGAGAACGATCAATTTAAAATTCATCTGCAAGAACACGATACTGCGAAAAAGCAAAAAAAAAGAATATATCATAATAATTTGCACATGTTAATGCAAAACACACATGTAATGTTCAGATGAATCAAAGTTAGACATGTGGACAAATGACTGCAAAATTGATCTATCGGAAAGTAGTCATATGTCAAGAAATACTGAGTTTAATTGTCGAGAGCGACAATTCATATCGACAGATGACTCAACTGATCTGTCGAGATTTAGTCATTTGCGGAGAATAATTGAAAGTAACTATCGAGAATGACAGTTCATCTCGATAGATGAGTTACATAATTGATATGACGAGAATTCATAATTGTCGAGACCTTTATTTAGTTATATATAGAGTTATTTCCATAATTTGTTAACCAATTAAATAGTTCTATATATCAATCCTTCAATGCCCTTTATTTAAAATCATAAAAAAATATTATTCTCTTGAATATATGACACGTCAGTTTAATCTCTATCAAGCTTATTGAAAAAATCCAGTTGCATGTAGAAATTTATATGAAGCATAAATGGAACTCATGAATAGATGACATGTTACAGTGATATTTATACAATTCTAAAACTTCCAAAAGAAAGATGGTAAAAACGAAAACTGCACGTAAAGGAAATAAATGTCCCATGAAAATATTTATAAGAGCATCATTTTTCTCATATCTGCAAGCTAAGAACTTAGATGATTCTTTCATAAATTTAGTTATTATACAAGCACAACATTTTCTAAAAAAAAAATATTTTCCTTTTATTTCCCCCATACACAATAACTATTCAAGTTTATGTTGATTTCATCCCTTGAAAGTCATTTTCCATCTTTATTTCTCTCATCTCCTCCAATGGACACAGAAAAAGTAAGAAGGAACAAACTAGTACAAAAACAACAAATTTTGTACACAATCATCATTCATAATCAAATAAGAACAACTCAAAAAGAGAAATTTATAAGCACATGAGAAAAAAAATGTAAAACGAAGAGAATGAAAGTTAAAAAAAAAAAAAAAAAAAACCTATAAATGGGTAGCTAGAAATGAGAAAAATTGAATAGAAACTTTCAAAGTTGAAGAAATCCACAGGTAGAAACAATAATTTTTCCCCAAATAAAATGACCAATAATAACTTGAAAAATTGGTAAAATGAAAGGTTGCTTAAAATAAATTTTTTTAGCCACGTTTCAAGAGACAACAAGAAAAGATAAGAGTAAGAAAATAATCCAAAAAAATATCATTTTAGAATTTTGATTACACGACAACTCGATATCCAAAAAATAGAAAAGCAAAACATTGCATAATATTCCTACATATTTACTATAATAAAAATAATAATTCCCAATTTCAACAAAAAATGATGAAATTGAAACACACAAAGACAAGCAACCAGTGAGTCTTGGAGCGAAAGAGAACATATATAGTACCAGTTTATAGTACCAAAGGCACTTGACAAGGCGTTGAGAGAACTACTCCAAATCAGACACCACGAGTCCTGTGAACAGAGAAATCAATCCAATGGCGAGAATCATCAGTTTGCACACCACTATTGGCCGCCATTTCTAGCTCAGAAAATAATTTTAAAAATGCATCTTTTGTGACTGTTGCTTTGGCTTCTGCTACTAAGGTATTGAAAAGTCTAAATTATTCAACATCAGTCCACTTGTTGGCTTTTCAAATTTGGAATGAGAGAGACAAAAGTATGAGTTTAGGGTTTAGACGAGATGTTAAATGAGAGAGAAATCGAGTTTTGTTTTAGGTTTTTCAAAATTTTCAAGTACTATTATGAGTTGATTGGCTGTCACATTTTTTTACTTTTTGTACAACTTTTTAATGTTGTCAACTCAAGGATGTGTAGGATATTTAAATTCTCAAGAGGGACAAAAATGTTCAAAAATGACAATCTTGCAAAGATTTTGAAAATGTGATTTTTTAAAAATGCAAAGTCAAAAATTGTCATGGAGTGCAAATTTATATAGGTCTGATTTAGTTCATCTATTAGCTCCAAAAGAGTCCATGGACATAATTATACATATAAGGCCCCTTTTATCCTCCTTTATTCCAACTATATTAGTAATTTTTTTATCGTTAGCCCACCCAACTTCTAACACCCCATTAGCCTTCTGTTGTACCATATTGCAAATTTCATTTTACATTTTTCCATAATTGCTCATCCCTCACTCAAACAAACAAAATCTTCTGTACCTATGAAGATGAAATCTGCTCGGGTCCCATTGACAACAAATTATAGGCTTCAGTTAAATTGTTTGGCCGCAACTCCATCACTGTCCAGCAATGATTTCTCCGGCTAACTTCTACATGTTTCGTATTTTGTTCTCTGCAGAGGAGTCAAACGACAGAAATTCATCACCGAAAATTTTCTCTACATGGTCATAGATGATTACAGTTGCGAAATATCCCCATCCTACACCGGTGTCGCTGCTGCCTTTTGTTTGCATCGTCATCTGATCCCATGGACCCGTCCCAAGAACAGGTGTTCTGACATAATACAATTTCTTTTTTTTCACTTTCTTTCGTTATATGCAATATTTTCATGTCCACTCTTGTTTCCCACATATGGGCTACATTCCGCATGGTGACTCATCAAATGCACCTGAAACAGCACTTGACTCGGGATCCAAAAAATATGTACGGTGGAACCCAGTAGAGAGCAGAGCTTTCATTGCAGCTCGTAAAATCGCCATTACTGAATGTCATCGATACGACCGATGATTTACGAAACACAGCTAGGAACGTGTGAGTGCACTATTCAACTCTATCTCTAGCCACAATTAGAGCAACCAACAACAGCGCAACCAATGTGATGCACTACATCGAGCCAACAAACTTCTCTTGGAATTGCTGGCTTACAGCAGGGTCGAATACAACCTCCCCACTGGCTGAATTGAAGAATCGAACGAATGGTGGGCCAGAAAGATCAAGGTAACCTGTTTCTTTTCGAAAAGCCTCTGTACGGTTAATGTTTCATTCGTGCCACATTCAGTACGTTGTGGTTGCGTATGTAAGGATTTCGATTCTTCATTTCTGCATATATGGTTTTGCTCGAATGTGTCGTACTCTTTGTTCCCAGACTATAAATTTTCGGAGCTATTGTTGGTTGTAGATAACTTTTGTGCATCATTTGTTTTCGATACAAATGTGCTATTCATTAATGTGTGATGATGTGACTTGTGTTCTTCATGTACGCTTACTTGCTACATATTTTGCGTGTATAATCCTGCGAATATGCACTTTGATTTCAATTGTAACTAATAGCAAACCTGTATGGCTTGGGAATTGTGGTGTTTGGTAAAACTTACTGACGCTGCCTTTTACCTTCGTGTACACTTTTGGAAATGTGCAACTATTCATAACATCGAACTTTGCTTACTGAATTTGTTTGCCAGCATTGTTCGGATTGTAATATTTCATTTTTGGACTCCATGTATTAGTGTAATTGTTTACCCTATCTGCAGGAGAACAAGGAATACAAGGATTTCAAGGACAAAGTCGTAAATGAGATCTGCAATCGATAGTTGTCAACTATTCGATGACAGTTACGATGACGACCATATGCAGTTACCCCCAACAAAGTTGTGTAGAACAGGCTTCGAATTGTCCGAGGATAGTGTGCTCGAAGACCACCGTAATGCAATCCTTGTCGATGGGGAGAGCAACGGTTCGAGTGATGATGGAGATGATGGAAATGGGAGATCAGGCGTGAACATCTCCAACACCATAAGCGACAAAAAATGAAAGTCGTCCACGAGCAAGCAACGGGGAAAAAAAAGAAAATCTATGTTGACCCTTCCACCAGTGCGTTGATGAAATGGCGGAAAAGATCAATACCATGATGGCTTTGACCGACAACGCTGGAGTTATTAGCGACTGGACGACTCAAGCGTCGGACACCTTTGTACTTTTATGCCTGCACACTTCTGGCCCAAAAGCATTATCAGGATATGCTCTATGTCATGAAAGATGCAGACGAAAAAATTGAATATATTGAATGACAATTTAATGAGCGTAACAAACAATTCCACCTGTGAGATTTCGAATTTGTAGTACTCATATGTTTGTTCTCAAGAACTATTTTTCTTTTCTTTGCATCGTTCCAGCACCATCTGAACAATATATGTTTTAATTTTTTTATGTGATTATGTTGTAAATGTTTTCTCGTAATGTACTCGCTCCCTTCAGACTATAAACTTATAGTGTATGTAAGACCATTTTTCATGCAATGTACACCATGTTTGTGGAATCTTTGCAGTGAATAAAATATTCCCAGCAGTGCTAGGTTGTTTAATTTTTTTAAGTGCCATACGATTTTTTGGGAATCTTTCGTCAGCTGCCAACACATTCACGACATTTTTTGGATTCATGCACCACAGTTGTTGAATAGTTGGGACAACTTGCAGGGAAGAATCAATCAGTGCAGACCAATCCTATACAATTTTCTATAAATTTGTTGCTGCGAATGAGAAAAGAAATATGTGAAGATGCAAGGTTGTCTAAGAAAATTGTTTTCTTTGCAACTTGATAAAATTTCTTGCTTATTTAATTTAATTTATTCGATCTCTGTTGTGCAATAGATGCTTTGAACTTCAATTGTATGCTATTATCGGGCTCCGACACGGAAGAAGATTGTGGGGAATAGGAGTTCTTCAACCATTTGACAGTTGATGTCACGGCGTGGGTTACATATTGAAGAATCACGAACAATGATGCGAGGAATTACTATCACAGACAGCAGCTTCGTATCCAAAAATTTCATTTCTCCAGAAATGGTCACATGTATATGATGAAGGTAATGGATGAGAATGGACAAATGTACTATCAAGAGTTTCGTATGTACCTAGCAATGCTGCAACATTTCGCACATATTTTACATGACAAATATGGAGTACGCAGTAGCCAGTAGGTAGATATCTACGAGCAAGTTGGTACGTTCTTGTGCATATTAGCTCATGGGAATGGATATTGATAAGTGGCAACGATATTCAATCATTCGTTGCAAAATGTATGTCACTACGTCAAAGAGGTACTATGTGCCGTCTTCACATTATTGACTCGTCATTGATACAACTAAGTCCGAACTATAACAAAGGTGTGGAGCATCACAGGTTGGACCCTGAATAAGCCTCTACTGCTTTCAGAACTATATTGGTGC
Organism: Osmanthus fragrans; assembly: GCA_019395295.1. Taxonomy (NCBI): domain Eukaryota; kingdom Viridiplantae; phylum Streptophyta; class Magnoliopsida; order Lamiales; family Oleaceae; genus Osmanthus; species Osmanthus fragrans. The sequence continues at coordinate 18,387,678 of CM033343.1, read as the reverse complement.
TATTGATGAAATGCATGTCAAAGTTGTGTTACTGCGTCACGAGGGTGTGAACTTCATAGGCTAGAAAGGAGTACTGACCCAAAATATGTTGGCTGCATATAATTTTAATTTTATATTTCATATTCGTGTTTGGCTGGCGCCACCAGGAATATGTATGATGCCCGAATACTTGCTCATGCTATACATAGTCTAGAAATACATTTTTTGTTGTCGGCACCGTTTAAGTATTATTTGGTCGACTCCGGGTTTGCTCATCAATCGAGTCGTCGTAGATTTCATAATGCTCGGGAGAGGTTTAACTTCAAACACTCATCTTGCAAAAAAGTCATAGGATGTGCCTTTGATGTGTGGAAACAGAGATGGAAAATGGTAGACCATTTGTCCAGCTACCCCTTCCCAACACAAGTTGCAGTTGTCATAGCCACGATGGAGATTCATAATTTCCTACGATGTTCCAGCCTAGTGGACGAGGCGTTCACGAGAGCGGAGACGGATGAAGATGCAGCCAATGTGGAGCTACCTAACGTTGGAGATGAAATGCATGTGAAATGAATGCACTTGAAATGCAGCGAGTTGGATAGACTTTGGGATTATATGGCCCAGCAGGAGTGACGACAATGTTGTTTAGGATCTTCACAATTTGCACGTGTCAAGTGTTGTGTTTGAACGCCAATAAAGCTATGAACCGTGTATTAGATTATCGTTTGTTGACACTACTTTTGCGTCTCTTATTGGAAATAATTACGTAAAAAAATATTTGTATAATGGCCTTCTGGGAGAGTAAATGAATCGCATTGTTGTGAAACGTGGCTTCGATGTGCATTGTCGTAAAAAAATATTGCAGCCGTACACAACAGAAGCATTTTTTGGTTCTTATGAGTGGAAAGAGCTGTCATAAACACCAATGTGGCAGCCTTTGACAATTCAAAGGCTATTGAATAATCCATCACTTTTGCAACTAGTGATAAGGACAAAAGGGCGAAGTTGAAATTTGGTGCAAATTGATTTCAAATAAAAGGATATAATATTTGAATGGGCCCACAGTGATGTGATGTACAAAATGCATTACGTGAAAAAAAAATGGAGATCAAACGAAGTCATAATTAGAGTGTACGAGTTGCACATATTACATGGTCAAAGTTTAATCGAAGTCAACTAGTTGACCAAATGGTCAAACTGGAGTTTTAATTAAGGATAATTAGCACAAAATGTCTTTATCTTTCAATGTTATTGTGCAAAATGTCATTTTAATTATTTATTTGGAATTCATATGTATTTTTTTGAAATAGTATAGTTGCAATTTGTTCTTTATTTTATTTTATTTAAATAAGATAATATATTCGTCATTTTACAGCTTTTATTGAAAAAAAATGGATAAAAATAATGATTTTTGCAATGTGATATGAAAATAATGGTGAAAATGTCAAAAATGAGACGTATGTACGCTTTGCACAATAATATTGAAAGGTGGAGACATTTTGTGCTAATTACCCATTTAATAATTTATTTGAATTTATTTGCAGTTTTTTTAAAAAAGTTTGGGAGTATAATTGTAAATTTTTTTAGTTTTTTTTTTTAGTTTTATTTAAATATAAGGGTATATTTGTCATTCTACAATTTTTTAAGTTAAGAAATTGGATGAAAATGACATTTTTGGCAATGAAAGATGAAAATAGGGGTAAAAATACCAAAATATGAAAAGTAATGACGTTTTATGCTAATTATCCTTTTAATTAATTAAAAGTCAAAATTTAAATTTGACACATAACGTGTGTTTGACCAAATATGTGAAGTTTCTAAAATGAGCTAAGACTTCTTAAACAAGGAATCAAACCTTTTCAAGTCTAAAAGAAAACTTGATCATTCTATTAGTTTTCCAATCTCTGACTTGAAGACTATAAATAAGATTCAAGGGATTTAAGAGGATCTCAAAAATTGATTCAAAGGTTAGATATTCAAAAGGGGGAATCGATCATAGTCAGTATTCCGTTTTATATGTTATGACTAATTGTATATATTTGCAATATGGAGTAGTCTTAAAAAGATCATTTTCTTAGAAGAAATTTTATATTTTCCCCGTTTTGTGAATTTCAACTCCAACCCCAACATCAACGCTAATATTAATAAAGGAACAATCAAGACCATTCTAACTAGAGCATGTTTGTCTCCCATTATTGGAGAAATTAAAGAGTTTTAAATAATAATTTTTTGGATAATGTGTGATTAAAATTTAAAGAAACTTTATTGGTTTGTGTATAAAATATATATATTTTTTTATTGTGTGAATGTGTGGTGGAGAATTTTATTATAGCAAACACTTTAATTTGTTAAATGATGACAAACAGGGGCTAATCATGTGCGAGTTGAATATAGTACGTCAGTTGATGGTTAAAATAGAGTATGCGTCATCACCACAAGTGTAGCGCAAAACAAAATTTGACATACCAAATGAAGCTTAACATCTCATGCAACTTACTTTAAAATAATTCTAACTTATTTTCTTTTCTAATATTAATATTAATAAATATGGTCACACGTGTAAAAAATAATGATATCAAGTATTTTAACATTTGTTTAGATGATATTAATTGATAAATTCAATTAAATGAGTCCTATATATTATTTATTTAATTGAAAATGCTATTTAGCCCCTATTTGATCCCAACTTTTTAAAATTTATTTTTTTCAAACTTATTTTCAAACACATTTTATAAGATTTACAATTTATATTGACTTTTAAATTACAATTTTTATTGTTTTTATCAAAATTTATTTAAAATTTGATTTTAATCTAACCAAACAGGGACCTAATATCATGTGTGCAGCTACCTAGACATGTAAAAGAGTAAAACTATTTAGAACTATTGATGTTTGAATGCCAATTTAGGTGGCACAAATATAAAATTAAATGAGTACTCAATTCTACTTTTTATTGAACTTAATCACGTATAACCTAAACTTGAATTATAAGGCCATCTCCGTCCCTGAACCAAAATTCGAGGTAAGTTTTGCACCATTTTACGTGAAATCTTGCACCAAACTGAAAATCATTTTCAACACAATATAGCAAAAGTAATATCAAATGAATAGAGTTTCATCATTTTTTTTCATTCTTAATAATTTATTTATCTAAAAAATATTTATTTATTTATTTTATTACGACATAAATTACTAAATAAATAATTACGTTAAGTTACCAAAAATATTGAATTCATTTCTTAACTATTATTGATTACATTATTAAATTGTTATTACAAATGTACACAATAATAATAAATTGATAACTGAAATTTATTGTATAACGAAAAACGGACATAAACACTCTTAACAAAAATTTGATAGAAAATAGAAAAAGGACAAAAAGGATATTAACCATTTTGTGCAAAATGATGCAAAGAATGGTGCTAAATTGGATAGAGTTTGCACTATTTTTGGTGCAAAATGATATTTTGGGATAGCATTGGGGATGGTCTAAGGCCACCATAATTCACCAAATTGCACCAAATATTTGGTGCAAATCTCCTCCAATGTATTATTCCATTTGCACCAAAATGGTTAAATATAGCCCTTGTTTGTGTTCCGTCTTTGGGAAAAAGAATGTGTTTTTAATGTTTTTTCGAAGAATGTGTGATTAAAAAATAAGAATTTTTTTTTAATTTACGTGTAAAATTATTTTATTGAAAAATGTGCGATTAAAAATGAATTTTAAAAAATCGAGTTTTTGATAAAATGGGCACAAACAAGGGCATAATTTTGCCATTCTCTTTTATTTTGCAACAAAAAAAAAAAAAAAAGGTGGTTTAGGGTATTTGTGTTCATATTTGTTATACATTTTTGTAATACAAATAAATATTATTATTATTATTATTATTATTATTATTATTATTATTATAACATAATCAATAATAATATCGAAATTCAAAATGTTTTGCACTATTTTTAATGACACAATTTAATATTTTTTTATTCGTGATATTTCTATTAATTGTACTATATTTGTAAAATTTATTAATGAATTCAATATTTTCGTAAATTTAACATAATTATTTATCTAGCCCCCATTAGACCCCATTATTTCAAATTATAATGGGTAAAATAGTAAATTTTTTTAAAGAATGAGTGTTTAAAAAATAATGATTTTTTTTTTTCAATTTACGTATAATATTATTTTATGGAAGATTAAGTGGTTGAAATATGATATAAAAAATAAAATTTAATTTAATGGGGGCCAAACGTGGGCTTAATAATTTTGTAGTTGTAGAATAAATAAATAGAAATTTTTCAAATAAATAAATTGTTAAGAATCAAAAGAATGAAGAAAGTTATTAAATATTGTTCATTTGGTGTAAGTTTTATTATAACGGATTGGAGATGATTTTCAATTTGGTGCAAAATGGTTAAAGATGGCCTAACACTTGCTAAGTGTATGTTTGATAACCATTAATTTATTTTATGATTTACTATATGATAATTTTCAACCATATACTCATAGAATAAAATATTCTATATGTATACCAATTTTTTTTCTACTTTTTGACCACATATTTTTCTAAAAATTACTATCCAAAAAAAACAAGGAGGTGATATGATCGCTACATCCGCTTTAAGGGGCAACCAATTAAGGATCAATGGATTTTTAAGTGGAAATTGGATCCAATAGCCTATTTACTGATACACCTTGTAATGTTAGCATTTGACCTAGGGATGGCAACGGGTCGGTTCGACCAAAATCATAATCGCACCACCAAATTTTTGGTCATACCATAACCGCACCATAACCACGAAAGTCGGATCGGTTCAGCTCAGTTCGTATCTCGGTTCAGTTCGGTTTGATTCGATTAATAACCACGAAAATAAATTATTTTTTATAAGTCTAACCGTCATATTGAAAAAAAAAATTATGAATAAAAATTAATAAAAACAAAAACACATTACTAAACCAATTTAGAAAACAACTTGCCACCACTTAATCCCATTGGATTTTTAGAAATCTCATCTCTGATCTCCCTAATTAAATGAAGGAATGCTCTTCAGCCTCAACCCTCAAGAAGACTTGGATAACTTTTGGGATAATCAATAGTTAAAACAAGCATGCAAGATCCCATCATTGATATGCTCTCCCTAGAAGCCTTTATAAGCCATATCCTCGTCCATAAAGATCTAACATTTTTAAGAATTCAGGTCAAAATAATTACAAGACAAACATCACTTTATTGGTAGAAAGAACTTGAATTTCCAGATTTCTTCTCAATTATATAAAAATAAAACTTGATAGATTACATATGGTCTTCCTTGCCATAGGAAACGTGGTATGCTGCACATGAAAATTTATCTATTTGTAGTATATGACTGTGAAGTTTATCTGGTGCTAAAGTTACCAAAAAAAAAAAAAAAAAAATGCTGAATTAGAAACATTCTTAAGCTGGAAATTCTTAAGCCAGATGGAAATAGTCAATTTTATCAGCTTCCTGGAATGGGCCATAATTTTACAAAGAATTATAAAAAAAAGTTCAATTGTTCAATTAATTTTTTTTTTTTTAAAAACGGGTAATCGATTTTGGGTGGGGCACCATCGCTAAATACTATACCCGCCCTACCACGAATCGGGTCATTAAAATCAAAACCATAACCATTCCATTGCACCATCAGTTCGATTTTTTTCGCCCTATTCGGTTCGGTTAACCACGGTTTTCGATTTTTACGGTTCGAATTGTCATCTCTAATTTGACCAGAAATTAAGTAATAAAATAAGTATTTTAACTAAAAATTTATAAACTACCTAAAACACCCTCATTGAACATCAAAGACAACCAATTTTCCTTTTCCAGTTTGACAAAATCATCTTTTCTTATTTTCTTCTTCACCATAGGGTTAACGAACTACCCAAATTCCAACATTCAAAATCGATTCACTTTCATCTTCTTTTCTTCTTCCTCTATAGGATTTGCCTGTCACTATTATCCTATATTTGTTGCTATCACTACGCGTTTTGACATCGTCGCAAACCGCCATTTCATAAAAGTCTTTATCCCATTCCAGTTTCAGGAACCAATAACATAGTTGCCTATCCTCAGGTAAGAAGACTTCATCTATTCTCATTAATACTACGACTTTGTACTTTTTTTTAGAGAAATTTATGTAATTTTTTAATTTTTGCATCCCTTTTAGCCGTTTCTTTTCTTTGGGTAACAATGAAGACATGTTTTCAACATGATTATTATTGAGGGATTTGATTAATTTCTTTTTACTAGAGTTTACTGTTTATTTCGAGTATGAAGACTTTCGCTTATACTTGAAATAATTTTTTCCCGTCATTACCCAATTGAAAATTGATGAACAAATATGAAAATTTCGCTGAAGGTTGCTTCTTACTCGTGGATGTGTTCATCAACTATTAAAAATTAATGATCAATTCTTACATTCTTATTATAATTTTTCATTGTTAGCTCCATGGTAAAGTGGGTCAAAATTTGAGGAATTCGCAAGTAACCCAATAATTTTGGTTATTAAGTATTTCATATAGATTTACTGATTTTGTTTGCAATTAGAAGACAGGGAGAAGAAGAAAGTATATAAAAAACTATTCTAGCTTGTAGAGTGACAAACTAAATTATGTGAATAGATTACGAGAAAAGCTAGGGAGGAAATCAATTATACTTCCCTTTTATGCTTCTTGATGTTATTTGGGCATTTTGGATTTTTTGGGTTTTTTTTTTTTTTTTTTGTGTGTGTGTGTAAAAGATCTGAATTGAAATTTTGTAGGAAGATCTAGTTATGTATTTCATTTCACATTTTTATTCATTGTGTTGATTGATAGTTTTAGGTAATTGAACATAAGATCTAATGGAAAGAAACATGATGCCTATACTTTTGCTGGAGAAAGTCATATGGGACTCATTCTAGATTTATTTTGATGTAGCACACTCATTCTTCGGTGCATGAATTATTTTTATCGCTAGTGGATTATCTATCTGGGGTGTTTAGTTGGTGAAATATTCATATCAGGCTTTTTATTTGCATACTTGAGCAGAGATTTTTCTTCTTCTAATGACTAGCGTCTTAGTGCTATAGAACATTACTTAGTTATAGGTTTTCAAGATGAATATGGAATAATAACCACAAAATTGCTCCTTTATTTGGAATTGAATGATCTCACATCCTTTCTAGAGAAATAATACTTTGTTTACTATAGTAGATATTTTCTTCCAACGATACTCTTAAAATATGAGATATTACTGACTAATATTGTTGGCCACTAGTTTTGTGATGAAAAATTGAACTTCCACTTCATACTCACCTTTCAAGCTACTACTAAAACTCTATTTGAGTTTAACCTAGGACATTCAATCGAAGATTGAGGGAATATTAACTAGTTAGTTGTGCATGATTATAATTATGTTAGTGGGTCACATTTTTGTGCAAAGTAACCTAACTCATTTATTGTTGGTTTGTCTCTCTGTTTGATTTTTTTTATTGGCTGGTAATGTTTGTGTTCTGATCTTTAACACGCAGACTAGTGAACTGCACTAAGTAGAATGAGAATTGAGTCCAATAGTCTTGAAGAGTTTGATCAAATGTCATCCTGCCGTGTATCTAGTTCTGAAAAAGGCGTCTTTCTGTTTTAATAAAAGTAACAAAAATACATTGCACTAAGTATCATTCTTCATATTTGATAATTGATTATTTATTTAACATTATTGTTTTATGTTTTTTATTGCAGAAAGGGAACACTTTGATTCCAATTGAAGATAGATTTATAAGCAAATCTTTGATGAAGTGTTCCATTTAGAAGTTTGATTATATTAGGAAGAAGCTAGGTGATGTTCATCGAGAAATGTTAATGCAATCTTGTTTCACACAATTCTATAGAATGAACCGTATACCATTTTCAGCTCAACTGGTCCATCAACTTGCGATGAGGATGATACTGATAGAAAAAGAAAATGAGATATGGTGATGATTCTTTTGTTTAGTCAGTATTGTTTACAATATTGTAAATATTTTGGAACTTGATCTTGAAAATTTATGTTACATATAATTGAATGGATGCTTTCTTTAAGGTTATGTAGACAAATTATAGGTTACAAATAATTGGCGTTTAGGATTTATGTTATGAAATTGGCATCTACAATACGTACTTCATTTTACGTTGATATATTTTGATGAGTTAAAATTATCATTGGGATGATTTAAGCTCCTAATGAATTTATTTAATTTGTTGAATGAAATTTGTGAAATAGACACAAATTTAATTGAAAGGAAAGCGAGCCATTTTGGGTCATGTGGTATCAATTTCACTCCAACAATAGTAAAAGTCCCTATTTGATACACATTCTCATTCTCATTATCATTCTTCTACTAATTTTCAACCATACATTTTTCAATAAAATAATATTTTTCATCACATCAATAACTTTTTCTTCTTTTTCAACCACATTCACTATCACATCAACCAAAAAAATGCATTTTTTTCAAAGTAATGTGTATCAAACAGGGGCAAAACTTATCTTTGTTTTTTTTTTTTTTTTTTTTTTTTTTTTTTTTTTTTCATGTAATACATGTGAGCATAAGTGAAACGAAAACGAAATTAATTGAAACAATGCCTAGTCATTTAAAATGACATCATGTCATTTTACGTCACGGGGTTTCAATTTCACTCTAAAACTAGTCGATCATATTCTTGAACATATTAAAAGACTTATATAAGTTAAACGAGCTAATTTGTTGTGTATTTTATCTTATTATTGAAATATAATGGAATTTGGATTGCTTATCTTTGTTTGTAGCGAAGTCTAATGTAGTTTACTCATAGGATTATAGTATTAGTCACTACCAGGTAGACTTTGTATTGAACTAGGTATCCAAATATTGTAAAGCTTTGCATTTGCTCATTTTCATGTGGATATGAGCAAACATAATGTGAGTAGTTTGCAGTTATCTCTTCAGAATTATAGTGTTAGTCACTTCTACAGGAGTATGCATTTAGTAAGTAGTTGGCAGTTATCTCTTGCACTTGGTATGTTATGATGTCTAGATGTATTTGAGGCTCATAGAAGGAATGCTAAGAGTGCCTTGTTGTTTCATTGGTTCTACAAATTAAAGGTGTAAACAACCCATATGCTAAGATAAAGATATAAGGAAATTCTTTACCTTGCCTGTGACTCATGTCTGGTCAATGATGTACCATCAAATGACTTGAATCACAATTTTCATTTCACACAACATTCCATTGGTAAACTTGTTCACTGGTTTGTGGATTTGTAGACAGGTATATACCAATTTTTTTAAGTTCGACAATTTTATGTTGAAACTAGTAATACAGCTATTGCTAAATCATTCTTTTAACATTTATTTTTGGTTTAATTCGGTGCTAGGTGCTTTAGTAGTAGCTCGTTCAATGTTTAAACATGAATAACTTGTAGGTGTTGCTTTAGAACTATTTTGCTTCATCTTATCTTATCTTCTCTATGCTGTTGTTGCTATTCTTAATAGTATTCTGTTACCTCAAATTCTAGTCTTGGGGATATAGAAGTTGATTGAAACATTAAACATATTAGTAAGAATTGTCATTTATATTTATAGTTGACAAGCATATTTATGATTCTATGATAATGTATTTTGGTGGAATATATTTTGCCTTCGATGGCTGAGTCCTTGGCTTTGTTACTACAATATAATGGAAATGAAATATATAAACATTGAAGTTTATGTATTACTTATGAAAGAAAAGTTAAGGAAGCAGTGTACAACAGCTTCTCTTGAACTAGACAAATTAAATAAAATTTTTGTACAAGCTAAACGAAATATTTTGTGGATTATCTTATTTCATAATTGGAATATAATGGAATTTGAGTTACTTAATTTTGTTCGGAGTGAACAATAGAGTTAATCACTATCATGTGAACTTTATATCAACTACGGTGTCCAAATTTAGTGAAAACTTGCATTCGTTCATTTTTATGTGAATATTAGTGCATATAAAGTTAAACAGACATGAAATTAATTGAAATGATACCTAGCCATTTAAAATGACAATGCGTCGTTTTGGGTCACGTTGTCCCAATATTAGTTGTAATGTTAGTGTAATGAAATGGATATTCTGCGATATTAAAGTGGTCAGGGTTGAAACGTAGTTGCAATTTTTCATGATAACTTGTATATTTATGCGATGGAAAAAAAAATTATTATTGACTAACTACACAAATTCACCCAATTTGAAAAACGACAATTATACGTTTAAAAGATAATGTATCATTTGGGTCACGAGGTCTAGATCTCACTGCAAAATAAATATTGGAACATCATAGATAACTTGTCTGGGTTGAATGAGCAAAAATGATATGAACTGAACACTGAATTAGAAAAAATGGCAACCATACGACTAAAATGTTCACATGCCATTTTAGGTGACGGGTCGATTTCAGCTCGAAACGTGCTATGTTTTGTATACCTTAAATGCCAGTCATACAGGTAAAATGATCACATGTCATTCTGGGTAGTAGATTCTCGATTTCACTTGTACATGTTGAATGATTACAAGTTCAATATTTTTTTTATACCTTATACCCTAAATGACACCTCTACGAGTAAAACGACAATATGTTGTTTTAGGTCAAGGAGTCTCGATTTCACTCCAAAAATTAGTAAAATAACGTATGGAATAACGTACAAGACTATACATGTTGAAAAATTAAATGACAACCATACATTTAAACCATATACCCTAAATCCTAAACGGCAATCATACGTTTAAAACGACCAAATACCGTTTTCGGTCACGAGGTATCGATTTCACTCCAAAACTATTAAAACAGTGTTTGAAACATCATACGTGCCTTGTACACTTTGAACGACTACGCGTGCTATGTTTTGCATACCACACTTGCCATTTACATTTTTTTTTATTATCAAGCGAAGTGTAGTGCAATTTCCAACTGAATTATAGACTGACTCGCGATAGTTTGGATAAATTTATTGACCGTAACGTCAAAATGTTGTTAAAACTTTCATCCTTAAACTTTCAAGTGGTTAGGGGCTTGAATGCTCCGAAACGAATACAAAACGAGTAGAAACGTTACCCATATGTTTAAAACGATCAGATGTCATTTTCGATCACGAGGTATTGATATCACTCCGACACTAGTGAACTAGTGTATGAAACATCATGCATGTATTATACACATTAAACGACTACACGTATTATGTTTTGCATACCACACTTGTCACTTACGTTTTTCTTTATTGGGTAATAAAGTGTAGTGCAGTTTCCAACCAAATTATAGAGTGACTAGTTATAGTTTGGACAAATGTGTCGTTTGGGTCATGGGGGTATCGATTTCACTCCAACTATAGTAAAAACTTATCTTTGTTTTTTTTCCCGTGTGAATATGTGTGAAGTGAAAAGAACACGAAATTAGTTGAAACGATACTTAATAATTTAAAATGACATCATGTCATTTTATGTCACTGTCACTCTAAAACTAGTCGATCATATTCTTGAACATCTTAAAAGACTTATATAAGTTAAACAAGCTAATTTGTTGAGTAATGGAATTTGAATTGTTTACCTATGTTTGTAGTGAAGTCTAATGTAGTTTACTTACAAAATTATAGTGTTGATCACTATAAGGTGAACATTCTATCGAACTAGGTATCTAAATGTAGTAAAAATTTGCATTCGTTCATTTTCATGTGGATATGAGTGAACATAATGTGAAACCAACACAAACATAATTACAACAGAATACATCTGTTCAAAATGTCAACATGCCATTTTGGGTCACGGGGTTCTTATTTTAATCCAAAACTAGTCGATCATATCGCGGAACATCTTAGAAACTTATACAAGTTAAACAGATTAATTTATTAAGTATCTTATCTCATAATTGGAGTATAATGGAATTCGAGTTACTTACATTCTTTCATAGTGAAGTCTAGTGTAATTTATTCACGTAAAAATGGTGTTGATCACTGTCACGTGAACTGTATATCAACTGTGGTGTCCAAACAAAATGAAAAATTGTCTTCGTTCATTTTCATGTGGATATGAATAAAAATAAAGTGAAACAAATACAAAATTAGTTTAAACGAAACATAATTGTTTAAAAATGGAAGCATGTTGTTTGGGTCACGAGGTCTCGATTTCACTCCAAATCTAGTTTATCATAATTTTGAACATCTTAGAAGATATAAGTTAAATGACCTAATTTGTTGATTACCTTATCTTATAATTGGAATATAAAAAAATTTGGATTACTTACTTTTATGCATATTGAAATCTAGTGTAGTTTATTCAGGAACAATAGTGTTGACATTTTCATGTGAACTTTGTATAGACACAAGTGTCAAATTTAAAAGAAAAAAACCTGCATTCGTTCATTTTTATATAAAAAATGGTATCGCATATACTGATTTTTTTTTTTTTTATATCGATTATGGGGCCCAAATGTAGCAAAAACTTGCATTCATTCATTTTTATGTTCATACGAGTGAACATAAAATAAAACGAATACAAAAATAGTTGAAATGATAGCCAACCATTTAAAATGACATCATGCCATTTTGGGTCGGATATCTTGATTTCACTCCAAAACTAGTCGATCATATCTTGAAATATCTTTAAAGACTTGCATAAACGAACTAATTCATTGAGTATTTTATCTTAAAATTGGAATATAATGAAGTTTGGATTATTTACCTTCATTCATAGTTTAGTGTAGTGTAGTTTACTTACAGAACAATAGTGTTGGTCATTATCGCGTAAACTTTGTATCGAAATTGGGGTCCACATAAAATGAAAACTTGCAATCGTTCATTTTTCATGTGCATACGAGTGAAAATAAAGTGAAACAGATACAAAATTAGTTGAAACGATACCCAACAATTTAAAATGACAGCATGACATTTTAGGTTGTGGGGGCTCAATTTTCACTCTAAAACAAGTCGACCATATCTTGGAACATCTTATAAGACATCTAGAAGTTAAACAAGCTAATAGAAAGGTATCTATTAACCTTAGTCTAAAAAATCTAAACCCATCAATCAGTTGATTCATTCTAATTTATTAACTTAATACATTCTAAATATTAGAAATAGAAGGGAGTCATTTTTGCAAACATGAATCTGTAGTTAATGGCTATCCCTTTGTTTTCGGGCATTGTCTAATCCTCCTTAAGCCAGAACAATATTGTTAGTCATTATCGGGTGAACTTTGGTATCAACCTTGGTATCTAAATATAGTGAAAACTTGCATTTGTCATTTTTTTTATGGGTTCGAATGAACATAAAGTGAGATGAATACAAAAATAGTTGAAACAACATATAGCCGTTTAAAACGACACCATGTCGTTTTGGGTCACGAGGCCTTGATTCACTCCAAAACGAGTTGATTAGATCTTGGAACATCTTAGAAGACTTGTACAAGTTGAATGAGCTAATTTATTATCTTATCTTATAATTGGAATATGATGAAATTTGGGTTACTTACCTTTGTTCGTAGTTAAGTCTAGTGTAGTTTACTTACGGAACAATAGTGGTCATTATCGTATGAACTTTATATCAATACTTGGATAAAAAATAATAAAAACTTGAACTCGTTCGTTTTCATGTGCATATGAGTGAAACTAAAGTGAAACGAATACGAAATTAGTTGAAACGGCGACATGAAATTTTGGTTACAGGTCTTGATTTCACTCTAAATATAGTGAAAATTTGTTAACTTTTATTTTCATGCAGATACGAGACAATATAAAGTGAAACATACATAAAATTAGTTAAAACGTCATTGAACCATTTAAAATGATGGCATGCTGTTTTGGGTCATGAACACTAAATTCAACTCTAAATATAGTTAAATCTTATTTTTATTAATTTTTATGTGAATACAAGGGAACATAAGGTGATATAAACATAAAATTAGTTAAAATGATATTCAATCGTTTCAAAAGGGAGCATGCTATTTTGCATTTTAAATTTAGGTGTGAAAAGTGAGAATTTATGTATGGGGACTAGGTTTTAGACATTTCAAATTAAGAGTTTTTAAGACTTCTAATACATGACAAAATAGACTAAAGGTTAGTCAATAAAAAAGCATTGACCATGAATCATTTTACCAAACATTATGATTGACTGCGATTTTTAAACAAATCCCCCAAATGCATTTTGTCCATCACAACTCCTGCTCCGCTTCCTTAGAACTCGCCCAATTTTTTGCAATCTACACCCCATAACTTCTCTGGGTTTCATCAGGTAATTCCCTTTTTTTCGCTTGTATGTATATGTACGTGTTTCATCTGGTGGAGAATGAATTGTGGGTTTAATTTAATTTGTTCTAGTAGAATTAGATCTTGGAATTGATGCTGTGATTTTTATGGTTGTGGGCTTTTTTAGTTTAATGATTTGGCTAACTTTATTGAGGCTGTTAAAAAGGGTTTCTTTATGGCGTCGAAACGGATATTGAAGGAACTCAAGGATTTGCAGAAGGACCCTCCTACATCATGCAGTGCTGGTATACTTGATAATATGTTTTCCGTTTTGATTCTATTGATTAATTTGTTATTTGTTCTATGGTGGAAGTTTTCATGTGATGTGATTTGGATACTGGTGATTGGCTGATTGCCATAATGCTTTGCTTTCTGTTTAAGTTTCCAGGAATGCCGTAGTGAAATCTAGAGATCCATGATTTGTTCTAAGTTCTGCATTGGATGATTAGTCTTGACTACACATGTCTTGCATAAGGGTTTTGGTAAAACATTTAAATACTGATGCAACTGATACATGAAACCTGATAATCCACGAGAATGAGATGTTTGAAACTAATTCCCTAAGTTTCAACTTTGAGGAGAATCAAGCAATTGAATAGCAATTTAGTCTAAAGGTGTGATGCAATTTTCACTAACACACTGATGTATCGTCCTCTTCGATATAATTGTGACCTAGATCTGGCAGTGATGTGCATTCAGGGTGGATGCCATCTTAAGCGTCCTTGTTGGGGTCTCACTTTCAATTTTTTTTTTTTTTAATTTAATTTTATTATTTATTTTTTTTTTCCATGTTCATTATGTATACCCATGTAATTATGTTAACCTATTTGTATACTCGCTGTTTTTGCTCAGCTTCCCTCAACAGGATATAACTTCTCACAATCTGCATCTCGATCTAATCTGATTTTTTAAGATTGGACATTTACCTGTACTTCCTCTAATGGAGCTTTTTTCTCAGCATTACTTGTGTTTCACTTGTGGGCGAAAGTCTCTGCCTTTCACGGCTTTGCATTTTTTCTGAAGCTGACTTTATAGTTTGTCATTACTTCATTATGTAATCTTGCTCCAATTAGTGTTAGACATGGGCTGTTTAGTTGTTCTAGATTGCTCAGTTTGATTGCCTGTCTGTCCGAGTAGACTTTGATTTTTCTTTTTAGGTCTCTGATAGTTATAATCAATGTTCTAAAAGGCATAATGCGTTGCGATGCGTCGAGGTCGAGAATCAAGAATCACAAGCTTAAACGTGTCAATGCGGAGAATAGGCGTCACAATGTGTTTCGTACTTTTAATATTATTTTAAGTATTATAAATAGATTTTTATATTAAAAAACAATTTTTTTATATAAAAATAAACATACACTAAGTAAAATGGATTTTCTTGAGGTCTTGCACAATTAAATTCATTGAGGAACCAATTCTAGACAAGCAAACTTTGATAAAAGCATATCAGATTCATAATAGTAAAATGCCTTCATGATATTGAATCATTTGATAAGTTGATAACTAACAAAATGGGATAAAAGTTATCAAGTTATCAACATACAATATGATAACTAACAAAATATGATAAAAGTTAGAACACTTATACATTAAGTCACATAACTTAACTTTTGTCCAACTCTTTATCGGATTCTAACTCGATCTCTTCTTCATCCAACTCATCTTCCGTGCCATCCGACACAAAATCATTTTCGTCAGGCTCCCTTATTTCATCTTCATCATTTCGAAAACCTCTTGTAGGTTGTAAGATATCATTCTCTACCTCCACCACCTCCTCCTCCTCCTCCTCCTCATCATCATCATCATCATCACAACCCTCAACAATCCAAGATTGTGCATTACTAGCATCACTTGCTAGTAGAGTTTCTAATTTATCTTCCCTCCTCTTCTTTTTGTTCATCAATCTTGCATTGAATTGGACATAAACTAAATTGTTTATCCTTGTAGCATCTAGGCGCTTCCTCTTCTTTGTGTGCACCTACATGAAAGAAGTTGAAATTTTTTAGTAAACTTTAAATCATTAAACCACTACCAAAGTAATAACTAAAATATAGCAACATAATTAAGTATTTAGTACTTAGTACTTACACTTTCAAAGATACTCCAATTTCTCTCACAACCCGATGAAGTCGTAGTCAAACCAAGGATCCTCTTTGCCATGAATTTGAAATTTGGTGTTTGATTGCCATAAAAGTCCCACCAACTTACTAATATATACAAAAAAGAGAGATAAATATTATATATTAACAAAAAATGAAAAGAAAATAATTTAAACATACCCGGATTGTAATTTGAAGTATTGTTCTCACATCCACTTATAGCTAAAGCTTTTCCAAATGCACCTTCTTTTTGAGTGTATCTGAGTTAAGGAGAAAAAAATGTTCGATTATTAAAGGTTCTTAAAAAAACCAAAAACTTCTTCTTAGACTATAATGTTTAAATGGAGCCTAAGTAAAAGACCCAATAGAAAGTTGGAATTGATACTACAAATATCACCAACATTTTTCCATAAATTTGGAATCAAGTAACACACTATTTAATATTTATCACTTCATGATAATAAAAAATCAACAATACTCAAGAGTCAAGAATAGCATAGCATAAAAGAAAAAGCCATTCACCACAAATGCGAATTTGACAATCCTATTTTTGAAATTAACTAGAAAAGGGAAAGAGTTAATTAAATCTGAGTTAAGGCAAAAAAATGTAATGTGTCTTTTTATTACAAGAAAATGATAAAACCAGGGAACACAATGCAAAATAGATTCTACACTTCCTAAACCCGTAAACATATCCCTTTCCTGTCACAATAGTTAAGCTACTGACAAGAATTCTCACACAAACACTTTTCAAAGTTCAAAGTTTTGAAAAACACAAATGGTTATCAAGAAATTCTACTTAATGGGCAACTGATCAAGAATTGAATGCAGAAGGGAGTGTGGATTTTGGGAAGCGAAGGCAGGCTATATATAAGCACAGAAGGACTTATACCAAAATCAAGGGTTTATACATTATTAATATTATACAGTTCAGACTTCAATAATCTGCAACACAGAGAATGGAAAATTGAAAACCCAACCTTTTGGTGTCTCAAAGATGCAGAGAATAATGGGGTGTGGAAAAAATGAAACCCAACTGTGAAAGAATGAAAGAAGGGAAAATACCTTTTCGAGTTCCAACTTCCGAACCGGCTGGAGAAGACCACAAATGATTGACAAATAAATTAGCTTCCGTGGAATGAGAATTGAGAAGACGAGAGAGAGATGACGAGAGAATCACAGTTCAATGTTTCAAACTTTCAGTGATTTCACAAGTATTTCACCTATTCTTTGGAAGGTCTTCCCACATCGGAAGTTTTTCTAACATTTGAAGGAACTTGCTTCTATAAAAGTTAAAACCAGTGTTTTATTACTAATAATTGGTTAGAACCTAATCACTTAATGAATGGGCCTTTGACTCATTTGGGCCCAGTAAGTGAGTGAAATTTTTTTTTAACGTGTTTAAGTAAAAAAAAAAAAAAAGGCGTGCATTGGGGTCGTTTAGGCGGCCCTAGGCGTGCCTACTTGCGCCTAGGCGGTCAACAAAAGGTTTGACCGCATTTTTACGCGCATACAGCATATGCGACGCTTTTTGGACGCGCATTGCGCCTAGGCGACGCGTTTTGGCGCCTTTTAGAACACTGGTTATAATATATTAATTTGGTTTAGCAGCTATATTCTATCTAGTTGCAGTTTAATTCTATTCACTTTTGATATCTAATGTAGGTCCTGTAGCAGAAGATATGTTCCATTGGCAAGCAACGATTATGGGGCCTTCCGATAGCCCTTATTCTGGAGGTGTATTTTTGGTTTCCATTCATTTTCCTCCTGATTACCCTTTTAAGCCACCAAAGGTATGCTTGTATCCTGTGCATTAGTTGTATTGCTACATCCCCATCTTTTCATCTGCTGACTAGTATTGACTCTGAACTCCGACAATCAAAAGCAGATTACTGTGCAGACTGTTTCTTTCTTGTATTAGGTCTTGGAACCTCCTTACGTTATCAGTTTCTAAGCTAAACAATATAAACCCATTATTCTGGAGAATGTTTTAACCTGCCCCCAAGTGCAATTTTGCAGATAAAGATGACGTCAAATCATTCTCTTCTTTTGCTACTTGTTCTTTTAATCCATCATTATCATTTTCTTTTTCTTTTGTCTTGCAAAATGATTTCGTGAAAGTTCATCTTCTTTTCCCTTGAACTTCTTTTGGTAGCAACCTTTAGTACATATCAAGCACAAGAACTGTATATTTGTGTCTTGTTAAAACTATATTAATGTCATTGATAATCACTCAGAACAACTTTATAAGATCCTTTACTTAGCCTTTGTCTGGCTATGATTTATAATTGGTCAAATAACTTTTTATCCACATATTTCATGGGATTCACAAGTACTACTCACTTATCTATTACTCATTTCTATCAGTTTAGAATTCAGATAGAATTTTAAACCGATTATAAACAACTTCCAAACATGCTATTATGACTTGTTCGAAAGAGTTTGTTTTTCTTTATCCTTGTATAGTCTGGTGACTTTGTGGTCCCCAAGGTCCTGATAGGTTTTGGGTTTCCATGGAGATCATAATAAGGAACTCAGAAATCTGAGGAAGTTGATTCATTTATTGTTTCAGGTTGCGTTTAGGACAAAAGTCTTCCATCCAAACATCAATAGCAATGGAAGCATTTGCCTTGATATTCTGAAAGAACACTGGAGTCCAGCATTGACCATATCTAAGGTATTAAGTTGTTTTTTCTTTTATATCTAACTGGATAACATCATTTCATGGCCTGTGGTCATACCCGTCCAAACTTGGCTTCAAGTAAATTTCATATATAGGATCTCACACATGCTATCTTTGATTGTTTCTGCAACCCTTGTGCATTGGCTTGATCATTTAGCTATGTAACAGTTCGCAATGTGTGCTCCAGATTGATGTGATTATTGTTTCATCTGTCTTTCAATTTATTGCTTTTTTTTTTCTGAGACCTGAATGCTGCAGCTGCAAAGCAAGTTAAAAATTCTAGTATATTTTAGGTGCCTTTGACTGCATATATTGTCCTTGGACCTTAATGCTCAACTTTTAGCTTTAGACTGTCTGATACTTCCGCATTTGAAGCTGAGACCTAAATACTGCACTTGCAAATCGTGTTAAAAATTCCATTATATTTTAGGTGCTTTTAACTGCGTGTATTGCTTAAAAACCTTATGAAATACAGCATAAAGTTATTAACGCTTATGGACTCTGGACTTGGCTTATCAGAGCGTTAAAGTATATAAAGATGTCGAGGACTAGTAACAAGAGTTTACGGATCTAATATAAATTGAAACTTAAATGGTATTTGCCTGTTTTATGAGATGGAGGAGCTACTACAAATTTGACTATTCCAACAGGAGTATGATGCTTGTCAGTTATCACTAAGGTTAACTTGGTTGTCTTTCGAGAGTCGTTTCCTTTTTGGGTGAAGTAAAGTGGAATACAGGAAGCCATTAATATTTACAGTGAACCAGTACTGCTAAATTCAATGGATGACCAAGTTACTAACATGCACTCATAGGAGGAAAAATTATTTTTATACTAGATAAATGGTTTATAGTTCCAAGGCTACTTGAGATATGCCTAGTTGGAATAAGGGTCTGTTTGGCAGGACTTTTGTTTCTACTTTTTATAGAAGAGCTTCGTGAGTAAGTAACTTTGGGTCAACTTCTTTTAAAAGCTATTCTAATAAGACAAAACACTTCTAAGCAGGTACAAAAGCAGCTTATTAGTTCTAGAAGTTGCTTTTGAAAAGCCGTTCCAAACGGGCACTAATTTACCAACAGTGAAGGTGATGCGGAGTGAGAAATAGAAAGTAGAAGAGAGGAAAATATCAGAATACTCGTATTCTAGTTCGATCTCAATGTTCTCTGACAACTGAAGTCTTTGTACAAATTTGAAATTGTGTAGAAGGCAGCTACTACTTTATCAATCCACATCAAAATATATTACCTATACCAATATGATTTAATCTAATTCATATCTAAACATCTTAAACTACTTTAATTTTCCCTAACATCCTTTTTTCTAATTTTCCTTCAAAATGACTTGTTCCATTTGACCAAAGTCATCTTGACAAGGAGTTAATATTGCTTTGGCATAAGTTTTTAATTCCTAGGGTTTTGCTAATTTAGATGTTGAGATAGGGACTTGCACCTTTCAATTGGTCATCAAACCCAATTTGGTTGGTGGTTTGATATCCTCATTGTCCATGCTGCCATATTGTCAGCATCGCTGTTTGTAAGATTTGAATATGCTTATGTTGCCCCCGCTTCTGTTCTTGCAGTCGCCCTTTGATCTAATGAATGCATCAACACTTGAATTGATTTGTGTCTTAAAAAACTGGCCACAGGTCCTTTTGTCCATCTGTTCCTTGTTGACGGACCCAAATCCCGATGACCCTCTGGTGCCGGAAATAGCTCATATGTACAAGACAGACCCTGCAAAATACGAGACTACTGCCCGCAGCTGGACACAGAAGTATGCCATGGGATGATGTTAATACATTACCCGGCGAGCGTGAAGAACTTTGTGACTGGTGTCTTTCATTATGCTTGGGCTAAATAAAATTGTTTGTAAGTTTTTGTTTAATATAGCTTCCTTTGATTGAGGTTGGCAATGAACTCAAATCCCTCAATTTGTGAATAGATATTTCAGGAATTGATTTTGAAAAGGTATTATTTTCAATAACTTCATTTCTAATTTTCCACAAATTTTATTAGTTTGTCAGCAAGAGAACAGCCCGATTTGGAGAACTGCCGCTCCGTTGTCTCGTTGAAGCCATTTAGTGCACACCTCTAAAAGGGTTACAACGTAACCTACCGAGATATGTGCATGAAAATGAGCAAATTAATGACTTATCGACATTTATAGATGTCAAAAGGAGATGAAATGAAGCAAGATGTAGATTACAAATCTCCTTAAAATAGATCTTCTGGCACTGATAATAACATGATCAAATGAAAGCACATCTCTTGGGGTGCAACGTTTCTTTCAAAATTAATATCACGATATTGATTTTGTTAGACGAATCAAAATTTGACTGCTCTTTTAGTTTGGATGATATTGAATACTAAAATATTGAACACTAAAACTCAAAAATAATTTGAGAATTATTTTGACTGAATTTGGAGAAAGAAGGAATTAGGAATCAATTATTTGAAATTGCTTTGAAACGAAGAAAATTAAATTAAAAGGATCTAAGTTATAGATTTCAATGTGTTTTCTTTCAATGGTCACATCTTTTGACATAACTTCGTTTTAACTACTAAATCGCACCATTTTAGATTGGGACATGACTTAATTTCTAGGTCCCATTCTACACAAAGATTCATAATTTCATTATGTACCTATTTGAATAGACGCACTCAATTAAAATCACCACTCTTTAATATGCATCCTTTGCATTTAAAAGTCGCGTCTAGTTATCGTATAATTTGAAAACTTAATAATGCCAAGTATCCCACTTAGATTTATGCTACTCAAATAGGGGCCTTTCAAAGGCACCTGTGAGGGGGCTGAGGTGTTCAGGATATTATTACTAACGACCGCAAAAATTCGAAGAAACAAGGTGATATTTCAGTCATACCAACAAAATGCACTAAGACTTGGAAGAATTTGTGAGATTCGATCAAAGGAGAAGGGTGAATCTATTAAATAGTGTCACTTAAACTAGTGTTGTAGCACCCCATAACATTATTCTTTTAAAAAATACATGACGAATTCTGTAACTAATTTTCATCGATTAATCTTCCTAGCACAAAATTTATTGATTGATTTTGCCCCCTAAAAAAATCACACAACAGGAACGTAGAATATTGCATATGCTGGAAATCACAAGTTCTTAAATCGATAAGATAGAAATATAAAATCTGGTTCATATATTCACCAGTTAGCTTTCTTATTCATCATTTTATTACATTTTTACTACATTAAATATATCACATACGAACCAGCACAAAATGATTCATCAAGAGATTCTTTCCCTCTGTATCTTTATGGGGTCACAACCGAGAAAAAGGAAAAAGAAAAAGAAAAACATGTGGCATCTATAGGAATGCAACCAACAGCAAAGCTGAAGCTGACAGTGCCATGATAAATGGAGCTGAATTTTTTCTCGACCCACTGGGTGGATATAAACTTGTTCCATTAAAACCTACACCCATATAAGTATTAGTCGTGTAAAACTGAAATATAGTATTGACATGTAGTATTGAACAATATAAAATATAAATACAGTGTGAAATGATTTTTAATAGTATGCTACTTTTTGTAACTAAAGTTTAATGAAAAGTAACACAATATTTTTCGGTATCATATTTTATAGTAAGGTATATGTGAAATTTTCACTTGTAATAAGTGTAAAGAAATTGTCAATTTCACCTAAATCTCCGTTTGAGTCTCATTCTTTAAACTCATTTTCGATTATGCATTCTTTTAATAAAATAATTTTACACATAAACTCAAAACTTTTACTTTGTTTTAATTACACATTCTTAAAAAAAAAAAAAAAACTCTATTACAAAATCCGTTTTTGAAAAAAGAGAGGCTCAAACAGACTCTAGTGGTGGATTTTACACCAAAATTTTCATTAAAAAATTCACCGTTCTGTGTCGTACACCACAACACGAGTTGATACCTAACTTAGTCCTTATTTGAGCCTCATTATTTAAAACTCATTTGTTCTCGAACTGATTTTTAACTATACATTCTACTGATTAAAATTTAAGCACGAAAATCCAAAAAAAATTCTACTTTTTAACTACATATTTTCCAAAACTCACTTTTTACAAAATCTATTCTCAAAAAATGAAGGATCTCCTTGATTTTCTTCAAAATATCAAAACAAATAATATCGATAGAAAATATATGTACATACCTTGAGGTGTATTGCAGCCAATATGAATGGTGTCATTGAGATTTTGGACGGTGGCTTTGTTTCCAAACCAGAAGTCTTTTTTGACGTAGAGAATGCATTGAAGCACTGCCCTAATGTGATCTGCGCACCCTTCTTTGCAGAAGGAATTCCCATCGTCATGGGTTACGTTCAGCCAACCCGAAGTGTTCAGTGTATATTTTGTGCAACTTATTGATCCCTATAATCAAAGGGGTACGTAAATTTAAAATTTTGAACTAAGAAAATAAGGAAAATTTGTCTATGAATAATCAATATGTACTCATTATTGAATTTTTCCTCTCTAACAGCTTAACGTTTTTTGGGGTTGATGATGGAGTTTCGGTTGCTAGTGCTTTAGAATTTATCTCTAATGTGTGATGGAAATCAAAAATTCGTCGTCAACTATAAGACATGAGTAGAAAAGTGAGTTACATTTTGGAGGCAGTAATAAGCACTTCTCCAAGCTTGAATTGGGCTTAAATTCACATTCGCCATGGGACATGTTTTTTTGTCTGCACGAAGCATATCTCTCAAGTCAGATAAAAGCAATGACAAGATAAGCATTCTTGGCAAATATTGTATTGTTTAGTACGTTGAGCTATATATATGCATGGCGAGACATAATTAAAGAAAAAGGGAGAACCATGCTAGATTACCACTTTGGTTGACCCCTTGGATGACCTCGACCCCATCACTCCTCTCACATGGGAGTCGGGTCCCAACTCATTAAATTTAATATTTTTGCCCCCATGTGAGGGGAGTGGTGGGGTCGAGGTCATCCAAGGAGTCAATCAAAGTGGTTTTAAATGACTTTTCCCAAAAAGGGAAATGTGACAAAAACTCACCAGTCAAAGCGTAGCATATCAAAATATGACTCGATGGAAATTCTACTTCTTTCAAGTTAAGGATACACCGCACATGATCTTAAGCATGAAAACAATAATCCACATATAGAGGTTTGATCTACTTATTTTAACGGGTTTGATCTTTTAAGAAGAAACCCCACTGTTCAATTTGTTCATAGCCCAAAATGTGGATATCCGATATGTAAGATACTTAAGACTAACAATCAGATTTCAAGATTAGATTTTTTCATACGAGCAGACATCTTATGCTAAGAAGCTAAGGGAAAAATTCCATGTAACCTAAAATATGAAAACAATGGACATATACGGATTTAGACCACTCATATTAATAAAGACGGAATCTCGAAGCTGAATATTTCACCAAAAAGGAGAAAGAAAAAGAAAAAGAAACAACATGGTGCAAACCTAGTACTCTACAACCCAAAACATAAGAGCAATAGATATACCATTATTTTCAGATACTTGATCATCTAATGTTTAGAACAAAAATGGGAGAAGGAAATTACTCTCTGATTTGGCACAAGAAAGAAGAATGAAAAAACTCAATATTTGCAAGAGGAAGCCGAAGACACTGCCAAAACTCCGTATATGTTTCTCCATAGCTTCACGTCGTTAAACCAAGCAAGCTACACACGGTCATTATATAGTATAAGAGAAACAATGTGATGGCTGGAATAATACCTTGTAAAAAAAATTAGGAATTAATCTCAACATGTATTCGTGGAATATTCTGAGAATGCATAGAAAATTGACATGAACAAGAACTATGTGATGAAAGAAATGAAATAACAAAGTTGTCTTTGTTGTTTTATGGCTTGAGAGAAGTGACAATGATTTGTAAGGAAACATGATTAGATGAAACCAATGTGACCAATTTTCATTTCGTTGGCTGTCTTTTTATAGTTTAATATACATGACAAGTAAAATACAAAGTTTCATAACAATAATATAGAGTATATTAGAGTATGCTCGATGTTAACATGAACAATTCGATTTGTCAAGTCGATATGAAGATAAATATAAATGCCAACTCGGCATTTCGTAATTTGGACAACGGGTGAAAAGGGAGCTAATGAAAACACGAGTCATCGTTGGGTCTTTTTGATACCCAATAATCCGGGCAATGATGAAAAATAGATGTCGAGAATTTTATCGACATCATAGACTTGGCTCGACTCGAAAACGACCTACACTTTGGGGGCCCGAATTTGTTTTAGGTTATTGGGTGGACTAGTGTGTTTGGCCCATTTTGTTGGAGACCATATTGCCTTATTAGTTGGCCCAATTGAGTGGTATAACCTAAACTATATATTGGCATTTTGTGTTGTGTTGAGTGTGTGTGTGATATTGCAAGAGAGGGAGGCAAGTGAGAGAGAACTGACAGGCAGTCGAGAGAGAGTGAGAGAAGCAGCAGAGAGAGAATGAGAGAGAGAGTGAGAGAGAGATTCAACCATTGTTATCTCCTTCCTTTACCTTCATTTGTAGCTTGCAAACACCACCACCATAGTCTCATTTGTGGGGATAAATTAGTGTCATTTGTGGGTATTAGAAGAAGAGCAACCAGAGGGGAAAAGAGGGCAACCAAGGTGTAGAGAAGCTTTGGGTCCAACTTAAGTCGGGTGGTGTTCGTTTGGTTGATTTCTGAGTCCGAATCAAAGATTTCTCGAGGATTAATTTCTACAGTCATCAAATTGAAATGATATATAATAACCTTGCAGTAAATTAATTCGATTCAAGAATTTGTTAGTTCAAAAGTTGAATTTTCATGACATTTGTGGTCGAATCACTTCTTTTTTTCCATTTTAATTCGCCACCAGCAGTTAATAAATCACAACAAAACTAATTTGATTCTGCAAATTCAAGAGTCAAATTTATAATATTTTTTTTTTTTTCAATAAGACGTTAGGATGCATTTGGTTCTCTTTTTGGAATTCAGTTTTTCAAAACATCCAAAACCTGTTTAATATGATATTTTCAAATTTTTTGAAAATAAACTTATAACATAAAATTCAAAAATGCATTTTTGATGATTTGGGTGTTTCAAAATGTCAAAAATTTGTTTTAAGTTTTATGTTATAAATTTATCTTTATTTTCGAAAATGCATTTTCAGAAATAATGGATCAAACACATTTTTAGTATTATGAAAAATTGCAAACAGCTTGAAAAAGTAAGCCAAACGCACCCTTAATCGCATTTTTTTCATTATTATTATTATTTATTTAAAAATACAATGAGTAAATTAGTCTTTTTACTCTATTTTAAAGAAAATTCTGTAGAGAAGGCATAATCATGAATTACTTATGTTAATTTGAGTATACAATGCTATGAAAAAAGTTTGAAATATAAATGTGATAATGTATAAAGATTATGGACTTTTCATGTAATTAAAATGTAGTCTAGTTATCAAAATTGTGCGCCGCTATTTACATCCACAATTTTATATATTCATCCAACTTTATGTCCATCCCTATTAAAATTTTAAAAAATTACTATTTTCATCACGTCAAATTTCAACATTATCCTTATTAAATTCATTCATTTTAGCATTATAAATCAACACAAATTTTATATATTCATCCCTCTTTAAATATATCCTTAATACAATTTCAAAAATTTTAAAAATCACTATGTTAATCCAATCACTACCAACATATAATTTGGTTCTTACTTTTTCTTTTTCTATATTGCCATGTTGATGCTTTAGTACTTAGTTGCAAATGTTAGCAAATATCTTTTCTTGAATTTATTGAATTCTCTCAAGAGTACATTGTTTACGCAACCAAATAAATCCCTCCTCGATTCATATGTTAATTAATTTTCATTTTTTTGCTTATAAGCTAATAATTATTTTGGTTGTTTGTGTTTTGGTTGGTAATTTTAAGTTTGAATTAGGATACAATTACTCTATGCTACAAGGTTAAAAATATTATATAGATGCTAACTAGCTTTAAGAGAAAGGGGAAGCAGACTTTCACGTCTACTTCTCAATGATTTAAACCTTTTTGTTTGCACTAAAACATAATAAACTAGCCCAAATACAAATCAATAATCATTCACCTATTAAATTCATCAAATTCACAATATAACCAGATCCTTACTTTTTCAAATTCTTCTTCGTATATTGCTGTGTCTATGTATTTCCTCTAATGATAATCCTTCCATTGTTGTTTTACTTTTAGTTGAATATGAAATTTTATAATTATTAAGGTTTTATAATTTTAGTTGAAGATGATATTTTATAATTATTAAGATTTTAGTTAAACACAAATTCTAAAAGAATATAAAAAGGTTCAAAAGAATTTATGAAAATAAATATGAGGGGATGAATTTAGAACGATATATTTTTATTAATTTTATGTATGTCTATTTAGGTAAATTTACATGAGATTTAAAAATATATCTAACCTTAAAGAAAAAAGACAAGGGGTGGGGGGGGGGGGGGGTTACTGTAGATGCAATAGTAACCCAAGTCCATTCTACTGTACAACCTGAATTTATTTATTTTATTTTTATTTTCACTTTTCTCCATGCAATTTTTTTTTTTCGCTTTCTCCATTTCTTTACGCAACATCCATACATGTTTACAAGACTCACACGCTTCTCTCCCTTATCACTTCCAAACAAATTACATCCACCAGAATTCTTTTTCTTCTGCTATTTTTTTTGTGTATGTATTTTGCTTCATGTTAAATAATGGTAATATATTTTTTTGTAGGCAGTAAATGGCGGTTGTGTTGCAAGCAAAAAACGCGCTGAAATAAGCTTATAGAGGAGAAGACACAATGAATCTGGTTCTTGCTTATTTTGGAAAATCACATATGTTTTCTTTTTTAATTTTTACTCTTATCTTTTATTGTGACAAGTACGTCAACTGTATTATCTTGATTTATACCAATTTTATTTTGGTTGTAAATCGCTTTTCAATAAGCAATGTAACAGATTCTCCACTTTGGGACAGCCTCCACTCACAAACACAGAGGCTTGCAAGCACGATAGATAATAAACACACGATACTCAGGAAGCTTGTAATTATACATGTATATGATGACACGTTTAGTGTACTTTTCAATAATTTAAGCCATAAACCAGTTGTAACAATCTTGCCGTGCCAATTAGCTCACCTTGGTCAAGAATCAAGTTGAAGGGCACTATTTGCATGTAACCATCTGTGTGTTTCAAGGTTGATATCATTGCATTCAACTTTCTTTCTTCATGGAAAGGGACAGCTAGACAATGAACAAATATGAAGACAATTGACCATGTAAAATGCAATGATGCCCAGATGTGAAAACGTCCATGAACTACTTGTAATAATGAGGCAATGACAAACTAAATATACCATGTGTATTGGCAGGCAAATCTTGAAGATGCCTTTAGCTTTCACATAATAATTTCAACTCTTTGTGCAATTTCACCCATACATTTTCTCAAATTAATGACTGCTATAATATTTGATGACAGTCGGGATTATGTTTAGTATTCTGGATTATGGATTAGATACAGTCGTCCGCTCCAATTACTTTAAGCAGGTATTGCACTAAGAAAGCTTCATTAAATGTGGAAACTGGGAAATACATGGATCCAAAAACTTGGAAATGATGATATGGGGATAAAAAGAAACATGATGAACATTACATTACTTGTGCATTTGCTATTGGGGACAGAGTCGGAAACCATTGCACAGAAAACCCCAAATCATCATAACTATTAAGGCTGCCCCATAGATTTAGTCAATAATTCAGAAAAAAAAGAAAAAATAACCTGAAAATTGAAACCAGTTATAGGTTCCATTACCAAAAGACCTTACAGAGAATATTTTAGGATGCATCTGTCCCTGCAGCAAAAAGTGGCACTTGAGGCCTCTTCTGGGATGTTGAAATCCATGAATTCACACTACTTGTTGAACTTGTAAAAAAAGTTGGATGCAGGTGGAGGCATTGAAATATGCAAAGGAAGGCCACTTTTTTTTATCTGGGCTGCCTTCTCTCGAGTCGTTCACCAGCGAAGAAGCACTAAACCATAAAATAGAAAGCAATTCCCACATATATCTAAAAATTTAAACAACTCACTAAATGTCCCTAGATAGATGTCCTTGTTTCCGGCTACTCGGCCAATCCGAGCTTGCCAACGTCCGTGTTGATGATGTCTGCTAAAGAAAAAAAACCGAAACCAAAATTTCAGTGGAGTGGAGGAAAACATCATTATTAACTGGAAGGCCCTAAGATGAAATAAGGCAATATATTAAGACCTTGTGACTCCTCGATAAATTGAAGTTCCCCTGGAGAAGCCACTGCTTTTCTTGCAATATTGACAATATTTGTTACACCCCATTTTCATACTAGTCAAAGATCAATATTATTTAGTCAAAGTCAGAGGTTTCCCTGGTCAAAGTCAAAAGTCAAATACGGATTTAAATGAAGTAAATCATTTTATTGGGACTTGAATTGACCAAATTATTTTTTTGAGGGTTTATTTTACAAATTGACAATATCTGAAGGTTTAAGATGAATATCATTTAAGTTTTGGGGGCTTACTTTTCAAGTAGTGAAAGATAAGAATTTAATGTTAAAGCATATTAGTTTGGAGGACTTGATTGCAAATGTTGGTAGTGGAATACAAGTGTCATTTGAATAAACCATTTCTTCCATTTTTATATACACATACATACAAGATCAATAGTGCTATACGAACGGGGAAAATAACACATAGCCTCTGTTTGGTGCTCATTTTCATTTTTATTCTTCTACTTATTTTCAATCATACACTTTTCAATAAAATAATATTTTTTATCATATCAATAATTTTTCCTTCTTTTCCAATCACATATTCATCATCACATCAGTAAAAAAAAAAAAAAAAAAAAATACAATTTTCCAAAAAAAAAAGAGTATCAAACAAGCTCATAATTAACAGGTTTTTAACTTATGCTGAGGTGGCAAGCTGTTTGATAGTAATTATTGACTGAGAGAGGGAGAACGGCAGAAGGGAAAGGGGAGGGAGAAGAGAAGGAAAAAAAAAGGAAGAGAAAATATAATATATAAAAAAAAAATTGGTGCGTTCAAGATTCGTTTGCAAAAATTTTTAGTCCTAAACAACTCAAATACACAATAAATTTAACGAATTAGGTATGAATTTCTCTACATACTAAGTGATTTTGTATTTTCATTTTTTAATTTACTAGCAGTACACACGTGCGTTGCACGTCTTAGGTACGGAATGAATGATATGCATAATATTTTTAAAGTAAGGTAATTGATAATGTTAAAGGAAAAATTAAAATTGTTAAAGAATATATGTCACGACCCAATTTTGTTATTTAAATGTCGGAGCTCGGGGTATGGTTTTAATTTCATATCACTTTGTAAACGAAAATAATTATTTCATGGACTTAAAATCTTTTTTTTTTTTTTTTTTTTTTTTCTAAAAACTTTGGGCCAAACTAAAAATTTGATTCCAATTAGTTTGATTCATATCGTAATTCAAAAATGACCGATATATGATATAATAACACACGATAATGAATTGGGCAAAATTCGGTAACCTGAATAAATTTCCAGAATTTAATGGGGTTCGAATTTTCCCAATTAATTAATTATGGCTTAATCAAAAAAAGTAAGAGATTCAATTTTAATTGCACCCAATGTACGGCTACTGTATACTTATCCACTTATTTCCAAAGGGTTGCATGATAAAGAAAAGGTGACAAAAAAAAAAAATAGGTTAACATCCTTTGTATTACCAAAATATGTCAAAAGAGTTGCACCCCAAAAGAATTTCTTATAGTGATGCCAAAAGTTACATAGCTTGTGTCTTACCAACTATTATACCAAAAGACACTTAGACTAAAAGTTACATAATTTGTGCCTTAATAACTATTGTACCAAAAGTCACTTGTACATATTAAACACCTTAAAAATTCTCGAAAAATAAATACATCATTTGTTATAGCGTCAAAATAGTCCAAATAGTAATGAGCTCCCAGGAAATGGTTGAACCCAGGATATTCGGGGTATGACATCCACACGTGGACCTCCTTGACAAACACACAATACATTCCGTCTTCCGAGAATGTCCATTCGCCAGAGGTAAATTCCGTGGTTTCAATGGGAATCATCTACAAAATTTAAAACATAACAATATGAACATACTTGTTCAGTAAGTAATTTATACCATCAATAATTTTCCTTCCCAAAATAATCAATTAAACAATGGGCTCAATTACAGATCTCCAACTCTACCCATGCGCGCCAATAGTTCAATGAGAGCTCAATAGTTCAATAACACCGATTTGGTGCACAATCAATAGTTCAATAAGAGCTCAATAGTTCAATACAATGTCAATGTTCAATATAATATCAATGTTCAAGAGGGTAGAAAATTCAATTTATAATTAATTTGAAAAGACAAAATCATTTAATAAACAAAGTTGTCAAAACTATACTTTAAAAAAAAATAATGGCATAAATTACTTACTTTCAATTTGTGATAATCACATTTCAATTTGTGACCTTTAATTTGAAAAAGTGCTTCACGTGCTCCACTTTAATTTGTAGGTATTTGTTTATGTTTTAACCTCCTACCATTCAAGTCAATTTATAGTAGGATTTGAGGAATAAAATAATACTTAGCTAGATATTCTCAAATCTAGTATTAATTGTTCCAAATCATTATTTTGCCACTCTTTTACCTTAGAATGCCATTTGTTATTTTAGTTAATGCTTCCTAATTATTACTTGGACACATATTACCTTATTATTAATTACTTAGCCACAATTCACCCTATCAAGACATTTGTCCCTACAATTAATGTTTTCCATTTATTACTAGACCACTTGTTGCCCTATCATTTGTTATTTTGCCACATATTCCCTAATAGGCCACTTGTTAGTCTAAGAGTGGCAACATAGAGTAACATTCTCATGTTTCCTAATATATTCACATGGTAATATCTATATCTAACCATAGTCTTACTTCAAATGGGTGGTCTCTTAAAATGTAATTACTACTTGGAACCAATATCCGAAAAGAAACTTATAATTAGAATGTTTCCGTCGATCGAACTCAAGTTCTGATACCCAACTAAACTGAATGACTGAACTGAATAATTGAACTGAGATTTTCCCTAAGTAAATCTTAATTAAGTTTGGATGTCGGTTTAAAAATTTCGGGATATTACAATTTCCCCCCCCTTATAAAATTTCGTCCTCGAAATTACCTTAATCAAAGAGTTCAGGATATTGAGCTTTCATCTCTTCTTCTCTTTCCCAGGTTTCTTCCGTGATGGTGTTGCTTTGCCATAACACCCGAACTATTGGTATCTCCTTTTTACGAAGCTTTTTAGTATCCCTCATCAGTATTTTGACTGGTTTTTTCTTCCCAGGTCAAATCAGGACGAACATCAACCGGTGTCTTTGTTAATTTATGAGAGGGATCTGGAATATATTTTCGAAGGGTTGAAACGTGAAATACATCATGTATCTTGTTCATTTGTTCGGGTAGCTTCAATCGGTAGGCGACTTTACCAAGACGCTCAAGGATCTCGAATGGTCCAATGTATCTTGGTGCCAATTTTCCTTTTCTAAATCTTAACAAACCCTTGGTAGGAGATGCTTTGATAAAAACATTATCTCCTACGAGGAATTCCAATGGTCGACGTCGCTTATTAGCATAAACTGCGTTGTCGATCCTGAGCTGCCTTCAATCGTCTCTTAATCTTCTCAACTGCTTTTACCATATCTTGAACCATTTCATTGTTTGAAATTCTGTTTTCACCTACTTCATTCCAATGTAAAGGAGATCGACATTTTCGACCATATAACGCTTCAAAAGGAGGCATTTGGATTGACGCGTGATAACTATTATTATAGGAGAATTCAATTAAAGGTAGATAATGATCCCAACTGTGCTGGAATTCCAAAACACAGGCACGAAGCATGTCTTCCAAAGTTTGGATGGTTCGTTCCGATAGCCCATCAGTTTGTGGATGAAAAGCCGTACTGAATTGAAGCTTCGTACCTAAACAACCTTGTATTTCCTTCCATAGTCGTGATAAAAATCGAGGGTCACGATCTGATGTGATAGTACTGGGTACCCCATGGAGTCGTACTATTTCTTGTATATACAAAGCAGCAAATTGTTCCATTTTGAAAGTCATCTTAACGGGTAGGAAGTGCGCAGACTTAGTTAGTCGATCTACAATTACCCATATAGCGTCAAAACCCTTTGTCACCTTGGGCAAACCACATACAAAATCCATTGTAATTTGTTCCCATTTCCATTCCGGAATTGGTAAAGGTTGTAGCAACCCTCCTGGTCGTTGATGTTCTACCTTTACCTGTTGGTAGGTTAAACATTTGGCTACAAAATTCCGCAATTTCACGTTTCATACCTGGCCACCAATACAATGCTTTAACGTCGTGGTATACTTTGGTGGTTCCGGGGTGAACAGTATAAGGAGTTGTATGTGCTTCGTATAGAATATCGCCTCGTAGTCCGTTTGTATTTGGTACATATATTCGATTCCGATATAGGAGAATTCCTTGAGCAGAAATACTATAATCGGTTGGTTTTCCACTTGCTAAGTTTCGTTGAATCTTAGTAGTAAAAGAATCGATCTTTTGACCTTCTTTAATCTTCTCCATGAAAGTGGATTGTATAGTAAGAGCGGTCAATCGTTTCCTACTCGGTTCTTTTTCTTCAAATCGGGAGCTTCCTCGATCTTCACTTGATTGGTCAAAGGTCTCTTGGTGGAAAAGTTTTCTGCTCAGTGCATCAGCAACTACATTTGCTTTCCCTGGATGGTAACTAATGGTACAATCATAATCTTTGATCAATTCCAACCATCTTCTTTGTCTCATATTCAACTCCTTTTGGGTAAAGAAGTACTTTAAGCTCTTATGATCAGTGAAGATCTCACATTTTTCTCCATAAAGATAGTGGCGCCATATTTTAAGTGCAAACACAATGGCTGCCAATTCTAAATCATGTACGGGGTAGTATAGTTCATAAGATTTCAATTGTCGGGAGGCATATGCAATTACCTTACCATGTTGCATCAACACACAACCTAATCCATTTCTCAAAGCATCACTATAAATTATAAATCTTCCTGCTCCATCAGGAATAGTCAAAATAGGTGCAGTAGTAAGCCGTGTTTTGAGTTCTTGAAAACTCCTCTCGCAATCATCTGTCCATCTGAATGGAATATTTTTCCGTGTGAGTCGAGTCAAAGGGGAAGCGATCTTCGAGAAATTATGTACGAATCGTCGATAATATCCAGCCAGCCCAAGAAAACTACGTACTTCAGTAGGCGTAGTTGGTTGTGCCCATTTGAGAATCACATCAATTTTACTAGGATCCATCGAGATTCCTTCTTTGGAGACAACGTGCCCTAAGAACACAACTTTTTTCAACCAAAATTCACATTTCGAGAATTTTGCATACAACTTCTTTTCTCGTAAAATCTGTAGGACTATACGAAGATGGTTTGCGTGATCATCTCGAGTTTTTAAGTAAACCAAAATATCGTCAATGAATACAATGACAAATTTGTCCAGATAATCCTTAAAAATTCGGTTCATTAGATCCATAAATGCTGCTGGCGCATTTGTTAGTCCAAACGACATTACAAAAAATTCAAAATGTCCATATCGAGTACGAAATGCAGATTTAGAAACGTCTTCCTTCTTAATCTTCAGTTGATGATATCCAGATCGTAAATCAATCTTCGAGAAAATTGCAGAACCTTGAAGTTGATCCAATAGATCATCAATACGGGGGAGCGGGTACTTGTTTTTAATAGTAATCTTATTCAATTCCCGATAATCAATACAAAGTCGTAAGGATCCATATTTCTTTTTAACAAAAAGAACTGGAGCACCCCACGGAGATGTACTTGGTTGAATGAATCCTCGCTTCAGCATGTCATCTAATTGACTTCTTAATTCCTTAAGTTCGGATGGGGCCATTCGATCAGGAGTTTTAGATATAGGATGAGTACCTGGTTGTATTTCTATGCCGAACTCGACTTCCCGATCAGGTGGCTGTCCAGGTAAGTCCTCTGGAAATACATCTTCAAATTCCTGGACAATGTCTAATGATGATGGGGTAATAGCTTTGTCCGTAATGAGTTGGTACAGACTCATCCAATACCCAGAATGTCCTTGGGTTAAAAGCTTGGTAGCTTTAGTTGCCGAAATTATAACTCTAGAGGCTTTCTCAGGTACTGGAAAGGATATGGTGTTTCTACCTAGAAACTTCAATGTTTTGGACTTACAATCAATTAAAGCCTCATAGGTGGTTAACCAATCCATGCCTAGTATAATATCAAAATCATGAAAATCGAGTAGGATAAGGTTTGCTGGAAATTCCATATGTTCAATATACAACCTGGCATTTGGCAAAATAAATTCTGTATGGCGATTTGGTCCACAAGGAGTAACAATGTTCAAGTTATATGGTATTAGAGTTGGTTCCGGGTTCAATTTATGCAAAAATTTTGTGGATATAAAAGAATGGGTGGCACCTGAATCAAATAGGGTAAGGGCAGGTGTCGAACAGACATATGTCATACCTGTAACAACTTTTGCATTCTCGTCAACTTCAGGTCGTACCATTGCGAATATTCTTCCTGCTGGAGGATTCGGCTTCGGTTGAGTTTTCCTTGGGTTGTTTGGACAATCTTTTACCATATGGCCTTCTTTTCCGCAACCGAAACACAATCCAAGCTTACGTTGACACGACCCATAGTGTAGATTTCCACAATGAGGACATGTAGGTGTTGTCCCCTTGAATTTATCCTCCACTCGAGACTTTTTGTTTGGAAACCATCGATCATTTTTGCCGTTCCTTGTACTTTTAGGGATATCATTATAATGCCTAACATTTGGGGATTTCATTTCTCGGGCTCGAGTGATTCTGGCCTCTGCTTGTTCTGCCACTAATGCCTTATCTATTATTATAGAAAAATTCAAACCTTGAGTTCCCGACATTTGTACATCTCGTGCCAACTCAGGTTTTAGCCCTCCAATGAAACGATCGATTTTTTACCTCGCTAGTATTGATCACATGAGTTGCAAATCGTGATAATTCTTCAAACTTCACCATATATTCAGGTACCGTCATTGACCCTTGCTTCAAAAATAAAAATTCGTTTAACTTTTGCTGTCTGACCGCCGAAGAGAAATATTTCGCTCTAAACTTTTCGCAAAATGTTTCCCGTGTCATATCTTGAACTTCTCCAATACTGGTTAAGGTATCCCACCAATGTCCCGCATTTCCCCTTAACATAAACGATGCACATATGACTTTTTCATACTCCAGGATATTCGCATATGTAAACATACGTTCCATGGTGCGAATCCAATTTTCCGCTTCAATTGGATCCTTCACATCTTCAAATATCGGGGGTTTCAATCGTTGAAAACGAGTACTGTAATCATTTCCTTCTTTAGTCCGAAAAGATTCTCCATTGGAAGTATGATTATTGATCAATTGATTTATCTGTCGAGCTTGACGTCGGACCAATCGAGTCAGTTGTTCAATTGATACGGTGTTACTACCACTTTGACTATTCCGAGACATTTCTTGGCCTATTGTAAAAAAATGTTTTAGACAAAATAAAAAAAATTTCATAATATAAGCCATACCTGGTGAATGGATGTCAGAAGACGAATATTGTGTGCATGTCATGTCACAAGATCGAGTTTAAAACCTTGGCTCTGATACCAAACTTGTCACGACCCAATTTTGTTATTTAAAGGTCGGAGCTCGGGGCATAGTTTTAATTTCATATCACTTTGTAAACGAAAATAATTATTTCATGGACTTAAAATCTTTTTTTTTTTTTTTTTTCTAAAAACTTTGGGCCAAACTAAAAATTTGATTCCAATTAGTTTGATTCATATCGTAATTCAAAATGACCGATATATGATATAATAACACACGATAATGAATTGGGCAAAATTCGGTAACCTGAATAAATTTCCAGAATTTAATGGGGTTCGAATTTTCCCAATTAATTAATTATGGCTTAATCAAAAAAAGTAAGAGATTCAATTTTAATTGCACCCAATGTACGGCTACTGTATACTTATCCACTTATTTCCAAAGAGTTGCATTATAAAGAAAAGGTGACAATAAAAAAAATATAGGTTAACATCCTTTGTATTACCAAAATATGTCAAAAGAGTTGCACCCCAAAAGGATTTCTTATAGTGATGCCAAAAGTTACATAGCTTGTGTCTTACCAACTATTATACCAAAAGACACTTAGACTAAAAGTTACATAATTTGTGCCTTAATAACTATTGTACCAAAAGTCACTTGTACATATTAAACACCTTAAAAATTCTCGGAAAATAAATACATCATTGTTATAGCGTCAAAATAGTCCAAATAGTAATGAGCTCCCAGGAAATGGTTGAACCCAGGATATTCGGGGTATGACATCCACACGTGGACCTCCTTGACAAACACACAATAAAATTCCGTCTTCCGAGAATGTCCATTCGCCAGAGGTAAATTCCGTGGTTTCAATGGGAATCATCTACAAAATTTAAAACATAACAATATGAACATACTTGTTCAGTAAGTAATTTATACCATCAATAATTTTCCTTTCCCAAAATAATCAATTAAACAATGGGCTCAATTACAGATCTCCAACTCTACCCATGCGCGCCAATAGTTCAATGAGAGCTCAATAGTTCAATAACACCGATTTGGTGCACAATCAATAGTTCAATAAGAGCTCAATAGTTCAATACAATGTCAATGTTCAATATAATATCAATGTTCAAGAGGGTAGAAAATTCAATCTATAATTAATTTGAAAAGACAAAATCATTTAATAAACAAAGTTGTCAAAAAACTATACTTTAAAAAAAAATAATGGCATAAATTACTTACTTTCAATTTGTGATAATCACCTTTCAATTTGTGACCTTTAATTTGAAAAAGTGCTTCACGTGCTCCACTTTAATTTGTAGGTATTTGTTTATGTTTTAACCTCCTACCATTCAAGTCAATTTATAGTAGGAGGAATAAAATAATACTTAGCTAGATATTCTCAAATCTAGTATTAATTGTTCCAAATCATTATTTTTGCCACTCTTTTACCTTAGAATGCCATTTGTTATTTTAGTTAATGCTTCCTAATTATTACTTGGACACATATTACCTTATTATTAATTACTTAGCCACAATTCACCCTATCAAGACATTTGTCCCTACAATTAATGTTTTCCATTTATTACTAGACCACTTGTTGCCCTATCATTTGTTATTTTGCCACATATTCCCTAATAGGCCACTTGTTAGTCTAAGAGTGGCAACATAGAGTAACATTCTCATGTTTCCTAATATATTCACATGGTAATATCTATATCTAACCATAGTCTTACTTCAAATGGGTGGTCTCTTAAAATGTAATTACTACTTGGAACCAATATCCGAAAAGAAACTTATAATTAGAATGTTTCCGTCGATCGAACTCAAGTTCTGATACCCAACTAAACTAAATGACTGAACTGAATAATTGAACTGAGATTTTCCCCAAGTAAATCTTAATTAAGTTTGGATGTCGGTTTAAAAATTTCGGGATATTACAATATATATATATATATATATATATATATATATATATATATATGAATAAAAGTTTTATTAAATCACGTAATGAAAATGTTGAATAAATTGAAATGTAATATTTTATTTACTTAATTGTTTATGTTAAACATTGGTTGGATCCCCATTAATGATAGATTAATTATAATTTAATTTCATGTATTCTCCTTTTTTTAAGTATAGAGTTCATTTTTTTTTTTTATATTGGAGTACTCATAATTATATAATAATTAAATTAAGTTTAATCAATTAAAATCGAAACTCGTCGACATATATAATTATATTAAAACTAGAATAAATATTATTTCATATTGTAATTAATCTACCATTATATTAATGCAACATTTAATATTATATTATAAAATTATAATAAAATTACATCTATATATGTGAGCTTTGATTTTAAGTAGTAAATTTAATTTAAATAATTAAACTTAATTTGATTGATGTAAAATTCCTAGTACTTTCAATATAATAAAATGTGCATTACACTTAAATGGATATTAAATGAAGTTAAATTATATTAAATGGTACTATATTAAATATATAAGGATAAATTTGGTATTCAAAAGTTTCTCCTCAATTCACACTTTTAATATATTGTAGATAAGTAAGTGTTTTATTTGTTATTTGTAATCCAAATTAAAGAAGAATCCTGTGAATAATACCATAGGATTATATGTAAATCTACACGGAACCAGTCATATGGCTAAATATTCTAAGTGAAAATTGATAATGTGTACGACATAAAAATTACTATCAGGCAGCTTGCCAGCTGAGCATAATTTAAAAACTTGTTAATTATCTATTACTTTTCCCTGTTTGTATAGCACTATTATTTTTTTCTTCTTTCTTCCCCGCCCCGCCTTTTTTTTTATTTGCCCTTTTGCCGTTCTCTCTCTCTCTCCTCTTTCTCTCCCTGCTCTTTTCTCTCTCTCAGTCAATAGCTTGCCAGCTCAGCATAATTTAAAAACCTGTCACTTTTCCTTGTTCGTATAACATTAATCATACAAGATACATATATACACAGAGAGCTGGAAGAGCGAGGGAGACCGAAAAATTGGAGAAAGAAAAGAGAGAGGGAAAAAAATGGAGGTGCCGGCCGACGACGAGAAGGAAGCGAGATACACTTCTTCAAGTATTGGGTTGTCTTTCATATCCTCATTTCTTCTACAATCTCAAGTGAGTAAGTTTTATACAAACTTAGATTTCTTATTTTGGTTCAATAAATGAAAAATAAGTCTCATTTCTTGATGGTCTAGTATGGATAAACTATTTTTTTTCAAAGCTTTTAAGTTATGTGAATCAATTTATATTAATTTTGGGGTTGGGGCTTTGTCGATGAAAATTTCAGCAAGTATTTGGGTTAAAAATTAGATTTAATTTAGGAAACAAAAGGCAAGTGAGGAATTGTGTCAATTAATGATTTGTTTGGTACATGTATATGTATAGTGGTTCTAATTATTAAAAAGGGGACATACCTAATTTACATAGCTTGATGCAAGTGTGGGAAGCAGTAAACTAATGAATGAAAGAGATGAAATTGTGTTTAATTGGAATTAAAATTTAGCTTAAATGTTGTAAGTTCTTTATTTAGTTATTTTATTATTACAGTAGTAAAATGAAAAGGGACGGGATTGAAAGTGTAAATTCAAGACGTTGGAAAGAGGATGCTATTATGCAAATGTAGTAGAGAAATGAATGAGGAATATAAACATATTTTGTAAGTAAATCGGGATCCGTAGATAGAAACATATTATGACATATGGAAATTAAAAAGGGAATAAAGGGATTGCACAAGGAATGGATTAAGTTGTGTACAAGTTCGTATATGTTTAAGGTAGTGATTTTAAGAAGTATAGTAATTTAATGGATCTGATTATGTGTGGTGGTTGGATGGTAAATAATTAACGATTCTGCTAGGCGCACAGGGCTTAGTAACATATGCTAAACAGGGATTTAAATTTTTGCCGACGTGGTATTTATTTATTGTTATTATATTTGCCATTGTTATTACATTGACCGAGAGCGAGAGAAAAAATAAAAAAAAGAGGAGAGAGAGAGAGACGGGCTAAGGGAAGAAACAAAGAAAAATAAAATAAATTTCGACGCGTTCGAGATCCGTTTGCAAGAATTTTTAATCCTAAATGATTCAAGTATGCAAGAAATTTAACGAATTATGTATGAATTTCTTTACATTTCAAGTGATTTTGTGTTTTCACTTTTTATTTATAAGTTAAATATTTTATGTACTATTTGTGATCCAAATTAAAGAAGAGTCGTGTGAGTAATACCATATGGTAGTATTATGTAGATCTACACATGCTTACTCCATATAACTAAATATTTTGAGTGGAGATTGAGAAAATGTATGACATAAGTGAGAATAAGACGGTCAAATTTCCATCCCACTAAAAAATTATGTTATGTGCGTACTTGTCTTTATATTAAATTGTGAAAATATTGGCATGAAATTTGTATTGAGTGTATTCATATGCTTATTCCATATTTAGCCATATGACGAGTTCTGTATAGATTTACATAATAATACCCTATGATATGACTCGCACCACTCTTATTTTAATTTAGATCACAAAATAACACATAAAATATTTAACTTATAGATTAAAAAAAGTGAAAATACAAAATCACTTGGAATGTAAAGAAATTCATACCTAACTCGTTAAATTTTTTGCATACTTGAGTTATTTAGGATTAAAAATTCTTGCAAATAGATCTCGAACGCGTCGAAATTTATTTTTTATTTTTTTTATTTTTTTTCCTTGGCCCGTCTCTCTTTCTCTCCTCTTTTCTCTCTCTCTCTCTCCTCTTTTCTTTCTTTTCTCTCTCGCTCTCGGTCAATGTAATAACTAATAACAATGGCAAATATAATAACAATAAATAATTGCCATGTCAGTAAAAAAAAATTCAAATCCTGTTTTGAATCAGTTGGTAAGCCTGTGCACCTAACATTATTCAATAATTAAAGTGAAGAAAAGTTGGGCAAATGGAGATGCAAGAGTAAATATTGATGTTGAGAAGTGAGGTGGTAGATTTGTATTAATTTAATTAATAGGCTTTAATTTGAGTAATTATATCGTTATTTCAGGTAGTGACGTGAAAGCTCGAAAATGCTTCTCAATTTAATCAGATTTCGGTCTATATACGTGTGAGTGGATATCTACTTTTTAAAAATAAGCATTTATTTAAATTATATTAGTTCTCAAGTTTATATAAAATAATTGTTCATTAAAATTTCTTATATTAAATAATATAAGTTGCAAAAGTTATTTATTACAGATGATTACTTTAGAAAGCGTTGATTTTCATAATAAAGTTATTTATTTATATTTTTTTAATAAGCAATTCTTTTAAAGGTTAAATTCAGTCTAGTTAACTTATTCCATTCGTTCATTATATTAGTTAAAAATGTTTCAGCATGTTTAAAGTTATTTTTAAATCACCAGAAAGTACCCAGGTGATTTACCTGTTTTGCACTGGTGTGAATGTGTTTTCACAGTGTATGACAGTTATGGTGATTTACCCGCTCTGCACTGGTGTGAATGTGTTTCCACAGTGTATGATAGTTATAGTGATTTACCTGCTCTGCTCTATTGTGAATGTGTTTCCATAGTGTATGACAAATTATAGCTTTGCGTGTGTATGACAGAATTTAAGAATTACATAATTGAATAATTTTACCATGTACATCAGGATTAATCGAGACATGAGTAAGGTTATTCAGAGTACCTTTTTGGTGTGATTTTTCAGTGTTATATAGCTTATCATATAATAGAATACAGAATTTAGTTTATAGCTTATCAGATTTCAGACTACGGAATTTAGTTTATTTAGTTTACAGCTTATTAGATTTCAGACTACGGAATTTAGTTTATTCAGTTTGCAGTTTGCAGAGTAAAGATTTCAGCTTATAGTACTGTGAAATAATATTTTCACTTATATTTACTGATATCAAATTATTTATATTCATTATACCTTACAGTTGTTTATTTAGAATAAAGAACAAAGAATTTTATGGTGCAATCATGTTTAGTTTTTAAGCATTACCAGATTTCAGAATTGTTCAAAGTTTTAATAGAGCAAGAGTTTTCAGAAAATATACATGAATGAGAGG
This sequence comes from Osmanthus fragrans, assembly GCA_019395295.1. Lineage (NCBI taxonomy): Eukaryota > Viridiplantae > Streptophyta > Magnoliopsida > Lamiales > Oleaceae > Osmanthus > Osmanthus fragrans. The sequence goes on along the minus strand of CM033343.1, from coordinate 18,344,819 downwards.
AAAATTATACTTATTTGCAAATTATCCACTCACTGAGTTACAAGCTCATATTTTATCCTTTTTTTTAGCAGATAGTTGCAGAATTGAGTAACCTTGAAGCCTGTTGATCCACCGAGTTGAGACGCACACACTGTCATTAATTGTATAACTCATTTTATATCAGTTTATTTAATTCATAATTCTTTTGGGTACGTGTAGCTTTCGTCTGAAAAGTTTATCATGGGCTCACAGCATAATTAGTATCTTTAGTGCTTTTGAGGACTTTTGTTTATAAAGTATAATAAATATCGTTTTGTCAGCTTTTATTTTGAGAAGTTTGTATTATGGAGGAATATTGTATCCTATTTTAAATTATATGAACATGTTTGAGAAAATTGATTTTTTTCCAGGTAGTTTTTTAGTCCATAATTTGAAGGAAACTCTATCAAAATTCTTGTAAAAATGTCTCAGTCAAAGTTGTCTTGGTGGTGGGTTTGACACTTAGCTGGTATCTATCACTGACACACAACACGTGTCGAGTTCATTAGGGTGATTCGGCACGGATCGTGTCAGTATTCATCTGTTAAAAACAAATGGAAAGGGAAGAAATTGTAAAATTGCAAAGGGGGGCAAAGTGCAACCTTCTTAAGTGAGCAAATATTATTCATGTCTGGTCATGTTCTTCATCTCTTCAAGTTCTTGTTGATAAATTTCCAACTGTATCAACATCAGAGGATCATATTTCAACTCCTTTTAATAATATATCAATACATTTAGGGTCCGTTTGATTGCAGGGTGGAAAATGGGTGGAAAATGAATTGGATTCCAGGGAATTGAATTGCCTGGAATTGTTTTTACCGGGAATTGAATTAAATGTGTTTGATTGGTATAATTTTCCACCTTTCTATCATAATACGTTTGGCTTTGTTTTTCATGCAAATTGTCAATTAAATGGATAATTTTTTTTTTACCATTAGGAACAAAATATGTTTAGATTGCCAAAAAAAAATTAAAAAATAATAAAAAAATAATAAAAAAATTATTTTTTATTTTTACGTTTGGCTCTATTTTGCATGAAATTTGTCAATTAAATGGATAAATTTTTTTTACACTTTATCTTAGAATTTGTTTCTATTGCCAAAAAAAAAAAAAAAAAAAAAAAGGTGGAAATCAATTCCCACTTATATAGCAAGTCTATTGATGTAGCGACCCGAATTTTCAAAATACAATTTCATAATTTAAAATTGTGTCGCTACGACAATCCCGTTAAAGTGTTAGAATTTATTTTATGTTCGTCGAATTGTCTAGCGGAAAACGATTAATTTAAGAATTTCAAAACGATTTTTAATCTTAAAATTTCAATATTTTACTTATCGAGTTCAAATCTCGAACCAATTTTAAAAGTATCAAATTCTTATCGATTTAAATCCAATTTTAAGGTCGATATTCCAATTAAAATCCAATTCCATTAAGTCCAAATTTTATCTTTTAATCCAATTTTATTTAAATCCTATTAGCCAAGGAATTACTGTTCAACCCAAACTCTTGGTCCAATTACTACCTCGTTTTGCGTGCCCTGCTGTTCATTCACCACCACTGTTTCTCTCTCAACCTCACCCTCACCAACTCCTCCTCCACCCACGGCAGTTCCCCACGCCTTCACGCAGCATCCCCACAGCAATTTCAGCAGCGCGCCACACACGGCCTCCCAACTCCAGGAATCAGGGTAAGAAATTATCACCAAAATCCCTTCAAATTCTACTCAATGATCGACTGAAAGTGTCACACGATCATCACCACCACACCTATGTTTCGCAACCACAGAAACCGGTTTCCAGCCCCAACCACCGTTACACCAATCTACAGGCGAAAACCACCATCAAACCACCACCTTCACGCACCCATTTACACCACCTTCCCACACAGACCACCATCAAACCATCACCACCGGCAGCCACCCAAAAACGGCAGCCCTGTTTCCCCCCAAATCGACCGCCCTTTATCTCACCCAAATTCAACACCAAGCAAACCACAAAACCAAGACATAATAAAGCCAATCACTTACCTCAACCCCACGTACGATTTGGCCGGACTTCTCGCCAGAAAAACCAAAGAAACCGCCGCCGCCTCCTAGCCTCGGTTTAGCCTCGGTTTCCACCCAAAAACTCCCCCAATCATCTCTTCCCCGCCGGCGCCTCTGATTTTGGCAACCATCTCCACCGTCGCCGTCGCCTTCACCCACTTTCGCCTCACCTTTCCACCACCACCTCGCCTCGCCTCCCTCTTTCTTCCCGGTGTGTATCGCGTGAGAGAGAGAGAGAGATAGAGTAGAGTTAGGATTTGTAAATATATTGATTTTGAAAAAATTATCCCTTAAGCCCTAACTTTTAAAAGTTCTCCATTTTAGCCCCAAAGTTTATAAGGTTATTATTTTCAATTTCAAAGTTTTATGAATTGTTTAATTCAGCCCATATGTTTTAATAACTTTTAAATCAGCCATTGAATTTCAAAAAGTTTATTTTCAACTTTAAACTTTTAAATTCCAGTTTTAAATCTTTTCAATTTGGTCCCTAAAGGTTTTTAAAGTTTTAATTAAACTTAATATCTTAAATTAAAATTAATTTTGTTCTTGCTAGACGAGTTCGCGGGCAAAGTGTGAAGCACGGTAACATTTCAATTGTTCAATTCCCAGAAAAAAACTTTCAAGACTTCGAGCGGTGGGGTTTACATTTAAGCAATTGTGGTTATTTGTCCATGTTTATTCTTTGATGTGTGATTTTGATTGTGATATGATGTTTATACATATGAAAATGTTGCCAGGGACGTAAATAGGTCCGGGATCGAAATCGGGTCCTTGGGAATGCCCACAGTGCTAAAATTTGCTAAGCTTATGCCATGTTGTCAGGGACCGTAAATAGGTCCGGGATCGAATAATTGGTCCTTGGAAATTGCCTCCACAGTACATATTCTATAGTATGTTGTATGGATATTATGTTCACCACTTGATTGCATATTTTGACTTAATTTGGACTGATTGCTAATAACTCCACTGAGTATAATTCGTTATGCTCACCCCACTATTTTTCCTCCCTTTCAGGTTAAGGAGTTTGGCAGGGCAAGGCAACGAGCGAGGCAAATTCTAATAATTTAATAATAGAATTTTTAAATTTCAATTTTCGAAATAAGAATTTTTAAATAGTTGGTTTCCATTTTGACATTTTAATACCGGAAATTTTGGTATCTTTGCAAATGTTGGTTTTGCTTTATTACATTTGGTATTAACTCTTGAATATGTGAGAAAAATGATTTTTAGAAAGTGATTGTTCGCGTTTTGTTGTAAAATTTGCTATGGATTTTTTAAAGTATGTGTTTGCCTTGTATTGTGGCGATTTTTGAAAATAGTTAATTACAGGACTACTTTGACTTGAGTAACGCCTCGAGTTATTAGTAAATTATGGGCAGTTACAGTGTGGTATCAGAGCACAGGTTTACCTTTCTGTAGACTTGTGAAGATTTTACAAAAAAAAAAAAAATGTGTTTAATATTTAAATCATAATGCCACCCGCTCTCTTGCCGCGCCACGCCTTACTCCGAATAAGGTAAAAATGTTTAGAAAATTTTATTTGATGAAGTCTGAAAAATTTTCATCTGTGCTGGATTACATGAATTTATTATATTACTGCATCTGAAATTGATTGTTAACAATGAAAAGTAACATGAGAATGAAATTTTGCTATAGTTGATTGCAGTTTGGAAATGTTTGAAAGTTTGTATCCAGTAGCATGTTATAAAAATTTTCCATGAGCTATAGTGTTTGGGAATTGAACTTGTGATGTGAAGTAATAAAGTTAAAAAATATTTGGAAATTATAAATTTAGTCCTCGGAATTAGGCTAAAACATAAAGTAACCCATTTCAATAGAATTTACCTTCATAATTGATAGTGTCAAAAAGACTGTATGAGATATGAGATGTGGAAAGAACTGTTTGTGGATGAATTCAATAGGAGAACATATTTCGGATTATTAGATATTGGTTTGCAATTTTATTATTTGTTTTCCTTTTGGAAAAATTTTGAGATAATAATAAAATTTGCTTTTAGCTCTACTGTGATTTTCTTTTTAGATTTTCATTATTCCTAAAATGGCCATTGTGAATCTACACACAACTTAGTGGGATGTGCTGAGACATATGTTGTTGTGATTTAGGGAAATGTCTCGTAGAACAAATCGTAGTTCCGTGAAACTAACGGACTGCTGCACGACTAAGCTACCCGGGCCAGGATTCTGCTACTGGCGGATGCGGGGAATAATGACATTAAGGGAGCTGTGAATGGGTACACTTCAGGGGCTCATTCAGCAACAAGCCCGAAGCTCGACAGAAATGCCCCTAATCAACAATCTAATGCCGACAATAACAGTAAGGTTGTGAAACAATTTAGAGATATATACCACCAACATTTAATGGGTCGCCACAGGACCCATAGTTGCTGATGGAATTGCCTAAGGGCATTAGAGCGGATCTTTTAAACCATATTAGCATGTGTCGGACGTCAAGAAAGTGTTATGTGCTGTATTCCACTTGAAGAGGACGAGATCATGGAGGGAATACATCAGCGCACCAGAAAATGAGGACAGCACTTGCATTGACACTGGAATGGATCAAGGAATTAATAATACAGAGGTATTTTCCCTCAGTCTTTCGGGCTCAGAAAGAAACAGAGTTTCCTTGAAACTTAGACAGGGAAGTATGTCGTGGTGGAATATGAAAC